>CM060932.1:213694324-218694324 GCA_030765085.1 Allium cepa
ACAACTAATATATATAATAATTTGTACAACATAAACTTATCCAAATATGCAGAAATCATATATACATACCGAAAAATAAATATGTGTTATGAAAATTTATTTCAAACTTACAAATTTAAACTTAAAATAACCAAGCAGATTATATATATACGCTCTAAAACCAACTCACCAGGATACTTGAAATCTTGTATAAAATAAAATATACATATAAATCTATGTTTTAAACCTTTCGTATGCTTGAATATATATAAAGCTGCAAGTATAAGAAATAGATATAATATATAACGAAATACTTACATATTAAGAATGAAAGAAGAGAGGACACGGTTGTGGGTAATCGAGCATGCGGTGAACGCGTGGAGCAAAGAGGAATGAGGGGAAGAGGTTTTTTCCAGAGAATGAAAAGAAGAAGGAGAGATATGCTTATCATGGGCAATATATATATGCGTTGTTCTTATTTTTTTTCATATAGTTAGTACAAGATACGCTAAATTTCTACAATAAGTAACGTATCTAAATTTATACGTTACTTATTTATTCTCTACCTATTAATTTATACGTTATTTATTTATTCTCTACATATTAATTTATACGTTACTTATTTATTCTCTGCCTATTAATTTATACTATTTATTCTCTACCTATTAATTTGTACTATTTATTCTCTACCTATTAATATATACTATTTATTCTCTACCTATTAATTTATACGTTTTATTCTCTACCTATTAATTTATACTATTTATTCTCTACCTATTAATTTATACTATTTATTCTCTACCTATTAACTTATACTATTTATTCTCTAACTATTAATTTATACGTTTTATTCTCTACTTATTAATTTATACTATTTATTCTCTACCTATTTATTTATACTATTTATTCTCTACCTATTAATTTATATGTTACTTATTTATTCTCTACCAATTTATTTATATTATTTATTCTCTACCTATTAATTTATACTATTTATTCTCTACCTATTAATTTATACTTTACTTATTTATTCTCTACCTATTTATTTATACTATTTATTCTCTACCTATTAATTTATACTATTTATTCTCTACCTATTAATTTATACTATTTATTCTCTACCTATTAATTTATACTATTTATTCTCTACCTATTTATTTATACTATTTATTCTCTACCTATTAATTTATACGTTACTTATTTATTCTCTACCTATTTATTTATACTATTTATTCTCTACCTATTAATTTATACTAATTATTCTCTACCTATTTATTTATACTATTTATTCTCTACCTATTAATTTATACTATTTATTCTCTACCTATTAATTTATACTAATTATTCTCTACCTATTAATTTATACTATTTATTCTCTACCTATTAATTTATACTATTTATTCTCTACCTATTAATTTATACGTTTTATTCTCTACCTATTAATTTACACTATTTATTCTCTACCTATTAATTTATACGTTACTTATTCATTCTCTACCTATTAATTAACTAAAAATTATTAAAATTTTATGGGTCGTTACACTCTCACCCACTCAAAACTTTTCGTCCCCGAAAAGGAAGGAGGTAGGAGAATAGAACAACCAGAAATAAAAGTAGATTGAAAGTCAGGGGCAAGTAATTGATTTAACTATATAAATTTTACTTGAGATATTCATACTTTTCAAAGCCCATTTGTAAAACTTCTTGCTTCCTTTATAAATACCATTTATATGTTTAAATAACACCTTTTAAAGTATATGAAAACTATTTGAAAACAATTATTTACATCATTAGTTATATTTAAAGAAGCTATTTGAAAACATTAAATCCATAACTCATGAAATTTTTAATTTATCTCAAGATACTTTTCAAATATTAAATTAATAATCATTTTCTTTAAATATGTTTTATTTAACTAATAATTTCAAAAATATTTATACCACTAAAATTTTCTATTAACCAATGTAGTATACAGATAAGCAATATTTAAAAGATTATATTCAAAAAGGAAAGGAAGGTAGATTCTGTAAACGGAATATAGGTGAACAACTAAAGCTGAGAAGATAAGGTAGATTCAAAGAATAGAATCGGGCACGAATCGTAAATTTCAAACCATAAGAGTTTCAAACTCAAATATTAACACAAAATTTCTTTGTTGAAAAATACTTTTATCTTTATATCGAAATAAATCTTTTATTTCGAATATACTTCTATAACTCGATGTTTCGACAAGTTTATCCTCGTTCTTGCAGATTTTGGCCATGCGTTGATCAGGCGCAAAGCTAGAATTCTTCAAGTACTTAGTAGATCTGTTTCAACACCCAGTGAAAATACTTGAAAAACCTTTTAAAAATAGATATGGAAGGTACAATCCAAACAAAACAAACAAACCAAAACCTTTGTCTGACCATGGTTCGCAGATACACAATGGTTATGCCTGGATCCCCCAGGAAACAATCCGTATCCGTAAGCTTTCTCAGCCCTACGAGTTACGCCATGATGACTAGTAGAGTGCAGGATACACAATGGTTACGCCTGGGTCCCCCTGGAAACAATCTGTACCCCTAGGCTGTCTCATCCAGGCAGTTTTGCTACTATTCGCGACCTACACAAATTGCAGGATACACAATGGTTACGCCTGGATCCCCCAGGAAACAATCAGTACCCCTAGGCCAGACTCAGCCAGGCAATTGCACTATGCAGTCGCGAGAGAAAAAAAACCATAGGTTACGCCACGGTGGGAACACTCGAGTATTACATCCGAAAAACCAAAAATCAAAGAGAATAATATCGATAGAATGAATCCACGATGTGACCACAAAGCGGATATCAAGCAGAAGTCACTTTCCATATCTTTACTTCGAAAATATATATCATATAGTACCTTCTCAAATCACTTTCAAATATCATACTTATATAAAGTCCATATATATAGGATTCCATTTTTCCCAAATCGAATACTTTCCAAAATCAATAGTAGATCAAATCATACTTATATAGACTTCGATTATATAAAATCTCTTTCCAAATTGAGTACCTTTCAAATCAATAGATTTCAAATCAACTTCATACTTATACAATCCATTTTATATAAGTTCGACCACTCCCAAATCAAGTGCATAATAATATAAGGTTCTCAAATTTCAAATCATTTCAATATCAATTCAGTTACAAAATCATATATGATTTCACCAAATTTTCTTCCAAATTAAATATCTAAATTTCAAAGTTCCCAAAATAATAGGTTTAGAAAATTATCCCATTTTCCAAATTAAAATAATTCAAGTCAAACAAATTCATTTCCAAAAATCACCATATAAGTACTGGTTTTTAATTCCAATTTAATTTCAAAACCAAATATTTTCCCAAAATCAATTATACTCAAAATGGTTTCCAAATTTATAATTATCCCCTTTTTTTAAAACTTTTAAACTATCTATTTCTATGTGAAATATCCAATTTACCTTTCTGAAAACCATTATTCAACTATTTTTTTTCAAAACATTTCAAAACTAAATTTATTTTCTTTATCAACATTTTATACTCTTCGACATTTCTTAGCTTTGAAAATTTAATCTCGATTTGGAAGTGTTCGAACATTCAAAATAGTTAGGGAAATCAAATTTTCAATTCAAGAGTTGAAAATCAACAATAAATCAATAAATCAATTATTAAATCCAAAACTCGAGGACTGAACATCGGTCTCATTTTAAATTGTTTCAAATATATACTTATATCTTTCTAAAATATCAAATTATACTTCGAAATTTGAAATCAAAAACGGTTTTACAAAATCACTTGCATAGCGAAGCTATTAAAGTGGCCTCTCCCCTACTCTGAAACTCGAAAATCAATGTCGATGATGCATGCACTCATCACCGAAATTATTTTCCAGCGACATAAGTGAGTTCTGGACTTCTATTTTCTTGAAAACTTCTTTGAAATTTCTTCAAAATTATTGGAATTCATTTGAACTCATTTGAAACATTTCTTATTCGGAAAAATACTTTTAAATCGTATTATTTTTATATATTTTCCAAAATCTTAAAACCAATTTCAGAATACCGGAATTCAATTCTCGAATTTCAAATTTAACTCTACAGTTATAAATCATTTTTATATAAATCAATTTCTCATAATTTTTCAAAATTTCAAATCCTTTCAAAACCTTTTTAAATAGAATAACATTTCTTATTTGCTTTATATATATATATATATATATATATATATTGGTATATAATCCTTATCGAAAACATTTTCACTTTTATATATATAAAAAAAATCATAGTTATCAAAATAAAATTTCTGTATAAACAATTTCAAAAATACAAACAAAAACCAATTTTAAAAGGATGATTCAAGAATGGATTTCAAAACAAAGATAGCGATTTAATTTAGAGGAACTCCGATCAATAGAATCCTGATTCGAAGATAGACTCGATCGAAGATGAGATAATTAAATTACAAAATAGACGATGGATATACTTCTATAAATCGCGGGCGACCTTTAACGGTCAACCGTGATTCCAAAATTAGATCGGTGTAGAATTCTGAGGCAATTCGACATTCGATCGCCAGAGATATAGAATTCGGCATAACAAGATATAGCAGCATCGTAAACCGAGGATACAGAAATCTTCGGTGAGTCAATGCCAATTGAAAAGGAGTTTTCACCCCCTTTACAAATCATTCAGTGGAGTTATGGGATACTCCGAAATCAAACGAATATAAATAGGGAGAGACATAATGAATTTCGGAACCGAGGGACATTCCAAAATTCAAAGGAAATCGAGTCAAAAGGAAGAGATTCAACTTGAGCGAAAGTGATTCTGTAAATAAATTTACCATATATGCTAAGTTTTGCCTGGAGCCAAAGCTCTTATACCAACTGTAACGACCCGCTATTTTGCACCATTCAAATCGACAATAAAACCATACATATCCAACTTGAATAATTCAAAATACCGAATTGTTAATTTAAAATTTGGCAAAACTTAAAATATACAGTAAATAAATCAATCACAGATCACAAAGTAATATAATGCAGCGAAATAGATAAAGAATAGTAGTTCATGAAGCTACTATATACATCAGAGTTAGAAAAATACAACCTAATAGTTCAAATGCAGTGAAGTCTCCAATGCAACAGATGACTTCTCTGAGCTTATCAACTGGAAAGGCTGGAATCTGAATCGATAGTTGGATTTCCAAATGAAGCTCCGAACTCCAAAGGTGATTCTCAAATGTTGTATCACTCAGTCTGACCCGAGCGTAAAGCAAAACACAAAACACTCGAGTCAGGATTAACATTCTTATATCAATAAATCCAACTCAAGTGAAATATCAACTGAAATACAAATAACTTAAAGGATGTTTGGGATAACCATCCTCTAAGGGTCCATGGAACTTTCTACAAGGTAGAAATATACACTATAACACCATGGTCATTTCAGCTTAATTTATACTTCAAAACCAAATCTCATTTTCACTTCAAATATCTCTATATTTCCCAAAATAGTATTTATATATATTAAATAATTTATACAGTAAAGTATTTTCAATTTCCTCAACTTAACAAATCGTTCCAACATCAACCCGACCTTCCCATTCAAATTAAATTCAATATCAATTTATCAATTTAAATTCAACTCAATTTCTAAAATAACCACTTAAATTTTATCGATCTCAAATTCGGATTTATAATCACAAATACCCCTTTATATTTCCATATATTTCAAAACTTTAAGTATTCAATGTTTCATCTAAATTTTCATTCAATTTAGTTTTCTAAATAATAAATTCAAATTTAGTTCAACCTAAATTTTCATTTTAATTCAATTTAGTTGCTAAATAACAAATTCAACTATGTTGATTTCAAATACAGATCCAAATCTCAACATAAACCATTTAAATTCCAATATAGTTCAAGGCTTTAATATTTAAATGTTCTATATAACAGTTTCATAAAGATCTCGATTTAACCTCATTATTATTTAGTCTTGAAATACTCCCCTATTAGATTCAATATCATTTAACTAACCTTAAATTACATTTTACTCAATATTTTCTTTAATTTATTTGGACGTGAAAAATTCATTAAATCACTTAAATCAAAAATCCAGTTATAAAATCATACCCTTTAAATTTCCCATTCAAAAATTTCAAATCGATTTAATTAAATAAATCCTTATTTAAATACCATTTTTATAAACACAAATTTATCTCCCAATCTTAATTATTCAATTTATTAGAAGAGAATCTATTTGAAATATACATTTACATCAATACTTAACCATATTATATGTATTAAATCAATCTAATTTAAATCAAATATTACTACTAAATCTATATATACAATTTTCATTTATATAATTCCTTAAGAATCAAATTTATTAAACCATATATTTCTTTCCAAAATTATAGAAATTATTTTCAAAATATTTATATGGACCAATGGTGTCTGTATATATTTCCTATCATATAGTCAAGTGCTACGGCTATTTATCATTTCAATCCGTATACTAAATATATACGGGTGGATATCATTTCAACCCGTAATCCCAAATTCAATTAAATGAAAATCGCTTGGGTCTATCATTTCAACCCATAACGAAATTCTCCTATTCTAATGTCCGTTCGGGTATGTATCATTTCAACCCATAGTGAATTCTATATTAACAGGGAACTTGCAGGGTGATAACAGATATGATAATAATATAACAACAGGCATGTATCATCAGAAATTAAATAAAGTATAAACAATAGGATATGGTGTCATATCCCATAAGTGAACAATTACAGATAATAGCATATATAACAATTTAAATGACTATAGCATCATATTTCAATTGTCGTTTCAATTGAAATCAAATTTAATAAATAAAAGAATGTTAATCGAGAGTGATTGCTCACCTTTCGAGGCTAGAGAGATAGACAATGAAGTTGATTAAGAAACCTAAGCACGAATCTCAAAGCAAAGTAAGCTTGGCACGAATCGACGATCAAAGCTGATAAAAGAAATCGATGGGAACGAATCAAATTAGCTCGATAAAATTTAGGCGAGATGTAATTTATATTATTATCCTTCTTAAACCCAATATTCAAATTAAAAATATATGCATACATTTTATATAAATCCCACATTTAAATATATATATACCTTGAAATCAAACATATACACACATTACATTATATTTTAAATCAATATATATATACACACACACCCTAATATATATATTCTAATGCATAAGGCAGTGAAAACCAGATTTAGTAAACCGACCATTTATAACTTTGAAACCATATGTGTTGTCGAAATAAATAAATACTTATATAACTTACTATAGTATAATAAAATTATTTATACTCAATAAAACACATAGAAAACAACTTATAAAATGTCAACTGCAAATCTATCACTATACTACTTACATTATCTCAATACCTCATAATATATTACTGTACATAACCTATATCAACCAAAAAGAACAAAAGTTGACTATTGTTTCTAAAATATGGGCATAAACACAGACTGCTCATGTATAAACTGAACTAACTCTTATATAACCAAAAACATATTATAGTTATAAATATACATAAATATTCATACGTGCTTAAAAAAATTTCAAAACGTCAATAAAACTAACTACTGACTCACAACATCCTATAAAACCAGTTGTATAACAAATATATGATATATACTCATCTTAAAATAGTAAAATATATAATGACAAAACAAAGCAGCCTGGATATAATATATATATGTGACGCACCAGATGTTCAAAATACAGCTATATTAAACTCATATAATATAAACTTTACATATATATAATAACTAGTATTAACATATATCATAAAATTTTATATCGACCTTATAGTATATAAATAACTTACTTTATATACTAAATAGAACCCATGCAAGTTAAAATATGTAAGCTAATATAGGCTGCGGCCATTTTAAAAAAAAAATCAAAATATATTATATACTTAAACAACAATAAATTATGTACACAGTACATATTAAAAATTAACTTAGTCTTACTATACATATCATATAATAATAATATATATATATATATATATATAAAACAAAAACCGATTTATATAAACAGACATATTGAAGAATAACGTATCAAACTTATGTAAACTTTATATATACACAAAATGTCATTTCTACTAACATATATAAATTGTCAAACTCATATATTACTAACATTTACATTGGAAAACAGACATAAATCATTTATACAAAAATCCTTTTTTTTCATGACATATTTTATAAACATAACATACCAAGCTGTTAACAAAACATATTTTGTATAAATATATACTTTGCCAAAATATATAATATTACTATAAAGGCTATATATTTTATATGCAGAAACCATATAGCCTGAATATACCTAACACAAACAACTAATATATATAATAATTTGTACAACATAAACTTATCCAAATATGCAGAAATCATATATACATACCCAAAAATAAATATGTGTTATGAAAATCTATTTCAAACTTATAAATAAAAACTTAAAATAACCAAGCAGATTATATATATACGCTCTAAAACCAACTCACCAGGATACTTGAAATCTTGTATAAAATAAAATATACATATAAATCTATGTTTTAACAAACCTTTCGTATGCTTGAATATATATAAAGCTGCAAGTACAAGAAATAGATATAATATATAAAGAAATACTTACATATAAAGAATGAAAGAAGAGAGGAAACGGTTGTGGGTAATCGAGCATGTGGTGAACGCGTGGAGCAAAGAGGAATGAGGAGAAGAGGTTTTTTCCAGAGAATGAAAAGAAGAAGGAGAGATATGCTTATCATGGGAAATATATATATGCGTTGTTGTTATATATTTTTTCATATAGTTAGTACAAGATACGCTAAATTTATACAAAAAGTAACGTATCTAAATTTATACGTTACTTATTTATTCTCTACATATCAATTTATATGTTACTTATTTATTCTCTACATATCAATTTATACGTTACTTATTTATTCTCTACCTATTAATTTATACTATTTATTCTCTACCTATTAATTTATACGTTTTATTCTCTACCTATTAATTTATACTATTTATTCTCTACCTATTAATTTATACGTTTTATTCTCTACCTACTAATTTATACTATTTATTCTCTTCTCTACCTATTAATTTATACGTTACTTATTTATTCCCTACCTATTTATTTATACTATTTATTCTCTACCTATTAATTTATACTATTTATTCTCTACCTATTAATTTATACTTTACTTATTTATTCTCTACCTATTTATTTATACTACTTATTCTCTACCTATTAATTTATACTATTTATTCTCTACCTAATTATTTATACTATTTATTCTCTACCTATTAATTTATACGTTACTTATTTATTCTCTATCTATTTATTTATACTATTTATTCTCTACCTATTAATTTATACTAAATATTCTCTACCTATTAATTTATACTATTTATTCTCTAACTATTAATTTATACAATTTATTCTCTACCTATTAATTTATACTATTTATTCTCTACCTATTAATTTATACGTTTTATTCTCTACCTATTATTTATACTATTTATTCTCTACCTATTAATTTATACTATTTATTCTCTACCTATTAATTTATACGTTTTATTCTCTACCTATTAATTTATACTATTTGTTCTCTACCTAATAATTTATACGTTACTTATTTATTCTCTACTTATTAATTAATTAAAAATTATTAAAATTTTATGGGTCGTTACAATACCTGTTATGATCATATGCCATGATATGTTGAATATTGTTATATAAATTATTATTCTGTTCTCACACTACAAGTTCCTTCACTATGGGTTGAAATGATACATACCCGAACGATCGTTAGAATGAGAAAAATTATTATGGGATGAAATGATAGGATTGAGCAATTTTATTTTACTTAGGATTGCGGGTTTGAAATGATATAAACCCGAAAAATTAATATCCGAATTGAAATGATATATGTATGTATTTACTTTACTCTAGCGTAGAGAATTTTATACAGACTTCGTGGTTGATTTAAAATGATTTTTCTGAAAATAATTTAGTATTTTGGATTTTATATATGAATATCAACTAAAATTTAACATAATAATTTCTGTAAATTTATTTATATATGTTAAAATTTTATAAGAAATAAATAGTTGGAAAGGTAAATTTTGGAATTTAATTTACAGTATGAAGGTTAATTGAAAATTAATAATCCGATTGACTTAATAACGTTATTTTATCCTAACCGATAAATTTTAAGTTTTAATTTATGTAATAGTAATTAAAATGGAAAATGTTTTGTGAAAAGAAATGTAAGTTAAACGTACATTTGACATGTAAGTTTTAACTAATGAACATGGGAACGTGGGAAATAAAAATAATAAATGATGCTTACTAAAAGGAAATAAAAATGTAAGTTAATAATGTATTTTACTTAAAATAAGAAATTTCAGCTTTAAAAAGGGATATTATTGTGACGAATTGTGTTTAACAAAAATTACGGTTTATTTAATATCCAAATGAATAATTGAGCGTAATAAAACGATAATGGTTAAAATTTAAAATGCTACTGTTGCTAAAATATTATGATTCTAAAGTGTTATATTTAAACGTATAAATTTGTAAGTGTTACGACTTTGGAAGAATGAATATTATTTTAAAAGAATAAACCATTTGAAATTTATATAACCACGGGTTATAATTACGATTGGTTGTTAAGGAGACCGGGATCGGATATGGACATACTCTCTGTCGATACCGAAAATTACTTTAATAACTGTGTACGCGGTGGAGATTCCAGCATGAAGTAGGATGGTGGTGCCGATCCTAAAGGTATATTTTTATGGACCTAACTCTCATGAATTTGCATAAGATGGATAAAACAAGAGCAATCGACGGGCCAAGGAGGTAGCTCCTCTAATCAGACACACTTCATCGTTAGCCATTCTATTACTTTGTATGATATCCCGGAAATTTGAGGCAATATCAATTTAATAATCTGTGATAAAAATTAAATTGATTTAATAATATTTGTTAATAATAATTTGAATTGATTTAATAATCCTCTTTTAAATAAATAATTAACTGATAATTTATCTTTTAAAGCCAATTAAATTGTTTTCTATTTATAATATATATATCTGTATATATTGTAAATAGGTTTTCTTTCTTTTAAGTTTAATAAAATAAAGACATGATTTCTAACTCTAATATTTTTGGAAAATTAGGAATTTGATTTTTATTTAATATTGAATAAGTAATAATATGATCTTAAAATACTCAAGATAAATTTAAATTGTTTAAAAGTATTCTAGCCTAGGTTTAAAATTTAAATAAAAGGATTGTTTTGTTCTTTTCAATTTAGCTTTATAAAATAAGTAATTATTATTTTGAAGAGATTGTTTCTTTTATAATTTATTTTTATTTTAATAATGAGTTTTATTTAAACAATATCAATAATGCAATATCTTTACAAATAGATTTTTATATAAAAAGAAATTGTTATTTTAAATTTATATATATATATATATATGTTTTGGAAAGCTAAGATTTGGAGTGTACAATCTTTCAAGTATATTATGATAAAATAAATCTTATAAAATATTAAACATAAGCATAAACAAAGCATGATAAAATAAAATAGCTTTGTACATAGGATAGAAGACATATCCAGACAAGTAAAAATATATGTATAGGCATGTAAATAAAAATGTTTGAAATAGAAATGCAAAAGTATGAAACAAAGTAAAGTAAAGTAAGAAATAAAAAGGACATATGTGTAGCTGTAGGCAAGGAAACACATCTATAAAAAATAGTCAACCTGTAAAGAAATGCAAGACAAAAGTATATATGCTCCCATAATGTATAAATTAAAATCAGGCTTGTACACATATGATTGTAGCTGTGGAGAAAATGTACAAGGTAAGAAATAAACAAAGTAAAGTAATAAAACAAAACAAATATGGTATGCAGGTTAGAGAAGAAAAGTGGTAAGCTAACTAAAATATCTATACATAAGAAATGATTAAATTAGCTAAATAGGGAACATTGAGTACATTAACATTTAATGTTTCAGATTTCTCAGCAAACAAGAGTGTATTCGAATTTGTTCAACATCTTTTCAGCCTCCATTTTGAAAATTCTGCCTGATAAAACAAGATTAAACAGTGCACAGCATTTGCAAGTCTAGATAGCACCTTCCCCTGTAATCTTTTCTTATATATATATTTGTATCCTCTAGTTCACTTTCATTCATCAAAAAATATAAGCTAGCATTATAATTTTACAAACTGAAAATAGTATGCAACTATTTCAAATAAAAACAAGAAGATTTAAGAAAAATCCAGCCTGCAAGCAAATTCAAATCAAAGCCTGTTATATTTATCTTCCACCCAAGCTTTAAGGCAAGCAACCTATATACAAATCTAATCAACAAAGCAACTCAAAGTTTAAAATAAAAGGCATTCAAGTGCAAGGTTTTTAAAAAAAAGCTAAAGGATTTCAGTTCAAACTGTTCTTCAAAAGACTGGGAGCTTTGTTTTCATTTCAGGTAAGTAACAATTATCTTTAAAAGCTTAAATATATAAATCTGGATTACATGATCTATGTATGAAATAGGTGGGTTTGTGTGAATATATGTTAGTAAATTTCTGTGCATTTTTGGATGTGAGTTGTAGACATGTTTGTGAATATCTGTAAACACATATATTTCCAGTTCTTAAAACTATAGCTGTAGTTTAAAACCCTTTATCTCTGGATCAAATCATTGTTAGAATTTATGTTATAAACAAAAATTGATTGTCTAATCATTTGTCAAAGTTTAAAAATTTATCTGAGTGGGAATAAATTGTGTGTTACACTGGAAACTAAAAATAAACAAGGAAGTTAAGTTTTGGATGAAATTCAAACATTCGAATTCATAAATTCAGGGTTATGAATTAAATACTTAACCAAAATAATGATTTTTAAAAATGAAATCACTAATTTTAATAGCAAATTGAACGAGTAGTTCTGTTTTTTACTGGGAATTAGTATTTGAGTGGTTATTGATGTTCTCGAGTATCTGAGAGGTTGTAATTGCCAGAGGTGATAGTAGAACCATCGGTGATGATGGGAAAATTGGTTGAAGTGGTGGTAGATCACGGAGGTGGTGGCAGTGGCGATTTTAAGTTGCTAAACCTCGTTTGGGTTATGCTGTGATGTTTGATTTGTCGCGTGTCCTAGGAGCGATCGAGTTCGCTGAAACTCAGTGGATAGTAGCTCGGTCATGGTCGAAGTGGTGGACGGTGGTGCTGGGGCTCTGGTGGTCGGAGTTTGGAGTGCGGTGGAGTTTCCAGGTTTCGAGAGAAACCTGATTTTTTGGTTTCCAGGTGGAGTTTCGAACTCGCTTTTGTTTCAGATTGCTGTGGTGGCTCTGGGGGTCGTGGTGGAGTCTGGTGGTAGTCAGTGGCGTGGTGGAGCATATGTGGGTGGTCGGAGGTGGCTGGGGCCACGGTGCACGTGCACCGTGCCATTAAAGTGTGTTGGGTTCTTTGGTTGTGAGCAGGGTTTTAACTCGGGGAGACGCGAGTTTATTCCAGGGTTTGACACGAAGTAGAGGTATGGGAGACTCGAAGCAATTTTGGCTTCTCTCGAGTCAGTGATTATTTCCAGTTTTTTTTGTAAACCTGGCAGTAGCATTGTTTCTAAAACAAATTCAATTGGAACCTATTCATAAATAAATAATGGAATTAAATAAAGTGTATATCTGGTTGAAGTATGAATTCAAATCTACTTTTGAATTCAAATTTAAATAAAGATAAAGTTTAAAACAATCAAATATGGGTTTCAACCTGACAGTTTCAGGTTTTAAATGTAATTTAAAATCTGAATCAAAACTTAAACTGTGTTTGAAGTTAAAAGTTCAAAATATAGATTCAAGTGAACTTTTGAATCTAAGTTTTAAAAACGAATTTGGATTTTTAAATCAAGAATTAAAAATCAAAATTTTCAAAAGCAAGTTAAACCCAAGTTTTAAATTCAAAGTCAAACTAATGAAATCAAAAGTTTTAAACTCAAAGTTAACTAATGAACTCAAAACTGAAAAATAAATCAGATTTAAAATCTAAATGTATAAAGAAAAGTTAAATTCAAATAGTTCGTTTTAAAAGTGTTTGTTTCCAAATAAATGTTTGAATTGGTTTTTACAAAGTTCTTTTGAATGGAAGTTAAGTAAATTGTTTTAACTTGGAAATTTCAAGTTTAAAATATGAATATCTTTGGAAATTTAAATTTAAATAAAGATTCAAGCAAGTTGAATTTAAAGGCCTTTCCTATATGAGTCCATATATGAGAAGTTAATGTTATTTATAGGATTCTAAATTGAATTAAAAATTTGATAAATGTTTGAATAAGAATCATTTTGAATCTTAAATTCAAAATGAAATTTTGAATTTAAATTTGAAATGTAATGTTCTAATGTACTTAGATATTAATAAAGTCATAAATAAAGAAATGAATTATTTTAGGGATAATTAAGATATTTAAAATAATTAAATGATAGGTTAATTAAGAATGACTTATGTATTTAAGTTATAAATTAATAATTTAGATTAATTTATAATTAGAGATCGAGTAAGAAGAAGATTAAGAAAAGTTATTAATTAATGAAGATAATTAATTAAGAATTATTAATTAATTAATATATGTGATTAATTTTGGATAATTAATTAAATTCATTAAATAATCTATTATAAACTGTTAAATGTAATTATTTGATAAAAGTAATTAAGAAATTAATTACTTATTGTAATTAATTTGATAAAATGATTTATTTAAGTTAATTAATTTAGTTTAATTAAGAAATCATTTGATGATTTGATATGTGTAATCACTTAGTGTATTCAATAGAGCATAATTACTTGAGGAAGTAATTAATATAATTACTGAATGTAATTAATGAAAATTATGTGTTAATAAAGTAATTGGGATAATTACTTTTGTAATTAATCAAGGGATTAATTAAATGGAGATAATTAATTATGGGATAATTAATTTGGTAATAAGTAATTAAGAGTAGTTAATTACTGGTTGATATTAATAATTGTATTTAATTAAGGATTAATCACTTAATGTAATTAAATTAAACAAAGTAATTTAATTATGGATTAGAGATCATTAATTAATGTAATTAATAATGAAATTAAGAATAGTTTAATTAAGAAATAATTAATAATGTGGTGATTAATTAAGGATAATGTAATTAATTGTATTTAATCAATAAATGAAATAATTAAATGTTAATTACTATAAATGATTTAGGAAAATTAACTTGTAGAATTAATTAAAGACTAATTACTTGCTGTAATTAGAAGGTGATTAATCGAAGAAGTTAATCAAGATAAATATCTGGAAATTAATTAATTAATTTGATTTAAAATTAATTTATTGATTGTATAAGCAAGATTTATAGATGGAGTAATTAATTTAATTTACTTTAAATTAATTAAAGATTGACGTAGTTAATTTAATTAATTACAAAGGGTGTGATTTATAAATCATTTCTTATGGATAAATGATATTGATATTTCATTTGTTGATTGTGATCTCAGATATGATATGAGTAATATCTATGTACTATGGATGTTTGGTTTAAGTATGATAGTATTTAATTATCTGTTTGGATGATAATATTGATTATCTGTTTATGAGATTATCTGTGATTATTTATTGTGATATTATGAATTATCCATTTGTGTGTATATTGATGATATTGAATTGAACTGTTAAGACTAAATAGACAACTTGGCCTTAAAAGACACGTTTTGGATTTCGATGAGACCGGGATCGGTTTTCCACATTAGGAACATCCGAAAACCACATCGATTCCAAATTAACGATATGTCGTAAATCTGAAGTGAAGATGTAGATTCCGAATGCAAGGGTTGTCGTTGTTAACTCTAAGGGTGATTCCAAAATGAGTGTAACAAGATAATGCCTTCGGTTTCGTTCGAACCCGGAACGAACTTGTATGGATTGAATGCTTTCAACACATCGCCAGGTGGGCGATAAGCATTCTAAGAAATGTATTCTATAAAGGTAATCGTAGCCTCAAGCCTCATAAACCGGGAATGGCTAAAACAGGAGAGGTGCAGCAAGGTTAGGTGGGTCATGCCCAAGCAGGACAAGGATATTCCCCTGTCTAGATATCCCTTTATTTTGGCTTAGTGGGCAGTAGCGACGACTATCTGCGGGGTTATCTTGTTCGGGACTGTTCAGTAAGGAATGGTTCCGGCCTTGTGTTGCAGGGGGTCGGGAGTGATCCTCGGTACGTTGATCTAGGCCACGTACTGTGACGGGCGGTACCCCAGTAGCCCTGCCATTGTATGGGATCCACAATCCAATAAGTGCCAACGGTTTTGATTGTATTACCCACTTTTGTGGCTAGTAGCTGGAATTTAATAATGTAACAATTTCGGCTATTTTCTATTTACTTGAAAACCCTAGACCTATTATAATATCATAGAATTTCCTATCAAATGTTTGGGTTAGCGTAAGGTAAAAACTTTTCCATGTTTATGTGTGGGAAGTCTTACGTGATACCTTTTGTTTTCAAAAGATTTTCAAAGTTAAGCAACTTTAACATGTTACCCATACCAGACCCATGTCTGACCCGGAGTTTATTTTTGTTTTTCATAAACTCTCGGGTACCCAAATTTTTACGGGTAGCCAAGGGATTCAGGTTAGCTTTGTCGAATTCTGGAGGAGCAATGGAGCAGGAGGCTTCAGCGTAGTAGATATACATATAGTTCCGCTGTGTTGATATCTCTGTGTTGACTTGTGAATTGAGTTGTATAACTAGACAGGTGTTTACAACTGTCTAGTATGTGATCTTTTATCTGTATAACTCTGATTGATGTTGTATATTATGTAAATATTTATGTGATTATTATAATTTATTCGTTCCGCTATGAGATTCTGATGTTGTTGTTCTTTCTTCTCTATCTTTTCTATTTTCTCACCCCTTTCTTTCTTCAAGACGAAGCGGTTTTCTGGGCATAGAAAGCCGGGTCGTCACACTTTGTGATTGATTTGGTGCGCACCTTTGATTCAGGAGTATGGATCGAGTTGGGCGGTAATTGCGGCTATGCGTTACCAAAAGTCCGGAAGTGTAATTGGTATATCTACCCTGGCATTCCCTAGTTGTGCCGTGTCACCTAACCTAGCGCGCCTTCTACGAGTTTGTTTTGTACCATACATATGGAGTGCCATCTGACGGCGTCCAGTATGGGAGGGATTACAGTACTGTATAGACTATGAAAATTTATAAAATGTGTTAAGGTGGAAAATGTAAAGCCTTAACGCTATTTTTAGATAGTATGCTTTACTCTATACATTATTATAATTGCGTATATTACTACATAGTAGATAGTTGAGCGGATCCTTAAAGGATGGGCGATCCCAAGCATTCTTTAAGTTACTGATGCATTTTTTTAATAGTTCATTTGAATTAATTTACATTTTATAAGTATATATGTCCTGACTAGAGTGTTTTGTGTTTTTCTTTGCGCTCGGGTCAACCTAAGTTTCACAGTTTCGGTTGCATCTTCTTTCGGAGTGTAACGACCCGGAATTTTGGGCAATATAAATTTAATAATCTGTATAAATAATTTAATTGGTTTGATAATTTTTCTTTATAATATTAATTTAAACTGATAAATTTATTCTTTTTAAAGGATAACAAATATTTAATCTGATAATTGTGATCAATATCTTTCTGACAGTTTAAAATATTGATAAGATTTATTTTTCAAAGCTAATCAAATTTTATTCTGTTTATAATATATATTTTTGATATATATTGTGAATAGAATACCTTTTGTTAAAATAAAAGATAAATTTTCAAATTGTAATATATATGTATGTATATGTTATAATTTGAGTTGTTTTGAAATTTAATTTAATCAATTGATAATTTATATTTGTATGTATTGTGGTTTAGAACTTTGTTTTCAATTTCAATATTTTTTTTCAAAAGACAATTTAGTTTAATTCAATTTGTTTCCAAATATAAGATAATTGTTTGTTTTCAAATAAGATAGTTTAAAAAAAGGATTTAAACAAAGTTTGTTTTGCTTTCTTTTTAAATGCTTCAATTTAAAATGTTATAAGTGTATAAATATAAATATTTTAGATTTTAAAATACATATATAAGAATGTATTTGTAATTTAATTAGTTTTCTAATATTTTCTTTAAAGGATTTAAACTTATATTTACATATATAAATATTTATTTAATTAAGTAACTTAAATAAGAAAGCTTATATTTTCTTTTAAATTAAATGAAAATTAATAACACTTTAGAGACATGTGTAAACATGTAAACATATCTTTATAACACTTGTTAATCATCCAAAATTAAATTAATGACAAATGTAAATGCTTAAAGACATGTGGCAACATTCCATTTTAATTTTAATAAATGTAAAAGAGGAAAACTTGTTTTTTTCAAACACTTTCATTCTTTGTTTCTTTCCTGAATTCTAATGGAAACCAGAAAATTTAAAAACAAAGTGCTACATGAAATTAAGATCAAATCTGAATTTAAATTAAGATCTGCAACTTCAAAGCTTCAACCTGCTTTTCAATGTGATGATTCAACTACAAATTAAAATCTGCTGGAATTTCAAACTGCAAATTGAAGTTCACATCAACCTGCAAATTTTCAACAGCAAGTAACTTGCAGTTTAACATTAATTGAAAGCCTGGAAATTCACTAATCTTCTCTGCAATCAAAATAGGTGAGTAAATTCTATTTTAAAAACAGTTTTGATTTAATCTTTGATTGAATGTTGCATGCAAATGGATTTGAGTTTGATGATGTATTTTAGTCTGAATGTATGTTTGTAAAAAAAAAAGGTTGAATGCCTGTATATGTATACTGTTGTTATACAGGTTTGTTTTTTTTCTTTTTAAAATCAGTAACTTGATTTTGAATACAAATTGGACCATGATTTGTAAATGAAAATTGTTTGTAATCAAGTGATTTATCATCTAAAAATAGTTATAGGGTTTTTAATGAATTAGTTATTCATATTTTTCAAATTTACAGTAAAAATCAAAATTTGGGCAAAAATTTATGATTTCAAATTCTAGTTTTGAATGTATAACTGAATTACAATAGGAAAGTTATGATTTTTAGAGTTGGTATCATAATTTTTAATTGTGTATTTAAGTTGAATTTTTGGTTTGAATGATTTGGGGATTTTTATGAACTGTGGATGTTATACATAGTAATTTGATTTGATTCTTGGATCGTAGCTTGTATGTAAGTTATAGATCAAGGGAAAAATGCAAAATAATTTTTCAATGGAGTGAATTGATATGAATTGAAGAATCTAGGGTTTTGGTGGGTTTCGACTTGGGCTTGACTATAGTGGAAATTGTGACGTGAACATATGTCCGGAGTCGTTCGCATTTGGGGAAGTTAACGATATGGGTTGTGGCATCACGATGGAGTGGTCGGCATGGTTCATCGGTGTCGAGAATGGCCGGCCGTGGGTGGTTTGGTTCGAGTTGTTTCTGCAGTTTTGGTTTGAACGATCGAAATTTGATTCGATTTCTTATCCTTCGATCTGAGTGGAGGAGATGGTCGTAGGGGTCGTTTGGCGTTTGTCGGCGATCGACTTGATGGTCGAAGTGGGTTGGATGGTGGAGCAACGTGCACCGTGATTTGGTTTATGCACTGGGGGGGTTTGTTTGGAGAAGATGAGTTGAAGCTCGGGAAAGCTACCGTGTTGGTCGCGTGATTGACTCGAAGATATTGGGGTTTTGGTTTGCTTCGGTTTTGTCTTGGGTAGATCCTTTGTTTTGCTCGAGATTTCTGGAGTTTGGTTCTGCAGTGAAATGCAGATTTTTACTTCATTGTATAAAATAAGTAAAAATCAAGTTTAAGTTGTAGAACAAGTTTATAAAGGTAATGAAATATAAATTTAAACTTGTTATTTTAAAAACGAAAGTAAATCAAACATTAAAAGTAAAAAAATTAATTTATATTTCAAATTTAAAAATGTTTTAAGACGTTTGTTTGAAAATAATTATTTTAAATTCAAATTTAAAAGAGTGATTTGAATTTAATTATTAAACCCAAGTTTTAAGTTAAATTTGAAGTAATGTTTTTAATAATAAAATTTTCAAATTATTTTAAATAAATATGTTTAAATTGGATAATTAAAGTATTTTAATTTGATTTCTAAAGTCCTTATTTTCAAATAAGGTTGTTATTATGATTTTGGAATCTAAATAGAATAATTTGTTTAAGTTGTTAAAATTGATTACTTCAAATAAATTATTTATAAAGATAAATAAGGTTAAATTATTGGGATAATTAACTTAAGAATACTTATTTAATATGATTTGTTAATAAGTTAAGTTTGATTTAGATTTATGGTTTACTTAATCTATTAAAGATTTTCTTTAATATTAGAAGTTAATTAATTAATTATTTAATTAATTTTAAATAATTAGTTAATTGTTTATTTAATTTTAAATAATCACTTAATTATGAATTAATTAAGTGTAATTACTTAATGAAGTAATCAATGGTTGATTATTGAATGTAATTAAGAATGATAATTATTTATGGAAGTAATTAGTGGTAATTACTCGTAGGAGTAATTAGTTGAAGTGATTGTTGGGTAATCACTTGTTGTTATCAATTAAGGAATTGATTAATATAATTGTTTGAAGTTAATTAATTATGAAGTAATTAATTAATTAAAGGATTAAGGATTATTTAATAATGGAATTAATTATTTGTTAAGTAATTAATTAAGAGAGTAATTAAGAACTATTAATGAAGTAATTAGAGATAATTACTTGTTAAATAATTAAGAGTTAATTACTTAATTATTTAAGTTAATTAATTAATGTGATTAATTAGTTAATAAATGTGATTTATTTAAGATTAATTACTAAGGGTAATTAATTAAAATGTAATTAATTAATAAGGTAATTAATTACGGATTTATTTATTAATTTAATTGTTTAATAATTACTTAATGAAGTAATTAAAGATTAATTAATTAGATTAATTAATTAAAGAATTAATATAATTAATTAAAATGTTAATTAAATTAAGATAAGTAGTTACAAATTGTTAATTACTGTTTATGAATTAATGAGATGATTAATTACAAATTAATTGTTTAATTAATTAAGGAATTATTAATTAATAAGGTTCATTAGTTAATAAATAATATTAATCAAGGTTGATTAATATAAGTGATTTAATTTAAGTATGATTAATTAATTATAATTAATTGAGGTTTAATGCAATTAATTATAGTTAATTAATAGAAGTAAATGAATGATCATTAATTATTGTAATTAATGATAGTAATTAAAAGGTTAATTACTGAATATGGTTAAGGATAATTACTTCAAAGTAATTAAAGTATAATTAATCAAGGAAGATTAATTAAAGGAGATCATTAGAGATGATTAATTTATTTGGAATAATAATTAATGAAGAAGGATTTAGGTAATCCTATTTGATTAAGAGTTAATCAATTCTGCTTTGGACGATTGATTAACATTGGTTGATTGATTTATATGGGATGATTGATATTGAGTGATTGATATTGGATGATTGATATTGGTTGATACTGGAAGATTTGGATACATATGTTATGAGATATGTTGTTTTGTGAGATGAATAGTTGATATGAATTATCTATTGTGATAATGTTATTTATCTATCTATTATATCATCCTGAATATGAGTTAATTGTTAAACCGTTAAGTACAACTTGGACATTAAAATGACGTTTGGTTTCGGTGAGACCGGGATCGGGTTTCCATATTTGGGATCCGAAAACCACATCAAATCCAATTAAACGTTAGGTCGTGAATCCAAGTGGAGCAAGTGAAGACTCGAGGTGTAAGAACTATACGTCAGTATAACTTTGTGGGTGATTCCGTAATGAGTTGACGGAATAGTGCTTATAGATTCAAGATGGTGATTTAGAGTGCAAGGGCTATTGTCGTTGACTCTGAGGGCGATTCCAATATTAGTGCAACGAGATAGTGCCTTCGGTTTCGTTCGAACCTGAAACGAACTTGTATGGATTGAATGCTTTCAGAACATCATCAGGTGGACGATGAGCATTCTAAGATAGATGTGTTGGCTAAAACAGGGGAGGTGCAGCAAGGCTTCGTGGGTAGCCCCCACTTGAGAGTGAGATTTTCCCCTGTCTAGAGGTCCCTTTCTATTTCGGCTTAGTGTGTGGTTGGTCGCGCCAACTACGGGGTGGTCTTGTTCGAGACTGTTCAGTAAGGAATGGTTCCGGCCTCGTGTTGCAGGGGAGCGGGCGTACTCCTCGGTACTGTGATCTAGGCCACGTACTGTGACGGGCGGTACCTCAGTAGCCATGCCATTGTATGGAATCCAAAATCCAATAAGTGCCTGTACGGTTTTGATTGTGCCCAACTATGTTGGAACGTGAGGTGCAAGCATTCCAGCTATTTCTGTATTTTATTTTGAAAACCCTATACACTATTATAATATCATCGGATTTCCTTTCAAATGTTTTGGTTAGCGTAAGGTAAAAACTTTTCCATGTTTATGTGTGGGAAGTCTTACGTGATACCTTTTCTTTTCAAAGGTTTTTCTAAAGTTAAGCAATTTTAAACCGTTTACTCACACCAGACCCCTGTCTGACCCGAGTGTTTATTTTTTGTTTTATTAAACTCTTGGGTACTCATATTATGTATGAGTAGACAAGTGATTCAGGTTAGCTTGACGAATTCTGGAGGAGATATGGAGCAGGAGGCTTCCACGTGTAGATATATTATGGTTCCGCTGTGTTTGTTTGGTATCTGTATCTGTTGTACTTGAGTTGTATAATTAGACAGAAGATTATAACTGTCTAATATCTGTTGTATAAGTTGTGTACTCTGATGTAATATGATACTGTGTAATATTTTATGTGATATATTATATTTTATTCGTTCCGCTGTGAGTTCTTTGATGTTGTTGTCTTTCTTCTTTCTCTTTCTTTTCTTCTTCTATCCCTTTCTTTCTTCAAGATGATGTGATTTCCTAGAGATAGGAAGTCGGGTCGTCTCACGGAGCTAGAGATCCACTGGAGTTAGCCGACTACTTGATATTTCATTACAGTTATTTCCACTCCGCTTGTGCTTTGTAGTAGAAACTTACGTATCTAACTTTACAAGTATTTGTTTCCGGATTTGGCATTATGATTGGTTGTGAAACTTTGAATCTAGGAGCTTCATGAACTCCTATATTTATATATTCTGCTACGAAATTATTTTGATATTCTGTGTCTATGATTCTATGATTGATTTTATTTGTCCCAACTTCTATTAACAATCTGTTGTTTTGAATTATTCAAGTTTGACATGTGAGGTTTATTGTCGATTTGAATGGTCCAAAATAGCCGGATGTTACAGTTGGTATCAGAGCTTTGGTTATAGGCAAACCTTAGCCTATGGGGCTAAAACTCATTAGAGATAGGGTAGAAATACCCTAGAATAAGTAAAATCAATCTTAGAATCATTCTTTGCGAGAGAACGTATTTTCAAGTATAAAATGGTTTTTAAATGATTTTAAATGATTTTTGAAAGATTATTTTGGATATAAAAAAATTTCTTGTTTAAAATCGATTTTTCTTAGAATTCCCTTCTTTTCGAATCCACCTTGTTTGTTAGAATTCTTTGATTATGATTTCCAGTCTAGTTGGGTCTTTTCCTTTATCTTTGTCCTACTTTAGCCGGAGGTGTTGTTCCTCCAGTTCAAATGACTAGGTGTGATCTTTGCCATATTTGCTTGCAGTCTGGCCACTTCAAGCAGGATTGTCCTACATAGAAGAAGGGCAAGCCATCTGGTGTTTTTGTAGTTACTTCATCTACTCCACCTGCTCCTAGTGGTACCCAAGGTACTCTCCATAGCACCTTTACCTTGTTTAATCTTCCTGTTCACGTTTTATTTGACACTGCAGCTTCACATAGTTTCATTTTTGTGGATCTTTGTGATAAGTTTGAGCATATCCTTTCACCTAAGTTTGCATCCGAACCTTTGTGTGTTACTAATCCTATCGGTTGTCCTGCGAACCTTAGTAGGATTTGTAACAACATGAAACTCTTCCATTCTAGTTATCATTTTTCTAGTGATTTCTACATTCTTGGTTTCGACGCTTTTGGTCTATTGATTGGAGGAAATTGGCTAAAGAAGCATGAAGCTGTTATTTCTTGTAAAGCCTGTACCATTTCTTTTTTTGGTGATAAGGATGATCTTTTGGTGATTTAGTGCCGCATGCCTCAGGAGTATGCAGGCAGTTTTATCTATTCTCTTGATTCTTCCCTTAGTGATCTTGATTCTACTCCTGTGGTCAAACTCTATTCGATGTATTTAGTGAAGTCACTTCTTTACCTCCTAAACGGAAAATTGAATTCCATATTGATCTCTTTCTTGAAGCTCGACCTGTAGTTCTTCCACCCAGAAGAATGGAACCCCTTGAGAAGGTTGAGTTGAGGAAGCAAATCGAAGACCTGTTCTTCAAAGGTTTGATCGGACCCAGTCATTTCGGATGGGGAGCAGCAGCGGTTTTTGTCACCAAGTCTGATGGATCTTTGAGCACGTGTGTTGATTATAGGGAGCTGATCAAGCTCACCATGAAAACCAGATATCCTATGCCTTGCATTAATGATACGTTCGATCAGCTTTATGGTGCTACTGTATTCTCTCATCTTGATCTTGCCACTGGTTTCCACCAGCTCAGAATCACCAAGGAAAGTATTCCCAAAACTGCTTTCCGTTCTGAGGATGGTTTCTTTGAATGGTTAGTTATGCTTTTTGGTTTGACTAATGCTCCAGCTTTCTTTGTCGACCTTATGAACCGGATTTTCCGTGATGTTCTTAATAAGTTTGTGCTAATCTTCGTCGATGATATCCTTATTTTCTCTAAGTCAGAGGAGGAGCATGAATCTCATTTGAGACTTGTTCTAGGGACTCTCAGAAGTGATCAGTTGAAAGCCAAATTCTCGAAATTCCATTTATGGAAAGATGAAGTCTGATTTCTTGGACATATTGTTTCTGGTGATGGAGTTTATGTTGATCCAGTTAAGATCGCTGTGATCAATGTAAGTCTATCTTCTCTTCTTTCCTTTGTAACATTAGTTGTTCTATCTCCACCTCGGTTCTTATTTTCCCTATTCTATTTTAGGATTGGGAAACTCCTAGGAATCCATCCGATATCCGTAATTTTTTGGGCCTTGCCGGTTATTATCGGAGATTCATTGAGAACTTTGCTCGGATTGCTGCACCTCTCACTGCTCTAAATCGAAAGAATGCTAAGTTTAGATGGAATGATAAGTGTGAAGCTACATTCAATGAGTTGAAGCGCAAGCTTACTTCCGCACAAGTTCTTACCATTCCAAATGGAAATAAGGGATTAACGGTATACACTGATGCCAGTAGTGAAGATTTGGGAGTTGTTCTGATGCAGGATGGGAAGGCTATCACTTATGCCAGTCGTCAGTTGAAGACCCATGAAGCCAATTATGCAGCCCAAGATTTGGAATTACTCGCCGTAGTTTTTGCTTTGAAGCTTTGGAGACATCACTTATTGGGAACTAAGTTTGAGCTCTTTACGGATCATAAGTCATTGAAATATATTTTCACCCAGAAGGACTTGAATCTAAGACAAGTTAGGTGGCTTGAGTTTCTAGCTTCTTATGACCTCGACATTAACTATACCCCAGGGTAAGCTAATGTTGTAGCCGATGCTTTGAGTCAGAAGAAGGCGATGTTATGTCAGCTTGTTGTTTCTTCTCCTCTTATAGACCATATTAATGCTAAGCAGAATAAGGATAGGATAATTAGGCTTATTTAGGTGAATATTTGTAATAGAGTTGGTGGTAGTAGCTTGGATGGAAGTGGAGATCAGATTGATGATAAAGGGATTTTGAGGATTAATAATCGGATTTGTGTCCCGAATGTCGATGGATTGAGGCAAGAGTTACTTCAGGAAAATCATCGGTCCAGACTTTCTACTCATCCAGGTGTGACAAAGATGTACCATGATATGAGGAAGCTGTACTGGTGGAGTGGTATGAAGCGTGATATCTACCTCTTTGTTAGTAGATGTGCGACTTGTCAGCAGGTTAAGGCTGATCATCAGAAAGCTGATGGACTATTGCAACCCTTGAGATTCCCAATTGGAAATAAGAACAAGTTTCTATGGATTATATTGATGGATTACTGAGGACTAGAAGGGGTAATGAAAGTATTTGGGTTATTGTGGATAGAGACCAAGTCAGCACATTTCATTCCGGTTTGATCAAACCATTCTCCTTCTAGTTTGGTTGATATAAGAGAGATTGTGCGCCTTCATGGTGTTCCAGTCAGTATTGTTTGTGATAGAGACCCCATATTTACCAGTCAGTTTTGGAAAGCTTTTCAAGAATCTTTAGGTACTCGTCTGAATTTGAGCACTGCTTACCATCCATAGACAACGGTCAAGCGAAAAGGGTGAATCAGATTCTAAAAGATCTTCTTCGTGCCTGTGTCCTTGATTATGGAGGATCTTGTGAAGATCATCTCTATCTCGTTGAATTCACCTATAACAATAGTTATCAGGCTAGTATCAAAATGGCTCCATTTGCTGCTCTTTATGGACCATCTTGCAAATCTCCATCTTGCTGGATTGAATCCGATAATCATTGGGTTCTTGGTCCCGATATGATTTTAGAAGCATATGAGAAGGTTGAAGAGATTAGGAAAAAGATAAGGATTGCTCAGGATAGACAGAAGAAGTATGCTGACAGTTATAGGAGGAGTTTGGAGTTTTCTGTTGGCGATCAGGTTTTCCTTAAGGTTTCTACATTAAGAAATGTGATTCGTTTTGGCCGGAGAGGGAAGCTCGCTCCTAGGTTTATTGGTCCTTTTCGCATCCTAGAGAGAGTTGGTCCCTTAGCTTATCGCTTGGATTTTCCCAAAAAAATTTCTGGAGTGCATAATGCGTTCCATGTTTCACATCTTCGTCGGCACCTTCATGATCCATCATTGGTTATCTAGCCTTTTACTCTCGAGAGTTTGGATGTTGAGATAAATCTTACTGTTGAGAGGAAGCCACTTCGTATTATCGATAGACGTACGAAGCAGCTTTGAAGAAAATCTATCGATCTAGTCAAAGTGCAATGGAGCACTGATGATCGGGACTGTACTTGGGAAACAGAAGAAAGAATTCATACTTTAAATCCGAAATTGTTTGTTTCAGGTACTATTCGTTATCCTACCTTATCCTTCTTTGTTTTCTGTGTCTCGTTCCTTTTCGAGGCGAAAAGTTTTGAGTGGGGGAGAGTGTAACAACCCGCAAAATTATAGCATATTTTAAATGAAAATTTTAATTGAAACTTTGAATTTAATTATTTTAAAATAGATAAATTTGAAATTTTAATATATAATTTTGGGATTTGATGTAAAATGTTTTTCCAAATTTAACAAAATAAAGATTTTTCTAAAAATTTAAATTTTGGTCAACTTTGATCAAAGTTTGACTTCCTGCTGAAAATTTGAAATTTGAAATTTTGAATTCTATTCTTTTTTTATGAAGATGGGTTTAATTCTAACTTTTTCCTACTTTTTGTTTCGTAAAATTCTGATTTTTACTTCTCCAAATTTGTTGTTTTCAGCGTATTACACGCAGTTATTTTCCCTACCACTTCTATCTTATTTTTATTTTTGATTTGTTTGGGCTTAGAACATTTGGGCTAGAAACCCTTTAGTTAGATGAGGGCCTATATATAATCTCCTTGGGTTTTGGCTAGCCTCCATCCATTTATTTGAGCCTCCATAGAGAAAATGTAAGTATTCTTTTCCTTCTTCTTCCTCCTTTTTCCAAACCCTTGATCTCCTTTTTCACCACTCCTCTCCTCCACAAAATTTTGGCCACACCTACCTCTCACCTTCTTCTCTTCTCTACTATTCTACACCTCTTCCCAAAACCATAGACCTTCCTCTTCCAAACCCTAGCCGCGACCTCTTCCCTGCCCAAAATCGACCACCATCACCAAATAGCCTCTCTATAGCCGAGCACAACACTTTGCGTCCCCTTCCTTTTTCCCTCCTAGCCGTGAGCCTTGCCTTAGAGATGATGGCCGAACCTACCTAACCCAAACCTAGCCTAGACCAAACCAAAGCCACCTCTAGACCAAGCCTATGCAAACCCTAGACAAACCTCTTATGTATTTTCCAATTGCATAATTTTCTATTTTTTTCTATGAGAATTATTTATTTACGTATGGAATTTTTTTTAGCGTTGGATTTGGATTCTCCTCTCATTCAAACTGATCCATAGTTTGTTGATTTTTGTGTTGCGCTTTAAATCACTTTTTCCAACCTAAGAAAGGTGAGTAATCACTCTTGACATACGTACTTATTGATTTGGTAAATTGATGACAATTGACTTGGGAGAATATGTATATGCAAGTTTGACATTTCACCCATGTTTATATCATGTTAATTCATATGTTTATATCATGTTACTTCATATATTTATTTCATGTTATTTCATATGTTTATTTCATGTTAATTCATATGTTTATATCATGTTATTTCATATATTTATTTCATGTTAATTCATATGTTTATATCATGTTATTTCATATGTTTATTTCATGTTATTTCATATGTTTATTTCATATTATTTCTTCATATGTTTATTTCATATTATTTCATATGTTTATTTCACGTTATTTCATATCATATTATACCTGTTATGATCATATGCCATGATATGTTGAATATTGTTATGTAAATTATTATTCTGTTCTCACAATGCAAGTTTCTTCACTATGGGTTGAAATGATACATACTCGAATGATCGTTAGAATAAGAAAAATTGTTATGGGCTGAAACAATAGGCTTAAGCAATTTTATTTTACTTGGGATTGCAGGTTAGAAATGATATAAACCCGAAAAATTAATAAAATGCGGATTGAAATGATATATGTCCGTATTTACTTGACTCTAGGGTAGAGAATTTTATACAGACTCCGTGGTTGATTTAAAATGATTTTTCTAAAAATAATTAAGTATTTTGGATTTTATATATGAATATCAACTAAAATTTAATGTAATAATTTTTGTAAATTTGTTTATATGTGTTAAAAATTTTATAAGAAATAAATAGTTGGAAAGGTAAATTTTGGAATTTAATTTACAGTATGAAGGTTAATTGAAATTAATAATCCAATTTGGCTTAATAATGTTATTTTATCCTAACCGATAAATTGTAAGTTTTAATTTATGTAATAGTAACTAAAATGGAAAATGTTTTGTGAAAAGAAATGTAAGTTAAACGTACATTTGACATGTAAGTTTTAACTAATGTAAACGGTATAACTTGAGTAATAACAAGGATAATAATTGCTTACTGAAAAGAATTAAAATGTAAGTTAAAATGTACATTTGACATGTAAGTTTTAACGAATGAACATGGGAATTTGAGAAATAAAAATAATAAATGATGCTTACTAAAAGGAAATAAAAATGTAAGTTAATAATGTATTTTACTTAAAATAAGAAATTTCAGCTTTAAAAAAGGATATTATTTTGACGAATTGTTTTAACAAAAATTACGGTTTATTTAATATCCAAATGAATAATTGAGCGTAATAAAACGATAAAAATATTTACGAAAAGGTTGTAAGTATATAATAATTTGATTGTAAAATTGTTATAACAAAAGTATTACATTGCTAAAATTCTATAATATCTTAAGGTTACATTTCTAAGATGATACCATCTCTTAAGTATTACTTTTCCAAAATGTTATGATGACTTATGGTTATGATTTAGAAATGCTGCCATTTCTAAATTTAATGTTTTCGAAGTGCTATAATTGTAATGGTTACAATTTAAAATGCTACTGTTGCTAAAATATTATAATTCTAAAGTGCTATATTTAAACGTATAAATTTGTAAGTGTTATGACTTTGGAAGAATGAATATTATTTTAAAAGAATAAACCATTTGAAATTTATATAACCATGGGTTATAATAACGGTTGGTTGTTAAAGAGACCGGATCGGATATGGACATACTCTCTATCGATACCAAAAACCACTTTAATAACTGTGTATGCGGTGGAGATTCCAGCACGAAGTAGGATGGTGGCGACGATCCTAAAGGTATATTTCATGGACCTAACTCCCGTAATTTAGCACAAGGTGGCTAAAACAGGAGCAATCGACAAGCCAAGGAGGTAGCTCCTCTAATCGGACACACTTCATCGTTAGCCATTCTATTACTTTCTGATTGATTTGGTGCGCACCTTTGATTCAGGAGTTTGGATCGAGTTGAGCGGTAGTTGCGGCTATGCGTTACCAACAGTCCGGAAGTGTAATAGGTATATCTACCTTGGCATTGCCTAGTTGTACCGTGTCACCTACACTAGCGCGCCTTCTGCGAGTTTGTTTTGTACCATACCTATGGAGTGCCCTCTGATGGCATCCAGTACGGGCGGGATTACGGTACTGTATAGATTATGCGAATTAATAAACTGTGTTAAGTTGGAAAATGTAAAGCCTTAACGCTATTTTTAAATATTATACGTTACTTTAGACATTATTATAATAGCGTATATTACTACGTAGTAGATAGTTTAACGGATCCCTAGAGGATGGGAGATCCCAAGCATCCTTTAAGTTGCTGATGCATTTCTTTAACAGTTCACTAGAGTTAATTTACATTTTATAAGTATGTATGTCCTGACTTGATTGTTTTGTGTTTTGCTTTACGCTCGAGTCAGCCTGAGTTTCACAGTTTCGGTTGCATCCTCTTTCGTAGCTACAGATCCACTGGAGTTAGCTGACTACTTGATATTTCATTACAGTTATTTACACACCGCTTGTGCTTTGTAGTATAAACTTATGTATCTAACTTTATAACTATTTGTTTACAGATTTGGCATTATGTATTGGTTTTGAAACTTTGTATCTAGGAGCTTCATGAACTCTAATGTTTATATATTCAGCTGCGAAATTATACTGACATTCCTTATCTGTGATTCTCTGATTGATTTTATTTTCCCTAAATTTTATTAATAATCTTTTTTTTTGAATTATTCAAGTCTGACATGTGAGGTTTATTGTCGATTTGAATGGTACAAAATGGTCGGATGTTACACTAAGTATGCTCTTGAATAGCACTGATAAGTCAATAACATATACCCTTTCTATAATCTTCTCCTTTATAGTATATCGTGCAATTTGTGAAGACAAGAAGTTTATTAAATCACTAATGAAGTTTGCTTGAATGTACAAGTGATTAGATCCAAGTATTGAAGCTTAGAGCAAGATAGTTTTGAATATAAGAATGAGAATTAGAATAAACATTGGTGATTAAAACAATGGAATTCTTGACTATTTGTAGAGATTGAATAGTTTTTAAATGTTCATGAAAGATAGCCATGAAAGGATATGGAAGCAACTCTTGAATCTAGAGTAATTTCTGTTTATTGAATTGGAGCATTTTTCAAAATATAGCCGTTATGAAGATAGCTGCCTGAATGGAGCAATTCAGCCAGCTGAATGGATTTAAAATTGATCCAACAAAAAAATAATTCAAAAACGACCCAATTCATCCGTCTAAAATAGCAACTTCAGCCGTCTGAATATTCAAAATAAATTGTGATATGCACAGAATCCAGACGACTGAATCATACTATTTAGCCAGCTGAATTTTATGATTTATGGCATATGAACAATTTTTTGAAAGTAAACTTTCGTGTGTGCGTGCATATACTACTTCAGAGAGATTTTAACAAGAGATTTACTACTGAACCCAGACCTTAGACTAAATATTTTGCTGAAGCTTCAATTCAGAATCTAGTCTGCAAGTTGTTAGATTATTTCTCGAGTAAAAACAAAATCTTCTCCTGCAAGTATGGTTAGTTTATATAATGTTTACTTATATAGTTGTCATAATCAAAATATCAAATTCGAGCTTCTAACAAATTGATTCAATATGATAGAATATGCGAGTATATTAGAAAGAGTTCCAAATGTGCCTAAAAATGAATAAAGTTTCAATCTTTGAAGTCACTCCCTATGAAACATAATGATATATCGATTAGGAGTGATTGAATTTTCTCGAATAAAGTATGATTAATGGTGATTAATGCTTGGTTAACTTCTTTCTAGAAGGCCGTGTACTTAAGAATGGTACATGAGGATAAAATTAATTTCATCTAAAGAATAGTTTATAAAATCATGCAAGATAAGGGTTATAAGACACCCCGATATATCCTAGGCTAAGGAATCTTGTATGAATTGCCTTAAAATAATTTTGGGAACGATTGTCATTAAATGAACTATTTATGTTTTGAACATAAGTTTTATAAACTAAAACCAAATCAGTTTTATCTAGAAGGCAATTCATAATGTGTTAATGAATACCTATTCCATTATAGTGAGAAACAATTGGTGTTTCAAGAAATACCAACTTTTTAGTGAAGGAATTTCTTTTAGAAAGTATTGGTAGTAAAATGGATTCGAATACATCTAAGGATAAAATTGAGTACAAGGGATAAAATGAAATTAACAAGACCTAAAACGAATCTAAAGTATTAGAATGTCTAATAAGTATTCTTGTACATTGAAGAGAAACTATTAGTTTCGTATTAATTTCAAGAATAGATAATCCTCACCAGTCAACTAAACCCTTAAGAGTATTGGCTCAACGATATAGTATGATGCACAAACCCAAAATGGATTCCAAGTACATTATAGAAATATAGTTTTTATAGAGTTACCCGAAGAGATATGATCCATCGATCGTGTATGAGTCTCCAAGAGTAAGACTGTTGCAGTTGGAATTCAGTGAACAACTTTGTTAAGAATTACATCGTAAATTTCAATTGATGAAATTAGCGTAATAGATACTTTATTCAAAGTGCTCGAATTAATTTCTATTTACTCACAGAATTATCGCTTGGTAAGACTTTGTATTTTGGTACATATGTGTTGAAATGGAAAATTTTAAATGATGATTTAGAATATACTATTTGTACATAACAACCAAAGTGTCCTAAAGTCAGTAGGAGCGATATTAAGTTTACGGGTTTTCAGGTATCATCCAAAAAATTATATGAAGGTATCATTCTATAAGCATCAGAATTGAGTAAGTATTCTGATATAAATATCAAATAGTTTTATTTTCAGTCAAAATGTAGAGGAAGCATGTGTCCATAATAAAGAACCTCTAAAAGGTACATAGATATTTTTAAACTATAAGTAAACAATATATTGCTGATTATTAACGATATAGTTTTGTTAAAATTAGTAATAGTATGGTTATTTAATACTTGATATTAGATTTGTAAATTATATCCTTTATATAAGAATGTTGTGAATGTCCCAAATAATTTGCAAAGACACCTTATTAAAATGTTTAATAAAGAATACGTAAGATGGATCCTTTTGCTTTAGAAATAAGAATTATATTACATGTTATGTTGTCTATGATATTGCAATTTTCTTATGTATTTGATGTATGAAGAAAATATTAAATCCAAATTAAGATCAGTTAGATTGTTCTCAAGTATTTATGAAATACTAGAAAATTGTTTGTAGAAACAACAAACTCCTTATGAAGGAGTGCTTAGGTTCGAACTTCATAAGTGATATCGAGAATAATATGTTGAGTTAAATTTGTGTTAAACCGTAGTCAAGGAGCCTTAAGTTGGAAATGTTCCAAATAGGAAGTTGTGGCTAATCCAACAAAAAGGCTAAGTACATTGTCTTGAATAGTGCCACGATAAAAGCAATGTATAAATATGAATGCACAAATTTAGAACTGGGTATGGGTGATTCCAAGTATTGACAATATTATATTATTGTCATATGATGATAATGCAATATAAGAGCTCACTAAGAGTCCAGAAACATACTGTAAATAGTACCATAACATAAATGTAGTTTATCAACAACAGAGTAAGTCGATTGACATGGTAGATAATTAAAAAAAAGCAGATCCATTCACCAAAGGTCTATCACAACTAGGTCTCATTAAGCTGATCAAAGGAATGGGATTGAGATTCCATAATTGGCCCCTAGTGCAAGTGGGAGATTGATAAAGTTAGGGGTATACCCTAGGGGTAATTGTGTAACTGTTACATATATTTAACTCCATAATCAATCTTGTTTAAAATAAGAGTTGTTTTCTTTCTATTATATACTTAATAAAGTATGTTACATTAACTAAAAGTATATGTGATATAAAATCCTTAAATGGTACGTTTTGTGATTGTAGTTACAATGTGTTGTAATCATGAGCGATTTATCACAATAAAATAAACATACAATTTTAAATATTCTTAGTCAAGGTGTATTGAGACTGAATATGTAGGATCAATTTCACCCTAGAGGGGGGGTGAATAGGGTGATACTATCAATTATAAAAATTTAATGCCGAAGTATATAAATAATCGCAACACAGAGATGGTAGAATTATAGCAGCACAGATAATGGCAGAATATTAAAAGCAGAAAATAGAACACATAGATTTACCTAGCTTTGGCAAAAACCTGCATACATGCTGCCCCAAGGTTTCTGCTAGAAATTATGTAGTCAGATGCTTACAAACATAAAATCACGATACCCGCTATCGACTAACCTAACTCTACGCTCAAAACCCTGCCACAATTCAGCCACTGAGTTGCGAATTCTAGAACTACACCACCGTAGTTCGTACCCTAGTAACATGACTAGAAAATTACAAATGTTTAAAAGAAATAAAGAATAAAAGCAATTTAAATAACTCAAACCCCTAATTTTTAAATATTTAGCCCAAGAGAAATGTCGGTCCAAAATAAAAGATAATTCCCTTTTTTCTTTTATATTATATCGTCCTGTATCTTCTTTTGTCTGTAATAATTTGATGCTCTTAACGTTCCTCTTTTCCTTTGCTCGAAAATTAGGGCTTTGGGATAATTAAAGTCGCCGATTGATTGTAAGTCGATTACAATGGCTTTTACTCTGATTTGTGTCGGCAGTCGACCGCCTCTTCACTTTGCTCACGGCTCCTTCAATTTGAGTCGAGTTTATCTGTTGCGAAAATTGGTACGTTCGTTCCTTCTTCGATTTATACTATACTCGACTTGATTCGAGTTCCTAAATGATGTTGTGATATGTGATATGCTTGAACTCAAATGCATTATCAGCTGATGATGTTAACATTTAAATAGGGTTTAATTCCCTTGGTTTTCGTTCGTCTAAATTCATTTAAATTCGTCTGTAATTTTACTCTGGCCATTCGTTGTTTGGATATTGATGATTTCTCTAACTTTGTCACTCCATATATTTTTGTTACTTGATTCTCACGGCTTTGATTTTGAACATGCTTGACTTCCTTGGCCACTACGGTTTTGATTTTGTTGGCGTTTTTGGTTCCTTGAATTTCTGATGACTTCGGCATTGCTTTGAACTGCAGTTGTCTTTGACTTGGTTTGAAACTGCAAAGTTGATTTTACATGTATATTTGTAAATGTCAGATAAAAGTTCGGTTCTTTTTCATGTTAGCCGAGTTGTCCTGTTCATACGACTCTGCACTTCATATATACATGTGTTTATATAGGTTTTCATGTTCTTGTTTCATTCCTAAATGCTTGCATATTCTGGTTGTACCTACTATGATCATTTACTGTTGAGGCTACTGGTTTTGGTTTGAAGTCTAACCATGCTTCATTGTGTGGTCTGCACATATTGATTCAGTTCAATAATTCTTTGCTTAGTTCACTTGAAGAGTATGTACATACAGGGTGCACTTGATTACCGCAATTGGTTATGTAGTCTTATTCATCACTGCATGTATGTTTTTTCATTTATTCGTTGGTCTTCATGTATCTTGTCTGTCTTCATTCATGCCTTGGTTGCTTTGTGTCTGATGATATGTGTTTGCACTGAGTAGTCGCTGTGTACTGTGCATGTCACTGCATTGCTTCGAGTCAGGTTCCATTGGTGCCTTCACTTGCATATTGAACTGCTTCCATTTGTTTGAGATCGAATGCACCATTGTTTACTGTATACATGATTATAGTTATAGCCTTGTTGTTGCATCTTATTTCATGTATGGTCTGCCCGTGTTTCTGATCATGCTACTTGCTTCGAAGCAGTTTGCATACAGTCTTTGTTGGTATTTGAGCCTGGGCATGTGTGCTTCAATATGCATTGTTTGGTTCATTGAGCCAGCTTATGCATCCTGCTGTATACATGTTCTTCATATTGTCTGGATTAGCTTGTGTACTTGTTTCACTTGTTGTCTTTGATCATATCAACATGTTGCGAGGTCTGGTTTCTTTTTATGTAGTATTTGTCTTGACTCGAAGTCTGGTCTTGGCTTTCTTGATACAGTCTTGTTTTATGTAGTTGTTGCACCATGTAGCCTTGCTTGTGCACATATGATTCTTCGAGCTAGCTCTAGTATTTCTCTTAGTGTTTGGTCAGAATGGTTGTAATACACATTGGTTCGTCGAGCTAGCTCTGGTATTTGTTTCTTTGACTTGTAGGTGGTCAGTAGTGGTCTGTTGGCATTTGAATTTGGTCTGCACTTGTGTTGAATCCAACTAATAGCTCGGGTTTGACTTTACGCTTGTATTGTTACTAAATATTTATTTCACTTGAGTTGAACCTATCTTTTGATTTGGGTTTAACTTTGTGCTCACCTGTTCCTGCAATTTTATCAAGTGTATATTAGTGTGCACGGCCTTGTGACCTGTACAATGGTACATTGTGCATGTCATAAGTTATTCGTGTATGATGAATTCAAAATTAAATGATGATGAACAACTTAAATAACTGAGGCAAATAATATTTTCAAAAATTACATTTTATTTTACACTACAAAAAATATTTCTTTTTCAATTTTACTGCGGCAGTGTTTATTTTGCAGATAACTCAGATGCTGGATTCGATCTTGAATAGAGTTGAAGATAAAATTCGAGTGAATGAGTGATATGTAGTGAGGTGCAAATGTAAATGATAAATTGTGATGTAATCAAAATTATGTATATATATAGTTAGAGCTCAAATTTTTACTATTCAAAATTATAATAAATATTTGTTTGAATTTAAATTCCATGTTATTTATTTTATTCAATAAATACTTATTTAATTATGTGAAATAATAAAATATACATTAAAAATACATTTAAATGAATATATATATATATATATATATGTTTACTATCATCGAAAGAAAATCATATAGTAGCATATTTTACAATCTCCCTCTTTTGATGATAACAAACATATATTTAAGATTTTGAATTTATTAAATGTATTTGATCATTCAATTTTCTTCCCTTATTTGAATGCTCCCTCTCTACACAAAGCTCCCCCTTCATATATGCATGGGAATAAATAAAAAATGAACCTAGATGCATGTAGAATATATAATATTTGACCTTTATTTGTCAAAACCTTAACTTTTCTTTCCCCCTTTTGTTATTAGCAAAAGAGTAATGGTGTTAGAAAAATAGAGATAAAGTGATAGACATTAATACAATACTAAAACTCAATCGAATATAAATATTAAATTTCAATAAAAAATCAAACAAAAATCATAAATATTCTGTTAGGCGCATATTTCACTTTATAGTGATAGGAATGATATCATCATATAAAACTATATGTGTCTATTTATGGTATATTTATATCAGGAATTAGAATATCTACTAACCATGCATAACTGTTAGGACTTTTAAATGAGATCAGTAATATTCTCAACTTTTTATAAAAAAGGAATTCAAGTATCTTCTAACCACGCATAACCGTGAGGACTTTTAAATGTGATTAGAATCAACTTGTCTATTTAATCACCAATTTTGATATTCGTTCCATGCATGCATAACCGTGAAGACTTTTAAACGAGCATGGAAGCACATAATAAAAAATACCAAGTAATTCACCTATGCACTACCGTGAGGACTTTTAAATGAGAGTGAATACTTTGATTGCTTTTTACTTCTAAAGAATATAATAAAATGAAGAACGAATAATTTCCCTAAAATACCACATATTGACATACCATATTGGATTATGACGAGTGATGGTTGACAGAAATATGATAGAAATAGAAGTGGTCATGGAATATTTACCAACAAAAAGTTTTTATAACTCTTGTTTAAATTTCTAAAGAAATTTACTAATTATACCATCTCAAGTTATAATATATGATTAATATCAACACTCATCACTTTTTCAATCACTATTTATTTTTTAGATAATCAAGGGGAGTCGGATTAGTCAATGTGGTCATTTAAAATCAAATCAAAATATAATTATAAAACCAAATTTTCAAAAATGACTAATCTAAAACAAGGTAAACAAAAATGATTTTCTTGAAGGGGTTTATGAGAAAAATGTCTACTAATTTGAAAATTATTTGAAATGAAAAATATGCAGATATTTTCTTTGAAAAACAATGCAGTTACTAAATGTCTCAACATGAATCACGTTCCACTAGAAAATTTTCTATCAACAAGATTACCAGTGTAATTTGCATCTGAATTTCCCTTTGACTCAAAATTATCATTAATTGAATGTTATAGACCAGACTGTGAAGTTGCAACAAATTTTCTTAAAATCATTTTTACAGCAAAATGGAATTGAATTGAAGCTGTGCATAGTGTCAGATTCAGAAACAAATATATCCATGTGTATCAAGAGTAATCATCAAAACATCATCATTAATCCAAACAAATCTTTATAAAGTATTTCAATGATTGTAGTGTTCTCGGCATAAAAAGATAATTGGCCAACAATTTTTATAAGTCAGAATCAAAATCAATATTCATTATCACATAACTGGCTAATCATAATATGGTGCAGATTATCACATTAAATATATCATTCAGAATAAATATACCATTACCTCTTTTACCTTTATGATAATTTTTCGTTTGTTGTCCATTGTGATTCTGTCACCCTTGTACAAGGCTAAGGAACTTTGATTTGTTGCCCATTGTGTGTCTAGAACAGCCAGAATCCAGATAACACTGTTGTTATTCCTTAGTCTGCCACCACATCTACACAATAAAAGATTTTTGTGACCTATTTGTTTTCATAGGTCCATGGATGTTAGTGGCAACGGATTTTGAAAAAATCAAAGTATTTTTCTCATCTATTCTATCACACCCATTTTCAATAATATTCCAACATTTAACACTAACAGATTTTAAATGAAATTCCATTTTTAATTTCCAATTCAAAAATTATGTTCCATCAAAAATAGGAAGAATAATATTGGATCGACCCTCAGCAAAGGCATTATTAAAAGAAGCCATTTTTAAAAATTCAAATCTTAAAATAAATGTTTTTTGAAAAATCAAAATTTTAAAACAAAAATGGCTTTTTTTCTTGGCTCTGCTACCACTTGTAGGATCGATTTCACCCTAGAGGGGGGGGGAGAATATAGTGATACTATCAATTATAAAAATTTAATGCGGAAGTATATAAATAATCGCAACACAGATATGGCAGAATTATAGCAGCACAAATAATAGCAGAATATTAAAAGCAAAAAATAGAACACGCAGATTTACCCAGCTTCGGCAAAAACCTGCCTACGTGCTACCCCCAAGGTTTCTACTAGAAATTAAGTAGTCAAACGCTCACACATGTAAACTTACGATGTCCGCTATCGACTAACCTAACTCTATGCTCAAAACCCTACCACAACACACGACTAGAAAATTACAAATGTTTAAAAGAAATACATAACGAAAGCAATTTAAATAACTCGAAACCCTAATTTTTAAATATTAACCTCAATAGAAATGTCAGCCCAAAATAAAAGATAATTCCCTTTTTCCTTTCATATTATATTGGCATGTATCTTCTTTTGTCTATGACAATTCGTTGCTCTCTTCGTTCCTCTTTTCCTTTGCTCGATAATTAAGGCTTGGGGATAATTAAAGTCGCCAATTAATTGTAAGTCGATTATAATGGCTTTTACTCTGATTTGCATCGGCAATCGACCGTCCCTTCACTTTGCTCATAGCTCCTTCAATTTGAGTCGAGTTTATCTGTTACGAAAATTGGTACGTTCGTTCCTTCTTTGATTTATACTATACTCAACTTGTTTCGAGTTCCTAATTGATTTTGTGATCTGTGGTATGCTTGAACTCGAATGCATTGTCTGCCGATGATGTTAACATTTAAATAGGGTTTAATTCCCTTGATTTTCGTTCGTTTAAATTCGTCTGCAATTTTACTCTGGCCGTTCAATGTTGCTTGGATGTTGATGATTTCTCTGACTTTGTCACTCCGTACATTTTTGTTACTTGATTCCCACAGCTTTGATTTTGAACTTACATGACTTCCTTGACCACCACGGTTTTGATTTTGGTGGCATTTTTGGTTCATTGAATTTCTGATGACTTCGGCTGTGATGACCCAGAATTTTGGGCAATATCTGTTTAATAATCTGTATTAAAAATTAAATTAACTTGATAATCTTTGTAAATAAGATTTGAATTGATTTAATAATCTTCCTTTAATAAATATTTAATTGGTGAACTTTATCTTTAAACTATCTTCTATTTATAATGTGTATATATATTTGTATATATTGTACATAGATAGGCTTTGTTTTAAATTTAACAAAAAAGACATATTTTCTAATTCTAGTATTTTTAGTAATTTGGGAATTATGATTTAATTAAATATTATGCTTTTCAAATATTATTTAAATACATAACTATATAATTTTGAAATACTTAAGGTAAATGTTTATAAGGTTTGTTTTATTTTCATTTTAAATATTTCTCGATAAATATGATTTGAAAATAATAATAAGATAATCTCTTTTATAAATTGTTTAAAATTGCCAAATTTGTTATTTTCAAACAATATTAATAATGTATTATTTTAAATAGATAGATATGTTATTTTTAGAATTTAAACGTGCAGTTATATATGTATATATATATATATAACTTGATATTTTAAATTGGATTTTTTTTGTAATTTAATTTGAATTTGAATTTAAAGTTTGAAATTCAAAAGAATAGATACTTAAAAATATTTGGATAAGCTTTTATTTATATATAATTTGTTTTTATTACATTTTCTTTACATAAGAAATTCACATATACATTTACATAAGAATTAATAATGTAAGTTAAAAGCTTTTATTAACAATTTAAATTAAAATAAAATACTTAAAAGACATGTGTTAATTCCTTAAGTAACCTAAACAACAAGTGTCACATTTAATTTAATTTTTTCTTTTGTTTTTTTAAAATCAAATCAGCCTATCTATAAAACATTTTTTCTTTTTTTTTCATTTCTTTTTTGCGTTCTTTTTCTAAAGCTAAGAAGAAAAACTCAAACCAATTTCTCAAAAATAAATCTGTAGCCTAAACTCAAACCACTTTCATAAACCTGTTCATTATCAAAAATTAAAGCCTGATTTTTCTTCAAATCAAATCTGTAATCAGTCCCTCCACAAACCTGAAGCTTGTTTCAATTCAACAACCTATAATCAAAAACCTGTATCATTTCTTCAACCAAAACCTGAACATCTTCTTCAAAAACTGAGATGGAAATCAAAAGCCTACAAGCATTTTCATCCATGTTTTGAATCTGAATCATTTTCAACAACCTGGAACTCAATGAAGCAATCTTGAGCAAGCGTGCAGTTTTCATAAGCAAGTTAAATCATCACAGCAATCCAAACTTTCCAGTTTTCAAATCAAAAGCTATTTCAAATATAAGGGTGCTCTGTTCATCATTTTTCATGTGAGTAAATTTTATTTTAAAAACAGTTTTTGAAAAATCTATGATTAACTTGTTGTGTGTGACAAATTGTGATGATGTGTATATGTTTATATATTTGAAAGCGAATGCATGTTTGTATATATGTCTGTGAATATTGCCTTGTGTGTTTACAGGCTTGATCACTTAATAAATTCAATATCTCACCATAAATTCAATGTTAGATTTTGATTTGTGTATGAAAGATGTTTGAATTTGTGCAACATTTTTCCTAAAAATAATTTCAAGAATTTTATATTAGCAGTGATCTCAAAAACATGAAAATATCAGTAAATACCTTTACATATGTTAAAGGTCAATAAGGTTAGTTTCAAATTCTGATTATATAAACTGATATATTAAGCAAGTTGATGAATTTTTGTATTTGAATCTGGATTTTTAAGCCTGTATGTATTGGGTTATTCTGAATTGATCAATTTGGGCTTCGTCAACGATTGTAGTCAATCGGCGGTAAGAGGAGAGGCAAAATTAAGGCTGGAGGAGGATAAGATGTAGAAGAAGTGGAAAATATGGTTAGGGATTTTTCCAGTGAGCAAGGCATCGGATCGGAGATGAATTAGGGCTTAAGGACTGGTGCGTATCGGCGATATTATCGGAGCTCGTGCGACATTGGGGAAGGACCGGATGCGTTCGCGAGTGGTTGGATGGTTGCATAGGCTTGTGACGCTGCTTGGAGCGGAGGGGTGTGAACTCCGGTGGGCAATGTTGTCGCCGACGAGTGGTTTTGGCCAGAGGGGTTGATTCTAGATTTTGATCAGATGACTCAATTTTGAGTTGAGATGAAATCGCGATTTCTAAATGGTCGTGGATGATGCCGAGGTCGTTATTGACTTATCGGAGACTAGAAGAATGGCCGGAGGAGGGTGGTGCATTGGTACACGTGCACCGTGGACGTTGGGTATTAGGTGTTGAATGAGGTTTTGGGGAAGAAGCAAAATTGACTCGGGTTGAACTCGATTCATTTGCGTGTTTTACTCAAGAGCTGGGATGTAGAGCTCGTGTGATTGTTCGAGTTTTTGTTTTGGCTCGGTAATTAATTCTGGGCTTGTAACAGGTTTCAAAACTTTGAAAAGAAATATGAATCAAGCTTAAAGTAAAATGAAAACAGGTTTTTTTTCAAGATAGATATTTTATAAGTTTATTATCACGGTGTTTAAAACAAATATTAAGTTATTAAAATAAATTGTTTCCAAAAAAAGAATGTTTTATACAAGATTAAAGGTGGTTAAAAATTTAATAAGTTTTAAAATGGAGTTGATAGGTAAGTTTTCAAAAGAATAAGATTTTTAATTTAAATAAAATTTAGTTTAAAAACTTTTATCAATCTCTTTTGTATAAAAAGTATTCTTTAACATTTGAACCAAAAAAGGGTTGTAGATTGATTTAAATTTTGTTAACATTAAAATTAAATGTGTTAATCATTTTTAAATCTTAAATTCAAACATGAAATTTAAAGTGTAATTCAAAGATAAGATTTCCAAATACTTTGTAAATGATAATTGAATCATATATAAGGATAAAACTCTATCTTAAAGATAATTAAGATTTAAATGTTTGAAATCTGATTAAGTTAAAGAGTAATTAATCTATTTAATTAATTAAGGATTTTTAAATAAGTAATTAAAAGATTATTAGTTAATTAATTGGAGGTTAATTAATGTGTAATTAAGGATCTTTAGTTAAATAAGTTAAGTTTATAAATTAATGATAAAAAATGAGTAAATCAAGTAATTAAAGCTTAATTAAGTTTGTAACGACCCGTAAATTTTCGATAATTAAATTAGCTAATTTAATAAGATTTCGTGATTTAATGTTAGAAAAAAATTTGTAATTCATTTGGAATAATAATAACTGGAATGAATTGCAATAATTATCCAAGTAATGAAAAAAAAGCTACTTAGTGAATGACTTTGCAATCAATAGTTGAATAGGATATTAAATGTTGAATTCATTGGGTATGATAGAGTAATTGATTGATAAGTAAAATCTATTTGAAATCAAATATTGAATATTGAACACGTAATTGTTTAAATTAAATATTTAAAACTTATTGAATAATTGAATAACTGTAAAATGAAAATAGTGTTCTAAATTTTGAAATGGTTTTAAAAGTTGAATCTTATAAGTTCAATTTCAATATTTCAAAAGATAATGAATTATTGGATAAGCGAAATTGTCTAAATTAAATATTTGGAATTTATTGGATAAATAAAATAACGGGTTTAATATGATTAAAAATGATTTGTAAAAATTTATTTTATCATATTGGAGTTATAGTGATGTTATAGAACTTTTAAAACTGAATTTAAAATTTATTTGTGAAAATTGAATATTTTAATATTTAATTATCGACTGGAAAATAGCCAATTTTTGAACAGTCTCAGAATTGGACAAAACTAGTTCCATTGGATCCGTAATAGTTAGTTATTATCGGATTTCAATTTTCGTAGCAATCGGAGTTGTCGTTTGACCGTGGCAGCTCGAAACGCGTTGAAATTGTTAATATTAATTTGGCGAGTTAAAAATAGTCATTTTTCAAACGGTCTCGGATTTCGACGAAACTAGTTTCATTGGATCCGTAATGTTATATTATTGTAAGGTTTCAAATTTCAAGTCAAACGGATTTACCGTTTGTCCGGGGCAAGACAAAACGCATAGAAATTCGTTTAATCGGTTTAATTTAAATTTGATCATTTATTACCATAACTCACACATATGATCGAATTAGCCTCCGAAACCTATTCCATTGCGTCCGGAATGGGGGTAAAACCTTATAAACGCCTGGCGGCACGTCTCGATTGGAGTTCGGATGATTTTGGACCTACCAATATAAATACGCCCGCAAACCGAGACAGTTTTATTATTATTATAATCCAGAAACCCTAATTCTAAATCATGGCCGCCACCTATTCCATGGCCAGAAATTGCCGATCTTCTTTCCTTAATATCTTTCAATCCGTTCAACGAAATCAAAAAATTCCAAAAGCAAAAGTGTAGATCTCGACGAGCTCTTCAAATCCATACGGAGATGATCGAAAACGGAGCTTCGAATCAACGGGAAATCGTGTAGGAAGGGGATGCGTTTTTCGCGTTTTTCGAGGTAAAATAGGAGGCCGAGTTCCACCATCTTACAGCCGAAGGTAGCCTTCGTCGTGAGCTTCAAAACCATGGTCGTTGATCGGCCTGAAGTTGATCGTGGTGGTCACAATATTTAACCCTAGGTGATGGCTTATGGGTTCATGTTGTTCGGTTTCTTCCTGTAGAATGAACGTGAGATGGAAGAAAGAAGGAGCGGTGGAGATTTGCAGAGGAGGGATCTAGTGGCTGAGATTTGAGTTAGGTAAAATTATAAAGAAGGTTGTAAATTTAGTTAATATAAAATCGTGTAAACTTGTAAAAATCATATCTTTTTCATACGAGGTCGGATTCGGACGAAACTTTTTGCGTTGGAATCGTTTCGACGAGCTCTTCGCAATGGAGCTGGATTGGAATCGTTTGGAGCTAGAGAAAATTTTGGGTTAAATCGAACGTCATTCGATTTGATTTGAAATCGTAAAATCAAGGTGAGTGTTTATAACGCTCACACCGTACTAAATATCTTTATGCTAGTTAAATTTGATATCATGAAGTGTTATGATTTTATTTGTCGTTGTTTGATAAAAATTTAATTGTCATATAGCTTGTCATTTGCATGAACCGTTGAAAAATTAAATTGACAGTTAAATTGAAATTAAAATTGAATTGCGATTAAATTACCTGACATTGATAACTATGAAACTGCCATGAATTGTATTGTTTATTGGATGATGTATTTTGATGGATGCTATTGGTTGATAATTGAATGTTTGGATGTTTATTTGCTTATATAGATCCTGTTATGCATACATATGATACTGTGATTTAATTTAAGTAATATATACTCATCCCTGACATTTAATTGAAATAAATAATTACTTGGCCATAGGATAGAAAATTATATACGGACACCGAATTGGCTAAATTAATAATTTTTGAAATCGTCGATTTGAAATTTATTTAAATGTTTCGATTTAAAAGTTATAAATAGAAATCAATTTATAGAAATCGAATTTATCGAAAAATTGAGTTTGGAATGTTGAAATAAAATTTGGTTAAAAGAAATTGTTGAATAAAATTTAAGTGGAGACTTTGAGATTTAAAATTTGGATATGATTGAATTTCGGAAATTTATTGTTTTAAAGATTGAACATTAAATTTGAGCTTTGGATATTACCAAGTAAAAGTGACATAAAAATGATATTTTGAAATGAGCTTGGAATTGAATCATATTTGAAATTTGGATTTAAATTTGAATATTGAAGGATAATTTTGTTAAGTGTTATAAATTGATATTTTGAAAATCCAGCTCTAAACCGATATAAACTGAAATTGAATTAATTGAAAGTGAATATAAAATTGAATAAATTTGAATTCAAAGTTGACATTGATTTGAATTGGAATCGAAATTTAATCGGTAAATTGGAAATTGAAATTTATTTGAATTGGGAAGTTATAATTGAAATGGATTGGTTTTGAAGCTGTTTTAATTTGTTTTCCCAAATTACTCTGTTATATAAACCATTTTGAATACTTAAACTATTTTAATCTATTTTTAATCTACTTAAACCAATTTAAATTATTTTAAACTAATTTATCTATTTTAAATCCATTTTAAAGATTTTAAGTATTTTTAACTATTTTAATTATTTAAACTACTTTTAAACTACTTAAAACTATTTTCTAAAAATTTCAAGCTGGTTAATAAGGTGAAATGTTTATGTTTAAATCTTGAATTTAAATACGAATTGGGTTAAATGAAGTTGCAACATAAAATTGAAATTCGGAATGATTTTGAAACCGAAATGAGATATTGATGCGAAAATGATTTTTGAAATGAATCTTACATTTGAATAGATGCAATGATATTTGAAATGGATTCGATTTTGAAGTGAATATGATATTTTGATATCAATTATGAATCAATTTGAAATGTAAAAGAGCCAACGGTGTAATAATACGTAGTTATTAAAGAGACCGGGATTGGATATGGACATACTCTCTGTCGATACCGAAAACCACTTTAATAACTATTATACGCGGAGTGTTGATCCAGAATGAAGTGGATGGTTGGTGAACGCGTTGACTGAAGAAAGAGAACGATTATTGGATGACCCTTGACATGACTAAAACAGGAGCCGCGCCGGGCCATTGAGGTTCGCCACCTCTAGCGGACACACTTCTTCGATACCATTTCTATTACATTTGTGATTCGATTTGGGTGCACCCCTTGATTTGGGAGTGTTGTTTCGCGGTGTTGGGGTAGCTGCTGGCTATGCCCAACATCAGTCCGGATCACGCAACTACTAGTATCCTAGTTGGTATTGCCTCATGTACCTTGTCATACTGATTATCCTATTCGCGACCACTACGTTTTGATTTGTACCTTGAGTATATGGATTGCCCTCTGGTGACTTCCGGTTTTGGGGAAACTACGGTCTTGTATATGCTTTTGGGAATATAAAATGTGTTAAGGGGGATTATGGTAACGCCTTAACGCTATTTTGATACTTTATATTACTGATAGGCATTATCTACTTAGCGTATATTACTACATAGTAGATAGTTTAACGGATCCTTGAGAGATGGAAAATCCCGTAACATCTCTTAAGTTATTGCACGCACGTTGACACTGGATATGAGATGTCAAACCCCGTAAACATCTCTGACGCCGTTACACTCATATTTATTTACGATTGACTTAACTTACATGAGGATATTTAGTCCTGACTCGAGTGTTTGTCTTTTCATTATGCTCGGGTCAGTCCTGAGTTTTCAGTTTAGGTTGAAGATCATTTCCTTGGAGGACGGAGACGAAGATTTGGTATATTATCTACTACTATTATATTCATTCCATTCCGCTGCATTGTGTATGATATTTGCTGTGTATGTAACTCTGATAAATGTTGTATAATAATAATCAAATGTATTCATTTCAAATGTATTCATTTAATTAACAGCTTCATGAACTGTTATTTTATTATTATACTTTAGCCTTCCGCTGTGAGATTCTGTGTTGTTTCATTTCCTTTATTTCCCTTCCTTTTCTTTTCTTAATTACCCCAATAACTATCTACCCTTTTAATGGTTTGGAATCGACATGGGTATTTGATCGTCGGTTTAAACTATCCAAAAAGGCGGGTCGTTACAGTTGGTATCAGAGCTTTGGTTTAGCGATAAACCTTGGCTCTAGTGGGGAATAACTCATTGAAATAGAGGTAAACTATATGAATGAGTTGAGTGTATATGAGAGAGCGTACTTGTTATTTGATATAAAATGGTTTTATATTGTGTTAATTTGTTCCGTTGAGTATTTATGAATTCTGGTCGATACTTGGGACGCCAAGGCGTCGATAGGAATTTCTAAACACTCGAATAGGACAAACCAACACAATATCGTTTTGGAATATATTTTATATAAAAGAATTATTTGAATATTTATTCATTTTGATTGAATTGATTGTTAGGAGATGATAATATTAGATTATTATCGTTATTGTTTGATCAGTCAATATTTACAACAATTGATTAAATAACAATGGATTTAGGAAAATGAAATCTTGTAAACACAATTGATAATGAATATAAATGAATTTTAACTTGGATTTGGGAATTTAAATTCCGGTGCTTGAAATTGACTTACAAGAATATGAAAAACATAATATGAGTATTATATGATAGTATAATTGAGTTGAAATTGTTTTCGAAGGATTTTTTTTATGATAAGTGTTATATTCCCTTCTCTTGACGCTAGAAAATGATTTCGGTGATGAGTGCACGCATCATCGGCGTTTATTTTCGAGAGTCCGAGTGGGGGAGACCACTTAATAGCTTGTCTAAACTTTGTTTTGATTCAAATTTTATTTTATTTTGTACTCTCTATAGTATGATTGGTTATATAAATTATATAAGTATATATTATTTCAAAACTTGATTTGAAATGAAACCGGGATTGGAATTCTTAAGTCCTTTAATAATTGATGATTTTTTTAAATGAGTGAAATGAATTTAGACTTGAATCATTAAGGAACTTCTGAATTGTGAAATGAGAAATGAACCTAAGAGCTAAGTGAAATATCAATTGAAGTAGAAATCCTTAGAATTAGGAAATTATGAACTTAAAATAAAAATTGAAACTATAAAACTCGCATAGTATTAAATTTCATTCTATAGCATAGATATAACTTACCAAAATATTTAAGAAGTTCAAAAATGTTATATGAATTGTTAATTGGATAATATACAAGTATAGGTTTGAATAATGAAATATGCATTTAATTAATGGTTTGCAAATATAAATAAAATTGTTAGTAAATAATTGGAATTCAAATTAACATTTAAAGGTGATTCACAATTATGTTAATATAAAATGGAAATACTATATGTGAATGAAAATGTGAAATTAAATTATAGTGAAATTTAAGTAATGACTTAAGAATTAATTAATTGAAAATTCAACTTTAAATGGAAAGAAGTTGTATGTTGTTTAACTACATTCTATTTGCATAACTATAACTTACCAAATACTTAAAAGGTTTAAAATGCTAATAAGGATAAGAAGAGAAATAATATACCAGTGTGAGAATGAAAATAAAATGTGAAGATCTAATTGATAGTTGTAAATATAAAAGAAATTTAAGCGGTAAAATGAATGATATATATAAGTGAATGAATAAAATTTAAAATTAATGAAATATAAATTTGGTAAATGGAAACTGATTAAATTTGAATATAACTAAATGTTTATAAGCTTGGAAGTGTATGAAATTAAAGTTGACTTGGAAATGTATAATTGATTTAGTGTAGATTTTGGATGGATGTTAATGTTTGATATGCATTGGTTGTTAGATGGATGATAATTGATTAAGTAGAATTCATTAGTGTTAATGGAATTGAATAAAGGGAATAAAATTTTAAAATAATAAAATTCAAATTCGAAGCAAAGTGAAATTAAATATAATGGAATTCAATTTAAATTGAAGCAAATTGACTTTAATTTAAAATATGAATGAAACAAACTTGAATAAATCGGAAACAAATTGAATGTAAACCTATTGTGTGGATGAATAAGAAAATAAATAGCTTTGTGTTTATGATTGTTCTTTAGAAAATTTGATGTTTTGATGGTTTGTACTTTGAAATAATAAAAGCAAAATTTCGGAAGAAAAAAGAAAAAAAATCCAAAATGGTCCAATACATGCTGAAATGAAAACAACCATAACTTTTAAGTGGCTGAACGGAATTCGACGATTTTGGACTTTCCGAAAAGCTTAGAAACTATAGCACAACTTTTATTTAGAGTGTCTTGAGAAATTCCTTCGTCTACTAGGTTAAAAACTTGAATGTTACTCGCTGTCCTGTGTAAAAAAATAAGAAAAATCTGAAGCATACAACCTTAGTATTTTCGCCATATCTTTTGACTGGTTTATCGAATTTTGATGATCTTGCCCTTTATGGAAAGCTAAGAACTTAAGCTAAAACTTTTGTTTTAAGTGTTTTGTGTTTTGATGTGGTTTAGAAGGTCGGAAATGTGGGTGAACTTCGCGGACCTGCGCAAACACTGCCCAGGCTGAAGCGTATCCCCTAAGTAAAATGGCCATAACTTTTGAACGGATGATCCGAATTCGATGATTTTGGACATTCCGGAAAACCTGAAATGAATGCAACAACTTTTGTTTAGATTCTTTTGTCAAATTTTACAGTTTAGGTGACCTAAAGCTAAGATTTGTTTGCTGCCCAGAAATTGAAATCTCAGTTTTGAAGCTAAATATGTTATATATATGTTGTGTAGGCTAAATATATCGATCTATCTTTATATGCATGGTTCTAACTTAGTTATTGAGCATTTTAGTAGGTAGCAAAGGGGTTGCGCTTCGTTGTGGAGTTCGCTTCTATGCTAAACGCATAATGTAAGTAAAATGCTAATAAATGCTAAATAAAAGGTACGCTTACGGTTTTATATGATATTGGTGATATTTATATGTTGTTTCCCCACATATGGGATGCCTCATCATTGAGATGAGATGTATATTTATGATATATATGCTATTATATTTTTTCCGATCGAGCCGCGCAAAGGAGACTCTGCCGAAATTTTCCGTAAAATCCGGGTGTTAGAAATTTTTTCAAGTTTTAATTTTTTTTTATAACTTGTTTTGATTACTAACTTTTAAAGTTAGGAAGCCGTTCGGAGTAAGTTAGTGGAAGCGTAGTTATGACTTTATAAATGGAATTTCATTGTTTTATAAGTTGGTAACTTTGAATAAAATATATCTAATGTTGAATTCTATACTTAGTTTCTTTTCCTTTCTTTTCCCTTCTTTTCCTTTTCGAGGACGAAAAGTTTTGAGTGGGGGAGAGTGTAACGACCCGTAAATTTTCGATAATTAAATTAGCTAATTTAATAAGATTTCGTGATTTAATGTTAGAAAAAAAATTTGTAATTCATTTGGAGTAATAATAACTGGAATGAATTGCAATAATTATCCAAGTAATGAAAAAAAAAGCTACTTAGTGAATGACTTTGCAATCAATAGTTGAATAGGATATTAAATGTTGAATTCATTGGGTATGATAGAGTAATTGATTGATAAGTAAAATCTATTTGAAATCAAATATTGAATATTGAACACGTAATTGTTTAAATTAAATATTTAAAACTTATTGAATAATTGAATAACTGTAAAATGAAAATAGTGTTCTAAATTTTGAAATGGTTTTAAAAGTTGAATCTTATAAGTTCAATTTCAATATTTCAAAAGATAATGAATTATTGGATAAGCGAAATTGTCTAAATTAAATATTTGGAATTTATTGGATAAATAAAATAACGGGTTTAATATGATTAAAAATGATTTGTAAAAATTTATTTTATCATATTGGAGTTATAGTGATGTTATAGAACTTTTAAAACTGAATTTAAAATTTATTTGTGAAAATTGAATATTTTAATATTTAATTATCGACTGGAAAATAGCCAATTTTTGAACAGTCTCAGAATTGGACAAAACTAGTTCCATTGGATCCGTAATAGTTAGTTATTATCGGATTTCAATTTTCGTAGCAATCGGAGTTGTCGTTTGACCGTGGCAGCTCGAAACGCGTTGAAATTGTTTAATATTAATTTGGCGAGTTAAAAATAGTCATTTTTCAAACGGTCTCGGATTTCGACGAAACTAGTTTCATTGGATCCGTAATGTTATATTATTGTAAGGTTTCAAATTTCAAGTCAAACGGATTTACCGTTTGTCCGGGGCAAGACAAAACGCATAGAAATTCGTTTAATCGGTTTAATTTAAATTTGATCATTTATTGCCGTAACTCACACATATGATCGAATTAGCCTCCGAAACCTATTCCATTGCGTCCGGAATGGGGGTAAAACCTTATAAACGCCTGGCGGCACGTCTCGATTGGAGTTCGGATGATTTTGGACCTACCAATATAAATACGCACGCAAACCGAGACAGTTTTATTATTATTATAATCCAGAAACCCTAATTCTAAATCATGGCCGCCACCTATTCCATGGCCAGAAATTGCCGATCTTCTTTCCTTAATATCTTTCAATCCGTTCAACGAAATCAAAAAATTCCAAAAGCAAAAGTGTAGATCTCGACGAGCTCTTCAAATCCATACGGAGATGATCGAAAACGGAGCTTCGAATCAACGGGAAATCGTGTAGGAAGGGGCTGCGTTTTTCGCGTTTTTCGAGGTAAAATAGGAGGCCGAGTTCCACCATCTTACAGCCGAAGGTAGCCTTCGTCGTGAGCTTCAAAACCATGGTCGTTGATCGGCCTGAAGTTGATCGTGGTGGTCACAATATTTAACCCTAGGTGATGGCTTATGGGTTCATGTTGTTCGGTTTCTTCCTGTAGAATGAACGTGAGATGGAAGAAAGAAGGAGCGGTGGAGATTTGCAGAGGAGGGATCTAGTGGCTGAGATTTGAGTTAGGTAAAATTATAAAGAAGGTTGTAAATTTAGTTAATATAAAATCGTGTAAACTTGTAAAAATCATATCTTTTTCATACGAGGTCGGATTCGGACGAAACTTTTTGCGTTGGAATCGTTTCGACGAGCTCTTCGCAAAGGAGCTGGATTGGAATCGTTTGGAGCTAGAGAAAATTTTGGGTTAAATCGAACGTCGTTCGATTTGATTTGAAATCGTAAAATCAAGGTGAGTGTTTATAACGCTCACACCGTACTAAATATCTTTATGCTAGTTAAATTTGATATCATGAAGTGTTATGATTTTATTTGTCGTTGTTTGATAAAAATTTAATTGTCATATAGCTTGTCATTTGCATGAACCGTTGAAAAATTAAATTGACAGTTAAATTGAAATTAAAATTGAATTGCGATTAAATTACCTGACATTGATAACTATGAAACTGCCATGAATTGTATTGTTTATTGGATGATGTATTTTGATGGATGCTATTGGTTGATAATTGAATGTTTGGATGTTTATTTGCTTATATAGATCCTGTTATGCATACATATGATACTGCGATTTAATTTAAGTAATATATACTCATCCCTGACATTTAATTGAAATAAATAATTACTTGGCCATAGGATAGAAAATTATATACGGACACCGAATTGGCTAAATTAATAATTTTTGAAATCGTCGATTTGAAATTTATTTAAATGTTTCGATTTAAAAGTTATAAATAGAAATCAATTTATAGAAATCGAATTTATCGAAAAATTGAGTTTGGAATGTTGAAATAAAATTTGGTTAAAAGAAATTGTTGAATAAAATTTAAGTGGAGACTTTGAGATTTAAAATTTGGATATGATTGAATTTCGGAAATTTATTGTTTTAAAGATTGAACATTAAATTTGAGCTTTGGATATTACCAAGTAAAAGTGACATAAAAATGATATTTTGAAATGAGCTTGGAATTGAATCATATTTGAAATTTGGATTTAAATTTGAATATTGAAGGATAATTTTGTTAAGTGTTATAAATTGATATTTTGAAAATCCAGCTCTAAACCGATATAAACTGAAATTGAATTAATTGAAAGTGAATATAAAATTGAATAAATTTGAATTCAAAGTTGACATTGATTTGAATTGGAATCGAAATTTAATCGGTAAATTGGAAATTGAAATTTATTTGAATTGGGAAGTTATAATTGAAATGGATTGGTTTTGAAGCTGTTTTAATTTGTTTTCCCAAATTACTCTGTTATATAAACCATTTTGAATACTTAAACTATTTTAATCTATTTTTAATCTACTTAAACCAATTTAAATTATTTTAAACTAATTTATCTATTTTAAATCCATTTTAAAGATTTTAAGTATTTTTAACTATTTTAATTATTTAAACTACTTTTAAACTACTTAAAACTATTTTCTAAAAATTTCAAGCTGGTTAATAAGGTGAAATGTTTATGTTTAAATCTTGAATTTAAATACGAATTGGGTTAAATGAAGTTGCATCATAAAATTGAAATTCGGAATGATTTTGAAACCGAAATGAGATATTGATGCGAAAATGATTTTTGAAATGAATCTTACATTTGAATAGATGCAATGATATTTGAAATGGATTCGATTTTGAAGTGAATATGATATTTTGATATCAATTATGAATCAATTTGAAATGTAAAAGAGCCAACGGTGTAATAATACGTAGTTATTAAAGAGACCGGGATTGGATATGGACATACTCTCTGTCGATACCGAAAACCACTTTAATAACTATTATACGCGGAGTGTTGATCCAGAATGAAGTGGATGGTTGGTGAACGCGTTGACTGAAGAAAGAGAACGATTATTGGATGACCCTTGACATGACTAAAACAGGAGCCGCGCCGGGCCATTGAGGTTCGCCACCTCTAGCGGACACACTTCTTCGATACCATTTCTATTACATTTGTGATTCGATTTGGGTGCACCCCTTGATTTGGGAGTGTTGTTTCGCGGTGTTGGGGTAGCTGCTGGCTATGCCCAACATCAGTCCGGATCACGCAACTACTAGTATCCTAGTTGGTATTGCCTCATGTACCTTGTCATACTGATTATCCTATTCGCGACCACTACGTTTTGATTTGTACCTTGAGTATATGGATTGCCCTCTGGTGACTTCCGGTTTTGGGGAAACTACGGTCTTGTATATGCTTTTGGGAATATAAAATGTGTTAAGGGGGATTATGGTAACGCCTTAACGCTATTTTGATACTTTATATTACTGATAGGCATTATCTACTTAGCGTATATTACTACATAGTAGATAGTTTAACGGATCCTTGAGAGATGGAAAATCCCGTAACATCTCTTAAGTTATTGCACGCACGTTGACACTGGATATGAGATGTCAAACCCCGTAAACATCTCTGACGCCGTTACACTCATATTTATTTACGATTGACTTAACTTACATGAGGATATTTAGTCCTGACTCGAGTGTTTGTCTTTTCATTATGCTCGGGTCAGTCCTGAGTTTTCAGTTTAGGTTGAAGATCATTTCCTTGGAGGACGGAGACGAAGATTTGGTATATTATCTACTACTATTATATTCATTCCATTCCGCTGCATTGTGTATGATATTTGCTGTGTATGTAACTCTGATAAATGTTGTATAATAATAATCAAATGTATTCATTTCAAATGTATTCATTTAATTAACAGCTTCATGAACTGTTATTTTATTATTATACTTTAGCCTTCCGCTGTGAGATTCTGTGTTGTTTCATTTCCTTTATTTCCCTTCCTTTTCTTTTCTTAATTACCCCAATAACTATCTGCCCTTTTAATGGTTTGGAATCGACATGGGTATTTGATCGTCGGTTTAAACTGTCCAAAAAGGCGGGTCGTTACAAAGTTTCAGTTAAGCACTTAATTAATTAAGTAATTAAAGATAAGTTAATTTGTGATTAATATTAATTAAATTGTAATTAACAATGGTTAATTAAAGTATAATTACTTAAGAAAGTAATTAAGTAGTGTTAATAGTTAATGAAGATCATTAACTAGGGATTATAAATTAATTAATTATGTGATTAATTTTAATAATTAATTATATTAATTAATTAAAGATTATCATTTATGAAAATTATTTAAGTATAATTACTTAATGGAAGTAGTTAGAGGAATTAATTAATCAAGGTAATTAATTAAATTGATATGATTAGTTTAAGTTAATTAATTAGTTTAATTAATTTAAATAATCACTTGATGATGGGATTAAGTATAATTACTTAACGAGATTTATAAAGTGTTATTACTTAGTGAAGTAATTAAGATGGGTAATTACTGGATGTAATTAATTGAAATATGGAAGTAATTTGGGTTAATTACTTGTGAAATTAATTAAAGGGTAATTAAATAATGATAGAGATTTGGGATTAATTGCCTTGTGTAATTAATAATTAATTACTTTGTGTAATTAATTTAAGAAGTGATTAATAAAATTATTTGAAGATAATTAAGAGATGTAATTAATTAAGGGTAATTATTTACTGAATGTGATTAATCAAGGGTGATTAATAAATTTAACTAATTAAAGATTAATTACTAAACGTAATTAATTATGGAGTAATTAATTTATTTAATGAAGTAATTAAGGATAATTAATTACTGATTATGATTAATCAAGGTGGATTAACGAATAAGATTAATTAAAGATTAATTATTAAATATGATTAATAATTAATTAAAGAAGAAATTAAGGATCATCAATTAATGTAATCAATGATGTAATTAAGTATTAATTAATTAAAATTAATTAATCAATAATAAGTGATTATGAAGTATTTAATTAATTATAATTAATTAATGTAATTAATTATAGTTAATTAATTAATGAAGTAATTAAAGGTTAATTACTGAAACTGGTTAAGAATAATTAATTTGTGTAATTAATTAAAGGCTAATTACTTAATGTATTTAGAAAATAATTAATCAAGGATGATTAATTAAAAGGAATAATTAGAGGATGATTAATTAATTAATTTGTAATTAATTAATGGTTATGTAAGCAAGATTTATAATGATGAAGTAATTAATTTAATTTATTTTAAATTAATTAGAAATGAAGTAATTAATTTAATTCATTTTAAATTAATTATAGTATGATTAATCCTTGCTTATGTATGGATGGATGATATTAATTGCCTTGAATGGTTGAGATCTCAGATATGAGATAAGTAATGCTGTGTGATATGGCTGCTTTGGTTGAAGTGTGATGATAACGTGAATTATCAATTTGTGATGATAATGTGGATTATCTAATTTTGTGATGATAATGTCAATTATTTATTTGTGATGATAATGTAGATTATCTATTGTGATATTGTGAATTATCTGTCTGTGTGAATATAGATAATATAATTGAATTATTTAAACTTTAAAACAACATGGACCTAAAAAAGCATTTTGGATTTCGATGAGACCGGGATCGGGTTTCCAGATTTGGATATTCGTAAACCACATCGACCCAAATTAACGATAGGTCGTGAATCTCAAGTGAAGATGAAGATTCAGAGTGCAAGGGTTATCGTCGTAAACTCTGAGGGTGATTCCAAAATGAGTGTAACGAGATAGTGCCTTCGGTTTCGTTCGAACCTGGAACGAACTTGTATGGATTAAATACTTTCAGAACATCGTCAGGTAGACGATGAGCATTCTAAGAGATGTGTTCTCTAAAGGTAATCGTAGCCTCAAGCCTCATCAACCAGGAATGGCTAAAACAGGGGAGGTGCAGCAAGGCTAAGTGGTCATGCCCAAGTAGGACTAGATTTTCCTGTCTAGAAGTCCCTTTTTATTCGGCTGTGTGGGCAGTTGGGTCGCGGCCAACTACAGGATTTTCTTGTTCATGACTATCCAGTAAGGTATGGTTCCGGCTTTGTGTTGTAGAGGATTGGGAGTAATCCTCGGTACGGTGATCTAGGCCCCATACTGTGACGGGCGGTACCCCAGTTGCCCTGCCATTGATGGAAACCCACTCTTCCTACGTGCCCTTACAGTTTTGATTGTATTACCCACTTTTGTGGCTAGTAGTTGGAATTTAATCATGTAACAATTTCAGCTATTTCTTATTTACTTGAAAACCCTAGACCCTATTATAATATCACTGGATTTCCTAACAAATATTTTGGTCAGCGTAAGGTAAAAACTTACCCATGTTTATGTATGGGAAGTCTTACGTGATACCTTTTCTTTCAAAGGTTTTTAAAGTTAAGCAACTTTAAACCGTTTACTCACACCAGATCCATGTCTGACCCAAGTGTTTATTTTTTGTTTTATTAAACTCTTGGGTACTCATATTATGTATGAGTAGTCGAGGGATTTAGGTTAGCTTTGACGAATTGTGGAAGAACAATGGAGCAGGAGGCTTCAGCGTTGTAGATATATATAGTGTTCTGCTATGTTGGTTTCTCTGAGTTGTATTAGTGTTGTAATAACTAGACAGGTGTTTATAACTGTCTAGTATGTGATGTATAATCTATGTAACTCTGATAATGGTTGTATACTATGTAATACTTATGTTATTAATATAATTTATTCGTTCCGCTGTTGAGATTCTGATGTTGTTTCTTCTCTCTTCTCTATGTTTCTATTCTCTATCCCTTTCTTTCTTAATAATGATGCATCATTCTGGTAGATGAAAGGCGGGTCGTTGCAGTGGTATCAGAGTGCCAGGTTGAGTGAATACCTAGGCTTTGGAGTAGTTTCTTCCTTGAGAGAGCGTACTTGTAATTTTGATATATATATATATATATATATATATTTCTACCTATTTGTTGGGTTACATGTTCGGGTTTTCCAATAAATATTATAAAGGTAGAAAGGGTAGTGGTGTACACACACGACTACTACCAATGGTTGGAGTTTGATGTTTGAGGTTGGAAGTGTATTTGTCGAGACTGTAGACCTAATACCATCTCGAGTGAGCTTTGTAGTGGTGTAAGGATTTCATCGATCTCTGAAGGAAACCTATTAAGGTTCAGAGTCTATCTTTGAGGTGCAAGTTTGGATGAGTAGGTTTGGATCTGTCGGTTAGGTAGAGTCGAGTGATGGTATCTTGGTAACTCAGGAAGGAGTAGCTGCATGGTGAGATGCAGTGACTATGGATGTTTCCAAAGATGTTTCTTTGGAACAAGTTTAAGGAAGTGTGTCTGCTTCGGTGTTGTGGCTGAGTTTAGCAGGATGTTTGTGTATGGCTTTGAGGTCCGAGTTTCTCGAGGAGCTTCTGGTTAAGGAATTCTTTGGCATCTATGTCAATCGAGCAGCTCGGAGTGTTCTGTATGCCGACGAGGAGGTCTTCTGGCTGAGCAGTTTTCTAGAGGTGGAGTTCTGAAGCGGCTGAGTGAATCCATTTCTTCGATGGATTGACTAGATAAGCATAAACTATTTTGATTGGTAAAGAGAGAACGGTATCTTTGGATATTTGTCTGGGGTGATCGCAAAAGTGACTTGCGATAGTTCGAGTGTTCTCTTGGGTTATCTTTGCATAGGATCGAGGCATCTCTAGGGAGTGATACCGATGGTTCAGCTAGTAGAAGGATGGTTCCTAAAGATAGAGTTTGGTGAAGCAGTTCGGGTTTTGGTGGAACTTCTGAGTTTTCTTTCATGGGTCTGTTGAACCATATTTCTGGAATGTGATGTCTAGTTTGTGCTCGTGTTCATCATCAGCGTGTTCATCATCAGCATGTTCATCTACTCCAGATCAGAGTTGTGCAGTGGAAGCAGTTTGGGAGTGCTTTTGTTTTATCTTTTCTGGATAGGAGAAGTAAGTTCAATCTTCTGATATTTGAGGAGTAGAGTTTGTTCTTGATTTTGGTAGATCTTGAGAGGATCATTTTGTTGGGTTGTTTTTGGTCCTGTTTGTTTCGAGAAGCATCAGTGAAGGTTGAGCTGATCAGTAAGGATGTATGCAACCCAGGATCATCAGAAGTGTTTTGTGGATAAGCGACGAAGGAATTTAGATTCCGAAGTCGGAGATTTGATTTTGATAAATTTTCTTATATCAAAGGAGCTATAAGTTTTGGGTAAGACTAGGAAGCTAGCTCCGAGGTATTTTGGATCTTTTATGTATTCTTGTGAGAATAAGTGTTTGGTCTACAATATTGAATTGCCAGTTTGTATAACTGGGATTCGGTATGTTTCACGTATCTCTATGGGAGTACGTGTATGATCTATCTCTAGCTTTGGTACCAGTAGTTCAGGAGGATTTGGTAGTTGAGTCAGACTTGAGTGTGGTCTGATATCCGGCTTAGTTTGTAGACCTAGATGAGTAGGAGCTCTGTAGCTTAGTAGTATAGATTGTTTGAATTCTGTAGAGCGGGTATCCCGGTATTTATACCTGGGAAACTCTAGGAAGTTCTATTCAAAATTTTTGTTTGGATAGTTATATTTGTTTGATTAAGTAAATTGGTTGCTATGGTTGTCAGCATATGGTTGATAATAAATGCTTGTAATTTAAATTAAAATCTTTAATGAGATTATTAAATTACCTTTGCTTTTAAATTTCGGGGATGAAATTCTTTTAAGGGGGAAGAAATGTGATGACCCGGAATTTTGGGCAATATCAATTTAATAATCTATATTAAAAATTAAATTAATTTGATAATCTTTGTTAATAAGATTTGAATTGATTTAATAATCTTCCTTTAATAAATATTTAATTGGTGAACTTTATCTTTTAAAAGCTAATAAGTTGTCTTCTACTTATAATGTGTATATATATTTGTATATATCGTAAATAGATAAGCTTTGTTTTAAATTTAACAAATAAGGCATATTTTCTTATTCTAGTATTTTTGGTAATTTAGGAAATATGATTTTATTTAAATATTAAGCTTTTCAAAGATTATTTAAATAAGTAACTATATAATTTTAAAATACTTAAGATAAATGTTTATAAGGTTTGTTTTATTTTCATTTTAAATATTTTTTTGATAAATATGATTTGAAAATAATAATAAGATAATCTCTTTTATAAATTATTTAAAATTGTCAAATTTGTTATTTTCAAACAATATTAATAATGTATTATTTTAAATAGATAGGTCTGTTATTTTCAAAATTTAAATGTGTAGTATATATGTATGTATATAACTTGATATTTTAAATTGGATTTTTTATAATTTAATTTTAATTTGAATTTAAAGTTTGAAATTCAAAAGAATATATACTTAAAAAAATTTAGATAAGCTTTTACTTATATATAATTTGTTATTATTACATTTTCTTTACATAATAAATTCACATATACATTTACATAAGAATTAATAATCTAATTTAAAAGCTTTTATTAACAATTTAAATTAAAATAAAATACTTAAAAGACATGTGTTAATTCCTTAAGTAACCTAAATAACAAGTGTTAAGAATTTAATAATACTAGTGACAAGTGTCACATTTAATTTAATTTTTTTCTTTTGTTTTTTTTAAAAATCAATTCAGCCTGTCTATAAAACATTTTTTCTTTCTTTCATTTCGTTTTCACATTCTTTTTCTAAAGCTAATAAGAAAAACTCAAACCAATTTCTCAAAAACAAATCTGCAGCCCAAACTCAAACTAATTTCATAAACCTGTTCATTATCAAAATTTAAAGCCTGAATTTTCTTCAAATCAAATCTGTAATCAGTCCCTCTACAAACCTAAAGCTTGTTTCAATTCAACAACCTATAATCAAAAACCCATATCATTTCTTCAGCCAAAACCTGAACATCTTCTTCAAGAACTGAGATGGAAATCAAAAGCCAACAAGCATTTTCATCCCTGTTTTGAATCTGAATCATTTTCAACAACCTGGAACTCAATGTAGCAATCTTCAGCAAGCATGCATTTTTCATAAGCAAGTTAAATCATCACAGCAATCCAAACTTTCCAGTTTTCAAATCAAAATCTATTTCAAATATAAGGGTGCTCTGTTCATCATTTTTCAAGTGAGTAAATTTTATTTTAAAAACAGTTTTTGAAAAATCTATGATTAACTTGTTATGTGTGATAAATTATGATTATGTGTATATGTTTATATGTTTGAAAGCGAATAAATGTTTGTATATATGTCTGTGAATATTGCCTTGTGTGTTTATAGGCTTGATCACTTAATAAATTCAATATCTCACCATAAAATCAATGTTAGATTTTGATTTGTGGATGAAAGATGTTTGAATTTGTGCAACATTTTTCCTAAAAATAATTTCAAGCATTTTATATTAGCAGTGATCTCAAAAACATGAAAATATCAGTAAATACCTTAACATATGTTAACGTTCAATTAGGTTAATTTCAAATTCTGATTATATAAACTGGTTTGTTAAGAAAATTGATGAATTTTGGTATTTGAATATGGATTTTTAAGCCTGTATGTATTGGGTTATTCTGCATTCATCAATTTGGGCTTCGTCGTCGATTGTAGTCAATCGGCGGTAAGGGGAGAGGCGAAATTAAGGCTGGAGGAGGATAGGATGTAGAAGAAGTGGGGAAAATGGTTAGGGATTTTTCCAGTGAGAAAGGCGTCAGATTAGAGATGAATTAGGGCTTAAGGACCAGTGAGTAGCGGCGATATTATCGGAGTTCGTGCGACATTGGCGAAGGATCGGAAGCATTCACGAGTGGTTGGATGGTTGCGTAGGCTTGTGACGTTGCTTGGAGCGGAGGGGTGTGAACTTCGGTGGGCAATGTTGTCGTCGGTGAGTGGTTTTGGCCAGAGGGGTTGATTCCAGATTTTGATCTGATGACTCAATTTCGAGTCGAGATGAAATTGCGATTTCTAAATGGTCATGGATGATGCCAAGGTCCTTATCGACTTGTCGGAGACCAGAAGAATGGCCGGAGGAGGGTGGTGCGTTGGTACATGTGCACCGTGCATGTTGGGTATCAGGTGTTGAAGGAGGTTTTTAGGGAAGAAGCAAAATTGACTCTGGTCGAACTCGATTCATTTGCGTGTTTTACTCGAAAGCTGGGATGTAGAGCTCGTGTGATTGCTCGAGTTTTTGTTTTAGCTCGGTAATTAATTGTAGGCTTGTAACAAGTTTCAAAACTTTGAAAAGAAATATGAATCAAACTTAAAGTAAAATGAAAACAGGTTTTTTTTTCAAGATAAATATTTTATAAAGTTTATTATCATAGTGTTTAAAACAAATATTAAGTTATTAAAATAAATTATTTCCAAAAAGAAGAATGTTTTATACAAGATTAAAGGTGGTTAAATATTTAATAAGTTTTAAAATGGAGTTGATAGGTAAGTTTTCAAAAGAATAAGATTTTTAATTTAAGAAAATTTTGGTTGTTGGGCGAATTTTCACCCAGAAGATCTCGAGACCAAGAAGCCGCAGTTTCACGCGGGTTCGCCATCTCCACTTCATTCAGCACGACCAGTCACCTTCCCATTCGGCCTCCTCCTCATTCGGCCTCCTTCCCATCCGGCCTCTCCATGTCATACCGGACCAGAATCCATTCGGTCAGCCCCATTCGGCCACAGAGCCAACATTCCTCCATCTCCATTCGGCATACCGAACCAGGGGCACCACCGAACCAAACCTCTTCCCCACAACCGGTCCAAGAAGCACCGAACTACCTCACCATCGGTCCACACCTATCACCGGTCCACACTCACTGCCGGTCCACATCCACACCGCTACCACCGGACAACACCTACCACCGGTCCAAGCTCCATGCCGAATGGGACCTCCCTGAACCAAACAACTGCCAGTCCAGATTGCTTCAGCCCGGGCCCACCAGCAGCTATATACATCCAAGACCCCTGCCCCCTACCTCACTCTATAAATAGAAGGGCAGGGGTACAACAATGGGGGACAAGTTTGAGAGCTCAAGCAAGGAAGGAACTTTCAAACTACTTTCATATACTTATATACGAAGCATTGTACTTGTAATCTGAAAGAAAGAAGATAATAACATATAAAGTGGACGTAGGCACATTTTGGCCGAACCACTATAAATCCGCGTGTCTTTTACATTTCAGCCCCTACTTCTTTTATATTTACATACTCATCTAAAATCATTGAAAATCACATATAATCAACCAAATAATACGACTTGGAGATGTTTGTCCATTTTTTGTGCAAACATTTTTGGTGCTTTCACTGAGAATTGAACTCAAGGCTTCATCTTCTCCCACTCAACCTTCTTCCTAACAACATCGCTCGTTGCTTAGAAATCATGCCTTCCAAACAGAGAAGGGATGTTAACAAAGGAAAGAACATCGCAACTAGCAGCCTTCCAGATCCAGCAATCGCAGATCAGCCCACTTCAACAGCAGTACCAGATGAAAATCAGGAAAATCCAACCGGTCCCGCAACGGAACAACCAATCACTAGGGCAGATCTGGATAGGGTTGTGGCTGAAGTAACTAACCGCTTCACATCCCAACAGGAAGCTTTGGTGGACCAACTCATGTCACGCTTAAGGGATGCTGAAGAGTCCAACCACAACACTGAATCATGGGGTGAGTCCCAATCCGGAGGATCTCGGAGGCAACAAAGGTCTTCCCTCTTCGAAGAAGCTATCAACAGGAACAACAATGATAGGGGCTGCGCCCGGACTCAGCCCGAATTCCGACTCGAGGAAGCCCTTGGAACCGAACCCAGCGGGGGAGGCACCAGGCGAGGGTCGGATGTAGCTGAGCCAGTCATGCCACCTAATCATAGAAACCCCGCTGAACGGAGCCGAGCTAGAACCCAGCCCGAAGTTGACCCCATGGATGTGCTCGAAACAGAACCCCACAGGGGAAGATCAAGGCAGGGGGCAACTGTAGCTGGTCCTAGCGTGCATCCGAGCAGCCAAAGACAACCACTGGATAATGCTAGAAGTGATAGACTGTACCATCCCTACAGGTCATCTGGACGAGATAGATCCCGCAGGGAAGAACCAAGCTCATTTTTGTCCGCTCCAAGTTCTGACGAACGAATGGCACGATTATTCAGAGAATGTGTCCAACGGGAGCAAAGGGACCGGGGAATAGGCGCTAGGGTCACCAGTCCCTTTACCCGAAGTATCGAAACTGCCATCACTCCCCGGGAATGGAAAATGCCAACCATGGAACCTTACAAAGGAACTTCCGACCCCATCGTACACTTGCAGAGATACACCCAGCATATGCTCATGAGTGGAGCAACAGAAGGAGTGTTATGTAAATGCTTTCCGCTATTCCTAGCTGATCTAGCTACCTCCTGGTTCTGCCATCTACCCCAAGGATCCATCAGCTCATGGGAGATGTTGAAAGAAAGGTTTATTAGCCAGTTCCGCATCCATGTGGAACAACCCAAGGATGCTTATTCTCTATCCAATGTCAAACAGAAAACCGGAGAGACGCTGCAACAATATCTAACGCGGTTCAACGCCGCAGCGGCAGCAGTTCAAGATGCCGATGAAAAACTCACTCTAATGGCCCTCTGTAGTGGTGTACATCCAGACACCAAGTTTGCCAGAAGATTAACTAAGGAAAAACCAGCTACCTTGCCTGATTTCTTCCATGAAGCTGGAAAGTATATGAGACTTGAAGACGCTGCTACAGAGAGGCAATCAGGACAACAAGGTAAGACAGTTCAGGACAAGGTTCCCACTGCAGCTAAGGACGCTCGAAGAAATGAATCTAGAGACAATGCTGGGGGCAGAAAGGTCGAAAAGCGCCAATATCGACCAGGACCGAGATTTGACTCCTACACTCCTTTGAACGACACAATCGAAAATATCTTCCTAGCCACTCAGGGCGAACTAGGATACAAGCGCCCCCCGCACAAGAAAGAATCAGATAACGCACTCAAGTCCGGAAAGTTCTGTCGCTTCCACGAATCCCACGGACATGACACCAATGAATGCCACCATCTTCAGGACTTGATCGAAGAACACATTAGAAGAAGAAGACTGGAACGCTATGTGAAGGGTCAGAACAGGACTCCAACTCCAGCCAATGAGAACTCAAAGCAACCCCTCCCAGAGGTAGGCGGAGGGAATCGCAACAATCACAACACCAGTGGCTCTAGTCAAGAGAAGATAGTGGTCCTTACCATCTCAGGAGGACCACACATCGCCGACGGAAGTTGGGCAGAGATGGAAAGGTACGGCAAGTCGCTTAGAAATGCAGAAGGCTATGTTAACTCCATCACGGAAGAACGCCACCCGAAACGAAAAGAGAACGACGACATCATATTCAGTAGGCGTGATTTGGAAGGAAGACAGTATCCACATATGGATCCTATGGTCATCTCTGCCTGGTTCGGTCCAGCTAAAGTTTTTCGGATTCTAATAGACACAGGAAGCTCCGTAAATATCCTATTCAAACATGCTTTCGACAAAATGAAGTTATCAATGAAGGATGTATCCCCCTGTGACAAACCACTGCACGGTTTCACTGGAGATGCAAAAATGCCCCTCGGGCAACTTGACCTCTTCGTCGAAATAGGAAGTCATCCCCGCTCCGTTGTGCGAAAACAAACGTTCGTACTAATAGAAAACCACTCGGCTTACAACGCATTCTTGGGAAGACCAGCCTTGTCTGACTTCCAGATTGTATTAGCCCCCTGGTGCCTGAAAATGAAATTTCCAACAGACAACGGAGTAGGAGAAGTAGAAGGAGATCAAGATGCTGCCCGAGACTGCTACGTAACTGAACTTCGCAATAACCGCAGAAAGAATAAAGGAAAAGGTGCAGAGACTACTCTCTGCATGAAAAGCTTGGAGGCATAGCAACTAAAGAAAGCCCCTCCTCTTCGATACACAAGTGATCCCTTCAATGAACTGGACCCCAGGGATAAAGAGGAGGAGGCTACCGCCGAGCCTGCAGAGGCTATGGAATTCGTATCTGTAGATAAGCACGATTCAAGTAAACTATTAAAAATCGGATCTCAGCTAAAAACGGAGTTGAAAGATCAACTCATTGACTTTCTCCGCCACAACTTAGATGTATTTGCGTGGACCCATGCCGATATGACAGGAATCTCCCCCGACATAGCATGCCACATGCTGAACATCGATCCCACCAAGGTGCCAGTAAAACAGAAAAAGAGGAGCATGGGGGCAGAGCGATCAGCAGCTCTTGATGAGGAAGTAAAGAATCTACTTGCTAATGGCTTCATACGGGAAGCCATCTACCCAGAATGGATCGCTAACCCAGTGCTAGTAAAAAAGGCCAATGGAAAGTGGCGAACATGTATTGACTTCTCCAATCTGAATGACGCTTGCCCAAAAGATTGCTTCCCACTTCCCCGAATTGACCAACTTGTGGACAGCACAGCCGGACATGAACTCCTATCTTTTATGGATGCATACTCCGGATATAACCAAATTCCCATGCACGCTCCTGATCAAGACCACACTAGCTTCATCACCGACCGCGGACTATATTGTTACAAAGTCATGCCTTTTGGACTCAAAAATGCTGGAGCTACCTATCAGCGCCTCGTCAACAAGATGTTCGCGGAACTAATAGGATGAACTATGGAAGTGTATGTGGATGACATGTTGGTAAAGTCCAGGAAAGCCGACGACCATGTAAGCCACCTGGGCGAGATGTTTCAAGTACTTCGTCGATATGGAATGAAGCTGAATCCTCTAAAGTGCTCCTTCGGAGTATCTTCGGGAAAATTCCTAGGATTTATCGTCCACGCCAGAGGAATCGAAGCAAACCCTGAACAAATCCGGGCTCTAAAAGAAATAAGGATACCCTCCACTCGAAAAGAAATGCAGAGCCTAAACGGAAAGGTGGCCGCCCTAAGCAGATTCATTTCCAAGGCAACTGACAAGTGTGTCCCTTTCTTCGAAGCTCTCAAGAAAGACAAAGGGAGATTCGAGTGGACCGATGAATGCTTAAAAGCCTTCCTCAACCTAATCGAACACTTTCAGAGACCACCAGTACTCTCAACTCCAAATGAAGGTGAAGTGTTATACCTATACCTCGCTGTATCATCTCATGCTCTAAGCGCCGCCTTGGTAAGAGAAGAAGACCGCACACAACGCCCGGTTTACTTTGTAAGTAAGAGATTTACAGGGGCAGAGACCAGATATCCTAAACTAGAGAAATTAGCATATTGTTTATTGATCGCGTCACGAAAACTGCGACACTACTTCCAGTCTCACTCCATCAGGGTTCTAACCGATCAACCGCTAAGACAAGTGGTCCATCGTCCTGACACTTCTGGACGACTCCTCAAATGGTGCATCGAACTAAGTCAGTATGATATCACCTACCATCCTCGCACCGCTATCAAAGGACAAGCCATGGCCGATTTCGTTGTCGAATTCACTACCAACGAAGGCAAGGAACAATCCGAAGTAGCAAAAAACATCAAGTGGAACCTCTTTGTAGATGGAGCAGCGAACGAACAAGGCTCGGGGGCAGGAATTGTGATCATCACCCCCAGGGGAAGAAAGTTGTACTATGCATTAAGGTTGGAGTTCACGGCCACTAACAACGATGCTGAATATGAAGCAGTAATAGCGGGATTGGAGCTTGCCCTGGAAATTGGAATCAATTCCTTATGTCTTCATAGTGATTCTCAGCTTATCGTAAACCAGGTACTAGGAGAATTCCAGACTCGAGGAGAATGACTCACAGCATACCTAAAGAAAACCAAACTGCTGCTCGATCAATTGGACCACTATCTAATCAAACATATTCCTCGAGAAGAGAACCAAGAGGCAGATGAACTTGCGAAGCAAGCTAGTATGAAGAATAGCACCATTTTCGGAACACTAGCCATCTCAAGGCAGCTAGCCCCAAGTTTCAAACCAGTAAATCTGGTAACTGCAATCGAAGAAGGAACCTGGATGACTCCCATCCGAAAATATTTGCAAGATGGCACACTGCCCGACAGGCGTGACGAAGCCAAGAGGATCTTGAGGAAAGTTCCCCACTACACGATACAAGAAGGCATCCTCTATCGGCGTGGCTTCTCTGGCCCCTTATTGAGATGCGTCGCTGGAAGGGAAGCCAAGGAGATCTTATCAAACATCCATCAGGGAGGATGCGGAGATCACACTGGGGGGCAGACTTTGGCAAGGAAGATACTCCGATATGGATATTACTGGCCCACGCTAAACAAAGACGCTCTAGACTTCGTCAAGAAATGCGACAGATGTCAGAAATTTGCCAAGATTCCTCGACTGTCCACAAATGAAATTACTCAAATGACCAGCCCTTGGCCCTTTGCTGTATGGGGAATTGACTTAATTGGCGAACTGCCAACGGGCCGAGGCGGAGCCAAATATGCTGTAGTGGCAGTCGATTATTTCACCAAATGGGTGGAAGCAGAACCTCTAAATAAAATATCTTCAACAAAAGTTATAAACTTCTTGATCAAAAATATTCTGTGCAGGTACGGAGTCCCACTCAAGATCATATCAGACAACGGACTCCAGTTTGACAGCGAAGAATTTGCCGACTGGTGCCAAGAGCATGGAATTCATAAAAGCTTCTCATCAGTGGCTTATCCTCAGGCAAACGGACAAGTTGAAGCTGTCAACAAAATTCTCAAAACCCTAATCAAGAAGAAACTTGAAAAGTCAAAAGGCGCTTGGGTGGACGAACTTCCTACGGCACTATGGGCATACCGCACGTCTTTCAGAACATCAACGGGACATACTCCTTTCTCCTTGGCATATGGATCGGAGGCAATGCTCCCAGTTGAGACTATTGTGCCTTCCCACCGTAGGATACACTACAACCCAGAAGAAAACGAAGAACTCCTCCTCATGTCTTTGGATCTGATTGAGGAAAGGAGAAACGATGCAGCACTTAAAGCAGCAGCTCACAAACAAAAGGTGGCAGCGCTATACAATTCCAAAGTCAAGCATCGCAGCTTACAAGAAGGAGATCTTGTCCTCAGGCGAATCTTTCTGCGCCCCGGGGCACTAGACCCCATCTGGGACGGACCGTATGTAATTCATAAAGATCTCCACAACGGAGCTTATATTTTGTCAACAGTGGACGGAGAGGTGTTCCAGAGGGCATGGAACATCCGACACCTCCGTCGATACTTTTCTTAACTTGTACTGCCCATATGAAGTGAATTAACAAAGAGAATTAGTGGACGTAGGCATTTTCGTGCCGAACCACTTTAAAAAATCTTGTCTCTTTTTAACTTGTTCCTTTATGTCTTGGCTACTTGTTAAGTTTTATCCCTTTCTGTTGAACAAAATCCTATGGCATCTCCACTCAAGACGCACCGCGGCCTCATCTGGACTAGGCCTAACAGGTACGCTACGATTCTATGCACTCGCCAATGAGACACTTTTGCTCCAGCATCCCTCTGCTGCGGGTTAACTCATTGCGCGCCTGCCCTCAAAGCCAACTGTAATGAGCCGATCATAAGTCATCATAAAGGCCGACTATAGCCGATGGCAGCTCATTACGGCGTTCGGCTCGCCGGCAACTGTGAACCTACTTTAAGCCCCAACATAAGGTGTGGCCAGCCAGGGGTAGTTCACGGCCAACGGCACCCACGCTAGCCGGCCACGGTAAATCGAATAATACCCACGATTACGGACCATAATGGTTCGGGTAGTTACCGTGCGCGATCTCGGCTCCGATGTGTCTTAAGTGCGGCTGTGGTAAAAAAGAAAACTCCCCGCGGAGGCGTAAGATGGGTGACAAACGTCTCCAAGACCCACAGCTAGGGAAAGTGACTACAAAACCCGTTTGCCACGAACTTAAGCACATCGACGGCCTTCCGTGACTGGAAGTTTTACTTTTACTATATTTCCATTTCATTTAAATACTTTTCTCCTATCCTGTATAACAAACTCTAAAGTACAGGAAACCAAATAGGAAGCATTCGCTCATGAGAAACTAAGTCTGCATACTGGGTGGCAGGGTACTCAGCTATATCCGTGAACAGTTACATAAGACACTCTAAGCTACCGCCTGCGAATGAAACATAAAGGGCGGTACTCTCTTTTCTTGTACATAAATACGTAACTATAGCTTGTTCGTACAATAACATTGCAACACATGAAATTATATTTCTAGCAAAAAAACTTAGCATCAAACACAACTAGAATCACAGGCATATACATAGTTATATTTCTCACGCAGCACATCAAGATGACAACAACATTTAAACATAACAACATCAGCTTATATTATAAAATCACACGAAGTTATTCTTTGCAAATAATATTATTATAGTTACATGTCAATGACTAACGTAAACAGTGATAAAAAGAAATAAAAAGGTGGCAGCCGCGTCCACACTCCATCGCCAACTTCCCCAGTCTACTTAGCCGCAGGATCAGAGCCCCCAGCATGTGGATCAGGAGTCCCACCTGTCCAGTTCAGAAGAGGAATTCATTAAACGAACAATCAAGTTATGAAAACACGGAAAGGAAAGAAAGGGAAAAGAATAACTCACCATCATCCGCCGCTCGATCCTCATCATCCAACTGCACGCCCGCTTCCTCTGCAGCAAGCAGCCGCATCCCCTCCTTCACCGCCGCTTGCTCCTCCTTCGAGAACTGGGCAGTAACCGCATCCAAATTAAAAGCCTCTCCGCCTTCCTTACCCGCGTTCACCCTGGCCTCCTCTAAGGCCTGGAGATACACCTTGGCCATCACCCGAGGGTAATCGTCCATACAAGACAAGCCGCCCTCCTTCCAAGTGTGGAAGTACATGTCCTGCAGCATCTCATCCATCATCCCCTCATTCTCCTCAAACTCCCTCACCCGGGCCTCAGAAGCTTGCAACTTGGCGACGACAATGTCCCTCTCTGATTGGTATCTCAAGCAGTCCGCCTGAAGAGACCTCCGCATTTCCTCCTCCTTTAACTTGAGGGACCTCCTCATCTACTCCATCTCCTCCTTCAACTCGGCCTGAGCCATCTCCGCAGCCTCGAGCCTCCCAGACAACTCCTCTACCCGCTCAAGATCCGCATTTCGAACCTCGTCCACCGTCGTAATGGCCATGTTAATCCGTTCCCTGCAGGCGACCTCCATCTTCCGTAATTCCGCCCTACTGGCCTTCTCCATCGTCTCTTTCAGCCGCTTAGAGGCTTCCTCATGCTGAGAAATCTGGATGGCTTGATCGGCGAGCTGCTTGGCCTAATCGGCAACTTTTAACCTCAACCGAATATTAGCACTCCCGATCTCTTCCCCGGCCTTGGCCAATCTAGCATGATGCTCCATTAACTTCTTAGTCTCTGCGGCCACCCGATCGATGTTAGCCTTGGCTTCGTCCCCCATGGTGACTACCCGTGTAGTAAGTAAATCAAGATCTAAAGACTTGGCCTCGTCCAGCACTCTTACCATGGGGTTGCGGGGAAGGAGGTGCTCGCCCGTGGCCTCATCAAATGAGATATCCTGAAAGCTCGGATCTAAATCAGGATGACCGGCAAAAGGGTCACGAGGCACGGGGCGAGGCACATCAGGACGCCTTATACGAATAACAGTTGGGCTCTTGAAAGGAGGATGACGGGGGCCGGATTCCGTGCTCTCCTCCGTAGTATCACGAGGAGGCTGAGTAGGAAGCTGCGGACCAGGGAAAGACTCAAATAAGGAACGGCTCCGCTTCTTTTTCCGAATGCCCTCTTCAATGACCCCAAGAAGAGGGCGATAACTGACTACATCCCCAGTGCGACCAGTAGAGGGTTTCGCAGAAGCTCTCCTCGACTTAAACTGCTCAAGGCGGTGTCGAACGTCCGACGTTTTAACCACCTGGCCTGCCCCTGGAATAAAGAACAAGTGTTACGAACATAATCCACAGTTCGAAAAATGTGTTAAGTTAAAAGGAAAGAAAAGTGAGAAGACACATCTATTATACAAACCCGGCGGAGGAGTGGGATACTGCAATAAGTCCTGGATCTCATTCCAGGACGGAAGTGAACCGTAAAAAATTTCTAAGTCCCTATCGAAAATGGAATCGGCAGAGGACAAAAGTTCACCTTGCATCGCCGGAGTCGCCTTAGCTGAGGAACCCTTAGAGGATGGGTCAGTGCCAGCCACAGCTTTGCCGGTTTCCTTTGCCTTCTCCGTTTCCGACTCTCCCTCCGACTCCCCGAAGGCCCGACGGAGAGCCTCATCCAGTTCAAGGTCTTGCTCAGAGGTTAGGGCACCGACGCCACTACCACCTTGACCGTCGCCATCTCCTCCACCCTTCGACCCTTCTCCAACCTCGCCTCCTTCCTCCTCTTCTACACCTTCCTCCTCCGGGACAGTCGGAAGAGTACTTGGAGAAGAGCCATCAGACTTCTTCAGTTTCTTCCCCCCGACAACGGGGCGCTCTGTAAAAGGCTCCCTCTTACCGCTCTTCACCATAGCCCCCTCCTTAGCTTTGGCAGCCTTCTCCTCAGCCGTGTCTCTTTGCTTAACCACGAACTGGTGCGGTAAGATCAAATTATACTCCAAGAGGGTTGCATTCCTGATCAAGAAGGAGGCCGACCGGTCCCGTGCCGGAATAGCCTTTAGTTCAGCAGCCATTCGCACCAAGGAATCATCCTCCACGACTGCAATACCACCTGTCGCTAGCCAGAAATAGAAGCATGTCAGAAAAAACACTACAGTCAAAACATGGAAAATATAAATGAAATCCATCTTACAGCCGGAAGTGAAAAGGCGGAAAGAAACAGCATCGTCCTTGATAAAGAACCACTCTTTCTTGAACATGGTAAACTTGGAATATAAGTCCAGGACTGGTTTGAAGGGCACGGCCGCTTCCAGACTGATATACGGAGACCCCTTCTTATAGCCTCTCAGGTTGTACAAGTATCGAATTTCCCGGTTAGAAGGAGGACGCCCGTACCTCCTCTGGAAGATAACAAAGAGGCTCACCAGGATGGCATAAGAGTTAGGCTGAAGTTGGAAAGGAGCCACCTTCAAATATGTGGTGAAACTTACTATCCAAGCGTTGATAGGAGGGATAGCACCGCACATACAATGGTATCTGCTATAAGCAAAATAGCCTTCGGGAGGATTATATGGCGTCACTCCATCTCCCGGCAGCAGCATAAGAGCCCTGTCTATCCCGAAGGAACGAGATATGACGTCAAGTTGCTCCTCCTTTAGGGAGCTAGGAAAGCAATCAGGGGGGGAGATCAGAAGTTCCTGTGGACCATATCCATCCACTAATGACCTCGAAACAGGTCGATGTTGCCCGGATCCTGATTGGGTTGGGGGCACAGAAGAAGGCTCTCCCCCATCCTTGGATTTCCGTCTGTCTGATCGTGTTTCTGCCTTACGAGTCATTTATCTGCATGCACAAAAGTGAAAAACATGACGTTAAAACGAAAGTATAAGCAAGCAAGCATACATAAGTCCAGAATACGAGGTTCATTCGGCACTGGGGTCCTAAGTCCATTCGGTAGTACAAGTCTTAAGTTCATTCGGTGGTACATGTCCATGTTCATTCGGCGCTAAAATCCCATGCTCATTCGGCATACATACAATTCGGTCCTAAGTCTCATTCGGCATACATATCATTCGGTCTTAAGTCTCATTCAGCTATCCAATACACACCGTATACATTCGGCAAACAGGACCATTCGGCAATAGGGTACATACCTGATTCGGTAGGAGATTGATTCGGTAGAAGATTGGTTCGGCAGAAGATTGGTTCGGCAGAAGACTTGGTTCGGTAAGGAAAAACCGAAGGGGGGTGTAGCCTCTATATATAGGCGAGCTCAGGACCGCCGAACCAGCTGGTTCGGCCCACCGGATAGAAACACCGGACCAATACCAAACATACCGAACCAAAAGAATACCGAATGGACCCATCCATGCCGGACCAACCAAAGGACCGAATAAAGCTATCTCCACCAGCGAAAACCAGGAACAGGGGGCACGCAGGCTCCTCACTCAGATAAGTGCCGAACTCTAGAACCTACTAACAAAGTAAAGAATATGATAACGATGGATGAGTCGTAAATCTCTCACCAATGTGGGTTAATCATTTACACGTGTACACGACCACGAACGGTCCATAGGCACGCTCTGAATGGCTATTAACCCGATCGTCGTGAGAATTTGCACTTTGACATCCTTTTTAAACTCGTAGGTTAAACGGATATTTGACTCTGATAATTATGAAATGGCTAAGCTACTTACACATGTACGGGGTCGCGAACGATCCCTAGGCATGCTCTGAGCTGGCGATAAACCATCTTGACAAACGATCCAAGGATCCACTCTGACATGAACCTGGCATCGATGATGCTAAGCCCCCTCGGGGCTCACTCTCTCGTCCCGAACGACACAGTTCACTTCATCTCGAATGTTTCAATCACGAACGGTCGCTATTTGAAATAACACTAAAACTGTAAATTCCTTTGCAGGACACCAACAGGATATGAACATCCAGCCCGTGGCATTACAAAACAAACCTTCCTACCACAGGGAAACAAAGCGCGACACATGCAAGCACGTGCCCCACTTTGGGGGGCAAATGTTGGGCGAATTTTCACCCAGAAGATCTCGAGACCAAGAAGCCGCAGTTTCACGCGGGTTCGCCATCTCCACTTCATTCAGCACGACCAGTCACCTTCCCATTCGGCCTCCTCCTCATTCGGCCTCCTTCCCATCCGGCCTCTCCATGTCATACCGGACCAGAATCCATTCGGTCAGCCCCATTCGGCCACAGAGCCAACATTCCTCCATCTCCATTCGGCATACCGAACCAGGGGCACCACCGAACCAAACCTCTTCCCCACAACCGGTCCAAGAAGCACCGAACTACCTCACCACCGGTCCACACCTATCACCGGTCCACACTCACTGCCGGTCCACATCCACACCGCTACCACCGGACAACACCTACCACCGGTCCAAGCTCCATGCCGAATGGGACCTCCCTGAACCAAACAACTGCCAGTCCAGATTGCTTCAGCCCGGGCCCACCAGCAGCTATATACATCCAAGACCCCTGCCCCCTACCTCACTCTATAAATAGAGGGGCAGGGGTACAACAATGGGGGACAAGTTTGAGAGCTCAAGCAAGGAAGGAACTTTCAAACTACTTTCATATACTTATATACGAAGCATTGTACTTGTAATCTGAAAGAAAGAAGATAATAACATATAAAGTGGACGTAGGCACATTCTGGCCGAACCACTATAAATCCGCGTGTCTTTTACATTTCAGCCCCTACTTCTTTTATATTTACATACTCATCTAAAATCATTGAAAATCACATATAATCAACTAAATAATACGACTTGGAGATGTTTGTCCATTTTTTGTGCAAACATTGGTTTAAAAACTTTTATCAATCTCTTTATATAAAAAGTATTCTTTAACATTTGATTCAAAAAGGGTTGTAGATTGATTTAAATTTTGTTAACATTAAAATTAAATGTATTAATCATTTTTAAATCTTAAATTTAAAGCTGAAATTTAAAGTGTAATTTATAGACAAGATTTCAAAAGACTTTGTAAATGATAATTGAATCATATATAAGGATAAAACTTTATCTTAAAGATAATTAAGATTTAAATGTTTGAAATCTGATTAAGTTAAAGAGTAATTAATCTATTTGATTAATTAAGGATTTTTAAATAAGTAATTAAGGGATTATTAGTTAATTAATTAGAGGTTAATTAATGTGTAATTAAGGATCTTTAGTTAAATAAGTTAAGTTTATAAATTAATGATAAAAATTTGAGTAAATCAAGTAATTAAAGATTAACTAAGTTTCAGTTAAGCACTTAATTAATTAACTAAGGATAAATTAATTTATGATTAATAATTAATTAAATTGTAATTAACAATGGTTAATTAAAGTATAATTACTTAAGAAAGTAATTAAGTATTGTTAATAGTTAATGAAGATCATTAACTAGGGATTATTAGCTAATTAATTAATGTGTAATTTTGATAATTAATTATATTAATTAATTAAAGATAATCATTTATGAAAATTGTTTAAGTATAATTACTTAATGGAAGTAATTAGAGGAATTAATTACTCAAGGTAATTAATTAAATTAATATGATTAGTTTAAGTTAATTAATTGGTTTAATTAATTTAAATAATCACTTGATGATGAGATTAAGTATAATTACTTAATGAGATTTATAAAGTGTAATTATTTAATAAAGTAATTAAGATGGGCAATTACTGGATGTAATTATTTGAAGTATGGAAGTAATTTGGGTTAATTACTTGTGAAATTAATTAAAGGGTAATTAATTAATGATAGAGATTTGGGATTAATTGCCATGTGTAATAAATATAAAGGACAATTACTTAGAGAAAGTAATTAATAATTAATTACTTTGTGTAATTAATTTAAGAAGTGATTAATTGCTTTTTGAATCTCAAGTGAAGATGAAGATTCAGAGTGCAAGGGTTATCGTCGCTAACTCTGAGGGTGATTCTAAAATGAGTGTAACGAGATAATGCCTTCGGCTTCGTTTGAACCCAGAACGAACTTATATAGATTGAATGCTTTTAGAACATCGTCAGGTGGACGATGAGCATTCTAAGAGATGTGTTCTCTAAAGGTAATCGTAGCCTCAAGACTCATCAACCGGGAATGGCTAAACAGGGGAGGTGCAGCAAGGCTAAGTGGGTCGTGCCCAAGTAGGACAAGATTTTTCCCTGTCTAGAAGTCCCTTTTTATTTGGCTGTGTAGGCAGTTAGGTCACGGCCGATTGTGGGGTTGTCTTGTTCAAGACTGTCCATTAAGGGATGGTTCCAACTTTGTGTTGCAGGAGATTGGGAGTAATCCTCAATACGGTGATCTAAGCCCCGTACTGTGACGGGCGGTACCCCAGTAGCCCTGCCATTGATGAAAACCCATTCTTCCTACGTGACCTTACGGTTTTAATTGTATTACCCACTTTTGTGGCTAGTTGCTGAAATTTAATCATGTACCAATTTCAGCTATTTCTTATTTACTTGAAACCCTAGACCCTATTATAATATCGCTGGATTTTCTATCAAATATTTTGGTTAGCGTAAGGTAAAAACTTACCCATGTTTATGTGTGGGAAGTCTTACGTGATACCTTTTCTTTCAAAGGTTTTTAAAGTTAAGCAACCTTAAACCGTTTACTCACACCGGACCCATGTCTGACCCAAGTGTTTATTTTCTATTTTATTAAACTTTTAGGTACTCATATTATGTATGAGTAGTCGAGGGATTCAGGTTAGCTTTGACGAATTGTGGAGGACCAATGGAGCCGGAGGCTTCAGCGTTGTAGATATATATAGTGTACTGCTATGTTGGTTTCTCTGAGTTGTATTAGTGTTGTAATAACTAGGCGGGTGTTTATAACTGTCTAGTATGTGATGTATAATGTGTGTAACTCTAATAATGGTTGTATACTATGTAATACTTATGTTATTAATATAATTTATTTGTTCCGCTGTTGAAATTTTGATGTTGTTTCTTCTTTCTTCTCTATCTTTCTATTCTTTTTTCCTTTCTTTCTTAATAATGATGCATCATTTTGGTAGATAAAAGGTGGGTCGTTGCATCGGCATTGCTCTGAACTACAGTTGTCTTTGACTTGGTTTGAAACTACAAACTTGATTTCACGTGTATATTTGTTAATGTCAGATAGAAGTCCAGATCTTTTTCATGCTAGCCAAGTTGTCCTGTTCATTCGAGTCTACACTACATATATATGTGTGTTCATATAGGTTTACATGTTCTTGTTTCATTCCTAAATGCTTGCATATTTTGGTTGTACCTACTATGTTCATTTATCGTTGAGGCTACTGGTTTTGGTTTGAAGTCTAACCATGCTTCATTGTGTGGTCTGCACATATTGATTCCGTTCAATAATTCTTTGCTCTGTTCTCTTAAAGAGTATGTATATACACGGTGCACTTGATTACCGCAATTGGTTATGTAGTCTTATTCGTCACTGCATATATGCTGTTTAATTTATTCGCTGGTCTTCACGTAGCTTGTTTGTCTTCATTCATGCCTTGGTTGCTTTGTGTCTGATCATATGTGTTTGCACTGAGTAGTTGTTCTGCACTGTGCATGTCACTGCATTGCTTCGAGTCAAGTTCCATTGGTGGCTTCACTTGCATATTGAACTGCTTCCATTGGTTTGAGATTGAATGCACTGTTGTTCACTATATACATGATTAAAGTTATAGCCTTGTTGGTTCCACTGATTTCATGTATGGTCTGCCCATATTTCTGATCGTGCTACTTGCTTCGACGCAGTTTGCATATAGTCTTTGTTGGTATTTGAGCCTGGGCATGTGTGCTTCAATATGCATTGTTTGGTTCATTAAGCCAACTTATGCATCCTACTGTATACATGTTCTTCATATTGTCTGAATTAGATTGTGTACTTGTTTCACTTGTTGTCTTTGATCATATCAACATATTGCCAGGTCTACTTTCTTTTTGTGTAGTATTTGTCTTGACTCGAAGTATGTCTTGGCTTCTTGATGCTATCTTGTTTTATGTAGTATTTGCTGCACCATGTAGCCTTGCTTTTGCGCATATGGTTCTTCGAGCTAGCTCTAGTATTTCTCTTGTTGTTTGGTTAGAATTGTTGTAATACACATTGGTTCATCGAGCTGGTATTTGTTTCTTTGACTTGTATGTGGTCAGTGGTGGTCTGTTGGCATTTGAATTTGGTCTGCACTTGTGTTGAACCCAGCTAATAGCTCGAGTTTGACTTTGTGCTTGTATTGTGGTTTAATATTTATTTCACTTGAGTTGAACCTGGCTTTTGATTTGGGTTTGACCTCGTGCTAACCCTTCCCTGCAATTTTATCAAATGTACAGCGGTGTACACGGCCTTGAGGCATGTACAGTAATACACTGTGCATGTCACAAGTTGTTCATGTATGATGAATTCAAAATTAAATAATGACAAACAACCCAAATAACTGAGGAAAATAATATTTCAAAAATCACATTTTATTTTACATTGCATTCTCTTTCAATTTTACTACGTCATGTTTATTTTGCAAATAACTCAGATGCTGGATTTAATCTGGAATAGAGTTGAAGATAAAATTTGAGTGAATGAGTGATATGAGGTGCAAATGTAAATGATAAATTGTGATGTAATCAAAATTGTATTGTAATTGAAATTATGTATATATATATATATAGTGAGAGCTCAAATTTGTACTATTCAAAATTGTAATAAATATTTGTTTGAATAAAATATCCGTTTGAATTTAAATTCCATGTTATTTATTTTATTCAGCAAATATTTATTTAATTCTGTGAAAAAATAAAATAGTACATTAACAAATACATTTAAATGAATATATATATATATATATGTTTATCATCATCAAAAAAAAAATCATATACGAGCATATTCAATAGAATATCGATACATCCATTGAGATTTGAGTATATGATGCTCTTCAAATTTTTGGCAGTGTATTACTCATAGCTGTTGGGGAACCAAGGGGCCACATACTAATAGTCATTGGATAACTATGGAATGACTCAATAAATAGTTTTTTGTCGATTAATATAAATAAGGTCAAACGAAAAACATCAATGTGACGATTTTACATAATTCCCTTGGCTTAAGAATACCATCGAGCTTTGATGTGGAAACTCCACTTTGATTATAGTTAAATCATGGCATGACATCCATTGAATGACTATAATTGGGTTGAGTGGAAGCATTAGAAGTGAGATACTTTTCAATAGAGAATGCGTCTCCTCGATTGCATTGGAAGTGAGACACTTTTCAAGGGGGAATTCTTTTCCTCGGTTGTATGAGGTTAGTATCATGGTCAATTGAAGTCAACTCAATGTCAAAATCTCTTGTTAGAGTGGTTTGGCTAATAATCATTATTATTAAACAAAGGACTATGTGTTTGTACTACAGAGTTGAATACCGACTATATTGGAATTTTGAGCATTACTAGATTCCATAAGTCCAAAGTGATATAGTTTTGACAAAAAGAATTGGTATAAATAATTGTCACTGCTGGATAATGCTTAACAAAGTAAAATTAGGTTTTACCAAAACCAAATAAGCTATAAATTTGGTAATAATGTTGCATCACCTACTAAGTGACGTGTGAATGTTAATATTCAAAATTTTCGATATTAATCGCCAGTCGAATTTACACCTACGAGTCATACAATCAATATGTCGAATACTTCTTTTACCACCCGATTTAATTAGTTTGTGATTGTTATAAATTAATTGAATTAATATTTGTGAAATATTAATTATAAAATTTTATTTGATGCGTTGAAAATATTAAACAATGTATTTATAGTAATTATGATAGGAGCATGAATGTTCGACCATATGGTGGTAAAGAGGGAAGGAATTTTGAATTCAAAAGAGAAAGAAATGGTAAGAGAAATAAGTGGATCTTGATCCATATTTCACTGTCTAGTCTCTCTCTTAAATAATCCCTCTAACCCTCACTTTGTAATAACTCTTTCCAATCTTGTTTTGCTACTTATATCAGGCTAACCTCCTCTATAACTAACCTAAATATCAAAGCTCTAATTCACACCAATTTATTTCGACTTGATTGTCTAGTAAGATGATTCGGAAGCTAAAAACTTTAGGAATGGGATTGGATTCAAGGAGTCTATTTCTTTGTTTCAACATGCAAACTTTGGGCTTTGGTAAAAGGTTCTTTTTTGGTTTATTATTATATACCAATGTTCATGTACTTATTAATATCATGAATCGGTATATCAATGGATTTTCACATGGTGATGGTTATGTATATAAGTCGATATATATATATATATATATATATATATATATATATATATATATATGTATGTATGTATGTATCTGTGTGTGTGTATTATGAAAGTCTATGTATGTTTGTTTGCATAACACCCTGTAAAATTAACCATAAATAAATGGAGTAAATTGAATTAAATAAGGTAGGGTAGGAAATGGAAATTTTATAAAATTCAAAATTTTGCCACAAAAGTTATTACATTGCATTCGTGGAGAAATTCTAATCCGTTTTCATATATAATATGCTAAAAATGATGCTCAAATTAAGAAGATATAAGCGTTTGAAGTTTTCAATTTTAAAGTAATGTAGTTTGAATTCAAATTCATATAAGAATTTAAATTTCAAAATTAGCTTGAGGGCTAAGTAAATGTTTTAACTAACATTTAACGTTAATAATAAATAGGGTAAGAAATTAATCAAAATCAAAACGCAACAGAAATGAATCATTATTGCCCAAAATAAGGCGGAGCGCTAGTTTGGACAGATTTGGCTGAGCTAAGTGATATTGCCTCTCAATTTACTATGATTGGTTGTTTATAGTTATATTGACGCTTGGGAATGATTTTTGTCTTTTAAACAAGATATTATTATATATATATATATATATATATATATATATATACACACAACAACTATATTTTTACAAAAGAATATATAATTATTTTTAAATAATTTATACAGAATATAACATATTTTCCATCGTCGTGCCATCGTTAGGGAATTATTAGATTAGATTTATTATTGATGTTAGTTCCCACATGGATTGATATGGATGGATTACCTATGTCGTATATATGACGTTATGGATGTATGTATGGTTGTTTGGATGTATGGATGTATAGATGCATGTTTGACTGTTTGGCTTGTTTGTTATTTCTCTATTTTCGTTGAAAATGCCAATTAACAGTGATTTGATTTTGGGTAGGATCTTGTACGTCAAAGTTCAACACATGCGAGAATCTAATGAACGAGATGAGCTATAGAAGAGGGTTTGGGATACGTGCTGATGAATCTAGATTTCAAAGTGGATGATTCTAGACGTTTCCGTTTGGTTGTACTTAACTGTTCTATTAGTTACAAGACCAAGATGGATTGTATTGACCATAGTAAAGTGGTCAATGTCTATCACTGTTGTCGATTGGTGGTTTGGCCGATATGTAGTTTTGATGTTGATGAGATACTATGGTGCACGACACGATGGTTTGTCATTGCAACCAATTTAGAGATATGATGTTATTACTCTATGACGAGTGATATTAACGGTGAGGCAGGGATGTAGTGCTTCGACCTAATGATTCTGATGGTAAGGGGGGTATGTGGTGCTTCGACCTGGTTGTCTAATACTGCGGATAGTGACTTGATGATGTATGGAGTAGGCTCTAGGATGATACTATCAGGACTATATGGATCACGCTAGATCTCAAGCTTCTGATGGCATGATAGTTGGGTTCTTCAATCAAGAGCTCAGGTAATGAGCAGGATCGAGGATGGCAGCTCGGATTGGAGTGATGCTGTAGAAAGTGTACTGCGTTGAGTGTTGGGGCATGTGCCTAGAAACTATAGTGAAGTAGTAGGGTTCAGATCATATCGAGTGAGTAGGGACCAACGGATATGTTTGTTCCTATGGATCGTTGATGAATCAGAGTGTTCTAGTTGTGTTCAAAGCAGGGGTACTATATGCAAGGACACCCGTGGGCTGGTAGCACCAGTCTGTACCCTTGACCGGTAAGGTTTTGGCACACTGGGTGACGGTTAGTGTTGTTTGATGGATGTTATGTTTGTTATGGTTGCTATAGGATGTCACACTAGGTAGGTATTATGGTCGGGATACTTGGATGCTCTGACTTGACTTAATTTTGAGTAGGTATGGATGGAGATACCTAAAATTTACCTAGTATAGAGAAGGGATTGTAGGTGGAGATGCCTAGGCACCTTAACAGATACTAAGTATGGTATATCCTTTTTATGATGTTATAGAGTAGCATATTACTTATGTTTATGTGCTGACTCTGTGGTTGCTGGGACAGGTCTGGTATGTTTTATATACCCTCTGTTCCATTTATTATCGACTTTTATAGTATTTTGAGATTTAATATTGCTTACACCAGACTGTTGTCTGACCAGAGGTTTTATGTTATGCTTCCTATTATCTCAGGTACTCTTAAATGAATAGATTGAAAGCAGGTGGATGATTATGGAGTTCTACAGGTGGACCAACGGGAGGTGACGGTTATCTATACTTGTATGTGCATTTTTATTATATTTTCGTTGTGTGACACTATGGAGCCATGACGATGTTAGTTTACTATTATGAGACAGTGTACCCGTTGAGTTTACTTTTCCATTGAATAAACTTAGTTATGGTGTTGTATGACTTTGTGGATATTATATTCAGACAATTATTTCATATTGTTATTATTGTCTCTATTGTTTTATACTTATGTTGATTATTATATTTACTCTGATGTGATGTGAGATACGCAATAGGAATTTTATTATTTGATGCTTCATTTTTCTACTTTTCCGTTCTTTTCTCTTTTATTTCTTCATCTTGATTCTTTTTCTTTCCTTTAACTACCGTTTTGCACCGTAGGTATAGGGCGGTCATTACATTCGGTAACAGAGCAATGGTTACCCGATTAACCTTAGTTGGTAACGCGATCCGATACCAATAAGGTATGAGTTATTGCCTTAGACTAAATCTAGAGAGTATATATATATATATACGAAAGAGTTTGTATGTGTTATATATTTTGGTTTTCAAAACTATATAGTAGTATATATAGTATATGAGTTGGGTTGCACACGTGAGCACTATTGATGCAGTTTTTTTTTATGAAAGACAGATCATCCTTATTACAGAATAGAAATGATCTGGCATGGAAGAATATTTTTTATTGACTCCACCTTTATAGTTGAGTATTAGGCAGGATTAGAAGCACTATCCCTGATTGATAGGATATGTTTGTAGAGTTGGTGTGGATTATTTCTTGGATGCCCGGTTTTTTCTGGACGGTTATGGTGCTCCACTGTAATTGGCTAGTTGACTTTGTCGAACCGTGCATTGGCCATGAGGGTCTAGGAGGCAGGCCATTCCTTGGAACGGAGTCGGCTATTGTGAAGCAAGATTGGTTGGTTGCTCGGAGGAGGATCTTCGATGACTTGGGTTTATATGATGCATGAGGTAGAAGTTAGCCTTTGGATTACTCCACGGATGAACGATGAACTAGTGGAGTGTTTTTGTAGCTTTGATTCTCGAGGACTGATTTCCTTGGGGCTAGTTCATAGTTTGCTTCGAAGACGATTTGTCTCGACTTTTCTAAAGTCGGGGAAGGTTAGAGAGTTCGTCGATTTGAAGTACAGCGATATGTCTGTGTTGGAGTGTATGGTCAGATTCGATATGATATTGAGGTACGGTCTATTCACATTGGTACTCTACATAGAAAGGACTAAAGTTTATCATTGGATAGAGAGATCATCTTGGGGGTCAATTGATTCTTCATATTGACGAAGGCTTCAAGAGGACGACCGAGAAGTACCGAGTATTGAAGAGTTATCCTGTACTAGTTGTGTAAGGATGGATCGGGAAGCATATATATATATATATATATTGATATTCTTTCTAATTTTGTTGCTTGCTCCATCAATGAATATAAGGGAAAGGGTGTCATTGTTTGAGATATGCTTTCTACATATGATGGTTCCATACGTGTTTTATTTGACGTTGAAGGTTTTGTATTCCTTTATATCTACATTCGATAGTTAAATATTGGGATAGAGACTCGAGAAAATTACCAATCTTTGATTATGATAGACCTAGTTAGGAGCTCAGCCAGCCTATAAGTGGTTTGTCGAGACCTTCCCTTTTGAGTCATGGTTGTTTGTTTGGTAGACATTGACTGTTATTGATTGTTTGGGGTTTAATTGGGTTAGCATTATAGTTTAAGAATAGACTGGCTGAAGGGGATATGGAATAGTTGTGGACTATGAGCGGTAGTTGATGACGATCGGGGTTATGGTGGAATGGATAGTTGTGATTGGTTGCTAGAAGGGGAACCTTTTGTATTCGCTCAGTATTCCGCATAAGGTGAAGTCGTTTGTGCCTGTAGTTGGAGAGTGTCCGGACATACTCGAGGAGGCGATCAGAATACTACCATATAGATATAGAGTTCTGTATCTATTTGCTCAAAGCAGTTGGACCAGAAGATATGTCTTTAAGGCATAGGGTGTCCGAAGAGCTTAGGAGATTAGAGGTGTGAGCGAATGACCTATTTAGGTGAAGGTTCATCCATAGATGTATATTTTAGGTACGATGCACCTATTGGGTTTATCAGTAGGACGGACGGTTCTTTGGAGTCGTTTGTTGGTTGCTGTGAGCAAGATGAGATGACAAACAAGTTCTACTCCTGTTTGTTGATTACTGGTTCGATTATCTCTATAGCATGAGGATATTCTCTTAGTTGGACCCTTCATGAGGTTGCATCGATTGAGAGTAATTTGGATGAGTGTGCCGATTATAGTGTTTTGTATGCTACCTTGATTCTAGGTTAGTTTTGTTGTTTGGGCTAACAAATGTGTCGGCCTATGTCGTGGAACTCATGGACCATGATTTGGGTGGTCACTTGAGTAGGTCGTGCTTGTGTTCAGTGATGATGCTTTCGTCTATCCATCGATGGAAGAGGAGCACAAGATACCAATTGGTGGTTAGATTTTGGGGGTATCACTCTTGAAGGAGGGGAGTGAGATGCTTGGGTCATGTTATTTCAGAGTAGGATGTCGCTGTGGATCCTTTTGTTATGGTAGCACAAATTGTAAATGGACCCAAAGTGGCAGTATCATTGACCTGTTATTTAAGATAGGGTCAGGCTTTCGTTTGAGATGTGAGGTGTAGACACATGTTGGTGAGTCTGGCCGAGAGGTCGACGAGTGCATTAATATTACTCATTCTGAGCGGGAATAAGGAGATGATAGTTAGCACTTGCCTGTGGTACTTAAATGCATGCGGTAGTGATGCCGAGAGGAAGTATCCAACTCTTCGTTTGGAGTTGGAGGCAATAAAGTTCGCTTTGGGTATTTGGGAAGTACTATTTTCTAGGAGAGGAGTTTGAGTTGTTCAATGATCCCTTGTCATTGCAATGTCTCTTCTCCGAGTAGGATCTTTACCCTCGCTAGTAGCGATGGTTCGAGTTCTTAGGCTCTTATGGATTTGACATTTCCAAGATGTTTGAGAGGGAAATGTAGTTGTTGGTGTTGCAAGTGGGAGACGTACCACTTTGGGAGCGATATTCCTAGATTGGGTATTGCCTAAGCTTATCATTGGTTATGGCTCCAGGACTCAATGAGCTTTGGCCGAGTGTGATGGTTAGTTTGACCGTCAGACCTACTTTGATTTAGCAGGTTGTAACTAGTCAAAGGTGTTAAACTAGACTAGTGGAGATCGTAGCCAAATTAGAAGAGTAAGTAGTGTCTGTAGAGCTGATGCAGTGCGGACCCGACCGAGATTATTGCTTCTGTAGGGATGAGAGATCGTTTATTCTCGAGTAGCGGGAGTAAATGTTTCGGGACTACATCAATGGATTGTTGATGACTAAGGATGGAGAGATAGCATTTAAGTTATAGTCGATTGATTGACAAATGATGCTAGATTTATATTCCATATGTCCAGTAGTACGATGTTCATTTTTTTGTGTTACTTGAGGGTTGGTTGGCGTGATTCCACTGTACGCCAAGAGCATTATAAGTAGACAAGAGTCGTTGTTTGATAATGGGTTTTGGGACAACTTACAAGAGGCATTTGGATATTTGGCACTACATGGATTGTATGATATTAAGACTGAATCATGGACTTGGAGACCTCATAAGCCTATTAGTTCCAGTAGATGTAATACGAATCAGGTTAGGAGGAGGTCGAAGGAGTGGTAGGGTTCAGTAGAATGAAAGAGAAGGCGATAGGGTATGGTAGACTATGGGGAGCATGAGAACCGTTGGTCCGGAGCTCTTTAGACGACGAGATTTCGTTTTTTATCGTCAGCTTTCATTGTGGATGTCATATTGGGTGTTTGTATTAGATGGTCTAGTATTTTGCATGCTGGGATATGCACGGAGGTTACTTTTGGATGTCAGATCTTACGTATGCATGTTTGATTTGATTGTTAGCATCTGAGATGTTGGCTTATGTTTGTATAGTTGTTAGGCAAGCGGGGTAGATATTGTTTAGTATAGCATTCATGTTTGATGATTACAATAAAAGATCTAGTATAGAAATTGAGTCATATGCATATCTTTGTTGTAGTAGAGATTTTCGGACTTAGTCGTTCGAGGTTCTGTCCAATTTTTTCGAAATTTGATAGATTTTTTAGGGTCGATTTGTTAGGAGACGTTCTCTTTGCTTTGAGATTTTGAGGACGAAATTCTTCTAGGAGGGAAGTATGTAACGACTCGTATTTCTAACGATTAGATAGTTTATTTAGATATTTCATCGTTAATTAAATGAAGGCCCAAAAATGTGATTTTTTGCATACATCTGAATCAGGACTCGAGACCACTTTTGTTGAGTTCATATTGACATTGCGAATTAAAATGAGTATAAGAATCGCTATATTTTGAGATCAAACGATCCGATGCCCAAACGGTCTCGAAATACGTGAAATTATCTTTCCGTGGCCTAGTCTAAAATGGACATACGGTTCCGTTGGATTCGGAAAAATGAGTTGACATACACAAACGTGTTTCATGGCAATCGGATGCGTTATGTGATCGTACGGTCTCCAAAATGCACGACCATTTACTTGAGAAATTAAAATAAATGGAATAAAATATTATTATTTGAAACCATCCCTCCATTTTCTCATTTGGCCATTCACTGTTCATACCTACTCAAAGAAAATCATACCATCCTCTTCTTAAATCAACTTCAAAAATAAATATCTCCAAATCTGCTTCATCTAAAATAACCAGACTGGATCTATTGAAACCATATGGACGAGAGCTTCGTGATGACCGTGGCGGAATTTTGATCGATGGCGATTGGTGACGATGACCTCTTATTCGTCGATCTAGGGTTGGATCTAGGAAGAGCTACGGTCGACGATAGGTGAAACGGTGACCGCCATTGGATTTCTCTTCGTGGATAGCATTTACTTGCAAAATCTCATCGGATCCGGTGGAGGGGAAAAAATTGTGTTCATGGCCTTGAGCGAAGATGTGGCATCAGGTCGATCTTTATAGGGAGCATGCAAGATTGATTTCATGGAGTGCAAATCGAGGAGAATGGGATAAGAAGCATTTTGGTGAAAGCGGTTCATGATTTCATTGAGAAACGACCAAGATATCGAAGAGAGAAGGAAGAGGGAATGGGTTTGATATGCACAAATGTGCACGGCCTAGAAACATGAATTGGAGAAGATGGATTCGCTCCTAATTAAGGTAATTAGTGTTTGTAATTAGCGAATTTATTATTTAAATAATCTTGATTCCTATTTTTTCCATAACTTTTGCATATAAGGTCCACTTTGAACGTTGTTTCTTGCGTTTGGATCGCATTGGTGAAATCTACATTTCGACGCTAGTTTGGACAGATTTGGCTGAGGTGAGTGATATTTCCTCTCACTTTACTATGATTGGTTGATGCTCGGGAATTATTTTTGGCTTTTAAATGTGATATTATTATTTATACATAGCAATTCTATTTATATAAAAAAATATAATTATTTTTAAATGATTTATAAAGAATATCACAAAATTTCCATCATCTTGCCATAGTTAGAAAATAATTAGATTAGATCTATTATTGATGTTATTTCTGACATGAATTGATATGGGTAGATTATTTAGATGTACGACCTTTTGGATGGATGTATGGTTGTTTGGATGTATGGATGCATGTTTGACTGTTTGGCTTGTTTGTTATTTGGCTGTTTCGATTGAAAACGCCAATTAGCGGTGATTTGACTTTAGGTAGCATCTTGCACGTTGGAGTTCCACACACGCAGGAATCATGAACGTGATGAGCTGTAAAAGAAGGTTTGGGATACCTGCCGATGGATCTGGATTTCAGAGTGGATGATGCTGGACGTTTTCGTTTGGTCTATATTTAATTTTTCGGTTAAGTACAAGACCAAGGTGGATGGTAATGACCATAGTAGAGTAGTCAATGTCCATCATTGTTGTCGATTAGTGGTTTGGCCGATATATGGGTTTGACGTTGATGAGATATCGTTGTGCGCGACGTGATGGTTTATTCGTGTGACCAGTTTAGAGATATGATGTTATTACTCTACGATGACTGATACTGATGGTGAGGCATGGATGTAGTGCTTTGACCTAGTAATTTTGATGGTGAGGCAGGGATGTGATACTTCGACCTGGTAGTCTAATACTGCGATAGTGACTCGATGATGTACGGAGTGGGCTCCGGGACGACAGTATCAGGACTGTATGGATCATGCTAGATCTCAGGCTTTGGATGGATGATAGTAGGGTTCTTTGATTAAGAGCTCAAATAGTGAGCACGATCGAAGATGGCAGCTCGGACTAGATTGATGCTATAGATAGTGGACCGCGGAAACTATTGAGGCTCGTGCCTAGAAATCATAGTGAAGTAGTAGGGCTCAGATCCATATCGAGTGAGTAAGGATCGATTGATATGTTTGTTCATAAGGATCGTTGATGACTCGTAGTGTTCTGGTTGTGTTCAAAGTAAGGGTACTATATGCGGGGCACCCGAGGGCTGGTAGTGCCAATCCATACCCTGGACCGATAGGGTCCAGGTCAGATGGTACAGAGGTATCACAAGAGGCAGCTGTGCGGGGTTTTCTAACCGGTGTGTACGGTAAGCACAATCGGAACTGGGATTTCCACTAGTCCTTGATAGTGTCCAAGGGTTATATGAGTTGTCATATATTTGGCACACTGGGTGACAGTTAGTATTGTTTGATGGATGTTATGTTTGTTATGGTTGCTCTAGGGATGTCACACTAGATGGGTATTGTGGTCAAGATACATGTATGCCCTGACTTGACTTAGTGTGGAGTGGGTATCGATGGAGATACCTAGATACCCGAAGTTTACTTAGTATGGAGAAGGGATTGTAGGTGGAGATACCTAGGCACCCTGACAGATACTAAGTATGGTATACCCTTTTTACGATGTTATATAGCAAATTATTACTTATGTTTATGTGCTGACTCTGTGGTTGTAGGGAGAAGTCTAGTATGTTTTGTATACCCTCTGTTCCGTTTGTTGTCTACTTTTATACTATTTTGAGATTTGATATCACTCACACTAGACTGTTGTCTGACCCAAGGTTTTATTCTTTGCTTCCTATTATCTCGGTACTCTTAAATAAGTAGATTGAGAGCAGGTGGATGATTGTGGAGTTCTATAGGCAGACCGACTGGAGGTGATGGTTATCTATACTTGTATGTGCATTTGTTATTATATTTCTGATATGTGACATTGTGGGGCCTTGACAGTGTTGGTTTACTATTATGAGATAGTGTACTGGTTGAGTTTACTTTCTCGTTGAATAAACTCAGTTATGGTGTTGTATTACTTTGTGGATCTTATATTCTGACGATTATTTCACATTGTTATTATTGTCTATATTATTTTATACCTCTGTTGATTATTATATTTACTCTAATGCGATGTGAGATATGCAATACGTAATTTGGTTATTTGATGATTCCTTATTCTTCTTTTCCATTCTTTTCTCTCCTACTTCTTCATCTTAATTCTTTTTCTTTCCTTTAACTACCATTTTGCACTATAGCTGTAGGGCAGTCGTTACATTCTGACTATAGAAGTAGTTGCTACCATGAGTTGGAAAAGTAAATAGAGTTACATTTATGCTTCTTTGTTAGACCTAGAATTCCTTATCATTGCAGACCATATAAGTATTAAGGTTATAGGCATAGGAATTGTAAAAGGAAAGGTAGTGTCTCCAAAATTTAATAGGTAACAAATGACATAAGAGAGGAGTTACAAGACCATATAAGTATTAAGGTTATATGCATAGGAATTTTTTTTTGAGAAGTGCATGATTTTTTCCTCCTTATAAAATTAGTGATTCTTTTCCTTATATTTTTGTTGAAAGGAAGTACAAATGAAAAAGACACTTGATTAGAATAGGATAGAAAGAATGAAAGGATAAGAGTGCTTGATAATGTAGATAGAAGGAACATTCCTGTATATGGAAATGAGGAGAATGATAACTGAATTTAGGTAATGGTAGAGTTGGGAAATTTTAATCTAGTGATAGAATTAGAAGAGGAGTAATAAGAATAAGATAGGAGATATCTTTGTCTATTCCATTTTTCCATCATTTAAAGTTATAAAAGGTACCTTTGATAATTGGAAGGATTTGAATGATAGTTAAAGCGTTGGATATGTTTAGAATAACATTTATGTAAAGATAATAATTTTATATATACACTTTTCCAATTCAAATTCCGAAGTTATTTTGAATGAAAATATTATTGGAATGAATAAGAAAGGGATTGCAATAGATTTTAAGAGTTTTACAAAAATTACAAAAGTTATTTTGTCAAATAACGGTATATTTTGAGTAATAAGGCAATAGATATTAATCCATATTTTAGAATGATATAACCATCATTTTTATATGGTAATTAAGGAAAATCTATTATTTTGGATATGATGATTCATGTAACCAGAAAATTCTTTGGAATAATAAAGATCCAATTTTTTATTTTAGAATGATAATTGGGTTTTTGAATATTTTGTGTTAAAAAATCCTATTTTAAAAAGGTGTAAGTCCTTATTTTAATAAGTCATGAAAAAGGAAGGCTTCCATTGTTTCTTCTTGAAAAGAAAGCAGTCTTTGAATGCCATGAATGGAAAATTTAATTTCTAAGGGATAAGTATTTGATAAAGAAAGTTTTAAAAAGAGAAATAATTTTCACCTAGTTGGAACTAAGAAATTTTGAATTTGTGGTAAAGGTCTCTAAGTTTATATTTTCAAAAATAGAAATTTTGAGTTTGGTACTTCATGTTTGTGATTTTTAAGTTTTACATGAAATGAGGTAATAAATGCTGATTTTGAATTTGATGAAAATTGTTTATTTAAACCTATTTTTTATGATTATAAAATTTTAGATTTTATAAAGAATAGTTTTTACGTAGTAGATAGGGATCACTACTTCGGTAGTATGGACTAAGGTTTTTAGGATATGAATAAAATAAGAATAAGATGTACAACCTGATATGGAAATTTGAAAATCAGTCTCAAACCTCTATGTGAAGAAGTTGGTAAAGTGTAAAGATATTTCAGATCTATATTTAGGTTGTAAAGTAGGTTGCTTGTAGAATATGAATTTCTATAAATTATCCAATTCCAAATAAGTATAAAAGTGCGTTGTTTGAAGTAACAAAGAATACACTTAAAAAGAAAGAGGTGTGTAAAATATGGATATTATTTTTCATAGTCCACACTGTCTATTTCAGTAATAAGAGAAGAAATAATTCCTTATGATTTCAATCAAAACAAAAATCTCAATTGCGGTAAATTTAGAAGAAATTATGATGGTAATCTTTTTGGATGTGTAGATTCGATAAATTAAAATATGAAAATGAGTATTCTAGTGTTAGAATTATTAGTTAGATGTAGACAGTGTATAGCCAAGCTTAATGATTAGAGTATATATAGATAGCAATGATTATGACTATATGTGTATTAGTTGGTAATTAATGGATCAGGATTTATGGACTTTAATTACAAATTTAATGGGAAATAAATTTGCAGTTAATGAGAAACAAGGAATTAAATAGGGACTATTAAGGAAATTAGATATTGTATTTATAGAAGAAAGAAATTTGAGTAATGAATGGATTTTTGAAAACCTAAAGAATGATTTATTTGAAATACTCCAATTTTGACGAGTAATGATATTCTACTATGGATATATAAATTGAAGCAATAAATGGACCATATTTATTAGAGACCGACAAGGGAAATTAAGGGAAATGGGTAATGATGGTATGACATTTTAGAAATACCCATCTTAATTTATAATGAAGTTTTAGTACTTAACACCGTTTATATCAGTTGATAATAAATTGTAGCTTCCAACAAAATTTTCTTTTAGATTTCTTGAATTATAGACGCTATGTTAACGGTAAAAATAGCTTTAATGCTAACACCCGGTGTATATCGTGATGAAGTGAAAGCACCACCCGCTTGCACGGGAATCAAAGTAAACAAAAAAAATAGCAGAAAAGTAAAAGAGACAGAGATTTTTATAGTGGTTCGGCTTCTAGCAAGCCTACATCCACTTTACATCCTCCATTATCTTCTTCGAGCGCACTTTTACAAGATTACAACACCTTTACAACACGATTGATTGATTACAACATTTTTACAATTCACTTTCGAGTTTACAACACAATTGAAGAAGGAGATTAGAACATTGATCATAGATTGTTCCTCGGATCCATGCCAAATAGAGTAGATGCATTGATGAAGAATCTTCAATGGTTGAGGTGCTCGGAGAGTCGAGAAATCAGCAGAGTGTAGGCACCTTGAAATCCAGAAAAGTCCCTTCCTAGTTGGAGTTCATGCCGTATTTATAGGAGTTTCTGGGCATAAGTCGTGAACGGCCTAAGGTAGGTCGTAGGTCGTGTGAAAGACCTAAGGTAGGTCGTAGATCGTGGATAGCTGAGTTACGACCTAAAGGGATGGGTTAAAGGTTGTTGGCGACCTAACTGAGTAGCAAAGGAAGAAGTCACGACCTATGGAATCACGATCTAAAGGAGTGGCGACCTAAGGATGCTGAGGAATGGCTTTATAGGTCGTGAGCGACCTAAATGGTAATGGTGTAAGGTGGGACGAGTCAAAGGAATTGCGACCTAACTGAATAGTTGTTAGGTCGTTAGGAACTGCTTTAGGTCGTTATGGTATTAGGTCGCGGAGTTAGGTCGCGGGAAGTTAGATCGCGAACTAGTTAGGTCGCACGAGTTTCTGGGTGCTCTTCTTGTTAGGTCGCTAGGTGTTAGGTCGCTAGGTCGTTACTTGATAGGTCGCTTCCCATGCTGAGTCGCTCCAATCTTTATGTCGTAGGTCGCTAACTTATTAGGTCGGGTATAATGCTTGCCGCACTAATGTAATGCCCCAGAAATTCATAGAATCTTATTTGGTTGAATTTTGAAAATATATGAATTCATTTGTATAAGAATACATGGAAGAAAAAAAAGTGTTCAAGTGTGTGTGCACACTGATATGGCACAAGAAAGAACTCCAAATCCACTGAAATCAAAACAAGAATTAAAAAGTATTACAAACATAATTTTGTGATATGGATATTTGATCTCTGGAATTATATGAATCATCCAAGAAAATAAGAAAAGTAAGTTTTGTTTTGAATCAGTAAACATATTTTATTTAAACCCAGAAAAGAAAATGTTACAAGGATTTAAAAGCCTGTATGCACATATAGGTGCATATCTTTCTGAAATTAAGGAGGAGTTAAATAAGCCTAGATAGGATATGTATGCAAATGTACATTTCTGTAAGAATAGAAAATGTTAAAAAGAAATAAGCAAGTAAAAATTGTAATACTAAAATAGCAAAAGACAAATTACAAGCAGAATAATTGCTTTAGGCAGAAATAGAAAGGAGGATTTCTAGAAAATAAACAAGTGACAATGTCACACAATTTTCATGACTTGGTAAGAATATGATATATTTTGAAAAGGTAAAGAAAAATAAGGGAAAGTAAGCACCACATGTGGCCGGGGTATCAAAAGTGAAAATGAACAAATCTGAAATGCAAAATGCATGAGTCTTGGCCAGGGTAGGAATGGGATTTTACAATGATAAACCCTAGAAAACTTCTCTTATAAATCCAAGTATAAACCAGAAAAGAATCATTTGCTACCCAAAACATTTAAGAAAACAAAGAGGAAAATATTTGCAAGCAGAAAAGCAAGTTTTAAAAGGTTTCCTTTCTGATTTAAGCAGGAGAAGCATTTTTCTGTGAGTAATCTCACTAATCCATGGCATTAAGTCCTGTTATGAGGCAGCCTAGCTTATGCTAATTTTTCTGCATATTTTGGATTTTATTACTATGGTTTTAATGGATGCTTTAATGGGTGTTTCTAAATGCTTTTAGTTTTGATAGTTGAGTATTATGCTCTGATTGTTTATACCCAGAAATGTTATAGTATGAAAATATAACAGTAAATAGAGAATGCTTGTAGCTGGTTTAGTTATGGCATGACAAACATATGTATATGAGTTGCATTACACTTGTGTAAGTGCTGAGGCTCAAATGAAAGATTCAAGGTTGCAATGGAAATTCCTAAAGTGCTGAACCCTTGATCAAATAGAAAACCATGGGCCAGAAATCTTGTTTAAGCTAGATCTTGAATTTAGTTCAAACATGGTTGCTTGTGAAACAATAATAACCCACATGCCTAGTCTTTATTCCCAGTTACAAATATTCTTGTATTTTCTTTTAAACCAGAATAATTGTAGATATGAATTCCCTGGATATGAAAGTTAGCTTGTTCTGGAATTATGCTTGTGAGCTCTATATAATGTTTCATGTACACTGTGATTCAGTCACCTAGCTATCTCATGATAGGATCAAACATGAACACTTAGTAAATAAACAAAGGATTGTGAGCCAAGAGAACTGCTGGAATGCTTGTTGTATTTAAAGTATGCAAGTTGGCACATGGTTTGTTTAAGCCCTGAGATCTTTGTGCAATATTGTGAATTATTTTATTGCAATGTGTCCCCGTGATTCCTTATGGCAGATGAGGCTAGGAAGAAATTTGGTAAATGCAATCTCAGATTGATAAAGTAGGAACTAGTGTATTCCTTGATTGGTTGGACTGGAGCTATGATAGTTCTTGAGCATTTCTATTTAAAATATAAGTTTGCGTAGTTGAATGTGTGTACAAAATTAGTTTTGAATACTGATCATAATTGCACAAGGTATCATGAATAAGTCAGATAGATTGATCAAAGAAGCTCTGCCAATCTATACAAAATGTTTAGGTCTCACTTAATTACTTAATATCATGGAATTTTTGATGATGCTCATACCAGATCTTGTATCTGACCCTTGTTTGCTTATGGCAACTGGGGTGTCTCATTTAAAATGGGGCAGCCCTTAATGCTTTTTCAGGGAATGCTGGTTCTAAATAGGAAGTTGCTATGGCTAATGAGAATGATTGGATAAGCATGCTAAACTAGAGTTAGATAAGAACTTAGAATGAAATATTTGCATGTAATCTGGGAAGTTTGATAGTTCTGTTTAGGTTGTTATGTAATAATCTTGAAAGTTTGGATTTATTCAGTTATTTTAAATGAATCTAGTGATGTATTAAGTAGGAAGAACTTGCAAGAAATATGTGTTATGTTGTTTCTGGTTTCTGGTTTGGTATGTATTAAGGATATTGAAGTTAAACTGAATTGAAAATCTATTTGCTAAAGTTGTTTTTGATTTAGAGGAAAAACTGGATTTTATAAGTATAATCACTTTATGATGGTTTTAGTTAATCCTGAATCTTTTCAAAAAAAAATAGATATATAGGAAATTATATTGGGAAAATCCAGAAAGAGTTATAACTGTTACATTTTCAAGTCTTGATACTGATATATGTCCAAATGCAAGTAAAAGAATGGTTTCTTTAACCAAATAGTTAGACCACAGGTCAGGCCAAATGCACACTTCAAATAAATGGAGCAAGGAACCATTTGAACTCAGTTTTCTGGAAAATGAGCAGAAACATAGACATGCACATGTATATCTGTGTACATGTTGATATTTGGGCAACAATATAAATATAAATTCCTAGAAAAGTAGTAGGAATGGGTTTTGAAAATAATAAAGCAAGAAATATTGTTTTGTATGTTAGATTATAGGCAAAATTTAAGTGTATATGTGTAGATATAGGTAGGTATCAGATTTTAAAACCATGCAGGAAAAAAAAAAAAAAAAAGAAAACAAAAATTGAGTTTGAACTGACCAGCATAGCACTCGAACTCGTGACCTCTCATGTGTAAGTTAGGCGCGTTTCCATTACGCCTAGATGTTGCTTGTGTTCACTTATGATCCACTTTCTTTTAGCTTGAGTTTGAAACTATGCAGATTTTAACACAAACATCCATATTAAAAAGCTTTCTTCCACCGGATTATTACTTAATCATTCCTTAATTAGAATAACAGACCAAAGTACATGTTTACAGTGGATTCTATGGTCAATAATCAGAATGTGAAAATAAATCTTTTATCAGGGAATTATCACATTTTAATAGATTTAAAAAGATTTCTACTTCCATATTAATATTATGCTCTGATTCTAGTAGGATATAACATAGATATCTTCATATATGTATGTTAGGAATGATTTAGATTTAAAACAATATTTTTATATTGAGAAAGATCCTGGATAATATGAGAATAGGTAAGGATGACCCTAGGTAGTCTTAGTTAAGTATGTTAAAAAAAAAAAAATTTTTGCTTAAGAATTAGGGTCATTCCATTTTGGTATCGGAGCTATGTTAAATTTATACATAGCTAAGAATGATTGTATTGATTGATTGAAGTACTATAATCATATGTATGTACTGTTTGAGTAAAATAATAATATAGATAGAAAGTTAAAATATATAGATATATATATACTCTCATGATAAACTAACCTTATCTACCCATACTGTAGTTGTCCAATTATGGTAGGAAGAGGATCTCAACACAATGCAGGATCAAGTACACCACAAATGCTTGATATGCAAGACTTTATGAGGGCTTTAAGGGATGGAGTAGGGCGGAGACTTGAGAATCCACATGAGGAACTTTCCAAACTATTAAAGACTTATACCAATTTAGGAGGCAAGAGCTTTGAAGGGACTGAAAATGTGATGGAAATTCAAGCATGGTTGAGAACACTGGATAGAATTTTCAATGACATGCAGTTGGATGATCAAAGGAAGAGGCAAGTGGCCTCAAGACAACTGAAAGGTGTGGCTTTAAGTTGGTGGGAGGTAGTCATAGCTGGGAGGATTGAGAATGAAATCACTTGGAATCAATTCAAGGAGATGTTGGAAGCTAGATTTGTTCCAGCATCAGCCAAAACTCTACTGCTTGAAGAATTCATCAGACTTAGGCAGGGAACTTTTAATGTGATTGAATATACTCATAGGTTTGAAGGCTTGTCTAAGTATGGAGCTATGCTTGTGGCTGATGAGGCATCAAAGAATGATAGGTATATTAAGGGTTTAAATCCAGGGCTTAGTAGGGCCATGTTGCCATATGTAGATAAAACTTTTGATCAAGTCATTGATCTGGCCTTAAAATTTGAGCAACATGACAAGGAAAGGGAGAAGTATAGGAGTTTTAAGAATAACAACAATAAGAAGAATAAGGGAAGATATCACCCCTATGACAAAAAGAAGGAGGAGACAGAAAGTAAGAAAACTAATGATACTAAGACCACTGATACAAAGAGGAAAATAACATGTAATTATTGTGGAAAAGAAGGACATATCAAACCAAGGTGCCCAGAATTGAAGGGAGGAGCTTTCAAGTGCTATCTATGTGGAAAGGAGGGACATATCAAGAGAAACTGCCCTGAGTATAAACAGCAAGGGAAGCTAGCAAGTTTGGAGAGCAAAGGCAAATCCACAGTAGAGACTATTGCAGAAAATCATGGTCAAGTAGAAGGTACCTTATTTATTTGTACCTTACCTATATCAGTAGTGTATGATACAGGGGCAACACATTCTATGATTTCCCATGAATTAGTTGCATTGCTTAAATTAAATTGCATATTGGTTGAAACTCCTTTGTTAGTGCAAAGCCCATTGGGAAGTTCTAGTGTTTTAAACATGATTTGTGTGGATGTGGGATTAAACATAGGAGGAAATGTTTTTATTTCCAATTTATATGTTTTAAATTACCCAAATATAGGTGTTATATTGGGTGTAGACTGGTTAAGGCAATACAAAGCCATAATTAATTTAGACTCATCCACCATATCATTACAAAATTCTAGAGGTCAAAGAATCACAATTTTGTGTGAAACAGCCAAAGAAAGAAAATTATATCACTTGATCGACTTAAATAAGGATTCCAGTGAGCCTTCTATTGAAGAAATCCCCATAATTAACAAATACATAGATGTGTTTGGAGAAGTTGAGGGGGTTCCACACCACAGACCAGTGGAATTTCAGATTAGTCTGATACCAGGAGCAAGTCCAATTATTAAGAAACCCACTAGGATGGGGCCAAATGAGTTGAAGGAATTAAAGAAACAGGTAGAAGAGTTAGAAAGCAAAGGATTTATAAGACCAAGTAACTCTTGCTGGGGTGCTCCAGTAGTATTTGTAAAGAAACATGATGGTACTTTAAGAATGTGCATAGATTACAGGGAGTTAAACAAAGTCACTATCAAGAACAAGTACCCCTTACCTAGAATTGATGATCTTTTTGATCAACTTAGTGGAGCAAAAATATTTTCTAGGTTAGACTTGGCATCTGGATTCCATCAGATGAAGGTTGAAGACTCAAGTGTTAAGTATACAGCCTTTAACACTAGGTATGGTTTATATGAGTTTCTTGTCATGCCATTTGGGTTGACAAATGCCCCATCATATTTTGTAGACTTAATGAATAGGATATTCAGGGATTATTTAGACAAGTTTGTATTGATTTTTATTGATGATATTTTGATTTATTCTAAAACAGTAGAGGAACATGAAAATCACTTACACCTTGTTTTGTCAAGATTAAGAGAAAAAGATTTAAAAGCCAAATTTTCTAAGTGTGCATTTTGGAAAGAAGAGGTGCATTTCCTTGGGCATGTTGTATCTGCCAAAGGCATTTCAGTGAACCCCAATAAAATTGTGGCTATCCAAGCATGGAAAAGGCCAAGCACAGTGGGAGAAGTTAGGTCATTTATGGGAATGGCAGGGTATTATAGAAGATTTATAAAAGATTTTTCTAAGATGTCATCACCTCTTACCAACCTAACTAGAAAGAACCAACCCTTTAGATGGACTGAGAAATGTGAACAAGCCTTTAGTAAAATCAAGGAGGCTTTGGTCAATGCACCAGTGTTGAGAGTACCAGAAGGAAATGAGGATTTGATTGTTTATACTGATGCAAGTGGCTCTGGGCTAGGAGCTGTATTGATGCAGCAAGACCAAGTTATAGCCTATGCATCAAGGCAACTGAAGCCGCATGAATCAAAGTATGCAACCCATGATCTTGAATTGGCAGCAGTGGTATATGCACTAAAGCTCTGGAGACATTATCTTCTAGGTGCAAAGTTCATTTTATACACTGACCATAAGGCATTGAAATATCTTTTTTCACAAAAAGATCTGAATATGAGGCAACATAGATGGGTTGAATTTTTAGCAGCATATGATTTAGACATACTTTATACTCCAGGAAAAGCTAATAAGGTTGCAGATGCTTTGAGCAGGCAGCACGCAAAAGTAGCCATGTTAATGATAGAAGAGTTTAAAAATTTATCTCTACTTACTGATTTGGAAATTGAGGAAGACAATGAGGTAAACATGGAGATGATTGAAGAAGGGAAAAAGGGAAAATTAAGTTTGATAACTTTGCAATCAGATTTAATTTTGAAAGTGGGAAAAATGCAAGAGGAAGATCCAGATTTGTTAGAAAAGAAAACTCTAATAGAAAAAGGAGAAGAAGTAGCAAACTACCACATTGATAAGAATGGTTACTTAAGGAATAAAGGTAAGATATGTGTTCCAAAGAATATAGGATTGAAGGAAGAGATACTTAATAAATATCATAGAAGCAAATATTCTATACACCCAGGTAGCACCAAGATGTACCAAAACTTGAAGAGGGATTATTGGTGGACAGGGATGAAAACTGATGTGGCCAAACATGTTGCAAAGTGTATGACTTGCCAACAAGTCAAAGCAGAAACCCAAAGACCCTCGGGCCTATTACAACCTTTAAGTATACCACAGTGGAAGTGGGAAGATATATCTATGGATTTCATAGATGGTCTGCCTAGATCAAAGAGAGGAAATACAAGCATTTGGGTAGTAGTTGATAGATTGACCAAAGTGGCACATTTTATACCAGTAAAGGCAGAAAGAAATGCCCCTAAACTAGCTCAGATATTCATGAGAGAAGTAGTAAGGTTGCATGGAATCCCTAAAACTATAGTGAGTGATAGGGACACAATCTTTACCTCCAGATTTTGGAAGAGCTTTCAAAAAGCCATAGGGAGTGAATTCTGCTTGAGTACAGCATACCACCCCCAATCAGATGGTCAAACTGAAGTGATAAATAAGGTTTTGGAGGATTTATTGAGGGCATGTACATTAGACTTTGGAGGTAATTGGGAAGATCACCTCCATTTGGCTGAATTTACATATAACAATAGTTATCAAAGCACCATAGGCATGGCACCATTTGAAGCCTTGTATGGAAAACCATGTTTGTCACCAATATGTTGGGTTGAAGCAGGAGAAAAAGCTGTCTTAGGGCCTGAGTATGTAAAAGAGACCACAGAGAAAATTGAAATGGTGAGGAGAAGAATGGCAGCAGCTCAAGATAGGCAAAAGAAGTTTGCAGATAAAAAGAGAAAGCAGGTAGAATATGAAGTTGGTGATTATGTTTTCATCAAAGTTTCACCTATGAAGAAGGTGTTAAGATTTGGCAAGCAAGGAAAACTTACCCCAAGATATGTTGGACCTTACAAGATTTTGGAAAGAATAGGTTCATTAGCATATAGGCTAGAGCTGCCTGAAGAGATGAGTGCAATGCACAATGTATTCCATGTATCACAACTTAGAAGATGGGTACATGATAAAGAAGAGATTCTAGAGAAACCCACTCAGGTTCAAATAAATTCTGATTTGGTCTATGAGAAAGAACCCGTGGGGATTTTGGCTAAAGAGGAAAAGAAGTTGAGGAACAAAACTTTAAAATTGGTAAAGGTTCAATGGAGCCTAGACCCTAAGGACTGTACATGGGAATTGGAGGATAAAATAAAGATGGATTACCCTAAGCTTTTTGTAGTGGAAGGTAAAAACTAAATTCCTAAAAGTTTAATATGTATGGTTGTTTTGACTGAATTGTTTGCTTATGCAATGTCTGATAGATTTTATGAGAATCTAGAAATATTAAAAAAAAAATGAATGAGAAAATTGTGAGGACACAATTCCTAAAAAGGTGGGGTGATTGTAATGCCCCAGAAATTCATAGAATCTTATTTGGTTGAATTTTGAAAATATATGAATTCATTTGTATAAGAATACATGGAAAAAAAAAAGTGTTCAAGTGTGTGTGCACACTGATATGGCACAAGAAAGAACTCCAAATCCACTGAAATCAAAACAAGAATTAAAAAGTATTACAAACATAATTTTGTGATATGGATATTTGATCTCTGGAATTATATGAATCATCCAAGAAAATAAGAAAAGTAAGTTTTGTTTTGAATCAGTAAACATATTTTATTTAAACCCAGAAAAGAAAATGTTACAAGGATTTAAAAGCCTGTATGCACATATAGGTGCATATCTTTCTGAAATTAAGGAGGAGTTAAATAAGCCTAGATAGGATATGTATGCAAATGTACATTTCTGTAAGAATAGAAAATGTTAAAAAGAAATAAGCAAGTAAAAATTGTAATACTAAAATAGCAAAAGACAAATTACAAGCAGAATAATTGCTTTAGGCAGAAATAGAAAGGAGGATTTCTAGAAAATAAACAAGTGACAATGTCACACAATTTTCATGACTTGGTAAGAATATGATATATTTTGAAAAGGTAAAGAAAAATAAGGGAAAGTAAGCACCACATGTGGCCGGGGTATCAAAAGTGAAAATGAACAAATCTGAAATGCAAAATGCATGAGTCTTGGCCAGGGTAGGAATGGGATTTTACAATGATAAACCCTAGAAAACTTCTCTTATAAATCCAAGTATAAACCAGAAAAGAATCATTTGCTACCCAAAACATTTAAGAAAACAAAGAGGAAAATATTTGCAAGCAGAAAAGCAAGTTTTAAAAGGTTTCCTTTCTGATTTAAGCAGGAGAAGCATTTTTCTGTGAGTAATCTCACTAATCCATGGCATTAAGTCCTGTTATGAGGCAGCCTAGCTTATGCTAATTTTTCTGCATATTTTGGATTTTATTACTATGGTTTTAATGGATGCTTTAATGGGTGTTTCTAAATGCTTTTAGTTTTGATAGTTGAGTATTATGCTCTGATTGTTTATACCCAGAAATGTTATAGTATGAAAATATAACAGTAAATAGAGAATGCTTGTAGCTGGTTTAGTTATGGCATGACAAACATATGTATATGAGTTGCATTACACTTGTGTAAGTGCTGAGGCTCAAATGAAAGATTCAAGGTTGCAATGGAAATTCCTAAAGTGCTGAACCCTTGATCAAATAGAAAACCATGGGCCAGAAATCTTGTTTAAGCTAGATCTTGAATTTAGTTCAAACATGGTTGCTTGTGAAACAATAATAACCCACATGCCTAGTCTTTATTCCCAGTTACAAATATTCTTGTATTTCTTTTAAACCAGAATAATTGTAGATATGAATTCCCTGGATATGAAAGTTAGCTTGTTCTGGAATTATGCTTGTGAGCTCTATATAATGTTTCATGTACACTGTGATTCAGTCACCTAGCTATCTCATGATAGGATCAAACATGAACACTTAGTAAATAAACAAAGGATTGTGAGCCAAGAGAACTGCTGGAATGCTTGTTGTATTTAAAGTATGCAAGTTGGCACATGGTTTGTTTAAGCCCTGAGATCTTTGTGCAATATTGTGAATTATTTTATTGCAATGTGTCCCCGTGATTCCTTATGGCAGATGAGGCTAGGAAGAAATTTGGTAAATGCAATCTCAGATTGATAAAGTAGGAACTAGTGTATTCCTTGATTGGTTGGACTGGAGCTATGATAGTTCTTGAGCATTTCTATTTAAAATATAAGTTTGCGTAGTTGAATGTGTGTACAAAATTAGTTTTGAATACTGATCATAATTGCACAAGGTATCATGAATAAGTCAGATAGATTGATCAAAGAAGCTCTGCCAATCTATACAAAATGTTTAGGTCTCACTTAATTACTTAATATCATGGAATTTTTGATGATGCTCATACCAGATCTTGTATCTGACCCTTGTTTGCTTATGGCAACTGGGGTGTCTCATTTAAAATGGGGCAGCCCTTAATGCTTTTTCAGGGAATGCTGGTTCTAAATAGGAAGTTGCTATGGCTAATGAGAATGATTGGATAAGCATGCTAAACTAGAGTTAGATAAGAACTTAGAATGAAATATTTGCATGTAATCTGGGAAGTTTGATAGTTCTGTTTAGGTTGTTATGTAATAATCTTGAAAGTTTGGATTTATTCAGTTATTTTAAATGAATCTAGTGATGTATTAAGTAGGAAGAACTTGCAAGAAATATGTGTTATGTTGTTTCTGGTTTCTGGTTTGGTATGTATTAAGGATATTGAAGTTAAACTGAATTGAAAATCTATTTGCTAAAGTTGTTTTTGATTTAGAGGAAAAACTGGATTTTATAAGTATAATCACTTTATGATGGTTTTAGTTAATCCTGAATCTTTTCAAAAAAAAATAGATATATAGGAAATTATATTGGGAAAATCCAGAAAGAGTTATAACTGTTACATTTTCAAGTCTTGATACTGATATATGTCCAAATGCAAGTAAAAGAATGGTTTCTTTAACCAAATAGTTAGACCACAGGTCAGGCCAAATGCACACTTCAAATAAATGGAGCAAGGAACCATTTGAACTCAGTTTTCTGGAAAATGAGCAGAAACATAGACATGCACATGTATATCTGTGTACATGTTGATATTTGGGCAACAATATAAATATAAATTCCTAGAAAAGTAGTAGGAATGGGTTTTGAAAATAATAAAGCAAGAAATATTGTTTTGTATGTTAGATTATAGGCAAAATTTAAGTGTATATGTGTAGATATAGGTAGGTATCAGATTTTAAAACCATGCAGGAAAAAAAAAAAAAAAAGAAAACAAAAATTGAGTTTGAACTGACCAGCATAGCACTCGAACTCGTGACCTCTCATGTGTAAGTTAGGCGCGTTTCCATTACGCCTAGATGTTGCTTGTGTTCACTTATGATCCACTTTCTTTTAGCTTGAGTTTGAAACTATGCAGATTTTAACACAAACATCCATATTAAAAAGCTTTCTTCCACCGGATTATTACTTAATCATTCCTTAATTAGAATAACAGACCAAAGTACATGTTTACAGTGGATTCTATGGTCAATAATCAGAATGTGAAAATAAATCTTTTATCAGGGAATTATCACATTTTAATAGATTTAAAAAGATTTCTACTTCCATATTAATATTATGCTCTGATTCTAGTAGGATATAACATAGATATCTTCATATATGTATGTTAGGAATGATTTAGATTTAAAACAATATTTTTATATTGAGAAAGATCCTGGATAATATGAGAATAGGTAAGGATGACCCTAGGTAGTCTTAGTTAAGTATGTTAAAAAAAAAAAAATTTTTGCTTAAGAATTAGGGTCATTCCATTTTGAACTCGTCGAGTTAGGTCGCACGAACACCGCAGCGGTGGCGTTTCCCCCGCACCCCCACCTTGGGGGGTTGGCACCCCCCCTGGACCCCCCTCCGTAGGGGATCTTAGATAAGAAATCATTCAACATAATTTGCTTTGTTGAGATGTTGAGTTGACTAATCTTTGAGATGAGCTATCTTGCTTTTCTCGGTCAATCTTTTGATATCATGGCCTTGCTAAAAAGGCGAGATAACATGCTAGTTGTCTCCCTTAGCTATTGGAAAAGTGTATATTGTGGTATAAGATATATCAATGTTTTATTCTTGTATGGGATTTAAACCACTTGATATATGTTAGAAAGAAAAGTAAATAAGAAAATTTTATTGGAACACTTAACTAGAGATAGACCATAGGTAAAACTAGAAGCTAATGAGAAAATTAGGTTAGCAGCTTAAAGTGAATAGATGTTTCAATCCCAAAACCTTAGAATTTTGGAAAACATAAGGAATTTAGCTCACAAAATGCCACCACTCAAAGAAAAGAGAGAATGTATAGGAATGAGAATGGAATTTCCTATTGATCAAGGATTAAGAAAAAGGTGGTAGAAATTTCCGGTAGAAGTAATGGAACTGCAGCATCTCCAATACAGCTTCATGGAGTTGCGGTTAACATCGTCAGTAATAGGGACCCTTAGTTTACTAGCAAATTTTAGGAGAGGTTTTCTTGTTGCTATAGAAACTAGCTTTAGGAACTTCATTAAATTTGAGCATCTCTTACTAGTTAAAGACCAACGGACATGCCAAAGGAATGAACGAAAGCTTGGAGGATTTGTTGATTGCTTGCATATTGGACTTTGGAGTACTTAGAATAGCGCTTACCCTTAGTAGAATTCGCATAGGATTGTAGTCATCAATAGACGATTGGTATGACACCCTTGAAGCACTTGTTGGGAGGCTATGAAAATGGCCCAATGGTGGGTCGAAAACCACCGAAAAATTCTACTTGAACCACATTTGAATTGTGAGACTTTAGAAAGTTAAAATTCATTAGGTAGCATGAGAAGTCGTACGATCTAGGTACTTGGAAAAGTTGGCACCAGATTTATTTGGCCTTTCCCAATATTGAGGAAAGATTAGAAAAATCCTATGTTGACAGCGTCCATTAAGTTTTTCGCATTTTGCATTTGAGAAAATACATTCATAACAGAGCAATTATGGTAGAGCCTAATCAGTTAGGAGATATTGAGATGGAGTTATTTATGTTCCGTGCCACTACAGGCATTGTAGAGCATGGAACTAGGAAGTTTCATAACAATGATTTAGATTAGTCCGAGTACAATGGGGAGAAAGTTCGATGGAAGGCATGAGGACTTCTTATCGTAAGCCTTCTCCAGTAAATTTCCTCTTTAAAATTAGAGTTTAGGTTGCACCGGGGTTACTTGATTAAATGGTAGGAGATGGTTGCTACACTTTTTCACATTGCACTCATGTAAAAAAATTTATGCATGTTTAGGGTATTTGCATACATACTTGCATGACACGATTGCACATTCACACTTGGATTGAGCTCATTTTTTATGTATGTAGTATACAATCACCTTGCACTTCGGTTGAGAAGATGGTTGTGTAGATAACTTGGTTTTATACCATGGATGTTGTTGCATGTTGCACTATTCGCTCTTTAAGATATTTTGGGACGAAATCCTTTTTGAGCGATGGAGAATATAATACCCCGTAAAATTAACCATAAATAAATGGAGTAAATTGAATTAAATATGGTAGGGTAGAAAATGAAAATTTTATAAAATTTGTAATTTTATCTTGAAAGTTATTCCATTGCGTTCGTGGTGAAATTATGATCTATTTCCATGTATAATATGCTGCAAACGGAGCTCAAATGAAGAAGATATGATCATTTGAAGTTTTCGTATTTAGATTAATTTAGTTTGAATTCAAATTCGAATAAGAATTTAAATTTATGGTTTAAATTTCAAAATTAGCTTGGTGGATAAGTAAATGTTTTAATTAACGTTTACTGTTAAGAATAAATAGGGTAAGAAATTAATTAAAATCAAAACACAGCGGAAACGAATAATTATTGCCCAAAACAAGGCAGAGCGGTTGACCTACATGGGTCAACCGGTCTACCATAGTGGTCTACCCAGTCGAGTATAGGCGATCGACCATCTCTTGATGGTAAAGGCTAGGGTTTTTGGTTGTTTAACGCTTCAACCCTATAAATAGAAGCCCGTCGTCTCCATTTTTTATTCATATTATTTTGGGCAATACAACGAAACTCTGCTAATATTATCCCTCAAAATTAGATTCATAAACTCCATAGAGAATTCAGGCAAGAATTCAATCCTTTTCTAATTATTTCTTCTTTGTCCTCTAATCCATTCTTCTTTTGTACTTTCTCTAGTTGTTCTGAATCAAATATATACATCTTGCCTATCATGTATATATCAAAAGAGAGAGCTTTTAGAGGAGAATAAAAGGCATGCAAATCCAAGGAAAGCGAAGTTAAGGTAATTTGTGAGTGGAATCCTTAGTATTTTCTTTTTCAGTAATTGTTCGTTGTATCTATATGGATTTGAATATGCCTTAGGGATTTTGGAATTGCGATAATATGATAGAGAAAATCCCCTAAAATTCCTTTTTATTTCAAAATGTCATTTCTTTGTTGATATTCTCAATTATTTACATTAATTTGATGGAATTTGTTTTGTTTATGCAATTTTTGATGTTTCAAAGTTTGTTCCACCTCTCCTTCTTCTTTGGTTCAATTTGTGATTCTTCAATGAAATAAGGGGTTTAGTTTACGGATTTTATTCATTGTTTGCACCACTTATTCCACACAAATTTTCTTCTTATCAATTTCTCTCAAAAGAGGAGTTGAATAGAATATGGAGTTTAGATTGCAATTCCTATTGTTTAGATACTCCATTGAATTGTGTAATAAATTGAGTTTCTATTTTATTTACAAGTCTGTTATTACAGTTTTGGTTATGAATATTTTTTTCTGTTTTAGGTATTAGAATCCCTTATTTTGGGTTGTTTAAATCTTGGGAATTTAAAGAAAAAGGACTTGTAATATTATTTGGTTAGGGAATTAAGATTTAACGCTAGTTTAGGATGTAAAATCCGTGCATTTAGAATTTATTAGGCACGAATATTTATTCATCTCTATTAGCGTAATTAACATATAATTATCGTGTATATAGCATGTTAATTAGATATTTATTTTCATTTATTTCCCCCCATTAGGAATGTGATTAATTATTAGGCGAAAATAACAGGAAATTCTTATATAACCTAATCATTATTTTAAGATGTAATAAGGAAGATTCCTTAAAAGGCCTTACTTACGAAATGCTAAGAGGAGTATTATTATATATATAGTATATTTAATTTACGACAAAGTCATAAGGATGCGAGACCGATTGAGTTACATGATGCAAGTGTGCTCTTCACTTAGAGGCTATCAGCAGTTGTGCACACTTCTTATTGATGTGAGATATCCTTATGATAAATATTTATAATGACGCAAGGTTAGTCCCAAATTTTGTAGAGAAAATCTACCCAGCTAATTTGGCTACCGACTCCTACGAATAGTCAGACTAATGTGAGGTGTAATTATGAGTACAGGCTATAGTATGAGGGATCTGCTTCGGGGTCTTGAGGTATTGAGTGGTTGTTTGAGGGCCCGCCTCTTTTCCCCAAATTAAGTATTGAATGGCCTAGGGACACGTTAGATGGTATCTCTACAAGGGTCCACTTGTGGATAAAGTATTAAGTGACTAATCGAGGGTCCGCCTTGTTGAATATGTGCTTATATGATTTTTGTTTGATGATAATAAACATATATACATTCGTTTAAATGTATTTGTTAATGTACTATTTTATTTTTCATAGATTAAATAAATATTTGCTGAATAAAATTAAATAACACAGAATTTGAATTCAAACAGAAATTTTATTCAAAACAAATATTTATTACAATTTTGAAAAGTACAAATTCAAGCTCTCACTATACACTATACAACTTTGATACAATTTCAATTACATCACAATTTTACATTACAGTTGTACTCACTACATATCGCTCACACTCATAATTTATCTCCAACTTCATTCCAGTTAGAATCTAGCATCTGAGCAATCTGCAAAAATATACACTAACGCAGTAAAATTGAAAAAAAACTATTTTTGCAATATAAAATAAAAGATGATTTTGAAAACATTATTTGCCTCAGTTATTTGGGTTGTTCGTCGTCATTTAAATTTGAATTCATCATACACGAACAGCTTGTGACATACACAGTGTATCACTATACATGCCACAAGGCCGTGCACACCGATATACACTTGATAATGCTACAGGGACAGGTGAGCACAAGGTCAAACCCAAATAAAAAGACGGGTTCAACTCAGGTGCAATATAAATAAAATCTTGACACACGCACAAGGTCAAACCCGAGTTTTAAAAACTGGATTCAACACAGGTGCACTTAAAAATGTGCAAGTATGGAAAAACGGTCTCGACAACTAGAACAAGTCTCGACCAAAAATCTGTGACATAAGTCAAAGCCCGAATCCAAACTATATCAAACAGTGACAATATGTATGGGGCAATGCACAAGAGGCTACAGAACAATACCACAAACACTACAGCAACAACAAAACCATGACACCAGAAACATGGGAACACAGCAAAGACCAATGAATCAACAATGCTTGAAGACTACATCATCAATTAAACGTCCAATATAAATGCACAGAAGCAACTACAAACTACTCACGACAATGCACCAATGTCACAAGCATGAACACGTGTACATGACAGTGTACAACATCAAAGACACGGCAGTAACGAAGTAGGATGACCACAAACTCAACAAGCATATGCACAGCATAGGGGCACTGGAATATATAGTGCAACAAATAAATCAATTCTGCAACACTGAAGTAGATGAACCAGCAAAGGCCAAAGGGCAAAGACTCAAATGACACAATGTTAGAGAATACGAGCAGCAGCCTTGACAAGGCATGGACAACATGTATGAATGACTCAAGTGACAATGCTCAATGTACAGTGCAAACAAATGCACCAATTTTTGTAAGTGACACAACGAACATGGCACCAAACAACAACACATTGCAACTATACTACAAAGCACAAAGTATGCACTAGTTCACATGCACTGGCTCGAATGTACATAATAGACTCTAAAGCCAGAAGGATGCATCATAATGACTCAGCAATACAAGTGAAACTAGGTTACTACATGACATAGCGAATATGAAGACAGCAACTTGACACAGCGAAGTGCAAGTGTCGACCAGGTAGCAAGGAAGATCAACACGGCAACTACAAACTGCAAATATCCAAGTTCTACAAGCCTAACACAGTATACAAGTACAGACCGCAGCAAAAATGCAAGACAGTGGTCGAAGCAAAACCATGAATGCAGTAACAACCAGAGTCAAAGCCGAAGTAAACAACTCAAAGTCAAGTATGATAGAAAAATAACCAAAATCATGGAATCGCATAAACAAAGTCAAGTGACCAGGAAGAGTTCGTCACAATGAAGTCAAAGCATCAGAATTCAAAGCCGTGGATATGATGAACAATTCAAAATTGACCAAGTTAAAAATCAACACCGTGGTCATCACGAAGTAAATCAAAGCCGTAACCATCAAGCAACCAAAATATACGATAATGAATTAGTCAAGGAAAAATCGCAAGCATCCAAGCATAAACGATCGGCAGAGATAAAATCAAATATATTTTGTGCGAACGAAAATCTAGGGTTACAAACCCTATATAAGGAAATCATCATCGGCAATCTTATCATCGAGTTCAAGCAAGCCAAATCCAGAAAAGCAAAAGTAATAAAGTACTTACCGAAATTGTAATCGAACTCGATCAATTCAAGAGCCGTGAGCACAACAGTGAGGCAAACGATCGACGAAAGCAAGCAACGAGAAAACATATATTCGATCGAACAAAAGTCGGCTCTTCGAAAGCCCTAATTCGGATCAAGGAGGAAAGCCCTAAAATTTCGCAAGAAGGAACGAACGAGAGAACAACGGCCGCCATCTCCAAATAAAGGAACGGGTTAAAATATAAAAAGGGGGTCGGCCTGTTATTTTAAGGGCTTGTGTATTTTATTGATTAGGGTTTTTGAGTTTAGATTGTTTTAAATTGTTTTTAATTTGTATTTTCTTTTTAAACCGTTTAAATTTCTAGTCGTGTGACTAGGGGACAAGCTACGTGGCGTAGCTTGAGAATTCGCAACTCAATGGCTGAGTTGTGGCAGGGTTTTGAGCGTAGAGTTAGATTTAGTCGATAGCGGGTGTCGCGAGTTTACGTGTGTAAGCGAGGGACTATCTAATTTCTAGTAGAAACCTTGGGGGCAGCACGTAGGCAAGGTTTTGCCGAAGCTGGGTAAATTCTGTGTCATTCTATTTCTGCATTTATTATTCTGCTATTATCTATGTTGCTATTGTTCTGTGATCTGTGTTGAAATTATTTTATAAGCTTCCGCAATTAATTTTTATAATTAACACTATCACCCTATTCACCCCCCCCCTCTAGGGTGAAATCGATCCTACAAGTGGTATCGGAGCTAGGAACAAAAGCCGTTTTTGTTTCAAAAATTTGATTTTACAAAAACCAATTTTTGTTTTAAAAATAAGTGTTTCAGAAATCAGTTTTTGTTTTAAAAATTTGAATTTTTAAAATGTCTTCTTTTAATAATAATTTTAAGGGTCGTTCCAATATTATTCCTTCTATTTTCGATGGAACAGATTTTTTGAATTGGAAATTGAAAATGGAATTTTATTTAAAATCTGTTAATATTAAATGTTGGGATATTATTGAAAATGGGTGTGATATAACAGATAAGAAAATTATCTCGATTAATGCTCTTGCTATGCATATATTATATTCTTATATTAATCAAGATAATTTTAATTTCATTTCTCATTGTAAAAATGCACAGGAAATCTGGAATACTTTCAATGCGATATATGGTGCAAAAGTCAACAGCAATGAGAAGTCCTCCACAATCGACTCAGTTAAAGAAATGTGCTTAACATGATTGGTAAATAGCAGTTGTGATGAGGATGATGATGATGGAGCAGCCGAGCTGGCATTAATAATGAAGAAATTTAAAAGGTGGAACCGCAAATACGGAAATCCAGCTCTAAATCAAAAATTAAAAAGCAGAATAATCAAAGCACTGGACAACTCGAAAAAACACGGGATCATTTGCAACAAACCCGGTGATATCAAGCCCAATTATCCCCATTTTCAACTCGACAAAGAAAAGGAATCAAAAAGAAGATGTTTTGCAGCCACGTGGAATAAAAGCGATAGTAGTGAGAGTGAGAAAGAAGATATGTGCCTTCATGGGAATATAACCGATAGCGACGATGACGAGCCAAGCGAGGTATCAAAACTTACTCACTCTAAATTACTTATTTATTTCCACGAAGTAAATGGCTGTTTTGAACGGCTTAGGGATAAGTATGCCAAACTTGAATCACAAAAAGATACTTTGATAGATTTAAATAAACAACTTGACCAATTAGTTAAAACCTATCAAAGTAGGATCCCTAAGTGTGATAAGTGTCCAACATTCGAAGAAGAAATTAGAAAATCAGAAATCAGAATAAAATCACTTGAAAATGAAATTCTGATTTTAAAAGAGAATGAAAATACTAGGAGAGAGAATTCTATTAAAAGTGCACACAATTGTTAAACGAAAATGAATCTCTCAAAACACAAGTCCAACAATTGTCAACGACTTTAGGTAAATTTCAAAAAGTGAAAAATCGTTGAATATGCTATTAGGAAAGCAAACTGTTAATACGGTTAGACAAGGACTTGGATATAATTGTTCGAAAATTGTTGAAAGCAATATTAGTCAAGTTAATTCCATGTTCACAATTTTTAGAAAATATGGACACAATCACAATAATTGTTGGTATAGACCCAAACATGTGAAAACTATATCAATTTGGGTTACAAAAGGCACAAATATAAAAACTCTCAAAGTTAAACAAATTTGGGTGCCAAAGGGAACAATTATAAATAGTTTTGGGCCTTCACAAAATTATTTTTCAAAATTTTCTGCCACTAACAATCATGGACCTATAAAAACAAATAGGTCACATAAATCCTTTTCCGTGTAGGTGTGGTGGCAGGCTAAGGAACAACAATAGCGCTACTTGGATTCTGGCTGTTCCAAGAGCACACCGAGCGACAAAGCAAAGTTCATTAGCCTAGTTCAAAGGTGACAAAATCACAATAGACAACAATGAAAAAATATCGTAAAGGTAAAACAGGTAATGGTATGTTTTGAACGATATATTAAATGTGATAATCTGCACCGTACTTTGAATTAAATCAGCCAATAATAAGATGATGAAAAAATGATGATTTTGATTCTGACTTATTCAAAATTGTTGGCCAATTATATTCTTATGCCAAAAACAGTATAAAAATCTCTAGATTCTTTGAATTACTTCATATATATAAGTTTGGATTAAAAATAGTGTTTTGTTGGATGATAATACATTTGGTTATAATATGGCTAACTCTATATTCACGGTTTTTGATTATTAACACGGCTTCAATTCAAATTCAAGAAAATGTCATTTAAATTGCTATTAAAATTGAGTTTGAAATTTTTGAAGCACACTTCATGGTTTGGTCAATCAAATTCAATTAATGATGATTTTGAGTGAAAAAGAAATTCAGATGCAGATTACACTGGTAATCTAGTTGATAGAAAAATTACTAGTTGAACGTGATTTTTGAGACATTTTGTAACTGCATCGTTTTTCAAAGAAAATATCTGCATATTTTTCATTTCAAATAATTTTCAAATAGCAGAAAATTTTCTTATAAAACCCCCTTGAGAAAATCATTTTTGACCATATTTTCAGATTAGTCATTTGGAAAAATTAATTTCATAATTATTTTTGAATTTGATTTTAAATGACTATTTTAACTAATCTGACTCCCTAATGATTATCGAAAAGAAAAATAGTGATTGAAAAAGTGATGAGTGTTGATATTTATCATATATTATGACCCGAGACGGTATAATTAGTAAATTTCTTTAGAAATTTAAACAAGAGTTATAAAACTTTTGTTGGTAAAAATTCCATGAACATCTCTATTTCTATCATATTTCTAACAACCATCACTCATCAAAATTCTATATAGTTTGTCAATATGTGGTACCTTAAACATGAATCGTTCGTTTTTCATTTTCACATTTTAAAAAAAAAATTATATATATAAATAAATACCAAAGTATTCACTCTTATTTAAAAGTCCTCACGGTTATGTATGGGTGAATTACTTGGAATTTGTTATGTGCTTCCATGCTCATTTAAAAGTCCTTACGGTTATGCATGTATGGAACGCATATCAAAAGTTGATTTTTAAAATAAACAAGTTGATTCTAATCCCATTTAAAAGTCCTCACGGTTATGCATGGTTAGAAGATACTTGAATTCATTTTTTTTAAAAATAAAATTGGAATACTACTAATCTCATTTAAAAGTCCTAACGGTTATGCATGGTTAGTAGATATTCAAATTCCTGATATAAATATACCACAAATAGACACAACTGTATGGTTTTATATGATGACATCATTCCCATCATTCTAAAAGTGGAATATGCGCCTAATAGAATATTTATGATTTTTGTTTGATTTTTTTATTGAAATTTAATATTTATATTCCATTGAGTTTTAATGTTGAATTAATATCGATCACTTTATCTCTATTTTCTCTAACACTATTATTCTTTTGCTGATAACAAAAGGGGGAAAGAAAAGTAAAGATTTTGTCAAATAAAATCAAGCGAAGGTCAAATATTTTCCATTTGCATCTAGGCTATGCATATTTATAGGGGGAGTATTGTGTAGAGAGGAAGCATATAAATAGGGGGAGAAATAAGAGCATATGAATGATCAAATACATTTAACATATTCAAAATGTTAAATATATGTTTGTTATCATCAAAAGGGGGAGATTGTTGAATATGCGCTTATATGATTTTTGTTTGATGATAATAAACATATATACATTCGTTTAAATGTATTTGTTAATGTACTATTTTATTTTTCATAGATTAAATAAATATTTGCTGAATAAAATTAAATAACACAGAATTTGAATTCAAATAGAAATTTTATTCAAAACAAATATTTATTACAATTTTGAAAAATACAAATTCAAGCTCTTACTATACACTATACAACTTTGATACAATTCAATTACATCACAATTTTACATTTACAGTTGTACTCACTACATATCGCTCATACTCATATTTTATCTCCAACTTCATTCCAGTTAGAATCCAGCATCTGAGCAATCTGCAAAAATATACACTAACGCAGTAAAATTGAAAAAGAAATATTTTTGCAATATAAAATAAAAGATGATTTTGAAAGTATTATTTGCCTCAGTTATTTGGGTTGTTCGTCGTCATTTAAATTTGAATTCATCATACACGAACAGCTTATGACATACACAGTGTATCACTGTATATGCCACAAGGCCGTGCATACCGATATACACTTGATAATGCTATAGGGACAGCTGAGCACAAGGTCAAACCCAAATAAAAAGACGGGTTCAACTCAGGTGCAATATGAATAAAATCTCGACACACGCACAAGGTCAAACCCGAGTTTTAAAAACTGAATTCAACACAGGTGCACTTAAAAATGTGCAAGTATGGAAAAACGGTCTCGACAACTAGAACAAGTCTCGACCAAAAATCTGTGACATAAGTCAAAGCCCGAATCCAAACTATATCAAACAGTGACAATATGTATGGGGCAATGCACAAGAGGCTAAAGCACAATACCACAAACACTACAGCAACAACAAAACCATGAAACCAGAAACATGGGAACACAGCAAAGACCAATGAATCAACAATGCTTGAAGACTACATCATCAATTAAACGACCAATATAAATGCATAGAAGCAACTACAAACTACTCACGACAATGCACCAATGTCACAAGCATGAACACAAGTGTACATGACAGTGTACAACATCAAAGACACGGCAGTAACGAAGCAGGATGACCACAAACTCAACAAGCATATGTACAGCATGGGGGCACTGGAACATATAGTGCAACAAATAAATCAGTTCTGCAACACTGAATCAGATGAACCAGCAAAGGGCAAAGGGCAAAGACTCAAATGACACAATGTTAGAGAATACGAGCAGCAGCCTTGACAAGGCATGGACAACATGTATGAATGACTCAAGTGACAATGCTCAATGTACAGTGCAAACAAATGCACCAATTTTTGTAAGTGACACAACGAACATGGCACCAAACAACAACACATTGCAACTATACTACAAAGTACAAAGTATGCACCGGTTCACATGCACTGGCTCGAATGTACATAACAGACTCTAAAGCCAGAAGGATGCATCAGAATGACTCAGCAATACAAGTGAAACTAGGTTACTACATGACACAGCGAATATGAAGACAGCAACTTGACACAGCGAAGTGCAAGTGTCGACCAGGTAGCAAGGAAGATCAACACGGCAACTACAAACTGCAAATATCCAAGTTCTACAAGCCCAACACAGTATACAAGTACAGGCCGCAGCAAAAATGCAAGACAGTGGTCGAAGCAAAACCATGAATGCAGTAACAACCAGAGTCAAAGCCGAAGTAAACAACTCAAAGTCAAGTATGATACAAAAATAACCAAAATCATGGAATCGCATAAACAAAGTCAAGTGACCAGGAAGAGTTCGTCACAGCGAAGTCAAAGCATCAGAATTCAAAGCCGTGGATATGATGAACAAGTCAAAATTGACCAAGCTAAAAATCAACACCGTGGTCATCACGAAATAAATCAAAGTCATAACCATCAAGCAACCAAAATATACGATAACGAATTAGTCAAGGAAAAATCGCAAGCATCCAAGTATAAACGATCGGCAGAGATAAAATCAAATATATTTTGTGCGAACGAAAATCTAGGGTTACAAACCCTATATAAGGAAATCATCATCGGCAATCTTATCTTCGAGTTCAAGCAGGCCAAATCCAGAAAAGCAAAAGGAATAAAGTACTTATCGAAATTGTAATCGAACTCGATCAATTCAAGAGCCGTGAGCACAACAGTGAGGCAATCGATCGACGAAAGCAAGCAACGAGAAAACATATATTCGATTGAACAAAAGTTGGCTCTTCGAAAGCCCTAATTTGGATCAAGGAGGAAAGCCCTAATTTTGCAAGGAGGAACGAACGAGAGAACAACGGCCGCCATCTCCAAATAAAGGAACGGGTTAAAATATAAAAGGGGGCCGGCCTGTTATTTTAAGGGCTTATGTATTTTATTAATTAGGGTTTTTGAGTTTAGATTGTTTTAAATTGTTTTTAATTTGTATTTTCTTTTTAAACCGTTTAAATTTCTAGTCGTGTGACTAGGGGACAAGCTACGTGGCGTAGCTTGAGAATTCGCAACTCGGTGGCTGAGTTGTGGCAGGGTTTTGAGCGTAGAGTTAGATTTATTCGATAGAGGGTGTCGCGAGTTTGGATGTGTAAGCGAGGGACTATCTAATTTCTAGTAGAAACCTTGGGGGCAGCACGTAGGCAGGGTTTTGCCGAAGCTGGGTAAATTCTGTGTCGTTCTATTTCTGCGTTTATTATTCTGCTATTATCTGTGCTGCTATTGTTCTGTGATTTGTGTTGAAATTATTTTATAAGCTTCCGCAATTAATTTTTATAATTAACACTATCACCCTATTCACCCCCCCTCTAGGGTGAAATCGATCCTACACGCCTTTCCAAACAAAGAAGTATTAAGTGACCTAAGATTCCATACGATGTTAGCTAGATAGTACCATTGAGGAGCATGCCTTGGAAATAGGTATTAAATGATGGAGTCTGCCTTTATTAAGGTATTAAATGACCGGAGTCTGCCTACTGTCCAATAAATGATATTAAGTGCCTTGGTTACTATCTCCTGCATTTCAAGTTAATTATAACGTGGGGTTGGGTTATGGGGTTTTGGAGACATGCTACTTTCCTTAAAAAAAAGTATTAAATAATCTAAATGTTTTATGTTCGTGGACATATTCTTAATTCGAAATATACTACCCAAGTACTTAAAAGGTAAGACTCGAGGTTTTAATTCACCAGATAGTTGTTATTCTGACTCCCTCCTCATTACAAAATAGGTTAAAGGAGTTGATAGCAAAGAAGACACTTAGGGATGGAGGTGGTTTTTTTGTGGCATATTTATCATTTTCACTTTCTTTTATGTGTACCCATGTATCTAGACTATTGTTGTAATAGGTTTATGATATGATTTGATAGTACTTTGTATCTTAACATATTTATGATTTTGAAACAAATGGGAATACTTTGCTTTTATAAAATTTTCCATCCATTGTGAGTTCTAAAATTTTAGTTATGGCTCTATACTGTTATTTTCTTAGTTCTACCAACAGCTTATCATAGAATGGATCTATGTTTTAATAGGCGTTTTCTAGGTCGAAATTTTGGCCTGTTTTGGGTGGGTTGTTACAATTTACTGCTCACGACCTAAAAAATGAATTCTGATTAAAATAATATTATTAAATGATGTTAATGAATTAAATTAAACACAAAATAGTTAATCATAAAATAAATATATTTCAAATTATATTCAAATTTTCGTACATAGTAGAAATGGATTCAGGATTAAAATAAGAAGACCATATATATATACACACGTTATATAGTTTAATTATTTACATGGTTAAAAATTAGTTAAATAAATAAAATAAATGTATAAACAGTATAAAATTCCATAAAAAATTATGTAATATAAAATATACATTATGGTATCAAAATGCAATTTTAATTTTTCCCATGGTTTTTAGTTTATTATAAGCATTTAATTAATAAATTATTTAAAGCCGAAATCAAAATTATATTTTTTTAATTTTTTTATTTGGTCGAAAGCAGCAACAAAATATATATTTATGTATATTTTTTATATATAACTAGTGATATTTTTATATGTATTTAAATTAATTATGTATATATATATATATATATAATATTTTCAGTTTGGATCTCATGTTATAAATATTCTAAAATTATTCTAGAAACCTATATCTAAAATAATTTTATAATTTAATTATATATATATGTATGTATATATGCATGCATATAAGTATGTATATGTATTCTAATGAATTCTATGTGTAAATAATTTACAAACAATATTTTATAATAATTAGGCTATTATATTTTACATGTGCACATATTTATTTATTTATTTATTTATATATTATTTTAATACATACGTATATGTACTTTTAGACAATCCATTTGTACATGAGGTGTTGATGTGTCAGTTATGGTGTAAATCCTAATATCTATATACGGACATGTCAAAGCATGTTCACATTATCCTGTTGCACGTGCACGCACATATGTGTATAAGATACACATATATAAAATACAACATGTATAATGTAAAATAAAACTTTATTTATAGATTTAAATAAAATATTTATTTTATTTAATAGAAAAATTAGAAAAGTTCAAAATGAATTTAGACAAGTCGGCCAACTAAAGATCCAAAAAGATTAAAAAAATTGAAATTTACCCAATTACTCCGCTTTTGGCTGCCCCGGCTCTAACAGAAAGACTTTTATGTTTCGTATTAGGATTTTGAGAAATATAAAAATTATTCGACGCCTTACTAGAAAAATGGAATGGCAACGTTTAACTTTTTCAATATTGTAAGAACATATACTATATATGAAGTAAAAAAAATACACATCTACCAATTTGTGCAATTAATAATATTAATAAAATGTATATCAATTAAAACATACAAATTAATTGAATTAATATTTACAAATAGAAATTAAAATATACATATACCATCTTAGTGTAGCGGTCGACCCCACCCGCTCGTAAGGTGGCAGCTAGGGTTTCCCAGTCCAATGGTCCGGATCTATTATATTTTGATCTAATGGTGCTAAATGGTCAGAGGCATGCCTAGTCCTTATTAGTAAGATATTAAGTTTCTTAGGTAACAGTATCTCGCATTGTTAAGACTTTAATAACGATAGGTGAGCTAATGTTTTGGTTATTACAGATTATAAGGCCATATATAGTGGTCAAAGGTCTCTATAGTTAGGACCAATATACCAATAATGATGATGCTAAAAGTCCACCTTGGTAATAGGTCTTAATTGCCGAAGTCTACCTCGACTGAAGTCCTAATTGGAAAAGTCTACCAATTTTTCTTTTAAAAGTATTATGTGGTGATAGTAGAAGATCGCTTCATATTTAGAAGTATTAAGTGGCAAATGGGTATGGATGTATTGAGTGATTGATAAGGCTTTATCGGTATTTTATACCTTGGAAATGGGTAGGTAAGTAATATTGTGTGCAATGCAAGGTTAGATTAGAATCGCTAGCCTTAATGGATATAAAAATTAAATAAAAACCAACCAGTATAGATTTATGATATGAATAATTTATACAATTTCCAATCACCAGAACGTCGTTTTGAACCCCTCCTCATCACAACCCACATGATAAATTTAGAGTAATATGTCACCAAAACTAGATGTGTTTAGTTGTTGGTGAAGTCTTACTTTCTCTCATGCTCGATGCTGATGTGACAAACTGTTATCAATGAAATACCATTAATTCCAAGATAGTAGTCATAATCAGCATTCTTATCCTATTATTATTTCCATTATCAGTTTAGATTTCTATCAATCTCTAATAATGCTCATGCTTATTTGTAGGTACCAGATATAATGATTTGTGCTTTGATGGACTTAGGTTTCAATTTTTGTCAAAATTTAGGCCCGTTAAGGTACAGATTATTACATTTGGTATCAGAGTCTAGGTTAGTAGATTAGAGGAATTATGATAAATTGAGAGAGTGCGTTCATACTTTCCTTTCTAGTACTATTATATTTTAATGTTAGATTTTAAGAATTCCAAATATAGAAGTAGTTATAGTTCCATTTCATAGGAATGGGCAAAGCCACTAAGGGTTGGAAGCATCTTAAAGTTAAGATTTTTCACACCGACTCTGAAGTATCCTACAGAGTGCTAGCAATGCCTAAGACGATGTTGATAACGTGCATGAGTATGACATATGACTAAATTTTAGAGAATGGAGGTGTTCGATTTGATGGTTGAGGTCTAGGTACCATGTGATTATGGATTTTGATGAATAGATCCAGTTGGAGGCACTCGTTTATTTCAAATGGGCGGGATATTGGAGTCTGTATTTCGCAAACATCGGGGAACTAGTTTTGGTTAGAGATTGTCCATCGATCACCTTTTTGATAGCAAACAGATTTTTATTTAGAGAAATAATATTAGTTCCTTAGTTTTAAACCTGTAAGACTGTTTTCATAAAGTATATTTTGGAAATGTGACTTTGGAAAATGGGTTTTTAAAGGATTTCTTTTCCCAATGATATATTTTGGAAATTTTTTTTTGGGAAAGTTTTGAAATTTTAAATTTCAAAGAAACACATATGCTACTACATTGGTTGTGTCAAGAAATTTTCAGTTTATAAAAGACTAATTTTTGAGATCCTTAAATATTTATATGTATATATCAGTAAAGACTTGATTTTGATGTTTGGCAAGGAATTTTTTTTTCCAATTTGGGAAATTTGTGTTTTAAAAAAGTTTTTGGAAATCCTAAAATATTTACATGTATAAGTTTGATTTTTAAGAGAAGTTCTGGTATGAAATAGTTTCTATTATTTAGAAACCAATATAAAGGACCATATATTTAGCTCAGTGATTTTGGGTTTATAAAATCAAGGTTTTAAAAATCTTCTCTCTCACTATGGTATAGAAAAAATAGGAATGACATTTAATTTTATTGGGGTATGTAGTTTGAAGTTTTGTTGTACCACTAGCTATTGGAAGAAATATTTTCGTGTGAAGTAGGCAAGACCAGTTGGAATATTTTTGGGTTTTTGAAATTTTTGTTAGTGACAGTAGTTTTGCTGGCTACCGTGAATTGCTAAAACATTGTTTGGGACTAGGCGGTAGTCTTTGACACCACCGTGATAAGGAAAGGAATTTTCTGGATCATGTCGAATCGTAGGAGATGACACGAAATGATTATTATTATTTAATCTGGTCCTAACTGAGTCTAGGTTCAATTAATGCCCAAAGCCCGTCTAGAGGTTGACTACCTAGTGGTAAACCTAGAGTGGTCTGCCAGTTAATGAGTTTTGGCATAAGTTGAACCTGGAACATAACTATAAAAGTCGTGTCTAAATTCCCTAGTTGCCTTCTTTCATTCCTCCTTCCTTAACAAGTGGAACCCAATCTCCATCCTCATTCTCCTCGAAGTATCAGCCTCTCTCTTCCATTCCTCCCCTAGGCGACATAATTTTTCCCTGAGAGCGGCAGCCTCGCCTCTCCCTCGTGCTGGTTTTACATGTTAGATCTCATCCAACCACCACTCCAGATCTAAACCTTATTTCCTCCCATAGGCCACTTCCTAGCCAAAGATACCTTTCTGTACTATCGGATTTTCCTTTCACCATTATGGTCTCAACCCTCAATAGGCCACTTGACCGGACCGAAATGAGCAGAAGTTTTCGCCGCTTTTAGGCTGGAAGAGCTATTCGTCACGGTAGAATTTTCATTGATCACCTGCTTTGAGACCTTTGAGCGGGAATGTTACATATGCTACATCTACCTTTTCTATGTCCTATTGTTGTAGAATTTTGATGGAGGCAACAGTTCGATTCATTTGGGGGTGAAGGATGTCTTGATTGAGCTTACCAATGATGATCTCATTGAGATTTTGGAGGACTCCACGAAGGATACAGACTTTGATGTTTTTGAAGTGACCAACTCAAAGGTTTTGCAGCAGATCTTTTCCCAAGATATTTGTGTTTGAAAGATGGATAATCCATGTCTGACTGTCCATTAGGTTGTGCGCATCACTAAGCATAATATCGTCGCTAAAATGGGAAGTTATGACCAGATTTATCTCATGGTGCGGAAGACCACCTATGTTAGTATTAGTGGCATCACCATCAATTAGACCTGCAACCTTATGATGCAATTTGTTGATTTAGAATTAACACTCCACAAAAACACTTTCTTTCACCTATCCACTCTCGTCATTAGGTAATACATGTGCTCCGTGAAGAGGCAGTTTAGTATAAGGTTCCTTTTGCCATTATTAGATCTTTCCTTAGGATGATGGCAATTCTGAGCCGTTAGCAACACCAGTAGCGCCAACGGTACAAGAATGGATGTATAGTCTCCATGCTACGACCATTTAAGGGTCGCAGCAATTGATCAAGCTCCAACCGTGGAGAAAGGCATCTCATAGTCTGTAGGCATTATTTTAGGATTTCTGGTGTTGTTGTCTTTTATCTTCCAGCATTTGTTCTTCTCTTTTAGTGGTTTGGGTTGTAATGTTAGTTGTCTCTGGTAAAAGGCAAGCACGATATTATGAGTTCTTGTTTATTATTGTGTTATTATTTCTAGACATGCAAACCGCTCATATATATACATAGAAAAGAAATAGCATAAATATGGAAATCATATAAAAGACACTTAACTAATAGTAAATGTAATATAAGGCTAGATGTTTAGACTAGTTAGAAAATTTTAGCAAGGGACGTAACAAAGTTGTTTAGTTATCACGGATCATTGCTCATTTTCCTTAAAAGCTAATTTTTTTGGGGTAATTGGGAATGATGACATTTCTAAATAAAATGTCAACTTTTATAGGTAAAAGTTAGTTGTAGAATTTTTGAATTTAATTTATGCGCTAAGCGCATAACTGACTTTCGATTGTGTTGAAATTGTGGCTTAATTTATCAAAATTTTTGAAAATGAAATACTTTGAAAAGCATCTCTTTTGCAAAAAAAAGTTTTTAGCATTTAGTTATTTTTAGCTCTTAAATTATTTTTAGAATTTTTGTCCAAAAGTTTGATTTCAAGGGAAAACGTGCGTCTAAATATTTTGAGATTTTACATTTTAAACGACGTACAAATTTGAAAAGTGAGAAAGATTTTTGTGAAATATTTGATATTGAAGGCCACATATTAAGTATAGGGAAGACAAATAAAGTTAAAATTTACGGATTTAGTGGTGTATTAGGATCGAAGGTGTGATAAATATAAGCAGTAATAGAGGAAAAGCTGTTTTAGTCTTGGAGTTTCTATTTCCATACCTTGTCGACAACGCAAGCGAGTCTGCCATTTTAGAGTCTGAAATAAGCCTGCTTATGCGTGGAAAGTTTAGAGTAAATCTGAGGCAAATTTCCATTATCCTACAGGAATAGGGAGATTATAGAGTAGTAAGAATGTTAAATTCCCCACCTAAACTTTTTTTTTCTAGCATAGGAGCAAAATTTAGTAAGCGATTTTTTGACTCGATAGATTTGTGGATGGTAAGAGATGGATGCAAAATTGGTTGCTTCATACTTCTATTCGTAGGAGTATGAGGGTTTTGGTTTAAAAGATTTTTCACAAGCTGCATACATTCAAACTGTCGGTATATATATAGGTTGTTTGCATCATATTTTTCAAAATGTTTTCAAAGAAATGCGTTCATATAGGAGGATCCGATTTAGAGTTATTCTGTGTACATATTTTCTATTTAGTGATATAGTAATACATGATGCACTTGTGCACGTTTGGTTGCAAAATTGATCGTATACTCATTGGTTGTGTAGTTTAGGATAATTATGAGCGAAAATTATAATTTAGTTATTGGTGAAATTTCTGGGATGAAATTCTTTTTAAGTGGGGAAGAATGTAACACCCTGTAATTTGACATTAGTTATTTAATTAGTAAGTTAGTTAGTTAATTTAGCTCCAAAAATAGAATTTTTGAAAACGATGGAATTTGATCGTGAAACTTGCACCGTTTCGTTCGTGAAAAAATACTAGAACTTTCTTATTTGAATTTTTGCGATCAGAATCCAAACGAAGAAGTTACAATGAAAAACAAATTTGGAATGGAAATAATTGGTTTAACAAATTAATGTTTTTAATTAATAGATTGGGTCCACATGTCACCTGCTTAATGTAGTGGTCAACCTGGGGTGGTGGACCCCCAAGTAGGGTGCGATCAATCGCTCTTAAGGTCGCGGTTAGGGTTTTCCCTGGCCAAATGACCCGGATCTATTATATTTTGATCCACTGGTTCTTGTAGATTCTAGCACCTATAAATTTAGGCATAACCCTTCCTTCTCTTCTCATATTTTTCTGAGTAGAGCAACGAAGCTCTACCATTTCTTCTTCTCCACTTTCTTTCTAAATTATAAAAATAAGATATTTATATCTATATCCATACAAATTGGAGAAGAATAGAAATCTAATAAAAAAGAGAAGCGAAGAGAATAAACTATATGCATATTTGAGGTAACTTATATGTGCATATATTCGTATCTATTTCCTTTCTCTATCCCAAATCTCTTCTTAGATCTAATGCATGTACATACCATTTTTATACATATTTCTTGGATTAATGAAAATTTAGAGATGAATTTAAGATTCTATTTAGATCTGGAGATTTGGGCCATTTTTAAATGCCGAGTAGGAAATTACATATTTTTTGTATGATTTTAAATCAATTCCGTTGGCACATGTTTGATTTTTATGCTTGAATCAATTTTGTCTATGAGTTTTAGGCTCGGTAGAAAACTATTGCTTACATATTCTCACCTTACATCCGTCTTAGAAATATGTTTACACCTAGATATGGAAATCAGTTTCAAAGATTTTAGAATTTGAATGTTGTATGTTTTTATTCCAGATCTGTACTTCGGTGTAAAATATGAATTTTGGATTATTGTCCAATTTGTGCTATGTAGTAGATTTTCATAGTTTAATTTGAGGAAAGAAAATTTGTTTGAATTGTATAAATGTGTTTACTTTTTCCACTTTTCATTCAAAAGGGAGACGTTTGATTTAGCAAGGAATAAGAGATTATCCATTCCTTGTGATTTCAAACGGAGTCAATCTTTCATTTTTGTGTTAAATGAATTTATGGAAATCATAGTGGAAAATCTTCCTAAGGAATTTAATTCTAGAAAATTAAATATGGAAAACATATTCCATTTATATATTTATGACTAGGATATATTTGGTTACAAATACATAGTTTTATTAGGCTGTTTATACGTATTTATTGTGTTAATAAAGAAGAACAACATTTGTCCATGCGTTATTTATATGTAACGTACGTTGGTTATTATTATATTTAGGGAAGAAAATAGCTAGAATTAAAAAAGGCAGCAGTTCATATTAATGGGAAATACATTAGGAATTCCTTTTAATTAATTAATAGAAAATGAAAGATTGTAACCTGAATCAATGGGCAATTAATGAGAAATAATAGATAGTATTAAATTAAGGTTACAATTAATAGGGACAAGTGGATTAATGGGACTGATAAAAATGGAATAGATATAAAAAGCTTACAAATTTGAAATTAGTACTTATGGTAAATGTCTTAGAAAATGTCCGTTATGATTTGATGGACAAATTGACATTTATAAGCATTAAAAGAGGATTTATAAATGGATAAGTATTTAAGGTAATTCTTATTGCTTTAAATAGAAAGGGAATTAGTAAGCTAAGTCCAATGTCAACCGAAGATAGTATAAGTAAAGAATTAGGATGTTTAATTGTACTTATTAGGTTAGTGAAGTGAGGCCAATGGTAACTTGATGGAAGACTACCCTTCACTTTGTGGCTACCAGCAGTCGGGTGCACTTACTACTAATGTGAAATATCACTAATGCTAGAGTCCATGATAGCATTAGAGATTGGACCTACTTTATTAGTTGAAAAGTATTAAATGTTCCAAATCTGGAATTATGAAATAGTTAGGGTTATCTCCAAAAAGATTTATTTCGGTGTTGAGGTATTAAGTGGCTATCTTAGGGCTTACGCCCCTACCGAAAGAAATAGCCAATGAGATTCCATATTTATAATTAAGAGTGATGATCGATTTTTCGAAAGGATTCACTTCGGGTTCGAGGTACTAAATGACTGATATAGGATTCTCCTCTCTCCTAGAAAAGAAGTACTTAGTAACCTAGTGAGATTTGCAAGCAATGTCGGTTAGATAGTACCAGTAAGGAGTATGGCTTAGGGTTAGGTATTAAATGGCAAAGGTCTACCTACAAATGGTGTTAAATGGTCAAAGGCCTGTCTAGTCCTTATTAATAAGGTATTAAGCAGCCTGGGTACAGTCTCTCACATTGCTAAGACTTTAATAACCATAGATGCACTAGTGGTATGACTATTCTAAATTATAAGGCTATATATAGTGGTCAAAGGTCTCTATGATTAGGACCAATAGACCAACAATGACGATGCTAGAAGTCCATCTTAGGAGTAGATCTTCTTTTCTCTCATGCTCGATGCTGATGTGACAATTTGCTATCCAAGGAATACCATTAATTCCTAGGTAGTAGTCATACTCAGTATTCATATCCTATTACTGTTTTCGCTATGAGTTTATATTTTTATCATCTCTGATAATGCTTAGTTGCATGTACCAAATCCATCCATCCATGCTGATGGATTTGGGTTTCGATTTTTATCGAAATTTAGGCCCATTAACGTGTGTGTTGTTATATTTGGTATCAGAGCCTAGGTTTGTAGATCAGAGGAATTAGGATAAATAAAGTTGGAATTAGTAAGCTAAGTCCAATGTTAACCTAAGATAATATAAGTAAAGATGTAGGATAGTTAATTGGACTTGGTAGGTTAGTGATGTGAGGTCAGTAGAGCCACTCAATGGAAGACAACCCTTCACTTTGAGGCAAACCGACAGTTTGGTGCACTTACTAATGATGTAAGATATCATTAATCTAGGACCCGTGATGGTGTGAGAGATTGGACCTACTTTCTTAATTAAAATGTATTAAATGGTCCAAATCTGGAATTAGGAAGGAGTGAGAGATATCTCTAAAATGGTTTACTTCAATGTTAAAGTATTAAGTGGATGTCTTAGGTGCCGCCTCACTACTGAAAAAAGTAAACTAATGAGATTCCATATCTATAATTAAGAGTGATGATGGCCATCTCGGGAAGGGTTCGCTTCGGGTTGAGGTACTAAGTGAATGATTTAGGGTTCGCCTCTTTCATATAAAAGAAGTACTAAGTAGCCTAATGAGATTTCCAAACAATGTTAGCAGGATAGTACCAGTGAGGATTCCACTTTGGGGTTAGGTATTAAATGGGAAATGCCTACATATAAATAGGTGTTAAATGGTCAGAGGCATGCCTAGTCCTTATTAATGAGGTATTAAGTAGCTTGAGTATAGTCTCTTACATTACTAAGACTTTAATAATGATAGATGCACTAGTGGTATGGTTATTATAAAATTATAAGGCTATATATAGCGGTCAAAAGTCCCTGTAGTTAGGACCAATTGACCAATAATGACGATGCTAGAAGTCCACCTTGGGAATCAATCTTAATTGACGAAGTCTACCTCGATTGAAGTCTTAAATGGCAAAGTCTGCGTATTTTTCTTTTAAAAAGTATTATGTGGTGACAGTAGAAGCCCACTTCATATTTAGAAGTATTAAGTGGTAAATGGGTATGGAAGTATTGGGTGGTTAATAAGGCTTCATCAGTATTTTTTACCTTGGAAATGGGTGGGTAAGTAATCGTATGTGCAATGCAAGTTAGATTAGAATTGCTAACCTTAATAGACATAATAATTAAACAGAAACCAATCGGTATAGATTTATGTTATAGACAGTTTATAAATTTTCCAACCACCAAAACGTTGTTCTGACTCCCTCCTTATTACCACCCATAGGATAGATTTAGAGGAACAGATCACTAGAGTTGGATATGTTTATTTGTTGGAGAATTCTTCTTTTCTCTCATTCTCGATGTTGATGTGACAATCTGCTATCCAATGTATACCATTAATTCTGAGGTAGTAGTCATAATCAGTATTCTCATTCCCTTATTGTTTCCGTTGTGGGTTTAGATTTCTATCAATCTCTGATAATGCCCATGTTTATTTGCAGGTATCAAATCCAACCATTCGTGCTTTGACGGACTTGGAATTAGCTTTTTTTGAAATTTAGACCCATTAAGGTACGGGCTATTACACATTCGTAACTTGGTCACTTACTTTTTACTTGCCTGAGACTGTGTATCGTCTTCGATGAATTTCGAAGTCTAAAAAAATACAGGGATATGAATATTTGATTCATGTCCAATTACATATAAAGTTATATGGTGAACGATCACCATTCATGATGTATGAAACCTCCATGAAATTAGTTCATTCGAAATAGGCAAGTAAACTATATCGTGAGGTCGTGTAATCAATATGATTGATTACACCAATGATACATTATGTTAAATGCAACATTGGGCCAGAGGCTATAAGATAGATGTTAGAATTCTATCACTAAAATGTCAATTTGATCACTATATGTAAGGTGCAATTTATTTTGCATCCCTAAATGTTAAGAATGAGCAAATGAACTTTTGCATGATATTACAGTAAAGATTTCCTTTGAATGGTTCGACTATATAAAAGGAAATTGATTGTACAAGAGTGGACGTAACCTAAGGCACGGTTGGGATGAGGAAAGTGAATGGTCATTTCTTCTTCAGAAAGAATCATTGAAAACAAGAATTATAAAATAATAAATGATATTTAATATTGGAATTAAAAATATGGTTTCTATTCCAAATTATACTTTCAAATAGAAAAATTATTTTCTACCAAATTTTTTCTTTGAATTTATGATATTTGATCTAAAAATTCTTGACTATAAACCAGTTACAGTAAATGAAATAAATAAACTACATTAAGGGGGTAAATAGAGCTCAATATTTCAAGCGCTCTTATAATAATGGCAGAAATAGTAGGAGCATGACATATAACACTTATAATCGCATCATGTTACGAAAAATTATTTTCGTAAAACATACGAAACATTATTTATGATGCTATAACTAATTTTCAGTATTAACTTAAAAATAGACATAGTTTTATTTCAATATAAATATTATAAATATTCATTATAAAATCAAACTATATTAATGATATTTGCAATGTAAGGGAAAATAAATATGTGTTTAAATTTACTTGCAATTATTTTGGAATTATAGACTAAGCCACGGTTTGAAGAAATACTTTTTGATTATATAATTATGAATCATATGATACTAGTGAATTATATCTCAAATAATAAAGGAAAAAGCACCATTGAATGAGACTATCATAAGAGTTGATGAACTTTTCCGATTGATACATATAGATGTATGCAATTATAAGTCTAACGATACAAAAATGTTTCCATATACTTCTTTGTATTCATCAATAAGCTGCCACAGACATTAACATGTGTATTTAATATGCATGTAGTATGTCTATAATAAGCTCATAGGGTATAAAACAAAAACATATAACATAACGTGCAATGGAAATAAAAATGATTCGGTTTAATTGAGTGGACTAGTATATTGGAAAGTGTTCTTAATGTACCTAAAAATGAATAAACATTCAATCTCAAAAGTCTCTCCTCATTATGATACATAATGATATATCAATAAAGGGTAATCAAACTTTGTTGAACAAAGTATGATTAACCGTGAGTGAAGTTGAGTTAATGCTTTGTATAAGGTCGTACACTTAAGAGTGAAAGTGCAATGTGGATCGTGTAATATGGATATATGATAATGCAGAGTATACTGATGATGATAATACTGTAAATAGTGTAGAATAAAAAGCAGTATAGTAAAATGACACCAGAGATTTTTATACTGGTTCGGTGCACCGTCCTACGTCCAGTCCTAGAATCCTTCTGGAATTTCACTAAAACAACAACCCTTACTTAACCCGTAGGAACAGGTTTATACACCCCTGAGCAGCCGAACGGGGACCTGAGCTGCAGAACAGGATTTTGCCTCAACAGCCGAAGAGGACTTCACTCACCCAAGCAGCAGAACAGGACTTCAACTAATACAGAAAATAGTTTTGACTAATGTGTGTTCTGATAACACGGATTTGTCACTTGTAGTACACCATTCCTATAATCTTCGAGTATAAATATATATTTGAAGTATATGAAGAATAGAAAGGTATAGTATTGCTTTAATGCAGAATATTTGAAAGTATGATAGCAAATAGATTTCAGAAAGTAGATCAGAGAGAGAAATCGATTGTGATTCAGTGATTTGAAATAAAGTTGGAGTGTGTATTTATAAAGGTTAAAAAGCAGCGACTGTTGGTGAAGAGTTTCGATCGAAGCGTTGCGTCCGAATCTATCCGTTAAAGGTTCGCAACTCTTCACAAAAGTCATGTCCTTTCTAAAAAATAGCTGTTATAGAAATTCAGTCGAATGAGCTATAGAGTCAGTCGACTGATGATTCAAAAGTAATTTGAAAATTTTAAATTTGTATATGTTTATGTAACTGTGCATGCTGCATAAAAACTCCAGTGTCATTCGACTGGCTTAGTAGGTCAGTCGACTGACCTGGTCATTTTTGTGCAGTTTGCACAATTACACACACACACACACACACACACACACACACACACACACACACACACATATATATATATATATATATATATTTAACTTTATATTACTTTTAATAATTTAAATGTGTGCTTATATATTTATAAAATATTTTGTAGATATAGTGATTAAATATATAAGCTAGTGTAGACATAATCGAGGAGAGATTTCAACAAATATTGACTTAAGGCTTAAAAACAAAATACCATAGTTGATGCACCGGTTTTTAAAGTCTCGTCTCCTTATCTCTTTTTGTCATAGCAGTCGTCAAATCTGTATGTCATAGAGATAGCTTCATGCCATGAATCAAAACCAAGTCTCAACATTCTCCCCCTTTTTGATTGATGACAACCTGTAAATAGATATAGATTTCGACTGTATATATAAAAAACAGAAATACTTACTCCCCCGAAATCTTTGACGTTCTATATCCTTCATTTTTATTAGTAGCAATAATATTTCACCCCCTTTGTCATCGACAAAAAAGACTAAGTAAGATGATATTATAATGTGAAAGATAATATGAAATAAAACTAAGAACAATCATCCACACATTTAACATCCATAGACAAGAGTGTTTAAAAATAAATAAACTAGAATGGCTATTTAGTACAAGCCATATTAAAAAGCAAATGTCTTGAATGGAAGAAATGAACATTTTACTCCATTGGAGTTTTACACCTACCACCATCTCCTTGATCACCATCATCACTACTAGCTTGATCATCGTCAAAAGAAGAAGAAGAAGAAGACCAGTAAATACGGGTTGCTTACCCGGATCGCCTATAGTCGCGGTAGATGTACTGAAAGAGCACGATATAGCTTGCCACAATTTGGTGAAAAATCCTCTAACTTTATCGAGCTTCTTATCAAATTTGATGATGTTTGATTGAAGAATTTGTTGATTACGGCACATTATATTGATGGCCTCACATGGTTGAAGACCTTCATTTGGAATCATAATTTCTTCTTGTTAATAACGAGTCGATGTTTGATGAGATGGTCGGTGAGAAGGCCCACCTTGCTGTTCTGGTTGGACTTGAGTTGTTTGCCTTTGAGTCCGTTCTCCAACAGATATTATATTAGGGGGTCGGGCAACCGGTAAATTGATCAAGGCTAAGGTTCGAGCGTTCAAACAACCAATCGTAGAAATTAGTGAATCCGGTTCCGGAACTTCACAAGCTTTAAGAAGACGCATGATATATTGGCCGTGGTAAATTGTATTCATCCTACCTTTGTTGAAGCTTAAAAACTCGTCAAGTATTAAACGAAGCCATTTTACTTTGATATTCCCAAAAATTGCATATAAAGCTCTAAAATTATTTTCATAGACGAGTTCAAAACTTCCGGTTCTAGGAGTTAGGTTTTCATTAGAGCTCGATGAATGATTCATGCCTTTGGTCGTAAAGACATCGATTTTAATTGATGCATATCGTCTTCTAAAAACAAATGGCTTCTGTGGTCTGAACAACCAAATCAACATCAATAGTAGCTAATTCAACACTATCATTTTCTGTTTTTAGAATATGAGTCATGTGGTCTAGAGAAAAGAAGACGGGCTTACCACATACGAGACTCCATATGCAATCTTCTTGATTTGGAACATCTTGGTGACCCAAATTTAAATTACCATAGAACAACTTCACCATAATTTGGTTGATTTTGTGTTTGTTGTCGTCGATATCAATTAACGACTCTAAATTGCTTCTTCCAGCTAATTCTTGAATGTGATAGGGTGAAAAATCGGGAAATTTGACGAACAAACCTTCGAATATTCTTGAATCTTGCATCCGTCTCCACCTCTTCATTGCGGTGTCATCAAATAGCCACCACTGAATTTGTTCATTTGATGGAGGTTGAGATGAGGAGGAGGATTGACCCTTACATTTTGGAGCCATTTGATTTTTATTTTGAGGAAAAAATTGGAGTTTTGGAGAGCTTAGGGTTTTGAAAACTTTGAAAAACTAAAGTGGTAAAAGAGGGGAGAAGGTAAAGTGAAAGATAGAGGGTTAAAGGGGTAGGTGAAAAGAAAAAAAGCAATTCAGATCTACGGCTCAGTCGACTGTTGCAGGGAGTCAGTTAAATGAAGCTGAAGATTGATAATATTCGACCTTCTGGTCCAGTCGACTGAGGCCCTGTAACAATCGACTGGGCCTGTTATATGAAATTTTATATTACAGCGTCAGTCGACTGGATCAAGGCTTCAGTCGACTGAAGCTGAAGGTTGATAATATTTAACCTTCTGGTCCAGTCGACTAAGGCCCTGCAACAATCGATTGGCCATGTATGTAAAAATTGTTTGCAATGTCAGTCGACTGACCTCTAGTATTTTACACACTGAATTTTTTGTGCTGTAAATTGTGTATATTTTATTTATGTTTGTTAATTCTACTAATATATATAATTTTTATTTTACTAAATGATATAGAACTAATTTTATTTTGCTGTTAAATGTGAATATTTTTTATATGTGAGTTGTTGTTTTATTGCACCGGAAATAATTTTATTTCAAATATAAACGTACACATATATATAGAATTTATTTAAAAATAGAATGAGAAATGATTAAACACTATGATTATTTCTTAGGACTCGGTGTCTTGAATTCTTTCAGTTGCTTACGACGAACATTCGAAGCTTCGTTGCGATCCCACAAATTTGGTGAGTATGTTGGTCGCGGAGGAGGCGAAGTCGAAGGGCGTCTGATAGGCGAAACAGCATTTTTGTCTATCGGGTGTGACGAAGCCCTGATGAATTTCATCGCTATATGCTCGATTATACCTATACGTCTGGAGTTTATTTTCTGTTCGTAATACATCTCCCGTTGTAGCATTAGAGATTCATGCTGATAATGGTGGAGATCGTCGATCTTTTGTTTTGTGTTTGAGGAATATCAACAGTCTTCTTTCCCTTTTTCTTGTTCGGGGTATATCCGGTGTGTAGACCAATGATGGTGAACCTTTATGGTCTGGAGTTTTTGGAGAATTGGTCGAGGTAATGATTTCGATAGAGTCGGTTGTAGAGGAAGTTAACATTGTTTTAAAAACTATTGTTAATCAATGCTTTACTTCAGAGAATCGAAAGATATCTCTTATTTTGTTTTGAGTGCATAAGAAAAGGAATATGCGCCTATTTATAGATTTAGTTTAGAAAAAATAGGAAAGTAATTGGTCGATTATATTAATTCTAGCCAAAAAGTATGTAGAGACATTGGTTTTCTATTGGCTGAGTTAATTTGAACAGTTTTAATATTTATAAAATTAGTAATGTAGATTATAAAGATAACAATGTCATATAATGTAATATAAAATACTTGTTACCATATAATAAAACGGCCATAATAGACTAGAACAGGAAACATTAATAACTCTGGTGGTTAAGAAACTTGGGCTATTCACAACAGGTCTCGAGTTCGAGTCTCAACATGGTCAGAATTTTGATTTTTTCATAAAATTTTTATTTTTGACTTTTTAGTTTAAAAAATTTATATTTTTATTTACATATCCTTACTTAAAATTATACCGAGCTCAGGTCGCAATTTTATAAACGTATTCTCTAACAGTGGTTTAGTAAAAATATCGGCTAACTGATTTTCTGATGGTACGTAGTCTGGATTTATTATATCTTTTTCTATATCATCATGTAAAAAGTGATGTTTATATCTATATGTTTAGTTCTCGAGTGATTTGCTGGATTTTTAGATAAATTTATTACACTAGAATTATCGCAGTAAATTGTCGATTTTGATAGGTTGATTCCAAAAATTTTAAGTGTCTGCTGCCTATAAATTACTTGTGTGCAAGCTAGTGCTGTAGAAATATATTATGCTTCACAAGTTGATAGAGAGACACGGTTTTGTTTCTTACTAAACCAAGGTATTAACGATTTACCAATGAAATGACATGTACCACTTGTACTTTTTCTATCTGTTCGTGATCCTCCGAAATCAGCATCGTTGTATGATACTAATTTGAACGAACATTCTTTTGGATAGAAAAGTTCGAAATTGTAGTTTTGCTAAGATAGCGTAGCATACGTTTTACAGCACGTAGATGTGATTCTTTCGGGTCTGCTTGAAATCAGGCACATAAGCATACACTCATCATAATACATGGTCTACTTGCTGTTAAATAAAGTAGTGATCCTATCATACTACGATATAATTTCTGGTCTACACTTTTACCGTTTTCATCTTTATCGTGATGTGCTATTGTACTCATAGGAGTTGGTTTGGTAGAAGTGTTTTCCATTCCAAAATGTTTAATAAGATTATTACTGTATTTTTCTTGATTAATAAATATTCCATTTGAAACTTGTTTAATTTGTAGTCCTAGAAAATATGATAATTCTCCCATATGGGACATTTCAAATTCTCTAGTCGTTATTTCAAACAATTCTTTACATAATTTATTATTTGTTGAGCCAAATATAATGTCATCAACATATATTTGAACTATTAGTATATCATTTTTAGAATGTTTTATAAATAATGTTTAATCTACTTTTCCTATTTCGAATCCAGAATTAATTAGATAGCTTTTAAGACGTTCATACCAAGCACACGGTGCTTGCTTTAATCCATATAAAGCTTTCTTCAGTTTATATACATGATCTGGATAGTTTTCATGAACAAATAAAGAGGTTGTTTAACATAAACATTTTCTTTAATATAACCATTTAAAAATGCACATTTAACATCCATTTGATAAAGTTTAAAATTAGTAAAACACGCGTACGCCAATAAGATACGTATTGCTTCTAATCTAGCAACTGGAGCAAACGTTTCTTCGTAGTCTATTCCTTCTTCCTGGTTATATCCTTGTGCTACTAGTCTTGCTTTATTCTAGTTATATTTCCTAATTCGTCCGCTTTATTTTTATAAACCTATTTAGTTCCTATAACCGTCTGATCGGTCGGTCTGGTTACTAGCTCCCAAACTTCATTTCGTTCAAGCTGATTTAATTCTTCTTGCATAGCAATAACCCAATTTTCATCGGATGATGCTTCTTTAGTATTTTTAGGTTCCATGGTAGAGAGAAAAGCTACAATACTCATTAAATTTAATTGACTTCTAGTTCGAACATTTGAATTTATTTCTTCAATTATATTTTCTGTAGGATGATTTCATAAAACTCTTCGAGGAGATCTCATCGTATTAGTAGTATTTCTATTTTCTAAATTATAAACAATGTTTTCATCTTCTCTAGATAAAATGATATCGCCGTCGTCTCTCGAATTATTTATTATTGTTTTTGTTCTATTAAGTAAGTCATTGTCATTAATTGTAGTAGAAACAAATTTAGCGTTTTCATCAAAAGATACATAGAGTGATTCTTTGATAGTATTTTTTCGTGTATTAAAAATTCGATAAGCTTTACTTCGATTCGAATATCCAGGAAATATTCCTTCGTCACATTTTGAATTGAATTTGCCAAGCTGATCTTTAGTATTTAATATAAAGCATTTTGATCCAAATATTTTAAAATAAGATATATTTGGTTTTTTACCGTTAAAAAGTTCGTATGGAGTATTTTTGGTGAGAGGTCTAATAGAAACATGATTCAAAACATAACAAGCAGTTACAACAGCTTCTGTCTAAAATTGTTTAGATAACGTGCTTTCATTTAGTAAAGTTCTTGCACATTCTATTAGAGTTCGATTCTTTCGTTCTACAACTCCATTTTGTTGTGGAGTTCTAGGAAATGAAAAGTTATGAAATATTCCTTTCTTTTTACAATAGTTATCAAATTGTATATTTTCAAATTCACCTCCATGATCACTTCTAATATTTTTAATTTTAATACCTTTTATATTTTGAATTATTTTAACAAATATTTTGAAATTTTCAAAGGTATCACTTTTATTTTTCATAAAACTAGTCCATATATATCAAAAAAATCATCAACTATTACAAATGCGTACTTATTATGATTTATGGATTGAATTTGGGTAGGGCCAAATAAATCCATATGAAGTAATTTGAGCGGTTGTAATGTTGAGATAACTATCTTAGATTTAAACGAGGATTTAGTTACCTAATTGACATGAGTCACATATATCATTGACTTTAAAGTTCATATTTGGTAATCCTTTTACAATATTATTTTTCGAAATTTTATTATTATTTTTGAAATTGATATGACAAAACCATTTATGCCATATCCATGGATCATTTTCTTTAGCTATTAAACACAAATCTGAGTTATGATTAACTATAATATTTAAAACGTAAATGTTTTTATCTATATTTCCCTCGAAAATAAGATTTTGATTTTGATCGAGAATACTACACTTATTTTCAGAAAATGATATTTTAAATCCTTTATCGCATAACTGACTTATACTTAATAAATTATGTTTTAAATTCTTAACTAACAAAACATTTGTAATTAGAGGTAAACTAGATGTACCGTAATTGCTCACATTGCCTTTGCCGATGATATATCCCTTGGAATTGTCTCTAAAAGTGACAGAATCTCCATCTGAGTATGTAATTTTTATCAGCATAGCCTTATCTCCTGTCATATGTTTTGAGAAACCACTGTCGAGTATCCATTTCCCACTTTTCTTGAGTGGGACCTGCAAAAAATATGAGATATCATTGGTACCCACCTTTTTAATATGGTCCTAAGAGTTAGGTCTTGGGAAACCAAACCCAAGAAGGTTTAGTATCCCTTTTATAAATATAATTTTTATTATTATGAACATCTTCTATGAATGAACTAATATACTTCTTTCTTATTATTTTGCTATTAGTTTTAGGTATCCATATATTTATAGTATTAGAAACTAGTCTATTTAAGACGTGGGTGATTTATTAAATTTAACTTTGTTCAAATTACTAGATTGTGACTTTTTAACTTTCTTCATATATCCTACACCATGTTTATTACTAACAGATTGTGAATTTTCAATAATCCTAGATAAATTTTCTCTTCCTTTATTAAAATTTGAAACATTTTTAGTGATTCCATCTAGTTTGGTCTTTAGACTTGAATTTTCTAGTTCTGCCTTTTTAATATTAGTTTTTAAGACATGATTTTCAGAAACAAGACTATCATTCTTCTTCTTTTGAGTTTCAATTTCTGGACTCGATAATATAAGTTGAGAATTAACATTAGAGAGAGATTCTTGAGTTTTCTCAAGTTCTTCTTCCAATATTTTCTTCTCATCTTTAAGCATATCTCTTTCGAATTCTGCCTTGTTCTGTTTTTCTTCAACTTCTTTATATTTTCTTTTAAGACTTTTTAAGTATCTAATAATTTAGAATTTATTTCTATCATATCATCAAAAGTAGAATCACTGACCTCATTAGCTTTATCCATAAAACATACGTTAGCTTGTTCATTATCGCTGTCACTTTCACTTCCCAAAGAAGAGGATGAGGAATCAGCATCATTCCATGTGACTGAAAAGACTTTTCTTTTGAATTTGTCCTTCCTTTTATTTCGATATTCTTTCTTTTGATCTTGACAGTCCTTCTGCATATGCCCCTTTTTGTGACAGTTAAAACATTCCATAACTGATGAAGACGGTGGTTTATTGCTGGTTGAGCTTCTTTTGCCATTATTTCTATTTCCTTTTCTATATTTCAAGAATTTCTTGAAGTTCTTTGCAATAAAAGCTAGGTCGTCTTTATCTGAGTCTGATTCTTCTTGTTCTATGTGAAATGCTATGTTCTTTTTATCTTGAGCCTGAACTCTTTTTGCCTGCAAATTCACTTCATAGGACATTAGGTTTGCTATTAATTATTCTGGGGTTATTTTGGAAATATCATTCGCTTCTTCAATAGCGAGAACTTTTCTTTCCCATTCTTCCGTTAAAGAATTAAGGATTTTGGATACGATATAAAAATCTGAATATTTTATCCTAGTCCTACTAATGAATGATAAATATCCTGAAATCTTGAGTACATGTCATTTATGGATTCATTTTCTTTCATTTTAAAGTTTTGAAACTGACTCTTGAGCATGGATATTTTGCTTTGTTTAACCTTGTTGGTTCCTTCATGTAAGATTTTGAGTGTATGCCATATTACATATGCAGTATTGCACATGCTAACAAGGTTAAACTCATTTTTATCTAAGGCACAAAACAACATATTCATGGCTTTTGCATTAGCTGTGGCATCTAATTTCTATGTATTTGACCAAGTGGAATATTCTTCAGTAGGAATAGTATATTCTGTCAGAGTTATATTCCATGATTCAAAACTATTTTCTTGCATTATATTCTCATTCGTGTGGACCAATAGTTATAATTCATGCCATTAAGTAGTGGTGGACGTGCAGTGGATTGTCCTTCAACAAAGCTAGTGCTAATGCTAGTGCTGGTGTTAGTGTCCATATTATTAGATTATCAGATAACTGTGTTACGGTTATACGATGACCTTGTTCTGATACCAAATGAAAGTATAATGTGGATCGTGTAATATGGATATATGATAATGCAGTGTATACTGATGATAATAATACTGTAAATAGTGCGGAATAAAAAGCAGTATAGTAAAATGACACTAGAGATTTTTATATTGGTTCAGAGCACCGTCCTACGTCCAATCCCAGACTCCTTCTGGAATTTCATTAAAACAACAACCCTTACTTAACCCGGAGAAACAGGTTCATACACTCCTGAGCAGCCAAACGAGGACCTGAGCAGCAGAACAGGATTTCGCCTCAACAGCCAAAGAGGACTTCACTCGCCTGAGCAGCAGAACATGACTTCAAGTAATACAGAAAATAGTCTTGACTAATGTGTGTTCTGATAACACGGATTTGTCACTTTTAGTACACCCTTCCAATAATCTTCTCCTCGAGTATAAATATATAAATTGTAAGTATATGAAGAATAGAAAGGTATAATATTGCTTTAATGCAGAATATTTGAAAGTATGATAGCAAATAGAATTTAGAAAGTTAGATCAGAGAATAAGAGAAGTTGATTGTGATTCAGTGATTTGAAATGAAGTTGGAGTGTGTATTTATAAAGGTTAAAAAGCAGCGACTGTTGGTAAAGAGTTTCGATCGAAGTGTTGCGTCTGAATCTATTCGCTAAAGGTTCGCAACTCTTCACAAAAGTCGTGTCCTTTCAAAAAAATAGCTGTTATAGAAATTCAGTCGACTAAGCTATAGAGTCAGTCGACTGATGATTCAAAAGAAATTTGAAAATTTTAAATTCGTATATATTTATATAACTGTGCATGCTGCACAAAAACTCTAGTGTCAGTCGACTGGCTTAGTAGGTCAGTCGACTGGCCTGGTCATATTTGTGCAGTCTGCACAATTACATACACACACACACACACAGACATATATATATATATATATATATATATATATATATATATGTATGTATGTATGTATGTATGTATTTCTATAACTTCATGTTACTTTTAATAATTTAAATGTGCGCTTATATATTTATAAAATATTTAGTAAATATAGTGATTAAATATATAAGCTAGTGTAGACATAATCGAGGAGAGATTTTAGCAAATATTGACCTAAGAATTAAAAACAAAATACCATAGTTGATGCACCAGTTTTTAAAGTCTCGTCTCCTTGTCTCTTTTTGTCATAGCAGTCATCAAATTTGTATATCGTAGTGATAACTTCTTGTCATGAATCAAAACAAGGTCTCAACAAAGAGTAGTACGTGAGGTTAAAATTAATTTCATCTAAAGAATAGTTTACAAATTCATACAAGATAAGAATTTATAAGAAACCCCATCATATCCTAGGCCAAGGAGTTAGCAGGTTGTGCAAGTCAAAAGACGGCACGTAATAATGGTAATTGAGCGGTCTTGTATGAGTCGCCACAAATGGATTTTAGGAATGATAGTCATTGGATGACCTATTTATATTTTGAACATAAGTCTTGTAAAATCTAATCAAATCATTTTTATATATAAGGTAACTCGTAAAGTGTTTATGAATACTATTCCATTACATTGAGAAATAATGGTTGTTTCAAGAAATTCCAACTTCATTATGAAAGAATTTCTTTTAGAAATTATTGGTTGTAAAATAGTTTTGGATACGATCCAAGAAAAAAACTAATTAAAAGGGATGAAATGAAATTAACCAAACCTAAATGAACATAAGACATTAGAATGTCTAATAAATATTGTCACGTATTACAGAGAAGAGTTTCTTATTAATTCAAGAAAGATAATCCTCGGCTGTCAGTTAAAGCATTTAGAGTATTGATTTCACGATATGGTATGATGTACAAATCGAAAATGGATTCCAAGTACATCATCAAAATATGATTTTGGAAGTTGTACCCAAAGAGTTGTGATCCATCAACTTTCAATGTGTCTTCAAGAACAAGACTAATGCGGTTAAAGTATAATAAGCAACGTTAATAAGAATAACATTGTAGCTTTCAATTATTGAAATTAACGTAATAGATTCATTATTCAATGTGCTTAAGTTAATTTGGATTTACTCACAAAATTACTACTTGGTGTTACTTTGTGTTTTAGTAGATCTGCGTGGAAATGAAAAATTCTAAACAATGATTTAGAATAGATATTTTCACATACCAACCAAAGCGTCTCGAAGTCGGTAGGACCGATATTGAGTTTGTGAGTTTTTCAAATATGATCCAAGAAATGATATGAAGTTATCATTCTATAAGCATCAGAATTGGATAATTATTTTGGTAGGAATATCGAAAAGTATGGTTTTCAATCAAAATGTCGAGGAAGCATTGTTCTATAAGAAAATTAATAGGTACATAGATACTTCGAAAACTAAATAAACAACATACTGCTGATTTTTATTGATGTACTTATGTTAAAATCGGTAATAGTTTGGTTTTTCAATACTCGATATTAGAGTTGTAAATTATATCTTTATAATAAGTATAAAGGGTGTAGGGAATGTCCTAAAGTAATATGCAAAGACATCTTATTAAGATGTTTAGTATGGAACATTTAAGATGGATTCCTTATGCATTGGCAATAGGAATTATCATACATATTGTATTGAATACAATATTCTTATCTATTTGATACCTAAAGCAAATAACTAATCCAAATTAAGATCGATAAGAGATATTTTATAGTGTTCTTGAGTATTTATGAAATACTAGAGAATTGTTTACAGAAACAATGAACTCCTTATGAAGGAGTATTCAGACTCAAACTTCATAAGTGACATTGAGTATAATATGTCAATATTAAATTTGTTTTCATACTTTAGTTAAGAAACTTTAATTTGGAAATGTTACAAATGAAATAAGAAGTTATGGCTAATTTAACGAAAAGGTTGAGTACGTCGCCTTAAATAGTGCCAAAACAAAAGTAATGTATGTAAAACTAAATGACAAATTTATAACCGAGCTAGAGTTAACTCCAAGTACTAAGAATGTTGCATCATTGTTGTATAATAACAATGTAATAATAAGATCTCACTAGAAGTCGATAAACATACTCTGAATAGTTCTACATGATAAATGTAGTTTATCAACATTGGAGAGAGTAGATTGACAAAGAAGATAATTAAACAACATAACAGATCTATTTAGGAAGGGTCTAACTCGATCAACTCTTATCGAACCACTCGAAGGGATGGGATTGAGATTCCATAATTGGACCCAAGTGGAAGTGGTAGATTGATAGAATTAAGGGTGTGCCATAGGCCAAATTATGTAATTGTTACATATACCTAACTCGATAGCCAATCTTGTTTGAAATAAAAGGTGTTTCTTCCTACTATATACTAGATATAATATGTTATATTAATTAATTTAATAAAATACAATTAAGATTCATAAATGGCATGTTTTGTAATAGTAGTTATAGTGTGTTATAATCATGAGTGATTTATCACAATAAAATATGTTGAATCTTGAGTTTTGATTAATGACAAAAAGCTTAAACAATCAGTGATGAGACTATACGATCAAGCGACGAAAAGAGAATGAGATATACTGTTAAACTACAAAGGAGACGAGACTTCAAATCTATGTATAGTATGTTTATTTATTAAAGTTCTTAGTCTTAGATATAGGTTGAAATTGTTAAAATCTATCCTCAAGTAGTTTACTCAAAATCCAAGTTTCTCTAAAATTCAATTTTTTTTAAAAAAAGCAAACTGTGCACTGACAACCAGGTCAGTCGACTGACCGAAAACAGCCAGTCGACTGACCATACTCAATACACAAATATGCATTGTTTTTCACTATTTTTTAATATTCAGTAGACTGATCGTTTTTCCTCAGTCGACTGACTGACTCTAACAGTCATTTTTCTTAAAGAGATACTTCTATCTACAAAGAGTTACGATTTAAATTGAAGAGATATGGCTGCATCTTTTGATTGAAACTCTTCGTGAATAGTTGTAAGTATTCAAATCACCGATTTTTATTTTGATTTCTTGCTATATTCTCTACTATCTATCTCTGCATTCAACAAGCAATCACAATCTATATATTGCTTGAATCTCTGAATTAATTAACATATTCTTCGATTCTAAGAAATATCTTCTTTTCTAGTCTTCGCACTCACAATATATACTTGAGGAAAAGATTATAGAAAGGGTGTACTATCAAAGACAAATCGATGTTATCAAGAACACAAAGTGTTAAACAACTTTATTGAAATTGTAGAAGTCCTGTTAGTTTGTATCAAGCGGAAAAGTCCCCTTCGTCTATTGAGGTGGAAAAATCCTGTTCGGCTGTTCAGGTGTTGTATTACCTATTCCTCCGGGTTAAGTGAGGGGTTATTGAGTGAAATTGCAGAGGGAAGTCTGGGACTGGACGTAGAACGAGAAGTTCGAACCAATATAAAAACTCCTGGTGTGCTTATTCTTATTTACTTTACTATTATTATCTGTTTCCGCATTTAGATTATAATACATTCCATATAACACGATCCTAAGTGATAACTAGCCATATAGTAGTCACTATGATTTGGTATCAGAGTAAGGACATCCTACAACCGTCACAATTATTTGACAAATTTTTTTGTAATATGGTAGTAACACCAATTCTAGCATTAACATTAACTCTAGTTTCACTGAAGGCCAGTCAACTGCTCGGCCGCCACTATTTAATGGACTAAACTATAATTACTGGTCAACTAGAATGAGAATATATATATGAAAGCTAATGGATTTAAAACCTGGAATATTACCCAAAAGGAATATACCATGCCAACGGAAGATTTTTCAACTTGGACTACTACACGAAAAACTGATGCTACTTCAAATGCTCAAGCTATGAACATGTTATTCTGTGCATTAGATAAAAATGAGTTTAATAGAGTCAGTATGTATAAAACTGCTTATGAGATATGGAGAACTCTAAAAGTAACTCATGACGGAACTGACAAAGTCAAACAAAGCAAAATCTCTATGTTGAAAAATTAGTTCCAAAATTTTAAAATGAAACCAAACGAAATTATAAATGACATGTACTCTAGATTTCAAGATATATATCACTTACTATTGGCACTAGGAGAAAAAATTTCTGAATTTGATATAGTATCAAAAATCCTAAACTCTTTAACGGATGAATGGGAAAGAAAGGTCTTAGCTATTGAAGAAGCAAATGATCTTTCCACTATGAAACCAGAAGAATTAATAGGAAAGATAATATCATATGAAGTGAATTTGCAGGCAAAGAAAGTTCAAGCACATGATAAGAAAAATCTAGCATTTCAAGCAGAAAAAATGATTCTGATTCAGATGAAGAGGATATGGCACTTATTGCTAAAAATTTCAAAAAGTTTTTGAAATTCAAAAAGAATAACAAGTCCAGAAGTTACAAAAGTAACTCTACCAACAACAATAATAGCAATAAACCATCATCCACTGTCATGGAATGTTATGAATGTTGTAAAAAGGGCCATATGAAGAAAGATTGTCCAGAGAAAAAGAAAAATAAATTCAAGAAGGACAAATTCAAGAAGAAAGCATTTTCAGTAACATGGGATGATTCAGATTCTTCTTCATCATCAGAAAGTGACAGTGACACAGAGCAAGCAAATGTATGTTTGATGGCTACAAATGATGATGTAAGTGAATTAAGTTTTGAAGGTTTGGTTGAAATTAATTCAAAACAAGTGGACTTTGTAAAACAAACTTAAAAGAAAAACCAAGAGTTACAAGGAAAACTAATAGATCTGAATTAGAAAATAGTATGCTAAGAGATGAAAAGAAAATTCTAGAAAAATAACTTGAAATATCTCAAGAATCTAATTCTAATTTAACATCCCAATTTTCTATGATAACTCAAGAATTAGAAATTCATAAAAATTAAAATGATGATTTATCAGTAGAAATTAATGATTTAAAGTCTAACACTAAAGTACTAGAGTTAGAAAAATCTAGTCTCAAAACTAAGTTAGAAGATATTAATAAAAAATATTTCTATATTCAATAAAGGACGAGAAAATCTTTCTACAATAATAGAAAATTCTCAGTCTACTTCAAATAAAATGGGACTAGGATATACGAAAATTGAAAATCCAAAGAAATCTGGAAAATTTAAAAATAAATTTAAAAACAATATTAAGAAAGATATTAAGAAAACAGTTTCTAAGGATTTTAAAACTATTAAGATATGGATTCCTAAAACAAATAACAATTTAATTAGGAATACACGTATCAAAACATTTATGGAAACTGTTCATAAAAATAAGAATTATACTTATAAAGGGAATTTTGAACCCGCTTGAGTTTGGTTTCCTAAGACCTAACTCTTAGGACCCTAAAAAGAAAAGTGGGTACCAATTTAATCTTTACTTTTTATAGGTACCACTTAAAAAAAGAGGAAAATGGATTTTAGACAGCGGTTGCTCGGAACACATGACTAGTAATAAGGACATGTTAACTAACATGTCTACTCAAATGGAGGATCGGTCACTTTTGGAGATAATTCAAAAGGTTATATCATCGGCAAAGGTGATGTGAGAAATAACGGATCTTTAACTTACCTCTCATTTCTGATGTTTTATTAGTTAAAAACTTAAAACATAATTTATTAAGCATAAGTCAATTATGTGATAAAGGTTTTAATATATCTTTTTCAGAAAATAAATGCAACATTTTTGATAAAAAATCAGAATTTAATTTTGAAGGTATACGAGATAGAAATATTTATATTTTAAATATGAATATAAATCATAACACAAACATGTGTTTAGTAGCTACAGAAAATGATTCTTGGCTACGGCACAAAAGATTTTACCATATAAATATTAATACTATTAATAAAATAGCTAAAAATAAACTTGTTAAAGGACTACCTGATATGAAATTCAAAATTAATAATATTTATGGAAAGTTCTTCAAGAGGAAAAGGACCAATGCAAGTGGAAGAAGAAACAGAGTCTAACTCTGATGAGTGATATTGATATTTCTTGTTTGGTGGTAGTAAGTTATTTTTTTAATTTCACAAACATTCTACTACTATTTATTTATTATGAGCTTGTATAAGTAGCTCGGTACAATTCGAAACAATATTTTTTTTGTGATTGTTATGTTGTTAGTTCGCAATGATGAAATTATTTTTTATTTCCTTTTTGTCGATGAAAAATGGGGAGAAATTTTATATGACTAACCAATTTTTGCAGGATTAGATTTGTCGCCAGATATTCATGGGAAGATATATATATATATATATATATATATATATATATATATATATATATATATATATAACTTCCGTTATATATTTCTTAAAATATGGTATCATCTAAAATAGGTTGTCATCAATCAAAAAGGGGAAGAATGTTGAATCATGAGTTTAGATTCATGACAAAAAGCTTAAACAATTAGCGATGAGGATATACGATCAAGCGACAAAAGAGTATGAGATATGCTGTTAAACTACAAAGGAGACGAGACTTCAAATCTAAGTATAGTATGTTTATTTATTGAAGTTTTTAGTCTTAGATATATGTTGAAATTGTTAAAATATATTCTCAAGTAGTTTACTCAAAATCAAAGTTGCTTTAAAATTCAAATTTAAAAAAATAAGCAAATTGTGCACTGACTACCAGGTCAGTCGACTGACCATACTCCGTACATAGATATGCACTGTTTTTCACTATTTTTGAATATTCAGCAGACTGATCATTTTTCCTAAGTCGACTGACTGATTCTAACAGTCATTTTTCCTAAAGAGACACTTCTATTCATGAAGAGTTACGACCTAAATTAAAGAGATATGGCTGCATCGTTTGATTGAAACTCTTCGTGAATAGTTGTAACTATTCAAATCACCGATTTTTATTTTGATTTCTTGCTATATTCTCTACTATCTATCTCTGCATTCTACAAGTAATCACAATCTATATATTACTTGAATCTCTGAATTAATTAACATATTCTTCGACCCTAAGAAATATCTTCCTTTCTAATTTTCGCACACACAATATATACTTGAGGAAAAGATTATAGAAAGGGTGTACTATCAAAGACAAATCAGTGTTATCAAGAACACAAAATGTCAAACAACTTTATTGAAATTGTAGAAGTTCTATTAGTTTGTATCAGGCGGAAAAGTCCTCTTTGGCTGTTGAGGCGGAAAAATCCTGTTCGGCTATTCAGGTGTTGTTTACCTATTCCTCCGGGTTAAGTGAGGAGTTATTGAGTGAAATTTCAGAGGGAAGTCTGGGATTGGATGTAGAACGGGAAGTTAGAACTAGTATAAAAACTCCTGCTGTGCTTATTCTATTTACTTTACTATTATTATATGTTTCAGCATTTTGATTATAATACATTCCATATTACACGATCCTAAGTGATAACAAACCACACCGTAGTCACCATCAAAATAAACATACCATTTTAAATATTCTTAGTCAAGATGTATCGAGATGGGATATCGATGCATCCATTAGACTAGAGTACACAACACTCTCCAAATATTAGATAGCATATTACTCATGGCATTGGGGCATCAACGGGTTACATACTGGTAGTTATTAGATTACTATGGAATGACTCACTCGATAGTTTACGTCGGTTGATATAAATATAGTCATACTCGAAATATTGATGTGACAATTTTACCCCATTCCCTTGACTTAAGAATCATGTCAAACTGAAGTCGACTCAAAATTAAAGTCTCTAGCGAGAGAAGTTCGATTAATAATAATTATTGAACCAAGGACTTTGTGTTTAGACTATAGAGTATAATATGGATGATATTAGAATTTGAGTATTACCAAATTCCATAAGTCCAAAGTGATATAATTTTGATGAAGAGGATTGGTGTGAATAATTATCACTGCCATGTAACGCTTAATAATATAGAACTGGATTTTACTGATGCCGAGTAAGCGATAAATCTGGCCATACTGTCCACTACCTGCTAAGTGATGTGTGAACGTTAATATTCTAATTGTTTGACACTAATCGCGAATCAAATTTACACCAAAGAGTCACACAACGGAAACATTGAATTCTCATAAATACCACCAGATTTATTTGATTTATAATTGTTATAAATTAATTAAATTGATTAGTATTTATGAAAAGTTATGAAATATTATTTATAAGATTTTATTTGATGTTTATTGAACAATATTTAATAGTGTGCTTATAATAGTTGTATAAACACTAATCGATATATGATATTGATATACCTTTTAAATTAGATTTAAATACAACAAACATTGTTTGGATTTGAATTTGTTTTGAGGCCCACTAATGGCTTTCTTAGGCTGGATATAGGGTAGAAAATATAATGCGGCCATTGATGGCTTAAGGGGGGATTTTGACTGGTTCAAGAAGTGAATAGGTAAGAGACAAACAAGGATCTTGATCCTACTTTTGCTCTCTTGTCTCTCCTTTATATAAACCATCTTAACCTCACCTGAAAATTTGATTTATTTTTACTCTCTCTCCTATTTGATGCATACCAAGGCTGGCCACACCTCCTTTAAATCCCCAAAATTCAAACATCAAATTAAAAATTCAATTCAATCGTTGGTGGTAAAGCCGTTCGGGATTTAGCAACTTCTTGACATGGAAATGAATTCAAGGAGTTTTGTTCCTCATTTCAAGGTGAAAATTCAAGGCTTTAGTGAAAGGCCTCATTTGCTATTATATATGAATGTTAATATGTTTATTATTTCATATGTTAATCGGATTAGATATCAATATTACGAATTTTTATATTGATGTGTTGTCACATACTGATAGTTATATATATATATATATATATATGTATATGTATGTATGTATGTATTGAAAAAAAACATTTTTATATGTATATTGGCCTATATGCTCATGGCTTAAAAAAATTATTGTTTTTAAATAAAATAACATTGATAAATGCCTTTGATTTATCTAAAATATAAGTTTAAAAGTTTAAGATTATATATTGTATGTTTCAAATGATATACATACGCCATTTATATATGTGTGTGTGTGTGTACATAATGCTTTTGGAAAAAATTATATTTTTCATACATAAATATATTTCACATACATAAACGTAATTATTAATTGAATTTAAAATTGATTATACATTTAAAATTCATACATACATACATATACTTACACTTTTTTTTTCTTCAGAAATTTAAAAAAACATTTTTTATTTTAAATTTTCCTTTTGGATTTAAAATTAAATAATAACTAACTAAAACAGGTACAACGAAAAGTAATAGTTTTTTTAAAACATTCCCTCATGCATGATAATGCAACAAAAAGTAATAGTTTTTAGCTAAATAACGAAGATGATTATCACACCACTAAAACAGGTACAACAGAGTCATCGATTCAGGCAATAAGAAAGCAAACAGAGCAAGAAGAAGAGAAAGGGGATTAAAAATAGATTGGTCTTTGAAAATGCAATCCCTCAAACTACATCTCCATATTTAGTTGCATTAATAGACAATAAAGATACATTAAACATTTCTGAAATGCCCGAGGAGCACATTCTTTTTGTCCTTGAGAAAAGAGCAATTGGAGTAGATAATGATGTAACACTTGAGGATAATGGCACTTCCACGATGATTAACTCAAGTTCACTACCCACCTCTACCAGTGCTGAAACAAACTCTCCACAAACTGTAGGTAGAAAGGTCGACATAAACAAAAGAAATAATATTAGCAAAGAATTCAAGCAAAGATGTCTTTAGCAACCCAAAGTGGGATGAATTAACTCAAAACCCTAAAGTAAAGAAAATATCAACAACAAAAATGAGAAAGAAACCATCCAAGGGGTAGGTATGATTACTATCAATATCTTCTTCTTATTAATATATAGTGTATCATGGAATATACGTGGGATGAATGCACCCTCAAAACAACTTGATGTCATTCATGTCTTAAACAACTATAAACCCTCAATTTATTCATTATTAGATTATAAGTTAGATAACTCAAACTTTGAAAATTTCTGTCACACACTTCCTCATTGATGGAAAGGAAGTAATAACAATTGACAAGGAAGTAAAGAAGAACAATTATATAATGGAATACTAATATTTGGAAGCTACTAACTTCTGAATATGATATGCAATTCATACATTGCAGATTTGAGAATTTTGGAGGACTAATCATTCAAACTACAATAGTATATGCTTTTATTTTTTAAAAGGATATGATATTTTATGGTCTAAGTTGGTTTATATCCATGTAAACTACAATTTACCTTGGGTAATTGGGTGACTTTAACATTATTTTACACACATGGAAAATGAAGCGGTGTACCCATACCTTTTAGGAAACTCAATAAAGTCAATGATTTCAGACTTAAAACTGGATTAATAGAACCTCATATAAGTGGTAATATGGAGATATAGTGAGTTTAGTAATACACAATGCAAAATTTGATGGGGTTCTTATTAACAAAAAGTCCTTTGATAACTTTCCCATGTGTGTTTGCGACACAGCAAGACAAAGTACCGTGATCATACTCCAATCATAGTTAATTTAGATTCAAGGCAAAACATAAATAAAATTAATACTCCTTTCAGATTAAAAAATGGTTGGGTCATGAAAAATGATTATAATTTTAATATATTTGATAATATAAGACATTTTCATGCAATTGAACAGAACAATTTCAATCTGATAATGAATGGAAAAAATCAACTTAAAATAAACAGGTATTATTAACAACTTAAGAGAGGAAGGGGAGAAGTTGAAAAATAACATGGACAGTAAGCCAAATAATAATTAAATAGTTTCAATTTTTTTTGATAATCAACTAACCCTTTCACGTAAATTGTAAATTAAACTAAAGAATCGAATACATAATGCTAAGGTAGATTGGTGAACTAAAGGTAAATCCACCAAATTCTTTCATGTTAAAATATATTCTGACAAAGTAGCAAATGAAGCTATTAAATATTTCAAGAACTATACAATTTCTGAAATAGAATTACCAAATGAGATTACACGTAAAAACAATTTAAACAATAAATTTTACTAGCTCCAATTCAAATGAAAGAAATTACAAATATTATATTCAATTCAGGAGACAATAAAAGTCCTTGCCTAATGTGGTCAGTTCCAAATTCTACAATCAGCATTGGGAAGATATAAAGAGAACTTAATAAGTGTCGTTGAAGAGTTTATGAAATCAGGCAAGCTTGTCAAAAATAATAATCACAATTATAACTCTAATATCTAAAAGCAAAAAACCTATAATGATGAATGGTTACAAGCCAATTTCTTGTTGTAATTACATATATAAAATTATAGCAACTATTTTAAGCAACAGAACAAAAATATTTTTGTTTTTTTTCTTATTTCTTAAAATCAAAGTGCTAGCTTTCACTTTCATCATTCATTCTTGCTGATCTATATAACAGGTAGGCTTATACAAGAGAACTCTTTGCTCTCTCATGAGATGGTTATAAACTTTAATACATCAAAAATAGAACGTCTATGTATGAAAATTGGCATTCAAAAGGCATCTGATAAAATCAATAGAACATTCATTATCAAAATGATGAGTGCTATGGGCTTTCATAAAAATTCTATGAATTAATAAATGAACATATTAGTACTCGAACTTTCTCAATACCAATTCATAAAAACCAATGGGTTTTGTACACAGTACAAGAGGTATTAGACAAGGGGATCCTCTTTTCCCTTATCTTTGGACTATTGCAACGGAATATTTTTCTCATAAATAGATATTGAATTTTAAAAGGAAAATGTATTTCCTATAAATAGAATTAAACCAAGCATTACTCGTCTCATCTATGCAGATGACTGAATGGTTTTTACCAAAGCTGGTATAAAATGCAACTGCTTTAGAAAATATTTTTAAAGAAATAAATTAGCATGCCATATGTTTGCATCAATAATGACATAAACACCTAAATGAGTATAGTAGAGAAACAGGTGAAGGAGCTAAACAAAAAGAAGAAATATCAAGGTACAAAAGTTTTACAATGGTTCCGTTGATCATTGCCTATGTCCACTTAACTTTGTTGCCGATTTAGTTGTTTACAACTGTTGTTCTTATGGGTCAGTATGAATCCTCAGGATTGCAAAAGAATATAGAGAAAATTGTTAAGAGAGCCAAAAGATCCCGAAACGATGTCTCTCCATGCCTATTTATAGTTGAGGGTTGTCGAAAACCTTTTACCCATGTTCTCATCCACGTTCTCCACCTCCAGGGAGTGCTAACCAAAATAGGATCTTAGACACGTCATCAAAGTTCATGGATCTGTACCGATTCATAGGCAAGATCGGTCCCGATCTATAATATTGCTTTATGGACCTTTTCCATAGCTTCGTGTAGATGTGACTTGTTAGTATCTTCATGTTTTCAATCTTGATTGTTCAATGATAAGCTTGTTTCTGGGTCAATAAGTTGGATCATGGCTTTAAGCGCTCGGGAAGTTTGAAGGAAAACGACATGCAATTGATCCAAAGAAGCTTGGAATGGGCTACAATCACTAATGTTTATAAGTAAAGTGAGTTTCAGGTTTTGTGGGTGGAGTTGTGTGGATTGGCATCGATCCATAGGTATGGATCGGTACCAATCCATACCATTATTTGAAAGCTGGACTTCGGTCCTAGTGCTTGAAGCAGTGTGATGTGTGGACCACTTCGGGAGGTTGTTGGCATGCTCATGGTCTCATCACTTAATTCTGTTTAATTTTGGCTGTTATTGCCCCAGATTCTTACCCGATCGGTTTGATTCATTTGAATATGGCTTGGTCAAAATGCTGGATAATACTCGTCCCCCAAAGCACGTCTTGCGAATAGAAGGTGTGTTCCGCTCAAGAATGGATATCAAAATCGATGCAACATTAGTAGTTGAATTTTCTAGCTATTAGACGATCAGGTTATGGCGAATCATCATGTTCCTTTGGGTTCACCTGTAAATAAAAGATCGTTCTAGACCATAATAGCTAAGAACTCGAGTCCTTGCTTGAGTGTCAATCATAGACAATCATTCCGTGTTCTCCTGGAATTAGTAAGTCGTGGATCCCATCATGAACCAGGATCATCCTATGTTCATCTGGGAGTTGGCGGTCACATGTTGAAATTAATGCCTCGATTCCATAATCGTTGATGAACCATTTCAAGGTCAAATGGAATTCAAAGACAAAGTCTAAATCTCAATTCCTTTGGGTCATGCATTCAATGAATGATTTAATTTTTGGTCGCTCCAGATCGTTAGTCGAAAGCTCGATCCTACTAGGTCGCTACTCGATCTCTCTGGATCGTTGGTTAAAATATCAATCTCTCCGGATCGTTGGTGAAATCCATGATCTCTTCATATCATTAGTTGAATCTATGGGCATTTCGGGATGATAGTTAAGTCCATGATCTCTCCGGATCATTAAACATCCAATCTAGGGTTCGATCTCTCTAGATCCTTGCCGAGTCCAATCCGCTTGCTCTTCAACAAGGGGACTTAGTGACCAAGCAAGCCCATCCGCTCACACTCAAGGAGGTGACTTACTTTTCATGCCAGTCAAATCTACTTGCTCTTCGACAATGGGACTTGTACCTTGTGGTCATTGCCCCATCCGTACGGATGAGATTAGCACGATCAATATCGGTTATCGCATTCAAGTGGATTTCAAAAATAAAGCATTCATTTAAAGGGTTCAAATCCAAACATTAACAAATGTTAAGTCTAACAGCATGATAACTGCCTCATCGGGTGTTACAGCCTAACATCTAGCTTAGAGCATGCTTGGTGTCCGATCGAGGTCTCATACATGATTAAGTGGCTCTACTGGAATATTGCATCATTTATTGAACATGAGAGTAAAGAGTGAGAATTGAACCTAGTTTCCTACCATCCTAATCATGAGATGACCATCCTTGGCTTTGATCTAAGGCCATTTCCATTTATCGCGGATGATGGCTGCTCCTGTACCACCACAGCTGAGTTTATCACATGCTACTGCGATTGGTTGTTTCTGGCCCATTCCTCGATCTAATCATGTAAGTTCCTGTAAACATTTTTTCCATGCCCATCTAGCTCGTGGTGCAAGCAGTACTTTCCTGACCTCCTCTCATAGTCAGAGGGCGCTCTAGTTTTCGATAGGGGATTTGTTCCCTAGTAACAAGGTAAATCCGCTCCAAGGTCTTGTTCAATTTCTCGTGAGAAGAGAATTTCGACTCCCTTCTCTGCAACTTTGATCCTCCAAAGCCATTATCCATCTTTTTCTCCTTTATCTTTACTAGATCTACCCCGGATCGTCCTTCGCCTTCCATAGCATTAATTTCTTCCTTTTCATCTTCAGTGTCCTCCTGTCGTAGGCATCTTTCGGCCTTATGACAAAATATTGCAAGATCCATCGATGATTCTTACTCCAAAGCAACTTATAATCTATTTTATTAGCCACTTCTAAAACTGCAGCCATTAAAACCATTGATGGAACTGGTCTATCAACCGTGGAAGCTGCCATATTGAATCTTGTCAAAAAATCATGAGGGTTTCTACGGCCCTCTGCTTCACACTTGACAGCATCATTACATTCTTGGTTATGAAATATGGACCCAAAACTGTTTCTTGAATTTGTCCGCCAATTCGGCCTATGTGCTAATGAAACCGTTTTCCAACTGTCTAAACCATAATCCTACAAATCAATCAGATACAAAGGAAAGCACCATCCTATCACTTCTTCAGATGCACCTAATACTTCCATGTGCTGGATGTACCTCTTCAAATAAAGCATTGGATCCGTCTTTCCGTCATACATCTCCAACGTAGTTAGCTTGAAATTTAGTGGATTCCTAGTGTACCGAATGTTCGGAGCAAATAGACACATGTTGGCATCCTCCTGGCTCGGATTAGGTAGTCCACCCCTTATTGCTCCTCTTACCATCTTAATAAGTCTGTCATTATAATCTAAAGAAACTCTTAAGTTTGCATTTTCAACTTGCTCCTCTTTCCTACGAGGGAATTTTGGTAAATATTCATCCGATTGTGCATCTACATTCCAATTTACATTCAGATGCTCAACATTGTTCCCTAGACGTGCTTCATTTCCATCCAAGTTAATATTGGCTATGCCCCTATGTTCTTGAGGATCAGTATTGATCGATGCTTGGGGATCAGTATCGATCCATACAACTCCTTCGGGGGTCGTTCTAATTTGCTTCACTCTATTTCAAAGTGCATTTCCTCTAGCTCCAGGCCTTTGATTCTAGTTTGCAGCTACTCCAACTATTCCTATATGTCCCATTCTCTTGAAATATCCTTCTATCATTTCTTGACAGCAGGCTATCATTCTTTCCTACATTTTCAGCATCATAGTCTCCATCTCATCCCTAGTTATATAGATGGATGAGGGGTTAAATCCCAAGGATGCCTATTGGATGCCCTCTTGTTGATTTTCTCTAGTAGCAGTCTTCCTAGTTGATTGTCTCATCATCATAAACATTCTCAAGTTTCAAGTTGCTAAATTTAAGTGCTTCTCAATGAAAGCACGAAAATGTTTACATCAAAAAAGGCACAAACACCAAATGAGTATTGTAGATAAAAGAGTGAAGACAACAAATAAAATAAAGAAATATTAAGACACAAAAGTCTTATAGTGGTTCGGCTATCTTTGCATATGTCCATTTTACTTCTTTACCGATTTGATTGTTGTTTACAACTGCTATTCTTATGGGTCGGTATGGATCCTCGGCATTACAAGGGAATATAGAGAAAATTGTTAAGAGGGCTAAAAGATCTCGAAACAATGCCCCTTCATGCCTATTTATAGCTAAGTGTTGCTGGAAATCTCTCACCCATGTTCTCATCCATGTTCTCCAGTTTCAGGGAGTGCTAACTGAAATAGGATCATGGTCATGCCATCAAAGTTGGCATGGGTCGGTACTGATCCATAAGATTGCTTTATGAACCTTTTTCATGGCTTCATGTAGATGCGACTTGTTAGTATTTTCAAGTTTTCCATCTTGATTGCTCAGCTATAAGCTTATTTCTAAGTCAATAATTTAGAACGGTGGTGGAATGGAATCCGTGACTATTAGCGCTCGAGAAATTTGAAGGAAAATGACATGTGATCGGTACACAGAAGCTTGGAATGGGCTATAATTACCAATGTTTAGAAGTAGAGGGAGTTTGAAGTGTTTTGGGTGGAATTATATGGATCGGTACCGATCCATACCTTTGATTGAAAGTTGGACTTTGGTCCCGATGCTTGAAGTAGTGTGATGTATGGACCACTTCAGGAGGTTGTCGCCATGGTCATAGTCTCATCTCTTGATTCCATTTGAGTTAGGCAGCTATCACTTTGGATTCTTTCTCGATCGATTCAATTCGTTTGAACATGGCTTATTCAAAAGGCTGGATAACACCAGAGTTCAAGTTAATGAATGTAAAAGAAAAATATATTTTAGTTGGCAGTGTTTACTAAAAATAGTGGTGGTTAATATTTTGAAAATAAAAGAGGATTCCTTGCTAATCAAACATCTATGTCTAACTTTGTCTTCTAATCAAATCGTAGACATAGAATGTGCTATATTTATAGATAAGATTCAAGAAAAAATTAGTATGTGGACCATTAAATTAATATATATTAGGCAAAGTTGAACTAATCCAAACTGCAGTATATGCTATGATTGCATACTAGATGCAAAAACGCCAAATTTGTAATGATCCATGTTTTACATATCATAGAATCGTTAAATATTATTATTTAAATCATATGAGACTGTATGACTCTAAAACTTTGGAAAATGACTATTATGGACATTCCCCATCTTTTGAATTTTCATCGGACGGTTTAAACCTGAATTCTTATAAGATCTATAACTTTTGATAAGGTGTGGATTAGGGTATGAAACCAATTCCATTAGATCACGATGATGATTTCTTTTTCCATAGAGTGGTCATAAAAGGAAAATGGGTTTACAATTTAGGAGATATGCTTGATTAAGTTCTATTTTTAGTTGGACAGAATAGTTGGTAATTAAATCAAGCTCACACTTAGGCTCACCAACCAATTTCGAAAATTGTGCCTAATTGGGGGTGATAGGACAAATCTAAAACATTTCCTGCTTCGCCGAAACAATTTCAAACCTCCATTAACCCTAATTTAATCAAAAGCCTCTCCTTTCTTACTAATCTTAGCCAAATCCATCATTAGAAGGGTAATTAGTGAATAGGATTATAGATCTATCATTTTGGGTGCTTTGGATTTAGATTTCTTATCGTCAATTTCAGACTTGAGCATTAAAATTGGTATTTTGAGTATTAGGTGAGTGATTATTGATCTCTCACTATTCTATGTTTGTCCATGTAGTTAAAAATGATGTCTTAAATATAACTTACATGTTAAAACAATTTTAAAATTTAATCTTTCCCTCATTTATGCTTATGGCCGAAATTAAAAAGATTAAAGTATATTATATATGGCTTTGCAACCTCTTTTTGGATCATATTATCATTTTAATGTAAAGTTAGATCTAGGTAGGTTCTTATATATTTATCATGCTTGGATGGATTGCTTATGTTTAATGAATGTATGTGGATGATGACTGCTATTGCACATTTTGTTTGATATGGTTTGTTAGTGTTTAATATAGCTAGGATGTGGTTGTCAATTTGGGTAAAACGTGGATAAAAATACTTAAAATTGTATGAAACTTGGAGGAGGAGCTCAAAATGAGGGAAGGAATCCACACTTCAAAACATAGGTCATTTGAGGGTGATTTGGGCACTCGAATTCAGTAAAAGTTCCAAAACAGGTCGGTAAAATAGGTTATTTGGGGACCTAGGCTGTGAAAATTCTAGAAACACTTTGGGGAAGACAAGGAAATGGATGTATGGAATAAACTCCAAAATTTAGGGAAAATCCATAGATCAATACTAACCACCTTTTGGTATCGGCCTGGCTCTTATTGGTTTTCAACCTTTTTTTGGGGATCATGGAAGCTGCTGAAGTGTTGGGGTGTATAGCAACGAGGAAAGGATCTCAAACCAAGCAATAATGAAAGAGGTTGGGGTATAAATACTTAGACAAATATTGGGCTAAGCAATTTAGGTTGGTACCAATTCGATCGGATCGGTAGCGATCTAAATTTATTTGGCCATTTCTAGACAAACTTCCAGGGGATGCCGAGGAGGCCTTAAAGGTCATGCTGAAGGTGTTTGTTTATTCTAGTGACATTCGGTTGTGATATGGTAGCATGATGAACGATGATGGCTTCGGGACTTTGATGATGATAACTCGATGGTAAGGGAGTTATGTTCCAATTATGATGGCTCAATGTTGATGAGTCATGAAGATGATTGTTCACAATGGCAGGTTTATGAAGGGTAACCCATGGATTGAATGTTGGCTAGTTATATTATGAAAAGAAAGGAATGTGGAATGCTTCCTTGAGGGTGAATGGAAAGATGATGGAGCAAGGAAAGGGCTCGGATACACATGCTAAGATATCGTTGATACTTATAGTGTTTTTAACGCACTCGTAAGTAGGGGTATGGTGAGGAAGCTCATTGAGTATTTGGAATGGCAATCCTGGATCAGTAGAATGGATCTATATATCCTAGATCAATGCATGGATTTTGTGTTAGCTATAGGATGGAGGGTGTGCACCGAAATCTAAAAAAATTTCCATTAATCCCAGACAAAGGAATGGTCAAACGAGTTATCATATATACAGGGCGCACTTACTGACAATGAGGATTACGTGATGGATGCTATGTTTAGCTTTGGTTATTTCTCTTATAGTCTATCACTCTAAGGGTATCACATGATGTAGGTATTGTGGATATGGATACGTAGGCAACCCGATGTTGTACTTAGGATGTAGTACACATGTATGTGGTTTGTAGAGTAGCGTATTATTGATTTTATGTTCTAACTCTTTGGTTATGGGGATATGTCAGGTATGGTTTGTATACCCTTGTTCCTTATTATATCGACTTGTATAGAATTTTGGAATTTTTTATCGCTCACACCAGACTATTGTCTGGCTCGAGATTTTATGCTTTCCTTCTTATTATATCGGATACTCTTAAATAAGTAGACTAGATAGTAGGTCTAGGTGGTATGTGGTGGTTGTGAAAAGGATGAGCAAGTTGGAGCTTTCTTGTATTATTACTTATATTTATTCCACTGTGCGACACAGTATAGCCTAGACAATATTTGTTGTTATACTTAGAGATAGTTTTAGTTTATTATCTCTTGCATAAACTCTTCAATTATCTTGTTTAGCCTTATAAATCTATGTACTAAGATATTGTGGTTCATTTAGTTATAGTTGTCATGCCTGTTTTATATCTCTAATATTTATTATTATATTTTTGTTCAGTGGGCTATGTGATATACGGTAGGTTCTGTGATTGTTTCTCTTCTTTCTTTTTTGACAATCATCCTATATTTCTCAAGCATTAAAGCAGCGCACTCTTCAGGTATTTTTGGTGTCGAAGGTGTAGGGCGATCATTTCATTTGGCATCAGAGCCTAGTTAATATGATTAACCTAAGTTGATATCGTGGTGCAGTAGCAATATGGAAGGAGTTATCGCCCTAGATAGTTGAGAGTGTATATATACAAGAGAGAGTCTACTTGTTATATATTTTAGTTTTCAAAACTATATAGAAGTATATAAGTTGCATGCACACACGAGCACCATTGATGTAATTTTCTATTTGAAAGGTTGATCATTCTAGTGATAAAATCCAGAATGTGTTGGCATACAAGAAATGCTGCAAGAAACTCAATCTTTGGAGTCGAGGAAGAAGCGGGCTCGAGAGTTGCTAATCCTCTCTTTTAGGCTATGCTCAATACAATTTTGGCGAACATGCTACAAAATGCCCAAGCAACTGGATTTAATGTTTCTATTGGTGGTGGCGCTCAAGTGCAGGCGCCTAGAGTCGATTTCGCGAGGCTGGATAAGGATTTTGCCAGACTTGGTGCTGAACCATTCGAAGGAATGAAATTGGCTATGGAAGTGTAGGATTGTTTGGATAGTTACAAATAGATTTTTGATGACCTTGAATTGGATGATGCTATAAGAAGAAGGTTAGCTTCCCGACTGTTTCAAAAGAGAGCCATGAACTGGTGGAATTCTATTAAAGTTGCTACTCCTGATGATCGGTTTACTTAGGACTAGTTCAAAACTAGTTTTGATGAGAAGTTCATACCGTCTGCCTAGAAGTCAATGTTATTTAGGAAATTTGCATACTTGAAGCAGGTGGACATGTTTATCTTCGAGTATATAGTTGAGTTTGATGCTTTTTAACATACGAGATGTCTTTCATTGACACTCCCATGAAGAAGAACAAGAAGCCGATTATGGGATTGGATGACTACTTGGGTGAGAAGCCTGTGGGGCACATTGATAAGCCATTTGAGAAGGTGGTTGTGAAAGCCCTTCAAATTGAGAGTTTGTAATCTAACCCAATTCTACCATTGCAAAGGAGGGGTCAACGCCACAGCAAGGCGATGGAGGCAAGAAGAATTGGAATGGCGGAGGAAGCAGTTCCAAAGGGGAAATGCTCAAAAAAAGTACAAGGGGATCATGTCTGCTATAGTTATGGAGATAAGGGTCACTTGATTAGGAATTTCAAGTTTGATGGGAAGAATAAGTGTTATAATTGTGGCAATTCGGACATATACAAAAGAGATTCCCAGAATCAATGTAGTAGAAGCAAGGTGGTGAAGGCATATGCTTCATATATTGTCCCGACTTCGTCGATTGCTCCCTCGAAGAAGGAGAAAGGGAGAAGTATCACTATCCAAGGTATGCTTTCTATTTATGGAATTTCCTTACATGTTTTGTTTGATAAAAGGGTTAGCATTCCTTTATATCAAGTGACCTGATAGATAAATTAGGATTGAGACCCAAAGTCATTGATCGACCTTTAGTAGTGATGAACTTTATGGGAGGCCCTATTAGCCTTTGCGTGGTTTGTCATGGTTCGGTCTTATCGAGTCATGTATGCTCTTTTGTTTGTGATTGCTTTTTTTGAGTTTCATTGGGTTTCAGATTATTTTGGGGATGGATTGGCTGAGGAAGTATGTGGTAGTTGTGGATTGCGAGAAGCTGTTGGTGCGATTGGGGTTGAGGAAGGATGGACTGTAGTGATTGGCTATCTACCAGAGGATGGGATTATGGTTAGCTTTCTATATTTTCTCAAGGTCCCACGTGATGAGTTTTCATATGTGCATACTATTAGAGAGTATCTGGTTATATTTAAGGGGTGGCTGGATTGCCGCCATACTAATAGATTAAGTTCCACGTAGACTTGGTGAAGGATGCCAGACCGATAGTTATGCCCTTGAGGCGTATGGCACTCAGAGGGTTGAAGGAGTTGGAAGTGATAGTGAATGACTTGTTGATGCAAGAGTTTATTTGTAAGAGTATATCCGAGTGGGGCGCATTCGTAGTATTCGCCACTAAGGCGGATGGCTCTCTAAGGTTGTGTGTAGATTACCATTAGCTAAATAAGGTGATGAGGAAGAATAAGTATCCAATTCTATGTATTGATGACTTATTTGATTAGCTTCATGGTACGAAGGTGTTGCAATAGTTAGATCTTGCGATGGGGTTTCCCTAGTTGAGAGTGACATAGGAGAGTATTGATCACTGTGTTTCATACGTCGTTTGGTTTCTATGAGTGGTTGTTGTGCCGCTTAGGCTAACCAATGCTCCGACGTACTTTTTGTTCTCATGAACTGTTTCTCAAAGGATCAGCTAAATAAGCTTGTGCTTGTTCATGGATGATATTCTGATCTACTCTAGGACGAAGGAGAAACGCAAGACTCACCTGATGATTATGCTTGAAGTGATAAGAAGCATAGGTCGAAAGCAAAGTTTTCGAAGTGTCACTTCTAGAGAAGGAAAATAAGATTCTTAGGTCATGTTATCTCTAAGCACAGCATTACAGTAGTTCCTATAAAGGTGGTAGCGATTCAAGATTGGAACCGGCCCAAAACGCTATTAATGTGAGAAGCTTCCTTGGATTGAAGGGATAATATAGACGATTTATCATGGACCTCTCGAATATAGCAGCGTCATTAACTAACTTGATGAAGACGGATCAGACTTTTGTTTAGGATACGAAGTGTGAGCACACATTTGTGAGTTTGAAGAAGAGGTCGATGAGCGCACCGGTGTAGGCTATTTCGAGTTAGAATGAGGAGATGATGATATACAATGATGCTTGTGGTACTAGATTGGGAGCCATACTGATGCAAGGGGATAAGTTTGTCACCTACGCTAGTCAGCAGTTAAAACCACATAAGAGGAGGTACCTGACCCAGGACTTGGAGTTGGCTACGATAAGGTTTGCTATGAAAATTTAGAGGCGTTACCTGTTAGGAGAAAGGTTCGAGTTATTCATGAACCATAAATCGCTTAAATAATTTTCTCCTAGAAGGATCTCATCCATCATCAGCAGTGATGATTAAAGTTCTTGGCCTCTTACGACTTTTGTATTTCCTATACATTCGGCAAGGGAAATGCAGTCATCAATGCAATGAGCCAAAGATATACCGGTTTGGGGATGATGTTCCAAGAGTGGAAGCAGCTGGAGTATATCATTGGCTATGACTTCAGAACTCATTGCGAGTTAGAGCCAGAGTGTCGGCAAGCTTGACAATCAAACCTATTTTGAGTTAGTAGATCAGTGCTAATCAGTGTTGAGATGTTAGATTAGCGAAGATCATAGAAGAGGTAGAGGAAGGAGAAGAGTTTGAGGAGATGAAGCAGTATAGACTCGACCATGATGGTTGGCTTTGTAAGGATGGGAGATTGTTTGTTCTCGATGTTGATGGATTATGGAATGAGGTGCTAAAGAGTGCCATTATTCTAGGTTGACTATAAATCCCGACGGGTAATAAGGTGTACCATGATATGAAGCAAACGAATTGTTGGGAAGGGATGAAAAAGGATGTAGAGAAATTTATCTCGAGGTGTATGAACAGCAATTAGTAAAGGCAGAGCAAATGAAGCTCAATGGGTTGATGCAACCACTTGATTTTCCCGAATAGAAGTGGAACAAGTTTCGATGGACTTTGTAACATTCTCGGCTTTAGAACTAATTAAACTGGTAATTAATATAAATTTTTAGGATTAATTGAGAATTAATTTGAAATTTGAAATAAATATATTGCAAGATATTGTAAATAGAATTTGGGTTGAAATTCAAAGATAAATATTTTATAAAATTAATTGGATTTAAAAGTTATATTTTGAATATATATATATATATGTATGTATGATTATTTATTAAGTGTATAAATTGTTTTCAATTTATTTTTCTTTTAAAAGTTGTATAAGTATAAATAATTGAAAATGTATGTATAATGTGTGTGTGTGTATATATATATATATATATATATATTTAAAAAAACAAGAATGAATAAAGGTTTTAATATACATATATATACAAATCTTTTGAGATTAAATAAGATTTGATAAAAGATTTAAATTACTTTTCTTTTATATATATTTGGAAATTAATAAGGAAACGTGTATATATATATATTTAGAATTGGTTTTTAAACATATATATAAGGAGATTTTATAAAAGATTTAAAATACTTTTCTTTTATAGTTAGTATATATGTAAATAAACATTTAAGCTTTGATATGAATAAATCTCTTGTATTTATAAGTACATTTATGAAACTATATATGTCTCCTTTTGAAATTAATGAGTTGAATATAATTTGTATATACACAAAACATAAGAGATAAATAAATTCACAAATTATAAAATGATAGGGTTAAAATATAATTTATAAATAAAATAAAGTAAAGGATTTAGACATAAAAATGCTTCTATTTTACAAGTGTAAATTAAAGGAAAATATAAGCAAACAAGTGTTAACATAAACAACAAGTGGCAAAATAAAAATATATTAGAGAAAGAAAGAAACCAGGTTAATATACCAGTTTTCTCTTCATCTTCATTCTGAAAATTTGAAATCTGATATCAAAGAAAAAATATATTTCTTCATCTACTTTCTCTTCATCAAAACTGAAAAACCAAAAGAACAAAAGCAAATTTAAATCAAAACCTAAAAAGCATTCAACCTCAAATCTTTAACCTGGAAGCAACAACTCAAGTAGCAGATATAATTCAAGCCGAGTCAAATAATAATACATTCAAGTTCAAACTGGAAAACAGAAACATCTCAACCTAGAAACAAACCTGTAATCAAGTAAAGGTCAAGTAAGTGTTCAAGTTTTAAAGATAATGCAAAGATCAGAATCAAGAACAAGCAACAAATAAAATACAAAGTTACATATTTTATCAAACCTGTCCTCTGTGCAAGGTGAGCAAACTTTCAACCTTTAATCTACTTTATTGCCTGTGAGTTAAAATTCATTTCTCATCTTGATTTCTAATAATAGTGATGATGATGACCTGGAAGTGCATTTGTATGAATGGAAATGTGATGTACGTATATAAAAATACATACGTTAGTGACTGTGTGCATGCATGAATTAAGAATACATGCCTCTGTTTTAATTCCCATAAGCTAAATAAATTTCAAAAAAAATCAAATTTTCTTTTTCCAATCATTTTTAGGATTCGATTTTTAAAGGAAATATGAAAGTGTAAACCAGACTTGATTTTTAAAAATGGTTTCAAAAAAAAATATTATGTAATTATTTTTAAAACAGGAAATTTCAATAGAAAAGAATTCAAGTCAGGAATTCGACATTTAAAATTTTAAGTTTTGATTTCATAAATTGATTTGAATTTGAATATGGTGATTTTTGATGTTAAAAACAAGATTTTTAAGTTTAAGAATCATGCAAATTCTCGAGTTGAACGAGAAGTGGAAGATGGGCAATTTATGTTGATCAATGAGGTATTATTCGTTGCGATCAAGGCTGAAGGGGGCTGGGATATCAGGGATCACCGAAAAATGGAATATAGATTTTTAGTTGGTCGTGGTGATTGATCAGTCGCAGTTTAGGGTTTAAGCCCAGATTGTAATTAGTGTCGGAAAATTGATCACTGCAACATCGTCGAGGCCATTGGGTCGATCGCACCAAGGGAAAGCTTCGCAAAGGTCGATGGCGGAGTTTTGGTCAGGATGGCGTGGATGATCGAGGCTGGGATCGTCGGCGAGGGGGTAGTTTTTGTTGAATGGGTTGGTTCCAAGAAGAAGCAGACTTGTTCGATTTTGATTTCCAGCATGTATCGTTGATCTTGTAGGTCAGGTGAATCGGGAAGGTGATTGTCGACGTAGTGATGATCGCGACGTTGGTCATAGTTGATCGGATCGAGGGTGAAAGTGCACGTGTGCACTTTTGTGCCTGGTTGATCGAAATGTTTGGGAAGAAGCGTTGTCCTCGGGGATTCACTCGAAGTTTTCTCATGTTTAACTCGAAGAAAGGATGTATGCGAATGTTGCTTCGGGGTTTTGGTAGTTTGCTCGAGGTTTTTCCTTGTTTATCTCGAGTCTGTTTTTGGTAACTAACCAGCTTTTAAAATGCAAGAAAAATAAAAATATTATTAAGTTTTAAAGTTATTTGAGGGATTAAGTTTCAAAGGAATGTTGCTAATTTTTCAAAAAAAAACATTACAAGTTTAAATCAGTTTTCAAAGATTTACAATGTTTTAAATTTTTTGTTTAAAGATAATTACATAAAGGGGTAATAATAAATAAATTTCTAAATGTTTTCAAAATGAAATTTAAAGATATAATTAAAAGGTGATTTGAGTTAAGAGTGTTAAACTTTAATTAATCAAGAGAAGATCTTAATTGATTTTGTTTGTAAATTAATTTCAAGTATTTATTTCAATAAAAATTTAAAAGGTGTAGTTAAGTGATTAATAAAGATAAGTGGTTTATCTCAAAATAATTAAGGTCTTATTTAAGGGTGGTTAATGTGATTAATTAAGAAGATAATTAATCATGGTGATTAATTTATTTATGAAAATGATTAGAGAATTAATTAATGATCAAAGGTTAATTAATCAAGTGATTATGAGATGATTGCTTAATGGTAAGTAATTAAAGGGCTAATTACTGAATGAAATTAATTAAGGGATAATTAATTAATTAAAGATAATCAATTAATTTAGATTGATTAATGTAAGTAATTAAAGGTAATTAATTACTTAAGGATAATTACTTAATTAAAAGTAATTAATTAATGATTTGAGTTGATTAATCAAATAACTTATTAACGGATAATTAATTAATATGGATAATTAATTAAAGTAATTAATTTGAGGATAATTAATTAATTAAAGGTTAATTAATTAATGAAAGTGATTTGGGATAATCACTTGTTGTAATTTTATTAATTAAACGGTAATTAATTAAGGGTTAATTAATTATGTAATTAAATTAAGGTTAATTTAATTAATGCAACTAATTAAGGATAGTTAATTAAAGTATAATTACATAATTAAAAATGTTAATATTTGATGATTAAAGGTTAACTTATTATTTAATTGAGATTTATTAATTAATGTTTTACGGTTAAATAAATTTATTATTAAAGGTTAATTAATTAAAGTAATTTGTAATTGATTAATATGAATTAACCGGGTAATTAATCTGATTTAAATTAATCAGATAATTAATTGATTCTTACTTATGGATGTTTGGATTGTATGAAATGCTTTGAATTGTTTGATGTCCCTGATGTGTGATGCTCTGTTTTGATTTGAGCTGTAATGAATGTAATTTAATTATTTGTGATAAATGTAAATTATTTATCTGTGATGAATTTATATTATTTATTTGTGAATCTATGAATGAAGATAAGCGTTATAGGATTATACCGCTTATCGATATTGCTGTGTTTGAATCTGTGATGATTGATGTTGTTGCACTATTCTGTAAAACCCTTGGACTACATCATACACACACAAATATGGATTTCATGGGAAATCGGTTAAGTCACGGATATTTTGAAATTAAATATTATTTTGTTTTAAATTCGAATTTTGAATTCAAATGGTTTTGGAAAAGGAATTGAATTGAATATGGAAAGCTTTTGGAAAGAAACTTTTAAAGTTGAAATTTAGTTTGAATATAATATATCTGATTTAAGTTTTGAAATTGTTTCGGAAACTGGATTTGAAAAGTGGTAATACAAGTTATATAATATATATGGATTTTAAAACCATCTTTAAAGTATTTTAAAATTATTATTTTGGGAATTAAATTTAACCCAAGTCTATACTTTAAAGGATATAACTTGTGCATATTTGATCGGATTTTTTCCGAAATGAAAACTCTATTTTCAAATGATAATGGCTTTCAAATAAAGAAAGGATTTTCGGTTTTTGTTGAAAAGGTTTCAAATTTGAAATGGAATTGTTTTGAAAACTATGAATGAATCTTTGATAAAGATTGTTGAACTTTGTTTTGAAATTGAAGAGGATCTTAAAGGTGTATCTTTTGTATAAAAGATTTGGTATTGAAATAGTTTTGAAAGCTATGAATGAATCTTTGTGAAAGATTGGTGAACTTTGTAAAGTGAATCTTTTGTTTGTAAAGATTTGGAAATGGCAATTTGTTTAAACCATTTAAAGGAAGGGTTTGGACTTTAAGTTGTGACTTAACTAAGTTCCCACTTTATCTATATGCTTTTTAAAATAAAGCGCTCACTATTCGGTTTAGCCAGGAGAGGACTTTATGTCATATAACCCATTTCGAATAGTGATACGATGTAATGGATACATTTGAAGACCGGTGGTGAATACCGGGTATTTTCGAGAACGAAAGGATTACCCATCGAATGTCTCTTCACTAAGTCGCATCGGTATAGAGATCTCCATATGTGATGGGAGTCCGATCGGGATTGTGAATACCCGAATTGCAAGGGCTTCTTTGTGAAGTGCCCTCGGTTGTGTTCGATCCCGGAACAAACTTGTAGGGATGTATGTCTGACGATACACTTTGAGATGTAAAGCTGGTTTCTATCAAATACATTTCTGTTTGGTGGCGGTGAATTTATTCTCTTAGCTTAACACCCTTCTTTGAGACGTACAAGCTCAGAGGTTATGTGGTTGATTTTTACTAGTGATACATTCCAAATTTGGTAATGTGGCATACGAAGTGCTGCAGATCATTTGTTAATCAAAGCAAGGATTTCGTGTAAAGTGTAGCTTTATGGACGAGATTGCATCAGGGCCTCACTCTCCGGAAATGGTTGAAACTGGAAAGATGCGGCAAGGTTATGAGGGTCGCGCCCTATAGGGTATGTTCATTCCCTTTTGGAAAAGGCTGGTATCATGGTATGGAGCCCAGATATTTAACTCATGTGGTTACTGCAAATTCATTACTTTGTGGTTGTTGCTTTGTGGTTGAGAGCTCTTGGATAAAGGTCGCAAATGACCGGGGGATGGCATGCTCGTGTAGTAGTTGCCTAGTTACAGAGGTAAGCCGGCCTTGTGTTGGCAGAGATCCGGTTAGGTTCTTGAGGCGTCCCTCCAGAGGCGTACCCATGTGGCCCAGGAAGTTCCTTGCCTATCCATTTGTTGGAAATCCAATCATCCATACGCGCCTTGTACGGTTTTAGTTGTATAACCTGCCATTTACTTATGGTGGTCACCACTGTTTAGATGGTAGCTATAGTAGGCATACAATAATGGTTGTATGTTGGCTAAGATTAATATTATACTTTCGAAATATTTTTTGCACTATGCACTAACAATAATATCAAAAGAATTTTACGTATCAAGCATGTTTGACTATCATAAGGAGAAATCTCCTCCAATTCTGCGTTTGCATTGTGTGTGCGGCGGGAGGCCTTATGGTAGTTTCATTTTTCAAAAACATTGCGGATTTCTTTTAAATTCTTTTGTTTTGCTTTTGTTAAAGATAAATTGTTTTTGTTTGCTCACACCAGTCCCATGACTGACCTGGTGGGCAATCTAGAGTTGGGTTTCAGATAATCAAATAGTAGGTGTAGATTCGATACTATCCACCCTTTGGATTTTGGCAATCGCATTTGGATCAAGGTTGCTTAGTTCATCGTGATGGTGGTTCGAGCTTTTGGATTGGAGTCGTTGGAGCTTTGGCAATGGAGATGCATTCTATTGGATCCTCATTTTCTCACCTGGAAATTCTATTGGAGTTATCTTTCCACTGTTGATGGTTGCAAAGTTTAGACCATCCAGTTGTGTTATATTTCCGCTGTTATCTTGTATCTCTGATGTTGATATCAATTGTATCAATGTGTTGTATCAAATGTTGTATATCGATGATATGTTCATTTTCTTACGCTGTGTTGTTGTACTTAATGTGTTATAAGCTCCGGCACGAATCGGATTCCAACGGTTGAATCTGCGACATGGGAGTACAAGTGAAGTATGGGTGTCGATTTTCGAACGTAGAAATTCGGATTGTGACAACTTGGTATCAGGGCTAAAGGTTGAACTTTAGCTTTTGGAGTATAACACACTAGGTAACTCATTAGAGATAGGGTGAAGTATACCCTAGAATGAGTATATCTCTAAGATATTCGTTCTTTTGCCTCAGTAAATTCTCTTACTATCCATTGATAGTGACACTTCAAGAATTTTGATTTTTAGTAGTGCTCAAAAAACGCTATTAAAAGTTTTAGCAGCGTTTTGATAAACGCTGTTATAAAGCCCGCACTAAAAATACCTGATTTTTAGTTGCACTTATTCAACGCTACCATAAATCGTTTTACTGCAGCGTTTATGAAATGCCACTAAATTCTTTTTTTTACAGCGTGTATAAAACGCTACCAAAATGTACTTGGTCTGCTCAAAAATATTTTGGTAGCGTTTGTTAAATGTTGTAATAGAGGACGTAGTTTATTGACAAAGCCTGTAGCCGCGTTTATTAAACGCTACTATGTATGCTCTACTTCGACCCTTTAATTTTTGTAGAGGTTTTTAGTAGTGTTTTCGAAATGCTACTAAAAATATTCTAGCTCTGCCTATCAATTGCCTCCAATTCAATCTTGTTCATAGCTTATAACATAATACTAAACACATACACATTAAACAACCGCAAAATACATATACACATACACATTCAAACATAAACACATTTAAAAACCATAAAATACATAAACAATATGTTAACCGTACATAGAAGTTTACACAACCGAACAGTAGTTTCAAGACAATAGGTTAAACTTACATAGAAATTTACACAACCGAACTACGTACCACAAACAATATGCTACTGCTGTAGTTAAAGTACCATAAACATCTGAACTAAGAAAGTACAATAAACAACCAAACTACCTAACAAGTACGATAAACTAGTGTTGCTACTGCTCATTCTTCAGAAACGCCTACCTGTAGACAAAATATAATCAACAGTGAGACTCAAGTTATAATCAATACTGAAATAATAATAACAGTACCATCAATACTGAGAAAACAATGAGACTAAAGTTATGCACAACTGAATATGTGCAATCTTATGTTCAACTGAATATGCACAACTGAATATGAAAACTAAAATAATGTGCATGTTAGTTTTGGCCAAGAATAAAATGAAAATGAAGATTTGTCATCAATGTTTTGTACATTTTATCTCTTCCTGTACATTATCATATACTCAAACACAGATTTTCATACACTCGAACACAGATGAAAATATAAGTGTACATGAATTATTTTAGATAGTGAAATTAGGTAGGTGTAAGAAGTCTGCCAGACCTATATGGATACGACCAAACACGGATTCAAAAAATTCATAACGATAGATGCATTTGTTGATAAAAATATGGGATAATAATATAATATGGTCCTAGTATGTAAAATGACTGGAAACTTAGGATCATAAATTATCTTTTAAGTACGTATAATTAGTCGATATAACTTATGGCTACTGATGGATTAAATCGACGACTATTACAGTTAATACATACAACATAAATACCATAATTTGATAAGCCTGATCATAGTAAATTCCAACATAAATTCTAACTTATTCACATTGTTGCATATTCACATAAATCATTCAAGTACAACAACTCATTGCACATCTACAAGCAGGTTACAATGAGGCAATTTAGAGGAAAATTTCAAATAACTTTGAAGGCAGCCCCTTTTCTAATCGCTTAGTCATTATAATTATTTGAGCTGATGGTTTAAGTATTTTGTGGCTACTGGTTATCCATGATGGTAATTTTACAAGAAGTTTTCAATTACATAAAGAATTACATACCTTTCATTTTGGTTTCATAATGACTTTTGCTATCGGCCAAGCTATGGGAACGCCAAAGGCATCTTCCATGCACGTCAACTCCGATGTAGTTCTCCATAGCACTGCATCCGGAACTCTCACAATTTCGACCCAAATTTTTACAGCATCACGTCCAATGGATGACAATGGACCACCGATATTGGATCAGTTGAAGCGATAGTTCCTTCAGCCACTACTTCGTTCGTTTCACCCACATCAATCAACTTGCATTTAATATCTTTTGTTAGCTTTGCAATCGGCTGGAAAAAAATGGTGCATATTTCAAACAGTGCATATTGAAAACTGTGTACTTATTTTAGAAACCAAAGCATACAAAATGCAACAACACAGTGGTGCAAATTTCAAACAGAAGAAACAAAATACAAACTACAAAATATTTCCAGCATATTTACTTACATGTTGTTGTGGTTTCTTCGCGATTATGGGTGTGGATATCACGGGAGAAGTCGCACAATTTACATTCCTACCAACTGCATCTTTATTAACTTCAACTTTTGATTTTGGCCATGCTACTTTCCTACCAACTGCATCTCTAACGCATGACATATCAAATGTGGGTCGCCACAAATAGGCATCTCCATTTATCACATTGGCCATCCAAATCGCAAAGGCAGCCGGACCGAGCGGAATACCATTAACAAGATGTTGTGGATCTCTGGCATAGATTCTTCCTTCGGCAACTACCCCTTCACCCTCATTCCAACCATAAATCTTGCACTTGTCATTTTGGGCGCTGCTGTCACTCTAAAAAGGAGAAGTGTAAATCAAAAGTTTAGTGATTAAGTGAAAATATTGTACAAGACATATTTCTAAATTAAATTTGTGGAAGACCGATGTAAATATTATGAATTATAAAATTTACCGTACTGACTTCATTCAGCTGTCCTCGAAGCGCCCTCTTAATGCAATTTAATGGCCATGCTACTACCTTATTCTCAGCGTTTTCTAATACTGTCATTTCAGGTATAGGCCTCCATAAGTAAGCATCTGGTTCTTCCACGAAATTTATAATAACGCTCACAGCATTTGGTCCAAGACGAATGCCATCGATAAACTCATTTGGGTCCATGGACAACACTCTCCCATCGGCTACAACTGTAGAGGTTCTATCCCAATTCAACATCGAACATACGTCGTCATTGCTCTACAATTATTCAATAGAAAATTATAGCAATTACTGAATCAAAAACTAAAAATCCAAATGTTATTTCTTGAGTAATATAATTATTATTTTTACCAATTCAGGTGTGCTCCCTTCTTTCAAACTTTCTTTACCCTGCAGCAAAGCACTAATATTAGGATACATTAATTTTAGAAGCACTGAAGTGGATAAGCATAATACTTAAAATGTTAGTAGAATCAGTCCAACAAATTTGAATAGCAGAGTACATACAAAAAATCAGTTGCAGTAGCATCATTTACAAACATGTGTGTTTGAATTCATTATTTTCAAAATTATTATATAACAAAAAACCAGTTGTTATGCACTGTTTTGTTATTCCCAGTTACTACAATGTTTTTATATATACTTTAATGCTATGCATATTTGCAATAAATTATAGGTGCACCAGTATACCTTTTTCATCATAGACATACCTTTTATGTTCAGTGATCAAGTGTCAAGACGGCATGTGCACCCCAAACTTGTTGAGAGTTTAATTTGAGAAAAAATGAAAAGCAAGCAGGAACACATATACTACATACACTATTTGGATACTCAAAATGGACGCCAAAGATTTATGTGAACAGACGACATTAGAAAAACTTTTATCCATCCATAAAATGATCTTCAGCAGAATATGTCAAAGAAGGTATAAACTAAAGAGGAAAGGCCCATCAACTAATTTTGTTACAATGTTCTCTGGTATAATATGATTGTAATTTTATTAATAAAAGCAGATGGAGAATAAGCTGCATTTGCATGTGTGAATTTATTCATCTACTATATAAGAATAAATAACTTTGAAAATTGTAATTGCGTGCCAAAATAAATAGTACTGGAAATCAATCATTAATTTAAATAGGAAGAAAGCATCAAATTATTATATAGTTGACGCCAAAACAAATATCATTCCATGATAAACAAACTTAAACATTCTTGTTGCCTAAATAAGACATGATACAAGAGAATATCCCAACGGATAAATAGACTCATTTAATAAAGATTTTAGTGACCCATTCCAAAGTTACTATAACCGATAAATAACAAAAAGAATTCGCGAATATGAGACTCAACATTTGTCTCTTACAAACCATTTGAAAAGGTAGGCCCTGGACTAGGCCAATAGACAACTACCTAACACGCCTCCAACATTTTAAGGGTCTCCAATTATTATAACATGTTATTCCTAGTGAGCAATGCAGCTACAATAGGGCCTTAATTAGCAGAGTCTGACCAAGCTTGGTATTTTCACACTAAAACAAAGTGTTGCTTGTTGTTCGGTTCACTTGCTGCCTCAAGCCATTGTAACCAGTGTTTTCCCAATGTCATTCCCAGTGTTTTCCCAATGTCTACTTAATAAATTACTTTTAAAAGTTTACCTTTTGGTCCACCAGCATATATACCATACCCCACAATTCTGCTATTTCCTCTCGACATTGAGATAGTTGTTTATCTCTGAACTGGGCCACAGGTAGCTTGGTTAAGGTGCATCCCCTTCCAAGTGCCCTTAACCGTCCTGGTTTATCTTGTCCCAATACATTTGCAAGAGCATCTCCATTGACATTCTATGACGAGCTGGACTGTGACAGGCTAACAAATTTTTTAATCTCTGTCTACATAAATAAATACATAGATAATGTACGATGGTAAAATCATCATAGTTTCAGACAATTTTTATACCGATAAAATAAAAAATTCTTACAATAGTATTTGCAGCTTCCATGGTCGCTGGTTCACCATTTTTTTAATGTGAGATTTAACCCAAACATCAGCTCTAGTTATGGACGATGGACTTGGACTTCCTTTTTTTAAAATTTAGAAAAACATTAACCAAATAAACTGACAGAAATAAAATAATATTAAATAATGCTATACTTAACTAATTGACCATGTTCTCGGTCAATCTAGCCATTCCCCTACGACCAGATGTGTGTGGAACTTTTTAACCCTAAGGGCCGAATATTTCTCACTTCGTTTTTGGAAATGTTGAAAGATGTTAGAATTTAGTAACCAAAAGCAGATATCTTAATGTTACCTTAAACTCCGAACTTGTTTTGGCCTTCACAAACTTTTTCCATTCGTTCATGTTTTTGATGTTGGTAGGTTTTAGTTTAAGTCCTTCCTCTTCGTTCTCCGCTTTATTTAATTTTTGAACCAATTTTCTTTTTGAGGATCTCCAAATTACTCCCATCTGTTGAAATACGGCTTTTCTTTGCCATTCCTCTTCCAGTTTAAATCTAGCCTGCAGCAATACGTGAAAACATGATATTAACAGTAGAAAGCATGATATTAACAGTAGGTGAATATAAAGAAACATGCTATGGTGAAGCAGAATGCTGTCAAGCTAGTACAAAATTGGTGAATATATGACTTTATGGTCTCTAAATTTTGAAGAAATCTGAATGAAAATCATGAAATAATCACCTGGTCCTGACATTAGACACCTAAAATATATCTATAGGATTTGTACTCTTGAAGATGATAACAACGCCACTAAAAATCAAAATTGGTATGATTTCAATCTCAAGTGAGCGGGGATATTGGTGTTTAAATATTTTAATTCTATCCAATAATCTATGACAACATTGTTTAATTTTTGAATAGTAGCATTTGCAGTCTAGAATAATTGTTTTGAAATCATTGGTCAGCTGATTTTATCAAAAATAATAATTAGAAAACAATGAAAGTTTATCAAAAAACGATTCACTAATTTTATAAGCAAGCAAATTCGTATTGATGTACTTTAATAGATGACTCAAATTATGATTTGTAACACATAATTCAAATCATATTTACATTTTTACCTTAGAAATAATCATCCGGACCGATAAATCTCTGTCATTCTGAACCTTCCGTGAAATATGAATATTCGTTTCTAATTTATTTATCTATCAAATGTTAAAAAAACAGAAATATGAACAATTGAATTTCGGAGGATAACCCACAATACGAACCTACACTAATGATGATTCAAATTAACAAATTAAGGTTCTTAAACAAAAGTCGGGATAAAATGTTTAAACGACATGATTCAACTACTAGAACTTATGGATTTCTTAATATAAATTCCCGTTTATTATAGTCAATTTAGAAACCACAAATTGGCAAAACTATAACTGGATTTATACTTTAAAAAGTAAGTGGTAGGAGAAGAAGAAAGACGAGTTGCTTGATAAATCTACAAAATAAATATAGACAGAAGCAGGGACAAATGTTGATAAATAGATTCTCTAGCATATACAGTAGGGAACCTGCTCCACACCTGAAGCGATCGCCACAAAACAACTTTTAACTCTTCACTTAGATTCCTCCAATCATCAAGTGTGTATGGAACCTGCTCCGGCACAAGCGGTCCAAGAAAAGAGAATAAATATACCGACCCTGGCCCTATTAGTACGCCTATATCATTGAACTCAACTTCAATTCGATCATGACTGTTTATCGTGAGTTTTTTTGCTTTTGTTTGACCTCTACTGCCTCATTTTCAAGACAAACTTGCGGTTTTAGCATCACTTGCTCTCTCAATTTCCACCTCAGCAGCATCAGTCTGGTCAAGAAGAATTTCATTGTCTAAGCATGGTTCTTCTTCATCTAACAAAGCCCTTTCATCATTTGGATCTTCTTCATCTAACAATGCCCTTTCATCATTTGGGTCAGAAGGGTTATCGTGTAGTGCTTGTTCTTCGTCTTCATTGCAAACACTGGCTTGCTTCTTAGCATTGACTGCTCGTTTTTCGCCTTCACTGCAAGCACCGGTTGGAATCTTATACTTCCGCTTTGAATTATACTTCTGGGATTCGTCATCAGTCTTTTTCTGGTTGCGAGTACATACAGAGCTTGGAAACATCTCTTTTCTACAAATGAAACAAAATATTAGGTACTTAAAAATTTCATTATTTATCATCTACTTGCTGGAGGAATCTGGACCCAATAATTAGTTTGCAGATACATGATCTCTGAATCTTTTTAACGTTATATTTTGAAGTATTCTAGAAGTTAATTTTATATCTTAAATAATATAACAAACAAATTAATTAACAAAAGATTAATTTTTGTAATCAGATCAATATTCTTTTTTAATTTATTAATGTAGAAACTTACTAGACCTTGTATGTTAACATGCAAAAATTAACATAGTATATATGTATAAACAAAAAACTGTTATAAAGTAGTCATGTTAAGCAAGTCCAATCCTTTTCCAGCTCCAGTTCATGATTTGAAAATCAGTTCTTTGACTATGCAGATGAGAAAAATATATACCATCCATGAAAAACTGTAGTAGGCTAATGAATAAAATTGGACCCATAAATACATATTAAAAATAGAACAGTAAATGGTTTAACTAATTTCACTAGTAAAACCAAAATGGTTAAACAAGAATGGCTCTCAATAACTGTAATTTCCAAGAATGCAGTCATCAATTTTTTGTCTATATATAAAAAGAAACGTTTTCAACTAACATGAGTTGCATGAGCTTATATGTAATAATGCTACGAGTTTATATTATTTGGCCAACTTACTTGTTTTGAAGTGTGTACTAAAATAATTAAATAGATTTATCAATAGCCATTCATCCAAAAAAAATTCAATCTGATCATAATCTTGTCATTTGGTTACTTTTAAAAGAAATCTTATCAATCAGTAATCAGGTGGCAAAGTAAGACTAAAATAGGTAATTAAAAACAACTGAGGAAGCAAGAAGAAGATAATTAGAAATATGAAGCAAACTGTACAGATTCTCTCACACAACTTAAAATATGGTAAAATATTTTTTTTCTTGTTTATCATGTTATTCACAGAAGATTCGTGCTTCTTTGGCAACAAACTAGTAAAACAAGATATGCATTATTTTATGAACATTGAGTACTCATAAACACAGACTTTATGAACAAGATTGCATCCAAGTTGTTTTGTTAATAGAAGCATCCTGATTAAAAATAACTTAATCAATAAAACATATCTAAGGCAATCGATTTTTTTGTTACATCCACGCCTCATTACAAATGAAGGCTTGAGTTATTTTAAAACAAATATAGACCAGATCAGATGCAAAAAGGGTGAAGTAAATAAATTAAAAAGAAACAAGAAATATAACATTAAATATGGTGTAAATTTCTTTAAGTAGGTTATTAAATAGTTAATCGAACAAGACATACACTTAATCTTATGCAGTGTTGATCATCTGTATGCATGCAACTTTTTTTTATCAGGCACATTTATTATTTTCAACACGGTTAAGTACCAATACCTGATTTTAGGATGAACAGAATGGGGGCCTGGAAATCCTCGAAGATGAGTGACGATGTGGGATAGTTATAGAGCCAAATTTGCTGACTTTAATTCTTCAAGTACCAACTGAACAATTGAAAACAGGAATAGAAAAGCATTAGTTCAGAACTATCAGATGAAAATATGCATGCTATAATTCAGATTATTTTAGTTCAATAAACCAATAGTTATGGGCTATTCCATTACAAATACATAACAGACAATGAACTAGGCCAAGATTGCCTGAGATGGTAGTTTATTGTGTCACATATTCGTGCTTCGTACAAATAACAATCATAAATTAAAACTTGTTAGTACATAGTGGATATGAATTTGTTTCATTAACAAATTAAAATCATAGTATTACAGTAATTAGAACCGCAAATGGACTGGAATTTTTTGCTACTCTAATTCAATGAATAAATTATATGAATCCAGCAAAATGAGTAACAAGATAATAAAATCTGAATCCATGCTTTCATTCCTTACTAAAACAAGTTTTGATAGTGAATTTAATAAATACAAAATGAGTAACACAACTTGCAAAATAAAAATAGAGACATCCGGAGAGTAAAATGGGTCTACAACTACGACTAATGCATTAGTCTAATGTATGGATCTGGCTTAATATGTGAACATATAATCTACTCAATTATGCCTTCGCAATCCTCCCTGACATAGCTAACATCTTCATCATCCATTTCGGTTATTTCATCATCTTCCACGGCTTGGATATCTTCCTCGATGCAATCATGTGTCTCTAAATCATTAAAACTTCTTGATGGTGCTTTCATTACAACGTACCAATTAGAATCATCAATTTCTCTTGAATAAAATACTTGTCTTGCTTGAGATGCAAGTATGTATGGATCTCTTGAAAACGATGCTTGATGTAAATTAACAAGAGTGAACCCATCATCGTCGACTTTTACTCCATTTCCTTTATACGCCCAAAGACACTTAAAAACTGGAATATAAAACAAATGATAATCTAATAAAACTATATCTGTCAATATTCCATAATAAGTGAACACATCAACCACTTGAGACATATCTTTTGCACTTGCTCTATACATAGTAGTCGCATCAAAGGTCACCCCGTAATTCTGAGTTTCTCTCCCTACATCTATTATATGAAAACATTGATCATTGATAACATATCATTTGTAAGACAAGGCATCATTCTTCGGACCCAAAGCAATCCATCTTAACATGTCATCATGATCCTTAGAGGCAATAGGTATCTACAACAAATTCCATTTAGCATGAATATTTTAGAGTAATATTAGTACTCAAATAAGAATATATTTGGAATCTAACTAACCTTCCTTTTAATCCAATCGGCAATTTTTTTTGTATGTGTGTCCCAAAGTAAGGTCGCATTTTTTCTCATGCGTTGGTCTGAATTTTCTGATTCCTCCAAATGCAAACTAGTATAAAACAAGTGATTATAAGTTATAAATAGCATTACGAACACATCAAAATGATTAAAACAATGTAACATAAACTTACTTTACAAATGGTTCTACCACATTCATATTCATTAACACGGCTAAATGAGCCATTTCTTTCTCATTAGCTGACAATGTAACTATCTTGGACATTGAAATCGGACGTCCCTCAGGTATTACATTGCTTTCATACTCTTCATTTCGAGCTTCTTTCTCCTCTATATGTCCAGATTTTTTCAAAAATTCATTGAAAAACGTCATGGATTCTTCTGCAAGATAGGATTCTGCAATACATCCCTCTGGTAGTGCATAGTTTCTTACATAATATTTAAGTGTCTTCATATAAAATTCGAATGGGTACATCCAATGAAAATGAATCGGTCCACACATTAGTGCTTCTTTTCCAAGATGAATGAACAAATGTACCATTATATCGAAAAAAGATGGTGGAATTTTTTTTCAAGTTCGCATAAAACTTCAATAATCTCAACATTGATTTGTTCTACCTTCTCTCTATCAGGAACACGTTGACATAATTTGTTGCAAAAAGAACATAAGCGAATTATTGTTTTTCTTGCCTTCTTTGCCATTAATCCTCTCGATGCTACTGGCAATAACTGTTGCATTAATACATGGTAATCATGTGAATTCAATCCGCTAAGTTTGCAATCATGCAACAAAATCTGATTCTTCAAATTTGAACAGTAGTCATCTAGTCCTTTGAAATCGTACAATCTTTTGCAAAATATTTTTCTCTCGGAATTTGACAACATGTATGGAGCCGGTGGAAGATATGTTTTATTCCCACGAGGTTGTGCATGAAGCTCATGTCGAATTCCCCAATCCTCTAAATCCTTTCTACAGTGGGTTCCATCTTTTGATTTATTACCATGCAACATTGTGCCCAATAGGCTTTCACCGATATTTTTCTCCACATGCATTACATCTATATTGTGACGTAATGGAAGTTCCTGCGAAAACCAAAACTATAATGTATTATTGGGTGTTTCTTATGTTAAAACAATGAAAAATAAATAAATTAACTACTAACCTTGCAATGGCAAACCAAAGAAAATCGATCTTTTCTTCCATCTTGATAGCTCCAATTCTGTAGAATTGTTAATATTATCGTACTCATATTCTGTATCATAAGCACACTTTCTCTTCTTACTTTTCTCTTCTTTTTCTTTTCCAAAATCATTTGGATAATCCTTCAACAATGCATAAATGTTTCTCCCGGTTAGAACTCTAGGAGCATTACCTTTTTCTATGGTGTTATCAAACAATGCCTTTTGTTTCCTCCGTAAATCTGAAGTAGGTAGAAATCTTCTATGACCCATGTAGACGCTCTTTCGACTGTGATTCAACCAACGAGAATGGGTATTGACACAATGGGCAACCTTTTTCCCCCTTCACACGACATCCAGCAAGATTTCCATAAGCCGGAAAATCATTAATCGTCCATAGCAAAATTGCATTCAATTTAAACAAAGTTTTACTAAATGCATCGTAAGCATTAACTCCATTACACCACAAATGATGCAATTCTTCCACCAAAGGCGCCAAATATACATCAATATCATTTTCGGGTTGCTTTGGGCTTGGAATAAATAAAGATAACATAATATTTTCTTTCTTTATACACAACGTAGGCGAAAGATTGTATATCACAAGCATTACCGGCCAGCAACTATATTTCGAACTCAACATGGAAAATGGATTGAATCCATCTGTAGCAAGACCAAGCCTAAGATTGTGTGGATCGGATGAAAAAGATGTATACTTATCATACACCATTTTCCATGTCATAGAATCCACGGGATGACGCATTTTTCCATCTTTGCTTGTATTTTTAATATGCCATCTTAAATCTGTTGCCATCTTTTGAGATCTATACATTCTTTTAAATCTCAGAATTATTGGAAAGTATCTCAGCACTTTAACAGGAATACCTTTTATAACCTCTTTAGTATCTTGAATTTTCTTCCATCTCGAAGAACCACATTTTGGACAAATATCTAAATCTTTGTATTCTTTTCTGAAAAGGCAACAGTCATTCTCACAAGCATGTATCTTTTCAAAACCCATGTCGAATGTACTAAGAAATTTCTTTACTTCTTATAAGGTTTTGGGAAGCACGTTATTTTTCGGCAAAAATAAATGTTGCACAGTTAAAAGCTTATCAAACTCACTATCAGACAAGCCAGTCTCACATTTAAGATTAAACAAGACAGTGATGGAAGATAATTTTGTGTGATATGTGCAACCATGATATAATGGAGTTTCTGCATCTTCCAAGTTCTTGAGTAACTCATCCTCTTTTGTAACGACCCGGAATTTTGACAGCATATTTTAATAAATATTTAATCTAATTTAAATTAAATATAAGCTTGTCAATGTTAAAATTGATGAGATCTTGGATATTTAATAGTTATATGTTTTATAAAAGAAAATTATGATTTGAAAATTTAAATAGAATACTTCAAAACCATTACAATAAATCTGACTTATTCAATAAAATCAAATCAAAGACTTTATATTTTTGTTATTTGATAGTTTATATGGATACAATGTTATTTTGTAAGATGATGAAATTTAAATAAATAAACATAGTATTATTAAACATAAACATGAAAAAAACAAGTATGAATCATAATTATAAACATAAGTAAACCATAAATTATAAAATATAAAGTGGACCTAAGAACATAATTATAAAGTATAGGTAGGAACTAGAAATATAAGTATACCAATAGAATGTTATAAATAACTGTTTGAAATTGAAATTACAAATAGAACAGAATTTAGGAACTATAAAAAAAATGACAATGATAAGTTTACCCAAATTATACGAAGGTGAGTAATACAAAGTATAACCTGAAATTTGAATTTATACACCACAAAAACTTTAACCAGGTTGTATAAACCTGAAGGAAAGAGAATGAAATAAATATCTTTGAATCAATGCTATGAATTGAATGGAAATTTTATGTGCTGCCGGAAAATTCATATGCACAAGACAAAACAGTTTTACTTCAATATAATAAAACTTAACTAAACCTAAAAGACAAACTTGGAAGAAAAAAAAACAGTATCTTGCACAAATATATTAAATCAAAAGTCTGTAGCTTACAAAACATGTTGGCCGAACATAACATAAATATCTTTGTACAAAAAAAATTCAACTATCAATAAACATTTATTACTTGCTACCATAATTAAAAACATAAACATTAAATAGCATAACTTCATGCTTAATAAGTACATGCAGCCGAGATCACAATATCTTTTCATTTTGCAGTAAATTTAATACTAAGATCTTTGTTTGGTCAAACATAGTGGCTGGCCAGTTATAACCTGATCGGTAGCTTCTTTATATATATATACAACTATATATCATTAGTTTATACAAACTTTAGCTTAAAATCAAACCTGAAAACACATCTATTTGCTTTGCAAATATATGTTAATTTAAAACAGAAAATCAAACAAAGAAAAAGGAAACAGAAGACAGGAAACAAGGAAGAGTTTCAGGGAACTTTCAACTGCAATGTCTTCACTTTCTGTTCAAATTTGCTTTTAGGTGAGTAAACATATAAATTTGCAACTTGTTTTTAAAAAGCAGTATGGTATTTCATAGAATACAGGGTAGTATGTGTTTTATGATGATATGATTCTGTGTTTGCAAATATTCATTTCATCTCTGCTCTGCTATATGTTACTATGTTGTACAGTACATGCTTTTGATCTAAACATAAATTAGGCTCATCAAATAGTGTTAATCTGTAAGTATTTTACTTAAACAATAGGATTAAAGGTTCTTAACTAGTTAATTAAACTAAGTATAATAAATATACCTCTGTAACTAGTTTAACAGATATTTTAATTGTGCTTTGATAAATTTTTAATGTCATAAATTACCAATTCAAGTTTATATCATGAATCATTATCAAAAGATATGATTTTTAAAAGTTGAATGGGAATTTTTAGCTTAATACATCAAGAGCAGTTTGATGTTCAACCAGAATTGAACTTTATCAAAATTCTCGAAATTTACTCAATATAAAATGCTAAAATTTAACCTGAAGTTAGTACAAAGATCTGTGATCTTAAGAAAAATATTGAATGATTTTTCCATTGCATAGATTTGGGGTATGAGGTCAGTATAGCGTTTTACTGCAGGTTTATGTTCATGTCAATAAAATTTGAAATTCGACTCGTACCTATGATCGAGTGATTCATGGCTTAGTAGGAAGGTTGCTGGGGACGTTGACGTGGTGTAGACGAGTTTGCATCATCTCCGGTGGTCTACGTTTTGGTGGTTAGGCGTTTGTTTGCCGTGAGGTTGATTGTCTTCTTACGTTCGAACTGTAGTTTTTCGAATGCGAATTTTTGATGGTGCTGTGACTTTGTTTTTCTCGTATTCGTGCTAATTGGGATTTGGTCGAAGTCATAGAAGCTTGCCGGAGCCACGAGTGGCGTTGTACACGTGTACAGATCGGCGGCGTATCAATGTTTGCAGGGGAGGGCGCTGTCTCGAGTTATACTCGAGAATTTTGGTTAGATGCTCCGGGTTTTTCGTGTGAGTTTGGGTGCGAAATTCACTGATGTTTATTTCTTACTTAAGTATAATTGAAACTTGCTGTAAAATTAAAATGAGGGAAGAAGGTGGTAGTCGCATACCTGAGTGGTGTTTCGGTGGATTGGGTGAGTTGCTCGAAGGATTACGCGAGTGGTATCAGGAGAACTCGGGCTTTTATGTTTGAGTATAAGTTTTTATAAAATTTGTTAATAAATATAGGTTTCAGTAAGGTATCACAGTGAAAATAAATACTATTCAAAGTTTAAGTTTAAACTTAATTCAAGTGTAATTAGCTTAGTTAAGACTTAACATCAGTTTTAACTCGTGATTAATTATTTAAATTAACTAATTACTTTTGTTTAAGCTTAACCATGCTTTTAAAATCTTGTTAATATTAAGTAACAAATTAAGTAAATTAACAAATATTGTTTCAGTAGTAATATAACTGATATCAAAATTCTAGAAGACTCGAATGTTAGTTATGTGAATAATCAATAGTTATTGATTGGGTTTAGATGTAATTAAGGGTAATTACTTTGTAATGATAATTAGTAGTGTATTATAAGAAATAAATGTAATTGTAATTAACTACGTAAGTTAATTTATGAATGATTAATAGTTAATTAATCGAGTAATTTAATTAAGAATAAATAAAGGATTAAGGAAGTAATCAGCAATTAATAAATGGTAATTAAGTTGATTAATAATTATGATTATTAAATTAAATGGTTAATTAAAGTAAATAACTGAGTTAAGAAATAATTAGGTAATTTATAGTTTGGAATAAAATAAGTATGTAATTATGACTAAATGATTAATTAAGAAATCATTAATTAAACAATCCGGAGTGAAATAAGTAATTGATTGTTAACTAATGGTTAATTAAATAGAGTTAAATGATTAACTCTCAAGTAATTAATTCTAAATTGAATTAATTACAAATAAGACCTGAAGATGACTGCTTATGGGTTGTTATGTTGAATATCGGATTTTGATATTTATGTGGTGATATTCTGTGATGCTCTGTGCTACGTTATGTTATATATATGATGCTTGTATATGTTTAATCTGTGATAAATGCTATGTTAGTTCTGATATTAAATTGAACTGTTAAGTTAAATAGACAACTTGGCCCTTAAAATGGCGTTTGGATTCGATGAGACCGGGATCGGAAGAATCAAATTTGATTCTCCGAAAACCACATCGATCCAATTTAAACGTTAGGTCGTGAATCCTGAAATGAAGATCGAGATGGTGTATTCAGAATGCAAGGGTTATCGTCGTTGACTCTGAGGGTGATTCCAAAATGAGTGTGACGAGATAATGCCTTCGGTTTCGTTCGAACCCGGAACGAACTTGTATGGATTGAATGCTTTCAGCACATCGTCAGGCGGACGATGAGCATTCTAAGTGATATGTTCTATAAAGGTAATCGCAGCCTCAAGCCTCATCAACCGGGAATGGCTAAAACAGGGGAGATGCAGCAAGGTTGGGTGGGTCATGCCCAAGCAGGACAAGATATTTCCCCTGTCTAGATGTCCCTTTTATATTTCGGCTTAGTGAGTGGTTGGTCGCGCCAACTACGGGGTTTATCTTGTTTGGGACTGTTCAGTAAGGAATGGTTCCGGCCTTGTGTTGCAGGGGATGAAGGGAGTAATCCTCTGTACGGTGATCTAGGCCCCGTACTGTGACGGGTGGTACCCCAGTAGCCCTGCCATTGTTGGAAATCCATTTTCCCTACGAGACCCTACGGTTTTGATTTGTATTACCCACTTTGGTGGCTAGTAGCTGGAATTTAATAGATGTAACAATTTCGGCTATTTTCTATTTACTTGAAAACCCTGGACACTATTATAATATCACTGGATTTCCTATAAAATGTTTTGGTTAGCGTAAGGTAAAAACTTACCCGTATTTTATTGTGGGAAGTCTTACGTGATACCTTTATTTTCAAATGTTTTTCAAGGTTAAACAACTTTAACCCGTTTACTCATACCAGACCCATGTCTGACCCTGAGTTTATTTTTGTTTTTCATAAACTCTCGGGTACCCAAATTTTTTATTGGTAGCCAAGGGATTCAGGTTAGATTTGACGAATTCTGGAGGAGCAATGGAGCAGGAGGCTTTTACGTTGTAGATATATGTATATATATGGTGTTCCGCTGTGTTGATATCTCTGAGCTGTTTATCTGTATTGTATATTGACTTGTGTTAACTAGACAGGAATTTATAACTGTCTAGTATGTGTTGTATGATCTGTATAGCTCTGATATATGTAAAAACTATGTAATATTTATGTGATATATTATATTTTATTCCGTTACGCTGTGAGATTCTGATGTTGTTGTTCTTTCTTTCTCTTTCTTTCTATTTCTATCCCTTTCTTTTCTTAATGATGATACGTCTTTCTGGTAGTAGAAGGGCGGGTCGTCACAGTTGGTATCAGAGCATAGGTTGGTGATAACCTTGGCTCTGGTAGAAATTACTCATAGAATAGAGTCAGTAGTACTCTAAAATGAGTTTGAGTGTATTAATAGATATGAGCGCGTACTTGTTAGTGAATAAAAATTGTTTTTATATTGTGTTGACTTATCTGTTGAGTGTTTATGGATTCTGGTCGATGTGTGGGACGCCATTTCATCGATAGGGATTTCTAAACTCTTAAACAAGATAGATCGACACAGTATTATTTTAAAAGGTAGGGTAAATGAAATAATTTTACCCAAAAATTATATTTTGATATAAGGAAATATTTTTCTGAAATAACTATATATACTTGGATATTTGATTGTTAATAGTACAATCAAATAAAATTTAAATGTGAGTGGGTTATAACCAAATAAATTATTTAAGAATGATTTTAAATAAAAAGGAATATAACTAAAATTTGATTAAACCAGAATTTAAGTCCCGGGAATTTGAAAAGTGTTTAAATGAATTTAAACAAAAGAATTTAGGAATTTAAAAATCTTGGAAATGTTTGAAATGTTTATCCAAAGATTTGAAGGCGATAGTGGAATATTGTTTTGGAAAATATTGTTGAATGAAAATTGGTTTGGGAAATTTATGAAAGTAAGGAAGCACTGAACTCACTACAGTCGCTGGAAAATAATCTTGATGGTGATGGCCACATCATCAGTATTCATTTTCGAGTTTCTAAAGTGATGGATTGCTACCAGGATATTGGTCATGATAAATTATTTGGGCTTCTTGGACATACAAGTTGTTTTAGAAATGTTCAAAAGGAGAAAATTTGTTATGGTGAAAACAAGTGTTTGGAATTTGAAATTTGATTGTCATTTCAAATGTTTTGGAAATGAAAACCGGGCAATTGAATTCTAAGAAATTCTGTTTAAATGAATAAATCAACTATTGGATTTATAAAGTAAAGTTGATATTAATATGATGAAATTGGGAATTTTAATCCAGGAATTAAAATTTAACTTAAGAAAATGAAGATAAGAAAATATACTGGAGTTTAACCTGAGATAAGTTAAATGGAATTGAAGTTCAAAATGAACTTATTTGGATATAAAATTTGAAGGTAATATGATTGTAATTGTGAGATGGAAATTTATACCTTAAGACAGTAAGTGTTATATATAAATAATCTGAAATTATGATTATAAGATGAAATGACCAAATGAGTAATATAAGTTGTTAAGTAGATAAATAAAATTTTGAGCTCATATATTGAGAAATAAAATTTTAAGATTTGTAAGTAGTTAAATTTAACTGAAGCTGAGTTAAAATAAAATTGAATTTAAATGAACTCAGTCAAGTTATAGATAAAATTTGAATGAAATAAAATTCTTATGTAAATAATTAAATATAAACCAAGTAAGCCTTGAATTTGGATAAAATACAATTGGAAGGAGTTGTAAGCAAATTTAATTCAAGTATAAATTGAATAATTGATTATGAATAAATTCAATAATGAATTGTTAATGTGAATTAAAAAAATTAAGGATGGATAAAAGAATAAACTAATCAAATAAATCAGTAAGTAGTAGGGATTTGATTAAAGGAAAATCAAATAAAAGATTTGAATGGAAATTGGTGAAATAGAATAAACCTAAGTTGTTAGGTGGAACAGTTTGAAGAAATAAATGACCTAAGTAAATTGTGAGATGGTTATTTAAAGCATTGGTTGTCAAGTTTAATACAATGGTTTGGAATCAAACTTTTAAAATAAAAGAAAATGCAATGAAAGGATTGTGAAAAAATAATTATGGTAAAGTCGAGAGTAAATTAAGTTGGAATCAATTTAAGATTTGCTATAAAGATTAAGTGATTATTTATTCACAATGACATTGTTAAATTGCATAAGAAAATGGGATGTTTGAAGTAAATGAGAATTAGATAAAAATTTATGAATTATTGGAAGCAAAATAAGATGATTTTGGATATGAGTTTGTATTGCTTAAATGGATTATATAAGCAAGTAAGTTGTAAATTCCTTTAATTAAAAGGAATGGTTTGAGAATTGATTGAAATTAATTGTGTTGAGGATTTGAACCTTACATATGTGCTTATGAAAATATGTAATGGAGACTCTGTCAAAAACTTTTCAGAATTTGAAAACTATATAAAAAAAACAAGAAAAATTATTAGCAACAAAACAACTTCAAATTGAAAACTATAAGTAAACTAATGAATGAAACTAATTTAAAAAAATATAATAATAGGAATCAGTTATAAATGGAGATAGTCAACAAAGGTTTAATATTCAGAGTTAAGAAGGTTGAATTCAATGGAATTGGTAATTCAGATGTAAATAAGAAGATATAAAGGCTAAAGTGGCAGAGTAATAATATAAGAATATATATAATGCTTATATTAAGCTTAAGAAATGAATGGTGAAATTCTTAAGTAAAATTTGATATTGGGAAAAATTATTCCAAGTGGACAGAATCAAAATAATGTGAATAAAAGAAATTGATATGGTTAATAATCAATGAATATGAATACGTAGGAGGTACGTATATTATTTTATTCGCATAACAATTTGATCCAGATTTGAGCACAGAATTTCGAGATAGTTAAATCGATCCGAGTTGGGATTTTTCACTCGATTTTCGACGACGAACCATGGATTTGGATTTTGATTAATCCTGAGAAATTCTCTATCATAGTTGTGACTATGCAAGGAGAATGACAATTTCTGATCAAGAAGCCAGTTCTAAGTCCGCACTAGGAAGTCGGGTGGGCAATACTAGTTCGGAAGAGAAATTGTATGATCGAGCGAGCGATCGGATTTGATATTGCGTACAAATAGTATATGTACATCGTACAGGCTTGATTGAATAAATATTGAAATTCTGTAAAGAGTTAATACTGTAGATTTCAGAATTTAATTTCCAGAATAGATGTCTGGAATTTATTGTGTATTCCTTATATCCCAAGAAATTTGTTCATGATTCATCATTAATTGATAAACCAGTAATTCAGGAAATTGGAATTGAGTCGAATTTAATTGTGGTCAGGAATCCAGTTTGGATTATTTATCATCAAGAGACAAACTCTCGATAATTTTAGGAAAGCTTATCCGGATTTATGTTCGGATAACTAGTGATGTTTGTTAGAATAGACTGTTTGTTTGTTTGCTATTGTATAAATGATATGTATGTTTGGATTGTTAATATAAAAGTTTGTGGAATTAACGGTTGTTTAAATTTCGGGGACGAAATTCTTTTAAGGGAAGAGGAATGTAACGACCCGGAATTTTGACAGCATATTTTAATAAATATTTAATCTAATTTAAATTAAATATAAGCTTGTCAATGTTTAAATTGATGAGATCTTGGATATTTAATAGTTATATGTTTTATAAAAGAAAATTATGATTTGAAAATTTAAATAGAATACTTCAAAACCATTACAATAAATCTGACTTATTCAATAAAATCAAATCAAAGACTTTATATTTTTGTTATTTGATAGTTTATATGGATACAATGTTATTTTGTAAGACGATGAAATTTAAATAAATAAACATAGTATTATTAAACATAAACATGGAAAACAAGTATGAATCATAATTATAAACATAAGTAAACTATTAATTATAAAATATAAAGTGGACCTAAGAACATAATTATAAAGTATAGGTAGGAACTAGAAATATAAGTATACCAATAGAATGTTATAAATAACTGTTTGAAATTGAAATTACAAATATAACAGAATTTAGGAACTATAAAAAAATGACAATGATAAGTTTACCCAAATTATATGAAGGTGAGTAATACAAAGCATAACCTGAAATTTGAATTTATACACCACAAAAACTTTAACCAGGTTGTACAAACCTGAAGGAAAGAGAATGAAATAAATATCTTTGAATCAATGCTATGAATTGAATGGAAATTTTATGTGCTGCCGGAAAATTCATATGCACAAGACAAAACAGTCTTACTTCAATATAATAAAACTTAACTAAACCTAAAAGACAAACTTGGAAAAAAAAACAGTATCTTGTACAAATATAATAAATCAAAAGTCTGTAGCTTACAAAACATGTTGGCCGAACATAACATAAATATCTTTGTACAAAAAAATTCAACTATCAGTAAACATTTATTACTTTCTACCATAATTAATAACATAAACATTAAATAGCATAACTTCATGCTTAATAAGTACATGCAACCGAGATCACAATATCTTTTCATTTTGCAGTAAATTTAATACTAAGATCTTTGTTTAGTCAAACATAGTGGCTGGCCAGTTATAACTAGATCAGTAGCTTCTTTATATATATATATACATCTATATATCATTAGTTTATACAAACTTTAGCTTAAAATCAAACCTGAAAACACATCTATTTGCTTTGCAAATATATGTTAATTTAAAACAGAAAAACAAACAAAGAAAAAGGAAACAGAAGACAGGAAACAAGGAAGAGTTTCAGGGAACTTTCAACTGCAGTGTCTTCACTTTCTGTTCAAATTTGCTTTTAGGTGAGTAAACATATAAATTTGCAACTTGTTTTTAAAAAGCAGTATGGTATTTCATAGAATACAGGGTAGTATGTGTTTTATGATGATATGGTTCTGTGTTTGCAAATATTCATTTCATCTCTGCTCTGCTATATGTTACTATGTTGTACAGTACATGCTTTTGATCTAAACATAAATTAGGCTCATCAAATAGTGTTAATCTGTATGTATTTTACTTAAACAATAGGATTAAAGGTTCTTAACTAGTTAATTAAACTAAGTATAATAAATATACCTCTGTAACTAGTTTAACAGATATTTTAATTGTGCTTTGATAAATTTTTAGTGTCATAAATTACCAATTCAAGTTTATATCATGAATCATTATCAAAAGATATGATTTTTAAAAGTTGAATGGGAATTTTTAGCTCAATACATCAAGAGCAGTTTGATGTTGAACCAGAATTGAACTTTATCAAAATTCTCGAAATTTACTCAATATAAAATGCTAAAATTTAACCTGAAGTTAGTACAAAGATCTGTGATCTTAAGAAAAATATTGAATGATTTTTCCATTGCATAGACTTGGGATATGAGGTCAGTATAGGGTTTTACTGCAGGTTTATGTTCATGTCAATAAAATTTGAAATTCGACTCGTACCTATGATCGAGTGATTCATGGCTTAGTGGGAAGGTTGCTGGGGACGTTGACGTGGTGTAGACGAGTTTGCATCATCTCCGGTGGTCTGCGTTTTGGTGGCGAGGCGTTTGTTTGCCGTGAGGTTGATTGTCTTCTTACGTTCGAACTGTAGTTTTTCGAATGCGAATTTTTGATGGTGCTGTGACTTTGTTTTTCTCGTATTCGTGCTAATTGGGATTTGCTCGAAGTCATGGAAGCTTGCCGGAGCCACGAGTGGCGTTGTACACGTGTACAGATCGGCGGCGTATCAGCGTTTGCAGGGGAGGGCGTTGTCTCGAGTTATACTCGAGAATTTTGGTTAGATGCTCCGGGTTTTTCGTGTGAGTTTGGGTGTGAAATTCACTGATGTTTATTTCTTACTTAAGTATAATTGAAACTTGCTGTAAAATTAAAATGAGGGAAGAAGGTGGTAGTCGCATACCTGAGTGGTGTCTCGGTGGATTGGGTGAGTTGCTCGAAGGATTACGCGAGTGGTATCAGGAGATCTCGGGCTTTTATGTTTGAGTATAAGTTTTTATAAAATTTGTTAATAAATATAGGTTTCAGTAAGGTATCACAGTGAAAATAAATACCATTCAAAGTTTAAGTTTAAACTTAATTCAAGTGTAATTAGCTTAGTTAAGACTTAACATCGGTTTTAACTCGTGATTAATTATTTAAATTAACTAATTACTTTTGTTTAAGCTTAACCATGCTTTTAAAATCTTTTTAATATTAAGTAACAAATTAAGTAAATTAACAAATATTGTTTCAGTAGTAATATAACTGATATCAAAATTCAAGAAGACTCGAATGTTAGTTATGTGAATAATCAATAGTTATTGATTGGGTTCAGATGTAATTAAGGGTAATTACTTTGTAATGATAATTAGTAGTGTATTATAAGAAATAAATGTAATTGTAATTAACTACGTAAGTTAATTTATGAATGATTAATAGTTAATTAATCGAGTAGTTTAATTAAGAATAAATAAAGGACTAAGGAAGTAATCAGCAGTTAATAAATGGTAATTAAGTTGATTAATAATTATGATTATTAAATTAAATGGTTAATTAAAGTAAATAACTGAGTTAAGAAATAATTAGGTAATTGATAGTTTGGAATAAAATAAGTATGTAATTATGACTAAATGATTAATTAAGAAATCATTAATTAAACAATCCGGAGTGAAATAAGTAATTGATTGTTAACTAATGGTTAATTAAATAGAGTTAAATGATTAACTCTCAGGTAATTAATTCTAAATTGAATTAATTACAAATAAGACCTAAAGATGGCTGCTTATGGGTTGTTATGTTGAATATCGGATTGTGATATTTATGTGGTGATATTCTGTGATGCTCTGTGCTACGTTATGTTATATATATGATGCTTGTATATGTTTTATCTGTGATAAATGCTATGTTAGTTCTGATATTAAATTGAACTGTTAAGTTAAATAGACAACTTGGCCCTTAAAATGGCGTTTGGATTCGATGAGACCGGGATCGGAAGAATCAAATTTGATTCTCCGAAAACCACATCGATCCAATTTAAACGTTAGGTCGTGAATCCTGAAATGAAGATCGAGATGGTGTATTCAGAATGCAAGGGTTATCGTCGTTGACTCTGAGGGTGATTCCAAAATGAGTGTGACGAGATAATGCCTTCGGTTTCGTTCGAACCCGGAACGAACTTGTATGGATTGAATGCTTTCAGCACATCGTCAGGCGGACGATGAGCATTCTAAGTGATATGTTCTATAAAGGTAATCGCAGCCTCAAGCCTCATCAACCGAGAATGGCTAAAACAGGGGAGATGCAGCAAGGTTGGGTGGGTCATGCCCAAGCAGGACAAGATATTTCCCCTGTCTAGATGTCCCTTTTATATTTCGGCTTAGTGAGTGGTTGGTCGCGCCAACTATGGGGTTTATCTTGTTCGGGACTGTTCAGTAAGGAATGGTTCCGGCCTTGTGTTGCATGGGATGAAGGGAGTAATCCTCGGTACGGTGATCTAGGCCCCGTACTGTGACGGGTGGTACCCCAGTAGCCCTGCCATTGTTGGAAATCCATTTTCCCTACGAGACCCTACGGTTTTGATTTGTATTACCCACTTTGGTGGCTAGTAGCTGGAATTTAATAGATGTAACAATTTCGGCTATTTTCTATTTACTTGAAAACCCTAGACACTATTATAATATCACTGGATTTCCTATAAAATGTTTTCGTTAGCGTAAGGTAAAAACTTACCCGTATTTATTTGTGGGAAGTCTTACGTGATACCTTTATTTTCAAATGTTTTTCAAGGTTAAACAACTTTAACCCGTTTACTCATACCAGACCCATGTCTGACCCGGAGTTTATTTTTGTTTTTCATAAACTCTCGGGTACCCAAATTTTTATGGGTAGCCAAGGGATTCAGGTTAGATTTGATGAATTCTGGAGGAGCAATGGAGCAGGAGGCTTCTACATTGTAGATATATGTATATATATGGTGTTCCGCTGTGTTGATATCTCTGAGCTGTTTATCTGTATTGTATATTGACTTGTGTCAACTAGACAGGAATTTATAACTGTCTAGTATGTGTTGTATGATCTGTATAGCTCTGATATATGTAAAAACTATGTAATATTTATGTGATATATTACATTTTATTCCGTTACGCTGTGAGATTCTGATGTTGTTGTTCTTTCTTTCTCTTTCTATCCCTTTCTTTTTTTAATGATGATACGTCTTTCTGGTAGTAGAAGGACAGGTCGTCACATCTTTACTCTGAGAATCAACATTATCTTTATCATCATGAAAAAAATCATCATTCAAAAATCTTCATCTTCATGGTGAATCATCTTGAATAAATCATATATGTCAAACGTATTTGTTTTCTTCTCTTCAATTATCTGTACGCCATAGTTAAACCATACACTGTGTATTTATTTAGAATCCATTCCTCCAATAATTAAATGTTCAATGATGATGTGATCATCATGATGACTAAGATTCCGACAATCTTTGCAAGGGCATAAATTTTTTTCTACTTTTCTTACATTCCTCTTTGCAACATGCACAAAATTCATTGCTCCTTGTCAGTACTCAATGCTAGTTCTATGAAAAAAAGTTAAAAACAAAAAAAGAAATTGAGTTTTAATATTATATTACATGTTCTAATTCTCAAAATACATATTAAGTTAAGCATTGTTTTATCACCTATTTAAAAAACCCAATCTTTTTCCATCGTCGACATATGAAGGCAAATAAGTTCCCAATCTTTGACGTAGAAATTGGTGACACCTCCTCTTCCTTTGTCTGATACTAATTTAAAAAAAATAAGTTACTATGTCAATAGTACTTCTTAATATCGGGCCACACAATCATTCTAAAGATTAGCCAAATAAAACTTTTTTCAGTGACGTTTCAATGAATTTTTGTTAATAAATTATGAACAAGTGTAAGTGATTTCATACATGTAGGTTTTACTGAAAAATCAGTTCATTCAGTATAATAACACCGAATGAATATGGTATTTTGAAGTGTAACTTCTAATAAATTCGATATTTTAAAGCATGGTAATATGTTTTTTGCTGCTTTAGGAAAATTTGTAAAGCTGGTTACGTATAATTCTGATGCTATCAAGTAAGCATTTTTTAATTCCTATTACACAGGCTATAAATGGTTTGAAGGTTATGGTCAAAACAATGCAGTGCTATTGCATAGAATTTTATTACACAGGCCATAAAATTGATCTACACCATGACTAGAAAAACGAGACCTAAAATTTATTACACAGGCCATAAAATTTATTACACAGGCCATAAAATATATAAAGAGTCTAAATCAATTAAATTTATATTGGAAGACAAACAATATGACTAATAAAACAAACAATTTTCAAGCTCTGAAACTACTAAATCTGACTTATGTAAAACTACTACGTCCTTGATGCAAAATTATAAAGCTCGGCTAAATGGAAACTAGTTGAAAGTGACAAAGATGTGGAGTGTGATCAGATGGTTACTTTTCGGATAACGGACTTGATTATATACGCATTAAATAATTGTAACTATAGATAAAAGAAAGAACTAATTTTTTGCTTAGAAGGCATTGCTTGAAGTCATGCAGGTCGTAACACCTAAAGTGACCCATATGGAATCTATGTAAAACCTTACATCATATAAACAGATGCAACATGCATCCCTGTTTTTGATTTATATTTGCCGACTACTTCCAGGTTTCATGCAAAGCCACTTTCCATTTACCGTTTACCTGGTTTTTTTTAATTATAGGACAAAAGACATGATGAAGACACGTATTGATGACTTTCTCTATGATGTAAGTTATATTAATTGCACATTAACAGATTGGTAAACGTATGGATCATGCAACTCCTTTAATTAGACTTACTCAACTATCATGTCTCTCTCAAAGTCTTAACATATGAAGGCAAAAGATTATGTGTTACTTTGCAATTCACTACTATTCTAATTTTCCAAATTGGAGTCTAGTATTATAGATAATTTTGACAAAATCATGGGTGTAGTCAGACTCTCCATGTCTAGACATGTTAATATTCAATATCTTCCATAATTCAATTTTGTGATTATTCGTACTTGGTGTACAAAATTTGTACTTCGGTTAAAATGGTAAAACAATTACACGGTTTAACCTTGGAAATAGCGAACATTTTATTCATTTAATAAAAAAACATAAATATATAAAGGTGTAAACTAAGGTTGAATAAAAGATCTTCGTTATTAGGGTTGAATCAACAATTTCAGTTAGAAATCAGGCAGAAATTCGAATATACGAAGCATGCAAATTAGGGTTAAATCAAAGTAGAATCACAAAATTGATTTAGACGATTCGTACCTAAATATACCTAAGCGATTGCTGGCGACCGCGAGGATGTTGAGTAATGCCACGAGGACATTGGGTAAGGACGGAGTGGACAATGAAAAGGAGAACTTGATCTTCAGTTGATGAAATTTTAAGCGATTGCTGGTTGCCGCGAAGATTGAAAAGGGGAAAAAAATTCTGTAGAAGTAGATCAAAATGGGGAGAGAGTTTTCTAAGTATACGTGAAATGGGAAAAAATGACTGGTCACGTTTATTTTTGGCTAGGTGGAAAAAGTTTTCTAAGGAGCAGGAACAAAAAAATTTAGTCACGAAACATATTTTGGGAAAAATATTTTTGGTTACATTTATGATAAAACGCCATAGTTTTTTGCAACCGTAAATGGTTTTGTCTTGTAGCGTGAGTATGAGTGCAAGAAGAGGACGAGAAAGGGTACAAGGGAGTACCACTACAAATGGTCGATACCCTGCGACAACGGAAACTATTATAGAAGCTCAAGCTTGGATTCGATATAGTGAGAATATCATTAAAGGATAGAGATTGGATGGTGATCATAGGAGGTTGATAGTTCTTGGCGGCTACTGTTAGTCCTTGAGATGATGGTTTTGATGACAACAACCTTAGAATAGATTATGTAATATAAATACTAACATTATAGTTTAGAAATATATGTATATGCAGGATTTAACCATGCAGGTACCAAGAATGAAGACTGTACAGTATAGAGATTCAAGATATTAAGATTGAAGACTCATGAGTATCAAGAATATCAAGATTATCAAGAGATCAAGATTTCAAGAATAAGTAATTTTAATTAGTAATTTTGTTAAAACTCCTAGAAAAGCACTGGCATCTTAAAATCCAATTTATTCGTGGAATGGAATCCACTTCAAGCCTGTTAAAGGGATGGAACCCTAAGTAGGATGGAACCTACGAAAAATCTAGTGGAACGTTGTTTTGTATCCGCTAATTTTTATTCAAAATGATTTTTACAAGATTATATCTTGTTTTCAAAATGTTTTCAAAACCTTCCTTTTAAAAGAATCAAAATCATCTATCCTGATTTTAAATACTTTTAGCCTTAAAATAATCTTTAATTTCAAAATCAAATTATCCATGGTTTTAAACTATCTTTAATAATAATATATTTAACTTTTAAATATTTATACTTAGATTTAAATATAAAATTATAGTAAAATTTTGTATGTATTATTCTATATATTTACTTATGTATTTTAGCTATAGACAAGTATATTTAAAGTTTAAAATAGTTTTAATATAAGATAGAAGTTATTGTCAAAGAAAAGCAAACCACCAAAAATTCCTTTGGGATGTCGACATGCTCAACCTACCCATGTCGACATAGTGTCAGTTGGTTTCAAAATTTAAATTTCAAAAGAAGTGCCTATTCGTCATATCTCTTCACGAATGGACATGGCTATTGTTCTTCTATAAATAGGGGCTGTTTTCAACGAATTTCAATATAGATTTTCTGGTTTTTTACTCCTCTTCTTCTTCCATATTTCTTTCTTCATATTCATACCATTACTCTGCCGAAATCAACATTGAATCTAACTAGATTATCTCTGGTTTGATTCTCTATCACTATCTCAACAAGATCCTCAGTGCTATTCAGAGTTATAGGCTTCTTTGTAATCAATTAAATGAGAAAAGGTGTGATTGTGGCCTTGGAAATCAATCAAGCGAGATAAGGTGTGATTTTAGCCTTCGAAATCAATTGGGTGAACTTGTTGCCCGGAAAATCAAGTATCTCTACCCAGAGGATTGTGAATCTGGAGAGTGTACCTCGTTGCCTAGAAATCGAGGGTGTAATTGTAAAGATTGTTTTTGAAAGGAAATCCGTACTTGTGTGCGGGACTGGATGTAGGGTAACTCCGAACCAGTATAAAATCCCGTGTGTTCTTTCCTTTACTGCTTTTACTTTATTTCTACATCTGTGTTTGATTCTGTGATCATATCTGTGTCTGAATATTGCATACATTTGTGTTCAAATTAACAAAAACTCAAAAAGATTTAATAATTCTCTAAAACGCTATTCACCCCCTCCTCCCCTTTAGTGTTTATCCTAGCCTTAAAATCCATAATCCGCATTTCTAACATTTGGTATCAGAGCGAAGTTTTCAAAGTTTCATAATCTGATTTTTGAAAAAGTTTTAAAATGGCTATGTTTTTTAATACTAGTTTAGAAATATTCAGATCATCATTGTCTCTTGAGTCTGCATATAATCAATATTTAAATTCAAGTTGTCTTTCAAAATTGTTTGATGTGCAGGAATCATGCTATATGGGAGTTGAGGAATCAGTCCACAATGGACAAATTGTGTAGATCAAAAAGAACAAATGGATACTCGATAGTGGATGTTCTAGACACATGACTGGCAATCCAGATATATTGAATGATATAATATACAAAGACGGAGGAATGGTTAACTTTGGAGATAATTCAAAAGGATATGTGATTGGCATCAGTAAAGTCGGTAACTCTGAAACTCCTATTATTACTAATGTTTTGCTAGTGAAGAATCTGAAACTTAACCTGCTAAGTATAAGTCAACTTTGCGATAAAGGATATAAAATTAAATTTGAAAAAGATAAACGTCGCATTGAAGATAATAATTCAACCATAATATTTGAGGGAATTAGGAAAAAGAATATTTATATTCTTAGTATGAAAGTTCCAAATGAAAACTTGTGTCTTTTGGCAAATACAAGTGACCCTTGGATTTGGCATAAGAGATTTGGGCATTTGAATTTCAAACTCTTATCTAGACTGTCAAAACATGATCTAGGAAGAGGTCTCCCTAAAATGAATTTTAAAGTAGATAGTCTATGTGATGCATGTCAATTGGGAAAATTTAGGAAAAGTTCTTTTAAATTAAAAGATATGATTTCAACCTCAAAACCTCTTGAGTTACTTCACCTTGATTTATTTGTCCATCTCAAATTCTGTCAATAAATCATAGTAAATATGTTTTTGTAATTGTAGGTGATTATTCTAGATTTACATGGACAATATTTTTGAAACATAAAAGTGATACTTTTGAATATTTTAAGAACTTTACAAAAAGAATTCAAAATCAACTTTCTCTAAAAATTATAACCATTCATAGTGATCACGGTGGTGAATTTGAAAATGAAAAGTTTGAGGAATTTTGCAATAAAAAGGGAATAACTCACAATTTTTCATTTCCAAGAACTCCACAACAAAACGGAGTAGTAGAACGTAAAAATAGGACGATTCAAGAGTGTGCAAGAACTATGCTTTCAGATAGTAAATTACCAAAGTATTTTTGGACAGAAGTAGTTGCTACCGCCTGTTATATTTTAAATAGAATTTTAATTAGACCTTTAATTGATAAGACATCTTATGAACTTCTTTATTCAAAGAAACCTAAAGTTTCTTACTTTAGAATTTTTGGAAATAAATGTTTTATTTTAAATACTAAAGATAACTTAGATAAATTTGATCCTAAATCCGATAAAGGTATCTTTATCAGATATTCTTACAAAAGTAAAGCATACAGAGTATTTAATTTAAGAACTAATACCATTGAAGAAACAATGCATGTTTCATTCGATGAAAATTTCAAAAATTTTGAAGATACAAATGATGAAGAGGATTTAATCACTCAAAATCAAGAGTCAACTAAACCTTATAATGAAATTAATCATCCTAATAAAAGGACTAAACTTTTAAAAGATCACCCTATTGAAAATATACTAGGAGATATGCAATCTGTTGTTAAAACTAGAAATCAACTAAATCAAATGAGTAATGTAGCTTTTATATCAATTATTGAACCCAAGAATCCAAAAGAAGCATCAACTGATGATTCATGGATTTTGGCTATGCAAGAAGCATTAAATCAATTCACTAGAGATGATGTTTGGGAACTTGTTCCTAAACCTGAGAATAAAACTATAATAGCAACTAAATGGGTTTATAAAAATAAAATGAATGAACAAGGAGAGGTAGTTAGAAATCAAGCTCGATTAGTCGCTTAAGGTTATTGTCAAGAAGAAGGAATAGATATTGATGAAACCTTTGCTTCCGTAGCAAGAATAGAAGCCATTAGGATTCTACTTGCTTTCGCAAATCATAATAATTTCAAATTATTTCAAATGGATGTTAAAAGTGCCTTTTTAAATGGTTTTGTAAAAGAAGAAGTATATGTTGAACAACCACCATTTTTTGAAAATGAATAATTACCAAATCATGTTTACAAACTTAAGAAAGCTCTATATGGTCTAAAACAAGCTCCTAGAGCCTGGTATGATAGACTAAGATCTTACTTATTACAATCAAACTTTGAAATTGGTAAAGTAGATAATACTCTTTTTATTAAAACAAATAAAAATGATATTCAATTAGTACAAGTCTATGTTGATGATATTATTTTTCGATCAACTAATTTTGAAATAAATAAGGAATTTTCTGAAATAATGACAAAAGAGTTTGAGATGAATCGTATGGGTGAATTAAACTTCTTTTTAGGATTACAAACAAAACTATTAGATAATGTATCTTTATTAGTCAAGAAAATATGCTAAAGACCTAATCAATTAATTTGGTTTAACTACTGCGAGTGGAAAACCCACTCCTATGGCAACCAATGAGTACCTTAGTAAGGAAGATCTCTCGAAAGATGTAGATCAAAAATTATATAGAGGAATGATTGGATCACTACTCTATATTACTGCTAGTAGACCTGATATCATGCATAGTGTTTGTCTCTGTGCAAGATATCAATCACAACCTAAAGAGACCCACTTAAAAGCCGTAAAATGTATCATAAGATATGTTAAACACGCCTCTGATTATGGCTTATTTTACCCTAAAAATGATTCTTTTGACTTAATATCTTACTGTGATGCTGATTATGCTGGTTGTAAATCAGACCGAAAAAGTACAAGTGGAACTTGTCACTTTTTGGGGCATTGTTTGATTTCCTGGTTTAGTAAAAAGCAAAACACAGTTTCTTTACCAATAACTGAAGCAGAATATATTTATGCTGCTTTGGCTTGCTCTCAAGTAATATATATGCAACAAACTTTAAAAGATTATGGTTCAAATTTCTCAAAATCACCAATTTATTGTGATAATGCTGGTGCAGTAAAAAAATTCAAAAATACTAGTCAACATGCTCGAAATAAACATATTGATATAAGACATCATTTTCTCAGAGATAATATAAATAAGGAAGTAATTACTCTAGATTATATTAATTCCCAGAATCAAATTGTTGATATATTAACAAAACCATTAAATGAATATTTACTAAATTAAGAAGAGATTTAGGTATTTGTTTAATAACTGAAATATAAAAAATATATAAATAACAAAGTATAATTAAAAAAATTAAATTAAAGTAAATTAAATAGCAAAAATTCAAGCACCATGTCGACATTCCCTTGAACCCCATGTCGACATACAACGATTTTTTATTTTTGAAATTCTTCCCACCAAAATTCAAATAATTAGTTAAATATTCTTCTTATTTTCGAAATTCTATTCATTCTTTCTGTTATTTCTCTATTCTATCTTCCAAAGTTAAATAATCAATGGCCTCCTCTTCCAAATCAAACAAAAATTCTACCTTTTCGTTCCCTTCTCCCACTTCTAGTCCATTTTAACGTACTACTCTCGCTCGTGTGACGAAAATGGAGGATTCTCTGAAGGATGCACTTCAGTTAATGACTGAAATCCAAGAGATACAACTTCGAATGGCCAAAGAACAAGAGAGGCAACGCAAAATCCTTAGGAATTTGCAAAAATTTCTAATGGGTAATCATGCTAACCCAATCTTGATTGACGAAGACTCTTCAGGAAATCAAATACAAGAGGCCGACGAGGAAGAAGAAGAAGAAGTCCTCATGGAAGAAGTGCACACGGAAGATGATGATAAAGTCATTTGCGTTGGTGAAGTATGCTTTGACAAAGATGGAAATCTTGTCGAATAACGTGGAAATTTCTGTTTCCACTATCCGAATTGTTCGATTCATAGATCTCCCATTTTCAAAGACACTCATCAGTTTCGTTTCTCTTTTCTTATTGTTGTATGTTCTTTCTTACGTTTCCTACAAAAATTTAAATATAACTATATAATTAATGAATAATTTGTGTTCTTATATGTGTTATTATATGGATACTTAGTTAGGATAGTTAGTAGTTTAGGACTAAGTTTTAGTTTTAGATCTAAGTGTTGATTATTTATGATACCACTATCATTATAATCACATGTCATAGAGTATTAGATTTAGGAGGAGTGATTTAGTTTGAAGTCACATATTTGGAATTAGTTTTTGTTGATGACAAAAGGGGAGAAATATAAAATAGGACAGTTAGGCATAAATTAAGGGGAAGTTATTAGTTTTAGGGGGAGTTATTAGGATAGAAGTAATATTTTATAAACAAAGGTTGTCATCATCAAAATGGGAGAGATTATTAGTCCTTGAGATGATGGTTTTGATGACAACAACCTTAGAATAGATTATAAATATAAATACTAACATTATAGTTTAGAAATATATGTATATGCTGGATTTAACCATGCATGTACCAAGGATGAAGACTGTACAGTATAGAGATTCAAGATATCAAGATTGAAGACTCATGAGTATCAAGAATATCAAGATTATCAAGAGTTCAAGATTTCAAGAATAAGTAATTTTAATTAGGATTTTTTTTTAAAACTCCTAGAAAAGCACTGGCATCTTAAAATCCAATTTATTCGTGGAATGGAATCCACTTCGAGCCTGTTAAAGGGATGGAACCCTAAGTAGGATGGAACCTACGAAAAATCTAGTGGAACATTGTTTTGTATCCGCTAATTTTTATTCAAATTGATTTTTACAAAATTATATCTTGTTTTCAAAATGTTTTCAAAACCTTCCTTTTAAAAGAATCAAAATCATCTATCCTGATTTTAAATACTTTTAGCCTCAAAATAATCTTTAATTTCAAAATCAAATTATCTGTGGTTTTAAACTATCTTTAATAATAATATATTTAACTTTTAAATATTTAAACTTAGATTTAAATATAAAATTATAGTAAAATTTTATATATATTATTCTATATATTTACTTATATATTTTAACTATAGACAAGTATATTTAAAAAGTTTAAAATAGTTTTAAGATAAGATAGAAGTTATTTTCAAAGAAAACAAACCACCAAAAATTCCTTTGGGATGTCGACATGCCCAACCTACCCATGTCGACATAGTGTCAGTTGGTTTCAAAATTTAAATTTCCAAAGAAGTGTCTATTCGTCATATCTCTTCACGAATGGACATGGCTGCTGTTCTTCTATAAATAGGGGTTGTTTTCAACGAATTTCAATATAGATTTTCTGGTTTTTACTCCTCTTCTTCTTCCACATTTATTTATACATATTCCTACCATTACTCTGCTGAAATCAATATTGAATCTAACTAGATTATCTCTGGTTTGATTCTCTATCACTATCTTAACAAGATTCTCAGTGCTATTCAGAGTTATAGGCTTCTTTGTAATCAATTAAACGAGAAAAGGTGTGATTGTGGCCTTGGAAATCAATCCAGCGAGATAAGGTGTGATTGTAGCCTTGAAATCAATTAGGTGAACTTGTTGCCCGGGAAATCAAGTATCTCTACCCAAATGATTGTGAATCTGGAGGGTGTACCTCGTTGCCTTGAAATCGAGGATGTAATTGTAAAGATTGTTTTTGAAAGGAAATCCGTACTTGTGTGCGGGACTGGATGTAGGGTAACTCCGAACCAGTATAAAATCCGATGTGTTCTTTCCTTTACTGCTTTTACTTTATTTTTGCATCTGTGTTTGATTCTGTGATCATATCTGTGTCTGAATATTGCATACATTTGTGTTCAAATTAACAAAAACTCAAAAGATTTAATAATTCTCTAAAACACTATTCACCCCCCCTCTAGTGTTTATCCTAGCCTTAAGATCCGTAATCCGCATTTCTAACAGCTACCGGGAAGAAGCTTTGAGGGAGACCATTATTTTGGCTACATTAAAAAGATAAGTTGGCACAGGACATAAACTCCAGATAGTATTAGGAAAATTCTATCCGGATTTGTGTCCGGATAGTTAGAAATTGTTTGTTTGGATGAATTGGTTGCTTTGGTTGCTATGGTTGATAGGTATAATTTGGTTTCTTAAACCAAAAGTTTTGGGATTGTCCTCTACTTTTAAATTTCGAGGACGAAATTTTCTTAAGAGGAGAATCTGTGACATTCTCGGTTTTAGAACAAATTAAATTGGTAATTAATATAAATTTTTGGGATTAATTGAGAATTAATTTAAAATTCGAAATAAATATATAGAAAGATATTGTAAATAGAATTTGGGTTGAAATTCAAAGATAAATATTTTATAAAATTAATTGGATTTAAAAGTTATATTTTGAAAATATGTATGTATGTATGTATGTATGTATGTATGTATGTATGATTATTTATTAAGTGTATAAATTGTTTCTAATTTATTTTTCTTTAAAAGTTCTATAAGTATAAATAATTGAAAATGTATGTATAATGTATATATATATATATATATTCAAAAACAAGAATGAATAAAGGTTTTAATATACATATATATACAAATCTTTTGAGATTAAATAAGATTTGATAAAAGATTTAAATTATTTTTCTTTTATATATATTTGGAAATTAATAAGGAAAGATATATATGTTTAGAATTAGTTTGTAAACATATATATAATGAGATTTTATAAAAGATTTAAAATACTTTTATTTTATAGTTAGTATATGTGTAAATAAACATTTAAGCTTTGATACGAATAAATCTCTTGTATTTATAAGTACATTTATGAAACTATATGTATCTGTTTGAAATTAATGAGTTGAATATAATTTGTATATACATAAAACATAAGAGATAAATAAATTCACAAATTATAAAATGAAAGGGTTAAAATATAATTTATAAATAAAATAAAGAAAAGGATTTAGACATAAAAAAGCTTCTATTTTACAAGTGTAGATTAAAGGAAAATATAAGCTAACAAGTGTAAACATAAAACAACAAGTGGCAAAATAAAAATATATTAGAGAAAGAAAGAAACCAGGTTAATATATCAGTTTTCTCTTCATCTTCATTCTGAAAATTTAAAATCTGATATCAAAGAAAAAAAATCTTCAACTACTTTCTCTTCATCAAAACTGAAAAACCAAAATAACAAAGAAAATTTAAATCAAAACCTGAAAAGCTCTCAACCTTAAATCTTCAACCTGGAAGCAACAACTCAAGTAGCAGATATAATTCAAGCTGAGTCAAATAATAATACATTCAAGTTCAAACTAGAAAACAGAAACATCTCAACCTGGAAACAAACCTGTAATCAAGTAAAGGTCGAGTAAGTGTTCAAGTTTTAAAGATAATGCAAAGATCAGAATCAAGATCAAGCAACAAATAAAATACTAAGTTCCAAATTTTATCAAACCTGTCCTCTGTGAAAGGTGAGCAAACTTTCAACCTTTAATCTACTTTATTGTCTGTGAGTAGAAATTCATTTCTCCTCTTGATTTCTAATACCTGTGATGATGATGACCTGGAAGTGTGTTTGTATGAATGGAAATGTGATGTATGTATATATAAATACATACACAAGTGACTGTGTGCATGCCTGAATTAAGAATACAGGCCTCTGTTTTAATTCCCATAAGCTATATAAATTTAGAGAAAAAAAATCAAATTTCCTTAACCAATCATTTTTAGGATTCGATCTTTAAAGGATATATGAAAGTGTAAACCAGACTTGATTTTTAAAAATGGTTTCAAAAAATATATTATGTAATTATTTTTAAAACAGGAAATTTCAATAGAAAAGAATTCAAGCCAGGAATTCGACATTTAAAATTTTAAGTTTTGATTTCATAAATCATTTTGAATTTGAATATGGTAATTTTTGATGTTAAAAACAAGATTTTTAAGTTTAAGAATCATGCAAATTCTCGAGTTGAACGAGAAGTGGAAAATAGGCGATTTCTGTTAATCAATGAGGTATTATTCGTCGCGATCAGGACTGAAGGGGGCTGGGATATCAGGGATCATCGGAAAAATGGAATATAGATTTTTAGTTGGTCGTGGTGACTGATCAGTGGCAGTTTAGGTTTTAAGCCCAGATTGTAATTAGTGTCAGAAAATTGATCTCTGCGACATCGTCGAGGCCATTGGTTCAATCGCACCAAGGGGAAGCTTCGCTGGGGTCGATGGCGGAGTTTTGGTCGGGATGGTATAGATGATCGAGGCTGGGATCATTGGCGAGGGGAGGTTTTTGTTGACTGGGTTGGTTCCAGGAAGAAGCAGACTTGTTCGATTTTGATTTCCAGCATGTATCGTTGATCTTGGAGGTCGGGTGAATCGGGAAGGTGAATGTCGACGTAGTGATGATCACGACGTTGGTCATAGTTGATCGGAGCAAGGGTGCAAGTGCACGCATGCACTTTTGTGCATGGTTGATCGAAATGTTTGGGAAGAAGCATTGTTCTCGGGGATTCACTCTAAGTTTTCTCGTGTTTAACTCGAAGAAAGGATGTATGCGAATGTTGCTCCGGGGTTTTGTTAGTTTCCTCGGGGTTTTTCCTTGTTTATCTCGGGTCTTTTTTTGGTAACTAACCAGCTTTTAAAATGAAAGAAAAATAAAAACATTATCAGGTTTTAAAGTTATTTTTAGGATTAATTTTCAAAAGAATGTTGCCAAGTTTTCAAAACAAAACATTATAAGTTTAAATCAGTTTTCAAAGATTTACAATGTTTTAAAAATATTGTTTAAAGATAATTACATAAAGGGGTAATAATAAATAAATTTCTAAATGTTTTTCAAATGAAATTTAAAGATATAATTAAAAGGTGATTTTAGTTAAGAGTGTTAAATTTTAACTAATCAAGAGAAGAACTTAATTGATTTTGTTTGTAAATTAATTTCAAGTATTTATTTCAATAAAAATTTAAAAGGTGTAATTAAGTGATTAGTAAAGATAAGTGGTTTATCTAAAAATAATTAAAGTCTTATTTAAGGATGGTTAATGTGATTAATTAAGAAGATAATTAATCAAGGTGATTAATTTATTTATGAAAATGATTAGAGAATTAATTAATGATCAAAGGTTAATTTATCAAGTGATTATGAGATGATTGCTTAATGGTAAATAATTAAAGGGCTAATTACTTAATGAAATTAACTAAGGGATAATTAATTAATTAAAGATAATCAATTAATTAAGATTATTAATGTAAGTAATTAAAGGTAATTAATTACTTAAAGATAATTACTTAATTAAAAGTAATTAATTAATGATTTAAGTTGATTAATCAAATAATTAATTAAAGGTTAATTAATTAATGAAAGTGATTTGGGATAATCACTTATTGTAATTTTATTAATTAAACGGTAATTAAGGGTTAATTAATTATGTAATTAACTTAAGGTTAATCTAATTAATGTAACTAATTAAGGATAGTTAATTAAAGTATGATTACATAATTAAAAAGGTTAATTATTTGATTAAAGGTTAACTGATTATTTAATTGAGATTTATTAATTAATGTTTTAAGGTTAAATAAATTTATTATTAAAGGTTAATTAATTAAAATAATTTATATTTAATTAATATGAATTAACCAAGTAATTAATCTGATTTAAATTAATCAGATAATTAATTGATTCTTACTTATGGATGTTTGGATTGTAAGAAATGCTTTGAATTATTTGATATCCCTGATGTGTGATGCTCTGTTTAGATTTGAGCTGTACTGAATGTCATTTATTTATCAATGATAAATGTAAATTATTTATCTGTGATGAATTTATATTATTTATCTGTGAATCTGGGAATGAAGATAAGCGTTATAGGATTATACCACTTATCGATATTGTTATGTTTGAATCTGTGATGATTGATGTTGTTGCACTATTGTGTAAAACCCCAGGACTACACCATACACACGCAAATATGGATTTCATGGGAAATCGGTTAAGTCACGGATATTTTGAAATTAAATATTATTTGTTTTAAAGTTGAATTTTGAATTCAAATGGTTTTGAAAAAGGAATTGAATTGAATATGGAAAGCTTTTGGAAAGAAAATTTTAAAGTTGAAATTTAGTTTGAATATAATATATCTGATTTAAGTTTTGAAATTGTTTTAGAAACTGGGTTTGAAAAGTGGTAATACAAATTATATAATATATATGGATTTTAAAACCATCTTTAAAGTATTTTAAAAGTATTATTTTGGGAATTAAATTTAACCTAAGTCTATACTTTAAAGGATATAACTTGTGCATATTTGATCGGATTTTTTCCGAAATAAAAACTCATTGTTTTCAAATGATATTGGCTTTCAAATAAAGAAAGGGTTTCTGGTTTTTGTTGAAAAGGTTTCAAATTTGAAATGAAATTGTTTTGAAAACTATGAATGAATCTTTGATAAAGATTGTTGAACTTTGTTTTGAAATTGAAGAGGATCTTAAATGTGTATCTTTTGTATAAAAGATTTGGTATTGAAATAGTTTTGAAAGCTATGAATGAATCTTTGTGAAAGATTGGTGAACTTTGTAAAGTGAATCTTTTGTTTAAAAAGATTTGGAAATGGAAATTTGTTTAAACCATTTAAAGGATGGGTTTTGGACTTTAAGTTGTGACTTAACTAAGTTCCCACTTTATCCCTATGCTTTTTAAAGTAAAGCGCTCACTATTCGGTTTAGCCGGGAGACGACTTTATGTCATAAAACCCATTTCGAATAGTGATACAACATAATGGAAAGCATTTGAAGACCGGTGGTGAAGACTAGGTATTTTCGAGAATGAAAGGATTACCCGTCGAATGTCTCTGCACTGATTCGCACCGGTATAGAGATCTCCATATGTGATGGGGAGTTCGATCGGGATTGTGAATACCCGGATTGCAAGGGCTTCTTTGAGAAGTGCCTTCGGTTCTGTTCAAACCCGGAACAGACTTGTATGGATGTATGTCTAACGTTACACTTTGAGATGTAAAACTGGTTTCTATCAAATACACTTCTGTTTGGTGGCGGAGAATTTATTCTCTTAGCTTAACACCCTTCTCTAAGACGTACGAGCTCAGAGGTTATGTAGTTGATGGTTACTAGTGATACAATCCCAATTTGGTAATATGGCATACGAAGCGCTGGTGATCATTTGTTGATCAAAGCAAGGCTTTTGTGCAAAGCGTAGCTTTGTGGACGAGACTGCATCAGGACCTCACACCTCGAAAATGGTCGAAACAGGAAAGATGTGGCAAGGTTATGAGGGTTGCGCCATTTAGGGTATGTTCATTCCCTTCTGGAAAAGGATGGTATCATGGTATGGAGCCCAGATATTTAACTCATGTGGTTACTGCAAATTTATTACTTTGTGGTTGTTGCTTTGTGGTTGAGAGATCTTGGATAAAGGTCGCAAACGACTGGGGGATGGCATGCTCGTGTAGTAGTTACCTAGTTACAGAGGTAACCCGGCCTTGTGTTGACAGAGATTCGGTTAGGTTCTCGGGGAGTCCCTCCAGAGGCGTGCCCATGTGGCCCAGGAAGTTCCTTTGCCTGGCCAAAGTACACATCTAAGGAACGATGGTCAAATAAAGCCCTTAATCTGGTTTCTATGTTTGGTCAAAATATCCATCCAAAAGGTGATGGTTAACAAAAGCTTTGACTTTGCCACTATGCATGGTCAAAGAAAAAGAGGCATGAAACAGAAGTTGTCTTAAGCTAAAGCATAAGAAAACTTCTATTGAGGAGGGCAAGTGTTACACCTCAATAATTTTCAAAAAATAGAAAGGAAAAAAAATTCAAACAAGAATTAAATTATATAAGGATGGAACAAGCTATCTAGAATTAAATAATCAATAAAGTTATCGAGCGTTAAAAGTGCAATATCACACACTAGAGATACTAATACAATCGAGTTAAAGAATGCAATGAACTACCGCATAATAAAAGGCAAAGCTATTGAGTGCAATACACGGAAGCTATCGAGTGTTAATCCATGAAAACTATTGCATGCTAAAGACATTAAAGCAATCGAGTGATAATCCATGAAAAGTTATCACATGCTAAAGGCATTAAAGCCATTGAGCTCTAAATTTTGAAAAGTTATCGCATGTTAAAGGCATTAAAGCTGTCCAGTTGTGATATCCTGAAAATTTTGGCAATATCAATTTAATAATCTGTATTTAAAATTAAATTGATTTGATAGATTTTGTTAATAAAATTTGACTTGATTTAATAATCCAATTAAATAGATATTTAATTGGTGAATTTTAATTTTTTAAAAACTAATAAAATATTTTCTATCTATAATGTATATACATTTGTATATATTGTAAATAGATAAGCTTTGATTTGAAATTAAATAAATATATAAATATCGTTTTCAAATTCTAATATTTTTGGTAATCTGAAAATTTTGATTCATTTAATATAAAACTTTTCATTTACTATTTAAATAAGTAACTATATGGTTTTAAAATACTTAAGGAAAAAGTTTTGAATTGTTTAAAATATATTTTAAACATAAGTTTAAATTTTAAATAAGATAAACAAAAGTTTATTTTATTTCCTTTTTGAATATAGCTTGATAAATATGATTTGAAATTTTATATAGAAGTTTAAAATACAATTCTACAAATGAAACATTAATTCATATAAGAAGATAAGTAATATGTAATTTATAATCTCTTTTATAAATTATTTAAATTGATAAACATGTTATTTTCAAATAATATTAATAAATGTATAAATATAGATAGGTTTTAAAAGACAATATTATTGTTATTTTTAAATTAAATATGTTGATATAAATTAGCTTTAAATTGGGTTTTTAAATTTATGATTAGATTTGAATTTGAATTAATTTTGAATTCAAAAGAATAAACATTTTAAATTATTTGGATAAGCTTTCATTTTTATATAATTTGTTTTATTTCATTTTCTTTAAAAAGAAATGCACATATACATTTACATATGAAATTAATTTATATATATAAGTATTTAACAAATAAAGAAAAAGGGTTTTATTTACTTTTAAATTAAATAAAAATAAGTAAAAATATGTATATAACAAGTGTTAATATCTTAAGTAACTATCGAGACAAATGTGAACTAATAATCTACCCTATTTGACATATGTAGTAATATAGGACAAGTGTCCTTTTAATTTTTGATTTTCTTTTAATTTTTAAATAAATCATTTTAACTTATATAAACACATACTTCATTCCCTCATTCTTCTTTTCTAATCTTCATTTTCAAAAGCTAAGAAAAGAATTTCAGCCGAACCAAAATTCAAAACAAATTAGTAACCAAACTCCTCAAAAAACCCAAAAATCATGTTCAAATTTGATTTTCAATTCTCAAACTCCTCACAAAAACCAGAATTTCAATTCAAGCATGCAAACCCTTCTTCGATCAAAAGCTTACCTGCATTTTTCAATTCTGTTCATTTTCAAAATCAAACCAGTAACCATCATCAAATCATTTACCTGAAATTCATTTTTTCTGCAAATAATTTTCAAGATGTTCAAGCCTGCATACAACTGCAGTTTTAAACCAAGCCTGCCTGCAAACATTTTCAAATGCAAATCTGTGAAGCATTTTCAAAAATCAAAAGAAGCATTTTAAGATCTTAACATGCAATTTTAAAAGTAAAGGCACTCTGGTTTTAAAATCAAAAGAAAAGCTTTTCAAAAATCTGGTGCTCTAGTCATCACTGTTTCCAGGTGAGTAACATAACAATTTTAAAAAGTTTGAGTATATGTTTATGTTGCTTGTTCATCTCTGAAAACCAGTATGTTTGTGAATATATTTTAAACCTCTGTGTTTGTATATATAAATGTTGGGTGTGCATTGTTGTATGACTTTGTTTCCTCTGATTCTAGTTCCAGGTCCAGATTCTAATAAAAAAAATCTTTTCTCTTGTTCATTCTTTGTTAAGACTTAAGTCTTGAACAAAGTATGTTTATTTTATCATAGATTTTAGTTTAAAAATTTGTTTAAGTTAAAAAAAATTGTATTTCCTCTGGAAATAAATTAACAACTGTGTAAACTTAAAATAAGTAAATATTCAATTTAATTGTTTCATGGATTCAGGTATATGAATCAAATGCTAAATCTAAAACTTGATTTTTGAAACAAAAATTACGATTTTTAGCAATGGGATTTAAGGACATTTCTAGTTTAACCAGAAATTGGAATTTGATGGAATTCTGATGAACTCGATAGTCTGAGGGGTTGTAATTCTTTCTGGATGAAGAGGAGTGGTCAGTGATTTAGGGAAAAATGGTGGAGGTGGTGGAAGATCACCATGGTGATGGTGGTTGTTCGATTTGATCTGTAAACCCAGTTTTGGGTAGTGCAGCAGTTTTTGATCGGCATTGTTCCTCTAGATGATCGAGTGCTACAATATTTGAGGAGATGGTAGCTTGGATGCTGAAGGAAGTTTGGCCGGAGTCGCTGGTGCTCTGATGACCAGAGAGATGAGTTCGAGCAGTTTTCAGGTTTTGGATGGTGGTTCCAGTTTGGGTTTGAATGACCTGAATCTGATTTCAAGGGGAAATCAACGGTTCTGGTGATCGAGATAAGTTGTGATGGTGATTGATGACTTGTTTAAGTCATCATGGTTGATCAGAGATGGGTGGATGGCCGGTGCATTTGCACTGTGCACATTTTCTGGCGATGTTGATTTTTGGGTTTGAGCAGAGTTTGTACTCGAGATTTTACTCAAGTAATTTGAGTGGTTGGCCCGAAGTAGGAGGGGTGTGGACTCGAAGCAAGTTAGGTTGGCCTCGGGTCATTTTGATTTGTTATAGGTTTCTTTAAAAACCTGACAGTTTTAAAATTTTAAACTGGTTTTAAAATTTGAAACAGGATTTTTAAACAAAGTTGAAATCAGAATTTAAAGTAGGAATTCAAAATAACTTTTGAATCCTAGTTTGAAATAAATAAAGCTTTATAAAATTTGAATATTTAAACAATTTTAAGGTGTAAAGTATATATTTAAAATGTTTTGAATTTAATTAAATTTGGTTTAAAAACTCATATAAATTTCTTTAAGTGATAAATGTTCTTTAACATTTTATTTTAAAAAGGTTTTAACTTGGTTTAATTTGTTATAGTTAAATTTGTAATTATTTCAAATCTTTAATTTGAAATAGGATTTAAAAGTGAAGATGAAAATTAAAAGTAAAATGTTTCCAAATGTTTTTGTGAATGATAATAAAATCATTTATAAGAAAATGTTTTCATTTTAAAAATAATAAAGATTCAATGATTTGTGATTCGTTTAATTATTAAGGTAAATTAATATGGATAATTAATTTATTTATTTATTAAATGGTTAGGATTTGAATTAATTAATTAAGGTTGAAGTTAATTGATTAAGATTAATTAATTTGAAAATAAGATCATTAATTAGATAAATTAAGATTTCAATTAATGATTAGGAATTAATTTATCAAGTAATTTAAGATTAATTAAGTTACAGTTAAACTTAATTAATTAAATAATTAAAGATTAATTAATGGGTTATTAAGGATAAATTAATTTGTAATTAATAATGATTAATTTAAGTTAATTACTTAAGAAAAAGTAATTAAAGAATTATTGATAAGTTAATGAAGGTCATTAACTTAAGATTATTTAATAATTAACTAATGTGATTAATTTTGATAATTAGTTGGATTAGTAATCTAGATAATCATTTATGGAATTTGGTTAAGTATAATTACTTTATGAAAGTAATTAAAGGTATTAATTACTCAAGGTAATTAAATAAATGAAGTTGATTAGTTTAAGTTAATTAATTAGGATTAACTAATTTAGAATAATCATTGGATGGGTTGATAAGTAATTACTTAATGTAATTAACGAAGAATAATTACTTAGAGAAGTAATTAAGATAAGTAGCTTACTGGAGGTAATTAATTGAAATATGGAAGAGTTTTGGGATTAATTGCTTTGTGTAATTAATATGAAGGATAATTACTTAGTGAAAGTAATTAATAATTAATTACTTGGTGTAATTAATTTAAGAATTGATTAATTAAGTCATTTTAAAATAATTAAGTGATGTAATTAAATAAGGGTAATTAATTACTAATGAAATTCATCAAGGGTGATTAATAAATATAATTAATTAGTAAATGTAATTAATTTAGGACTAATTCATTTACTTAATAAAGTAATTAAGGGGTAATTAGTTGATTTAATGCAGTAATTAAAGGAAGTTAATTACTGGATGGGATTAATCAAGGGTGTTAATAATTATGGTTTAATTAAATGACTAATTACTTAATGTAATTAATTTAAATAGAATAAATAATTAAAGAAGTAATTAGGGATTATTAATTTATATAATTAATGATGTAATTAAAGGTTGATTAATTAAGTTTAATTATTCAATGATAAGAGATTAAATATAATTAATTAATGTAATTGATTAAGGAGGAATGTAGTTAATTATAATTAATTAATTTATGAGGTAATTAAAGGTTAATTACTGTATGTGATTAAGAATAATTAATTTATGAAATTAATTAAAGGATAATTACTTGAATGTAATTAAAGGATGATTAATTAGGGATGATTAATTAAGGTGAGTAATTAGAGAATAATTGATTTATTGATTTGTAATTAATAAATGGATTTGTAAGCAAGATTTAAAATGGTAAAGTAATTAATTTAATTCACTTTAAATTAATTAGAGATGTAAGTAATTAATTTAATTCATTTTAAATTAATTATAGTGTGATTAAGTAAAATCCTTGCTCATAAATGAATGGATGATATTGGTTACCTTGAATGGTTTGAATCTCAGATATGAGATAAATAATGCTGTGTGATATGGATGCTTTGGTTGCATTGTGATGATAATATGAATTATTTATTTGTGATGGTAATATGGATTATCTGTATATGATGATAATGTTGATTATCTATTGTGATGATGTGAATTATCTATCTATGTGTATATGATAATTAAATTAAATTGTTTTAAACTTAAAACAGCTTGAACCTATAAGATACGTTTTGGATTTTGATGAGACCGGGATCGGGTTTCCAGATTTGGATATCCGAAAACCACATCGATCCAAATTAACGATAGGTCATGAATCTCAAGTGAAGATGAAGATTCAGAGTGCAAGAGTTATCGTCGTTAACTCTGAGGGTGATTCCAATATGAGTGTAACGAGATAATGCCTTCGGTTTCGTTCGAACCCGGAACGAACTTTTATGGATTGAATGCTTTCAGAACATCGTCAGGTGGACGATGAGCATTCTAAGAGATGTGTTCTCTAAAGGTAATCGTAGCATCAAGCCTCATCAACCGGGAATGGCTAAAACAGGGGAGGTGCAGCAAGGCTAAGTGGGTCATGCCCAAGTAGGACGAGATTTTCCCCTGTTTAGAGGTCCCTTTTTATTCGGCTGTGTGGGCAGTTGGTCGCGACAACTACTGGGGTTGTCTTGTTCGGTACTGTCCAGTAAGGGATGGTTCCGGCCTTGTGTTGCAGGGGATCGGGAGTAATCCTCGGTACGGTGATCTAGGCCCCGTACTATGACGGGCGATACCCCCAGTAGCCCTGCCATTGATGGAAACCCATTCTTCCTACGTGCCCTTACGGTTTTGATTGTATTACCCACTTTTGTGGCTAGTAGCTGGAATTTAATGAATGTAACAATTTCGGCTATTTTCTATTTACTTGAAAACCCTAGACCTATCATAATATCACTGGATTTCCTATCAAATGTTTTGGTTAGCGTAAGGTAAAAACTTTTCCATGTTTATGTGTGGGAAGTCTTACGTGATACCTTTTGTTTTTCAAAAGTTTTTAACGTTACCGGTTACTCACACCAGACCCATGTCTGACCCGGAGTTTATCTTTTGTTTTCTTAAACTCTTGGGTACTCAAATTTTTACGAGTAGCCAAGGGATTCAGGTTAGCTTTGACGAATTATGGAGGAGCAATGGAGCAGGAGGCTTCAGCATTGTAGATATTTATAGTTTCTGCTGTGTGTTCTCTGAGTCATTTGTTGTGTTGTATTGAGTTGTAATAACTATGCAGGTGTTTATAACTGTCTAGTATGTGTTGTATATTCTGTGTAACTCTGATAGATGTTGTATACTATGTAATATCTTATGTGATATATTATATTTCATTCGTTCCGTTGTGAGTATCTGATGTTGTTGAGTTTCTTCTTTCCTTTCTTTTCTTCTTCTATCCCTTTCTTTCTTAATTCATGATGCGTCTTTCTAGGCTTAGGAAGATGGGTCGTGACACCAGTGCTAGTCCGTGAAAAGCTATCGCATATTAAAAACAATAAGGCCATCGAATACAAGCTACGAAAAGCTATCGCATGCTAAGGACGTTGATGCTATAATGCTTCAAGAATACAGGGAGCTATCACATGATGATTTTAATGCTATTGAAGATTAAGAAATAACAAGCTATTGCATACCAACAATAAAGTTATCAAGTGATTGAAAGATATGAAGCTATCGAGTAGCAAGAGTTGACAAGCTATCATATGTCTATGATAGCACTATCGAGCTTCTAGAATTGCTACTATCGCGTGACCAAAATCAAGATAAAATGCTTAGTTGGCCATGTGAAAACTCTTGATTATGCCTTTTCATCATCAAGGAAGCATAATAAGTTGTGCCATATGTCACATCGACAAGGTTCCATGTCAACAACATCTCAACCGTCCAAGCCTAATGATGCCACATGTTGAGAATCTGAAGGTGTTATTTCTCTATAAATAGGCATGTACCCACTACTAAGATGGATCGAATTCTAAATGTACTTCTTCTTTATTTTCATTTTTTTCAAGCATCAATAAAGAACTTAACTTTGGAATTTTAATGGCCATTTACGTCAAATCCAAATTTGGATTTTCTGACCAAGTACTTGCATAACCTATTTGCGTATTCGATCACATAATGTCTTGCATACTTGCCCAAGAATCCAACTTCTTACCCATGTACCGCTAACTTTGTTGATTGAGCATATAAGTTAGGTCCAAATTTTGGCCTAACGATAGCTCTCTTTTCTTTAACGCATTCCCTTATGGATAAACACTTAATGTCGATATGTTTACTTTGACTTCCACTTTTTTTAATTCTTAGCCATAAAGACTGCAGCTAAATTACCACAATACATTCTCACTGGCCTAGAGATATAATCCTAACCCTAACCCCAGAAATGAAATCTTTGATCCATACCATGTGAGATAGCTGCAAAACAAGACACGAATTCAATCTTCATTGTGGAAGTAGTAGTCAAAGTCTACTTGGCATTCCTCCATGATATTGCTCCACCAGCCATCATAAAGATGTATCCATAAGTTGATTTACATGAAATCAAAAAACCACAAACTTTGAATTTGGTTAACCAATTACTTCCAGACTATTTGTATGTCTATACATAAGCATTTAGTCTTTTTTATTAAAGATACCCCATTACTTACTTTGTAGCTCTCCAATACCTGGATTACTCTGATATTGTCCCAACATTCCTACAAAAATGCAATGTCAGGCCTTATATAGACCTGAGCATACATTAGTTTCCAACAACTAAAGCATATGAAATATTCTTTATCTATTCTCTCTCAAATTTGTTCTCTGGGCACTGTGCAAACTGAACCTATCACCCTTTACAATGTGAGATACACTTGGTGAAACCCAAGATTCCTCGAAATATATCTTTATGAATTTTAATGCCAATGATAAAAGGTGCCTCACCCATATCCTTCATATCAATTTTTTAGAGAGGAACTGCTTTACCTCATGAAGCAAACCCTTATCATTGGTCACTAGCAAAATGTCATGCACGTATAAAAATATAAAACATACTTTACTCACGCTGACCTTTTGGTATATACATTGACCCGTAATGTTTTCCACCAATCTGAATGAAGAAATCACATTATGGAATTTCAAATGCCATTGGTGAGATGCTTATTTCAATACGTGTATGAATTTATTAAGCTTGCAAACCAATTATTCACCACCACAAGTGGGGAATTCTTCAGGCTGTTTCTTGTAGACTCCTCCTCTAGATATACATTGGGAAATGTCATTTTTACATCCATTTATTGCAACTCTGAGTCAAAAGGAGCTACTAATGCAAGAATAATCCAAAGTCAATCTTTCTTGGATATGGAAGAAAAAGTATTTGTGTAATCCATTCATTCCCTTAAATAAAATCCCATAGAACAAGTCTAGCCTTATATCTCTCAATGTTGCCCAATGAGTCTTTATTTGTCTTAAAAACCTATTTACATCCAATGGTTTTTAGACCATTAGGTAACTCAACAAGTTCACAAACTTCGTTACTCTTTATGGAATTCATCTCTTCTTTCATGGTTTTGTACCATAATTCTAATTCTTTGGAACTCATAGTTTGTGAAAAGAACTCAAGATCATTTTTAGCTCCAATATAGTCTAATTCTTGTAAATAGACTTCACAGTCACTAGAAATCACTTACCTTCTTCTTTTAGTAGATCTTATCGGTGTTACACCATCATCCTCCTATGAAGGTTGTGGTTCAGCTTGTTGTTCAAAAGTTATTGGCAACTCATGAACCATAGGACTTTTGGAATGTGATTAGTAGATTATGGAAATTGAATGATTAGTTGTATAATACTAGTTTGTACTTGAGTGGTGTTGTGAATAATAACCTATTTATCCCTTAATGTAGGAGGTTGAAATTCCGAATGATCATTCTAAAAACTATTTCTCTAGTTGATCACTCCCACTAATCAAGTCATTTTCAAGAAACTTCACATTTCTTGTTTCCATAATCTTACCGCTTCGAGGTAGGCAACAAATCTTATAACCTTGGACTTTTCAGCATATCCAATAAAATACCTACTAATGACACTGGTCTATCATTTTTTCTTATGAATTATAAATTCTCACTTCCTACAGGCATCCCACCTTTTAGTAACTCAAATGGCGTTTTAGAAACATCCTTGGTTATAACACGGTTTAATATACACTATCGTCTTAAGTGCTTCGACCATAAGGCTTAAGGAGGATTAGAGCTGCTAAGCATACATCGCACTATGTCCAAAAACTTTGGATTTCATCTTTTAGCTACACCATTTTGGTCCGATGAACTAGGCATGGTGTATTTCGTAGCAACCCCATATTCTTGAAGAAACTTCGTAAATGGCCCAATTGCTTATCCATCTTCCACATATCTTCCATAATATTCTCCATCTCTATCTAATTTCACGGTATCGATTTGCTTATTACATTATAACTATGTTCTAGCCTTAAAGACATTGATGGAATTTAATGCTTCACTCTTGTTATGAAGCATGTAGAGATACATAAATCGTGAGTGATCATCTATGAAAGAGATGAAATATTTTTGACCATGTACGTCCATGTTCGGATAATATATACCAGTATGTATGATCTCTAATGTGTCTGAACTCGTATTAGCACCTTTCTTTGACTTGTTAGTCCGCTTTCCCTTTATGCAATCTATATAAGTGTTAAAGTTAGTAAAGTCTAGAGTACCAAACACCCCTTCTTTTACTAGTCTTTTTATTCACTCCATTGAGATATGTCCTAATCTTCGGTGCTATAACTTTGAGAAATCCTCATTTATAACACATCTCTTATTACTAGTGCAAACATGCATAGAATTACGTGTTGTATTAGTTTGCAAATTAATTAAAAGTATATTATCAGACAAAATTTCACAACTAACAACATCAGGTTCATAAACCAATTTGGAAGATGCTTTATAAAAGTTGGATGAATCCTCCAAAGGTACAAGCCTTGATACAAAATCAAGAAGCTACCGAAACTTGGAACATATTGCATAATGAATCTAGTACTTAAACTCAAATGTATAGTTCCTATAGCTTCCACATGTGAGTCCATTTTGTTTCCTGAGAAGATGCCTTACTCACTTCCTACTGGCTCCTTAGGTTTTTCATACCCTGTATGGAATTCAAAATGTGGATTGTTAATCCAGAAGTAATCCATTTTGTGTTAACATTGATGTAACCATATTAGATCCATAACAAACAAATGAATTTGGATTGTTTCATCAGCAAGTCACTTATATTTAGCACGCTCCTTCTTTATGTGTCCCTACTTTTTACATAAAAAACACTTGAAATCATTTTGGATTCCATTCTCTAGAGGTATTTATCTTTACCTTTGTCATTGGCATGTGATTTCCCCTTTCCATGTGTTACAAGCATTGCACTTTCAACTTTGTCCATCATCGACCTCCCTTCTTCTTGAACACATATGATCATGAATTCATTACTTGACCACTTATCCTTAAGTGTGTTATAGGAGATTTTGAAAGGCCCATATTGATGTGAAAGTGTGTTTAAGATGTAGTACACAAGAAAAGACTCTGATATTTCAACTTCGGGTTTCTTTAATTGAGCAACAATATCCCTTGCCTTCATGATGTAATCTCCCACATCTCCCATACTTGTGAGCCTTAGGGATAATAACTTCATGATTAAGACCCCTGCTAGTGCCTTATCCTTAGCAGAAAATTTCTAGTTAAGGGCTTTGAACAAGTCTTGGGCCTTTTCATTTTGTTCCACAGAACCACAAATGCTGGTAGAACTTTTTATGTTAATGTACATCATACTAAACCGACTAGATCAATGTCATCGCTCATATAACATGATGTCAGCTTTAGTGTTGGTGTCAATGATTCATTGTGGTTCATCTTTCCTAATAGCATATCTACATCCGTCCACCCTAAATGAAGAAGAATTCTCTTCTTCCATGTCATATAGTTATCCCCTTTCAGATTAGGAATATCTCGATGGATATTAAAGTAATTTTCTTGTATAATTTCTGCATAAAAATATAAATTACTTGCTTATGTTAAAATTAGGCCTAAAAATATTCATGACTTTACCAATCTAAATCATGCTTGAAAATTAAATCTAATGACATAAAAATGCCAATAGGCCAAAATTCTAATTCAGATAGATTCAAATAAATTTGTATGATAAAACTATCTAATTATTTACTACATATATATAACCTATGGGTAATATATGAATAATTAGATATTTTATCTTAATTAACAATACACATGTAACAGAAACTCTTGTTGGATAGAATTTGTAACATTAAGTATAATTAATTACAGGAACTCATATTATACAGATATTTGTACCAATTAACGTCTTTATATAATCCTAATTAATATGTAATATTTTTTCAATTAAAGATATTGTAGCTATTCTCTAATCAAATAAAACATTACATGGATCGCAACACATTAAACCAATTAGCACTTGATTGTTTGAAAAAGTAAACTTATGAGGTAAAATATATTTTTTAATTTTTCAACAATAGAATAATAATTTTGCAACTGATCATTTTTTTCAACAGGAAAGGGCGTTCGTATGTCTATTTAGTTGTAGAAGAAATCCAATTGTATTGCAGATTTCACTTTCTCAATGCTTTTGAGTCAGAATTTTATGCATATCACATGCTTCGAAGATTTCCAAAAAATGAAAATGTTGTCAAGTTTAGTGGAAGAAATAACATATTTCTATAAAAGAAACCTTCATGAATGTGCAAAGATTTACACTACCCAAAACACATACTATTAGCTATTATAAATGGTCGATTGAGAAATATGGTAGAAGTGAAAATGCATACATTAACATGTTAAACTTGAACATGAATGAAGTAATTCTGCCTCAATATAACTATGAGGTTTGATAGCCAATCATTATCATTTTAATATAGATATAGTATTATCCCAATGGTATTTTGTGATTGTAAAAATAAATTATTTTCTCATATGACTTTCCGCTCAAAGATTTTATTAATAGTTGTAAACTTTTCATATTCTATTTCAATGACATAAAATTTCTAAATGATTCAAGTTTATTTTTTTAAGACCTAAGAGAACCCTATAGGTCGTTAAACACTTAAGGGGATATAGTAAAGTCGTCTGATGGTTATCCCATTCCTTATATTCCAGATTACTTTTTTAGGATGAAGTGCATTAGACTAGAATCGAACAATTGCACATTATCGTGGGGGTTAGATGTTCTTTCCAACCACACTAAGCCTGTGGACTTAATTCAAGTTCTTACGTATAAATATTTATTTCATATTGAAATTTAATAACGATACATAGACTATATTTGAAAACATAATTCATATACCTTCATTTTTAATGCTTCCAACAAAATTCTAGGAATGCCATGGAGAAACCATGCTAAAATAAACATCAACCGAGTCTTAGGCATGATTTTCTCCATTATTAAGCCAAACAAAGGTATCTTATAAATGACAAGGCGGAGGTAGAACTATCGCTCAGATGAAAAATGTAAATAAATCTGATTCTACTATGCAAAAACTGAAGGTATACAAGAAACAAACCTTAGGACCTTATAAATTACCTCCATCCGTTGATGAACTTATCTCCTTCAAGCCTCCATGATTTGACACTTTCAAAGTCTTATCACTCTCTCCAGATAGTGTAGAAAATGAATAAATGAGTGATTGGATTTGGGGACCAAACTTCGAATTCATAGCCAAGTTTCTATTAAGACTAAATGTTTATATCCATTAAGCTTTTCGAAATGAGTAAAATGAAAGGGAACAACATTGATCATCACGTGTCTCACTACTATCATGGTGGTTGCAAAATGTGCAAAGAAGGTGGACCCTTATTCTTCCCAAATATGAAAAGACACATCATTAATCATTTAACGACCATACCTACTTCTCTTTACTTGATATATTATGTAATGTAACATGCTAGTGTTCGTTGTATGCATCAATTTCTACTGGTTTTGTCCTCCATCTGAGGATTATTTATGGTATTTTGGTGAGGACTATTACAGACAAACATTTACGATGGGTATTATTCCTAATGATCCATATCCAAATATACCACCTTTGAGGGTGTATTCTAAGTCTAGCTCATGATCTTATGCACAACATTGTAATTGGAATGTAAGGATATTTGATCGTTTTGTAAGGAAATTAATGCGAAAACATTAATGGACCGTTTCCTTCCTCATTATGTGGTACATTAATGGACCGTTTCCTTCCTCAAACGTTTCCTTTCTCATTATGTGGTCAATAGAATCTAAAGGGTTTTCCTATTAATATGCTAATAAATAAAACGGTTATAATCTAGAGCATTAATTTTTCTCATCTTGATCTTGATGGACGATCAAGATTAAGTCTACAAATCTGGAAAGTTGGTCATCTCTCTACCTATAAATATTAACCTTTGCCCTTCACAAAGGATATAAAAAACACATAAAGAAAGATATAGGAAAAGAGAGAGAAACCATTTCCTTCTCCATTGAAACAGCTTTCGACAACAACCATTGCTGATTCGTATACAAAATGTCTGGAGGTATGTTTTATTAATTCATTACATATGTGATAATCATGTAATTCTAGATCTTAGGGTTTATGTTATTCGTAAGATATAGATTACATGTGGTATCAAAGCAAGGTTTTAGAATTCATGATTATCCATCAATATATAAAACAAAACTAGCATAGATATATGATATGATGTTTGTAATTTTACTATGATGATGATAATGATTATTAGTGTTAATATGATTCAAGTTTAATATTCATATTATTTAAGTTGCTATAGTAATCATGATTATCAATATTGTTCTATTTACTGTACGCTTAGATATGGATCTGGAAAATTTGTATTTCTGCAAAAGTTGATTTTTTCTACTTTAATGTTTGACCTACTGTATAATATGGAACAACTTATTGTATGTGAATACTTTTCAGAAAGTATACATATTGAAAACAATTGTTTCCTAGTTTGAAATTAAATTCATGACCTGAAACTTGCAAGATAATTGTCTATACATGATTTGCAAAAGAAATTATTTATATGTTAAATTCATGTATGGAATTTACTTGGAGTTACTAAACATTTATTATCCTTGTTGTGGATTACTTGAAAGAATGACAAATGTTTATGCAAAAAAATATATTAATGTTTATCTCTTTTCTCTCTTGTTTTAGTTTTCGCTTCCGCGCTTAATTTACTTGTTTCCTCTAGTCTGATGCATGCAGTCCCGTCCACAGGCGGCTGCTACTTGTACAATAACGCATGAAACATTGATGTTTATCATTCTTTCATGAGTATGGTTCTACTGCCTACCCACAGGAGGTGCTAAACCTAACCTCTTATTATGACATGTGTTTTATTCTAATAAAGAAGCCTACATTTCTTTTATATCTGCAGTTGCAATGCCCTCAAACCTTAATTCGTACGCTACGTCTATCGTCAGACTCAATGGAACCAACTACTCAGAATGGAAAGAGCAAGTTGAGTTTTCTTTAGGCGTACTTGAACTGGACATGGCTCTCCTAAAGGATAAGCCAGCCCTACTTACTGACACAAGTACGCCTGAGGAAAACAAACTCCATGATGATTGGGAACGATCTAATAGGCTCAGCATGATGTTTATGCGAATGGTGATTGATACCAACATCAAAACCTCCCTACCCAAAACTGAAAGCGCAAAAGAATATTTACAATTCATTGAAAATTGGTTCAAGACTGCAGACAAATCCCTTGCTGGGAAACTTATGGCAGATCTTGTAACCATGGAGTTTGATGGTTCTCGCTCAATGAGCGCTCATGTCACTGAAATGATTAACCTTGCTGCCAAACTTAAGAACTTGGGATTGGTTATGGATGATGCTTTTCTCGTCCAATTTATTCTCACTAGCTTACCTCCTAAGTATGAACCATTCAAAATTCATTACAACACTATTACGGAAAAGTGGAGTCTAAATGAATTGACTAACAAACTGGTTCAAGAGGAGTCTAGGAAAGGCTCGCAAGGCATTAAAGTTGCTTATCTCACTCAAGGGGTTGGAAAACAAGCTGGCAAAAAGAATAACTCACAGCATAAATGAGCACCACCCAAATCTGATGATGCCACTCAACCATCCAAGAAGAAAAAGAAGGATGATGTCTGCAAATTCTGCAAGAAACCTGGACACTTCCAAGCAGATTACATTAACACAAAGCATGGTTCGAAAAGAAAGGTAACCCAATGGGTTTCGTAAGTCATTTCGAATCAAATCTTACTAATGTACCTTCTTCTACTTAGTGGATTGATACTGCTGCTAACGTTCATGTTTCAAATTTTATGCAGGGATTCATTACGATCCAAACCACAAACCCAAATGAGAATTTCATTTTCATGGGGAATAAAGATAAAGCTCCGGTTGAAGCTATTGGAACTTTTCGTCTTATTTTAGATAGCGGTTATCAGTTAGATTTTATGTCAAACTCTTTATGTTCTGTTTATTTCCCGTAATTTGATTTCTGTAAGTGTACTTGATAAATTTGGATATTCTTTTGAAGTTGGAAATGGAAATTTTAGTTTATTTAAAAATTCTAGTCTTATTGGTTCTGGAATATTAATTGATGGACTTTATAAACTTCATCTTAAACAAAATGCTGAAATCCAACTCACCCTGCATGGAAAAGAAACTAAAAGAAAGTCATCCAAGAATGATTCTTGCTTCTTGTGGCATAAAAAACTGGGTCATATATCCAGTGAAAGAATCAAAGGTTAGTGAAAGACGGTGTCCTACCGGACCTAGACTTCGCTAACATTACAACATGTGTTGATTGTATTAAAGGAAAAACAACAAAAAACACAAAGAAAGGAGCCACAAGAAGTACACAACTTCTTGAAATAATACATATAGATATTTGTGGACCTTTTGATGTTCCAACTTTTGGAGGAGAGAAATATTTCATCACTTTTATCGATGATTTTTCATGTTATTGCTATCTTTATCTGTTGCATGAAAAATCTTAGTCAGTGGATGTTGTACAAGTGTTCATTACTGAAGTCGAAAGGCAATTAGAAAGAAAAGTGAAAATCATTAGGTCAGATAGGGGTGGTGAATTCTATGGAAGGTATGATGAAACATGACAACATCCTGGACCTTTTGCTAGACTTCTTCAAAAACTTGGAATTGTTGCACAATACACAACGCCTGGATCTCCATGGCAGAATGGTGTAGCTGAAAGGCGAAATCGTACATACATGGAAATGGTTAGATCCATGATGAGTCATGCAAATTTACTTATATCATTATGGATGGATGCATTACGAACAGCTGTCTACATCTTAAATAGAGTTCCAAGTAAGGCCGTTCCAAAGACTCCTTTTGAACTTTGGAAAGGATGGAAACCTAGTTTAAGACATCTCCAAATTTGGGGTTGGCCAGCTGAAGCTAGACTGTACAATCCAAATGAAAAGAAATTGGATTTTAAGACAGTCAATGGTTACTTTATAGGTTTCCCAGAAAAATCTAAAGGATATAGATTTTATTGTCCTAACCATAGTACAAGAATTGTTGAAACCGACAATGCCAAATTCTATGAGAATGGTGAAATCAGCGGGAGTATAAAACAACAAGAAGTGGTCATTCATGAAATAAGGGTACCCATTATCTTACCCTCTATTTCGAAAGATATTGGGAATCATCCCATTGTTGAACCTGTTCACAATGAGGAAAACCCAATAAATGATCAACAACTCCATAATGAAATTATCACCAATCATAATGTTGATGAAGTACCACAGGAACTAGCATTAAGAAGATCTCAAAGACAAAGAAGATCAACTATTCCTGATGATTATATGCTTTATCTAATAGAATCTGAAGGAGTTACGGACCAAATTTCTTATTCACAAGCCATTAAGGATGTTAATTCTATTAAATGGATTGATGCCATGAAAGATGAACTGAATCTATGGATAATAATCAAGTTTGGGAAATTGTTCAATTGCCGCAAGGACATAAAGCAGTCGGTTGTAAGTGGGTCTTCAAGACCAAACGTGACTGCAATGGTAAAATTGAACGATATAAAGCTAGACTTGTTTTCAAAGGTTTTAATTAGAAAGAAGGCATTGACTATAATGAAACTTTTGCTCCTGTTTCCAGGAAAGATTCTCTTAGAATTATCATGGCATTGATAGCTCATTATGATCTCAAGTTACATCAAATGGATGTGAAAACAGCCTTTCTAAATAGAGACTTGGAAGAAGAAGTCTACATGCGTCAACCTGAAGGCTTCATAATTGAAGGACAGGAAGACATGGTCTGCAAACTTAAGAAATCAATATATGGACTGAAATAAGCTTCTAGACAATGGTATCTAAAGTTTCATGAAATCATTACCGCTTTCGATTTCATAGAAAACATAGTTGACCTTTGTATATACCTCAAGTTTAGTGGGAGCAAGTTTATATTTTTGATTCTGTATGTTGATGACATATTATTAGCTAGCAACGACCTTGGTTTATTACGTGAAACTAAAGATTATCTCTCAACGAACTTTGAAATGAAAGATATGGGTGAGGCTTCCTATGTGATAGGAATATAAATATTCCGTGATAGATCACAAGGAATTTTAGGATTGTCTCAAAAAGCATATATTGATAAAATTCTTGAGAGATTTGGCATGACGAATTGTTCCTCTAGTCCCGTCCCACTGCAGAAAGGAGATAAACTTGTTCTTGAGAAGTGCCCAAAGACTCCTATGGAACGAGAAGAAATGACCAAATATCCTTATGCATCTCTTGTAGGGAGTTTGATGTATTCATAGGTCTGTACAAGACCTGATATCAGTCATGCAGTTGGTATGCTGGGTATATTTCAAAGTAATCCAGGAATCGCTCATTGGAAAGCTGCAAAGAAGGTACTGAGATACCTAAAGGGAACAAAGAATTACATGCTCACCTATAGAAAATCAAGTTACCTACAAGTAACTAGTTATTCTGATTCAGACCTTGCTGGATGTCCTGACACTAGGATCTGCACTCTTGGCTATGTGTACCTCTTATGTGGAGGTGCAATATCATGGAGAAGCCAGAAATCTGATATGCTTTTCGGATCCACTATGATGGTTGAATACGTAGCATGTTATGAGGCTTCAATTCAGCGAACATGGCTGCGTAATTTTGTCTCACAATTTGGCACTTTAAGTTTTATCTCTAGGCCACTAACTGTCTACTGCGACAATGAAGCTGCAACCTTTTTCTCCAAGCATGATAGGATAACCAAAGGTTCCAAACACATGGACCTTAAATACCTACTACTGAAGCAAGATGTTAAACTAAAGAAAATTATTGTTGAATTGATAAGTACAGACTTACAAGTGGCAAACATATTCACGAAAGGACTACCTCCAAAGACCTTTCAGAGACATACTGATAGCATGGGTCTTGCAGATAGTTCCTAATTATCTTCTTATTATGCCATTTATTTTGTACTTATCTAGACATGACAATTATTGAGCTCTTAATAATTTGGACATCTTTTATTTCTGTTTTATAATGTGTACACGTTTATATTTAGATAAATGATAACAGAAACAGTCTTTTGCTTCAAGACATTATTTGACCATTAAGTTATGTTCATCTACGGTCTAGTTATGAAAGTTGTCAATGTCATAGTACATGGAAGTAAGCATGTTGCAAAATAACGTGTACACGTCATGACTTCCATTGACCACTATATTAGCCAAGACACTTATGATAACTGACTAAAGAAAAGTTTAGCATATCATGCGTGCCTTATGACCTTAATACGAAAACATTAATGGATTTTACTATTGACCAAGTGGGAGACTGTAAGGAAATTTGACCGTTTTGTAAGGAAATTAATGCGAAAACATTAATGGACCGTTTCCTTCCTCATTATGTGGTACATTAATGGACCGTTTCCTTCCTCAAACCTTTCATTCCTCATTATGTGGTCAATAGAATATAAAGGGTTTTTCTATTAATATGCTAATAAATAAAATGGTTATAATCTAGAGCATTAATTTCTCTCATCTTGATCTTGATGGACGATCAAGATTAAGTCTACAAATCTGGAAAGTTGGTCCTCTCTCTACCTATAAATATTAACCTTTGCCCATCACAAAGGATATAGAAAAAACATAAAGAAAGATATAGGAAAAGAGAGAGAAACCATTTCCTTCTCCATTGAAACAGCTTTCGACAACAACCATTGCTGATTCGTATACAAGATGTCTAGAGGTATGTTTTGTTAATTCATTACATATGTGATAATAATGTAATTCTAGATCTTAGGGTTTATGTTATTCGCAAGATATAGATTACATGGAAATCTAGGTAATTCATCGTTTTGGGTTTGTATTATAATTATTTTTGGTATAACTTTTAAACTCCTTTACACCCATTCATTAATATGCATGCAAAAACAACTAATTATTAAGGACTTACCTAAACCTAATTATAGATAAATTGGTCCTCTATATTCCACAAGCATAAGGATGTAAATGAATGGTTGTTATATCCACTACATATTGAGACTAATTTTATGTTAATGTCCCTTACCATAATATTTCGAGTATCTTGATATGACTAACTTTCAATAATAATACTTTATAGAAGCATACTAGATTTTACAACATATGATATAGCATTATAGATTAAATTAACGATTATACCAATTAAGTACATGTTTGTAGCTTTCTCATGCGATAATTTAGTACATTCATTTTATACACATTAAGTAGAAACATTAAAATGTGAGAAAAGAAATAAGTTACCAAATCAAAGTTGCTTCCCCGCTTTTCTTCCTTGTTGCGAACTTGAATGATTTTCTTCCATGTTTAGCAACATTTGTATATCGTTTTCTATTGCATTTTCAATGAATGGATCATTCTTCATAGTTTGTTGATGATTGATCCAATGTTAAATATAATCCCAAAAAGTGAATTCGCTCTGGCTCGCACCTTTATTTGGATCCTACAAATACTCAATCCTACAAAATGTAAGCTTTTCCTGCTTATTAATTATCCACCTTGTTATGATGTATGCCTTCTGATATAGTCATTGATCTTTAGAATTTGGCAACCAATCATCATTCTTTAGCAAATGCATTAAAATTCCACTTGAGTGAGGTATGGAATGTGCAAGTTGTATGCAGTCTTATCCCTATACTGGGGGACTATTTTTGAAAGTTATTATACCAAACATCCACAAAAAGTTAAATTTGGCAATGCTTGAATAAAACTCATAGTAAGCTAACATGTTTAATGTTTACTATGTCGCGTATAACATGAATTTTGTGACTCGTTAGTATTTATTCTGCTCACCTACATTTTCTTTTATATAAGTACAAATTTTGATGTTTATTCACTGGGAATTGAATTTGATTTAGTCCTCTGTTGTCATTTTCGAATTTACGACTCAATTTTAAGATATTTTCTGAAAATGTTGATGATTTCATCGAGCACAATATTTTTTTATTGGAATCTATGAATTATGAATTATTGTTTAAGTATAATGAGATATTTTGATGTCGATAGAAACCATAATTTAAGCATACATATTTGGGTTTTGATATTGAAAATTAGCATCGAAAGAGGTTTGTTGAATTCAAAATTACTTAGGTAGAATTGAAAGTAGTGTTATGACGATTTGGCTTGAGATACCTTTGTGGTTCACCCTTGTTGTTCAAAATATGAAATTTTATTTCTTTGTAGAGATATATATGAAAAGTTTGGTGAAAATAAAAGGAAAACATAAGGGTTTATATAGAATGGGAAAATAGTAAAGATGATAAAATTTCAACACTTTTTAGGTGCTTGGACATGCGCTTTATTTTTGTGCACAAAGGACAAAATTTCAATCGAAATAGAGTAAAAAGCCAAACATTTTAGCCAGGAGACATGCTAAACCGTTTAGGTTTTTTCACATGGTGGAGTCTAGATGGTAGAGAAGGAGTGTGATGGATCTCGAAGGTGGTGAGCCAGACCTCAGCTGTGGTAGCGACAAGATAGGTCGACGGGATGGTGGTCAACTAGGGTTTTGGAGAGAACGCAAAGTCGAAGTGTTTTGATGATGTGGTGGCAGCGAGTAAGGATGGAGAAGAGGTGGCTCTGGTGGCAACAATGATGGCGAAGGAGTGGTGTTAGAGAAGGAATGGACAATTAAGGAAAAAGAAGTAGCAAATCGAGGAAGAAGAACATAATGTGTAGTGACGATACCATATAGTATTTTTTTAGTAAATATAACAATGTATATTTATGGTTATAAAGCTATTATATTATACCATTTTATGAATTATATTAGCAGTTTTTGAATTTCATTAGCTTTTTTAAAATTGTATTAGTAGTTTACAAACAATCGTAGCATATTTCAGATGTATGTATTAATGATACAATGTAGTATCATTTCGTTTTTAAATAAATATATTATTTATACTTCTGTTCATATTGCTATTTTATAGCAGCATTTTATGAATTATGGTATCAGCTTCTGAATTGTGGTAGCTTTTACAATTTGTAGCAGCAATTCATAAACAATTGTAGCTTCTATTTAGGTAATGTATATGTTGTCTCACAACAGTATTTTGTAGTATATTTTTAGATGTGTATTAATGATATTGTATAATATCATTACTATGTGTTAATAAATGTAGTTATTATGCTTCTTTTCATAATGCTATTTTATAGTAGCATTTTATGAATTTAAGTTTCAGTTGTGAATTGTATTAGTTTTATTAAATTGCAGTATCTTTGTAGATATGTATTGTAATGGTACTGATTAGTATCATTTTTTAAATAAATATAATTATGTATATTTTTGATCATAATGCTATTTTATAGTAACATTTTATGAATTATAGTAGTGGTTATTGAATGAAATTAGTTTTTTTTTTTAAATTGCAGTGGTAGTTTTAGAAAAATGTAGTATCTTTTTAGATGTGTATTAATGATACTCTGTCGTATCATTTTTTATTTATTTTTTAAAATAAATATTTTTACGTGTATTTGAAATAATGCTATTTTATAGTCGCATTTTATAAATTGTAGCACTAGTTTTTGAATTGTGGTAGATTTTTTAAAATTTTACTAGCAGTTTATAAACAATTGTAATTTCATTTTAGATTATGTATGTACTATATCTCACATTATTATTTTATAATAGCAATATGAATTGTAGTTTTAGTTTAAGAAGTATATTAACATTTTGTTAATTTGTAACAGGCTTTATGAATTATGGTATCAATTTAAAATTAATATTTCAAAAATTCACTTTTTTTTAATCATTTTATGATTTTTTTTACAAAGGTGATGTCATTTTTATTTTATTTTTTGAAAGTTTGTGATACTATTTTCATACATTAATTTACAGTGCTGCTACATAGCTTTGTAAAAGTGATACCATTTTTATTTAATTTTTGAATATTTACAGTACTATTTTTCATAAATTATTTTATAATACTACCGTATAATATCAGTTTTGTTTTCATTAAATTAGAACAAAAGAATACAACAAGTATATTTTAATTTTATTGTGTGATAGCTAACCTTACCGCTGGTATTATTTTTTGGTTAAATGATACTACTCAATAGCATTTCTTACTTACTGTATTTATTTGTACGTCATTTTCTCATATAATGATATCGCCGTATCATTTTTTACCTGTTGTTATTTTTCTAGTAATAGATGATTGAAGAGTAAGATAAGGTGAGCAACGATGCTGGAAGATATAGACGGAACGGTAAGCGAAGAGCAGATGCATGAATTTTGTTTTTAGGGTTATGTTTTGAGAAGGCGGGGACTAGAGAGGCGGCGACTATGGAAAACAGCGGCTATGACAATGGCGAGTAGAGATTAAGGTGAGGTGGAGAGTACAGCTTCGTAGGGCGCGGGGGCGTGAGGCGCGGCATGAGGTGTGACGGCGTAGAAAACCACAATTTGGCATGTATGTAAAAACATGTCTTTATGATTAAAATTTGAAACTGTGTCATAGGACTCGAAAAAATTTGGATGTTTATCGTTCAAACAAAATTACCCTATGTAGAATCCATTGTGCATTAAAAAAAAAGAATCTGAATGGACAAGAAATAACATCATTGATTTCTATCCATTTTTGTGGATGTTGAATTATAAGGATGGTATTATTTTATGCTGTTACTTTTATCTATCTTGATTTAACAAAATTAGTTATGTACTGAACTTTGTAAAACCAGATAAACTGTCATCATCCAGTATTACTGTTAATCTAAAAATGGATCAACATTCAGAAATTAGATGACAACAGCAGTTCTAATAAAAATAAAGGAAAAGAAAGAAAAGTAAAAGAAGACACAATTTTTTTTATAGTGGCTCGACATAATATTTGACCTGTGTCCACTTTAATTTTTTAATTAGTTGTTCATTCTCTAGATTACAACTAATTACCTTGGATCTGACTACAATCTAGTGGATCTCAAATTTACAATCATGTTTTTAGAGTGTTTGAGAGTCACTAGCACTAGAGATTTGTTTATCTATGTCCTAAAACTATAAATAGTTGTTTCCTAGATGACTCTAAGGGAGGAGATGCTAGATGTGAACAAGAGGGAGGAGTCTCCAATGGCAGAGAGATCCAATCCCGTTTTGGTTGTAGGCAGGTATTTATAGAGAATCAGAGGCATTAGTCCAGAAGAATGCTTGCATTGAAGCCCAGCGGATAGTCCGAAGTCACACAAGAAAAATTGAAGACCACTGAGTCAAAACCATAGCTCGGTACCGACCTATACATAGCTCGGTACCAAGTTATGTATCTTAGTGCAAGTTGAACCATTCCACTTGCTTTGCTTTTCTTTTATCTACTCAAGTTGTTCTAAGTCATTTTCCCTCGGTTTTGAGTTGATTCTCGTTATCCTCTTGATGGCACTTGAATTATTCCCTTTTTTTGGTTTTTTTTCGTCAATTCTTAGAATTGCTCGTCCAGATCGTTGGAAAATCACTTGATCATTAATTATTGGAGTAGCACAAGAGGTGTACGGTGTTGTACGGTGTTTGGAAAGTGAAATAGGGAGGATTCATAGGTTGGTACTGACCTATATGGCCTTGGCCATTTTTCCATCCAATTTTCTAAAGTTCAACTTTCTAATCCTTCTGATTGTGTTTTGAAATTCACGAAACATTTTTTTTTTTTGTTCTTTCTAATCAGTTGAAATCTGCTTTGGTAAAAAACGGATTAAGAATTGCAAATGCAACAGGTTAGAGGGAATATATATTTTATAGATCAAGAGGGCAATTTGATAATTCTGTGGTTGACAGATGCGATCCTCTCTCTCTCGAAGTGGGCACATTAATTAATGACATCTAAGCTTGGGCGGACAATTGTAGTCCACAACATCAGGTTCATTTTAACCAGTTCCTACTTTTATGCTTTATATAGTCCACGACATCGCGTACGATACAGTTGGATCACGCTTTCATTTGCGAGGGCTACTCCAAATATAGGATAGTTGGCTATGCCACCTACAACATGCCCTACCTCACTTTTCCTTTCCCCTGCTTCACAATCTTTATTTGACCGTTGTCTTGTTATTTTCTCCAGCAAACCCTATCTTTATTCATATTTTTCCACACAAATGTTAACAAAATTGCAAGCATAAAGGATTTCTATTCATGCTGCAACACATAAAAGAAACTATATGACAGATAAAGCGGTCGTTTGAAAACCTTCTTTGACCTATTTATAGCTTACTTTTGTTGCAAAAGGGCTGGTAAGCTAGAAACAGTTAACAACTGTTTATGCAATGGATCAAAAATTAAGATGGCGTTTGAATATAAAATGCATTTTGTGTTATGCATTTCAAATGATATGCGAAAGAAATATGAGTTGTAGAATCGTAGTCATTCGAATAAAAGAAGAATTGATAAATAAAAGGAAGCGGTTGATATTTTTTAAAAGACTGAAAACAATAGGAAAATCATTTTCAATCTTACTTTTTCAAATCAACAGTTTAATTCTTTTGGCCAAGTCCTTGTGTTTTAAGATGGTCATAAAATTTATGACATAAGTATACCGTTTATAGGTTACGTTTGGTACCATCAATTACTAAATAGACTATGAATTGCATTTGTAAGATAAGTAATACAAAAATGTAAAGGATGTAAAGAGCCATATTTGAATGTGGTTCACATTATAGCACTTGAATTAGATGGCACTAGCTATTCAAATCTTATCATTTTCTATTTGTTTCCTTTTAACTGCAATCACACATTAAACTTGTTAATTGACAGTAAATCGAGTACAACATCATTATTTTTGTTTTATTCTACCTCATACCCTAAATAGTTGCATATCCCAAAAGTACACGCACTTGAAAATGCTTTTACACTTTTAAGAGTTGGTAAAAATAAAAATAAAAATAAAAATTTGAAAATGGTGGACAAGACAGATCTATAATTTGGTTTCACTGATCTAAATTGTTGATTCAAGTGATGATTCAGTATTGTAATGAACGGAAATAATGCTCAGTTCGAGTTTTCTTGGTCTCCATGAACCTGAAGTACATCTGTTCATTTATTTTTAATTTTTTAATAAGTAAATAAATCAGATTCGTTTGGTCCTCATAATCATCTAAGAACGGATCCATCTATTAGCCTCCGGCATTTTCTCTTCTAACCCGGTTAAAATTTTAAATTTATATTTCAATTGTACTTTTTAATAGTTAAATGAATTTATTATTCAATTTACTGTGTCTATTCATCTTCTTTTCATCCTTTTTCCATTCTGCTTCCACCTACTAAAATTGACTAGGAAAAAATGCAGACAATCGACACAACAACGCTCCACGCGAACGAGACTGTTGAACCAATCTCGTCCGATCAACACGTGATTGTTGTCACAATCACGTTCACGGCGGACGATGTTGGTTCAACAACCACGTTCGCGTGGAACGTTGTTGTTCACATAAATATGACACAGACCCGATTCGAGCAAAATCGAATTTAATTCGAATAAAATTCGATTCGCATAGAATTGGATTAGTTAAATCACATACTGCTGATGTTTGCTCGTTTTTTCATTTTTCATGGCAACGGCGACCGAAAAATTGAGCACGAAGAGGAGGGTTTGAGCGGTGGGTTAGCGTATGAGGGTGAACCATATGCTGAGAGCGGCGAGTTAAGGTTTAAGCACGAAGAGCATCTCTTTTTCTATTTTTTTTTTAAGAAGAGAATGATAGTTTTGGAAGTAGACAGGTGCGAAGAGCAAAAGATGGGATGTATTTTTTTTCTGAAAACATCGAGATGGAAAAAGCAAAATACGGTATGAGAATAGAAGGAGCACCAAGTTAAATTTCCTAGTTCCAATTTTGATGAAATCCGATGCACCAAGTTAACCTTTAACTAAAATAATAAAATAAGAAAGTAAATTGGACAGTGAAGATTGAATTAATATTCAAAAATCCAAACATGGAGTTATTTGTACGTAACTTCAAAAAAAAAAAAACATTGTTAGAGTTTTTAGAAAATTGATCGGTGGGGTGAAAAAATTTGGTACAAATTAAATTTGCAAACACCTTTAGTTTTTTAATGTTCATTCAGCATTTTTTTTTCATAATTTTTCAAAAACATCCTACTGAAAATGTTAATTGGATGAAACACCATCGCCGTTTTTCAAAGATAGATGGTCGTCGGATTTTGATTTGTGGGATAATGAACTTTTTTCTTTGGGTGGAGTCCTTTGGAATTTGACGCCCAAGTGAATGGGGTACGCCCTTTAAAAAATAAGTACAAGATCAAAATCACTGAACAGTGGGAAAGAACACAGACGAAAAATTAGAAACCACATTTTAGTACGTCACTTTATTTTCTTTCTTTATCCATGTCCCATTTCTCAATTTCTACAAAAGCAAAATTAAATAAAAAGCTCTTCTTTTACTTTGAATTAGCAAAAAACCGCTCTTTCCACAAACCCATTACAGATCTGAACTCGCTGTTTGCCAAATATAAACAGCATTCAGTGTTTTGCTTTTGTTTATAATTTTGGGTGCTAATTTGGGCTCAGATAGTGAAATATTTTAGGGTTTGAAGTAAAGATTGTATTTTGTTGGAGTTCTATTCCAATTTGAAGGTACGTAAATGATAAAGCTTTCTTATTTGTTTACTTGCAATTCTGGTTGGTTTGGGCTTATTATGTAACAAAAAAATAAAATTTGAGGTGAAATGCGAGTTCTTTTAGTGTTTCGGATGCACTAGAATATGTCAACTAAGTTTTATTTCAGTTCTATTTCATTAATCACAGCTGTTTTGGTAGTTGACTGCGGTTGGAGAGGTTGCTCCCTTTTTTTTTTTTTTGTGTGTGTATGTGTTATGATATTATAGCCATTAACTGCTTCTTCTAATCAGTCCGTGAACCTAACACTGTTTGCTTTAATTCGTCAGAGTAGTTTAATAAATAGTGTTAAACAATATTTAATAATAAATGATCATACTAGCAATGCTACATCAACATCAACATATCATCAAGCGTTTGTCCTTATAGCTTCAGTATCTACTTAATTTCTGCATAAACCAAGGTTTCACATGGTCATTTAAAACAGACAGAAAAACATATTTTACTAACTGGACTTTTTCTTTTCTCGTGTAGGCAATCGTTGGTCATATTGAATATGTTTAACGATACCATCCTGCAACAAGACTTATCCAAGAAACTATGGGGGCTGAAAGTGTGGGTTGTAGTTGGATTAGGCATCGGATTTCTCACGATCTTTGTTCTTATTGTGTTAGTTATATGTCTTTCTATTAGGAGTAAAAAGAAGCTAAATAGATCCTCTAGTAACCTTCCTAACCAAATCCCAGAAGTTTCAAAGGAAATAAAGGAAATTAGCGTCGAACAATCCTCACATCATAACCTAAAAGACAAAAACAGTGAAAATGGTTTGGATAAAATCAAGTTACATTTGAATTTGGGTAAGTCAAGGTCAAGGCATGGCGACACCGATAGTCATTCGGGTTCATTTCATATAGATGTTAGTTCGGATGAAGGGGGTTCAAGTACTTATGGCAGTGTATTCAGACGAACTTCTTCTTCGTATTCAATTTCTGCTCCTTCGCCTTTGGTAGGTTTACCTGAATTTTCTCATCTTGGTTGGGGACACTGGTTTACTTTGAGAGATTTGGAACTTGCTACCAGTCGATTTTCAACGGAGAATGTTCTTGGAGAGGGTGGCTACGGTGTTGTTTACAAGGGTACTTTGATTAATGGAACTCACGTTGCTGTTAAGAAGCTTCTAAACAATCTGTAAGTTGAAGTAATACGAGTACTATGTATTGTCTGCTTATCGTCATCTCTGATTTTCATTTTGGTTAGTCTTACTCATGAAAACTGTGTTTTTAGAAACTTCAACATCTAGTGTTTAGTATAATTTTCATTGTTAAGTGTTCTAACTGTCTTTCCAAAGTGGTGTTTTCATAGGTCTGTCATCGGATACTTTCGGATGCGAATTGTGTCATATTTGCATTTGCATCCGAAATTATTTTTGGATATCGAATATCCGTATCCACATATCCTGCTTTGCTCATAATTAATAAAGTCAACAAAATAAATGATTTTTTTTGGGTCCAATGTAATCCTTTTTAGGAATAATGCTAACATAAATACAAAAATAAAAAATATAATGATAATAATCACTTTTGGATAGCAAATATTGATTTATACATGCATAATATGAATTATTATCATCATAAAACAGTAGACATCAATCATTTATGTAGTAAAATATGCATAATCTTAACTACTATATTGATAAAAATTGGTCGGATAATTTTTGACGCGGATTCTACCATATCTGTATCCTTTTTTGGTTTGTGGATATCTTTTCAACTTCGGATACAGGTGCGGACAGATTTTTTGGGTACTCATCGATAGCTCTACATTCTAATGAATATTTCAACATGGACTTGCAGAGGTCAGGCGGAAAAGGAGTTTCGAGTGGAAGTTGAAGCGATTGGTCATGTAAGACACAAGAACTTAGTTCGACTTTTGGGTTATTGTGTTGAAGGTACTCAAAGGTACATTTCTTACCCTTTTTCTTTTCCTTTTTCTTATTGTTAAATACTATGATATCACCATTTTCAAAATTGATATAAAATTGTCAATAATGCTGCACGTATTACTTGTAGAATGCTGGTTTATGAATATGTCAATAATGGAAACCTTGAACAATGGCTTCATGGTGCCATGCGTCAGAGGGGTTCTTTAACTTGGGAAAGCCGTCTAAAGATTCTTCTTGGAACTGCCAAGGCGTAAGTATAATCTTTATGCATAACATCAGGTTGCCAAAATGTGATAGGAATATATATACTTAAATGGTTAACTGTCTGGTTCTAAAATGTATGTTGCAGCCTGGCCTACTTGCACGAAGCAATCGAGCCAAAAGTGGTGCATCGTGATATAAAGTCCAGCAACATTCTGGTTGATGATGAATTCAATCCAAAAATATCAGATTTTGGTCTAGCTAAGCTTCTTGGTGCTGGAAAGAGTCATGTGGCTACTCGAGTAATGGGCACATTTGGGTAGGCCAGCATGCATTGCCCATATGTTCTACATAGCTTAAGAAAATAAATCTGTTGTAAATAGTTAGCATTTTCGGCAGATATGTGGCACCAGAATATGCAAACACAGGGCTTCTTAATGAAAGGAGTGACGTATACAGCTTTGGTGTCGTTCTGTTGGAGGTTGTTACCGGAAGAGACCCTGTGGATTATGGTCGCCCAGCAAATGAGGTAGGGAAGATGTCATCGTTAAACGGCCTATCTACAAGCATTATTTTCACCATCCATCTAAATGTGAATTTATAAGAGGGATTTCTATTGACAATATCAGTTTCCATAAGTGCAATACTTTTCCTTGGTTTTGAAACTTTTAATAGGAAGCACCATCATGGTTTTGTTGTGCACCAACTGAGGTAGAAAATTCCAAAAATAGAGGAAAATGTGTCAAAATTTTGGTTTGGAGCTGTATAGTCCAAACGTGATACGGGTCAATAACGATCGCATTAGAATCAACTTAACATGGTGAGTGAGTGTGCAGGTAAATCTGATAGGTTGGCTAAAAATGATGGTTGGAAGCAGGCGTTCAGAAGAGGTGGTGGACCCAAGCATGGAGATGAAACCAACTTCAAGAGCTCTGAAAAGGACTCTATTAACCGCTTTGAGATGTGTTGATCCTGATTCAGAAAAAAGACCTAAGATGGGTCAAGTTGTTAGGATGTTGGAATCCGATGACCCAATTCCTCGTGAGGTACAGTCTTTTGGGTTAACACCAGAATATCATTTGATCGTATGAATGCCTTATCGATAATGTATGGTAAATACTCTGATTATGTACAGGACAGAAGGAATAGAAGAAACCGCGCAGAGAATTCAGAAATCGAATCACAAAGAGCGAACTCGGATACAGATACAGGCGATAAATGAGATATGATCGAGCACTGCATCACACTTTTGGGTTAACACCAGAATATCCAAGCTCTCCATCAAATCTTGTTATCCCTACGTTTCTTCGGAGTCTCAAGGCACTGCAGCAAACAACTGAGTTGATATGCAATGATAGAGCTGCGTGCATAGAAACTTAATTTTCTTCATCAGTTTCTTGTTGTGTTTGTTATAATATATGTTAGATTTGATGCTGTACTTGTCAAGAATGTATGTTTGTAGAGTAGCAGCAATGTCCTTATCGTGGGTTAATTTCTTTGGCTTTGAAATAGTGCAGGAATAAATATCCGACGCAAGTCTGGTGCTAAAGCCCCCAGTGTTTGTTATCCCTAATGCCAAATAAAAATATAAATCAAATCTGTTAAATTAACCTATTTCTTAATACGAAAATCACTTCTCATACCCAGTAGCCACGTTTTCCCTATTCTATACGCGCATCACGTGACCTTTACATTTCGGGTTTAATCCTCTCTGCTTTCAGAATTCCATCTCATTGAAATCTTGCAACTCAAAAGGAATACATAAATAAATTAATAATCGCGTTATCCAATGGAAGATCACCATTTTACGGCGGATGATGAAAAAGTGTAGGAAAAAGATTTATTCATTGATAATCACTATTCTACAAGGAAAATAAGTAAATTTTGACTGTTTTCTTCACATCTTTTATTTAGGATTTAGTGGCTTGTTATTAATTTGGAATACTTCAATCAAAATTTGTTACATGGGCTTGTTGAATGATTTAGTGAGCAACACAAATATTGGAAGCATAAAAAATGATGATGTTCTATTGGCAAATACTTTCAATTAAATTGTAACGATCCGTATAAATTAATGGAAATAGATTTTTAATTATATGATGATTTGGTTATAGTATTCATAAAAATTACAAAGGTCTTTCCGACCTGATCCGTTTCAATTAGAAATTTGTTAAATTTGAAGTCACGGCTTGAAATATAGCAGTTTTACAAGTTACAAACGACATACATAACTATTTTCGATCAAACTGAATACACAATTGATATCCTGACTAAAAGACTGTTTAAATGAAGTTAATAAATTCAAAAATGTTCAACATCCATCGAATTATATAACAAAAAGATCGTCTTGACAATATGAATCAACGACAAGTGGCCACTTGTCATAAAAATGCTTAAATTGGCCAAATCGATGGTCAAAGACATACAACATTGACCTAGGATTTTGGATTGGGCATCTTTGATTGGTGGCGAACTGTACGGATGAGCATTTGGTTGGTTCGGTTGGTCAACGATGAAAATTGTTAAACCGAACTAAAACCAATAAAAATGAAAATCAAACTACACCAACATGCTCATATTTTTCCGCAAGTAGCTAACAAGCCAATTAAAGGCAATCTGGCTTAATCAAAACTAGCTCAATTGATCCACCACTATCTCGAAAAGGTCATCTCAAGCCCATGAACTCAAACAAACCTTTCTATTCAGTAATGCATCAAGATGAGGCTCGACTATTCCATCTCGAAGCAACCTTTATACTTAGATAAGATCTGGACTAGGTTCGGCTTAATCCTGACTGGCTCCTCTATATCGAACTTCAAACACTAGCTAAATACCAACACGATTCTTCCGGCATCACATTAGCTAGCGGTCGACTCTATCCAAGCCCGCCCTAGCAAGCAACACATCAGGCACGAACGGTCCATGCATAGCCCGCCTTTAAGCATGGCTTCAATACAGCCAACTTTCACCGGCATCAGGTATCCCTTTCGACACCACATGCACGGTCATTTACACGTCTTCCCCATATGTTCCTCAACAAAATTCCAAGTATCTTCCGTATTGCTGACAACTAGTCGGTCTGCTCAGCCATGTGGATACTCAAGTGAACGATAAAGTTGCTCATCCATCCATTCAAAGCACCATAGTTGGATGGTTGGATTGGCGTGGCTTACCCACAGCATTAAATACACATTTACTACAAGCCCACACCTAGTACACAGAGGTAATAAGTACTTTTTCATTCACCATCCATCTTCTGTCACACTTTACAGTTGTCAACCATCCACCTCTATAGTCAAATCAACGGTCAATCACTTTTTCCATTGTTGACCCAAAAAATGGATCAACACCCTGCATTGAGTGTGAATGCACCAGTCCTGTTCTTACAAAGCAGTAATATAAATAATAAATGTAAAAAGAGTAGAAATAGTAAAAAGACAAGAAGATTTTTACAATGGTTCAACTGTTAATGAAGCCTACATCCACTTTATAACTTTTTATTAATTGACTGCTATTATAAGTTGAATTGGATTAAAATATGATTGAATCTTCTAAGTTAGATCAATCACAAATAAAATAGTTCACTAGAGAATTCGAACACTATTCATCCGGAAATTCCGAACTCCGATTTAGGCGCCGAAACTGACGTACCTAGGGTTTATCCCGCGTTCCGGACACAATGGAACAGGTTTCGGAAGCTAATTCGAAAGTATGTGCGAGTTATGGCTATAAACGCTCAATTTAAATTAAACCGATTTAAGCGATTTTCTAGGCGTTTTAATTCGTACCGGACAAACGGTAAATCCAATTGAATTGAAATTTGAAACCTTACAATAATATCACATTACGGATCCGATGAAACTGGTTTCGTCGAAATCCGAGACTTTTTGAAAAATGGCTATTTTGACTCGCTAAATTAAAATTAAAAATAATTCAATGCGTTTCGAGCTGCCACGATCAAACGATAGCTCCGATTGACACGAAAATTGAAATCCGGTAATAACTAACTATTACGGATCCAATGGAACTGGTTTCGTTCAATTCTGAGACTGTTCAAAAATTGACTATTTTACAGTCGATTATTAAATATTAAAATATTCAATTTTCACAAATTAACTTTTAATTCGATTTTAAAAGTTCTAAAATATCATTCTAACTTCAATATGATAAAATAAAATTTTACAAATAATTTTCAATCATATTTAACTCAATTTTCAATTATTTCCATAATTTAACGTATTAAATTATCGATTTAATTATTCAATTAAATCCAATAATTCAAATAAAAATTTATTTGACTTATGAATTCACTTATTAATATATAAAATTAATTAAATATTCAAATTTTAATTAATAAAAATTCTGGGTCGTTACATTCTAACTCCTGTTGAATTCTGTTGTGTTAAAAACCCAGTTATCATTTTCCCCCAAAGTATGCTTTCATTGAAAATAAAGTGTGCTCTAGAACAAGACAAGTTTTGGATTACTATTATGTGAATTTCATTGAATCGTCGAAGTCCATCTCAAGATGTTGTTTCAACTGACTGGCTTCTGATAGCCATTCATTATTTGATTTCGATCTGAATTTCAATTCCTAGTATTGATGATGCAATCTTTGCTCTGTAGTATATACAAGGGTTTAGGTAGGTAAGTGGGTGCATGACGTAGGCTTGGAGTCGACCTATATAGTTTTAACTCGACCAACGGTGAAGCTAAGTTTTGTCTTGAACAATTGTACATCATTCTGTAGAGAAGTCTTGCTCTTTGTCTTTAACAGTTCCTTTTCAAAGACTTGGTTTAGTTCCTATTGCCGTCTTGAATTCTAATGCAACAATTTATTCCAAAATCGAGTATAGTGGATAATTCAATCGTATCGCTCTTTCCATTTTTGTACTCCAGCGATCCTGAAAAGAAAAGCTTCTCGCGTCGCTTTGGATAGTGGCTCCATTATCGATCATTGATCGATAACAAGTACGTGTGGAAAAGATAATTTCAAAGGTCAATATGTATTGTTTTTCAAATGTAAGCAAGATAACTACACTAGATTGTTCATTTGCAGTATTCGAGATACTGGACTCTTCTCATGTAGATAACACACTACATCTGCCTCGTCAACGCTCAGAACCCGACTGGTCAATATACGCCGACTTCCCTTGGATTCCGGGCATTAACTTTACGAGGATATTATTTAAAGTAGAACATACGCGACATGGTCGAATGCTAAGTTTTATTGTTGAAAATGACTTTTCGGTCATCTAATCTTTAGTTTGGAGAAGGGACTTCCACTGCTTTAGAAGCTGGGTCCTTCGCAACTTAGGCTTCGCTTATTATTCCTGTCATACTGGGATGATTGATTATCATTAAATTACAAGGCACAATTGCTCTTGTAGAGTTGTAGCTAAAGTTCAATCAGGCACAGTTTCAATCATCGAAAACTAGTGCATGACTTGTTTGGTTGCGATTATCCTTCCTTTGCGTTTTTTGAAATTCAACCTGCACACCAGCCTCTATCTCCGGGGACTATTGGTTTAATTACTCGATTACGAGCATTACTTTTTCTCGCTGTTGCACCTCTTGTGTTCATGTGTAGCATACTCGTTTACTGTAATTCTGTACATGTAGGTAATACTTCTACGATCATTTTGGCATATTCTATTTCGTAGCATTATTCAGAGCTATGAGGTTGTGTTTAACCGGTCAATTTCCTATCGGATTAGAAAATAGCCAATCAAATTTAAATTAAAAATAACTGCAAGCGCACGACGTATAATTCTAGTACATGGCGAGTACGGGTCAATCCACAGGGACTTGTTCAGATTTTAAAATTCTACTCAATCAAATTAAACCAAGAATTTGAAGTTGTGATTAACTAAAAATTTCTAGAAAACTAACAAAAGAAAGTGGATAAAAATATGAGAGTAGAAGGAAATGTCCTTCTCAAGGTCACATAAATCAACATATATGAAATTATGATCTCTTTTTTTGGTCATTACTGAATTTAGTTGATACGTTTATCATAAGTATGGAATATTTGTGATGTTAATTAGCTCAATATAAACCATCAAACTTTAACATACCCACTAAACCACTTTTCAACTATCATGAAAATGACAATGAACTTGAAAATAAAATCTATTCTAAGCATGATCTACTAACTATTGACTAAAAATATAGATCATCAAATTTTGATTTTAACATTCACTTAATTACCATAATCATATGTAGATGAAGAGGCAATTTATGTTTTTGTTTGTTTAAGCATAGCTTATTTGGTGTCAACAACATATGCTATCAAATTCAAAGCTAAAAAAAAAAGTTTAACCACGTCAAACATTTCCACCAAGCACAAAAAGAAATAAAAAATTATCAAAATGTTGAATCTACATGATTAAGAGAGCTACATTACCCCTAAATTGAATGGTTTTAGCTTTTCATGTTTGTTATCACAAATGTAGAATTCAATATGAAACAAAAACAAAAGGAAAATGCAAACTAAGTAAGAAGAGAGCTAATTAACATAAAATAAAAGCTAATCTACTTGCATAAATAAAAAGATCTACACTACTAACATGAAAAGAAAAGGCATGTAAATAAAAAAGAATGAATTAAAATTGTATTAAAGGAAAATTACATAAAATAAAATGGCTAAGTAGTCATGAAAGAGAGAGAGAGAGAACTTTTGTTTATTTTTGAGCCTAAAACTAAACTAATTAAAGAGGAGGCTAAGAGCTTAATTACATGAACATATGAGATATTTATACATGTTTGGAAGCCTTAATCATATTTTGGGAACTACCCAAATTATCTCTCTAAGAAGTGTGACCACCAAGTTATCATTAGCATGAGATAATCATTCATTTAAATGCGCATGTAACTTTAATCTTCATTAGCATGTGCATTAGCTCCTAATAGGGGATCATGATAAGTGGGTAGGTGGGGTCCTCCATGATACATGTGTTGGAATTATTTTCATCCCCATTCCTTTGTTTCCCCTTGCGCATGTATATTTTTCATGAAGCCTCTTATAATTTGAATTCAAATTCATACAAAATAACATAAAAATTTCCAAGTAAATTTTATCAAATTAATATATGCACAAAAATGACCATTTTGCCCCTATATCAAGATGAATAAATGACAATTTGAATTTTGGTTTAAACATGTTAAAACACCCTGTATGCTCATTTATTTAATTAAATTCGATAAAATATGAAAGTAAAAATATGCACATTTACGTTCACATCAAATATTCCCACACTTATCTTTTTATTTATCCTCGAATAAAGAAAAATTAGGATAAATCCGCTTTCGTAGGAAGCATGATTGCATTGAGCGTATGCAACGTTAAACCTATAGGCGTCCCTAGTAGGACGAATGTTGCCTCATGAGGGTTTTCAGCGGATACTACCAGCAAAATCCAAATGTGAAATGGAAAATTCCTAAATGCAAGATTTATTTACAAAGAGATGAATGCAAGTTTTTGAAAATATTTACAAATGAAGAATTTACTTTTAAATTAACACGAATAAGTTAAATATAAGTTCTGGTCATTATCAAGAAATTTAAGTTCTTTTACTTGCCAAAATTTCCAACAAAAATTAAGTTATCATAACAAATAAACTCTAGTTGGCTAATTATTTCGGTTGATAACATATCGTAAGTATGAAATAGATCCTTAGTTGATTATCAAAGTTTTTCAAAGTGGTATTTTCATTTCTTTTGAATAACAAATCAAATCAAATAAGTCAAATTAGTGCTTGGATTCAATTGCTTACTCTCTCTATTTTTGAAAATTTTGTTGATATTAATGCTAATTACATATGCCTAACTAAGATAAATTAAGTCCAGATATATTACCCATGCATTGCCTTGTGGGCTTACGTGAGGGGAATACAGAGCGTGGCGTGTGTACACACTAGTGTGTACACCTAATGAGTGTAGGCATTATTAATAAAATATTTTTTATATACATACACCTAACTCAGATAAACTGAGGTCAGATATACCGATCATACACTGCCTTTTGGGCTTACGTGAGAAGGGTGCAGAGCATGACGAGGGTACACACTTGCATGTGAACACATGACCCAAGTGTTAATAAAAAAATTGTACATATATACAAAAAAAATTCTTTTTTATTTATTTTATATATTGTTTTTTTGTTTTTTTAAAGAGAGGGTTTTGCAAAATCATCTTCGCACCATTTAACTTAGAAGATAAAAAATGTTATATCATTTTCTTTAAATCCACCAATTTTTTAAATAAAGATTTTCCAATAGTATATACTTCATAATTATCACCCATGAACCTTCTTATATACTAGTTAAACCACCATTACTTGTAATCAAACTTAATTTTTATTTTTGTTGAGACAAATAACCTTTCAAAAATTTCAATTTAATAACCAAAATTTATACTTATCTTATAGTATTTCTTCAAAAATAAATCAAAATGCTAAAATGAAAATTTATTTGTGAGAATTTTTATTTGATTTTTATATATATATTTTTTTAAATTTTTTGATCTTTGGGAAAAAAATAAAACCATGAAAAATCAAAAATGCAGATGAGACTCCCCACACTTGATTTTGATTGTGTCCTCACAGTCAACGCAAGTGAAAGGAGAAAAATAAAATAAAAACAAGACCTACATTTATATGAAAATGAAAAGATTATTATTTACACGACATCAGAAAGTATATCATCAAAGAGTAAATAAAACGATCTTCTAAAGTCCAATTCATTTGTCTCGCCAAGTATGAGAGACATAGCTTAAGCGCAAAAAACGAAACCATAAAAGATTTCAAAGTTGAATGTTGATTTGGAAAAACGAATATTGTTTTAATGAAAATTGTATGAGGTTTTTTATTTTCGTTGATTTCCGGGTAGATAGAACAATTGGTTGAAGTTCAAGTTTATTTTCACCAAATTAAAATTCAGGCTTATGATCGAAAACTTCTTTAGAATTATTGATTTCAAAATTAAAACGGTGATTTAAATCTTCCCCTTCAGAATTGAATAACTCATCTTCGAAAAGTCCAAAAAATTTATGTTCACCAAATTTGTCTTCCGTTGTTGGATTATTTACAACTTCATTGCATATACCATGTGTAAAATCCAAAGTTGTTATACTCAATTTTTCAAAATCGAAGAAAGGAAGATCGAATTTTAAATTTGGTTCCACACTTTCAAAAGAATTGAAATCCAAATCAATTACCATGTTTTCAACAATTTCATTAAGATTATCATTTTCAATTCAAAATTGTTATTTCCAAACCATCAATTTTGGTAAAAGGTGGATTATTACTTGACTCGTCACACATTGGGATTTGGTTTTGTTTCTCACGTTGTTTCATATATGTTTCAAATAGCAAATCCATGTGATCTTTTTAAATCTCTTCCATTTTCTCAACAAAATCCAATTTATAATTATTAACTTGAGAATTTTCGATTTGAACTTGTTGAGAACAAAATTTTTTATCATCATTGAACTCCCATTGCCAAAATCATTTAAACAATTTTTTCCACTTGAATTTGAATTTGAAATTCATTTTGGAGTTCGAAATTTAATTGGCATAGGTTATAATCGAAATCAATTAAATTTTAAAGTGAATTCAAATTTTGATTATTTCGATCATTTTGATCATTGCATAAATATGAATTACAAAAACCATTTATCCATTGATTTTGTTGTGTAGAGAGTTCAAGTAAAGATGAAATCATTTCAATGCTATTTTCAAGATTTGAGGGTTGGCCATCATTTTGAAAACTTTGTGGTTCAAAATTCGAATTGTTTGTATGATAGTTGTTGTTAAAATATCCATAAGTATTTGGAATAAAATTATACGGATTATATTGATTTTCACAACTGTTGTAAAATTCATGTGAGTATGAAAATTCAGACATTTTTCAAGAATGTTTTTTTTATAGAGGAAAAATATTTACCAAAAAGAATTTGTTTTTTTAAAAGGGAAGTTTGATTTTTTTTTTTTTGGATTTTCAGTTTTTTTTGGATTTATGTTTTTGTAAATAAAAAAAACTAACTTAATTTTTTTTTTGGACTTTTGATTTTGGTTGAAAAATTTCAAAGGAAAGGACTTAAGAAACCAAGTTAAGAAATATTTACAATTTTTATAGTTTTGGCTCTTGAATTTTTTATTAAATATTCATGAACTAATGAAACTAAATGAATGCAAGGTCTTAATTACAAATTTTCAATTCTAAGTAGCTCCTAACTCAAAATTGTATAATCAAATTTGTTTTCATCCAACAAGATAGTTCTCCATCAGGTAGCGGATAAGATTTATTGGTGCACCACGAATCACCGTAGCAATGCAGCCGAAGGTTTAAGTATTTTTAGAGAAATAATCAGCATAATTTTTATGAATCACCATAATATTTATAACTGATTATTGATCTGCCGTAGCCTAGACACCAAGAAATTAAGTTATCGAAAAAGGACAACTTGTCAATTTACAATTAAACCCTAGATGAGCTCGTGACACTTTTAAGTTCGATGTCTAACCATTATTATTATTCAAAATTCTAAGATGAAATGCAATACTAAAATTAAACATGTATTAACAATGTAACTACGAATGGATTTTTGTTTTTGTTTTTGATTTTTTTTTAAATGCAAGCAACCAACAATGCAAAATAAATAAAACAAGGGATACGAGCACGATATCAGATCGTGCAGAATTATTAGCAGAAGCTTTTTTTTCTTTTTTTAGTAATAAACAATCACTCAAAACCATTCAAACCAACCCAGCCGTAAGAAGGCCCAATCGCAACCCTAAACAAAATAAAATATATTCCCTTTTTTATCGTTTGCATCTGAAACAAAAGAACTACACTACATGCTAAAAAAAAGAGTTCCTAAAACTTAACAAATCAAAAATCAAATTTTCAGCAATCGAAAATTCATAAAACTTTAATTTGCCAAGTCGTGGTTGGAGATGGGTTTTGTGTTCACTGGATCCGGTTTTGACAATATGAGATTTCCGACGATTGGAGATTGAACGGTGCTTTGTTCGTTGCTCGTTGCTGAGGTGGAAGTGGCGATGTTGGAGGTTGCGAATGATGGTTTCGAGGGTTGTGTTTGCAGGTTTGGAGTGATGGAGGAATTGGTTCAAGTTCGAGTCGATTGCAGAAGTGAGGTTTTTTTCGATTGCAGTGGTTAATTTATTTCGATGATTAGGAGTTAGTGTGCTGGAGGTTGAAAGTGAAGAGTGGCAGAGGAAATATGTGGCACAGTGAGCAGTGATGCTTGAAGCAATGTTGTGCAATGAGTATTCACCAGGCAGTATTGAAGTGCAGGAGAAGGTGGTTCTGGTGATAAGGAAGGGGATTGGTTGAAGTATTGTTTGGTCTAGTGAAGTGATGGCTGCTGTGAGATGGTAGTGGATGAACTACAGGGGTATAGACAGGGATGATTTAGCAGTAATGAGTGGTTGATGTTGTCTGTAGGGGTTTTGAATTGGTCAGAGGAGATGAACTTGTTGTTGTGATGTGAACTGTTTGAAGGAGGTGTTTGTGGGATGATGGTTATGATTGGGAACTGTTTGGGTGATGACAAACACCATTGTCCAAGTGGTTAATTGATTCGGCTTGGTGCAGGAAGTCACAAGTTCGAAACTCGCTTTCGAACGTTTATTGACATGGGATATGTTGTCCCAATGATTTATTGTATATAAAGTACCATTTCAAAAAAAAAAACTGTTTGGGTGATGTTGATATGTAATTGATGGCAGTTTATGTTGAAGTTTTGGAGTGATGAGGAATGTGTTGTAGTTATACAGGGAGAGGAAGATAGTGGTTGCACGGAAACGTGCACAGAGATAAGGAAGGTTTTGGCTTTATAGCAAAATGTTTTCTAAGTTAAAATGGCTTTAAGATAGATAACCCTATGGATTTAGATTTTCATCAACATTGTTTTTTGTAAATCATATATCATGGCATAAGGATTTTGAGTAAGCAAAGGGTATAATTTCCTTGTTTTAGAAAAATATGATTCTAGGGTAAATCAATTGTAAAGATTGTTTTCAAGGAAATAAAATTTGAATAGGGTGGTCAGCCCAAATATTTTCTAAAAGAATGACTCAAATGTTAGAATACCAGTGGGACTGGTGTAAGCTCATGCACTATATTTTAGCTAGTAGCCCCTAGCTAATATGAGTACAAAATTCCAGTGTGTAAGGCTTTGTCATAGATAAGACTAAAATGATGTTACACACAGAAAGAAATACACGGAGTAGAGGTACGTTATTGATGAGCCCATAAAACCATCAAGATTAGTTGACCCTAGGAGAACTTGGTTAAGGACAGGTAGTTTGATATTGTATCTAATAGAAGTTAGAGTATTTATTATGTCTGGTAGGCCCGAATCAGCCATAGGTTAATAGTCGACCGGATAAAACTAGATTGTTCGGACAGACAGTGCATTAATTACCTGATTTATATGCATATACGTTATTGCTATTATTGTTATAATCAGTTTGATTGTAGGTTTTTTATTTGCAAAAGATATGATTTTAAAAGGATATTAGTGAGGGGAAATCCGTTCTGCTGAGCGGCATGGTCTCACTTAATATCAGAAACAGAGATGTAATAGAATTATTCACAGTAGGATTTATGTCTAACTCGAAGTTTATGTTTTCCCCTTAAACTCTATGGTGCTCAAAATTATATTTGAGTGGATTGAGAGTTAACGACCTTTCAGTTTTAGTAAGTTGGACGAGGAGACATGCAGGAGGCAAAGCTAGCTATGTAGGAGCTATTTAGTGTTATTTCCGCTATGATGTATTTATGACTGATACATCTATCTATCTAGTACTTTGATCATACAAGGGGGCATCTTCATATGCCGCTCTTGGCATAATTTTTAATAATTATATTTGATCAAAACCTAAGAATCGTTTTGGGATTATGTAATTGAATATGAAATATGGATTTGAAATGTAATCAGAAAAGCTTTTTAGAAATCTGTTTTGACTTTATTTCATATTCATGTGCTTCTGATATTATGAATACCAATAACATTACCGTATTTTATCATCGAAAGTTAATGCTATAGATGACTACATCATCTATAGCGCTTGGCTTTGGGCCTCAGAATAGGGGATGTTACACTGTTTCAATAAGCAACCCAAGCATCCCACATGCTAGGCTCATCTAGTTAGGCTTCTTCCCTGCTTTCCTAAGGCTAGACATTGTGTCCCATAATTCTTAGCAATTTTTGAACTCCAATGGAACTGGCAAAGGGGAATGTCCGCTTCCTGCAAGTCTCTGCACGTTAAGAAAATGTAAGTTATACATTTATACTTTGTTAGAAAATTATAAAGTGGTAATATATAATGATATACAAATTTACACTCACAAGGAAGTCCTGCAATTTCCCTTCGTCGTTGATACATCCAACTCCGATCAATAAAATAATTGACCGTTTTTCCTACTTTAAAACATATGATAGAAATTAAAAAAGTATTAATCATTTTATGGATTGACATTTTATTTTTCCATTCAATCATACAGTTTAATGTTTTATATGTTATATAATATTATTTTTTTAAATTTTCAAGTCATTTATACATTTAATTTTTTCTTAACCATAATTCATTTTAATTATCTTTTATAAATTTTACGGATTGGCATTATGAATATAATATTAAATTTTTAGGTTATTATTTTATACTTTGATGGTCGATCATCATACTTTCCATTACAAACATAATAGTAATTACATTTCGTAAATCATTTCATTTTAAACGAGTCAACAAAATTTCGGCAGCACTTCCCCATGTTCCCTGTTTCATACACAAATGCATGTACATAGAGAAGAAAAAGGAAGCACTATCGAAATTTTACGAACCATTTAAAATGAAATAGTTTACAAAATGTAATTATTTTATTGTGTTTGTAACTTGTCCAATATAGGGACAGATTCGACAAATATTATATCAGATGAATATAGTTGTCCATCCTGTGACGAAAATAAATATCCATACAACGATCATATACAATACTTGTCAGACGGGGCCAAAAACCCTCTAAGGAATTTATAAAAATTAAAGCTCTAATTATCGTGTTTAATGTTTTACTTTTCAATTCAATTGTACAGTTTGATGTTTTATATATTATACAGTATTATTTTTGTTAATTTCTTATTTTTTCGATTTATTTATACATTTTATTGTTTCTTTAACCATAATTCATTTTAATTATCTTTTATACATTTTATGGATTGACATTATGAATATAATATTAAATTTTTAGGTTATTGTTTTCTAGTTTGATGGTGGATCATCCTACTTCTCATTATAAACACGATAGTAATAAATTTCGTAAATCAATTCATTTTAAATGAGTCAACAAAATTTTGGCAGCACTTCTCCCATGTTTCGTGTATCGTACACATTTGCCTCTAACAGGGAACAAAAAGGAAGTACTTTCGAAATTTTGTGAACCGTTTAAAATGAAATATTACAAAATGTAATTATTTTATTGTGTTTGCAATTTGTCCAATAGAGGACAAATTCGACAAATATTATATCAGATGAATATAGATGTTCATTTTTTGACAAAAACGAATATCCATACAACGATCATATATAATATTTGTCAAACATGGTCAAAAACTCTCTAAGGGATTTATAAATAATAAAGCATTAATTATCATGTTCGACACTATAGAAAACAAATACACTAAATCATGCACAGCTACCCTAATTAACCCAAGCAAGCTCTAATGTGCATATGCACTAATTAATCAGTGTATATACATTAACATACACTAAACAAATTAATGTTTTCGATATTTAGATGATAATAACTGTATTTAGCATTCAATGAGGTATTATAAACAACTAGAATAACAAATTGACCCTAATTTAACAAATCAAAATTAATTAGGGTTTAGGAACAAAACCCGATTGGAGATTGATGAAGAGCCTAGCTTATCAAGAGTGGAGAACGATGAACTTGAAGATGATCGGGGAGGCATGGGGGCTGGCTGACGACGGGGAGGAGGTGATAGAGTTATGGATTTGGTGAATTTGGAGGGAAAGAGGATAATGAATCAGGTCTCGGCTTGTTGCTTGCATACACGCTTTTTTCCGACAGATTCCAACGGCTGCAGACGATAAATTTATGTCGATTTTCGACGGTTTACCAACGGATACTATATTTTATTTGTGTAAAAGCCACGGCGATCGTTAGCCATCGGTAGCCATTGGAAATATCCATCGACGGTCGTTAGAACTTCTGCTGCTATTTACTGCTGTTCTATTAGTGTTAGGTGGAGTTAATAATATATGTTTTTAACTTTATTAAGAACAATTTTTATAATCAAGATTTGAATAAACAACTTGTTCCAAGTATACGCTTGGATTTAACCAGATCAAGAAGTACATTTCTGTAATAAGTTTGGAACTAGTGCGAACCCGTGCTTGGAATACGGACTGCACTCAACCTCTTATCATCATAACATGTTTAAATGATTTATACGGTTCATTGATTAAGAAATAGTGATCTTTTTTTATCAATTTTCAAATAAGTTTGCATTTGTCTAAAACTTGTGTATAAATCTTTGAAAACGGTAATGCAAATAGTACCGGTGCTTGATAAACAATTGCAAAATATCGAGCAAAATGATTTCAAAGATAAAATTTCCACACAATACACATAAATTATACACATATAAATTTATCGTATGCATCAGCTATTGATCCATGCATCAGCTGTATTATATGTAACTTCATTTGGTGAGATACTTTTATCAATCATTTCCTTTAATACTTGATGTCGTTGATTCCATTTCCTGCTTCGGTAATAACTATCTATAAGAGCAGTGCAGGTGACAACATTTGGTTTACACTTGACCATTGATTCAAAAATGCCAAAAGCAACGTTGACATGATTCATGAGAACGCAAGTGTTGATGATGATCTCATAACTGACTATGTCTAGGAACACATTATGCAGCATCATATTATTGTAGAATGATAAGATTAGAGGATAAAGAGATTTATTTCTGTTTTGAACGATTCTTGTGAAAAATATGCTAAATCTAAAGCATATATATTTTATGTCTGAAGTGTTGGAACTAACAACCATTATTCAACAATATTTATTTTAATGTGAAGAATATCATTGTATTTCTTTTACAGTCAAAGAAAATTCAATATAATAAGAAGCATATAATTATATTTAATGCTTTTGAGCTTTCTGGTTCCATTTCTAATTCCATCTAACATTGTTGCTGTATTTTGGTAATGTTGGATTTCACCCGACTTGACTGCAATTTGTGAAAGTAGAATCAACGACCGGAAATTTTCAAAACAATCAACGACATAGATTAGTTAAAAGAAATAAAGTCAAACAGATTTAATAACTTTAATAATATGAATAATCCGAAAAACTATGATTTTAAAAATTTTTATTTTTAGCTATCAACAATGGATATCATTGGAAAGCATATTAAATTTGAGATTTAATAGTGAAATTGATTCTTAAATCCAATTAATGTAGAAAAGGTTATCACATTTCAAAGTTTGGAATAGAAAGAAATTAAAAGGACGACTGTTCATTTTCCAAAATATGAAGGAGGCCTGTGTGCTCTTGAAATCCAACTCAATAATAATATTATAGTATAGATGAGATCCTACAGAAGAGCTACATGTTTTATTTTTGTATCTATTTTATAAAGCAAAGAATACCTTTGGTAATACTTGGTTTTTGTACCTGTTTTATATAGCAAAGAATACATGTGGTAACCTTGCCACCATGCTTCTAATCCTATCATATTTTCATGTTTTTATCACCAAGCCAATGTATTTCGTTGCGTTAACCATTATTTTAATTAGATCATGTTGTTGTGTCGATCTTATGTTTTTACTCATTGCTCTAGCTTTTTCCGTTCCACTTATTTTCTTCCCGTATGACAATTTCGTGTTATAACTTTTGATCTCAAATCAAATACTCTACTCCACTTGGTGCTTTTATATTCTACTTAAGGCAAATAAAATCTTTATTTTAATTTCTATATTTTACTCGACAGTGGACCAAAGTATTCTTCAACTTTTGGTGTAGCACTATTTTATCATTATTTTTTTAAAAAACTCATATTGCACTCCTTAATTCTTTCTATAACCATGATTTTCATTTTCACTGCAGGTTTTTATTTTTTTCCTACTTTTGTTAACCATAAATTTGTTTAAACTTTGTTACATACATGTCATTCTCAAAGCGTAGACATAAATTGACATTTGATGATTTTCTACTTTAGAATAAAATGTATCCAGCTGACATAGCACTGAAACGGGTAATAAGATTGCAAGTTTTGAATTCAAACCCTTGCACATATGTAATAGTAAGATTTTAGAATGTTAACATCCTTAATGATTTTAGTTTTTAAGGGTGAGTTTGTGACATACCATATTTTTTTGTATGTGAGTGATATCTTTATTGCTCTTGACCAGTCAGTATAGTTGGGGACTAACAAGTTTGTCATTTTGGAGAATAGTCTTAAATTTATCATTTTCTATGCAAAATTAATTTAGTAGATTAGTATAGTGCATATTGCATATGTTCTTACAATATTAGAATGGGTAAATGTAATTCATTACATTTCTCTAATAAGGCTTCCATTAGTTTTTCATATTTCTCAAAAGCCTAAGAGAAACATATAAACCATTCGATTTCTCTAATGAGCATTATGCCCTACTTATCTTAGTAATTTGACCTTAAGTTTTATCAACAAGTCATATGCCCCATGAGTGGTGGACAACACATATCTGTTATAACCTATATAAATCCTAACCATATGATCTTTACTATAACCTTAATTATAACATTTAGTTTTCTCAACAAACTATACATATTATTCACTCTGACCTATCATTTCACGACGGCCTAAGGATAAATTGCATACATTTTGCTCAACGAATGCAAATAATGTCCTTGCCTATCTAGAGACAAACTAAATAGTACTGCATGTAATTGCATTGGCTTGAGTTTGCTCAACAACCAACACATATGTAAGTAATCTACCTAATATGTAAATGATAAATGGTAAATTATTTAAGATTCTTAATCTTTAGTAATTAAGAGTGATACCAATTTAAGGAATAATGTACCTTCTATGAAATATCCACATGATACAATTGTCAAATGCATATGATATCATGGTATACATACAATATGTATGTATTTATTTTGAAATTTAGGTTGGGTTTATTAAGTTTCTCTTATATTTTATTATACATTAATATAAGTTCCATTCATTTATAACTTTTATAATGCAATTAATATATGTATTAAATTAATTAAAAACAATTTTAATTAATCTTTAATTATTTGTTTAATTAAACAATTTTATTAAAAATTTCAAAAAATATATATTTAATTTGGTTGAACAATTTATGAAAATTAAACGACTATATATGCATATATTAGTATATATAGAATATAATTCATTAACAATTTAACTAATTTTTTTTTGAACTGGTACTTTATATACAACAAATCATTAGGACAACATATCCCAAGTCGAATAAACGTTCGAAACAAGTTTCGAACTTGTGACATCCTGCACCAAAGCCGAATCAATTAACCACTTGGACAAAGGTACTTGTCACAATTTAACTAATTATTTATTTACCTATACACTTTTAACTAAATATTAAATTTTGATAATTTATTAAAAATTCCTAAAATAATTTTGAGAAAATTATAAGTTCATTTTGAATGAGCCTATGTAGTCTAATGGGTTTCGCTAGATCCAATCTAGCTATTAAAGAAAATCATATTTTCTTTGAATTTATTTTACATTTGTCGATCAATCATATTAATTAATTCGATTAAATATTTTAATTTTGAAAGTAGGAAGTATGCATTCAATAACAACATAATATAACATAAGATAAACATGTGCACACCCATACATACACACACATGTACACACACATGCATATAGGTATTGAGATTATATACATACATATTACATATGTATGTAATAAGTTCACATGCATATCTGAAATATAAGTGCCTAAGTATATACATATGTTTGGATATACTACAATATATGTATATGTCTTGTACACACACACAAACACACACACACACATATATGATATTTTGTTGTCGGATATATACTTTAATATATTTACATATACGAAATTACGAAAAATAATCTACATAAAATTAAACATTTCAAAACAAGAGAAAATTAGAAAGATGATGGAAATGAATTAATCTAGATTTAGATCTAGTCATCATCATTAAAAGGCAATAACATGATGTAATATGTTAAACTCTTTTTATTCAAACACTATTCAATAATAGATTTAATAGCATATAAAATTTCATACTTAATCACAACGAAAAACCAAACGCTTAAATTTCAAATTTGAAAATATGCATAATCACTATAAAGAGAACTTTAAACCTTTGTCATAATTTAATACATTGTTTCAATGACACAATTAATTCAAAAACAACACACACACACACACACACGTATATAGTAAACTGAGATATACTTGAAAAAACAATGAAATTGATTAAATTAATTTAAAATAGATTGATGTAACAAAAAATTTAAATTTTTATTAGTTTACAACTAAATATGGGTTAATAATTAATTATATACATATACAAATGCACATACATATACATACATACATACACACACACGTGTGCACATAGACACATATGAATGATTCAACTAATCGAAATATTACATCTTGATTATAAAAGGATTAAACTGAAACATCGAAGATGAATTTCATTGCAGCAAATCAGATTTACAACAACAAACAATCTCAGATTCAACAAACAAGAAAACTAATTTTATAACAATAATGAATCAATCATAAGTAGTTTTAGTTTAACTACAAATTAATCAATTGTGATAATTAAAAAAGTTCATAACCAAAAAAAATCTATAAAAAATGATGATTTCATATTAATCAAAATAATATCAACACTCAAACAAAAAACATACATAAGGTAGATTTTAAATTTAATTACAGTGCATAAAATAATTTTAAAATCGATTCAATAAGTGGGAATGATTACACATATGTGAAATAAATTGGATCTAAACATCATGAATGAATTTAAGATGAAATTCAAATCTTCATCCCCATTGTAACACCGTGGTTTGAGTTTTCTTCTCAGATCTTTAAGTATATCAACACCCAGCTTTGCAAGAGAATGATGAACCACTTATTTTCAATTTTATTTGATGTTTCTCATTTGTTTTGGAGTTGTGTTTTTTAGAAAATGGATGGGGTAATTTCAGCCACGGCAAGAGAGAAGAGAGGAAGAAAAAACCCAGTTAAGAAAAAAAATGACATGATTTATTTTAATGAGAGAATTAGAACCTTTTCAATTATCTCTTTAAAACTTCCACTTTTGATTCTTAATTAATTTTCAATCAAATATCATCTATATCCCTTGCTCTTTCTCTTGCATGGAAGGACACATCATTCCATCACCTGAATAATTATTTTCAAAGCTTGTTAAGCAATTAACTATACTTAAACCCGCTTTAATATACACCAATATCGTATATTGAAACACATATATAGAACTTTTATATATGCATTCAAATAATTAATAGGAAAACCAAAAAAATCAAATAATTAAATAATAATTCCCAAATATTAATTAATTTAGTTAATTTTCAACATTTTGTAAATTAATCAAATCATGTTTTTTTTAGAGAATTCACAAATACAGATGTATGACTCGGTATGAATATAGTCAGCAATTAATTTTGATCAATTCAGATATGAACATTCGCGGTCACCTTAGTTTGCGGTGTGATAGTTTGTCCAAGTTAATCGCTTGTTGACCTCTTTCAGTCAAATCATATTTCATATTTACTACGTGGTGCCTTTTAGTAACGGTTGTTTGCACAAATTCTCTTTATCGACACTGTATCACTTAAGGGTTTATGGAATTTGGTATTGATTCAAATAATAACATCATACACATTCAACTTGATTAGTCCTTAAACAAAGTCCTTAATTCAATAATAATATTTACTATTAATCGTATTAATCTAGCCAGAAATTTTGACATGTAGTTGATTACAGTTGATCGTGATACTAACTTTATACAATCGAGGGGATAAATTCTCTATTCACTAATGTTTCACTTTTAATGCTTTAGATTAGACCCAACTATAGTTTTTAGATGGATGTCATGCCATGATTTAACTATAATCAAAGTGCATTGTCCACGTTGAAGTTCAACAGTATTCTCAAGTTGAGAGAATTCTGTAATATCATGATTTCGAGATTTCCTATTTGATCTAAATTATTATTAACCAATAGGAAACTCTCGTATGATTCATTCCATTGTTATCCAATAACAATAAGTACACACCTTATGCCCCTAGCAATCATAAGTAATACGTAGCCTAATATTTGGAGAGCATTACGTGCTCTGGTCTAAACTGATGTATATGTATTCTTCCTCGAAACATCTCGATTAGAAATGATTAAATAAAAATGTTGTTATATTATGATTAATTACTTACGATTACAACTACAATCATATATCATTTCATTTGAGGATTTTATTATTTATACACTTTAAATTAATTACTTAATTATTTTTATCACTGTATAACAAAGTGTATAAAAAAATCAAGTACCTTTATTATGAACAAGATCAGTCATATAGTTAGATATACATAACAAATTCCATAATTGCCTCTTGGACATACCCCTAATTCTATTAATGTCCCATTTGCACCTAGGATGAATTTTGGAATTTTATTCTAACTTCTCCAATCGGTTTTCTCAAAACCAATTGGGTCAGTCACTCTGTGAAAAAGTATGCTATTATATTTCAATTATCTACTCTGTTAATCCACTTTCTCCAACGGTGATAAGCTGTTTTATCATATGGAACAATTCGAAGTATGTCTCTCGACTTCTAGTGAGCTCTATGTTCTATTACGATCTATACCATAACATTATTATCATATAACAATGTTATGAGATTCTCAACATCTGGAATTGGCTCGGTTATAAATTTGTGCACTCATATATTCATGTATATATATATATATATATATATATTTCTTTTGTTGTGGTGCTATTCTTGGCTATGTACTTAGCCTTTTTCATTGAACTAGCCACCGTCTTTCATTTGGAACATTTCCAACTTAACGATTTTTACCTTGAATTTAGTATTGACATATTATACTCAATATCACTTATGAAATTTGTGTTCGAACAATCCTTCATAAGGTGTTTTTATTTTTGTAAACAATTCCCTAGTATTTCATAAATATGCAAGAATACTTCAAACAACCATTTAGTGATATCATTTTGGATTTGATATATGCTTCATGTATCAAATACATAAACAAACCATGATATCGTAGACAACATGTAACGACCCGTATTTTTAACTATTTTAATTATGGAATTTAAACCATGATATCGTAGACAACATGTAACCATGATATCATAGACAACATGTAACAAGCTCTATGTGAAGGAAGTCGTACGACTTCATGGCATTCCTAGCTCTATCGTGTGTGATCGAGACACCATTTTCACTAGTCACTTCTGGAAGTGCCTACAGTCAGCTTTGGGCACAAAGCTGAATCTCTCTACTGCTTATCACCCACAGACTGACGGTCAGACTGAGAGGGTGAATCGTGTTTTGGAGGATCTTTTGCGCTGTTGTATTCTGCATTTGGGGGGTAGTTGGGAGGATGACTTACCTCTCGTAGAGTTTCCTACAACAACAGCTATCAGTCTAGTATTGGCATGGCACCTTTCGAGGCTCTATACGGAAGACCATGTTGCTCTCCTGCTTGTTGGTTAGAATCTGGCGAGAAGCTCATTCTTGGTCCAGATTCAGTTCGGGAATCTTCTGAAAAGATTGTTATTATCCGTCAGAGAATTAGAGAGGCACAGGACCGCCAGAAATCCTACGCGGAAAACCGTAGGAAGCCTCTTGATTTCTCCATTGGTGATTTTTTCTTCATTCTGATTTCTCCCATGAAGGGGGTTGTGCGTTTCAGCTCTACAGGGAAATTGGCTCCTCGCTATGTTGGACCATTTCCTATCACGGAACGCATCGGCCCCGTTGCTTATCGTGTGGCTCTACCTGCTCACTTTTCTGGAATGCATGACGTGTTCCATGTGTCTCAGCTTCGCAAGTGTGCGCGCGATCCTGATTCTATTATTGAGCCACATATCGTGCCTGATTTAGAGATCTCACCTGATTTATCATTGGAGCAGCAACCTCTTCGTGTTCTTGATTCGGATGTCAGACGCCTTCGCAACAAAGAGGTTCAGCTTGTGAAAATTCAATGGTCACCAAATCCTAAGGACTGCACTTGGGAGACCAGAGAATTTATCGAGCGTTCTTATCCTGGCTTTCTTCCATCTTCTAGTACGGGTGAGAATCTCTATTTGATCTTCTATCATTTATTTTGTGGATTAGACGTTATAGACGACGTCCATCTTAAGGAATTGCGGGGACGCAATTTTCTTAAGGGGGGAGTCTGTAACAACCTGGGATTTGCATTACTGAATTTTTTTTAGGATTTTATTTAAATGGAGCAAATGGATTTTTGGGATAAGGATAATTTATTTAAAAATATGGACATTTTAAATAAATGAGTTTTTAAAAATGAGGCGAAGTATTATTTTGGAACAATTAAAAGTTAATGGGAAATTTAAGAAGGGGATTTGGTTAAGTATGGGTTTTCATGGCTATGTTAACACTTAAACAATTTTTTATACATGTTTAGAGCCACTCTCTCTTAAGGGGTCCATTAGCCGAACCCAAACCCACTTACCATTCTATAAATCATCTCAAACTCATAACCCTCATTCATTCCAACCCTAATCAAAAAAATCCCTAAAACCCTAAACCTAAAAATGACCTCCATGCTTAGGAAAGCTCCATCCTCTCTTATATTGGCTTAAGCTAGTTAAAGTAAGGGAAGGTAATGCAAAAACCCTCTTGTAATCCGTTTCTAACCCTCTTTAATTTCTGGAAATCATGTTGTAACTCTTGGTTTTATGTGTTTTGGTATTTTTCTAGCTCCTTGATCATCATCTCTTAGTTTTGGTTAGTGCCATATAGGTGTTTGTTCTTTTGCTTGAGAGGAATACTAGGTAAACCCTCTCCTAATCTATGTATAAGCATCTCTTAATTTCTGAAATTATTTTGTAATCCTCTTATTTTTGTGCATTTAGATTGTGAAACTCTTTGATCTTCTTTTCATTGCTTGGAAAAGAGGTAATATATGCTAGCTGAAATTATAATTAGTGTATTGCTGTTAGTAAATTAGGCATATCTCATTCATTTTAATCGGAATTAAGATTTTCTTGATGTTCTGGAAAGCATATTCTGTAGCCTATAACTTTTATGTTTTGTGCTTTTCCTAATTTTGACGTTTGAATGGTCGAAATCACGTTTGTTTGTCGCTGACCTGACAACAAACTACATGGTTGATAAAATAAAAACCTGAAATTGATTTGGCCATAAGTTACTCCTTTCTTATCCAAATCTAATAATTTTGCATGTTCTGGAAAGCTTAAATATAGGGCTAAAAGTTTTATGTTTTGAGTTTCATGAAATTTCGAAGTTAATTTGGTCAAAACTGTGCATTTTTACTACTGTCCCGAGAGCACAACGACAGTGATATAGAATTTAGATCTGAGAATTGTTTTAGTCATAAAATTTTCATCCCCGATCGGAATTTGACGATCTTGGTCATTCCGGAAAGCTTATAAACTAAGCTACAACTTTTATATTATTCATTTTGTCGGAATTGGAAGTTTACTATGCCAAAATTGTGGTTTTTCGTCTCTGGTCTGTTAGTGCATAGCTACAGGCCTTAGTTTCTTTTCTCCCGTTGTTTTCAGTACAGAACCCCGACTTTGCGACGCCATCCCAGGCTCATCCTTTGTCGGATTTCATCGATTTTGGTCTCGTTGGAAAGCTGGAGTTCCGAACTCCATCTCTAGAAAGTTTGATTAGTATCTGAGTTCATTTGACTCTTCGAAATTGCCGTCGAAGAGGGACCCGGATCTCAGCCTGAAACAGTGTATTCACTGTTTTCGGGTCCGACTTTGTAGCGTCGCTGCGACTTCGTTTCAAGTCGGAATCAAGTAATTATTTTTTGTTCCGAAGTAGGAATGTCGGACTATGTTTCTACCAATTTTCATGCCATTCGGATTTAGTTTGCTGGTCCAAATAATTTTCCGAACTTGGGTTCGCGGTTGTTTTGGACTATTTTCTAACACTTAGAATATTTTCAGTGATTTTCTGGTTTTATCGATTTCTTTGAGATTTATCTCTGGATTTCGTACACGGGCCTTATAAGATTTTTCACTCCGAAATGGCTTTCGAAATTATTATATAATATTATTTTTAATTATTAAATTAATTACTCCATAATAGGAGAGTTTTCAAAGGCCGTTTTAAAGTGATTTCAAACCAATTATAAATCCGTTTTCCATAATTATTTTCTATAATAAAATCCCACACTCACACTTTAGCACTTCGAGCGAAGTGGAAAGGTGCTTAAACGTTTGGGAAAAACTCCGGCCTGTGAAACCTTGTGTATTTCCTTTCCGGTTAATCCCCGACCTATTCGATTGATCGTTTTGGCCTTTCGGCCTAGTTTACCGATGACATGAGGTGAACTTTGTACTGCTTTCAGTCTGGAAGCTTACGATTGGTTAGTAAACCGTTTAGTGCGAATGTGGGGTATGGAACTCACGTTAACACTTTACGGGTTCCTTGCTAAAAGTTCGTGACACATTCCTTTTATCACCTTTCGGATAGTGTCTTCGGACTGTCTCCCTTAGAGGTATCGTTTTGGCATCTCTACTTAGATGGCCGTTATACATCTCTACATAGATGTATCATTTTTGGCATCTCTACTTAGATGGCCGTTATACATCTCTACACAGATGTATCGTTTTTGGCATCTCTACTTAGATGGCCTGTTATACATCTCTACTTAGATGTATCGTTTTTGACATCTCTACTTAGATGTTTATGTTTTGGCATTTGTGCTTACGTTATGCCGATGATATGAGGCTTATTATACATTTCTACTTAGATGTTTTGTTTTGACATTTTTGACTATGTTATGCCAATGATACAAGGCTTGCTATACATCTCTACTTAGATGTTTATTTCTTCTCTATGTGAGAGTTTGTGGTCTATAGTATTATGTTATATATCGCCTCATTATCTATCATGTTTATCTCAGTTTATTAACAGATTGTTTAGCTAGCCTGACCCGAGTGTTTTTCGCTCGGGTCAGACCGAGTTGTTTCAGGTTAGGCCTCTGGACTTAGCTTTCTGTGCTTCCACTTGGACATTATCTGCTATGTTGATAGATAGCTCTTTATATTTGTCCACTATTTTGATACTCTGATTATTCAGTCTCTTATGTACATATCTTTGACTCACATGTGTGAGCGGTGGCTTTGTACCCACCTTTTTGATATTTGGATCTGTATTGACGATATATTGTACCTATGTTCTGTGACTGTTATGTGACTGTTCTGTGATGATGATGTTATCATTTAGTATTATGTTTGTTCTGAACCTATTTTCCTTAGCCATTGTAATTTCGTTATAAATATCTATTGGATATGTCGAACCACTTGAAAAAAAAAAGCGATACCACATTTCGACGTATTCAGTAGATAGTTATAGCTTGATTACATATGGTCGCTTCCATTATACTCTATTGTCCGCATTAGCAGACGGTATTATCCATATAATACTCTTTGTTAATGAGGCTCTCGAAGTGGGGCGTTACAGAGTTAGAAATGTAATACTGGACATTTGAATGGAATTAAAATTCGATAAGTTAAAATGTGAATTTTATATATTAATTTTATATTGAAATTTAATATATATGAAAATAGTGTGATTAATCAAGTTTTGATTTAATATGATTCGAATTGAATTCCAATATGAATATAAATTCTATATGATTTATAATTGAGTTAGTATGCTTTTAAAATTGAAATTTTAACAATTTTATAAATTTTGAAAAATTGTCGATTTAATCGATGAGTTAAAATAGCATTCTGGGGGCAATCTCGGAATTCGACGAAACTAATTTCATTGGATCCATAATAGTTTATTATTATTGATTTTAAATTTCGTAGCAATCAGAGTTGTCGTTTAATCGTGGCAGCTGAAAACGCTTAGAAATTAATTTAATCGATTTAATTTAAAATCGATCGTTTGTTTCTGTAACTTGCACATATGATCGAATTAGGCGTCGAACATGTTCCATTGTGTTCTGAATGCAGGTAAAACATTATGAACGCCTGTCGCATGCGTCGTTTGGAGTTCGTTTGAAAAAGTTTGTTAAAATTGAAAATATTATTAAAGTAATAGGACTTATGCTATATATACTGGTCAATCTACAGTAAACCCTTTTTTGCAAATTGAAGCCACTGTTCTTTCCATTGAATGGACGAAATCTTTTGAGCATCTCTCTTATAAATCTCTCAATCCACTCGTCTAATTCAAAAACCTTCAACTGCAATATTATAGATCTCATCGAGAGCTTTAAATCCAACGACCATGATCGAGTATAGTGTGATGATGGAGGTGTGACGGGGTCAAGAATGTAGGCCATTCAACTTCGTTTCACTTGCTACATGTTGGGCCGTGTTGCTCATGGCTTGAGGTGGTGGTGGAGCATGCCGTGGGCTTTGTGGTGGAGTCGACCGATCGCATACTGGTCAAGTGTGGAGGGAGCGGTTCCAAACCCTAAGTGTCGGCTATATGGGTTCTCTTGGTAACCTGGGCACGCATTATTTATCGTTTGGGCAAGAAGCTTTTGGATGGCCTCGATTTGGTTTCTGGGTGACCTTCGGTTGGATCTAGGTATTATTATAATTTTTTTTAATACAATTGTATTCAAACTTTAAACTTACCTATCTTTGTCATACGAGATCAGATTTGGACGAAACAAGCGACTGCGGGATCGTGGCGACGTATTCTATGTTTAGAACTGGATTGGAATCATTTGGAGCGAGTTAGAATTTTAGATTAAATCGAACGTCGTTCAATTTAATTTGAAATTAAAAACTCAAGGTGAGTGTTTTATAACGCTTACAATGTACTAGAATGTTCTTATATGCTAGTTTAACTCGAATTTTTTAGTTGGTTTGAATTTATTGATCGTTGTTTGATAAATTGGATGGTCATTGGAAATTAATTGTTATAACTTGAAATTGACAATTGAAATTGAAAATTGGAATAAAATTGCCAGAAAATATCCGACAATAGCAACTGTGAAATTTATTGTGAATTATATTGATTATTTGGATGATTGTTTGCGATGGATGCTATTGATTGATATTTGGATGAATTGAATGTTTATCTATTCTGGAATATCCTGTTGTCACCCTATATATTGTTTACGGTTTCATAAACTGTAAATTAAATTATTTGGAATAACTAAGAAATAGGTTGAAATGATAAATACATATGACATTGTGATTTGGATTGAAATGATATATATCCATCCCTGAAATTAAATTGAAATAACTGATCACTCGGCCATAGGATAGAAAATTATATACGAGCACCGAATCGGTTAAATGAATTGATTTTAAATTATGATTCGAATTTATTTTATTGAACTTGGTTTAAAAGAGATAAAATTGGATTTATAGAGATCAAGTTGTTTTCAAACGTGAATTCAAATTTGTGAACTAAACTCGTGAAAATCGAAGTTATTTGAAATAAGCAAAGTTGAGATTGAAATTATAGTTGAAATATGATTTGAAGTTGGGAAATTGATTTGTTTAAAAGTTTGAATTTTATTCGCACCTTGAATATTTCTTGGTAAAGGTGATAAAATGATATTTTTGAATTAAGTTCGGAATTGAGTTATGTTGAAAATGGGATTTTAAATTTAATATTGAAGGTAAATTTATGAAGTGTTTTAGATCGATGATTTTGGAAAGCGAGCTTGGAATTGACGTAAATCGAAATGGGCTAAAATTGTGAGAATCGAATTGATTGAATTGATTGATTTGATAATGGAATTGAATTAATTTGAAATCGAAGTTGAAATCGATTTGAATTGGTATCGAAATTGAATCGACTAAATGAAAATCGAAATTGATTTGAATTGGAATGTTGAAATTTGACAGGTTTTACTTTGAAACCATTTTAAATAAATTATATTAGTATAATTTGTTGAAAATCTATATTCTTTAAATCTTTAAATTATTTTGGTTTTCCATGTATTTTACTATATAAACCATTTTATACTAAACTATTTTATATTAAACTATTTTAACTATTAAAACTATTTTAACTATTTTACATTAAACTATTTTAACTATTTTAATTACTTAAACTATTTTAAAAGTATTCAAACTATTTTTCAAAAATTCAAACCGGTCAAGAGTGGAATGTTTATATTTAAATCTTCGATTAAATACGAATCGGATTTAATTGAAGTTATAAATCAAATCGGAACTTGAAACAATTTTGGAATCGAAGTTGAGATATAGAGGTGAACACGATTATGAATTGATACTGTATATTTTGAGTAAATGTGATGATTTCGAAATGGATTTGATTTTGAAGCAAATATGATATTTTGGTATCAAATATGGACTATTTTCGAAATGCAAAAGAAGAGACCGGTGTGTAATACGACGTTTGGTTGTTAAAGAGACTGGAGCCCGGTATGGGCATACTCTCTATCGATACCGAAACCACTTTGACAACTGTGCACGTGGAGTGATGATCCAGAACGAAGTGATTGGATTTGGCGTCGTTTGCTGGATTTGAAGAAAGAGAACGATGATGGACTGACCTGGCACTTGTTCCAGTTTGAAATGACTAAAACATGAGTCATACCGGCTAAGGGGTTATCTACTCTAAGAGGACACACTTCTTCGTATTAATATCATATTTTGTGATGATTGGTGTGTACCCTCCGAATTTGAATGGGAGTGTTGGACGCGGTGGGCGATCATGGCTATGATGCGTTACCACCAGTCGGGAAGGGCAAACTGGTACTATTCTACCTTGGGCATTGCCTCACGTGCCTTGTCATATTTTTATCCCTAAACAGGACCCATGTGATTTTGGTTTAGTGTTGTTGTATCATGGCACATCCCTATCCACCGACCGTTTAACTGGTGTTTCATGTGTAAACTGTACGATAATGCTTAAAACGCGTTAAGAGGGATCAATGTAAAGCCTTAATGCTAAGAACAATATTTATTTTACTGATTAGACATTATATACGTAGCGTATTCTGTTACATATAAATATTTTGACGGATCCTTAAGAGATGGAAAATCTGTAACATCTCTTGAGTTATTACACCTATGTCATACACTGGATAGGTGATGTGAAATCCCATAAGCATCTCCGACGCCACTACACTCATATTATTCGGTATTAATTTGACTTAAATGAGGATATTTTAGTCCTGACTCGAGTGTTTTGTCTTTTCATTACACTCGGGTCGGTCCTGAGTTTTTCAGCTTAGCGAAGATTCACTCTGGAGGATGAAGACGAAGATTTGGTATATTACTAGTATTATTATCCCTGCATCATGTTGTCTGCTGCATTAAATTATTAGTTCTGTTGTATAGGTATAACTCTGATAAAGGTTGTATAAATAGTAATCAAATGTATTATATAAACAGCTTCATGAACTGTTTATTTGATTATTTATTTTGTCGTTCCGCTGTGAGATTCTGTGTTTGTTTTTCTGCTTCGTTCCTAAATTTTCTTATTTAACCCCATTAACTATCTATATTCTGGATTGTTTAAGTTATACATATGTGGATTATTTCAATTTAGATCGTTCAAAATCTGGGTTGTTACACAACATAATACGTATGATAATTCCTATTTCCAACGCACAAGGAACTCATCTCACATGTTCTGTATTAAACAATATAATAAGGTGTCTTTGCATATCAATTTTTGAAACATTCCTAATATCTTTTATACTCACTATAAATTACACCATTTACAATCAAAAATTGAGCATTAAAACAACCATTGTTGATTTTAATACAATCACATCATTAAAATCAACAATTTGTTGTTTAATTATAGTTTAGAAATATCAATGTACCTTTTGACGTTTTTTCTTATGAACACATGCTTCCTCTGCATAAACTATTTGATATTTCTATCAAAATATTTGTTCAATTTTGATGCTTATAAAATGAGACTTTCTATCATTTCTTGGATCATATTCAAAATATTCACAAACTCAAAATCGTTCCCACTGACTTTGAGACATTTTTGGTTATTATTTGTAAATAGTTTACTCTAAATCATTATTTAGAATTTTCTGTTTCAATACATACGCACCAAACATAAAGTCATACTAAATTCATAATTTTATCGATAAACCCTTATTAACTTGAGCACGTTGAATGTTGAATTTATTATGCTAGTTTCAACAATTAAAATTTGCGATATTATTCTTATCAACATTGCTCATTAATTCTACCTGCATTAGTCTTGCTTATAAAGACACAATCACGGCCGATGGATCATATCCCTTCGGTTATGACTACCAAAATCATATTTTGATAGCGTACTTGGAATTCTTTTGGTATTGCGTATCATACAATATCATAGAGTCAACACTCTTAATGGTTTAATTAAAATACCGAGGATTATGTATTTCGATATTGATAAGAAACTCATAGTTTCTCTTCAATATGCAAGAATACTTATTACACTCGAATGCGATGTGTTCGTTTAGGTTGGTTAATTTTATTTTATCACTTCTAATTAGTTCTATCCATGGATCGTATCCAATTCCGTTTAACTACTAGTAATTCCTTAAAGAAATTCCTTCATACTAAAGTTGGTATTTCTTAAAACACAATTGTTTCTCAGTGCAAAAGAATAGGTACTCATAAATGTTTTTTAAATTTTTTTATTCATAAAACCAATTTGGTTTTATTTTTAAAAAAATATGTTCAAAACATTAACATGTCATTCAATGACAGTCTTTCCCAAAATCCTTTTTGGAAGATTCACACAAGATCTCTCACAAATAACTATTATGTGCAACCTTTCGACTTACATAACCTACTAACTCCTTGGTAGGATGGAGTTTCTTACAAACTCTTATCTTGCGTGATTTTGTAAACTGTTATTTAAATGAGATAATATTAACCTTGTGTACTAATCTTAAGCACATCGCCTTATAGAAAGAAACTAACGCGACTTCACTCATAATTAATCGTACATTGTCCAACAAAGTTCGATTACTCCTTATTTATGTATAACATGGAGGAGTGAGTATCTTTATTCATTTTTAGGTATGTTTGGAACCTTTTCCAATATACTCATCGATTAGATTCGATCAAAGCGAATCATTCCTATTGCATGTTACATTATTTACTTCCATTGTATATTCTATGAGTTTACATAGAAAAACTACATAAGTATCAAATACACATGTCCATGTCGGTGATAACTCATTGGTGATTATGACAAAGTACGTGGAATCACTTTGGTATTAATAGACTTACGATTGCATACATACATACATACATACATCAATCCGAAGAGTTCATAAACTCTTATGATGCTCCCACTGAATGGGTGCACAACCACTAATTGTTTGAGATATAATTAACCAGTATCATATGGTTCATAATCATACAATAAAATTATTTCTCAAAACTACGACTTAGTCTATATTTCCAAATTAACTGCAACTAGGATTAGATACTTCTATATTTTCCAATGCATCACTTTTGTTATGAAAATAAATACCATATTATAGTGTTATTTCATAATGAATATTTATAATATTCATATTGAAATATAGCTATGTCTATTTTTCAGTCGACACCAAAAAATAATCATTATTTCATAAATAATGTTCGGTACATTTTACGAAAATAATTTTCATTATTTGATGCAATCAATAAGTGCTATATGACATCCTCCCACTATTTCTGCCATTATTACAATATCATACTAAATATGGAGGTCCACCATTCACTTAATATTGATTTGTTTATTTCATATACTACAATTAGGTTACCGTGGAGAGTTCTTTGATCAAATATCTTGAACACAAAACGATTTTCTATATGAAAATACATATCGGAATATAAATCATATTTCTTATTGCAATGTTAAATATCAATCATTATTATTATAATTCTCATTTCCATAGCTTCTTTATGAAGCAGAAGTGACTATTCACTCTCTTTATTCCAACTGTACCATAAATCATATCTACTCTTTTACATTCATTATTCTTTCTAATAGGTCAAACCATTCAAAAGAAAACCTTGACTACAATATCACAACGAACTCTTTATACAAAAGCGCATCAATTATCCTTAACTTTTATGGACATCAGATATGTTGCGCTTTGCGTAAACTGATTAAACTGACATTTTAGTGATCGAGTTCTTAGATTTATATTGTAGTTTTCATCTAGTGTTTCATTTAACACAATATGATCCTTTTGTAATCAGTCAAATGAATAATTGATCTCGCAATAAGTTTTATTTGGTTTTTTGGATGAAATAACTTCATCGAAATATTGTACATTAAAAACTTTGATCATTCACCATATAACATTTATATGCGATTGTATATGGATCAAATATCCATAGTCTCGTATTGCTTTTAGAGTTCGAAACTCGTATAGTGGAATATATGGTCTCGATCAAATAAATGTGTAAATGACTAAACTACGAATATATTTAGTAGTTGTAAAATAAAGCACTTGCATAGGTGATAAAACGTTAACATGCAATAATCTATTATTGGAAAGTATATGAAATATCTCTATTTATCAGTCTTCAATTCAGTTCATTTTTATATCTTGATAAATGTTTTATCAATCTTATTAAATGCATAAATTTATCAACGTCAATTATTATAACATTTTATAGCATATGTTCTTAAAATATTAGAAAGGTTAAATGTTATCGTTTCATTTTTCTAATATGGCTCCTACTAGTTTTTATGTTTCGTCAAACCCTAAGTCAAAACATATAAGTCTATTGACTTCACTAATAAGTGTTAGGACTTGTCTAACTTGGAATTCTGACCTTAAGTCTACTCAACAAGTCATCGTTCCATGAACGATGGATAACTCCTTATCGGTTGTATGATATACAACTCCTAACCCTTTGGTATTTTGTCCTAATTCCATTTCGACCTTGAGTCTGCTCAACAAATCGAAAAAAATTATTCACTCATACATATCATGATGGTCTAAGTATAGTATATGTACCTTGAGTCTACTTAACAAATACACATAGTTATCTTACCTAGTCTATTTAATATATTAATAATACTGCACATAACATCCCTAGCTTGAGTCTGCTTAACAACTAAAGAGTATGCAAGTAATTTATTAATTATAATGACCCTAATTTTGAGTAACATTATTTAAAACATTTAATTAGATAAATTAAATGAAAAAATGTAGATGGTAAGAGATTGAGATTTGTTAATCAATAAGGGAGCCGTGCCTTCATAAAGATAAGCAAAAGAGAATTAAAATTAAGTAGAAATATGATAACGGGAAAAATAGGAATATGCTATGTTCTTATACCCTAAACCCTTCTTACCTTCATTATTTTTTATTTTTATAATTGCAAACAAAAGTAAAACCCTTGTAGGCTCAGCCGGCCACCATTAAGAGAATCAAGAAGAAGAAAAGCTAAGATTCAAGTAGGAAGCTTAAGCAAATCAATCAAAAGTCAAATCTCGACCTTCTTAACCCTAAGATAAGGTGAATAAAGATCTTAAATCTCATTGTTATTGATTTAGGTTTATAGTTAAGATCCAAATTGATTTTGCAAATAATATGTCATGATATGGTTGTTTAAATGGATATATATGCTTGTTGATGATTTATGTTACTTTATATAGATTTTATGGCAAGTTTGACTTGAAAAACCTATTAAATGACATCCAAATGACTTGCACTTTGGATATATGGTCGAAATCATTATTTATGAAGTGGATTTCGAGTTTTATAATTTTCTAAGCTATGATGGATTTATAATGGATTTTTATGGAAGAAAATAGGCAATATTAGGTTTAAAGTAATTACAGCAATTATATATTGCTTTTGGGTCTGAAATTTAAATATGTTAGAAACCATATTAGAAGTGAATTATGTAATTTTTGGGTAATTTTCATATGTATTTTTCTATGGATATAAAACTATTTAAAGTATGAGACTTAAATGTTTTATATGTTTTATCAAAGAGAAGGGCTTTTTGTTAAATGTTTTAATATGATAATTTCTGAATTCAATAGCACATTTAGAAAGAATTTTTGATAAAGAAATGGTAACCAGTTGTATTTTGACAAATAAGGTAAGTTAGTTGAGAAGCAATTACTTTAAAAGGCTTTAAAACGGTTTTTCTTAAGTTTACTACTTCGCCACTTCCATAAGTAGGTTTCGACACCCTCCCTTCACCCTGACCAAGCCAAAACTATAATGATCTTCTTTTTTAGATGGTTTATATTGATGATAAAACACACACGTCAGACTCAAACCATTCAAAAAGGAAGATTGTTATGGGTTAAATAAGAAAAAGCAGAGGACGAAAGAAAAAAGCAAACATAGTGTCTCACGGTGAAATGACAAAATATAATAATCAAATAAAAAGTTCATGAAGCTATTTTACAAAAAACATTTGGTTACACTTTTACAATACAGAATCAGAGTTACATACAATAGAAATAAATAATAATGCAGCGGAACAACATGATGCGGTGGGATATATATAATAAATAGTATAGTACTAGATCTTCGTCTCCGTCCTCTAGAAAAGCAGTTTTCGATACACTATAAAGCTCAGACTGACCCGAGCGAATTGAAAAGACAAAACACTCGAGTCATGACTAAAAGATCTAATGTAAGTTAAATCAACAATAAGTAAATATGAGTGTAACTGCGTCAGTGATTTTTACGGGTTTTGACATCTCCTATCCAGTGTCTAATGTGAGTGCAATAACTTAAGGGATGTTCGGGATTTCCATCTCCTAAGGATCCATTACTATAATAGTGTCTACAATAAAGTAAAGTATTAAAATAGCGTTAAGGCATTACCCATATCCTCCCTAATACATTTTATATATTCCCATAGTCTAAACAGTACAGTAATTCCTTCGTAAACTAGAGGGCTATCAGAGGACACTCCATAGGTATGGTACAAAACAAACTTGTAGAAGGCACGATAGGGCATGTGAACATGACACTCGAGGCAATGCCAGGGTAGGACTTACCATTTTACAGAACCTAGCTCGTGGTAACGCATAGCAGCTACTACCGTCCACCTCGGAACACACTTCCGTAGTCAAATCGAGGGGTGGCCACCAAATCAATCACAAAGTAATGAATATGGTATCGAAGAAGCATGTCCGATCGGAGATGCGACCTCACTTGGCCCTAGTATAGCTCATGTTTCAGTCACATGTAAGCTGACTCACGGGAGTCAAGGTCACGTAAATACCTCATACAGAATCATACGCCAAACCATCCTACTTCATTTCTAGAATCTCCACCACGTATATAGTTGTTAAAGTGGTTTTCGTTATTGGTAAAGAGTATGACAATATCTAATCCCGATTTCTTTAACAACCAAACGCTTATTTCACACCAGATGGTTTTTTACATTTCCAAAATCGTTTCATATATCAAAATATCATATTCTCAAAACAAATCATTTTTGAAATCATATTTACTTTTGAAATTATATCACATTTGAAATCATATCACTTTCGAATTCGTATTTCCAAAAATAGATTAAATCCTCATTTAAAATCATCATATTCCTCAAATATATCAGTTAAATCCCTACTTATATTATAACACCATTTAATCGTTTCTACTTAAAAATCAAGGATTTCAATATAACACTTCCACTTTACAAAACCTAAAATTCAGGAAATAGTTTAGATAATTTAAAATAATTTTAAAAACAGTTTAAAATAGATTAAAATGATTAATATGGTTTAAAATATATTAAAATAGATTAATTTAATTTAAATAGATTAAAATAGATTAATATAGTTTAAAATAGTTTAAAATAGTTTAAAATAGATTAAAATAGATTAATATAGTTTAAAAAATAGATCTAAAATAGAATAAATAGAATTAAAGTAGATTATACTGATAAAATACTTTAAATAGATTTAAAATAGATTAAAATACTTTAAATAGATTTAAAATAGATTAAAACAAATTAAAACACTTTAAATAGATTAAAATAGATAAAATAATTTAAATAGATTAAAATGGTTTAAAATAATTAAAATAGATTAATTTAGTTTAAAAGTTGGAATTCTTAAGAATTAGAATTTAAAAGATCATTTTACAGTTTATATTAAGATAATAAATTTGAAATTAACATCACATTTAACCATTTCTTCCATTTCAACAAATCTGGACCATATCCAGATTTTAAATCAAAACCCAATTTCGATGAATGTCGTTTATACTTCAAATTCAACTTTAAAATATCAATTTAAATCCTTTAAATAATTACTTAAAACTATTGAATTTATATCTGTTATTTCAAAAATATCGTTTAATTGGATTCAAAGATTAAAGATTTAAAATCATTTAATTTAACCAATCCGGTGCCTGTATATAATTTTCTACCCTATGGTCAAGTTATATGGATATTTATCATTTCAATATGCAAATATTTTAAATTTTTTCGGTATATATTATTTTAACCCAAAATCCCAAATTTATTTTTGATGAAAATCGCTTGGGTTTATCATTTCAACCCATAACGATTTTCCCTATTCTAAATGATCGTTCGGGTATGTATCATTTCAACCCATAGGGAACTTGCAGTGCTATAACTGTAACATCCCGCCTTTTTATACGTTTTAAGCAGACATACGTGCCGACTCAAACCATATAGAAGGGCTGACTGTTATGGGGTAAATAAGAAAAAGCAGGAAAAGAAAAAACAAAATAGAATCTTGCAGTGGAATGACAAAATATAATAATCAAATAAACAGTTCATGAAGCTGTTTTACAAAAACATTTGATTATACTTACACAACATAGATCAGAGTTACACAGACAGAGGATAATAAATAATGCAGCAGAATACATGATGTAGTGAAATATAATAAATAATAATAATACAATCTTCGTCTTGGTCTTCCAGAAATAAGGTCTTTAAATCCTGAAATGCTTAGGCTGACCCGAGCTTATTGAAAAGACAAAACACTCGAGTCAAAACTAAAATATCTTATGTAAGTTAAATCAACGATAAATAAATATGAGTGGAATGGCGTCAGAGATGTTTACGGGGTTTGACATATTCTATCCAGTGTCTAACGTGAGTGCAGTAACTTAAGAGATGTTCGAGATTCACAACTCTTAAGGATCCGTTAAACTATCTACTATGTAGTAATATACGCTATTATAATAATGTCTAATAGTAAAGTAAACTTACTTAAAAATAGCGTTAAGGCTTTACATTTTCCACCTTAACACATATATAGTGCCAATAGTCTATACAGTACCGTCGTACCTCCAGATCGGGAGGCTACCACAAATACTCCATAGGTACAACACAAATCAAAACTCGTACAAGACGAGCTAGGGTAGGTGACACGGCACAACTAGGCAATGTCAGGGTAAATATATCAATTATGCATTCGGGCTGGTGGTAACACATAGCCGCAGCTACCGCCCACCTCGAGCCACACTCCCAAATCAAAAAATCAAAAGTGGTAAAATCGATCACAAAGTCAGAATATAGTATGGAAGGAGTGTGTCCGATTAGAGGAGCTACCTCATTGGCCCGAGAATCGCTCCTATTTTAGCCACCTTATGCCAATTCATAAGAGTCGGGTCCACGTATATACCTTAATAGAACGTCGCCACCATCCTACTTCATTCTGGAATCTCCACCGCGTACATAGTTGTTAAAGTAATTTTTGGAATTGGCAGAGGGTATGACAATATCTGATCCCGGTCTCTTTAACAATCAATCGCTTATTACACACCGGACGGTTCTTTTACATTTCAAAAGTCAATTCACAATTGATATCAAAATATCATATTCTCAAAACCATAATACTTTCGAAATCATTTCTTACTTTCGAAATCATATTCACCTTTAAAAATCATGGTTCGATAAATATATTCCCTTTCAAAGTCAAATTCACGATTTATCAAAATATCGTATTTTCTAAAAACCATATGATTTTCAAATTCATAATTTCTTCCAAAACCCATATTTCCAAAATAGGTTAAATGTAACGACCCAGAATTTTTAGAAATTAAAATTTGAATATTTAATTAATTTTAAATATTAATAAGTGAATTTATAAGTCGAATAAATTTTATTTTGAATTATTGGATTTAACTGAATAATTAAATCGATAATTTAATATGTTAAATTATGGAAATATTTGAAAATATAGTTAAATATGATTGAAAATGATTTGTAAAATTTTATTTTATCATATGGGAGTTAGAATGATATTTTAGAACTTTTAAAATCGAATTAAAAGTTAATTTGTGAAAATTGAATATTTTAATATTTAATAACCGACTGTAAAATAGCCAATTTTTGAACAGTCTCAGAATTGAACGAAACCAGTTTTATTGGATCCGTAATAGTTAGTTATTACCGGATTTCAATTTTCGTATCAATCGGAGCTATCGTTTGATCGTGGCAGCTCGAAACGCATCGATTTATTTTTAATTTAAATTTGGCGAGTGAAAATAGCCATTTTTCAAAAAGTCTCGGATTTCGATGAAACCAGTTTCATCGGATCCGTAATGTGATATTATTGTAAGGTTTCCAATTTCAAGTCAATTGGATTTACCGTTTGTCCTGTACAAATTAAAACGCCTAGAAAATCGCTTAAATCGGTTTAATTCAAATTGAGCGTTTATAGCCATAACTCGCACATACTTCCGAATTAGCTTCCGAAACCTGTTCCATTGTGTCCGGAACGCGGGGTAAACCTTAGGAACGTCAGTTTCGGCGCGTAAATCGGAGTTCGGAATTTCCGGATGAATAGTGTCGAACGAAATTCTATAAATAGACCACCCCTTCATAAATTTAGAAAAAAAATACTAAAACCCTAATTTTATTACCCTAGCCGCCACCTAACAAACCAATGGCCAGAAATTCACAAGCTTTTCCCCTTAATCTCTCTCAATCTACAAAGATTTAGCCAAAGTGTTCAACACGAAGGTTGGAGAGCACGACGAGAGCTTTCGATCCATACGGTTGAGATCGTGTTTGGAGTCGCGTGGAGGGAGCAAATGGGGGCCGAACCTGCAGATTTTCGCACGCAATTCAAGGCCATATAGGGGGCCGAGCTTCAAGCCATGGGTGGTGGAGGTAGCTCTCGCGGAAAGCTTCGATTTGCAGGTGGTTTGATGTGATTTCGTTGAGAAATGAGCTTGCAATGTTTAACCCTAATTCGTAGCTTTGGGTTTCATTGTTCGGCTTTGGACCTGTAGGGTGAACGTGAGGGAGAAGAAGGGTAGGGACGGCCCAGATTTGCTTGAGAAGGAATGGACGGTGGATGATGGATGTGGGTTTTATTTTTTAATTTATGTTATAAAATGTTATTAAAATCGTGTACAAACTTCAATAATTCATAACTTTTTCATACGAGGTCGAAAATGCGCGAAATCAGTTGCGTTGGAATCGTATGGACGAGCACTACGCGATGGAGTTGGTTTGGAGTCGTTTGGAGTTAGTGAGAATTTTGGGTAAAATTAAACGTCCGTTTAATTTTATTCGAAATAAATCGCTACAACGGAAATAGAATCAAGGTGAGAACTTCTCACTCAATCGAATAGGTTTCGATTTTATTTTAAATAGTTAGATTTAAAATATTTGAATGCATGTTTGAATGATGATTGATATCTATTGATTGTTAAAATAGACATTATACGCCGTTAGTAAGCGGATGTTATTTATTAAAAACATATACCGCGAATATTTCATAAACAGTGAAATTGGTATTATATATAGTAGCAATATATATATATTGGCATATGTATATATTGGAGTTATTGATTCCCCGCATTTTTTTTAGCGGATGAGACCCTATTGCGCCGTTATTAAGCGGATAATATTTAATAAGAACATATACCGCGATAATTTCGTACTGGAGCGAAATTGGTATTGTGCTAATGTTTTTGGATGCAGGAAAACAGGTTGGAGGGATCCAACTGGATTCCTCAACAGTTTTTATTTGATTTCAGATATTTTGATATTTGATGGATTTTCATATTGATATATGATATCGTTGTAGTCGTGATTGACTATTTGGTGTGTAGCATCATTGGACCAAATTTGGAATTTTAAAATGATTTATAAAGTGATTTTTGAAAATATACTATATTTTTGGAATAGATTCGTTTTAAATAAATAAACGTTATAATTTTTAAAGTTATAAAAATTATGATTTTTGAGAAATATAGTTAAAAACTGATTTTTGAGAATATGATGCTATTGAGTTATAAAATAGTTTAATCGAGATATTTTAGAATTATTGTGAAAAGTTTAAATATAGGATTTATAAAATTTAATTATTTTATGAATCAAAATTGTGAAATAATAAAGGAGATTAAAGAAGTTTTAAAAGAATAATATAAATTGAATTATATTAAGAGATTTATAAATGGATATTTATAAATTGAAATATGGACATTATAAAACGAGTTTTTATAAGTGTTTGAATGAAGTGAAAATGAATTTTGTAAATGAATGGAATTTATAAAATTAAAAATGGTGAAGTTATAAATGAAATTTATAAATAGTAAGATTTATAAATTTGTGAAGTTATTTGAAGAATAGATTTGGTTAAATAAATGAATCTTATAAGTTATAAGATTTATGATTTGGAAAGTCTTTAAAAGAAACGATTTTGTAAAATAATCGTTTTATAAGTATTTAACTTATAATATGAACTTGTAGTTTATAATTTAGTTATAAACTGGAATAGGTTAATAAAAGAATTTATAAAAAGGAAGTTTTTATAAATAAATAGAAATGGAATTTATAAACGTTGTTTTATAAATTCGCAAATGACTTATTTTGATAAGTAAATTGTTGAAACCTATAAATGGAGTTATATTCACATTTTTGAATAGTGAATAATCCTTTGAATTAAAATGAATAAAAGGATGAAATTGTTAATGAAGTATATTCACGTTTTTGAATAGTGAATAACACGTTAAAGAAATTGTTTTGGATTTGGATGTTTTAAATAGAATTAAAACGATCGAACAATGTTTTAAAATGTGTTGAGATTCGAAACCATAGATTTCAACATTTATTGTTGAAATAGACGTTTTCGAGAAATAGAAGGAAATAATGGACTATAACACTGTTGTTATAGTAAATGATTTCCGAAAAGAAATGTTTTGTATGGTATTGGGATTTATATATCTATTTTAATTTCGAATCCCTATACTAGTGATTTTGGGACGTCGTAACGATGTTTTACGCAACATTCGTTTTGGCCCAAATAAATATGTTGAAGAGAATGATTTCCTTAATAGAATGAAATATATACTTAATCTCGATTTAAGTATATTGAATATTTTCTAAGTGTTGAAAATAAATAAAATTTGTGAATTACTTATGAATAAATAAGTATGGAAATGTTTTCCAATATAAAGTGAATATCTTAAGAATTTATCTTTTTGAAGATAAATTGAAATGAATAATCGAAATTGAATATTCATAGATATTTTGGATTATAAATTCACTATGGAATTTATGAATGAAAAGGAGAATTTGTTTAAAAATAAATATTGATTTATTTTTGAAGTTTTGAATTTATATATCTAGTGAAGATATTTTGTGAAATAAATAATTTGGAAAATTATTTGGAATCTGGTGATGTGTGCATATCCATTGATAGTTCAATAACCGACTATCAATATTTCCCTTTGAATGGGTAATTGATGTGATTTGTTTGAATGTGAATGCTACACTTATTTTTGAATAAGCGCTCACTATTCGGGTTAACCGGGAAAGGACCATGGGGTCGTATAACCCATTCCGAATATGTGATACGTCGTTATAATTGCATTGAAGATCGGTGTTGAAGACCCGGTATTTGCGAGAGCGATAGGATGACCTGTCGATTGTCTCTGCACTGAGTTGCAGCGGTATAGAGACTCCCTAAGTGATGGGAAATCCGATCAGGATTGTGAATATCCGGATTGCAAGGACTTCTTTGTAAGTGCCTTCGGTTTTGTTCGATCCCGGAACAGACTTGTATGGATTGTGTGTCTGACATTACAAGTTGAGATATAAAGCCGATTTCTTTCAAATATATTTCTGTTGGTGGCGGAGAATTTATTCTTTTAGCTTAACACCCTTCTCTGAGACGTACGAGCTCAGAGGTTATATAGTTGAAGTTATCAGCGATATATTCCCAATTTGGTAATGTGACATGCTGAGTGTTGCTGAAATGATCATTGTGTTGATTATTGTGATAGGATCGTTTATTTGATCGTCTATCTTGGTGATCATTGTGTTGATCATTTGTTGACCCAAAGCATGGCTTTTGTATAAAGTATGTTTTTGTGGACGTGACTTCGTCGAGCCTCACACCCCGGAAATGGTCAAAACAGGAAAGATGCGGCAAGGTTATGAGGGGTAGCACCCTTTAGGGTATGTACATTTCCTTCTGGATAGAGGTGGTATCATGGTATGGAGCCCAGATATTTAACCTATGTGGTTACTACGAATTTATTACTTTGTGGTTGTTGGTTTTCGGGATCCCGTGAGAAAGGTCGTTTACGATCGGGGAATGGCGTGCTCGTGTCAGTAGTTACCCAGTTAGGGGTAATCCGGCCTTGTGTTGGCAGAGTTCCGGTTTGGTTCTCGGGGATGTCTTTCAAGAGGCATTCTCATGTGGCAATGGGAAGTTCCTTGGCCTGACCATTTGTTGGAAATCCAATTCCCAATACGAAACTTGTACGGTATTAGTTGTAGAACCTGCTATTCACTTATGGTGGTCACCACTGTTTGGATAGTAGCTATAGTAGGCATACGATAATGGTCGTATGTTGGCTAAGATTTATATTCTACTTTCAAAATGAATTTTTCCCCTACACTATGCACTAGTAATAATATCAAATGTTATTTTAAATGCGTATCAAGCATCTTTGACTATCATAAGGAGAAATCTCCTCCGATTCTGCGTTTGCATGTGTGTGTGTGCGGGAGGCCTTATGGTAGTCTCATTTTTAAAAGCATTGCGAATTGAAATAAAAATATTCCTCTATTTTGATTATAAAGATAAATAAACTGTTTTGAGTTCTCACACCAGTCACATGACTGACTTGGAGTTTATTGTTTTCCTTCCTAAACTCTGGGTGCCCACCAATTTCAACACGGGCAGTCAAGAGTTAGGTTTATCAGGATATTCTGGATATTCTGGAGTTGCTGGAGGCAAGCTGGATGGCATGGCGTATTACTTATATAGTATTTCTTTTTCCGCTGCACTGTTTGTTGTTGTTGTACACTCTGATGATATGATGTAATGAAATGTAATGTAATAACTGATATAGTTCTTTGTTTAAAGATTATTCATTTATTATTATATGCTGTTCCGCTGCGAATTGTGAGATTCTGTTGTTGTTCTGTTCTGTTGTTTTCTGTTCCGTTGTATTTTCCGTCCTATTTTCTTCTGTTTTTCTATGTTCTCTATTCTCTTTTTCTTCTATTTTAAAATTTTCTATTTTCTCTTCTCTCTATTTTCTAATCTTCCATTCTATTCTCCTATTTTCTTTCCCCTCCATCTTCTATTTTCTAAATTTTCTATTTTCTTTTCCCTATCCCTATTTTCTTCTCTCTCTTTTTCTTTTTCTTTTCTTTTTCTTAAACCCATAACTATTCGGTTTTTCGGCAACGAAAAATCGGAGCGTTACATTTGGTATCAGAGCTTATGGTTAAGCGACAACCATGGTTCTGTTGGGTGTTACTCGTTAGAGATAGAGTCAGCAGTACTCTAGAATGAGTTTGAGTGTAATAATAGCTATGAGAGCGTATTTGTTAGTGAATATAAAATTATTTTATATTGTGATGGTTGGTTTATTGAGTGGCATATGAACTTTCGTCAGCGTGGTCCGCAAGACTATGCCGAAGGGGTTTCTAAACACTTGAATAGAACAATTCGGCACAATATTGTTTAAATTGGGTAAATGAAATAATTTTACCTTGATTATATTTTGTATATAAAGGGATAATTTTTCAGAATTATTAAAGTGTATATAAGTTGATTGTTTAGTTGTTTGAATAATCTAAATAAAAGAATTATAAGAATTGAATGATAATTAAAGTGATTACAATTGAGAAATAAACTTATATATATAAGAAGTGAAACTATATGAGATATGGATATATTTATGAATATGAGTTGTAAATAAAAATGAATTTAAAGTTAAATGGAAATTTACTTTAGAATTGAAATCTGAATTTATTTACAAGAGGGAATTTATGTTATGAAAAACTAAGTGATGTTTAAAATGGAGTATAACTTAAGGTATGTTGAATGAAGTTGATATTGGTATCGAAGTAAATAATCAAGTGGATTAAATAAATGTGAACTTGAGTTATATAAATGAAATTCAACTTTAGAAATTGAAATGGATTGAATATTTATCAATTAAATGTGATTTAAGTTGATATGAAATAATGAATATAAGTGTTAATTCATTAAAATCTAATGTTATTAGAAAGTTGAATAATTGAATGAAAATCAATTTAATTAAACCAATTGATAAGCAAAGGAATTTGGTTGTAATGAATATACATTGATTGTTATATGGTTGTTAGTTGATTGTATATAATTCATTAAGCGTTAATGAAATTGAAAGCTAAAGTAATTGAAATTCAATTGGAAGTTAAGTGAATCTTAAATAGAATTGAATTTGAATTGGAAGTGAACCAACTTGAATATGAATTAGTGAATGCAAACTAATTAAAATTGAATGAGAATGAATGTTAATAAGAACATCCACTGTATATGAATCAAATGTGATTGAATTGAAAACCATTTCATTGAGTATTAATGAGAATATGAATGAATATTTATTGGTTATGAATTTGTTGAATGATAGTTGGTTGATGGTTGAATATATATTGCATTTGCTATATTATGTAGTTGTTATGGAGATATATGTTGTATATTGAGATTATTGTCTATATTCATGTTCTCATGTTGTTTGTTGAGTGTTTAGTAGGTGCGGATCGCGTTTGCTTCGCATTTGGAGCTCGCTTTCGCGCTATATTAGCCGTATATGCTAGCTAATAAAATATAAGGTACATATCTCGGATTACATACCGTACTTTTACACTTTTTTCCCTTCGGGATGCCTCATTACTTGATGAGATGTATATTTGTGATATATATACTGTCATTTTTTTTTCGGATCGAGCCGCGCAAAGGAGACTATGGCGAATTTTTCCGAAAATTTAAGGCGTTAGAAAAATTTTGAGAAAATTGGAAAATTTTGAAAACTATAACTTTGTTTTGAAGTTGAAAGTTAAACAATAGTAGTTGTTTTTGAAAAGATAACTAAGTATGATTTGAAAACTTAGTAAGTTATTGTAAGAAATTTAATTATGAATTTTTGGAAAATTAATAGATTCTGTAAGTTTTCTTACTTATAATTTCGAGGACGAAATTCTTTTAAATGGGGAAGATTGTAACGACCCAGAATTTTTAGAAATTAAAATTTGAATATTTAATTAATTTTAAATATTAATAAGTGAATTTATAAGTCGAATAAATTTTATTTTGAATTATTGGATTTAATTGAATAATTAAATCGATAATTTAATATGTTAAATTATGGAAATATTTGAAAATATAGTTAAATATGATTGAAAATGATTTGTAAAATTTTATTTTATCATATGGGAGTTAGAATGATATTTTAGAACTTTTAAAATCGAATTAAAAGTTAATTTGTGAAAATTGAATATTTTAATATTTAATAATCGACTGTAAAATTGCCAATTTTTGAACAGTCTCAGAATTGAACGAAACTAGTTTTATTGGATCCGTAATAGTTAGTTATTACCGGATTTCAATTTTCGTGTCAATCGGAGCTATCGTTTGATCGTGGCAGCTCGAAACGCATCGATTTATTTTTAATTTAAATTTGGCGAGTGAAAATAGCCATTTTTCAAAAAGTCTCGGATTTCGACGAAACCAGTTTCATCGGATCCGTAATGTGATATTATTGTAAGGTTTCAAATTTCAAGTCAATTGGATTTACCGTTTGTCCTGTACAAATTAAAACGCCTAGAAAATCGCTTAAATCGGTTTAATTCAAATTGAGCGTTTATAGCCATAACTCGCACATACTTCCGAATTAGCTTCCGAAACCTGTTCCATTGTGTCCGGAACGCGGGGTAAACCTTAGGAACGTCAGTTTCGGCGCGTAAATCGGAGTTCGGAATTTCCGGATGAATAGTGTCGAACGAAATTCTATAAATAGACCACCCCTTCATAAATTTAGAAAAAAAATACTAAAACCCTAATTTTTTTACCCTAGCCGCCACCTAACAAACCAATGGCCAGAAATTCACAAGCTTTTCCCCTTAATCTCTCTCAATCTACAAAGATTTAGCCAAAGTGTTCAACACGAAGGTTGGAGAGCACGACGAGAGCTTTCGATCCATACGGTTGAGATCGTGTTTGGAGTCGCGTGGAGGGAGCAAATGGGGGCCGAACCTGCAGATTTTCGCACGCAATTCAAGGCCATATAGGGGGCCGAGCTTCAAGCCATGGGTGGTGGAGGTAGCTCTCGCGGAAAGCTTCGATTTGCAGGTGGTTTGATGTGATTTCGTTGAGAAATGAGCTTGCAATGTTTAACCCTAATTCGTAGCTTTGGGTTTCATTGTTCGGCTTTGGACCTGTAGGGTGAACGTGAGGGAGAAGAAGGGTAGGGACGGCCCAGATTTGCTTGAGAAGGAATGGACGGTGGATGATGGATGTGGGTTTTATTTTTTAATTTATGTTATAAAATGTTATTAAAATCGTGTACAAACTTCAATAATTCATAACTTTTTCATACGAGGTCGAAAATGCGCGAAATCAGTTGCGTTGGAATCGTATGGACGAGCACTACGCGATGGAGTTGGTTTGGAGTCGTTTGGAGTTAGTGAGAATTTTGGGTAAAATTAAACGTCCGTTTAATTTTATTCGAAATAAATCGCTACAACGGAAATAGAATCAAGGTGAGAACTTCTCACTCAATCGAATAGGTTTCGATTTTATTTTAAATAGTTAGATTTAAAATATTTGAATGCATGTTTGAATGATGATTGATATCTATTGATTGTTAAAATAGACATTATACGCCGTTAGTAAGCGGATGTTATTTATTAAAAACATATACCGCGAATATTTCATAAACAGTGAAATTGGTATTATATATAGTAGCAATATATATATATTGGCATATGTATATATTGGAGTTATTGATTCCCCGCATTTTTTTAGCGGATGAGACCCTATTGCGCCGTTATTAAGCGGATAATATTTAATAAGAACATATACCGCGATAATTTCGTACTGGAGCGAAATTGGTATTGTGCTAATGTTTTTGGATGCAGGAAAACAGGTTGGAGGGATCCAACTGGATTCCTCAACAGTTTTTATTTGATTTCAGATATTTTGATATTTGATGGATTTTCATATTGATATATGATATCGTTGTAGTCGTGAATGACTATTTGGTGTGTAGCATCATTGGACCAAATTTGGAATTTTAAAATGATTTATAAAGTGATTTTTGAAAATATACTATATTTTTGGAATAGATTCGTTTTAAATAAATAAACGTTATAATTTTTAAAGTTATAAAAATTATGATTTTTGAGAAATATAGTTAAAAACTGATTTTTGAGAATATGATGCTATTGAGTTATAAAATAGTTTAATCGAGATATTTTAGAATTATTGTGAAAAGTTTAAATATAGGATTTATAAAATTTAATTATTTTATGAATCAAAATGGTGAAATAATAAAGAAGATTAAAGAAGTTTTAAAAGAATAATATAAATTGAATTATATTAAGAGATTTATAAATGGATATTTATAAATTGAAATATGGACATTATAAAACGAGTTTTTATAAGTGTTTGAATGAAGTGAAAATGAATTTTGTAAATGAATGGAATTTATAAAATTAAAAATGGTGAAGTTATAAATGAAATTTATAAATAGTAAGATTTATAAATTTGTGAAGTTATTTGAAGAATAGATTTGGTTAAATAAATGAATCTTATAAGTTATAAGATTTATGATTTGGAAAGTCTTTAAAAGAAACGATTTTGTAAAATAATCGTTTTATAAGTATTTAACTTATAATATGAACTTGTAGTTTATAATTTAGTTATAAACTGGAATAGGTTAATAAAAGAATTTATAAAAAGGAAGTTTTTATAAATAAATAGAAATGGAATTTATAAACGTTGTTTTATAAATTCGCAAATGACTTATTTTGATAAGTAAATTGTTGAAACCTATAAATGGAGTTATATTCACATTTTTGAATAGTGAATAATCCTTTGAATTAAAATGAATAAAAGGATGAAATTGTTAATGAAGTATATTCACGTTTTTGAATAGTGAATAACACGTTAAAGAAATTGTTTTGGATTTGGATGTTTTAAATAGAATTAAAACGATCGAACAATGTTTTAAAATGTGTTGAGATTCGAAACCATAGATTTCAACATTTATTGTTGAAATAGACGTTTTCGAGAAATAGAAGGAAATAATGGACTATAACACTGTTGTTATAGTAAATGATTTCCGAAAAGAAATGTTTTGTATGGTATTGGGATTTATATATCTATTTTAATTTCGAATCCCTATACTAGTGATTTTGGGACGTCGTAACGATGTTTTACGCAACATTCGTTTTGGCCCAAATAAATATGTTGAAGAGAATGATTTCCTTAATAGAATGAAATATATACTTAATCTCGATTTAAGTATATTGAATATTTTCTAAGTGTTGAAAATAAATAAAATTTGTGAATTACTTATGAATAAATAAGTATGGAAATGTTTTCCAATATAAAGTGAATATCTTAAGAATTTATCTTTTTGAAGATAAATTGAAATGAATAATCGAAATTGAATATTCATAGATATTTTGGATTATAAATTCACTATGGAATTTATGAATGAAAAGGAGAATTTGTTTAAAAATAAATATTGATTTATTTTTGAAGTTTTGAATTTATATATCTAGTGAAGATATTTTGTGAAATAAATAATTTGGAAAATTATTTGGAATCTGGTGATGTGTGCATATCCATTGATAGTTCAATAACCGACTATCAATATTTCCCTTTGAATGGGTAATTGATGTGATTTGTTTGAATGTGAATGCTACACTTATTTTTGAATAAGCGCTCACTATTCGGGTTAACCGGGAAAGGACCATGGGGTCGTATAACCCATTCCGAATATGTGATACGTCGTTATAATTGCATTGAAGATCGGTGTTGAAGACCCGGTATTTGCGAGAGCGATAGGATGACCTGCCGATTGTCTCTGCACTGAGTTGCAGCGGTATAGAGACTCCCTAAGTGATGGGAAATCCGATCAGGATTGTGAATATCCGGATTGCAAGGACTTCTTTGTAAGTGCCTTCGGTTTTGTTCGATCCCGGAACAGACTTGTATGGATTGTGTGTCTGACATTACAAGTCGAGATATAAAGCCGATTTCTTTCAAATATATTTCTGTTGGTGGCGGAGAATTTATTCTTTTAGCTTAACACCCTTCTCTGAGACGTACGAGCTCAGAGGTTATATAGTTGAAGTTATCAGCGATATATTCCCAATTTGGTAATGTGGCATGCTGAGTGTTGCTGAAATGATCATTGTGTTGATTATTGTGATAGGATCGTTTATTTGATCGTCTATCTTGGTGATCATTGTGTTGATCATTTGTTGACCCAAAGCATGGCTTTTGTATAAAGTATGTTTTTGTGGACGTGACTTCGTCGAGCCTCACACCTCGGAAATGGTCAAAACAGGAAAGATGCGGCAAGGTTATGAGGGGTAGCACCCTTTAGGGTATGTACATTTCCTTCTGCATAGAGGTGGTATCATGGTATGGAGCCCAGATATTTAACCTATGTGGTTACTACGAATTTATTACTTTGTGGTTGTTGGTTTTCGGGATCCCGTGAGAAAGGTCGTTTACGATCGGGGAATGGCGTGCTCGTGTCAGTAGTTACCCAGTTAGGGGTAATCCGGCCTTGTGTTGGCAGAGTTCCGGTTTGGTTCTCGGGGATGTCTTTCCAGAGGCATTCTCATGTGGCAATGGGAAGTTCCTTGGCCTGACCATTTGTTGGAAATCCAATTCCCAATACGAAACTTGTACGGTATTAGTTGTAGAACCTGCTATTCACTTATGGTGGTCACCACCGTTTGGATAGTAGCTATAGTAGGCATACGATAATGGTCGTATGTTGGCTAAGATTTATATTCTACTTTCAAAATGAATTTTTCCCCCACACTATGCACTAGTAATAATATCAAATGTTATTTTAAATGCGTATCAAGCATCTTTGACTATCATAAGGAGAAATCTCCTCCGATTCTGCGTTTGCATGTGTGTGTGTGCGGGAGGCCTTATGGTAGTCTCATTTTTAAAAGCATTGCGAATTGAAATAAAAATATTCCTCTATTTTGATTATAAAGATAAATAAACTGTTTTGAGTTCTCACACCAGTCACATGACTGACTTGGAGTTTATTGTTTTCCTTCCTAAACTCTGGGTGCCCACCAATTTCAACACGGGCAGTCAAGAGTTAGGTTTATCATGATATTCTGGATATTCTGGAGTTGCTGGAGGCAAGCTGGATGGCATGGCGTATTACTTATATAGTATTTCTTTTTCCGCTGCACTGTTTGTTGTTGTTGTACACTCTGATGATATGATGTAATGAAATGTAATGTAATAACTGATATAGTTCTTTGTTTAAAGATTATTCATTTATTATTATATGCTGTTCCGCTGCGAATTGTGAGATTCTGTTGTTGTTCTGTTCTGTTGTTTTCTGTTCCGTTGTATTTTCCGTCCTATTTTCTTCTGTTTTTCTATGTTCTCTATTCTCTTTTTCTTCTATTTTAAAATTTTCTATTTTCTCTTCTCTCTATTTTCTAATCTTCCATTCTATTCTCCTATTTTCTTTCCCCTCCATCTTCTATTTTCTAAATTTTCTATTTTCTTTTCCCTATCCCTATTTTCTTCTCTCTCTTTTTCTTTTTCTTTTCTTTTTCTTAAACCCATAACTATTCGGTTTTTCGGCAACGAAAAATCGGAGCGTTACATTTGGTATCAGAGCTTATGGTTAAGCGACAACCATGGTTCTGTTGGGTGTTACTCGTTAGAGATAGAGTCAGCAGTACTCTAGAATGAGTTTGAGTGTAATAATAGCTATGAGAGCGTATTTGTTAGTGAATATAAAATTATTTTATATTGTGATGGTTGGTTTATTGAGTGGCATATGAACTTTCGTCAGCGTGGTCCGCAAGACTATGCCGAAGGGGTTTCTAAACACTTGAATAGAACAATTCGGCACAATATTGTTTAAATTGGGTAAATGAAATAATTTTACCTTGATTATATTTTGTATATAAAGGGATAATTTTTTAGAATTATTAAAGTGTATATAAGTTGATTGTTTAGTTGTTTGAATAATCTAAATAAAAGAATTATAAGAATTGAATGATAATTAAAGTGATTACAATTGAGAAATAAACTTATATATATAAGAAGTGAAACTATATGAGATATGGATATATTTATGAATATGAGTTGTAAATAAAAATGAATTTAAAGTTAAATGGAAATTTACTTTAGAATTGAAATCTGAATTTATTTACAAGAGGGAATTTATGTTATGAAAAACTAAGTGATGTTTAAAATGGAGTATAACTTAAGGTATGTTGAATGAAGTTGATATTGGTATCGAAGTAAATAATCAAGTGGATTAAATAAATGTGAACTTGAGTTATATAAATGAAATTCAACTTTAGAAATTGAAATGGATTGAATATTTATCAATTAAATGTGATTTAAGTTGATATGAAATAATGAATATAAGTGTTAATTCATTAAAATCTAATGTTATTAGAAAGTTGAATAATTGAATGAAAATCAATTTAATTAAACCAATTGATAAGCAAAGGAATTTGGTTGTAATGAATATACATTGATTGTTATATGGTTGTTAGTTGATTGTATATAATTCATTAAGCGTTAATGAAATTGAAAGCTAAAGTAATTGAAATTCAATTGGAAGTTAAGTGAATCTTAAATAGAATTGAATTTGAATTGGAAGTGAACCAACTTGAATATGAATTAGTGAATGCAAACTAATTAAAATTGAATGAGAATGAATGTTAATAAGAACATCCACTGTATATGAATCAAATGTGATTGAATTGAAAACCATTTCATTGAGTATTAATGAGAATATGAATGAATATTTATTGGTTATGAATTTGTTGAATGATAGTTGGTTGATGGTTGAATATATATTGCATTTGCTATATTATGTAGTTGTTATGGAGATATATGTTGTATATTGAGATTATTGTCTATATGCATGTTCTCATGTTGTTTGTTGAGTGTTTAGTAGGTGCGGATCGCGTTTGCTTCGCATTTGGAGCTCGCTTTCGCGCTATATTAGCCGTATATGCTAGCTAATAAAATATAAGGTACATATCTCGGATTACATACCGTACTTTTACACTTTTTTCCCTTCGGGATGCCTCATTACTTGATGAGATGTATATTTGTGATATATATACTGTCATTTTTTTTTCGGATCGAGCCGCGCAAAGGAGACTATGGCGAATTTTTCCGAAAATTTAAGGCGTTAGAAAAATTTTGAGAAAATTGGAAAATTTTGAAAACTATAACTTTGTTTTGAAGTTGAAAGTTAAACAATAGTAGTTGTTTTTGAAAAGATAACTAAGTATGATTTGAAAACTTAGTAAGTTATTGTAAGAAATTTAATTATGAATTTTTGGAAAATTAATAGATTCTGTAACTTTTCTTACTTATAATTTCGAGGACGAAATTCTTTTAAATGGGGAAGATTGTAACGACCCAGAATTTTTAGAAATTAAAATTTGAATATTTAATTAATTTTAAATATTAATAAGTGAATTTATAAGTCGAATAAATTTTATTTTGAATTATTGGATTTAATTGAATAATTAAATCGATAATTTAATATGTTAAATTATGGAAATATTTGAAAATATAGTTAAATATGATTGAAAATGATTTGTAAAATTTTATTTTATCATATGGGAGTTAGAATGATATTTTAGAACTTTTAAAATCGAATTAAAAGTTAATTTGTGAAAATTGAATATTTTAATATTTAATAATCGACTGTAAAATTGCCAATTTTTGAACAGTCTCAGAATTGAACGAAACTAGTTTTCTTGGATCCGTAATAGTTAGTTATTACCGGATTTCAATTTTCGTGTCAATCGGAGCTATCGTTTGATCGTGGCAGCTCGAAACGCATCGATTTATTTTTAATTTAAATTTGGCGAGTGAAAATAGCCATTTTTCAAAAAGTCTCGGATTTCGACGAAACCAGTTTCATCGGATCCGTAATGTGATAATATTGTAAGGTTTCAAATTTCAAGTCAATTGGATTTACCGTTTGTCCTGTACAAATTAAAACGCCTAGAAAATCGCTTAAATCGGTTTAATTCAAATTGAGCGTTTATAGCCATAACTCGCACATACTTCTGAATTAGCTTCCGAAACCTGTTCCATTGTGTCCGGAACGCGGGGTAAACCTTAGGAACGTCAGTTTCGGCGCGTAAATCGGAGTTCGGAATTTCCGGATGAATAGTGTCGAACGAAATTCTATAAATAGACCACCCCTTCATAAATTTAGAAAAAAATACTAAAACCCTAATTTTATTACCCTAGCCGCCACCTAACAAACCAATGGCCAGAAATTCACAAGCTTTTCCCCTTAATCTCTCTCAATCTACAAAGATTTAGCCAAAGTGTTCAACACGAAGGTTGGAGAGCACGACGAGAGCTTTCGATCCATACGGTTGAGATCGTGTTTGGAGTCGCGTGGAGGGAGCAAATGGGGGCCGAACCTGCAGATTTTCGCACGCAATTCAAGGCCATATAGGGGGCCGAGCTTCAAGCCATGGGTGGTGGAGGTAGCTCTCGCGGAAAGCTTCGATTTGCAGGTGGTTTGATGTGATTTCGTTGAGAAATGAGCTTGCAATGTTTAACCCTAATTCGTAGCTTTGGGTTTCATTGTTCGGCTTTGGACCTGTAGGGTGAACGTGAGGGAGAAGAAGGGTAGGTATGGCCCAGATTTGCTTGAGAAGGAATGGACGGTGGATGATGGATGTGGGTTTTATTTTTTAATTTATGTTATAAAATGTTATTAAAATCGTGTACAAACTTCAATAATTCATAACTTTTTCATACGAGGTCGAAAATGCGCGAAATCAGTTGCGTTGGAATCGTATGGACGAGCACTACGCGATGGAGTTGGTTTGGAGTCGTTTGGAGTTAGTGAGAATTTTGGGTAAAATTAAACGTCCGTTTAATTTTATTCGAAATAAATCGCTACAACGGAAATAGAATCAAGGTGAGAACTTCTCACTCAATCGAATAGGTTTCGATTTTATTTTAAATAGTTAGATTTAAAATATTTGAATGCATGTTTGAATGATGATTGATATCTATTGATTGTTAAAATAGACATTATACGCCGTTAGTAAGCGGATGTTATTTATTAAAAACATATACCGCGAATATTTCATAAACAGTGAAATTGGTATTATATATAGTAGCAATATATATATATTGGCATATGTATATATTGGAGTTATTGATTCCCCGCATTTTTTTTAGCGGATGAGACCCTATTACGCCGTTATTAAGCGGATAATATTTAATAAGAACATATACCGCGATAATTTCGTACTGGAGCGAAATTGGTATTGTGCTAATGTTTTTGGATGCAGGAAAACAGGTTGGAGGGATCCAACTGGATTCCTCAACAGTTTTTATTTGATTTCAGATATTTTGATATTTGATGGATTTTCATATTGATATATGATATCGTTGTAGTCGTGAATGACTATTTGGTGTGTAGCATCATTGGACCAAATTTGGAATTTTAAAATGATTTATAAAGTGATTTTTGAAAATATACTATATTTTTGGAATAGATTCGTTTTAAATAAATAAACGTTATAATTTTTAAAGTTATAAAAATTATGATTTTTGAGAAATATAGTTAAAAACTGATTTTTGAGAATATGATGCTATTGAGTTATAAAATAGTTTAATCGAGATATTTTAGAATTATTGTGAAAAGTTTAAATATAGGATTTATAAAATTTAATTATTTTATGAATCAAAATGGTGAAATAATAAAGAAGATTAAAGAAGTTTTAAAAGAATAATATAAATTGAATTATATTAAGAGATTTATAAATGGATATTTATAAATTGAAATATGGACATTATAAAACGAGTTTTTATAAGTGTTTGAATGAAGTGAAAATGAATTTTGTAAATGAATGGAATTTATAAAATTAAAAATGGTGAAGTTATAAATGAAATTTATAAATAGTAAGATTTATAAATTTGTGAAGTTATTTGAAGAATAGATTTGGTTAAATAAATGAATCTTATAAGTTATAAGATTTATGATTTGGAAAGTCTTTAAAAGAAACGATTTTGTAAAATAATCGTTTTATAAGTATTTAACTTATAATATGAACTTGTAGTTTATAATTTAGTTATAAACTGGAATAGGTTAATAAAAGAATTTATAAAAAGGAAGTTTTTATAAATAAATAGAAATGGAATTTATAAACGTTGTTTTATAAATTCGCAAATGACTTATTTTGATAAGTAAATTGTTGAAACCTATAAATGGAGTTATATTCACATTTTTGAATAGTGAATAATCCTTTGAATTAAAATGAATAAAAGGATGAAATTGTTAATGAAGTATATTCACGTTTTTGAATAGTGAATAACACGTTAAAGAAATTGTTTTGGATTTGGATGTTTTAAATAGAATTAAAACGATCGAACAATGTTTTAAAATGTGTTGAGATTCGAAACCATAGATTTCAACATTTATTGTTGAAATAGACGTTTTCGAGAAATAGAAGGAAATAATGGACTATAACACTGTTGTTATAGTAAATGATTTCCGAAAAGAAATGTTTTGTATGGTATTGGGATTTATATATCTATTTTAATTTCGAATCCCTATACTAGTGATTTTGGGACGTCGTAACGATGTTTTACGCAACATTCGTTTTGGCCCAAATAAATATGTTGAAGAGAATGATTTCCTTAATAGAATGAAATATATACTTAATCTCGATTTAAGTATATTGAATATTTTCTAAGTGTTGAAAATAAATAAAATTTGTGAATTACTTATGAATAAATAAGTATGGAAATGTTTTCCAATATAAAGTGAATATCTTAAGAATTTATCTTTTTGAAGATAAATTGAAATGAATAATCGAAATTGAATATTCATAGATATTTTGGATTATAAATTCATTATGGAATTTATGAATGAAAAGGAGAATTTGTTTAAAAATAAATATTGATTTATTTTTGAAGTTTTGAATTTATATATCTAGTGAAGATATTTTGTGAAATAAATAATTTGGAAAATTATTTGGAATCTGGTGATGTGTGCATATCCATTGATAGTTCAATAACCGACTATCAATATTTCCCTTTGAATGGGTAATTGATGTGATTTGTTTGAATGTGAATGCTACACTTATTTTTGAATAAGCGCTCACTATTCGGGTTAACCGGGAAAGGACCATGGGGTCGTATAACCCATTCCGAATATGTGATACGTCGTTATAATTGCATTGAAGATCGGTGTTGAAGACCCGGTATTTGCGAGAGCGATAGGATGACCTGCCGATTGTCTCTGCACTGAGTTGCAGCGGTATAGAGACTCCCTAAGTGATGGGAAATCCGATCAGGATTGTGAATATCCGGATTGCAAGGACTTCTTTGTAAGTGCCTTCGGTTTTGTTCGATCCCGGAACAGACTTGTATGGATTGTGTGTCTGACATTACAAGTTGAGATATAAAGCCGATTTCTTTCAAATATATTTCTGTTGGTGGCGGAGAATTTATTCTTTTAGCTTAACACCCTTCTCTGAGACGTACGAGCTCAGAGGTTATATAGTTGAAGTTATCAGCGATATATTCCCAATTTGGTAATGTGACATGCTGAGTGTTGCTGAAATGATCATTGTGTTGATTATTGTGATAGGATCGTTTATTTGATCGTCTATCTTGGTGATCATTGTGTTGATCATTTGTTGACCCAAAGCATGGCTTTTGTATAAAGTATGTTTTTGTGGACGTGACTTCGTCGAGCCTCACACCCCGGAAATGGTCAAAACAGGAAAGATGCGGCAAGGTTATGAGGGGTAGCACCCTTTAGGGTATGTACATTTCCTTCTGGATAGAGGTGGTATCATGGTATGGAGCCCAGATATTTAACCTATGTGGTTACTACGAATTTATTACTTTGTGGTTGTTGGTTTTCGGGATCCCGTGAGAAAGGTCGTTTACGATCGGGGAATGGCGTGCTCGTGTCAGTAGTTACCCAGTTAGGGGTAATCCGGCCTTGTGTTGGCAGAGTTCCGGTTTGGTTCTCGGGGATGTCTTTCCAGAGGCATTCTCATGTGGCAATGGGAAGTTCCTTGGCCTGACCATTTGTTGGAAATCCAATTCCCAATACGAAACTTGTACGGTATTAGTTGTAGAACCTGCTATTCACTTATGGTGGTCACCACTGTTTGGATAGTAGCTATAGTAGGCATACGATAATGGTCGTATGTTGGCTAAGATTTATATTCTACTTTCAAAATGAATTTTTCCCCTACACTATGCACTAGTAATAATATCAAATGTTATTTTAAATGCGTATCAAGCATCTTTGACTATCATAAGGAGAAATCTCCTCCGATTCTGCGTTTGCATGTGTGTGTGTGCGGGAGGCCTTATGGTAGTCTCATTTTTAAAAGCATTGCGAATTGAAATAAAAATATTCCTCTATTTTGATTATAAAGATAAATAAACTGTTTTGAGTTCTCACACCAGTCACATGACTGACTTGGAGTTTATTGTTTTCCTTCCTAAACTCTGGGTGCCCACCAATTTCAACACGGGCAGTCAAGAGTTAGGTTTATCAGGATATTCTGGATATTCTGGAGTTGCTGGAGGCAAGCTGGATGGCATGGCGTATTACTTATATAGTATTTCTTTTTCCGCTGCACTGTTTGTTGTTGTTGTACACTCTGATGATATGATGTAATGAAATGTAATGTAATAACTGATATAGTTCTTTGTTTAAAGATTATTCATTTATTATTATATGCTGTTCCGCTGCGAATTGTGAGATTCTGTTGTTGTTCTGTTCTGTTGTTTTCTGTTCCGTTGTATTTTCCGTCCTATTTTCTTCTGTTTTTCTATGTTCTCTATTCTCTTTTTCTTCTATTTTAAAATTTTCTATTTTCTCTTCTCTCTATTTTCTAATCTTCCATTCTATTCTCCTATTTTCTTTCCCCTCCATCTTCTATTTTCTAAATTTTCTATTTTCTTTTCCCTATCCCTATTTTCTTCTCTCTCTTTTTCTTTTTCTTTTCTTTTTCTTAAACCCATAACTATTCGATTTTTCGGCAACGAAAAATCGGAGCGTTACATTAAATCCCTATTTTAAAATCACCATATTTAATTAAATATTATATTTAAATTCTAACTTGTGTTATAACATCATTTAATCATTTTTACCTTTAAACCAATGAATTTGAATAAAACACTTCTCCCCTTTACTTAGTCTGAAATTTAGAAAATAGTTTAAATAGTTATAAATAGTTGAAATTGTTATAAATAGATTTAAAATAGATTAAATATAATCAAAATAGATTAAATAGCTTTAAAATAGATTAATTGGATTTAATATAAGTTAAAATGGTTTATTTAGTTTTAAATAAATCAAAAGGTTTAAAATAGGTTAAAATGATTTAATATGGTTAATATAGGTTAAAATAATTTATAAATATTAAAATCTTAAAATTTAGAATCTTACAATTAATAAATTTAAAACAGTTTATATTTGAAAAAATGAATTTGGAGTTTATAAAAATTTAACTATTTATTTCATTCAACAAAATCGGACTATTTCAATTAAATTCCTTAAAAAATACCATTCAAGCCAAATCACATTTCAACACAAACTTGATTTCCCAAAAATACTTCGGTTTATATAAATCAAATTTTTCTTCAAAATATCATTCAATTCCATTCAAAATTTAAGGATTTTACAATCATTTAATTTAACCAAATTCGATGTCTACATAATTCTCTACCCTAGGGTCAAGTGATACGGATATTTATCATTTCAATCTGTAATTTAATATCTTACGGTTATATATCATTTCAAACCGCAATCCTGAATGAAATAAAAATCCATAACAACTTGCAGTCTATAACAATATAAAATACAACATCAATTTCATCCAATATCAATAATCAATCATTTACCACAATCATCATCCAATTCAATCAATAACATCAATATGGAACAGATAATAAATAACAGGTATTTACTGGCAGTTTATATTCAATATTAAATAAATAACTATTTTATCCAAATAAATTCTAATTAACTGAGATGGTGATTCAAAATATGCCAAACAGTCATAAATAAATTTCTAATCACATCATAAATCAATTTAACAAACATAAGAAATTTAGAAGTTGTGAGTGGGTTAAAACACTCACCTTTGAATTTAAATTCAAATAAGCCCAAAATTTAAACGGTCTCAGAACTCATCCAAACCAGCGCCAAAATCTCAGAAATTGCAATACGATCCCAACGGATCAAACCACGTGTGAATTGGACCTCGTATGTGAAAAAAAACTAACTAAACATACACGTTACCAAATCAGAGCGCCACGTCGCCGTTCTTCTTCCTCCAGGAAAACCTAACGCACGCGTGACCTAGCCTGCCGCCGCCTTCACCAGAAAAACACCTCGATCGCGACGCCTACGAACTACCAGAACACCGCGCCTAGCCCCCCGCTCCTCCTCTACAGCCTCGCAAACCCCCCTACCCCCAGGTCCACGTAGCTCGTCGATCGACGAGGAAAACTACAGTCGCCACATACGGTTTCAAACCTTGTCGAATTAATCCCTTCAATCTAGCCGTTGATTCGACCAACGAACTGCTTCGATGTGCTCCACTTGTTAATCTCTACGCCAAGGTAACCCTGATTTGACGGTCCGACGAAGATCATCAAAGGTCAACGAACGACCAAGGTTTTTCTTTAATTCGTGGACAAACAGTGGTTCAAATGGGAAAACGAATTATAGATCTGAAATGCGCTCGTCGAGAGCTTCAAATCAATATAGTTTGAGGAGATTTAGTTTTTGATTTGATTTTGAATTGCAATTGGATTTGAAATTGAGAATTTGTCTGCTATTGAGAAAGAGGAGCAACAGAAAGAATAGTACGTACAGAAAAATAAGAATAAGGAGTGGCTAGGGTTTATAACGAGATATTTATAGATAGGTTAGAAAATAGAAATAACGGGTCGGATTTGATTTGGGTTAGAACGATAAATGGCCCGAATAGCCTGTTCCGACTCCGGAACGAAAATGGGTTAACCCATATATCAAAATAGATGTTTTCAAATAATTTAAACTCAATGGAACATGTTTTAATTCCTAATTCCATCGTATGAAGAAGTTATGCTAAAATCAGTTTAATTGAAATTGATTTGAATTGATTTCAACTAAACTGATTTCTAGGCGTTTCAAGCCCGTACGATCAAACGATAAGTCGGATCGCTACTAAACTTGAAATCCTACAATAGTTCACCGTTACAGATCCGATGAAACTGGTTTCGTCGAAATCCAAGTTAGCGGCCTGAATGGCTATATTTCACATTAATTAAATAAATTATTATTGAATTAATTAGATCAAAATTTTCAATTCAAATTTTATGATTAACAAATTTTACCATTTTTTATTTCTTAAACATTCACAATAATTTAAACAAACTTAGATATCAATTTAAAGTTGATTAATCCATCAATTTCAGTGTTATTTCAATTTCATTAAATTCAGAAATTATAAATTAAAATTCCAAAATCCATTTATTAAATTTTTAAACCTTGTTATTCAAGTCTTTTATTTCAATAAGGATATAACTAACATAGGTTTATATCTTAGTATAAATCTTGATTTCCATTCCTTTTATTCAACACACTGTCGTACTATGAACAAAGTTAACATTATTTCCCATTTATTATCTAAATTTACATTAACATAATATTTAATTTAGTTTTATTGTGATTAATTCAAATTCAATTTAACGGATTAAATATATACGTAACTTATAATAATTGTTGCCATTAACTCTCAATCACACTTTTATAAGTTTATCATTTCCAAACCAATATTATAATACTTACAGTACATTGATTTTATTCAACATTATATATTAATTCATTAATTAATTCAATATTTACATTTGTTTTCTTATATTCAATTTATAGCCTAGTATAACATTTATACTAATTCCATTAATTGTAATTTCATTCAAATAGTTAATAAATAACTTAGGTTAGGATTATTACGTCTCATTTAAGTTATTATTTCATTAATGAATCACAAATTTCTATTTTTTTTCCAATATTAGATAATAAACATCTAATAAAATTAACAATTAGATAATCGAAAATTTACGGGTCGTTACACTCTCCCCCACTCAAAACTTTTCGTCCACGAAAAGGAAAAAGAAGGGAAAAGAAGGAATTAAATAGACAATACATCTTATTCAAAAATATTAACTTTATAAACAAATAAATTTACAAAATTAATTAATTTAGATAAAATATACCAATTTATAACCATTAAATCTTTTTATACTCAAATTTATAAAGTTCGGAAAACATTTTCCAAAATTTTCTATGTCCAAAATTCACGAATTTTTTTGGCAGAGTCTCCTTTGTACGGAGAGGCTCGGAAGAAAATATAATATCAAATATAATAATATATATCACAATATGTCAAATAATATATCCCAACAACCGGAATATATATATAATACCGCTATAAACCGTAATCCAAGAACGTACCTATTCGTCGGGCAAGCAACGCTTAATTTATAAAACCAAAAGCAGTAGCAATTGCTTCCATAACCTGCATTTCACTTATATAATCCAAAATGAGTTAATAATTACATAAAATGAAATATTTAAAATTGTTTCAATCACTAACAAATAATTCAATATAAAATAACAATCACTTGCAACCACAACATACAACCATCACATAAACTCAATAAAATCAACCATCCACCCATAGCAAACAAAACAAATAGTTTGTTCGGGTCAAGACACTTTTAATCACCTGGAATGACAAATAACTACTAAGTATATCATCTACTCAACAGTCTTAGCTAAACTCAATAGATTATTCAGACATTCTAAGCAACTTGAAGTATCTTTTCCCAAATAACTACCAACCAAACAAACAACACGTTTCAAATATTTAAGTTTATTCTTTCCCTTTTTTTCCTCATAAGATTTGTGGTTCATTCATTTTTTTATTTTCTTCATTCAGTGATTACCTCCTTTTAATTTTACATCTATTTCAAAAATTTATTCCCATTCATTCATTCAGTATTTATTTTCATTTATTACTTACAAAAGTAAATTTTCATTCATTCACATCATGTAAATTTCTTTTTATTTCCTTACATTCATTCATTCATTACCGAATTTCATTTATTTACATTCATTTCTTTTAATTATCAATGGTTTCAAATATTAACTTAAACTCAAGATGTTTGACTTACTATATCCATCTTTCTACTTATTTAGTTATAAATCACTTTAAATAGTAACTTAAGTTTATAATTCATTTATTCATAGTATTCAGGTTCAATTCAACTATTTATCATATCAATTCACTAACTTAAATTTACAATTATTTACTTGCCGTACCTACTTTCCATTACATTTTATATTGTACATTTTCAATTATATCTTAAGCTATAATAATTATGACATCAAATTCTTATATATAAAAGCAAATTCATTGTACATTTTCATTACATAAGTTTTACTTGTAAAATTTCCAATACATATTCTTTTAACATTTCAACTTTTAAAATTGGTAAGTTATATATATATATATATATATATATATATATATATATATCTGTGTGTGTGTGTCTTTAAGAATGTAATTGAAAATTACATAAGTTTATCTTATTTCGTTTAATTATCTTAATGTCCAATTATTAATTTTTTACATTACATTTCACTACAATAACTAAAACTAGTAATTAACAGAACTTAAGAACAAAATACCGGGTTTAATTTCAAATCATTTGAAATAATAGATTAATGCATACTCTTACAATTTAATATCCAATTATATTTAAAACAATTTGAAATTTATACTTGTTTATTAAAATAAATCTGCAGTAAAACTATTACAGTGGCCTTCCCACTTTGAAACTCGAAAATGGATATCGATGATGCGTGCACTCATCACCGAAATTATTTTTTAGCGATAGAGAAGGGAGTACAGAACTTATTTCATTCCAAGATTACTTTAAAACAATTCTTTCAAACCATATTGAAAAACTTATATCAGAAAATACTTTTAACTAATATTATTATTATATTCCAAATCATTCAAAGAAATTTTCAAAACCTCGGAATTTAAGTTCTAAATTTCCAATTTTTCATTTATTTATTTTATTTTCAAATCTAATTTCCAATCTATATTTATAAATTTCACTACCTAAAACCCAATATATTATAACCAAATATATCCTTTATAAAATATATTATTTTATACATAAAAATATATAATAGGAAAAATTATTCCATTTACCTATATTTCAAAACAAGTATTGTGTCGGTCTATCCTATTTAGTATTTAGAAATCCCTATTAATGTCATAGCGTCCCATGCACCAACCAAAATTTATAAATACAAAACGAAACAAATTAACACCATATAAAAACCTTCTATAACACTAACAAATACGCTTTCTTATATATGTACACTCAATGACTCATTTTAGGGTATCACTACCCTATTTAATGTGAATTAGACCCCGCAAAGCTAAGGTTATCGCTAAACCCAAGCTCTGATACCAGCTGTAACGGACCACCTGCTAGTGGGGTAACGCCGACAGTAGTATACATCGGTACCTATGTTCTGCCTTTATGGTCAGCCTCTCGACTGCGCCAACCCCCGCAGGGACATGTAGGAGTAAGAGTCATCCGCTCGATACTAAACCAAATGCGAGAACCCCCTATCATGCTGCACCCTCCAAGTGCATTGGCAGACACATATGCCGACTCAAACCATATAGAAGGGCGGATTGTTATGGGGTAAATAAGAAAAAGAAGGGAAAGAAGAAAAACAAAATAGAATCTTGCAGCGGAATGACAAAAATATAATTATCAAATAAACAGTTCATGAAGCTGTTTTACAAAAAACATTTGATTATACTTATACAACATAGATCAGAGTTACACATACCAAAGGATAAAAAATAATGCAGCGGAATACATGATGTAGTGAAATATAATAAATGATAATAATAAAATCTTTATCTTCGTCTTCCAGAAATAAGGTCTTCAAACCCTGAAATGCCCAAGATGACCCGTGCAAATTGAAAAGACAAAACATTCGAGTCAGAACTAAAAGATCTTATGTAAGTTAAATCAACAATAAATAAATATGAGTGGAACGGCGTCAGAGATGTTTATGGGGTTTGAGATCTCCTATCCAGTGTCTAACGTGAGTGCAACAACTTAAGAGATGTTCGGGATTCACAAATCTTAAGGATCCGTTAAACTATCTTTAAACTATCTACTACGTAGTAATATACGCTATTATACTAATATCTGATAGTAAAGTAAACTTACTTAAAAATAGCATTAAGGCTTTATATTTTCCAACTAAACACATATATAGTGCCAATAGTCTATACAGTACCGTTGTACCTCCAGATCGGGAGGCCACCACAAATACTCCATAGGTACGACACAAATCAAAACTCGTACAATGCGCGCTAGGGTAGGTGACATGGTACAACTAGGCAATGCCAGGGTAGATATACCAATTACGCATCTAGGCTGGTGGTAACGCATAACCGTAGCTACCGCCCACCTCGAGCCACACTCCCAAATAAAAAATCAAAAGTGGCCACAAAATCAATCACAAAGTCAGAATATAGTATCGAAGGAGTGTGTCCGATCAGAGAATCAACCTCATTGGCCCGAGAATCGCTCCTATTTTATCCACATTATGCCAACTCACGAGAGCCGGGTCCATGTATATACCTAAATAGAACGTCTCCACCATCCTACTTCATTCTGGAATCTCCACCACGTACACAGTTGTTAAAGTAGTTTTTGGAATTGGCAGAGAGTACGACAATATCCGTTCCCGGTCTCTTTAACAACCAATCGCTTATTACACATCGGATGGTTCTTTTACATTTCAAAAGTCAATTCACAATTGATATCAAAGATCATATTCCCAAAACCATAATACTTTCGAAATCATTACTTACTTTCGAAATCATATTCACCTTTAAAAATCATGGTTCGATAAATATATTCTGTAACAACCTGTATATTTGTACCATTTAAACCGACAATAATCCACACATGTCAACTTAAATAGTACAAAACACGAATCGTTAATGGAGTATATGTATATAAATGAGAATCATCACAGAATCGCAGACAGATACAATAACAAAATAATGCAGCGGAATTACAACAATGTCATAATAGTAGTTCATGAAGCTACTAAGTAAATACAACAATGTCTCAAGCAAATAGTGAAATAGAAATACATAGATGTCCGATAATATCAAATAGAATAGGGCAATACTGATAAAGATAAAGATAAATGATAGTCTTTAGAGTCTTCAGCTTCCAAGCAGCACAGCAACAGAAATCCTCAGACTGACCCGAGCATAAGCATAAACAAACACTCGAGTCAGGACATATATTCTTATACAGATAATATGGTTCAAATTTTGAAATAACAATAACTCAAAGATGAATGGAATAACATCTTTCAGGATCCATTAAACTATATATATATATAGTAGCGTATGCTAAGTAGATAATGTCTAACAGTAAAATAAAGTATCAAAATAGTGTTAAGGCGTTACCATTTTCCCGCTTAACACATTTATATAGCAATATAGTCTATACAGCACTGTAAACTCTACCGTAAACTAGTAGGATATCAGGGAGTACTCCATAGGTATAATACAAAATAAAACGTAGTGGTCGCGTATAGGGATACAAGTATTGCAAGGCACATGAGGCAATACCCAAGGTAGTGAAACTACCGCTTGCTTGATCCGGACTAGAGAGAACGCATCGCCGCAACGATCGCAACACCGCGAAACAACACTCCAAATTCAAGTGTGCGCATCAATCAAAACAAGTAATGAATAGTTTACGAAGAAGTGTGTCCGCTCGAGGTAGCTAACCTCATTGGCCCGGCATGACTCCTGTTTTAGTCATTTCCAATTGACACAAGTGTCAAGGTCATCCATTATCGTTCTCTTTCTTCAGTCATCAACGTACATCATTCCAACCACTTCATTTTGGATCACACTCCGCGTATAGTTATTAAAGTGGTATTCAGTTTAGACAGTGAGTATGTCCCTAACTGATTCCGGTCTCTTTAATAACTTTCGTAATTATTACACCGATTGATCATTTAATAAATTTCAAAACCAAATCAATTTCACTTAGAATTCAAAAGCCAACATTTCATTTGTCTTTCTATATCAATCCAAAAATTTAGGTTTCAAAACTTCCAAATTTCCAATTTCAAACTCTATAATTCAACTTCAAATTTTGATTTAAAACAATTCAATATTGATTTAAATTCAAATATAGGCTTCATTCGATAATCATTTAAATTAAATTAACTTAACATAATATTGATTTAAATTCATAGATGGATTTTATTCAATAACCATTTAAATTGAGTTAACTTAACTTTCAAAACAATTTCAGTTAAATTTCTAATATATTAAATCATTCACTTAAGCTTCCTACATTATAACCAAACTTATAAATTTAATTAAATTTAATTTAATTAAATTAAATTGAATTCGTCAAATTCAATTCTTTGAATTATAAGTCTTATATTAATTTCGATTAATAAATCACATTTTATTTCTTATTAAAGAAATTCAATTTCACTTATTTACGTAACTAATTAAATAATCACATGTTACATTTCCAAGTTCAAATCTTGTTTAATTATTAAATAAATTTCAAAAATTAATTCAATGATTTACTAAAATTTAAACAACATTCTTTCATCAAACATTTTGTTAATAATTGTTTCAAATTATTAAATATTAACATTTTAAAATTTTACTAGAATTTAAATTCCAAATTTCATTTAAAACCCTTCATTATTTTATTTAATAAAATCTTTATTTTATTTATTTAAATTGAATTATTTGACCAATCGGGTTTTTATTTAATTCTCTATCCTAGGTCATTTGTTTTATTTGGGTATGTATCATTTCAACTCGATTCCATTTCAATTCAAAAATCAAACATAGTAAGTGGAATTTGCAGTGTGATAACTGGGATGGTGTCAAAGTAAATAACAAGCAACAACAACAATCAATAACAATCCAATAGTTTATTTAAATAATCCCAAAATAATCGTATTAATTTACATTATAATTTCATGTAAATTAATATAATTATTTCTAGAATCTACACTATCATTTCATGTTGATTAAGATCAATACACTATTATTTTATGCGGTTCTACACTTTATATCTACTTATTCAATTCCATACTTCATCCAATTTACATGAATGTTTGTCTACAATGTTTAAGGTGTCGCTAACTTTATTTTTACGTGTCAACTAATTAAACATTTCAAAAGTCATATTTTTCAGATTTTTATTTAATCAAATTCAAGCATATATGTCAATTTCAAAGTGTCAACTATCATACGTCAAATTCAAGTGTATATTATTTATAACTTCATGCATTCACTAATTTTTTACAACCAATATCAACATCAACATATTATCAACCAAACTTGATATAATCGTATAAGAATATAAGTCGTGAAATTTATTCACCTTTCGTGGTTAGAGAAATGAACACCGAAGCACAAAGAGGCACGAATGGAATTGGTTCAACACAGCTCAACACGAACAATCAAACAAACTGCAACCATCGACAAGAAGAAAGATGGTATTAATTTCAATATGAACGTTCATATATAATTTTATAAAATCATATATATATATATATGCACTTACCAAACAACGAAGAAAGAAGGAAAGCTGAGAATTTTGGTGCTGCTGCAAAGTGGAAACTTCAACTGGTTGCTGTACACAACAGGAAAGAAGTGGGTTACTATTTAGCAACCAAATATATATACTGCATATATATTCTTTCGGAAAATAAAAAAAAACAACAACACTTCCACTCTTCATAAAACAACCAGCCGTTCCTTCCATTTTCATTATAAAACAACATTGTTTCTTTTTTTAATGAAAACCGAGAATGTTGCTTCATTTTTTAGAAAACAGAACCCATTATTTCCTTCAAATGGATGCAAGCCTTCATCGCATACACACGGCATGCAATGCATGCACGAGAGTGGCACAGGAGAGGGGCGACGGCGATGACCAGGGCCGACGTTGGAGGGGGGTGCGTCGGTTCCAGTCAGGTATGGTGGAAGGGCTCAGGCGAGGTTAGAGGATGGTGCACTGGAGTTTGTGCGAGGCCATGGCTAGGGGTGGTACGGCGATCTGGGTAGTGGCTGGAGGCTTGCGGAGGTGAAGTGGGTGTGCGCGCGGTCTGGAGTGTGCGCTGGAAGGAGGCCGGTTCGGTCAGTGAAGAAGTGGCACTGAGGTGCTGCATGCGTAGAGGAGGGCGGTGGGCTGGGTCGTTGCGCGTGCGCGTGGAGGAGGAGGGGACATGCACACTGGTGGCCGGAGTGGGGCGAAGGCGGAGAGAGGAGGTGAATGGCGCATGCGTGATTTGGAGGAGGCTGCGTTTATTTTTTTATAGTGGGCAATCAAAAGAAGAGGAGGAAGAAAAATAAAGATGAAGAAAAGGAAGTGGTTTTGTACCTGTAGCAATAGTGAATGAATGGATACGTTTCGTTTCTTTTTAATTTTTATAATTTGCAGCAGTATCTATCATTTTGAATTTCGAAACGCCACAATATTTCCCAAGTCACAACTATTATCTGCCAACTACCCTAATGAATGCACCTCAGCCTAAGAATTTCTCTTCAAAATTTGAACGCAAATGGGCTGCTAATTTGGACTGAATATTGTTTAACCGGTCCGTCTGAAATTGTTAGATTAGCGCGACGTTTTACGTCGAAATCCGATTTGTACAAATGAATACACTGTTTTGATCGGCACGACGAGGTGTTTATAACGGTAAACAGATATTGGCGATACGACAGTTTTATCAAAATTCGAAATTTACGCCGATTAAATTGTTCGTTTGACAAAACAATTTAAATGAAGCAGGCGACGACGGAATTAGACGAAATGAAATGCGACGCCTTGATCAGATAAATTTTTACAACATTACTATATAAAAATATTTAGATTCAGAAGATAAAATTTACACACTTTAAATGAACTGATATATAATAAAAACGCGAACGAAATTTACTGCGATATTTTGCGACGAAACTTTTCCTTTATCCATAACCTACTAGACGTATCTTATAAACGAAGTTTGGGCGTTAACTGAGAACTTATATAAATTTCAAATTTTATATTAAATAATGGATTTAAAATTTTAAATTAGGTCGGAAATTCAGTGTCGTTACAATCTCCCCCACTCAAAAATTTTCGTCCTCGAACGTGAACGAGACGGGAGAAGTAGGAAAGAAACAAGAAGAACATCAAGATAGATTTTGAGAAAAATGAATTATACCTGAAATTAGTAATTCGGGGTTTGAATCCCGAATAATATCTTCAGTTTCCCATGTGTAATCTTGGTCATCTGCACTCCACTGGACTTTGACGAGATTGACCGACTTTCTTCTAAGTTGCTTTGTCTCACGGTTGACTATCCGAAGAAGCTTCCGCTCAATGGTCAGGCTCGATAACTAACTCGTCCAACTAGCAGTGGGAATGGTCATAGATGGACCGTGTACAACTTTGCGAAGATGTGAGACGTGGAATACATTGTGCACACCGACAAACTTTTCTGGTAATGCGATTCTATTGGCCAAGGTTCCAACCCTTTCCGTAATCTCAAACGGACCGACAAATCTGGAAGCAAGCTTCCCTTTCCCTCCAAATCGAATAACATTCTTTAAAGGCGACACTTTGAGAAATACTTCGTCTCCTATACTGAATTCGAGATCTCTCCTCCTTCTGTCAGCGTAGCACTTCTGTCTATCTTGTGTCGTCTTATTCTTCTTTCTTATTTCTTCAACTTTCTCGGAAGCTTCCATAATTATTTCTGGACCAAGCACTAATCGATCTCCAGACTCAACCCAACAAGCTGGCAATTTGCACGGCCTTCCATACAAAGCTTTGAACGGTGCCATACCAATGCTTGCCTGATTTATTAAAGATAAGTAATTCCAATTCAAATATACTTATTCAAATTTGAAATTCGATTTCTTTACCTGATAACTATTATTATGAGTGAATTCAACCAAATGGAGAAGGTCTTCCTAGGATCCGCCAAAGTCTATAATACAAGCTCAGAGAAGGTCTTCCAAAATCTGATTCACCCTCTTAGTTTGGCTATCTGTCTGAGGATGATAAGCTGTGCTCAGATTCAGTTTAGTGCCCAAAGTATCCTGAAATGCCTTCCAGAAATTACTAGTGAAAATAGGATCTCTATCGCATACGATACTGGATGGTACACCATGAAGTTTAACAACTTCTTTGATATATATCTCGGCCAAACTCGAAGTAGTACGAGTGGTCTTGACTGGAATAAAATGAGCGGATTTCGTCAGTCTATTGACAATCACCCAAATGCTTTCGTTACCCTTTCTAGTCCTTGGTAGCCCATCAATAAAGTCCATGGTAATCTGCTCCCACTTCCAACTTGGAATCTCTAGAGATTGAAGCAATCCTATCGTCTTTCTGTGATCAACCTTAACTTGTTGACAAGTTGTGCATCTACTAACATAGGTAGAAATATCACGCTTCATCCCACTCCACCAACATAACTTCTTCATATTTTGATACATCTTTGTGACTCTTGGATGAAATGAAAGTGAGGATTGATGGTTTTCTCCCCGCACTTCGTGTCTTAAACCATCAACATTGGAAACACAAATACGATTGTCGATCCTCAAGACTCTATTACTATCTGCTTGTGCACCCATCTTACTGTTAGCATTTCCGACTCTACCAAGAACTATTTCCTTGATACGGTAGAGCAAAGTGTCTTCATATTGCTTAGCTATGATGCGATCCATAAGGGATGGGGAGACGACGAGCTGAAATAACATCCCTTCCACAAGATTACAACATGCCATTGCTTGGTTTCTTCTCAAAGCATCGGCTACGGCGTTTGCTTTCCTTGGGGTGTAGTTAATATCAAGTTCATATGTAGCTAAGAATTCGAGCCATCGGACTTGTCTCTGATTCAAATCCTTTTGTGAGAAAATATATCTCAATGACTTATGGTCTATGAATAATTCGAATTTGGTCCCCAATAGATAGTGCCTCCATAGCTTTAGAGCAAATACAACCACAAGAAGCTCTAAATCGTGATTTGCGTAATTTCCTTCATGGGCCTTTAACTGACGACCCGCATAGGCAATAACCTTTCCTTTTTGCATTAAAACTGCTCCTAATCCATCACGACAAGCATTAGTATAGACAATCAAACCTTCGCTTTCATTAATAACTGTAAGAACTGGGGCAGAGGTTAACTTTCGCTTCAACTCATTGAAAGCTGATTCGCAATTTTCATTCCAATTAAATTTGGCATTCTTTCTGGTCAGAGCGGTGAGCAGTGCGGAAATCCGAGCAAAATTTTCTATAAATCTGCGATAATAGCCGGCCAAGCCTAAGAAGCTACGAACATCTGCAGGAGTTTTGGGAGTCTCTCAATCCTGTAAATTCAAAGGATTCGAATTTAGATAGAGATAAGATGTTCGGATAGAAATGAAAAGTAAGGATATAACTTACAATGATTACGGCGATCTTAGCTGGATCAACCGAAATCCCATTCTTCGAGACAATATGGCCAAGAAATCGAACTTCATCTCTCCAAAGGTAGCATTTTGAGAACTTGGCTTTAAGCTGATGACTACGAAGAGTTTCAAGAACAAAAGCCAGATGTGACCTATGCTCTTTTTCGTCTTTAAAGAAGATGAGAATGTCATCGATGAAAATAAGAAAAAACTTGTTAAGGACAACATGGAAAACTCTATTCATCAAGTCGACGAAATAAGTTGGAGCATTAGTAAGACCAAACGGCATAACCAGCTATTCAAAGAAATCATTTTCAGTTAGAAATGCTATTTTAGGAATACTTTCTTCAGCAATTCTGAGTTGGTGAAAGCCGGTAGCCATATCGAGTTGAGAGAAAACTTTATCTCCATGGAGCTGGTCGAATAGATCGTTAATGCGGGGCATTGGATATTTGTTCTTGTGTGTGAGCTTGTTTAGCTCTCTATAGTCCACACACATTCTGAGAGAACCATCTGACTTTGTGACGAATACAACTGCAGCTCCCCATTCTGAATAACTTTGCCGTATGAAGCCTTTAGCAAATAAATCTTCAATCTGAGCATTCAATTTTGCCTTCTCATTAGGAGCCATTCTCTTGGGAGGGAGAACTAATGGTCAAGCACGAAGGATAAGATCAATGCGGAATTCGATTTCCCGTGGAGGTGGTAGAGAATTGAATTCTTCAAACACATCAGAAAAGAGTCGAACAACCAGGGTAGAGCTTAGATCATTCGGATGAGAGTCAAGAGAGAATATAAAACTCCCAGCACATTCTTGAGGCGGTTTACCATCAATAACTAAATATTTGCTCTTGTCATCAACTAGAGAGATGGTTCGAGCTTTGCAAGAGATAACGGTTTCGAACTTTCGTAGCCAATCAACACCTAATAGGATATCGAATGCCTCGAATCCAAGGACATAGAAATCCCAAGTGAAACAGTGCATGCCATACATAAGCGTGACATATTTGCATACCCTTTTGAGGTTAACGGGTCCTCCAATGGGATTTGATACACATAAGAAAGTAGATGAAAGGATGGGTTCCAATCCAAGATTATTATACAAATCAATAGACATGAAACTATGTGTTGCTCCGGTGTCAAATAGAACTCTAACAGGTAAAGTATGCAACATAAAAATACTCTGTAATGTACCATGGTCATCCTGAACTTCCGAGGTAGGCGTGGTAATAGAAAAAACTCCATATGGGGTACCCTTCTTCTGAGTTGGGCAATCTTTCTTAAAATGTCCAGGCTGTAAGCAAATGTGACATATATCTCTCTTAGCCATCTGAGCCGGTGGCGGAATAGCTGCTCCCTTTGGGGATGGGCGACTGCTGGCATAATGACCTTTCTGATTGCAGTTGAAGCAGGTGATAGAGGATATGTCTATGGGCCCTTCTGAGAGTAGCCAACCCCGGATGTCTTCTGCTAGTTCTTCCTTTGCTGCTCAAAATTTGGCTTTCTCTTCCCAGTCTGACTAGAGGATGGCTGAGTAACTGGAGCCTTGGTGGCTGATGTTCCCTTCGGCTTTCCATCATACCTAAGAGCATAATCCATCAGCTCGGTGAAAGTGCCATGGACATGAGCTGTGAGGAGATCGTAATACTCTGGACGTGCTCCATGGATGAATTTCTCATTCTTCAGCAGTGGTGTATCAAACAAGCCAGGTCCGAACTTGGAGAGTTCTTTACACTTCCTTTCATACTCGGAGAAAGTCATGTTACCCTGCTTGAGGTCCATAAATGATCTATGAAGCTGAGCCTTTCCGGCTACTGGCATCCACTGAGCCGTAAAAGAATCCTTATTTACTAGCGATATAAAGATGAGTCAAAATTGACGAGATAGAAGGAATTTATTTGGATGTCATTTTAGTTAAATTTCTACCTAAACTGAGCCCAGGTGATAGTTTCTTCGTCAGTACGGGAGGTCACTGACTCCCACCAATCCTGTGCCGCATCCTGAAGCTACCAACGGCCAATTGACGCTTCTGCATGTCAGTAATCTCAAGACCAGTGAAGATCCTTTCCAGACTCTTCAGCCACTGTTGCGCTCCAATGATGCTCTCGGACCAGTGAATTTGATGCCGCCAAGCTGGGTGTATTCTTTGCTAAGAGTAGAGAACTTGACTGCGGGAGCTGGGGCATGTGGTTCGGGAGCATTTCCTCTACCCCACCTCTAGCGTTCCTTTTGATACTCATCTTGGAATACCAAAAGCGATTTTAGAATCAAAGATAGAATTTATAGAACTTAAGAAAATTCTAATCAAACGAATTCAATAAAGAGGATGGAATCAAAGGATATAGATTCTGAAACAATTCTCCTCTTTCTAGGGTATGGTTACCCTATCTCTAATGAGCTTTAAAACTCCATAGGCTAAGGTTTTCGGGAACCAAAGCTCTGATACCAACTGTAACAACCCGTATATTTGTACTATTTAAACTGACAATAATCCACATATGTCAACTTAAATAGTACAAAACACGAATCGTTAATGGAGTATATGTATATAAATGAGAATCATCATAGAATCACAGACAGATACAATAACAGAATAATGCAGCGAAATTACAACAATGTCATGATAGTAGTTCATGAAGCTACTAAGTAAATACAACAATGTCTCAAGAAAACAATGAAATAGAAATACATAGATGTTCGATAATATCAAATAGAATCGGGCAATACTGATAAATATAAAGATAAATGATAGTCTTCAGAGTCTTCAGCTTCCAAGCAGCACGGCAACAGAAATCCTCACCTTTAAAAATCATGGTTCGACAAATATATTCTATAACAACCTGTATATTTGTACCATTTAAACCGACAATAATCCACACATGTCAAATTAAATAGTACAAAACACGAATCATTAATGGAACATATGTATATAAATGAGAATCATCACAGAATCGCAGACGGATACAATAACAGAATAATGCAGCGGAATTACAACGGTGTCATAATAGTAGTTCATGAAGCTACTAAGTAAATACAACAATGTCTCAAGCAAACAGTGAAATAGAAATACATAGATGTCCGATAATATCAAATAGAATAGGGCAATACTGATAATGATAAAGATAAATGATAGTCTTTAGAGTCTTCAGCTTCCAAGCAGCACAGCAACAGAAATCCTCAGACTGACCCGAGCATAAGCATATACACACACTCGAGTCAGGACATATATTCTTATACAGAAAATATGGTTCAAATTTTGAAATAACAATAACTCAAAGATAAATGGAATAACATCTTTCAGGATCCGTTAAACTATCTATATATAGTAGTGTACGCTAAGTAGATAATGTCTAACAGTAAAATAAAGTATGAAAATAGTGTTAAGGCTTTACCATTTTCCCGCTTAACACATTTATATAGCATTATAGCCTATACAGCACTGTAAACTCCATCGTAAACTAGTGGGATATCAGGGAGTACTCCATAGGTATAATACAAAACAAAACGTAGTAGTCGCGTATAGGGATACAAGTATGACAAGGCACATGAGGCAATACCTAAGGTAGTGAAACTACCATTTGCCTGATCCGGACTGGTGAGAACGCATCGTCGCAACGATCGCAACACCGCAAAACAACACTCCAAATTCAAAGGTGCGCACTCATCAAAAACAAGTAATGAGTAGTTTACGAAGAAGTGTGTCCGTTCGTGGTAGCTAACCTCATTGGCCCGGCACGGCTCCTGTTTTAGTCATTTCCAATTTGAAACAAGTGCCAAGGTCATCCATTGTCGTTCTCTTTCTTCAATCATCAACGTACATCATTCCAACCACTTCATTCTGGATCACACTCCGCGTATAGTTATTAAAGTGGTATTCGGTTTAGATAGTGAGTATGTCCCTAACCGATTCCGGTCTCTTTAATAACTTTCGTAATTATTACACCCATTGGTCATTTAATAAATTTCAAAACCAAATCAATTTCAATTTCACTTAGAATTCGAAAGCCAACATTTCATTTGTCTTTCTATATCAATTTCCAACAATTTAGGTTTCAAAACTTCCAAATTTCCAATTTCAAAACTCTATAATTCAACTTCAAATTTTGATTTAAAACAATTCAATATTGATTTAAATTCATATATACATTCCATTCGATAATCATTTAAATTAAATTAACTTAACATAATATTGATTTAAATTCATAGATGGATTTTATTCAATAATCATTTAAATTGAGTTAACTTAACTTTCAAAACAATTTCAATTAAATTTCCAATACATTAAATCATTCACTTAAGCTTCCTACATTATAACCAAACTTATAAACTTAATTAAATTGAATTGAATTTAATTAAATTGAATTCGTCAAATTCAATTCTTTGAATTATAAGTGTTATATTAATTTCGATTAATAAATCACATTTTATTTCTTATTAAAGAAATTCAATTTCACTTATTTACTTAACTAATTAAATAATCACATGTTACATTTCCAAGTTCAAATCTTGTTTAATTATTAAATAAATTTCAAAACTTAATTCAATAATTTACTAAAATTTAAACAACATTCTTTCATCAAACATTTTGTTAATAATTGTTTCAAATTATTAAATATTAACATTTTAAAATTTTACTATAATTTAAATTCCAAATTTCATTTAAAACCCTTCATTATTTTATTTAAATAAAATCTTTATTTTATTTATTTAAATCGAATTATTTGGCCAATCGGGTTTTTATTTAATTCTCTATCCTAGGTTATTTGTTTTATTTGGGTATGTATCATTTCAACCTGATTCCATTTCAATTCAAAAATCAAACATAGTAAAGAGAACTTGCAGTGTGATAACTGGGATGGTGTCAAAGTAAATAAACAAGCAATAACAACAATCAATAACAATCCAATAGTTTATTTAAATAATCCCGAAATAATCGCATTAATTTACATTATAATTTCGTGTAAATTAATATAATTATTTCTAGAATTTACACTATAATTTCATGTAGATTAAATATTATTACACTATTATTTTATGCGGTTCTACACTTTATATCTACTTATTCAATTCCATACTTCATCCAATTTACATGAATGTTTGTCTACAATGTTTAAGGTGTCGCTAACTATATTTTTACGTGTCAACTAATTATACATTTCAAAAGTCATATTTTTCATATTTTTATTTAATCAAATTCAAGCACATATGTCAATTTCAAAGTGTCAACTATCATACGTCAAATTCAAGTGTACATTATTTATAACTTCATGCATTAACTATTTTGTTTACAAACAATATCAACATCAACAATCAACATATATCAACTAAACTTGATTATCATCGTATAAGAATATAAGTCGTGAAATTTATCCACCTTTCGTGGTTAGAGAAATGAACGACGAAGCACGACGAGGCACGAAAGGAATTAGTTCAACACAGCTCAACACGAACAATCGAACAAACTACAACCATCGATAAGAAGAAAGATGGTATTAATTTCAATATGGACGTTCATATATAATTTTATAAAACCATATATATACGCACTTACCAAACAACGAAGAAAGAAGAAAAGCTGAGAATTTGGGTGCTACTGCAAAGTGGAAACTTCAACTGGTTGCTGTACACAACAGGAAAGAAGTGGGTTACTATTCAACAACCAAATATATATACTACATATATATTCTTTCGGCAAATTAAAAAAAAAACAACAATACTTCCACTCTTCATAAAACAACCAGTTGTTCCTTCCATTTTCATTATAAAACAACACTGTTTTTCTAATGAAAACCGAGACTGTTGCTTCCTTTTTTAGAAAACAGAACTCATTATTTCCTTCAAATGGATGCAAGCCTTCATCGCATACATGCGGCATGCACACGCATGCACGAGAGTGGCACACGGGAGGGGCAACGGCGATGACCAGGGCGGATGCTAGAGGGGGGTGTGGCGGTTCCAGTCAGGTACGGTGGAAGGGCTCAGGCGAGGTCAGGGGATGGTGTGCTGGAGTTTGTGCGAGGCCATGGCGAGGGGTGGTGCGGCAATCTGGGTAGTGGTTGGAGGCTTGCAGAGGTGAAGTGGGTGTGCGCTGGAAGGAGGGTGGTTCGGTCAGTGATGAAGTGGTGATGCGCACGCGGAGGAGAGCGGTGGGCTGGGTCGTTGCCCGTGCGCGCGGAGGAGGAGGGGGCATGCGCACTGGTGGCCGGAGTGGGGCGAAGGCGGAGAGGGGAGGTGAATGGCGCGTGCGCGATGTGGAGGATGCTGCGTTCATTTTTTTTACAGTGGGCAATCAAAAGAAGAGGAGGAAGAAAAATAAAGATGAAGAAAAGGAAGTGGTTCCGTACATGTAGCAATAGTGAATGAATGGATACTTGTCGTTTCTTTTTAATTTTTATAATTTGCAGCAGTAATTGTCATTTTGAATTCCGAAATGCCATCCTACTTCTCAAGTTACAACTACTATCTTCCAACTACCCTAATGAGTGCACTTAGCCCAAGAATTTCTCTTCAAAATTTGAACGCAAATGGACTGCTAATTTGGACTGAATATTGTTTAACCGGTCCGCCTGGAACGGTTAAATTAGCACAACGTTTTACGTTGAACTCCGATTTGTACAAATGAATACACCGCTTTGATCGGCGCGACGAGGCGCTTACAACGGTACACAGATATTGATGATACGATAGTTTTAACAAAATTCGAAATTTACGCCGATTAAATTGTACGTTTGACAAAACAATTTAAATGAAGCAGGCGACGATAGAATTAGATGAAACAAAATGCGATGTCTTGATTAGATAAATTTTTACAACATTACTGTGTAAAAATATTTAGATTCAGAAGATAAAATTTACACACTTTAAACGAACTGATATACAATAAAAACACGAACGAAATTTACTGCAATATTTTACGATCAAACTTTACCTATATCCATAACCAATTAGACGTATCTTATAAACGAAGTTTGGATGTTAACTGAGAACTTATATAAATTTCAAATTTTATGTTAAATAATGGACTTAAAATTTTAAATTAGGTCGAAAATTCAGGGTCGTTACATATTCCCTTTCAAAGTCAAATTCACGATTTATCTCGTATTTTCTCAAAACCATATCATTTTCCAATTCATAATTTCTTCCAAAACCCATATTTCCAACATAGGTTAAATCCCTACTTTAAAACCATCATATTTAATTAAATATGACATTTAAATTCCAACTTGTGTTATAACATCATTTAATCATTTTTACCTTTATACCAATGAATTTGAATAAAACACTTCTCCCTTTTACTTAGTTTGAAATTTAGAAATAGTTTAAATCGTTATAAATAGTTGAAATAGTTATAAATAGATTTAAAATAGATTAAATATAATCAAAATAGATTAGATAGCTTTAAAATAGATTAATTAGATTTAATATAAGTTAAAATGGTTTATTTAGTTTTAAAAATAAATCAAAAGGTTTAAAATAGGTTAAATTGATTTTATATGGTTAATATAGGTTAAAGTAATTTATAAATCTTAAAATTTAGAATTTTATAATTAATAAATTTAAAACAGTTTATATTTTAAAACATGAATTTGGAATTTATAAAAATTTAACTATTTATTTCATTTCAACAAAAATCAGACCATTTCAATTAAATTCCTTAAAATAATTCCATTCTAGCCAAATCACATTTCAACGCAAACTTGATTTCCCAAAAATACTTCAATTTATGTAATCGAATTTTTCTTTAAAATATCATTTAATTCCATTCAAAATTTAAGGATTTTACAATCATTTAATTTAACCAAATCCGGTGTTGTATATAATTCTCTACCCTAGTGTCAAGTGATACAGATATTTATCATTTCAATCCATAATTTAATATCTTACGGTTATATATCATTTCAAACCGCAATCCCGAATGAAATAAAAATCCATAACAGCTTGCAGTTTATAACAATATAAAATACAACATCCACTCATCCAATATCAATAATCAAACATTTATCATAGTCATCATCCAATTCAATCAATAACATCAATATAGAACAGATAATAAATAACAGGTATTTACTGGTAGTTTATATTCAATAATAAATTAAATAACTATTTTATCCAAATAAATTCAAATTAATTGAGACGATGATTCAAAATATGCCAAACGACCATAAATAAATTTCTAATCACATCATAAATCAATTTAACAAACATAAGAAATTTTAGAAGTTGTGAGTGGGTTAAAACACTCACCTTTGAATTTAAATTGAATTTAAATTCAAATAAGCCTGGAATTTGAACGGTCTCAGAAATCGTCCAAACCAGCATCAAAATCTCAGAAATTTCAATATGATCCCAGCGGATCAGACCGTACATGAATTGGACGTCGTATGAAAAAATTACTGCGATCGGAACAATTAAATGACTTAAATTAAAACAAATAACCAAATATACACATTACCAAATTAGAGCGCCACGTCACCGTTCTTCTTCCTCCAAAAAAACCTAACGCACGTGTGACTTACCCTGCCGCCGCCTTCACAAGAAAAACGCCTCGATCGCAATGCCTACGAACCACCAGAACACCATGCCTAGCCCCTCGCTCCTCCTCTACAGCCTTGTGAACCCCCCAGGTCCACGTAGCTCGCCGATCGACAAGGAAAACTGTAGTCGCCATATAGGGTTTCAAACCTTATCGAAATAATTCCTTCAATCTAGCCATCGATTCGACCAGCGAACTGCTCCGATGCGTTCCACTCGTTAATCTCTATGCCAAGGTAACCCTGATTTGACGATCCGACAAAGATCATCAAACGTCAACGAACGACCGAGATTTGTTCTTCAATTTGTGGACAAACAGTGGTTCAAATGGGAAAACGAATTACATATCTGAGATGCGCTCATTGAGAGCTTTAATTCGATATATAATTCGATATAGGTTGAGGAGATTTAATTTTTGATTTGATTTTGAATTGCAATTGGATTTGGAATTGAGAATTTGTCTACCATGGAGAAAGGGGAGCAACAGAAAGAATTATACGTACAGACAAATAAGAATAAGGAGTGGCTAGGTATTGTAATGAGATATTTATAGGTAGGTTATAAAATAAAAATAACGGATCGGATTTGATTTGGGTTGGAACGATAAATGGCCCGAAAAACCCGTTTCGACTCCGGAACGAAAATGGGTCAACCCATATATCAAGATAGATGTTTTCAAATAATTTAAAATCAATGGAATAGGTTTCAAGTCCTAATTCTATAATTTGAATAAGTTATGCTAAAATCAATTTATTTCAAATTGATTTCAATTAAATTGATTTCTAGGCGTTTTGAGCCCGTACGATCAAACGATAAGTCCGATCGCTACTAAACTTAAAATCCTATAATAGTTCACCATTACGGATCCGATGAAACTGGTTTCGTCGAAATTCGTTAAAGACCAAAATGGCTATATTTCACATTATTAAATAAATTAATACTGAATTAATTAGATCAAAATTTTCAATTCAAATTCTATGATTAACAAATTTTACCATTTTTGATTTCTTAAACATTCACAATAATTTAAACAAACTTAGATATCAATTTAAAGTTGATTAATCCATCAATTTCAGTGTTATTCAATTTCATTAAATTCAGAAATTATAAATTAAAATTCCAAAATCCATATATTAAAATTTTAAACCTTGTTATTCAAGTCTTTTATTTCAATAAGGATATAACTAACATTCGTTTATATCTTAGTATAAATCTTGATTTCTATTCTTTTTATTCAACCTACTGTCATACTATGAATAAAGTTAACATTATTTCCCATTTATTATCTAAATTTACATTAAAATAATATTTAATTTAGATTTATTGTGATTAATTAAAATTCAATTTAACAGATTAAATATATACGTAACTTATAATAATTGTTGTCATTAACTCTCAATCACACTTTTATAAGTTTATCATTTCCAAACCAATATTATACTTACTTACAGAACACTGATTTTATTCAACATTATATATTAATTCATTAATTAATTCAATATTTACGTTTGCTTTCTTATATTCAATTTATATCCTAGTATAACATTTACACTAATTCCATTAATTTTAATTTCATTCAAATAGTTAATAAATAACTTAGGTTAGGATTATTACATCTCATTTAAGTTATTATTTCATTAAAGAATCACAAATTTCTGTTTTTTTCCAATATTAGATAATAAAAATTTAATAAATTAACAATTAAATTATCGAAAATTTATAGGTCGTGACAATAATAGTATAAAATATAACATCAAGTCATCCAATATCAACAATCGAAACATCAATAGACAACCGATTATCATTAACATGCATTAAATTGACAATCAAATTCAATATTAAATTAAATGACGATTAAATGCAGTAAATGTCAAATTTAACCAGAATGACAATTTAAGTATACCAAATATCAATCAATCAATTTCAAATCACATCATAAATTCAATTTAACTAACATAAGATAATTTAGTAATTGTGAGTAGATTAAAACACCCACCTTTGATTTCAAATCGATTTGAAATCCAAAATAAGGCCTAAAATTCAACAGCCTCAGAATTCATTCAAACTAGTTCCATAATGTCCCGAATTCAATACGATCCCAACGAAACAAACCGCGCTTAAATCCCACCTCGTATACAAAAGTTATGCGTGTTAGAAAGTTTAAAATAAACTTTAAATTAAAACATACGAAGGGAAATTTTGTAAATATTTCATCACCTGAAACCTAGCCCACTTTCACAGGAAGTGACCCCAACATGCACGAGTCTGCCACCGTCTACCAAATGCTGCATGCATCTCTATAACCTACCGCGACTACACCATCCACCTCCAAACGACCAGCTCCACCAACGCAGCTTCCCCAACGACCACCGAACGCCACTAGGGGACTCCAGTCGTCGCCCTATGCGATCCGCCGCCACCATGATATTAACCTAATCGAGTTTTAAGGGATGATCTAACTGCAGATTTAACGAACAACCAACAGGGATGAACTCCCCTCGTCCATCTCCACACATCTATACTACCCCATCAATGAATCGTCGAAATCGATCGCAACCCAATGAATGGCCGAGGATGATTTGGCTAATACCCGAAAATCAGAATCTGATTGCAAAAAAAAAACTGTAGATTTGAGTTGCACCGATCGAGGGCTTCAAATTGATATATAATATGATATAGTTTGAGGAGTTTAAATTTTTCGATTTGATTTAAATTTGTAATTGAATCTAGAATTTTAGGTTTCTGCCATTTGAAAAGGAGGTACAAACATAAGTTGATGTATGTACAGAATAATAAAAAATGACTGGTAGGGTTTGGGGAAATAAGACTATTTATATTAACAAAGCCCGATAAGAAATAAACACATATCGAATTTGTACGAACGACGAATAGCGACCAAAAAGCCCGTTTCGCTTCCAAAATGAAAGTGGGTCATCCTACATATCAAAATAGATTTTTTCAATATTTTTAAACTCGGTGGAATAGGTTTTAAGTCATAATTCTATCATATGAAGATGTTAGCTGAAAAATCAGCTTATTTCAAATTGATTTCAATTAAATTAATTTCTACGCGTTTCGAGCTCGTACGATCAAACGACAAGCCCAATTGCTACGAAACGTGAAATACTACGATAATTCACCATTACAGATCCAATGAAACTGGTTTCATCGAAATCTGGTTCATGGCCAAAATGGCTATTTTATGTTAATTAAATAAATTAATTAAATCACTTTTTAATTCAATATTTATAAACTAACATTTCCATCATTTTTGATTGCTTGGACATTTACAATAATTTGAAACAAATTTACTATCAATTAAGTTTTAAATATTACAATAATTACATCGTTCAATTTTAATTGCAATAAAGTCATTAATTATAAAATAAATTCAGATAAATCAGTTAAACTTGATTTCAATTCTTTTTGTTGAATCATTTATTGTCAAATGGGTAAAAATAATACTAATTTACATTTTATTACCTCAATAGTCTACAGTTATTACTTGATTCACATTAACGTAATATTTAATTACATTTAATGCAATTTATTTCAAATTTGATTTCAACAAGTTAAAAAAATAGGTAACAAATAACAATTATCACCTTTAGCTTAATTTAATAACATTTGTAAGTTGATTGTCTACACAAATGTTATAATTATTTGTACAACACTAATTTTTATTCAATTACAACTTATTATATACTATTTCATTAATTAATGCAACATTTAAATTATCAATTACTCCTTTAATCCAATTATCAATTAATGCACACATTATTATAATTAATTTTCAGTCTATGACTAATTATAAGTTTTTAGTTATTTCAATTAATTGGAAATACATTAAAGTAGTTATCAATTACGTTAGAGTAATACTATTACATTTCATTCCAGTTATATTCTTATTATTAAATCACAAATTTTTATTTCTCCCAACATAAATCACAAAACCTTATTAAATTAACAAATTTTTTAATTATGAAAATTACGGGCCGTTACACTCTTCTCCACTCAAAACTTTTCATCCTTGAAAAGGGAAAAAGTGGAATTGAAGAATTAATATATCTTATTCAAAATATTAAATTTATAACAATTAATTTACATAATTAAATAATTTAAATAAAATATCAATTTATAAACAACTAAACCCTTTTATATTCAAGTTAATAAAAGTTTGAAAAACATTGCATAAAATTTTCTAAGTCCAAAATTCACATAAAATTTCGACAGAATATCCTTCGTGCGGAGAGGTCTGGGAGAAATAGTAGTATTAATAATAACAATATATATCATATATTTTAAAATAAAATATCCCAAACCACGGGAAAAACAATATAACACCGCTAGAAAACCGTAATCCGAGGACGTATCTTATTGTCGGGCAAACATGACTTATTTATGAAATCAAAAGCGCTAGCAATTGCTTTCATAAACCTATATTTCACTTATATGGTCCAAAAGAGTTAATAATTATATAAAAGATAAATATTTAAGTTGTTTCAAACAATCACAACATAACAATAATCATTTGTAAACAAAACAACCATCACATGAAATCAAAGTAATCAATCATACATCCATAGCATCCAAAACAAATGGCTTGTTCGGGTTTAGAAACTTTTAATCTTATAAAATGACAAATAAATTACTATGATACCATACACTCCACAGTATTATTGAAAACACAAACAATAAGTTTCAAATGTCGTTAAGTTTATTTTTACAATTCTTTTCATATTATATACTGCTTGTCTATTTTCATTCATGTAAAGCTTATTTAATTAATTTACATTCACCATTGAAAAAAAATCATTTCCATTCATTTATACAATGCCATTTTTCTTTTTCATTACTTTGCATTCATTGCTTACGTAAGTTATTTCCATTTCAATTATTAGATTATCCATTATTATGTAAGCTTCTTTACAATTTAATTCACCATTAACAGATTATTTCTTTTTTACATTCATTTCTTCCATATATAGTATTATTGAATATTAAATCCATTTCTAAATCATTTCAATGTTTTCTGAAGTTATAATCATTCAATTATTATAGCATTCACTTTAATTATAGATGACTTCAACATTAACTTATGTTTATAATATTTTACTTACAGTGTTCACTTTTCTATAAATTTTAATTAGTAGCATTTAAAATTAGTAACTTAAGTTTATAATTTTCTTATACATCTTAATTCTTCATTGAAACATGATTTCATTGAACATTTCCACTCTTTATGTTTACTCGTATAATATTCTATTACATATTCTTATTAATATTTCAACTTTTAGTATTTGGTAAGTTATATATATATATATATATATATGTCTTTTAGAATGCAATTGAATTTTATACAAGTTCGTCTTATTTATTTAGTTAATAAAATGTTCAGTAATTATATTTTCTTGTTTTTCATTTCCTTTTTATTTACAATTTACAAATTTCCAATTTCTTATGTCTTCATCAATCATTTAGCATTTATTTTCTAATTACACATCTTAGAAGTTTCCAATAATTAATATAATCAAGATTTCATCTCATTATAATAATTGAAATTTCCAATTTGCAAAAAACTTAAGAACTAAGTACTGGGTTCCTTTTCGATTATTTTGAAATAATATATATATATAATCATATCGTTTATATATATCAAATCATATTTGGAAATTAAATTTAAGATTTATTTGTCAAAACAAATTTGTAGTAATCTACCATAACGGTCTTCCCACTTTAAAACTCAAAAATAAATGTTGATGATGCGTGTACTCATCACCAAATTTATTTTCCAACGACAGAGAGGGGAGTACAAAACTTATTTCCTTTAAAATTATTTTTAAAACATTTCTTCCAAATCATATTGAAATATTTATATCAGAAAATACTTCCAATAATGCTAGAATCATATTCCAAATCTTTCGAAAACCAATTTCAAAACCTCGGAACTTAAGTTCTCAAATTTCCAATTAAATTCATTTTATCAGTAAATCCTATTTTGAAATCAATATTTATAAAATTTCATTTCCTAACAAACAAACAAACAAACATATTACATACAATTTTATATTCATTTATAAAGATTATTCTTTTATATACAAAATATAATACAAGGTAACATTATTTCATTTACCTATATTTCAAAACGATAATATGTCAGTCTACCCTATTAAGTGTTTAGAAATCCATATCGATGTCATAACGTCCTATGTACCAATCAGAATTTATAAATACTAAATAGAACAAATTAACATAATATAAAAACATTTTATAACACTAACAAATACGTTGTCTTATGTATACACTCAGACAGACTCAATCTAGGGTATTACTACCTTATATCTAATGAGTCAGACCCAAAAAGCTAAGGTTATCGCTAAACCTGGCTCTGATACCAAATGTAACGACCTGCCTTTTTAGACTGTTTAAATCGACGATAAAACACGCACGTCGGACTCAAACCATTCAAAAGGAAGATTGTTATGGGGTAAATAAGAAAAAGCAAAGGAAGAAAGAAAAAACAAACACAGAATCTCATAGAGGAACGACAAAATATAATAATCAAATAAACAGTTCATGAAGCTATTTTACAAATAACATTTGATTACACTTTTACAATACAAAATCAAAGTTACATACAGCAGAAATAGATAATAATGCAGCGGAACAGCATGACGAAGTGGGATAAATATAATAAATGGTAATAGTACTAGATTTTCGTCTTCGTCCTACAAAAAAGCAGGCTTCAATACACTAAAAAGCTCAGACTGACCCGAGTGAATTGAAAAGACAAAACATTCGAGTCAGAACTAAAAGATCTTATGTAAGTTAAATCAACAGTAAGTAAATATGAGTGTAACAGCGTCAAAGACGTTTATGGGTTTTGATATCTCCTGTCCAGTCTCTAACGTAGGTGCAATAACTTAAGAGATGTTCGGGATTTCCATCTCCTAAGGATCCATTAAACTATCTACATACATAGTACAATATGCTATTACAATAGTGCCTACAATAAAATAAAGTATTAAAATAACATTAAGGCATTACCCATATCCCCCTTAAAGCATTTTGTATATTCCCATATTCTATACAGTACCATAATTCCTCCGTAAACAGGAGGACTATCAGAGGGCAGTCCATAGGAATGGTACAAAATAAACTCGTAGAAGGCACGATAAGGCATGTGAACACGGCACTCGAGGCAATGCCAGGGTAGGACTCTACCGTTTTGCAGAACCTGGCTCGTGGTAACGCATAACAGCTACTACCGCTCACCTCGAAACACACTCACATAGTCAAATCAAGAGATAGCCACCAAATCAATCACAAAGTAATAAATATGGTATCGAAGAAGCATGTCCGATCGGAGGTGCGACCTCACTTGGCCCAGGTATAGCTCCTGTTTTAGTCATATCTAAGCTGGCTCATGGAGTCAGGGTCACGTAAATACCTCATAAAGGATCGTATGCCAAACCTTTCTACTTCATTTCTGGAGTCTCCACCACGTACACAGTTGTTAAAGTGGTTTTCGTTATTGGTAGAGAGTATGACAATATCCGATCCCAGTCTCTTTAACAACTAAACGCTTATTTCATACTGGATGGTTCTTTTACATTTCCAAAACCATTTCATATATAAAAATATCATATTCTCAATATCATTTTTGAAATCATATTTACTTTCGAAATTATATCACATTTGAAATCAATTTCGACTTCATATTTCCAAAAATAGATTAAATCCTCATTTAGAATCATCATATTCCTCAATTATGTCATTTAAATCCCTACTTATGTTTTAACATCATTTAATCGTATTTTACTTAAAAATCAAGGATTTAAACATAAAATTTTCACTTTACAAAACCTGAAATTCAGGAAATAGTTTAGATAATTTAAAATAGTTTTAAAAATAGTCTAACATAGTTCAAAATAAATTAAAAAAGATTAATATAGTTTAAAATAGATTAAAATAGATTAATTTAAATAGATTAATATAATTTAAAATAGATTAAAATAGTTTAATATAGTTTAAAATAGATTAATATAGTTTAAAAAAATAGATTTAAAATATATTAAATAGAATTAAAGTAGATTGTATAGATAAAATACTTTAAATAGATTTAAAATAGATTAAAATACTTTAAATATATTTAAAATAGATTAAAATATATTTAAATACTTTAAATAGATTTAAAATAGATTAAAAATAGATTAAAATACTTTAAATAGATATAAAATAGATTAAAATAGATAAAATACTCTAAATGGATTAAAATGGTTTAAAATAATTAAATTAGATTAATGTAGTTTAAAAGTTGAAAATCTTAATAATTAGAATTTAAAAGAACATTTTACTGTTTATATTAAGATAATAAATTTAAAATTAACATCACATTTGACCATTTCTTCCATTTCAACATATCTGGACCATATCCAGATTTCAAATCAAAACCCAATTTCGATGAATGTCGTTTGTAATTCAAATTCTACTTTAAAATTTCAATTTAAATCCTTTAAATAATTACTTAAAACTATTGAATTTATATCAGTCAAATTCCATTTCAAAAATGTCATTTAACAGGATTTAAAGATTAAAGATTTAAAATCATTTAATTTAACCAATTCGGTGTCTATAATTTTCTACCCTATGGTCAAGTGATACAGATATTTATCATTTCAATCCGCAAATATTTTAATTTTTTTGGTATATATTATTTCAACCCGTAATCTCAAATTTATTTTAATAAAAATCGCTTTGGTTTATATTTCAACCCATCACGATTTTCTTCTATTCTATATGATCGCTTGGATATGTATCATTTCAACCATAAGGAACTTGTAGTGTTATAACAATACAAAATATAACATCCAGTCATCCAATATCAACAATCGAAACATCAATAGACAACTGATTATCATTAACAGGTATTAAATTGATAATCAAATTCAATACTAAATTAAATGACGATTAAATGCAGTAAAAGTCAAATTTAACCGGAATGACAATTTAAATATGCCAAACATCAATCAATCAATTTCAAATCACACCATAAATTCAATTTAACTAACATAAGATAATTTAGTAATTGTGAGTGGGTTAAAATACTCACCTTTGATTTCAAATCGATTTGAAATCCAAAATAAGACCTAAAATTCAACATCCTCAGAGTTCGTCCAAACCAGTTTCATAATGTCCGGAATTTCAATACGATCCTAATGAAACAAACCGCAAGTAAATCCCACCTGGTCTCGTATGCAAAAGTTATGCGTGTTAGAAAGTTTAAAATAAACTTTAAATTAAAACATACGAAGGGCAATTTTGTAAATACTTCGTCATTTGAAACCTAGCCCACGTTCACAGGAAGCGACCCTAACATGCACGAGTCTGCCGTCGTCTACCAAATGTTGCATGTATATCTATGACCCACCACAACCACACCATCCACCTCCAAACGATCAGCTCCACCAACACTTCCCCCACGACCACCGAACGCCCCCAGGTGCCTCCAGTCGTCACCCTATTCGAGCCGTCGGTACCATGATATTAACCCTAATCAAGTTTTAAGGGACAATCTAACCGCAAATTCAACGAACGACCAATAGGGATGAACTCTCCTCGTCCATCTCCATACATCCATGCCACCCAATCGACGGTCCGCCGAAGTCGATCGCAACCCAATGAATGACCAAGGATGATTGGACCAATACTAAACAAACCAAAACCCGATTGCAAAAACAAACTGTAGATTTGAGTTGCGCTCGTCGAGAGCTTCGAATCGATATATAATATGATATAGTTTGAGGAGTTTTGAATTTTTCGATTTAATTTGCAATTGAATCTAGAAATTTGGGTTTATGCGATTTGAGAAGGAGGAATAGACAAAAGTTGATGTATGTACAGAATAAGAAAAAATGACTGCTGGATTTGGGGAAACAAGATTATTTATATTAACAAAGCCCGATAAGAAATAAACACATATCGAATATGTATGAACGACGAATAACGACCAAAAGCCCGTTACGCTTCCGAAATGAAAGTGGGTCATTCGATATATCAAAATTGATGTTTTCAATATTTTTGAACTCAATGGAACAGGTTTCAAGTCCTAATTCCATCATATGAAGAAGTTAGCTTAAAAATCAGCTTATTTCAAATTGATTTCCATGCGTTTCGAGGCCGTACGATCAAAAGACAAGCCCGATCACTACGAAACTTGAAATCCTACAATAATTCACCGTTACATATCCGATGAAACCAGTTTTGTCGAAATCCAGGTCAGTGGCCAAAATGGCTTTTTAACGTTAATTAAATAAATTAATATTAAATTAATTAAATACTTCATAATTCAGTATTTATAAACTAACAATTTTCATCATTTTTGATTGCTTGGATATTTACAATAATTTGAAACAAATTTACATATCAATTTAGTGTTAAATATTACACTAATTACAACATTCAATTTTAATTACAATAAATTCGTTAATTATTAATTAAATTCAAATAAATCAAGTAAACTTGATTTCAATTCTTTCTGTTCAATAATTTATTGTCAAATAGGTAAAACTAATACTAATTTACATTTTATTACCTCAATAGTCAAAAGTCATTGCCTTAATTCACATTAACGTAACATTTAATTAAATTTAATGCAATTTATTTCAAATTTGATTTCAACAAGTTAAACAAATAGATGAAAAATAACAATTGTCACCTTTAGCTTAATTTAATCACATTTGTAAGTTGATTGTCTACACAAATGTCATAATTATCTGCACAACTCTAATTTTTTTTCACATACAATTTATTACATTCTATTTCATTAACTAATACAACATTTAAATTATTAATTGTTCCTTTAATCCAATTATCAATTAAAGCACATATTACTATAATTATTTTTTTCAATCTATAACCAATTATAACTTTTTAATCATTTCAGTTAATTGAACATACATTAAAGTAGTTATCAATTACCTTAAATTAATACTATTACATTTCATCCCAGTTATATTCTTATTATTAAATCAAATTTTTTTATTTCTTCCAACATTAGATCACAAAACCTTATTAAATTAACTAATTTTTTTAATTATCGAAAATTACGGGTCGTTATAGAAACCAATGCACATGGCATCAAACGATTGATAAGTAGTGAATTGGAGAAAGGAAAAAGGTACAATGTCGAAACTATGCTTTCGAAGGGGAAGAAGCCACTCTTATTAATTTTCAACTATTTTCGTTTATAAACGATGCTTTCGAAAGGGTTGGAGTTAGATTTCGACTTAATCAACTTGCTTTGTTTATTTAAAGAGCTTTCGAATGAGATGTCGCCTTTATGTTGTAAAAGAAGCTTTCAAAAGGACAAAACCCATACTACGACATTCAAACCTTTCGAGTCAATGCTTTCAAAAGGGTGCTTTTGCCTTTATACTATAAAGCCAACTTCTCACGATTTCGAAAGGGTAGTTTAGTTGCTTTCAAAGTGGTTTCAGAGGAGATGATTTCAAAGAGGTTGGTTTCGAAACCTTCCACTTTATTTTACTTAGGACCAATGCTTTCGAAAGTAATGCTTTCATCCTAGTTCTTTACGACCCTTAGTTATATTAAAAGTTAAACCTGAAGGTTTCAAAAGGAATGGTTTAAATGGTTTAAAGCAATGTTTCCACAAACTTTTACTTGAACCCAATACTTTCGAAAGGTACGTTTTTAGTGAATAATTCCAATGTTTTCAAAAGGGTTATTTGGAGTATTTGAATAGAGGGTTTCCAAAGGTTACGAAAGACAAGTTTAAAGGTTTCGAAAGAGAATGTCTGAGGTTTAAATAATGATTTTGAAAGGTTTATTTTCAAAGGTTTCGAAAGGTATGCTTTGTCCTTTTGGCCTAGTATTTCAAGGTATAGTAGTTAACTTATTTTGAAAGAGGCACTTTTAATGAATTCGAATGGGATTGTTTAAAGTTTTTAAAAAAAGGTTTCGAAGGTTTTACCTGGGATTCATGGCCTAAAATCTTTTAAGTTCAAAAGGGTTTTTATCTTACTTTGGAGGGATAGATAATCCCATTGATTAGATTTCATCAACATTGTTTTGCTTAAAGTATATATGTCATGGCATAAGTATTTTGAGTAAAGCAAAATATATGATTTCCTTGTTTTATAAAGATATGATTTCAAGGGTAAATCATTTACAAAGATTGTTTACAAGGAAATGGAAATTTAAATGGGATAGTTAACCCTAAATATATGATAGGAAATGAAATTTGAATAGGGTAGATATCCCTAAGTTTATGACTCAGATATTAGAAGGCCAGATAGAACTGGTGTAGGATCGCGCCCTATACTTTAGTTATTATCCCATAGCAAAAATAATTTCAAAATTCTAGTGTGTAGGGCTTGTCACATTTGGGACTAAATTCTGGTTACACACAAGAGGGAATATAAAGAGTAAAGATAGGTTATCGGTGAGCCCGTAAAATCATTAGGTTCATTTGACCCTAGAAAAGAAGGTTAAGGCAGTCAGCCTAGTATTATGTCTAACAGAAATTAGATTATTGAGTATGTTTGTTAGGCCTGAGTTAGCCAATGGTTAATAGTTAGCCAAGTAAAACTATAGTGTGGATAGATAGTCCATCGATTTCCTGATTTTATGCATACACGTACATGTTATTATTGTTATAATCGATTTGATTGTAGGATTTTGATTTGCGAAAGATACGCTTTTTAAAGGGATATTATCGAGGGGAAACCGGTTCCACTAAGCGGGGTGGTCTCACTTAATATCAGTAAACCGAGATGTAATAATATTATTCACACCAAGCTTTATTTTTGACTCCAAGTTTATGTTTTCTCCTTAAACTCTTGGGTGCTCAAATTTTAATCTGAGTAGATTGAGAGTTATGGTTTTTTAGGTTTAGTAGGTTGGATGAATAAGCTTATGAAGGCATGCAGGAGGAAATATTAGCTATGTAGGAGCTACTTATTTTTACTCTTGCTGTGATGTGTTTATGATAGACATGTTTATCTAGTACTCTAATCATCCAAGGGGGAATCTTTACATGTCACTCTTAGCGTAATTTGTAATAATTATATTTGATCAAAACTTGGGATTCGCTTTGGGATTATGTAATTGAATATGAATAGTGATTTGAAATGTAATCGAAAAAGTTGCTTTTGAAATTTATGATGATTTATTTCGTATTCGTATGCTTCTGATGTTATGCAAACCATTAACATTACCGTATTTTGTCACCAGAAGTTAATGCTATGGGGTGACTGTAGCATCTGTAGTTCTTTGCTTCGGGCCTCAAGATAGAGATGTTACAAATTGGTACCAGAGCATAGGTTTATGAAAACTTAAAAGGAAATTTCAAACTAAAAAATGATTCTGAAAACATAATCCTAAGGAATTAAAGAGAAGACTGGGATATGGATAACTCTATGGTAACGTACTTATATTTGTATATATATAAGAATATGCCTTATCTCTATTCTTCCATCTTTCTTAGGCTGTTCTTCTATATCTTACAAAGGCTCAAATGAAAATTTTAAGGACCTAAGATATGGATGCTAGGAGTGGAAGAGTTAACATTGATGGAGGAAGCACCATAACCAACAGAAATGCTCGACCCAATAGGAGAAACCTGGGTCGATCGACAAATGCTAATCCAAAAGCAAATGCTAATGTAGGTGCTAAAGTGTCGCAAGCTAATATGGACACTATGTATCAGCTGTTCATTAATATAATACAGGCTAGTGTTGCTGCAGGATTATTTGGAGGAAATATTGAAGGAGGAAATCAGAGAGCTCCGGTGGTCAATAACCATGTGATCTTGAGTAGAGACTATGCCAGGCTTAGAGGAAAGCCATTTATCGGGACTGAAGACGCAATTGAAGTGGAGAATTGGTTACTTCATTGTGAGAGGATCTTTGCTGATTTAGGGCTTAATGATGAGAAGAAGAGGAGGCCTACTTTTAGACAGTTGCAAGGAGAAGCACTGTATTGGTGAACAATGTTACCATGGAAGCTAATGAGGAGACCATGACTTAGGATGAATTTAGGAGGAGGTTGGAGGAAAGATTCATATCAGAGATTGCTAAGTCAACTCTGCTTAATAATGAAGTTGGAGCAAGGAGACATGACAGTGCTCTAGTAAGCAACCAGATTTTAGGAGCTATCGAGATACGAATATGCTATGGTTGGTATAGTTATCAAAAGGAATGAGAAGTTCATCCGTGGACTGAAAACTGAATTAGCTAAAGCAACCTTGCCATATATCAGGGATCTATGTGATGTAGTTGTTGAGATAGCGTTGAGGCAAGAGGAGATGCTTTCTTTTCATGGTTGTAACAAAGCAAGGGAAGCTCAAAGTGGGCGGAACCAGAAGAGAAAGTTTTTCCATAAAAAGGGTGCTCAAAAGGGAGAAGCTGCCAAGAAGAAAAAGGCTAATCTAGTTTTCTTTAAGTGAGATAAGAAGGGACACTATGCTCATGAGTGTCGAAGAGGCAAAGGGAAGAAAGCTGCTGATAAGAAAGAGGCGAGATGCTTTAACCATGATCAAATTGGACATTATAAGAACCAGTGCTAGGAACTAGACAAGGATGGAAAATGCAAGATGTTTGCATTAGAACCGGCTACCTCTAGACTACAGCTGAGGAGAAAGAAAAAGCTATGTTAAGAGGTACACTTTTGATTCATGGTGTATCAGTTAGAGTTCAGTTTGATATTGGTGCATCACATTTTTTAGATCTTATTGTTTGGTAGACAAAATTAACCTAAAACCCTCGTATTTAGTTATTCCTTAAGGGTTACAAATCCGATAGGAGGGTATATGAGTCTTGGGATGAGATGTGATCACTTAGAGTTTGAACTGTTAGGTTATACATTTTCTTGCATTTTGTATGTATTTGATTCCGTAGGGTTTGGAATTATTTTGGATATGGATTGGTTAAGTAAATATGATGGTAAGATTTTTACCATGATAGGAAAATATCACTTAGATACCCTGGTTATAGTGATCGGATTATATACTCCATAGAAAACCCTAGTTTTAGAGTAAATGCCTTGTTGGGTGTTTTGGGTAAATGCCTTAGTTGGAGATCATGTTTTCGTCAAGGTGTCACTAATAAAAGGTGTAATTAGATTTGGAAAATTAGAAAAATTAGCACCAAGATTTGTTGGACCATTTCCTATTATAGAAAAGATAGGGAAACTCGCATAAAGAGTAGAGTTACCGAATAGTTTGGCAGGAGTCCACAATGTCTTTCATGTTTCTTATATAAGGAAGTGTATTCGAGATCTAGAAACTAGTATTGCACCGACTATGCTAGATGATTTAGTAGTGGAATTGGATATGGCTATAGTTAGAAAACCAATTCTATAGTCGTGAGGGATGAGAAGAGAATAAGGAACAAGAAAGTCAGATTAGTCAAAGTTCGGTAGAGTGACAACACGAGAGACTGTACTTGGGAAACTGAGAGCAGAATTAGATTTACTTATCCTGATTTGTTTCATGGTATGTTTTACCTTTATTTTTGACTGTTATGGCTACCCTATCGCAATTTCGAGGACGAAATTCTTTAAGGAGGGGAGTCTGTAATGGCCCTAATTTTGAGTAACATTATTTAGAACGTTTAATCAGATAAATTAAATGAAATAATGTAGATGGTTAAGGGATTGAGATTTTTTTAATCAATAAGGGGCCATGCCTTCACAAAGATAAGCAAAAGAGAATTAAAATTAAGCAAGTAGAAGGAATATCATAAGTGGCAAAATAGGAATATGTTATGTTCTTATACCCTACCCATCTTACCTTCATTCTTTGTTCATTTTTACAATTGCAAACAAAACTAAAACCCTTGTAAGCTCTGCCGACCCTCATTAAGAGAATCAAGAAGAAGAAAAGCTAAGATTCAAGTATAAAGCTTAAGCAAATCAATCAAAAGACAAATCTCGACTTTCTTAACCCTAAGCTAAGGTGAATAATGATCTTATATCTCATTTTTATTGATTTCGGTTTCAAGTTCAGATTCAAATTGATTTGGCAAATAATATGTCGGGATATGATTGTTTAAATGGATAGATATGCTTGTTGATGATTTATATTACGTCATATAGATTTTATGATAAGTTTGATTTGAAAAACCTATTAAATAACATCCAAATGACTTGCGCTTTTGATATATGGTCGAGAACATTGTTTATGAAGTAGGTTTCAAGCTTCATAATTTTCTAAGCAATTGGTTGATTTGTTAAGGATTTTTATGGAAGAAAATAGCCAATATTGGATTTAAATTAATTATGCCAATTATATATTGCTTTTGGGTCTGAAATTTAAATATGTTAGAAATCATATTAGAAGTGAATTTATGATAATATTTAGGGAACTTTCCTATGTATTTTACAATGGATATAAAATTATTTAAGGTATGAGACTTAAATGTTTTATATGTTTTTATCAAAGAGAAGGGCTTAGTTGTTAAATATGTTAATATGATGACTTCTAAATTCAGCAGCACTTTTAGAAAAGAATTTTTGATAAAGAAATGGTAATCGATTGTATTTTGACAAATAAGGCTAGTTAGTTGAAAAGCAATTACTCAAAAAAGGCTATAAAAAATAGTTTTGCTAAAATTTACTATATCGCCACTTCCATAAATAGCTTCGACACCCTACCTTCGCCCATGACCAAGTCGAAACCAATGCACATGGTATCAAACCATTGATACATAGTGAATCGGAGAAAGGAGTAAGGTACAACATCAAAACTATGCTTTCAAAGGGGTAGAAGCCAAACTTATTAATTTTAAACTATTTTCGTTTATAAACGATGCTTTTGAAAAGGTTAGAGTTAGCTTTCAACTTAATAAACTTGCTTTTACATAAAAGGGCTTTCGAATGAGTTGCCACCTTTATGTTGTAAAAGAAGCTTTCCAAAGGACAAAACCCATGCTGCCGCATTCAAACCTTTTGAATCAATGCTTTTGAAAGGGTGCTTTCGCCTTTATACTCTAAAGCTGCCTCCTCATGCTTTCGAAAAGGGTGGTTTAATTTCTTTCAAAATGGTTTCAGAGGCGATGGTTTCGAGGGGTTGGTTTCGAAACCATCCACTTTCTTTTACTTAGGACCAATGCTTTCGCCCCAGTTCTTTACGACCCTTAGTTATATTAAAAGTTAAACCCAACAGTTTCAAAAGGAATGGTTTTTAATGGTTTTGAAGCAATATTTCCACAAACTTTTAGTTGAACTCAGTACTTTCGAAAGGTGTGTTTTGAGTGAAGAATTCCAATGTTTTCGAAAGGGTTATTTAGAGTATTTGAATAGAGGGTTTTCAATGCTTTCGAAAGACGATGTCTAAGGTTTAAATAATGATTTCAAAAGGTCTATTTTCAAAGGTTTCGTAAGGTATGCTTTGCCTTTCCAGCCTAGTAATTCATTATATAGTAGTTAACTCACTTATAAGGGGTACTTTCAATGAATTCGAAAGGGATTGTTTAAAGTTTTTAAACAAAGGTTTCAAAGGGTTTATGTAACAGCCTGTATCTCCATACCCCTTGCATCGACAATAATCACATGTATCTAACTCAAGTCGAATGGAAATACAAATCATTAGTGGTGAAGAAGAAAAAATAAAAGGAAAAAACAATAAAGAATCTCACAAACGACAGTGGAATAAAATATATATATATATATATATAATAATAGAATTTTATACAAATGAATCTGTAGCTGTTAATATATATACAATTACTAGAGTACAACAATCAACAAATCAATCTGGACAGTTATAATAACTTGTCCGCATCAGTGATGACTATACAGTCTACACACACTAGAATATAATCAAGTACGTGATATACATTTGAAATCCTCTAACTCATCTCCTGAGCTCCATAGCATCCAAACCTGAATCTGTAATACTCGGTCTGACCCAAGCATTATAATAAAATAACACCCGAGTCGGTTTGGAAAACCAGCATGAGAAAACACACCCAATTTGAATTATTAATGTTATCAAAATACTTTGAAAACAAAGGTATCTCGAAAGACCATGCCACACATAAACACGACGGATTTTTACTTTACGATAACCAAAACATCTTTATAGAAAATCCAGTGATATTATAATAGTGTCCAAGTACAAATACTTATTAAAACAGCTGAAACTGTTACATTGATTAAATTCTAGCATACTAGGCTCTACAATCAAAACCGTAAAGGCTCATAGTGGATATTGGATTTCATATAATGACTGGGCTACTGGGGTACTACCCATCACAGTACACCTCTAGAAAAATGTACCGAAGACCTCGTCGGGATCCCCTGCCAACACAAGATCGGCCTACCCCTAACCTGGATAGTACCGAATATGTTATCACCCCGGGTGTTCCCACCCTAATCAAGCGCTCTCATTTCCATTCACAACCATATCCATAATTATAATATAATATATCCAGGGTATCTAGAAAAGTGATAACATACCCTACTCAGGTGCGACCTACTTAGCCTTCCTGCATCTCCCATATTTTAGTCATTACCTATCGATGAGGCTTGAGGCTACGTTTACGTATAGAATAGCATTCATTCTTGGAATGCTAACACAGCCTTCCAGGCAAGCAATGCAATGATACAATTCATCCATACAAGTTGTTTTGGGTCTGAACAAACCGAATCTCCCTCAATATCACCATCTTCATTATCTTTGAGATATCACAATTCGTAATGCACAAACCGGATCGAAGTGGTTTTCAGATAATTAAATCTGATCCATGTCTCTTCAAAACGATTAACGATTTTGGTCATATTTGATAGTCGGTTTTTTAGCTATCAAAGAACATCCATAAGCAGTCACTAGACCCCATTTTATAAATTTTCCAAACATTCATTTTAAAATATCTTTTCAAAGATAAATATATATATATATATATATATATATATATTCAAAAATCTTTTAGTATTTCAATATTTGAAAAAAAACATTTTCGAATACTTACATCCATATAGGATATTTAAATCCATACCAACACTTAGAATATTTCTTTCAATTCCATTTAAACCCTTTGAGAAATATTTCTAGAATAATAATCTTATAGTTAAATATTTCAAATCTTCCCAGTTCAATACTTAAAAAATATTTATAAGTATATTTTTCCTAAAATCACTTTATTTCCAACACTTAGGAAATATTCCCTTTTATTTAATACTTCTCAAAATCCATATAATCCACTTGAAATTTCCTTAACCCATTTATAACGGATTCGATAAGTTTTCGGAATTTATTAATTAATCCCATTTAAAATTTCCAAGATCAATTATACTCGTCTATAATCTCAACTACCCATTTCCAACTTCTTTTGTATGAATTTTAATTCATTTTCAAAGTTTCGGTATTTTAAATACTTAGAAATTCCTTAAGTTTCCCTGAATTCCATTTTGAGAATTTCTCTTATAAAATCACACCTATTAATACAAATCTAAAGAAGATTATAAATAAATTTCAATCATTTCAAAACTATATATATATATAATATAAGTATTGCTAAGGAATAATAATTTATTTTTAAAACATGTTTAAGCAATTATTTAAAATATTAAAATACTTTACATAACGTCAATAACTCAATTCCAATTCATTTTTAAATAAAACAAATCAATTTTCAAGATGATTATAAAAATTAGAATTTATTTCAATTATTATTAAATATTTGAAAAAAAATCCACTTTTCGAAGTATTCCAATGCTAATTAGTTTTAAATTACATAGTTCAGTAAGTAAAATTTTCCTTTTAAAACAAACTTAACTTCTTAATATAAATATATCTTTAAAATCTCAATAACCAATTTCAATTTATAAATCCCTCTCGATTCACAACACATCGATTTCATTCCGATTCCCTAACCATTCTCACATTTTAGAATAGAATCAACTATTTTCCCCAAAAACCTATTTTCATATCCCGATATAAATTCATCCTGTGAAATTATATTCCCAATTTATTAATTGATATCATTTCCCTTATTTATAAGCATCATTTATAAATTTATACCCTTATTCGGGTTTTACTTATTTATAAAAAAGTTTCATTTATAAAATCTCATTTTTGTAAATCTATTTCTTAATAAATTCCATTTATATTTCAAATCTTTTTTTAATATCGATTTCAACTTCCTTTCATATTTTTCAGAATATCATCTACAAATCCCTTTATATGATTTATTTCAAAAATATCTATTTCAAACAATTCACGAAAAGTTAAGTACAACCAAAATCAAATATTATCCTATTTATTTATTCTAACTCAATTCCTTTAAATTTTAGAAATAATATTTATGGTATTTAAAATAAAAAATTTAGGCCAGTGCTACTATAGCATCCAAATATTCAAATCACACAACTATCTGTAACAGATTATTCAATTCCATCATATATTACTATATATGAAAAAAAATCAACATATATTTAGGTAATCCAGTTGGATCCCTCCAACCTGTTTTCCTACATCCACAGATGTTAGATAATATAAAATACCAATCCCACTTCGAGGGGGATATCGCGGTAATATAGGGTCATCCGCTATTATGCAGGGAGCATAGGGTCTCATCCGCTCCAATAGTGGTAAATATATCCAACTACTAATATATATACTAATATAACATCCAAATGATAATAATAATTTATAAATTCATCCAATCAACCAGTAATTAACTTGAACATTTTAAAATTAATACTGGTAATTCAAATGAGTGAGATTTTACTCACCCTGATTATTTTAATTTGCTGCTCGTTCCAAATTTTAAATTAAATCGAATCGACATTCGATTTAATCTAAAATTTTCAGCTGACTCTGAAATATTCTAAATTAGTTCCATAGCTAAGCTAACGTCGATATGAGCCTAATGTGACCAACCACGTTTAATTCTGGAATCTTGTGAGGGAGTTATAAGCTTCCTAAGATAATGATTAATTTAAGAAAATAAAATTTCACCTATTGCATTCTTAAAAAATATGATTACCACTATGCCAAATGTTAATCCATCTTCCCCAAATCCCGCTACCTTCCCTGTACACGCATGAAGAGGATACACCGTGCACATCATCCCCATGTCCATCGATTCTAGCATTCAAATTTGCCGAACTTCATCCTTCGACGGACTCGACTACCCTGCCACCAAGACTTGGCCTCAGCTCCACCCCATCGAAACGCGATATCACCCTGACCTTCTCTTGAGCAAAACGCGAATGTTTAGATGTCGCATCCCACCACAACACGCCGCAACCTCCCATGTTTGCCGCAAGGTGTCTCTTCCTATGCGAGTTCGAATCATCCCTCTGCTCTTCGAATCGATGCTCTAACCCCAAATCTCCCAAAGCCCTAGTCGAACTGCCCCAGCTCACCATCCTAAATCACAACCACAATATCTATACGCACTCCGCCGTTACTCGGTTGCGAGATTCAATTTTTATATCGTCGGATTCTCATTTTTATTCGTTGTTTTGAAAGAGGAAGACGCTCGCGATTTAAAAATAAAGGAGAAGTCGAAGAGCAGTAGGCTTGCATTGTTGATTTTAAATTAAAGGAGGCTGCTCTTCTTTCTTTTTTTGAATTGGTTTTTCAAAAATCACTTTTGTTTTCATTTCTTCTCTACTTTCAAAAGATGAGAAGAGGGAAGGGAGAAGACTTGTGTTTAAAAATTAAAGGGAATGGCGGCTACGTACAGATAGGTCAGCCCATGTAGGGTGACTGAAATTGGCATATAAACGGCTGAGTTGACTTTGAACTTTAAAATATTATTGGATTCAAAATTATCTTGTTCCCATAACTCGAAATCTTGAACTCCTATCAGGCATGCCGCCCGACATTTCCAATGTTATACCCCTATTCTGAATGTAATGGAACAAGTTTCTATCCGTAATTCGACTGTATGAAGAAGATTGCTTTTTAAAACGACTATTTAAATTAAACTAAACTAAATTATTCCGGGGGTTTTCAGATCACACGACCAAACGATAAATCCAAACGCTACGAAATTTGAATTCCTATAAAAATACACTATTACGGATCCAATGGAACTTGTTTCGTCGAATTCTGAGACCATGCCCCGAACCGCTATTTTAACGTGTCGATTAAATCAACTGTAACGACCCGTAATTTTCGATAATTAAAATTTGTTAATTTAATAAAAAATTGGTGATTTAATGTTGTGAGAAATAAAATCTTGTGATTTAATAAATAGAATATAATTGGAGTGAAATGTAATAGTATCAATTTAAGCTAATATCAATTTAAGGTAACCTATAATTGCTTTAAATGTGATTCCAATTAAATAAAATGATTAGAGGTTATAATTGGTTATATAGTGTAAATTAATGGTAATAATATGTGTATTAATTGATAATTGAATTTAAAGGAGAAATTGATAAGTTAAATGTTGTATTGATCTAATGAATTAATAAGTAATAAATTGTAATTGCATAAAATTAGTGTTGTATCAATAACTATATCATTTGTTTGTAAATAATAAACTAACAAGTGTTATTAAATGTAGAAATGGTGACAATTGGTATTTCTTACCAATTTAATTAATCGATTAAAAATAAATGTAAATAAATGTTACAATAATGCGAGTTAAGACAATAACTGCAAATTGGGAATGTAACAAAATAGAAATGTTAATTATATTCACAAGGGGATAATTAATCAAATAACAAGAATGAAACAAAGATGAATTAAGTTATTGGGATTTTGAATTATAATAAAATTTACATAAATTCGATGTAATTGAAATATTGCAACTAGTGTGTTGAAGAATGATAATTGTAGAATATTAGTGTAATATTAGCGTAACAAGATATAAATAATGATAACTATGTGTGTAGAGTAATAATTGTTAGAATAAAAGATTGAAATCTAATTAAATCAATTTATTGGAATTATAATACAATTAATTAGAATTTATTGTAATTAAATATTGTGGTTAATATAAAAAAGGCGTCAATTATAGAAAATGAGGATAATAAGAAAGAAACCTATGTTGACAATTTCATAAGGTATTGGTTGATTTAATAGTAGGAGTGTAAATCAAAATAAAAGAATAAAAATGAATAAGTTAAGTAAAGGAGTAAACATATGTTTATTTATTTTAAATGTTTGGTAGCTGAAAGATTGATTGCAGAGGTGAAAAACTATTATTTAGTAAGAAATGTGTAATTACTGTTTGTATCCAATAGTGTATAAATATGTTTAAATTACTATTAAATAGGAAATAATTTTTCTACTTCTCATTTCATTCATTTAGTCAATTTTTAAACTTAATCAACTGAAATTAATGTAATTGGAAATTTTCAATTAATAGGAGAGAGAATACAAAATTGTAAATTAATAGGTGTAATTAAAAGTACTTTACGTTTTGTGAAAATATAAGGAAAGTTTGATTTAATGAAAAGAACATTTACATCAAATAAAATGAATGTTTCATTTGTGGATGTGGGTTTAATTTCATTAAAATAAAGAATAGAATGATTGATTTTAAAGGTAGAAATATATGTTTATTTGAACTGTGTTTAGCTCGTAGATTGATTACAAGAATAGGAAAATAATCTATTTCAGAATGTTAATTAGTACTCTTGTGTATAAACAACAAATTTATAAACGTGCTTAAATAAACAATTGTTCTATTTTTTCATTTATTTTAGTTTTTTGTTTTTAAATTTAACTTTGTAAGTAATTGCAATTAATGTAATTCAAATATTTTAATTAAAAGGAAAGAAAACGTTGATTGCAATTAATAGATTTAATAAAAGAAATGCATGTTTTGTGTTAAACAAAAAGGGTGTTTTAATGGAAATAAAAGATCATTTTGGCAAAACCAAATTGAATGTTTTCATTTTTAAGGCAAGTATAGTTTTTTTATTATGCATAGATAAAAACGTAAATGCATACAAATTTGAATATTATTTGAGTTAATGAAGATAATTTTGTTACCTTTCAAAACATTTGAATTCCTAAGGTTTGTTGGTAGTGTACATCTGGTCCATGCATTCCTTTATCATTATTATAATACATACCATATTTCTTTCCTCATTTTTGTTGTTTCGTCAGTGTCGTTTATTTCCTTCCTCTTTTTCCTGAAGCTACATCTTCTCAAACGTGAATTTCATTTTATACGTATACATATTTTTTTAACCTTTCTTCACCTCTTTACACCATGTCTTACCTCCAATTCCAAAAAAATGTGAGTTCATTGTTTTCTCCATCTCATTTCATATTTCTACAGCCACTTCAATTCTTTTCATTTTGTTTTTCTGTAGCCTTCTTCCACAACCTTATATTTTTGTTTTTATTTTGGTAGCCTATATTTCCTAAAGCCTTCATTTTAGAAACATGACATTCATTTTTGTCCATCCACCTTCATTTCTTTATTATTAAATAACCTACCACTTTATTTATTTTTTGTTTTTTGTTTCTCCTAACACCTCATATTCATTTAGTTCAAATTATTCTTTGCTGAAGCTATAATCTCATCAGCAGATTGTTCATGTTTTTTTAATTGTTTTTTCATTTTTTTTGTCACCGCTTCGTTTCCTATGTTTAGATCTCCATTTCAAATCTTCCTTCTCTTGAATCATTTTAATGTGAACTTGCAAATTCAAAAGCTTTCATTTTGCAAATTCAAAAGCTTTCATTTTTGCAAATTCAAAAGCTTTATTTTATGAAACACGAGTTTCATTTTTTTATTTTTCCTACATGTCCTACCTACATCTTAGTTTGTTCTTTAATCTTTGCTCGAAGCCTTATCTTGAGAAAAATGTAAGTATTAAACTTTGTTTTTTTATTATATTAACGTGTACTAATTATTATTTTAATATTATTTCTTGTAACGTGAATATCTTTTGCATATAAACTTCGATTCACATGCGATTTCTTCTATTGGAATTTTGGGCTTTTATTCGGATTTCAAACCGATTTAAAATCAAATATGAGTGTTTTAACCCACCCACAACTTCTAAAATTTCTTATGTTAGTTAAACTAAATTTGTTATGTGGTTAGAAATTTATTGATTGCTGTTTGGTATGTTAAATTGTCATTATGATTAAATTTGACTTTATTGCATTTAATTATCGTTTAATTTAATATTGAATTTAAATTGTCAAATTAATATTTGTGTTGACAAACAGTTATCTATTGATGTTTACTGATTGAGTTGGATGATGTAACGACCCGTTAAACTTGATAATATTAAATGAATTAAATTAATATAATTTCCAATCTAATGTAGAATAAATGTAGGAGTTAGATAGTAACTGGAATTAAAAGGTTAACAATTGAAATGTTTATATGGCAATAGATAGAATAACGAAAATTTGAGTTGTGGTTATAAGATTTAATTGGTTGTGAAATTAATACTAGAGGAACGCTAAATGAAAACTTTAGCAACGGCAATTAAAGCTTAATTATTGTTAAATTGAATGAAAACCTAACTGAGATAGTGTAAGATGTATATCTTTGTGTAGTTGTATATGTATAGGAGATTTAAATGTATAGTTAATTATGAATTGTAGAAACGGTTATTTAATCTAATTGTTGAAAAATTAGGTGAAATATAAATAGGGAAATAGCGTAATTGTTGCACTTGAATAAAAATAAATTTACGAATTTATGACAAGAATTTAAATTTCCTATCTGTTTATATATATTGGTAAAATTGTAACTATATGGGAATTTAGGAAGTAAAATAAATGGCAGTGAGGGATATCCAATTCAATGCAATACAAAGGTGATTGGGACGACTGTTGGGTTTAATGGAGTATATATAAACAGTGAAAATCATTATAATCCCTTAATTTAATACGATTGTTTAATTAATACTAAAAGAATAAAGTTGAAATAGTATTAGTGTAATAAAAACTTTGATAGATTGCAATTGTATAATGGAAGTAAATTGTTAATAAATGAATGTAAATATTAACAAATTTATGGAAATAAAATATAAAGGAATGTTGGATAGAACATAAGTGAATGAAATTTGATAGTACGTTAATTTGGAGGTAATTTAAGAAAGAATAACAACCATTATAAATTTCCTAACTTATTTGTCAATGAATGTATTTGGGAATAGAGTTCTTTTATATGTTGAATAGTTATAATGTTGTTATTAAGAATGAACGTTACTTTATTAAGTATAAATATAGTAACGGAAGTATGAATAAATTTATAGAAACGTAAGACTTACTTTAAGGTAATATTTGAGTGTAGACTTCTGAAATAGATTTGACAACAATAATTATTGTTCGTTACCTATCTTATTTGTTGTTAAGTTTATTTCGAAATCAAATTCCAAATGTATTCACTAAATTTTTGCAGTTGCGTAGTTTTGGTTTGTAATTGCAGTAGTTAGTTCTATAAGGTGAGGTCTATACTAATTTTATTTTAGTTGGACCATTGGTTGATATAGACTTTAGAAAGCGAGATTTATAATTTTTAATTTGAGTATTAAATTCAACAAATGGTATTTATTATTACAAATAAAATGGAATTAAACGTAAAATATTAATTAAAATGGAATTTGTAAACATTATAGTGAAATTTTGAACTAATGTTAGTAGCATTTTTATTTTAGGTAAAAGTTTAGAATATAAAGGTTAAAAATCTATCTGCTTATTTGTTAATGGGATTAGGATCGGTAATAGGTGGTAATAATTAAATGAATGTTACACTAATTGAAAGTGGAGTAACGTTCGTTTAAAAGTTGAGAAATTATAGGAGCATGTTTATTAAGCGTTACTTTAAAATTTATGTTTGATTGTGAAATTTATACGAGAAGTTGCAAAGTAATGATTAAGAAAGAATACAAATAAATTGTTTATAACCTAAAACTTAAGGGTAGTTAAATGTTGAAATTGAATCTAATCAATTGGAAACTTAATTAAATTGGGTTCAATGTAAATAAAGGGTTATTTTAAGAAATTGAAATAAGTATTATAATTGGCAAATTTAGTTACTTTAAAGTGAAACGGAAGATATTAACGCAATAGTTTGAATGCAATATTTAATTCATCTAATTTATATTAAAGATTCGTTAGATTAATTTAATAGAAATTTTGGGACATTTAATAGATAATTGCTGATTTTGAATGGAATTAAAGGAATTACTGAAATCGAAATTTAGCAACTTTTAAACCTTTGCAATTGATTTTGGATATAAAGAGTCAATGGAAATTTGTGGATTAATTTATGAATTCATGAAATCAGTGTATTGACTTAGTTGTAACTATATGTAAATGTACGCAATAAGGTTGTGCAATACCAATTATTTGGATTCAAATTTATATTAAATATAATGTTGGTAGCAATTGGAATTTACCGTTTTGCAAAATAAATGAGAAATCAAGTCAAATGTAAATTATATCGTAAAGGATAAATTCATTTAAACAGTAAGATTTTTAAATAAATAAACGTTTCACTTAGGTTTCATTTGGATAATTTATGTAGTATAATGGGAAAGCAATTGAAATTGATTACCCTAAATTTGTGCAGTTAGGGTAGTTTTGATTTGTCACTTAAGATGGTAAATTCTATAAAATGTGATAAATGTAGTTTTAATTAAATTATGACGATTGGGTATTTAAGAAGTGATAAAACAAAATTTATTGATTTATTTGAAATTAAATTGTGGATTTATTTCAAATAAGTGAAATTTATGTTTAACTATTACATCAATAGGAATTAATCTAATTTAAGGATATGTTAATATGAATTGGGCAAAAGGGTGTTTGGACTAGGGAATAATATTAATCTGTTTTAGAAACCTTAAATATAAAATGGGAAGTAGACAAGATTTAACATTACAACCATTTATACAAAATCCAGGATGTGTGTAGAAGTATTTATGGAATAAAACGTAAACAATTGTTGGATAAAAAGAGTAGGAATCAACATTTATTTATTTAATTGGATATAACTACGATAGTATGATTTATTGCATTTAAATGAAATCTAATATATAGAACATTGCCTAAAAATGAAGAATAGATAAAATTAATGATAAATCTATATACTATATAAGATTTATTGATTTAAAGACAAAAGGGGCAAGATGTATAAATTAGATTAAGTGCAACCTTCAGTAAATAAAATTTGATGGAATAAGAACATTTGGGTAATTTATTTCCAATTAAATCAATTCACGTTTCAAAATTTAATGCTAGTTTATTACATATATGTTTATGCCTAAATTTGAACTTATGTTTAGATCCAATCCGATCCATCTATTATGTTTCAGCCTTGTCTATATATAACCTGTTATAAACCCTAGCCACTCCTTATTTTCATTTTTCTATACGTAGATCTCCTTCTCAACTCCTCATTCTAATGGCAGAAAAAAAACCTAATTCTCAAATTCAAAAAAAAAAAAATTCAAAAAAAAAAAAAATTTGGATCTGCAGCAGCTTCTGGTCGCGCTTCGGGTTTCAGGGGAGAAAACCCTAGAGAAACTTCGGGTCAGGAAGAAAATGACTCGGGTCGCTCTGGGTCGTTTTGGCGAAAACTCCAAGCAAGCACCGGGGAATTGAGGCGGCACACCGAAGTCGAACCCGAAGTCGACCCAGGACCAAAATTTTCCATTTTTCAAATTTTCATAACTTTTGCATACGAGCTCGGATTCGCGCGCGGTTTGTTTTGATGGGATCGTATCGGAATTTCTGACATTTTGGCACTAGTTTGGATGAATTTGGATATTGTCCAAATTTTGGGTTTAAATTGGATTTGAATTCAATTTAAATTCAAAAAGGTGAGTGTTTTAACCCACTCACAACTACTAGAAGCTTTTATGTTTGTTTAAATTAATTTTAGAAATGAATAGAAATTTATTTATGAGTATTTGGCATGTTTATTTTATTCATATCTGTTGAATTGCATTTATTTAATTTAACAGTTAATTTAATTAATTTATTGCGTATAAATTTACAGTTAAAATTTATTTGTTTGGATATGAACTGCTAGTTAACAGTTATATAATTTATTACTGAATATAGACTGTAGATTAATAGCTGTTAAATTTAATTTGAATAAAATTGCCAGTATTACCTATTATGTAGTACCAAAAATAATATTGTTATTGATTGATATTGATTTATGATTGCGATTTGGATGATGGATGATGTTGATGAATGGATGTTTATTATATATCATTAAATTGCAAATTATCATGCATATTTCCTTTCATTCAGGATTGTGGTTTGAAATGATATACAACCACAAAATTTTATATCTTTTAAATTGCGGATTGAAATGATAAATATCCGTATCACTTGACCATAGGGTAGAAAATTATATACAGGCACCGCGGTATATATATAACTATTTAAATGTGATTTCTATGGTTTGGATGGAATACGGTTTATAATAATCTTAAATTTTATATTGTATAAATATTTTTCTTCCATATATATATACATATGAAGTTGAAAATTTTGAAATTAATAGGTGTATAAAAATCTTTATTAAAAATGGAAGAAAAATAAGAAAATGGAGTTTAATAATTTATATCATATGTTTAAATGTTAAGTTTGGAAATTTTAAGATATGATATTTATAATTGGATTTTTCCCAAAATAAATTGAAATGAATATTCTAGTATAAGTTGAATTGGGAAAAATATATATTTTTTATTACTAGAAATTGAAGTCTTATTATTTATGGATTTTATATGAATATTCAAGACTAATTAATAGAACAATTGATTTGTTGAAAGCATAAAATCCAACTTTAGTTTGAAATATTGATACTCAAAATGGATATACGAATATATAAATAAATTGAAGTGGTTTTGGAACTTGAGAGAGATAATATAAATTTTGGTTTAGACTTTAATAAAGAAATGTATTTGTAAAGCCATGAGAACTATTTTCTTTACAAAGTAACATTTAAGTTAAACCTTAATTCATATACCGTTGAATGTCCAAACCATTCAAGTTTTTAGAAGTTATGGTTTTAAATTATGATTTTCAAAATATTATGCTTTGAAAATATTTGATTTTCAGACGTTATGAAGTTAAAGCATTATGATTTTGAAAAAGAATTATATTTGGGATAAGTGATAAAATATGGTTTAGGGTTTTGAAATGATATCGTATTCATGGTTATGAAATGGAATGTTTATTCTGGTTTTAAAGTATGAGCTATTTTTAAATGACCGCGGTGTTATAATAACGATGGGTTGGCAAAGAGACCGGGATCGGATATGGACATACTCTCTGTCGATACCGAAAACCACTTTGACTAACCGTGTACGCGGTGGAGATTCCAGAATGAAGTAGGTGGTGGCGACGTTTCCTGTAAGGTAAATACGTGGACCCGACTCCCGTGAGTTGGCATAAGTTGGCTAAAACATGAGCGATTCTCAGGCCAATGAGGTCATTCCTCTGATCGGACCCTCCTCTTCGATATTATACTTTGATTTTGGATTGATTCAGTGGCCACTTCTATATTTGGATTTTGGGGAGTTAGTCCGAGGTGGGCGGTAACTGCGGCTACGCGTTTCCACCAGCCTGGATAGCAATTGGTATATCTACCCTGGCATTGCCTAGTTGTGCCGTGTCACCTACCATACCGAGCCTTTACTACGAGTTTCTATTTGTGTCGTACCTATGGAGTATCCTCTGGTAGCTTCCCGATCAGGAGGTATTACGGTACTGTATAGACTATTGGCATTATTTGTGTTAAGGGCTATATGGGTAACCCCGTAACGCTATTAAAAAGTAAGTTTATTTTATAAATAGACACTATTATAATAGCGCAATATACTACATAGTAAATAGTTTAACGGATCCTTAGGAGATGTAAATCCCGAACATCTCTTGAGTTACTGTACTCATATTTATTTCTGTTAATTTAACTCACATAAGATCTTTTAGTCTGACTCGAGTGTTTTTCTCTTTTCAAATTCGCTCGGGTCAGTCCGAGCGTTTCAGGATCGAAGATTTAGCTTTGGAGGACGAAGACGAAGAATCCGTATTATATTATTTATAGTATTGCACCACACTCTAAATTTCCGCTGCATTGATTGTATTGGTATGTGTAACTCTGATATTCATTGTATAAGTAAAATAAATATTTTGTAAACAGTTATCATGAACTGTATATTGATTATTATATTTTATCCTTCCGCTGTGAGATTCTATTTTGTTTTATTTCTTCTCTGTTTTTTTTTCTTATTTACCCCATAACAATCCGCCCTTGCGTATGCTTTGAATTGGCACGTGTGTCGGTTTAAAGTGTGCGAAAAGGCGAGATGTTACAGTTGGTATCAGAGCTTTGGTTTAGCGATAAACTTTGGCTTTGTGGGGTTTGACTTTTTGTTAATAGGGTAGTAATACCCTATGGGAGTCGCTGAGTGTATATATATGAGGGAGCGTACTTGTTAGTGTTATAAAAAGATTTTAATATTGTGTTAATCTGTTCCGCTTTGTATTTATAAATTCTGGTTGATGCATGGGACGCTATGTCATCAATAGGGATTTCTAAACACTTAATAGGACAGACCGACATAATATTTGTTTTTAATATAGGTGAATGAAATAATTTTGCCTATTATATTTTCTATATATAAAAATATTTTTATAAAGATATATATATATATATATATATATATATATATATATATATATTTGGTTGCTATAGATTGGGTGTTAGGAAATAAAAATATTTATAACAATTGAAGCTAAGTTGAAATTATAATAAATCAAATTGGAGATTTTAGAACTTAAGTCCGGGATTTTGAAAATCTGCTTTCAAAGGATTTATGAAATATAATGATTTGGTCTATAAGTATTTTCTTATATAAATATTTAGTATAATTCGGAAGAATTGTTTTAAAGAAAATTTTGGAGAAAATAAATTTTGTACTTTCCTCTCTGTCGCTAGAAAATAATTTCGGTGATGGCGGCCGCATCATCGACTTTCATTTTCGAGTTTCGAAGGGGAAAGGCCACTATAGTAAATTCTACTGCAGATTTATTTTGAAATCATCTAAAATTTAATTGTTTTAAAATATAATTAGAGATATATAAGTTGTAAGAAATTATTTATCTATTATTTTTAAAATAATTTTAAAATTTGACCCGGTATTTAATTCTTAATTTCCATTAGTTAATTGTTTCAATTATAGTAGTGAAACAGAATTTAATTAATAATTGAAACCCTAAATAAAATAAGAGTCTTAAATGCTAAGTTATAGAGGAAGTTAAAAATTTTTACTTATAAGAAAGAAGTAAAGATTTGTTGAACATTTAATTAAATTAAAAGAAGAGATAAAACTTGTATAAGTTCTTTTGCATTTTCTATAACATATATAACTTACCAATATGAAAGGTTGAAATGTTAATTAAGAGATTGGAATAGAATATTATACTAGTAGAATTTTTGAAAATAATGAAGTATTCAATGAATTGCTATTAAAAATAAGAACTAAATGGTATAAACTTAAGCAAAAAAAGAAGAAGAGAAAATCAAACCACTGAAGCCTGAAATAAAAGTATAATAAGCTAATTTGGTGTTGGTTTGAATTGTTTTGTTTGATGTATGTTCGTTGGGTAAGGAATTTGAAGTTGTTGGATGAATAAATAATCTATCCTTGTTCCATCTACGACTGTTGAGTAAAGGATGCACTTGATAGTTATTTTTCATTTTGTACAATTTCAGAATTTGAACCTGAACAACTAATTGTTTGGTTGATTGAATGATTGTTTGTTTGTGGTGTGTGCTGTTTGTTAAAATTTATGGTTGTTGCATGTGATGGGATATGAATGATTGAATCTACTTGAATATTTCACTTTGGTATAAATAGTTAACCTTTTAGATTATATAAGTGAAATACAGGTGATGGAAGCAACTGCTACTACTTTTGGTTCCATAATAATAAGCATATATTGCCCGACAAATAGGTACGTTTCCGGATTTCGTTTTATAGCGTTATTTTATATAATTGCCCATATTGGGCTATAATATTTTGATAATATATGTATATATTTGTATATTTTGATATTATATTTTCTCCGGAGTCTCTCCGTACAAAGGAGACTCTGCCAAAATTTTCCGTAAATTTTAGACTTAGAATTTTGTTGAAAATATTTTCCCAACTTTAATAATTTAAGTATAAAAGAATATAATGATTATAAACAGGTATATTTTATTTAAGAAAATAAAGTTAGTAAATTATTGTTTAAGTTAATATTTGAAAATAAGATTACTGTTTTATTCTTCCTTCTCCCTTCTTTTTCCTTTTCGGGGACGAAAAGTTTTGAGTGGGGGAGATTGTAACGACCCGTTAAACTTGATAATATTAAATGAATTAAATTAATATAATTTTCAATCTAATGTAGAATAAATGTAGGAGTTAGATAGTAACTGGAATTAAAAGGTTAACAATTGAAATGTTTATATGGCAATAGATAGAATAACGAAAATTTGAGTTGTGGTTATAAGATTTAATTGGTTGTGAAATTAATACTAGAGGAACGCTAAATGAAAACTTTAGCAACGGCAATTAAAGCTTAATTATTGTTAAATTGAATGAAAACCTAACTGAGATAGTGTAAGATGTATATCTTTGTGTAGTTGTATATGTATAGGAGATTTAAATGTATAGTTAATTATGAATTGTAGAAACGGTTATTTAATCTAATTGTTGAAAAATTAGGTGAAATATAAATAGGGAAATAGCGTAATTGTTGCACTTGAATAAAAATAAATTTACGAATTTATGACAAGAATTTAAATTTCCTATCTGTTTATATATATTGGTAAAATTGTAACTATATGGGAATTTAGGAAGTAAAATAAATGGCAGTGAGGGATATCCAATTCAATGCAATACAAAGGTGATTGGGACGACTGTTGGGTTTAATGGAGTATATATAAACAGTGAAAATCATTATAATCTCTTAATTTAATACGATTGTTTAATTAATACTAAAAGAATAAAGTTGAAATAGTATTAGTGTAATAAAAACTTTAATAGATTGCAATTGTATGATGGAAGTAAATTGTTAATAAATGAATGTAAATATTAACAAATTTATGGAAATAAAATATAAAGGAATGTTGGATAGAAGATAAGTGAATGAAATTTGATAGTACGTTAATTTTGAGGTAATTTAAGAAAGAATAACAACCATTATAAATTTCCTAACTTATTTGTCAATGAATGTATTTGGGAATAGAGTTCTTTTATATGTTGAATAGTTATAATGTTGTTATTAAGAATGAACGTTACTTTATTAAGTATAAATATAGTAACGGAAGTATGAATAAATTTATAGAAACGTAAGACTTACTTTAAGGTAATATTTGAGTGTAGACTTTTGAAATAGATTTGACAACAATAATTATTGTTCGTTACCTATCTTATTTGTTGTTAAGTTTATTTCGAAATCAAATTCCAAATGTATTCACTAAATTTTTGCAGTTGCGTAGTTTTGGTTTGTAATTGCAGTAGTTAGTTTTATAAGGTGAGGTCTATACTAATTTTATTTTAGTTGGGCCATTGGTTGATATAGACTTTAGAAAGCGAGATTTATAATTTTTAATTTGAGTATTAAATTCAACAAATGGTATTTATTATTACAAATAAAATGGAATTAAACGTAAAATATTAATTAAAATGGAATTTGTAAACATTATAGTGAAATTTTGAACTAATGTTAGTAGCATCTTTATTTTAGGTAAAAGTTTAGAATATAAAGGTTAAAAATCTATCTGCTTATTTATTAATGGGATTAGGATCGGTAATAGGTGGTAATAATTAAATGAATGTTACACTAATTGAAAGTGGAGTAACGTTCGTTTAAAAGTTGAGAAATTATAGGAGCATATTTATTAAGCGTTACTTTAAAATTTATGTTTGATTGTGAAATTTATACGAGAAGTTGCAAAGTAATAATTAAGAAAGAATACAAATAAATTGTTTATAACCTAAAACTTAAGGGTAGTTAAATGTTGAAATTGAATCTAATCAATTGGAAACTTAATTAAATTGGGTTCAATGTAAATAAAGGGTTATTTTAAGAAATTGAAATAAGTATTATAATTGGCAAATTTAGTTACTTTAAAGTGAAACGGAAGATATTAACGCAATAGTTTGAATGCAATATTTAATTCATCTAATTTATATTAAAGATTCGTTAGATTAATTTAATAGAAATTTTAGGACATTTAATAGATAATTGCTGATTTTGAATGGAATTAAAGGAATTACTGAAATCGAAATTTAGCAACTTTTAAACCTTTGCAATTGATTATGGATATAAAGAGTCAATGGAAATTTGTGGATTAATTTATGAATTCATGAAATCAGTGTATTGACTTAGTTGTAACTATATGTAAATGTACGCAATAAGGTTGTGCAATACCAATTATTTGGATTCAAATTTATATTCAATATAATGTTGGTAGCAATTGGAATTTACCGTTTTGCAAAATAAATGAGAAATCAAGTCAAATGTAAATTATATCGTAAATGATAAATTCATTTAAACAGTAAGATTTTTAAATAAATAAACGTTTCACTTAGGTTTCATTTGGATAATTTATGTAGTATAATGGGAAAGCAATTGAAATTGATTACCCTAAATTTGTGCAGTTAGGGTAGTTTTGATTTGTCACTTAAGATGGTAAATTCTATAAAATGTGATATATGTAGTTTTAATTAAATTATGACGATTGGGTATTTAAGAAGTGATAAACCAAAATTTATTGATTTATTTGAAATTAAATTGTGGATTTATTTTAAATAAGTGAAATTTATGTTTAACTATTACATCAATAGGAATTAATCTAATTTAAGGATATGTTAATATGAATTGGGCAAAAGGGTGTTTGGACTAGGGAATAATATTAATCGGTTTTAGAAACCTTAAATATAAAATGGGAAGTAGACAAGATTTAACGTTACAACCATTTATACAAAATCCAGGATGTGTGTAGAAGTATTTATGGAATAAAACGTAAACAATTGTTGGATAAAAAGAGTAGGAATCAACATTTATTTATTTAATTGGATATAACTACGATAGTATGATTTATTGCATTTAAATGAAATCTAATATATAGAACATTGCCTAAAAAGGAAGAATAGATAAAATTAATGATAAATCTATATACTATATAAGATTTATTGATTTAAAGACAAAAGGGGCAAGATGTATAAATTAGATTAAGTGCAACCTTCAGTAAATAAAATTTGATGGAATAAGAACATTTGGGTAATTTATTTCCAATTAAATCAATTCACGTTTCAAAATTTAATGCTAGTTTATTACATATATGTTTATGCCTAAATTTAAACTTATGTTTAGATCCAATCCGATCCATCTATTATGTTTCAGCCTTGTCTATATATAACCTGTTATAAACCCTAGCCACTCCTTATTTTCATTTTTCTATACGTAGATCTCCTTCTCAACTCCTCATTCTAATGGCAGAAAAAAAACCTAATTCTCAAATTAAAAAAAAAATTCAAAAAAAAAAAAAAAATTGGATCTGCAGCAGCTTCTGGTCGCGCTTTAGGTTTCAGGGGAGAAAACCGTAGAGCAACTTCGGGTCAGGAAGAAAATGACTCGGGTCGCTCCGGGTCGTTTTGGCGAAAACTCCAAGCAAGCACCGGGGAATTGAGGCGGCACACCGAAGTCGAACCCGAAGTCGACCCAGGACCAAAATTTTCCATTTTTCAAATTTTCATAACTTTTGCATACGAGCTCGGATTCGCGCGCGGTTTGTTTTGATGGGATCGTATCGGAATTTCTGACGTTTTGGCACTAGTTTGGATGAATTTGGATACTGTCCAAATTTTGGGTTTAAATTGGATTTGAATTCAATTTAAATTCCAAAAGGTGAGTGTTTTAACCCACTCACAACTACTAGAAGCTTTTATGTTTGTTTAAATTAATTTTAGAAATGAATAGAAATTTATTTATGAGTATTTGGCATGTTTATTTTATTCATATCTGTTGAATTGCATTTATTTAATTTAACAGTTAATTTAATTAATTTATTGCGTATAAATTTACAGTTAAAATTTATTTGTTTGGATATGAACTGCTAGTTAACAGTTATATAATTTATTACTGAATATAGACTGTAGATTAATAGCTGTTAAATTTAATTTGAATAAAATTGCCAGTATTACCTATTATGTAGTACCAAAAATAATATTGTTATTGATTGATATTGATTTATGATTGCGATTTGGATGATGGATGATGTTGATGAATGGATGTTTATTGTATATCATTAAATTGCAAATTATCATGCATATTTCCTTTCATTCGGGGTTGTGGTTTGAAATGATATACAACCGCAAAATTTTATATCTTTTAAATTGCGGATTGAAATGATAAATATCCGTATCACTTGACCATAGGGTAGAAAATTATATACAGGCACCGCGGTATATATATAACTATTTAAATGTGATTTCTATGGTTTGGATGGAATACGGTTTATAATAATCTTAAATTTTATATTGTATAAATATTTTTCTTCCATATATATATACATATGAAGTTGAAAATTTTGAAATTAATAGGTGTATAAAAATCTTTATTAAAAATGGAAGAAAAATAAGAAAATGGAGTTTAATAATTTATATCATATGTTTAAATGTTAAGTTTGGAAATTTTAAGATATGATATTTATAATTGGATTTTTCCCAAAATAAATTGAAATGAATATTCTAGTATAAGTTGAATTGGGAAAAATATATATTTTTTATTACTAGAAATTGAAGTCTTATTATTTATGGATTTTATATGAATATTCAAGACTAACTAATAGAACAATTGATTTGTTGAAAGCATAAAATCCAACTTTAGTTTGAAATATTGATACTCAAAATGGATATACGTATATATAAATAAATTGAAGTGGTTTTGGAACTTGAGAGAGATAATATAAATTTTGGTTTAGACTTTAATAAAGAAATGTATTTGTAAAGCCATGAGAACTATTTTCTTTACAAAGTAACATTTAAGTTAAACCATTTAATTCATATACCGTTGAATGTCCAAACCATTCAAGTTTTTAGAAGTTATGGTTTTAAATTATGATTTTCAAAATATTATGCTTTGAAAATATTTGATTTTCAGACGTTATGAAGTTAAAGCATTATGATTTTGGAAAAGAATTATATTTGGGATAAGTGATAAAATATGGTTTTGGGTTTTGAAATGATATCGTATTCATGGTTATGAAATGGAATGTTTATTCTGGTTTTAAAGTATGAGCTATTTTTAAATGACCGCGGTGTTATAATAACGATGGGTTGGCAAAGAGACCGGGATCGGATATGGACATACTCTCTGTCGATATCGAAAACCACTTTGACTAACCGTGTACGCGGTGGAGATTCCAGAATGAAGTAGGTGGTGGCGACGTTTCCTGTAAGGTAAATACGTGGACCCGACTCCCGTGAGTTGGCATAAGGTGGCTAAAACAGGAGCGATTCTCAGGCCAATGAGGTCATTCCTCTGATCGGACCCTCCTCTTCGATATTATACTTTGATTTTGGATTGATTCAGTGGCCACTTCTATATTTGGATTTTGGGGAGTTAGTCCGAGGTGGGCGGTAACTGCGGCTACGCGTTTCTAGAGGTATTACAGTACTGTATAGACTATTGGCATTATTTGTGTTAAGGGCTATATGGGTAACCCCTTAACGCTATTAAAAAGTAAGTTTATTTTATAAATAGACACTATTATAATAGCGCAATATACTACATAGTAAATAGTTTAACGGATCCTTAGGAGATGTAAATCCCGAACATCTCTTGAGTTACTGTACTCATATTTATTTCTGTTAATTTAACTCACATAAGATCTTTTAGTCTGACTCGAGTGTTTTTCTCTTTTCAAATTCGCTCGGGTCAGTCCGAGCGTTTCAGGATCGAAGATTTAGCTTTGGAGGACGAAGACGAAGAATCCGTATTATATTATTTATAGTATTGCACCACACTCTAAATTTCCGCTGCATTGATTGTATTGGTATGTGTAACTCTGATATTCATTGTATAAGTAAAATAAATATTTTGTAAACAGTTATCATGAACTGTATATTGATTATTATATTTTATCCTTCCGCTGTGAGATTCTATTTTGTTTTATTTCTTCTCTGTTTTTTTTCTTATTTACCCCATAACAATCCGCCCTTGCGTATGCTTTGAATTGGCACGTGTGTCGGTTTAAAGTGTGCGAAAAGGCGAGATGTTACAGATGATGATTGTGATGGATGTTTGATTGTCAATATTGGATGATTGGATGTTGTATTTTATATTGTTTTAAACTGCAAGTTCACTATGGGTTGAAATGATACATACCCAAAAGATCTATAGATAAATAAAAAATCGTTATGGGTTGAAATGATAGATTCAAGCGATTTTATGGATTTTATTAATTTGGGATTGCGGTTTGAAATGATATATAATCGTTAAACTTTAAATTGTGGATTGAAATGATAAATATCCGTATTAGTTGACCCTAGGGCAGAAAATTATATACGGACATCAGATTGGTTAAATTAAATGATTTTTGAATCTTTGAAATTTTAAATTCAGTTAACTGGCATTTTGAAATAGAATTGATTTCTATAAACTGAATTATTTTTGTTAATCCAAGTGTAAATGCTGAAAGTGAGAATTTATTTAACGAATTGTTCAAAGGATTAAATTGAAATTTCAAAGTTGAAGTGTCAAATATAAATGATTATTGTGATTGTGTTATTGAATTTGTTTGGTGACAACTTTGAAATCTATTTTAAACTAATTAAATCTATTTTTATCAATTTAAACTTCTTTAATTTATTTTAATCTATTATAACCTGCTTAATACAATTTAATCCATTTTTTACCTATTTTAAATTAATTAAATTTTATTCAATCTATTTTAATCTATTTAATATAATTTAAATCTATTTAATTTATTTTAAATTTATTTAATATATCTAAAATCTACTTAATATAATTTAAATACATTTAAATCTATGTTTAATCTATTTAAATCATTTTTAAGTTAATTAAATTAAATTTAAATCTATTTAAAAATTTACTAATTAAACCATTTTAAATCTATTTAAACTATTTACAATTACCTAAACTATTTTCTAAAAATTTCAGACTGTGTTAAGTTGAAGTATTTTTATCTAAACCTTGATGATGATACAACCTAAGTTGAAATTTGATACCTGTTGTGAAATGACATATTTGAGTAAATATGATTTTGAAAGTGAATGTGATTTTTGAAAGTGAATATGATTTGAAATGATATGATTGGAATTGAATATGATATTTTGTTTCAAATTGGAAATTGTCCTTTTGAAATGTAAAAGAACCATCTAGTGTGTAATAAGCGTTTGGTTATTAAAGAGGCCGAGATTGTATATTGTCACACTCTCTGCCAATACCGAAAACAATTTTAACAACTATGTGCATGGTGGAGATTCTAGAAATGAAGTAGGATGGTTTGGCGAACGATTTCTATATAAGGTATGACATGACCCTAATTTCCGTGAGCCAGCTTAGATGTGACTAAAATAAGAGCCACGCCGGTCCAAGTGAGGTCGCACATCCGATCGGACACATTTCTTCGATACCATATTATGACTTTGTGATGATTTGGTGGCCATCCCTTGATTTTGATTACGGGAGTGTGTTCCAAGGTGGGCGGTAGTAGCTGTTATGCGTTACATCAGTCAGGATACGCAATTAGTATATCTACCCTGGCAATGCCTCGAGTGCCGTGTTCACATGCCCTAGAGTGCCTTCTACGAGTTTGTTTTGTACTATACCTATGGGTGCCCTCCGGGTAAACCTCCAGTTTATGGATAAGCTTACGGTACTGTATAAACTATGGGAATATATAAAATGTGTTAAGGGAGATATAGGTAACGCCTTAACGCTATTTTAATACTTTTACTTTACTGTAGGCATATTATAATAGCGTATGCTACTACATAGTAGATAGTTTAAAGGATCCTTAGGAGATAGGAGTCCCGAACATCTCTTAAGTTACCGCACTCAAGTTGGGAACTGGATAGAAGATGTCAAACCCCGTAAACATCTCTGACGTCGTCAAACGCATATTTACCATTGATTTAACTTACATAATATCTTTTAGTTCCGACTCAAGTCTTTTATCTTTTCAATTCGCTCGGCTCAGCCTGAGAATTTCAGGATTGAAGACCTTATTTCTAGAGGACGAAGACGAATATTTGTACTAATATTATTTATTATATTCCGCTGCATCATGTTGTTCCGCTGCATTTATTATTTATTTATTTTTGTGTTGTAAAAGAATAGTCAAATGTATTTATAAAACAGCTTCATGAACTGTAATTTGATTATCATATTTTTTCATTTTGCTTCGAGATTCTGCATTCTTTTTTTTTCGTTTTCTTTCTCTGCCTTTTCTTATTTATCCCATAACAAGCCCTTTTGAATGGTTTGAGTCTTACATGTGTGTCTGCTTAAAACATCCAAAAAGGCAGGTCGTTAAATCGACGATTTCAAAAATTGATGGAATCACTTAAAATTTCAATTTTAAAATCTTATTAACTCAATTCTAATTCAGATAGAATTTATATCAACATTAGAAATCATTTCGATTCTATTCCACTCAAATTTAAATTATTTAAACGATTTTCATTGATTAACTCAACAATTAAATTTATTCGCTGAATCATAATATTTGGAACTTAAGTTTTATTCCACATATTTGATCGATGAACTTCATATTAAAATTCCATCTACATTTAAAATTCAACATTTAAAATAAATTAAATGTTTAAAATCAAACGACTGAAAATATGGGTCGTTACATTCCTCTCCCCTTAAAAGAATTTCGTCTCCGAAATTGCTAAGGTAGGAAAAATGCTCCAAACCCATTAATTTATCAAAACCCACTTAGTTAAAACTCAGTATTTCACTTTTCTAATTTTTAATTCTAACCAAAATAATTAGCTTCCATTTCTAATCCAAAACCCTTTATTTCAATTTCCATTCAAAAATCAAATTTTTAGTTAACAAAAGTTTTTCAAAATTTTTCTAACACCTTAAATTTTCGAAATTTTTTGCCAGATTCTCCCTGGTATGGAGAGCCTTCTGCAATATGAGAAAAATTATAAAAATATATACATCAACCCACACGATCGGAAACACAATATATATCAATATGTATATCACCGCGGTATTTAATTTGAAAACGTACCTTATATTAGTGTTATTAAGCAAGAAAGCTTATCTTATATGCTATTTCGCAATACAAAATCAAGCCAAACAGCTCTCTGTACCTATGCTTACTCGAATAAACACATGAATTTCATAATTTATGAAGTTTAATAGCATCGTGTTCATTTTTTCTAGTTAAACACATAAATTTGCATAAACCCACATGCTAAACATATATTTATAAGAAATTATAATGTTCCACCATTCGATTATTCATTTCAATTAATTTATATACCATTTATTCGATTTCTAATAATCCACAAGGAATTTATTCTCATTCAATGCATAATTGCACACATTATGTACATATCCATTTCAAATAAATTCTAAATCAGTTTATTCATTTTTCATTGTTTCAAATTTTTTTGTTTACTTTCGTTTACGCAAACGTAAATTTTTCCATGCAGATTTGGTTATATTCATTTAATACAATAACCGCTTAAGCTTATAGCTATATTAAATTGATTCCAAATCAAATTATCCACTTTTTATCAATCCACATTTAATTTATTCAAAAAAATATTGTTTCCTCTATTTTATGTTCAACAACAACCAATCCATGCTAATTTATTTACAAACCATTTTACTTATATCCATTTCTACTTTAAAAATTAGTGCCATAATCAATTTCTTTTGAATAATATCCCAAGACCAAATTTAATTTATTTACACTTAAATTGAATTTATTTATAACTAAGTCATCACCATTTCAATCTAATTCTATTTTATTCGACAACATTTCAAAATATATTTAATTTAGTTTAATATAATTCCAACCCACTTCAATTTTTATTTAACTAAACTTAAATTTCAATCCATACAATCTATTTTAACTCGCTTAAGTTAAAATCAAATTTCAAATTTCAAAATTTACTCTTTCCTTACTTACCTTTCTCAATTTCAAATCCATTTAGCACATCCTGTATTCATTTTAATTTTCCACATTTGGGTTAAGTTTATTTCAAAAATCATTTTATCACAATTATTTCTTAAGCTTTATTATAAACATCTAATAGCATTTCCTAAGTTTATATACAACTTTAAAACTTAAGTTCACATTCACTTTAATCATTCAATATTTCCAATTCAAATTCAATTCACTAATTAATTAGTCCAATTAGTTCACTTCCAGTTTATTTGAGTCAAATTTCATTCAAATATTTATATTGACTTAAGTAAATTTATTGCCATACAAACACTTCAACTATATACTTAAGGTCATTTTTATTGTTATCAATTTCCATTATTTTTAATTTTATTCAAGTCCAATTCTTTTCTTATCTACATCATTTCTCAAATTATAAGTTACAAACTTGTTTTCAAAGTTACTTTCTTTTTCTCGACCTAAATTCAATTCCATTTTGTGATTCAAATTCGAAATTTTATTCCAGAAATCACTAAACTTAACTCGACTTGAGTTAATCCCATTTAAAATTTATAACCTGTAGTTATAAAATCATTTTTCAACTCAAATTTTTGTATTTACTTCAATTTGATTTTATTTCAAATCCAATCCAAATTTATTTAACTTAGATTAAGTTAAATTCCAATTCATACAATTCATTTTAGCTTAAGTTAAAATTTAATTCCGATTCCAACTCAATTTAATTTAACTTACCTTAAGTTAAATTTTTACTCCATATAATTCACTTTTACTAACTCGATTTTTTTAACTCTACCCAAGTTAAATTTTATTTCATATAGAAATTCACATTTCCTCAGTTATAATTCCAAGAAATTATTTTTCTTCTGGATTCACAAAGCATATAACTGAGAATTTCAAAATTCAAACACCCGGTCTGAATTTGAAATCCATTTTGAAATCAAATATATATAGCTCTTTTTGGCTTTAACAAACCATCCTTCTGGAATTTTCAAAACCAATTTGGTTTTATCCAACACAAATTCCCTTCGGGATTTCCAAAACAGCATTTGTTTTTCAAACTAAAATTTACATATCAAATTATTACGATAGCAATCCGTCACTTAGAAACTCGAAAATGAACACCGATGATGTTGCGATCATTATCAGAATTATTTTCCAACAACCGAAGTGAGTTCAGTGCTTGTTTACCTTCAACATCCATTTAAAACACTTCCATTCAAAATATTTCCAAAAATAATATCACCGTCACTCTTTCAAACACTTTGGAAACATTTTCAATATCTCCGAGATTTTAAAGTTCCCAAATTCTTATTTGAAATTCATTCAAACATTTTCCAAAATTTTCGAGGTTTAAATTTCCAAATTATGGTTTGAATCCACTTTTTAGTTTGAACTTATTTGTATAGATTATTCTTATACAATCCCTATTTGGTTATATGTCACCATTACAAATTTTATAATCTGGTTTTGATTGTATTAATATCAACCAAACATTTCAAATATACAATAATAATTTTTGAAAATTATTTCTCTTATATAAAAATATAGTTTGGGTAAAATTATTTCATTTATCCATTTCAAAACAATACCGTCGATTTACCTGGTTTAAGTGTTCAAATACTCCTATCGATTCTGTGGCATCCCACTGTTCGACCTGAATTCATAAACCACTCAACAGATAAATCAACACAATATAAAACATTCTAACAAATACGCATTCATATCTATTAATTCACTCAAACTCATTCTAGGGTACTACTGACCCTATCTCTAATGAATCATCCCCACCAAAGCCAAGGTTCTTGCCTAACCCTTAGCTCTGATACCAAATGTAACGGCCTGTATCTCCATACCCCTTGAGTCGACAATAAATCAAACGTGTCTAACTCAAATTGAATGAAAATACGAATCATTAGGGGTGAAGAAGAAAAAGATAGAAGGAAAAAAACAACACAAAATCTCACAAATCGCAGCGGAACAAAATATAAAATATAATAACAGATTTTTATACAAAATAATCTGTAGTTGTTAACATATATACAATTATCAGAGTACAATAATCAATGTATCACTCTGGACAGTTATAATAAATTATCCCCACCGGTGATGACTACACAGTATACACAAACAGCAGAATATAATCAAATGCGTGATATACATTTGAAACCCTCTAGCTTGTCTCCTAAGCTCCATAGCATCCTAACCTAAATCTGTAATACTTGATCCGCCTTAAGCATTATAATAAAATAACACCCGAGTCAGTCTAGGAAACCAGCGTGAGAAAACACACTCGATTTGAATTATGAATGTTATCAAAATCCTTTGAAAACAAAGATATCTCGTAAGATCCCGCCACACATAAACACGATGGGTTTTTACCTTATGATAACCAAAATATTTTTATAGAAAATCCAGTGATATTATAATAGTGTCTAAGTACAAATACTTATTAAAATAGCAAAAATTGTGACATTAATTACATTCCAGCATACTAGGCTCTATAATCAAAATCGTAAAGGCTCGTAGTGGGAAAATGTACCGAGCACCTCGTTAGAATCCCCTGCCAACACAAGACCGGCATACCGCTAACTTGGATAGTATTGAACATGTTATCACCCCGGGTGTTCCCACCCTAACCGAGAGCTTTCTTTTCCATGCACAACCATATCCATAATTATAATATAACATATCCAAGGGTATTTAGAAAATTGATAACATACCCTACTTAGGTGTGACTCACTTAGCCTTGCCGCATCTCTCCCGTTTAGGTCACTCCCAGTTGATGAGGCTTGAGGCTATGTTTACCATTAGAATAGCATTCATTCTTGGAATGTAACAGTGCCTTCTAGGCAAGTAATGCAATGATAGCATTCATCCATACAAGTTGTTCTGTGTTTAACAAACCGAATCTCCTTCATGATCACAATCTCCATTATCTTCTAGATATCATAATTCGTAACGCATAAACTGGATCGAAGTGGTTTTCAGATAATTAAATCTGATCTCTGTCTCTTCGAAACGATTAACGAATTTGGCTAGATTTGATAATCAGTTGCCAACTGTCAAATAACATCCAAAAGTAGCTACTAGGCCCCATTTTATAAATTTTCCAAACATTCAATTCAAAATATCTTTTCAAATATATATATATATATATATGTATATTCAAAACTCTTCCAGTATTTCACTATATGAAAAAAACATTTTCGAGTACTTATATCCATAATAGGATATTTAAATCCATATCAACACTTAGAATATTTCTTTCAATTCCATTTATAATTCAACCCTTTGAGAAATATTTCTAGAATAATAATCTCATAGTTAAATATTTCAAACTTCCCCGTTTAATACTTAGAAAATATTTATAAGTATATTTTCCTAAAATCACTTTATTTCCAATACTTACGAAATATTCCCTTTTATTTCATACTTCTCAAAATCCTTATAATCCACTTGAAATTTCCTTAACCCATTTATAATGGATTCGATAAGTTTTCGGAATTTATTAATTAATCCCCTTTAAAATTTCCAAGAACGATTATACTCGTCTATAATCTAAACTACCAATTTCCAATTTCCTTTTTATGAATTTTAATGCATTTTCGAAGTTTCTGTATTTCAAATACTTTGGAAATTCATTAAGTTTCCTTGAATTCAATTTTGAGAATTTCTCTTATAAAATCACACCTATTAAATCAACCCCATTACTAATCTCTAGAAGATTTATAAATAAATTTCAATCATTTCAAAACTATATATATAGGATAAGTATTGTTAAAGAATAATAATTTGTTTTTAAAACTTGTTTAAGTATTTAAAATATTAAAACACTTTAAATAACATTGATAACTCAATTCCAATTCATTTTTAAATAAAACAAATCAATTTTCAAGCAGATTATAAAAATTAGGCTTCATTTCAATTAGTATTTAATATTTGAAAAATCCACTTTCTGAAGTATTCTAATGCTAACTAGTTTTAAATTACATAGTTTAGTAAATAAAAAATTTATTTTTAAACAAACTTAACTTCTTAGTAAAAGTATATCTTTAAAATCTCAGTTCACAACACATCGATTTCATTCCGATTCCCTAACCATTCTCACACTTCAAAATAGAATCCACTATTTTTTCCCAAAAACCTATTTTCTTATCCTGATATAAATTCACCCTGTGAAATTATATTCCTAGTTTATCAACTGATATCATTTCCCTTATTTATAAACATCATTTATAAATTTATAAACTTATTCGGGTTTTACTTGTTTATAGAAATAGTCTTGTTTGTAAAATCTCATTTTTGTAAATCAATTTCTTAATAAATTACATTTATATTTCAAATATATTTTTAATATCAATTTAAACTCCCTTTCATATTTTTTAGAATATCATCTACAAATCCCTTTATATAAAAATCTGTATTTAAAACAATTCACGAAAAGTTAAATACAACCAAATTCAAATATTTTCTTATTTTATTTATTCCAACTCAGTTCCTTTTAAAAATAATCCAAATTACAAAATAAATATTTTTATATCCAGAATTCCTGTTAATTCCTTCAAATTTTAAAAATAAAATTTATGATATTTAAAATACAAAAGTTTAGGCCAGTGCTACTATAGCATCTAAACATTCAAATCACACAACAATCTATAACAGATTATTCATTTCCATCATATATTACTGCATATGAAAAACAACAAATATATATTTGAGGAGTCCAGTTGGATCCCTCCAACCCGTTTCCCTGCATCCATAGATGTTAGATAACATAAAATACCAATCCCACGTTAAAGGGGATATCACGGTAATATAGGATCATCCGCTTTTATGCGGGGCGCATAGAGTCTCATCCGCTCCAACATCGGGAAATATATCTAACTACTAATATATATACTAATATATATAATTTAACATCCAACTGATAATAATAATTTATAAATTCATCCAATCAACCAATAATTAATTTTAACTTTTTAAAATTAATAGCAGTAATCCAAATGAGTTTGATTTTTTTAATTTGTTACACGTTCCAAGTTTAAATTAAATCGAATCGACATTCGATTTAATCTAAAATTTTCAGCTGATTTCGAAATCTTCCAAATCAGTTCCATAGCTAAGCTAACGTCGATACCTGTCTAACGTGATCGATAACGTTTAATTCTAGCATCGTATGAGGGAGTTATAAGCTTCCTAAGCTTACGATTAATTTAAGAAAATAAAATTTCACTAATTACATTCTAAAAAAACTGATTACCACTATGCCAAATGCTAATCCATCTTCTCCAAATCCCGCTACCATACCTGTATAGGCACAAAGAGGATACATCGTGCACATCATCCTCATGTCCCTCGATTTCAGCATTCGACTTCGCCGAACTTCATCCCTCGATGCACTCGACAACCCTGCCACCAAGACTTGGTCTCAGCTCAACCCCATCGAAACGCGATACCACCCTGACCGGCTTCTGAGCAAAACATGACTGTATTGATGTCGCATACCACCACAACACGCCGCAGCCTCCCATCACTTACCCCGAGGTGTCTCTTCCCATCACGAGTTCGAATCAGCCCTCTGCTCTTCGAATCGATGCTCCAACCCCAAATCCCCCTAAGCCCTAGTTGAACTACCCCAGCTCACCATCCTAAATCACAACCGCAACCTCTAGGAACCTATCTAGGCGCGCTCTTCCACTACTCGCGGATTCGATTTTTATATTGTCGAACTCTCTTTTTTTATGCAGATCGATTTTTGTTTTGAAAGAGGAAGACGCTCGCGATTTAAAAATAAAGGAGAAGTCGAAGAGCGGTAGGGTTGCATTGTTGATTTTAAAATTAAAGGATGCTACTTTTCTTTTTCTTTTTTCAAAATGATTTTTCAAACTCACTTTTGTTTTCATTTCTTCTCTGCTTTCAAAAGATAAGAAGATGGAAGGGAGAAGACTTGTGTTTAAAAACAGAAGGGAATGGCGGCTACATACAGATAGGTCAGCCTATGTAGGGTGACTGAAATTGAGGGTGGCTGAAATTGATGTATAAACGGCTGAGCTGACTTTAAACTTTAAAATATTATTGGATTCAAAAATATTTCGTTTCCGTACCTCAAAATCTTGAACCCCTATAGAGGCGCGCCGCTCGATATTTCTGATGCTATACCCCTATTCCGAACGCAATGGAACTAGTTTGGAGCCACAATTCGATCATATGGAGAAGACAACCTTTTAAATAGACTATTTAAATTAAATTGAATTGAATTATTTCTAGATGTTTTCAGATCATACGATCGAATGGTAGATCCAAACGCTACAAAATTTGAAACCCGATAAAAATATACTATTACGGATCCAATGGAACTGGTTTCGTTGAATTTCAAGATGAATTCCACTCATATCGCTCTCAGATCGAGTCGAAACCACCTGAACTCTATCCTGTGGGTCCACCCACATGAGAGAAGAAGCTCTTCGAGATCTGGACGAGATATTTGCTACCAACGCCTATAGATAACAACCTTGGACCTACAAAAAATGGACTTTTGGCCTCTCTACGTCGATACTTTGCCAAAATTTCTATTGTATTTCGATTGTACTATTGTAATCCACTTGTAACCAGCGAGTTATAATCAATAAACATCAATCATCATTTCATAGTGAACGTAGGCCATACGCTGAACCACTCTAAATTCGTGCGTTTCAGCATTTTTTCTTATCTGTTAATTGGTGTGTTTGTTAGGTCTGCCTCATTTTACATTTACTTTCTTATTTTATTTCTTCAAACACATCCGAAGAGTGTTGTGCCCAATTTTGGTGCAAATACTTTGACGCTTTCATTTAGAAAACCCAACTTTTCTCCCGCTCTGTGGATCTACTACCGACGTTTGATTCCAAAAATCTAAGGCGGAGATCCAGACCTACCGTCCAATGGTTCCTTCTGTTCTATTCAGATTTCTCCAGATCTAAGAGGAACTACATTCATCATGATTTTCATATCCATATTTTCGTATCCATGAAAATATGATGATTTTCATATCCATATTTCGTATTCAGATATGATGATTTTCGTATCCATATTTTCGCATCCATGAAAATATGATGATTTTCGTATCCATATTTTCTTATCCAGAAAATATGATGATTTTCGTATCCATGAAAATATGTTGATTTTCGTATCCATGAAATATCCATATTTTCATATCCATGAAAATATGATGATTTTCATATCCATATTTTCGTATCCATAAAATATCATGATTTTCGTATCCATATATTCATATAATGAAAATATGACGATTTTCATATCTTTATTTTCGTATCCAGAAAATACCATGATTTTCGTATCCATATCTTCGTATTGATCCATGCATCGAATTCATGTCGATACTCAAATACACTTCGTATCGATCCAGTTGCATCCAATTCGATCGATCCTCGAAAACATTCGTACCGATCCAGCTACATCCAATTCGTATCAATCCTCGAATAAAATTCACATCAATCTAGCTGCTTCCAATTCGTATCGATCCTCGCATACAATTCGTATCGATTCAGCTGCGTCCAATTCGTATTGATACTCAAATGCACTTTGTATCGAACCAGCTGCGTCCAATTCGTATCGATACTCAAATACACTTTCTATCGATCCAGCTATGTCCAATTCGTATCGATCCAGCCGTGTGCATTTCGTATCGATCCTCGGATACCACTTCGTATCGATCCAACTGTGTGCCTTTTATATTGATCCAAGTGTCCACTTTTCGAATCGTTCAATTTCACCAACATTTGTATCGTTCAAACATTGCTGAGAACGATACGAAATTTCAAAAAAAGGAACAAATATTGTTGAGAATAATGCGAACCCTAGTCGCAGCGCAGAGCACCCACATAGTGAATTTGAAGCTGGACTTAATAAAAGAACATTCCATCCACGCTCCTAATCATTCCATGACTGAATGGGACATAAGGGATTACAGCAGCAAATGCTGAATTGCAGTCAAGGAATGTGTAAAGGAATACTACTCAACTGGTGCTCCCAGAGGCTGGAGAACCTAGATAATACGCCAAGAACTAGTGTTGGTTAATATATCATGCTTCTAAAATGGACTACAACTTCCTGCAATTGACTAGTTTTTAAACTCCTGAATTGACAACTATGGTATGATGGCTAATATGAAGACTGCCCTACATTGTCTACTCTGCCAAGTTAAAGCATAGCTGGTCACCACTGAACCATCTTCAAATGCCCGAATCTTAATCATACCATGTCCATATGACTAGAAGTATGGCATACAACCTTAAGAGGATTTCCTTACTACCTTATATGGGCCTCCTACTTAGGTGAAAATTAGAAATAATCACCAATCTATGAGCCCATCTTAACCAACTCACCATCCAATCGGCATTACCAACCACGTGAATGTTGGGCAATAACCACGTGAATGTTGGGCAATCGTGCATACATCATTCACTAGTGTTACAAGACCACATAGCTAGAAAATGGACCTGACAACGATGATTGGAGTATCTTTCCCATTTGAGTTCCATTCATTGAAATTGTTCTACATAACAAAATTTCTAGTGAAAATTCAACATGCTGACCATGTCGGTGTACTATGGAAATGCAACCCTCGATACTACCTTATGAAGTGGGAATGACGGGTGGATTTCACAAGAGTGATGAATGCCATTAAATGCAGATGTCTTCCCCCATTCCTCAAAGAAGATTATCAATCGTGGTTAGACATACCAGTTCTACTTCTCATATTGCTGAAGGGAATAAAGAAGCTGGTAGCCAACGAATTGATCAAAATCCACAGCCCGTTGCTGCCAACACAAATAAATGAAACCATCACAAGAGCTTATTCCCAGATTTTGACAAGAGAACTAGTGTATAGCCACCAACAACTACACCAACATATCGTATCCAATATTGAGTTGATGAACTAGATGAAGGATCAACATAGCGGGATAAGGAGGGAACCTACTCCATACTCTAGATCGAAAAAAATCCTCTTCTTTAGGTGGCTACCATGGACGCCAGCGCCATAAGGCTGCTCTAGAAAGGATGGCTTGGAAAATATGTGCAAGCCCCATAAAATGATGGGTAGGGAATCCCTCGACCCATATCGGTCAAGAACTTTGATTAAACTAAACCACTTGCGTTAAACTTCCAACTAAGAAGGGCTGGACCAAAGTGCAATAGCGAGCATACAACGCTGCTCCACTTATCAATGAGATTTGATCCAATCTCTTTTGAATTATTTCTATTTCAATTTCATTTATGCTGCGACGTATGACCGACTTGAAATAAATTACTTGCAAATGGTGCAGGTATAACCGAGTACTCAAGGTTCGATGCTAAACAAACTCCGTGGACTATGATCAAGTCATTGAGGTATCATTACGACGAGCATGATTCAACCACTGATCGGCTCCTATATCCCCTGACTTGGGGGCAGGGCATCAAACCAGAAGAAACTGACAAGGTCGGGACTCCAGTACAAAGTGGATGCAACCGACGATCCACTCATCCTCCTATGCAATTTAATTAAGAGATATAAGAAAGATTTGGAGTTATATGTCCGAACGATGCACTCTCCATCTCGTACTTCATCTCGTACTTGAAGCTCACCAAAATACTTATGCTTCTTCTGATGCCTAGTAAAATCAGAATCACACCAAGGGTGGACGTGACATAGCCGTCCATGCATCCAATCCTACATTAGACACTTGGGGGTTATCTGAGAACATATGTTTAAAGTGGATATGATTTGACTGTTTAATCACCAGTTTGCGTTTGTGATTTGGCAAAATAATCATGCCTTAAACCGACTTCATCAGGGGCCAACCATCAATTTATAGTCATCAATAACTGACTGCCTACTCCCTAATCATCATGAGCCATCATTTCAATTCTCTTCCTCAGCTAGATCGAAAAATTGCAAAGTATAAAGTGGATGTGACTCGACCATCTACTCTCCAATTCTCGCACCTGACTTAAGAGAAAGTACACAACTCAAAGTGGATGTACTTCGACCATCCTCTCCTCTGCTCGAGCTCAAAGCTTGCCAAAACACTAATCTTACTCCTTAGGCTTGGCAAAAGCGGAATCCAAATGAACATGGACGCGATCCAACCGTCCATAAACGAAATCTCATCTTTCGTTGTGGGTAGATAAGTGGAAATTAATCGAGATCCCACCGACCACTCGCTAAGTGAAACCCCAATCTCAAGGACAAGCTATCACACTGAATCCAAAAGGGATTGATACATGACAATCTTCTAACTAACTCCGGCTCCCATAGTGTGGGATGGAGCATAAACTTATGAATGTAGGCTCGAGGAGGATGGATCCGTCCACCTAGGGACTTCGTCCATGTTCAACCTAAGCCCGAGGAGGATGGATCCATCCATCTAATGGCCTCGCCTTTCATATTTACAAGCTCGAGAAGGGTGGATCCATCTATCTAACAACTTTGCTTGTCTACTCAGGGTGGATGTGATACGACTATCCGCATACTTGATCAACTTCTTGTTTCCAAAGTGTGAACGAAATTCTAAATCCTAAACAGATGCGAGTGACCATCTATCGGCCAACTCTAGATTATTAGAGTGCGAACTGGAGTATAAACATAAGCATAAATGGGTGTGACTGACCGTCCATCAACTAACACTGGTCCCGAGAGCACGGGACGGAGTGCGAATGCCAAATGGGTGTGATTGACCACTAATCAACCAATTCCAGATTCCCAAAGTGCGAACTAGAGTATAAACATAAAAACGGGTGTGACCGACCACCCGTAAAACAACTTAAGTCCATATAGTGCGAACATAATCCTAAAATACCAAATGGGTGTGACTGACCACCCATCAACTAACTCCAGATTCTCAGAGCGTGAACTGGAGTATAAAACACCGACTCACTCTAATCCTGAGAGCATGGACTGGAGCACAAATGCCAAATGGGCGTGACTGACCACCCATCAACTAACTTCAGATTACCAGAGTGTGAACTGGAGTATAAACATCAACTATCTCCAGAATCCCAGAGTGCGAACGGGACTATAAACATCAACTAACTCTAAGTCCCCAGAGTTCGGACTGGAGTATGAACACCAACTGGGCATGACTAACCACCCATCAACTAACTCTGGTCCTGAGAGCGCAGACTGGAGTATAAAGACCAATCAACCAACTCCAGTCCTCAAAGCTAGGATTGGAATATAAATACCAAATGGGATGCGATTCGACTGTCCATCTATCAACTTTGATTCCTCAGTAAGTTTTGTAGTAAAAAAAGTGGATGCGGTTCGATTGTTTGCTTTCCAACTCATCCCTTGACATGGGGGCACACTTATCACAAAAAATTGGATGCAATCCGACCATCTAGCACTAAGCGGGCATGACACGACCGTCCATGCATCAACTCTTATCCCTGGCACAAGACCCGTAACATAATTTTATAGGGATGCACTCCAATCCTACAGGATAAAAAATTTCCTCGATTCGATAGGGAGACGTAGATTCGTAAAACGGACCTAGCTGAACGTACCATTCTAAATGGATGTGACTACCCATCCAACTGCAAATGAACATTACTCGACCGTCCATCCACTAACTCTCGCCTATGATCCGATGGATTGTGCGCGTAACGTGTACCCAGTGTGACCCAACCACCCACCAATAAATTCCTTCCTACAATTTAGTAGGAGAAACATCAAAGTAAAGTTATCATAATGTGACCGACCACACTTCGACTTTCACCATTGACAAGTGCCAGAGGAATTAATCAAGGAAAATGTGGTCCGACCATTTTATGCTAAAACCCTTAGTCCCCAGAATGCGGACAGGCGTATAAACATCAAATAGGTGTCATTAATGGCCCTTCAACTAGCTCTGATCCCCAAGGTGCGGCTACAAGCATAGACAAACGAATGAATGTAACTCGACCATTCATTCACCAATTCTGACCTAAACTCGATATGAGGAGTGTAAACTCACTACAGATTAGACCATCCATAATTAACTATGCTAACCCAAGACTGGGGGCAGAAGTACAAATCACCGAAAGAAGAGAAAGATGACTCGCTGCATCTCCAGCTTAACGTCCTTTACAACTTAAGGCAACGACTACATGGAGGCCTTAATGCTAACCAATTAGAATGAGCCAGAAGTTATGGGTAATCAATTGTGTTGTACCGCCGGATCGACGGGCAATATCGATCTACACCTTTCATATCATACCAGTGGATCGATAGGAAATGAGGTCCGAGCATTCTACATTGTGTGGCTGAATCGATGGTGAAAATCGATCCTTTTCGACTACAAATTGATGTGACCCGCGTGTCCATCGAATACCTTCGACCCTCAGAGCGTGGATAGAAAAATGAACCACGAATGACTATGACGTGACTTCATATGAGACGGCTTTATCCCTAGATCTAATGGGAGAACGTAAACCGAAATGGACATGGTTGATTGCCCAACTCCAAAAGAATGCAATGTGACCATTCATTTTTTGACTCTTACCACGATCTGAATAAACGAGAAATTCACAACAAGTGAAATCTAAATGTCCACGCACCAATTCTTACTCATGATTTTAAAGAGAAGCATCAATCCTACATTGTATCTAACTGGACGATTCACTCTTCAGTTTTTGCCCAGAGTATGGTGACATAAGCAACGAAGTGAATGTCATTAACCGTCCAGAACCTAGCTCATGTCCGAATGTCAGCAAAGCAACAATGTATTCCACCTAGAGGAAAAAACTAGAACTTAATGCAGGATGGGCATGACTTAGCCTTCCATCAGTTAACTCGATCCCATGGTTCAACGAGATAGAATACAAAATTGAAGCGGACATGATCTACCTTGCTACTTACCGAGATATTCGCCAGACTTAGGGGCATGCATAAGAAATAAGATGAATTTAATTTGATCGTTCATCAAACAACTCTGGCTCTTATAGCTTGGACTATAGTATAAACACAGCAGAAGCTAGGCACGATCATTCGCATAATACGCCCATCAACCCAAGACCGGGGGCATGAGTGTGATCCTTCAAGAGCTGGATACGACTATTCAATCCTATAGCTCGTGCCTAGTATTTATAACAACATGAAGTTACGACCGAAAGGATGCTTACAGATAGAATCATCAGATCAACACCTGGACTTATGGGCAACTGATCATCATTCTGACCCTTCTGATGAGTAATGGATCACGAGTACATTGAATGGAAAGCACATTACTCGGAAACAAAAATAGATTCAAACTCATAGTTGGAGCCATCTATGCTGCAACACGCGATACAAGGCTTAACCTTACTAAGCCTTTGATTCATCACCCCTACAAGCCGGATCATTTACCGTTGCAAATAAGCACATGATCGCCTACAACCCAACACGAATATTATAGATCAGATCACAACTTATCGCAATGATGATGAAAGCGTTAACTGCTTTGCTCCAGGTGAATTTAATATGTTCGCTTGGACTCAATCTTATGTATATATATGTGGACTATTGCCAACTATGAAGAACCCTGCATTAAATGTTGACCCGAGGTATATCTCGGTGAACAAAAATGATGCGACGCGGATCCAGAGAGATCTGTTGCACTTAAAGAGGAGGCGAATCTGCTTAAAACTAGTGGGTTTATCCATGATGCCTTCTAACCAAAATGAATGTCCAATCCTTTTCTTATAGGAAAAACAAATGGAGATTGGCAGACGTACGTCGATTACTCAAATTTGCACAAGGCATGACAAAGCACGGTTTTCCATTTCCAAGGATGAACCAACTGGTAGACTTGACCATCGGACATGAATTACTCACTTCCATGGACTCCAAACTCCAAATACAATCAGATACTAAAGCATGTCCTAGACTAGGAGTACAACGATTACGTTACTGACCTAGGCCTATAGTGCTACGTTGTAGTGCACAGATTCAAACTTAAGGACACTGATGCTACTTACCAAAGGACGGTTAACAGATCGTTCAAAAATCAGATCAACCGATTGATGAAAGTATATGCGGTTAATATGCTCATGAAATCCTGACTATCAGAGGACCACATTGATGACTTGTTAGAGTGCTCTCCAAAGAATGCAGAATAAAACTCGATCCTTTGAAGTGCTCTTTCAGTGTTGCATCAGAAAAATTATTGGGTTTCATCATCAAATCTTGTGGAATTAAGGCTAATTTCCAGAAGATTAACAATTAGAGACATCCATGTACCGAGGATAACCAAGCAGGTACAGAGCCTAAGTCGAAAGATTACCATCCTAAGCTGATTCCACTCTAGGACCATCTGCAAGAGTATTATCTTCTTCAACCTGACCAAGAGAGGGAAGAGAACTTTTGAGTGAACTAACAACTGCGTTGATGCTATTCCAGCTTTGGTAGATCGCTTAGAGAGACCTCACATTTTACCCAGCCTTTGGATCGTGAAGATTTATACATCAATTGGGCCATGTCAACACATGCCATAAGCATCACATTGCTATGCGAAGAGAAACGAATCCAGAAACCGGTATATGACAAAAGCTAGCTACTGACAAGCTCATCCCGTTAACGTCTGTATCGATCAGCCGTTATGATAGGTCCTATGGCAACCTTAGATGTCCGGAAGGTTACTCAAATGGAATATCGAGCTAAGCCAATTTGATATCACTTATCTCTCTCAGAGAGCTATCCATGGTCAAACATTGGCATAGTTCATATCTGAATTCACAGCATCAAAGATTGTCCGAAGAATAATGGCGAACCGTCCAACTGATGGAGAAAATACATAGATGGAACTTCCGATAATCTGCTTTTTAACGTCGAAGTTGCGTTAATGTCTCCTAAGGAACGATCGATCTGCTACACCCTGAAACTCAACTTCCCTACAACAAATAACGAAGCTAAGTATGAAGCCTTGGTCGTCAAGCTCAAACTTGCAAGAAGACTAGCAATGGAAACTTTACATATCTTATGCGGTTTTTGGTTAGTGGTGGGAAGACTATCTGACTACGTCTTGCTCCTTATCTCAGCTGGATCCTAGAGCTACTAGCCGACTTTGTGTATTATATCACTGCACAAATCCTCAGAGAACAAAAAAAAGGCCGAATCACTGGCCAAGCTAGCCAGTTCTGGGGATGCGTGACAAGTACGCTTTGTCCCAGTTGAAATACTTATTATTCCAAGCAGTGAAAAATGAAGATCGACTGGATCTTGGAGATGGAGACAGGAAAGGGGTCATGGATGGCTCCTATCAAAGACTATCTACTATGGGAAATTCTTTTTGAATAGAGGAATGAGAAATGGCATATCCTCCGAGAAGCATCACTGCATGATTATATCTGGGTATCGATACAAAGCATTACTTTTGTATCCACCGATCCGAGACCCAATATTACGTATCCATCAATATGAAGCACACCTTATGTAAGTCCATCTCATATCGATAACCATCGATACGAAGTCTACCTTAATGCATCCCAGATCGATATAGGAGAGGATCGATACAAAGAAATGGATTAAAAACAACCATCGACCATTGTTGCAACTCGAATTTCACATCGATCTAGGAGATGATGGATACGAAACTCGATCAAAAGAACTTGACAACAACCCGCAAATGTGCAAACATGAACAGGAATCAGGTTGACATATGTGCATGTATGCCAAACTAACGTTTAATTTTCGAAGTTAATAGGAATTGAATGCTTTCCTGGTGACGATCAGAACGATGAACAACAAATTGCTAGCGCTCAACACTCAATTACAACAAAACACCACATGATCATTGACAATCAACAGTTCAACATCTACATCACTGAAGATCAATCAAAGGTTACATCTTTTGATGAAAAGATAGCAACTACTCAACGAATCGGATAAAACTTTTTTAGAATGAAGGATTCAAATCATGTCATGTTCACACAAGACGTACTTTGAGGGGCAAATGTTATGCCGCCTTTTGGCAAGGCCGTGACACCAAGAACTTGATTAGAAACTAAGGACAGTTCCTCCTAGAGATTGGTTATATATAGGTTCACTATGGGTACTGGTAAAATTTCCTGAGTTCAGATTGAGCTACAATTGATATGACACGACAAGCAAAGCTATGAAGCCAACGTTCCAAATTTCAAGTCAATCGGAGTCATATGCTCAAGATATTGATCGATCAAGGTTGAGAAATCGAACTGTATCCGTATCCATCCAATTTCGTATCCATTCCCAAGAGAGATTCAGTTCATATCCATCGCCTACTAACTTCATTCGTATCCATCAAAATGAAGCTACTTCATATCCATCATGTTAACAACACTTTGTATCCATCAGCAAATGTCCATTTCGTATCGGTCTCCCTCCATCCATCCCGTATCGATCTCCCACCATCGATATGAATAGCAACAATACAAGAAAAGTGGTGTTTGATAGCGCCAATTGATAACGCATTATTTCATGGTGTTATTATTTCTTTTAATTTGTTTTATTTTCAACAGTAGTGGACTATGTAACGCTTTGAAAATAGGATCCTCCTGTTTATTTTCGTTGTTGCCTCTTTGCCAAAATTACTTCCCTTCTTTATCCAAAAATCAGAGAATTCCATTTTCACTGCCGCCTCTTTCTCAAATTTTCGCTGCCGCCTCTTTCTCAAAATTCCATTTTCCCTTATCTCAAAATTCCATTGCAAATTTATTATCTCAAATCCTTAATCCCCAAATCCAGCCATGTCAACTGAAGAGGTCGTTGCCATCGCTCCTTCTACCATCAGCGAAGACCAACCATCCCCTAATCTCGCTCCAGCTCCCACCTCCGAAGTAGGTTCTCCTGCCAAAAAGGAGAAAGCTAAAATCAGGAGCAAGTCCAAAGCTCCTAGCAAACCTCGCTCTTCTTTGGCACGCCCTCCTTATGATAGTCAGGTCGTATGCTAAAACTATTCCTAAGATCTGCGCAACAATCAGGTCGTCAAGCATTCTCCATTGCCACTACTGAAATCTCTCTTCCTTTCTTATTTTGTATTGGATTCGCTGCTGTGCTTAGAAAAAATGTTTCTGGTGCTGATGCTACTGGGTATTTTTTTGATTTTCTTCTCTGTGTAGAATGTTTGCTAACTTTTACCCGAACAAAAAGTTCTGGTTTAGTTCGACATAGCTTATTACTATTGCATTTTTGATTCAGTTGTGACAATTGTACTCATAATCGTTTAATGATTAATATACTAGAGTGCAATAGCAATATTAGATAAGCAACTCTACAATCAATTAGCTTTGTTTATCTTTTATTTCGTAGCAAAACAACTATATAAATATAGTTCAAATTTGAAAGGTTGAGTTATGATTCTTATGAAGGCTATTGCCTTTTGTGCGTACAATGTCTGACCTACAAAATGTGATCATTCATGCTTAAATTCTAAATTTTCTATCTTAATTATTTTTACTAGGAGAAAATGGTTACCAACATATGGAAATAATTTTTTATTTCTCTGTTTCAACGGTCTCTTCCTCTATTTTACTCACTTAATATATTACATTATTGAGTGAGAGGTTAAACGTTGGTTGCACTTTTGCAGCACAAACTGATGAATGATTTGAGTTTAGCTTGTAAATCTGTTGTGTTTAAGGGATTTTGTTCCTCAAGTCTTTGGTAAGTTGTTAATTATATTGTGAAGTTATTTTTCCTTTTTCCTAATTCTACTCATATTCCGTACAAAAGCAATCATATAGTCCAGTTGCGAATATAATCACAAGGTAAGAGTAGATCTTATATAAATAAGACTACATAAAAAAAATGAAGTTTTTCTTGCTAACACATCAAATTCTAGAAGCACGTTCTGATTCTCCACATTAATTGCTAGCGCTACCTAGGAATGTTAAACTGAAATGCAAGGTATGCATCATCTGTATCTAACCTGACCAAAGTAATGTGGAGCTATATGTTTCTTGAGTATTTTGCCAGTTAACTGTTGTTCACTTAGTAATTTTCCATGTTGTACTCAAGTATTTTCACCCTCTCTACAAGAACCGGCAAAGTAGCCATATGAGTAAATTTTCATTGTAGCATCATATCATATGATGAAAACTAAAACTCTAGATAAGAAACTTTGAAACTTGAACGAAGAACCAATCCTTTTTATAGCCCCTTCTGCCATTAGTGTAAACTACATCGCTATGAGGATATAATTCAAGACATCGTTCGCATAAACCATATTGCCTGAATTTGCAATAAAAAATGTTTTTTAGTCAAATATTTTATATAGAAAATTCCAATATTCAGTTTCAATGAGCTGCTATTTAGACACATAATAGTTTATTCTAGTCATGTATCAATATTTTATTTCTTTTAAAATTGAATTTCACTCTCTTCTAACATTTTTAGTGTTGCACTATTTGGGTATAAACTTAAACTATTCAAAATGTACTTTAATTTAACATCAAAAAATGTTTATGGCCGAAATTAGAAAGATTGGATTTGATTTTAAATGGTTTTACGATCTCTTTTGGATCATATTGTCATTTTAGGTCAAAACTAAATCTTGGTCAAATCATAGATGTCAATCTTATTTGGATGGATTGCATGCATATGTTTGATGAATGCTTATGAATGACATGTATGCTTGGATGAATTGTTTTGATATAGTTTACTAGTGTTAAGAATTATACATTTGAGGATGGTTGAGTTCTTCAGGTCCGTATCTACAAGATTACATAGTACGAACTTGTAGAAAAAAATTGAGCTACACAAAGTTGATGTTGCTGGAAATTTTGTAAAACTTTCTGTCAACGGACGTGAACATTGGCACATATATAGAGGACACAATAATGCATATTCGTATAATAAAGATAGATAGCTTCCCACAATCATTACGATTGGAGCTCCCTGGAAAAATATGTGTCTCTCGGCCAGAAAGCAGAAGAAGATTAACAATGAATTGCTTGAATTCACACCCATCAAGTTCTTGTTAAGGTAAATGAACAACAGTAATATCCATATTTTTCCAGATTATATAATCTGTCAATTTTGACAGAGATGTACATCATACCCCTTGAAATTGTAAAGTTCACCTATTGCTAACTTGGATTTTGTCTTGCAGCATTACAAGTACGCCATGGGTATTTAGGAATGCAGACTGTGTTGGCGCTGACGATATTGGCCATAGCAGTAGTTATGCCTTTCTGGGAGAAATCTTCTCATTTTAGGACTTATTTATAGTTCATTTGTCCGTTCTATTCTTGTCACATGGTTTGAATGCCATATTTTAGTTGTTTTTATACTCATCTTAATCTGTAATGTCATCGATTCACTATGGAAACTACTCAAATATGTAATATTTGGTATATTTCTGCATAATTATATTTGGTGTACAATATACATAACATCCGCATATGTGCACACACAACACAAAATTCCATGACAACAGCAAAAAGCTATTCTGTCAATTTATAAACAATTACATTCAACTTAACTAAACCGATTTTTATAATTGATTATAGAGAAGTTTAATTACTTTAGTGGCACTTGCCGATGTGGAGGAAGTACAAGTTCAACTTGGAGAATTGGTTATCACCCCTTTACTGGCCAGTGGGACATCAGTTAGAGAAATTGTCACTGCACTATACACGTCAATTGCTTCATGAGATGTATAAGGTGAATTACATTTTATGATTCAGTTTGTTTATGTCGATTCTTTAACTGTCTAATGCTTGCTTGTAGATATTTTATAGCCATTTTTTTCTTATACAAAATGTTTTTTGACTATAAACAACAACAACAATAGTCATAATGATAATAATAACAATAAACAAACTAATTTTATAAAAATTAACTAAGTTTTATAAAAATTATTTAAGTTTAGAACAACAACAATGGTAAATGATAAAATATTAACCAATTTAACTAAGTTTTACAATATTAACTAAATTTATATAATAATAATAAATTAAATAAGTTTGTAAAAATTAACTTCATCAATTAAGTTTAACAAGAATTAAAGTTTATAAAATTAACTAAGTTTATAATAATTGCTTGCATACACACTTGAACACTTGCATACATGAACACCAATGGTAAGAATTATCATTACATTTTGATCACTAATTGCTTGCACACTTGAACACTTGCATACACACTTGAACACTTGCATACAGTCACTTGAACAGTTGCACACTTCAACCATTATACACTTGAATACTAGCATACTGGAACACGCTAACAGTTTGCATTACCAGACTTACAAAATGACATGTTTTTTTATTTTGACAGAAGTGGGACAGAAGTAGACACAGTGGGACAGAAGTAAACAAACCTCAAGTAAAAAAAAATTATTAGCTTCGAGGGGAGTGGTCGAAGGTGATTGAAAGTCGAGTGTTTATGGATGTTCGGTGATGATGTCCAGGCAAGTATAGTAGAGTTCGAGGCTATTCGTAGTCGAGTTGGATTGTGAATTCGCATTGCGGTGGTGGATGTGGAAGGTTGGTTGTTGATGCAGTTAAAGGTGAAGCAGTTGTTAACGAGGGGACAGTGGAGTATGAGGTGGTCTTTTGAGTGGATGGTTGGTTTGTTGAAGTTGTATGTGATGGAGGTTGTGGGAGTTGCAGAGATGAGTCGACGATTCGAGTTGCGGTGAGGCTGTGAAGCTTGATACCAGGTATGTGATACTTGTGATATTTGCTGTGGTGGATGTAGCTTGGTGTGTTGAGTTGAAGAAGATTTGGGACGGAATTGGATGTGGGTTGTGGTGGCGATTGGCGAGTGGAAGTTAAGGGAAATGAAGTGAATGTTGTAGCTTAAAGAAGTGTGGGATGTGGAAGGGTATTGATGTTTGTAGAATTGTGATGGTCAGGGGAATGGTAGGCAACAGCAAGATGAAGTTGAGGAGATGATATTGGTGTGGTGATGGAGGGGCAGTGCACAACAGAGGGGGTTTCGAATCGAGGTTGGCAGTTGTAGCTGGCGATGGAATTGTGGTTGAGGAAGACGTATGATGGTCGGGGTCTGTTGTGATGTTGAGAAGGTTGGGAAGTGTAGTAGTGATCTATGTATGTAACAGAGAAGCAACAATAGAAGGAGGAAATATGTATGTAACAATGAATTTAAAACAATGAAACAGGGAACAATTGTTCCCCATGCACAGATTTGTACAAAGAAAAATTGTAAATGTAAATTCAAATGCAAAAATAATTTTTTTTTTATAAATTATGTATGTTTTTTTATAGCGGCAAAATGGTGTTATAAAGATTTCCAATTCCGTTGAGATTTGTCTGTATTATAGCGGCTACAATGAGCTATTGAATAAATATTTTATAGCGGCAAAATGTTGTTATAAAGATTTCTAGTTCCATTATAAAACTAAGCTCAACCACAGCGGCATATTTTGTGTTATAAATATTCAACAGTTTTTTTATAACATGTCGATATACAGCGCTTACCAAACCGCTATGGTTGTGATTAATAGCGGCTATATGCCGCTATAAAAGACACTTTTTGTTGTAGTGGCCGATCGATACGAAGAAAGCAACATGAAGCATTGAAACGAAGGCGGCCTCCAACCATCGATACGAAGTAGCATGCAAGCATCGATATGAACAGAGCCATGCGTGACCGATGCGAAATAGTATTAATACAAAGACAACAATGTCATACGAATCCAAACTTGCATAGATCATAACTCGAGATCTACAAGTCCAAATGCCACCAAATTTTCATAGGAGCTTGCCTACAACGTCAAGAATGTACAAGATAAATTTCAGCCAAAAAGGATCAATTCTTGGTCGATATGAATTCCATTCGTATCGCTTCTAGATCGAGTCGAAACCACCTGAGCTCGATCCCGTGGGCCCACCCACATGAGAGAAGAAGTCCTTCGAGATCTGGGTGAGATATTTGCTGCCTATGCCTATAAATAGCGACCTTAGACCTATAGAAAATGAATTTTTGACCTCTCGACATCGATACTTCGCCAAAATTGCTATAGTATTTCGATTTATTGTTGTAACCCACCTGTAACCAGCGAGTTATAATCAATAAACATTAATCATTTCATAGTGGACGTAGGCCATACACCGAACTACTCTAAATTTGCATGTTTTAGCATTTTTTTCTTATCTGTTAATTGGTGTATTTGTTAGATCTGCCTCATTTTACATTTACTTTCTTCATTTTATCTCTTCAAACACATTCAAATAGTGTTGTGCCCAATTTTGGTGCAAACAATTGTTTTCTGTACCGTATATTATCATGGCATAAGTATATTGAGTAAAGCAAAATATATGATTTCCTTATTTTATAAAAATATGATTTCAGGGGTAAATTATTTACAAAGATTATTTACAAGGAAATGGAAATTTGAATGTGGTAGTTAACCCTAAATATATGACATGAAATGAAATTTGAATAGGGTAGATAACCGTTAGTTTACGACTTTGATATTAAAAGACCAGATGGCACTAGTGTAGGGTTACGCCCTATACTTTAGCTATTATCCCATAGCTAAAATAAGTCCAAAATTCTGGTGTGTAGGGGTTGTCACGGGTGGGACTAAATTGAAGTTACACATAGAAGGGAATATACAGAGTAAAGATAGGTTATTGGTGAGCCAGTAAAACCATTAGGTTCAGTTGACCCTAGAATAGAATGTTAAGAGCTGTCAATCCAGTATTATGTCTAACAAAAGTTAGATTATTGAGTATGTCTGTTAGGCCTAAGTTAGCCAATGGTTAACAGTCAGCCAAGTAAACTATAGTGTGGACAAATAGTCCATTGATTTATTGATTTTATGTATATATGTACTTGCTATTATTGTTATATTCAGTTTGATTGTATGATTTTGATTTGCAAAAGGTATGCTTTTTAAAGGGATAATAGTGAGGGAAAACCGATTCCGCTAAGCGGCGTAGTGTAACACCCCTAATTTTTAATAATATATTTAGATGATTTAATTAGATGAATTAAATGAAATAATGTAAACGTTAAGTGATAAGGATATTGAGATTAGAATAAATAATTAGTGGCTGTGCTTAATCAATTAATTAAACAGGTTTAAGAATGGTTCATAGGATAATTAATCTACATAAGGGTATATTAGGTATTTTCCATACATAACCTTTAACCTTATATAAATATTGAGTATTTTGGCCATTCACGTTCACTTTCATTTTTCACAAAAATGCAAAAATAAGAAGGGAAGCTGGCCAATATTAGGGAGGAAAAAGAAGAGAAACTCAAATAAAAAGCTAAGAAAGCTAAGAAGGGGAATCAATCTCAATTCACTTTCCTTATTATAATCAAGTTGAATAATAATCCCGTCTCTATTTTATGAATATATGTTTCGGATTTAAGATTAAATTCATGTATATGATGTTTGATTGATGATATGTTTGAATTAAAGTTTGTTTAATTTAAACAAGATTGTTTAAATTAGGATTTATATGGTTTTAAAGGAAAACCGATGGAAATTGATGTTTAAATGCCATGGAAAAATTATATAATATGAAAAACATGATTTTTGAGTTAGGTTACAATATGGATAATTTTCCAAACTATGGAAGGATTGATATAAATTTTTGAATCAAAATAAGGTCAATTGGGTTTAGAAATTTATTTCAGAAATTATATAAAGAACTTGGGTCTAAAATTTTGATATGTTAGATGACATGATGAAAGTGAATTTTAGTAATTTTTGGGGAGTTTTCTTAAGTGATTTACTATACGAATTAAATTATTTGGAGGGAGGATCTAAACGATTTAATTGTATTTTTAATGGAATGGCTCATCCGAAAAAATAAGTCTTGATACTTATCCAAAAATTAGGAGGTAGTAATTTTTGTAAAGCATGTAAAAATTTGAGGCAATCAATCATCTATTCACACGTAGGCAGGTTAGTTAGATATAATTTGTTTTAAGTGGCTTTAATCAGCCTTTACCCAGAAAAACAGGTTTTGCATCTATTAGAGGTACCTTTCGATCCTTACCTTTCGCCTTAGATCAAGTTGAAACCCCACTAAGGCAAAAATAATAAACAAGGTATAACCTAGATGGTACGTAGTAGATTGGAGGAAAGGCGGAAGGATGGTGTCAAAAGCATTGCTTTCGATGGGGTTGATACCTTAGTCTGTTTAAAAAGTTAAGCGTCTGCCTTTGTTTTACTAAAGCTTTCAACATAGTCGAAACATATGTTTTCGAAAGGTGTTTTCTAATAGCTTTTGAAGGGGTTGCCATTTTCGGTTTTAAAAATAAGCGATTTTGAATGAGTTCCTTTAGTTGTAAATAAATGCTTTCAAAAGAAGGTGTTTCGAAGTCTAAGCCCTGCTACCATTCTTTTGCGTTTTGAGTGCATTGAAGTTATTAATGCTTTTGAAGGGTAATGTTTATTTTAAAGATGTATTAAGCCACTTCGTAAATGCTTTCAATAGAGTTCATGGGTTTCGAAGGTAATATCTTTGAAAGCGGGCTTCAAAGCTATCCTTCAGTGTTTTGCTTAAATGTTTTGAAGCTTTCGAAAGGGATGGTGTCGACGCTATCAAGTTTTCCCCAATACTTTTATATGATAAAGAACGGTTTCGAAAAGGATACTTTCATTTATATTCACTTTGACCCAAACAATACTTTAATATAACCCAATGGTTTAGAAAAGGGTACTTTCAATTTGTTTTGAAGTTATGCATCCAAAGTTAAATGCTAATACTTTAATACATTCGAAAGGTTTTGAAAGAAAGGTTTTAAAGTGTTTGAAAGACAAAAGCCTAATGTTTTGAAAAGAAATTTTTTTCTTTCAAAGTAGGTTATCCAGTGAAGTCAAGCAAGGTTTTGAAGGTTCCAAAAGGCATTGTTTTTCAAAACAAATAACCCAATGTCGTTTTAACAGAAAACCATGGCATAAATAAATAAAGTGGTTTGAAAAGTAGTTTTTGAAGAAGTTTTCTTTGATTAAAAGGTTAAAGAGATTAACCAAGTTATTGTGTTTTCTTCTTCATATATGTATATATTCACATTGCAATGGACCCATAACTGTAATTTGGGGAAGGGTAAAATAACCAGCGAGGTTTACGCAGTAGTGAATATAAATTAAGTTAACTCCTGAATGAGTAGAATTGCATCCAGGAGGTCAGGAAGACCAGAATATAGGATGATAAAATATAAAAGAAAGATATTGGCAGGGGCCAATAGGTTCATAGTAAGCCCATGAAAACTATGTATAAAAGAAGACGTCAGAAAGACAGGTTCATTGTTAGCCCATGAAAACTATGATTTGATATCGACAGGGGCCAATAGGGTAATAGTTAGCCATGAAAACTACATCCGGATAAGAGATTAAGATATTGATAGATAGTCAATAGGTTCCTAGTTAGCCAATGAAAACTAGGATAAAAGAAAAGATATTGGAGTTACCAGTAGGTTCATAGTGATCACATGAAAACTATGTAATTGGATAGGGAGTCCTTAAACATTTAATCGGTTATTAGTCAGCCCGTTATTAGGTTAATAGTAATCCTAAAACCTATAACTATGACAGATAGTCAAAATGAATGGGGATGGGTAATCAAAAATTGATTCACTTATTTTTCATATCATCATATCATGGTGTTTTGAGATTTTTTAACCATTATGATTGTAGGAGCACTGTATATGGTTTTATAAAAAGGTTTTAAGATATTGTTGAGGTGAAACCCGTTCCACTAAACGACGTGGTCTCACTACATATCTAAATGATTTGAGATGGTATATTATCATTCATACAAGGCTGTATGTCTGACTCGAAGTTTATGTTTTCCCCTTAAACTCTCGATTGCTCAATTGATTTTGAGAGTTGGGTTTCCAGGTACCTCATTAGATAAAAAAAGCTTTCGAAGACGTAGAGGTGGCATGATAGTTACTAGAGTCCTCTTTTATTTTCATTCCGATGTGTTGTTCGTAATGGAAAGGTTGTCAAATTGGTTGTATGTACTCTGGTCATCCAAGGGGGCATCTTCATATGTCACTCTTGGCATATGTTGTAATAAACATATTTTCCCTGAACGTGACTACCGATTTTAGGATCATGTAATGAATTGGAAATATTTTGAAAATGGAATGTGATCTTGTTTTATGTTTTAAAATTCTTCCATATTCATATGTTTCTGTGTATCAATGAATCTAACACTACCATATTTGGTCGTTGAGGATTAATAACTATGGATGATTGCAACATCTATAGCCGTTAGTTTTGGGCCTCTAAGTAGCAAGATGTTACAAGTTGGTATCAGAGCATAAGTTTATGAAAACTCAAGCGATTTAAACCTAAAAGCTTTTTGAAACATACTCCAATGAATCAGAGATATGATCGGGGTTTCGATTAACGTGATTGTAACGTACTTGTATTTATTATAAATAATATATATATAAGTACGTATTTCCCTCTCTCTTAGAGCGTTCTTCTATATCTTACTAAAGCTCGTATACATATTTACGAGAAAGAATATATGGAAGCAGGAAACGGAAGAGGAAATCTTGGTAGAGGAAGCACCACAGCCAATGGAAATGCTCGACCTAATACCTAGAGGAACCAAGGTCGACAGGCTAACGCTAATCAAAATGCGGAAGCCAATGTGGGTGTTGGAAATCCGCCAATAGATGAAGGGATGATGTATCATTTCTTTGCTAATTTGATGCAAGCTGGAGCTACTACTAGTGTTGCTGGAATTATTGAAGGAGTTAATCTTGTGGCTTCATTTGGGAATAATTATGCTAAGATGAACAGAGACTACACCATTTTGGATAGAAAGCCGTTTATGGGAACGGAGGATGCTATCGAAGTAGAGAATTCGTTATTGCACTGCGAAAGAATATTTTTGGATCTAGGTTTAGAGGATGAGCAGAAGAGAAGGTTGGCCTCTAGGCAGTTGTAAGGGTCAGCACTTCATTGGTGTAATAGTGTGACTGCCGGAGTTCCGGAGGAGGAGTTGACTTAGGCTGATTTTCGAAGGAAATTTGAACACAAATTTATTTCTGAGGTTGCTAAGTCAGCATTAATGCAAAGATTTATGGATTTAGTTCAGGGAGATATGTCAGTTATCGAGTATGCTAATAAATTTGATGAGCTATCTCGATATGGAAACACTATTATAGATACTGACATCAAAAGAAATGAAAGGTTCATTAGGGGGATGAGGCCCGAGCTTGCTAGGGTAACCCTGACACATATCCAAGATCCTAGTAATGTAATGGTGGAGATGGAAATCCACCATGAAGAGATGCTTGCTATTTATGCTAGAGAGAAGCCAGTTGAATCCTAGGGTCCTCAGGGAAAGAAGAGGAAGTTCTTCAAAAAAAAGGAGCCCAGAAGGGAGATACAGCGAAGAAAGCAAAAGCTGATTTAGTCCGCTAAAAATGTGACAAGAATGGTCTTTTTGCAAATGAACGTCGGTCAGGCAAGAGGAAGAAGACTGCGGATAAGAAGCATGTTAAGTGCTACCACTGCAATCAAGTTGGCATTACAGGAATCATTGTCCAGAACCAGTTAGGATAGACAAGGGAAAGTTTTTACTGTTGGAGTATCATCCGCTAAGCCAACTGCAGCTGATAAAGGGAAGACTATGATGGAAGGTACATTTCTGATTTAGAGTATTTCAGTTAGGATACTATTTTATATCGGTGTATCACATTCATTTATATCACAAAATCTAGTATATTAGTTATGCTTAGAACCCACCTACCTTGTTTCTTCCTTAAGGGTTACGAATCCAGTAGGAGAATATGCAACTTTAGGGATGAGATGTGACCAGTTAAAACTCGATTTGTTAAGCCAAATGTTATCATGCAGTCTGTATGTTTATGATTTCGTAGATTTTAGGATCATTTTGGGAATGGATTGGTTGGGTAGATATGAGGCTAGGATATTTTGCTAGGATGGGGAAATATCAGTAAGACACCCAAATAGTCATAATCGAACCATCTTCTCATTGGAGTATTCTGACCGGAGTATTTGTGCTTTGTTAAGTGCTACAAAAGAGGGCGAAGAATTAAGTCATGTTCGAGTTGCAAGAGAGTTTGTAGATGTTTTTGAGCCGGTCATAGGACTACCTCCAAAACGAGTTGTTGAGTTTCGGACAGATCTTGTACCAGGAGCTAATCCTGTCAGTAGACCACCTAGCAGAATAAAACTAACTGAGATGAAAGAATTGAAGTTGCAGCTAGTGGATCTAGATGGGAGAAATTTTATTAGATCAAGCAATTCACCTTGGGGAGCGATCGTAGTTTTCGTGAAGAAACCATATGGGTCGTTAAGAATGTGCATCGACCATTGTAAGATGAATTAAAGGACGATCAAGAATAAGTATCCTTTGCGGAGAGTAGATGATATGTTCGATCAGTTGAGTGGGGCTAGAGTGTTTTCCCAATTGGATTTAGCGACGGATTCCATTAGTTGAGAGTGGCAGAGGACATTATTTTTTTGACAGCATTTCGAACTCGATATGGTTTGTATAAATGGTTAGTGATGCCATTTAGGTTGACGAATGCACCTGCTTTCTTCATGGATTTGATGAACCGAGCTTTTTGATAGCACTTGGATAGGTTCTTATTGGTATTCATAGATGACATTTTGGTGTACTCCAAAGATGAAAGGGAGCATGAAGATCATTTGAGAGTAGTGCTTGAGATGCTGAGGCAGCATCCGCTAAAGGTGAAGTTTTCCAAGTGTCTTTTTGAAAGAAAGAGGTCAAGTTTCTTGGTCATGCAGTTTCAAAGAAGGGTTTGGCAGTAGATCCAGTTAAAATCGAAACTGTCAATAATTGGAAGAGACTAAACACAATAACTGAGATCAGAAGTTTTCTCGGACTTACTAGCTAAGACCGGAGATTCATTAGATATTTTTCGCAGATAGCAGCACCTTTGACTAATTTGACCAGGAAGGATGTGAAGTTCATTTGGCCCGACAAATGTGAGGAAGGTTTCCTTAAGTTAAATCATTTGTTGACCAACGCATCAGTGTTAGTTGTTCCAAATGGAAACCAACGGTTGGTGGTGTATAATGATGCATGTGGAATGAGATTGGAAGCTGTGTTGGTGAAAAACAGTAAGCTCATCGCCTACGCTTCTCGACAACTTAGACCGCATGAGGTAAGATACCCTATTCGAGATTTGGAGTTAGCTGCAGTGAGCTTCGTGTTGAATATTTGGAGACACTATCTCCTAAGGGAGAGATTTGAGCTATACACTGATCATAAGTCTTTAAGATACTTATTCTCTCAAAAGGAGTTGAATATGCGATAGTAGAGATGGAGTTTTTGGCTACTTATGATTTTGTTATAGAACGTACTTCAGGGAAAGAAAATAAGGTAACAGATGCTTTTAGCCGAAAACATCAGATTATGATGTTAGTTATGTTGGTGGAATGGAAAGATTTCGAAGCATTGACTACTTGTAATATAAAGTTGAGATCGACTGCTGGTTCTAGTAAGAATGCCACTATGTTAACCTATTTAGAAGTGCGACCAGTGCTGATCGAAAGGATAGCTTCTATGCATAAAGAAGATCTAGTATTAGCCGATAGGATTAGAAGGCTTGACGTAGGATTAGAGATCGATGATCTAAAAGATTTTTACATCGACCAGAGAGAGGATGATTGGGAAAGAAGGGACGCTTAGTGTTCCGAATGTAGAGAACTTGAGAAGAGAAGTTCTAGAAGAGTGTCATCGATCTAAGTTTACAATTAATCCTGGGTGGACCAAGATGTATCTGGATATGAAGAGGATCTTCTATTGGGAAGGCATGAAGAGGGATGTTGGCTTGTGGGTTGGGCAGTGTGCTAACTCTCAACAAGTGAATGCTAAACACGAGAAGCCGAGCGGGTTGCTTCAGCCTTTAGAGATTCCAACGTGGAAATGGAATTCTATATCCATGGATTTTATTGACGGGTCGCCAAGGTTGAATAGGGAAAATGAAAACATATGGTTTATAGTGGATAGGTTGACCAAGAGTGACCATTTCATTCCAATCAAGTCAACCAGGATGGCACCTGTTTTGGCGAAATTGTTCGTAAAGAACATAGTCAGACTTCATGGAATTCCTAGTAGCATAGTCAGTGACAGAGATGCATTATTAACTAGTGAGTTTTGGAAAAGTATACAGAGAGTATTAAGTACCAAGCTCAAGATGAGTACAACATATTACCCATAAACGGATGGGTAGACTGAGAGAGTCAATAAAATACTCAAAGATTTGTTGAGAGCTTGTGTATTGGACTTTGGTGGATCTTGGGAAGATCACCTACATTTGATTGAGTTCTCCTATAATAATAGTTATCAGTCTAGTATAAGACGGCACCTTTTGAAGCTTTATATGAAAGGCCATGCAAATTGCCAGCATGTTGGTTAGAGACTGGAGACAGATTGGTCTTAGGTCCAGAGATGGTTAGAGAAGCATCAAAGAAGATTGAGTTGATCCGAACGCGGATGAAGGAGGCTCAATCTAGACAGAAAAGTTACGTAGATAAAGAGCGTAAAGACCTAGAGTTCTCAGTTAAAGACATGGTTTTTATTAAAGTGTCACCGATGATGGGTGTGATACGATTTGGAAAGTCAAGAAAGCTGGCACCAAGATATGTTGGTCCATTCCAGATTATAGATAAGTTTGGAAAGATCGCATACAGAGTAGAGTTGCGGAGCAATATGGCAGGTATCCATAATGTATTCTATGTGTCTCATCTTCGCAAGTATGTGCATGATTCAGAGACAACCATTCCTTCGATAGAGTTGGAAGAGTTGGTAGTAGAGCCTAATTATAATTTGACAGTAGTTAGACAACCAATGCGGGTTGTGGCAAGAGATGAGAAAAATTGAGATCCAAGACGGTCATGTGGGTGAGAATTCGGTGGTGCGACAATGAGAAGGATGGCACTTGGGGGATAGAAGACATGATTCGAGATACTTGTCCTGATCTGCTTTGAGGATATGTCCATATTAGATTTATATAGATAATTGATATTCAGCTAGACTAGTATGGTTTTTAGGAATTGTCATAGATGATTGCTATGATTAATATTTGGTCCTTACTGAATTTTGAGGATAAAATTCTTAAAGGAGGGGAGCATGTAAAACCCCTAATTTTTACTAACATTATTCAGAAGATTTAATTAGATAAATTAAATAGAATAATGTAAATATTAAGTGATAAGGGGATTGAGATTTGAATAACTAATTAGTGGTCGTGCTTAATCAATTAATTAAACAGGTTTAAGAATGGTTTATAGGATAATTAATCTACACAAGGGTATATTTGGTATTTGCCATGCACAACCTTTACTCTTATATATATATATATATATATATATATATATATATATATATATACTGAGTATTTAGGCCATTCACGTTCACTTTCATTTTTCACCAAAATGCCAAAATAAGAAGGGAAGTCGGCTATTATGAGAGAGGAAAAAGAAGAAAAATTCAAATAAAATGCTAAGAAAGTTAAGAAGGGGAATCGGTCTCAATCTCAATTCATTTTCCTTATTATAATCAAGGTGAATAAGAATTACATCATTCAGATTTAAGATTAAATTCGTAAATATGATGTTTGATTGATGATATGCTTGAATTAAAGTTTGTTCAATTTAACAAGATTATTTAAATTAGTATTTATACGGTTTTAGAGTAAAACCAATAGAAATTGATGTTTTAATACCATGGAAAAATTATATGTTATGAAAAACATGATTTTTGAGTTGGGTTTTAATTTTGATAATTTTCCAAGCTATCGAAAGATTAATATAAATTTTTGAATGAAAATATGGTCAATTGGGTTAGAAATTTATTTCAAAAATTATATTAAGAATTTGGGTCTGAAATTTTGATATGTTAGATAACAGGATGAAAGTGAATTTTAGTAATTTATGGGGATTTTTCTTAAGTGATTTACTATACGAACTAAATTATTTAGAGAGGAGGATCTAAACGATTTAATTGTATTTTTAATGGAATGGCTTATCTGCAAAAATAAATCTTGATACTTATCCGAAAATTAAGAGGCGGTAATTTTTGTAAAGCATGTAAAAAGTTGAGGCAACTAATCATCTATTTACACAGGTCAGTTATATATGTTTGTTTTAAGTGGCTTTAATCAACCTTTACCTATTTCGCCACTATTAGAGGTACCTTCCGATTCTTACCTTTCACCTTCGATCAAGTCGAAACCTCACTATGCCAAAACCAATACCAAGGTATCTCCTAGATGGTACGTAGTGGATTGGCGGAAATACGGAAGGTATGGTGTCGAAAGCATTGCTTCCAATGAGGTCGATACCTTAGTTTGTTTTAAAAATTTAAGTGCCTGCCCTTATTTTACTAAAGCTTTCGACATAGTCAAAACATACGTTTTCGAAAGGATTTTTCTAATAGCTTTCGAAAGGGTTGCCATTTTTCGTTTTAAAAATTAGAGCTTTTGAATGAGTTCCTTTAGTTGTAAATAAACGCTTTCGAAAGTGGGGTTCCGACCTAGTCCAAGCCATGCTACCATTATTTTGCCTTTCGAGTGTATTGAAGTTATCAATGCTTTTGAAGTGTAGTGTTTGTTTTAAAGTTGTATTAATCCACTTCCTAAATGCTTTCAAAAGAGTTCATGAGTTTCATAGGCAATGGCTTCGGAAGAGGGCTTCAAAGCTATCCTTCAGTGTTTTGCTTAAATGTTTGAAGCTTTCGAAAGGGATGGTGCCGACGCCATCAAGTTTTCCCTAATACTTTTATATGATAAAGAATGGTTTCGAAAGAGATACTTCCATTTATATTCACTTTGACCCAAATAATATTTTAAGTATAACCCAGTGGTTTCGAAAGGGGTACTTTCAATTGGTTTCGAAGCTATGCATCCAGAGTTAAATGCTAATACTTTAATACATTCGAAAGGTTTCGAAAAAAAGGTTTTAAAGTGTTCAAAAGATAAGAGCCTAATGTTTTGAAAAGAGATTTTTTTCTTTCAAAAGAGGTTATCTAGAGAAGTCGAAAGCAAGGTGTAACGCCCTACCCCGAGACCCACATTAACAAAGAGTATTACTGGGTAATAATGTCTATTAATGCAGAGAATAAGGCTGGAGCGACCATCTATTGCCTTGTCTTAATTATCTATTGAATACGTCAACAATGCTATTTTTATGGATCGACATATCTAATAAATACTTAATACTAGGTGGCTATAGGATCTATCAGAACAAAACAACTACTCAAATGCAAAACACATCATAGAAGAGAAGATAATACCATACACACACATATATAGATACATCACATATGTGGTATGACGACCGCAATACAAACACGAGTCAAAAGAATATACATATCAAAGTAGCAAACCAAGACGGACTACACAAAAAGCTATAACAAAAAGAGCTAGTAGAATAGTATATGCAGAAGCAGAATAGGCTAAGTCCAAATGTACCTAACCTGAAACACCTCGGTCTGACCAGAGCATAAAATTCACGGGTCAGTCTAGCTAAATAAATCAGTTAACAATGATAAGCGATAATATGAGCATAAGGCTATATATGGTCGCTCTTATCCAGCCCTATTCTCTGCATTAGTAGACAGTATTACTCAGTAATACTCTTTGTTAATGTGGGTCTCAGGGTGGGGCATGACACAAGGTTTCGAAGGTTCCGAAAGGCCAGGTTATTCAAAACAAATAACCCGATCTCGTTTTAATAGAAAATCATGGCATAAATAAATAAAATGTTTTGAAAAGGAGTTTTTGAAGAAGTTTTCTTTGATTAAAAGTTTAAAGGGATTAACCAAGTTATTATGTTTGCTTCTTCATATATGTATATATTCATATTGTAATGGACCCATAACTGTAATTTGGGAAGGGTAGAATAATCGGCTAAATTGACCCGGTAGTGAATATAAATTAAGTTAACTCCTGAATGAGTAGAATTGCATCTAGGAGGTTAGGAAGACCAGAATGTAGGATGCTAAATATTAAAGAAAGATATTGGCAGTGGTCAATAGGTTTATAGCAAGCCCATGAAAACTATGTATAAATGAAGATGTCAAAAAGACAGGTTCACAGTTAGCCCACGAAGACTGTGATTTGATATTAGCAGGGGCCAAAATGGTAATATTTATCCCATGAAAATTATATCGGAATAAGAGATTAAGATATTGACAGGTAGTCAATAGCTTCCTGGTTAGCCCATGAAAACTAGGATAAAAATATATATTTGAGTTACTAATAGGTTCATAGTGATCCTATGAAAACTAATGGATTGGGAGTCCTTAAACATTTAACCGGTTATTAATCAACCCATGAAAACTATTAGGTTAATAGTAATCCTAAAAACTATAACATTTATAATAAATATATTTTATATTTAACTATTAAATTTAAAATCTTTAACCTTAATTTTCAAAATGATTTTGAAAATTAGCCGAAGGGCCAATACAAGTTCGACCTTTTCTATTAGGACAACCTTTGGGCTCACATCATCTTTCAGGCCAGGCTGGTAACCAAGTAGGACGTGGTACTTGATTACCCAATTTCAATCCTAGACATTACCTTTATAGACATTGTACTAAGTGGGTAAGCTTAATTAGTTATCTCTAATATGACTAATTTAGATTGCATTGGCTATTAGGCTTTGATACCATTGAAGGAACCAGACCAACCCACAACGGAAGAAACATGTGAATTTCAATTTTTTTACCATATTCTATCTTAGTTGTGCTTATGAAGCCTAATTTAATTAGAACATTTCCAATTTTTTAAAATAAAATCATTTATTTTATTTAAATAAGTTAAAGGGAAGTTTAAATAAATTTATTTTTAAATGTACAGTGTATCAAATACACCTAAATTTTATTAATAAGAGTTAATATATATAGGAAATGAAACCTTTCATTTCTTTCCCTAAAATAAGTAATTAATTGAGAGCATTAATAAGCTTTAATATATATATCGGTAAGGAAACCTTTAATTTATTTCCCCTAAAATAAGAAAATTAATTGAGAGCATGAATTGCATTAAATGGAGAGATAAACCTTTAATTTCTCTCTTTAATTTGAATTGATTGATTAGATTTAATATATATATATGTGTGTGTGTGTGTGTGTGTGTGTGTGTGTGTGTGTATCAAATACATACATACATATACATGTGCGTGTACATGTGTAACATGATAATCCGGGAAGGGTATTATATGCTCGTATATAGATGCTAGGATTTACATTGCAGTGGACACATAAGCTCATTTTGTGTGTACTTTTATTTGTTAAAATATGTGCTTGTACAATATGGCATAACAAGACATTAACATATGTAAATGAATATACATACATACATACATGCATATATATATATATATATATATATATATGTTTTATTGAATAAAACAGTTTCTTCCATAATAAATTAATGTAAAACAATTATATGAAAAATTACAAGTTTTATATTTATCATTAAATAATTGATTATAGCCCAAAATCAAATTAATTGTTAGAATATGAAATCATGTTGAAAATTTTTAAAACTTTTTATAAAGGTACCCGAGACCTATTTTATGCTTAGGAAAAATTTCTAGAATTTTCTCAATTGAAGTTATATATTTAATTAAGTAATTGATTGTAGCTCAAAAATAAACAAATTATAAAAATGAATAAATTAAGTTATAAAAATCTGAAATTTTTTCTAAACTTACATGAGATACTTTTAGGCTTCAGAAAAATTTCTAAAGTTTTCTCAATTGAAATTGTATTTTTAGTAAAATACTGAATGCAGGTCAAAAGTAAATTAATTTTATATAATATCAAATTGAGTTTTAAAAATCTAAAAATTTCATAGTAAGCTTCTTGTATGATGCAGCAAATTAAAAAATAATATAAAACTGAAAATTGGAACCATTAATTATTTTATACATAAGAAACAACACACAAAATCATTAAATAACAATAAAATATGCATACACATATTTAATAAAATATTTTTATACTTTATGATTCATAATAAGTATAAGTCATCATAAGAAAATTTTAAGATCAAATATATACGATATATAAATACAATTATACATATTGATAATTTGGAGATCTCTGTACATTTAGTCTAAATCTACACATACACGCACACTATTGACCTAATAAATGGATCAACACTCTGGATTGAGTGTGAAAGCACCAGCCCTATTTACCAAGACAAATAAGATAGAAAAAGAAATTGTAGATCGCAGAAAAAGTAAAATGAACAAGAGATTTTTATAGTGGTTCGATTGTTAACGAAACCTATGTCCACTTTATAAATTTTATTGATGTATTGACTATTGATCACAAGTACAAGTTGATTACAATTTGTATGTTTGAATTCTAGTAAATCAAGTTTCCACTGAAGGAGACAAAAGGAAGGATCTCAATTGTCCCATGACAGCCATTGTGAGGAAGAAGAAAGTTGAAGAATCTTCATAGCAGCCACATGCTTTCTTATCTGCTAGCAAGGATTCCCTTGCAATTTCATGACTTGTTGACTTGTTTTGACGATGAATCACTAGTAGGTTAGACCGAGCTATAAATTACATAGAACAAGTCCTTATTTCTTCAACTCGGATGCTCGAAATGTCATCAAACTTAGTCGATAGGCTTAGGATAGATGTAGGAACACAACGCATTTGGATTAGAACATCCACAAGCCAATACTTTGGATCGGTACTGATCCAATTGGATTGGATCCGATCCAAATACTTGGCTCCGATCCAAATACTTGGCTATTTTAAATTAAAACTCTTTGGGTTTCTTATCATGTGCTTCTGGGTCTTTCAATCCCCAAGTCATTCTGTCTTAGCTTTGAACTTTCTAACCCCTTTCGACTTCCGCTGGGTTAAGAACCCGGTTAACACACACACATCGTAATGTAAATCAAAATTTAAAATTTCTTTTTTTTCTTCAGAAAGTTAATTCACTAAAAAAATATTACAACAAGCACATAACAAATCCAGTTGTAACAAACATATGTACCCAAAAAAAATCTCATCTAGACTAAACAATAAACAAATTTGGATACAAATAGATGATTTAGATGTAAATCAACTTTTATATGATAAACCTGAAATCAAAACAATAATAATAAATGAAAGTTCACCACTTAATGAAGCATTTGTGTCCACATTGAACAACGATTTCTCTTCCTAGAACAATTCCCATCCATCAAGTTGCTAATCTAGGATTGGAGACCTTCTACTACAAATTAGTATTTTTAAATTTGAATTGGATTAGAGAATTTTTAGGATTGTTTTAGATGATATTTGCTTCCATTAAAATGAGGAGGAAGAAGAAGAAAGTAGCAGCTCAAAAAATGAAAGTAGCCTTAGATTAGGATTTTGAAATTAGTATTAGTATGCGTAGGATAAGAGAGCAAACTATGTAAGTTTCTCACTAGATCTTGGCCACACATCTCCAAACCCTAATCCCATATTGTAGCCACCGCCAACCTCTCTCAAATCAATGCATATCCTCTCCAAATCTCATGGTTTTTCAGCCCATTAAGCCCAAATTAGATATGTACGATCATATTTAACCTATTTTGTTATCGATATCTCATATCAATCAATATATTCATAACTTTTACAAAAATATGCAATCATTTTATTTCTCAAATCACATTCAAATTTCATAATTAATATTTTATAATTATTAATTTATTTAATTAATTTATAACAATCATAAACTAATTAGATCGTTTGGTCTAAAGAGAATTCATCATTTCGGTTGTGTGACCCTCGGGTGTAAATTTGATCAGCGATTAATGTCGTACTATTCGAACATTAACGCCACACTTCACTTAGCAGGTGGTGCTATAATATGGCCAAATTTATCGCTTACTCATTTTTGAAAAAAAAAATACCATTTTAGTTTAATAAGCATTACCTAGTTATGTAAATTATTTACACCAATTCTCTTCGTTAAAACATTATAACTTTGGCAATAATAACAATTATTTAACTGAACTACTTTGGCAAGAGATTTTGACTTTGGATTGACTTGAGTTGACCGTGATACTAACTCCATAAAACCGAGGAGACGAATCCTTTCTTGAATAGTGCTTCACTTCCAATATTTTCACCCAACCCAACTATAGTCACTCGATGGACGCCGTGCCATGCTTTGACCATAATCAAAACGAAACATTCATATTAAAGATTCACAGTATTCTCAAATTGAAAGAACTGTGTAAATTATTCAAATCGATATTTTTTGTTTGACCTTAGTTATATTGACAAATGAAAAATTATCGAATGAGTCATTCCATAACTATTAGTACGTAACCCTAGGTGCTCCCAGTAGTCATGAGTAATACACCAACATTTGAAAAGCGTTACGTACTCTTGTCTCAATAGATACATCGATATTCAGTCTCGATGCATCTTGACTAGGAACATTTAAAACGTATATTTAATTTTATTGTGATAAATTACTCACGGTTACAACACTTTGAAATTGCTATCACAAAACATACTATTTATGGATTTTCTATTAAATATAATTTTAATTAAATCAATTAATTAATATAACTTTATTATATCAAGTATATAATAGAAATAAAACACCTTTATTTCGAACAAGATTGGTTAACTAGTTAGATATATGTAACAAATTACATAATTACCCATAGGGCATACCCCTAACTCTATCATTTCATACCCTAAATTCATTCGTTCCCTTACCTCTCTCCTCCAAATTTCTATCGAAAAATTAAAATAACGATAGTTTAAAAAATAAAAAAATAATAATAAATAAACACGTGCGAGGCATTGTCGATGAAGGCCTGGGAAGGAGGCAGAACTCACGATGTAGAGGCGATCATGCCTGGAACACCAATTGGCATGACTGGAGGTGGCAAGATCAGCATCGCATGCTGCGTTTTGGGGAGGTTGCACATTCGATAGCTGCATGGGCGAGTGTGCTGGCACGAAGTGACAACAATGGTGAACATTGTGTAGGTGGTGTAGTATCAATTCTGATGGCAGTTTGTGGTGACTGGCGAAGGAGGTGAGTAGATGTGAGGACATGTGCGGTAACAGTTGGAGCTCATTAATGATTGGAAAGTGTGCACGGTTGCGACAGCGTTTGGTGGCAGTAAAACATTTCAATTGCATTTCGATGAGTAAATTTTATCAACTATATCCGGTACAGAAAAATTCTCTTGTATACTTTTAATTAGTTATTTCCTAAATGAATATTTGATATGGTTTATTGTTTAGAATAATGGATTGACGAATGATATTGATTTAATGAATGATGCGTGCTTTTGTTAAGTATTTGTTTGGAATGGAGTTGATTTAAAGGAAAAATAAAATACATTGTTATTTTATAAATTATATTTTGTAAGTAATAATTTTATTTTAAAGGCACTTGCCTAATTCATATTTGAATGCTCTAAAATTATTTAATGGTTTGAGTTACAAATATTTTGAATTTAAAATGATAGATTTGTATTACATATAAGGATTGAAATAAAAGTTGAATTATTTTGGAAGTTATAAATTATTTTAAAATAGAATTTAATTATACCAAAATTATATAGTAATTTTTTAAAATTATATTTGATTTGTTAAATTACTTTGAATGTTTTATAAGTACACAAACAAAGATTTGGAAGTAAATTATAGTGTTAATTCTCTATTTTTGATATTATATAAATGGAGTGAAAATATTAATATATGAATGTTTTACTAGTTTCATTAATTCTATACTATAAAAATTATTGTGGATAAGTTTTATTTAACATCATTAATTTATTGAAAAGTAAGCTGTAATTGGTTTTAAGTAGTTAATTAAGTAGTTTATATAATTTCTGAAAATAAAGAATATTTTTCAATTAATAATTTAAATATTTTAAAGTGAATTTCACTAAAAATATGATTACTCACGAATTATTAAAGTGTGATATATATATATATATATATATATATATATATTTAAATAATCTATTTAATTGTTTAAAGAAATAATCTTGTTGAACTTTATTATTATTCTATTTCAGAATCAAATGGAATTTTGTATAACCTTTATATTTTATGATTTCTCATTTTCTTATGCTAATTTCAGTGTTATGGATGATTTGTTATTAAATATTGATTGATTGTTTAACACACAGAGAGATATAAATATATACACGATTAATTTATTTAATACACTTTTTTATTTCTTATTTCTTTTATATTAAATTGGATATTATGTGTGATTCATGGTTGATATTGATTTAATTGATATTTTAATATGATACGGAGATGACATCTTTCTATATGATTTTGTGATGATTTCCAGTTCTTGTGATGAGAAATATGGATATATAGAGTTATGATACCATTTGGGATGAGGCATTCGATAAGATTTCTTCGAGCATTCTTTGGTTTCGTTATACAAAACTTTTTGAGATCTAGTGTAATTTATGAGCAATGAATAAACATTTGAGCATCATGCGGTGCTATGGGACACCAATTTGATACTTGTTTGGTTTTTCACTGTAAGTAGATAACACTCATGTGATGGGAATTGTATAATGAGATTGTACTTAAGCGAGGTGATGCTCGTAGGTGTGAGCAAGGTAGGTGCCCTATGTTTATTGATATTGTATGCCACTATCCTGATGTACCTTTTTTATTAGCGTTGGAGAGAACCAAATGGCTAGAATTCACCCTAGTGGCATTATCTTGGGATCGCACCCTTGACCTGCAACACCGTTGTTAGATATTTTATTTGTTATGCATCACATGATTTAGGTAGTTGACCCACTGGGTATATGCCTAATATTATGAGATTTGGGTTAGGTGACTCATAGAGTAGGTGCCCTATAGCCCCTTTTATGTCACATAGGCCAGTAATCTGTTACCTATTGGGGGTAAAGCAAGGTTGTGTCTAAGAGGCTACACATTGACGAGCCACTGGTAGATATGTGTCATGATGTCCGTCGAGGTAGCAAAGGACTGCATGAGCAGATCCAGTCCATTATTCTCCCTTCTGGTTCTAACGGAGTGGTTGTTTGGCATATACTATTGTTACACCTATATATATATATATATATATATATATATCAGTTAGGCGAACCAGGATTAGGTGACTCACTTATTGATGTGTATATATGTCATTACCCATCACAATGTATGTTGATTTATCTATATATGAGAAGATGAGATTATATGTGGATAGTTGTCCAAAGTATAGTGGATTCTCATATCATTTATAGCATATGATTTTCAGATAGGCGACCTATATTTTATATTAATGTTGATATTTTATTAATTGCGATTGAGAGATATTCTTAGGTAATACTATATGCTAGCCTAACATTTATTGAAGATATCTTGAGTATTGATGATTTGTGGATTTCGATGGTTTAAATATGGATGATTCACCCAATTGATATTCTTTCGATTGGATAATATTTGCTGTGATTTTATATGGTTAATGACAGCTTTGTGGACGTTTTGATCAATGTCTTCCATATTAGAGATGTATGGGTATAGTGATGTTGTCGATATCAATCCATGCATATACTATTTATTATATGTATGTGTATGACCCCTTGATTTGGATATAGTCTGATTCGTGTGATATTTATATAATACTCGGGTAAATCCGAGATATTTCAGGTGCATGGACTATAGGACTAGCTTGTATTATTTGGGCATAGAGGAGAGTAGATATTAGCATTGTATATTATAATCCTATATTGTATTGTCTTTTGACTGTATGTCGTTGTGATGTATATTGAATATATGTTGTATATACTATATTATATATTATATATTATCATTGCGATATTGACTCCGTGATATCTAATATCTATTGTATATTGTGTATTGTTCTATCTTGGAGGCACATGTAGTTATTGATTTGTGTCGATATTGTGTATGTATATGTGAGTTATTTATTCGATGTTTAAATACGTATCAGTATGAGCACAAGGGAATATTCACATGTGTACCCCATATAGTCTCATTCTCCGTATTATCTGAGGGTATTACCTAGTAATACTCTTGGATATTATAGGTATAGAGCTGGGGCATTACATTTTGATATCAGAGTGGGTTCAGAACATTGCATCGTATAAGAGACACAAATCTTGACCTTAGATGAGATTTAAGGGTCCATGTCCCTTAGGAAGTGTTGAATAGTTACCCTATATTAAAGGGATGGTAGGAGAATACAATGATTAATGGGTTAATCATCTAGGGACGTAGTAGTTATTTTTCCTGCTATACATATATAAATACACACACAGACACACACAAAAACATTAACACATATATATATCTTATCTCTACCTCTTTTTTATGTGTTTATTCACGTATGTGGTAGAAGTTGTTGAGGGAAGTAGTGATGTAGGGAGTAATGAGCGGACGTGTAACGACGGTATTGATGATAATGAATAAACCTCTGTGTGGTTTGAATGAGAACGAAGTAGCTCAGATCGGGAAGCTGTAAAAGAACTTAATTTGATTCTTGCATTATAACTACTTCACAATTCTAAATTGCGATGAGGCAAGTTTGAGTAGGAGAATCTAGCAGTGTTCAGAGTTGCGTAGTGGTAACCAATTGTTAGCGTTCTATTGAAGGCGTTTGTTTGCATGTTTGGAAAGTGCTTATTGTTGTATTAGTGTTTGTTTGATTTTATCGATGGATGATGTTTGATAATTTTTGTTGTTGTTGATGATTGTTGAATTAGATGTGTATATGGACTTTTAAAAGTAAATATTTTTATTCAAATAAGCAAATGATTTGGTCAAATTATTGATTTTTTTTAACCCATAAAATGGATCAACACCCGGAAAGAGTTTGAAAAGCACTAGCCCTGTTCTGATAGAGCAATAATATAGAAAATAAATGTAAAAATAGAGGAAATATTAATGAGACTAGAAGATTTTTATAGTAGTTTGACTGTTAATGAAGCCTACGTCCACTTTATAACTTTTTATTAACTGATTGCTGCTACGGGCATACAATATGATTGAATATCCTACGTTAGATCAAGTCACATTACAAGAGTTTACTGGAGAATCATAGTGAAGCCCCAGATGACTATTGTATGGGAGGAGAAGAGTGAAGAATAATCTCTGCAGAGTTCCAGCATCTAGTTTAGAAGATCCTCTTTATATTGTAGGGAGGATTGTATTTATAGGAGTAGGAGAGCAGTTGGACCAAGGTTGACTTATTAGAAGCCTCTATTCAATGCTAGGAAGAAGTCCAGAAAAAGTCAAGATGACCCGAGCTAACATGATGGATCACTAGCAATCCATGCCTTTAAACTATTATTGAGTCTACCCTTTTGGGTTGCCTTCCTTTTACCTATTTGAATGCCTTATCCAAATATCAAGTCATTTGGAGTTTGTTTGCTTATCCATCTTTATGGATCATCTGGTCTAGAAGAATCATTCATAACTCACTTAAAACTTAATGAAATCAAACGAAACATTACAAGTCTAGAGAGTGTCTGGGACCTACTCCAAAAATTTCAAGTGGTGGAGCCCAATCTACATGGATCGCTAGCGATCCATCTATCCTTATCTAATCAAGCCCATTTTGGTGAGTACTTCTAAGTGTGTTCCCAAAATTTCAAGTCAATCCAACTCGTATGAGTTCCTTAGATCCGTTTTAAGTTTGCTACTTTGGTTAGAAAGTGTTGCCCCCCCAAAATACGCCTTTTGAATGAAATGTGTGCTTTTCTTAAGAACAAGTTTCTATCTCCGGTCTTTAATAGTTTAGTTTTCCAAATGCTTCAGCCTTCGTGAATCATCGAGTTCCTTCAGATTATCTTGCCAATCACAAGTCCTTCTAAACCTATTACAGCATAAGACTCTAGACCCTTCCTAAGTGTAATCTATACATCACAATCATTTTGATTTCATTCAGAGTTATACATCACATATCTCTAATTACATAACATATCTCCAATTACATCACATATCTCTAATTGTCCCATGTTCATTCGGGATTTACATCAGTATCATTTTGCTTCTCATTCAGAGTTGTCACATTATATATCAAAATCACATTATATATCAAAATCACATTATATATCAAAACCACATCATATATTAAAATCATCTTGTGTGCATCCGGGATTTATTAGTTTTATTCTATTTATAAGGAATTCAAACCCTTTCATTAAATCAAATTATTTTTTAAGGCTCGATCTCTCCTGATTGTTTAAGTATAATAGCAATCTCTCTGGATTGTTTAATATTTAAGTTAAGGGGATGATCTCTTTGGATCATCTCTTTGTTAGGTTGAGGGGGATTAAGTAAGCCCACCCGCTCACTCTCCGATGAGGAGACTTATTTCTTGCGCTCACTTACCGTCTCTTTGGTCAGGACTCTATGGCGTTCAATATTGTGCAAGTCCATCCAAGGAGACTTGCATTCCTGCACTCTGATTCTGTGTTGGGACTCTAAGGCAATCAATATTGTGCAAGTCCATCCGCTCGCTTTTCTGACAAGGTGACTTGCACCTTGCACTCTGGTCTTATATCTGGACTCTAAGACGATCAATACTAGTCATCACTCTTTGGTGGAAATGAAAATTCAAGTTCAAACCAAAGAAAATAGGCATCAATCAAACAAGAAAGAACCAAAATGAGTAGAAATCAAAACAAGTGGAAATCAAAACAAGCAGAAATAAAAAAAAGCAGAAATCAAAACAAGTTGAAATAAAAACAAGTGAAAATAAAAACAAGTGGAAATCAATACAAGCAAAAATAAAAACAAATAGAGATCCTAAATGTTCGTCCCAAACATCCAACTCATAGCATGCCTAGAGACCGATCTAGGTCTCATACAGGCGTAAGCGATCCGAAGTTATTGAAGGTAGAAAAGGCAGAAGGAAGAGAGTAAGGGACGAACCTGCCCTCTGTTCCAATTGTGGGCTTATGGTTTCGGCTCATGCAGTCATATATTCATACTTTGATTTGATACTCTAGCTCCAACATCACCCGTTCTAGGTGTTAAAGCTCATCCTAGATCCAAATCTATCGTGCCCCACGTCATGTAGGCATTGTTTTAGTTTTTTTTTGCTCTATCTCCATATGCTCCTACATTGGGTCCTATTGTTAATTCCAGCGTTTCCCCCAAGTATCGGTTGTTCTTGTCGTGGAGGCGGTATTCTAGCCTGTTCCAATCCAGCTCCAGCGGCTCTTGTTGTTAATTCTCGGAGTTTGATTCATATTCTCTACAGATCTAGCTATCCATTGCTACTCCATCCTTTAGAAGAAGCTATGGATCATCTCTTGTTGCCTAAACAAGATACCAACTTTCGTCTCCTTCATCATCCTTTCCATTTCTTCTCTAAACACATAGATGGGTTGATGAGAAATTAAGGGCACCTCCTGGCTAGTCCCAGGCTCCGGTTGACTTAATGTAGCACTAGATCTAGTATTGGGCATACTCAACTTCTCTAAATCTTAGATTCAAACTTTAATTCTTTAGATCTCGTTCAAGGCTCTCGTTGGAAGCACCGAAATGTTAACCTAAAAAATGGATCAACACCCGACATGAGTTTGTGAAAGCACCAACCCTATTTTGATAGAGCAATAATATAGAAAACAAATGCAAAAAGAGCAGAAATAGTAAAGAGACTAGAGGATTTTTATAGTGATCTGGCTGTTAATGAAGCCTATGTCCAGTTTATAACTTTTTATTAACTGGCAGCCATTGCAGGTTGAATCGGATTATAATATGATTGAATATCCCAGGTTAGATCAAGTCACAAGTAAAATAGTTCACTAAAGAATCACAGTTAACCCCTAGATAACTATTGTGTGGGAGGAGAAGAGTGAAAAATAATCTCTGTAGAGTTCCAGCAGCCAATTCATAAGATCCTCTTTGTGTTGCAGGTAAGATTGCATTTATGGAAGCAGGAGAGCAGCTGGGCCAAGGCTGACTTGTTAGAAGCCTCTACCCAGTGCTAGGAAGAAGTCCAAATACTCAAGATGACTCGAGCTAACATGATGGATCGCGAGCGATCCATAGGTGATGGATCGCTGGTGATACATGCCCTTAAACTAAATTTGAGTCTACCCTTTTGGGTTACCTTCCTTTTATCTATTTGAATGTGTTGTCCAAATATCAAGTCGTTTGGAGTTTGTTTGATCACCTGTCTTTATAGGTCATCCGCTTTAGAAGAATTATTCATAGCTCGCTCAAAACTTAACAAAATCAAATGAAACTTTACAGGTACACTCCAGAGACCTACCTAAAAAATTCAGGTGGTGGGGCCTAATCTACATAGATCGCTAGCAATTCACCTAGTTAGGTCGCAAGCGATCATCTATCCTTATCTAATTAAGCTCATTTTTAGTAAATCCTTCTTTTACGTCTTCTAAGCATTCTACCAAAATTTCAAGTCAATCCGACTCCGTATAAGTTCTCTAGGTCCATTTTAAGTTAGCTGCTTTGGTTAAAAAGCGGGTAAACAATTTTATATAGTGTTTGGAAATTATTTATATAGTTTGTTTTAGTGTTAATTTGCCAGTCGAGTGTTTTAAGAATTCTTGTCGATGCGGGTGCACATGTATTCGATAGGGATTCATAAACAATAAAACAAGGCAAATCTAACACGACATTTTGAAATGATATAAGAAATAGTTTGCTTAGAATTATATATGTGTGGCATTTCACTAGAAGGCCAAACTTTGCTGTCCAATTAGTTTCTAGGACATACATCCACAGAAATTAATTTCAAGACCAAAATTAACAGAATAATTACTTTTAAGGACAAATTCAGCAGTCCAATTACTTTTAAGGACATAATTTCATAGGTGTTTAGGCCTTAGAAACTAATTATTTTACATTTTGTCCTTAAAAGTAATTATTTCAGTTGTGTGTCCTAGAAACTAATTGCACTTGCTAAAGAAGCCCTTGTGGCTAATTTCCACTATATATATTGTTCATTGAATAATATATTAATGGAAGAATGAAAACAATTTTTTAAAGATTTGAATATATTTTGAGCAACATTTGAAGCCATTGGATATTACTGTGAAGTTGGGATCATTGGCAAGACAGTGTTGATATATTATCCTAGGTAGTTAACATTGTAGCCAATTGGCGAAATGGATTGCTAAAATTTATGGCAAGACAACGTTAGCTATTTTAATAGGAAATTAATTTGTATAAATATGAATATTTGTTTAAAATTGAATTAGAAGAAATTTTCCAATGTAATATATAAGGACGTATAATAAATCATGCTAATGAAAATAAGACTTGAAAATGTGATGAATAAGAACAACAAAACATTCAAAAATAGTGACTGTGTATAAGCGTTTACACTACATTATTACACGGTAATAATCCTCACATTATTTACATTTAGGAATCCAAAACTCTATACAATTGTTTTTCTTTTTGTTTGCCTTATAATAGTACATTATGAGCTTGCTGATATTGTCTTTTCCAGTGGTTTACACTCTTTGTTTAATATGTTCTTTTGTAGACATTATCATACTTGTTTTAGTGCTTGCCTACCTAATAGTACTAATGAATTGCATTTCCGTAGAAAGTAAATAGTCAAAAAACACATATTTCTGCCAAGTGGTGGAACATAGATTTTCATTTTTGTGCATGCAAAAAAGAAAAGGTTAAATTAAATATCATTTTGTATTACTGAAGATAAACTGAAGAAAATAAACAATGTTTTTAGCTAAATTACGATTTGATTTGGTACTTGAGAGAAGAGATTTGGTCTTCTCTTTTATCATCATTCTCTATGTTTATGTATTTAAAATAGAGTGAGGTAAAAATATGTGAAAATAAGTGGACAGAATATTCTTGATCCACTTTAAAGGAACAAATGATTTGCTTCTTTTACAGCTTGTGGACTTTACAATATACCTTAACTGATGATCTATTTCTAGCTCGGATAATGTGAAGTGACATATTAGAGTCCTCTATCATCTATAACTAAAATATACATATTAGTTACATATTGTAAAAATTATTAAAAACTTATCAATTTGGTTTTAGTATTACGAGATCAAAATATTATATAGTCTATGCATACTCTTCAATTACCGCATTCCATTTCCACTTCTTAAGCCAACACTGCATCATTAATGCAGTGGCTTATAGCGAGTCTCAATGAAGTGTTAGTAATATATATGTATGTATGTGTATGTGCAGGTTTTTGTGTGTGCAAGTACGTGTGTGTATGTGTCACTGTGTGCATATTCAGCCGTGTGTGTGAGTTGTTGTGTGTGTGTACGTGATGTCGTGTGTGCGTATGTGCAATTGTGTGCGCGTATATGTGCTGTAGCATGTGTGTGTGAGCTGTTGTGCGTGTGTATGTGATGTCGTGTGCGCATGCAAAGTTATGTATATGTAATTTTGTGTGCGCACACAGTTTTGTGCATGTGTGTGTAGTCATGTGCATGTGTGTGCCTTCTTGTGTACGCTTTGTATGTGTACTTGCATCTCATAAAATGCATTTGCACTGCTTTGTGTTGCTGCATGTTAGGGTTGGTTGGCTTGCTCTTGTTTTGGTTGTTGTGCATCATGTTCTTCTTGAATTGAACTTTCATATTTCCGGCCTAAGCACTAGCTCTATGTTCCTATAGGCATACCCTTCAAATCGTTTACCCAATTTTGATGATTTTGCTCATTCTGAAAAGCTAAGAGTATAGATAATAACTTTCATTTCAAGTGTTTCACAAAATTTTGACGAGGCTAAAATTGCAGTTTTGTAAGGCGGGCATACAATGTGTATTGAATTTCCTGAGATGGTTACATTTAATAAAATGGCCATAACTTTTTCCACACACTATATTTTCATGACCAGAAATGTTTTTCAGAAGGCTATTTGACTAATTTATAACTTTACTTTTTGAACTTATTCATTATTTTGTGCTTTGATCATTGAAATATTTGTTGAGAAATGGCCTAAAGCAAAAAAATTGTACTGGTTATTTATTATATGAATGCATACATACTATACTTTTTCATATGTTACCTAAGTAGTTAAATCGATATCGGGTACCGATACGAGATATTCTAAAATATCATGATAATATCAATGATATACTTGACATGTGTAAAACATGTTATAAACTATACTGTATTATTTTATAATGTTATAATGAGGTTATTTTTTAAAATATTTGGATCAATATTTGTAAATTACTATTAAAGAGTGATTGCATATAGTTTACATATTACAATATGTTTACCTAGATATTCCATTAAACACAAGTCAAAGAATAAGCTTATAAAAATTGAGAAATTCATATAACGAGCATCTTTAGTATTTTATTCATTTTTATACTATATTCATTTTTTAATTCATTGAATCATCTATATTAATTTGTATTTTTTTCCATATTTAATTTCTTCATTTTCATTTTCACTTAATTTATCAAATAAGTAATGTTTATTTAACATCGATTACAACTTCTAGCATGTTGTTATCGATTTTCAAAAATATAACTTTACTATGCTTCAAAGTTTTAGCTCTTGGTGCATGATAATAAATAAAATCAATTTTCATAACCTAACTACCAATCAGAAAAGGTGAACCAAAATATAACTAAAAAGAGAATTAATTCTTAAATGATCTAGTTTTTAGCGTTGAAGTTTTCACATGATAGAACAAATAAAATAATAGAATAAATAGAGTTTTCTTCATTAAATGATGGGTGAAATTGGCTAAAAAATTATGGTTTAAACTAAAATAAATTAGTGCATTGGGATTTCTAAGTATTTTCCTTCACTATATAATATAAACAGAAATTAAGAATGCGAAGATATATATATTTGTAAATTTCTTTCTCTAAGACATATAATAATGAATGATATCCTTAAAAAATATCGAGGATGTTACACTAAATATCAGAGTGATATATTGGCAAATATCGGGCGATATATCGGTGACGATGTTTTAAGCTATATTTGGAAAATATATCGGTTAAGGAGTGATATAATATATATCGATGATATATTAGGGATATTATCCAACATTAACTACATAGTTTATCACTAATATTAAAACTTGAGTTCAGTATAGGTAATTACGAAGTATATTTGGGCTATTCGGCGATGTTGGCATGCTTTTACTAGCTTAATAATAAGTAAATCTGCTTAAAAATGCGAAATAAAGGTACATTTTTGTGGTATACTGATAGATGATGCAATATTATACTATTTCCTCATATTTCGAGACGCACCGTGTTGGGAGGTATATATTGCAAAGTTATTATGTTTTGATTTTTTGAAACACTACCCGTAGGTCCAATGTAACGACCTGCCATTCATTCCACAGAATGACGTATCATTAATAAGAAAGAAAGGGATAGAAAAGAGAAAAGATAGAAAAGAAAGAACTAAACAGCATCAGAATCTCACAACGGAACGAATAAATTGTATTATATCACATAAGATATTACATAGTATCAAATACATCAGAGATACACATCTTATACATCACATACTAGACAGTTATAAACACCTGTCTAGTTATTACAACTCAAGATACAACACAGATAACAATACAGAGATCAATCACAACGGAATCATTATATATCTACACGCTGAAGCCTCCGGCTCCATACGTCCTCCAGAATTCGTCAAAGCAAACCTGAATCCCATGGCTACTCATAAAAATTCGAGTACCCAAGAGTTTAAGAAAACAAAAATAAACTCCGGGTCAAGCATGGATCTGGTGTGAGTAAACGGGTTAAAGTTTCTTATCTTTAAAAACCTTTGAAAACAAAGGTATCACCTAAGACTCCCTACACATAAACATGGGTAAATTTTTACCTTACGCTAACCAAATCTTTGGTAGGAAATTCTGTGATATTATAATAGAGTCTAGGGTTTCCAAATAAATAAGAAATAGCTGAAATTGTTACATGATTAAATTCCAGCATACTAGCCACAAAGTGGGTAATACAATCAAAACTATAAGGGCACGTATGAAGAATGGGTTTCCATCAATGGCAGGGCTACTGGGGTACCGCCCGTCACAGTACGTGGCCCAGATCACCGTACCGAGGATCCACCCTAAATCCCCTGCAACACAAGGCCGGAACCATCCCTTACTAGACAGTCTCGAATAAGACAGCCTCGCAGTTGTTTCGAACCAACTACACACACAGCCGAATAAAAGGGACTCTACACAGGGGTAAATCTCGTCCTACTTGGGTGCTACCCACTTAGCCTTGCTGCACCTCCACTGTTTTAGCCATTCTCAATGGATGAGGCTTGCGACTACGATTACCTTTAGAGAACGCATCTCTTAGAATGCTCATTGTCCACCTGACGATGTTCTGAAAGCATTCAATCCATACAAGTTCGTTCCGAGTTCGAACGAAACCGAAGGCATTATCTCGTTACACTCATTTTGGAATCACCCTTAGAGTTAACAACAATAACCCTTGCACTTTAAATCTTCATCTCTATACAAAGCACTATCTCTGTTAACTCGTTTTGGAATCACCTTCAGAGTAAACGATCATAGCCTTTCTCTGAATCTTTACTTGAGATGTCACGACCTATTGTTTAACTTGGATCGATGTGGTTTTCAGATAATCAAATTTGATACTCGATCCCGGTCTCATCAAAATCCAAACGTATCTTAAAGGCCAAGTTGTTTAAGATTTAAACAATTCAATTCAATTCAATACTTGAATTCACACAGCATCCATAGATAAATATCACACATTTATCACAGATATATCCAAATATCATATCACAAAATATCATAGATTATCATCCAACAGATATCTACCAAATCAGACATTCTACTTAAACAATCATCCATAAGCAACCATTATTAATCCATATTATAATTAATTTAATCAACTTAAATTAAATTAATTACTTAAGAATTAATTACCAAGTCCTGCTTAGTCAACCATTAAATAATTACAATCCATTTAATTAATTAATCAACCATCTATCTTAATTAATCACCCTTGATTAATTATTCTCTAATTACTTTAAGTAATTAGCTTTAATTAATTTACACAAATTAATTATTCACAAACAATTACAGTAATTAACCTTTATTTACTTTATTAATTAATTAACTGTAATTAATTACATTAATCCTTAATTAATTACATTAATTAATTATACTTTAATTAATTACTTTCATTAATCAATCTAAATAATTATAAACAGTAATTAACTATTCTTAATTACTTCTTAGTTAACTTCTAATTAATTTTATTTATCCTTTGATTAATTACACCAAGTAATTAATCCTTAATTACTTCTATCAAGTTATTATTCTTTTAAAATTACTTCTCATTAAGTAATTTCCCTTATATCAACTACACCCAGTAATTCATTTGTCAATCACTTACACTAAATAATCACACTTATCAAATCTCATTAAGTAATTATACTTAATCAATTACCAAGTGACAATCTTTAATTAATTAACAAATTAATTAACTTAAATTAATCACATTCATCTCATTAATCACAACTAAGTAATTCATCCCTTAATTTCCCTTTAAACAAATTAATTAATCCTTAATTACAGATTAATTATCCTTCAATTTTTAATTAATAAACCTTAATTATTAATCAATATCCTTTAATACAAAGTAATCAATCCCTAGTTACTTTTATAATTAATTAACCTTAATTATTAATTAATAAAATTTAATTATTAATTAACAACCTTAATTACAAATTAATTAATCAATCCTTAATTAATTAACCCTTTAATAGTAGTTAATTAATCCTTAATTTACTTTAATTATAGATTAATAATCTCTTAATTATTGATTGAGAAAACCTAATTATTACTTAATAAAACTTTATTAAGTACTTCTTAATTACCAGTTTAATTAACCCTTAATTACTTAATTAATTAATTTCTAATTATAAATTAATTAATCTCTAATTAATAATTAATCCATCATAATTATTATTTAATTAAATTAATTAACCCTAATTAATTACTTAATTAATCCTTATCAATAATTAATTAAATTAATTAATTAAACTTAAATTTTATTAATTAACTTAATTAATTTCGACTCATTAAAAATCTTAATTATCCTTAAGAAAACATTATCTTTAATTATCATTAAAACATTTGATCTTAGTAATTAACTTTACTTAATTAAATCATTAATTAAGTTTTATAGTAAAATAGTCATTAATTACTTATTTCTAATTATTAATTAACAATCCTCAATTACAAATTAATTATGTCACTTAAACTCTTAACTATTAATTAATAAATTCTTAATCATTAACCAATTCAATTAATTAATCACTGTTTAATTATCTCATTAATTATCAAACATTAATTTAAGTTTTTAAGATAAAAACATTTCCTTATTAATTTCCTTTTTACATTTCAAATTAAGTTTGAAAATAACTTAAGTATTTAACTTAAGTTAATTTCAAACTTAAATGGGAAGTTTGAAAATAACTTAAGTATTTAACTTAATATATCATTCTTTTTTCTTCCCTCATGTCTGCTCATGGAACTCTCAACCATCCCCCCAATGTCAACTCTTTAGTACCCCCCCCCCATCTCCTCTGTCAGTATAGTAGTACCTCCCCCGTCCTTCTCTAACACCCTTGTCACTTCCTTAAGCTCTTCAACGACACCTACTAGCCATGTCCCATCCAACTCCACCTCTGCCCTTATCCCACCACGCCAACTTCCCATTGATCTCCCTGAGCAATCAGATATCTCCCCCTTGTTCCCCCTGACCCCACCTCGTCTACACCTCCATCCTTGACTCATTTTTCCCACATCATTGCACCACCAAATCCCCCTCCTAGTGAACGGATATGGACTTCGCTGTTCAAGCATAAACCCAAGAATGCTGGGAAGTACATCCCCGTTCATCTGTCTCCAGAGTATGAAGATGACGTATTAGTTCCAACTAAAGAAGTTATTGATGCAGGAGCAGTGATATGGAAGGAAACTCTGGTAGGTTTCTTCCTAGATAAACCGTTGTCTTACATAGCTGTTATTACAAAACTCAAGAAGATAAGGAAACTAAAAGGATCGGTGACAGCTAAGTCTGATGGTATTATATTCTTATTTAACTTCACGTGTTCTGAAGATAGAGACAAGATCCTACAGTGTGATCCTATTATCATGAATAATAAGTTATTCATTGTTAAACCATACGATTCAACTATCAGTAATGTTATTGGCTCAATTACAGCGGTTCCAGTTTGGGTTCAACTATATTATTTACCAATATATGCCTGGTCTCCACTTGGAATAAATTGGCTTTGTAGCCATTTGGGGAAGATGTTGTGTATGGATGAAATGACAGAAAAGCAAGAAAGATTGAGCTATGCAAAATGCTTAGTGGAAATTAAACCAGACAGGGAGCTTCCTGATGAGTTTACGGTGAAGTTGGTTGAAGGAGGATATCAAAAAATCTATGTGCAGTACTTGTGGAAGCCTGATGTATGCGTGATGTGCAAAAGATTTGGACATAAAGCCGAGTGTTGTGATAGTAATGAAATAAAACAAAAGGAGAACAAAAAGGAAGCTAGTAACAATGCCAACAAAGACAACGCGGTGGTAATAGCCGACTCTACTCAAGTGAAAAGTACTGTGAGGCCAATTCAGAAACGAAATATAAGAATATGGCAACGTGTGAGCAGAAAGAAGGTTGAGCTAGTATATAAAGGAAAGATAGTGGTGCAGAAAGGAGGAAGTAATAAAGAAAAGGAGTACAGTGAAGATGAAATAAGGGTGAACAATGACCATGGACATAGTGGAGACAAAGAAGTAAATAATCAAGACACAAATGAAGAAGATACAACCAATACCAAATATCAGGTAGACACTGTGAGTAGTGAAAGTAGCCCGGAAAAAGAAGTGAAAATAAATGATAATGATACAGACGGCAAACCGCTAACCTTCAATAAATTTGCTGTTCTACTTAATATGGATGATGAGGAAGATGTGAATGTCATGTTAGAAGAAAGCATGAATGTTGGTGCTAAAGGACAAACTGCACATGTTTGCAATACAGCAGAAGTACAAAAGGAAGCTAAGAATCAGATAACCCAAAAAGAGGGAGGCAGTAACAAAATACAAAAAGGGAGTAATAATGTGAAGCAAACAATGAACGAGATATACAGTCATGAATCAGTTGATGATGGAGACAAGGATGGGCGTCAGAGTAGTGACGGTGAGAAAGGTGAAGATAATAACTCGGGTGGTAGGAAAAAGAATGGCAGCAAATACTTTAAACACAGCACAAATACACAGAAAAAAGAAAATGTGCACAGTGTAGTCAATGCATGCACAACGTATCAGATAGATATGCAATCTGATAATACTTCACCTCAAGGCAACGTCACGTCCCCAAACCTTCCTCCTCAACACATATATTCCAAGATCAAACCTCCCCAAGCATTCAAAGCTCCTACTTCTGTGGAAATGCCCCCTCTTCTTACCACCCCACTAAATCCTGATCAGACCAGCACCCTCTTACCTGAGGAAACAATCAATCGTGAAGTAAACCCACTTTCAGCTGCTATTCCTAATTACTTGACCTCGAAGCAGGCTGTAACTAGGAGAATGAAGATAGAGTTACTCAATGCGCGTGTTGCCCAATGATGTTGCGCATTGGAGCATGGAATATTCACGGTGGACACCATGTAATCAAGCAGGACCAATGCAAACAACTAATTATAACTTATCAGCTATCAGTCATAGCAATACTTGAAACAAAGTTGAATCTTGCCATGTCTATCAAGGCAGCTGAATACGTTAACCCAAGGTGGAAATACATACACAATCTGAATGAAGCTTCGTATGGTAGAATATTGATTCTTTACAATCCCAATCAGATCCAACTTACTCCCATACTTTCTACTCCCCAATTGATTCATTGTCATGCCACTGATCTCTCTGATAAAACATCCTTCTATGTCTCCTTTGTGTACGCTTTTAACTCTGCTGCTACAAGAACATCGTTACTTTCGGTCATACCATCTCTCAGGCAGTCCACGCACCCATGGTTAATACTTGGAGGCTTCAACTGTTGTTGCACTCTCTCTGATAGAGTTGGTGGAAATCCCCTCTCACACAGTGAAATCAAACCCCTAGCTGATACACTCTCTGATGCTGATCTCGTTAAGGTCAGGTCTGTGGGTATGCAATATACGTGGAACAATAAGAGGAGACTAGGTTGCAGAACCTTTTCTACAATTGACCATACATTCTCGAATCAATGTGCATTAACTAAATGGCCTCTCCTCTTCAACCACCTCCCTCCTCCTCTCCTTTCAGACCACTCTCCTCAAATTATTCACCTTCTTGAAGCGGACATGAGTGGAAATTCAAATTTTAAAAATTTTAATTCTTGGGTTACTGAACCAGACTTTAAAAATACTGTGTCAGCTGCATGGAATAAGACTAAATATGGAAATCATTTGTTTGTTTTGCAGGAAAAAATTAAGGAGATGAAGAAAGTCTTGAAACTATGGGCGTACAATAAATATGGTAAAGGTGACAAGATGAGCACTTTGATTAAAGGAAAGCTAATTGAAGTTCAAACAGTAATGATGGCAGCTGTTAATAATACTAACCTCTCAGCTACTGAAAGTAATCTGTCTCTGCAATACTATCAAGCTTTAAGTAAAGAAAATGATATGATTAGGCAGAAGTCGAGAATTAACTGGAGGGAAAAGGGAGATAGAAACAGTGCTTACTTCCACGCAAGCCTAAAGAATAAGCAGACTAGAGAAAATTTTACCACTATCTATGATATTATGGAAATCTTCATACAACTCCTGTTGAAGTTAAGAGGGCTGTCGTCAATCACTTCTCTGACTTGTATGGCAATGTGACCAACTTCTTGCCAAGCATAGACCAAATACCCAGTGATATTCTGCCTATACTAGAACCTGATGATTATGCCTTTCTTTGCAATGAAGTCACCCCTGAAGAAATAAAACATGCTATGTTTTCTTTAAACACTAAATCGTGTGGAGGACCGGATGGGCTGAATGCCTTCTTCTATACCACATGTTGGTCGATTGTCTCTGATGATGTTATCAATGCCACACTCCTGTTCTTCAAAAAAAGTAAAATGTTCAGATCTTTTAACTACACTAACATAGCACTTATCCCCAAGACCAAGAATGCTCACTGTGTTAACGATTATCGACCCATCTCCTGTTGTAACACCATCTGTAAGTTCATCTCTAAAGTCATAGCTACTAGATTAAAGCATGTTCTACCTAAAATTGTCTCCAAAAATCAAGCCGCTTACTTACCTGGTAGGAACATCTTGGATCATGTACTTCTATCCCATGAGCTAATCAAGGGATATAAACGCAAGAATGCTCCCCCGAAAGCTATGATGAAGCTTGACATTATGAAAGCTTTTGATATGCTGCAATGGAATAGTATTGTGAGGATCATGGGGTACATGAACTTCCCTCCTCACTTCATATCATGGATATATGAATGTATCTCTTCCCCGACATTTTCAGTTAATATAAATGGTATGAATGAGGGTTTTTTCGTCAGTAAGCAAGGGATTAGGCAGGGTGACCCCCTATCTGCTTATATATTCATACTTTTCATGGAGCTTCTAACTAGAATGCTTGACAGGCTTATATCACAAGGTAAATTCAAGCTCCATCCAGCTTGCACTGAACCACAGATCTCTGCTCTAATGTTTGCAGATGATCTTGTTGTGTTTTGTACTCCTGAAATCACTACTGTCAGGAACATAATGCACACTCTTGATGAATTCTATGCTATGACGGGGCCAAAAGTGAATCTATGTAAATCTGATATCATCACTGCTGGTGTAAGTATTGAACAATGTAATCTTATTTCTCAAACCACTGGATTGACTCTGAATCATAACACTATAACTTACTTGGGTCTCCCGCTAACAACTTCGAAGATCACTGCAAACCAATGTCTCCCTCTCTTCGAGAAGATTACTACCTGGCTTAGTTGCTGGACCTCCAAGATTCTTAGTCAAGCAGGAAGATTAACTCTAATAAAGTCTGTTATATTTTCAATGCAAGTGTACTGGGCTAGAACCTTTATACTCCCCTTTAAATTGATAAATATGATCAGAAGTGCTTTCATGAGATACCTATGGAAGGGCAAAGTGACTGGCAGATACATTGCCCCGATCAAATTTGAAATAATTGAAAGGCCTCTGGATAAGGGGGGACTGGGTATACACAGTTTAAAACAATGGAACAAGGCTGCCTTTGCTAAGCACATTGATACATTTTATAACTGTACTGATAGCCTTTGGGCAAAGTGGTCTGAAAAGAATGTGATCAAGGGGAGGAGTTTATGGAACATGACCAAGCCTCAAAATTTAAGTTGGACGTGGCAGTGTATATTTAAGTTAAAGGAGAAGTTTCTTCCTCTCAAATGAATACAAACCCAATACACAGTGTGAACTTTTGGGGTGACCCATGGTTAGACAACGGGTACATTCTACGTCGTCAGCTAACGCATTAGAGATGCATCAGACTGGGATACACTCAGCAACCAAGGTCAGAGACATACTGCATAACTTTCAAACTTCACGTATATCTTCATCCAATCAGCGGATACAACAGATTTGGAGCAAAATTAGTATTTTTACACCAATGTCCTCTACTACTAAGTGTTTGGTGTGGGGGGATAAAAATGCTACTTTCAAAATTGGAGAAACTTATGAATTTCTGACGAAGAACAGTTCTCGCCCTAAATGGAGATGGTGGAAACGTACGTGGGGCAGAGATAGTAGTATGAGACAGGACTTCATACTATGGAAAGTACTTAACCGTGCGATATTGACTAGAGTGAAGCTTGCTTGCATGGGCATGAACATTAATATTTCATGTACGTACTGCTGTGCACTGCCTGAGACTGTTGAACACTTGTATTTTGAGTGCACATTTATTAACCAGATCTGGATCAATGTGATGGCAAAGCTGCAACGAAATGATGTCTCCCAAGACAATCAAGTTGAATGGGGAAGAATATATGTTAATTCTGGCTTCAAAAATGAAGGACAGTGGACTTTCAACGTGGTTTGAAGAGCTTTATTAGCTCTGTTTGGAGAGAGAGAAATTCGAGGTTGTTTGATGCTATAAATGCAAAATCGGATGGTAATTTCAAACAGTGGATAATGAGTGAGATTAGAGATTCATTGAGCCAACTATCGTTCTCTATAGATCCAGGGATACGTGCTTCTTTTCTTATGTACTAATGGGTGTTTTCTTCTTTTTTATTTTGTTGTTTTATGTCTCTGTTCCCCCTGTGCTTGCTGTGCCAAGTGCCCCCCTGTTTTCTATCTTCTTTTCGTTGTATGTGTTTTGTTCTGACTGGTGCAGCAATAAACTGGTCGGGGTCCAGTTAACCTCGTCGACCTTGCCAAAAAAAAACTTAATATATTTAAGTTAAACAAATCATACAACTTAAATTTATACAAACTATTCATTACAAAGAAATGGATTTTCAAGAGAATTGACTTAACTTGATTATTTAAAGTTTTAAAAACTTACTTATATTTAAATTTAAAAAACTGGTTAAAATTTGATTTGGTTTAACCCATATGTACCTCAACTAAAACCAAGTACATCTTCCTCTTTTCTTTTTTTTAAAACAGTTTGATTTAAGTTTTAAAACTGTTTAAAAACTCAACAGTTTGGTTTAAAAAATTTAAAACTATTAAAACATAATAGTTCACTCAATCTCGCAAACGACTCAGTGAAAAACTCGAGCCAAAACTAAATCCACGTGAGTTTCCCCCGAGGCATCTGCCATCCCAAAACCAACAGACACGACCATGCCGCCGTGCAACTTGCACCACCCACGGTGATCTTCCGACCATCGTCAGAACCTCCCACTCATCCACGATCGCTCCAGCAACCCATCACAATCATCAAAATATCACCACGCGCTATGATCCCAAATCGAACCATTCAATAGAACCAAGAACCAGAGCATCACCAGAAAACTCCCAACACGTGTATCGCAAACCGAGCCGAAGCTCCTCCAAACGAGCCGAAGCTCCACAAAACGAGGTACCGTCCTCTGTGTGGACAAAGAGACATCGCACATTGCTAGTCTAAACCATAAAATGACCATCATCAATCATCAAGAAGTGTCAATTACAGTAAGCTAGTAAATATATGAGTTTAGCTTCATGTCCCATAACCACTAGCTTAACTTAAATATTTACGAACAAATTGTAGATCTCCACTAGAAAAATTGTCACAAGAGATTCAATCGAACAAGTCAAAGAATTAACCGACGAAGTAAACGCAAGCATTTCATACCACTTGTTTTACTAAGCCGTTTAATTAGATTTCTCGTACGAGTGAGGTAAAGGTTTGTATATACTAGTAGATTGGAAAACGGTTTAAGAATCGAGCTTTGTAATAAAATAGTGTTGAAATCGTTTTGATGAAAGAGTTTTGATATTTACTACTAGTATTGAAACCTTTATATTTTTAAAGTGACAAATCAAAGAAATGATTGTAGAAACAATCAATCATCGAAATTCACATATGAAGACGTGAATCAAATACAAAGAAATCGATACCAAATCCATCAAAATGGATATTTCCAAAAATCCATAAAAAGAAGTCATCAAAGTCGATAATAAGTGATAACAACTAACCGGATCAACAAAAATCGATAAACCTTGGGAATTTACTCAAAAATAGCCAAAATAGGCAAATTAAATAAGTGTTAGGAGCCACTAGAACGCTCTTTCTTGGAGCATGCTAGAAGCCACTTGGAGCAAATGAACATAAATAAGTGTTAGGAATTCATACCCAACAATCAAAGATAGTTATAGACATAGATGTGTGGTAAAAATCTCACCTTTAACCCAAAAACAAAGAAGAAGGAGCTCAATTTGCAAGGAGAAACCAACCAATCTCCACTTCAACTCAACAAGCTTCAATCTAAGATCAAAACAAGTATTTACTAAATTTAGGTTTAGGAATTTTTGAGATTGAAGAGAGAAAGAGGTAGAGAAGATGAAGAGGAGGCTTACCAATAGCTTCTATTTGATTTTGAAGTAAGAATTCAAGTTTGCAAGAAGAAACTAGGGCTTGGAATTTCTAATTCCTCTTCCTTTCCCCCAATTTTAGTTTTAGCTTGAGTTTGAGGAGTGAGAATGGATGAATGGAGAGGAGAGGGCTGAGTTAGGGTATTAAGTTAGCTAGTGGGCTGAACCCAAACCCAAAATGCAATAGAAAAAGTAGCAAAATTCGACTTACTCCAAACATATCGAAGGTTGTACTCAAAAAGGTCGCAAATGTCATTTTGAACTCAATGGGAGTGGTCTCGAGTCCTAATTCGACCGTTTGTAAAAATTAGGTTTTCGGACTAAAATCCGATGAACGGTGAAATATTTAAATAAAATATTTAAATATACAATTGATAAATATGTGGGTTGTTACAGTCTCCCCTCCTTCAAGAAATTGCGTCCTCGCAATACTTAAGAAGAAAATAAATAGTAACAACCATAAAAGCATATCAACACAAAAGAAAATTTGAAATAAGAAGTTCACCACAAGGAGCATGAAAGAGTAAGTCCAAACGTGTTCGCTCGTTGAATTCTATGGATTCCCAAGAGCTATCCTCGAGATTTTAGAACCATTGAACTTTCACAAGAAGTACATCTTTATTTCAGAGGCGTTCAACCTCCGAAGAAATGATGCGAATAAAATGTTGCTCAAAAGTCAAATAGGCGAAACTTCCATTTCTTCAATAACACCGGGATCAAGAATAAAAATGGGAATCTCTAAGGCATTTTCGAAGATAAAAGACGTGGAAAACGTCATGAATAGCAGAAGATTTAACCGTTGCAATGGCGTAGTACAATAATGGTACGCCCGAGAAACTAAAGCTCGAATAATTTCGGAACACCGACGTAGTACAAAAACGGTACGTCCAATGAACCAATAAACCGAAACAACGATGTAGTATAATAACGGTACATCCATTGATCCAGATAAGACGTAACATCGATGTAGTACAATAACGGTACATCCGATGAACCGAACACCATAAAAGAACATCGGGCGCTAGTCTGTAAAAGAAATGAGACGAAGCTTAACAAAACAAAGTACATCGAAACGTCCGATAAACTTGGTAAAAAGATCATAAGATACAAGGAACTCGAGCCAATGGGGTTGACGCAAATTAAGTTCCTTTTGAGAAAATAAATACTTCAAAGATTTATGATCGTAGTGGAGAACAAATTCCTCCCCCAAAAGTGATGATGCCAAACTCTAAAAGCAAAAACAATAGGCGCGAGCACTAGATCGTGAGTGGCATATCTAGTCTCAATAGTCTTTAATGATTTATAAGCACAAGTGATAGCACGTTCTCTTTTGCAAGAGAACGACATCCAAACCAATATGACTAGCATCGGTATAAGCAATAAAGTCTTGGTTCCCTTCGGGAATCACAAGAATAAGAGTATGGGAAAAAAATTCTTTTAAATAATCTACTTTCCCGAAAAGCTAAAACTTTCAAAATCACAATCATCTTCATGTAATTATCTTCCTAGAAAAATTTACATTTTTACAAGTCAATATATCGTGTCTGACTGTCTCATAAAAGCATTTAAGAGATTCCTATCGATAACATTGATCAAGCGCATCGACCGGAATTCTTAAAACACTAAATGGGCAATACAATCACAAAATCATCTTCTATATGATAAAAATATCTCTTATAAGTTTTTAAGAATATCCTTTGCTCGTTTAGGAACAAGATCCAATTATACTTATAAATAAATCTTATGAAAAAGATTTGCAAAATTTTAAATTGCTATTTTCATCCAGAATCAATAAATACAAGAATGGAGTCATCGAGATATTCGTAGAATACTCGATTCATAAAATGGATGAAATAAGCTAGACAAACTGAAAGACATAATAAGTCATTCATAAGAATCATAACGAGTGCGGAATGCAGTAAGTGGAATGCTAACTTCCGCAACTCGTAGCAAATGAAAACCAGTGGCAAGGTCGAGCTGAAAAGACCTTAACACCACTCAAAAGATTGCTTAGGAGATAATCCTAAGACAAGCCCAAAAATACCGGAAAATTTCACAAACTATTTGAATGAGGGAAATAACACTTTCCTCATCACGTGGGCTTAAAGAATAATAATGATGCCATAAAATTGGAATCGAAATCACAAAGGAAAAATAGAAACCTGCTTAACAGGTAGAAAATGTCGAAGATGAATAGTCCACTTGGAAAATAGGATATGGGCTTCACAATGATTAAGCCAATCCTTTCACACAAAAAATCAATTCCGTAACCTAAGTAAAAAAAAATATCGGCTCAGAAAGAAAAATCACATAAAATAATCTCGACATCAATTCAAGAAAATTGAGCGTTGCGGATCCACCAATTCGGATTCACAATTCTCAAAGAAGTCAACAAGCCCCCCCAAAAAAATGTTTTAAAGAAAAGAAACCAACAAGTTCTTTTGATATAAAATACGAGGAGATGAACCCATATCAAAAAGAACTCAAATAGGAAGACCACCAAATAAAACAATGTCATCGAGGATTGAATGAAAAGTATCTTGACAAGAGAAGAGTTGTTCAACTCCCTCTCTCTCTTGCTTTGAAGTTTGGGACATGAAGACATATAATGGTCCGCACCTTTGCAATAGCGGCAAGAGATAGGTCTAGGACACTTATTTATATAGTGGTGCTTAGAGCCACAATTATAGCATTCTCCACGATTAGGGATTGGAGTCTTTGCTACTGAAGCTTCCAGCTTCCCCTTCTTATTGGAATTGGGGCCTTTGAACATAATAGGCCTCTTCATGTTATTGTTGAAGTTTTGTTTAGCACCCACAACTTCAACATTACACTCTCTATCGGCCTCTTCAAGACGAAGAGCGATATCAATAAGCTGATAAAAGAAACTTCTAGTTTCAGAAGTAATGGCTTTTTAAGATTCTTATTCAAGCCATAGACAAATCTCTGATTTTTCTTCAATATGGTATTTATATACTTGACCCCAGACTTAGAGAGAGATTCGAAAGATGCGACGTAATCCGTCACAGAAGATTCACCTTGAACAAGGTCGATAAAACGCTGGGCCAAAGTTACTTTTTCAGCCTCCGGCACAAACTTTAATTCGAATCGTTCTCGGAATTGCTCCCAAGTAAGATCCGCTTCGATAATCTCCGAAGTCAAGAGCTCATACCAATCTAACGCTCTTTCTTGGAGCATGCTAGAAGCCACTTGGACTCGATCGCATGATTTGAGCCAAGCTTGAATTTCTATAACACTCTCGGATCCCTTGAATGTCCTTCCACCTAAATCAGTATAGTCTCTGCACAAGCGTGCAAAACCAGATCTAGGATGAGTAGGCTCTGGATTGGGTCCGGCTGCTTGAGCGTTCTTTACTAGATCAAGAAGCTGCTGGGCAGACATAAATACTCCATCCTGGGGAGTAGCTGTAGATTGACCGACGCTAGGACGACCAGGTCTAACCATTTCTCTTCTTTAAGAAAGAAAGAAGAAGAAAAGTTATTCTCAAAATAAATATCAAGCAATCTTGATAGATAAAACAAGGGATCACAAAGAAAATAGGATGAATCGGTACGAAGACTCGAATTAAATCCTAAGCACGACTCCTAAGAAAGACTTAGGACATGATCCTTGCTAGATTATTCTACATTGTTCCGAAGTTTGGCTCCGGTACCAAGCTGTGACGCCCCACCTCTATACCCACGCTAGCCAAGGACACTACGAGGTAATGCCACCAACTAGCGCGGCGAATAAGGCTGTTGAGGAGCGACCATCCGTGTAATTGCTTTGTGCGAGCAACGATATGTCAGATAGAATAACATGCATTTCATTTTAAGAGGAAATCCGACACGCCGATACAAACTCAAAGCTACTACACAGTGGCTATATAATCTTCAGAAACAAATATAGAAATAAGCATAACACAAATCAGTCACAGATATCCATATCACAAAGGCAGAAAAAGATATGAATATAACACATAGAAGTGTATATCAGAGTAGTGGTCTAACACGATCCACAATATCACAAAAGTATGGTTACAAGTGCTACACAAAAGAATAAGTATACATCATGGAGTCTCTATCTCAAATGTATACAACAAAATAAACTACCAATGTAAGTAGTTAGCCAAAAGTCAGATAATACTCCCAGATGAGGAGTCAAACAGAAGCACCTATAACATCTCGGTCTGACCCGAGTATTATTTAAGAAGAAAATAATAAACGGACCAGTCTAGCTATAAATATCAGATAAAATGAGATAGGATAATAGATGCGATAAAAACGTATGATAACAAAAATGTCATACTATAAAAAGTATACATTAACTAACAACAAAAATCATACAATATCACAAGAAATCTCAAAGCACTAAAAAGAATGTCATATTCTTTATTTTATTCACCAAACCACAAATATTGACAATCATATCAATGCCAATCGGAAAAGTTAGTGAAACACAAATTCACCAATGCACAAGAAATTGATAAAGCTTATCAATGCAAATCACAAAAATTGGTGGAGCACAAATCCTAGAAATCAATCAATAGAAATCCAGAAATCACAAAAAGGGGAAAGAGGCCTATCACAAGAACGGGAGCATGAAAACTCCCAACACATGTATCGCAAACCGAGCCGAAGCTCCTCCAAACGAGCCGAAGTTCCTCCAAACGGGTCAAGCTCCTCCAAACGAGCCGAAGCTCCTCCAAACGAGCCGAAGCTCCACAAAACGAGGTACCATCCTCTACGTGGACAAAGAGACATTGCACATTACTAGTCTAAACCATAAAATGGCCATCATCAATCATCAAGAAGTGTCAATTACAGTAAGCTAGTAAATATATGAGTTTAGCTTCATGTCCCATAACCACTAGCTTAACTTAAATATTTACGAACAAATTGTAGATCTCCACTAGAAAAATTGTCACAAGAGATTCAATCGAATAAGTCCAAGAATTAACCGACGAAGTAAACGCAAGCGTTTCATACCACTTGTTTTACTAAGCCGTTTAATTAGATTTCTCGTACGAGTGAGATAAAGGTTTGTATATACTATTAGATTGGAAAACGATTCAAGAAACGAGCTTTGTAATAAAATAGTGTTGAAATCATTTTGATGAAAGAGTTTGATATTTACCACTAGTATTGAAACCTTTATATTTTTAAAGTGACAAATCAAAGAAATGATTGTAGAAACAATCAATCATCAAAATTCACATATGAAGACGTGAATCAAATCCAAAGAAATCGATACCAAATCCATCAAAATGGATATTTCCAAAAATCCATAAAAAGAAGTCATCAAAGTCGATAATAAGTGATAACAACTAACCGGATCAAGAAAAATCGATAAACCTTGGAAATTTACTCAAAAATATCCAAAATAGGCAAATTAAACAGTTCCAGACGTCTGGTAGGTGTTCCCAAACGTCTGGCCCTAGGCTCTGGAAGTATATGTGCTTTTCTTCCTTCTATTTTTAATTCCTGGGCCATTTCAGACGTCTAAAATTTTCAACCAGACGTCTGAATTTGATTTCAGACGTCTGGATTTAGTTTCAAACGTCTGGATTTATTCTCTGCCTTTTCCAGACCCATTTCCAAACGTCTGGATTTTTCAACCAGACGTCTGCATTTGGTTTCAGACGAATTAATTTCAGACGTCTGAAATTTCCTGCTAGGCAAAAAAAAACAGCCTAGACCAAAAATGGCAAATCCAAACCAAAATGCGATCGAACAAGCGATGGATACTAGGGATTTATGCCAATCGGCAACCCAACACTATAGGCTCTTCGATGCATCACCAAAAACATGTTCAAACATCAAAGATTGGATTTTTGAAGATTTGACTACAAAACACCAAAAATTGGAAACCAATTCAATCCAAATCAAAAGCAAATAAACATAAATAAGTGTTAGGAATTCATACCCAACAATCACCTTTTGCAAGGAGAAGACCAACCAATCTCCACTTCAACTCAACAAGCTTCAATCTAAGATCAAAACAAGTATTTCCTAAATTTAGGTTTAGGAATTTCTGAGATTGAAGAGAGAAAGAGATAGAGAAGATGAAGAGGAGGCTTACCAATAGCTTCTATTTGATTTTGAAGCAAGAATTCAAGTTTGCAAGAAGAAACTAGGGCTTGGAATTTCTAATTCCTCTTCCTTTCCCCCATTTTCAGTTTTAGCTTGAGTTTGAGGAGTGGGAATGAGTGAATGGAGAGGAGAGGGCTGAGTTAGGGTATTAAGTTAGCTAGTGGGCAGAACCCAAACCCAAAACCCAATAGAAAAGGTAGCAAAATTCGACTTACTCCAAACATATCGAAGCTTATACTCAAAAAGGTCGCAAACGTCATTTTGAACTCAATGGGAGTGGTCTCGAGTCCTAATTCGACCGTTTGCAAAAAGTAGGTTTTCGGACTAAAATCCAACGAACGGTGAAATATTTAAATAAAACATTTAAATATACAATCGATAAATATGCGGGTTGTTACAAATATCCATTTGGAATTCGACTCCAGGTCGCATCGAAATTCAAATGCCAATATTGATAGTCGGTTTTTTAACTATCAATCATCATTCACAACAATCGCTGGATTTCAAATAATTTCCCCCAATTATTATTATTTTCAATATATCTTCCCAAGATAAAATTTCACTTTTCAACACTTTGAAAACAAATTCAAATCAATTATTCACACTTCCATCCTTTGAAAATAAATTTCAAATCAATTTTTTTCCTTACGTGGAAGACATTTCCAATATTTATTTATTTCCACTGAAAATCTGCTGATTTCAAATATTTTAAAATAATATAAAATATTTATTCAAAATATACTTGGAAACATTTAAAATAAACTATTTTAGAATATTTGCTTAAATATTAGTTATGAAAAATATTATACTAATATCTCATATAAAAATTCAAGTCCAAAACTAATTTTGAAATAAAATTAGTAGATAGAGTATAAATATTTAAATATCCAACTTCTAAAAACAAATATCAATTTAAAATTTTAAATAATCACTTCCATAATAGTTTAGAATATATTTTTACTTTAAAGATTTCAAAATAACTTAAGTAAATAATTTTTTTTCCAAAACCATCTTTACAACTTCAATTTATATTTATAAACTATATTGAAATCATTCTCGGCTTTCAGGGAAAATACACATTCCATTCCAAAATGGTTCATTCAAATAAACTTATAAATCTTTCTAGATTTATTTTAAATTTACGTCTCAAATCTGTAAATTCCTTTATCTCTTTCAAATATTTAAAATTCGTATCTTAAATAAATTCTTCAACTATTAAGCAATATTACTCGAAATTCCTTTATTACAATATTTTCCCATATTTTTGGAATTAATTTGATCGGATTATAAAAATCAACTTTAATGCTTTAATTGTAATGGTCTAGGCTTTTCTACTTTAATTTCCAAAAATCCAATTTCATATTTCTGGTATCCTACGATACCAAAAATATATTCGGCTAAATTTTAGCCTTCAATGGTTTCAATCACAAATAGTCACACACAGATTATAAATAATCAACACAAAACCTTGTAAACAAATCAAAATGTTTTGAGGAATCCAGTTGGATCCCTCCAACCTGTTTCCCTGCATCCACAGACGTTAGCACAACAATAAAATACCAATTCCACTTCAAGGTAGAATATCGCGGTATATGGGATTTATAAAAATATCATCCGCTATTATGCGGCGCAATAGGGTCTATTTCAAAAAAAAAGTAACAACCATCATCCAAGCACACAATCAACAATTTTAAATTTAACTATTTAAAATTAAACAAAACCCTTTGTTTGAGTGAGAAGATCTCACCTTTGCTTTTTATTTTGCAATTCATTTCCTTTCTGACTCGATTTTCTCGATTTAAGACCTTGCATAACAATTACATGATTTTAATTAATTTTTTGAATTAATCAAGCAATAAGTCCCATTTAATAATTTAATTAGCCAACTATTTCATTTTAAACTAATACTTTTAATTTAAACAAATTTCTTTTAACAAATTTATTTAACTAAAAATTGGATTAAAACTAAATCTCCTTTTTTAAATAACCTTTGGTAACCAAAATAAGTTAAACAAATAAATCACCTTAATAAATTTATTTAGAGTAATTTTGTAAGTTTATTAAATAACCCTACCTCTAATATATTTGATTAAACAAGTAAAAATGCATATAGTTTTATTTATTTCATTACCTTTGAAATTATATACAGTAAAAATAATCTGTAAAAATCATCCTATTTATATAAATCCCTACATATGTTTTTTTTTCTTTTCACTGTAAAATAAAAATCATGTATTTCCAAAATCTTACTAATATACATATTCTATTTTATTTTTTTACAAAATCTATTCTGTATCTATGTAAAATAAATTTATACCTTACTGACTCAACGAACGAGCGTCACTATCGATTGACTCGAGCAACCCCAACCGTGCCATCTCGACTTCGGCCATTGACATCTGCCACCAACTCACAATCAATTGCGAGCCCACGTCTTTGCTGTCGAGAACCAACGCGATGCGCCACTGTGCCCATGTACGCGAGCGCGACCCTTCATTGAACCGAAGTCAACGTCGCCAATCCAGATCAACAACTTCCTAGTCGCGCTGCCCCTTCCCGGTTGTGTCGATGACGATAGCTTCCTATCGCGACCCCCCCTAATGCTATCGGCCGCCGCGACTTCAGCCTAGCTCAGATCGAAATCTAGAGTATAGTATTGGAGGCAATTAAGGTTAATCAAATCTGGATTTAATTTCGAGCCGAGCTCATTTCTTTTTTTTTCAGAAAAGGGGAAACTCGATCTTGAAAACGACGAGTGCAGCCATGGATTTGAACTTCGATCTTATGATTTCGTTTGGCCCTTTGATTTTTTTCTCTGTTCGAACTTTATGATTTGAGAAGTGGGAAAAGAAAAGGAAGGGTGCGAAGGAGACAGTTTGGTGGTTGGTTGTACGAGTTGTCTGAATACGAATAAGTAAATATAATTTAAATTAATTTCAAATTTCTCGAATTTGTAGCTTAAAATCGCGAACCCCCATCAAGGCGTGCCGCTAGGCATTTATAATGTTTTACCCGTATTCCGAACACAATGGAACGTGTTTCGGAGCCCAGTTCAATCATATGTGGAAGATAGCTTTTTAAATCGAGTTTAAATATTAAATTCCCGATATAAATGTCAACGCGTTTATCTATCGTACTATCACACGACAACTCCAAATGCTACGAAAATTGAAATCCGATAATAATACAATATTACAGATCCAATGGAACTGGTTTCGTCGAATTCCGAGACTGTGCCTCGGAAGGCTATTTTTAATTATCGATTTAAACGATATAAATTCAATATTGAACAAATCATTCCCAAATTCAATTCTGAAGCTTCTATTATCTTCAGTATTATCAATATGAATTTTACAAGCCTTTGAAATATTTTTAGTCAGTTTAAAACTGAAGATTCAAATTTTTATTCAACTTCAATAATTTAAATTCAATAATTAAATTGCCAAATTCATAGTTAATTCTGAAATTCAAGTTAAATCAACCTCCAAATATTAAAAATTCAACCCAATATTTTAATTTCAAATGTCAAATTTTCTGGGTCGTCACATCAACATTTTGGAAATTCCATTTTCTCCCAAAATCCCATATAAGATTCCTCCTATCAAAATCATATCCGTAAAATAAACACCATTTACAAATCTCGAGAGGAATTGTAAATAAATTTCAATATATATGATAAGTATTTTTAAAGAATAATAATTTATTTTTAAAACACATTCAAGTAATTATTTAAAATATCAAAACACTTTAAATAAATATCGATAACTCATTTCGAATTCATTTTTAAATAAAACTAATCGATTTACAAAGCTTATTATAAAAATTTGAATTCATTTCAATAAATATTGAATATTGAATAATCCACATCTAGAAATATTTCGATATTAAAACAGTTTTAAACTGCATAGTTTAATAAATAAAATCTCTTTTTAAAACAAAACTTAACATCTCGATAAAAATTTATTTTTAAAATTCAACATAACCATTCACATATTTATAAATCTCTCTCGATTTATCCGAAATCGATTTTCATTTCTAATTTCGCAACTATTTCCAAATTCCAAAATAGAATCCGCTATCTTTCCCTAAATCGATTTTCGTACCTCACTTAAAATTCAAACGGTGAATTTATATTTCCAACTTATCAAATGATAATCATTTCACTTTATTTATAAACATCATTTACAAAATTTATAAACTCATTTCCAGTTGTTCTCTACTAATAATAGATTTATATTAAATAAATTTCGTTTATAAACCGATTTCTGTTTAAAATTGCATTTAGAAATCTATTTCTTAGAAAATCCAAACTATATTCTAAAATCGTATCGAACCTTGATTTCGACTTCCGTTCCATATTTTAAGAATTTCATTTAAAAATCCATTATTTTAGAAATCCTCAATTTAAATTCTCTATTGAAACCATTGTACGAAATAATAAATATCCAAAATCAATTTATTTATTTTATCCAAATCAATTCCCTTTTTAATAATCCCAAAATTCAATATAAAAATTATCAATTCCAAAATCTCCTTTGAATTTCCTTTTTAAATTCCAAAAAAAATTCTATTTATGGTATTTATAACACCAAAATTAAGGCCGGTGTTACTATAGCATCCAATAATTCAAATCACAACATATTCCATATTAGATTATTCACACACATCATATGTCACTATATATGAAATTAAAATCAATATTTTTGAGGAATCCAGTTGGATCCCTCCAACCTGTTTCCTTGCACTCATAGATTTTATGTAACATAAAATAATAATCTCGCTTCAAGGCGGGATATCGAAATAGAAAGGGTCATCCTCTCCAATTGGAGGAAAATATACCCAAATACTAATATATATATATATATATATATATATATATATAATATAACACCCAACTGATAAATATTTACTAATTCATCCAATCAATCGACAAATAATTTTTAACATGATAAATTAAAAACCAGTTATCCAAAATCAATCAGATTTACTCACCTTGACTTTTATTTGCAATCCGTTCTAATTTTAAATTAAATCAAACAAAGTTCGATTTAAATCTAAAATTCCAGCTGACTTCGAAAAATTCCAAACTAATTCCAGATTGTAGCCTACGTCCTTACGAATCCAACACTACCGGTTTCATGTAATTTCGTCCTCGAAAAACAGAGTTATTGAATTAATAAGAGTGACGACATTAAATAATAATGTTAATCCCTAATTACAATTATTAGCTATTAATTACCAAAATTAACAACTAGTCCTTCTCCTTCTCAAAACAATCCTTCCAGCTTCAAATTCTCAGAACCCATGACATCACTTCCAGACCTCGCTTCAAAGCCACCACGCCACCGCATCGGATTAATAGGGACCACCAAACTCCGCCAATAACCTCGCCAGACCCTACTACACTCCATCCGACCTAGACTGCCCCCCATGCCACACTGAAACTTGCGACCTTCTCCAAAAAGGTCGACCTAGAAACTATCGCGACTCACCCACGGCGATCGCTCCTCAGCCAAGCACCACCAGACACGATATCTTCCTCCCCTGAGTCCATTTCTGTACTCCTATTTGCCTAAACATGCCCCAATCTCATGAAAATGCTAACCCTATATCCACCATGAAATAGTCGAACATCAGAAAACGATGCATCACTCTACGATACTTGTACTAGATCAAAGCCTAGGTGAAAACATGATTTTTCAAACTAATTTTTTGATTTTTAGTTTAGTATTTTGCTTGATATAAATTTTAAAATTTGGAAAAGGAAGAATGAACTCATTTTGTTCACTGGAAAGATAAGAAAGCGGGAGATGACGAACGAGAAAATGAATAAGTGATGATCTTGTTTTTTGATTTTATAACCAAACTAATATGTGGAGCCACCATATTTTTTTTAATTTCTATTCTTTCTTCTTTCCTTGCTCTGATGAAAGGAGTACTGGCGGTGACAAAAATGCTACTGGTGGTACGCTATGTTAGCGTTAGATTTTTTTTCAAATTATCGACATCTCACTGCACCACTTTATGTTCACTTGCAGACTCCGAATCGACGAATCGGAATTACGGTCATTCTCAAAATAGTGAGATGATCCTAAATAAAAGATAATATACACTGGTTATTGAGTTCTGTAAAATCACAAAATGTTGCTATTCGATAGTAAAACGTCAAATAGAAATTTAAATATTTTTCAAATTAAAAATTATGGAAAAACCAGATAAATTAAACAATTTGAATGATCAAAGCCTCCCATAGATAGTTTTCTTGCGAGCGGCCTAAGGAAACACAGTAAATCTGCCTCCAAGAGGTAAACTTGTCTATAGAATCGGACAGGAATAACGAACGCGAATGAATATGACTGGGTTTAGCTGCTTCCTATCCCGCGCCAAGGCTCAGCTACTCCTCCTTAATTTCCCGACCAAACCTAATTTAAAAATACATCAACAGAAATCGAGTCGTAATATTAACAGTAAACTCCCTGACCATTTATGTAAACTGTTGTCGCGCAACTGATTTTACAAATGAATTCGCTGTTAATATCAAATAGTTTAAAACGAGTTAAATATGCCCATAAAATTAATTGAATTGATATTTCATTAAAAATCTAGTTATATGAGTCATCATTCAATATCCAATTCTCTAATTCAGATATTTTCAAATAAGCTTTCTATTTGAATTTAGGTTTAAGCCCAATAATCTAATATTTAAACTAATTAAGTATTTCAAAATCTATTGACTAAAAATCTGGGTCGTTACATAAATAATTGTTACTATCAAGTACCGCTTATAATAAGTAAAATTGGATTTTACCAAAAGATATGTAAGCGATAAATTTAACCAAAAATTCACCCCACTTGCTAAGTGACGTGTGAACATTAATATTTAAATAGTCCGATATTAACCACTGACTGTATTTACACCTTTAAGTCGCACAACCATAATGATGAATACTTTGAATAAACCACATGATTTAATCAATTTATAACTATTGTAAATTAATTAAATTAATTAATATTTATGAAATATTATTTATTAAACTTCATTTGATTTGTTTGAATTAGTACTTAATAAAGTGCATCTATAAAAGTTATAAATGCGCGTATCGATCGATATGAATAAAATATTTAAATTAGATTTAAATAGATTAATTGCTAAGTGTTTTTTTGAAAATTTTCATTAAGGCTCACATGCATGATGAAAAATGGGATAGGTTTCAAATGTGATTTGAAAATCTAAATGAGGAATTAATTAAAAAAAGGAAATAAATCTCCTTTTATGAATTGCTTAAATATCATTTATGAAATGAACTTTGTCCTTTCCTCTTTATATTATTTTGCTGAATATATAAAGAGGATGGAGGAGGATTTGGTGATTTAACTTTGGAATTAAATAAGTAAGGTTTTAAAGGAGGAAATTGAAAAGATTTTATTGTTTTCTTCTAAAACATATTCTCTCTCATTCTCATTCACAATTTGTTTTAGACAGATAATTTTTTCTTCTTTCTTTCCTAAGCGCTCCTCCTCACCCTTAATGGCCTCCATGAAAAAAAAATTCACAAAACAAATTTAAACAAAATAAATAAATTCAAGGTGGTTCGTGTCTCTTGATCCTCGCAATATCTGGAGGCTGATTTATGAATCGACGAGATTTGATGCATCATTCAAGGTATGACTCATTGGCTGCATCTAAAAGAAAATGTTTCAAGGTGTACTTCAAGGCTTTGGAATTAAGGTATGATCTTTCTATTCTAATAATTTTGATATAATGTTTTAATGAATAAAATTGATATCATAATTTATATGTGCATAATATTGTCTCTTTTGATTTGAAAATGGTTTATGCAGTTTGAATTGTTTATCATATGATTTGATTGTTTTGTTTAGATAAATCAAAACTGAAACCTGTATATAATTTAACAATATTTTAATTTTAGATCTATGTTTAAACATTCAAAACAAAGTGTAATTTTTTTGAATTAAAAGTTTATATGTTCTTATTGTTTGCACTTGTACTGTAATAGAAACTTACATATGATTAAATGATGTTTTGATAATAAGTGGATTACAATGAATTTCTAGAGTTGTTATCCGATTTGACATCACAATTATCCTTCTTTAAGTGTTCAAAGGATTTTAACATATTGCTTAGTTCATTACGTTTTACCTTTTTTTATAATAATAATAAAATAATATATTTATTCATATAGATTGAATCTCCTTAGATTTGAAAGTTTATTTGCTCTTATTATCCGCGTCTTATGGTAATTGAAACCCACACATAATTAAAGGATGTTTTGATAATAAATTGATTACGATAAATTTATAAATTTGTTACCTTATTTGACATGACTAATATTTCTCTTTAAGTATTCAAAGGATTGTTAATATATTGCTTAGTTTAGTTTGTTTCTCTTCTGTTTAAAAGAACAAAAAATTTCCATATAGTTTGAATGCTTGATTTAATTGTATACATATAAATTTTGTTAACTAATTTAAGTTTACATAAATTCATAAATACTTTAGAAAATTTAGATGTAATATGGCTTATTTTGAATAAATTAAGAAGTTTTAGGTTAATCTTTATATACAAATAATTACATCTATATGTATATGTACATATAAAACATTATGTTTATATTTCAAATTGTGTAATTCAAATTCTTTATTAATATCAAAAAATATTAAATCAGGCAGTTGTATATACATATGAATTATTGTTGGCCATTCCTATTCTTATGTCATAATGATTCATTGATTGCTAATTGAATGCTGCATAAATCAAGTTTGTTAGAAAGGGGAAGATGAATCAATCATCTTTGTCATCTTTTATTTCTTTCCCTTTTGTCCCTTGTGTGATTGCCTTTAACTTATTCTTATTTATTCATATACATCATGTTATCTATTAAACATACTTGTCTTATGTTTAACTATTCTGTCACACAATTAAGGAATGAATATATCTAATATATTCAAATCTTAATTTTATATCCCATTCTTGATTGTTTTGAGAATTAAATTAATAAAATAAAATATGGAATTAAATAGAATACTGATTTTATTTAAAAGAAATTTAGATAAGACCTAAATACATTTAGACTTCATAGGCCCATTAATGATCCAAAAATGGTAAAAATTTTAAAATTCACTTATTTCTTCCGCTGCGTGCTGACCCAACTCCAACAATGGTATTAAAGCCCAGAAGCCTATTTAGTCTAAATTAATCATGTTAGGGATAACTAATTAAGCTTTTGCACTTAGTACTGTGTCTAGAAAGGTGATGTCTAGGATTGAAATTGGGTAATCAAGTACCATACCCTATATGGTTACCTGCCCGGCCTGATAGGTGAAGTGAGTCCAAAGGTTGCTGCTGGTAGAAAAAGCCTAATTTGAATTGGACCTTAGGCTAATTTTCAAAATAGTTTTGAAAATTAAAACAAGATTATAAATTTAAAAGTTAAATTTAAAATAAAAACGTGTTTATTAAGAAGGTTATAATATAACATAAATTTTCAAAATGTTTGAAAAAAGTACTTAAAATTTTAAAAATGTTTAAGACAATTTAAATATTAATTTTGAAATTTGAAATTTTATTAATAAGATTAACAAAATAAATTATTTAATTGAGTTTATTAATTAAAACCTATATGCATGTATTATATATGTTGATATACGTTATGTTATTTTAAAGTGTTTAAGATAACATAAGCATATATGTATGTATATGAGATAAATTTTCAGAATTAATATAATTTAATTAGAATTATTTAGTTAAATAAATTAATTAAAGGTTAATTAATTAAATAAAAATACATATATATATAAGATATATATGTTACACTATAAAGGTTCTAGTATATGTTATAAAGGTTATAGTAGATATGTCCAATATAAATGTTGTATTGGAATACAAATATAAAATTAATTAAAGAGTTAATTAATTTCAATTAATTAAATAAGATTTAATTAAATAAAATATATACATAAGACTATCATATAAGTAATATAAAATATAAAAGTTATATAACAATAAAACTTATATGATACGAATGTATAAACTAAAGGTGGAAAATTAAAGAAACCCAAATAGACTTAAGGAATAAATACATATGTAAATGTACGTATACTGTGATTTTTGATGGGTCTAACACTTGAATCATGAGGGTATTTCAAAAAAAATACATTAGTCCATATGTAGATATCACTCATTATAATATATTGATGATTATGAATCTTCAATATAATGTTGATATGTTAATAAATTACTTGCATACTCCTTAGTTGTTGAGCAAACTCAAGCTAGGAATGTTATGTGTAGTACTATTAATATATTGAATAGACGAGGTAAGATAATTATATTAATTTGTTGAGCAAACTCAAGGTACATATACTATACTTAGGCTATCGTGATATGGTAGGTACGAGTGAATAATCTCTTACGATTTGTTGAGCAAACTCAAAATGAGATTAGGACAAGGAAACATAGGTTTGGAGTTGTATGTGATACAATCGATAAGGAGTTATCCATCGTTAATGGGGCTATGATTTGTTGAGCAAACTCAAGGTCGAAATACCAAGACTAAGGAGTCCAAACACCCACTGGTGAAGTCGAAGACTTCTATTTTTCTGTAACGACCCTAATTTTGATTGACATATTTAGAACATTAATTAGTTAAATTAAAAGAAATAATGAAATGGTTAAGGGATTGAGATTTATGTAAATAAGGGGTAGTTGTGCCTAATAACAAATGCAATTGAGGGAAACTAAAATGAAATGGATAAGGCTAATAGATGAGGGGTAAAGTAGGAATAAGACATATTCTAATACCCTAAAACCCTTACTCAAGTTCATTTTTATGTTCAAAACAAAAATCAAATACTAGAGGTCGTCAACCATTAGACAAAGCTGGAAGAAGAAAAGCTAAAGTTCAAGAGGAAGATTAATCAAATCCATTCTCAAATCTCAACTCCTTAATCACAAAGCTATGGTGAATAATATGTTACATCTTATATTTTTGATGTTTTTGGTTTCTAGATCAGATTCAAATATTTTGCAAAGTATACTGCCATGTTTTTTATTGTTAAAATGAATATATATGCTTGTTGATGATTTATGCTATTTATTATGGATTTTATGACAAGTTTTAATGTGAAAAACCGATTAGATGACATCCAACTACTTTGCTGTTTTAATTAAGGTCATAAATAATATTTTAGAGATGGGCTTCAAATTTCATAATTTTCTAAATTAATGCGGATTTATTATTAATTTTCTAGTAAAGAAAATGGTTAATTGGGTTTAAAATTAATTACGGTTAAATTATATTGTTTTTGGGTCTTAATATATGGAAGAAAATATATTAAAAGTGATTTATGAGAATTTTTATAGAATTTTCCTAACTGTTTTAACAAGTATATAAAATTATTTAAAGTATGGGAATTAAATGTTTTATATATTTATAAAAGGAGAAGGAGCATTTTGTAAATATTTTAAATTGCTTATTTCTGAAATTGGGCAGCACCTTTAGGAAAGATTTTAGAAAAGAAACTAGAAACCAATTGTATAATGACAAATAAGCATGTTAGTTGAAAATAATTACTTTTTAAAGTCAAAAATCAGATTTTACATGATTTTGCAGTTTCGCCACTTTCGGCAACACCTTTCGACTAGGCACTTCCGCCCCATCTCCGTTGAAACCAATGCGCATGGTATCAACTTGGTACTTAGTGAATTGAACAAAGGCGAAAAGTATATAGTCGAAAAAGGGGGTTCCAAAGGGGTCAAAACCTTGCTTTTCTTTTAAAAGGAAATGTGCCTACTGACATGATATTAATATTATTGTTTTAACCAGTTTGGTTGTAGGAAATAGATTTGCAAAAGATATGTTTTTTAAAAGGATATTAGTGAGGGGAAACCCATTTCTCTAAGCGGCCTGTTCTCACTTAATACCAGGTAACCGAGATGTATAGTATTATTCACATCAAGCTTTATGTCTGACTCGAAGTTTATGTTTTTACCCATAAACTCTCGGGTGCTCAAAATTGATTTGAGTAGGCTAAGGATTGAGGATTTACAGGTTTTAGTAGGTGGATGAATAAAGCTTCTGGAGATGAGTAGGAGGCTGAAGTTAGCTACTGTGACCACCTAGATTTTCGCGTTCGAAAATCAACATCCATACTTCACTCATATTCGAATGCCGCAGATTCAAACGTCGAACTCCAGTTCGGATGGAGCTTATAACACATTAAGTACAACAACATAGCAGAAGAAAATGAATAATATCATTGATACAACAATGGATACGATATCCGATAAAATAAGATACAAATGGATATCAACATATCAGAGACAATATACACAGCGGAAAAGATAACACCAACAACAAAGGCGTCAAAGAGATCCAACGCCCATACTGCAACTCCATTACTAATGCTCCAAAACCAAATAGCTCATCCCAAAAGCTTCGCAGACTCCAATCCAATAAGCTCAAACCACCATAACGTTGTAATGAAGCAAACTAGGCAACCAAATCTACATCTATCATCTGAAAATCTAACTCTATGCTGCCCATGTGGAAAATTATGGGCACCTAGAGTTTAGAAAGGGAATGACAAACTCCAGGTCAGTCATGGGACTGGTATGAGCAAACAAAAATAGTTTATCTTTAAAAAGAAATAAAAAAAAATCCGCAATGCTTTTTGGAAAATGAAACTACCATAAGGCCTCTCGCCACACACACAATGCAAACACACAATTGGAGGAGATTTCTCCTTATGATAGTCAAACATGCTTGATATGCAAAAACCTTTTGATATTATTATTAGTGCATAGTGCAGAAAGCCTTTCGAAAGTATAATATTAATCTTAGCCAGCATACAACCATTATTGTATGCCTACTATAGCTACCATCTAAACAGTGGTGACCACCATAAGTAAATGGAAGGTTATACAACTAAAACCATACAAGGCACGTATTGGATGATTGGATTTCCAACAATGGTTAGGAAAAGGAACTTCCTACACCGAATGGGACACCTCTGGAGGGATTCCCCCAAGAACCAAACCGGATCTCTGCCAACACAAGGTCGGGTTACCTCTGTAACTAGGTAACACCTACAAGTAAGCCATCCACGGTCGTTACCGACCTTTATCCCGGGATTCACCAACAAATAGCAACAACCACATAGTTAAATATTTGGGCTCCATACCATGATACCATTTTTTATCCAGAAGGAAATGGACATACCCTAGGGGCGCGACCCCTACAAACCTTGCCGCAACATTCCAGTTTCGACCATTTCCGGGTTGTGAGGCTCGACGAAGTCTCGTCCACAAAGCTACGCTTTTCACAAAAGCCATGCTTCAATCAACACATGATCAGCGGCACTTCATATGCCACATTACCAAATTGGGAATGTATCACTAGTAACCATCAATTACATAACCTCTGAGCTCGTACGTCTCAGAGAAGGGTGCTAAGCTAAGAGAATAAATTATCCGCCACCAAACAGAAATGTATTTGATAGAAATCAGCTTTACATCTCGAAGTGTAATGTCAGGCACACATCCATACAAGTTTGTTCCGGGTTCGAACAGAACCGAAGGCACTTCAAAAAAAGTCCTTGCAGTCCGGATAATCCCTTATCACGTCTGGACTCCCCATCACAAAGGGTGATCAAATCTCTATACCGGGGACCACTTGGTGCAGAGACATTCGACAGGTAATCTTTCGCTTTCGAAAATATCTGGTCCTCAAATGCTATCCATTACGTCGTATCATTATTCGGAATGAGTTATATGACACAAAGTCCTCTCCTGGCTAAACCGAATAATGAGTGCAATATTTAAAAAATATGGATATTGGGATCTTAGTTAAGTCACAACTTATTACCCAAAACCTTTCTTTCAAATGTTAAACAAATTACCATTTTAAATCTTTTAAACAAAAAGATTTACTTTACAAAGTTGACCAATCTTTCACAAAGATTCATTCATAGCTTTCAAAATTATTTCCATTCCAAATCTTTTATACAAAAGATATACCTTTAAGATCCCCTTCAATTTGAAAACAAAGTTCACCAATCTTTAACAAATATTCATTCATAGATTTCAAAACAATTTTCATTTCAAACTTGAAATCCTGTTAACACAAATTGGAAATTCTTTATATGAAAGCTATTATCATTTGAAAACAAATACTTTTCGTTTCGGAAAAATCCAATTAAATATGCACAAGTTATAGCTTTTAAAGAATAATACTTAGGTTAAATTTAAACTTCCAAAATAATACTTTTAAAATGGTTTGAAACCCATATAAACACATTTATAACTTATATAACCTTTTTAAACCATAATTTCCAAACATAGAATTCAATTTCAAATCTTTGATTCAAATTCAAATCAAACTGTTTTAGTTTCCAAAACTTTATCAAGTTATTCAAAATAACTTTTATCTTTAAAACTCCTTTTCAAAAGCTTTTCATACTCAGCCCAATTCCATTTCAAAAATCATTTTTGATTCAAAATTATATCTTTAAAACCATTTCATAATATTAAATTCAAATATCTATGACTTAACCAATTTCCTCGTGCGATCCATATTTGTGTGTGTATGGTGTATTCCAGGGGTTTTAACAAAAGTGCAACATCATCAATCATCACAGATTCAAGCACAACAATATCGATAAGCGGTATAATCCTATAACGCTTATCTTCATTCACAGATTCACAGATAAATAATATAAATTCATCACAGCTCAAATCAAAACAATTCATATCACAAAGCATCACACATCAGGGATATCAAACAATTCAAAGCACTCAATATAATTCAAACATCCATAAGTAAGATCAATTAATTATCTAATTAATTTAAATCAGATTAATTACTAATGAATAAACTACTAATCCTGGTTAATTAATATTAATTGATTACAAACCATCTTAATTAATTAAACTTTAATCATTTATTAATTAACCTTAATTATCCATCTTGATTAATTATTCTTAATTAATTAATCCTTAAATAATCTCATTAATTAATTAACTATTAATTAATCATTCTTTAATTAATTACCTTGAATTAATCACATAAAGAAATTAATCACCTTGATCAATTATCCTTTATTAAATAAATTAACCTTAAGTTAATTACATAATTAATTATCCCTTAATTACATTAAGTAATTACAAATTAATTAAAATTTAATCATTAACTAATTCACCTTTAATCATAAATTAATTATAAATTAATCTTAATCATTAAATTAATTAACCTTAATTAATCCTTGATTAATCTTAATAAACCTTAATTAATCTTTAATTGCTTAGATTAAGTAATTATTCTTTAATTACTTTAATTGATCCGCCTATTAATAACATTAAGTAATTAACCCCTTAATCACTTTAATTAATCCCCTTATTAATAAAAACTATTACAAACCACATCAATTAAATGTAAAAACATTTAATCTTTAAAAGTAAATCTTGGAACTTGTTAATAAATTTACCTTAAAACTTAGTAATCATCTGCTTGAAAACTTTGTTATAAAATTACTTTCTTACTTTTGAAAAACACTTAGGGACTAATTAACTAATATAATTATTTCAAAATAATTTAGATTCAAACAGATTTGATTTAAATTTCATATTTGAAATTTGTTTTGAAAATTTGTAAAATACCTTAGCTTGAAAATCTTGTTTCACATCTTCTTTGTTTTAAATTGGGTATATAATGTATCCTCGGCTTTATAAAAACCTGAGCAAAATTTATTTCCATGGTAAAAACCAAAAATCCCGAGAAATCACTCGAGCAACATGCGTTCATTTCTTCCCCGAGTTATTTCATGAATTTATCGAGCCAGATTCAAAAAAAAATCGAGACAAAACCTAAGCTATGTTCTTCTTCTTCCTCGTCTAAACCCACCATATATATTGATATACGTGTGCACATGTACAGGAGATGGCAGTGGCTCCGACCATTTTCCAGTCACCAACACGTCGAGGACGACTTCGCCGATGAACACCACAACCTAGATTGATGAGATCAACAGTAAACTCAAAATCGAGTTCAACAGTGACTACTGGAACTAAATCACCTTCATCGAAAAATGCTTCGCCTGATCACCACTGTCCACCGATGATCACGCGACTTCAATCAAAGCCGCTCCACTGACCTATGCTTCTTCTACCCCAGGACCGATCGTCGATAGACCACCCATGACGACGAATTTCTACCTCAAACTTCGACGAGTCAAACCGGGGCTTAAACCCTAAAACTACATCAATCGACTTCCTTGATTGTTTAAAAAAATTATCGAATATTTTTCCTATGCTCTCTGACATGCCAGCTTTCTTCACCATTGATCACGACACCCAGTTCGACGTTGATCGCCGTAATTTGACCATTTTTACAATTCCGTTCAACTCAACAATTCGCATGAATTAATAGACTAAAAATCTTGAAATTATTACCTAAATTCATCATTTCCACATGCGAATTCATTCATATAACCAAAACTTGAAATTGAAACCTTTGATTTTTCTGATATTATATATATTCACTGTAAAATTTTAATTTCCAAAGTATTTACTACGTATTTCTACCTAAAACAAATTTTAAAAATTAAATCTAGTTGTTACCAACATTTTTCATTTATATATCACATTCTAACAGAGACTACGTAAAAGGAATTTGAATTTATTCTAATTCTTAAAATCTATTAACTTATAACAGATATGATACATACATATGCACAGACCTGTATATATACATATAACTTTATACATACCCACATGCAAACACATTATCATTCATATAAACTCAATTCCAAGTCATTACTCAATATTAATCACATGCAAAAAAATTTATATATACAGGTTGAAGAGTTTGCTCACATGATTTTCTTTTGAATAGAGGACAGTTTTATAAAATTTGGAACTTTGGTTTCTGTTTTTAAATCTGAATTTTGATCTGAGCTTGCTACTTTTGAAGTCGATCTAAACTGTTGCTTGTTGTTTTAGAGTTGAATTAAATCTCGATAGCTTGTTGTTGAGATTCCAGGCTTTGATTTCCAGTTTGTTGAAGTTGTCTGCTTGAACCTGATGCTGGTTCCAGGTTTGAACTCAAATTGTTTTGACTTCTTTTTTCTTTCTTTTTTTTTTGCTTTTCTTGATTCTAGATTTTGAATATGGAAGATGAGAGGATATTTTAGAAGCCTGGTTTCTTTCCTTACATATTTTTCTAAAATTTTAAATTAAAAGAAAATCTTACTTTGCCACTTGTTAACTTTTGTTAACACTTGTTATTTACTTATGTAATCTTATTACAAATGTCATTTTTTTGATTAAATTGTGTTTAAGTCCTTCTTGTTAATTTATTTATAATGCACGTTTTAAACCTTACTTTTATTTAAATTTATGAAACAAGTTTTTATTTGTCTCATTTGAATTTTAAACTTAAGTTAAAATATCTTTATATAAATCATTATTTTTATTTCCAAAAGATATGTATATTTTAAAACCTTTTTATTAATTCTTGTTTTTAATATCATATACACATTATACATACATTATTTATACTTATATAATTTTTAATTAATTTTACAAAATATTTATTCTTGAATTTCCAAATCAAAATTCTATTTGAAATCTCTTTATATATATACACACATTCCCAAATATTCAAATTAATTCTCAATTAATTCATAAACAAATTCAAAAATATTATTAATTACTAATTTTAATTTGGCCCAAAAATCGAGAATGTTTTTTTGGCAAGGCGAAAAATCGAGAATGTTGCAGCTACTTAGGATTTGTTATGTTTTATTTCTGCTATGTTGTATTTAGTTTGTTATGACTATTTAGTACTCTGGTTAACCAATGGGCATCTTCATGTGTCGCTCTTGGCGTATTTATGTAATAAATTATATTTGATCCGAACTTGGGAAATGATTGAGATTATTTAATGGAATATGAAATATGTTTTTTAAATGTGATTAGTAAAGTTGATGTTTTAAGAATCAATGATTTCGTTTCATATTCATGTGCTTTTGATATTATGGATACCATTAAGATTACTGTATTTATCGCCGAAAGTTAATACTATAGATAACTGCAGCATCTATAGCACTTAGCTTTAAGCCTCAAGATATGGGATGTTACAACTTGGTATCAGAGCATAGGTTAATGAAAAAAATTAAACTAAAATGATTTTAAAATAATCCTAAGGAATTAGAGAAAAGATCGAGGTATGGGATAATGCTATAGTATTTGCTATATATAAGAATACATTATATCTCTATTCTCCTATCTCTTTTAGGATATTCTTCTGTATCTTACGAAGGCTCGAATGCAGATATGGATGCTAGAAGTGGAAGAGCTAACCTTGGTAGGGTAAGGGCCACAACTAATGAAAATGCCAGATCAAAGACGAGGAGGAACCAAGGTCAGGCATAAGCTGCAAATTTGGGTGCTGGAGTCCCGCAAGTAGACACGGGAGCAATGTATCAGTTCTTTGTCAATATGATGCAGGCAGGGATTGATGCTGGAGTAGTTGGAGGAAATGCTGGAGGAGGGAACCAAGAAGCTCCAGTGGTGAATAATTATGCTATTCTAAGTAGAGATTATACCCGGTTGGGAGGAAAGCCATTTATTGGCAATGAAGATGCAATCGAAGTAGAGAATTGGTTACTTCATTGCAAGAGAATTTTTGTTGATTTATGGCTCAAGAATGAGCATAAGAGAAGACTCGCATCTATACAACTACAAGGGGCAGCACTGTATTGGTGGAACAGTGGTAGTTGGAGTCAACGAAGAGGATATGACATGGACTAAGTTCAGAAGAAGGTTCGAAGAAAGGTTAATGTTTGAGATTACGAAGTCCACTCTACTCAGGAAGTTTGCTAAGTTGGAGCAGGGGGATATGACAGTGCTTGAATATGCGACGAGGTTTGAGTTGCTAGCGAGATATAGCTATGCTGCAGATGATATTGTAAATAAGAGGAATGAAAAGTTCATTCATGGGCTGAAGCTTGAGCTTGCTAAGGCCATATTACCGCATATTAGGGATACGTGTGATGTTGTTATTGAGATGGCCTTGAGGAATGAAGAGATGTGAGCTTTTCTTGAAAGAAATAAGGATAAGGAAGCTCGAGGAGGGCAAAGTAGAAGAGGAAGTTTTTCCACAAGAAAGGAGCTCAAAAGGGCGGAGCTGCTAAGAAGGGAAAGGCAGAAGTGGTCTGCTATAAGTGCGATAAGAAAGGGCATTACGCTCATGAGTGTTGGACAGGCAAGGGGAAGAAAGCTTCTAAGAAGAAAGGAGTAAAGTGTTTCAACTGTGATCAGATTGGAAACTGTAAGAACCGGTGCAGGGAGCCAGCCATTGGATGGGAATGGCAATGTGTTTGCATTTGAACCAACTACCTCGTGAACAATAGCGTAGGAAAAAGGAAAAGCTATGTTCAGTAATGAACGGTTAGTAACCAAATATGGATCGTATGAATGGTTAGTAATGTCGTTCGGACTAACTAATGCGCCAGCATTTATAATAGATTTGATGAACCGAATTTTTTCAAGAGCACGCGAATAGGTTCGTGTTACTTTTTATAGATGATATTTTGATATACTGTAAGGATGAAAGAGAGCATGAAGTTCATCTTAGATTGGTACTTGTGATGTTGGAGCAGCATCGGCTAAAGGCGAAATTTTCGAAGTATCATTTTTGGACAACAGAAATAAAGTTCCTTGGTCATGTAGTCTCAGAGAAAGGGTTATTTGTAGATCCGGCTAAGATTGGAGCGATGAATAATTGGAAAACACCCGAGACAGTGGCTGAGGTAAAAAGTTTTCTTGGATTAGCTGGTTATTATCGGAGGTTCATAAAGGATTTTTGCGGATAGTGGCACCGATGACCATGCTAACGCAAAAGAATATGAAGTTTATTTGGACTAATAAGTGTGAGAAGGCATTCCAGAAGCTAAAACACTTATTGACTATTGCACCTGTGTTGGTAGTTCCAGAAGGGAATTAGGATTTAGTTGTATATACAAATGCATGTGGAACAGGGTTAGGAGCTGTGTTAATGCAGAAAGGTAAAGTGATTGCCTATGCATCTCGACAGCCTAGATTGCATTAGGTTAGATGCCCAATGCACGATTTGGAATTAGCAGCAGTAATTTTTGCGTTAAAGGTGTGAAGACATTATCTTTGGGAGAAAGATTCGAGTTATATACGGACATAAGTGTAACGATCGCGATTTTTGACTCATGAAAGTCGACATTAATACGCCCACTATATCAACTGCCGAGCAATCGAAGGCCGGAAAACCGTACCGTCAGGGTTTAAGAAGAAGAAAACGATAGAAGAAGAAAGAAAGAAAAGAAAACGCAACAGAAACAATATTAGAATCTCACAATCGCAGCGGAATAACATATAATAGATAAATTAATATCTTTAAAACAAAGAACTATATCGGTTATTACATTACATCACATTACATTACATTATCAGAGTTTACAACAACAAATAGCGGAAAGGAAATACTATATACTAGTTGATACGCCAAGCCATCAAGCTTGCCTCCAAATCTCTACAGCAACTCTTGACTTCCCGTGTGGAAATTGGTGGGCACCCAGAGTTTAGGAAGGGAACGATAAACTCCAAGTCAGTCATGGGACTGGTGTGAGAACTTAAAACAGTTTATCTTTTCAAAAAAACCAAAAAAGAAATATTTTTAAAATAGAGTGAACTTAAAACAATTATTCTTTAAAAAAAAACAAAGAAATATTTTTAAAGTCAATTCGCAATGCTTTTAGAAAATGTAACTACCATAAGGTCTCCCGCCACACACACAATGCAAACGTAGAACTTGGAGGAGATTTCTCCTTATGATAGTCAAAGATGTTTACTACGTAGAGAATTTCTTTGATATTATTACTATAAGTGAAAAATGTGAAAAACCATTTCGAAAGTAGAATATAAATCTTAGCCAGCATAGGTACCATTATATTATGTCTGCTATAGCTACCCTGAGGAGGCAGGTTATACAATTTGCAATTGTAAAGGGTTCGTATTGTTTCTTTGGATTTCCAACAAATGGTCTGGCCAAGGAACTTCCCATTGCCACATGGAAACGCCTCTGGAAAGATGCCCCGAGAACCTAGCCGGATCTCTGCCAACACAAGGCCGGGTTACTCTAGCTGGGTAACAACTGACACGAATATGCCATCCCCCGGTCGTAACCGACCAAAATCCCGGGATTCACCAACAACCACAAAATAATAAGTTTGCAGCAACAACATAGGTTAAGTATCAGGGCTCCATACCATAATACCACCTCTATCCAGAAGGAAATGAAATACACTAAGGGGGCGCTATCCCCTAATAACTTTGCCGCATCTTTCCTGTTTTGACCATTACCGGGGTGTGAGGTCCGACGAAGTCTCGTCCACAAAGCTACGCTTTATACAAAAGCTGTGCTTTGATCAACAAATGATCAGCAGCACTTCGTATGCCATATTACCAATTTGGGAATATATCACTAGTAACCATCAACTACATAACCTCTGAGCACGTACGTCTCAGAGAAGGGTGTTAAGCTAAGAGAATAAATTCTCCGCCACCAACAGAAATATATTTCATAGAAACCAGCTTTACATATCAAATTGTAATGTCAGACACACTATACAAGTCCGTTCCGGGATCGAACGGAACAGAAGGCACTTCCAAAGAAGCCCTTGCAGTCCGGATATTCACTAATCACAACCGGACTTCCTACCACAAAGGGTGATAAAATCTCTATATCGGAGATCAACCGATGCAGAAACATTCGAAGGTAAAACTTCCGTTTTCGAAAATATCCGGTCTTCAACACCGGTCTTCAAATGCTATCCATTACGACATATCATTATTCGGAATGGGATTTATGACACAAAGGTCCTCTCACGGCTAAACCGAATAACGAGCGCTTATTTTCAAATAAGAGTAGCATTCAAATTCAAGCAAATCACAACAAATACCCATTTAAAGGTAAATATTGATAGTCGGTTATTTAACTATCAATTGATATGCACAACATCGCCAAATCCCAAATTATTTCCCAAATTATTTATTTTCCAAAAATATCTTTACACGATATTTTTTCCACACTTTAACCGTTTGAAAACAAATTTCAAATCACTTTTCAATTTATCTTTAAAAGATATAATCTCAAAACATTTCACTTCATATTGGAAAAACATTTCCATACATATTTAATAATAAGTAATTCACAAATCTATTTATTTTCAACATTTGAAAAATATTCAATATACTTAAATCACAATTAAGTATATATTTTATTCTTTAAGGAAAACATTCACTTAAACACATTTATTTGAGTCAAAACGAATGTTGCGTAAAACATCGTTACGACAACCCAAAATCACTAGTATAGGGATTCGAAATTAAGATAGATATATAAATCCCAATACTATATAAAACATTTCCTTTTGAAAAGCATTTACTATAACAACAGTATTATAGTCCATATAGTTCATCTTTTCCTTATTTCTCGAAAACGTCTATTTCAACAATGAATGTTGAAATCTATGGTTTCGATCCTTAACACATTTTAAAACTTCAAATCGTTTTAATTCTATTCAAAAGATCACTTCCTAAAACATTTCTCAAATATATTATTCACTGTCCAAAATCGTGAATTTAAATCGTTTACCAAATTCAACACTTCTACATATTTAATTTAATGGATTATTCACTGTCCAAAATCGTGGATATATCTCCTTTAATAAGCTTTCATATTTACTTATCAATTTCAATTGGTTTTGGATTTATAAAACAACATTTATAAATTCACATCTATATAAATTTTATAAAAACTTCAACTTATAAAAATCCCTTAATTAACAAATTCTATTTAAATCTCATTTAAATGCTAAAATCCAATTTATAAGTTAATTACTTATAAATCTATTATTTGACAAAATCTATTCATTTTATAACTTCACAATTTAGAAATCTATAAATTTCATTTACTTACGAAATCCATTTATATTTCATTTTAACACTTATAAAAACTCGTTTTATAATTCCAATATTTTGATTTATAAATATCAATTTTATAAATCTTTTATATAAACTGTTTATAATAATTTCAAAAATCTCAATTTAAACTATTTTATAAAATTCATTAACTACTTATTTCAAAAATCACATTTCGGTTATATTTCACAAAAACCATAATTTTTATAACATAAAAATTATAACGTTTATTTATTAAAAATGAATCAATTCCAAAATTCAAAAAAAGTATAATTTCAAAAATCTCTTGAAAAATCCTTTTAAATTCGAAATCGTTACTTTAACATTTTTAAAACTCCAAAAATAGGCCCAATACCGCAACAGCACTTAATATAACAATCACGACATCCAAACATCATATATCAATATGATAACAGAATATATCACAAATATCTGTAAATAAATCAATACCGTTGAGGAATCCAGTTGGATCCCTCCAACCTGTTTCCCTGCATCCACAGATGTTAGCACAATACCAATCTCGTTTCAACACGGAATATCGCGGTACATGAGTTCATAAAATATTATCCGCTATTATGCGGCGCAATAGAGTCTCATCCGCTATATAATGCGGGAAAATCAACTCCAAATATATATATAATACCAATTCCACTTCAAGATGGAATTATCGCGGTATATGTGTTTAATAAATAACATCCGCTTAATATACGGCGTATAGGGTCTATTTCAATACAATAGATAACAATTTATCATTCAATCACACAATCAAGCAATTTTAAACCTAACTATTTAAAATTTAAATCGAAATAGTTTCGATTGAGTGAGAAGTTCTCACCTTGCTTCAAATACAGTTGTAATGTTTTATTCCGAATAAAATTAAACGCGCGTTTAATTTTATCCAAAAATTTTACTAGCTCCAAACTCCAATCCAGCTCCATCGTGTAGTATTCGTCCATAAGAACCCAACGCAATTCGTTTCGTTCAAAACGGACTTCGTATGAAAGAGATATCAAATTACAAAGTTTGAACGAATTTATGTAATATAAATTTACAATTTCCTTTTTCTTTTTTTTCTTTTTTTTATAACCTTTATCACATCTGGACCGTTCATTATCTTTGCTTGCATCAGGGCCGTAAACCCCTTTCTTCTTCCCCTCAGTTTTAATACGCGACCGAAACCCATAGCTAGCCGCCTTTTGCCCTAATCGTCGCGTCACCTACAATCGACGAGGAGTCGATCAACTACTGCCACGACGAAGCTCATGCCACCGTACGCCACCGAGCCAAGTGCGGCTGAGCTCGGCTACAGCATCGCATGGAAAATCGAACCCAAAGACGGCCCAAACGCGACCCCTTAGCCTCCACGTCGAGCCTCCATTTCAAATCATGACTGTTGGATTTGTAGGCCGTGCCGAGCTCTACAACCTTCTAGTTGAAAGTTTGTCGTAATTGTTTATGGATTTAAAGAAAATGAGGGAAGAAGAGGAGAGATTTTTGGCCATTGAATTTTCTGAAGGTGGCGGCTAGGGCTAAAGGTATTAGGGTTTGTGAAATAATGAAAATTGGAGGGCCTTTTATAGAAAATCTACGCGACACTATTCATCCGAAATTTTTCCGAACTCCAAACGAAGCGTGCCGCCTGGACGTTTATAATGTTTTACCCCCATTCCGAACGCAATGGAATATATATCGGGAGCCAATTCGATCAAATTTGGAAGATAAGTTTTTGAATCGACTATTTAAATTTAAAATTCACTCAAACCGATTTCTACGCGTTTTAGCTTGCCCCGGACAAACCGTAAGTTCGATTGACACAAAATTTGAAACGATACAAAAATATAACATTACGGATCCGATGAAACTAATTTCGTCGAAATCCAAGACAGTTTGAAAAATGGCTATTTTTACTCGTCAGTTAAATATTAAAATATTCAATTTCTGCAAATTAACTTTTAATTCGAATTTAAAAGTTCTATATCGTCATTCTAACTCCAATATGATTTAATACAAATTTACAAATCATTTTCAATCGCATTAAAACCAATTTCCAATTATTTCTGTAATTTCAAATTTTGAATTATCGATTTAATTATCCAATAAATCTAGATATTCGAAATAAAATTTATTCGACTTATAAATTTTATTTGTAAATATTTAATATCAATTAAATATACGAATTTCAAATGACAAAAATTCTAGGTCGTTACAAACTTCCCCCCTTAAAAGAATTTCGTCCTCGAAATTACCAAGTAAGAAAAAGTCTTGAAATCCATTAACTTTTTAAAATCATTTGTTCAAATTAAATTTCAAATTCATTTGAGTGTTTAACTTTCCCAAAATCCATAGTTAAACTTCTTACAATAACTTTACTAAGTTTTTAAATCATACTTAGCTATCTTTTCAAAACCAACTATATCGTTTAACCGTAGTAGGAAAATCCCTCCTTGGCCCCAAAGTTTAATGGCCTCCCACATCTTCTCCATCCCTCCCCCATCTTTTCAAATTGTTCCTCCTGTATCATCAACCATTCCTTCTCCTTCTTCTCGGCCTTTTTCATTACCTATCTCTCCCTCCTCCATGCCTCCACCTGTTCCACCCCCGCTTGCTTCACCTACCTCTCAGCCAACTGCTGTTCCCCCTTCCTGGTCGTCTCTCTTCAAAAATAAGCCTCGTAATGCAGGGCTATACTCCCCTATCGATTTTCCTCTCGTCTTTGATGGAACTGCGCTGGTGCCGCCGGAGTCTGTCATAAAAGTTGGTACTGATATCTGGAAAGAATGGTTAGTGGGTTTTTTTCTTGACAAGCCTTTGTCCTAGCTTACAGTGATCAATCATCTTAAGAAGCTATGGAAGCTGAAAGGAGAGATTGTGGTTAAATCTGATGGTATTTTGTTTCTTTTTAATCTGTCTTGCGCTGAGGACAGAAGGAAAATTTTGGAAGCTGATCCTATTTTTCTTCGAAACAAAATATTCATTATCAAGGCTTGGGATCCTTCCATTGGTAATAACTGCAGTTCCATAAGAACTGTCCCTGTTTGGCTTAAATTTGCAAATATTCCCATCTTTGCCTGGTCTCACATAGGCATCAATTGGTTGGCTTCCAGAATTGGAAGGTTGCTGTGCTTGGATTCTTCTACTGAGAGGATGGAGAGGATTGGTTTTGCTAAATGTTTGGTGGATGTGTCTCCTGATTGCCAGCTTGTGGATGAGTTTCCTGTAAAATTGCTTGATGGTTCTACACAGATGGTTCAGGTCTGCTACTTGTGGAGGCCTGACATTTGTGATGAATGTAGAGAGTTTGGACATTTGGGCACTTCTTGCCCCAAATTTCGTGGTCATAAACTAGTTAGTAAGGAGGATGTTGCATTGAATAGGGGTAATCAAGAAGGGGATAAAGTTGTAAGTAAGGAGGATGTTGCATTGAAAGTGGGTGGTGAGACATCCAATCTGCAAAATAAGGGCAAACAGGTCTGGCAGAAAGTAACAAAAAGAAAATCATTTTCCAGGGAAATGCCTCTTCAGAAAGAAGCTGTTTTGAATCAAAGCAAGGTGCATCTGGAAAATCAAGTGGATTCCCATGATAATCAGAATCAATCTGAAGCAGATAGTATTGCTGCTTTGGGTGATAATGAGAATAGCATGGATGAATGTTTGCCTGATAATCACCAGGTGGACTATTTGATGAGTAACAAATTTGAAGTGCTTAAGGATATGGTTGATGAAAGTCAAGCTGAGTATGTTACTATATGTGGAGATGAAAATGGGGAAGGGGAAATATCTCGTGATAAGGTGGAAGGAAATGTCGGGAAGGAGAACAGGCCATGCAAAGAGCATATTCATGTTGATACTAATTGTGATAATGATGAACACACTGCCATTGAAGATACGCTACAAATACACAACATATCCTTTGTACATGATACCCACAATTCTTCATCAAAAGGCAAGAATCAGAGGCAATTACATAAATCTGATCATGACAAGATCATACAAACAACTGCATCTCCGCTTCCTGTTACTTCATTCCCACCCAAACCAAATCTCCCATCCCCACCTGATCTTGATCCCGATGACCTTTTTTGCAGGCTTTTGCAAAGTCAAATTTCCGACTTAATTTTTTCCATGCATTCTTCTTCTCATACTCTATCCAAATCCTCCTCTCCAACTCTTCCTTCTTTAGTCCAGGCTAACCCAAACCAACCCTATAATTTCTCTGGTTCCATTCCAGGATGGTTGTCACCTCCCTCTTCACCCAAGGAAATAAATCAACCCACCAGTGTCCCATCTTCAAATTCATTCTTTAAAAAAAAGAGGAAACCTTTGAAACAAACTATCCCAACAAGATCAGAGTCTCCTGTTACTAGGAGCATGAGAGAAGCTTGTCTCCAATCTTTAGTTTAATTTATGTCGCATAACTTTGGAGCATGGAATATAAGAGGAACTCATATTTTCCTCATGCTTGATCATGTCAAGCACTTAATAACTCAGTATGAGCTGTCAAGTTGGAAAGTTGATAATAATGCCCTGTTAACAAGAGACAGGCTGATGGCATATGGCATGTATTTGCCCTCCTCTTGTTTGCAGTGCAGTAGCCATGAAGAAGCATCCCTGCACTTTTTCTTTCATTGTCCTTACGTTTCATTATTGTGGAGTAAAATGCTATGTAGCTTGGGGTTGTCGTCGGCTCCTTTGCAAGCTGCAAATCAGTGGGAAATGGTAGAGAAGGCAACCAAGTGGAATGAGGTGAGAAGAAGACCTTTCTTTTTCTCTGTTAAAAAATTGATGAAGATAGTTTGGGAAGAGAGGAATAGGAGATTCTTTGAAGGCCAATTGAGGATAAATTTGGTGCTCTGGCCAGCATTACAAAATGAAATATTGTTCGGTATGAGAGTGAGCAAGTATGATTTCCAAGTGCATTGATCCTCGGATCCCGTGGTTGCTTTTGTTTTCTTTGTTTTTATTTCCCATTTCTAGTGTTTTTCTTCTTCGTTTCCCTATGTAACTCCATTTTCCTTTTTTAATAAATTTGGTAAGGGACCAAATATCAACCCCACTTGCCTTGCAAAAAAAAAACTATATCGTTTAACTTTTCACTCCAAAATCAAAGTTTTAGTTTTCAAAATTTTCCAATTTTCTCAAAAATATTCTAACGCCTTAAATTTCCAAAAAAATTCACTAGTGTCTCCTTTGCGCGGCTCGATCCGAAAAAAAATAACAATATATATATCACAAATATACATCTCATCAAAGTAATGAGGCATCCCACAGGGAAAAAGTGTAAAAGTAGGATATGCAATCCGGGATATGGACCTTATATATTATTAGCGAGCATATACGGCTAATATAGCGTGAAAGCGAGCTCCAAAAGCGAAGCAAGTGCAATCCACACCTACTAAACACTCAACAAACAATGAGAAACATGTTTATATGAAAATAATGTCAATATACAACATATACCAACAACTATGTGTGCCAATATAGCAAATGCAATCAAAAGAAATAAATTCAACCATCAACCAACTATCATCCAACTACATCCAATATCTATCCAATCAATCAATAACCAAATCAATATAAATTCACTTCTCATTATATTTAATGAATTGGTTTTTTTCAATTTATTCACAATTGATTCATTATCATTGGATTTTACTAACATTCATTTATTCATATTCAATTAATTTACATTCACTAATTTATATTCAAGTTAGTTCACTTCCAAATCAAATTCAATTACACAGCTTTCAATTTCATTGATTCAATTTCATTGATTCAATTTCATTGATTCAATTTCGTTGATTCAATTTCATTGATTCAATTTCATATGGATTTCTATATAATCAACTAACCATCGTCTAACAAACAATGTATATCCAACATTACCAAATTTCTTTACTTTGCTTACATTCATTCAATTTGGTTCATCACTTTTAATTAGCTTTAATGAATTAACACTTACATCCATTATTTCGTATCAATTTATTTACATTCAATTGATCTAACATTCAATCCTTTTATTTAATTCAATTGCTAATTCATTTAACCACAAAAGTTGAATTTCATTACATAACTCAAGTTCATATCCATCACTTCATTTTATTAATTTACTTCGATACCAAAATCAACTTCATTCAACATCAGTTAAGTTATATTCCATCTCAAACATCATTTGTTTAACTTAACTTAAATTTCGACTTATAAATCCAATTCAGATTCCAATTCTAAAGTAAATTATATTTAACCTTCCTTTAGTTAAATTTCAAATCATATGTTTTATTATTTTATGTTATAAGTTCAAAACTTGATTACTTATATTCAACAATTACAGTTTGGATTTTAATTTCAAATTTGTTTATCACAACCAAATTTAAAATTTTAAATTTACTATGGTAGCAAATCCATCACACAGAAACTTGAAAATGATACTGATGATGTTGCAATCATCACCCTTATTATTTCCCAGTAATAGTAGTGAATCCAGTGCTTAATATTCTTTCAAAATAATTCTTTTTTTTATATTCATAAATCACATTTACAAATCTTTTACTCATATAATTTCTCTATTTTCTCTTTACTTATATAAGATCATTTCATAATTGTAAATCATATTAATTATAATTCCATACTTATAATTCTTCGCTTATACAATTTATTCTTTTACAATTGTTTTTATTTAGATTATTCAAACATCCTTTAATTAACTTGCATATATATTCTTACATTTTCAAAAACCAAACAATCAATTTATATACACTTTAATAATTCTGAAAAATTATTTCTTTATATATAAAATATAATCGAGGTAAAATTATTTCATTTACCCTATTTTAAAACGATATCGTGTCAAATTTGTTCTGTACAAGTGTTTAGAGATTCCTATCAACAACGTTAATTACACGTATTGACCAGAATCCATAGACCACTCAACAAACCAATCAACAAAATATAAAACAAATTTTTATATTCACTAACAAATACGCACTCATATCTATTATTACACTCACACTCATTCTAGAGTACTGCTGACTCTATCTCTAATGAGTAATTCCCAACAGAGTCAAGGTTGTCACTTAACCATATGCTCTGATACCAGATGCAACGTTTGCGATTTTCGACTCACGAAAGTCGACATTAATACGTCCACTATATCAACTGCCGAGCAATCGAAGCCCGAAAAACCGTACCGTTAGGGTTTAAGAAGAAGAAAACGATAGAAGAAGAAAGAAAGAAAAGAAAAGCAACATAAACAATATTAGAATCTCACAATTGCAGCGGAACAACATATAATAGATAAATGAATATCTTTAAAACAAAGAACTATATCAATTATTACATTACATCACATTACATTATCAGAGTTTACAACAACAAACAGCGGAAAGGAAATACTATGTACTAGTTGATACGCCAAGCCATCCAGCTTGCCTCCAAATCTCTACAACAACTCCTGAATTCCAGAATATCCTGATAACCTGACTCTTGACTGCCCGTGTGGAAATTGGTTGGCACCCAGAGTATAGGAAGGGAACAATAAACTCCAAGTCAGCCATGGGACTGGTGTGAGAACTTAAAACAGTTTATCTTTTTAAAAAAAACCAACAAAGAAATATTTTTAAAATAGAGAGAACTTAAAACAATTATTCTTTAAAACAAACAAAGAAATATTTTTAAAGTCAATTCGCAATGCTTTTAGAAAATGTAACTACCATAAGGCCTTCCGCCACACACACAATGCAAACGCAGAACTTGGAGAAGATTTCTCCTTATGATAGTCAAAGATGCTTACTACGCAGAGAATTTCTTTGATATTATTACTATAAGTGCAAAATGTAGAAAACCATTTCGAAAGTAGAATATAAATCTTAGCCAGCATAGGTACCATTATATTATGCCTGCTATAGCTACCTCCTGAGGAGGCAGGTTATACGATTTGCAATCGTAAAGGGTTCGTATTGTTTCTTTGGATTTCCAACAAATGGTCAGGCCAAGGAACTTCCCATTGGTACATGAAAACGCCTCTGAAAAGGCACCCCGAGAACCTAATCGGATCTCTGCCAACACAAGGTCGGGTTACCCCTAGCTAGGTAACAACTGACACGAATATGCCATCCCTCGGTCGCAACCGACCTATATCCCGGGATTCACCAAAAACCACAAAATAATAAGTTTGCAGCAACAACATAGGTTAAGTATCAGGGCTCCATACCATAATACCACCTCTATCCAGAAGGAAATGACATACACTAAGGGGGCGCTATCCCCTAATAACGTTGCCGCATCTTTCCTGTTTTGACCATTACCGGGGTGTGAGGTCCGACGAAGTCTCGTCCACAAAGCTACGCTTTATACAAAAGCTGTGCTTTGATCAACAAATGATCAGCAGCACTTCGTATGTCACAATACCAATTTGGGAATGTATCACTAGTAACCATCAACTACATAACCTCTGAGCTCGTACGTCTCAGAGAAGGGTGTTAAGCTAAGAGAATAAATTCTCCGCCACCAACAGAAATATATTTGATAGAAACCAGCTTTACATCTCAAATTGTAATGTCAGACACACATCTATACAAGTCCGTTCCGGGATCGAATGGAACCGAAGGCACTTCCAAAAAAGCCCTTGCAATCCGGATATTCACTAATCATGACCGGACTTCCCATCACAAAGGGTGATAAAATCTCTATATCGGAGATCAGCCGATGCAGAAACATTTAACCGTAATCCTTCCGTTTTCGAAAATATCTGGTCTTCAACACCGGTCTTCAAATGTTATCCATTAAGACATATCATTATTCGCAATGGGATTTATGACCCAAAGGTCCTCTCCCAGCTAAACCAAATAACGAGCGCTTATTTTCAAATAAGTGTAGCATTCAAATTCTAGCAAATCACAACAAATACCACTTAAAGGTAAATATTGATAGTCGGTTATTTAACTATCAATTGATATGCACAACATCGCCAAATCCCAAATAATTTCCCAAATTATTTATTTTACAAAAATACCTTTACACAATTTTTTTTTTCCACACTTCAACCGTTTGAAAACAAATTTCAAATCACTTTTCAATTTATCTTTAAAAGATATAATCTCAAAACATTTCACTTCATATTGGAAAAACATTTCCATACTTATTTAATAATAAGTAATTCACAAATCTATTTATTTTCAACATTTGGAAAATATTCAATATACTTAAATCACAATTAAGTATATATTTTATTCTTTAAGGAAAACATTCTCTTAAACACATTTATTTGAGTCAAAACAAATGTTGCGTAAAACATCGTTACGATAACCCAAAATCACTAGTATAGGGATTCGAAATTTAGATAGATATATAAATCCCAATACTATATAAAACATTTCCTTTCGAAATCATTTACTATAACAACAGTGTTATAGTCCATCTTTTCCTTATTTCTTGAAAACGTCTATTTCAACAATGAATATTGAAATCTATGGTTTCGATCCTTAACACATTTTAAAACAACTTCAAATCATTTTAATTCTATTTAAAAGATCACATCCTAAAACATTTCTTAAATATATTATTCACTGTCCAAAATCGTGAATATAAATCATTTACCAAATTCAACACTTCTACATATTTAATTTAAAGGATTATTCACTGTCCAAAATTGTGGATATATCTCCTTAATATGCTTTCATATTTACTTGTCAAATTCAATTGGTTTTGGATTTATAAAACAAAGTTTATAAATTCACATCTATATAAATTTTATAAAAACTTCAACTTATAAAAATCGCTTAAATAACAAATTCTATTTAAATCTCATTTAAATGCCAAAATCCAATTTATAAGTTAATTACTTATAAATCTTTTATTTTACAAAATCTATTCATTTTATAACTTCATAATTTATAAATATATAAATTTCATTTACTTACGAAATCCATTTATATTTCATTTTAACACTTATAAAAACTCGTTTTATAATTCCAATATTTTGATTTATAAATATCAATTTTATAAATCTTTTATATAAACCGTTTATAATAATTTCAAAAATCTCAATTTAAACTATTTTATAAAATTCATTAACTACTTATTTCAAAAATCACATTTCGGTTATATTTCACAAAAATCATAATTTTTATAACATAAAAATTGTAACGTTTATTTATTAAAAATGAATCAATTCCAAAATTCAAAAAAATGTATACTTTCAAAAATCTCTTGAAAATTCCTTTTAAATTCGAAATCGTTACTTTAACATTTTTAAAACTTCAAAAATAGGCCCAATGCTGCAACAGCACTAAATATAACAATCATGGCATCCAAACATCATATATCAATATGATAACAGAATATATCGCAAATATCTGTAAATAAATCAATACTTTTGAGGAATCCAGTTGGATCCCTCCAACCTGTTTCCCTGCATCCATATATGTTAGCACAATACCAATCCCGTTTCAATACGGAATATCGCGGTACATGGGTTCATAAAATATTATCTGCTATTATACGGCGCAATAGGGTCTCATCCGCTATATAATGCGGGAAAATCAACTCCAAATACATATATAATACCAATTCCACTTCAAGATGGAATTATCGCTGTATATGTGTTTAATAAATAACATCCGCTTAATATACGGCGTATAGGGTCAATTTCAATACAATAGATAAAAATTTAGCATTCAATCACACAATCAAGCAATTTTAAGCCTAACTATTGAAAATTTAAATCGAAATAGTTTCGATTGAGTGAGAAGTTCTCACCTTGCTTCAAATACAGTTGTAATGTTTTATTCCGAATAAAATTAAACGCGCGTTTACTTTTATCCAAAAATTTCACTAGCTCCAATCAACTCCAATCCAGCTCCATCGCGTAGTATTCGTCCATACGAACCCAACGCAATTCGTTTCGTCCAAAACGGACCTCGTATGAAAGAGATATCGCATTACAAAGTTTGAACGAATTTATATAATATAAATTTACAATTTCCTTCTTTTTTTTATAACCTTTATCACATCTAGACCATCCATTATCTTTGCTTGCATCAGGGCCGTAAACCCCTTTCTTCTTCCCCTCAGTTTTAATACGCGACCGAAACCCATAGCAAGCCGCCTTTTGCCCTAATCGTCGCATCACCTACAATCGACGAGGAGTCGATCAACTATTGCCACGCCGAAGCTCATGCCATCGTGCGCCATCGAGCCAAGTGCGGCTGAGCTCGGCTACAGCATCGCATGGAAAATCGAACCCAAAGCCGGCCCAAACGCGACCCCCTAGCCCCCACGTCGAGCCTCCATTTCAAATCATGACCGTTGGATTTGTAGGCTGTGCTGAGCTCTACAACCTTCTAGTTGAAAGTTTGTCGTAATTCTTTATGGATTTAAAGAGCATGAAGGAAGAAGAGGAGAGTTTTTCGGCCATTGAATTTTCTGAAGGTGGCGGCTAGGGCTAAAGGTATTAGAGTTTGTGAAATAATGAAAATTGGAGGGCCTTTTATAGAAAATCTACGCGACACTATTCACCCAGAATTTTTCCGAACTCCAAACGAAGCGTGCCGCCTGGCGTTTATAATGTTTTACCCCCATTCTGAACGCAATGGAATATATATCGGGAGCCAACTCAATCAAATTTGGAAGATAAGTTTTTGAATCGACTATTTAAATTTAAAACTCACTCAAACCGATTTCTATGCATTTTAGCTTGCCCTGGACAAACCGTAAGTCCGATTGACATGAAATTTGAAATAATACAAAAATATAACATTACAGATCCGATGAAAATGGTTTCGTCGAAATCCGAGACTGTTTGAAAAATGGCTATTTTTACTCGTCAATTAAATATTAAAATATTCAATTTCTGCAAATTAACTTTTAATTCGAATTTAAAAGTTCTATAACATCATTCTCCAATATGAGTTAATACAACTTTACAAATCATTTTTAATCACATTAAACCCAATTTCCAATTATTTCTGTAATTTCAAATATTGAATTATCGATTTAATTATCCAATAAATCTAGATATTTGAATTAAAATTTATTCGACTTATAAATTTTACTTGTTAATATTTAAAATCAATTAAATATATGAATTTCAAATGACAGAAATTCTGGGTCGTTACAATAAGTCGCTGAAATATTTATTCTCTCGGAAGGAGTTGAATATGAGATAGCAGAGGTGGTTAGAGTTTATAGCCACTTATGATTTTGGTATTGAGTACACATCCGGAAAAGACAACAAGGTTGCAGATGCACTTAGCTGAAATAATCAGAAAGCAGTGTTGGCGATGATAGTTGAATGGAAAGATTTGGAAGCATTGACTACATGCAAAGTACAATGGAGATCTCAGGGTGGGACTAGTATGGAAAATGCTATGTTGTCATGTTTATAGGTTCGACCGGTGATGATCGAAAGAGTTGCTTCTAAGCAGAAAGAGGAACCGGTGTTAGCCGAGAAGATTAGAAGGCTTAAGATTGGAACCGAGATTGATGATCTAAAGGATTTTAGTGTTGACCAAAGGGGATGGTTGAGAAAGAAGGGTTGGTTGTTCTGAATGTGGAGGACTTGAGAACAGAAGTTCTTAGGTAATGTCATCGATCCAAGTTTACGATTCATCCTAAGGGGACCAAAATGTATCAAGACATGAAGAGGAATTTCTTCTGGGAAGGTATGAAGAGAGATGTAGGCTTATGTGTGAAGCGGTGTTTGAACTGTCAATAGGTAAAAGCCGAACATCAGAAACCGAGTGGGTTACTTCAGCCTTTAGATATTCTAGTTTGGAAATGGGATTCTATCTCAATGGATTTTATAGACGGGTTGCCAAAGTTAAACAGAGGAAATGAATATATATATATATATATATATATGGGTCATAGTGGACAGGTTGACCAAGAGTGTCATTTCATTCCAGTTAAGTCAACTACGAAGGCACCTTTCTTAGCTAAGTTATTCATGAAGAATATAGTTAGACTTCATGGAATTACTAGTAGTATGGTAAATGATAGAGATTCCTTATTCACTAGCGAGTTCTGAAAGAGTCTACAGGATAATTTAGGTACCATGCTCAAGATGAGTACCGCTTACCTTCCGTAGACAGATGGGCAAACAAAATGAGTTAACAAAGTCTTAGAAGATTTGTTAAGAGCTTGTGTGCTAGATTTTAGGGGGACCATGAGAAGACCTTCTGCACGTAGTCGAGTTTTTGTATAGCAACAGTTATCAAGTTGGCATAGGGATGGCACCGTTTGAAGCTTTCTATGGAAGGCCATGCAAATCACCCATTTATTTGTTAGAGACCGGAGATTGGTTGGTTCTTGGTCTGAATTTAGTTAGATAAGTTGTAGAAAATATTGAGATCATTTGAGCTAGGATGAAGGAAGCTCGGTCTAGAAAGAAGAGCTATGCTGATAGAAGACGGAAAGACTTAGAGTTCTCAGTCCGAGATCATGTTTTTGTCAATGATCATCGAAGAAAGGCATAATTCGATTCGAGAAATCAGGGAAATTGGCACCGAGGTTCGTTGGACCATTTTCGATTGTAGAGAGGATCTGGAAACTTACATATAGAATAGAGTTACCGAGTAGTTTGGCAGGAGTCCATGATGTTTTTCATGTTTATCATCTAAGGAAGTATATTTGAGATCCATAGGCTACTAGAGCACCGACTGTATTAGAGGACCTAGTAGTGGTACCAAATTTGACTATAGTTAGAAGCCAGTTCGTATAGTCATGAGAGATGAGAAGAGACTGTGGAACAAGACAGTCAGATTAGTTAAGGTCCAGTGGAGCAATGACAAGAGAGACTATACTTGGTAAATTAAGAGAAGAATTAGGGATGCTTATCTTGATTTGTTTCATGGTATGTTTTACCTTTATGATTGATTTGTTGTGTACCATATCATAATTTCGAGGTCAAAATTCTTTAAGGAAGGGAGTCTGTAATGATCCTAATTTTGATTAACATATTTAGGACATTTAATTAGTTAAATTAAATGAAATAATGAAATGGTTAAGGGATTGAGATTTGTGTAAATAAGGGGTAGTCGTGCCTAATAACAAATGAACTAGAGGGAAACAGAAATGAAATGGATAAGGCTAATAGATGAGGGGAAAAGTATGAATAAGACATATTCTAATACCCTAAATCCTCATTCACGTTCATTTTTACGTTCGAAACAAAAATCAAATACTAGAGGCCGGCCACCATTAGACAAAGCTAGAAGAAGAAAAGCTAAAGATCAAGAGGAAGATTAATCAAATCCATTCTAAAATCTCAACTCTTTAATCACAAAGCTAAGGTGAATAATACGTTACATCTCATATTTTGAATGGTTTTGGTTTCTAGATCAGATCAGAATATTTTGCAAAGTATATTGCCAAGTTTTTTATCATTAAAATTAATATATATGTATATATGTTTGTTGATGAATTATGCTATTTCATATGGATTTTATAATAAGTTTTAATGTGAACACCCTATTTAATGACATCCAAATGCCTTGCAATTTTAATTTAACATCAGAAATAATATTTTAGAGATGGGTTTCAAAATTCATAATTTTAATGTGGATTTATTATTAATTTTCTAGTAAAGGAAATGGTTAGTTTGGTTTAAAATTAATTATGGTTAAATATATTGTTTTTGGGTCCGAAATTAATATATGTTAGAAAACATATTAAAAGTGATTTATAGGAATTTTGTAGAATTTTCCTAAGTGTTTTAATAAGCATATGAAAATATTTAAGGTACGGGACTTAATTGTTTAATATATTTATAAAAGAAGAAGGGGCATTTTGTAAATATTTTAAATTACTTATTTCTGAAATCAGGCAATACTTTTAGAAAAGATTTTAGAAAAGAAACTGGCAACCTACTTATTGTATAATGACAAACAAGCAAGTTAGTTGAAAAGAATTACTTTTTAAAGTCAAAAATTAGATTTTACATTGTTTTCTGTTTCGCCACTTTCAGCAGCACCTTTCGACTTGGCGCTTTCGCTTCCATCTCTTCCGGAACCAATGTGCATGGTATCAAAGACTTGGTACATAGTTAATTGGACATAGGCGAAAGGTATATAGTCAAAACAGGGGGTTCCGAAGGGGTTGTAACCATGCTTTCCGTTTAGAAGGAAATGCGCCTGCTTTGCTTTGAAAAAGAATGCTTTCGACTTAGATAGCTTTCGACTTGGCCAAATGGTTTTAAAGAATGGTTTCAAAAGAGGTTGCGCCTTTTGTTATATAATGAAGCTTTCAAAGGGGCCAAAACCCCTAGCTGTTGCATCTTATCTTTCGAAGCAATGCCTTCGAAAGGGTTTCTTTGTTTTAAAACCTGAGCCGCTTCTCCAATGCTTTCGAAGGGAATGGTTTCGACACCATCACTTCTTTTACATAGGAAATTGCTCTCGAAAGAGTGCTTTCGACTTAATTGTTTTAAGACCCTTTGTTCTATTGAAAGTTAAACTTAAGGGTTTTGAAAGGTTGTTCCACATGTTTTACTTGAACCCAATGCTTTCGAAAGGTTTGATTTAAATAAAGGACTTTATGCTTTCGAAAGGTATAAGCAAAAGGTTTCGAAGGGTTGGTTCCCCAATGTTTTCGAAAAATTTTAAATGGAGGGTTTTCAATGTTTTCGAAAGGCATGTTTAAAGTGTTTTGAAAAGAAGATGTCTAAGGTTTTATAAAGCTTTCGAAAGGGATGTTTTCAATGTTTTCAAAAGGTTGATTGTGAATGGTTTCGAAATGAATGTTTTGGCCTTTCGGCCTAAGGTTATAAAGAAAAGTAGTTTACTTTTTCGAAAGGGGTACTTTCAGTGTCTTCGAAAGGGGGACTTTCAATGGTTTCGAAAGGGGTACTTTCAAAGGTTTCGAATGTGTTCATCAACAATGTTTTGTGTAAAGTATATACAACATGGCAAAGTAGTTTGAGTAAAGAATAGAGTATATTTTCCTTGTTTAAATATGATTTAAAGGGTTAAATCAATTTGAAAAGAAATGTTTTCAAGGAAAATTAAATGTTTTCAAGGAAAATTAAATGGGGTAGTTGACCCTAAGTAAATGACTCAGATATTAGAATACCAGATGGGATTGGTATGGGGTCATGCCCTATAATTTAACTAGTAGCCCCTAGCTAATATAATTCCAAAATTGCACTGTGTAGGGATTTGTCACAGGTAAGACTAAAATGATGTTACACAAAGAAAGGAATATACAAAGTAAGGATAGGTTATTAGTGAGCCCGCAAAAACATTAGGATCAGTTGACCCTAGGAGAGGTAAGTTAGGGACAGACTATCCAAAAGAGTATCTCACAAAAGTTAGACCATTTATTTATTTTTTTGGTAGACCCGAATCAGCCAAAGGTTAGTAGTTAGCCAAAAAAAACCATAATGTTCGGACAGATAGTCTATTGATTACCTAATTTTCATGCTTACATGACACTAATATTATTGTTTTAACCAAGTTGGTTGCAGGAAATAGATTTTCAAAAGATATAGTTTTTTAAAAGGATATTAATGAGGGAAAACTCGTTCCGCTAGGCGACATGGTCTCACTTAATATGGGATAATCGTGACGTGTAGTATTATTCACACCAAGCTTTATATCTGACTCGAAGTTATGTTTTTCCCCTTAAAATCTCAGGTGCTTAAAATTGATTTGAATAGACGGAGGGTTGAGTATTTACAGGTTTTAGTATGTAGATGAATAAAGCTTCTAAAGACGAGCAAGAGACTGATGTTAGCTATTTAGGAGTTATAATGTTTTATTTCTGCTGTATTGTATTTAGTCTGTTATGACTATTTAGTACGTTGGTCAACCAAGAGGGCATCTTCATATGTCACAATTGGTATATTTATGTAATAAATTATATTTGATATGAACCTGGAAAACGATTTGGGATTATGTAATGGAATATGAAACATGTTTTTGAAATGTAATCAGTAAACTCGATGTTTTTAGAATCTATGATTTTGTTTCATATTCATGTGCTTCTGATATTACGGATACCATTAACATTACCATATATTGTCGTCGGAAGTTAATACTATAGACGACTACAACTTCTGTAGCGCTTTGCTTTGGGGCTCAAGATAGGGGATGTTACAGTTTCATCTTAGGGTCTAGAGAAGCATAAAAGACTAGTGAGAGCCTTATTAGAAAAATGAAATTGTAACATTTAGCTTTTCTAATATTGTAAGTGCATATGCTAAATAATGATATAATTATCTGCAACAATAAATTTGTGCATTTACTAAGATTGGTAAAATGTTTATCAACTAAGATATACAAATGAATTGAAGATTGACAAATAGAAATATAACATTACTTACCAATAAAAGATTATTGCATGTTAACGTTTCAACACACATACAAGTGCCTGATTTTACAGCTACTGAACATATTCGTGATTTGGTCACTTGTGCATTTATTTATTTAAGAACAAGTGTTGCATTCTATGAGTTTTGAACTCTAAAAGTAATACAAGACAATGGATATTTGACCCATATACAATTTCATATAAGTATTATGTGGTGAACGGTCAAAGTTTGTGATGTACAATATTTCAATAAAATTAGTTCATCCAAAAAACCAAATAAACCTTAGCGCAAGATCAAGTATTCAGTTTGATTGATTACAAAAGGATCGTATCATGTTAAATGTAACACTAGACCAAAACTACAATATAAATCTACGAACTCGATCGTTGAAATGTCAGTTTGTTTATTTTACATAAAGCGGAACATATCTAATGTCCTTCAAGCTAAGGATAATTGAATGCGCTTTGGTAAAGAGTTCGCAATGATATTATAGTAAGGGTTTTGTTTTGAATGTTTGACCATTTAGAAACAACAGCGAATGTACAAGAGTAGATATGATTTAAGGTACAGTTGGGATGAAGAGAGTGAATAATCATGTTCACTTCATACAGAAACAACGAAAACGATAATTGTAATAACAATGATTGATACTTAACATTGGAATATGAGATATGATTTCTATTCCGAAATGTATTTTCATATAGAAAATTGTTTTCAGTGAGATTTATTCTTTGAGTTTAAGATAATTGATCAAATAACTTTCCACTATAAATTAGGTACAACATATGAAATAAATAAACTATATTAAGTGAATAATGAACCTCCAAATTTAGTATGTTATTATAATAATGGTGGAAATAGCAGGAGCATGCCATATAGCATTTATTGATTGCATCATACTATGAAAAAAAATTCATAAAATGTACCGAACATTATTTATGAAATAATGACTATTTTTTGTATCGACTGAGAAATAGAAATAGCTATATTTCATTATGAATATTCGTTATAAAATAAAACTAAAATATGGTTTTTCTTCATAACAAAAGTGATGCACTGGAAAATATAAAAGTATCTAATATTATTTAAAGTTATTTTGGAATTATAGACTAAGCTATAGTTTTGTGAAAATAATTTTATTATATGATTTTGAATCATATGATACTAGTTAATTATATCTCAAACAATTAAGGGCTATGCACCCATTTAGTAGAAGCATAATAAGATTTGATGAACTCTTCAGATTGATAAATATAGATGTATACAATCGTAAGCCTATTAATACCAAAATGTTTCCATGTACTTCGTCACATTCACCGATGAGTTGTCATAGACATGGAAATGTGTGTAAACTCATAGAGTATAAAACAGAAGTAAATAAAATAACATGCAATAGAAATGATTCGATTTGATCGAACGAGTGAGTATATTGGAAGAAGTTCCGAACGTACCTAAAAATGAATAAAGATTCAATCTCAAAAAAATCACTCCTCCATGTGATACATAATGATGCATCGATAAGGAGTAATCGAACTTTGTTAGACAATATACGATTAATTGTGAGTGAAGTTGAGTTAGTTTCTTTCTATGAGGTCATGTATTTAAGCGTAGTACACAAGGTTAATATTATTACATCTAAATAACAGTTTACAAAATTCCACAAGATAAGGGTTTATAAGAAACTTCAACCAATCCTAGGCTAAGGAATTGGCAGGTTGTGCGAGTCGAAAGATTGCAAACTGTTAACTGGGTTTTAACCCAGCAGAATTCGAAGGAAGTCAAAATAGCTTCGTTGAGTCAGAGCAACTTAAGAGCCAACCAAAAGGACTAGAAGAACCAACTAAGAAAAACTAGAGTAAATGAAAGCAAAAACATGCTAAGGTGATGGATCGCTAGCGATTCATAAGGTTCGCTCGTAGTTCCACCAATCCTCTTGCATCATGATCCAATAGGTATTCTAGGAATGATTGCTGAGTTTGATGGAGTGCCAAACTAGTTGGATCGAGAAGTGAGCATTCGTCTAATTCAATCAGCATTCCAATGCAACCAGTGTACGGATCATCATCAAAGAACCAAGCTACGAATTTACATGAAGAACATCAACATGAGAAAACAAATGCAATTCAAAAGGAGGAGTCCAAAAATCCACTAAGTACATGGATCGCTAGCGATCCATGCACTATGGATCGCTAGCGGCCCATATGATTGTGCCGGATTTCCATGAAGTTTAAAGGAAAGGTTGAAGAAGAGCATCCCAAGTAGTTGAATCATCAGTGACCTAAACATTATGGATCGCTAGCGATCCATCAAATTGACTCGGTTAGCTATGAAAATTTCCGTGCACCTTCGTATTTCAAAAGGCAAGCTTCTAGCATGGCGATCTAGCCTAATACTTCTCCAATTTCTATAAATACGATCGTACCTACAATATAAAGGAAGGCTTCTGGACTGGCTACTAAAACTCTGTAGAAACTATTCTTCAGTCTTCTCCTCCCACATAACAGTCATCTACAGCATTCATTGTGATTCTTTAGTGCACTCTCACACTGATAACTTGATCTAACTTACCAGATCCAATCAAATTGTAATCGGATTCAACTTGTAATTGTAGTCAGTCAATAATAAAAGTTATAAAGTGGACGTTGGCTTCGTTAACAGCCAAAATACTATAAAAATATCTTGTCTCTTTACTTTATCCACGAGTTATTATTTCTAGTCTCCATTTTATTTGCCTTGATAAATAGGGCAGGTGCTTTCACACTCAATTTAGGGCGTTGATCCATTTTTGGGTTAACATTTTAGTGCTTTCACAGAGAACCAACTCAGGCTTAGATCTAGCTATCTACTTTGGATCAGATAAGTTCAGAAGTTAGATCCTCAATCTCTACTTAGAAGATTTGCTGTTAACAATCAATGGCACTAGGAAGAAAGAGAACTACCTCTAGAAAATCCATAGGAGCTACCTTTTTCTAGAGGAGAAACAAACCCTCAACAAATTGAAGTCAACGACCCCAACAACCTGCTATTAGGAGCCAATTCTGGAGATTAGGTTCCAGGACCCTCCATATAGCATGAAGTTGTGAGGGAGAATTGAACAAGGTAGTTGATAAAATTAACCATAAAATGGGAAACTGTCAAAAGGCTCTTACAGAGAAGATAGATGTTCTCTTAGCGCTCCAATCACTAACTACTCCCAGAATGATGCTTGAAGCCATAGCTGCCATGGAACAACTGCATTCTTCTTTTTCTATCTTGAACAGAAGAAACAGAAGAAACAGAAGGCAAAAGCAAAAGAAAGCAATGGGCGGAGCTCCAAGAATCATGATGGAAGAAAACATTAACACTCCACCCACTGCAAAAGCACTTGCTACAAACCCGAACTTAGGGGTGAAAACCCCGATGGGATATAACAATAGCTCTCTCCAGCTCTGACGATGGCAAATAATTTAGAGAAGAAAAATTGGATGAAAATACCAATGAGCAAAATGATAGAAGAAGCCCTAAAACCCATGTCGTAGCATAATGCCAAGCAATGGAGGAGGAACAACTACTCAAACGGTCCTAGAGGCAGAAGAACCAAGAAGATATGATACAAACCAAGATTGATTACAAGGCCATGGTCCTATAGTATATTGTGACCACTCCCAACTAACCAGCTTCCAATCCGATCATGGAGCTCCTAACGTCGAATCACGAATGGTTGTTGTCTCAAAAATCGTCAAATTAGTCGTTGGAAAACTCACATCGGGGTTGGCTCGAAGTCCAACTCAGGTAATCACCTATTTAACTCGAAGTAGATTTTGAAAGTCCTGACTCGAAGTCAAACTCGGGTAATCACCCATTTAACTCGAATTAAACCTAGGAAATTTCGGCTCCAAATCAGACTCGGGTAATACCAAGATTTTCTCCAAGAAAACATGTAAATGGCTCCAAGCAACATTTGTCACCAACCCAACATTTCAAATTTTGTAACTCCAAGCGAACCATGTGCTGACTGCAAGCAAATGGCAAATTTTATTGGGTCAGACTCCGAGTAAAATACCACCGATCCATCAATGCCGATCCATCTTCTTTTCCTCATAACTCGAACATGTGAACTACAAATGCCCTGAAATTTGGATTGCAACCTTATGGGGACTTCTTTGTCACTCCTGACTGATTTCACCTAGTTTGAAATTTTTTGGGGATTGTTACTGATTCATGACCTCATCATATGTGATTAATCATTCACTCAGCATTTCCAATCATTCAAGCATAGGACAATCATGCATATATTATTCTCAACCATTATAAACATCCGTAACTTGAAAGCAGATCAGTCTGACAACGTTTAGAGCATCTTTCCCAATCGTAACCCATTCACCGAAGTCGTTCAACATGTAGAATATCCAAAGAAGTTTATCATGCCAACTATACCCTTTTACAATTTTACAACTAATTCGAAATTGCTTTTTACAGCTATGACTAGCATATGGATGAAGCGAGAGCGATGGATGCAGTCTACTGCAAGGCCCTCAGAATCATTAAAGGACGAAACAAACTGCTACCCTGGAAGAATTCTATGAGAAGGCAAACTGGTTCTAAAGGATAAAAGTAGTGCAATTGGAAGAAGGCAAACCCAGAAATTTGCCAAAGAGCATACCAAATGGTGAAGGGGCTACAGGACCACATGGACCTTCTGCCCAAGCAAGGCTATTAAGACTAGTAGAAGAGCGCCCCAGCTAACTGACGAAATGAGACGAAAGGATGATTATCAAATAACACTCTAGATAGCTGGCAATTAAGGAACGGGGCAGCAACCAAAAGCGATGCCTTCACATCCATCCTTGTCTACTTTCCTTCTACAAATGAGCCGCACCGCGACACTGTGAGGATTGCAGATAGCACAATAAGGAAATGCTTTTATTCCCTCGATGAGTCAGGTCGATCCTCCTTTTGTGAACCAGCATTGCTCTGTAGCATCGAGAAATATTTTCCAAAGGATCGTTGAAAAAACATATCCAACCCATTGGTCTCCAGGAACTGATAAAACTATGTTCCTACGAGCTGAATCCTAAAAATTCCTCTTGAATTCGTTGAATCATCGCTTTAATACCATTGGGCCATTGGACACACGACCTAGAACTCTTCTTGGAGTCGATGAATTATCGTTCAAAGGTCGTCTGGTCGTCGGACATCCAACCAAGATTTCTCTTATATCGATAAAACATTGCTTTAAGACTGCTAGGCCGTCGGACATACGACCCAAAACTCTTCTTGAAGTCGATGCTCCATGGCCGTCTAGTCATTGGACATCCGACCAAAATTCCTCTCGGAATCGATAAATTATCATTCCAAGGTCGTCTGGTAGCCGAACATCCGATCACAAAAACTCTTTTACGAACTAAAGAATCGTGAAGGTGGACCTGTAGATCAGCGGTTATCTGATCCAAGAAATCCTTCACGAACATGAAGGCCTTTCACGAACTTAAGCATCATGAAGGAGAACCAGTAGATCGGCGGTTATTTGATCCAAAAAACCCTTCACGAACATAAAGGTCTTTTACGAACTAAAGCATCATAAAGGTGAACTGATAGATCAGCGGTCATCTGATCTAAATAACACTTCATGAATGTGAAGGTCTTTTACGAACTAAAGCGTCGTAAAGGCAAACCAGTAGACCAATGGTCATTTGATCCAAAAAAAACCGTTGCGAACATGTAGGTCTTTCATGAACAAAGCGTTGTCGGTAGATCAGCGGTCATCTGATCCAATAAATCCTTCGCGGACATGAAAGTATTTCACGAACAAAAGCATCATGAAGGTAAATCAGTAGATCAGTGTCATTTGTTCAAAAAAAACCTTCACGAATTGGAAGGTCTTTCATGAACTAAAGCGTCGTAAAGGAGAACCGGTAGATCAGTAAAAATTTTGTAAGACTGTTATCCACGAAGGTGAACTGGAAGATCAGCAATCATCTGATCCAGAGCCCGTTGAAGTCAACGAAGTTATGTACCGGGGCCAAAAATCGACAATCATATCAGCCACTCCACATAATTAATGCAATTACTTCTAACAACCGATGAAAAAAATAGTGCTAAACTCCAAAGCTTCAAAGTTGCTCAAAGGAACTAAGCCAAAACTGAACCGAACTTGTGGTTGGTCGAAAGTTGACTCAAATCTAGCCAAGACTTAAAACTTGGGGAAACCGCACCAACTGGACTAAGGGCAACCAGATGAGTTGTGGAGAGACCCTGGGTATAGTTCAAGTGCGCCAAAAGCCCAGTGGCATGGAGGCACCACACACTTGAATAGCCATAAGGAAGGCCGAGACTAATTATAACACAGTTCTGTTATGCCCGATCAAAAATTGTAGTATTCTGACAACTATGGACTTAACGACCTAGCTAGGGCAACAAACGAAATAGAAGCATAATACTTGCTTACTTCTTCCCAACTCCTTCTTTACCCCCTTGGTGACCTGGTTCCTTTTCCTTTTAGACTATATGCCAGTTGAAGACCAATTCTCTAAAGGCGGTTTGGACCAAAAACTGGGTGCCTTGCCCTGAATTCCCTTAAGCTCTTTCTTCATAACCATCTCCATGTGGTAGGTTGTAGATCTCTCCACCATGACAACCTTATCTGTTTGTTCATACCCATCTTCCCGAAATAGGAAGGATCGTCCAAGCCACAACTACCCGATCCAAAACCAACTATCTCTTAGAACTGCTGATATCGTGTTCCAACGAAGTCAAATCCTCGAATTGATGGGAAAACTTGATCCTTACCTTCTAAGAACTGGTATCGATCCTCCATCACCGGGAAGGCCCAAACCATTGCATGCGTTTCATAAGCCATTCACTCTCAAAAGCTGTGCATTTAGTAAGCCATGCACTCTTAAAAGATGTGCATTTCATAACCTGTGCAAGCACTACTTTATGTTGCTCCGACATCATTAGCATACCGTTAAAATTTTCTAAGTAATGGTGTTGTCCTGAAAACACCGAGAAACTTGTCTATTGCAAGATTAACAGGGATCAACTCACGCTACCTGAAAGAACCGACATTGCTCCGGTAGTGCCACAAAGTTCACAAACCAAGAAACGACAAAGAATTCTGATCTTTGAACAAAGTTAATGTACCAAATGTCTAAATTCAAGACATCCAAGTCATGAGTTCCCGAAGATAGGAGCTGTAATGTACCTTTGATTGGGGGCATCCAGGGAGTCATCCAAAACAACAAATCTCACATCAATTGTTCAAAATAATCAGCCATATGGATGAGAGGCACATAATACATTAACACTTGGTTAGGATAGAAAATCACTCCAACTTGCAATAGAAGGAGGCACTTACCATCGTCCATAGATAGACAACGATGGAAGGTACTTCCATAACCAAATCATCAACGCACAAGTTTTCAAAGACAGAAGTAGGTGCATGACTGAGGTCTCAAACCCAACTTGCAGAAAAGCAGCTGTTATTCGAAGACAGACAATGGTAATGAAAGAATGCTCGAAATCGAGCAGCTAAACCATTGATTCTCGAAGATTGGAACTAACGATCAAGGTTGATATCTGCAATAATGCTATCAACCCAGCATATTGCATATGGCCTGAAACAAGGAAGGTTAAGTATCACAGAATTAAGACAAACACTACCGAGCTCTACCGGTCCGTGATCGGGATAGGAATGAGCGTAGCTAAACTAGGGGCAATGTGATGACTCACTCCATAATTTCTAATTTTCTATAAGAACCTAGAATTTGACACCTATAAATGGAGGGTTCCTCCTAGAAATGAAGGGTTCCGCATGTAGAAATCATATCATAACAAAAACAAGTTTAAGGAATCTGATTTTTTGTGAATAAGAATAACCATGGAATTGGTTAAGAAACAACCCTGCATTATCAAGGGTAACACTTGATAGTGATAAACAAGGCTAGGCAATGGAAACGCTTGAGACTCCCATCCTTCTAGAACGTGGTTTATCCTGAAGTTAAGCAACGTTGAGAAAAATGTCCACATTGGGTTGAAAGGGATCTACTCAACTATACAGGATCAGATGAATGATTCGATCCTAACCAACATGACCTTAACATTGCCCAAAGACAGGCATGACTAAGAATGACTTCTACAATCCAATCATCGAAGTGAAAGTTTTCGAAGACCGAAACTAGTACCCACCTGGATTAAAAGAACTACGGGATCGCTAGGTAAATTTGATCCCAACCTCTTGAATGCCGGTGTTGCCCACGCAACGTTAAGGCCTTTTCTCATTTCCTAAGCATCAGTGTTACCCTGGAAACGTCGAGAAACTTTCTATTTCCTAAGCATTGGTATTTCCCTAGTAACATCTGGAAACCCTCTGTTTCTTAAGTACCGACATTGCCCCAGCAAAGCTCGAAAATTTTCTATTCACTATGTACCGGTGTTACCTCGACAATGCTAGGAAAACTTTAATCTATAGGTTCAATGAGAAACACTCATTGTAGTAAACCATCAATGCACTAGCTTCCGGAGATAGAAGTTGGTCCTCAACTGAGATTCTACCCTTGTCTTCAGAAAACTACCATTGCCCGAAAATGGAAACAAAAGGAAGACACAACTTTTAATAGGTCGACTGGATGATTCGACCTTTCATCACAGAAATTAGCCACTACACAGGAATAAAGCAGCACCGAGGGGAAATCCTAGGATTGAATTGCTCGTGTGCTAACTTCTAGGGATGAAAGCTGGTGCACAACCGAATTTCCTGAATTAAACTTAAAAAGAATTTAGATACAGTCAAAAGATAGGCAGCCTTGAGGAAATGTTTCTTGGAACCAAGAAGCTGGGTTATCAATTCTCAAAGACAGGAATTGGCATATGAACAGAACATCAGTGACGACAACAATTAAGCAAAGCATGGACAACAAAGGACATGTAGGGACAATCATAGAATGTCAAAACTAAAACCATCATACTTCCTCAATCCTAGAATAGGATTGAGAGCTAGACTACGGGTAATCGAATCATTTATCCCAAACCTCTCCATCTCTAATAATCGCCCAAATATTTGTGTTTGAAATAGCTAGTCCCTCGAGTAGGGATAGGCGTACAAATACTAGATCGAAAGAAATTTTGCAAAGTCCAAACACAATTAACCATGAGGTTAGTTAGATAATGGTTATGTATCGCAAAACAGAGCATTCTGGCAAAAAAATCACTGACAAATGAAATGAAGGATTTAACGTTCAAAAATCAACCGTTGCTCATAGTATGGCAATGACAACAAAGATTGATGAACTAATTACGGTCTAACTAGATCATTTGGTTCCAACTTGCAGGAATATGCCATTACCTAAAGTTTTGTGATGCCAAGAAGAACTCCCCAGAATGAAACTATCGATACATCGGCTTTCGAAAACAGAAGCAAGATTTTGATTGAATCTTCGGCCCTACCTTCTGGCATCTCATGTTATCTGAAGATTCACAACATCAAGAAAAAATCCACAGAGTTGGGTCATCCGTGCCCGAGTTTCTGGAGATAGAAACTGATATAAGATTAGGGTCTTAACACTAGACTTGAAAGAATTCACTCTAGTAAAAGATGATGGCAATGCGCCTTTGCAGCATATGTACCAGAATGACATTGGATGATGAAGTCAAGTTAGAGGAATTCAATTACAACCAGAAAACAGACAACGTTGAAAAAATAAGAGCTTGGAATCAAGCAGCAATGTAACTAGTTCCTGGAGATATGAGCTGTCATGTCAATCAAACTAGGGTAATCGAACGTATTGCCCAGGAGACCTAGTCTCCCGAAAACATATAGACCTATATTCAGAGAAATCAACCCTATGGACTATGGCAGATATACCAACACTTTGTTGAAACTAACTCAATTGAGCATAAGTAGGGATTAGCCATAGAACTATCAAGACCAAGCAACCTCATAATTCTGAACAAAGCTATGAAATAGAATATGCCAAAATGACCGTAGAAGTATTACTTAAATTATAGTAAACGAGTATGCTGCACATGAACACAAGAGGTGCAATAGCGAGAAAAGCAATGCTCGAAATGAAGCAATTAAACCAATAGTTCCCAGAGACAGAGGCTGGTGTGTAGGTTGAATTTCGAAAAATGCAAAGGAAGAATAATCGTACTTGAACAAGTCATGCGCTAGTTTTCAAAGACTAAAACTGTAACTTGTCGAATTTCAACTATAAATCTACAAGAGCAGCCGTGTCTTGTAATTTAATTGTGATCAATCATCCTAATATGACAGGAATAATAAGCGAAGATAAAGTTGCGAAGGACCCGGCTTCTAGAGTAATGGAAGTCCCTCTACCGAACTAAAGATTCGATGAGCGGAAAGTCATTTTCAACAATAAAACACGGCATTCGACCCTATTGAGTATGTTTTACTTTAAATAATATCCTCATAAAATCAACGCCTGGGATCTAGGGGAAGTCGGCATATGTTGACCAATCGGGTTTTGAGCATTGACCGGGACAGATGTAGTGTGTTATCTACATGAGAAGAGTCCAGTATCTAGAATACTGAAAATGAACAATCTAGTGTATGTAGCTTGCTTACATTAGAAAAAAATCCATATCGACCTTCAAAATTATTTTTTCCACACTTACATGTTATCGATCAATGATCAGTAATGGAGCCACTGCCCGAAGTGATGTAGGAAGCTTTTCTTTTCAAGATCACTGGAGTACAAAAATGGGAAGAGCGATAGATCATCCACTATATCCGATTTTGGAATAAATCATCGCATTAGAATTTAAAACGGCAATGGGAACTTAACCAAGTCCTTGAAAAGAAACTGTTAAAGACAAAGAGCAAGACTTCTCTCTAGAATGGTGTATAATTGTTTGAGACAAAACTTAGCTTCACCGCCGTTGAGTTAAACTATATAGGTCGACTCCAAACCTACGTCATGCACCCACTTACCGACCTAAACCTTTGTGTAAACTAGAGAGAAAAGATTGCATCGTCAATACTAGGAATTGAAATTCAAATCGAAATCAAAAAATAAACGACTATTAGAAATCAGTCAATTGAAACAACATCTTGAGATGGACTCCGACGATTCATTGAAATTCACAGAATAATAATTCAAAACTTGTCTTGTTCTGAAGCACACTTTGTTTTCAACGAAAGCTTACTCTATGGGGAAATATTAACTGGGTTTTCAACCCAGCAGAAATCGAAGGAAATTCAAACAGGTTTGTCGAGTCAGAGCAACTTAAGAGCCAACCAAAGGGACTAAAAGAACCAACTAAGAAATATTAGAGTAAAAGAAAGCAAAAACATGATAAGGTGATGGATCACTAGTGATCCATCTCCTATGGATCGCTAGCGATCCATAAGGTTCGCTCGTACTTCCACCAATCCACTTGCATCATGATCCAATAAGTATTCTAGGAATGATTGCAAAGTTTGATGGAGTGCCAAACTAGTTAGATCGAGAAGTAAGCATTCGTCTAATTCAATCAACAGTTCAATGCAACCAATCTATGGATCATCATCAAAATAAGGCAACTAGCTACGGATTTACATGGAGAACACCAACACAAGACAACAAATGCAATTCAAAAGGCGTAGTCCAAAAATCCACTAAGTACATGGATCCCTAGCGATCCATGCACTATGGATCACTATCGACCCATATGATTTTGCTAGATTGCCATGAAGTTTAAAGGAAAGGATGAAGGAGAGCATCCTAAGCACTAGAATCGTCGGCAACTCGAAAACTATGGATCGCTAGCGATCCATCAAATTGACTCGATTGTTTATAAAACTTTCAGTGCACCTTCGTATTTCCAAAGACAAGCTTCTTGCGTGGCAAGCTAGCCCAATAGCTCTCCAATTCCTATAAATACGATCCTACATGCAACATAAATGTGGGCTACTAGACTAGCTGCTGAAACTTTGCATAAACTATTCTTGATTCTTCTCCTCTCATATAACAGTCATCTAAAGGATTCACTGTGATTTTCTAGTGAACTCTAACACTAGTAACTTGATCTAACTTACAAGATCCAATTAAATTGTAATCAGATTCAACTTGTAATTGCAGTCAATCAATTAAAAAAACTATAAAGTGAACATAGGCTTCATCAATAGTCGAACCATTATAAAATCTATTGTCTTTTTACTTTATCCGTAAATTATTGTTCCTTGTCTCTATTTTATTTGCCTTAATAAACAGGGCTTGTAACGACTCTCCTTTTTGACCATCGAAAGTCGACACCGAACACTACCATAGAGTTCCATTGTCGTGCATCCAATCGACAAAAAAACAGATTGTTAGGGTAAATAAAAAGAAAAGAACAGAGAGCAGAGAAAAAAAGAATCTCACAGCATAATCGACAACATACAATAAAACGAGGACGGTAGAAACTGTCACTTCAAACATACAAAGTATATCAGAGTTAAAAAAAACTTTATCAGCTGGACATTTATAAAGTCCCAAACTTACAAACGACGATAGGTATACTATATAATATAGTGGAAAATAAAATACTACGATAGATGAATCTTCAGCTCCCCTCCACAATCTCCAAAACTTCAAAGACAACCTAAGAAAATACTCGATCTGACCCGAGCATTATAATAAAACAACACCTGGATCAGTCTGGGAATACCAGTGTGAGATAGCTCAAATGATGAAGAACGTATAAAAGTTCTATGAGACCACACCGCTAATACGGGACGGGTTTTACCTTACAAGAATAACATCCATACAGACAAGAACAAAAATAAATATCAAGAACAAATCCAAATATAGATGAGCATAAATACTATTAAACCGGACACGAAAGAATGGAAATAAACCGAGTAAAATCCAAACTGGACAGACTACATAGAAAAAGGAAAACAGTCCCACTTGATAGAATGGACTAAATAAGGTAATAGTCCAACTTGATAGAATGGACTAAATCAATACTTAAACGCCGCGAAGAGTGGCTGACTCTTCTTATGGCAATTTAAAGATAACCAGATTGAAAGATTTAAGTCAAATAAGGAAAGGAAAATTTTCAACAAATGACATGGAAGGTGTACCCCCCTTGGAATATACCTCTAGCAATATACTCCTAAGATGCTCATATGCTCCGTGACACTTCTCGGACAGTATCAAGCCAGACCCCGCCGGACCTTACCGAGTATCCGAATATTGCCACATCTAAGTGCACAACTGAATCCAAACTAGATGAGATGTGAAAATATCCTTTTGATGGGAGCAACACATAGCTTGGGTTCCTTTTGTACTTTGGGTTTAATCATTTCCGACAAAGGATAATAAAGCTCAAAGAGCAGCAAATCATTTTTAAGGTGACGATACACCATGAAGAAATCTGATAATCAATAAATCAACTATCGGGGATAATTAAAATGATTGTATATGGAAATTAAATTTCTTATACTTACCACTACTCGTTGATTCCAGACAAGTCCTATCTCTCGGTTGAAAATGAAGCGGTAAGTTGAGTTAGTATTACCTTTAGGCATTAGTTTGATGACATATTAACCTTCGAGATAGAAACGAGTCCAAGTGTCTACATTTAGCGTTAAATGCATGACTAGATCTTTTCCATATAAGCGATATTGATTACAGAACTATTATTTTATAATCAAAATCTAACTTTAACCTTTTTAAAAACTGAACTTGTGCTTGATTTCCATATTTCTCTTAGTTCCTGATTGTAAAACGTTAAGAGAATAATCTTTCTAGGTGCTCTACTCCAAAGGCCTAAACTAACATCAAATCGACACCCTGAAGATTATCCTTAAAGATAATAAAACAATTTAAGTTCCTTTTATAACTTTAAAACAATGTTAATTATCCCGAAAGATAATTAATCACATTTAAAATCTCTTTTAAATAAACAAATCCATTATTTTTAATAAATAGCTAATTATTTTCAAACACTTTTATAACTTTGGTAAATTAACTCTAAAATCTTTACTAATTAGTTTATTAACTTTAAATCAGTTGATTAAAGCAATTTTATTATATTGGTTAATTGACTTTAATTACTTTTATTAAATCGATTAATTAACTTTAAATATCATTAATTACAAAGGTTAATTTAATTCAAATAATCATTAGTTAAAACGAATAAGTCATCTCAAACATCATTTGTTAAAATGATAAGTAATCTTAAATTTAGTTAATTAAAGCAATTAATTAAGTTCAATAACCATAAATTAATTGGATTAATTAAATTCAAAATTTATTAGTCAAAACGATTAATTAAAAACATCATTTGTTAAAATGATTTATTTAATTATAAAAAATCATCAATTAAATTGATTTAACTAAATTCCAAATATCATTACTTAAAACAATCAATCAAATTTAAAATAATCACTAATTAAAATGATTAATAAAATTCAAATATCATTATTTAAATGATTAATTACTTTTAAATATCATTAATTAAAATGATTATTAACTCCAATCATCACTAATTAAAATAATTAATTGAGTTCAATAAATTAATTAAACTCCATTATCATTAATTAAAAGAATTAATCAAACCCAAATAATCATTATTTAAAATGATTAATTAAGTATAAAGCATCATTAGTAAAAATGATTAATTAATCTAAAGGTAAACCAATTTTTAATCATCATTTATTAATTTGGTTAATTAATCTCAAAATCATTAGCTAAAATGATTAATTATTTTAAATTATCATTAATCAAAATGATGAATGAATTTTAATATTCTATATAGCGGAAACACAAGCTTAAGTTCATACGACAGGGTTTTGGGGATGAAATTGAAGAAAGACGGTATAGCAAAAATTGCTATAACGACATTTAAGCTTTTAAATGGAATATCGGGAATTAATTTCAGTTAACCATCAATAACAACATACGGATGTAAATAAATAATTTATGGTCAAGAATCCCCCTTTGGGTCTCTCTATAGATTTTCCCTACAAACAATGGTTATGGATAATATATAGATAATCATATGAGTTATAACGATCAAATTAATATGTCATCCATTTTCTAAACGGAAATTCGACCAAACAATCAATCAAATGATTTAATTAACATCCAAGCAATTGATAAACGTTTTTAACATCATATATATGTTATAATAAAATTGAACGTGAGTTAAACTCACCTTGATTTTTGTTTTTGTCGAAACGTCCCGATTTTGGACTAAAACCGAATGGTCATCCAATTTTAGCATAAATTTCAACAAGCTCAAATCACGTTCGGTCCAACTCCATAGCGTCGCCTTCCCCAGTACAATCGAAAAGTAACTTGTTGCGTTTAATTTGGTTGAAATTATTTAAAATTTTAACTAACATAATTTAATTTAGTTAAAGGTTTGGCTACCTTCATCCCCCTACAAGCACACGTGCGACCAACATCAGGCACGAGACAAAGAAAACGACTGCGCCCATCCACTGTCGTGCCACCTCCGCCACCATTTGCATGTCGTGGCCACGCAGCCATCCATGTCAACCTCGACCTCACCCTCGTCGCTGCCTAGAACGACCCAATCCACACTCCAACTCGCCACGAACGCGACCCAGATTCGGCCACCATAGCATATATTACGACAATCCCACCATTGATAATATTCGCCTAACTCCCTTCTATAACTTCCCTGTTGGGGTCGAGGCACGAATTGTCTATGGTGGCACCGATGACACGGGCCGTTGGATGAGAAGGCTTTGTTTAACTTTCAAAATGAATGAAAACTAGATTCCATCATTCAGGAACGTTTAAATAGAGAAAGGGGACATGTTAAGAACAATAGAGGCATGGGTTCGAACAAATGGGTGGTATGGGTTGTGGTATGGGTATGCATGTTGATCATATATTATTTATATGTAAATTAACAAGCTATAAAACGTTCGAAAATCTGGAACGCCAAACAAGACGTGTCTCCTGGCGTTCTATATATTATATCCCTATTCTGAACGCAATGGAAATAGTCTCGAGCTCTAATTCGATCATATGCGGAAGATGGTTTTTTAGACTCAGTTATAATATTTGATTTTCGATATTAATTTCAACGCATTTCGATCTCGCATGACCAAATGATACGTCCAATCGTTACAAAACATGACGGCGTAATATAATTCACGATTAGGGATCTAATGAAACTAGTTTCGTCAAAATCCGAGACTATCCCCTAAAGGCTAATTTCACATATTTAAATATTTAATTATCGATATTTATCCAGTATATTTACATTTGTAAATAAATTTACAAATTGAATTTACCAATATTATTTATTAATTGAAAGGAGTTAAATAAAATTATTAAATCTATTTAAGTAATATTTAATTCACATTTCAAATATTTAATCATTCCCTATATTTGAATTATAAGTTATTAAATTCCAAAATCCAATTATTTAAATATTTTAAATTAATTAAACATTTAAAATTAAATATGTAGAATTTTGGGTTGTTACATTCTCCGCTCCTTAAATGAATTTCGTCGAAATTCCTAAGGAAGAAAATGTTTCCAAACCCTTAAGCTTAAAACTATTAATTAAAGTGAGTTATTAAACTTATTTTCAAAACCAATTAGCTGGAATAGATACAAAAATTTCCTAATATTTTAAATCCACTCACATATACCAACTAATTCCTTTCTATTCATTTATTCCAGGATATAACCCAAAAATTAAATTTTTAGCTATCTAATATTTTCCAAAATATCTTTAAAAAAAAATTAACTCTTAAATTTTTCGAAATTTTTTGCAAGCGTCTGTTTTGCGCGGCTCGATCAGTACAACTACATATCGCCTCTACGGGCTCCAAACCAATCAAAAAAAACAAAAGCCAAGTGACCTCTCATATCTGGGGCATAAAATCATCAACCAATTTAAATTTTCTAAATTTATTACATACCATTTTGCATTAGATTTGTATTTTGGCAATTAATTTATTGTCTCATTTGCAAATGCAGGGGCACAAGAATCAAATGGCTCTCTTACATACCTATACTTACAAAATCTAAAAGAAAATCTGGCTAACAAAAGTAATGTGATGTAACTCTAGATGCAAAAACTAGTCTGAGATATATCTATATGCAATTGACAACCACATCTCAATCATATGCGATAAAATACAGAGAGTATTCTGTCATAGATGTTATGCATCTAATTATTTCAAATGATAAATTTAGATCTAAATACCTGAGTCTTCCAATTAAAAAATTTATTTTCAAATTTTACAGATGGGAAAAATTCAAAAACAAAAATCAAGGTGACAAGGAGGGGATTCCTCTAAATAAAGTATGGTGAAACTCTAGAATCAAACAACATGGAGCATCCAATGGTATTCCAGTTCCTTCAAAAACATCAACTAGAATGAATAAGTGTCATTCCTTCCCTAAAATCTTTCAAAACCCTCTTCTTGAAAATCACTGAGATTTAGTCCCTAATAACAACAATTCAAAATCCTTTTTCTATAAATTTAAACTTTATAGACAATGGTAAAAAAATCACACTACAAATCAATTCAATTCAATCAAATTATGTGAAGGAATAAACAAATATTAACAATAAATCAAATTCCATAAGGAAAAACTTATCACTTAACCTTGTTTCAAAATGTCAAATGACTAACAAAAATATCTTAACTTAGGTTCAAAACTTTCTTAATTGTTCCAAAAATATAGAAAATTATCTAAGCATGTCTTTTGCCCATTAGCCTTTTGTTATTGCTTAGAAGATTGTCCAAACTTACTACGGACAAAATGGAAAGTTATACTCTATATTTTATTAGTTTCTTAATTACATTAAAATTTATTTATTGTTTTAAAAATTATTTATGAATCATTTCATAAATTCTCACCTAAGTTTTAAAAATATTTTACAAAGTCGTTTCTTTATAAAACATCAAATAATAACTTATCTCCCTTTATTTACTTAAATAATACTCTTCTTTATTATAAGAGTACATACAAATTTTATTTTACTTTTTCAAAGGTCTTGATAGAGATCAAATCAAATTATGGTTTCTTAAAACCGAGTTACCCTATTAACTTTTTTTTAGTTAGAATGTTAAAATGAATGATATTTATTAGTTGACCCATCAACAAATAGTTCATACTACTTAGATGTTTTAAAAGACTATATGGTTTTAATAAAAGCAATGTTTATCAAAACCTTCTTATTTAATTTAACTCAATTTACCAGTGTTAAATTATCACCTATCGTATCTAATGTAAAAATCCCTTTTATCAAAACAATCTCTTATTAAAAAGGCTTTTTGTTTGGAAAATGATTCCCGTTTAATGGAACTTAAAAATTAGGTACCCGATTTTAATTTCAAAACTCATCTTTGAAAGCATTCAACGATATTTTCATGTATAAAAACTTCAAACAATTTATTTATTAAAACTCACTTTGGGTTTATCTGGATTTGAACTCACTTCGATCGCACAATGATAAAGAGAATAATTTACTAAGTACCTCACAACGTTCACCTAAGCAAACATCTGATCGTCACTTAGAAGATTATTTGGATTACCACAAACTAATCGAAACGGTTCTCTAAATTATTCTGAAGAAAATGCATTCCATTTAAAAAAATTCTTTCCAAAATATTTTTACCTTCAATTACATCCAGAAATACTTCTATTTCATTCGTTAAAACTATTTTTGAAAATTCTGGGATTTAGATTCAAAAATCCTCTTTAAACATGTTTTTATAAACTAAATTTATATAAAATTTCCTTTATATAAAAATCATTTCATATTATAATAATCCTCCTTTATTATAATCAAATTTTCTCAAATGCTTATTATCTAAATGTTTTATTAAAGTTTAATCCTTGACCCACCATTTATTAAAAGGTGAATTTTTAACTTAACATTTTCTCTGAACACCTTATAGTTAAATTTTGAAAACTAATTCACAAAGGGTTCGTTTTAAATCAAAGCGAGAATACTCCTAAATAAACCGAGCACCATTTTAGCAATTAACAACCAACAGTCAATGCTTCTAATTTAAATTTAGCATAACCGAACAAACAATAGAGATAATAAATTAATACCATCACATTTAAACCAACACACTTTATAACTATATAAATTTTGAAAATTATTCCTTTATATATATATGAAATATAACCCTAGGAAAAATATTAAATTTGCCAAAAAATTCAAAATTTTCAATCCCACATCCGTTGGCCTTGGTCAAGTGTTTAGAAACCCCTACCGATATCCTGGTGTCCCATCTCGACCAAATTTCATAAAAAATCAATAGACCAATTAACATAATACGTTTTTATAACATTAACAAATACGCTCTCCTATATATAGTATTCTCAAACTCATTCTAGGGTGTTTGCTTACCCTATCTCTAATGAGCCAAACCCTACAAAGCCAAGGTTCTCACTTAACTTGGCGCTTTGATACCAAATGTAATGACCCGCATTTTTTACCATCGAAAGTCAACACCGAACACTACCAAAGAGTTCCAATGTCACGCATCCAATCGACAAAACCATAGATTCTTAGGGTAAATAAAAAGAAAAGAACAGAGAGCAGAGAAAAATAGAATCCCATAGCGAAATCGACAACATATAATATAACAAGGACAATAGAAACTGTCACTCCAAACATACAGAGTATATTAAAGTTAAAAACAAACCTTATCAGCTAGACAGTTATAAAATTCTGACCTTACAAATGCTGATAGGTATACTATATAATACAACGGAAAATAAAATACTACGACAGGTGAATCTTCAGCTCCCCTCCACGATCTCCAAAACTTTAAAGACAACCTTGGAAAATACTCGGTCTGACCTGGGCATTATAATAAAATAACACCCGGATCAGTCTGGGAATAACAACTTGAGATAGCTCAAAGAATGTGGAACATATAAAAGTTTTGTGAGACCACGCCGCTAACGCGGAACGGGTTTTTACCTCATAAGAATAACATCCATAAAGGAAAGAGCTGAAATAAATATCAAGAACAAATCCAAATATGAATGTTCATAAATAATATTAAACTAGACTTGAAAGAATGGAAATAAACCAAGTAAAATCCAAACTGGACAGAATGGATAGAACAAGGAAACTAGTCCAGCTTGTTAGAATGGACTAAATAAGTAATAATCCAACTTGATAGAATGGACTAAATCAATACTTAAATGCTGCGAAGAGTGTGTGACTCTTCTCATGGTAATTTCAAGATAACCAAATTCAAGGATTCGAATCAAATAAGGAAAGGAAAATTTTCAACAAATGGCAAGGAAGGTTCACCTCCCTTAAAATATACCTCTAGAAATGTACTCCTGAGAAGCTTATATACTCCATGACACTTCTCGGACAATACCAAGCCAGACCCCGCTAGACCTTAACGAGCATCCGAATATTTCCAATCTAAGTACACAACCGAATCCAAACTAGATGAGATGTGAAAATACCCCTTTGATGGGAGCAACCCCACATAGCTTGACTTCCTCTTGCGCTTTGGGTTTAGTCATTTCCGAAAAAGATAATAAAGCTCAAAGAGCAGAAAATGTTTTTTGAGGTGACGATACACCAAGAAGAAAGCCGAATCCGATAATTAATAAATCAACTATCAAGGATTATTAAAATGATCGTATATAGAAATTAAATTTCATATATTTACCACTACACGTTGATCCCAGACAAGTCCGGTCTCTTAGTTGAAAATGAAGTCGGGCAAGTTGAGATAGTGTTACCTTTAGGCATCATGATGACGACATTTTTGACCTTCAAGATAGAAACGAGTCCAAGCCTCGACATTTAGCGTTAAAATCATGACTAGATCCTTTCCATATAAGCGATATCGTTTACGGAACTATTGTTCTATAACCGAAATCAAACTTTAACCTTTTTCAAAACAGAACTTGTGCTTATTTCCATATTTCTATCAATTCCTGATTGTAAAATGTTAAGAGAACAATCTTTTTAAGTGCTCGACCCCGAAGGCCTAAACCAACATCATATCGACACCCAAAAGATTATTCCAAAAGGTAATAAAACAATTTAAATTCCTTTTATAACTTTAAATAATATTAATTATCCCGAAAGATAATTAATCACATTTAAAATCTCTTCTAAATAAATAAATCCATTATTTTTAATAAAATATATAATTATTCTAAAGACTTTTACAACTTTGGTAAATTAGCTTTAAAATCTTTATTAGTTAGTTTATTAACTTTAAATCAGTTGATTAAAGCAATTTTATTATATTGGTTAATTTACTTAATCACTTTTATTGAATTAATTAACTAACTTTGAATATCATTAATTACAAAAGTTAATTAATTTTAACTAATCATTAGTTAAAATGAATAAGTCTTTTCGAACATCATTTGTTAAAATGATAAGTTATCTTAAATTTCATTAATTAAAATAATTAATTAAGTTCAATAATCATAAACTAATTGGATTAATTAAATTCAAACTTTATAAGTCAAAACGATTAATTAAAAACAACATTTGTTAAAATGATTTATTTAATTATAAAACATCATCAATAAAATGATTTAACTAAATTTTAAATATCATTACTTAAAACAGTTAATTAAATTTAAAACAATCATTAATTAAAATGAATAATAAAATTCAAATATCATTATTTAAATTATTAATTGATTTTAAATATCATTAATTAAAATGATTAAATTCCAATCATCATTAATTAAAATAATTAATTAAGTTAAATAAATTAATTAAACTCACTGTTATTAATTAAAAGAATTAATTAAACTCAAATAATCATTAGTTAAAACGAGTAATTAAGTATAAAACATCACTAGCAAAAATGGTTAATTAAATCTAAAGATAAACCAATTTTTAATCATTATTTATTAAATTGGTTAATTAATCTCAAAATCATTAGTTAAAATGATTAATTATTGTAAATTATCATTAATCAAAATGATCAGTGAATTTTTATATTCTATTTAGCGGAACCACAAGCTCAAGTTCATTCGATAGGGTTTTGGGGATGAAATTGAATAAACGACGGTATAGCGAAAATTGCAATAATGACATTTAAACGTTTAAATGGAATATTGGAAATTAATTTCAATTAACCATCAATAACAGCATACGGATGTAAATAAATAATTTATGGATGAGAAATCCCTTTGGGTTTCTCTATAGATTTTCCCTACAAACAATGGTTATGGATAATATATAGATAATCATATGCGTTTATAGCGACCAAATTAATATGTCATCAATTTTAAAAACGGAAATTCAACCAAACAATCAATAAAATGATTTAATTAACATCCACGCAATCAATAAATGTTTTTAACATCATATATATGCAATAATAAAATTGAATGTAAGTTAAACTTACCTTGATTTTCATTGTTGCCGAAACGTCCCGATTTTGTACTAAAACCGAAAGGTCTTCCAATTTTAGCATAAATTACAACAAGTTCAAGTCATGTTTAATCCAACTTCATAGCGTCGCCTTCGTTTATACAATCGCAACGTAACTCATTGCGTTTGATTTGGACCTCATATGAGTTAAATGTGGATTAACGAACTTTTGAAATTATTTAAATTTTTAATTAACATAATTTAATTTAGTTAAAGGCTTAACTACCTCCATCCCCCTACAAAGGCACGCGTGAACGACATCAGGTATGGGTATGCATGTTGATTATATATTATTTATATTTAAATTCAACAAGCTATAAAATGTCAGAAAATCTCGAACTCCAAACAAGGCATGCCGCCTTGCGTTCTATATGCTATACCCCTATACCGAACACAATGGAATTGTCTTGAGGTCTAATTCGATCATATGTAGAAGATAGCTTTTTAGACCTGGTTATTAAATTTAATTTCTGATATTAATTTCAACGCATTTCGATCTCGCACGACCAAACGATACGCCCAATCATTACGAAACTTGACTGCGTAATATAATTCACTATTACGGATCCAATGAAACTGGTTTCATCGAAATCCGAGACTGTGACCCTAAAGGCTAATTTCAAAGATTTAAATATCTAACTATTGATATTTATCTTGTCTATTTACATTTGTAAATAAATTTACAAATTGAATTCACCAATATTATTTATTAATTAAAAGGAGTTAAATAAAGTTATTAAATCCATTTAATTAACATTTAATTCACAATTCAAATATTTAATTATTCTCTATATTTGAATTATAAGTTATTAAATTCCAAAATCCATTTATTTAAAAATTTGAAATTAATTAAACATTTAAAATCAAATAAGCAGAATTTTGGATTGTTATAGAGTTGGTACTTTCATAGTCAATCCGGGGTGTTGATCCATTTTTTGGGTTAACACACATTATAATTGTTCATGAGAGATCTTGTATGAATCCATCTAAAAGGATTTTGGGAAAGACTTTAATTAGATGACATATTTATGTTTTGAACATAAGTTTTGTAAACTAAAACCATATCAGTTTTATAAATAAAGAAATTCATAAAATGTTTATTAATACTTATTCTATTGCATTGAGAAACAATTATTGTTTCAAAAAATACAAACTTCATTGTGAAAGAGCTTTTTTAAAGGAATTATTGATAGTAAAATGGAACTGAATAAGACCATAGATAGAACTAATTAGATGAGATGAAATGAAATTAATTAACCTAAACGAACACATCGTATTAGAGTGTCTAAAAGTATTCTCGCACATTGAAAAGAAATTATTAGTTTCTTATCAATGTTGAAAATAATAATCCTTGTTTATTTAATTAAATCATTAAGAGCGTTGACTCTATGATATAATATGGTGCGCAAATACGAAAGAATTCTAAGTACGCTATCAAAAAAAGATTTTGGCAGTCATAACCGAAGGGATGTGATCCATCAGGCGTGATTATGTCTTTATGAGCATGACTAATGCAGTTGGAATTAAATGAGCAATATTGATAAGAATAATATCGCAAATTTTAATTATTGAAATTGTCGTAATAGATTCGGTATTCAACGTGCTCAAGTTAATTCGAATTTACCCACAAAATTACCACTTAATATGACTTTATGTTGGTACGTATTTATTGAAACAAAAAATTCTAAATAATGATTAAGACTAAACTGTTTACACATAATAACCAAAATATCTTGAAGTCGGTGTGAGCGATATTGAGTTTGTGAGTCGGTGGATATGATCCAAGAAATGATAGAGAGTATCATTTTATAAGCATCAAAATTGAAAAAATATTTTGATCGAAATATCAAATAGTTTGATTATCGATCAAAACGCAGAGGAAGCATGTGTTCATAATAAAGAACGTTAAAATGTACATTGATATTTCCAAACTTTAAGAAAAACAATACGTTGTTGATTTTAAACGATTTGTGTTAAATCGACCTTAGTTGTTTTGACGTTCAATTTTGATTATAAATGATGTCTTTTATAGTGAGTATTAAAGATCTTGGAAATGTCCCAAATCGATATGCAAAGACATCTTATTAAATTGTTTAATATGGGATATGTGAGATGAGTTCCTTATGCATTGGCAATAAAAATTATCATACATGTTATGTTGTCTATGATATCGTGATTTGTTTGTGTATTTGGTACACAAAGAAAATATCAAATCCAATCACTAAATGGTTATTTGAAGTGTTCTTGTGTATTTATGAAATACTAGAGAATTGTTTATGGAAAAAAATACCTTATGAAGGAGTGTTCGGACTCAAACTTCAAAAGTGATATTGAGTAAATATGTCAATAATAAATTCAAGTTAAGAATCTTTAAGTTGGAATGTTCCAAATGAAAGACCATGGCTGATTCAATGAAAAAGGCTATGTATATCGCCTTGAATAGGGCCGCAATGAAGATAATGTATATAAAATATATAAGTGCACAAATTTATAACCAAGTTGATTCCAAATGTTGAGAATTTCATAACATTGTTATATGATAACAATGTTCTGATATAGTTCATAACAGAACTTAGAGCTCACTAGAAGTCGAGAGATATACTCCGAATTGTTCCATGTGATAAAACAGTTTATCACCGTCGGAGAGAGTTGGTTGATAGAGTAGATAGTTAAAACATAATAGCATACCCATTTGCAAAGGAACAAACACAATTGGTTTTAAGAAACCGATTGGAGAAGTTGGAATAAGATTCCATAATTGACTCCAATTACAAGTGAGAGATTGATAGAGTTAAGGGTATGCCATAGGGTCAATTGTGTAATTTGTTACATACATCTAACTCGTTGATCAATCTTGCTCGAAATAAAGGCGTTTTCTTTCTATTATATACTTGATATAATATGGTTATATTAATTAATTTAATTAAAATCATATTGAATAGAAAATCCATAAATGATATGTTTTGTGATAGTAGTTACAAAGTGTTGTAACCATGAGTAATTTATCATAATGAAAGAAATATACCATTTTAAATATTCCTAACCAAGATGTATCGAGAATGGACATCGATATATCTGTTGAGACTAGAGTACGTAACGCTCTCCAAATGTTGGATAATGTATTACTCATGACTACTAGGGGTACCAAATGCTTACGTACTGATAGTTATTGGATAACTATGGAATGACTCACTCAATAGTTTTCTATTGGTTAATATAACCAAGGTCAAGCAAAGAATATTGATGTGACTAGTTTACATAATTTTCTCGACTTGAGAATACTGTTGATCTTCAATGTGAAAGCTCCGCTTTGATTATGGTTAAATCGTGGCACGACGTCCATCGAACGGATATAGTTGGGTCGAGTGGAACCATTGGAAGTGAAATACTATTCAAGAGAGGATCCGTCTCCTCAGTCATTGAGGTTAGTATCACGGTCAATTAAAGTCAACTCAAAGTGTCTAGCTAGAGCATTTTGGTTAACAATAATTCTTATTATTGAGCCATTTGGACCATAAAGTTGAATGTGGATGATATTGGAATTTTGACCATTCCAAATTCCATAAATCCAAAGTGATATAGTTTTGATGAAGAGAGCTGGTGTAAATATTTTTCACTATCAGATACCACTTATAATAAACAAAATTGGATTTTACCAGAATATGTGTAAGCAATAAATTTAGCAAACATGTCACACCACCTGCTAAGTGACGTGTGTACATTAATATTCGAATAGTTCGATATTAATCACTGACTGAATTTACACCTTTGAGTCGCACAACCATAATGATGAATACTTTGAGTGAACCACATGATTTAATTAATTTACAAATTTTTGTAAATTAATTAATATTTATGAAATATTAATTATTAAACTTCATCTGATTTTTTTGAATTAGTACCTAATAAGGTACGTCTATAAAAGTTATAAAAGCGCGTATTGATATTCGATATCAATAAGATATTTAAACTAGATTCAAATAGATTAATTGCTAAGTGTTTTTTGGAATTTTTCATTGATGCCCACATGCATGATGAAAAAAGGGATAGGTTTCAAATGTGATTTGGAAATATAATGGAGGAATTAATTAAAAAAGGAAATAAATCTCCTTTTTATGAATCACTTAAATATCATTTATGAAATGAACTTTGTCATTTTCTCTTTATTTTATTCTGCCGAATATATAAAGAGGATGGAAGAGGATTTTGGTGATTTAATTTTGGAATTAAATAAGGAAGGTTATAAAGGAGGAAATTGAAAAGGTTTTATTATTTTCTTTTAAACATATTCTCTCTCTCATCCTCATTCACGTTTTGTTTTTAGACAAACAATTTTTCCTTCTTTCTTTATTAAGCTCACCTCCTCTCCCTTAATGGCCTCCATGAAAATAAAATTTCCTTAAAACAAAATACATAAATTCAAGGTGATTCTTGTCTCTTGATCCTTGCAACATCTAGAGGCTGATTTCTGAAAGTATGGGATTTGATTCATCGTTTAAGGTATGATTCATTGGCTACATCTAGAGGAAAAATTCAATGTTTCAAGGTGTACTTCAAGGCTTTGGAATTAAGGTATGGTCTTTCTATTCTAGTAATTTTGATATAATGTTTTAATGAATAAAATTGATATCATAATTTATATTTGTATAATATTTTCTCATTTGATTTGAAAATAGTTTATGTAGTTTGAATTGTTTATTATATGAATTGATTTTTTTTTATTTAGATAAATAATCTGAAACCTGTATACGATTAGACAATATTTTAATTTTAGATCTATGTTTAAACATTCAAATCAAAGTGTCATCCTTTTGATTTGAATGTTCATATGTTCTTATTATTTGCATTTGTACTGTGATAGAAACTTACATATGATTAAATGATGTTATGATAATAATTTGAATACAATAAATTTCTAAATTTGTTGTCCTGTTTGACATTACAATTATCCTTCTTTAAGTAATCAAAGGATTTTAACATATTGCTTAGTTTAGTATGTTTCACCTTTTTTTTATAATAATAATATAATAAAATAAAATAATTTATTCATATAGGTTGAATCTCCTTAGATTTGAAAGTTTAAATGTTCTTATTATCAGCATCTTTTATAATCGAAACCCACACAGGATATTTTCTTAACAAATTCCTTACAACAAATTTATGAATTTGTTACCCTATTTGACATGATTAATATCTCTCTTTAAGTATTCAATGGATTGTAATATGTTGCTCAGTTTATTATGTTTCTCTTCTGTTTAAAAAAAACACATTTTTCATATACGCTAAATTCTTGATTTAATTCTATACATATATATTTTTTCAAATAATTTTAGTTTACATGAGTTCATAAATACATCAGAAAATTTAAATATTATATGCTTTATTTTGAATTAATTAAGAAGTTTTAGGTTAATCTTTATATGCAAATAATTACATCTATATGTATATGTACATAGAAAAATTTATATTTATATTCCAAATTGTATAATTTAAATGCTTTATTAATATCAACAATATTAAATGAGGCAGTAATATATGCATATGAATTATTGTTGGTTATTCCTATTCTTATGTCATAATGATTCACTGATTGCTAGTTGAATGCTGCATAAATCAAGTTGGTCGGAAAGGTGAAGATGAATCAATCATCTTTGTCATCTTTTATCTCTTTCACTTTTGCCCCTTGTATGATTGCCTTTAAACTTGTTCTTATTTATTCATGTACATCATGTTATCAATTGATCATACTTGCCTTATGTTTAACTATTCTGTCACATAATTAAGGAATGAATATATTTGATATATTCGAATCTTAATTTTATATTCCATTCTTGATTATTTTAGAATTAAATTAATAAAACAAAATATGGTATTAAATAAATAGTGTTTTTATTTAAAAGTAATTTAGATAAGATCTAAATTACTTTAGACTTCATAGGCCCATTAATGACCCAAAAATGATAAAATTTTTGAAATTCACCCCTTTCTTCTGCTGGGGCTAGCCTAGTTCCAACAGTTCATTCTTGGAAGAAGATCCTTCAATGGGTTCTTTCAAAGGAGATGAAGGAGCATGTCCAGGGCTCAACTTCGAAACCTTGTCGCCTAAGTTGACGTCACCCACGTTAGTGTCACAATCTATTTCTTCCTCAATTAGAGGATGCTCCTCAGTGATCTCTCCTTCCTCTTTCCCTTCAATCAACGGATCCTTGCCCTTTAGTTGAATAAACTCTTCTTATTTCTCTTCTGGGTTCGATGGCATTTTGAGCAGACTATCGAACCCAACTAGAATTTGGATCTCCTCAGAGGTCTTGTCTGACCCATCGAATGGGCCACTTTCTCTTCGTCGTCGTCATCTTCTTCACCAGAGTCATGGGAAGAGGAAACGTAACGGGTCCAGGCTCTAGAGCGGGAAGGAGCATTGATGAATCCAATGGACCTCCCAGGGTGTAAGCCTACATTGGTGATAATTTTCATTTGAGCAATAACCTAATTGTGCGCTCCTGAGCATTGACCACTTTCAGGGCACTAAGAATAGTGCCGAGAATCGGATCCTTGTTAATCTTCGAAAGAACTGCAAGGAATATATGATTGTTCAGAAGACTTATAGAAATTAAAGTAAATTCCAAGCACGGTAAAGAGACTTACCACCCCCTCCCCCTCCATGGTCCATAAACAGGTGTATCCCTCTAGACATTTAGCGAAGAAGAACTGATTCTTGAATGAAGGAATTTTACTGGGAAGATCCAGTATAAGTTTCCGGCTACCTTGCACCTCGACATGAACAAGTGATGGGTTAGCCTCTCTCTTTTTGAATAATAGAAGATACCGCAACTCAGCAAAACTCGAGGCACGATTGAGCTTCCCCATGAACAGAACATATAAGCACATCAACATGGCATATCTTTTTGGAAGAATCTAGAATGGGGCCAACCCTATGTTTTGAAGTGTTGTCATTAAGAAGTAATTGAATGAGGGCACTGCACTATCCCGTGTATAAGGAGTATGAGCAAATTCTCCTCTCCATGGCAGAAGCACGTCGTCCTCTAGGATACCATATTGCGAGCAAATGTACATAACATCCCGTGTGTAAGGATTGAAAGAGCTTTCTCTGGAGGATCAAGCAAGACTCTGAAGTTAGGAGGAGTACGATTGATAATGGGATCGACTGGAATCAGGCGACTATATTGACCTGAAGTTATGAAAGCGGAAGATCCGGTTAAAATTGACGATGATTCCACTTCAGAAAGAGGTGAGTTCCCGTCAATTGATTTACACCGAGAAGATATGCGCGTCATTCTATATAAGAAAGCTTGTGTTCAAAATGGTCAGGTATGCCTAATCTTTAAACTATAGACCCTAGCGTAGTTGATACTTGAAATTTGGATGATAAGTGACATGTACCAACCATCGACCAGATTCCAGGTATTAACCGGTGGTGTTTGTGATGTGTAATCTAAGTAAGAATATGTTCGGTGTCCTGAATATTGTGAACGAATCATTCCGTGTAGATGGGTCACTCACACCAGAAAGAGCGATCCGTATCACCTATTAATTTCTTTTCTTCTATACTTGCCCGTTATCGATAACAGATATGTTATTCGAAGCAACACGAGAAGCCCTTCCTATCCTAGGTATACTAACTATGCAATGACATGACCAATCCAAAGTGAGCAACTATAGATCGATGGGTCCGAATCGAGTATAGAATTCTAAGCATAAGTCGATTTTAGTTCTCTGCAAAGTGATAACAGTATGAGATGCATACAAGACGCTACCCCAAGCTATTATCGCCTCCTAGAAAAACCAAAATCAATCTGCAAGACTCTGTGAGGGGATTGACTGTGTGAATTGATGCAAGTTATTTCCGGCTCTATGGATGAAGATAGCAAAACCTGTCGAACACCGAGGCAAAACCCTAGCTTCGTTCCGTGAAAAATTCAAGACCTGATTTGCAATCTTCTTCTACAAATTCACAATCAGCTCAAATCTTCCATTGTCTCTGTCACCAACACCACTTCATCACAGATTGCTAATGTAGTAATACACCAAAATCCACATCACCAACCTTCAAAATTAAGGAAGGTGATTTGATCTCTGATTCAAGACAACCCAAACTAGGGTATTGATGGATTAGATCAACAACACCTCATAACGAAAGAGATCATGACGGTAAGACCCACTTAAAACGGTGGCGGTGGCTCCAGGAAACGCTAGCAGGTTGTGTTGGTGGGGGAGATCGACGGCAGCAGCTCCTAAATGGACGGAGAGCTTGGATCTGTAGGTTAAGGTTTGAAGAGATCGGATCGGCTTAAGAACAAAGGCTTGGATCGAATGGAAATGAAGTGAAGTGAGGTGTCGGCTCATATAAAAAGAAAGAGAAAGGTGAAAAAATTGTAAAGTACTTGGATCGGTACCGACTAAAATTTACTCCTCTAAATGGTCTTAAATTTTCCCAATTCGACCTACTCGATCTTCGTATTCATTCTACAAATTATCAAGTCGAGATCACTCCATAGCTACGAATAATGTAAACTCACACTAAGAACTGGACAATTAACCGGTACATCATAGATAGCTTTTCAAGATAGCCAGATATGACTAATGAAACTCCTTAAAATAGGAACCCAAAGTTAAACAATTCCAGACCACACCATGTTTTTAGCGAAAGCGTATTTTAGGGGGCAAATGTTAACTGAGTTTTTAACCCAACAAAATTCAATGGGAGTTAGAACATTCAGATTAAACTGGAAAGACTCGAAACTTGATTGGAAGGCCTAAAAATAAAAGTCAAAGGACTCTAGGAATTTTGATTGAAATAATATGCTATATTTTCGGATCGGCACCGATCTAATCCAATTGGATCGGTATCGATCCGAACCAGTAGTTAATGGTGGCCCCAATCCATTTGCATTGTGACTTTATGCTTCAATCAAGCTCACCCAACAAGTTGGTAACATTCCAAGCATCCGAGTTCAAGAAGTGAAGGTTCATATGATTCAAGATACAGTTCAATCTAGTTCATAGGAGAATCATCATCAAAACTAGTCAATAAGCTACAAAATTATAAGGAGAGCATCATTATGAAGCAAGAAGCCTGACCAGGCAAATCGGAGCTAAAATTGGCTAAGGAACTAGATCGATATCGATCCAATTGGATTGGATTGGTACCAATCCAAAAAAATGGCCAATTTTGGCTCCAAGCTTTCCGAGCTCCCTCTGCATGACGACTATAGGCTTCTTAAAAAGCAATTCTTGGTCCAAGAGCTTTCCAACCCCTATAAGTACCATCTCATTTGCAACAGAAAGGGGATCTGCTTTGATCACTGCTGAAACTTTGCCATTTTTCCTTCACCCTTCTTCTCTCTTACAACAGCCATTAAAGGGCAACCGAGATCCTTTCGGTTGTCTCTAACAATAGTGGCTTGATCTATCTTAGGAAAGAAAAATCATATTGTAATAAAAAACTACTTTGTAACAGCAGTTGATCAATAAAAGCTATAAAGTGGACGTATGCTTCGTTAACAGTCGAACCACTATATAAATCTCTTGTCTCTTTACTTTTTCTGCGATTTACTATTGCTTATTCTACTTTATTTGCCTTGATAAATAGGCTAGTGCTTTCACACTCAAAACTAGGGTGTTGATCCATTTTTTGGGTTAACAATAATAAAGCCTTAAAATTTTTGAAAAGTGAAAAGGGTAAAAGTCCCTTTCTTGCTACAGTGTTATTTATATTTATAGTGCGGTGACATACACGGATCGCCCCAATTTGACCCATGCTATTCTGTTTCAGCCTTTAGATCCCAGCAGGTGCCGTCTATCTACATTGTCCATTTGATATACCCAGATTGCTAACGTGTTTTTGGTTGGAAGTCTAGGGTAAAGGCGGGAATTCCTGAAATTGTGGTAGGAACATTTGAAATCATGGCGGGAGACTTTAATATTTGAATTGGCTTTGCATATGAGCCTTTACGAGGACAGTAAGAGTTACTCATTGGTTTTGGGGCATTACCGACATGTTAGGAGCTACGTTGCATCGGTTGATATGAGATACTTGAACGATGTTGTGGTGCCTGCCTGAAATTTAGGTGCAATCTTCCTAAGCTGTTGTGGTCTTTAGGGTGCATGATTTTCTTAGCCTGGGAGTTAGTTTAATATATGTGTGAATGTGATCTAAACTGACTGCGATCTGAGCTGATTGTTATTTGAGTTGCCCTTATTGCATGAGTTATTGAAAAGGATGATTTATTTCTTTGCTATATACTCGTAAATGTGGATCTGCATTGGGATGTGGTTTGATTGGTCTTGAGTGTAGCCCTTGGGATGCTTCTGACCTTGCTGTATTGCTTAGGTAGCCCTTGGTAAATGCGGTGCCAGATCCGCTTTTGAAGATGTTAACAAGTATAAGTTTTAAGGATTTTGATAGCCCAGTTTGATTGTCCCTGTATTTTGGTTTGTGCATAGCTTTCTAATCGGTATGTGTTATACTTTGACATATCTAAAATAGCTTCTAGCATCGCTGCGTAGCATATATGCTTCATCTTGGCCATGTGTACTACGGACTATTTCCTGCTCCATGTAACCATGTTAGATTTTGGATTTAGTAACATAGTGTAATATTGAAACTAAGGGATGAGCGCAGATCTGATATTTGTGACTAATCTTATGAACACATATTTTGATTTCACTGCGACTTACTGTATTTTTGGCTACGGTTCTTTTGGTTGGATTAAGTATCTTGACCGAAGGCTTGTTTTTTATGTAGTATCAGTTGGATCGCTTCAACTTCTTTTCTTTTTATCTTAACTTTTATTGCGAGGGCGGCTCTCTTGATTTTGTACCTTATTTAATTCCCCTTTTACATAGTTTACGAAATTCGAGTGTAACAGTTTCTATACGTATTTGAGTAATTTGCCCATTTCTTATTCAGGGTAATGTGTTATTTTAATCTGGCAACAACTGCAATTTCCATACGAGTCCCAATCCATTATAGAAAATTACATAATTGCTAACAGTATCAGTGATTTAACTACATTAAATAGACTTGTATATATTTAAATTGGAATCCAAAAATGCATTTCATTTTACATTAATATAGTAGAACCATGGCCTAATTTTCCAAAAAATAAAATTTACAATTCCAACCTTTTTTCTTGCATTCAACTTTTTAAGTGTATATCGTTGAAATGACAAAGAAAACATATTTCTTTTAATTGTCAAAATAGGCATTGCAAAATATAGATAAAAGGAAAAATCCCTTTTTTCCTACTTTACATACCCATTTCTATTTTTCATATTTTGAATTCTTTGTCATTACAATCAAAATTTGAGAGGTGGACTCAAATGGAATACAAAATATTCATATTCTGATAATAATTAATCCAATTCCACTATAATAAAATAAAACATTTAGAATTCCAAGAAATTTCAAAACTTACATTTTATAAGGAAATTTTAGGGCTTTAGATTGATAAATTTTTACATACAAAATTTTCCAAGATAAGGTATAAATTCAAAAATCAAACTACACAAGATACTATTGAGAGAAAAAAGATTTCCAGTCACAAATAATCCCAACTAAAATGTCCTTAGATTTGACCTTCCATGCCATTGTCTATCTATTCCTCTGATTTATCTCCTTTTCATTGTATGTTATACAACAATTTATTTATATGTTAGATTTAAAAAATCGGGAATTATGGAGTTTTAGAATATAGATAGTTATATAAGATTTAATACTTTTTTTCCTTAGCTTGTCTTCTTTAATTCTTCCCCTAATCTCTGATGTATATATTTTATTTTTGCTTTCGAGTTTTAGAAGTTTTTTTTGTGGATGAAGAGAATTGGTTATAATCCTGTTACAAGGTTTATATTTGTGTAAAGAAAAACGAAGGGCTAGCCTCTTATTTATAGTGCTTTGGATGCGCAAGGACCATCAGATTCAAAACCATCAAATCCGGATTGTTTAGGCTGAATAATCGGTCAACCGGTCACTATAAGCAGTCGACCGTCCATAGAGACGGTTGATCGATGGGCCTTAGTCGTAGTTAATGTTTAATATTAATTTTTTTTATTCGTTTGGAATTATTTTTGATTTTAAATCTTCAATCGTCGGTAACTTCTTAGTTTGAATATTGATCATGAAGCTTTGTATATAAAAGTTGCTTCGAAGATCGCCACGAACGCAATGATGTAAGTTTCATGGTCAAATTCTAACATTTGCTAAATTTTCATTTTTATCTTTATTATTAATTGATTGATTTTCTTAATTAATTTCCTATAAATTTTATGGTGTATTGCAAATGGCTATGAAGTCCATGAGGTATAGCATCGTTGGAACAAGAACCTCAGGAAGAGCTCCGTTGACATCAAAATCAGAAGAACCAACCTCGAATCTCTCTCTTTTAGGGATCTCGTCCATATAAAAAATTATGGCCTTACAATCTCTTGAGGATGTAGATACAGCAGGAGCTGCAATATCTGAAAGACTGTGTCTTCCTAATTTCTCATAGAATCAAACCTCCCAAAAAAAGGTGGGGATCAGTATCTTCACTAGCAGGGGAACCTAAGTAGCATGAACTTTACTTGATTCTTCCACCATTAAGGCCTTCCTCTTTCCCTTTGGTCTCTCAATCAACGGAGCCTTAACTTTTCCAATAGACCAACCCATAGTAAGTAATCAATTGAACCAATAATTCATTTGCCAGAAGTCGTGCTGCTTCCTTAGCCACCATAGGTATATCCTTAAGCCTCTGCAACATCTCCATCAGGTTGTTCCCAGTAGCAGCCTTCGCTATACCTAGCATTAAAATCCAAGCAACATGACCAACTAAAGTGCAAGGAAGAGAACTACTTACAACTACAGTTCTATTGATGGAAACACAGAGACTGATCCCGAGGAAGATGCTTTCGTGTTCAAACACACTATACTTGGAATACAAATCCTTCACTGACTTATATCGGTTGCATGATTTGAAGTAAAAGAATGATCAGTTCTCCTTTTTGCTCTCAATGGAGTTCAAAAATCGGAGTTGCCATTGTGTGGGAGGAGACCGAAACTCCCTCATAAAGATAATATACTGACCGCTTAAGGTAACATGCCCATTAGGTTGTAACTGACTATGGAGGTAGAGCTAGGTTGGCTAACCTTAGCCTCGGAAGGTGTACCAACCATAGTAGTGGAAGATGGAACCTTAGTATCATAAGACTGAGCACCAGTGGCAGTGATGAACTTAGTGAGGCGGCGGGTGGATATACATGTCTGATATACTATAAATCGATAAATGTGCAAAGTGACATGATCTAAGGATATCATATAAAATGCAGTAATGGATAGATATAACATTCCTTATATTTCCATGTATAAAAATGGTCAAAACAATGCATGAGTGGAAACGTTCATCAATCTAATGTGAACTGGATCGATTGACACTACTTCTTGACTCGTGGTATTGGTTAATGTAAGTAGACTGTTCATGACTATCAATTAACTAGGACAAGTAGGCACTATGTACTAGTTAACTATAACTAGTAGTTAGTTTCAAAGTCATTAAAATATAAATATTTAACTAAACCTCAAGGTGGTGGATTAGTATCTTCACTCATATGAAACAATATTAGTTAAATTTACCCAATTAAGTACATACATCCTAGTTTTAATGCCTAAGCAATTGGGGTTGGATAGACTGATCATCAACATCAATAAGTTCCTATGTTTCGCTCTAAGCATTAAGTTTGGTTATGCTAAGTTTCCAACTGAACCAACAACGTCACCTACCTCATAATTTAACCTAGATTTTATGTCAAGCCCTAGAACGAGTTATGACATGAATTTTCCATCCAAGGCACACGTTCCCTAAAACAACTTGATCGGATTTTTAATTACTTCGGTCGAGGCCTATTTCCAGCCTTTACAAAATTAAAGTCCTAGAAAACTGACTAGTAATACCAAAATTCCATAAAATTAGACGTAGGACGTAAATTATTTCGGTAATCAAATAAACTTAATCGAATTTGAATTAAAACCCTAAATTTAATTTGATACTGAACCTATGCATAATTTTGGTCAGATCTAAATGAAGGTATTTGTGAAATTAAAAGGTGGAATTGGTAAGAATCAGCATAGATTAGTGACATAACTTGTTACTTGGTTGAACTAGGAAGAGTGTTGGGATCTGATAAAGAACAAGCCAAATCTGGAGCTGGGTCATGAGAAGGAGAAGAGGTTTGAGGGTCCTGTGCAAGGAAGGGAAAATAAGTTATAGGAACAACCCAACCCTTTTATATAAGCTAACACGTCGGTTAGGTATCGAACCAATCATCTTCTACGCAAAAAGGATATCGAACCGACCATTTCAATATATTATGATTATATTTTCTATAGCTCGAAATATAAATCTTCTTTCAGTCATAAGCTATCGATATCCTAGTCCATAAAGATGATTTGGGACGATCAACAAGTTTTTCCTTAAAGATAAGCTGGATTCTTCAATGAACTGTCAACTTAAGTCCCACCATAATGAATTGAATTACAAACAGTAACATTTAGGGTGAAGCAAGATGAGTTTGGTAAATCAAAGCCTATTTTGTATTCATGCAAGTATGCTTTGGGAGCAAGTGTTGTGGGCATTATCGCCCACCACATGGCGGCTACAGAAAGATGTTAAGGAGCACATGAATGATTGGAAAATTCGTAATAGAAGCACCATCACACAATCATAAGGACAAGATAAAGAGGAAAGGGGATCAAAAAATGCCTCAAGGAAAATCAAAAGAAAAACGCAAGTTTTATGGAGCTAAGCGAATGGGAACATTCAAAACCTTGGAATGGTTTGGTTGGTAAAAGAGGAAACGGTTCTATAGTTTCAGCTACAGAACAGGAAATTCATTTTGGTAGTTCAAACTATCAAATAGAGAATTTGGTTCGGTAGACTACCATCGAAGCAAACCATATCAAAACCAAAAGATGTCATGTCGAACCAGTCAAATATGGAAAATGCCTTTTTTTCAAGGGATTATCGAGCCAATCACTATATATCTCATACTTATATATTTGGAAGTCTTCGACCAAATGAATATTACACAGAGAGTCGACATGATATTCCATTAATAACCAGTCATTTTGATTCTTTGGAACAACTCGATGAATTTAGTATATCCTTGTTGTTGGCAGTTCCTAGCCGTGCTTTTGTCGCGTTCTAGGAATACCAATTCCATAGGCATCCACTGCATAAGGAATTGACTCTAAGAGCTCCAAACTACGCTCATGTCGGTGCAAGGTCAACATTCAAGTAAGGTGGGAAAACTTTATTGCTTTGGAGGTGCGAACCATAATAGAACATTCAAAATTAAGGAATGATGAAAGGAAATGAAAAGAAAAGAGAGGGAAAGAAAATCGAAGTTGATCTAGATTCTCGTCTTTCTCTAAGATCATAGTGAAATCTTGTTCGATGAAGGCATGCAAAGGAGAAAAGTGTTTCCGTTCATGATATGCATAATAACTGAAATAAGAAATATGATACTTTGATCAGCGGGAAAAATAGATAAAGAATATATGTCGAGGAATCCGGCTGTCCCATTGAAGTCTCTGATCCATTCGAAGTGAAGATAAGACTTGTCTTGTAGTAGATATAAATTCCAGAACCTCCCATAAAACCATTTGTGGATTGGATTAGACCAGATCGCAGAAGTAAGTGATATATAAGATCGGTTGTATTCACCAAATTAAAAAAATACAATGAAAGAGCGGGATGTCATTGATTGACCATATGGAGATCTATTGGGAAGCCTCTCACTAGTTTTTGGAATTTGACATCAGGAAGTGTTTTCACACCATTACTAACACTGATTCAAGTAATTATCGCTTTGCCAATGTCAAAGGAACTACAGGCATGGAAGGCTTAGCTATCAGGGAAGGCTCATATAGCATACTTACGCCTATCTTTGTAGGTTTAGTGAGTTCACTCTCTTTATAGGATACATGAAGCCTTCTTTGAATCTTAGTCGCCATTTTCATTATAAAACCCTAGATGATCTTTCAACCCTTGGATGGAATGGATATAAAAAATCTCCAAACCTGACTACTCCCAAGGATGAATAGTAATAGGGGGATAATTTAAGAGCAAAGATCATTGTATTTTTTTATTTTTCAAATTGTACTCAAGATCCATGAGAAAAACAATAACTATGAACAGTGGATATGGATATTACTCAGCCGAACTACTATAAATTTGTGTGTTTTTTTACCTTACTACGGTTTACTTTCTATATTATCTACATCAGATTTACTATTTGAAACCTATAATATATATATATGCTCACAGTGCTACAACAATGACTTAGAGGGTGTTTTTCCATTTTTTTAAGCAAACAGTAACGTTTTCTTACACATGACAAGTAAAACTCACTATAACACCCCTAATTTTAAATAACATTATTCGAAAGATTTAGTTAGATAAATTAAATAGAATAATGTAGAGGTTAGAATGATAAAGGAATTAAGATTTGGAAACTAATTAGGGTCGTGCCTTAACTAATGAAATTATAAGTGTGAATTATAAATTAGAAATCTAAGAGAATAAGGCAATGGAAAAATAGGAAAAGTCGTATACCATAACCCTTAAATCCTTTACCTCATTCTCATTCACATTTTCATAAACCAAAAACATAAACAAAGAGAGTTGAAGGTCAACCATAACCCTAAGAAGAAGAGGAGCACAAAATCCATTTAGAGGCTAAGATTCAAGCTATGAAGATTAAAGCAAGAATAAGTCTCAAGTTCCTTAATCAAACATAGTGAATACTGATCTAAACCATCTCATATGTAAGTCATCTTAAATGTTTTAATTCAGGTTCGAGGTTTAAAACCATATGCTTGGATGAATGATGGTATGTTTTGATTTAAATGCCATATTATAATTTAAACGAGAATTTTGTGGAATAATATAGTTTGGTTTTAATGCTAAAATCATGGAAAATGATTTTCAAATGTCATGATTTTTGAATATGTCACGTAAAACATTATTTTGGAGATGGGTTTAAATTTTCATAATATTTCAAGCCGTGGATAATTTATTATGAATTTTCGAGTAAAATTAACAGATATTTTGGGTTTAAATTAACTTAAGGAATTAATTAATTATTTTCGGGCTGAAAATTTTATATGATAAAGATATTGTCATTTTGGAATTTATGTGAATTTCTGACATTTTTCCTAAGAGATTTGGGTGAGTTTTGATTTAATTAGAAAGATTAGTATTTAATGATTAATTAAATCAAGAGGTTAGTTAATAATTTTTAATTAAATATTGGAGCATTGGGAATTACATGCGGTAACAAATTTTGAAAAGAATTTAATGAAGGTTTTCTTGTCTAATAGAAAATTTAAAACATAAGGGGTTAGGTAAAAAGAAATGCTTTACTTAGTTAAAAATTAGTTTTTATGATAATTACAACAACGCTACTTGCCTTCGAAAGCATTGATGCCCTTGAAAGCATTGATGCCTTCAAAAGCATATAATTCTGCTTTCCTTTGAACACTAAGGGAATAAGAGTGTCGTTGTAGTTAACATATACTAGAATGAAGGCGGAAGGGTTCTTTCACACCAATCAATAGTGTCAAAGGGGTCCCTCAGCATACATACACTTTAATAAGTGTGCAATACCGCATTAATTAATCTAACTATCATGGAAAGAACCTTTCGCACTAGTAGATAATGTTGAAGGGGTTTCTTCCACTCTTATATGCTCCGCAAGTATGTTAATCAATGAAGACGGAAGGGGTGTGTTGCACCAATCAATGGTGTCGACAGCATATCTTTCGCACCTTTATACTTGAGTAAATCCAACCATTACGGATGGTAGCTTCCGCAATAGTTGATAGTGTCGAAAGGGTCCTTCTAAATGCATTTTTAACTACAGAGGTAGAAGGGTAGTGCCACACCCAATCAATGGTGTCGACAGGATCCTTCAACATGGTTTCAATGAAATAGTAGAAGGGGCCTTCCGCAATGCTTAAGCAATGATTTTGAAAAGTCTTGCCGCTAGAGTAGAGTGGAAAAAGGGTCACAGCCGCTTGTTTCTAACCCATTAGTTAAACGGAAGGAGATGGAGGGCTTTGTTGCTCTATGATGTCGAAAGAGGGAGTGGCGGAGGTTAACTCATGATGTCACAATGATTCGAAGGATATAATCGGAAGCCTTAGTTTTCAAATTAGAGAAACCCAATCTCATTTTTATAATAAACACATGGAAATGTTAAAGAGTTTTAAAATGACATTTAACTTTGAAATATTAAAAGAAGCTTTCCCTAGTAAATTGGTAGGTTAAGAGTATTGACCACTTTCATTAGAAAAATGGATATATGGAAATAAACCATGGATGTTTATATAGTGTGTATCATTTGATCAGTCATTATAAATGTTTGTATTATCATATTCACTTTATAACCTATATGGGCATGTCGGGGTGTCAAAGGGTAGGATGACCAACTAGATTGACCCAATAGTGAATATAAGCTGAATCAAAAGACCATGGAGTTAAAAAGGTTATTAATTAGCCCATAAAAACTATAATTTGTGGAATGGTATTGTCATGAGCCAATTGGTTCTTAATGATCCCATGAAAACTATGTTCGGAATAAGTTATTGGAAGAGATCAATAGGTTCATAGACAGGCTAAGAAAACTATGATATGAGAGCTGTTACTGATAGAAACCAATAGGTTCACAGGGATCTTATGAAAACTATGATTGGATAATAGAATTGGTGAAAACCAATAAGTTCATAATGATCCCATAAAAACTATGACAATGGATATGAAATCCATAATGAGTTGAGCAGGTTATTAGTCAGACCATGAAAACCAATAGGTTAATAATGACCCTAGAAACTATAAATTGAGACAGATAGTCATGTGAATGGGGATGGGAAATCCAAAGCATATTGCATGTATGCATATCATCATGATACATTTTATTATGTTATGTCTTGACCATTGTGGATGCAAGTGCATAGTATATGGTTATTATAAATTGGGTTAGGCTACTAGTTAGGGAAAACCCGTTCCGCTAGGCGGCGTGGTCTCACTAGATATCTATATGGTTCGAGATGGTAGATTATTATTAACACCAGGCTTTTGTCTGACTCAAAGTTTATGTTTTCCTCTTAAACTTATGGGTGCTCAAATGATTTTGAGTAGTTCAAGAGTTAACGTTTTCAGGTTCTCCTTTAGACGAATAAGCTTTCGGAGATGTGCAGGAGGAAAGCTAGCTATTAGGAGTTCTTTCTGTTTGATTCTGGCATGTAATTGGATGAATGACAAAGTTGTTTAGTGCCTGTATTTAGACTCTGATTAACCAAGGTAGCATCTTCGTATGTCACTCTTGGCGTATATGTAATAATTATATTTCTCTGACCGTGGTCTACGAATTCGAATTATGTAATAAATTTGGAATGCAATTTAAAATGGAATGATAAATTTGTTTTAAAACTGAGTTTAATTTTTTTTTCATATTCATATGTTTCTGGTATATCAATGTAACTAACATTATCACATTTACCGAAAAATAATAAATATAGATGGCTATAGCATTTATAGTTGTTAGTTTTGGGCCTCCAAATGGGGGATGTTGCAACTACGATGGAGTCCAACCAATAATAGGTAAACATGTAGATGAAATAGTAAATGCTCCAATTTGATAGGTAGAACCGTCGGTATGAATAAGGCACTTGACAAAAACTGAAACCATCTCTGTAGCCAAAATTCATTTTACGCTAAGTAAAGTTGTTTTGTGTGTGTGTATGGGGTGTGTGGGGTGGGGTAGTTACGCGTTACATTTTAATTTGTTAATGGTTTATTTTACCTTTCAGTATTAAAAGCAATAAATGCAAAACATCCCTGCTTCTGTAACAAGCTAAAAGAAGTGTTTCTCTTCCATTGCTGAAATTTCAAAGGGATTGGCATGTCAAGGTATGAATATAAGCTTATACCATTATATTACAACACCAATGTCTAATGGTCGAAGAATATAAATACCAAAGGATGCATTCACCGGAGTGTTCTACAACAACCAGTGCTTGTGAGCATGAAGCTCCCTAATAGGACAATATAAGGTGGATATTAAGATAGCGGGAAAAGTTATGTGGTTGAGATGGTGTTCGGGTGAGCCAATTGTTATCGATCCAATAAGCAATTCTGGTATGACCAATTCTATTAACATACCACTTTTTGCTTTTTTCCGCTATTAAAAAATCTTGAAAATAAACGACTTTTTTACTCTTATAATTATTTAGATTGAAATATTTTATGTCTTTCCGTATTCTCTAACTTTTCGTTTTTCTTTCTTGTACTGGTAAACATGGATGAACATAAGGATAAATTTTATGAAAAGGTAACTTATTAAATGAAAATAATGTTTTTGGAGGTAGTGAAATTGAATCTTATATATACTTTCTACTCTTATGCGTGTTTTTTTGGGGAATTAAATGTACGTTTTTTCTTTTGGTTTTACATATAATAACTAAGATTTGTTTGTAAGCAAGCTTGTGTATAACTTTGATTGTTACTAAAACTAAAGAGTGGTGCACTTGATATGATATTAAACATAGTGTAATGAAATACATATAAGTTTCTTATCGTTTTTGTACTTTATTAAACTGTACCTTATTTTTCTTCTTTAGATTGTATTGTTGGATGAATATTTTTACTACTATAAGAAAATAGGTATTTTATTGGCGTGAATAGAAAAAGAAAGGAAAGAGTGTAATTTAAAAAAATGATGCTTTTGGAATAAAATAGGATGAGAAAAACAAAAAAGTCAGATGTGTATTTTTTTAGTGTAGTGCTAAGACATTAGGTTTTCTGTTAGGAGCTAGCATGTTCGGCCGTTAATAGCCGAACAAATTTTTTTTAACCAAGCTGGACACGGTAGTCCCTAGCTCCAGCCGATGCTAGTAGATATAGCCAGTTCTGTTAGAGCATTCCCAATCGAGTGTCGGAAAGCAACCGACCCCCATTAGGGTGTCAGTTAAGCTCTTTTGGGTTGCATTGGCAATCTGGAAGGTTGCCAAAGCAACCCGAAAGGTTGCCAAAGCAACCTGGAAGATTAAAGGCTTAGCCGGCCATAATAAAGCCCGCTAAGCTTAGCTGGCTTTATTATGGTTGGCTAAGCCTTCATTTTGGCAATGGCCATTTACATGATCATTGCCGCTTAGTCGACTATATTATAGCCGGTTAAGCATAAATAGCCATTTCCTGTCCCTCTCCTTCTTCTATATATAATTTACCAATTACAAAATTTTATTCACACCATTTATTTTACGTTTCTTACTCTAATCAACAAAATATCTTCAAAAAAATATCATTTATATCAAAAATTCGAAAGGAAAATCTCAAAAATCTTCATCTCCTAGATTTCTATCTCAACTCAAATCAGATAATCAGAATCTGATTCATTTCAACCAGAATACGTTCAATTCTCAACATGGTCAAAATCAATATCATTCTCAAAATTCTCAACAGCAAAATCAAATTTTGGTTTTTCCCATCAAGCTCCAAATTCGTATCATCCACAATAAAATCAACATTTCTCTCATTCTCAACAAGATTCGAACCATTTCAAAAATTCTCAAAATTCGAATAATTCGCAGAATAGTTCATTTCAAAATTATAACTATGATCAAAATTACATATCTCCCAATAGCCAATAACGGTCAGTATTGCCTTATAGTTCACAAAATTGATCATGAAATATCAATAATCAATTTGGAGACAATAGATGTGAAAACCAAGAAACCTAATTCGATGGCAATGAAATTGCCCAAGAAGAAGATGTTTATAAGAATTCTAATCTTTCATTCGCTCAAGCTTGGGGAAAGCAAACAACAATAGGAATCAACATTAATGAATCTCCAAATGCAGAATCAAAAGCCGCAAAAATTGTGAAATGGTCACTGGACGAGCAAGCTGAACTAGCATTCGTTTGGGTTGAATGTTCTAGAGACAATAAAAAAGGTATGAGCAAAAGTGTAAGCTCTTTTTGGAATTCTGTATGCAATTTGTTCAACCGTCGAAGCCCAAATAGTCTTCCAAGAACTATTGATTCTTTGAAGCAGTCTTGGAAAAGAATAAATGCCGCTTGTCAATGTTGGAAAGAAATAATGGCCGGACTGTATTCAAGGCAACAAAATAGGGAAAAACGACATGGACGTGGTAATGATTTAAATTTGTAGTTCAAATTATCAAGTTCTACGTTTTATTCTTCTTATAGTCCTTCATCATCTACAACTCAATCAAGCAAATACAGTGTACATGTCTGAACGTAATAATCAACCATTCAACATGTACCATTGCTATGACATACTCGCAAAAGAGAAAAAATGGAGTTGAGTGTTACAAGAGCACTTAGTAAAGTGCTTTCTTCCTAGAAAAATGAGCGATGGATCTAGCCCTAGTATTTCTGATCCACATAAAGACACCCTCTTCACCACTAGTATAGGTACCAGGCCTTTGGGGAAGTTCAAGGGGAAGGAAAAAACCGCCACCGATTACAATGCACATTATGAACTTATTGGTGAGCGAATGGAGGCCGCTGAAGATGCAAATAAATTATACATGGAAACAAAAGAAACGAAGAGACTTGAAAAGGTAAAGGAAAAATAATGACATCGCGATAAAAAAACAAAAGTTAAGAACTGATGAGCTAGAGTTAAGAAAACAAGAATTAGCTCAACAACAAAGAGCTGATGATATGGCTCTTTTAAGTTGCAACCTAAATGAACTCAATCCAATGCAAAGGTTGTATATGGAGAAGCAACTTGAGAAGTATCATAGACGTCATGAGGGTTTGTAGGAAACTAGATTCGTATTATGTATCTTAGCATTGCATCTATTATTTGTTCTCCTAAGTGTTTGTTGTAGTGTCATTGTCAATGTTGTTGTTATCGTGATTGTTGCTATTTTAGTTGCAGTTATTGGTAATGCTATTATTGTCAATTTTTTTGTTATTGCTGTTGTTATAGTCTACTGTCATTCTCGTTTTGCTATTCTCACTGTTGTTATTATTATTAACATGTCAACAACAACTTTGTACAGTAGATATAACAAATTAAAACACAAATACTATTACAAAACGTCAACAATAACTTATTAAAATAGATAAATGAAACACAAACACTATCTAAACATCACTTCTGCTAATGGTTTCCTATATGTTCCCAGTAGTGTTCCACTTGTTCTTCTCTTAGATCAAGATAAGCTTGTGGATCTCGAATGTCTTGTATTCTTTGCAAGTATTCGACAAAAGTATTTGGGTACTGAAAAGGTTTTATTTGAAATGACACAACAATGTTTGGATAGTTTTTCAGTTGAAGCTCGTACCCACCACATTCATCTTCGACAATCATATTATGTAAAATAATACAACAATATATGATATTAGATAATACTGCCAGATCGTGGTAGTATACCTCTTTTCTTAAATATGAAACCCACCTTGAAGCACTCCAAATGATCGTTGGACATATTTCCTCAAACTCTCTTGTTGTTTGGTAAACTTGGCTTTTTTTCATTATTTGGTCTTTTGTATGCTTGCACAAGTGTTTTCCATTTTGGGTATATTCCATCTGCCAGCTAATAACCCATGGAATGATCTTTGTCTCCTATTATGTAATTGCAGTGAGGTGATATATTATTACATAAGTCATTACATAAATATGACTGTCCTAGAACATTAATATCATTCAGTGAACCTGGTGCTCCAAAAAAAGCATACCATATATACAAATCGAACGAAGCAACAGCTTCCAATACCAGAGTTGTCTTTTAACTGTGTCCTATGTATTGGCCCTGCAATGCAACTGGGCAGTTTTTCCACCTCTAATACATATAATCTAAGCTACCTAACATACCTGGAAATCCACGTTGAGATCCATTGCTAACAATCTATCAATGTCATGAACGGTTGGGGACTGAAGTTATTCTTTACCAAACATACAAACAACGGTTTTACAAAATTCTTTCACACATAATATTTCCATTGAGTCTCCAATACGCACTTTATCATCTTGCGAATCACTAGAAGTTCCGTATGATATCATGTGAAGTGCAGCCGTAACCTTTTGCAGTGGAGAAATTACAATTTCATTGATTCCATTTCTTCTGTGGGTGAAAAAAATGTTTTTTCTGTTAATTTGTCGAGAACCCGATTAAAGATATTTTTTGACATACAAAATCTTCATCGAAAATCCATATCCATGTACATAGGGTTTGCCGTAAAATAATGCTTGATCAGTGGATTATGAACGTGAGCATATTCTCGTCCATAATGCAAGTCTTTCCTTCTAACAATGCTACCTCCTTGGGTTGAAGTAGAGCTTGTAGCAATTTCATGAGCCATTAAATCCCTCGTTTCAGCAGCAAACAATCTTTGTTGATTAATACAATGTTCAATGAAATCGTCCGAAGATGATGACGATGAAGAAGACGATGTGAGAAGCACTACAAACACTTTAGAGAACTCATTTAATATAGGTAGAAGAACGGTGATCTATGAGTTTGGAAGTTTGAATGAGTATGTTTTTCGACATCCTTAATTCTATTTATAAGCTCCTGCTATACACGGGAAATGTATTATGCTATATAAATATCATTTTGCTTGTCATACTTCTCTTCATTCATATCACAGCAGTGGTATCATACTCCACTTGGCTCGGGGAGATATAGCTCAGCTGGTAGAGCTCCGCTCTTGCAATTGGTTCGTTGCGATTATGGGTTGGATGTCTAATTGTCCAGGCGGTAATAATAGTATCTTGTACCTGAACCGATGGCTTACTTTCTTGAATTTGTTTGGAAGTAATAAGCCCATTTGACATCTCTTCATCTGCAAAGAATTCTCGATGCGAATACATACTCATACTCATATTTCTTTGCCTTCCTCATACTCATACAAATGTCCGTTACAACATAATAGCCCAACGAATACGTCCTTCCCTCAACCACCAACTAAGTGGTATGTTGAAATGGAGGAAAGATACAATGCCGATGTAAGAGAGCATGAGATGGAAGTGCAAGGCGCATGCAGTCGGAAAATGGTAGACGTAAAAGAGAAAGAGGCATAGCCATAACGGGAGAAGAGAACGAAGGAATGAAAAACAACATCTAGTACCTCGCACAGATCATGAGATTAATTCTGGTAGATCTACTTTAACTGTGGGGTTTCTTTTCTATACGTTGTTGTAAGAAATAGAACCGACATCGGGCGGCACCACGATAGATGCCATGATTCTCCTGATAGTTGCTGACTTTGGCAATGGATTGACGATCCTCTTTCTCATCAAGAAGTTGTGTATGTTAACAATCTTGGAGAAAAAATTCGAACGCTTCAAAGGACGTTGGTTTCAATTAACTTATCAGGTGGTCGAAGACAGTTTTTTTAATCATCGGTTGTCTTGTTCGTTTTCCATGATGTTGTCGTGTTTTGTTGTTTTATTTGTTTTCTGTGAAGTTGTCTACGTATATTATTTGTTGTCTTAGTAAGTTAAGTCTTATTTGTTAATGTTTTCCATGGGTTAAATGTTGTTATTATCTTAAGTGCATACTAGATTTTGAAAACACGGACTTCACTTGAACTTGAAAGTACATATAACTTACTGAAAGTGAAAAGAACCTGCTGAAGGTAATAAACTTAAAAAACTTACTTAATTAACCAAAATTTCATTCAAATTTTCTAATATATCTAACCCAGAGATTATATGCAGCATGTCCAACAAAATCAACGTGATACTCCCACAAGTTTACAAAAGCCTTCGAATTAATTTACAATTAGGATGACTATTAAAAACCTTGTTTAGAGTGCCAAAAATCTTGCTCCAACTCCTCTTCTATGTGTCTATGGTTGGTTTCTATATATAATTTGAATAGTATTAAGTAATCATCGAGAGTCCAGCTTTCAGTTGACATTGAAGATGTTGAGAATTATTGAAGATGTTGTGAATTTTCATTACAAAACAGTGGTTTAAATATACAGTTCATGATCCACGTCTCGTGAATCAAGTGCCATCTGATCAACCACGTGTCGAGCATCCACAAACGTGAATATAAACAAACATAATTGTGTTTGTTCCTTGACAAAGTTAAGTACAGACACTCAAAAAAATAGGAAATCCAAAACTGATACACTAATGCAAACATATACGAACACAGATAATACACTGGTACAAACACAGATAATACACTGGTACAAGCACTATTAGTAAGTACAAACCGCTGGTACACTGATACAAATACTGCTAGTAAATACAAAACACTGATAATACGCTGATACACACACTGATAGGACATACAAATACTGATAGTATATACAGACACTATGGCTTATCAAATTGGTAGTCATCATCAAAAAGACCAACTATATCACCATCATCATCATCATCATCATCTACTCCACGTGTACGATAATATCGCTGCTCATCAGTAGTAGTAAGCTCATTAATATGAGCAGTCAACTCATCTATGCTTCGTCGATGCTCGACGTACATGACCTGGGGGAGTCCCATCTACATCTGAAACAAGTCCTCATTTGAAAATGCAGCTGGATCTGGATACTACGAAATCTCAAGCCGGGGAATATCAACATATTTATTAACTCCCGACATTGTTGGTATACCGACTGTCCAAACATAATCTTCTATCTTGGATAGCTGTAAAGCATGATATACCTGAGTACTCTATGTAAGGTCTTGTAAAACTAGGGGGACAACACCACTATGGATGCCTGAAGGCCCTACAAAATCAATGGACACAGCATGAACAAAAGTAGGTGTATGCGGTGGAGTGTAAAAACGATGCCAAAAAGATACATAATCTAAATTCATGATGATGAAGTAATTAGCGGACCACCATTCCCTTGCATACTCCTATAAAGCAGCTCTGTCATACTCCTTCAGAAAAGGTGTATCAGGATGTGGATCGTCAGGAACAAAATCACCATCTAACATTTGTCTCCAACTACGCTCACCGAGGAACCAATAGCATACTAAACTGGATGGGTATGATGCCAATCGAAAACATCTAGCAGATAGGAATGCAGCTTGCACTACGATGAGGTCGGTCATAAAATGCGAACCATCATAAGGATGCTAAATAACATTCTCTCATGTGGTCCGTAACTCGATCTGATTTCAGGCCACAGCAAATATATGATGTGCCTCTGCTTCTGTCACCATTCTACGATTATCTCGAGCCCATGCTCTAACTTGAGGGAAGAAAATGGGTAATATGGAGTCCAACGTCGGATAAGTCATGTTGTGAAAGTACTCATAGTACAAGTGCTATAAAATCTCCTAAAAAACTGTAACGAACATGGATCTACCCCTAACGACGCACTGATGATCTAAAGAGCGATACAAATACGCTAATATCAGAGTGGCCCAATCATATACTATTGGATTGTCAAACGACAACTCCGCAACAGCTGCAACATATCCGATCGACAATGTGTTCGATACATTTGTAAAGAATAAGTTCCCCATCGTGTACAGATTAAATAGTCGAGCAATCGCCAAATGCTTCTCTATGCTACGACCATGTATCAATTCATAGACTGCTTTAATGCAAGAGCATCTAAATTACAGTCTGGATGACAGTCCATCTTGTAAGTCAAGATGTGAAAGTACACTAGATAAACGGTGAAAGTGCTGGCACTCCTCGTCATATGGTAAGATCTCCCCCTTTTCGATGCCTAAACCACCAAGCATAGTAAAGTCTAGAGGGGTAAAACCCTACACACTAAAACTAAAGTGGAATGTATGAGTGGTCTTCCACCAACATGCGGCTAAAGCACCACATAACTGAATATCCAAAATTAAAAGATTATCGATACCAATTAAAGCAATTTACTATTATTGAAAGCGCTAAAAAGCGTTAAATAAATAAAAAGAAATTATGTAAATACGTACTCAAGAAATCTCTAAATCCTATATCTTGTAAAAAGCATGAATGATGCCTTCGGCATCATAAGATCGAATCATTCTATATAAGCATATTACATTAACTCAAAAGCCACGGGTGCGCTCACGACGAGCCTAATTTTAAGTAAGTCGCATATTCAATTTTTATTCTATAATTTTAACTAAAAACATAATTTAAAGGTAGATAACTTACAGAATTTTTGACACACATGCTGATGTGTACTTCGTCGTCCGAGAGTATACAAAAATTGACCAAATTCTTGCCGGGTCCCAAATTATGGTCAATGTGGGGATTCAGTACCGTTTTTGCTTTATTTCTACCCAAACGTCTTCGCCTCACCACCATGCTTCATCGACCTCCAGTACCCATCGTCGGTACATCTATGTTTTTTTCGGCAGGGGAATTTTCTACGGTCGACATAATATTTCCATCTGCGACTGCCGCTTCCTCGGATTCTCCTCAATGCTCTTCTTATTTTTTTAACCTTTTTAAAAAAAAATTCTGCTGAACTCTCGGATGGTGGAAATAATGGGGAGCAGGAAGCAAGGAGACGAATGTTGGCGTTAAAATTGACCCCCAACACCTAATTACAAGCGAAAGCACCAATATCCAGCTACAGATCACATATATAGTATATGTAGAGAGTATAATATGAAGAACAACAAAAATTCAAATGAAAGCAGAGAAAATGACAAGATTTATAGTGGTTCGGCTAACTCTGGCCTACGTTCACTCCATAAAAATCCTTTTTATTATACCGGAATTTGATTATAGTTACCATACAGAATTTCCGAAACAAAAATGGCATAGTAGCCTCTAGGTGGAAGATGAAGAGAAATAGAATGAAGATCCCTTTTTCTGAAGCCACACCTGCTATACTTATAGGCAAAGCTCCGGCTACAGGGCTCTTCACCACATGGATCCACTATAGCAACTGTCGAGCCCAACTCGTCCATCCATGTCGACCTGAAGTAGATAACATGCTGACCGGAAGCAACCTTGATGATGACCCAAAGTATCCTTGATGTTGACCCGAAGTAACGCAAATGCCGACCCCAGCTTGATCTTCCAATAGCCAACCCGAAGTTGCCTCTATGCCGACCCGAAGTTAATCCCGAAGCAGCATCCAAAATGACCCGAAGCACTTCCTCATGCCGACCTCGAGTACGTCCTTCTTTGTCGACCCCTTGGTTGAACACGCCAACCCGAAGCTATGCCTACGCCGACCCGGAGTTAGTTAGTATGTCGACCCCAAGCTTGATCTCCATAGCCGACCCCCCGCCATCCCTTATGCTGACCCCTAGCAATTCTTTATGCCGACCCAATGTTATGCTTGTGCCCAAAGAAAATGTCGATCCCTTATCTCCTTGCTGACCTGAAGCTCCAACACCGACCTGGAGTTATCCCTGATGTCGACTCGAAGCCAATTCCACACCAAGTCGAAGTCCAACCAATGCCGACCCCTTTCCATCTCCTTATGCCGGCCCCTTGCCTTTCTTATAGATGACCCGAAGACATATGAGTGCCGACCCGAAGCAATGCCGATTCGACCTCAAGTTGAAACAATGCCAACCTGAACATAGTGCATCCAATCGTGACCCGAAGTAGATGATTTCCTAAACCAAAGCAAACCACATAATGATTCAAAGTAGATCCTAAGAAATCCATCTCTTGCCAAAACCCATATTCCAAGTACCCTACGTCGTTTATCCATCGTCCAAGCTCAAATCTAGCTTCATATTCATACGTATCATCCGTAATTGATTATCCATCCATCCATTCGAACCAAATCCATAATATTCCAACCTCGATAACTATGCAGTCCATTGAGTTAAATCTGCATGTATACGGTCTTGCCAAAAGGCGAGTTAACACTTGCCCCCCAAAACATGCATTGCTATTGGAAGGTGTGTTTTGAATTGCCATAAGTCAAAAATCCGAAGTCCATAATCTATTGATTGCCATATCATCCAACCTTGAGTCCAATCCATTGCCAATCTAATTTCATGATTTCTTCGGATTATTAGCGAAATCCCTGACTATTCCGAGTCGATATCCAATTTTGAATCCATTAGCTGAATCCACGATCTCTCTGGTTCATTTTATCCAAGTCCGGGACAACTTCGGGTTCTGTAATCCAAATCCGGGACCTCGTCGGGTCCATATCCAAAGCGGGGACCTCTCCGAGTCCATATCCAAAGCCGGGACCTCTTTGGGTCCATATCCAAATACGGGACCTCTCCAGGTCCTTTCCGGGTCCATATCCAAATCATTTGACCTCTCCTGGTCATTTATCCTACTCTATCCTCGACTCTCCGGTCGGGGGCTTCTCATGGTTTTCCTTCTTCGGCCTTGACTCTTTGGTCAAGGAATTAATCCGTGGGGCATCCTACTTCAGCCTCGATCCCCAACCGAGGACTTAATCCGAGAATATCCTTCTCCGGCCTCGACTCTTTGGTCGAGGACTTAATCTGTGGGGTATCCTACTCTGGTCTTGATCCCCAATCGAGGACTTAATCCGTGAATATCCTTCTCCGGCCTCGACTCTCCGGTCTAGGACTTAATCCATGGGGTATCTTACTCCGGCCTTGTTCCCCAGTCGAAGACTTAATTCATATTTAAGTCCATTATGTCGCTCTTCGACGAAGGGACTTGTAACTTGCGATTATTGCCTCATCTCTCCAGTTGGGGCCGTAACCGTAACCTATGTTATTTATTACATTAATCTACAATCATTCTAGAGTTCAATTGATGAAATACAAAATAAAAGTCCGTACAACCAAGAAAACTGAATAGCCACAGTATCAAAAAAGAAACCAGAGTTTGCAGAAAACAGAAAAAACAAGATTTCATAAACCCGAGCACTACGTTTCATCTCAGAGCATGACTAGGAAGCGTCCTCAATCCCGTACGTGTGTATGTGACTTAGCCACATTACTTCGGGGTTTATTAGTTATTCCATGCCATAAATCAATTCAGCTAATAATAAGCGGACGACGATGCCTTGATCCAGTGCTGTCATCGTTCAAGGTGGGCGGTGGTCACTCTTATTCCACTACCACAACTTGATTCCTTATGTATTTCTGCAAATGACCATTCCTTACATGTTCCTTAACGATATCCTTTAAATGCATATAGCCATTCGTGTTGTGCCCATCTAGCTTATGGAATAGACAATGCTTTCCTCGTGCCCGCTCGTATTCGGATGATTCCCTTTTTGCCAGTCTTTGATACTGAAAGCGCCCTCGAGTATCCAAATAGATCCTTTCTAGAGTTTCAGTCAAATCCATGTAAGAAGAGAATTTTGGTTCTCTCTATTGCCTTTTTGATGTACTACTACTGTCATTCATTTCCGTTTGCCTTTATCATTCCTATTTGAATCTTTCCTGGACGGACCTCCACCTTTTACCGCATAAACTTCAACCTCCTCTCTCCTCTCTCTATCAGCCTTCGCGTCTTCCTGTCGTAGAACCTTTCTGCTTCATGGTAAAATTCCCCTAGATCCAACGGTGGATCCCGTTCCAATGATATCTTAAAATCCGAATTATCCGCAGTCCCTAGGACTACTGCCATTAGAACCATTAACAGATCAAGTCGATCCACCGAAGCCACTGCCACATTGAACCTGGTTAAGAAATCCCTGAGTGATTCTCCCTTCCACTGCTTCATCGATGTTAAAGTCATTACACTCCTGGGTCTCGCGATGTGGACCCAAAATTTCCTCAAAAACCTGTCGATCAATTCCATCCATGTGTTAATAAAACCGCTTTTCAATTGTCTGAACCACAATGCCACTAGATCCGCCAGATACAAAGGGAAGCACCGTGCCATGACCTCCTCCGATGCCTTCAGTATTTCCATTTGCCTCATATACCTTGTTAGATGAACATTGAGATCCATCCTTCCATCATATTTCTCCAGTATTGGTAGTTTGAATTCCGACGTATTCCTATCTTTTCTAATCATAGGAGTGAAGGGGCTCCTATTCACATCCTCCAAATCTCTATTTACCAATACACCCCTCATATCTCGTCTGATCATGTCCGCTTACCTGTCATTACCATCAAATGGTAGTCTTAATCCATTATCTCCAACCTGCCCCCCGAGTCCAAGAGGGAATCCTAAAATCTGCCATTCTGGACGAGCTTCCATATCTCGATCAACGCTGAACTACATAGCGCTGCCTGGTATCGTGCCTGGAATCGATCCAATATGATCCGAGGGCATGCCCCTGAGTGTGGAACGATCAAGGGCAGCTCCCAGCGGTTCCGCTCTATCCCGCATCCTGTTGGCTTCGTTTCCTTGGTTTTGATTCTGGATTTCCTCTGTTCCTGCTGCTCCAACTCTGTAATCCACATTTCCAGCATTCCCTATAGCTCCATTCCCTTGGTTTTGCATTCCAGCTTTTCCAATCCATTGGAATAAGTTATGCATCATTTCCTCATGCCTTTTTAGCAACCTTTCCTACATAACATCCATCATCGTCTCCCTCTCATCTTTGTGATGAAGATTGAGGGTTGATTAGCTCCTAAGGAAGCATCTTGACTTCCTTCATGAAGGCTCCTCTCTGTTCTCTGTCTTCTTGTTGATTGCCTAGCCATAGCTTCCCAAATCCAAGTTCCCAAGCTTTCAAATCCAAGAACTAAACTTCCCAATCCCTGAGTGCTGACTTTCTCAGCAAAAGCACCAAAATGTTGGCATCAAAATTGACCACCAACACCCAATTACAGGAAGAAAGCATCAATATCTAGCCACAGATCACAGATAGTATATGTAGAGAATACAATATGAAAAACAACCAAAATTCAAATGAAGGCAGAGAAAAAGACAAGATTTATAGTGTTTCGGCTAACTTGGTCGCCATATGTCCACTCCAGAAAAGTCCTTTTAATTATATTGAAAATTGATTACAGTAACAACCCGAAATTTCTGAAACAAAAATGTCAGAGTAGCCTCTAGGTGGAAGAGGAAGTGAAACAGAATCAAGATCCCCTTTTCTGAAGCCACACCTACTATATTTATAGGCGAAACTCCGGCTACATGGCCTCTTTACGTACATGGGCCCACCATAGCGACCATCGAGCCCAACTCGTCCATCTATGCCGACCTGAAGTAGATAACATGCCGACCTGAAGCAACCTTGATGATGACCCAAAGTATCTTGGGTGTTGACCCGAAGTAAAACAAATGTCGACCTCAGCTTGATTTTCCTATAGCCACCCCGAAGTTGCCTCTATACCGACCCGAAGTTAATCCCAAAGCACCATCCAAAACGACCCGAAGCACTTCCTCATGCCGATCCCGAGTACCTCCTTCTTTGTTGACCCCTTGGTTGAACATGCTGACCCGAAGCTATGCCTACACTGACCTGGAGTGAGTTAGTATGCCGACCCCAAGCTTGATCTCCATAGACGACCCCTAGCCATACTTTATGCCAACCCTAGCCATTCTCTATTCCTACCCGGTGCCATGCTTGTGCCGACCCCTTATCTCCTTGCCAACCTGAAGCTCCAACACCGACCGGGAGTTATCCCTGATGTCGACCTAAAGCCAATGCCACACCAACCCGAAGTCCAAACAATGCCGACTCCTTGCCATCTCCTTATGCCGACCCCCTGCATTTCCCATAGCCGACCTAAAGCCATATGAGTGCCAGCCCTAAGCAATGTCGATCCGACCCCAAGTTGAAGCAATGCCAACCTGACCAAAGTGCATCCAATCGTGACACAAAGTAAATGCTCTCCTGACCCGAAGCAAACCACATGGTGACTCGAAGTAGACCCCTAGCAATTCATCTCTTGCCAAAATCCATATTCCAAGTACCGTGTGCCATTTATCCATCGACCAAGCTTAAACCCAGCTTCATATTCATATGTATCATTCATAATTGATTATCCATCCATCCATTCGAACCAAACCCATAATATTTCAACATCGATAACCGTATAGTCCATTGAGTTAAATCTGCATGTATACGGCCTTGCCAAAAGGTGGGTTAACAGCGAATGTTTGGTTTGGAGAAGAAATGGAGTAACCGGCTTGGCTAAGTATATGAAGTGGACTACAATTCACAGCTCTCGTGGATTGTTATCCAACTGTTGTGGATTGCAATCCAATCCAACTGTTGTGGATTGCAATCCACATGTTCACGGTAGGGCTGTCAATGTGTACTCGAAAAATCTGGTATCCGTCCGAATCCGTATTTGAAAATATGAAAAATATTCATTATCCGAAAAGCGAATGCGGATATCCGAAAAGCTTTCTGGATACAGATATGGTTATTATGGTATCCGTATCCGAAAAATATCTGTCCGATTAACTAATGCATATATATCTAATTAAAATTATATTTAATTAATATATGATTTTACAACTATTTCTTAACCATTGGATGTTACTACGATATGGTTTTTTTGCTCATTTTTAGTAAAAACAGACAGTTTTAGTGTTTAATTTTTGAATACATGTACGGATGTTAGTATAAAACAATGTTTTATCATCATATTTCTTTATTCATTTGTTTTTTTATGAACATTAGTATAAAAACTGTTTTATGTTGATCCAAACCTTTTCATTTATACTTTAAATTTATTGATTATGGACGGAGCGGATAAATATCCGATATCCATCCGTATCCGAAAATTAAACGAATACGGATATGCGATATCCGAAAATTAAGCAAATATGGATATCCGTTGTTCGAAAATGATTTCGGATACAGATACGAATATAGCACTATCTGTATCCGAAAGTAGCTGTTGACAGCCTAGTTCACGGTTCATCTAAGAAAAAACACATATCTTCTTCGCATTGGGTGGGTTTTCTTTGATCTTCTCGACGCTTCCCACCCAACGCAGTTGAGAATGCTATTAAGACCAATTGTGCTAATGCAATTGGCCTTCTCTTATTCACCGTGAGCTTACTGGTTACGGTCGCTTTGCAAAAGTACGGAAGAAAGATCAAACAGCATTAGAATACGCGACACGTCCGATGCTAATGTAATGTTATTAGGATTTAGAGCGTCATGAAAGAAATCTCCACCGTTTACTATACTTCATCTTCGACTACTCCATTAAAAGAGAGTCATAAGTTTGGTGATCGATCAAAGACCAAGTAGTGAACGGACGCTTAGGGCGATGGAAAGCTTAGATTGGAAATTAGACTCGAGAAGTGGAAGAAATTGCTTAGAGGTTTTAATTCGTTATATATTGTAAATAGAGTTTTGCGATTACGTTTTGCACTTGGATGATGCTGTTTATATTCAACTAGGAATCCAGAACACCGTGGAGCTCCATAAAGCAGCTAATTAAGTTAAAATAATTAGCCATTACGCCTGAGTTTTCTAGTCATGCAAATTGGACTGAAATAGTTAGATTATGAATTTCTATATTAGTCAATGTATAGTATACCTAAGGTGAGCAGCGTGAGCGTTCGGTCGGTTCAGTCGATTTTAAGGTAAAAAATATAAAATGAATCGAAACTGAAAAATTTCAGAACCGAACCGAACCGTAAATTTTTCGGTTAATTTGGTCGGTCACCGATTTAACCGAGCTAAAAAGATATATTATTACTTAAATGATTGATTCACTCAAAGGATAACATAAATTTATGTATGAAGAGATTATATTTTGTATGTTTTATGTTGGTACTAAAATATGACTTATTTTTAACGGGTAAACTTTGTATTTTATCACCAAACCAATTAAATAAAGTACTACAGTACCATAAAATTGGATAATATAATAAAAGTTTGTTTAATTCGGTTAATCTGATAACCAAAAAAAATTATTTTACAAGCTGAATTCAAGCCGATCTAGTTTCAAAAACAAAACGAATCGATCAAAATAAATCGGTTCGGTCGGTTAATTCGGTTCTAACCGAACATTGCTCACCCCTAGGTATACTACGACGGATATGATGATTTTGTTGGGTAATAGTGGATGACTGCTACATATGAAAGGATTTTGATGCCAGAAATGCAATTATATATTACTTGGAAATGAAACATAAGAAGTTTATAAATGTGAGTGATGTAAACATGCATAGTTAGATCATATGTTATCATATTCCTAAATTGGTAAACCAGGGTATTCTCTGAAATAATGTTAGTTGATCCTTTGAGAAGTTTATTGTTGCATGAAGAAATTTAATTTTATTTTTTTCGTCAATCTTAACGTTGTATGCTTGTATATTTTCACTTTTGTACCACATTTAACATTTTACTATTTGTGCTTAATCCGGCCCATAATACACAACAACCACATAACATGTCAAATTGGTGTCTATCCAAGAGTGGCTTTACAACTCTGCTCTTTTGACTCCGGAAAACGTTTCCTGTCATTCTTTATTTACACGCAGAATAATACCAAACTGACGCATGCTATTTACAGCTTCAGAATATTATTTATATGTACGTCACCCTTTTTTTTTCCTTGGAACCATCAATTCACCTCTTCTGAAAGTTCAGTCTCCCCGTAGTATATGCAAAAAGGCATGCGAAGGTTATGGGGAAAATAATTAGCATGACACCCACAAGCAGCTTTTCATCTTGTTGGAAGCCATAGTAATCTCTTATCATATTGTTGATGGGCTTAGGTTCACCGTAAACTGAGATCACTTGTGTCACGTCACCGTATTGTGAAGTTATTACTCCTGTTAGGCTCCACGATGTTGGGCAGACCCAATACAGCCATACCCACCATTTTGGTAGTCTCTGCATTAAGGATCATTTTTTTAGTTCTTCACTTACACTATTGATATAACTTATTATGCAGAAAAAATGTGCTTCTACTTTCAAATTTATGTATAAAGTTCCTCATAAGTTATATCTGGCTTACCGGCCTTGGAAGTAGATACCCTGAGAAAAGATTTAATAAAGTGTAGCTTGCTGCGGTTAAAATGTTGGCTATCTCAGTACTAGGGCTTAGTGACATGAGGAACATTCCCAGGTACGTAGAGCAGAGCAACGAACAAAATATTGTGTAGAAGCACCAAATAATCTTGTATAGTGACCGATAGTACCCCACCGTTGGATATATAATGACCACAAATATAAATGCTTGTAGGAATATATAAGGTATCTCAATAGTCACCTGAATGATTTATTATTTTACAATCATGAGGTCAATAAGTATTTGGTATATTTTGCGAACTAACAATTCAATTGACTAGTTTATTGTTACCTGCGCAAAAGAGTAAGCCCATGAAGAGTACATTCCAGCATACTTTTCTCTGTACATAACTGCCCGCTCTGCTGCTACTATTGGTATAATCGTTGTGCAATTATTCAGGCCAAAGAAAACTATAGGTAGAAACATTGATCCAATTATGTTGAACATATCTTGCTCGTTATTTCTACAAAACGGGAAAACCACAAGTTCTTTTGGTAAAAAGCAAAATGATAGGAGTGTAAAGTTTGCAAATTTATTTCTGAATTGGTAGATTGCGACATGACATACACGTATATTGGAATTACCAAATCATTGTATTGCAGTTCTACATCAAATAATGCCACGATTCACAAACTTTCCTGATTGTCTATTTAAGGTACCGTATTTAACTATTTTCAGTATGGAAGCTTAGTAATGCAGTTGCTTACTTCAAAAGTTTAACTTCTTATAAAAAAAAACTAGCATGATTGGCCTCATACCGACATACTGCATACAATAATGATAAAACATCCATCTTATTTGTTTTTATGCTTTATTACTGTGTTGTCGACATTTTGGAATTTTTATCTATTACTGACGCTACAAATGTTTATAAATAAAGAGGTTGGGTTAATAAACTAACATTTTCCTCCCTTGCTGCCAAAATGCTGCTCCAAATACAACAGATATGATGATCATGTACAAAATGCGCACCATATTATATGTGGAACTTCTCCAATAGGAATTATGTTGTTTCCAAAGGCAAGCATTATACTGTTCAAATCCTCTTTGTGGATAGCGTGTAAGAAATTGCAAATCTTTTGAGCCCGCCGGTGGTTCACTTAGTTCTTTCACCAGCTCCTTAAGTTCACTGGAAAATAACTAATTAATCCATTGGTTACGTTGTGCTGTTATTTGTTTGCATCAGTAAATTGGTTTATCAGTTTATTTACTAGCCTTGCAATATAATCTCAAGACCCTGCAGGTTACAAAGTATGTGTGGTCCTTGTTCTAGCACAATCATATTCATATGTATTATGCAAATCATTATCAAACTATCCGTTGTCCAATAGTTTGGACCCGTTGGAATTGGATTTACCTAAGACTATGAAATAATATTTACCCTATCTATGTATTCTACATTTGTGTGTGTGTGGGTGGGTGGGCGTGTTATATTTATAACACCAGATATCTTTAGCACCCCTGGTATCAATAGATTTTGTACTCTATATACATGCTAATTGAATCTCATATACTAATCCCACTCATGCATAGGATTTGTCATATGAATACTAATCCCTTTAAACAACAGTGAAACAATTGAGTATACGTGCCCATATATTAGCTTGACTCATGTGGTGGAGATGGTTAAATTGGGTATAAGATCTGTATATTTGCAGATGCAGTGTGTTTGAAATTAGAAGTTGCGTAAAACGCATTCTGTGCTTTGACATGTGTGATCAAGCCAGTAGAAACCACTTCTCAACACTTGAAACCTTTGGAAGTTGTTGTTGACAACAAATTAGCTCTTCAAGTTCGTTTGATGAACCTGTCTTTGTTTTGAAGTGAAAGTTAAAGGATGAATAAATTATGTTGAATTGTTTGGTGCTTTATAGTATGAGACCAGTCATTAAGAGGAATTGCTTTTTCTAACTGTACTTACCGATACAGTGTGGAGATCCTGTATAGTTGAGCATAATCTATACCAAGTTTCTTTTCCATTGATGGTGACGTAATATCTAACATCCATGTTGCCGGATTGTACTTTCTGGCTATTTTCGGTATACCAGGAATGCCCTGCCATAAATTCCAAATTATACTTAAGCGAGTTTAAAGGATCATTTTGTGGTACTTTTGATTATGAAATATGTCATGTCTGAGCTTGTATGTTTTGGCTTATGTTATAGGATGACATAAACAATATATTCCCTCAGATCCAAAATTCGTCAGTTTTAAACTAAAACTTGATGATATCAGTTTTGCAAATTTATCCTAGATGATACCTGAAATATTTGTATTTGTGTGGGCATATGTTTGAAAAAGCATTTTAGGCGGACAATGATATTTTAGTACTCATGTAAATTCATGATTTAAAATAACACGGCTTGGCCATATTATTTACTGAAAGCTTACTTCAAAATATTCAATCAGCTTGCTTGAATGTTTGCCTAATGGCCCTGAATAGATAATTTTCCCTCCTCTCTTCATGAGAATCAACTGCAAGTAGTATTCAAGACTTTGATTAAGATATTAAGTTGTGTAGCAATATATAAGATATACCAACCACTTTACAGTGGGCGATAAAGTACGACGTTGATGTGGAAAATCACTGCTAAATAATATGCAAAAGGCTTAGAGTTTTGTCGTAAACATTCAAAAGATTTTTTATGTTTGCATCTATTCCAATGCTATACTATCTGTAGCATTATACCATCCTAAAGGCAAAAATATTTTTACCATATAATAATTATAATTACCTCATCAAATGACTCAAATATATCAATGCTAGGTTGGTGTATGGTGCACACAACTGTTCTCCCAGTGTTAACTACATTTTTCACGGCACGCATAACAATAGCTGCAGCTCTTGCATCCAGACCAGATGTTGGTTCATCCATGAACATGATAGATGGATTTGCAACAAGTTCTACTGCAATGGTCAACCTCTTGCGCTGCTCAGTTGATAATCCACTTATACCTGGTTTTCCAACTAAAGAATCTTGTATGCTGTCCAGCTCGATCCTCTGTAAGACTTCTTCAACAAATTCCTGCATATAGCGTAATGTAGCATGTTCTTATTGGTATGAAATCATACCCTCGTACATTTTCACGTGTTTTAAATATTCAACATTAAGGTGAAATTTACATATCAGAGTGTAAGAGTGTATCGGGTCCTAAACCATGGTGTAACTATCATTTATGGTTGATAATATAAATAAATTGAACAATATACTAATATAGGCATAGTAGACTTAGAAAGAATATAGGCATAGTAGACTTAGAAAGAATATACATCAGAATGTCTTACTAGTCTAGTTTCTGTATCAATTTCTGGTGAAAGACGCAACCATGCTGAATAAATCACTGACTCCTTGACTGTAACATTTGAAGAATGTATGTCAGTTTGCTCACAGTATCCTGATATCCTAGCAAATGTTTCTTGAACTTTTGAATACCCTCCAATTTTAATTTCTCCTTCAACATAACCACCTGTTTTTCTTCCTGAGAGAACATCCATCAAAGTTGTTTTACCAGCTCCACTAACACCCATTAACGCTGAAAGTATTCCTGGCCTAAATGCTCCTGTGATGTCAGAAAGTAACTGGAGTTTCGCCTTCGTGATACTTTCCTCTCTCATTTCCTGTATAACAATGACAAGAAGAGTGTTGATTTAGAAGATAGTTACAGGATTTGGAACAGGTCATGTCACTCCATATATTCATATTGGTCCAAAACCAACCTGCTAACTGTATGTTTAACACTGTTTTATCTCAATCAGTTCACCCTTAAACAGGGCTACATCCTTAGTATTTGAATATGAGGATACTGGTGGTTTTGTACGATATAACATTTTTTGTTAAATCTTAAAATGTACCAAAATCATGTGTAATCAGTATAACAGTTGAATGCTATACGTTGTTACCTTGGGTGTATCAATAAAATATTTGACGTCTTGAAATGCTATTGCTAAAGGTGTGAAAGGTAAGACCATTGTCCCTGTTGAGAAATAAAAGATTGAATATGTTAATTTGCTAAATTTATTTCTCATTCACTAGTAATGCGATATACCAATGACCATTCTCACCGGTATTTTTTGCAACTTCGATAGGAGTTATTTTTGATTTTCGACTAAGTTGTTTCTGAGTGATTTTTTTCTTTCCATCTTTCTTGGAAGGTAGTTTCTCACGAGAGATGATAGATTGTGATTTTCCTGGTGCTATTTTTTACGATGTTTTCATTAGATATTAGATATTAGATATTTAACGTATGCAGTTCTAATTAATTTGCATTAAAAGTTTAAACCTCACATTGCTGGTAACTTAGAGCTAGTGTAAATCCAATATTAAAAAAGACCGCAAATCCAGTCAACGCAGCTACTGATACCCAGTACATATAGCCCCTGAAGTTTATACCATGGTTCTGTAATGCTTCCTGGCCTGTAGTCATATTTCCTGACAGTACCTATTTAGCATGAAGATTAGAAGCTTTAGGCAGTTACAACCTTAAGATAAAAACTGCACAAGGCATTAAAAAAAAAACAATTCTTAACCCGTTTGTTCTAGTAAAAACTATTAGCAACAAACGGAATCTTGTATATTATAAAAACTGGCATGCAAAGCTGTTATCAAATAATTTCACCTTTTTCCATCTAGGAGCTTCAAACTCATTCAAGGCTATACCAATCTCTGCGTACGTGAATGGTGAAATCCAGAAGCCCCATTCTAGCCAAAAAGGAAGAGAGGCTACAGTAACATCATTTATTTATTAGTTTCTTGTTGACTTGCAATTCCCTATATCCTGTTCGAAAACATTGATTGAAAGCTTACTTCTTGGTATAATGAATCCACAAAACAAGCATGATATTACTAATGCTAAATTGCCTGCACATGCAGCAGCAGGTGGTGTTTGGAAAATCGCGGCCAGAAATCGGAAGAGAGATGTTGACATTAAATGTAGAGCAAACAGAAGAAGAAATTGTCGGAACAACCTAGTTATGATATAGTAGTTAGTTACTAATGATGCAAACTATGCACACATGTACAAGATATCATGGTGTTAATCTACTGACCTCTCTGGTTCTGGGCTATAACCTATGACATAGTAAGTAAGCATGGTCCAAAGAAATGATTCTATAAAAGAAATTGGAATCTTAAGAACAAATGCTGGTACTGAGTATGCCCATGCTGGATAAAAGGAAAAATCTCGCTGTCTATAAAAAACTGGTAGCCTTGATACTGTCATTGCCAACTCGGCAATCCCATTATTTGCTAGCCTTATTATTGTATAAAAGATAGAACCCATGTAGTAATTTGAATGAATTAGGTCGGCTTTCATTTGTGTTCGTAAGAACACCGTCATTGTTATTGTTGCAATGACTCCAAGCTAGGGAAAGAAGTAACAAAATTTAGATCCTATGCAAGCATAAGTATATGCAGTATAAGTTTATAGTATGTAGATACCTGAATCGTCTTGAATATGTAAACAAATGCATCCCGTTTCATTAGAAGATACTCTCTAGCTAAGCAAGTTTTGAATAACTCCCACTTTGAGAGCGAGTAACAATTATATGCTAGAGCCTTCTGGTGTGAATTAGACTTATCATAAGGTTTTAGAAGCTCTTCTTCAAGTTCATTTCCATTCAGACTTTCTTTGAATTTCCTTGAGAATTGATCTGCAGTCACATAAGCATGGGGTTTGTTTGTATAGAACCAATATTGTGCTTGATCTTTTTTGGAGATAACCTGAAATTAGATAGAATTTGCAAACGCTGTTTTAGGGTAAAATTTTGTGCCTACTGCCATTGTGGACCTTTTTATTAAATTCTAGAGGATACAGAACTCTCTGCATATACAACATCATGAAAACATTTGTCATTTTAGATGCGGATGTGGTGGCCTAGATCATATATCCTCGGTGATTTTCAAATTGAAATTTCATCTACTGACTTCGGTAAAGTTTTCTACCTCTTGAAGGAAGTCTGCTATCGCTTTTCTATCTGGACACTTAAAACCACAATCCTCGAAAAAATCGAGAACAAGATCACGTGGGCCATGGTATATCACTATTCCTTCTGACATCAGTATAACGTCATCAAATAACTCGAACGTTTCTGGTGCAGGTTGAAGAAGGGAAACTAAAGCCGTGACTTCGGAGATGTGCACTGATTCCTGTAGACAAGAAACAATTTGAAATGTTGTTGAACTGTCCAATCCATTCGATATTTCATCCATAAATAGCACTCTACTTGGACCGACAATCATTTCTCCTGTTTTTTTTGGACGAATCAGTCATCAGAATTCAATATTATGATCTTAAATAAAATGATAGACAGAAGCTCAACGGAGTTTGAATAAGAACCTGTTGTCAGTCTTCTTCTTTGCCCACCTGAAATGCCTCTTTGCATTGCATCACCAACCATTATTTCTGAGCAGCTGTCCATTCCAAGAATCTGCATGTAAGTTAAATGTGGATAATAATGGATTAGAAGTTGGAAACAATAAAGTATATACCTTTTATATACACATGGACATAATTCAATTATATTAACTTTATATAGTTTACCTTCATTACATAGTCTGTTTGGAGAGATTTTGGCAATCCCTTGACAGAAGTTTCCTATAAAGAAAGAAAGATAAGTTCTGACTTCATCAACAAGTTGAAATTAAAGAAGTAGGTGGATTTTCATCTATTTTACTCATTGCTTCAACTTGTGCCGGGCACTATATATGTCTGTCATGCTCACACAAGTCACACACTGCATGAACTTATGCTGAGGCTTTATGACAGTTCAGTTGATCATTTTACATATTTTCATATAAATTTCCTTCATTTATTAGTTGATACTATATTATAGTTTCAACCTGAACGTTTGGCAGGATCGATTATAATAAGTGAATTAGCATTATGATCATACACATATCTCACATTCTTTCTGGATGAATGCCAATAAGTACGAAGTTTATTTAGCATGGCCCTTATATTTGTTCCAACTTGGACACATATATTTATTTCTTGTTACCTTCATGTAGGTATCAATGTATTGTTCAGGTGCATTCAGACTATTTTCTCTGCTCTGTACTTCCATCAATATATCTTCACAAGTAAAAGGCCCAGTTAGAAATCTGTGTATTCAAGCATATATGTAGCTGCAAATGTTTTATTTGCTTTGTTACTTATTGTTAGGTTACCTTCTCTACTTCCAATTCCTTGACACCTTCCCGAAAAGTCCAGTGTTTCCCTTACGGTCATTTGTGGTATATGCAGGTCATTTTGGCTTATGTAAGCAGATGTCTTTCCAGGACAAAACTCTTCTAATTTAACACCATTGTAAGTGATATCGCCTTCGACCTATGAACGATTCAATACAGTGATCTAGTTTTAGACTTAAAATGAACAAAATACTCACTTTAGTCTTTACATTGATTAACTCTATATAACCTAGTCATGCGTGAGAATGTCAAACATCATTCTGCTTTAAACAGATAAAAATAAAATGTTCACAAGTAGTTTTATGCTAATTATTGGGAAATACCATTTCAAATTTTGTTTAAATCTTCTACCTTCATAGATTGGCCTAATTTTCCAGAAAGTGCCAACAGCAAAGTGGTCTTTCCACATCCCGGAGGTCCAAGCAATAGAGTCATTCTGCCATCATTATTCATATGTCATATACTTGTACAAATTTAACCATTATAATATACTTCGTATAAAAGTATAAAAAGCAGCTGCTATTGTTGTTTAGGCTATGATTTCCTACCCAACTTAGTTGTCACCTTCCTCACTTTGTTCCACTCGAATGATTACCGGTTGTAGGTTTTTATCAATAAGTGTTTTGTTGACGTATTCTTATCTTAATTTATTTATTTTAAAATCACTCTCACGCGGATATATAGCAAATAGCTTGTAGGAAAGAATCTAGAGACTGCTTCAAAGTTATGGGTAGATAATTTAATTCAAAACCCTATGCAACGTTGATGTTATATGTGTTAGTGTTATTGTGGTTTTTTATTTTTTGTATGCAGGTTTTAACTTTCTCACTTGCACTTGAGTTAAACTAGCATTGACTAGATGAAACTACTGACTTAGTTGTTTGCTTGGGAGATTGCAGCTTAATTTTTGAAGCTAAAACTTCTATTACTGGAAAAAGAGCCTTTCGTTATCTTTAATTTAGCTCATATACATCTGACGTTAGAATTATATGTACAGACACACATTAGGCGCGCACATACAGACAGACATTCAATAACAGTTGGATGGTTAGAATTTTTAGATATATTCTTTATTCATCAAATTGTGTATTATTGAAAAGTGCCAACTTTTTTACAGTACCTTGAAGGCTTGATTATTCCACTTGCATCTCTTATAATGCTTATTTCTCTTTCTTCATCATTCAATCCACAAAGCCTTGTTAAACCCTGGACAATGCAAGATTGATTTATTAGTTCACAATACCCTGAATATGCCAGGCTGTTTTATTGATAGGATCTGATATGTTAAATCTTATGCTGGAGTGCAAGTCAATTTGAAGTTAACTTACCGAAAAAACGGCCTTTGTTGTATTCCATAAGCTTGGAAGTGGATCTCCACCAACAACTTTGCACCTTACATCTACAGTAAGGTTCTTGTATCGGACTTCAACTGTTGGTAACTTCACCTCCACTCTGAAATATATTTTCGGTTAGTTGAGCACATCATGAAACTGATCATAACTCTACTGGACTTTTCTTTGATTATATAAAACCATTTCGCCAGTATTCTGTTGATACATATGGACAAATTTCTAATATAAGCCTCTCAAAAAACTTATTCCAGCTATAGGCCTCTTTTGAAACTAATTTTAAAAATAAGTATCTTTTTAAGATTCTGCATTTGTTTATCTGCATTTTAAACAGCATAAGATATACAACATCTACAAATGTAATAGTGTTGTGGTTGGTAGGTGGAAGGTATTAAAGCAATTTTGGATTTAATTTTAGGTCAGGGTTCAATCTCCACTTTCACTGTATTATTATTTTGTATTTACTTGATTTAATTTTTATTATCAATCTTTTTTTAATAAAATAACTTTTGTAATATGTTTTTCAACACTTACAACTATTTTTTTTATGTAATAATAATTTTGTTTCATAAAACTTAATTATATTTTATCAAACTACAAGAATATTCCAACAAATATTTTTCGTTTGTTAATCTTTTTTTTTAACAACTTTTGTAATATACTTTTGTAACTTACTAGTATATTTTTACAATTTTGATGCAACATGTATGAATAATGTTACTATCAATCGACAAACTCATTTTTCTTTTCTTACAAAAGTAAATAATAAAATATGAAATTGATATAGTTTTTCTCAATTACTAACTATATTTTATCATTAGATTATGAAAATTAGAAAAATGTTCTTTAGTAAATTTTGAAAATGTAACTACTGCCTATATTTTGATATACTTATTTTTAATATCAATTCCATTTTTATTGATAACTTTTGCAATAGATAAAGTTATATTACAAAGGTTGTTGATTATAAAAAATATATTTTATCACCATTATATAACATGACATAATGAAATATATTCATTATACTAATTTGTAAATGGAATTGATAACTGTTTTATTTATATTTACTTTTGTTTTAGTTTCATATTTTACCCAAAAAAATGTAAATATAAAATATGAAACTATATTTCAAAAGGTAGTAAATTATGAAAATAAAACAAAAGTAAATATAAAGAATATAGTTAGTGGTTCCATTTCAAATCATTATAATTATTATTATTTATTATGTTATATAATTGTGATAAAATATAATTTTTATTATCAATATAGTAAAAGAACATTTTTCTTATTTTCATAATCATGATGCCAAAATATAATTTGTAATTGTGAAAATTATATCAATTTCGTATTTTATTATTAACTTTTGTAATAAAAGGAAAATAAGTTTGTTGCTAGTAACATTATTCATACATGTTGCGCCAAAATTTAAAAAATAATGAAGAATATTTATTGGAATATTTCTTTAGATCGATAAAATAGAATAACACTTTTATGAAACAAATTTACTATTACAAAAAATATAGTTAGTAAGTTATAAAAAATATATTACAAAAGTTATTATAAAAAAAGATAGACAGATGAAAAATATATGTTGGAATATTTCTCTAGTTTGATAAAATATAATAACGCCTTTATGAAACAAATTACTTGTTTTTTTTATTGAATATTATAATAAATAACTCTAAGTATGATAAGTACTTAGTGAAAAAATTCAAAAAATTAATGTCTACAAATGGTATTAATCAATCAATAATAATTGCAAAGTATATTTGCATTAATATCAAAATATAAAATTCAACAAATAATTATAAATTTATAATGAACGAGAATTTTCTATCAATTATGATATTTTTCTTGGTCGGTAATAAAAAGACATGTATAAGGTCAAAGTATTTAGACGATAATACAATTTGAATTAAATTACAAAATAGTTATAAAATACGAATCTCGCGTGAATAGTAAATATTTCAGAATTGGTTATTACATTAAAAAAAATCCTAATATCATAAAGATCGCTAAAAATTTCCACACGATTAATATAAACAATATTATAAAACTTGTCAATATTCGACTTAAATAGTAAAAAAGTAATTTAAAATAGAAAACAACATTTGAGAATTAAAAAAAAAAACTTTGAAAGCAGGAACTTCAAAGAACCAACCCATCTACGGTTGATTTTAAAAAAAAATTGTACTTGCACGTTCTAAAAATGCGCATGTGTTGTGTTTAGATTTAAACAGGAGGCATATTTCTACAATAAGTTGATGGAGCTATGTGTTTGGCATTAGTTTTCTGCCCAAGCTTAGATTAAAAAAATTGTCCTAAAAAATATCTTACTTGTTAATTCTCTCCTTTATTTTCTCTAGCATTTTCCGGTTATCTTCTTCAACATTCCTGATGTGCTTTTCGATAAATCCACTGCGTTCCCTTTTACCAAGCATTAGATTCTTTTCTCCTTTATAATCTCCTCCATTAACATCTATAACAATATGGTGATCAGTTGAATCTGCAGGCGGTGCTAACTCGGTTTCATTACCACTACCCACTTTTGCATAACCTTTGCTTGAATTGCTTCTAAAGCTAGAACTTTGAAAACTCAAAGCTCTTTTGAAACTGGAGGATCGATCATTAAATGATGGTTTTCTTTGTACTGGATTTTCCATTTTTTAGTGATGTGAACTATAAATGTTAATATGGTGTTTATATAGGCTTAAGAGTGACAACAATGGGAAGAACCATGCAAGAATAATACAGCTGAAACTGTCATTTTAATCCATATTTTTTTGGTTTAGTACTTGCTGTCTGCAGTGTTTGCGTTGATTAATAATCACTCCTTGGTTATACTAATGATGAAGTTAAAATTCGTTTAGGTGTGTTTTGTAAGTATTTTTTTATTTGTCTATGCATGCTGCCACTTAGATTTTATTATAAGATCTCCATCAAAATTTGTCTTATTCCTGTGTTTCTACTTCTATTGCAGTATTTAGACAAGTGAGCATTATTTTTCTGTTTCTTTTGAGACATAAGAACGGTAAATTGTGACGCTTGTTTTAGACGCTGATGATAGGCATTAATTTTTTGCTGGCGAAGGTGTTTACTAGCATTAGAATTCACCATTTAACATCTATGTTAGAATCAGTATATGATAATATTATGTTTAACCTTGCTTGTAATCTTTTTAACACGTCTCGACTCTCGAGTCCAGATAATGGAGAGACGTGGTAGGATCTTGATGATAATTTTGCTTTAACTGGTTTGACGCAGTAGGTATGTTTTCTTTCCTAGCAAGCATATATCATACGTATAAGAGTGCAGTAATAGTAGAGCAAAAACTTGTATGCAAGACAGGGTATGTAAAAACAAAAAAAAACAAAAAAAAACAAAAACAAAAAAACAAAACAAAAATTAGCGTGATCCAATGTTGTTGATTGTTGCTTGGGCTGCTCAGTCTGTTCTATTAAATATAATATAATGTGTAGGCTACAAATCCAAACTGTCACGAACTGTACAGGTGGTTGTTTTTGTTGGGACACATACAAACAAATATGAACGCCCCGATTAGATCCTCTTTCATATTATGTTACAGACTACTCATTTAGTGCAAAATTATTGTGGTCATTATTCCAATTGATCCAATTGAACAATATAATTGTTTGATTTTCACAAAGCACTCGAAAAATTAAAATACAATATTATTATCACAAAATCGTACTATAGTTTGCAAATTGTTTCAAATATTGAACTATTTTTTCTTCAAAAAAATATTGAGGGTGCAAGTTGTGAATTATTTATGTAGATCAATGACTGTTGTGACCAGATCATCAAATACAATAAGCAGACAAATTCTTTCAAACCACACTCTATCAATTTCAATTGATCAAGATATTAAGATATTATAAAGAAAAACCTTAATAGTTGAGAACAAATCTCAATCCTCACCTTAATACAATGACTCTCCTACCTTTTAATCATAATGAGTTCTATATAGAAATATTTATAATAGCTTGATAAAATGCCTTTTTTAATAAGCTAACTAAAAATATGATTTATTACTTTCATCTTCTAAAATAATTCATTTTTATGTAAATACTGCTTACATTTTATTTAATGTAATAAAAGAGATAACTAATATTCTTTAATCACTCTCCATAATCTATATTAAAAAAAGATAATATATTTGAGTCACAATTCTACCTTAAGTAAAAAAATCTTTAAAATATTATTTGAAAATATTGTAGCATTAAAATCTAACGTCCAACTTAATACTATATTTCCATACAACCCTATCAATTCAACCTACATCCTCATACTCCAAACAATCTCCGGGATAATGGAAACAAATGTCTTCATCCAAAATGAAAACTTAACCAACCTTCAAACCATCTGATTATCGATGTGCGCCAATTGAACATGTTCATCATGAATGGATTAAAAATGCTTGTGCTGCTTAAATTTCTTGTGAGCATAATTAGCAAGCCGTATCCACACAATTCTACCCAATTCAAGCCGACCCATCATTTCTTAGCCCAATCCAATTATAGCCAGCCTATAGTCAACCTGGCTCCATCTCAGCAAATCTAACAAGTAGGTCAGATAGATCAATATGGACTCCTATGCCTGGCCCGGTACGACATGAGTCGACACGATTATCTCATATGGCTGTCTGACCCCAAGCCATCCCCTCTACCTAGCAACCCTTCGGGTGTATTGCTGGCATGCCCAACTTGAATCTTTTTCAATCCATAAACTCGTGCAATTTCATCTCCAACTGGGACCATTTGACCGATTTCATCTACTTGAAAATTCATGTAAAAGTTGGTCATTCTACTTTCTAATATAGTCGTGAGTTCCGTTGTGCTGGAAGAGAATTCCATACTAAAAGAGGGAAAGTGGGGGTAAGTGAAATTATCTAACGCTCTCTCGAGCTTAGTGAATGGATCTATCTTTGTACGTGGTTCTCTTTGTTATGATGAAATCGTCCACTTTACAAGAGAATGACCAGAGTGGGTGCTTGTAACATCCCCTATCTAGTGGCTTAAAACTAAGCGCTACAGATGCTACAGTCATCTATACTAATAGCTTCCGACGACTAAATACGACTATATTAATGGTATCAATAATATCAGAAGTATTTGAATACGAAACAAAATACATATTTCAAAACAAATTTTTACTTCATTACATTTCAAAACCAATTGTTTCACATTCACAACACATAATCCCAAATCATTCCCAGGCACAGATCAAATATAATTATTACAAAATACGCCAAGAGTGGTATATGAAGATACCCCATTGGTTGATCAGAGTCATATGGTCATAATAGACCTAATAGAGAACACAGCGGAAAATCCAACAAAACACAACAAGAACTATAGCTCTTACATGGCTATCTGTTTGCCTCCTGCATGCCTCCAGTAGCTTATTTGTCATCCTACTAAAACCTTACAAAAACTCTAATACCTCAGCCTACTCAAATTAATTTTGAGCACCTGAGAGTTTAGGGGAAAAATAAAAATTTCGATTCAGACATAAAGCCTAGTATGAATAATACCACATTCCGGTTAAACATGTTAAGTGAGATCACGCTGCTTAGCGGAACGGGTTTTTCCTCACTAACATCCTTTTAAAACATATCTTTTGCAAAACCTTTTATAAAACCATTTATTGTGCCCCTGCATCCACGGTGGTTAAAACATGTATTTATAAAACATTATGGTGATATGCATATTTAAAAACAACTAGAATTTCCCCATCCCCAATTAGAGTTTTATTATATCAAAGAGGGACTACCTATTCCACATTCATTGTTCTTAAGTTGATATGGATTATCCATCTCACTTAATATAGTTTTCCTAGGACGATTATGAACCCATCATTTTGCCATTTGATTCATGCTAGCCCCATGAATCTAATTATTTCATGTTTTCCCCATGAACTCATGTTAGCCCCATGATTCTATTTATATCATGTTAGCCCCATGATTCTATTTGAATTTGCCTTTTGACTTATGCTAGCCCATGAATCTATTTGTATCATGTTAGCTCCATGATTTCATATACATACATATATATACATACATACATACATATACATACATATATATATATCATGTTAACCCTATGATTAACCTATTTCCATCAGTATCTCTAACCTAGGTCATATTCATTTACTGTTTCCATTGGTACCCTCAAAACCCTTAGAAATCCAAAACATTTCGAAACCATTGAAACTCAACCCTTCGAAACCATTGAACCTCAAACCTTTCGAACCCACTGAACTTCAAACCTTTTGAAAGCAATAGAACCTTAGACATTATATTTTAAAACGACCTGAAACATTGCCTTAGAAAATCTTTGGAAATCCTTCTATTTCAAAAAATCCATGTGACAAAAAAATGAAGGGTAAAAAACTTCCAAGACCCGATTGAGGTTTGGATAGACTATTTTGGATATGAAACTAATCATTGACGGCTTAAAACGGTCATAGCCATAGAGCTCGGAGAGAGCTTCGTTTTGACTGGTTACGGCTCCCGTGACTCTAAAGGAGCCAACAGTTATGGCCCACCGGAGAATCGATATCCACATGGTTCAACATCTATGGTGCAAGGTACAACATTCGTCCAAAATGCCGAAAAAGTGTCGTACGACTTTTAGAAATTGGTACATGGATTTGAAACAGTACTTTGCTGCACCACTCTCCAGTGATGGTTAATCATAGATCAGTCACGGGGATCCCGTTTTACAGAAAAAATCCACGTGACGAAAAAACGAAGGGTAAAAAACATTCAAGACCCGATTGAGGTTCGGATAGGCTTTTTTGGGTATGAAACTAACCAGTGATAGCTTAAAGCGGTCATAGCCGTAGAACTCACAGAGAGCTTCATTTTGACTGGTTATGGATCTCGTAACTCAAAACGAGCCAACAGTTATGGCCCTCCGGAGAATCGATATCCACAGGGTGCAACATATACGGTGCAAGGTGCAACATTCGTCCAAAATGCCAAAAAAGTGCCGTCGAGTTTTAGAAATGGGTGCATGAATTTGAAAGGGAGCAGTACCATGGTGCACCACTCTCCAGCGACTCTAAATCATAGACCAGCCACGGAGATCCCGTTTTACAAAAAAAATCCACGTGAAAAAAAAACACATGGTAAAAAACTTCCAAGGCCCGATTGAGATTCGGATATGATTTTTTTGGTATGAAACTAACCAGTGATAGCTTAAAGAGGTCATAGCCGTAGAACTCACAGAGAGCTTCGTTTTGACTAGTTATGGCTCCCGTAACTCTAAACAAGCCAACAGTTATGGCCCTCCGAAGAATCGACATCCACAGGGTGTAACATCTACGGTACAAAGTGCAACATCCATCCATAATGCTGAAAAAGTGTCATACGACTTTTAGAAATGGATGCATGGATTTAAAACGGAGCAGTACCATGGATTTAGAAAATCTTGGAAGTTATTATATAAAACTATATTAATATTGAATAATTTATCTTTTAAAATAAAAATACTGATCAATCCTTAATAATAATTAACTTAATATCAACTCATTACGAACTAAATTAACTAATAATTAAATATACTTTAAACAATTTAAAACTATTACATAACTTTGAAACAATAATTAATTTTGATTTATTAATAAAATTCTAATCGATTTACAAGATTTATTCATAACCTATAATCCATTTTGATAATTTATTAAAATATTTAACTAACCTTTTGGAATGTTTTTAAACACTTTTTAAATTACCTAGTTTAATAATTTTAAATCCTCTTTTTAAAACTACTTAACTTCTAGTCAAAATATATTTTTCAGTTCCAATATAGCCAGTCTAATATCTATAGATACCTCTCGATTTATCACCAATTTGATTTACGTCCCAATTTCATAAATCCCTTTTTTCATATTTCTAAAAATAAATCTATCATATGTTTTTAAGTTGATTTACCCATCTTCTTATAAATCCTCACCGTGAATTTATAACTTCAATTTACCAACTGATAATCACTTCACTTTATTTACAAACATTGTTTATAAATCTCATCGTTTCAATTTTAGTTTATAACAGTTTTACATCACTTAAACCCATTATAATTTTGATTTATAAAATTTAATTCTATTTATAAATCAATTTCTCAAATAATCCGAATTATATTCCAAAACCAACCCAATCCCAATTATATTTCCATTTGTAATCAAGAAATCTCATTTAAGATTTGGTATATTTAATTTCACATTTATTTCCAAATGCACTTCTTTTCTTAATCTAGTTAAAATCTTGTTTTTAAAAGCCTTTTATATTCAAAACAAATATCGCTAAGGAATTATTATTTAAAATCCTTATTCCAAATCTCTATTTTCCATATTTCGAAATTGTTAAGTACAAGTTTAAAATCAAACTATTTATTTTACACAAATTCATTTCTTTTAATCAATCCAAATTCATTATAAATATTTTACTTCCAAATTTCTTTTTATTTTCTTTCCAAATTTAAAACATATATTATTGGTACTTAAAAATACCAAAATCTAGACCAAAACTACCATAGCATCCAATAAATTCAATTCATACTATAATCTACTAAGATTATCCAAACAGACCATATACCAATATATATGAAATTTAATTTAACAATTTTGAGGAATCCAGTTGGATCGTTGGATTCCTCCAACCTGTTTTTCAACAGCCACGGATGTTAATACAATATAAAAATACCAATCCCGCTTCGAGAGGATATCGCGGTATATAAGATCATCCCCTATTATGCGGGGCGCATAGGGTCATATCCGCTAAAATATGCGGGAACAATCACTCCAATTACTAATATATATACTACTATATATATAATAACATCCAAACTGATAATTACTAATTATCAAATCAATCAACCAAAATTAATTTTAACCATTTAAAATTAACTAGTAATCCAAAAATGAGTGAATTAACTCACATTGATTTTATCGTCGTTTCGCGTTCCAATTCCAATTAAATCTGCATGCGTTTCAATTAATCTGAAAATTCTACAAGCTCGGATCTCGACCAATCCAATTCTTATGCGTAGGTGAAGACAATACGATCCCAAGGCAACTTAAATCGTCTGAATCGGACCTCGTATGAACAAGTTAGAGCATTTATAAGTTTCAACGAATTTAATTATAAAATTTACAACCTTTGTTTTTATTCTAAAACAAGACAGCCCATGCCCACCAAAGCCTAAGCCCGCACGTGCCTTCACATCGTTTTTCTTTTTCTTCCAGGCTGGCCCACCCCTTTTTTCCCCTTTTTTTCTTATAGCAAGCCCATACTCACATAAATCAAAACCCAGCCCATAAGAGAACCTTCTTGCCCAAATCGAAAATTCATTTCCGCTTCCAGATTTGAACCCACCAATGCCGCCCACCCCTTTTTTCCCTTTTTTTCTTATAGCAAGCCCATACTCACATAAATCAAAACCCAGCCCATAAGAGAACCTTCTTGCCCAAATCGAAAATTCATTTCCGCTTCCAGATTTGAACCCACCAATGCCGAAACTTCCTCTCCCTCTCGCATGCTTGATCCTCCATAAAATCAGCTGAAATCAACGCCGTTCATCACCTCTACGCGAGCTCCACCCACCCATATCAATTTCCCCCAAGCTCGAGGCAACCAGGAAAATGCGACCATACCTCCTCGTCCGCTACAGTGAAAAGTCACCCCCTCCTTATACGCGATCGCACCCCACCAGGATTTCACCACAGATGCAACCCACGAGTCCAACGCTAGCCTCCCCATGACCCAAAACCTCCCCTAACGTCGAAGAAACCCAACCCTAATTTCGACTTCTTCACATCGAGTCCACCCAAATGAAGCCGCACTTAATTTTAAGCATACTAGATTGAAGCTCACGCCATAACTTGAATTTTAAAACTAATTTCGCATTTTTCAGTTGAGTATATCAGGAGATATGAATTTTTGAGTTCGCCACTTTATTTTGTTTGAAGCTATATTTTTTCTCTGCTTGCTTTTCACAGTCTGCCCTATTTTTAAAAGGGGAAAGATGTGACTTTTTGCATGCTTGAATGGGTTAGGTCACAGTCAAATTGCAGAAGATAAGACAGGTTTTGACTAGTCAAATATTCATTTAAGTTCCAAAACATCTCGATTTACGCAACTCAAAATCTCGAACCCCTATCGAGGTGGGTAGCTAGACGTTTATAATGTTATATCCCTATTTCGAACGCAATGGAAAAGGTTTTGAGTCTTAATTCGATCGTATGGAGAAGATAGCTTTTTGAGCCCAATTATTATTTTGAATTTTCGATATAAATTTCAACGCGTTTATATACTGTACGACCAAATAATAACTCCAAACACTATGAAATTTGAAATCCGATAATAATACACTATTACGGATCCAATAGAATTAGTTTCATCGAATTCCGAGACTCTGCCTCGGAAGGCTACTTTTACTTGTCAATTCAAACGTGATAATTTTAAAATTGAATAAATCGCTTTTAAATTCAATATAAAAGTTCTATTACCTTTATTCTTACTAATATAAATTTTACACGCCTTTAGATTATTTTTATCGAGCTTAATACTCATGATTCCATATTTTTAACCAAGTTTCAATTATTAAATCCAAAAATAAATTTATCCAATGAATCGTTATATTTGAAATACAAGTTAAAAATTAACTTTTAATATTTAAAATCAATTAAATATTTCAATTTCAAATATCCAAAAAAAATATCATTACACTAACCATTATAGTCATTGTAATGCCATTAAATTTTATTATATCATGTAGTTTTATTATTATAATAATTAAGACTACTTAGATTTGTCCTTCTACTTCTAGAAGGAGTTAAGTCAACATTTACAAATCATATATGTTTGTAAATATAACATCGTTAATTGACAACTGGTTTTCCTTTTGCATGAGCATTTAATATTTTGTCCCATGATAATATTTAAGTATTCAAAATGAAAGATTTGCACAGTAATCTATATGAAGTATTTTTAATACATTTAAAATTTTAAGATAAATTAATAACCATTTATTTTTTAAATGAAGTAATCGTATAAATTAGGCATTACCTGTAAACATAAAAGTGAGCAAACAACTCATAAGCATATGGAACTTCGTAAGTTAATTAGGAGCTTTCATTGAATTTAAATATGATTTATGAATTTAAATATGATTTATTAATTTAAATAAATTAATTTTCTATAAATGATTCTATTAAGAATTATAGGAGCACTAAATCATAAAATCGATTATGATTTGTTTGTGGAAGCAAACTACAAGTGTTTAATGATTTATTTGATATTTGAATGGAAAGTGAATTTGATGGCAAATCGTGATGAATCAATTTTGACTGATTACTGAAACTTTGTGGTTATTGATTTATGGAGTTGGATTTATTGTTATATCATGAAAAAACACATAAATCTAATGGCTCTTGAATGTAAAGATTATGATGTTTTTAAAATATCAAAGTTATCAAAAGTCTAATTTGGGAAATGATTATTACTGATTTTATTATATAAGTTAATAAGTCGTATATATAAGGTTCTATGGTAGAAAAGATATGTGATGCATATCAAGATTTTATATTTGATTAATTTTGAGAATAGAGAAATTATGACAATTTTATACATATATTGCTTATGAAAAGGTTTATCAAAAAAGAGACAAAGCAGTATCATCTTAATGGCATGGGTATACTTTCGAATTTGATTATTATTTTAATGTTAAACATATCCATATTTGTTATGTGTATGTACTTGACAATACAACTCAAATTGAAACATATTCCAAAAGGATTTGAAACATTTTCACTTTGTTGATATGAATGAATTTATTGAAAGTGCAGAAATAATGAAATAAGTTACACATTACAACAAAATGGTGGTAAAATGTATACAAAACTCGTATAATAGAAAATTATATGATGAGTTTTTCTTTGAAATAAAGTAAACTGATGTATATTGAAAATAAGGTGAAATATATTCATGAAGCATATTTGTAAATCAAAGTGAACAAATAGTGGTTTGAGTATTCCGTAAGTGTTTCGAAATGAGATATTAATTCTTATAGACTAACATATTCATATGATTTATGAATATGAAAAATGTTAATTTTATCCAATGTTTGAGCCTAATGAAAATTGAACGTTTAAAAATATTTATTTTGATTACCAATATTGTGACAACCCGTAATTTCGAACACTTTATCTTTGAATATCGTAACCATTTGAAATATAGTTAAGTGTTTTAACTGTGATTTTATAACCTTGTTAAACATCTCTTAGCTAATGAATAATGATAAGAAACATGTTTTTGATTTTTTTTTTACAAATATATATATATACACATACATCGAAGAAATATCAATAATGTGACCGAAAATCAGTTTATCGATAAACAGCTTTTTAATCAATATAAGTTGTCGAACTCTTTTGTGCTAATCTAACTAACATATAAACACATTAGTAACTAATTAACACGCTTTGCTTCATAAAGTGAGTGGAATCTTCTAGAATCTTCTAAAAGATAAGGAGATATTTCATGTAAGGGGTAGTTCAGCCATTTACTTAGAAATGAGGTGGAAAAGAGATGTGATGGAGCTTGTGGGTGGTGAGCCTTCCATGACAAGCCAAGAAGGGTGAGAGCAAGCGTAGGGAGCACCATTTGAAGTCTATAAAAGAAGAAGCATACCTTCTGAATCCATTTCACATTTTTACACAAAAAGTATAAGCTCTTCTACTCTTTCTCTTCATAAACTTTCTAAAGAAAATGATTTCAAAACATCTTAAAAGCAACTCAAACTTAGCCAACGACCACAACACCTTCCATCGACTTTGATCTTGAAAAATCAAAGCACACCTCCCCTTATAATCTTGTGCCATGATCAATTTCAGGGGAAATATTGCCTTAAAGCTAGTGTAAAGCAAGGAGAGTAAGAAAGTTAATGTTTGCAAGGTTGAGGTACAAAGTTGGAGGCTTGGACTTGCTTGTTTAATTGGTTATGGTTGAGCTAACTCACCATTGAATGAATATAAATGTGTATATGTTCTAGTGATTGATTGTTTATTTGTTGCTTGAATGAATATTGATATATGTTGTAATAATGATTTTGATTCTTGCTTTGAAAGAAAATGGCATATGTAATCTATATGTAAGAAAATGGCATATGTAATTTATATGTATGGTCTTGAATGGACTTGTCTTATTGCATATCCTTTAAAAAAAATACATAATTTGTAGTTGGAATTGGTTTGAATTGGACTTGGATTTGAAAGTGCCCTTATAGCGATAATCGCTATGGATACACTTAGGAATTGCCTTATGTTCGGCAATCTCTAAGGAACTTTGTAGAGAGATCCTTAGGGATTTTTCACCATATTTGTGATGTATACTATGTACGCTTGATTCCATAAAAAGTTTGGATGTTGAAAATTTAAGTAACATATTGAAAGTGGCCATACTTCCACTTGTGCAAAACTATCTCGTTTTAGCCTTTGTTTTGAACTTCAAATGTTTGAAATGGACTTAAAACTTAAGTTTTTTTTTGATTCTTTTTGCAAGTGTTTACTAACTCGTATTAGTGTATTTAAAATTTGTTTGAAATTTTTATGAATTTTTAAGAATTAGTTATGAATTTTTAAGAATTAGTTATGAATTTTTAAAAAGAAGAAGATTTACTTTTAAATATAAGGAAAACATAGTTTTTCCAAGTTTTTAAGTAAATTATAAACTTGTTATTTTTAATTAATATTTTGAATGAATGTTTTAAAATCTATTATAAGTATTTTAAAAGTATTTTTTAATATATAGCTTTAGAAAATTAGTTAAATTGTTGTATTAAATTATAAACATCTTATGTAATATAATATCTTTTAAATTGTTTTATCAAATATCTAGTTTTATAAATAATACAATATATATGTATATCTTTTCTGTGATGATCGTGGGATTCGAACCTTTGCCATTCCGGAAAGCAACACCACGCACTAACCGTTGTGCTAAAAGATCTTTGTGTTAACTTTCTAAAAGGGGTGTTACAAACTACCCCCTTAAAGAGCCAAACGTCCATGTTGGCTCATCATCACACACCACCAAGGCATTGTGCTTGTAATACTACACCGACTGACAGCCAAAGCATTACGACACACAATTTCAACTGGGTATAGGCTTTGATACCAAATGTGACGACTGTGGGATCTAAACCCATGCCGTGTAGGAAAGCAACACCAGGCACTAACCACTGTGCTAAAAGATTTTTGTGTTAACTTTCCAAAAGGGGTGTTATAATATCTAAAAAGGGGTTTAAAGGTATAAGAAAATGATTTCAAAAGAGGTTAGGAATTGCTTAGTGGCTAAATCATTATTTTTTTAATTACTTGTTTGAAAAGTAATTTATTATGCATAACACTAAAAGCCGATGAAGTAGGCTTATCTATTTGTGAGAGTTAAGATTGATGTTTGAGTATGGATACAAGCAATAGTGCTCTAACCTACCATCTTCACTCTTGATCGAGGAATAATTAAGTTGGGAAGATTATAAACGTGTTAATCATGTTGATTACTTACTCGTTTATGGAAAGTCGTTAATACTATGCTTAACACTAAAAGCCAATGAGGTAGACTTCTCTATTTGTAAGAGTTAAGATTGATGTTCGAGTAGAGATAAAAGCAATAGTGCTCTAACCTAATGGCTTCACACTTGACCTATCAATGGTTAATTTGGAAGGTCAAAAACGTGTTAAGCATACGAACCTTGATTTCTATAAGCGAACGTTTTTAGCAAAATATTCGATTACTCGACTATCGAACTTAACCAAATATAACTTAAGAAGTATCTAAAAGCTTCACGGCTTTATACGTTTTGAGACCTCCCCCCTCATGTCTCTAGCTTTATGAACTTGTATATAAACGAGATCTCCCGAGAAGGACTCTTTCTTATATAGTTCGCTTATTTCTAAAATGAACGGGAATTAAGTTAACCGAAATTCATCTATTGATTTTGAGTTCGAGATCAGTAAGTGTTTTACTTAGCGAATACCACTTCAAAACTAGTATACGAGTCTATGTTTTGAAAGCGATTGTGAAGTGTAATGTTATAGAGTCGGAATATCTATCCTGAGGTTAAGTCTAAGGGAGAGGTCAGCGTTAGAATTTGTTAAAAGAGCTATGTAGGAATCCAAGGAGTGATTTGTGCTATGTTCGATTGATGAAGACTCATTTGAAAGATGCCCAGCGTAACATCGACTTTGGAAACTGGTAAAAACAGAATAGACCACATAGTTTAGGGTTTAGCTAACTCACGACAGGGTATATCAACTCCACATCTAAAGTATGCTTATCGATTTTGCTAGCGGGAGTTGTTATACTTGGTGTTATGTGATTCATGTTATGCTCAAGCGTGGGCCAGGTATGTTTGCCTAGAAGTATACTTTATCTAAAGATATATGACACTCGAAGGTAGTTTAACCCTTGTGTATGGAGATCCGCTTCGGTTTAATGGAGACATCCCTATGGAAAACCCATATGTGAACATATATTAGCAGTTTTAGATGTACTTCTATATTGTTGTGTTAAGAGATGCAAGCAGCGTAGCTATTTAACATGATTTATATTCTACACCCTAGACATTATCTATTATATCAATATATTAACTTGATGCATGATTGGTTTCTTTTGAGGGAAAAACTATTATGGTAATTCATACGTTCCCAATAGTCACTGTTACATGTTGCATATGTCTTGGATTTTCTCAAACCAGACTTATGTCTAACACATGCTTTTTTGTTTTTCCCTAAATTTCTTACGTACTCTTTTGAGCGGGCTGAGTAAAGTAAGTTTTACTTTAGACGCTTCAGAATTTAGGAGATGAGGTGGAAATGTTAAACCAAAAATTGATTCAACATCCAAGATGTTGTACAAGAAAGGCGTGTTCGAAGAAATTCCAATGATACATCTTTTTTTGAATTAATGATGAAGTTATTTGAAATTAAAACCATATGCTCAAGGGTAAAATAGACAAGTCAAAATATGTCATAGACCTTGATTTATTTTCATTGGATACAATAGGCAATGTGTATAATATCTTTTGTTCAATAATAAGACATGTCTCAAATATGCAAATTTCTAATTGTTCGTGTTCTTTTATACATATGTTCAGGTCATCTTCTTCTTTTTTGGCACTTTGCTTAATGTGGTTCTCAAGCTCTTGAGAAGGCTTAGAAAAAGTTCTAGTCCAAAAAGGTGATCTATGCTAAGTGGGTGAAAGAAGTTAGGGGCCCATTACCATGAGGAGGTGCATCTATTTATAGTGGTTGGTGAAGCTTGCTTCCATTGGTTGGTGTGAGTTGACATGGATTGATGACTTAGCAAGATGAATGATTTTGATGGTGCCACTTGTCATGATCTCCTTAAGGTTGAATGCTTCACATGGATCGCTATCTTGGTGGAGTTAAGGAGGATGTGGTGGAATGTGAATGTCTTTGAAGCTTTGGAGAAAATACACTAACTCCCCTTGAATCATTTGATTTTTCTCTTCTTATATTGATGATTGTAATCCTTTTTCTTTGCATAGGCTTGAAATTGTTGCCTAGCATATTTGTTAGCTTGCAGTAGATTAGACTTCTCATTGCATTGTTGAAGCTTGCCATCTATTCTCTTCTTTAGGTTGCTGACATCCTCTATCATAGAGAATCGACATCCTTGATTTTCGACATCGTTCATTATGTTGATAATGTGTAGCAACCTTCTAAAGCTTTTAATTTTCAACGTCACTTGTGGATTATTCTTAAAACATTTACAACTATTTAATGTCATCGACACTTGACATCTCGTCTCAAAGCAGGTCTTCGACGTCACGCGGCAACCTTGCTGCATTGATAATTTTTGGTATCTCCCTAGATATTGGTGAATCACGACATCCTCTTCATGTTACATTGATCTGACATCATATGTTTATATTTTTGACACCTCTTAGATGTTCAGCATATCATGTTCTTTGCAATGCTTTTCATATTCTTTTCTTGGCTTAGTTGCTTCTTTTTCTCTTCTTAAACTCTCCTAGCTAGCAGTTGAAAATATGTGATAACATTTGCCTCCCCTCCTTTTATAAAAGAAGCTTTTTACACTTTAGCGTAAAATCAAAGATTATCTTTCTTCTTTTATTTCTCTGACGTTTTTTTTATTCTGGAGTTCCTTTTTCTCAAATTTCTTCTTGCTCGCACTTGATTTGATTCTATCTTCTTATTTATATTGAGTTGAATGATCATGTCCTTTTCTTTGTTGGTGGCTTCTTTGATGTATTTCCAATAGTTCGTGATATTGGCAATAGCCTTTACTTTAAGTGCTAAATAACCCCTTTTATGATTTGACTTTCTTTTTGGCCTCCTCCTTAATACTCGAATCACTTTTGCATTTTGACTACTTTTTTTGCTTCTTTTCCTTACAAAAAGTAATTCTTCCTTTCTTTTCCACATATATTTTACAACTTTTTTATAACTTTTGAACTTTTTATGAGAATTGGAAATTGCTGATTGAAAAATTCTTGTTTGAATTTTTTTGAAAAGTAATAATTGTAAAGAGCTTTTGAAATTTGTCAAAAATATCTTTGGCAAAGAAAAGACTTCCTAAACTTGTAGAAATTGTACTCCTCTTTTATTAAGAAATCATATATCTTATAAATCATAAGCGACTTGATAGTTTTCCTGAATAAAAGACTCTGAATTGGGATTGACTGTTAACGCATTAGTTAGATAAATCAACTTTTTGATTTTTCAGAAAAGTGATCTTGAAAATGACTTTACAAAGAAGAAAATATTTTGAGAAATCTTTTGAGGTTAGAAACTTTACCTGAATGGATGGGATCATTCTTCACGTTCTCTTATCAATTGGTGAAATTCATAATCTCGTTGTTATACTTCTCTTTCAAATAGATATTTATCCGGACTCTGGTTAATGTTTCTTTGAGAATTTTATGATATGACCATTGCTACTAGGTTGGTTTGTTTTACCTTAAACACATATTCATTCAGTTTACCGTAAAATACATCTTAGGCTTTCTTTGTTAGTTAGTTATCCATTCCACTTTTTGGATGCTATTTGGATTTAAATTCGAAGTGGTTCGAAAAATCTTTTTTGGGTGTGTCTGGTCCCTAGAGTTTACTTCTCTTATACTAATTTCCTTAACTAATTACCCAAACCCTAAATCTAGGGTTTTGTTTAATAATGACTTCTTGCGCCAGTTGTGTTGCTAACAGCTTCTTATCTTTTTTCTAGGATAGATGTCTTCATTATTATTACCCGGACTTTTCCTTGATGACTATTTTATCTTTGGGTTAGGACTAGATCACTACTAAAAATGCTCTAAAATCGGCAGGGTAGGGCGACGACTCCCAACGGCTTATTTCCGACGGCGTTCGATGGGCCGTCGGCGGCCGTCGGAAGCCGTCGGAAAATCGTGATTTACAGCACCAGGCCGAGTCTTCTTCCTCCTCATTCTGCATACGAAAATTTTAGGTTAACAATCTCTAAATCTCTTCCCCAATCTTCTAATCATCAATTTCGAGCTTTTAGATCCTCTCCGGCTGCGCAATCAACGTCTACTGCTCTCTAGCACATGTATAATCTCTTATTTTCGTCAAAAATTCAGTTTTTACCCTAATTTTAGGTTTGCATAATTTGATAAGTTAGGGCAAATTATTGATTGAATTTGTTTCCAATAGTGTTATAACAGTTTCTAGCATTCCATGGTATTCCTATTTCATTTTTATCATGAAATTGCGAAAAACATGTATAATTTGTGGTTGTTTGTATATATGTAAATCGTTGTGTATGCCTTGATTCTACGATTGTATATGTGTGTAGCGCTGCTATCATTGTATTGTGTTAGTTGAAATAAGATAAAATGAATGTACGAGCTAGGAATATTATATTGTGCACGTATTGACTTATGCAAAAAAAAAAACGTCGAACAAGCCTTAAGTTGATGTAATACGTCGAATAAATGTGTTAAAATAAAATATATTTTTGTAAATGTGAACAATTAGTATAACTGTATTTTTTCGTAAAATGCGCACATGTAATTGACGAATGTCCCTTAGAGAGTTTTGCCCCGTCCGACGATTGTTATACATGATCGTTGTATAAATAGTCGTTTTTTCCGAAAAATGACCATTTATATTCATCTGGTACAATGTTTGTTGGATTTGCCCCTGTATTGGACAAGTTATGAACATGGTAAGCATTTACATTTTGTATACTACTTCGTCTCAAACGGTTCATAAAATTTCGGTCTAACTTTTCTTTTTTATTTCCTACGTACACGCATTTGTGTACAATGCAGGGAACAAAAGGGAAATGCTGCCGAAATTTTGTTGAATCGTTTGAGACGAAGTAATATACGAAATGTAAATGCTTACTATGTTTGTAATGGGAAGTAGGATGTCTGACCATGGAAAAAAAAATTATACAATTTTTTATATCAATACGTTAAAAAATAATATGTGCCCTATTTGAAAATATTTTTAAATTTGTGAAGTTGTTCTTTAAATTCAAATATTGTACGACCATGAAAATAATCTTTTTCGAATTTGTATTCTTGAAAATAAATATTAAATTTTGAACTTCTCATTTTATCAAATAGGAAAAATGATTGATTATTTTGTTGATCGGAGGAGATGAATGTACCAAAGAAAAGGACTAAGTGACTCAATAAAAGAAGATTTTTATAATGGTATAAACGTGTTTGTTGAATTCGCTTTAAGTAATAACGAAAACGATACAGAAATTCGTTGTCCGTGTAGTAGGTGTAGACATTTGAAGTATTTGTTACCAGATATTGTGAAAGTTCATTTATGCCAAAACGGTTTCGTACCCGAGTATTATGTTTGAGATCGGCATGGAGAAGTTGTAGCAAATACTTCTGTAGAGTCTGAAAGTGTCGTTAACGAAATAGTTATGACGACCCGTATAGAAAATATGGTCGAAGATGCAGCACGATCAATGTTTCCTATGGTTGAAGTTGACGACGATGATAGAAATGTTGAAGAACCAAATATTGAAGCAAAAAAAAATTGTGATTTACTAGACGCTGCTAAGAAACCTATTTGGGATGGTTGTAAAAGCGGCACTCAACTGTCAGTAATCGCATAATACATTGCGATGGAGTCAAAATACAACATCACTGAAGCTGGGTTTACGGCTGTTGTACAAGCTGCAAAAAGACATATGCCGTCCGATAATCTAATGTGTGAAAATCACTATAAAGTTTAAAAACTTATGTCGGCTTTTGGTTTACCTTATCAGAAAATAGATACATGTTTAAAAGGCTGCATGTTGTTTTGGAAAGAAGAAGCAAACCTTAAAAATTGTAAAATTTGTAACCAGGAGAGATACAAACCAAGAAAAAAGAAGGGGAAGGAAGTTTCGTACAAGCGTATGCATTACTTATCCATAACTCCAAGACTTCAAAATGCATCTTTTGTAACTGCATCTAATATGAGATGACATAGTTTGAGAACGGAAGAAAAGGGTACGTTGACGCATCCGGCCGATGGAGAAGCATGGAAGCATTTCGATAAAACGTATCCAAATTTTGCAGCGGAGAGTCGAAATGTTAGATTAGGGTTATGTACGGACGGTTTTTCTCCTTTTTCTCAATTTGGTTCTAAATATTCATCCTGGCCCATTATCGTCACACCGTATAATTTACCTCCATGGATGTGTATGAAAACACGATATATGTTTCTTACTGTTGTCGTTTCTGGCCCCGACGATCCGACACAAAAAATCGATGTATATTTACAACCGTTGATTGAGGAGTTAAAAATACCGTGGAATGAAGGAGTATAAACATACGATGTGTCGAAGAAGAATTTTTTTCGTATGTTTGCTTCTTTGCCGTGGACTATAAGTGATTTTTCTACCTATGCAATGCTTTCAGGATGGAGTACTGCCGGTCGTCTAGCATGTCCATATTGCATGAATGAAACACGAGCGTTTTCTTTGCCTTATGGTAAGAAAATTTCATTGTTTGACTGTTATCGATATTATCTCCATGTAAATCATCCCTTCAGAGGAGACAAGACAAACTTTTTAGCTAATAGAGTAGAAACCAGACAACCACCGACGATATGGTCAAGCGAAGACATGTATGAACTTGTTAGGGACTATCGAAAGATATATGAAACTGGAGAGCAAACAGAAATTGAAGACAAGCCAGTTGTTCATAACTGGTGCAAATAAATTATTTTTTGGGAGTTGCCGTATTGGAAACATCTTCTGCTTCGTCATAATATAGATGGGATGCACAATGAGAAAAATGTATCTGATAATGTTTTTAACACAATTTTGAATGTGAAAGGGAAGACGAAGGATGATTTGAAATCAAGACATCATATAGAAGAATTATGCAAATGTCATGAGCTTCATATGAAACCAAATGACAGTAAAAAACCCAAAGCATGTTACGAATTAGATAATAGTCAAGTTCAAGCTGTGTTAGAATGGGTGGAAGGGTTAAGATTTCCTTGTGGGATATCATCAAATCTTCGTAGATCTGTTGACTTTAAAAATGGTAGATTGAGCGGAATGAAAAGTCACGACTGTCACATAATGATGGAAAATTTATTTCCCGTTATGTTCAAAGAACTACTACCGTTAAAAGTTTGGAAGGTAGTAACGGAGCTTAGTATGTTTTACAAAGAGCTTTGTTCGACTACTTTAAAAGTGCAACGTTTACATAAACTTGAAGTGGACATTTCTATATTGCTTTATAAATTAGAGAAAATATTTCCGCTAGGTTTTTTTAATGTAATGGAACATTTACCTTTTCATCTTCCATCTGAAGCACGACTTCGAGGTCCTGTTCAATATGAATGGATGTATCCATTTGAGAGGTATGTAATATGTTATCACGTAATTTAATTGCATTTGAAAGATGAAGTTAATATAAATTAATTTTGCATATATATTCGAATCATCTGTAGAAAAAAGTGAGGCAAAAAGCACGAGTTGAAGGTTCGATATGTAAATCTTACATCGAAGAAGAAGCTTCGTTCTTTTTCTCTCACTATTTCAGTGACCATGCGAATATTTAATTTGAAAGTGTTCCTCGTAATGACGAAAGCGACGAACAAGAGTCCTCTCAAGCAATGTTATCTATGTTTAGACAACATGGTCGGCCTTCTGGAAAATGTGTAGAAATATAGCTAGACGATAGAGATCTTCATGTAGCAGACACTTATATTCTTCTAAATTGTGCCGAGGTTGCACCGTCTGTTAGGTAATCTGAAATAATAATTTGTGTTTTATTCTTTTCTATAATGTATGCGCGTGTATAACTTAATGTAATAATTTGTTTATATAAACAGTGTTTATGAACGTGAACATCCGAACGGAGATCTCAGTGAAGAATTTTCCGGTTGGTTTTTAAATTACGTTTATGAGCCGAGAAATTGTGTTGTTGACGAAGGGTTGAAACATCTTGCGATCGGACCAAAAAAAGTGGTCAAGACATATCCAATATATTTCGTCAATGGATATAAATTTAACACCAAAGAATACGGTGTAGAAAAATTAACAAATAATACTGGTGTATTTGTTAAAGGTAGTGACGATCCAGAAAATCACTTAAATGATTTTTATGGCGTTCTAACACAAATTTTGCAACTGACATATTTCTCACGACCCGCGGAGGAGGTGTTTCTATTTAGATGCAATTGGTTTAGCAATGTTTCAGGTTTTGGAATTAATGTGTACAAGGATTATAATCTTATCGAAATAAAACATACATCGCACTATCACAAGTATGATCCTTTTTTACTAGCCAAACAAGCATTGCAAGTTTATTACGCTCCTTATCCGTCTCTAAAAAGAGATAAAGCAAATTGTTCTGCAGTTTTTAAAACAAAGGTCAGATTCACATTCGATGGGAAGAATATTCCGGACGAACAAGCTTATCAGGTAGATCTTGAGCAAAATAACGAAATAATAATTACAGACGATCATACAGATTTTGGTCCTTTGATCGATGAATCAAATATTTTGGTAGAAGCGTTTGACAGTGCAGAAGAAAATATCGCAGAAAACGAGACCAAATCTGAATCAGAAGACGACGATGACTGATATAAATCTGAATCAGTTTTTTTGCAATTGATGTAATTATGTTGAATTCTTGATGTATTATGCAATTGATGTGGCTATGAAACCAAATCTGTCTACTATTGTTTACATGTTTTATGTCATTTCCATTTGTCATTTATTTAGCAATTTTTATTAAAAATGCAATGAAATCTGCTTATCGTCGGAAGAGTACACCCATTATGAATCAGGTATAACACACTTCCATTTCTATTTCCATTTCAGTCATTAATTAAGCAATTTATACCGTTGATGTCATTTTCATATGAAATATATTTCATTATCATGTTATTATTCTCTTATATAATGATGTGTATATATGTCACGGGTTTATCATAATGTCATATAGAAGTAGGAGTTCTTCTCGATCATCAGGAGGAGATGGCAGTGGCCCATCGCAAGAGTCACAGCGTCCGGTAGTTTCGTTGGTCCCTAGAGCGGAGGGGTAAGAATTAAATTTTATTCAGCATCTTATTTTTTTATGATATACGTACGTACTTATCTGCATCGTATTTAAAAACAGGGGGTTCGACCTACTTCCCTCGAAGGTTGTGCTGGATGTCTCTGGAGCTTCTTATCGCGGTAGGATGAGTGCTTGCTGGCCGAAGTGGGATAATATCCCTTCTCACATCATAGAGTGTATATGGCAGGATGTCCTACTATGTATATTTTTCAGTTTTCCATTTTTAATTCGTTTTTGTCGTTTTTCTACTGTTTATCATTGAAAGTGTAATCTCTTTTTTTTGCTTTTTATCGTGAAACACAGGCTGAGATAGACATCCAAACAGATGATATGATGCTGGCACGATGATACTGGATGAAGAAGATGCTCAAGAACTATAGGGACATGATATCTGAAATTAAGAAATCTGGTAAAAAACCACAGTGGATGCGGGAGAGTGTATGGCAAGCATGGCTGGGATACGGGGAAACGGACGAGGCGAAGGCAAGTATACTAAATTTTTTTGAATTATTAATTTGGCGTGATCGAAAAATAATGTATCAAATTTTGAATGTACAGGCAGAGTCGGATAGAAACTCTGCAAATAGAAATAAGAATCTCGTCACTCATCGCGGAGGGTCGAAGTCATTTCAGCAGTATCAGCAGGAGTTGGTAAATTTACTGAATAATAATTGTAAATAGTTTATGCTATATAATTTTAAATGTATAATATTGTATGTAAAAATCAACTTCAGGAAGCTGAGGCACATGGTCCCGTGGGCTATATGGACGTGTTCACTCGTACTCATGCTGTCGAGCATGTAAATCCGGACGGGACTGTTTCGTATACATGGCAGGACGATAAATCCAGCAAAAGCCATGTAAGCATATTTCATTTTATGCAGTATTAGTAATTGTTCTGCTTGTTAAACTATAATGAAATAAGATATGATGTTATTAATTTGTTAATGCAGGATAAGTTTATGGAGCAGCGGCAGAAACTTGTTGCTGATACGGATCGAGATCAACTGACGATTGATGAGGAGGACGCTACTTTTGAGTCCGTTATGGATCCAGCAGAGCATGGCAGACGATACGGATTTTGCAATCAAGTGGTAAATAATTTATTTTACTGCTAATTTGATATTTAAGTCATAATTCTATGTTATAATTTTATCTTAAAATACTTCAAATATGATATTTTGACCTTTTCAAAACAATAAACTTGAATTTTATTCATTTTTCCATTATTGCAGGCCAGCAGTCAGAGAAGGGGACGACGGAATAGAGCTCAGAGCGATCTAGCAGATATAGAAGAATTGCAGACTAGTGTGTTCCAGCAGGAGGAGCAGAACCGCCAACAGGCCATGCAGACTACACAGTTGCTAGAGTACATGCAGCAGTTTGGTGGCCGCTTCCCTTCCTCGGCTGGCTCTGGATCTGGAGAAGATTGATTCATTGTTTGCTTGCTTGTTCAGGTATGTTTTTTTTAGTTTTGAATGATTTGGTAGACGGTGGAGGTAATTGTTGATTTTTGTATAATTATGTTTGATACACTTGGTTTTGTGGTTGTATGATGATGTGGATGAGGATGTTGATGATTTTGTGTATTTATAACATGGTAGAACACTTATTGTTAGGGTTATTGTAAATGTTGGAATGATTATGTATATTATGTATTTTATTTTGATGTAATTTGATTTATTTGTGCGTTTATTGAATTTTGTGTAGTTTGGGTTTTGATATTTGGTTGGAATATTGTATACTGGATTGTGCAGTATTTGATGTAATAGTATTTGGAAGAGAAATGTGGATGAAAGGCTATATTTGCAGCAGAAAAAAAAACAGCAGATTTCCGACGGATCCCGACAGCTTACAAGTAGAAAATTTCCGACGGCTTCCGACGGCCTGTAGGACATCTTTTCCGACGGCTTCCGACGGATCCCGACAACGGAAGCCATCGGAAACGGGTACGACACCCTGTTTCGGAAGCCGTCGGAAATATTGCTCTCTGATGCCGTATATTTCGACGGCTTTTTTCGACGGCCGCCGACGGTTGTCGGCCGTCGAAAATCCTTAATCTTCTTGTAGTGGATTGGTCGTGTCTAACCGCACTTCTTCTTAGAAGTTTGTTTTGATCTATCTTTCAGATAAAGCTTATTCTTGTCTGATTGGCTTCTTTATATAAGGTTGTCTCTTCAATGATTTAGGTTATGCTTGATTCCTTTTCGTCTATTCTTACCCTATTGGCAGGATTTTATTTTTGATCGATTCTTTTTGCCTCTTCTTTGAGCATTTGGACTTCTTTGTCGCTTCTTACTCCTTCGGTAAGCGTTTAAACTTTGATCGATTTCTTACCACCATCTTAGGTAGTGATTTAGGCTTCGTACTCTTTCATTTTCTTACTATCGTCTTTGATAGTAATTCAAGCTCTATGCATTTTCACCCCTTACTACCATCTTCAGTAGTGAGTTAAGCTTCTTTACTTTTTCGCTATCACCTTTGATGGTGATTTAAGCTTCTTTGTTTTTTTGCTCTTTACTACCATCTTCGGTAGTGAGTTAAGCTTCTTTGCTTTTTCGCTCCTTATTTCCTAGTTGAATAGCTTGGCAAAGTATTTTTTTTATGGTCTCACATTCTTCTTATTTTATATCTACAAGGTTCTTCGCTTATGTGAAACAAAATATGAACAATATCAAACACTCTTTTCCTTCTAGTCAGTGGATGGTTGTGACAATGAAATGATTGTGTGGGTCAGGGATGGAGCTATGGATGGGATGTTGGGTGTTTTGATGGTTGGGGAAGGAAGGGAGGAGGGGGTGGGGTGGAGTGTAGTGGGGCAAGTAGGGGCCATACTCCCCACCATCCGCACCTTTTGATTTACAAAATTCTCTAGAGAGATCAAACTTTTACTTCTTGTTGTGTTGATTTGATTTTTTGACTATAGCTTAGAAAGAAGAAAAAAAATCGACTTAATGTAATATTCTAGACAAGTTGATCATGGAGTTGTACTCAAATTCCTGACTAGTTGATTTTCTTTTTTGACAGTTTGTTGCAATGCGAAATATTTTAGACAAACGACAAAGGAAAAAAAAATTGGCCTTTTGTTGTCAAATTCTTGGCTTTGTCTCCGATGTGGGATTATACTTAATGTACTTAATGTTTGGCGACCTCAATCAGGATTGCTGAAGAACATTTGTCGCGAACGTCCTCCGACAATGTTGTAGCTACTCGAGTGATCAGTGAGATCGATAATCATATCGCATTTGTCAATCACAATGTTATCTTAAGTTTGAATGCAAGGGCGCATCTTGGATGCAGTCAACAAATCTTGATCATTATTATGTGAGTTTTGATGTGCCAGCGTGTTCTTAGCTTGTGATAATCTTCGTAAATGAACTATTTTGTTAAACCGTGTCTCCAGCAGATTGAGCTCGATCTCCAAATCATTCCTTGCTAAACAAGGATTTTACTAAGCCAGTTAATCTCTCACAATCCTCATGTTACCAATGGTTGATCTCAATTTGTCGAATACGTTCCACGTTTTTTGAAGCATTATGCAATGCATGTTGATTGTTAGGTGCACCATTCTCAATGTTTTCGCTAGAATTTTGAGTAACGCAAGATGTTACTTCTCGCGACTATGGTTTTTATGAAGAGGTGTTATGGTTGCGATAACCTTCTTTATTACCACTGATTGTAACCATTGTTGACGGTTATAATTTTTATAATCGTTACCGCAACCATTTATGATAGTTAACCGTCATATAATAATTTTGTATACATATTTTTAATCATATGCATTATTGATGACTAATTCATATAGCTGTAAATGATTTTTGCAAATTTATTTATTTGTTTATAAAATGACTAATATGCATACACATGTTATTAGTTCATAAAGACAAATATTATTAATGTACATGCTATTCTTTTAACTTAAATTACTACCTTTTATATTTTAATATTAAATATTATACAAAATAGTCATGTATGTTTTGTATGGTTAACCGCAGTTATCGAATTCTTCAACCGTTAGTGTAACCGTTACCGTTATAGATGGTAACGGTATGAACAGTTAATGGTTCAACCATACCAGCTAGTTTTATGATGATACCGAGAGCAACTTTTCGGTACAACCTTTCCTAAGACACCGATCGTTTCTTTGTTTCTCATTTGCTGAAACTCACTGCAGTTAAATCATCGATCTTTAATTTTGACTTCATTTAAGGTTTGGAACAATTCAAAGCAACAAATCATAACAATTAATTCAACAAAAATATAATAGTGGAATCCTCCTATTCATCTTTAAAAAAGTTTAAGAGCCATACGAGCGTACACAGAGTGGGTGCAGGGTCAAGGTAATTATGATGACATCAACATGCATTATACAGTTGCAAAGCAGTCTCAGCAACGATTTACTATCAAACAACAGCTTGGTTTACCTCAAAACAATTGAAAATTCATGTATACACGTAATTTTAAAGTAGGACATGCTTAACACAACGCTAATAAATATGCTCTTGGAACAATGGCCACCAAGACACCCAGCTAATTTGTTAAATCACAAATACAAGACTAACTGGATTACATTGACAAGCAATGTACAAATAGATGAGAGTGACTTATATATGCATGTATCTAAGCACATAAGCAATGTGTATGTCGTAATACCGACTTTTAGTTGTAGAACGGACAACCTATTCATTTGTCCCATCTAAAACAGCGCAGATAACATTACAATCAAAACATAAACGATCCTCCACAAACCTAGCCAATAAGCACAAAGCGACACAAAAAGTAAACATACTCTGTTCATTTTCCAAGTAAACTTAGATAAAATCAGAGTTCATTTCTCGAGAATTGTCCATAAGAAGCGGTCTTTAAAAATCTACTGTTTCCTCCTTTCTTCAAATCCTTAATGGTGATGGTGCCAGGCCTAAAATCGAAGTTCTCTTTGACATACTTTGAGATTTCCTTGTCTGAAATTCTTCCTGTTCCATAACTGTCCACTAACACAGAAAGTGGCTCATCTGCACCAATGTTATAAGACACCTGCACAATACAACGCCTAGCAAGTCCATTTGTCACGATGCTCTTAGCAGCTCGCCTCACAATGTTCATATCTATTGTTGGCATTGTTTCTTATGCTATTACTGGTCTCCCCAAGTCTGTGTATGTTTAAATTTCAGGCAAAAACACAAAATAGGACAAGTACTACTGGTTAAAAAAAACAAATGTAAAAGCTGTTGCAAGAATTAGAAATAAAGAATGAAAGAATGAAAAAACAAAGATAACAATAAGTGGACACAAATGATCAAAACCAAAGCAACAACTTGCAGTGTACATTTTACAAGTTAGATTCCTTTTTTCTAATATAGTAAATTCCCAAGACTAATAATAAATTAATAATATGAAATATGAGTATAGTAGAGAAAAATCCATAATTTTATTTTTCACACGATGGAGCTCTTATTTGTGTAATTGAACCATTATATACACTCTCGTTCATCTCCTGTGAAAGATAGATCAACATTTTATTGTCTAAAAAGAGACCAGTTGTATTTGTCATGAAATTTATGAATATATACCAGTAGTCTAATAGTAGAAAGTATGAAAAGAAAAGAAAAATTAGTTGTATAAATTTGAATTTATAATGTTATTGAGATAAGGGCTCAAGAGCCTATTACTGATAATAATTAGCAAAAATACAAGGTTTTAGTAACTGATATTAAGCATTCGCTTTATACCAACACACGTCTTGCGAAAGGTGTCTAAAATCTGATTTGGAGATCAGTGTATCATAATGGTTGCTTTCACTTTCATTTTTTTTGTTTCCCGAAATATGTTTTTCTTTCCAGGGTTTTCATAGCTTACATACAAATGTATAATATTAGCAGAATGGAATCTTGTATGCGAAACAAGATTATATAAAATGGTAGACAATAGTATGACTTAAAATAGATCCTTGCAAGAAAAGCCAAAAGTACTATATGTGGAGCGTTTCAACAAGGTTGGATGTTCGGAAACTAGATGTCATGCTAAAAAAATTAAGCTTATACTGGCCACTAAAATAAAGATTCTACAAGGTGCTTACTCAGGAAAAATCATAAGCTATCCAAATAAAGAAATTCCTCGGTTTGGTGAGAATATATTGGGAGAACGGTGCAGAATAAAAGAAGAGTGCTGTTGAATACACCTCAATTTCTTCTTTGTTTTACTCATTCTTCATTTTATCCATCTCTATTGAGTTACCCTTTACATTAACCAGATATAATTCAACCATGTCACCCAAATGAATCAGCAATATTCGGTCGTTTCGCAATATATTCTCCACCGAAAATGTTGAGTTTCGGATTGTGTTGCCACTGTCTCTTTTTTTTTCAACCGGCATGCTAATTGGTAATATATTACTTACCAATTGGGTAATGCCCCCCTTCGTTTTATTTTATAGTTTTTAAATCCGGATGAAATATTAAGTAAACTTCATGGTGTATTTAGCACCACTGTAAAAGAAGAAAAGGCATTCCATCTCACATTTCGCATCGCACCTCCTGAAAAGCTTCTTTGTAAATACTCAAACAAATCCATACCAATATATATGTATATTTTATGTGAAATTTTATCCCTCGGCAGTTGATCTAACATGTAATAACAACATCAGATTTTTTTATTGAACACTGCCTACAATGAACTTCAATAGTTCCAAAAAGATAAGATTGAATAGCCTAATCTAATAAATAGTTTCAAACGTTAAGAAATATTTCACGTTAGTTGAGATACATTAAGACCCAAATCTAAACTCCAATTACTATTAAACACAACCGATCTAGATTTTTATATATACAAAAACCACAATCAAGATCAAAATTCAGATAAAACAAACCGAAATTAGAATAAAATTTGCTCACCTTGAAATCGACCAAACTTAAATTCAGCTGCAAGAATAGTTTGGAGAATAAATAGAACGAAGTAGAGAGCAAGTGAATTCAACTTTATTAGGGAAGAAAGAAGGCAGATCAGTAAGAAAACCTACCTACATTCATTCATGCCAGGCCGGGATAGTTTATACTAAGCCCATGAGCTTCTACAAATACTCTGATTTGTTGTTATTATTATTTAGAAATAAAAAATGCGTGGGACTGATTATATACGCCTTTCACAAAAATACCAATAGCATGTGTAGTAATATAACATGGTGCTTTACACCAAAGGTCGATGTTTTTGATGTTATTTTAAAAAAAGTCCCTATGATAATAAGTATGTAAATTAAGTCTCTGTTTTTTGTAAATCAGAAAGCGCAAACTATCTTGCGCTTTTCTTATAAAAGTGCAAGTTAAGTTGCGCTTTTTAAAATTTTAATTTTTTTTTGAGAATTTCAAAATTTTTAAAAAAAATTCAAAATAAAAAAGCGCAAACTAGCTTGCGTTTTTTTGATAAAAGTTGCAAGTTAGCTTGCATTTTCTGTCAGAAAAGTGCAAAGCACCTTGCGTTTTCCATTTTTCAAAAAATAGGGACTAAATTTACATACTTATATATACATGGACTTTTCTTATAACAACATCAAAAAATAGAGATCTGTAATTCGTTTCTTGATATAATATACTAAAAGTTGGTATATCGACAAATCAGTCATCATTACACTATCAATTGTAATTTAACAAGGAAAAAAAAAACCAAAAAAATCGATATTGTTTTCTACAACGTAATGATGTGTTGTCGGTTTGTCACCATCGGAATCAATAGTCATCCTAAAACGATGGGACACGAGTAACGACCCTAATTTATAGTAAAATTATTTAGGATATTTAATTAGTTAAATTGAATAAAATAATGTAATGATTAGAGAGATTAAGATTTATGATTAATAAAAGGATAACCATGCCATATAACAAAACTAAAATGAATTAAAGTATAATAGAGAAAGGTAATAGGTGAGGGTAAAATAGGAATAAGTTGGCCACATTCATTTCATATGTTCACTATCAAAATACTAAGGTAGAGAGGTCGGCCACCATTAAGGAAGAGCAAGAAGAAGATAAACAAGAATCTAAAGGAAGGAAGTTTAATCAACTAAAATCAAGATAAAATCTCAACTCCTTAATTACAAAGCTAAGATGAATAATGACTAAATCTCATATTTTTGATTTTTTTCGGTTTTAGATTAAATCCGAACTATTTTGCAAGGTTTTGCCATGTTTTTTATTGTTAAAATGGATATATATGATTACTGATGATTTATGCTAATTTATATGAATTTTATGATATGTTTTAATGTGAAAACCCTATTAAATGACATCCAAATGCCTTACGATTTTAGAATAAGATAAGAAATGATATTTTAGAGATGGGTTTCAATTTTCATAATGTTCTGAATTAATGTAGATTTAATATTAATTTTCTAGTTAAGAAAATAGTTATTTGAGTTTAAAATTAATTACGGCTAATATATGTTTTGGGTCAGAAATTAATATATGTTAGAAAACATATTAAAAATGACTTACGGAATTTTTTATAGATTTTTCCTAAGTGTTTTAATAAGTATATAAAATTATTTGAGGTATGAGACCTAAATGTTCTATATATTTATAAAAGGAGAAGGGACAATTTGTAAATAATTTAATTTGTTTATTTCAGAAATTTCGGCACTATTTTTTGAAAAGAAATTAGCAGTCAATCATGTTTTGACAAATAAGGCAGGTTAGTTAAAAAGACTTGCTTTAAAAAGTTAAAAATCAGTTTATACATGCTTTTACATGTTTCGCCACTTTCGACACATAACCTTCGACACCTTACTTCCTATCTCCATCGAAACCAATGTGCATGGTATCAAAGTTGGTATGTAGTGAATTGGACATAGGCGAAAGGTACCGGGTCGAGACAAGTGATTCCGAAGGGGTCGAAGCCTTACTTTTCTTTTAAAATGAAAATGTGCCTGCTTTACTTTCGAAAATGATGCTTTCGACTTAGATAGCTTTCGACTTGGTTAAATGATTTTAAGGAATGGTTCTGAAAGAGGTTGCGCCTTTTGGTTAAAGTAAACGCTTTCGAAGGGATCAAAACCCCTTGCTGCCGCTTTCCACCTTTCGAAGCAAATGGTTTCGAAATGGTTACTTTTTTTTAAAAAAAACTTAGCCACTCTTTAATGCTTTTGAAGGGTTGATTTCGATACTATCACTTCTTTTACTTAGGAAATTGCTTTCGAAAGAGTGCTTTCGACTTAATTGTTTTAAGACCCTTTGTTCTATTGAAAGTTAAACCCGATGGTTTCGAAACGAATAGTTTTAAATGGTTTTGAAAGGTTATTTCACATGTTTTACTTGAACCCAAATGGTTTCGAAAGGTTTGATTTTATGAAAAGAATTTAATGCTTTCGAAAGGTTTAAGATAAAGATTTCGAAGGGGAGGTTCCCTAATGGTTTTGAAAGCTTTTAAATGGAAGGTTCCAATGTTTTCGAAAGGCAATGTTTGTAGTGTTTTGATAAGAGGATGTCTAAGGTTTTAAAGCTTTCGGAAAAAGGTTTTTTTTAATGTTTTCAAAAGGTTTATTAAGAATGGTTTCGAAAGGTATGTTTTGGCCTTCCGGCCTAAAGTTATAAAGAAAAGTAGTTACTTGGTTTCGAAAGGGGAACTTTCAATAGTTTCAAAAGGGGTACTTTCAAAGGTTTAAATGTTTTCATCAACAAAGTTTTGTGTAAAGTATATATAACATGGCAAAGTATTTTAAGTAAAGCATAGAATATTTTTTTTTGTTTAAGTATGGTTTAAAAGGATTAAATCATTTTGAAAGAAAAGGTTTTTAGGAAAAATTTATGGGTAGATGACCCTAAGTAAAATGACTCAGATATTAGAATACCAGATGAGACTGGTATAGGGTCACACCCTATACTTTAGCTAGTGGCCCCTAGCTAATATAAGTCCAAAATATCAGTGTGTAGGGCTTTGTCACAGGTAAGACTAAAATGATGTTACACATAGAAAAGAATCTATAGAGGAGAGATAAGTTATTGGTGAGCCCTCAAAACCATTAGGATCAGTTGACCCTGGGAGAAATATGTTAGGGACAGACCTTCCAGAAGAGGAGTATCTAACAAAAGTTTGATTATTTGTTTATTTTGTCTAGTAGGCCCGATTTAGCCAAAGGTTAGTAGTTAGCCAAATAAAACTATATTGTTCGGACAGATAGTCCATTTGTTACCTGATTTGTATGTATACATTATATTGCTTTATTGTTTTAACCAGTTTTGGTTGCAGGTTTAAGATTCGCAAAAATATGTTTTAAAAGAATATTAGTGAGGGGGAACCCGTTCCGCTAAGCGGCATGGTCTCACTTAGTATCAAATAATCGAGATATATAGCATTAATCACACCAGGCTTTAATCTGACTTGAAGTTTATGTTTTTCCCATTAAACTCCCGGGTGCTCAAAATTGATTTGAGTACGCTGAGGGTTGAGGATTTACATGTTTTAGTAGGTGGACGAATAAAGCTTCCAAAGACGAGTAGGAGGCTGAAGTTAACTATTTAGGAGTTGTTTTATTTTTATTTCCACCGTATCATATTAAGTCTGTTATGACTATTTAGTACTCTGGTCATCCAACGGGGCATCTTCATATGTCGCTCGTGGCGTATTTTGTAATAATTATATTTGGTCTGAACGTGGAAAACTTTTGGGATTATGTACCTTGGAACATAAAATGTTATTTTGAAATATAATCTGAAAAATGTTTTAATCTGTGATGATTTTATTTCATGTTCAAATGCTTCTGATATTATGGATATCATTAATATTACCATATTTGGTCACCAGAAGTTAATACTATGGATGACTGAAGCATCTGTAGCGCATGGCTTCGGCCTCCAAATAGGGGATGCTACAACTTGGTATCAGAGCATAAGTTTATGAAAAAGTTTAGACTAAAATGATTTTTGAAAACATAATCCTAAGGAATTAGAGATAAAATCGAGGTATGGGATAATGCTATAGAAACGTACTTGTATTTGCTATATCTAAGTATATACCATATCTCTATTCTTCTATCTCCCTTAGGCTATTCTTTTATATCTTACGAAGGGTCGAATGCAGATATGAAAGCTAGAAGAGTTAACCTAGGTGGAGGAAGCACCACAACAAATGGAAATGCTAGACCAAATACCAGGAGAAACCCAGGTCAGGCATAAGCTAAAAATGTGGGTGCTGGAGTTCCGCAAGTTGACATGGGAGCAATGTATCATTTTTTTTGTCAACATGATGCAGACGGGTGTTGCTGCTAGAGTAGTTGGAGGAAATGATGGAGGAGGAGTTCTGGGAGCTCCAGTAGTCAACAATTATGCTGTTTTGAGTACGGATTATGCTCGGTTGGGAGAAAGCCATTCGTTAGTATTGAAGACACAATCGAAGTAGAGAATTCGCTACTTCATTGCGAGAGGATTTTCGCTGACTTAGGGCTCAACGATGAGCAGAAAAGGAGGCTTGCTTCTAGGCAACTTCAAGGGGCAGCACTGTTTTGGTGGAACAGTGTGACAGTTAGGGTCAATGAGGAGAATATGACTTGGTCCGAGTTCAAGAGGAGATTCGAGGAAAGGTTTATGTCATAAATTGCTAATTCCACTCTGCTTATGAAATTTGCCGAGTTGGAGCAGGGGGAGATGACTGTTCTAAAGTATGCTACAAGTTTTGAGGAGTTGGCAAGGTATGAGTATGCTACTGTTGATACTATGATTAAGAGAAATGAGAAGTTTATTAGGGCATTGAAGCCTGAGCTGACAAAGGCTACATTACCTTATATCATAGATCCATGTGATATTGTAGTTGAGACGACACTGAGGAATGAAGAGATGCTTGCTTTTCTGGATAGGAATAAGTCAAAGGAAGTCCAGGTGGGGCAGAGTCAGAAAAGAAAGTTCTTCCATAAGAAAGGAGCTCAGAAGGGTGGAGCTGCAAAGTAGGGGAAGTCGGAGGTTGTCTGCTTTAAGTGTGACAAGAAAGGGCATTTTGCAAATGAATGTCACTCAGATGATAGAAAGAAGATGATCAGTAAGAAGAATATCAGGTGCTTCAACTGTGATTAAATTGGACATTATAAGAATCAGCGCAAAGAACCAGATAAGGATGGCAAAGGAAAGGTGTTTGCATTGGAACCGGCCACCTCGAAGCGAACAGTAGAGGAAAAAGGAAAGGCTGTGTTGGGAGGTACACTTATGGTTCATGGTTTGTCAGTTAGCATTCTGTTTGATACCGGTGCATCACATTCTTTTATATCTCGTTGTTGGGTAGATAAGCTTAACCTAGAACCCTCATACTTAGCTACTTCCTTAAGGGTTTCTAATTCGATAGAAGGGTATGCAAAACTTGGGATGAAGTGTGACCATCTACAGTTTGATTTAATAAGTCATACCTTTGTTTGCAGTTTTCAGTTTGCATGCGTTTGATTTCGTAGGGTTCAGAATTATTTTGGAAATGGATTGGTTAAGTAAGTACAATGCTAGGATATTTTACGATGATAGGAAAATATCGCTTAGACACCCTGACTGTAGTGATCGGATTGGTATACCGTCAAAGTCCTAGCTATGAGGTGAATGCTTTATTGAGTGTTGTGGAGGTAGAAGACGATTTAAATCGAGTTTTTATGGTTAGAGAATTCGTGGATGTTTTTGAACCTGTAGTAAGACTACCATCAAAATGAGCCATTGAGTTTCGGATGGATCTAGTACCTGGAGCAGAACTGGTGAGTAGACCGCCAAGAAGGATGACACCGACCAAGATGAGGGAGTTGAAGGTGCAGTTGGTGGATTTGAAAGGCAAGAATTTTATTAAGCCAAATATTTCACCTTAGGGAAAAGCCGCAGTATTTGCTAAGAAGCCGGATGGATCATTAAAGATGTGTATCGATTATCGTAAGCTGAATGAGAAGACGATAAAGAATCGATATTCGTTGCCTAGAATTGACGACTTGTTCAATCAGTTGAATGGACCCAAGGTATTTTCTCAGTTGGATTTAGCAACAGTTTTCCACCATCCTAGAGTAGCAGAGGATAGTATTCCTTTGACGGTATTTAGAACTAGGTATGGATCGTACGAATGGTTAGTGATTTCGTTCGGACTAACTAACGCACCAGCATTCTTTGTGGATTTAATGAATCGAGTTTTTTGAGAGCACTTGGATAGGTTCGTGTTGGTATTTATAGATGATATTTTGATATACTCTAAGGATGAAAGAGAGCATGAATTTCATCTTAGAGTGGTGCTTGAGACACCGAGGTAGCATCAGCTGAAGGAGAAGTTTTCAAAATGTCATTTCTGGAAGAAGGAAGTAAAGTTTCTTGGTCATGTAGCCTCCTAGAAGGGTTATCTGTAGATTCAACTAAAATTGAAGCGGTGAATAATTGGAAGAGACTCGAGACAATGACTGAGATAAAGATTTTTCTTGGATTAGCTGGGTATTATCGAAGATTCATTAAGGATTTTCACGGATAGCAGCACCAATGACCAAGCTAACGCGAAAAAATGTGATGTTTGTTTGGACCGATAATGTGAGGAAGCATTCCAGAAGTTAAAATACTTAATGACTAATGCACCTGTCTTAGTTGTTTTGGAAAGGAATCAGGACTTAATGGTATATACATATGCTTGTGGAAGTGGATTACGAGTTGTGTTAATGCAAAGAGATAAAGTGATTGCATATGCTTTTTGACAGCTTAGACCGCATGAGGTGAGGTACACAATGCATGATTTGGAATTGGCTGTGGTTATTTTTGCGATGAAGGTGTGAAGGCATTACCTTTTGGGAGAAAGATTTGAGTTATATATAGATCATAAGTCATTGAAGTATTTATTCTCTCAAAAGGAGTTGAATATGAGACAACGGAGATGGTTGGAATTATAGCTGCATATGACTTTGGAATTGAGTACACACCACGAAAAGGCAACATGGTTGCAGATGCACTTAGTAGAAAACATTAGAATGCATTGTTGGCAATGATAGCCGAGTGGAGAGATTTGAAAGCGTTGATGATATGTAGAGTACAGTGCGATGACTTGAAGGATTATAGTTGACCAGAATGGGTGGTTGAGAAAGAAAGGAAGATTGTGTATTCCGATTGCGGAAGACATTAAGAAATAGGTTTTGGGGGAATGCCATCATTCGAAGTTCACTATTGATCCGGGAGGAACTAAGATGTACCGGGACATGAAGAAGAGTTTCTTCTAGGATGGAATGGAGAGGGATGTAGGCTTATGGGTAAAGCAGTGTCTGAATTACCAATAGGTAAAGGCCGAACATCAGAATCCAAGCGGGTTACTTCAGCCGTTAGATATCCCAGTATGGAAGTTGTAACGACCCAGAATTTTATTTAATTAAAATTTGAATATTTAATTTATTTTAAATATTTATAAGTGAATTTTTAAGTCAAATAAATTTTTATTTGAATTTTTGGATTTAATTGGATAATTTAATCGATAATTTAATACGTTAAATTATGGAAATAATAAAAAATTGAGTTAAAAAATGATTGAAAATAATTTGGAAAATTTTATTTAATCATACTGGAGTTATAGAAATATTTTAGAACTTTTAAAATCGAATTAAAAGTTAATTTGTGAAAATTGAATATTTTAATATTTAATAATCGACTGTAAAATAGCCAATTTTTGGACAGTCTCAGAATTGAACGAAACTAGTTTCATTGGATCCGTAATGGTTAGTTATTACCGGATTTCAATTTTCGTGTCAATCGGAGTTATCGTTTGATCGTGGCAGCTCGAAACGCATCGATTTATTTTTAATTTAAATTTGGCGAGTCAAAATAGCCATTTTTCAAAAAGTCTCGGATTTCGACGAAACCAGTTTCATCGGATCCGTAATGTGATATTATTGTAAGGTTTCAAATTTCAAGTCAATTGGATTTACCGTTTGTCCGGTACAAATTAAAACGCCTAGAAATCGGTTTAAATCGGTTTAATTTAAATCGAACGTTTTCAGCCATAACTCGCACATACTTCCGAATTAGCTTCCGAAACCTGTTCCATTGTGTCCGGAATGTGGGATAAACCCTAGGTACGCTGGTTACGGCGTCTAAATCGGAGTTCGGAATTCCCGGGATGAATAGTGTTTACGCTAGCTTTTCCTATAAATATCACCTTAGATCTAAAATAAATAAAAAAAAGAAAAACCCTAGCCAATATTTGCAGCCGCCACCCCCCCCTGAACGGCCAGCATTTCTTCTTCTTCCCCCTCTCAGATCTCGAAATCCATTCACTTTTATCACAAACTCTAAACTAAGAAATCGTAGAGCACATCAAGATCTATAAGATCAACGGCTATGATTTGAAACGGAGCTATGGATTGGCTGCAATCGGGGTTTGAAGTGGCACGCTTGCGCACGGTTTTTGAGGCAAATGGAGGGGCCGAGTTGGCCAAGGCTGGGGCCGAACCTAGCTTAAGTCGAGAGCTTCGACGTGGTGGTAGTATGATGAGGTATCGTCGAGTATTGGTGTTGAAAATTGTAACCCTAATCTACGTTTATGGGTTCAAGTGTGCGTTCGTTGTTACCTGGAGCTGCTATGCGTGCGTATGAAGAAGGTAGGGGATGAGGGGGGACGGTCCAGATGTTGTGATGAAGGATCTTGTGGCTTGGATTTGCTGTGGGTTTAAAATAGTTAGTTTATATGTTGATTTGTGTATATAAATCGTGTACGATCTTTAAAAATTCGTAACTTTTTCATACGAGGTCGAAAAAATGCAAACTCAGTTGCGTTGGAATCGTATGGACGAGCACTACGCGATGGAGTTGGTTTGGAGTCGTTTGGAGTTAGTGAGAATTTCGGGTAAAATTAAACGCGCGTTTAATTTTATTCGAAATAAAAGCTAAAACGGAAATTAAAACCAAGGTGAGAATTTCTCACTCAATCGAATAGGTTTCGATTTTATTTTAAATAGTTAGATTTAAAATATTTGAATGCATGTTTGAATGATGACTGTAAATTATTGATTGTTAAAATAGACATTATGCGCCGTTAGTAAGCGGATGTTATTTATTAAAAACATATACCGCGAATATTTCATAAACAGTGAAATTGGTATTATATATAATATCAATATATATATATATATTGGCATATGTATATATTGCAGTTGTTGATTTCCCGCATTTTTTTGTTTAGCGGATGAGACCCTATTACGCCGTTATTAAGCGGATAATATTTATTAAGAACATGTACCGCGATAATTTCGTACTGGAGCGAAATTGGTATTGTGCTAATGTTTTTGGACGCAGGAAAACAGGTTGGAGGGATCCAACTGGATTCCTCAACAGTTTTTATTTAATTTCAGATATTTTGATATTTGATGGATTTTCATATTGATATATGATATCGTTGTAGTCGTGATTGACTATTTGGTGTGTAGCATCATTGGACCCAGCTTTTGGGATTTTAAAATGATTTTAAAAGTGATTTTTTGAGAATATACTATATTTTTGGAATTGATCCATTGTAAATAAATAAACGTTATAATTTTTAAAGTTATAAAAATTATGGTTTTTGTGAAATATAGTTAAAAAGCTGATTTTTAGAAATACGATTAAAAGTCGATTTTTGAGAAATATGAACTAATGATTTTATAAAATAATTTAGATTGGATTTTTGAATGTATGATAAAAGTTTAAATATAGGATTTATAAAATTTGATTATTTTATAAATCGAAATGAGGAAATTATAAAGGAATTTAAAGACGTTTTAGAATAATAATATAAACTGATTTATATTAAGAGATTTATAAACGGATATTTATAAATCGAAATATTGACATTATAAAACAAGTTTTTATAAGTATTTGAATGTAGTGAAAATGAATTTCATAAATGAATGAAATTTATAGAGTTATAAACTGTGAAGTTATAAATGAAATCTATAAATAGTAAGATTTATAAATTTGGTGAAATTATTTGAAGAATAGATTGATTAAATAAATAAATCTTATAAGTTATAAGGTTTATAAATTGAAAAGTCTTTAAAAAGAACGATTTTGTAAAATAATCGTTTTATAAGTAATTAACTTATAATAGGAACTTGTAGTTTATAATTGAGTTATAAACTGGAATAGGTTAATAAAGGAATTTATAAAAAGGAAGTTTTTATAAATAAATAGAAACGGAATTTATAAACGTTGTTTTATAAATCCGCTAATGACTTATTTTTGATAAGTTAATTGTTATAACTTAGAAATAGAGTTATATTCACGTTTTAGACCGTGAATAATCCTTTGAAATTAAAATGAATAAAAGGATGAGATTTGTTAACGAAGTTTATTCACGTTTTTGAATAGTGAATAACACGTTAAATAAAAGGTTTTTGAATGTGATGTTTTAAATAGAATTAAAACGATCTAACGATGTTTTTAAACATGTTGAGATTCGAAACCATAGATTTCAACATTCATTGTTGAAATAGACGTTTTCGAGAAATAAAAGGAAATGGTGAACTATAACACTGTTGTTAAGTAAATGATTTCCGAAAGGAAATGTTTTGGTTTAGTATTGGGATTTATATATCTATTTAATTTCGAATCCCTATACTAATGATTTTGGGTTGTCGTAACGATGTTTTACGCAACATTCGTTTTGGCCCAAATAAAAATGTTTAAGTGAATGATTTCCTTAAAGAATGAAATATATACTTAATTCGATTTAAGTATATTGAATATTTTCTAAGTGTTGAAAATAAAAGAGATTTGTGAATTACTTATGAATAAATAAGTATGGAAATATTTTCCAATATGAAGTGAATATTTAGAATTTATCTTTTTGAAGATAAATTGGAAATGAATAATTGAAATCGTATATGCATGAATATTTTGGAATATAAATTCACTAAGGAATTTATATGTGAAAGTGAAACTTGTTAAAAATAAATATTGATTTATTTTTGAAGTGTGAAACTATATATCTAGTAAAGATATTTTTGGAAAATAAATAATTTGGGAAAATTATTTGGAATCTGGTGATGTAGTGCATATCAATTGATAGTTCAATAACCGACTATCAGTATTTCCCTTTGAATGGGTATTTGATGTAAATTGATTGAATTTGAATGCACACTTATTTTTGAATAAGCGCTCACTATTCGGGTTAACCGGGAAAGGACCATGGGGTCGTATAACCCATTCCGAATATGTGATACGTCGTTGTGAATTGCATTGAAGATCGGTGTTGAAGACCCGGTATTTGCGAAAGCGATAGGATGACCTATCGATTGTCTCTGCACTGAGTTGCAACGGTATAGAGACTCCCTAAGTGATGGGAAATCCGATCAGGATTGTGAATATCCGGATTGCAAGGACTTCTTGTAAGTGCCTTCGGTTCTGTTCGAGCCCGGAACAGACTTGTATGGATTGTATGCCTGACATTACAATTTGAGATATAAAGCCGATTTCTTTCAAATATATTTCTGTTGGTGGCGGAGAATTTATTCTTTGCTTAACACCCTTCTTTGAGACGTACGAGCTCAAAGGTTATATAGTTGAAGTTATCAGCAATATATCCCATTTTGGTAATGTGACATGCTGAGTGATGCTGAAATGATCATTGTGTTGATTATTGTGATAGGATCATTTATTTGATCGTCTATCTTAGTGATCATTGTGTTGATCATTTATTGACCCAAAGCATGGCTTTTGTATAAAGTATGTTTTTGTGGACGTGAATTCGTCGAGCCTCACATCCCGGAAATGGTCAAAACAGGAAAGATGCGGCAAGGTTATTAGGGGTTGCTGTAGCTCCCCTTAGGGTATGTGCATTTCCTTCTGGAAAGGGGTGGTATCATGGTATGGAGCCCAGATACTTACTCATGTTGAAAACACTCTATTTATTATGGTGTGATGTTGGATATCGAGCGCTCGGTTGAAAAGGTCCTAAAGGACCGGGGAATGGCGTGCTCGTGTCAGTAGTTACCCAGTTAAGGGGTAACCCGGCCTTGTGTTGGCAGAGTTCCGGTTTGGTTCTCGGGGATGTCTTTCCAGAGGCATTCTCAGTGGCAATGGGAAGTTCCTTGGCCTGACCATTTGTTGGAAATCCAATTTCCAATACGAAACTTGTACGGTATTAGTTGTAGAACCTGCTATTCACTTATGGTGGTCACCACTGTTTGGATAGTAGCTATAGTAGGCATACGATAATGGTCGTATGTTGGCTAAGATTTATATTCTACTTTCGAAATGAATTTCATCTACACTATGCACTAGTAATAATATCAAATGTTATTTTAAATGCGTATCAAGCATCTTTGGCTATCATAAGGAGAAATCTCCTCCGATTCTGCGTTTGCATGTGTGTGTGTGCGGGAGGCCTTATGGTAGTCTCATTTTTTAAAAGCATTGCGAATTAATTTAAAAATATCCCTCTTTTTGATTTTAAAATAAATAAACTGTTTTGAGTTCTCACACCAGTCACATGACTGACTTGGAGTTTATTGTTTTCCTTCCTAAACTCTGGGTGCCCACCAATTTCCACACGGGCAGTCAAGAGTTAGGTTTATCTGGATATTCTGGAGTTGCTGGAGGCAAGCTGGATGGCATGGCGTATTACTAGTTTATATAGTATTTCTTTTTCCGCTGCACTGTTTGTTGTTGTATGATGTTGTACACTCTGATGATATGATGTAATGAAATGAAATGTAATGTAATAACTGATATAGTTCTTTGTTTAAAGATTATTCATTTATTATTATATGTTGTTTCGCTGCGAATTGTGAGATTCTGTTGTTGTTCTGTTGTTCCCTTTCTGTCCCGTTCTATTTGTCAAATTCTCTGTTTTCTAAAAATTGTCTATCTTCTTTTCCCTCTATTTTTCTTTTTCTCTCTTCTTTCTTTTCTTTTCTTTTTAAAACCCATAACATTCCGTGTTTTCGGCCTTCGATATTCGGCAGTCGATAAAGTGAGTGTCGATGTCGAATTTTCGAAAGACGAAAATTTTCGGGGCGTTACATTTGGTATCAGAGCTGATGGTTAAGCGATAACCATGGTTCTGTAGGGTATTACTCGTTAGAGATAGAGTCAGTAGTACTCTAGAATGAATTTGAGTGTATTAATAGATATGAGAGCGTATTTGTTAGTGAATATAAAATTTGTTTTATATTGTGATGATTGGTTTGTTGAGTGGCATATGAACTTTCGTCAGCACAGCCTCGAAACTGAGCCGAAGGGGTTTCTAAACACTTGAATAGAACAATTCGGCACAGTATTGTTTTAAATTGGGTAAATGAAATAATTTTTCCTTAAGTATATTTTATATATGAAGGAATAATTTTTCAGAATTATTAAATAGTATATAAGTTGATTGTTAGGTTGTTTGAATAATCTAAATAAAAGAGTAATTGTATAAGCAAATGAATTATAAGAATTGAATTATAATTAAAGTGATTTACAATTGTGAATAAACTTATATATATAAGAAGTGAAACTATATGAATATATTTATGAATATGAGTTGTAAATAAAAATGAATTTAAAGTTAAATGAAAATTTACTTTAGAGTTGGAATCTGAATTTATTTACAAGTGGGAATTTAAGTTATGTAAAACTAAGTGATGTTTAAATGTAAATATAACTTAAGAGTTGTTGTATGGAATTGATTTTGGTATCGAAGTAAATAATCAAGTGGATTAAAAGAAATATGAACTTAAGTTATGTGAATAGAAATTCAACTTTTGTAATTGAATTGAATGAATGGATTGAATGTTAATCAATTGAATGTAATTAAAATTGATATGAAATAATGAATGAAAGTAGAAATTCATTGAAATCAAATGTTATTAGAAGTTGAATAAATTGAATGAGAATGAATATAAGCAAAGGAATTTGGTTGTAACTAATATACATTGGTTGTTATATGGTTGTTAGTTGATTGTATATAATTCATTAAGTATTAATGAAATTGAAAGCTATGAAATAAAATTCAAATTAGAAGTAAATAAATTTGAATAGAATTGAAGGTGAATTAGATTTAAATTAGTAAATGATAACTAATTGAATTGAGAAGGAATGTTAGTAAATCCAATGTAAATGAATCAAATGTGATTTAAATTGAAAACCATTTCATTAAATATTAATGAGAATATGAATGAATATTATTGGTTATGGATGTTAGTTGGATGTAGTTGGTTGATGGTTGAATGTATATTGCTATTGTTACATTTGCTATGTGACATATATAGTTGATATGTTGCTATATGTTGTATATTGAGATTATTTGCATATGAGCATGTTCTCATGTTGTTTGTTGAGTTTAGTAGGTGCGGATCGCGTTTGCTTCGCATTTGGAGCTCGCTTTTGCGCTATATTAGCCGTATATGCTTGCTAATAAAATATAAGGTACATATCTCGGATTAAATATCGTACTTTTACATTTTTTTCCCTTCGGGATGCCTCATTACTTGATGAGATGTATATTTGTGATATATATACTGTCATTTTTTTTTTCGGATCGAGCCGCGCAAAGGAGACTATGGTGAATTTTTCCGAAAATTTAAGGCGTTAGAAAAATTTGAGAAAAATTGGAAAATTTTGAAAACTTTAACTTTGTTTTAAAGTTGAAAGTTAAATGATATAATTGTTTTTGAAAAGATAACTAAGTATGATTTGAAAACTTAGTAAAGTTATTGTAAGAAGTTTAATTATGAATTTTGGAAAGTTAATAGATTTTGTAACCTTTCTTACTTATAATTTCGAGGGCGAAATTCTTTTAAGGGGGAAAGATTGTAACGACCCAGAATTTTATTTAATTAAAATTTGAATATTTAATTTATTTTAAATATTTATAAGTGAATTTTTAAGTCAAATAAATTTTTATTTGAATTTTTGGATTTAATTGGATAATTTAATCGATAATTTAATACGTTAAATTATGGAAATAATAAAAAATTGAGTTAAAAAATGATTGAAAATAATTTGGAAAATTTTATTTAATCATACTGGAGTTATAGAAATATTTTAGAACTTTTAAAATCGAATTAAAAGTTAATTTGTGAAAATTGAATATTTTAATATTTAATAATCGACTGTAAAATAGCCAATTTTTGGACAGTCTCAGAATTGAACGAAACTAGTTTCATTGGATCCGTAATGGTTAGTTATTACCGGATTTCAATTTTCGTGTCAATCGGAGTTATCGTTTGATCGTGGCAGCTCGAAACGCATCGATTTATTTTTAATTTAAATTTGGCGAGTCAAAATAGCCATTTTTCAAAAAGTCTCGGATTTCGACGAAACCAGTTTCATCGGATCCGTAATGTGATATTATTGTAAGGTTTCAAATTTCAAGTCAATTGGATTTACCGTTTGTCCGGTACAAATTAAAACGCCTAGAAATCGGTTTAAATCGGTTTAATTTAAATCGAACGTTTTCAGCCATAACTCGCACATACTTCCGAATTAGCTTCCGAAACCTGTTCCATTGTGTCCGGAATGTGGGATAAACCCTAGGTACGCTGGTTACGGCGTCTAAATCGGAGTTCGGAATTCCCGGGATGAATAGTGTTTACGCTAGCTTTTCCTATAAATATCACCTTAGATCTAAAATAAAAAAAAAAAAGAAAAACCCTAGCCAATATTTGCAGCCGCCACCCCCCCCTGAACGGCCAGCATTTCTTCTTCTTCCCCCTCTCAGATCTCGAAATCCATTCACTTTTATCACAAATTCTAAACTAAGAAATCGTAGAGCACATCAAGATCTATAAGATCAACGACTATGATTTGAAACGGAGCTATGGATTGGCTGCAATCGGGGTTTGAAGTGGCACGCTTGCGCACGGTTTTTGAGGCAAATGGAGGGGCCGAGTTGGCCAAGGCTGGGGCCGAACCTAGCTTAAGTCGAGAGCTTCGACGTGGTGGTAGTATGATGAGGTATCGTCGAGTATTGGTGTTGAAAATTGTAACCCTAATCTACGTTTATGGGTTCAAGTGTGCGTTCGTTGTTACCTGGAGCTGCTATGCGTGCGTATGAAGAAGGTAGGGGATGAGGGGGGACGGTCCAGATGTTGTGATGAAGGATCTTGTGGCTTGGATTTGCTGTGGGTTTAAAATAGTTAGTTTATATGTTGATTTGTGTATATAAATCGTGTACGATCTTTAAAAATTCGTAACTTTTTCATACGAGGTCGAAAAAATGCAAACTCAGTTGCGTTGGAATCGTATGGACGAGCACTACGCGATGGAGTTGGTTTGGAGTCGTTTGGAGTTAGTGAGAATTTCGGGTAAAATTAAACGCGCGTTTAATTTTATTCGAAATAAAAGCTAAAACGGAAATTAAAACCAAGGTGAGAATTTCTCACTCAATCGAATAGGTTTCGATTTTATTTTAAATAGTTAGATTTAAAATATTTGAATGCATGTTTGAATGATGACTGTAAATTATTGATTGTTAAAATAGACATTATGCGCCGTTAGTAAGCGGATGTTATTTATTAAAAACATATACCGCGAATATTTCATAAACAGTGAAATTGGTATTATATATAATATCAATATATATATATATTGGCATATGTATATATTGCAGTTGTTGATTTCCCGCATTTTTTTGTTTAGCGGATGAGACCCTATTACGCCGTTATTAAGCGGATAATATTTATTAAGAACATGTACCGCGATAATTTCGTACTGGAGCGAAATTGGTATTGTGCTAATGTTTTTGGACGCAGGAAAACAGGTTGGAGGGATCCAACTGGATTCCTCAACAGTTTTTATTTAATTTCAGATATTTTGATATTTGATGGATTTTCATATTGATATATGATATCGTTGTAGTCGTGATTGACTATTTGGTGTGTAGCATCATTGGACCCAGCTTTTGGGATTTTAAAATGATTTTAAAAGTGATTTTTTGAGAATATACTATATTTTTGGAATTGATCCATTGTAAATAAATAAACGTTATAATTTTTAAAGTTATAAAAATTATGGTTTTTGTGAAATATAGTTAAAAAGCTGATTTTTAGAAATACGATTAAAAGTCGATTTTTGAGAAATATGAACTAATGATTTTATAAAATAATTTAGATTGGATTTTTGAATGTATGATAAAAGTTTAAATATAGGATTTATAAAATTTGATTATTTTATAAATCGAAATGAGGAAATTATAAAGGAATTTAAAGACGTTTTAGAATAATAATATAAACTGATTTATATTAAGAGATTTATAAACGGATATTTATAAATCGAAATATTGACATTATAAAACAAGTTTTTATAAGTATTTGAATGTAGTGAAAATGAATTTCATAAATGAATGAAATTTATAGAGTTATAAACTGTGAAGTTATAAATGAAATCTATAAATAGTAAGATTTATAAATTTGGTGAAATTATTTGAAGAATAGATTGATTAAATAAATAAATCTTATAAGTTATAAGGTTTATAAATTGAAAAGTCTTTAAAAAGAACGATTTTGTAAAATAATCGTTTTATAAGTAATTAACTTATAATAGGAACTTGTAGTTTATAATTGAGTTATAAACTGGAATAGGTTAATAAAGGAATTTATAAAAAGGAAGTTTTTATAAATAAATAGAAACGGAATTTATAAACGTTGTTTTATAAATCCGCTAATGACTTATTTTTGATAAGTTAATTGTTATAACTTAGAAATAGAGTTATATTCACGTTTTAGACCGTGAATAATCCTTTGAAATTAAAATGAATAAAAGGATGAGATTTGTTAACGAAGTTTATTCACGTTTTTGAATAGTGAATAACACGTTAAATAAAAGGTTTTTGAATGTGATGTTTTAAATAGAATTAAAACGATCTAACGATGTTTTTAAACATGTTGAGATTCGAAACCATAGATTTCAACATTCATTGTTGAAATAGACGTTTTCGAGAAATAAAAGGAAATGGTGAACTATAACACTGTTGTTAAGTAAATGATTTCCGAAAGGAAATGTTTTGGTTTAGTATTGGGATTTATATATCTATTTAATTTCGAATCCCTATACTAATGATTTTGGGTTGTCGTAACGATGTTTTACGCAACATTCGTTTTGGCCCAAATAAAAATGTTTAAGTGAATGATTTCCTTAAAGAATGAAATATATACTTAATTCGATTTAAGTATATTGAATATTTTCTAAGTGTTGAAAATAAAAGAGATTTGTGAATTACTTATGAATAAATAAGTATGGAAATATTTTCCAATATGAAGTGAATATTTAGAATTTATCTTTTTGAAGATAAATTGGAAATGAATAATTGAAATCGTATATGCATGAATATTTTGGAATATAAATTCACTAAGGAATTTATATGTGAAAGTGAAACTTGTTAAAAATAAATATTGATTTATTTTTGAAGTGTGAAACTATATATCTAGTAAAGATATTTTTGGAAAATAAATAATTTGGGAAAATTATTTGGAATCTGGTGATGTAGTGCATATCAATTGATAGTTCAATAACCGACTATCAGTATTTCCCTTTGAATGGGTATTTGATGTAAATTGATTGAATTTGAATGCACACTTATTTTTGAATAAGCGCTCACTATTCGGGTTAACCGGGAAAGGACCATGGGGTCGTATAACCCATTCCGAATATGTGATACGTCGTTGTGAATTGCATTGAAGATCGGTGTTGAAGACCCGGTATTTGCGAAAGCGATAGGATGACCTATCGATTGTCTCTGCACTGAGTTGCAACGGTATAGAGACTCCCTAAGTGATGGGAAATCCGATCAGGATTGTGAATATCCGGATTGCAAGGACTTCTTGTAAGTGCCTTCGGTTCTGTTCGAGCCCGGAACAGACTTGTATGGATTGTATGCCTGACATTACAATTTGAGATATAAAGCCGATTTCTTTCAAATATATTTCTGTTGGTGGCGGAGAATTTATTCTTTGCTTAACACCCTTCTTTGAGACGTACGAGCTCAAAGGTTATATAGTTGAAGTTATCAGCAATATATCCCATTTTGGTAATGTGACATGCTGAGTGATGCTGAAATGATCATTGTGTTGATTATTGTGATAGGATCATTTATTTGATCGTCTATCTTAGTGATCATTGTGTTGATCATTTATTGACCCAAAGCATGGCTTTTGTATAAAGTATGTTTTTGTGGACGTGAATTCGTCGAGCCTCACATCCCGGAAATGGTCAAAACAGGAAAGATGCGGCAAGGTTATTAGGGGTTGCTGTAGCTCCCCTTAGGGTATGTGCATTTCCTTCTGGAAAGGGGTGGTATCATGGTATGGAGCCCAGATACTTACTCATGTTGAAAACACTCTATTTATTATGGTGTGATGTTGGATATCGAGCGCTCGGTTGAAAAGGTCCTAAAGGACCGGGGAATGGCGTGCTCGTGTCAGTAGTTACCCAGTTAAGGGGTAACCCGGCCTTGTGTTGGCAGAGTTCCGGTTTGGTTCTCGGGGATGTCTTTCCAGAGGCATTCTCAGTGGCAATGGGAAGTTCCTTGGCCTGACCATTTGTTGGAAATCCAATTTCCAATACGAAACTTGTACGGTATTAGTTGTAGAACCTGCTATTCACTTATGGTGGTCACCACTGTTTGGATAGTAGCTATAGTAGGCATACGATAATGGTCGTATGTTGGCTAAGATTTATATTCTACTTTCGAAATGAATTTCATCTACACTATGCACTAGTAATAATATCAAATGTTATTTTAAATGCGTATCAAGCATCTTTGGCTATCATAAGGAGAAATCTCCTCCGATTCTGCGTTTGCATGTGTGTGTGTGCGGGAGGCCTTATGGTAGTCTCATTTTTTAAAAGCATTGCGAATTAATTTAAAAATATCCCTCTTTTTGATTTTAAAATAAATAAACTGTTTTGAGTTCTCACACCAGTCACATGACTGACTTGGAGTTTATTGTTTTCCTTCCTAAACTCTGGGTGCCCACCAATTTCCACACGGGCAGTCAAGAGTTAGGTTTATCAGGATATTCTGGAGTTGCTGGAGGCAAGCTGGATGGCATGGCGTATTACTAGTTTATATAGTATTTCTTTTTCCGCTGCACTGTTTGTTGTTGTATGATGTTGTACACTCTGATGATATGATGTAATGAAATGAAATGTAATGTAATAACTGATATAGTTCTTTGTTTAAAGATTATTCATTTATTATTATATGTTGTTTCGCTGCGAATTGTGAGATTCTGTTGTTGTTCTGTTGTTCCCTTTCTGTCCCGTTCTATTTGTCAAATTCTCTGTTTTCTAAAAATTGTCTATCTTCTTTTCCCTCTATTTTTCTTTTTCTCTCTTCTTTCTTTTCTTTTCTTTTTAAAACCCATAACATTCCGTGTTTTCGGCCTTCGATATTCGGCAGTCGATAAAGTGAGTGTCGATGTCGAATTTTCGAAAGACGAAAATTTTCGGGGCGTTACAGAAGTGGAATTTTATTCCTATGGATTTTATAAATGGGTTGCCAAGATCCAATAGAGGAAATAAAAGTATATGGGTCATAGTGGATAGGTTAACCAACAATGCCCATTTTATTCCAGTTAAGTTAACTAGGAAGACAACAGTTTTGGCTAAGTTGTTTATGAAGAATATAGTTAGACTGCATGGAATTCCCAGTAGTATAGTAAGCGATAGAGATTCCTTATTCACTAGTGAGTTCTGAAAGAGTCTACAGGATACCTTAGGTACCAAGCTCAAGATGAGTACCGCTTACCATCTAAAGACTAATGGGAAAACGAAAAGAGCTAACAAAGTATTAAATATTTGTTACGAGCTTGTGTGTTAGATTTTAGGGGATCATGGGAAGACCACTACATTTAGTTGAGTTCTCGTATAACAACAGTTATCTGGCTAGTATAGGGATGACACCTTTTGAAGCTTTGTATGGAAGGCCATGCAAATATCTAGTTTGTTCATTGGAGACTAGGGATTGGTTGGTTCTTGGTCCAGATTTAGTTAGAGAAGCTGTAGAGAAGATAGAGTTGATCGGGCCATGATGAAGGAAGCTCAGCCTAAGTAGAAGAGTTATGCAGATAGAATATGGAAGGACTTAGGTTCTCCGTAGGAAATCATGTTTTCATCAAGGTATCACCAATGAAAGGTGTAATTCGATTCGGGAAATCAGGGAAATTGGCACTGAGATTTGTAGGACCATTTCCTATTGTAGAAAAAATCAGCAAACTCACATATTGAGTAGAGTTACTAAACGATTTCGCAGGCACATACTTCCATAGAGTTTACAAGCGAAGCTTGGTTCTCCAGGTAATTCAAAAAAAGAAAAAAAGAAAAAAAGAAAAGAAAGTGTATTAGAGACTAGGAGACTACTATAGCATCGACCATGTCAGATGACTTAGTAGTATAGTCGAATTTGACTATAGTTAGGACGCCAGTTTGTATAGTCGCGAGAGATTAGAAGAGGCTAATGAATAATACAGTCAGATTAGTAAGGTCCAATGGAGCGATGATGAGAGAGATGTACTTAGGAGACCAAGAGCAGGATTAGAGATGCTTATCTTGGTTTGTTTGGTAGGAAGTTTTTACCTTCTTGATTGCTTTGTTGAGTACCTTATCATAATTTCGAGGATGAAATTCTTTAAGGAGAGGAGTCTGTAACGGCCCTAATTTTTAGCCACATTATTTAGGATGTTTAATTAGTTAAATAAAATAAAATAATGTAATGATTAGAGGATTGATATTTCTGATTAATAGAAGGGTAGTCGTGCCATATAACAATTGAACTAAAATGAATTAAGGTATAATAGAAAAGGGTAATAGGTGAGGGTAAAATAGGAATAAGTATATTCTATACTCTAAACCCTTAGGCCACATTGATTTTATATGTTCACTATCAAAATATTAAACTAGAGAGGCTGGACACCAATAAGGAAGAGCAAGAAGAAGATAAACAAGAATCTAAAAGAAGGAAGCTTAATCAACTTAAATCAAGATCAAATCTCAAATCCTTAATCGCAAAGCCAATGTGAATAATGAGTACATCTCATGTTTTTAATTGTTTTCGATTTTAGATTAAATTCGAAATATTTTGCAAGGTTTTGCCATGTTTTTTATTGTTAAAATGGATATATAAGCTTATTGATGATTTATGCTAATTTTATGACTTTTATGATATGTTTTAATGTGAAAGCCCTATTAAATGACATCCAAATGCCTTGCGATTTTAGAGTAAGACCAAAAATGATATTTTAGAGATGGAATTCAATTTTCATAATTGTTTGAATTAATGTGGATTTAATATTAATTTTCTAGTAAAGAAAATGGTTATTTGGGTTTAAAATTAATTACGGCTAACATATTTATGTTTTGGGTAACTAATTAATATATGTTAGAAAACATATTAAAAATGATTTATGGGAATTTTTATAGATTTTTCCTAAGTGTTTTAATAAGTATGTAAAATTATTTAAGGTATGGGACTTAAATGTTTTATATATTTATAAAAGGAGAAGGGGCATTTTGTAAATAATTTAATTTATTTATTTCATAAATTTCGACGCTACTTTTTAAAAAGAAATCAGCAACCAATCATGTTTTGACAAACAAGGAAAGTTACTTAAAAAGAATTGCTTTAAAAGGTTAAAAATCAGTTTATACTTACTTTTTACATGTTTCGCCACTTTCGGCACCTTGCCTTCGACACCTTACTTCCGTCTCCATTTCCATTGAAACCAATGTGCATTGTATCAATGACTTGGCACATAGTGAATTGGACATAGGCGAAAGATACTGGGTCGAGGCAAGGGGTTACGAATGGGTCGAAGACTTACTTCGCTTTTAAAAAGAAAATGCGCCTTCTTTGCTTTCGAAAAAGATGCTTTCGGCTAAGATAGCTTTCGACTTGGTTAAATGATTTTAAGGAATGGTTCCGAAAAAGGTTAAGCGTTTGTTTTAAGTAAATGCTTTCGAAGGGGTCGAAAGCCCTTGCTGTCGCTTTCCACCTTTCAAAACAGTGGTTTCAAAAGAGTTACTTTGTTTTTAAAACTTAGCCACTTCTCCAATTCTATCGAAGTTTTAGTTCCAATACCATCACTTCTTTTATAAAGGAAATTGCTTTTGAAAGAGTACTTTCGACTTACTTCTTTTAAGACCTTTTGTTCCATTGAAGGTTAAACCTGATGGTTTGAAAGGAATAGTTTTAAATGGTTTCGAAAGGTTATTCCACATGTTCTACTTGAACCCAAATAATTTCGAAAATTTTGATTTTATGAAAATGATTTAGTGCTTTCGAAAGGTTTAAGATAAATGTTTCGAATGGGTGGTTCCCCAATGGTTTCGAAAGGTTTTAAATGGAAGGTTCCAATGTTTTCGAAAGGCAATGTTATAGTGTTTTGATAAGAGGATATCTAAGGTTTTAAAGATTTCGAAAGAAAGGTTTTCAATGTTTTTGAAAGGTTTATTAAGAATGGTTTCGAAAGGTATGTTTTGGCCTTTCGGTAGTTACTTAGTTTCGAAAGGGTACTTTCAATGGTTTCGTAAAGGGTACTTTCAAAGGTTTAAACGTTTTCATGAACAAAGTTTTGTAAAGTATATATAACATGGCAAAGTATTTTGAATAAAGCATAGAATATTTCCTTATTTAAGTATGGTTTAAAAGGATTAAATCATTTTGAAAGAAAAGGGTTTCAATGAAAATTTATAGGTAGACGACCCTAAGAAAAATGACTTAAATATTAGAATATCAAATGGGACTGGTATGAGGTCGCGCCCTATACTTTTGCTAGTATCCCCTGGCTAATATAAATCCAAAATTCTAGTGTGTAGAGCTTTGTCACAGGTAAGACTAAAATGATGTTACACGCAGAAAGGAATCTATAGAGCAGATATAGCTTATTGATGAGCCCGCAATACCATTAGGATTAGTTGATCCTGGGAGAACTAAGTTAGGAACAGACTGTCCAAAAGAGGAGTATATAACAAAAATTAGAATATATTTTTATTTTGTCTGGTAGGGTCGAGTCAACCAAATGTTAGTAGTTAGCCAAGCAAAACTATATTGTTCGGATAGATAGTCCATTTGTTACCTGGTTTGTATGTATAAATGATATTGCTTTATTGTTTTAACCAATTTTGGTTACATGTTTAAGTTTGCAAAAGATATGTTTTAAAAGGATATTAGTGAGGGGAAATATGTTTCGCTAACCGGCATGGTCTCACTTAATATCAAATAACCGAGATGTATAATATTAATCACACCAGGTTTTATGTCTGATTCAAAGTTTATGTTTTTCCCCTTAAACTCTCAGGTGCTCAAAATTGATTTGAGTAGGCTGAGGGTTGAGGATTTATTGGTTTTAGTAGTGAACGAATAAAGCTTCTGAAGACGAGTAGGAGGCTGAAGTTAGCTATTTAGGAGTTCCTATGTTTTTATTTCTACTGTGTTGTATTAAGTCTGTTACGACTATTTAGCACTCTAGTCATCCAAAGGGCCATCTTTATGTGTCACTCTTGACGTATTTTATAATAGTTATATTTTATCTTAACCTGCGAAACGTTTGGGATTATGTAACTTGGAATATGAAATGTTATTTTAAAATGTAATCAGAAAAATGTTTAATCTGTGATGATTTTATTTCATATTCAAGTGCTTCTGATATTATGGATACTATTAACATTACCGTATTTTATCACCAGAAGTTAATACTATGGATGACTACATGATTTGTAATGCTTAAGTTTGGGCCTCAAGATAAGGGATGTTACAACTCATCAAGTGTTAAGTCAATTAGCTCTGTAATAATCGGAAAACAAAACCTATGTTTCTATGCAACCACCCTAAGTAATCAATGGAATAACGGTCTAAATGATTCGAAATTTTGTCTCTACTAATTTGCTCTAAATACACAATAACTCTAAGTCTTTATTCCAACTCGAACAGATACGGTTTATAAGTGAAGGTTGAACATCTAAACTTACTGATAACCCTGGTACTAGACCCGACGAAGGTCAGAAATCAAATGCATAAATGAACTCCAAGTGACTTCATTTTAAAAGCATAGAATCAAACATCATGTGTCTCCTTTCAAGGCCTCTGCCACAACATTGTCTTTGCTTGGAATATATCAAGTATCGAAATTATATGGTGCCAATAATTCAGTCCATCTTTAGTATCACAAATTCAATTCTTTCTAGGAGAATAAATACTTTAGAAATTTATGATCTGCAAAAACTCAAACCGTTCCCCTCAAAAAATAGCGTCTCTAAGATTTGAGAGCAAAACAATAGCCACAAACTCAAGAACATGAGTTGCATAATTCTTCATGTACGTTTAACTACTAACTAACATAACAAACGAGTCTACTCTTCAATATCAAAATAGTATCAAGCCATGTATTGCAAGCATCTGTATGCACTGCAAACGGCTTCATACCATCAAAAAGTACCAAAACAGGCGCACAGTCAATAATTCCTTTAACCTAACAAAAACAAGTACCCATTTTGAATTCCACAAGAAAACCAAAATTTTCCTAGTAACCCTTGTCAATGGCCAAGAAAACTTCGCAAAGCGTTTAATAAATTTTCTATAATAGCCAATCAAATCAAGAAAATTTCTTTCCTCCATAGCATTTTTGCTACATGCCAAACTAGAACCGCAACAACTTTACTCGGATCAACCGATAATCTATGCTTAGAAACAACACTACCAAGAAAGCAAACTTCTTTGCACCAAAAGTGACATTTAGAAAAAATTTCTTTTAATTATGCCTATGTAGAGTATCAAGCACTTCTCCCAAATGCGACTAGTGATCTTCTTCACTTTTCAAATAAACAAGTATATCATATAAACATACCATCATTGAATTATTCAACAATTATTCAAAAACTCGACTCGTGTCGATGAAATATGTTAGGGCATTGGACAGTGCAAGCTACATTACTAACTAGTTATATAGTCCATTGAGTGTACGGAAAGCATTTTTTGAATATTGTGCTCTGTAACACGCAACCGATGAAATTTGGTATCCAATTCAAGTTGAGAAAATATACTTGCTCTAACTAACTAATTAAATAATTCATTGAAATGAGGTAATGGATTCTTTTCGTCGGCTTATTTAGTTCACAATAGTCAATGCAAAGCCTTAAGGAGCTATCTGCTTTAGTAGCAAAGATAAAAGGCGTTGTTCATTCTAAAACACCGCTTCGAATAAATTTCTTCTTTAATAATCCATTCCCCTATTTTCTTAGCTCGCGTCTTTCTTCAGGAGTCATATGCCTAAGTGGTAAATTAACAGTTATGACATAATTTTCTAAATATATCCAAAATTCTATCAACCTATGAGAAGGAAGATAAGAAACTTTAGCAAAACTTCTAGGAAAGCCCAAACTACAAAAATGAAAGATAATTCAACTTGTGACATGTCTAAATAATACAAATATCTTAGCATAATAGAACTATTGGGCTTACAATAAACATCAAAGTTGTGCTCACTACGAGCACCTAGGCAAATACTCTCTTATCATAGTCCAACACCGCCCCCATACTTAGATATCTAGTCTACTATCTCCATAATTAAACTAAAATTAGAAAATCTCGGTACAAATGCATCGCAATCAAATTTGGCACCCAAAATATATAACTTCAAACCCTAACAACTCATGGATAAATGGATCAATATCCTGACGGGATTTAATACTATAACTTGTTTGATCACTATATTAATCTCTAAATGTAATTTATCTACTACTCGAAATAATCAAGTGAGATGCTTATATATCAAATAAAGTGTGAATAGGAAAATCAGAAAGAGTTAACAAACCTTCCACGATGGCTTGTTTTCCCTTGTCAACAGCAAGGGCAATGTTTGAGCTAAGAACGACATCAAGTACATAAGTTGGAACTATTTGAGTAGTGGTTTTAGGCAAGGTTGGACACTCTCTTCCTGTGCCCTGGTTGCTTGTAGTTGAAACATTTGATCTTTAAGATATTCATCCCTATAGTCCTTTGCTTTGTGCCTTCTCATATTGCACCTTCTGCATTTAACTCCTGGATCTTTTTTCCTTTGTCTTGAGCTTTTCTACCTGCTCCACCCTTGCATTTATTTCGTTGAACAAGATTTTCTTCTTCCTTTTTAGAATTCTATTTAGCAACTAAATTCAGCAATGCCATCTCTACAAAGCTCTCAAAAGTAGCTTATGTGATACTGTGCAGTTAAAGCGCTTAGCGGTTCTATTACGGCGATGATGCAAAAAGTTATAGTGGGGATATATAGGGATATTGTGGAAAAAAGCGGAGGCGCAAAATTCTTTATTAGATATAAAATCAAATATCTAAAGTTAAATTATTCTCATTCTCGCAACATTTATGTAGGAAAAAGAAATATTGTTTAATATTATATAACAAAATCGAAGAATATCATGATTTATACAGACTAGATTTGGTGACTAAAACAAATTTCTAACTTATATTGAGCACTTCTGCCTTATAATTAGATCTTTACTCTTTGTTGATTTGGTTCACAAGAGAACTGGTCAACTCAATCTTTATATATTAATGTTACTAAAGAGAGTGATAAAAAGCTTTGATTTGTCAGGTATAGTGGAAATAGTAGGGCTTAAAATGGATCTACTATTTAATAGCGTTAAATTATAGCATAGCGGTTGAAGAGCACTATGCACTATAGCGGGGATTTCACGGGGCTTTAGCAGAATTTTAACCGCGCAACTTTATTGAATGACTAGTATTTTCGTATCGGAGGATCATAAATATTATTTTTAAATTCATATGAGGTCGTAACTCTATAATTTTGGAAAATGCCTGATAGGGATATTTCCTATATTTAGATATTTTCCGGACGATTTTACCCTTGAAAACTTGTAACGACGATAACTTTTTATAGAAGATGAACTAGCATTTGAGACCACTTCCATTGGAAAGATAGGATGGTTTTCATTTTCATAGAGTAAGCATAATAGCGATTTGGACTTTCAGACTCGGGGATATGGTTGTTTGGAGATTGACTGTTTTTTGAGTAGTTAATGGATAATTAGTGAGGTTTGAGGGCAAGCCCGCTAATCTATTTCACATTTGGAGGCTATAATAGGTTGAACCATCATCCCTAAATCATTTTTTCCACTTTGCAAATAGATCTAAACTCTCATTAACCCATTCTTCATCCAAAATTTACTCTTTTCTCCTCCAAATCAAGTCTAAATCATATATTAAAGGTACAGTAGCAAAGGGATTCATTAGACTTCTTTAAATCAACATTTTTGGGGAAGAAAATTTTGATCTTTACTATTCATTTTTGGATTTGCCTCGATTTGCGTGCAAAACTTAAATTTTGGAAGGTTTAGTGAGTGATTTATTATCTCTCACCTTATTATATATGTTTATGGATTTTATCCTGTTTGGATCTATTTATGAAGTTAAAATATGGTTTATTGCTGTTTAAAACCCTATCTATAGTAAGAACGTGAATAAATGGATTTTAGTGTTCTAAACATATTATTTGGATATGTGTTTGCCTTGATATATGTTAGGCTATGTTAAGACAACTTGTATGATGATTGTTATGATTGATTGTATGATTTGCATGTTTGAATATTGTTTGATGTATGTTTATATGCTTTTATGGTTGAAAATGCTCATCGGAGCGAACTAGTGGTAGGAACATGAAACAAGACTTTAACGGGTAGGCTTGAGGAAGCTAGAAGTCATACCGATGCTAGTGGAAGACACACAGGTTGAAGAATGAAGTGTAGTGATAAAATCATCATGATATTAGAGTTATGAGAAATTACAGCATTTATGTTTGGCGCTGGTGTCCGCTGATGTTCTGCTCGGAGTCGACTCAGTGTCTGGTGGTGTTATGCTTGGTGACCGAACAAGTTTGTTATTCGATGTTTACTTGGTTTCCGTAGGTAGTTAGATTTAGACCAGCTTGGTATTCGGTGGTGCTTTGTTCGATGACCGAGCAGGTTTTGCCGGTGGTTGCTTGGTGTCCAAAGGTAGTTTGCTTCAAGCCAGCTTGGTGTTCGATGATACTCTGTTTGGTGACCGAGCATGTTTTGCAATTTTAGGGTTACTTGATGTCCCATGTAATTTGCTTTGAGTCAGCTTGTTCGGCACAAAACAAGATTCCCAATCTGGTGCTTAGAGTCATGCTCGACGTTTTTGTGAGTTAGCTTGGTCAGCACCCAAGCAAAATTTTCCGTTTGGGTTTTTGTGTTGCTTGGAGTCATGGGATGGGTTTCTTGGGGCTTGGCTCGGGTATAACCAAACAAAAAATGAAAGTTGGGAATTTCATTTTGGCGCAACGGTACTTTGGGGATTTTTTCGTGGCGTGTTCCGGGGTTCTTAGGGGTGATGTGGAGTGGAGTTATCAACCCAAGACCGCTACAGATGTGGGAAGTTTTCTTGGATCGAAAGGATAGTATGGACGTTTTATCAAGGACCTCTCTAAGGTAGCAGCACTGTTAACCAACCCAACGAAGAAGAATCAAAATTTTATTTGGGATGCAAGGTGCGAGCATGCATTTGTGAGTCTAAAGGTGAGGTTGACGAGTGCACCAATGTTAGTCATTCGAAGGAGGAATGAGGAGCTTACAATATACACAGATGTCTGTGGTATTGGACTAAGTGCAGTGTTGATACAGAAGGGAAAGCTTCGCCTACGCTAGTCTACAACTGAAACTGCATGAGAAGAAGTATTTAACTCATGATTTAGGGTTGGAGGCAATAGTGTTCGACTTAAAGATATGGAGGCGTTATTTTCTTGTGGAGAGGTTTGAGTTGTATACTGGCCACAAATCATTAAAGTATCCATTCTTCCAGAAGGACCTTAATCTTCATCAACAACGATGGTTAGAGTTCCTAGCCTCATATGACATTAATATTTCCTATGTGCCTAGGCAAGGGAATTGTAGTCACTGATGCATTGATCAGGGGACATGCTAACTTAGGAGCTATGTTCCTAGTTGGAAGCAGTTGGAGTTTATCGTCGACAATGATTTTAGACATCGATGTGAGCTAGAGCCGAAAGTGTTAGCTAGCTTGATGATTAGACCTGCCTTGATTGAGTAGATCTGTGCTAGTCAAATGTGAGACGCTAGACTAGCAAAGATCATGGCAAAGATATAGGAAGGAGCAGAGTCTAACGAGATGAAGTAGTACGGGCTCGACCATGATGGTTGGCTCAGCGAGGATGTGAGATTGTTTATTTCTGATGTTAAAGGGTTAAGGGATGAGGTGCTATATGAGTGCCATCATTCGAGATTGACTATACATCTCAGCAGTAATAAAATGTACCGTTATATGAGGCGGACATTTTTTTGGGAAGGGATAAAGAAGGGCGTTGGGATTTTCATCTTGAAGTGCATAAAATGTCAATTGGTAAAGGCAAAGCAGAAGAAGCCAACTAGTTTGCTACAATTGCTCGAGATTCCCTAGTGAAAATGAGAACAGGTTTCGATGGATTACAGAGGACCTAAGGAGGGTATGATAGCATCTGATCATAGTCGATAGATTGACGAAGAGTGCTAGATTTATACCCGTAAATTCTAGTAGAACTACATCCAAATTGGCCGAGTTGTATGCAAAGTGGGTTGTGTGATTCCATGATGTGCCGAAGAACATTGTGAGCAACTGAGACCCTTTCTTCACTAGTGGGTTTTGGAAAGGCTTACAAGAGGTATTGTGACGGAGCTGCATCTCAATACATCTTGTCAACCTCAAACAGATGGGCATACCAAGAGGTTGAATCATATCTTGGAGGTTCTTTTGTATGTTTACATTCTCGATTTTAGTGGCTCATGAGATGATCATTTATTCTTCGTAGAATTCGCATACAACAACAATCATCAGTCCAACATCGGTATGGCACCATTTTAGGCATTATATGGTCAACCGTGCAATGCTCCTTCATGTTGGTGGAAGTGGGTGGGAAACTAATACTTGGGCAAGATAAGATTAGAGAGACTTCAGAGAAGATCGAGATAATTTGGCAATGAATGAAAGCTGCTCAAGATAGACAGAAGAGCTATGTTGATAGAAGAAGGTATGACTTAAAGTTCTTCATCGGTGATATGGTGTTTGTCAAGATAATGTTGTTCGATTCGGTACTGTGGGGAAGTTGGCAACGAGAAACATTGGTCCATTTTCGATACTTGAGAGGATCAGAAATCTAGCATATAGAGTCGACTTATCTCAGAAGATGATGGGCATGCACAACGTGTTCCACTTCTCTCACTTATGGATGTTTGTGCATAGCTCAAGCATGATAGTTGAACCAAATCAGCTTGATGATATTGAGATTGAACTAGAGGTTTTGAGACCTTATAGGCATATTCGTATCGTCGAACATGATACGAAACAACTTAGAAGGAAGATGGCAGAGCCTGTGAAGGTTCGGTGGAGTGCGAGCGAAAGCGATTATGCTTGAGAGACCAAGGGAAGCATGCATATCGCTTATCCGAAGCTCTTTACTTGGTAAGACTTTTGTTTATTGTATTTACTTTCACTTTCAATATCATATAAGGTAGTTTCATATCTAGCATGCTACGGTAGCATAGATATCATTTCCTACCTCTATGTGCACATTTGATGTTTGATATGTTTGCTCATGGATATTAGGCATGAGGGGTAGCTATATTTGATTTCACCTTGGTTGTGTTGGAGATTTTGGAGGCAAAATTCCTAAAGGGGAGAGAGTGTAACGACCCATATTTTTCAAATCGAAGGACCGTAAAATTTTATTTTTAAATTCATATAAGATCATATGACTTTATAACTTTGGAAAATGCATATCAATGATATTTCCTATATTTAGAATTTTTCTAAATGATTTTAACCCTGAAAATTTGTAACAGCTATAACTTTTAATAAAAGCCGAATTAGCATCCGAGACCACTTCCGTTGGAAAGATATGATGGTTTCCCTTTTTTAGAGTGGTCGTAATAGTGATTTGGATTTTTTGGCTAGGAGATATGGCTGTTTGAAGATTGGCAGTTTTGGATATGCTTAGTGGGTGATTTGTAAGGTTTGGAGGCAAGCCCACTAATCCATTTCGGGTTTGGAGGATATACTAGACTGAAACATCATCCCCAAATCAATTTTACTAGTTCTCAAATAGATCTAAACTCTCATTAACTCATTCTACATCCAAAACCTCCTCTTTTCTCCTCCAATTCAAGTCTAAATAATTGATTAAGGGTAAATTATTAAAATGATTCATTAGAAATCTTCAAATCTATATTTTTGGGAAGGAAAATTTTGATCTTTGCTGTTCATTTTTGAATTTTCCTCAACTTGCGTTCAAAATATGGAATTTTGAAGATTTGATGAGTGATTTCTCATCTCTTAACTTATTATATATGTACGTAGGTTTTAACATGTTTTGGATCCATTTATGAAGTTAAAATTATATTTATTTTAAAACCTGATCTATAGTAAAATCATGAATAAATGGATTTTTGGTGTTGTAGACATGTTATTTGGATATGTGTTTGCCTTGATATATGTGCTATGTTAATGATGTTGTTATGATTGATTATGTGATTTGCATGGTTGAATGTTGTTTGGTGCATGTATGGTATCTGTTTGTATGCTTGTATGGTTGAAAACACTCATCGAAGGGAACTAGAGGTAGAAATCTTGAAATCGGACCTCGATGGGTAGGCTCGAGGAAGTTAGAAGTCATATCGATGATTTCGGAAGGCACATGGGTTGAAGAATGGAGCATAGCGATGAAATCGATGCTTAACTGAAGTTTTGGAGAGATTACAACATTTCTGTTCAACACTTAGTATTCGGTGATGTTCTAATTGGAGTCGACTTGGTGTCTAGTAGTGCTATGCTTGGTGACCGAACAAGTTTTATTGTTCGGCGGTTGCATCGTGTCTATAGGTAGTTTGCTTGTGGCTAGCTTGGTGTTCAATGGTGCTCTATTCGGTGACTGAACAATTTTTGCTATTCGGTGGTTGCTTGGTGTCCATAGGCAGCTTGCTTTGGGCTAGTTTGGTGTTCGGTGATGTTCTTTTTGGTGACTGAACAAGTTTTTATGTTCGGCGGTTGCTTGTTATCCAAGGGTAGTTTGCTTCAAGTCAGCTTGGTCGGCACCGGAACAAGTTTCTCTGTCCGGTGCTTGGAGTCATGCCCGACGCTTTTAAAAATCGGCTTGGTCGGCACTCGGGCAAGATTTTTTGTTCTAGTTTTTGTGCCGCTTGGAGTCATAGAAGGGGTTGCTTGAGGCTTGGCTTGGGTATAACCGAACAGAAAATGAAAGTTGAGGATTTTCGTCGTGGCACAATAATACTTCGAGGATTTCTTCATAGTATATTTTAGGGTTCTTGAGGGCGATGCGAAGTGTGGTAGGAGACTCCAAATGACTTGGTATGACCTTGGGTTTCGTGTAGCAACTAGCAAAGCTATGGCATAGTGCTTTGACATGACGACTTTGAAACTTCGGTATGATGGAACTGTGACTTACGGTAGGCGTCTAGAGGCATTATAAAGATAAAGAATCGATGCGGTGAATAACTATAGCATCTGGAGATGGACCGAAAGGACAAGTTCCGCGTGATAGCTCATAGAGTAGAACATAAGGCCATGATGCTTATGAGTGGTATAGGGTAGTCTGCATGTACCCATATTTCAAACATCTACGTGTGTCAAGTCCCTAGCTATATGCATGGGCACAAGTTGAGCATCTGTGAGGTGGTTCAACTATCAGTACGTACACTAAGGGATTAATGGCTGTGGATGTGGCTGTGATGCTCATTATGAGGACAAGGTAGTCTATGTGTACCTATGTATTTGGATGTTTGCACGTGTCTAGTCTCTAGCCATCTATGTAGGCAATGAGTTGAGCGTTTGTTAGGGTTATCGTATATCTAAAGTACTTGAGTGAGAGATGCAAGGTTGTGTGATGGATGTTATGCTTGTTATGTGCTTGAGATATTATATGATACCCTATATCCTATATTTTCCACTTATGATTGGAGTTTAGCATATATTGTGTTTATGTGATGAATCTTTGGATGCGGTGACCGATCTGGTATGGTTCTTCATATCTTATGTCCATACTGACTATTTATGGATTTTATAGTATTTTTTAGATGATGTATCGCTCACACCAGACTGTTATATGACCCGAGGTTTTATGCTTTGCTTCTTACCATCTCGGGTACTCTTAAATGAGAAGATTAGGGATGGCAGGTCTGGGTAACACATGGAGCTATACAGAGTACGAGCATGAGGCTGTAGTTTCATATATCCATACTTCGAAGCTTACTATCACTTATATTCCACTGTGCAGTACTATGAAGCTATGTCAGTACTTGTATTTGGAGAGATAGTTGTAGAGTTTATTTTGGAGGCTTGAGATGTATAAACTCTTTTATTTTAGTTTTTGCGTGATCTGTGAACCTGATGCACTTTGGTGTTCTTATTTATGGGTCATTTGATTATACCACTATCTCGCACCGTTTCACCTATTTTACATATATGTTATCATATTATATTTTGTCTATGCACTGTGAGATGTTCTACAGGTTTCGTTTTTAGATTTTTTTTACTTTATACACTTGGCTATCGTCCTGCATCGACTGGATACTTCCACAACACATTATACATGTATATTAGCTACCGGAGGTGTAGGACGGTTGTCACATGTAGGTACATGACTCATAACTATATCTCTTAAAGATTTTTTCAACCCTTTTTCAAATTTTGTCACCTTTTTCATTGGTGTATTAATGAGATCTAGTCCATATTTCGCCAAGTGGTTGAATTCCTTAATATATTCTTTAACACTTTGGTCTGCCTGCTCTAAATGAATGAACTTCTCATGTTCTACTCATCACTCAACTTTAGATATGAACTTGAATTCGGAACATTTCCTGAATTCAATCCAAGTAATCTAAATTTAACCTGTCTCTGCAGTTGTAATGCCCCACCAGTTCAAGGTCTCTTCTTGTAAATGTCATGAAGCCAACTACCTCTTCATCACATCATCTATGCATAATGTAGCAAATATCCTATCATAAAATCTCATCCACGTCCATATCTTAATAAATGATTTGATTCTTGTATACTTCTTTCCACCCAAACTCTACAAATCCCGACATAGTTTAGGAAAATCCAAAGTAGGTGGAGGGGTAGGAACTACACCATGTGTTGGAGCCATGGGTCCTTCATTAGGGTTAATCTCAGTCGGGCCTCTCCTCTAAAGATACCGGGGGAACCATACCAGAATTTTCATGTCTAAAACTTCAACTGCTCCCTTACCAGAACTATTTACAATTCGATTACTCATTTCCAATTATCTATAAACAAGAATCATTAACAAATTTCTCCAGATAATAGTAAGCATTACTGGAATAATATGTGTGTGTATCCATACAATATATATATATATATATATATATATATATATATATATTAAAAGATACAAGTATGCTCTCTCAATACACGTCTAATCCCTAAAGAAATATAAACTTAGGCTTCAATACCAGTTGTAACAACTCGCCTTTCAACATCAATTCAACATCTAAAGGCAATTTTTCAACTCGCGGTGTGTCAAGAAGGAAGGATCATTAGGTTGAGATAGTTTGCATGATACAAAGACAAACATAAACTTTAAATTCTATACTTTCAGATCTCACGGTAGAAGTAATAAAACATATATAACCGAATAAACCAAATATTTCTACTTAAACAAACAGTGGCCAATTATAGGAAACAAATTGGGGAAGGTTACCGATGAACAATTCAAAAGTAAAAAAAAATCCGACTAGTACAATAAGATATAGATAAAATGAGTGAAAATAAAATAATTCTAGCGCATATGGTCACTTTCTTCACATATCTTTGTCCAGTCACACCACTCTTCTACCCTATTAACATGTAAAGTAGGTATATAAAGGAAAAAGAAAGAAGGGGGTCAAACATAGTCTGGTGAGTAAGAAATATCACCAATGGCATGACGCTAGTAGACGGATAATTAACATTTATAATCTACACAGTCTAGTCATGTTTACATGAACACACAGACACAAATATATATACATACAATATATATATGTATGTATGTATGCATGTATCTATGTATGTATATATGCACATCCAATAAGTTAGAGAACTTATATAGTATAGGATAACAACTTATAATACATCCAAAAATCAATAACGGCCCGCATGGATTTCACTCAAATGTCGGACATTCCAAAACTGGGTAAACCTAACAATATATCAAGTATACAATCTCGATGGTAAACCACTTATATAATTATACTACTATAACTCATTGGGTGTACAGTCTCGATGGTAAATTACCTACATAATTGCACTACCATGTCCTACACTTATATTGTTCAACTGATAACATACATGGATTGAACAAATCAATTCTCCCACAAGTACATCGACCGACAAGACGTAGACCCCACTATATTAATATCTAGATTCTCTCGACCTATATACTAAAACGTGCGACTAATTATATAAGCAATCTAAATACACTACAATTACATGCCTAAGCCAAATTTCACATTATACAATGTTGGAACATGTTATGGAACTCCAGCATGACGAAGCAGTAGGATAAACTAACTCAACATACATTACAAGGCCAACACTAGGTCCAGGTTCAAGGAACATTGGCTATAGACATTTGGTTGACCATTCAAGATCAAATAGTTGACCATTCGTATTTATATATTTTTTCTACTTAACACATCATTCAACTGATTTAAAGGGATCAACCAACTTTTCGCTTGTTCGGTGGAGTAATGACCTTTGTTCAATCGATCGTTCTAGCATTACTTTGCACTATTTCCTTTTGGATTCCTAGTATATGCAATCGGTTGGCTATTGAGTCTTGGTCAGTCGACTATTTGCCTATTATTTCTTTTTAGCACTCAAATCTTCATTGCTTTGTCCAATTTTACTCGTTTCATCATTTTGCCATCTTCATTGACTTCGAGCATGGCTTCTGTTTCATTATTAGTTCATTTTAACACTTATTCATAATATAACATCTTTGATTCACTCACAACCATTAACTCATTAGTTGCAATTATAACTCATTTTCAATACTATAACAAGGTCAATCATTATACTAGCCTCTAAATGTAATTTATCTACTAACTTACCTGAAATAATCAAGTTGGATGCTCAGGTGTCAAAAAATTGCAAATATATAACTCGGGAAGAGTTAAAAGCTCTTCCATGATGATTTTTTTCCCTTGTCTACAACTGGTGCAACGCTTGATCTAGAAACGACTCAAGTACGTAAGTTGGAACAATATGAGTAGCAGTCTTAGGCAAGGTTGGACACTCTCTATTCATGTGCCCAGGTTAGTTGCAGTTGAAACATTTAATCTTGAAGATTTTCACCCTGTAGTTATTTGATTTGTGCCTTCTCATATTGCACCTTCTAAATTTAACTTTCCATTTTTTCGCTTTGCCATGAGCATCTCTGCCTGCTTCACTCTTGCATTTACTCCGCTGAACTAGCTTTTCTTCTTCCTTCTTAGACATTTCTTTAGCAACTAAATTCAGAAATGTCATCTCTTCTAAGCTCTTAAAGTAGCTCCTGTAGGTAATGGCTCAAAGCTATATCTCCCAAAGATTTGTTCAAGCCTTTAGAAAATTTTGTTGCCGTTTTCATCGGTGTATTAGTGAGATTTTCGTTGTATTTTACTAACTGTTAGAATTCAATAATACATTTTTAACATTTCGGTTTCCCTTCTTTAAATGAATAAATTTCTCCATTTCTGCTCGCCATTCAACTTCAGATATGAAGTTGACTTCAAAACGTCTTCTGAACTCAGCATTAGTAATCTCAGTTTCCTCTGTCTGTATAGTGATAATGTCCTACCAGTTTAATCTCAGTTTCCTTTGTCTATACAATGACAATGTCCCACCAGTTTGAGGTCTCTTCTTGCAAGTATCATAAAGTAAACTACCCTTCATCGCATCATCTATGCCCATCATAAAAAATTCCTATCACAATTTCTCATCCACATCCGAGGCTCAATAAATGATTCAGTTCCCATATACTTCTTTCCACCCAAACTCACCAAATCCCTTCGTAGTTTGGGAAAATACTAAGTAGGTAGAGGAGCAAGAATGACACCATGTGTTGGTGTGCGGGTCCTTTAATGGGGTTAATCTCGATCTAATCTCTTCCCTGAAGATACCAATGGAATTGTACAGGAATGTTTATGTCCGGAACCTCAGCTGCTCCCTCAAAAGAACTATTTCCAGTTTGATTTCTTATTTCTTATTATCTACAAATATAAATCATTAGCAAATTTCCCTAGATAATAGTAAGCGTTGCTAGAATAATATATGATTGTATCGTTCTATACCTATATGTATATATATATCCGTGTGTGTGTATAATTCAAAATATATAAGTGTGCTCTCTAAATACATGTCTAATCCCTAAAGAACTATAAACTTAGGCCCTGATACCAGTTGTAATAACCTGCCCTTCAGGGCACACCGGTTCAACACCTAGAAGTGATTTTCGAACTCATATTGTGTCAAGAAGGATGGATTGCTAGGTTGAGATAGTTTGAATGGTACAAAGATTAACATAAATTTCATACATCTATTCTTATAGATCTTACAGCAGATGGAACAAAACATATATGACTGAAATAAACCAAATATTTATGCTTAAAGAAATAGTGACGAAATGTAGAAAACAAACTAGGAAAAGTTATTGATAAACAGCTGAAAAGACATATAAATATATGTCTGACTTGTACAATAAGATATAGGTAGAATAAGTGAAAATAAAATAATTCCAGTGCATATGATCACCAACTCCACGCATCTTATTCCAGTCATACAATACTACTACCATATTAACCTGTAAGGTAACTATAAAAAGGAAAAAGAGAGAAGGGGTTAGACATAGTTTGGTAGGTATGGCATGCTGTTAATGGGCAGATAAATTAACATTCATAACAATCTATTCATGTTTACCTAAACATATACATTTGCATCCGACAAGTTAGAAAACTTATACAATATAGGACACAGACATATAATACACCTAAAATTTGATAACTACACGCATGAATTTCACTCAAAGTTCAGACATCCAAAAACCAAGTAAACCTAACAATATATCAAGTACACAATCCCGATAGTAAACTGCTTATATAATTATACTATCATAACACATTATGTATATAGTCTCGATGGTAGACCGCCTACACAATTACACTATCATGTCCTACACTCTTTATTGTTCAATTGATAACATACAGGGATCAAATAATAAATCAACTCCCCTGTAGGTGCATTGACTGACACGATGTAAATCCTGTTATAGTAATTAATATCTCCATTCTCCTAACAATCCACACACTAAAATATACGACTCATAGCACTAACAATAACGATATAAGCATTCTAAACGCGATACAATCACATGCCTAAACTAAGTATTATGTTATACAACGTGAGAATGTCCTGTGGAACTTCAACAACTTGAACCAGTGGGGATAACTAGCCCCGCATATTACAAGTCCTGTAGCAGGTCCAAGTTCAACGAATGTTGGCTACATGCATTCAGTCGACTGTTAAGATCAAATAACTAACTGTATGTCTATCTATATTTTTTCTGCTTAACACATAAAAGGGATCAGTTGACTGTTCGCCTGTTCAGTCGATTAGTGACCATTATTCAGTCGATCATTCTAGCACTATTTTACACTATTTCATTTTGAATTCCTACTATTATTGAGTTTTGTTCACTCGAGTATTTCCCTACTACTTCGTTTCAGCACTCCAATCTTCTTTGTTTTATCCAATTTTGATCGTTTCCTTGTTTTTCTTTCTTCTCAAACTTCGAGCATGACTTTTATATTAGTATCAGTTCATTTTAACACCTATTCACGTTAATTAACATTTTTTTAATTCACTCGCGATCTAGGATTAATTAATTGCAATTATAACTCATTTTCAATGAACTTTATTAATATTATCACATATATCCTACTACGATCAATATTTTTGATATCCTACTTCCATTCATCACAAATGAATGTATAACTACATTATCAAACTATACTACATGGTTTAGGGTGCTTTCCATATCCAATAAACCCTCCCCCAATTAATGTCAATTTTTGTTATTAAGATAATGATTTAGGATTCCTCTAATTATCAATCTAACTATTGATAATAATAAATCATCAAATCAGTCCTAATTCATTTTGTTAACCTTGATTAGGACATAAATCTAACTTATTGCATATATAGCCATATAACGCTTCATAGCTAGGTAAACATCGCTCACCTAGAATTTCTGATTTAATTGAATTTTATTAAAATCTCTAAGCTTTCTCATCTGATCTGATTTACCTTTATTTTGAGTTGGTACTAACTAGATTTAGGTTCTCTCGCTTTACTATTCCTTTGATACTTTATTTGATTGATTTGCAATTGATTTTAGGTAGAAAAGTATAAATTTCAGGTTAGGGATCTATGAAAGCTATGGAACGAAGGATAAAGAGAAATTCGAATCCTAAGATCAAATTCCTAGCCTATTTAGGCTTTCGATCCGTTCGGCCCAAAAAGCATGTTACGGTAAATAGTCCATGTCACTTTCATCCAGCATCCATTTTCAACATTTTATATATAAATTTAGGGTAGAAAAATATATATGATGTAATAGTGAAGTTAGATCTCCCAAATTTCTTAATTTATAAAAAATATGTTTCTGTATTTTATGTAAAATTACGAAAATGCCATTTTTAAGTTGATTGTTTATTTTTATTAAAACTTGGAGTATTGTATCCTAGCCGCTTAATGTATAGATTATCCATTTAACTTATTTAATGATTTAAATTAGATTTGACAGAGCAAAAATATAGAAAATATGTATATAATTTCTTTTTTCCCTTTTGCCATTGGAGTTTCTCAAATATTCAAAATTTTAAATTGAAACCTTAATGTTCATCAGAATTGGAATTATCATAATTTCAGGTTTAGACTTTTTAATTTTCAAATTCAAAGCAAAAATGTAAGGCCTTGTTTGGCCGTCCTTTTCAGTTTTGGGTTTCTCTCCGAATAAAAATATACACAACACATGTATTTTTGGAAGACAACTAATTTAGCAAATAAATTTAACATACAAAATAGGAAACAAATATATTTTCATTTTCGTGTTTTGAGAAATAATAAAAGCATAAAAAGCAATCTAGCCCCTCCGTCATTCCTCCATCGTGGTAATGGCTTAAAATTTCAATTTTTCTTCTCTACTTCCCTCGCATTTGCAATGCACATTGAAAATGAAATACATAAAACTCAAAATGGAATCAAACCAACCCTTAATTTTAAAAGTTAAATTTTGAATATAATCTGAACTTTCAATTCAAATTTTCAAAACTTAAAATTTCAAATTGTTACGACTAAAGTTCCATGTGACCATTGAGTAATAATAAGTCATTGAAATGTTATTCAAATCCAAATTTATATGTAAAAGTATAATCTGTTATTTGGTACACATCATTGGATCTGGGCCAGTACGCAGTGGGTTAAATAGGTAAAATTCAAAAAAATTATTCCATTTTGAATCTTATTGGGCCTACGAAGTCTAAATTTATTTAGAACTAATTTAAATTAATTATAAATAAAATCGATATTTTATTTAATTTGTAAATAATTTTTATCCTAATGTTATATTTGTATTACATAATATAACATGCGTATCATATATACGTACGTGTATGTGCGCATACAACATATATAGTATACATGGTTTAAAATGGCTGTGTATAAGTGTTGGGATTTACACCGCGACGAACATATTAGCCCTACCATGTAACGACCCAAGTTCCAGTAGGTTCGGATTTTTCGCAAAAATGCTGAAACCCAAATCCACTGAAGCCTGAGTTGGGTGTTTGGTATCCATGAAATAGGCAAAGATAAATATATCAAAGCTCAAATAAATATCTCACAGCAGAACTAACTAAAATATAATAGTAAGCAAATACTCACCAAGGTAATAACACTTTCTAAACAACTGTCACAAAGCTGGAAAATCTCTACCATCTATCTAACCTGTGGGATGATATGAGGAGAGGTTCAGAACTAAAGTTCTAGTGAATGGACAAATTATACACTTCTAAGAATAATTCTACATATACCGTTCTATTTTCATTTTCTGTTATGTTAGGTTTATTGGGTTTATAATACTCTCGCCTCTGTGTGTGAATCGTACCCATCTACTCCCTAGTAGATTAAGACCTAATAACCAATACACACACACACATATGTAGCTACATGCCCTAAGGCCGCATCGGTCTTAGGTACTACCCGTAGTACCTTTCGTATCCTCTTCGAAAAGAACTCAATCATCTCGCTACTAGAGCGTTCTGTAACTACGTCTATAAAGGACAACTTCGTCAGGCTTACAATACAGATGTTCCATCGTCTACTATGAAAACGTGAAACTGCATCCACACTAGCTTATACTAGTGCTCCGATGTCCACAATGTACCACCCAGTGCGTACCTTGAGAACTGCACGTAATCGTTCTGTCTACTCCCTAAACTCCACCAACAAGGTCTACCTTGTATGGAACTCAGTCGGGGATTTTCAATATCTATCAAGGTCTGCTTCGTTAGGCTTACAATACAGATATTCTACTTGGTCTGTCTCTTTTCTCATCGTGGCTATGGCCCCACGCAGCCCCCCTCAAATAACAGAAAGACCTTTCAAGTGCTAAATGGTTGTGCCCTACTGCAAACAATCTAAACATCCAATTAGCTATGCCTTTATCCAATGTCTCGATAGTGAAAGAATCATTGGCCTGTTGGTTTAACTCGAGTCTTTTCCGAACTCGCTCTGACTGATGATGGCCGATATCCGCATGCGACTATCCTTATAGGTTCTGCCCACTATAACCTACTCGCAAACTAGAGTACGGTGTCATACGAATATCCTACTCCATCATTAACCTTTTGACTACCTACAAAGGTCCGCTTCGTTAGGCCTGCAATGCAAAAACAATCAAGGCATACTCTCTTGATTGAACACCTACAGACATGCCTCCGGGGGTGCAGCTTCGTTCGGCCTACCCCAAAGGGCCATCCTAGAGTATCCTCACGTCCCGTTGAAGTCTCGTACTTCCTTCTAGTCCAAAATAACTAAGTTGGACGTGCTCTTTCTGTACTAAAAATCTGCGATGAACTGCTTCGTTAGACTCTTTATCCAGATTCCCTTCGGGCTACTCCAAACGCACCTTACCATTTTATTAGACCCTAGTCTAATCTTTTATTATGAGTTTAGTTTACTTTTCTTATTCTGTTGGCTACTTATTTACCCTAATCAGTATGCCCAGCCCCACCCATGTGTGAGACCATTAATCTTAGACCTGAAAGGGAATGCTGCCAGTATGAGCCACTTCTATTATTTTTGCTTATTAACTTAGTCCATGATCTAAGTTTGATAAAATAAGCCTCTTCTATTTCTTTCTTTTTAATTATAACCTACGTGTTACAATTATACTTACAATTGTCACTTTTATATTCTTTTCTTTCTTTTATAACCTACATGTTATAAATGTAATTGCAAATGTATTTTTTCTATTCTAGTCTGTCTTCTTTTATTATGATACTAAATTCTCTTTAGTTCTCTTATATTATATGACTGTCTTAGTTTGGGACTACGTCTAACTGTCACAAATTACTTTTCACAATAACTGCTTTACTTTTTATTCTACTATTACGTAGTAAATGCATATCTAGTCACATTTTCTGTTTATTATTCTAGTCTTGTCAAATATTTAATTTTATTATTTCCACTTCTTTGATTTCTTTAACGCTTCATGTTATTCTCTTTTATTCTAGAAAGTAGTTCTATTCTATTTGGTTGGTTACAAAAACTTCACTAAAATTCATTTCCATATTTTAATACTGAATAATGCCATAAATAATAACTCGTAACTGCAAGATATTTCTTTTATTGTTCTTTTAATTGTTAGATAATGCAAAATATAGTAATGTCTCTATTTTGCACTAGTTTCATTTTTCTTGCTTTTATACTTGCAATTACGTTTACCGTTTTTCTTACAATATTAAACTATGGAAATGTATTCCCTTTTTTAAACCAGCCAAATAATCTATCACTAACTTCCAAATCAATTTAGTAGATGTCTCCTTTTTATTTCATTCCATAAGTTTTTAATATAATTTATTGTAAATTTCTCATTTTTAGGCTTATGCCTTTCTCTATAATTTTTAGGCCTGATATTACTTATATTTAATTGGATTCCTTTCTTTTCCCATGTAAATAACATTTAAATATAAGTACACTTCTCTTACAAAATTTACAGTTTCAACATAACTAACTAGCAGAACTAATTACTGAAATTAGTTCAAATGCTGAATTAAATTATTTAACGGGAATTTAATGATAATATTTATCATCAACATAAAAGATATATATTTTAAATGCACTCACTTGAAAAGAAAACACTCTAAATTTCAGATCCGATTCTTAGCCCAGTTCTATTACCCGTAGCCTTTCCCTTTGCAATCTTATTTGGATCCACAAAACGAAATTTGTATGAATTTATAAATCAGGATCTAATTGAAGAAAAATAAACAAAAAAACAAAATAAAACTAAAAAATCACCTCATATGGACAGCTTAGTTTGGACATCTCTTTTCTAGAACTACAGTTTCTACCTCCAAATTGCAAATCAGAAAACGTAAATCTAATATATTTGATTTCTGAAGAATTGGAGGAGAAAGAAAAGTGATAGGCTTTCGTGCCCATTCGAAAAAATATGGGTTTGAAGGCTAGCCCTACACGTTTATTTATAGAGAGCCAAAGCAATGTCGTCCGTTCATTTAAAGCGATTGAAATCTATTCGTTAAAAACAATCAAAATGCGTCAGTTTTGATATGTCTAGCCTTTTAGTTTTATACGTATTAATTTATTTCCTCTATTTTTAAACATTAACTTTTAACAGTTTCATATTCATTCTAATTAATTTCCATCATTTGCAAATTTAATTCCCTTTATAACACATGTTTATTTTGAAATTCATACATTGCTAATTAATGTAAATTATTTTCCTTAATTAGCTGATTTGATTAACATTGCCAACTAATGTTAATTTATTACTTCTAATTGCTGATGTCAATTAATTTCCTTTTTGACACGCGTCTATTTTGAAATTCAAACGCGTGTTATTTTTGGAATTTATATGTGCATATATTTATAAACAAATTTATTTACGCACATTTACACGCATAATTATTTTTCGATACGGAACTTCGAACGTCGATAACTTTTTCATACGAAGTCCGTTCGAGGCATATTATATATGTAAATTAATCAGAAAGTCACCACGAATACAATGATATAAGTTTCAAGGCCATATTCTAACAATTCCAAAAAGCTCATTTTCATTGTTTATAATTATTTAATTATCTGAAATGTGGGGTGTTACACACCATATACATATTTGTTATCTAATATACATATGTATATATTATTTTAATAAAATATGAAATTATCTTTGTAAAATATAAATATTTAGATACGCATACACATATTTGACATTATAATACAAAATGACTGTAAATGTTAATACATATATCCTGAATTTAAATTTCAAATCAAGATTTGCACAATAAAATATATACTAATTTTATATTCAAATCACCATATTAATATATATATATATATATGTGTGTGTGTGTGTATATTATATTTCAAAATTAAAAATTTGTGATTATTAAATACACACACACATATTAAACTAATACTTCGAAACTCCTCTCTTTACTGAAACACAACATTGGAAGAAAGAACTTTTGGTTAATGAACGCTTGCCAAACATGTAGCTGGACTTGGATGAAGGTTTTAAGTTTGAGGAGTTCATTCCTCCCTTTACTAATAATCAACATGTCCCTCAACAGTGTTGTTAGTTTTGGAATGAACCATGGGTTGCTCATGGCTTGTTTCTTTCCAAAACACTATTCTATCAGCAAATGTTACAATCTGGCATTCCCTTGTCTACCAAAGCTAGCCTCTATTTTCATGATGGTTTTCTGTCCTTGCCTTATTCTTCCGACCAAATAACCAGAGCCCTTTGGATTCATCTCCAATCCAATAGTTACGTTGTTCTCCTACAGGACCAGACAGTGTGGACCGACAAAGACAAACCTCATTCCATCAAGGTTGTGTATAATATCCGAGGTGGAGAATATGCCGAGATTTAAATGGAGTATAAGGATATGGATCTATCACTCTCCTCTTGAGGAAAATCTTCTGTTATGGAAGGTATTAAAACACGTTCTTCTAACCAAGGCCAAATTAATTACTATGGGGATGATCATCAACCCAATATGTGTTTTCTGTCTATGGGAAAACGAATGTTGTGGGCATCTATTTTTTAATTGTAGTGAGATATTTTTTCTATGGAGTAGGCTAATGGAAAAAGTTGGAAGGAATGATATGGTTAGAGATAGTGAGGAGGAATTGGAATATAATCTTCGAGGCTACAAGATGGAAAAGCACCAGGTCATATTTGATTATGCTTGTTTTAAAGAAATTCATAAGGAAGTGTGGGAAGAAAGAAGCAAAAGACAATCTCATATGATAGCTAGAGGTAGAAATGCCTTATGGAACGAACAATTGCATGAAATAAAAACAAGAATGAAGTATTTCCTATTTGGAATTGACGCTGCCAGTTTGTCTTCTATGCGTTAGGGTTGTGTTAAGTTTGTTGTGATCTGTTGTCCTTTCTGTGTGTTTTTTCATGTATTTCTTTGTGTGTTTTTGGTGTTTGTTTCATCTGGGCTAGAAGCCTGTTTTTAGCCCAAGTATTTTATTGTTTTTATGCAATAAAATTTGGCAGGGAACCAGTCAACCCCGCCAGCTTTGCTAAAAAATACTTCGAAATTGTATAAAAAATAACTATATATTTTTAATGAAAATAAATAGCTAAATAATTATATATTTGTACACACGCACATACATAAGTATTCGGCTAATATAATGTTTAACAAAATAATTTTTTTTATTAAAACTCGCGGTTTTAAAAATTGTTTTTTTATAAAGATTTCCATATGGAAATCGTTAAAAAAATTAATTTTGAAAACAACTTCATAACATATACATAGTTTTTAATAACTATTTATATGTATATCTTACAATATATATACATATATACTTTATATAAAAGTTAGGTATTATAATTAAAATAAATTATACATGTAAATATATAAATTAAATTAAATATGTGTGTGTGTTTATATTTAATTTCCAAAAACTATGATATAGATAAATTAACATAAAATGTATTTATATAATTTATATACTTATATTTTAAAACTATCACATATGTAGATTCATAATAATATACATGTCGTTTATAGTACTTGAATGACAGATGATCATAAATACGTATGTATGTATATATGTATAAAAAAATCATTATGTTTCTATGGTCTAGTTGCGATACGTTGAAACATTGAATCAGTTGACTCTTTGGATGTGTATCCAAAACTTCCAAAGAGAGCTACCGAACTAAAAGCACCAACCCTTGATGTCATGCTTTTATTTTTTTAAATTGCTTTGAAATGTAGAGGATGGAATATGGTATGGTCAGCCAGAAATATACGAAGAAGGAGCAGAAATTAGATGATCCAAAAGTGGGGTTTGAGGTTTTTAAATAGTGGAGATACAAAGGAACTAAAAGAGGATCAAGTTCAATACTTTCCTCTTACTATTTTACACCTTTTGAATCAATATTCAACCCCAATATCATAACCCTATGGCATGCATGCTTGCCTATCTCTCGGCCTCCAAACTTTTCAAACACAATCAAATAAATATGCATTTAAATATAATTTAAACTCACATTGATATCATATATTGATATGTGTGTTGTAACGACCCGTAAATTTTCAATGATCAAAATTGGATAAATTAATAAGATTTTTATGACAGCCCGTAAATCCGTACCCCTTGAATCAACACTATTCTACTTCTGTTAACTCAAGTGGCACAGAAATACGAACCATTTGGGTTTTTAAGAAGAAGAGATAGAAGAAGAAGAAGCTAAACAATGACAGAATCTCACAGTCGCAGCGGAGTAAAATATAATAGTAAATATAGATCTTTACACAAAATGAAATTTATACTAGTTTTGTACATCACATCATCAGAGTATCTCATACATCAACATCATCAATCAGACAAAACCATACAATCATAGCAGTGGAATATATATATGTATAGATAATACGTCTCGGACTCCAGCTCTTCTCCTGCTCCATAGTATCCTGTCCTGTACATATAATACTCGGTCTGACCCGAGCATTATAATAAAATAACACCCGAGTCAGTCTGGAATACCAGCTGATTATAATGCATCCAAATTGATTATTAAAGTTTTAAAAATCCTTTGAAAATAAAAAGCATCTCGTAAGACCATGCCACAAATAAACATGTCGGGTTTTTACCTTACGATAGCTAAAACACTTTTTATAGAAATCCTCTGATATTATATTAGGGTCTATTTACAAATACTTATAAAATGGCCGAAATTGTTACATGATTAAATTCCAGCTACTAGCCACAAAAGTGGGTAATACAAACAAAACTCGTAAAAGGGCTCGTAGGGAGAATGGATTTACAACAATGACTAGGCACTGGGGTACCACCTGTCACAGTACGGGGCCTAGATCACCGTACCGAGGACCACTCTCGATCCCCTGCAACACAAGGCCAGACCCATCCTTTACTGGACAGTTCCGAATAAGATCACCCCGCGGTTAGGATCAGCAACCGCACCACTAAGCCGAAATAAAAAGGGACATCTAGACAGGGATGACCTTACTCTCCAGTGGGGGCTACCCACGAAGCCTTTCTGCACATCCCCTGATTTTCAGTCATTCCCATTTGATGAGGCTTGAGGCTAAGCGTTACCTTTTAGAACATTTCACTTAGAATGCCCATCGCCCACTTGACGATGTTTCGCAAGCATTCGTCCATACAAGTCCGTCCCGGGTTCGAACGAAACCGAAGGCACTACTCCTACTACATCCATTTTGGAAATATCCTCAGAATTAGTAGAGACTAGCCCTTGCACTTCACTGCTCCATCTTCGACTCCGAACACGTTTTTCTACGAAACGTATAAACCGGATCGAAGTGGTTTTCGAGAAATTAATCTTGATCCCGGTCTCTTCGAAACGATCAACGCATTTGTCCAATATTGATAGTCGGTGATTTAACTATCAATTTATATTCATAAACATCCATAAGCATCCATCACACAATAAATAATTTCCACATTATTTATTTGCCTCAATATCTTTACAAGATATATTTTCAAATTTCAAAGCTCATTTGAGACAGTTCCCAAAGTTCTTCCTTTACAAGGTAAATCCTTTACCATTAATTCCCATTGGAAATAACCAAGTTCAAACAATTTAGATTTAAAAAAAGTTAAAACACTTTATTCTAAAATATACTGTAAAATATGTGAATTTACTACTAGTTATTTACTCAAAATATAATTTCAAAATATTTAAAGTAAAACTACTTTATAAGATATAACTTGATTTAAAATAAGGTTTTAGTTAAACTAAATTTTAAAAGTAGAGTTTAAAAAGATTAATACTCTTTTCAAATAACTTGGGTCAAAACTAGCCTTTGAATAAATTCCTTTTTAAAAATAATTACTAATGTATTCGCGAACAAGTGCTATTTAAAAATAATAATTTTCCAACAACTCTTTTAAACAAGTTTAAACTTTAAACTTTCTTTTAATAAAATCTGCTTAAAACTCGAACTTGGTTTTCCCAGGGAACACATTACCATTCAAACATCCCAAAATACCCTTCATATAAATCCAGCCGATTTATTTCATTTCAATTTATGTTTAATACATAAATTCCCAATCCCATGCTTAACATAACTTCTTTTGAAGTTCAAACACATTTTCCATTTCTGGAAATTCACTTTTAAATTATAGGTTTTAAACATTTTTTTTTTCTTTTTAAATAAACATTTTGGAGAATTCTTCAATCAAAACCATATTTACATTTTACTTAAATAAAATCCCAATGGAGAAAACGGCATTGCAAAATATACTATTCGCATTTAAACTTTAAATTTTATATTTGGAAGCTTCGTTACAACATATTTTAAATTTTCCGAAACATCATCAAATAACCCCATCGTTATTTCAAAACAAAATTTATAATTTCCATAGAATTCATTTCCAAAAATCTATACTTCACATTTATCGATTGATAAATTTTCCACTGTATTTAAAATCCCAATTTTACCCATTTTTATACATTTTTTTTCTTTTCATCCAAAACAGATTCCAATTTTTATATTCCTTTAAATTCTTAATTTATCAATTTCTTGATTTCTTTTAAACCCAATTTATTTTCTTTATAATTTACATTCTGAGTTTATAGTTTATCCAACAACATCAAAGTACAATTTAATTCCAAATTTATCAATCACAATATATAAACAAGCATCATCAATTATAAAAAATGATTACTATATTGTGAGGAATCCTGTTGGATCCCTCCAACCTGTTTTCCATACATCCACAAATATTAGCACAACAATATATATATATATACATATATATATATATATATCAATTCAGGCTGATATAATTAAACATTTCAACCAATCACACAATCATTTAAATATTAACTACTTAAACCAGCTAACATTCCAGATGTGAGTGAATTAACTCACCTTGGGTTTAGGCGAGCGTTCGAAATTTAAATTAAACCGAACGACGCTCGATTTAACTCAAATTTCTACTTGCCCGTAATTATCTCCGACCCACACCACCACGTAGTACGTGCTTCTGCGATTCCGGCGTCGCCAATTTCGTCGAAATCTGACAACGTATGTTCAAGTTACAGATTATTAAAGTTTGAATAGTAATTTAAAACAAATTACTTTTTTTTATTAATTACCAAAACAACGGCCCTTCCTGTACACCATCTTCCTCATGCACGCGAACATCAGGGAAAGCCGAACCCAATCATTCGAACTAGGGTTCGAAATCGCCTTGCCTACGATCGATTTGAACGCGATCGGAACCTGGCACCTTGAAGCTCATCGCCACCTCCTCCCCCACCCTGCGCGCGCGAGAGCTCGGTCGCCTCTCCCCTTAAGAAATCGTGCGTGACAATTGCAGGTTTCGAGCGAGATTCCAACCACTCCGCTCCATAAAAGCAGATCACACCCGTATAGATTCGTAGATCTCGACATCCCCTTCTATTTATTAGTTGAAAACTTTTCGCGAAAGATTAAGGATTGAGTGGAAAATGGAGCAGAAGGAGGGGGAACGTCGGCCATTGAACGTAAGGAGTCGGCGGCCTGAAAGAAAGCTAGGGTTTTCATAAAAAAAGAATATATATAATGGTTTATTAATATTTAATCAATAAAATTTCTCAAGTTAACAGTTTATGCAAAGGACCTCCAAACTACACGTCCCGACAGGCGATTCTAGGGTTTTTCCGCGTTCCGGACACAATGGAACAGGTTTCGTAAGCTAATTTGATCGTACACGCAAGTTATGAAATTAAACGATCAATTTGAAATTAAATCGGTTAAAACGATTTCTATGCGTTTCGAGCTGCCACGGTCAAACGACAACTCCGATTGTTACGAAAATTAAAATCCGATAATAACTAACTATTACGGATCCAATGGAACCGGTTTCGTCGAATTCCGAGACTGTGCCCCGGAAGGCTATTTTAACTCGTCTATTAAATCGGACGATTCTCAAAATTGACCATAAAACACTTAAAATTTCACTTTTGAAATTTTAATAACTTAACAATAAATTATATAAAATTTATAAACACAATAAAAATCATTCTGGCTCATTCCGGACCAAAATCTGATTAATTGCATTTTAATAATATTAAATTCATTTTTAAATTAATATAAAATTCCAAATATTAATTTATCAACGTTAAAATTCTTCAAAAATTCCCACCACGCTATTTTCACTCAAATAACTCAAAATAAATTTTTAAAACCATTTTTATCACTATTTACATCCAAATTTACTTTTATTTCAATTCCGAATATTTAAATTATTATTTTCCATTATTCAAATTCAACCGGAATTACTAAAATTAAAAAAAATTATAGCTTATTTCATTGATTGAACCCGAATCCATTCAGTTCAAAATCAATTAAGAATCCACATTTAAACATTTAAAACGAATTAAATGTTCAAATTCATTGGCTTAAAAATACGGGATGTTACATTCCTCCCCCCTTATAAAAATTTCGTCCCCGAAATTTGCTAAGGTAGAAACGATGCTCAAACTCACTTACTCATCCAATTTGCTTAGTTAAAAACTTATATTCCCTTTCCAAAATCCTTTAGCCCAATCCCAAATTCATTTGTTTTCCTTACTCTAAAGCCTTAAATTCTAACGTATTTCAAAATAACTTTCCAAGTCATTAAATTTTTCCCAAAACCCAAAAAAAAATTCTAACTCCCAAAATTTTCAAAATTTTTTGGCAGAGTCTCCCTTGCACGGAGGGGCTTTCGCGATCTCGCGATGCACACAAATATATATACATCGACCCACACGGTCGGAAACCAAAATATATCACAATATATATATCATTTTCCCAATTATATTTGCGTAGGCGTACCTTTTTAGCAAATTTTAATAGCGAGCGGCTAATATAACGCATATACGCGCTCCAACTCTCTCGAACGCCTCCCGTACCTGTACTTACTCAACAAACTCATCAGTTTCAAGATATGAGCATTTTAACAACATTTCCAATGTAAATGCAAGCCAAACATATCTATTTCATAACCAAACCAAGCAACTTCATAATTATGCATACTAACCTCCTTTATAAACAATTTCACAATTCCGACATCATTTTAAATCCCCTTTACAAACCCACACTTCATAGTTTAACAATGTTAACCATATTTATTTCAACACTCCAAAGATTTCAATCAATTCATTTTCACTTCAATATGATTACATATGCCTTTCATACATTTTTATTTTAACTTACATTCCCAATTTGATTTACAATCAAATTTTATTTTAAACTGGAAACATTCGCATTTTTGTTATGATCCATTTCTCATTCATATGCAAACATCACTTATCAAAATGTCAATTCACTCCAATTAATTCAAAATCAATTCCATTTGCTATTTTAAACCAATTCACTTACATTCATTTACAAACTTTTTGAATTGAATTCCAATCCTTATCAATTTATTTCAAAAATCAATTTCAATTTCCTGTTAATCAACTCAATTCCGAATACATGAAAATTTTCATGCCATTCGAGCAAAATAATCACCGCTTAAGCTTATAACCGTTTAAAATTTATTCACCTTCACAATTCATTTCTGAATTTATTTTATTAACAATGTGGCCACTTATTTGAATTTATTTACAATTCAAACCATCACCATTATAATTCAATTCCATTTTTCATCTACACTTCAATATTTGTTATCACAAATTTAAATCCCATGCCACAATTGGATTTTTATTTACTTTCCAAATTTTGACCAAACTATCAAAATTCTATTCATTTCAATACAAATTCCATTAACTTGTAATTCAATTTAGTCAATAACCTAATCCATATTAGGTTTTAATTCACTTCCTCAATTCACTCTGAATTCATTTATAATATGACCATTTTCATTCACACTCTCAACTTTTTATTGCCAAAACTAAATCCCATACCAGAACTGGGTTTTTCATTATTCTTTTCAAACTTTACTTATCAAACCACCAAAATTCCACCCAGGCCAAGACCAATTTCATTAAATTTAGTTTACACTAAATTCATCTTCAAACTTCTTTTATTTAATTCAGCTTATACTAAATTCTTTCCCAAACAATTCCTGTGAATTTAGTTGGGTTAAACTTTTATTCACACAATATCCTTTCAACATAATTAAATTTCTTTCAATTCAATTCTTTTCCAAATTAATTCTTTTCCAAATTCAACTCAATTCCATTAATCGAAGTTAAATCCAATTCAATCTAATTTTAATTCTCCATATACAAGTTCAAAACTTATTTACTAACTTAAGTTCATTCACTTCTTTTATATCTCACTTTACCTTATTTCAATTTACCTTTTATTTGAGACTAGGTTTGAATTCACCATGCCATTTAACTATTTCCCAATTGTGATTATAATTTTATTTCTATTTATATAAGTTCACTAACCTATTTATTTTAAATCCATACTGCTCATTTTAATCCATCTACATCTTATAACCACAATTTCAATTTTCTATATATATGCATCACTGAATTTTTAAGGATACAAATCTACTTTCACCTTAATCCTTTGCAAATTTTAAATCCACCATTTCAGATTATAAGTATAACTCTTAATAGCTTATGGGTACAATTCATTACCCAATGACATACAATTACAAAGTTATTTTACATTTCCATTCAACCCAAATCAATTTAGTTCTAATTACCAATTTTAGTTAATTTATCCCAAGTTAAATTCAATTTTCCATTCATTTCAATAATTTCATTTACCTCCATTTACCCAAATTAATTTTAATTTCAGGATTAAAATTTTCATTTCTTCCTTATTAGCATCAACTTCACCAAATAAGTCCAATAGTTGATTCATTTTTTTACCCATTATTTAAATAGAATTTCCCAGAATTCAATTACCCGTTTTTATTCCAAAACCATTTTGAAATATATCAATATATATACCTATTTGGTATATCAATCAAATCTCCAGATTTTCCAAAACAATTTGTTTATACCAAAAACAAATTCCCCATTTTGAAATGTCCAAAACAACTGTTTTACCCAACAAATCCAAACGATATTATAACCAACCATTTTGGTAGCAATCCATCACTTTAGAAACTCAAAAATGAATTCTAATGATATGGCCAGCATCATCAGGATTATTTTCCAGCGACTGAAGTGAGTTCAGTTCAGTGCTTTCTTACTTCCCAAATTCATTCCAAAACGGTTTCCATTCAAAAATACTTCCCAAATCAACATTCCATTATTGCCTTTAAACACTTGGGAAAATATTACCAAACATTTCCAAGATTTTAAATTTCCCAAACCTTTGGTTTCATTACATTTAAAATCCTTTCCAAAACTTCCGGGATGTAAATTTCGGTTCAATTCAATTTAGTTATTCTTCCTTTTATATAATTTATATTTGCAGAATTTTATTTTCATTATAACTATTTCAAATTCCAAATTAAATTTTAGATTCTTATTTGATTTAGACATTTACAACCAATCATCCAAATATATAATAAGTTCAGAAAATTATTTCTTTTATATCAAAATATAATTTTGGGTAAAATTATTTCATTTACCCACTTTAAAACAATACTATGTCGGTTTATCTTGTTTAAGAGTTTAGAAACCCCTATCGATACGGTTGTACTTCCCGTACCGACTAGAATTCATAAACACTCAACCGATAAGTCAACACAGTATAAAAAGAATTTTATATTAACTAACAAGTACGCTCTCATATCTATTATTACTCTCAACTCATTATAGAGTACTATCGACTCTGTTTAATGAGTAATTTCCCCACCAAAGCCTAGGTTGTCGCTAACTAAGCTCTGATACCAAGTGTGACAGCCCGCAAATCCGTACCCCTTGAATCAACACTATTCTACTTTTGTTAACTCAAGTGGCATAGAAATACGAACCATTTGGGTTTTTAAGATGAATAGATAGAAGAAGAAGAAGCTAAACAATGACAGAATCTCACAGTCGCAGCGGAGTAAAATATAATAGTAAATATAGATCTTTACACAAAATGAAATTTATACCAGTTTTATACATCACATCATGAGAGTATCTCATACATCAACATCATCAATCAGACAAAACCATACAATCATAGCAGTGGAATATATATATGTATAGATAATACGTCTCAGACTCCAGCTCCTCTCCTGCTCCATAGTATCCTCTCCTGTACATATAATACTCGGTATGACCCGAGCATTATAATAAAATAACACCCGAGTCAGTCTGGAATACCAGCTGATTATAATGCATCCAAATTGATTATTAAAGTTTAAAAAATCCTTTGAAAATAAAAAGCATCTCGTAAGACCACGCCACAAATAAACATGTCGGGTTTTTACCTTACGATAGCTAAAACACTTTTTATAGAAATCCTCTGATATTATATTAGGGTCTATTTACAAATACTTATAAAATAGCTGAAATTTTTACATGATTCAGTTCCAGCTACTAGCCACAAAAATGGGTAATAGAAACAAAACTCGTAAAAGGGCTCGTAGGGAGAATGGATTTCCAACAATGACTAGGCACTGGGGTACCACCTGTCACAGTACGGGGCCTAGATCACCGTACCGAGGACCACTCCCGATCCCCTGCAACACAAGGCCGGACCCATCCCTTACTGGACAGTTCCGAATAAGATTACCCCGCGGTTGGGATCAACAACCGCACCACTAAGCCGAAATAAAAAGGAACATCTAGACAGGGATGACCTTACTCTCCAGTGGGGGCTACCCACGAAGCCTTGCTGCTTATCCCCTGATTTTCAGTCATTCCCATTTGATGAGGCTTGAGGCTAAGCGTTACCTTTTAGAACATTTCACTTAGAATGCCCATCGCCCACCTCACGATGTTTCGCAAGCATTCATCCATACAAGTCCGTCCCGGGTTCGAACGAAACCGAAGGCACTACTCCTACTACATCCATTTTGGAAATATCCTCAAGATTAGTAGCGACTAGCCCTTGCACTTCACTGCTCCATCTTCGACTCCGAACACGTTTTTCTACGAAACATACAAACCAGATCGAAGTGGTTTTCGAGAAATTAATCTCGATCCCGGTCTCTTCGAAACGATCAACGCATTTGTCCAATATTGATAGTCGGTGATTTAACTATCAATTTATATTCATAAACATCCATAAGCATCCATCACACAATAAATAATTTCCACATTATTTATTTGCCTCAATATCTTTACAAGATATATTTTCAAATTTCAAAGCTCATTTGAGACAGTTCCCAAAGTTCTTCCTTTACAAGGTAAATCCTTTACCATTAATTCCCATTGGAAATAACCAAGTTCAAACAATTTAGATTTAAAAAAAGTTAAAACACTTTATTCTAAAATATACTGTAAAATATGTGAATTTACTACTAGTTATTTACTCAAAATATAATTTCAAAATATTTAAAGTAAAACTACTTTATAAGATATAACTTGATTTAAAATAAGGTTTTAGTTAAACTAAATTTTAAAAGTAGAGTTTAAAAAGATTAATACTCTTTTCAAATAACTTGGGTCAAAACTAGCCTTTGAATAAATTCCTTTTTAAAAATAATTACTAATGTATTCGCGAACAAGTGCTATTTAAAAATAATAATTTTCCAACAACTCTTTTAAACAAGTTTAAACTTTAAACTTTCTTTTAATAAAATCTGCTTAAAACTCGAACTTGGTTTTCCCAGGGAACACATTACCATTCAAACATCCCAAAATACCCTTCATATAAATCCAGCCGATTTATTTCATTTCAATTTATGTTTAATACATAAATTCCCAATCCCATGCTTAACATAACTTCTTTTGAAGTTCAAACACATTTTCCATTTCCGGAAATTCATTTTTAAGTTATAGGTTTTAAACATTTTTTTTTCTTTTTAAATAAACATTTTGGAGAATCCTTCAATGAAAACCATATTTATATTTTACTTAAATAAAATCCCAATGGAGAAAACGGCATTGCAAAATATACTATTCGCATTTAAACTTTAAATTTTATATTTGGAAGCTTCGTTACAACATATTTTAAATTTTCCGAAACATCATCAAATAACCCCATCGTTATTTCAAAACAAAATTTATAATTTCCATAGAATTCATTTCCAAAAATCTATACTTCACATTTATCGATTGATAAATTTTCCACTGTATTTAAAATCCCAATTTTACCCTTTTTTATACATTTTTTCCTTTTCATCCAAAACAGATTCCAATTTTTATATTCCTTTAAATTCTTAATTTATCAATTTCTTGATTTCTTTTAAAACCCAATTTATTTTCTTTATAATTTACATTCTGAGTTTATAGTTTATCCAACAACATCAAAATACAATTTAATTGCAAATTTATCAATCACAATATATAAACAGGCACCATCAATTATAAAAAAATGATTACTATATTGTGAGGAATCCTGTTGGATCCCTCCAACCTGTTTTCCCTGCATCCATAAATATTAGCACAACAATATATATATATATATATATATATATATATATATATCAATTCAGGCTGATATAATTAAACATTTCAACCAATCACACAATCATTTAAATATTAACTACTTAAACAAGCTAACATTCCAATTGTTAGTGAGATTAACTCACCTTGGATTTCGCCGAGCGTTCGAAATTTAAATTAAACCGAACGACGTTCGATTTAACTCAAATTTCTACTTGCCCGGAATTATTTCCAACCCGCACCACCACGTAGTACGTGCTTCTGCGATTCCGGCGTCGCCAATTTCGTCGAAATCTGACAACGTATGTTCAAGTTACAGATTATTAAAGTTTGAATAGTAATTTAAAACAAATTACTTTTTTTTATTAATTACCAAAACAACGGCCCTTCCTGTACACCATCTTCCTCATGCACGCGTACATCAGGGAAAGCCGAACCCAATCATTCGAACTAGGGTTCGAAATCGCCTTGCCTACGATCGATTTGAACGCGATCGGAACGCGGCACCTTAAAGCTCATCGCCACCTCCTCCCTCACCCTTCACGCGCGAGAGCTCGGTCGCCTCTCCCCTTAAGAAATCGTGCGCGACAATTGCAGGTTTCGAGCGAGATTCCAGCCACTCCGCTCCATAAAAGCAGATCACACCCGTATAGATTCGTAGATCTCGACATCCCCTTCTATTTATTAGTTGAAAACTTTTCGCGATTGAGTGGAAAATGGAGGAGAAGGAGGGGAAACGTCGGCCATTGAACGTAAGGAGTCAGCGGCCTGAACGAAAGCTAGGGTTTTCATAAAAAAAGAATATATATAATGGTTTATTAATATTTAATTAATAAAATTTCTCAAGTTAACAGTTTATGCAAACGACCTCCAAACTACACGTCCCGACAGGCGATTCTAGGGTTTTTCCGTGTTCCGGACACAATGGAACAGGTTTCGTAAGCTAATTTGATCGTACGCGCAAGTTACGAAATTAAACGATCAATTTAAAATTAAATCGGTTAAAACGATTTCTATGCGTTTCGAACTGCCACGGTCAAACGACAACTCCGATTATTACGAAAATTGAAATACGATAATAACTAATTATTATGGATCCAATGGAACTGGTTTCATTGAATTCCGAGACTGTGCCTCGGAAGGCTATTTTAACTCGTCTATTAAATCGGGCGATTCTCAAAATTGACCAAAAAACGCTTAAAATTTCACTTTTGAAATTTTAATAACTTAACAATAAATTATATAAAATTTATAAACACAATAAAAGTCATTCTGGCTCATTCCGGACCAAGATCTGATTAATTGCATTTTAATAATATTAAATTCATTTTTAAATTAATATAAAATTCCAAATATTAATTTATCAACGTTAAAATTCTTCTAAAATTCCCACCATGCTATTTACACTCAAATAACTCAAAATAAATTTTTAAAACCATTTTTATCACTATTTACATCCAAATTTACTTTTATTTCAATTCCGTATATTTAAATTATTATTTTTCCATTATTCAAATTCAACCGGAATTACTAAAATTAAAAAAAATTATAGCTTATTTCATTGATTGAACCCGAATCCATTCAGTTCAAAATCAATTAAGAATCCACATTTAAACATTTAAAACGAATTAAATGTTCAAATTCATTGGCTTAAAAATACGGGATGTTACAATTTTTGTAATAAAATCTAGAAAGAAACAAAAACTTTATAATTTATAATGAAATAGTAGTTTAAATTGTTGCATTTAGGTATAAAATGGAAAAATAGGTAAATAAAAGTAAGTATTGAATTAACCAATGAGATAATATATTGATTAATAGTAACTGAACATAAATTTAGGTAATAATGTTAAAGCAAGTGATAAATAACTAATTAGTGCAATTCCAATTGATTGAAACAATTGTAAGGTTTTAATTGATTATAATTTTTAAATTGGGAAATAGATTCAAGTTATATTAATTGATAAAATAATACGTACTAAACTGTAGTTTGATAGGATCAATGCTAGAGAGAAATTATAATAATTTTTGTTTGATAATAAAGTAAGAATGGGAACCAAGATTTTCAATTTAAATTTAATAAAGTGGATTAATTGGAATTTAATGAAATTTGATGTTGGAATATTATGTAAATAAGAATTGAGATGAAATTGGGAAATATTAATGTTCCAAGATATAACCAATGCTAATTAAAGTTAATAATTAACGGATTGAATGAAATGCCAATTAATGAAAATAAATGGGAACATTGATTTGTAAGTAATAAAAGCTTATTGATGTGACTAAAGGTTAGCGTAACGATTATTGTATGTTACCTATTTTTGTAGCTTGTTAATTTAAATTGGAAATCAGTTACAATAATTATAATTTAATATTACGTTAATGTTAATTAAGGTAATATTTAGAAGTAATGTTAATGGTATTCATAATTGGACAATTTGTTGAATTATAAAAACGGAAATGAAGACTTATCAATTTAATGGTATTTGAACTATAGTGATTGGATTTGATTGCAGATAAATGAAATTAAATATCTAAATATTACGTTAATTGAAATTAAGATGGAATGTGAGAATACTACTGTAATATATTATGAATCCAATGTTAATTTCATCCGTTCGATAATAATGAATTGAATAATAGGATGAAAAGTAAATTTAATGGAATTATTGGAAATCTAATTTATAATTTCTGGATATAATGGAATTAAGGTTACACTGAAAATTGATAAATTAATCAACTCTAAATTGACATTCAAATTTGGTAAAATTAGTTTAAATGACTAAGAAATGCATAATGATGAAATTTGTAAATTATAGAGTTGAAATTGAAAATTTGATTTAATTAGTTAATATTAATTTATTTAATTAATGTAAAAATAGCCATTTTGGCCACTGGCTCGGATTTCGACGAAACCAGTTTCATCGGATCCGTAATAGTGAATTATTGTATGATTTCAAGTTTTGTAATGATCGGACTTGTCGTTTGATCGTACAAACTCGAAACGTCTAGAAATCAATTAAATTGAAATCAGTTGAAATCAATTTGAAATAACTTGATTTGAGCATAACTTCTTAATACAATGAAATTTGGATTTGAAACCTGTTCCATGGATTTTAAAATATTTTAAACATCTATTTTGATATATGGGTTGACCCAATTTCGTACCGGAGTCAGAACGGGCTTTTTGGGCCATTTTATTGTTCAACGCGTTTATTAATCTGGTCCATCTATTCTGCTTTCAACTTCGTCTATAAATACCTTATAATAAACCCTAGCCTACTTCTATTTCTCATTTGTCTATACGTACAATTCAAATATCTTTCCTTCTCAATGGCAGACAAACAAATTCCCATTTCTAGATCGAATTACAATTCAAAAATCAAACCAAAATTTCAAACTGCACAAACCATATCATATTTTATATCGTCGGAAAGCTCTCGAAGAGCGCATCCCAATTCTATGATTCGTTTTTCAATTCGCTGCACCATGCAGCTAGAAAACGAAGAACCATTTTCGGCCGTTCATCGCGAGTCGATGAACATGGACGAACCATTTCTGGGTTTTGTAGAGTGGACGATGGGGAGTTCATCGGTATGCTTCGTTTCACGAACCGAAGGTTATATCGACGACAAAAATAAATTAGGGTTTCGGTAGCCATGGGTTTTGGCGGCGGCGACGAGCACTTGGGGTGGTCGCGGTTGGCCCACGAGGGGCGGCGGAGGTAGGACGTTGCGGCGGCGTGCTCAGGTCGATGCCTTAGTGGCCGTAGTTGCTCGCGATAATGGGTTCGTGAAGACCGTGGGTTTGCTTGTACGTAGGAATTTGGAGTTCTGGATGAAGCATCTTTTGGTGACGTGGCCAACCTGGTGAGCGTGATGATCCTCTTCTTTTTCTTTTTTTTTCTTTTTTTTTCAAATGTTCTAACTCAAATAACTCCTACATACGATGTCCGATTTACACGTAGGTTCTTTTTTTAGGATCATATTGGAATTCCAAAAATTTTGACTCTGGTTTAGATGAATTATGAGATTGTGAAAACTTGGGTTTAAATTGGATTTAAATTCAATTTAAATTCAAAACGTGAGTGTTTTAACCCACTCACAACTTCTAAAATTTCTTATGTTTATTAAATTGATTTTTGTTATGATTAGAAATTTATTTATGAAAGTTTGCATATTTTTAATCAACATCTCGGTAAAATTGAATTTATTGAATTAAAATTTGTTATTAAATTTATTATTGCATATAAAGTGCCAGTTAAATTGTTATTTAATTCATTATTGAATATAATTTCCAGTAAATACCTGTTATTTATTATCTGTTCTATATTGATGTTATTGTTTAAATTGGATGATGATTGTGATAAATGGTTGATGATTGATATTGGATGAATGGATGTTGTATTATATATTATTATAAACTACAAGTTGTTATGCATTTTTATTTCATTCGGGGTTGCGGTTTGAAATGATATATAACCGTATTTTTATTTCAAATTACGGATTGAAATAAATATCCATATCACTTGATTATAGGGTAGAAAATTATATACAGACACCATGGTCTATATATAAAAATATTCTGAAAAGATTTCTATGGCCTTGTAAAGAAATATATGATTTTATGAGATTAATTTAGATATTTTATAAATGTTATTTTACATATAGTTAAATTCTTGGTTTTAAGCTATAAATAAAATTGTTTAATGTACAAAATTAGTTTAATAATAAAGTTTGTTTTTATTAAAATATAATATGAATAAGTATTTACTTAAATTATATTCTAATATAGAGTTTATATTGATTTTTATAAATCAAGGGTAAGAAGATAGTTTTGAAATTGATTTGAGATTTTATTTAATTAAGAATTTTATTTGATAAGAATCCATTTGGAACTTATTGAAATTTATATTTTAAAAGAATATGTTTTTATAACTAAATTCGGGGTTAAGGTGATTTAAGTGAATATATCGAGTCTAAATAAATTGAGGAATATTCAATAATTAAAATTTTAAGTTTTAATTAAAGGATATTGGATTTATTAAGCAAATATTTCAAAACTAAATAATAGTAAAGTGAATTTGGTGTATATATATGAATTATAAAATTTAGTTTTGAAATATTGAATATTTAAGCTTTGAAATATATTGAATTTAAAATGGTTTATTTTGTGGATCAAATCTGTTTTGAAATCGATATAATTTGGAATGGTCTATTTGAAAACCGAATTGAATTGAAATTTATGATTTGGGGATTGATTAAATTTAAAATTTAGAAATTCGGATTGTTTTGGAATTGATTTGTGAAATTTAAGAAGCTAGTTTATTTTATGAAATATTTTAATATTTAAACCATCTAAGGGGTGGAAGTTATGTTTCAAAGTTATAAATTTCAAAGTATTACATTTTGGAAGTGTTATAGTTCTAAGTCTATGGTTTCGAAATTGTATAACTTTGAAATACTGATTTTTAATGATATCATACTGATTCGGATTTTAAAAGGGAAATGATATCTTATTTATATGGTGTTGAACTGGATATTTTATTCTGGTTTTAAAAGTATAAACTATTTTGAAAAGACCGCGGTGTTATAATAACGTTTGGTTATTAAAGAGACCGGTATCGGAAGTTTTCTACTCTCTGCCAACTCCGAAAACCACTTTAATAGCCGTGTACGCGGTGGAGATTCCAGAATGAAGTAGGATGGCGGCGGAGTTTCCTTTGAGGTAAATACGTGGACTCAACTCCCGTGAGTTGGCTTAAGGTGGCTAAAACAGGAGCGATTGACGGGCTAAGAATGTAGCACCTTTTATCGGACACATCCCTTCGATATTAAACTCTGACTTGGATTTATTCGGTGGCCACTTTTGATTTTTGATTTGGAGGTGTGGCTCGAGGTGGGCGGTAGTAGCTGCTACGCGCTACCACTGGTTCAGAAGCGTAATTGGTATATCTACACTGACATTGCCCAGTTGTGCCGTGTCACCTACCCTAGCGCGCCTTGTACGAGTTTGGTTTTCTTCCGTAGCCTGTGTGGTATCCTCTGGTGGCTTCCCGATCAGGAGGGACTATGATACTGGATGGACTACTGGGACTATTATGTGTTAAGGGGAATATTGGGTCACTCCTTAACGCTATTTAAAAGTAAGTTTATTTTACTATAGACATTATTATAATAGCGAAATATTACTACATAGTAAATAGTTTAACGGATCCTTAGGAGATGTGAATCCCGAGCATCTCTTAAGTTACTACACTCACGTTAGACAGTAGATAGGAGATGTCAAATCTCGTAAATATCTCTGACGCCGTTCCACTCATATTTTACCTTTGATTTAACTTACATAAGATATTTTAGTTCTGACTCAAGTGTTTTGTCTTTCAATTCGCTCGGGTCAGCCTGAGCATTTCAGGATTTGAAGACCTTACTTCTGGAGGACGAAGACGAAGATTTTATTACTATTATATTATATTAGTCCACTGCATCACATTGTTCCACTGCATTATTATTTATTTTCTCTGGTATGTGTAACTCTGGTATGTATTGCATAAATAAAATCAAATACTTTGTAAACAACTTCATGAACTGTTTATTTGACTATTATATTTTATTGTTCCGCTGCAAGATTCTATTTTGTTTTTCCTCTTTCTCTGCTTTTTCTTATTTACCCCATAACAATCCGCCCTTCCGTATGGTTTAAGTCTGACATGTGTGGTTTATCGTTGATTCAAAGCGTACAAAAAGGCGGGTCGTTACATCTGGTATTAGAGCTTTGGTTTAGCGATATACCTTAGCTTTACTAATAGCGTAGCAATACCCTATGATGAGTCACTGAGTGTATATATATGAGAAAACGCATTTGTTAGTGTTATAAAATGGTTTTGACATTGTGTTGATTTGTTCCGTTTTGTATTTATAAATTCTGTTTCGTGCATAGGACGCTATGACATCAATAGGAATTTCTAAACACTTAATAGGACAGACTGACACAATATTTGTTTTAAAATATAGGTAAATGAAATAATTTTGCCTATTGTATATTTTTATATATAAAATAATATATTTTATAAATGGTATATTTGGTTGTAATATATTTGTTTGTTAGGTAGTGAAATTTTTAGATATTAGTTGAAAATAAGATTTGAAATGAAATAAACGAAAGATTGGAAACTTAGAACTTGAGTTCTGGGATTTTGGAAAATTTCTTTGAATGATTTGGAATATAATAATATTATTAGAAGTATTTTCTGATATAAATATTTCATTATAATTTGAAAGAATTGTTTTAAAGAAACTTTGAAAGGAAATAAGTTCTGTACTCCCCTCTCTGTCGCTGGAAAATAATTTTGGTGATGAGTGCATGCATCGTCGACATTCATTTTCGAGTTTCTAAGTGGGAAGGCCACTGTAGAAATTTTACTGCAGATTTATTTTGATGCTCAAATATAAATTTTAAATTATTTTAAAAATAATTGGATATATATAAGTTGTAAGTATATACATTTATCTATTATTTTAAAATGGTTTGAAATTTAACCTGATATTTAGTTCTTAAGTTTCTGTCAATTAATTAATTCATTAATAGTTTCAATTAGTGTAGTGAAATGAAATTCAACTAACAAATTGAAACCTCTAAAGGAAATAAGAAGTGCAATGCTAAGTTATAAATGAGATTAAAATAAAGTTGAAATTGTAATCTTATAAAACGAAAGATATAATTATTGAACATTTAATTAATTAAAAGAAATAAGATAAACTTGTATGATTTTAACTACATTCTTAAAGGCATATATATAACTTACCAAAAGATGTAAAAAGTTGAAATGTTAATAAGAAAACGTAATGGATATTATATAAGTAAAGCTTATATAATAGGAATGTTAAGTGAAATTCTTTTATAAATAAGAATTTGATGTTGTAATTGTGTAAACTTAAGTATGACTGAAAGGTTGTAAATAAATGACAATAAACTTAAGTAAAGGTTGAGGTTGTTTATAATAAAAATAGGTAGAAGGATGAATACTGTAAATAAATGAAATTAAGTAGTGAATGAATGAATGTAATGCAATAAACAGAAAAATATTTGATATGAATAAATAAAAATGAAAATTTGGAATAAATAAATGTGAATTAAAAGATAAATCATTATATGAATAAAAAGGAAATCAAACAATAAATGCCATGAATTTGGAAAATTTAACTTGATTTATTGTTTGGAAGTACTGTTTGTTTGGTCTATGGTTGTTTGGACAAGGAAGCTTTAAATTTGTTTAGATGTATGAATAATATATTTAGTTTCACCTAAGACTATTAAGTGAATTGTGCACTTAGTAGTTTATTTTCCACTATGTACAATTTAAAGTTTTGAACCCGAACAATTATTTGTTTTGTTTGATATGAATGTATAATTGATGTGTGTTGATTTTATGTGATGATTGTATGCTTGTTACAAGTGATGGTTGATTGATTTATTTGTTATTGATTGAAATAACTTTAAATATTTCATTTTATGTAATTGTTAACATTTTTGGATTATATAAGTAAAATCCAGGTTATGGAAGCAATTGCTACTGCTTTTGGTTTCATAATTAAGCGTTTGTTTGCCCGACAAATAGGTACGTTTTCGGATTACGGTTTATAGCGTTATTACATTGTTTTTCCCATGTTGGGATATAGTATTTTAGAAAATATATGTTGTATATTGTTATATTTGATATTATATTTTCTCCCGTGCATCTCCGTACAAAGGAGACTCTGCCAAAATTTTCCAAAAATTTTGGACTTAGAATTTTTTTTTGAAAATATTTTCCAAACTTTATTAATTTGCATATAAAAAAGATTTAATTGTTTATAAATCTATATATTTTATTAATTGTTTATAAATTTATTGTTATGAAAATAATGTTTTGAATATATATATTGATTTATAAGTTCCTCTTTTCTCTTCTTTTCCTTTTTGGGGATGAAAGTTTTGAGTGGGGGAGAGTGTAACGACCTGTAAATTTTCAATAATTAAAATTGGTTAAATTAATAAGATTTTTGTAATAAAATCTAGAAAGAAACAAAAACTTTATAATTTATAATGAAATAGTAGTGTAAATTGTTGCACTTAGGTATAAAATGGAAAATAGGTAAATAAAAGTAAGTATTGAATTAACCAATGAAATAATATATTGATTAATAGTAACTGAACGTAAATTTAGGTAATAATGTTAAAACAAGTGATAAATAACTAATTAGTGCAATTCCAATTAATTGAAACAATTATAAGGTTTTAATTGATTGTAATTTTTAATTTGGAAATAGATTTAAGTTATATTATTGATAAAATAATACGTAATAAACTGTAGTTTGATAGGATCAATGCTAGAGAGTAATTGTAATAATTTTTGTTTGATAATAAAGTAAGAATGGGAACCAAGATTTTTAATTTAAATTTAATAAAGTGGATTAATTGGAATTAAATGAAATTTGATGTTGGAATATTTTGTAAATAAGAATTGAGATGAAATTGGGAAATATTAATGTGCCAAGATATAACCAATGCTAATTAAAGTTAATAATTAACGGATTGAATGAAATGCCAATTAATGAAAATAAATGGAAACATTGATTTGTAAGTAATAACAGCTTATTAATGTGACTAAAGGTTAGCGTAACGATTATTGTATGTTACCTATTTTTGTAGCTTGTAATTTAAATTGGAAATCGGTTACAATAATTATAATTTAATATTATGTTAATGTTAATAAAGGTAATATTTAGAAATAATGTTAATGGTGGACAATTTTTTGAATTATAAGAACGGAAATGAAGACTTATCAATTTAATGGGATTTGAACTATAGTGATTGGATTTGATTGCAGATAAATGAAATTAAATATCTAAATGTTACGTTAATTGAAATTAAGATGGAACGTGAGAATATTACTGTAATATATTATGAATCCAATGTTAATTTCATCCGTTTGATAATAACGAATTGAATAATATGATGAAAAGTAAATTTAATGGAATTATTAGAAATTTAATTTATAATTTCTGGATATAATGGAATTAAGGCTAACACTAAAAATTTATAAATTAATCAACTCTAAATTGGCATTTAAATTTGGTAAAATTAGTTTAAATGATTAAGAAATGCATAGTGATGAAATTTGTAAATTATAGAGTTGAAATTGAAAATTTGATTTAATTAGTTAATAGTAATTTATTTAATTAATGTAAAAATAGCCATTTTGGCCACTTGCTCGGATTTCGACGAAACAAGTTTCATCGGATCCGTAACGGTGAATTATTTTAGGATTTCAAGTTTTGTAACGATCGGACTTGTCGTTTGATCGTATGGACTCGAAACACCCAGAAATCAATTAAATTGAAATCAATTTGAAATAACTTGATTTGAGCATATCTTCTTCATACGATTGAATTTGGACTTGAAACATGTTCCGTTGATTTTAAAATATTTTAAAAAACATATATTTTGATATATTGGTTGGCCCAATTTTGTTCCGGAGTCAGAACAGGCTTTTTGGGCCATTTTATCGTTCAACGCGTTTATCAATCTGATCCATCTATTCTACTTTCAGCTTCGCCTATAAATACCTTGTTATAAACCCTAGCCCACTTCTATTTCTCGTTGTTTATACGTATAATTCAACTATCTCTCCTCCTCAATGGCAGACAAACAAATTCCCATTTCCAGATCCAATTGTAATTCAAAAATCAAACCAAAATTTCAAACTCCACAAACCATATCATATTTTATTTCGTCGGAAAGCTCTCAAAGAGCGCATCCCAATTATATGATTCGTTTTTCAATTCGATGCACCGTGCAGCTAGAAATCGAAGAACCTTTTTCGACCGTTCATCGCGAGTCGATGAACATCGACTGATCGACGGACCATTTCTGGGTTTTGTAGAGTGGACGATGGGGAGTTCATCGGTATGCTTCGTTTCGTGAATTGACGGTTAGATCGACGAAAAAAAACAATTAGGGTTTCGGTAGTTATGGGTTTTGGTGGCGATGGTGAGCACTTGGGGTGGTCGTGGTTGGCCCACGAGGGGCCGCCGAGGTAGGACGTTGCGGCGGCGTGCTCGGGCCGATGCCTTGGTGGCCGTAGTTGCTCGCGATACTGGGTTCATGAAGGCTGTGGATTTGCCTGTACGTGTGAATTTGGAGTTCTGGATGAAGCATCTTTCGGTGACGTGGCCAACCCGGTGAGCGTGATGATCCTCTTCTTTTTCTTTTTATTTCTATTTTTTTTCAAATGTTCTAACTCAAATAACTCCTACATATGATGTCCGACTTATGCACGGTTTCTTTTGTTAGGATCGTATTGGAATTACGGACATTTTGATGCAGGTTTGGATATGAGATTGTGAAAATTTTAGGTTTAAATTGGATTTAAATTCAATTTAAATTCAAAAGGTGAGTGTTTTAACTCACTCACAACTTCTAAAATTTCTTATGTTTGTTAAATTGATTTCTGTTATGATTAGAAATTAATTTATGAATGTTTGGAATATTTTCAATCATCATCTCAGTAAAATTGAATTTATTGTATTAAAATTTGTTATTAAATTTATTATTGCATATAAACTACCAGTTAAATTTTTATTTAATTCATTATTAAATGGAACTGCCAGTAAATGCCTACTATTTATTATCTTTTCTATGTTGATGTTATTGTTTGAATTGGATGATGATTGTGATAAATGGTTGACGATTGATATTGGATGAATGGATGTTGTATTATATATTATTATAAACTGCAAATTGTTATGCATTTTTATTTCATTCGGGATTGTGGTTTGAAATGATATATAACCATATTTTTATTTTAAATTACGGATTGAAATGATAAATATCCGTATCACTTGACCATAGGGTAGAAAATTATATACAGACATCGTGGTCTATATATACAAATATTTTGAAAAGATTTCTATGGCCTTGTAAAGAAATATATGATTTTATGAGATATTAATTTGGATATTTTATAAATGTTATTTTATATATAGTTAAATTCTTGGTTTTAAGCTATAAATAAATTTTTTAACGTATAAAATTAGTTTAATAATAAAGATTGATTTTATTAAAATATAATATGGATAATTATTTACTTAAATTATATTTTAATATAGAGTTTATATTGATTTTTATAAATCAAGGGTAAGAAGATTGTTTTGAAATTGATTTGAGATTTTATTTAATTAAGAATTTTATTTAATAAGAATCCATTTGGAACTTATTGAAATTTAGATTTTAGAAGAATATGGTTTTAAAACTAAATTCGGGGTTAAGGTGATTTAAGTGAATATATCAAGTCTAAATAAATTGAGGAATATTCAATTATTAAAATTTGAAGTTTTAATTAAAGGATATTGGATTTATTAAACAAATATTTCAAAACGAAATAATAGTAAAATGAATTTGGTGTGTGTATATATATGAATTATAAAATTTAGTTTTGAAATAGTGAATATTTAAGATTTGAAATATATTGAATTTGAAATGGTTTATTTTGTGGATCAAATATGTTTTGAAATCGATATAATTTGGAATGGTCTATTTGAAAATCGAATTGAATTGAAATTTATGATTTGGGGATTGGTTAAATTTAAAATTTAGAAATTCGGGTTATTTTGGAATTGATTTGTGAAATTTAAGAAGCTAGTTTATTTTATAAAATATTTTAATATTTAAACCATGTAAGGGGTGGAAGTTATGTTTCAAAGTTATAAATTTCAAAGTATTACGTTTTGGAAGTGTTATAGTTCTAAGTCTTTGGTTTCGAAATTGTATAACTTTGAAATACTGATTTTAAGTGATACCATATTAATTCGGTTTTTAAAAGGGAAATGATATCTTATTTATATGGTGTTGAACTGGATATTTTATTCTGGTTCTAAAACTTTAAACTATTTTGAAAAGAGATCGCGGTGTTATAATAACATTTGGTTGTTAAAGAGACCGGGATCGGAAGTTGTCATATTCTCTACCAACTCCAAAAACCACTTTAACAACCATGTACGCGGTGGAGAATCTAGAATGAAGTAGGATGGTGGCGGTGTTTCCTTTGAGGTAAATACGTGGACCCGACTCCAGTGAGTTGGCATAAGGTGGATAAAACAGGAGCGATTGACGGGTTAAGAAGGTAGCACCTTTTATCGGACACAACCCTTCGATATTATACTCTGACTTTGAATTTATTTGGTGGCCACTTTTAATTTTGATTTGGGGGTGTGGCTCGAGGTGGGCGGTAGTAGTTGCTACGCGCTACCACCGATTTGGAAGCGTAATTGGTATATCTACCCTGACATTGCCTAGTTGTGCCGTGTCGCCTACCCTAGCGCGCCTTGTACGAGTTTGGTTTTTACCCGTAGACCGTGTGGTATCCTCTAGTGGCTTCCCGATCAGGAGGGACTATGATACTGGATGGACTACTGGGACTATTATGTGTTAAGGGGAATATTGGGTCACTCCTTAACGCTATTTAAAAGTAAGTTTATTTTACTATAGACATTATTATAATAGAGAAATATTACTACATAGTAAATAGTTTAACAGATCCTTAGGAGTTGTGAATCCCGAGCATCTCTTAAGTTATTGCACTCACGTTAGACACTGGATAGGAGATGTCAAATCGCATAAACATCTCTGACGCCGTTCCACTCATATTTTACCGTTGATTTAACTTACGTCGGATCTTTTAGTTCTGACTAGACTGTTTTGTCTTTCAATTCACTCGGGTCAGCCTGAGCATTTTAGGATTTGAAGACCTTCCTTCTGGAGGACGAAGACGAAGATTTTATTACTATTATATTATATTAGTCCACTGCGTCACATTGTTCCGCTGCATTATTATTTAATTTCTCTGGTATGTGTAACTCCGATATGTATTGTATAAATAAAATCAAATATTTTGTAAACAGCTTAATGAACTGTTTATTTGACTATTATATTTTATTGTTCCGCTGCAAGATTCTATTTTTTCCTCTTTCTCTGCTTTTTCTTATTTACTCCATAACAATCCGCCCTTCTGTAGGGTTTAAGTCTGACGTGTGTGGTTTATCATCAATTCAAAGCGTACAAAAAGGCAGGTCGTTACATGTGTATACAACTTTTATATACAAACTATTTTCAACACAAATCAAATAAAATTTTATAATTAATATTTCATAAATATTAACTAATTCAATTAATATAACAATTATGATTGATTAAATCAAATGGTAATCGAAGTATTCAACATTTTGATGGTGCGACTCATATGTGTAAATTCGATCAGCGGTTAATATCCAACAATTCGAATATTAATGTTAAAACGTCATCTTAGCTAGTGGTGTGATAGTATAGCCAAATTTATTGCTTACATAGCTTCGATAAAATCCAATTTTACATATTTTAAATATTGCCAGGTAGTGACAATTATTTACACCAATTCTCTTCGTTAAAAAATGTATCACATTAGGTTATGGAATTTGGTGATGATCAAAATTCCAATATCGTCCATATTCAACTTTATAGTCCAAACACAATGGATTAATAATAACTATTATTATTAATTGAATTGCTCTGGCCAAAGACTTTGACTTTATGTTGACTTCAGTTCACTATGATACTAACCCCATATAACCGAGGAGACAAATTCTCTATTAACTAGTATTTCACTTCCTATGCTTCCACTCAACCAAACTATAGTCGTTCAATGGATCTCATGCCACGGTTTAACTATAATCAAACTGGAGTTTCTACATTAAAGCTCAACAGTATTCTCAATTCGACAAAATTGTGTAATGTTGTCACATCAACATTTTCTGTTTGACCTTAGTTACATTAATAATATAAAACTATTGAGTGAGTCATTCTATTATTATCTAATAACTATCAATACATAACTCATTAGTTCATCCAGCACGAATGAGTAATACTCTGCCCAATATTTGGAGAGCATTACGTACTCTAATCTCGATGGATGCATCAACGCCTAGTCTCGATACATCTTAACTAAGAATATTTGAAATGATGTGTTTATTGTATTGTGATAAATTACTCATGATTGCAACACCTTATAATTACTATCACAAAACACATAGTTTATGGATTTTTTTTTAAATATACTTTTAAATAAATAAATAATTATAACACATTATAATAAGTACATAAAAAAAAGAAAACACCTTTTATTTCGAACGAGATTTTATTACAGAATTAGTAATTTACAATAATGGAATTGGCCGTAGGGCATACCCACAGCTCTATCAGTCTCCCGCTTGCACTTGGGGCCAGTTATGGAATCTCAGTCTCATCCCTTCAATCAGCTTGATGAGAACTGACTGAGCTAGTCCCTTTGTGAATGGATCTACTATGTTGCCCTTGGTATCTACCCTTTGTAGAATAATCACTTTATTCTTAGCGAATTCTCTAACTAGGTGAAACTTTCGAAGAATGTGTCATGACTTCTTGTATGCTCTATGCTCCTTTGCAATCTGCATTGCCACGTTGTTTTTACAAAGCAATGCAATTGGATTCTCTGCGTTGGGAATCACAATGACCCACTTAAAAACTTCTGCATCTAAACCTCTTCTTTATCTGTTTTATTGAGGGTAATGTATTTGGCCTTCATTATAAAATCGACTACCATTTCTTGTTTGGAACTTTTCCAATTGACGACCCTGTTGTTAATAGAAAAGATGTAACCTGACACTGACATACTATCATCGATATCACTCTAAAAGCTAGAGTCGGTATACCCCTTCATAAGGAAGTATTCGTTCCCATATATCAGGAATAAGTTCCAAGTATTTCAAAAATATTTTAGTATACACTTTAAAGTTGTCCAATGCTTTTCTCTAAGATTAGGCCAGTATCAGTGTATGCATCTTAATGCGTATGCCACATCCGATCTCCTACATAGCATAACATACATTATGGAACCGATTGCCGAAGCATATGGCATCCTCTTCATACACTCTTTCTTCACATCAGTTTGCGGAGCTTCCTTAGAAAGGATGATTCTAGATTGCATTGGAACATTTCCACGCTTGGAATTCTCCATACTGAACACTTTTAGCATGATATCTATATACAGACATTGGGACGATTCCAACAGCCTCTTAGATCTATCTCTATGGATCTTTAATTTATACCCAGTATATAGCTTACTTCTCCCAAATCCTTTATGGATATGTTTTTGGATAACCAAGCTTTCACTAATTACAATTACGAAATGTCATTGCCAATCAATAGAAGATATTCAATGTTTAACACTAAGTATGATAGCATTTATGTGACAATCCGCAACCCCCAACACACCGATCAAAAGCCTAAAGTGACTTTCGAACTAATGTCGGCGCCAAAAAGTATGAGCTATTGGGTTTCTATAACATTGTAGAGACTAAGAAAAAACAGATATAATCAAAGATATACTACACTTTCAGAGCTCACAACGGAAGGAACAAAATACAAATATAGAAATAACCATCTTAGAAAATATCCCAAGACCGTCTTAGAAAAATAGTATGTAGTCAAATACAAAGCATACGGAAATATCACTCCTGGTCTGATAGAAATACTAGGCACTGATAAGATGGATAGTTACATGGAGAGTAAATAAAAGATAAGAAATTCATTTGATAAGCTTGCCTCTCCACATACTGAAATCGGATCACTTACCTCCCTATCCTCCAGTGGTAGGGAAAAGAAAGGAAAAGGGCGAGTCAGAAAAAAGTCCTATGAACGAGTACATATCGAATGTATGGTGATTGCATGTAGTTGATTTTAATTCTAGTCAACTTGACCTATGGTATCAAACAAGTGTTCTTATATTCCTAGGCTCCTTTACTTAAGGGTTTTTATATAACACACACCTACATTAACAAATTATGCAGGCTGCTGCAAGGATCGAACAATGGATCGAACCTCAATAACTAATGATCGGCTACCTCTACTAGAGCTACTCAACGTAGGATCAACCTTCAACTTTCCTGTACAGTACTAAATCTCACATTACGACTACGCATAACTACCTCACATAGGTTTCCCTATAGTTTCTATATGGGAATAAACTTCCCACAAACTATGACTACATGCACCCCAACTACGCATCAAGGGGATCCTGCTATGCCGACCCATCGAAGTATCTCATCATCTGCATCCATGTCCACCTCCCGAGTTTTTGTATACGCCCCTTATTGCATGTGTTGGGATCCATCAAAAACACAGTATCACGTCAAGTCAGAATCCATGAATACCAAGGAGTCCTATTATGTCGGGCCCATACACTTCATCGGGCATAAACCAGTGTTGCTTATTCACTATAGAACCTTCAGTGAGTGTCATTTGCTATAGAATTTCTCCTAGTCGAATAATCAACCCCACATTGGGTAAAGAGCATATACCCAACCCCACAACGTCCTAACGTCGTCTCATAGGGAACTAGATTTTCTACTATTTCCGACATCCACATAGTTATAATATAACTATACATACTACTAATATTTTTATTTTAAATCGAGGCCTTAGGCCAAGGTTCAAATTATGCATCTAAACCAATTACCATTCGACCGCTCAGGGTGGATGATTGACCAGTTGCACTGTAAATTTTAGGCTTTTGCTGTTTCGATCATTTTGATTTTTAATTATAGTTGAACTCCGTTTGTTCTCAAGCTTTATAGTGCACCGATTATCATTAAGTATTTTTATAATTTCAAATTCCTTTTTAAATCTATTAAATTTTATAGTAAATTACTTTAATCTAGGGTTAATCAATTTTAGGGGTTTCTATTCAATGACAAGAGGGGTTTAACTTAGATTAAGCTTATATTAACCAATTTATAGTAACTTTAATTTATAACCCAGGTTTTAGATTTACACAATATGGTTTACAATTTAATTACTAACATTCTAGATTATTTAGCGTGGATTAAAAATTAACTGCAGATAAATCAACTTACTAAAGGATTTCCCACTCACCTCGGATCCAAGCTCTAACTCTATCCTTTGTTCCAAAATGGACACCTGATAGCTTGCCTCTTTCTAGATCCAATCTACTTGTATTCACTTTACTTTTTTATTTTTATTTTTTTCGAATAAATTTATAAGTAGAGGAGAAAAGATTTTGGCAGGTTTCAGTATACTATTAATTTTCTAATGAATTAGGGTTTAGGTTAGGTGTTTATTTATAAAGGTTTGAGGTTAATACAGAGGATTATATTAACTCTAGAGGATACTTACTTTCAACTAGATGCACACCATTTAGTTTGTAGGAAGGAAAAATATTTTGCCCAATCACATTCGTCCGTACATCACTCTAGATCCATGCTTTTCAATGTCAACCAGTTGACCGCTTAAAGAGACCGGTTGACCACTACCGATCGACTGGTGGACCCTAGTGGTCTACCGATTCGGCTGTTTTATTTAAGAAAGTTTTATGTTTCATTTTCTTTTGTTTCAAAATTTTAAAACATTTATACATAGGAACTCTGATTTCAAAGTTTTTTATATGAAAATTGTTCAAAAAATCGCTACGAACGCAACGACGCAAGTTTTGTAGCCAAATTTGGACATTTGTATAAAAAAAATTCGTCCTTATTTTATTTTATTCTTTTATTAATTTTCCCCTTAAATTTTTGGGGGTTACAATTTCCTTGTTTCTTTCGGGGCACACGCTTCCTTTATATTCTGATAAAAACCAAACTATTTGATCACTTTATCAAAACACCTTTTCCAATTCCTTGAAGCTTGTTTAAGTCAAAAAATGGAATTTAATAGCTTACAAACCTTGGCCTCACTCTCACTGACCTCAAAACCCTCGGGCTGTGACCTATAAATGGTCTCTTCTAAATCATCATTAAAAAATGTCGTCTTTACATCCATTTCCCATATTTCATAGTCGTAGAATGTAGCAATAGCAAACATTATCCGAATGGACATAAGCATTGCTATAGGAAAAAATGTTTTGACAAAATCAACACCTTAAATTTAATGAAATCCTTTCGCAACTAGTCTTTCCTTATAAGTTTCCACTTGTTCATCTGCATTTAGTTTTTTGTCAAAAGCTATGTACATCCAGTGGGTTTTCTCTCTTCAGATTTTTCAAACAATGTTCAGACTTTGTTTCCATATATGGAAATGGAATCCATTTCGAAGTTCATTGCTCCAAGCCAAAGTACAGAGTCTTTACTATACTGTGGTTGTTGGAATGATAGAAGAGTGTCGTCATCTAAGACACTGTTCTCCTTCTCGCCATCTATGAGAAAACATGGTATCTCTATGATGCACGAAATTCCCTACCAGACCATCTAATAGGTTGTATGTTTTCGTATACTGGCTAATTTGTTTCTCCCGCTGGTTCGGCCTCGGTGTTATCTCTCGGATCTCATCCAAGTTCATGACCTCACTGTTCATTTCTTTTGATAGATATTCATTTTCCAGAAGGAAGACATGCCAAGGAATAATAGCCTTTTGTTCCTCAATGTTGTAGCAAATATAACTCATTGACATATCCTATAAATTTACACAACTTCGATCTTGGCTCGAGTTTATTTGGACAACGTTCTTAATGTAGGCCAGATAACCCCAATCTTCAAATACTTGAGTTGGAGTTTCTTCCCATACCACATCTCATATGGTGTCTTAGTCATAAATTTACTAGGCATCAAATGCAACATATACACTGCATTTCTAATGCATATCCCCAATATGGCAAAGGTAACTCAGCCTTACTCCTTATGGAATGAACCATATCTAATAGGATTTAGTTCCTTCACTTCGAAACATCATTGTGTTGCAGTGTATATGGTGGAGAATCTAAGAGATAATCCTGTTATCTTTTAAGTACAACTAGATTTATTGTCCAATGCATTCAACCCCTCGATTGGATCGAGATAAATCTTAAGATTCATCTGATTTTCAACCTCATTTTTACATTCAATAAACTTCTCAAACATTGAATTTCTTCATAAGACATATAACGACCCACTATTTTGGACCATTCAAATTGACAATGGCAGACACACATGTCAGACTTGAATAATTCAAAATAACATATTGTAATAAAATTTGGAGCAAATAAAATCATTCACAGAATCATAGACACAGAAATATCAGAATACTCGCAGCGGAAATAAAATACCATAGTAGTTCATGAAGCTACTAGATACATACTCTCAAAACATATAAAAAAAATCTCATAGTAAAATAGATACAATATAAGTCATGATACATAAACAACAATACAGAGACGGATACCGAATAGGAAATAACTGGAAGAAGTAGATGAACAGATAGACATATAAGCTCCAGCAAAACTCTAGCTCCAGAAGGTGAATCCAAAGCTGTGATTCTTAGGCTGGCCCGAGGTTAAAGTAAAACACAAACACACGAGTCAGGACATACATACTTATACAATGAAAACCAACTCAAGTGAACTGTAATAACAATGCATAATAACTTAAAGAATGCTTGGGATCGCCCATCCTTTAAGGATCAGTCAAACCATCAATTAAGTAGTAATAAGCACTATCCTAAAAATATCCATATTTAAAGTAAACAATGCAAATAACAGTGTTATTGTGACTAGGGTAGCGTAGAGTTGCACTAACCGCTTATCTCTAGCCACACTCTCAAAATCAAAGGTGTGCATCAAACAATCACAAGGAAATCACATTACACACAAAACAGTGTACCCGTGGTTATAAATTTCAAAATGATTTATAATTCCGAATTAAAATCATTCATTTAAATCACTAAAAGTGAAGTCATTATTCCTTCAAATCAAATATTCAATTCCCAAAATTTTAGCATTTTCTGAGTTCATTTATTCAGTTAAACACTTCAAATATTGAAATTTCAGCCACAAATAAACTTTGATTTTAACCCTTTAAACGTTATAAAAATCATATTTTTAACACTCAAAAATGTTCATTAAGATACCTTTTACTTATGATTTTTATAAAGTAAATTTCTTATAAATAAAATCAAATTTTCAATAATTCACTTAATAAATTCAAGCGTACAATTTCCTATTCTTCACATTTTAACAAATTACTTAACACTTAAATTTTTATTACCATTTTCCAAATATAACTTAATTTCCATTTTATTTATATAACTAAAATTCCATTTTTAATTTCTTAACTTAACCTTTAATTTCAAACCAAATTTCACATTTCCAAGTTAAGTTAAATTCCAAAATTTCCATTTAACTATCCATTTATTTAACATTTTAAACTAATTACCTAAATTCGAAATACACTATAAGTTGCTTAATTTTATTTTACAAATAACTTGATATTTTCTTTTACTTTATATTTATCCAATTCATACATCAATTATATTAATTACCAAGTTCATCTTATAATTCCATTTTTACTTAAATTCCCATTATTAAGTTAAATCAAACTTTCACACTACAACTCAAACGATCTATTAACTTATACCATTTATCCTGTTAGGAAATCACTGCTTAACTATTTTAAATCCAACATAAGTCAAATTTCATATCATTTTTTTCTTTCATTTACAATACATGACATTTATAAGAAATCATATTTTGAAATCAACCACGGGCCCGGATAATATTTTACACCTAAATCAAGTGATATGGAAATTATCATTTATATCCAAAATCAGTAAAATTTCTAGGTTTTGATTATTTCAAACCCGCAATCCCAAGACAAATACAAATAAATAAAAATCACTCATGCCTATCATTTCAACCCATAATGATTTTTCCCTATTCTAAAATCCGTTCGGGTATGAATCATTTCAACCCATAGTGATTTCTATACCAACAGGGAACTTGCAGGATCAAAATAAACTGAATAGTAACAACATACAGTAGTATCATATGATATGATAGATAAATAAACAGGATTAACATTATATAATTTATAACACAGGCATGTATAAAATGATAATAAAATCTATAGATTCACATGGTGTCAATTTGCTAATTATATAAGTACAGATGTCATGTGTGAATTACTCACCTTTTATGCTGGAGTTAGCAAAACAAACAACACGAATGAATTCCAGAAGGCACGATGACATGACAATAGATTCAAGTGGAAGAGAACCAAGCTAATGATCTTGTCACAACCCATAAACAAAACCAAATATAAATATAAATTCAATACACATTGAATTTGAAACAACTTTGAAATTAAAGCAAATTGAACACAATAGTTTTTGCCATGCTTTCAACATCTACTTGCTTGGCCCAGGGGGTGAATATGGTCGAATCTGGTGTGGTTTTGGATGATGTTTGAGTCTATGGAGGCACGGCTACATGTGCTAGAAGTGGCAAAGGAGTCACAACACACGAATGTAAGGAGATAAGGCAACATAGTGGAGTTTTTGTCAACTTTTGGCCTCGTCTACATGGTCCTAGGGCTCGGCCATGACATGTTTTAGATCTGGACAGTGGTAAGGCTGAGGGTAAATGGTCATATCATGGTGGTGGAGCATAGGGAGGTGGCCAAGGCAATCCAAGGTGATGGTGATGAAGACTAGGCTCGGTTAAGCATGTTTTAAGGAGTTTGCAACATTTTTGTGGAGTTTTTGGTCATGGGGAAGGTATGGCCAGATCTGGTCAGAGGAAGAGGATGTGATAGGTGGTTGATGATGAGGAGGTGGTGGAGGTGATGGCCAAGGCACTAGAGTGGAGAGCATGCAAATATGTGAAGAAATCATGGCCAAAGCGAGGCAAAAGGAAGAAGAAAATGTAATGACCCACTATTTTGGACTATTCGCATCCGCACATGTCGGACTTGAATAATTCAAAATACCGAATTGTTAATTTAAATTTGGCAAAACTCATATATACAGTAAATAAATAATCACAGAATCACATACACAGAGTAATAATATGCAGCGAAAACAAAAGATAGTAGTTCATGAAGCTACTATATATATAACAGAGTTAAATATGTTACAACAGAAGTCTCGAATACAATAATCAAGTACAAGAATCAGAATATATCACTAGAATCAACTAAATATCTAAAAGCTGGACAGATAGCTGGATCTCCAAGTGAAGCTCCAACTCCAAAGGTAAGTCTCGAATACTGGTACACTCAGCCTGACCCGAGCATAAAGTAAAACACAAAACACTCGAGTCAGGATTAACATTCTTATATTAATAAATCCAACTCAAGTGAAATAACAACTGAAATACAAGTAACTCAAAGGACGTTGGAATAACCGTCCTCTAAGGATCCGTTAAACTATCTACTATGTAGTAATATACGCTAAATAGATAATGTCTATCAGTAATATAAAATATCAAAATAGTGTTAAGGCGTTACCATTATCCCCCTTAACACATTTTATATAAGCGTTATAGTCTATACAGCACTGTAAACTCCACCGTAAACTAGTGGGATATCGGGGAGTATTCCATAGGTATAACACAAAACAAATTCGTAGTGGTCACGTATATAGGGATACAAGCATGACAAGGCACATGAGGCAATACCCAAGTTAGTGAAACTACCATTTGCCTGATCCGGACTGGTGAGAACGCATCGCCGCAACGATCGCAACACCGGGAAACAACACTCCCAAATTTTGAGGGTGCACCAATCAATAACAAGTAATGAGTAGTTTACGAAGAAGTGTGTTTGTTCGAGGTGGCTAACCTCATTTGTCCCAGCACAGCTTATGTTTTAGTCATTTCCAATTTGACACAAGTGTCAATGCTATCCATTATCGTTCTCTTTCTTCATTCATCACGTACATCATTCCAACCACTTCATTCTAGATCACACTTCGCGTATAGTTATTAAAGTGGTTTTCGGTTTAGACAGAGAGTATGTCCATAACCGATTCCGATCTCTTTAATAACTTTCGTAATTATTACACCGATTGGTCGTTTAATATATTTCAAAACCAAATCAAATTCAATTTCAATTAGAATTTGTAAATCAACATTCCATTTGTCTTCCTAAGTCAATTTCCATAATTTACGTTTCAAAACTTCCAAATTACCATTTCAAAATCTTATAATTCAATTTCAATTTTTATTTAACCAATTCAAATATTGATTCAAGTTCGTATATAAATTTCATTCCGAAAACATTTAAATTAATTTAATTAAACATTAAAATCAATTTAAATTCATTGATCGACTTCATTCAATATTCGTTAAGTAAATTTGTCATTCAAAACAATTTCTATTAAATTTCCAATCCATTAAATCAATTTCTTAAGTTCAACTTCATTATATCAATACTTAAAAATTGAATTAAATTAGAATCGTCAAATCAAATTCTTTAAATTACAAGTCTTACATTAATTTCAATAAATCACATTTTATTTCTTGTTAAAGAAATTCAATTTCACTTATTTATTTACTTAGTTACAAATTTCAAAACTCAATTAATAAAGAAACTTAATTTCACTTATTCAACAAGTTCAATTGTTAAATAATTCAATCTCATTAAATTATTAAATAATTTCAAAACTTAATTATTAAATAATTTCAGAACCTAATTATTAAATAATTTCAAACTTAATTATTAAATAATTTTAAACTTAATTCAATTATTTTTTAAATTAAACAACGTTCTTTCATCAATTACTTTATTAATATTTATTTCATATTATTAAATATTAACATTTTCCTTCATTAAAATTTCAACTCCAATTTCATTTCAAAACCTTAATGTTTATTCAAATAAAATCTTTATTTTAATTTTAAATCAAATTATTGACCAATCGGGTTTTATTTAATTCTCTATCCTAAGTCAAAGTTTATTTGGGTATTTATCATTTCAACCCGATTCCATTTCAATTCACAAATCAAAACATAGCAAAGGGAACTTGCAGTGTGATAACTGGGATGGTGTCAAAGTAAATAAACAAGCAATAACAACAATTAATAACAATCCAATAATCATTCAAATAATCCCGAAATAATCGTGTTAGTTCACTTTGTTGTTTGTGCGAATTAATATAATTATTTCTAGAATCTACATTATCATTTCATGTAGATTAAAGATTATTACACTGATATTTATATGGTTCTTCACTTGATGTCTATTATTCAATTTCATACTACATCGATTATACAACATACATTCAAAGTGTTCAAAGTGTAATTAACCAATTTCTATGTGTCAATTAATTTAACATTTAAAGGGGTCATATTATAAAATTTTATCTAATCAGATTCAACACATATATCAATTTCAAATTGTTAACTCCTACGTCAATTTCAATTGTAAATTATTTATCACTTTATACATTAACAATTTAACGTCCAATGTAAGCAACAAACAATCAACCAATTATCAACCAAACTGGATTATCATCATATAAAGAACATATAATGGTGTCAGATGTCACAGGTAAACTGATACAGGTAATAACATATATTTAACAGTGTAAATGACTAATAACATAATATTTCAATTGTCGTTACAATTGAAGTCAAATTTAATAAATAAAAGAACATTAATTGTGAGTGATTGCTCACCTTTCGAGGCTAGAGATGAACGAGAATGAGATAAGTTATGACTCCAGGCATGAACTTCGAAGCAAAGCAAAATTGACACGAATTTGGTGACAAAGCTGATAACAGGAATCGATGAAAATAAAACGAATCAGTTTTGATATAACTGAATATATATACATTAGTTTATATTGTACATATATAAAATTTTAATATTTTAGCTTGGGACAAATATTGGAATAAATAATAGTCAAAATCATTATACTTAAGACTCAAATAATAAAATCGGAGCATATATAAATTATATCTTAATTTAATACCTGAAAGACATAATTTACACTTATGAAAATAAAACCCATACTATAAGACATATATCATGTATATGATAAAATTTAAGAGAAAGATAATATAACAAATTTCAAAAATCATTATTTTGTTTAAACTTAAGCATTAAGAATCAAATATATTTGATACTAAAACCATTACTCAACACAAAATCTTAAACACTTATACATCACAGTAAAATATATATATACATATAATATATATAAGCAACTTCCTATCACTTCATATATTTATAACAACAACTATATATACTATTATGATTCCATATGTATACACTTTATTGTTAAAACTGTTCCTACCACATAGCTTCAGCCACTGTATATATAGACATACGTACTATTATACATACATACATATATATATATATATATAACTAAAATGTATAGCAACATATATAACTAATATATATATATATATATATATATATATATATATATATAGCTTGTATATAAAACTGAAAACCTGAAAACTACGAACATGGAAAAACAGAATATATTGCTGTAACCGACCAAAATGTAAAGATCAGGGAATGTCAAAATAAAAACAATCATATTGAAAGAACTTACGTATACTTATGCCAATATGTAAGCATATATATAAACTAGTATAACTTCTTTTAAAAATATAACATACTGCAAACATAAATACTTATATTTCTATCTTTAAATCCAACCCAGATCTGAATAATAATTTTTGTATATATATTACATTTTTAAAACCCTGTATATATATATATATATTAAAACATATAATCTTATTATTATATCAACCATCATATATTAGACTCATATACATAAACTTTATATATCATATTCTCTGACATAGACTTATACCTCAAAACCAAACATCATATCCACTGTATAAACAATGGGTACAACATACTTAAAAAATTTACTACAGAATCTAGTAAAATATCAACGTAAATCAAAACAAATAAACCTGTGACATATATAGATAAAAATAAACAACATAATATATACATACATACATACAATATATATGTACACACACACGTGAACCCAACAAATCATATATAAAGTACATATATAAATTACTATTAAAACCATATCCATATAATATAAAACGTAGGGTGCTCTTTATATATACACTAAAAAATTTGTTTTACAGTAAAAGCAAACCATCAACACATGAAAAAGAATTGGCTGATATATGTATAGGAAACCTCATATATAAGCAACATACATAATATATACACTTAACAAATAACAAGCTGCTATGTATACTTACCAAAAATAAAACTTGAAGAGGCTTGGCCATGCATAGCATAACGCATGGAAAACTGAAGCTGGGGTACGGCCCGAAATTTGCGTCACTTGAAGGGTCACATGGAAGAGATAAGGGGAAAAGGAGGAAACTGCAGCGCGTAAGAGGAAGAGTTGCAGAAACTTGGTGAAGCCGATAGCCGGATGGCGTGCGTGGAGAGGGGATCTGCGCTTGCTGCTTGGTGGCGGAGGTCAGGGGCTCGGTTTGGTGTGAGGCGTGGTGTTTGGATGGGTTCGGCCGAACAGAGGCTGAGGCACATAGCTCGGCAGACCATGAGGTGGCAGTGACAAGCTAAGGGAGGCGACGGGTCTATGGGTTCGAGCGAAGTGGATAAGTGAGGGAAGAGGGCGAGTGGGAAGGAGCTACGGCGGAAGGGAATGGCGGGTCGAGGTTGCTGACTCGATGGTGATGGGATGAGGAAGCATGTACAGAAGACATGGGAGAATTCATGCGATAGGATTTCAGTTGCATGCATAGTGGGAGAAGGGAGACTCGAGCCACGTGCGATATTGTGTAGCCGGCTTGCAAATTTTCTTTGCAAAGTGCGAAAAAAAGTGAGCAGGCATAGGCATAAGCATAGGAGAAGGGAAGAGCGTGAGCCACCATAGATGAAATAGGGAAATGAAAATTTATCGTTAGAAAGAGAAACGCATGAATTCAATGCTAATAAAACTAATAAAAGCTGATGACTTCAACCAGTGGAAAATTTGAATGGTCACCTAACACAAACAGACTCGAATGGATACCGATACAGTAGGCGTTACGCAAAGTGCAACGTACGCCGGACTTCGAATTTGACAATCGAATATACCATAGAGATCAGCACGGCGAGACGATCAAAACGGTATACGGATATCAGTGATACGATTGAATTATAAGAATTTTGAATTTTCTACTAGCGGAAAATGCAACAAAAACACAGAAAAATAAGATCGACGGAGCTAAAGAAGTCCGAATTTTCAAAAACGAAAAATGACGTCTTGCTCAGAAGAAGATTTAGAATTTTTCTATGTTAAAATATTTAGGTTTCGAAAACATTTTATTTTCATCAATTTCTAACTGATTAAATTGAAATAAAATTGCACACGAAATAAACTTTCATATTTTCGAATGAAAGTTTACCAGTTGCTATGTTTAACTAGACGCATTTCAAATGTTAAATTTTTATTTCAAAATTTTATTTTATTTTTTATTAAATTCCACACAAATTCAGTTAATTAAAATAATTAAAGCCGTTAAAATATCCGGGTTGTTACAGAAAAAAGAAAATGGAAAAAAAATGTATATACAGCCATTACTTACAGAGGAGCAAGCTTCACATGAGAAGATGATCAAATGAGATGCGGCAAAGAAATTTGTACGTGAGCTTGTATTTAACAGAGAAGTTCCACGTTGATTTAGAGGGAAGAATGACAGGAAATAAATAATTGAAACGTTAGAGAAATTTAAGGATTTTATTCCTATTAAATCAAGAGAAGCAAATGGAAAAGTGGAATGAGATGAAATGTTATACGTAAATTGCAAGGCAAATAGGCGGCTGTTGATTTGAATGGCTAAAGTATGGAATCAAAGGGGTGTGTATTATAAAGGCAATAAATAAATTGAAACGTATGCCCAAAATAAATAACAAAGTAACGTATCTTATATTTATTTGTTTTCTATTTATTCAATAAAATATATGCTAAATAATAATTTAGTAAATAACGTACCGTATAAATAACACCAGAGAAATAAACAAGAAACGAAAATATAAAACGTATCAAATAAAACGTATAATATAATTGCTATTTACAACTTTGTTTATTACTCAACTTAAAAAAATTGATTTGTTTCATATCCATTTGATTTGTTTATTACTTAACTAAGAAAACGGATGTAGAACATATACAATAAAATGTATAGATCAGTTCTTTTTACAACATTGTTTATTACTTAATTCACAAAGTATACATCCAAATTAAATGGAAAAACGGAAAAAATGTTGTAAATATATACAATTTAAATAAAGATTGGAAGTTAGAATTTAAATTTTAAAGTTTCAATTAGAGTCAACATTTAACCCAAAATCTAAAATTCCAGAAATTGTTTATATTAAATAAAATTGGGCCAATGATTTATAACCAATTCAGGAAAATTCTAAAATTCAGACTTTTAAATAATTAAACACCGAAGTTTTTTAAATAAAATGAATAAAAATATTTATTAAAATTTTGGGCTGTTACATAAGATATATGTATAACATATCATGTTACACAAATTAGAACATGATTTTACAAACAAAGATATTATTTATATAAATTTAAAACAAACAAATTTGTTAAATAAAACAATTTACACACAATATTGTAAAAAGCATAACTTTTACAATATTAATCCGATTTCAACGAAACAAAATGCAATATTCTTGAAATTAAATCTATTTTCATAATAAAAGATAAAATTGAAAAAAATAAATATTTAAATTTTAAATTTAAAAGTCAAAGTTTGACCATTTTCACCAAAATCCACTTTTTTGGAAAATATTATATTTATTCATGTCTGGAATTATAATTCACATAGACAACAAAATTTGTATTTAAAATAACAAAATTTATCCATTTTAATAAAGAAAATGAAGTTTTTAAATCAAAAATTTCAGTTAAAATATTTAAAATAAAAATTTAAAATAATCACAAAATACAGGGTTGTTACATTCTCCCCCACTCAAATCTTTTCGTCCTTGAAAAGGAACGAGGTACGGGAAACACAGAAAAAGACAGAATGAAATAGGATTAAGACAAGATGACAAGAAGATTAAAATTATACCTGATAACTGTTGTTATAGGTAAGTTTAACAAGGTGGAGAATAGGAATAGCTATAAGGGAAAATAGGTGGATAGGAATATCTAGGAAGGAAAATAGGTTGAAAGACAAGGACGAACCATTAATTTAAAGCTATATAAATTTCAATTATTTATAAAGGTAAAATAAATGATCAAAATATCATTTATATAATACTTTATCAAAATACTTTTATAACTCGATGCTTAACAAGTTTATCCTTTTTCCTACAGGCTCTGGCTATGCGTTGATCAGACGCAAAGCTAGAATTCTTTAGGCACTTAGTAGACTTGTTTCAACACCCAGTGAAAATACTAGAATTTTTTTTAGAAACAGATATAGAAAGTAAAATCCAAACAAAAGGAACAAACGAAAACCTTTGTCTAACCATGGTTTGCAGATACACAATGGTTACGCCTGGATCCCCTAGGAAACAATCGATATCCGTAAGCTTTCTCAGCCCTACGAGTTACGCCATGATGACTAGTTGACTGCAGGATACACAATGATTGCGCCTGGATCCCCTAGGAAACAATCCGCACCTCTAGGCCATCTCAGCCAGGTGGATTTCGCTACTAATGCGACCTACATAGTTCACAGGATACATAATGATTATGCCTGGATCCCCTAGGAAACAATCCGTACCCCTAGGCCAACTCAGCCAGGTGAATTGCGCTATGCAGTCACGCTCAAAAGAAAAACCATGGAGATCTTCATGGTGGGACACTCGAGGACCACATCTGAAAAACGAAAAATCAGAGAGAATAATATTGATAGAATGAATCCATAGTGTGGCCACAAAGCGGATATCAAGCAGAAGGCACTTCCCATGTCTTTACTTTGAAAATATATATCATATAGTACCTTTTCAAATCACTTCCAAATATCATACTTATATAAGGTCCATTGTATATAGGATTCCATTTTCAAATCGAATACTTTTCAAATCAATAGTATATCAAATCACACTTATATAGGCTTCGATTATACAAGATTTCTCTTTCCAAATTGAGTACCTTTCAAACTAATAGTTTTCAAATCAACTTCATACTTATACAAATCCATTTTATATAAGTTCGACAACTCCCAAATCAAGTGCTTAATAATACAAGGTTCTCAATTTCAAATCATTTCAATACCAATTCAGTTTCAAAATCGTATACGATTTCACCAAGTTATTTCTTCCAAATTAACATCTTCAATTTCAAAGTTTCCAAAAATAATAGGTTTAGAAAATAATTCCAAGTTTCCAAATCGATATAATTTAGGTCAAACAAATTCATTTCCAAAATCATCATATAAATACTGGGTTTACATTCCAATCTATTTTCAAAACCAAATATTTTCTCAAAATCAATTATACCCAAACTGGTTACTAAGTTTAAAACCATCCCCTTTAAAAAACCTTTAAACTATTTATTTCAATTCAAAAGATCCAATTTACCTTTTGCAAATTATTTACTTAACAAAAGTTTCAAATTTATTTAAGTCATACTCTTCATACTTTACACGTACAAAAGTAAACTTATATACTTTATCAATTATTTTATACTTTTCAAAATTACTTAGCTTGGAAAAGTTAACCTTGATTTGGAAGTGTTAGATCCTTCAAAATAGTTGGTGAAATCAAATTTCAAATCCAAGAGTTGGAAATCAGCAGCAATTAGTAAATCAGTTTTTGTAAATAGAGTTATACCAAATCAAATCCGAAACTTGAGGACTGAACACCGGGCTCACTGCAAATCATTTCAAATATATATACATATATCTTTCAAAAATCAAATCATCCTTCAGAATTTTGAAATCAAATTGGTTTCACAAAAAAAAAATCACTCTCATGGCAAAGGTACTAAAGTGGCCTCTCCCCCACTCTGAAACTCGAAAATCAATGTCGATGATGCGTGCACTCATCATCGAAATTATTTTCCAGCGACACAAGTGAGTTCTGGACTTCTATTTCTTGAAAACTTCTTTGGAATTTCTTTAAAATCATTGGAATTCATTCGAACTCATTTGAAACATTTCTTATTCGGAAAATACTTTCAAATCGTATTATTATATATTTTCGAAATTTCTAAACCAAATTTCAAAATACCAGAGTTCAATCTCTCAAATTTCAATTTCAAAACCATTCCATTAAAATCATTTTTATATAAACCAAACTCTTATATAATTTTCAAAATTTCAAATCCTTTGAAAACTTCATATTTCCATTTATAAAGGGTATATAATCCTTATCGAAAACATTTCACTTTTATATAAAAATGCTGTCTTCCTTATCAAAATAATAATTTCGATGTATACACAATTTCAAAGCACAACCAAATTCAAATTTCCAAGGGATGATCCAAGGATGGATTTCAAAACAAATAGAGATTCAAATTTAGCGGAACCCTAATCAAATAGAATTATGTTTCGAAGGTAAGCTCGAACGAAGATGAGATAATTTAATTACCAAATAGAAGATGGATAAGCCTAAATAAATTGCGGATGACCTTAACCGGGTCAACCGTGACTTCAGGAATATAATCAATGCAGAAATCTAAGGCAAATCGACATTCGATCGCCAGAGATAGAATCCATATATAGCAGAAGGTAGATAGCATCCTGAATCGAGGATACAGAAATCTACGGTGAATCAATGCCAATTGTAAATGAGTTTCACCCCTTTACAAATCATTCAATTTTTTTTGGAATCACCGATATTTATAGAGGTCGTTCCAAAGTGGAGTTATGGAATGCCCAAAATCAAAAGGATAAAAATAGGGAAGACAAGACTGGATTTTCGAATAAGTGGGAGTGTTCTAAAATTCAAGGAACCCTAATCGATAAGAATCCTACCCAAAGAGATCACTAACAAGGTGGATACAAAAGGGATGAAGCTTAGAAACCCTTGATTTCAAAATAAGAAAATTTATACCAATATAATCTTTGAAAATCCTTTAAAAATCATTTGGAAATCATTTTATACTTCGAAAATACGTTCTCTCACAAGGAAATGATTATGAGATTGATTTCACTCATTCTAGGGTATTTCTACCCTATCTCTAATGAGTTTTTGCTCCTCAGGCTAAGCTTTGCCTAAAACCAAAGCCCTGATACTAAATGTAACGACCCACTATTTTGGACCATTCAAATCGACAATGGAAGACACACATGTCAGACTTGAATAATTCAAAATAACAGATTGTAATAAAATTTAGAGCAAATAAAATCATTCACAGAATCATAGACACAGAAATATCAGAATACTCGCAGCGGAAATAAAATACCATAGTAGTTCATGAAGCTACTATATACATACTCAAAAAATATATACAAAATATCATAGTAAAATAGATACAGTAGAAGTCAAGATACATAAACAACAATATAGAGACGGATACCGAATAGGAACTAACTGGAAGAAGTAGACGAATAGATAGACAGATAAGCTCCAACAAAACTCTAGCTCCAGAAGGTGAATCCAAAGCTGTGATTCTCAGGCTGACCCGAGCGTAATGTAAAACACAAACACTCGAGTAAAGACATACATATTTATACAATGAAAACCAACTCAAGTGAACTACAATAGCAATGCACAATAACTTAAAGGATGCTTGGGATCGCCCATCCTTTAAGGATCAGTCAAACGATCAATTAAGTAGTAATAAACATTATCCTAGAAATATCCATATTTAAAGTAAATAATGCAAATAACAGTGTTATTGTGACTAGGGTAACGTAGAGCTGCAGTACCGCTCACCTCTAGCCACAATCTTAAAATCAAAGGTGTGCATCAAACAATCGTAAGGAAATCACATTACACACAAAACAGTGTACCCGTGGTTATAAATTTCAAAATGATTTATAATTTCGAGTTAAAATCATTCATTTAAACCATTAAAATGAAGTCATTATTCCTTTAAATCAAATATTCAATTCCCAAAAATTTGGCCTTTTCTGAGTTCATTTATTCAGTTAAACACTTCAAATATTGAAATTTCAGCCACAAATAAACTTTGATTTTAACCCTTTAAACATTATAAAAATCATATTTTTAACACTCAAAAATGTTCATTAATATACCTTTAACTTATGATTTTTATAAAGTAAATTTCCTATAAATAAAATCAAATTTTCAATAATTCACTTAATAAATTCAAGTGTACAATTTCCAATTCTTCACATTTTAACAAATTACTTAAAACTTAAATTTTTATTACCATTTTCCAAATATAACTTAATTTCCATTTTATATATAACTTAAATTCCATTTTTAATTTCTTAACTTAACCTTTAATTTCAAACCAAATTTCACAATTCCAAGTTAAGTTAAATTCCAAAATTTCCATTTAACTAACCATTTATTTAACATTTTAAACTAATTACCTAAATTCAAAATACACCGTAAGTTGCTTAACTTTATTTTACAAATAACTTGATATTTTCTTTTACATTATATTTATCCAATTCGTACATCAATTATATTAATTACCAAGTTCATCTTATAATTCCTTTTTTGCTTAAATTCCCATTATTAAGTTAAATCAAACTTTCACACTATAACTCAAACCATCTAATAACTTATACCATTCATCCTGTTAGAAAATCACTGCTTAACCATTTTAAATCCAATATAAGTCAAATTTCATATTTTTATTTTTTTTCTTTCATTTACAATACATGAAATTTATAAGAAATCATATTTTGAAATCAACCACGTGTCCGGATAATATTTTACACCTAAATCAAGTGATACAGAAATTATCATTTATATCCGAAATCAGTAAAATTTATGGGTTTTGATTATTTTAAACCCACAATCCCAAGACAAATACAAATAAATAAAAATCATTCAGGCCTATCATTCCAGCCCATAATGATTTTTCACTATTCTAAAGTCCGTTCGGGTATGTATCATTTCAACCTATACTGATTTCTATACTAACAGGGAACTTGCAGTGATGATCAACATAAACTGAATTGTAACAACATATAGCAGTATCAGATGATATGACAGATAAATAAACATGATTAATATTATATAATTTATAACACAGGTAGGTATAACATGATAATAAAATCTACAGATTCACATGGTGTCAATTTACTAATTATATAAGTATAGATGTCATGTATGAATTACTCACCTTTTATGCTGGAATTAGCAAAACAAACAAAACGAATGAATTCCAGAAGGCATGATGACATGACAATAGATTCAAGTGGAAGAAAACCAAGCTAATGATCTTGTCACAACCCATAAACAAAACCAAATATAAATATAAATTCAATACACATTGAATTTGAAACAACTTTGAAATTAAAGCAAATCGAACACAATAGTTTATGTCATGCTTTCAACATCTACTTGCTCGGCCTAGGGGTGAATATGGTCGGGTTTGGTGTAGTTTTGGATTAGGTTTGAGTCTCTGGAGGCACGACTACATGTGCTAGAAGTGGCAAAGGAGTCACAACACATGAATGTGAGGAGACAAGGCAACATAGTGGAGTTTTTGTCAACTTTTGGGCTCGTCTACATGGTCCTAGGGCTCGGCCATGACATGTTTCAGATCTGGGCAGAGGTAAGGCTGAGGGTAAATGGTCATATCATGGTGGTGGTGGAGCATGGAGAGGTGGCCAAGGCAATCCAAGGTGACGGTGATAAAGACTAGGCTCGGTTAGGCATGTTTTAAGGAGTTTGCAACATTTTTGTGGAATATTTGGTCATGGGGAAGGTATGGCCAGATATGGTCAGAGAAAGAGGATGTGATAGGTGGTTGATGATAAGGACGAGGAGGTGGTGGAGGTGATGGCCAAGGCACTAGAGTGGAGAGCATGCGAATATGTGAAGAAATCATGGCCAAAACGAGGCAAAAGGAAGAAGAAAAAAAGAAAATGGGAAAAAATATATACAGCCATTACTTACAGAGGAGCAAGCTTCACACGAGAAGATGATCAAATGAGATGCAGCAAAGAAATTTGTACATGAGTTTGTATTTAACAGAGAAGTTCCACGTTGACTTAGAGGGAAGAATGGCAGGAAATAAATAATTGAAACGTTAGAGAAATTTAAGGATTTTATTCCTATTAAATCAAGAGAAGCAAATGGAAAAGTGGAATGAGATGAAAAGTTATATGTGAATTTCAAGGCAAATAGGCGGCTGTTGATTTGGATGGCTAAAGTATGGAATCAAAGGGGTGTGTATTATAAAGGCGATTAATAAATTGAAACGTATGCCCAAAATAAATAACAAAGTAACGTATCTTATATTTATTTGTTTTCTATTTATTCAATAAAATATATGCTAAAGAATAATTCAGTAAATAACGTACCGTATAAATAAACATCAGAGAAATAAACAAGAAACATATATAAAACGTATCAAATAAAACGTATAATTTAATTGCTATTTAGAACTTTGTTTATTACCCAACTTAAAAAAATTTGATTTGTTACATATCCATTTGATTTGTTTATTACTTAACTAAGAAAACAGATGTAGAACATATACAATAAAATGTATAGATTAGTTGCTTTTTACAATATTGTTTATTACTTAATTCACAAAGTATATATCCAAATAAAATGGAAAAACGGAACAAATGTTGTAAATATATACAATTTAAATAAAGATTGGAAGTTAGAATTTAAATTTTAAAGTTTCAATTAGAGTCAACATTTAACCCAAAATCAAAAATTCCAGAAATTGTTTATATTAAATAAAATTGTGCAAATGATTTATAACCAATTCAGGAAAATTCTAAAATTCAAACTTTTAAATAATTAAACACCAAAGTTTTTTTAAAATAAAATGAATAAAAATATTTATTAAAATTTTGGGCTATTACATAAAATATATGCATAACGTATCATGTTACACAAATTAGACATGATTTTACAAACAAAGATATTATTTATATAAATTTAAAATAAACAAATTTGTTAAATAAAATAGTTTACACACAATATTGTAAAAAACATAACTTTCACAATATTAATCCGATTTCAACGAAACGAACATCGATGTTCATGAAATTAAATATATTTTCATGATAAAAGATAAAATTCAAAAATTTAATTATTTAAATTTTAAATTTAAAAGTCAAAGTTTGACCATTTTGACCAAAATCCACTTTTTTGGAAAATATTATATTTATTCATGTTTGGAATTACAATTCACATAGACAACAAAATTTATATTTAAAATAACAAAATTTATCCATTTTAATAAATAAAATAAAGTTTTTAAATCATGAATTTCAGTTAAAATAATTAAAATAAAAATTTAAAATAATCACAAAATACAAGATTGCTACAAGATACGCATATCCTAGTCTTGAGAAATCATCTATAAATGTTACAAAATAAGAACAACTACCTTTCGTGAATATAGGAAACAGGTCATATACATCATTATGCATGAGCTCCAAGTGTTCATTAATCTTTCATTACTCCCACTAGAGGGGTGCTTAGTCACTTTACCTTTGAGACAAGACTTACATGTATTAAATGATTTGGAATCAAATAATGGTAGAAAAGACTCAATTTTCAATTTGTTTAGTCGTTTCTAACTTATATGACCTAGCCTACAATGTCAAAGATAATTTGTTTTTACATCATCATTTGAAAAATAACTCATAGCACAGACATAATCAGTGTTGATCACAAAAATGCCATTATCTAAAATGACATCACAAACTTGATTACCATCCAACATAATGTTCATAACATTATTTGCATGGTGAAAAATATAACCAGTCCCTGATAGCCTCGAGATTGAAATAATCCCACAAACAAAAACTTTTATATAATAGCAATTATTTAATACGAAAACTAATCCAATAAGAAAAATTAAACGAAAATCTCCAATTATCGTTGCATCTACTATAGATCTATCGGTAAATTGAAGCATCACTACTCCATTTGCCACGTGACGCTTATTCCTAAGCCCCTGTAGGAGTAATAGAACTATTCTGTTTCTTCTCTCTAATAACCTATAAGTACTCCAAACAGTCCCTTTCTAATGACCCTCTGGCGACAGCGATGACATTTACCCTTGTCAATTGGAGTACTCTTCTTGTTCTTCTCATTAACCCTTTTCCGCTTCTTCGAACCTTTCGAAGATGATGCATTCTTATAACATATGTACAACTCCCTGATCCTTGGACGAAGACTCAGTCGACCTTGACAGATTGAGGCTCCACGAGGCTTACATTCAACTGGTTCATATTATAGTTTAATATGGAAGACTCATACTAGGAAGTAAGAGGCCCAAAGATCAAATCAACATGCGTCTCATTGTTTATCATTACATCTAAATATGCAACTCTATCAATATAGCCTTTCATTATTAGAGTATAATCGCTCACTTTTCGTCCCCTAGTCATTTTGGTATTGAATAGTTTTTTCGTAAGTTCATACCTTGTAGAATGAAATTGTTCACCAAATAGAGCTTTAAGACTATAAAAAATCTCGTGGATAGATATGCTTTGATGCTTCCTTGACAACGGCTTGTCTAAAGTAAACAACACGAAACTTAGACGATTTTTGGTAGAGTTAGGGGCATAACAGAGAGGCAATTATGTAATTTGTAACATATATCTAACTTGATAGCCAATCCTGTTTGAAATAAAATGTGTTTTTATTATATACTTTATATAATGTGTTATTTTATTTAATTAATTTAATTAAAAGTGCATTTAATGGAAAATCCATGACTAGTTTGTATTGCGATAATAGTTACAAAATGTTGTAACAATGAGTAATTTTTCACAAAACATAAACAGATCGTTTTAAATATTCCTAGTCAAGATATATCGAAACTGGATATAAATATATTTGTTGATACTAGATTATGTAACACCCTCCAAATGTTGGGCAGTGTATTACTCATGATTGTTAAGGGCACCAAGGGGTTATGTACAAATATTTATTTGATAACTATGGAATGACCCACTCGATAGTTTTTTTTGGTAAGTATTACTAAGGTCAAACAGAAAATATCAAAATGACTAATTTACATAGTTCTCTTGACTTGAAAATACAGTTGATCTTCAATATGAAAACTCAGCTTTGATTATAGTTAAACTGTGGTACGACGTCAACCAAACGACTATAATTGGGTCGAATGGATGTTTGAAAGTGAAACACTCTTCAAGAGTAGATCCTTCTCCTCGGTTATATCGGTTTAGTATCATGGTCAACTAAAAGTCAAAATCTTTTATCAAGAGTAGTTCAGTTAATATAATTGTTATTATTGAACCCAAGACTTTGTGTTTAGACTATAGAGTTGAATATGGATGATAATGGAATTTTGATAACCAAAATCCATAAGTCCGAAGGATACAGTTTTGATGAAGAGAATTGGTGTAAATAATCATCACTATCAGGTAACGCTTAACAAAGTAAATAGTATTTTACTGAAGCCAAGTAAATGATAAATTTGAGAAAAATATCACACAACCTGCTAAGTGACGTGTGAACAATAATATTCGAATTGTTTGGTATTAATCGTTGACCAAATTTACACATAAGACTCACACAACCGAAAATTGAATATTCCATTGAATATATGATTTAATTACTTTATAATCATTATAAATACATTAAATTAGTTAGTATTTATGAAATATTAATTATGAAAGTTTTTTTTATTTATTGAACATGATTAAATAGTGTAATTATAATACTTATAAATAAACTAAACGATATACAATATCAGTACGCATTTAAATTGGATTTAAATACAAGAATTTTTGTACGGACTTGCATGTGTTGTAAGTCCATAAGAAAGCACACATAGTTAGACATTAATTAGCTTAGTGTAGCCGGCCATGACATATGTAAAAAGGGGAGTTTTTTTTAATTTTAAATGAAAATGCAAGTGTTAAAAGAGATTAATGACCACATTATTCATACGTTAATTCTATTCATTTAATAATGCATCGCCTCTACATTTATTACTGACCATTCTCTTCAAAATTACATCCCTACATCAAAACATTTTGGCCATGACTTTCTAGAAACAGTACAAAATATTCCCAAGTTCATACAACATCAAATTCAGCACTATTCGATAACCTATGGTCAGCAATTCGAGAGCTAGCATCTTCTGATTTGTGAATAGATACAAGGAGATCAATTCAACGTTTCAATGTCTATGCAAAGGCTTTGGTGAAAGATAAAACTATGTTTTAATTTAATTATTTCATATTTATATGTTACATTATAGAATGTTAGATTATATTATGAATTTTGTTACTGAAATGCTATCACAAATTGGTTGGTTGTGTATTTAATAGCATCTATAATACCTCACCCGCGAAGTAGACCCTTCCTGATATTTCTCACTACCATGCCTAAGTGATAACATTAACCATTTAATACTTCTTAAGTAGGGAGGAGGAAGACCCTACAACATCTACTTAATACCCCCAACTATGAAGTAGCACCTACGTATTATGACCCATAACCCAAATTATGACGTCTCACATTAGTCCGACTATCCATAGGTGCCGACAAACAAATTAACTAGGAAAACTTATCCTACAAAATTGGGCCTAACCTTGCATCCTTCATAGGTACTTATTATAGGCGATGTCTAACATCAAATTCTAAAGTTACACTGCTAATAGTCAAATTATCCGAGCAGACTTCTGTGTGTTTTTAACTGACCTCGCATCCCTATAACTTAGCCATAATTTCCACTCTCCTATCATACCACCATATTTATCTCATGGAATTTCCCATTAAAGCTATATAAGGAAACCTCCTTATTTTACCATTAGGGTTTGAGGCTAATTTACTAGCTTATTTATACTACATAAATAATACATTATTAATTATACGTTGTTTATATGCTAATATAAATATATAAAACTAAATACTCCTAAGCATGCGAAGATTTTGCGTCCTATACTAATAGTTTAAATGTCAAACCTTCCAAGTAATACAAGTCCAATTTCAAACAATACTTACAAAATAGCTAATATCCTTAGCCAAACTAACAGACTTGCATAAAATAAATTAGAATCTTATACCAAATTTATTCTATATTAAAATAATAGAATCAATGTTTCTAACTTAAGGAATAACATTTACAATTAAATCTTTTTTACTCTATTCAACTTTTACATAGACGAATCTGAAGTGAAAAGGAATTCATATTTAAACCATGGAAATAGGTATGCAAACTACGAATAAAAGAATTCATACCTTACACACCATTTCGTAACTAAATTTCCCTTTTGAATCCTTTAACACATCAGTAAAGAAGAATTGGAAACGGAATAGAATATAAAATACCCAAATTGCAATATCAAACGAACTCTACTATTTTAATATAAAATAACTTCGATTCTAATAAGATTTACATTTCGCTTAGGGGAATTTTGGGGTTTTAATTTTAATTTAATGTTTTTGTGAGCAAAATCCACCAAGGCATAAAAAAATAATCCAAATTCAACTATATAAATACTAAAATGAGAATAACTTAAGATTCCCAGTCATAGATGATTTCTAGCATTCTCTTAGATTTGATTAATTTTGCTCCTAATCTCTTTTTAAACTTCTTCCTCTCAAAATATATAACAACTGGAATATATATAATTTAGATTCAGAATTTTTAGGATTGGAGAAGAATATAATTAGAAATTGAATATTGAATATCTAAAATCCCTTCTCTGAAAATCCTGTGAAATTCTTAATCCTGTCAAAGAAACTAATAGAGTCCACTTGCATTTGCTAATAATTCGTGAATAAAAGTGAGGAGGCTAGCCACCATCACAATCACCGATCTACCGGTAGCTTATAAATGGGAACATATTTATTTTCTATTTTTAGTTGTTATTTATTTCCTAATTTATTCAGTTAGCGTTAACGTTTATTTTAACGTTTACTTAACCCCTAAGTATCTAACTAATGTTAACATATTTGTTAATGTTTTAAATTTCAAACATTAATATCAATTTAACATTTGAATTTAACTTTCAATTGAATTATTTTGAATTTCAAAACTTCAAACGTTGATAACTTTTTCGTTTGAGCTCTGATTATAAAAGTTTATATATGAAATTTGATCAGAAAATTGCTGTGAACAAAATGGTGTAACTTCCATATCCAAATTTCAACATTTACAAAATTTTCATTAATTAATTAATTTCTTATTAAATTTTACAGGGTGTTATATTCTTCCCCATTAAAAAGGATATCGTCCCCGAAACCCTAAGGTACAGAGAGTGTAATGTGCACTCAACATCCACGTTATACAACGAAGTTGTCTACACAACTATCTACTCAAGTAAAAGTGCAATTGATTATATATGTAGATATAATATAAGTGAGCTCAGTTCTAGCATGACCGCAAGATCATGGAATATAGGCATGTATGCAAGCATCCTAAACGTGCATAAAATTCTACATGACTGCAAAAATGACAGTAAAAGTGTAGCAACCATCACCTAACATCCAATCTAGCAACCATGATGCAACCAAAACCTAAATTTTGGAGAGGAGTTTACCATAGAAAAGCTCAGGATGAGAAGCCTTCATTTGTCTTCACTTTTCTATATGCTTTCCATCGGATTATCTCTCCATCATACCCGGACCAGCGTAATTTCTATATTGCAGAGCTTCCTAGTTTTGTGTTTCATAATATGTGTGGTGGCATAGGGTGCAATCGGCTTTTTCTTAATATCTACTTACTGATTAGGCTCTACTATTGTAGTGGTACTATAAAGGCGTTGTTAATACCTCAGATATTATTTTGATGACTACAACCATACAAATATAGATACTAGTGTTTTGTCAAGTTATATAGTATATATTACACAGATATAGGATGATTAAACTTGAAGCTAATCGGTATAAAGATCAAGAATAAAGATTTGGAGATGATGATCAAGACTCATGGGTTTAGTGACAAAAGGCTTGAAGAGCTCAGGACTCTGGTGTTTAGTCTGAGTCATTAGAGTAAAATATTAAAGTCCCTAATAGCATATTCTGATCTTTATCACAAATTTCTGATCTTTGATATTTTGATCAAAATAAATTATTTTAAAATTCAAAATGTGCTTTTACATATATTTTACAAAAAAATTTATGTGTTTAAAATATTTAAAAATTATGTTTAAAATTATTTTACAAAAATATACAAGTTTGAAAAATATTTAAAGGAAAATCATTTTTCAAAGTTAATAAGGTTTGTCGACATACCCCTCTTGGATATGTCGACTTAGTGATAGTTGATTTGCTTTATAAATTTTGAAAAAAGTTTCATTTGGATGCACTTATTCACGAATGGATACTTCTGTTCATTCACTATATAAAGAGGAGTGCAAACGAATTTTTCAATTAATTTTCTCACTTTCTTCTTACAACTTACTCTCTTGTTCTATTTTTTGAAAACTACCTTCTATATTCTTCAAAGTATATGTAGATTTAATTCATGCTCTATAGATTGATTCTCTACAAACTACCTACTATTTTAAAAGCATTCTATCTACAAAATCAAAGATCAAACCTCTATCTGAAGGGCTATAGGAGATCTTGTATCCCAATGCAACTGTTTGTATTTGGAAATCAACAACTCTGCTCCTACTTATTTAGGTGTGCTTGTTGTCCGTTCAAATCAAGTGGGTGTGCTTAGTTTCCCATCTAAATCTAGTGCGTGATCTTATTGCCTAGTAGAGTTTACCCCAAACTCATGAGACTGAAGGGTATATCTCCTAGCCTTGAAGTTGAGACTGTATTCCAGTTTGCTTGCTACCTGGTTAAGGTAGGTGATTGAAAAGAAATCTGTATATGAAATTGTATAGGACTGGACGTAGGAGAAATTCAAACCAGTATAAAAATCCTAGTGTCATCTCTTTAACTCATTACTTTACTTTTACTGCATTTATTTGTATCTGTGATTTCCTATTAGTATTTATATATGTGATTGATAATCTGTGTTTGATTCAAATCTTGAAATACGTTAAAAAGTTCTATAAAAGTTCTTAAACACTATTCACCCCCTCTAGTGTTAAAGTAGCCTTAAGATCCATTCACATTAGTACCACAATATTTTCCACATTTGGTATCAGATCATTAGGTTTTCAAAAACTCGTACTCTGCTTTTTGAAAAGTATAAATGACTAGTTACATTGATAGTTTACTTTTGACACTTTTGTTGAAGTAAAATCAACTGCTAAACCCCCTCTATTTAATGGTAGTGAAGTGACCTCTTTATTATACTCAAATTTATGTGATTTTTTTTCCATATATATAAGTGATCACTTCTTTAAATTCATTCTCCCAAGATCCTGAATTTTACTAATATAAATATATCAGTGTTTAAGTCAATTCCTATCATTTATATATATGAGGATATATAAATGTTTCCTTGCAAATCAGAGTGTCTAAAGTAGCAAAGAATTTTAATTCACACAATATTTTTCATAATTGAAATGTCTTGTGTCACATAGCTTATTTCTACACTTATATCTCTTCACTGTCTCAAGATTGATTAATACTAAATATAGATATTATCACCTTAAAGAGACTCAAGATTGACTAATACAAAAATAAAGTATTAATTCCTCATATTGTCATTTGTAATGTTTTCTAGAGTTTTCATTTAATATAATTCTTTTGATGTCTGGTAATCTAGGAGCTTGTTGCTTATTATTATTTTTCCCTTGAATTTATGCAAAGTACTAAAACAACTCAAGTTTGGGAATTTATCCCAGGGTGCTTATTACTTATTCAAGCAAGGTTTATGTCAGGTAAATATACTAATGTCTTAATTTATAATATTGGTAGCAATCTTATGAACATTTTGGTGGTAAGAATATTATAAACCATGCAGAAGAAAAACTACATGCAGGTAAAATGCTAACCTGTTCTAGCATACCATGTAAGGTTTTACACATACATGTATACATCAGGTTCAAGCAAATTTATTTAAAGAATCAAGCCCAGATGAGACTGTGATGCAGACCTCTAATGGTTATTAAATGATGGCTATTGATATAAGCCAAATTGGTATGAAGTAGTGGTCATGCTTATCATTTAACCCAATTCTTTGATATTGCAGACTCTTAAAATTTAAACAAGACCAAATGCAAACAACTTAAAGCTGTATTTGATGCAACTGAGTATTGTTTAATATGGTTGAAGTGAATGCTACTAGTACTCTACTCCCATCAATTTATAATACATTGCAACACAAAGAATCAGACATGCAAGAAAGATTTGTAGATTAAAACTTCCAACTTCTCATGGACTTATATCAATTTATAAGTCATAACCAAGTCTCACTGGCTAACCCAGGTCAGACTCAACCATCACCTAACAGTTCTACTATATGCATTATCAAAAGGAAACCACTGCAGTCTCTCTTTCTGAAATTTATCAAATATGCTAAAGAAAGTATGTCCACATATCTAATTACATGGCATAACTTCCTTCATCACAGTCTACAGAAATCATCTGGCTTAGTTACTTAAATCAGTAGCTCAAGACACAATATAATGCTTAAGTTTTACAAATTCTTTTCAAATGAACCAAGCCACCATAATACTGAAAGATTTACATATGCTTAAGAAAGTTTGCCTAGCCATCTTTATTACAATGAACTACTGCATTTTAGTAACTCAAACAGGTCTTCTAATTTTCCAAGCAAGCAGGCTATTCATGCTTCTTTACCTGCAACAATATTTTGAGCTGCCTCAATAAAACGAGACACCCCAAATATTGCAAGGGCAATAAATAGGGTCATAATAAAATTCTGGTATGAGTGAAATCATTATTAAAAATAACTTGTAAAATTCTTTTATGACCGTGCAGAGATCATATGGTGTTTGATGCTTTCCAGTTCCATAATAAACTTTAACATATGCATAATTTAAACCTATACATCCAGCATACACTCAAGCAGTCATTCATCCAATTTGTTCAATTGTATATGTACAAAAATCCTATGGATTTAAATTCTTAAATTCCACAGCCTTCATTTCCAGTTCCATTTTACATTTTTATATGGTCTAAACTCTTGCCTTTGAACACTTGTGTGCATTGCAAAGGACTCAATTCTGTTAACCTTTGCACAAAGGCCTTTAGGTCTTAAACAAGTCATGCACATACCCATCATCCACCTGATGATGAGTAGATCAATCCACCTGATGATGAGTAGATCAAGGCACTACTCCTAAATTACTTTGTAATTTAGAGACCATGCTCATTTAATTGCTGAGGAGTTTTTTTTTTAAAACTCCTGACATGCTCATGTTCTTCCTTTTATTACACATAACCCAAAATCTCTTAAACTCACTCAAGGGTTTACATGCAATCATACAAAGCACTCATGCAAAATTGCACATCCAAAAATCATTCTGTCTTAATCTTATTTTACAAAACTGCCTGTATATTTATTTCTGGAAATTTTCCCACTGCTTGCATAAATCTGATGTGGCCATGAGAAATGCTGTATTTATTTTACTGAGAACATAGGATAGGGTTTTTAAGAAAAACCCATAAAAACATATTGACTCATGATCTAAACAAATCAGCATATGTTTGTAGCATTGCATTGTTCATATCATTTTTAATATGAACTAGGCATGAGCATGAATCTCATTATTCACACTGCCCACTTCATTTCCCTTTAATATCCTATTTCTTAGTAACACATTTTGCTTATTCTTCATATAAAACTCGATTATAAAAATCTATTTCTATAATATGAATATATGTTTGATTAAACAAATTTCAAAACAAAAATAGTCAATACCAAAACAAATCAAAACAACAACCAAAAGAAATTCAACCAAAATAACATTCATGATCATCATATATTTATTCAAAGAAATAAGGATTTACAGAATTCATAATATGATTTTCATATAAAATAGTTGGCTGCCCTTACTTGGGTCTTAATGCCTTAAATCTCATAAATGATTATCACTCACCTTTCTCTTCTTTTCCCCAAGAATGCCTAGGCTTGAAAACAGTGTGAGCTCCTCTTTTTTTTTAATGTGTTTCTGTTTTTCCCTCAGAGAAAACCTCTGCTTTACCTTTTGATTTAAATCATTTTACTAGGGTTTTACTAAAGGAAAAACCCATTTTAACCTTGCATTACTCAGAAAATTATGTGTGTGTTGTCATGGCTAAATGTGCCATTTTCTCTTGGTTTCTATTTCTGGTAAAAGCAGTTATCCTACTGCTTTTCCTGTGTGCATGCAATTTGCATGATTTACTTGCATATTATTTTTATGTAGCTCATTTTTACTATAAATTTCATTACACCTGAGTTATTTCTTATTCCTAGCTATTACTTTAGCCTATTTGTTTACTCTTGATTTATTTCAAAATTGTACTTATGCTCAGCTAATATTAAACTGGTTTCCAGGCATTTTAATTACCAAGAGGATTTTATTTTATTATCCCATGCTTCTCAATATTCACATATATACAAGTCATGTGAATTTTAGAATTCATCTCATACTTAATCATTTTCTTCTCATCACTGTCTAAAGATAATTATTCCTTGCATAATTATTTCACTCACTTCTGATATTCATTTTCAAGCTATTTTTTTTTGGTTATTTATATAATACATATACATATTTACACATAAAATTATGTAAATACAATGCTCCTCTTTACTCAGCTATTGTTCACCCCCATTTTTATTTTTCCCTAACTATCATTTTCTCATTTATTTACTTTATTCATTCTTGGCATTTATTTTTCCATTTCCTGTTTTTTTTAAAGAAATTTTTATTTCTCAAAAATTTTGGGTCCTCACATACTCTCCTCCTAAAAGGAATTGTGTCCCACAATTATGTATTTGTTCATTAGTATCTTTCAAAGGTATCAGAAATTCATTCATTCAAGATCAGCCAAATACACCCAAGCAATATTTAAAACTATTATAATTTTACTCATACCTTTAAGCAGAAAATAGATTAGGATACTTATCCTTCATCCTATCTTCAGCCTCCCATGTACAGTCATTTCCATCCAAACTCCATTGGATTTTAACTAGTTTAACTATTTTATTTCTCAATTTCTTTTCTTCTCTAGCCACAATGCCCACTGGTTCCTTTTTATAAACCAGATTCTCTTGAATTTCAACATGTGTAGGAGATTCAAGAATGGTCTTCTTATCATGCACCCATTTCCTTAATTGTGATACATGAAATACATCATGTATGTTGCTTAGTTCCTCTGGTAACCTTAATTTATAAGCTAAAGTCCCTATTCTTTGAAAAATTTCATATGGTCCTATATACCTTGGTGACAGTTTCCCTGTTTTGCCAAATCTCAATAATTTCCTCATTGGTGAAACTTTGAGAAACACATAGTCTCCCACCTCAAATTCTACTGGCCTTCTCCTTTTATCTGCATGAGCTTTCTGTCTCTCTTGGGCTACTCTCATTCTTTGCCTTACTAATTCAATTCTTGTAGAAGTTTCTTTTACATTGTCTGGTCCAAGCAACACTCTTTCTCCTGCCTCCATCCAACATGCAGGAGATAAACAAGGCTTCCCATACAAAGCTTCAAAGGGAGCCATTCCTATGATGGATTGATAGCTATTATTGTAAGCAAATTCAGCCAAATAAATGTGATCCTCCCAGTTGCCTCCAAAATCAAGTATGCATGCTCTAAGCAAATCTTCTAAAACCTTATTAACAATTTCAGTTTGTCCATCTGTTTGTGGGTGGTAGGCTGTACTTAGGCTTAATTCTATCCCCATATCTTCTTGAAAGCTACTCCAAAATCTTGATGTAAACAAAGTATCTCTATCACTAATGATATTCTTAGGGATACCATGCAACCTCACAATTTCTTTCATAAATAATTGAGCTAGTTTATGGGCATTTCTGTTTGAATTTATAGGAATGAAGTGTGCTGTTTTTGTAAGTCTATCAACCACTACCCAAATACTATCATTGCCTCTTCTTGTTCTTGGCAGACCATCCACAAAATCCGTTGATATGCTTTCCCATTTCCAAGTAGGCACTTCCAAAGGTTGCAATAGGCCTGAGGGTCTTTGATAATCTGCCTTTACCTGTTGGCATGTCAAGCAATTTGCCACATATTTTGCCACTGCTCCTTTCATCCCTGGCCACCAGTAATTCCTCTTAAGATCATGGTACATTTTTGTACCACCTGGATGTATGGTATATTTTGTTTTGTGATGTTCATTCATAACTTCTTGCTTCAGTTCCTCTACATTTGGTATGCAAAGTTTCCCCTTTTTCCTTAAGTATCCTTTATCATCTACCTCATAGTTTTCCACTGTCATGCCTTGTAATATCATGTTCTTTTTCTCCTTCAAACTTGTATCTTGATTCTGCATTTGTCTTATTTTGTCAACTAGTGTTGACTTTAAAGAAACGAGGCTTAATTTACCATACTCAATCATCTCATTGTGGGCCTTATCCAGTACCCCCATTTCTTCTTTTACTTCCACCTCACTAAGGATTGTCAAATCCCTGAACTCAGCCATCATTAGACTTGCCAATTTTTCTTGGTGTCTACTTAATGCATCTGCTACTTTATTAGCTTTTCCTGGGGTATACAATATATCAAGATCATAGGCAGCTAGGAATTCTACCCACCTATGTTGCCTCATGTTCAAGTCTTTTTGTGAAAACAAATATTTAAGTGACTTATGGTCTGTGAATAATTCAAACTTAGCACCTAACAAGTGTCTCTATAGCTTCAATGCATATACTACTGCAGCAAGTTCTAAATCATGTGTGGCATACCTTGTTTCATTTGGCTTAAGTTGCCTGGATGCATATGCTATGACTCTACCATGTTGCATTAGCACTGCCCCTAGTCCAGATCCACTAGCATCTGTGTAAGCTACTAATCCTTCGTTTCCCTCTGGTACTTGTAAAACTGGAGCTTCCATCAATGCTTTCTTTAGTGATACAAATGCTTGTTCACACTTTTCTGCCCACACATATGGTTGTTCTTTTCTAGTTAACTTGGTCAGTGGGATGGCTATTCTTACAAAGTCTTTTATAAATCTCCTATAATAGCCTGCCATTCCTAAAAATGATCTTACCTCAGTCACTGATTTGGGTCTGCTCCAAGATTGAACTGCCATGACCTTGTTTGGATCTACTCTAATGCCTTGTTGAGATATAATATGTCCTAAAAACTTTACTTCATTCTGCCAAAATATGCACTTATTGAATTTTGCTTTTAAATTGTGTGCTCTCAGCCTTGATAAAATCAGATGCAAGTGCCTTGCATGCTCCTCTTCTGATTTTGAGTACACTAATATATCATCAATAAAGACAACCACAAATTTATCTAGAAAATCCCTAAATGTTCTATTCATCAAATCTACAAAATATGATGGTGCATTTGTCTATCCAAAAGGCATCACCAAAAATTCATACAATCCATACCTTGTATTGAAGGCAGTGTACTTAATGCTTTCTTCCTCTACTTTCATCTGATGAAACCAGAGGCTAAATCTAGCCTTGAAAAGACCTTTTCTCCATTTAATTGATCAAATAAATCATCAATTCCGGGGAGTGGGTATTTGTTCTTGATGGTGACTTTATTTAGTTCCCTATAATCAATACACATTCTTAGTGTACCATCATGCTTTTTCACAAACACCACTGGAGAACCCCAGTTTGAACTGCTAGGCCTTATAAAGCCTTTCTGTTCCAATTCTTCCAGCTGCTGTTTCAATTCTATTAATTCTTTTGGGCTCATTCTAGTAGGCTTCTTGATGATAGGACTCGATCCAGGAATCAGCCTTATTTGAAATTCAACTGGTCTATTGTCTGGTACCCCTACTACTTCTCCAAAAACATCTGGATATTCTCTTACCACTTCTATATCTTCCAAAATTAATTCCTTTTCAGTCATACTCCATATTTGATTAAGGCAATTTGTTTTAGCTATTTCACTCATGACTAAAATATTTTTACCATTTTCTGTTTTTAAAGATATTGTGAAGTTTTCTAAATTCAATATTGCTTTGAATTTACTCAACCAATCTACCCCTAAAATAATTCCTATTCCAGGGTATTTCAATACAAACAAATCAGATTTAAACACATTTCCCCCTATGTTTAATTCTACTCCCAAACATTTTAATCCTAGCAAACAAGAGCTACCCAAGGGACTTTGAATAAACAAGGGTTTTTCAACTTTGTTGCATGTGAGAGTTAATTTATCCACTATGTCTTGTGATATTAGAGAATGTGTGGCTCCAGTGTCATATCTAACTGTGATCGGGTAACTTTTAATTAGAAGTATACCTTCCAATTGTCCAGAGCTTCCTGCTGCATTTGCCTTTTCCTTTGTTTCCAATGCTCTACCTTTACTCCCTTTTTAAACTCTGGGCAGTTTCTTTTAATATGACCTTCTTTCCCATAGTTATAGCAGCTAAATGGTGCCTTCTTAGCTTCTTGACACCTATTACTCATGTGTCCTTCTTTGCCACAGTTATAACAAGTAATCTTCTTCTTAGCTTCCCCACTAGTTGCTCCTTCGATTTTCCTGTTTGCATTCTTTTTATCATAAGGATGTGTCTTATTTTTCCCTTTCTTTTGACTATTTTCCCTCATACTCCTAAAATTTTCTCTGGCATTGTCATGTTGTTCAAAGGAAAGAGTAAGATCTATGACTTGATCAAATGTCCTGTCTTTGTATGGTAACATTGCCCTACTCAAACTAGCATTGAGTCCTTGAATGAATCTTGAATTCTTTGATTCTTCATTTCCTATGAGCATTGTTCCATACTTAGACAAACTTTCAAATTTTTGAGTGTATTTAGTCACACTCATTGATCCTTGCCTCAGCCTTATGAATTCCTCAAGCAATGTTGCCTTAGCTGTTGCTGGAACAAACCTTGCCTCAAGCATCTCCTTGAATTGATCCGATGTTATCTCATTTTCTGGCCTCCCTGTGATGATCACCTCCCACCAATCCAATGCTGCTCCTTTGAGTCTCCTTGAAGCTATCTGCCTCTTTCTTTGATCATTAATTTGCATGTCTGCAAATATTCTTTCCAAAGTTCTCAACCATGTCTGCACTCCCATTACTCCTTCAGTGCCTTCAAAATCCTTGCCTCCTAAACTTGAAAATGTCTTCAATAACTTAGCTAATTCCTCATGAGGATTTTCTTCCCTCTGCACTGCTCCCTCCCTTAATGCTCTCACCAAATCTTGCAAATTAACCAATGGTGCAACATTTGAGGGTCCTGCTCCAGTGCTTGGGGGTCTTCCTACCATGTTTCACTATTCAATTGCATAGCTAGTTAGTCATAAGTCCTATTTAATTATTTTCTGCAATTTATTTCTATTGTGGATATTGATTTCTATCATTATTGTATGTATACTTTATATATATATTTTTATCCATACAAGGAGATTGGATAATATATTTATGCTATGTTTTAACAACATAGCTCTGATACCAACTGAAGTGACCCTCTTTATTATACTCAAATTTGTGTGATTTTTTTCCATATATATAAGTGATCACTTCTTTAAATTCATTCTCCCAAGATCCTGAATTTTACTAATATAAATATATCAGTGTTTAAGTCAATTCCTATCACTTATATATATGAGGATATATAAATGTTTCCTTGCAAATCAGAGTGTTTAAAGTAGCAAAGAATTTTAATTCACACAATATTTTTCATAATTGAAATATCTTGTGTCACATAGCTTATTTCTACACTTATATCTCTTCACTGTCTCAAGATTGATTAATACTAAATATAGATATTATCACCTTAAAGAGACTCAAGATTGACTAATACAAAAATAAAGTATTAATTCCTCATATTGTCATTTGTACTGTTTTCTAGAGTTTTCATTTAATCTAATTCTTTTAATGTCTGGTGATCTAGGAGCTTGTTGCTTATTATTTTTTTTCCCTTGAATTTATGCAAAGTACTAAAACAACTCAAGTTTGGGAATTTATCCCAGGGTGCTTATTACTTATTCAAGCAAGGTTTATGTCAGGTAAATATACTAATGTCTTAATTTATAATATTGGTAGTAATCTTATGAACATTTTGGTGGTAAGAATATTATAAACCAGGCAGAAGAAAAACTACATGCAGGTAAAATGCTAACCTGTTCTAGCATACCAAGTAAGGTTTTGCACATACATGTATACATCAGGTTCAAGCAAATTTATTTAAAGAATCAAGCCCAGATGAGACTGTGATGCAGACCTCTAATGGTTATTAAATGATGGCTATTGATATAAACCAAATTGGTATGAATTAGTGGTCATGCTTATCATTTAACCCAATTCTTTGATATTGCAGACTCGTAAAATTTAAACAAGACCAAATGCAAACAACTTAAACCTGTATTTGATGCAACTGAGTATTGTTTAATATGGTTGAAGTGAAAGCTACTAGTACTCTACTCCCATCAATTTATAATACATTGCAACACAAAGAATCAAACATGCAAGAAAGATTTGTAGATTAAAACTTCCAACTTCTCATGGACTTATATCAATTTATAAGTCATAACCAAGTCTCATTGGCTAACCCAGGTCAGACTCAACCATCACCTAACAGTTCTACTATATGCATTATCAAAAGAAAACCACTGCAGTCTCTCTTTCTGAAATTTATCAAATATGCTAAAGAAATTATGTCCACATATCTAATTACATGGCATAACTTCCTTCATCACAGTCTACAGAAATCATCTGGCTTAGTTACTTAAATCAGTAGCTCAAGACACAATATAATGCTTAAGTTTTACAAATTCTTTTCAAATGAACCAAGCCACCATAATGCTGAAAGGTTTACATATGCTTAAGAAAGTTTGCCTAGCTATCTTTATTACAATGAACTACTACATTTTAGAAACTCAAACAGGTTTTCTAATTTTCCAAGCAAGCAAGCTATTCATGCTTCTTTACCTGCAACAATATTTTGAGCTGCCTCAATAAAATGAGACACCCCAAATATTGCAAGGGCAATAAATAGGGTCAGAATAAAATTCTGGTATGAGTGAAATCATTATTAAAAATAACTTGTAAAATTCTTTTATGACTGTGCAGAGATCATATGGTGTTTGATGCTTTCCAGTTCCATAATAAACTTTAACATATGCATAATTTAAACCTATACATCCAGCATACATTCAAGCAGTCATTCATCCAATTTGTTCAATTGTATATGTACAAAAATCCTATGGATTTAAATTCTTAAATTCCACAGCCTTCATTTCCAGTTCCATTTTACATTTTTATATGGTCTAAACTCTTGCCTTTGAACACTTGTGTGCATTGCAAAGGACTCAATTCTGTTAACCTTTGCACAGAGGCCTTTAGGACATAAACAAGTCATGCACATACCCATCATCCACCTGATGATGAGTAGATCAAGGCACTACTCCTAAATTACTTTGTAATTTAAAGACCATGCTCATTTAATTGCTGAGGAGTTTCTTTTTTTTATAAAACTCCTGACATGCTCATGTTCTTCCTTTTATTACACATACCCCAAAATCTCTTAAACTCACTCAAGGGTTTACATACAATCATACAAAGCACTCATGCAAAATTGCCCATCCAAAAATCATTCTGTCTTAATCTTATTTTACAAAACTGCCTGTATATTTATTTCTGGAAATTTTCCCACTGCTTGCATAAATCTGATGTGGCCATGAGAAATGCTGTATTTATTTTACGGAGAACATAGGATAGGGTTTTTAAGAAAAACCCACAAAAACATGTTGACTCATGATCTGAACAAATCAGCATATGTTTGTAGCATTGCATTGTTCATATCATTTTTAATATGAACTAGGCATGAGCATGAATCTCGTTATTCACACTGCCCACTTCATTTCCCTTTAATATCCTATTTCTTAGTAAAACATTTTGCTTATTCTTCATATAAAACTGGATTATAAAAATCTATTTCTATAATATGAATATATGTTTGATTAAACAAATTTCAAAACAAAAATAGTCAATACCAAAACAAATCAAAACAGCAACCAAAAGAAATTCAACCAAAATAACATTCATGATCATCATATATTTATTCAAAGAAATAAGGATTTATAGAAATCATAATATGATTTTCATATAAAATAGTTGGCTGCCCTTACTTGGGTCTTAATGCCTTAAATCTCATAAATGATTATCACTCACCTTTCTCTTCTTTTCCCCGAGAATGCCTAGGCTTGAAAACAGTGTGAGCTCCTCTTTTTTTCTTTAATGTGTTTCTGTTTTTTCCTCAGAGAAAACCTCTGCTTTCCCTTTTGATTTAAATCATTTTACTAGGGTTTTACTAAAGGAAAAACCCATTTTAACCTTGCATTAATCAGAAAATTATGTGTGTGTTGTCATGGCTAAATGTGCCATTTTCTCTTGGTTTCTATTTCTGGTAAAAGCAGTTATCCTACTGCTTTTCCTGTGTGCATGCAATTTGCATGATTTACTTGCATATTATTTTTATGTAGCTCATTTTCACCATAAATTTCATTACACCTGAGTTATTTCTTATTCCTAGCTATTACTTTAGCCTATTTGTTTACTCTTGATTTATTTCAAAATTGTACTTATGCTCAGCTAATATTAAACTGGTTTCCAGGCATTTAATTACTAAGAGGATTTTATTTTATTATCCCATGCTTCTCAATATTCACATATATACAAGTCATGTGAATTTTAGAATTCATCTCATACTTAATCATTTTCTTCTCATCACTGTCTAAAGATAATTATTCCTTGCATAATTATTTCACTCACTTCTGATATTCATTTTCAAGCTATTTTTTTTGGTTATTTATATAATACATATACATATTTACACATAAAATTATGTAAATACAATGCTCCTCTTTACTCGGCTATTGTTCTCCCCCATTTTTATTTTTCCCTAACTATCATTTTCTCATTTATTTACTTTATTCATTCTTGGCATTGATTTTTCCATTTCCTTTTTTTAAAGTAATTTTTATTTCTCAAAAATTTTGGGTCCTCACAGGTAGTAATTACACTTATTGGTCATGTAAGATGAAGATTTGTTTACAGTCTAATAGTTTAGATATTTAGAATATTACATAGAACGAGTACGTTGAACCTCAAATTGAATACTTAACATGGATACCAGACCAAAAGTTAGAAGTACTTAATAATTCTATGGCCATGAATATTTTATTGTGTTCATTATACAAAAATGAATTTAATTGAGTTTCTATTTGTAAGTCCATATATGAAATCTGGAGAACACTATAAGTTACATATGAAGGCACAAGTATAGTAAAACAGAAAAAATTTCCATACTAACTAATCAGTTTCAATTATTAAAATGAAACAAAATGAGTCTATTTCTGATATGTATTCTAGATTGCAAGATATAGTTCTTTTGTTTAGGCTCATTAGGTAAAATATTTTATGAAGAGGACCAAGTTAGAATGGTCCATAATTCATTCTCTCCGGACTAGGATCAAAAGATATTTGTAATAGACGAGGCTAATGATATTAGTATTTTAAAAATTGAAGAGTTATTGGGCAATCTAATGTCCTATGAAGCACAGTTGCAAGGCATGAAGGAAAGCAAGGCAAACGAAACGAAATCAATTGCATTTAATATTAGAACCGATGATCGAATTCAAGTGATGACAATAATAATGAGGAAATTAATCTTATGATTAGAAACTTCAGAAAATTCCTAAAGTACATAAAGATGAATAACTTCCGCAGACCTTAAAAAAAAATTCTAGAAATAGGATTGTAATTAAATGTTATAACTATGATGAACCTGGTCATTTGCAAAGAGTCTATTCGTATTAAAAAAAATCATAGATCACGCCTGTCACTGATTCATCTAAGAAAGAGAGCATAAATTGCAACTTTAGATGATTCTAATACTACATCAAGTGACAATGAACCAGATACAGAGAATATCAATATGTGTTTCACAGCAATATAAGATTAACTGGATCAGAACAAAGGACAATAACAAAATTGTTGCTTTTTACATTTATTTATTTTTATTTGAAATTGTTAAATTCAGGAATAAATATAGATTGATAATAATAATAATAAGTTTATCTAAGTGTATGTTTATATATATATATATATATATATATATATATATATATATATATAGGAATAGAATGCCTTTGTTTAAATTTGAAATTTTCGAGCTATGTGTCAATATATGTCACATGGGTATGTCAACAAACAAGTTAGACAATTGGAGAATCTTTTCAAATTTAAACTTTGAATTTCCCAATCTTTCACATTGATTTCAAAAACTGAATAGGCATCTTTTAAACTGAAAATGTCAGTTCACTCTCTATTAAATCATCACATCTCTACCCCTTCGTTCACTCACACTTTATTTCAAAATTTAAAATGATTCTTCACTTTCTTACAAAGCTTTATAACAACATCTTCCTCAAGCCAACCCTCCTCATCCAAAGTCAGTAGCCTTACCTAAAGTATCAAAAATCAACTTCTAATGATCAAGAGTCAATGGAAACTTATATTGAATATGTTATTTATGGAAAAGTATTTTCGGGATGGTTTGCATATATCAATGAATTTTCTTCTTATAGTTTACAAGATCTTGCTTTTGAAAATGGTATTTTTTTGGTTTAACCGATTTATCTCAAAATGGTTTTGATTACTATCCTAATTTAGTTGATATGTTTTATGAAAATTTGAATGGAAATTTTTACAAGAAGAAAAAATTCAAATTTGGAGTAGTGCAAAAGACACTACTATTGTTTTGGATTGTGAAAATTTAGGGCAAATTCTTAGTTGTAAAAGTAGTGGAAATGACCACTCCGCTTTGAAATTAATTATGATAATAGAGAAGTTATGCACGATTTATTTTCTAGTGATGAAGAGTATGGTTTTAAGCGCAAAATTTTTAGTCCTAAAGCAAGACTAATGAGTCTTATTTTACAACATAGTATTATACCAAGGATGGGGAATTACAATAGCCTTACTCAAAAAGTTTCATAGCTCTTTCTGCTATTTTTAAAAAGTGTAATATAAATTGGAATTGAGTGATTTTGGATGACTTTGTTCAAAAGAAAATAAACATACTTTACCATGGTGTATATCTTATTAGAATTTCAATTATTTTGTATCAATCTAAGAGGTGAAAATATTATGCTTCATAAAGTTTTCGACAAAAACCAATCACTCACTTATACACATTCCTCTTCAATTCGAACCTCATGATTCTCTTCCCGGAAAGGAAGATAGAATGCCAAGGGAACGAGGACAAGAGATTATTCAAGAAGAAGAAGAAAGCAACGATATGGAAATTGATGAGGAGGAATAACAAGAAGTGGAAAAGGAGGAAATGGACACTTCATTAGAAAGCTATGACAAACCATCTCACTATTCCAGAAAAGAGATTTTCAAAAACCAGGAGAAGCTTCTCAATAACCAAAAGAAGCTTAAATGCTCCTTTATTAAAAAGTTTAATTCTCTCTTCAACAAAGTGGACAATTACTTTAGGAAGATCATTAATAAGCTTGGTGGAAACTCTTCATCATCATTATCTTTGTAGATCTTTGTCTATCATTGTATCTCTTTGTTGCATGTTTTCTAGTTTTATTTCATATCATGTCCATGTATTTTTCTGAATTCATGTATCTCTCTATTTTGATCAATGAAATTTACTTCTTGCGGTTTAATTATGTTATCATAGTCTCGGTCAATCATTAAAATAAAATAGTATTAAGTAGAAACAAAAATTAGAAAAATATATAAATGTGCAAATTAAGGCACATATGACGATATACACTATATAGATATTTTGACATACTAGCCATTTTTTAAAATTTTAAATTTAAAAATTTTTGTAACTACTTTTAAAATAGTTATTTAGTCCAACTTTTCATTTCTATATAAACCATTTTCTTCTAGAAAAACACATACACGGATTCATCTTTCATCTTCTTTTATTCCAAACATTTCTTTTCATAAAAATGATTTCTCCACATTAAAAACTTTATGAAAGCTTAGAAGAAAAACTTCAATCTTTAAAAGATGTTTCATTATCTGAAATCAAAGGCATTTGGAACTAAGAAAACTGCAAATGATAAAGGAACAAGTGAAACATTTTTATGTTCTTTATTGGTTAATTTCAAAGATGATCAAAACAATAAACCGGAATAATCAAACTCCAAGGCAAATAGGGAACAAGAAGATTAGGATGTCATCAAAACAAATTCAATCTTTAGATCCAAAGGATGGGTTGGAGTTCTTAGGAAAATCTAGTATTTTTATTTCTTTATAATTTTTAAGTATATGTTTTAAAAATTATATATTTAAATTTTATTAGTTTGTAAATAATATAGTTTGTTTTGGATTAGTATAACCTTATGTATAATATTTGATTTGGATTGTATAGTTTGAATTTGTTTATTAGGGATTGTTTGAATTGTGTAATAGTTTATTTATTAATAAAAACTATCTTTTCTTATTTAAATATCTCCATGTTTTAGTATTTAAAATTTATTTCGACTCCATAATTCATAAGTATATCACATTTAGGGGGAGTATTGTTTTTCATCCATTTTTGTTGATGATAAAGGGGAAGAAAAATATGTAGTATTTGCATGTAGTAAGGGGGAGTTATTTAACTCAGGGGGAGTTATGTATATCTTATATATAAGAATATTTACATGATTGTCATAAAAAAGGTGGAGATTGTTAATACCTCATATATTGATTTTGACGACAATAACCATATAAATATAGATATAGTGTTTTAGTAGTTGTAAATTATATATTGCAGAATATTCTATTGGTACATAGTGATTAAATTTAAAGACTAATCAATATAAAGACTAAGAGTAAAGATTTAGAGATGATGATCTAGACTCATGAGTTTAGAGACAAAAGACTTAAAGAGCTAAAGACTCTAGTGTTATTGTCAGTCATTAGAACAACTTGTTAAAGTCCCTGATAGCAGATTCGGATCTTTATCACAAATATCTGATCTTTGATATTTTAACCAAAATAAATTATTTCAAAATTGAAAATAAATGTTTACAAATATTATATAAAGTTTTTATGTGTTCAAGTATATAAAAGTTATCTTTAAATTATTTTACAAAAATATAGAAGTTTGAAAATAATTTAAAAAAATTCATTTTTCAAAATTATCAAAGGTATGTTGACATACGCTATCTAGATATGTCGATAGTTAGTTTGTTTTATAAATTTTTAAAAGAAATATCTTTTGGACGCATCTCTTCACGAATAGATACTTCTGTTCATTCACTATATAAAGAGGAGTGCAAACGAATTTATCGATTAATTTTATCACTTTCTTCTTACTCCTTACTCTCTTGTCTATTTCTTGAAAACCGCATTCTATATTCTTCAATATATACATAAAATCAATCCATACTCAACTATATTGATTCCCTACAAATTATCTACTATTTTGGAAGCATTCTCTCAAAACTCAAAGATCAAACTGCTTTTGAAGGGCTATAGGATATCTTGTATCCAAAAGTACAACTATTTGTATTTGAAAATCAACAACTCTACTCTATTTTGTTTCGTGTGCTTGTTGCCCAATCAAATCAAGTGGGTGTGCTTAGTAGCCTGTCTAAAACTAGTGGGCGATCATGTTTCCCGGTAAATCGAGAGAACTTACTCGGACTCTTAAGATAAGATAGTGTATCTCATAGCTTGAAATCAAGACTTTATTCTAAATGTAAAATCCACCCGGAACAGGCCTAAATTTCGACTCAGAAAAGGCTCATCGAAATTTAGATCCACTCTAAGGTAAGTTGTTGGTAGTAAAAAGAGGTAACAATATAGAGCCATAACTAAACTTTCAGAACTCATAGCGGATGGAACAAAATATAATAGCAAAGTGTACCTTTTTATTTCAAAACCATAAAAATGTTATAATACAAATTCCATAAATATCGTAACATAATACCCATTACAACAATTGTCTAAATACATGGGTACACATAAAAGCAAGTAATAATAACAAATATTGTCATAAGCCAAGTTTCTCCATCTCTAAGCATCATCACCACTATGACTCCATCCTTAACATATGTTGTAATGAGGAGGGAGTCAGAACAACAAGTATCTAATGAATAAAAACCTTGAGTCTTAACTTTTCAATACTTAGGTAGTATATTTCAAAATAAGAATATGCCAATGAACATAAAATCATTAAAACCTTGTTGATACTTCTTTATAAAGGAAAAAAGGCGAGTCTAACCACTCAATACCTTCCATTCCGGAAGCAAGTTTCTAGAATCCCATATCCCAATCATACGTCATGAATAGTTGATAATGTGAGAGATGGTACCCAAGCCACTTAATACCATTTATTGGAAAATAGGCAGACTCTGGTCAATTAAAACCTTAATTAAGGTAGACCCCATCATTTAATACCTATTTCCAAGGCATGCTCATCAATGTGCTCTCTAGCTGACATTATATGAAATTTCTTAGGGCACTTAATACTTCCATGTGGAAAATAGGTAGACTCTGGCCATTTAATACCTTGATTGAGGCAGTCCCCATCATTTAATAACTATTTCCAGAAGCAGACTCCTGCATAGAGTTACCACCTAACGCAACCCATTGGTTATTTAATACTTCATTTGGGGAAAAGAGAAAGGTCCAACCACTTAATACCTCAAGACCCCAAAGCAAGCCCTTCATCTTATGGTCCGTACTCATAATGACGTCTTACATTAGTTCGACTATTCGTAGGAACTGGTAGCCAGATTAGTTGGGTAGATTTCACTTACAGAATTTGGGACCAACCTCACATCATTACAAATATTTATAATATGGATATCTCATATCGATCAAGTGTACATAACTGTTGGTAGCCTCAAAATAAAGGGCAGACTTCCGTCATATAACTCTATTAACCTCATATCCATATGACTTATCCATCAATCATTTAATCTCCATATAAATATATATACATGTACTCATGTCAACATTCATAAATAAGGCCATATAAGAAAACTTCCTTATTACGCCTTAAAATAATAATTAGTCTATATAAGAATTTCCTCTTATTTTCACCTAACAATCAGTTGCCTTCCTAATGAGGGAAATAAATGAAAATAAATGCCTAATTAACTAAGCCATATACACAATAATTATACATTAATTATGAAAGTAGAGATAAGTGAATATTTGCGCCAAATAAGTTCTAAATGTAAGGATTTTACGCTCTAAACTAGCATTAAATGTCAACTCTCCAACCAATTATTATTACAAGTCTTTTTTTTTTCTTTCAAATTCCCAATATTTCATGGGATTCTAATATTCAGAGCAGGGAATAAATATTCATAATCAAAACTGCAATACTAGACTTGAAATAAAATAGAAAATTAATTTATTACACCAATTCAACGGAATATCCTAAACCATAAGAATTGCTATCTAAACCCCATATTCTATTCAACTCCTCTTCTACAAAGAAATAGATCAGAATAAGTGATGTAAATTACGTATAGAATTCATAATCTAAACCTTTTATTTTACTGAAGAATCATAATTTAACCCAAAGAAGAAGGAGAAGTGGAGCAGACTATGAAATTATCAAAAATTGCATAAACGAAACAAATTCCATCAAATTATTGTAAATAATTGGGAATCTCAACATAGAATTCACATATCGAAATAAAAAGGAATTTTGAAGGATTTTATCTACCATATTTTCAAAATCCTAAAACCTCTAAGGCATATTCAAATCCAGAAAGAGATACACTAAAAAACTGCTGAAAAGAAATACTAAGGTTTCCACTCATAGATTAGCCTTAGCTTCGCTTAAATGGATTTTTAGCCTTCCAATCTCTTCTATAATCTCTCTCTTTGATATATTTATACATACACACACAATCGGGAAGAGCTATATATTCATTAGATTCAGAATAATTGGAGAAGAATAAGATAAGAATAATTGGAGGAAGAAGAAACGAATAAGAAATAAGTTGAATTCTTAACTCAATTCCCTACGTAGTTTTTGAATCTTATTTGAGATATAGCAATAGTAGAATTTCGTCGTATTCCCCAAAATAATTGTAATAAAAAGTGGAGAGGATACAGTACTATTTATAGAGATTGAAAAGCACTAGAACCATAGGATGGAAGTAGGTAAGAAATAGATAAATCTGGAGTGTACAACCCAATATAACATAGCTTAAAACTCTAGCCACCACTGGCAACTTTTGTTGCCATGGGTTGACCATCTGTCTGCAACCGGTCGACCACCACAGTCAACTAGTTGACCTATATACATCGACGACTCCTTTATTTTAAGGCACATATTTTTTGTTCTGTTGCACAATTATTTTATTCTCTAATTAAATTTCTAATGTTAAACGTTAATTAAACATTTACTTAGCCCTCAAGCTAATTTTTGAACCTTAAATTTGATTTCTTGTTTGAATTTGAATTCAAGATTAATTAATTTATGTATGAAAACTTCAAATGCTCATAACTTCTTTAGTTGAGCTCCATTTTCAACATATTACACATGAAAACGGATCAGAATTTCACCATAAACGCTACAGAATAACTTGCATGGTCAAATTCCAACTTTTTTAAAATTTCCATATTTAACCCTTATCATATTTAACTCAATTTACTTTATTTGTTTATGGTCCATTTTACGGGGAGTTACAATCTCCCCACTTAAAAGGTATTTCGTCCTGAAATCTTACAAGAGGCGAACTGTGTAACGTGCAATAACATCCATGTTATACAACCAAGTTCTCTACACAACCATTTACTCAACCAACAGTGCAATATGATTATGTACTACAAACATACTAAAATGAGCTCAATCCTAGAGTGTGTGTAATCGTGTCATGAAAGTATGCAAATATCCTAAACATGCATAAAAATCTCTCCATGAGTGTAAAGTGATTGTGAAAACTGTAATAACCATCTCCTACCATCCAATCTAGGAACCACAATGCAACTAAAATCTTAATTTTTGAGAGAAAAATTACCAATGAAAAGCTCTAGGTGAGTGCTCTTCATCTTCTCCTCGGTCTTCCATGCGCTTTCCACCGAATTGTCCCACAACAGTACTCGGGCCAACTTAATTATTTTATTACAGGGTCTCCTAGTATCATGCTGTAACACCCCATATTTTTACAACATTATTTAGAATAATTAATTGGGTAAATTAAATAAATCATGTGGATATTAATAAGTTGATCATTGATTAGCTAAGGGTAGTTGTGCCATTACAGTGTGCAAACTGAAATGAAATAATTAATCTAAACAAAGGAGTTAGGAAATAACAAGGGAAATATGGGAAATAGGTGGAGTTTATACCTAAACCCTTAGGAGATAGAAACTCATGTTCATTTCATTTTACTCAAACTAAAAACACTAAGGATGGCCATCATTTTCACTCTCATGAAGAAGATTAAAGCTAGGAATCAAGAGAAGGAAGATAATCAACTTAATCAACATCGAATCTCACATCTTATATCTCAAAGCTAAGGAGAATAATCACCACATCCCATTTTTTTTTAGTTTTCGTTTTTAAGGTTAGATCCGCAATGTTTTTGCAAGTATATGCAATGTTTTGATGATTAAAGTTATATATGCTTGTTGATGAATTATATATGTTCATGTTAGATTTTTATGATATGTTTGACATGAAAACCCTATTTAATGACATCCAAATGCCTTGAAAATTTAAATATAGGTTAGAAATGATATTTTGAAGATAGTTTCAATTTTCATAATTTTTCGAATTATGGTGGATTTTATATTAATGTTATATTGAAGGAAATTGTTTATCGGGTTATAAAGTATTTTTGGCTAACATAATAATTATTTGGGGTTGAAATTTTTATATGTTAGGCATCATATTAAAATGGATTTTCAGGGATTTTTCTAGATTTTTCCTAACTTTGATGAATATATAATATTATTTAAGGTATGAGAGTTAAATGTTTTATATATTTAATTAAGAAGAAGGGGTATTTTATAAAATAAAATTATTATTTAATTCTAAAATTAGTGGCAGCACTTTTCTGAAAAACTATTTATTAACCAATCAGAATTGGACAAACACGAAAGGTTTGTTGAAAAGATATCCTTTTTAAGTTAAAAACAAAGAAATCATACTTTTAGCATGTTTTATCCTATCATAGTAGAAACCTTTCGGCCCAGACCTTCCGACCAGGTCAAGAGGTTTAAATCTTTCGGCAAGGTCAAACCAATGCATATGGTATAAAGTAACTTGGTATATAATGAATTGGACAAGGTTTCTTAGTCGAAAGGTTAATGGCCAAAGAGGTCTGGGGTATGTTTGTTTTATAAACCAAAAGCTTTCACTTGCTTTGCTTTTGAATTAGAGCTTTCGAATCGGTTGCCTCCACCAGGTCAAAAATGTTTAAAAGAAAGGTTTTAAACCTTTTGATACAATCGAAAGGTTATTACTGCTACTTTATATTGAAACCTTTCGACATAGTCGAAAGGTTATTACAGCTTTATATATGAATGTTTTGTTTGAACTTCCGACAAACTCGAAGGGTTTACTTTGTTTGATTTCGAAAGGTTTTCTTGTTTTAAAAACTAGCCGCTTCTCCCATTGCTTTTGAAAGGAAGCTTTTGACTTAGGGATTTACCCCTTGTTTGTAAATTGAACTATAACTCATAGCTTTCGAAAGAGTTGTTTTAAAAGGATATGTTTAAGCTTTTGAAGCAGAGCTTTCGACTTAGTCGAAAGGTTGCTTCCAATAATTTCGAAAGGTTTTAGTTAAATGTCTTTGAAAAGTTTTAAACGAAGGTTTTCCATTTGTTTTGGATTAAAACAAGTAAGCCTTCGAAAGGTTTAAGTTCAATGGTTTTAAAAGGTTTAAATGAGTGATTGCAAAAGGTTTAAATGAATGTCTTCGAAAGGTCCTTCAAAAGGTTTAAGTGAATGGTTTTGAAAAGTTTGAGATGGAAGGATTTCCAACGTTTTATAAGGCAATGTTTTAAAGAAATTTTAAAGAAGGATGTCCAAAGTTTTATTGTTTTCAAAAGGTTTGATTTCGAAAGATTTGATATTTGAATATGAAATATATGATTTCTAAAGTGTAGAAAGGGGTTCTTTCAAATGGTTAAGTGTTTTCATCAACTAAAGTTTGAGTAAAGAGAGTATATAACATGATGATATGACTTTGGATAAAGTATAAACAGTTTATACTATTACTTGTTTAAATTTATTTAAAGGTTTAAATCAGTTTAGAAATGTTTTAATGGAAAATTATGGGAGGCGATCCTTAAGTGAAAATGACTGAGATAATAGAATACCAAATGGGACTAGTATGGGGTCACGCCCTATACATTAGCTATTAGCCCTAGCTAATTGTGGTCCAAAATTCCGTTGTGTAGGGCTTGGTCACAGGTAGGCTAAAATTATGATTACACACCGAAAGGAATATATGTTGTATATAGATAGGTTATTGGTGAGCGTGAAAAACCATCAGGATCAGGATAGGGACAGACCATCCAGAAGTGAAGTATGTAACAGATATTAAGGATAGATAATCTAGAGGAAGAATATCTAACAGGTGTTAGGTTAATTTTGATTATATTTTTTGGTAGACCCGAGTCAGCCAAAGGTTAAAAGTTATCCACATAAAACTTATGCATTTGAACAGATAGTTCATTATTACCAGAAAAATTATGTATGTTTACATAATGGTTACTTTACAATGTTTAACCATTGTGAATGCAGGAGCATAGTATATGGTTTTACAAAAGGTTTTGAAAAGATATGTTTTAAAAAGAATGTTAGTGAGGGGAAACCCGTTCCGCTAAGCGGCGTGGTCTCACTTAAGATGTTTAACCGGGATGTATAGTATTATTCATACCAGACTTTATGTCTCACTCGAAGTTTAAGTTTTCCCCTTAAAATTCTAGGTGCTCAAAATTAATTTGAGTAGGTTGAGGGATTGAGGTCTTTTTAAGATTTCAGTAGGATGACGAATAAGGTTACCGAAGGCATGCTGGAGGAAAACAGATATTTAGGATTGCAGTTCTTATTATATTTTGATGTATTTCCGTTGTGATTGTATTAGGTCTATTATGACCATATGACTCTGATCAACCAAGGGGGTATCATCATATATCGCTCTTGGTGTATGTTGTAATAACTATATTTTATCTATGCATAAGAACGAATTGGGATTATGTGTTGTAAATGTGAAACATTTGGCTTTGAAATGTAATAAAGTAAAATTGGTTTTTTAAATCTGTGTTATTTTCATATTCAAGTACTTCTGATATTACTGATACCATTAACATGGCCGTATTTAGTCACCGAAAGCTAATACTATAGATGACTGCAGCATCTGTAGCGCTTAGTTTTAGGCCTCTAGATAGGGGATGTTACAGCTTGGTATCAGAGCATGGTTTATGAAATACTTTAACTAAAAAATTATTTTTGAAAACATAATCCTTAGAAATTAGAGTTAAGATCGAGATATGGGGCAACGCTACAGCAACGTACTTGAATTTGTTATATATATAAGTATACTCTATATCTCTAGACTCCTACCTTAGTTAGGCTATTCATCTATTTCTCATGAGGTTTGAACAAAGATATGGAGGGAAGAATGTTAGTCCTTGAGATGATGGTTTTGATGACAACAACCTTAGAACTTATTATAAAATATAAATACTAACATTATAGTTTAGATATATAAGTATATCAAGGATATAAATATGCAGGTACCAAGAATGAAGACTGTACAGTATAGAGATTCAAGACTGAAGATATCAAGATTGAAGACTCATGAGTATCAAGATATCAAGAGTTTAAGATTTCAAGAGTACAAAATAAGTATTGAGTCTACGATTATGTTAAACCTTCTTGAAAGCACTTACATTTTATTCGAAATTTATTCGTGGAATGGAATCCACTTCGAGCCCGTTAAAGGGATGGAACCCTAGTGGGATGGAACCCATGATAATATCTAGTGGAACATATAGTGGTCCTATTTTGATATCCACTAATTTTATAAAAATGTTTTTCAAAAATATATCACTTATTTAAAATGTTTTCAAAAACTTCTTTTCAAAAAGACATCTCTCTTGTTTGAAATATTTTAGGCTAAAAATTATCTTTATCATCTTTAATATTTCGATTTCAAAATTGTCCTTGATTTTAAACTACCTCTTGTTTTGAATATTTAGCTTTAAAATATTTGTATACTCAGATTTTAAATCGCTTTATAGATTAAGATTATATATATATTAAAAATTAATTTTATATGTTTAAACTATATTCAAATATATTTACAAAGTTTAGAAATTGTTTTGACAAATTATAGAAACCATTTTTAATAAGAAAATAAAACATCAATTTTGCCTTGAGCATGTCGACATCCCTCAACCCCCTATGTCTACATTGTGTCCGTTAAATTCAAAATTTAAGGTTTCAAAAGAAGTGTCTATTCGTCATATCCTTTCATGAATAGATATGGTTGTTGCTCTACTATAAATACCAGTAGTTCTAAACTAAATTTTTATCAGATTTCATTTGTTTTCTCTTCTCTTCATCTTCCACATTTGTTCTAAAGAATCCTAAACTATACTCTGCCGAAATACCAAGTGAATCAAACTTGATTATCTCTTTTTTGATTCTCTGCCACTCTCTATTTGCACCAAAATTGGTCACAAACACCCAATAGTTGATGAAAGCACCCTTTTAAAATCACAGATCGCAGATAATAAGTATGTAGAGAATTAAAAATGAAGAACACTCAGAAAATTAAGAAGAAAGTAGTGACCGTTCGACCGTTCGTGGTCGGGTATCATTTTAGATGAATTATGACCGTTCGCGGTCGAGTGTCGTTCTAGACAAATTGTGACCGTTCGCGGTCGAGTGCCGTACGAGGTGAATTGTGATCGTACGCGATCGAGTGCCATTCGAAGCAATTTGTGTTCCTGGGGAGACTTAGTATCATTATTGTTAGATTTCACGTTCGAGTGAGTTTCTGAGTTGTTGGTTATGGCAGTTTATCGCCATCTTAGAGCATGCCTGAGGTCCGTTCGCGATCCCTTACATGTGTAAGTGGCTTAGCTGTTATGGAATCACAGATAGCATATTTACATTCAAAATAAGTCTTTCAACAGGAATGTCTAATAAAATCAAGTCCAAACATTAGAAATAGAAAATAAAAGCAAAACAGGGATGTTAAAGTGCAAACACCTACACTGATGCAACTTACAGTTGTATCAGAGCATGCCTGAGGATCGTTCGTGATCCTGTACATATGTAAAAGGACTTTATTGTGTCGGTGTGAAGTTTGCCACTTATTCATCATTATTTCAATCAGTTGGTGATAAGCTAATGCCTTGATCTTGAGTCGTCCCCAGTTGGTGCAGGCGGTGGTCGTTCTTATTCCATCATCGTGGCTCCCTTTCTCACATACCACAAAAGCAGACCATTTCGGATATGCCCCTCAACCTCATCCTTCAAGTGCCTGCAATCATTTGTGTTATAATCATTCAACTCGTGGAATAAGCAATACTTGTCGGATCTTTTTTCATTGCTGGTCGGATCCCTTCTCATTGGCTTTCGATAAGGAATCTGCCCCCCGGTATCCTGGTAGATTCGCTCCAAACTGTCATTCAACTCTAAATAAGTGGTGAAACGCGGCTCCCTCCGCCGTCACTTTTACCTATCGTCATTATCTTCCGTTTTCTGCTTCCCTTTATCCTTGCCAGAATCCTTACTGGGTGGGTCTCCACCTTTTACTGCATAAATATCAACTCCTTCTCCTTCCTCTCTTTCAGCATTAGCATCCTCCAATCGTAGAAAATTTTCGGCTTCATTATAGAATTCTCCTAGATCCATAGGTGGATCTCTATTCAATGAATTCTTGAACTCTATGCCATCAGCTATTCCGGATACAGCTGCCATCATAACCATGGATGGATCTGGTTAATCCACTGATGCTGCCGCTGCGTTGAATCGTGTAAGAAAACTTCTTACAGATTCTCCTGCCTTCTGCTTCAGTATTGTCAAACTCATCACATTCTTGGGCCTTGAAATATGAACTCTAAACTATCACATAAAGTTTTCAATCAACTTGGTCCATGTTATGATGGAACCGCTCTCTAACTGCCTGAACCATAGTTCCGCTATGTCTGTCAAATATAATGGGAAACATCGAGCCATAACCTCCTCGGATGCCCCCATTACCTCCATATGCCTCATATATCTAGTCAGATGAACTGCAGAATCTATCCTCCCATCATACGTTTCCAATGTTGGTGGTTTGAATTCTAGTGGATTTCTAGCCATTCTAATCGCAGGAGAGAAAGGAATCATGTTCACATCTTCTAGATCTCTGTTTACTATTCCGCCTCTCATGGCTCGTCTGACCATTCCTGCCAAGCTATCATTATCTCCAAGTTGTAATCCTTATATATTGCCTCTGATTTGCCCCCAAGTTCGCGAGTGTTTGCTGGAATCTGCTCTTCTGGACGAGCATCCGCTCCTTTGTTAGCTCCTTGTGGTCTAATGTCAGCCGATATCCTGCCTAAGGTTGGATCAACACGCTCCTGGGGGGTGCCCCCTAATTCAGGGGCTTCCCCTGATGGTCCCGCTCTATCTGGTTCCCGGTTTGGTCCTTCCGGTCTTGCTTCGTTGGTCTGAACTCCAGTAGCTCCAGCTGATCCCGCTTTCTCAATTCATCTAAGAATGTTCTGCATCATCTCTTCTTACCTTTTGAATAGCTCCTCATGCATGGCTCCATCATCATCTCCATCTCGTCCCGAATGATGAAGACTGAGGCCTGATTCGCCCCTAAAGAAGCCTCCTGACTCCCTTTATGCTGACTCCTTTCAGTCCTTTGTCTTCTTGCTGATTGCCTCGTCATAGTTGTCGAGATCAAAGTCTTCAAGCCTTCAAATTTGATGTCCAAGTGGTAGAATTCCTGAATGCTAACCTTCTCAAAGCACCAAATTTTTTGCGCCAAAATTGGTTGCAAATACCCAGCTGTCGATGAAAGCACCCGTTTAAAATCACAGATACAATTAATAAGTATGTAGAGAATTAAAAATGAAGAACACTAAAAAATTTAAGAAGAAAGTAGTAAAGAACACAGAGTTTACAATGGTTCGAGAATCCGGCCTACGTCCACTTTGAATTTGGTGATTTTGTTGATGTATCCTTGCTGATTACAACGTGTTACAGCTGATTACAATAGCAAAATTCAAATACAATGATGAATCTGGTGGACTAAGGATGTAGAAGAACCAAAAGTCCCTTTTCTATAGCCTATAGGATACTATTTATAGGCGTAGGCTGCAAATATCTCGCTCAGATCTCGGGAGACCTCTTCTGGCATTTGTGTGGGCCTATGCGATCGATCCCATGTGATTTTGACTCGATCTGTGATCGATACGAACGAATTTCGTATCGATCAAGATTTTGCCCAGTCGAGTCGAAATCGAGCACGAACGTTATTTAGGTTGTACGTAAGCTCCACAGAAAATTTCGTAGCATTTGGACTTGTAGATTGTGAGATATGATCGATGCAAGTTCGTGTTTTTCGAAGGCTGTCTCCTTCGTATGGATCACTGTTGCACTATTCGTACTCGATCGCTGTTACATTGTTTGTACTCGATCGATGTTGCACTTTTCGTACTCGATCGATGTTGCACTGTTCGTACTCGATCGATGTTGCACTTTTCGTACTCGCTCGATGTTGCACTGTTCGTACTCGATCGATGTTATACTATTCGTACTCGGTCGATGTTGCACTGTTCGTATCGATCGATGTTGCACTATTCATACTCGATCAGTGTTGCATGGTTCGTACTCGATCGGTGTTGCACTGTTCGTCCTCGATTGATGTTGCACTGTTCGTGCTCGATCGATGTTGCACTTTTCGTAATCGATCGATGTTGCACTGTTCATGCTCGATCGATGTTGCACTATTCGTAATCGATCGATGTTGCACTGTTCATGCTCGATCGATGTTGCACTATTCGTAATCGATCGATGTTGCACTGTTCATACTCGATCGATGTTGCACTGTTCGTACTCGATCGATATTGCACTTCCTATCGATCGATGTTGCACTGTTCGTATTCGATCGATGTTGCACTGTTCGTATCGACCGGTGTTGCACTTTTCGTATCGATCGCTGTTGCACTATTCATATCGATTGATGTTGCACTATTCATATTGATCACTATTGCGTTGATGGATACCAACAGTGGAGGCTTGATGGATATAAACAGCAGAGGATTGATGGATACGAACAGTGGAGGCTTGATGGATACGAACAGTGGAGGTTTGATGGATACGAACAGTGGAGGATTGATGGATACGAACATTAGGGGATTGATGGATACAAACGGTGGAGGCTTGATGTATACGAACAGTAGACGCTTGATGGATACGAACAAGACCTTCACTTGATGGATATGAACAAGACCCATCACTTGATGAATACGAACAGTTGATTGTTTGAATTATGTCGATCATATCTTGAGCATACGAACTCCGATTGACCTGAAATTTGGAATGTTGGCTTTTATAGTTTTTCTTTTCATGTCTTGTCAATTGTAGGCCGATCCGGACTCAGACAAAATTCGTCAATATCCATAGCGAAACAGTGTATAACCAATCTTTCGGACGAACTGTTCTTGATTTCTAGTCAACTTTTTGGTGTCACGGCCTTGCCAAAACGCGGGATAACACTCTCTTCATAAGATCTCAGTGCTATTCAGAGTTATAGAATCTTTTGTAAATCAAACTGTTGAGTAAAAGGTGCGATTGAGCTTTTAAATCAATTGGGTGTGAATGTAGCCCCCGAAAATCAATTAGGTGATCTTGTAGCCTTGTTAAATCAAGAGAGTTGCCCAGAACTCGAATACAGGAGGGTTTACCTCGTAGCCTTGAATCCGAGGGTGTAATATGGGAGATTATTTTGATAAGAGATTCGTACGATTGTACGGGACTGGATGTAGGGTAACTCCAAACTAGTATAAAATCCTGATGTGTTCTTTCCTTTATTGCTTTTATCTAGTATTTGCATCTGTGTCTGATTCTGTGATTATATTTGCCTGTGAACTGCATTTGTTGGTGATTAGATCACATAAGTTTCAAAAAGATTTAGAAAATCCGCAAAACACTATTCACCCCCTCTAGTGTTATTCTAGCTTTAAGATCCGTAATTCACATTTCTCACATTTGGTGTCAGAGCATTGGTTTTCAAAGTTTTCATAATCTGAATTTTGAAAAGTTTTAAAAAATGGCTACCGATACTGGTTCTGTTAACACTATCACTAGTTCATTTGTAGAGGGTCAGTCTACTGCCATACCACGACTTTATAACGGTAGTAACAATGCATATTGGGCATGTAGAATGAAAATATATTTACAGCCAATAGGATAAGATACTTGGAATATCACACAAACTGAATATTCTGAACCCACAGCTAGTTTTGCACAGTGGACTGCTGAGCAAAATACTATTGCACAAAATAATTCCATAGCCATGAATATTTTATTTTGTTCACTTGATAGGTATGAATTCAATAGAGTAGCTGTTTGTAAGTCTGCATATGATATCTGGAAAACTTTGCAAGTTACTCATGAAGGAACAAGCAAAGTCAAGCATACCAAAATATCCATATTCACAAATCAGTTTCAATCATTCAAAATGAATTTAATGAGTCCATTTCAGATATGTATAGTAGATTTTAGGATATGTGCATTCTCTAATATCATTGGAAAAAAGTTTTTCCGAAGAAAATCAAGTCAGAAAAATTCTAAATTCTCTTACTCCGGAATAGGATCAGAAAACTCTTTCAATCGAAGAAGCAAATGACATCAGTACCTTAAAGATTGAAGAATTGATTGGAAATCTAACGTCATTCGAAGTACAAATGCAAGGGAGAAGAGACAACAAGGCATTCAAAAAGAAGTCAGTTGCATTCAATGCATTAACAGATGGATCTGACTCGGGAAGTGATGATGATGAAGAAATAGCTTTCATGACAAAGAATTTTCGAAAGTTTCTGAAATACAGAAAGATGAACAAATTCAAAAAGAATGATCACTGGAATTCTAGAAATCATAATGAAGTACCAAACCATGTCAAATGTTTCAAATGTGATGAACCAGGCCATCTCAAAAGATACTGTCCGCATCCCGATAAGAAAAAGTTTCCTGCAAGAAATGATTATACAAAGAAAAGGAAAAGAGCGTATACCGCTACATTAGACGATTCAGACTCATCCTCAAGCGATGATGATCAGAAGACAGAAAATTCAAATATGTGCTTCACAGCTATTCATGATTCCGATGATTTTGGAGATACGAATCTAGAAAAAGGTACACGTTTACAATATATTGGTTGAAATTGTTTGATTGTTTTGGAAATTATGTGTTGTTTGAATTTTAAATTTTTTATTATTATGTTTATTTTCATTTTTAATATTATAATATTGTTTATTAAAAGAGTATTATTATATTTAATATTACTCCAGAAAATATATAGACATTAAAAATAATATATATATATATATATTAAAGTATATAAGAAAAGATAAGTCACATGAATTCCCTGATCCATATCGACATGGTCCTACCCATGATGTCGACATCCCTGTCAGAAATTTGAAATTCAAATTTGAATTTAAATCTTTGAACTTCCCTCCACCTTTTCACCAAATCCAATGTTCTGGAAAGGTACCTCTTGATCAGAGAATATGTCTATTGAATATCTGTTTATTTCCATTATCTTATCATACCTTTTCACTTTCATTTTAAAATTCAACTCTCTTTCACTCTTTCAAACTTTCTACTCTCTTCAAAAATGGCTTCTTCAAGCACTCCATCCACTATGAGACTATCCAAAACCATTAAAGAGTATCTCTATAATGATCCGGAAGCAATCAAGGCTTATATAAGCTATGCTAATTACGGAAAAGTTCATATGGGAAAGTTTGCTATCTTTAGCGATTTCTCTACATATGAAATCAATACTCTTCTTGAAGAGAATCATATCCTTGGTCTTTTTGATAATTCTGAAAATGATTTTGTTTGTTACCCAAATCTTGTTAAAATGTTTTATGCGAATTTGAATTGCGGTTTTCATGAAGGAAATGAAGATGAAATTTGAAGTAGTGTTAAAGGCACAAAAATTATTTTAAGTTGTGAAATTTTGGGAAACATTCTCAATTGCAAGAATTTGGGAATGGATCTTTCTACTTTTAATATTGATGAACATGATCGTGAGACATTTCATCACATTTTCGAAGGAGATGACAACTTTGAATTTAAAAATCATAACTTTCATCCATAAGCACGTATTGTCAATCTTCTTTTGCAACATACTACCACGCCTAGATTGGGAAATTTCAATAACCTGACTTTAAAAGTTTGTAAATCTCCGTTTTGCTATCTCTGGTCATTATGACATTAATTGGGCGCAAGTGATTATGGATGAACTTCATCCTAAAAATTTAGAAATGGGTGAGAATACCTTGTACCATGGAATCTATCTCACTCGAATTTTTAATTATTTTGGTATTGATTACAAAAGGGAAGAATTTTTTTTCAAGAAAAGTGTTTAATCATGCCAACATTTCTCTCATGAAAATTCTTTTCATATTTCAACAATATGAATTCTTTCCGAAAAGGAAGAAAGATTGGCACATGAAGATATGGAGGAAGAAGATGAAGAAGAAGGGGGGAGGAAATGGAAATTGAAGAAGATAATGAAGAAACCTCATTGGAAAGTATTGAATATCCTACCAATACTAGCAATCTTTTCAACAAAACTCTCGTCAAAAATTAAAAGATTATAGTGAAAATCAACGGATTCTCAAAGATCTGTTAGTAAGAAATTGGATAAAATGTCCACTAATATGAACAAATTCTTTGCTAAAGTTGGTCGGAAACTTGGCTTATCATCATCCTCCTCATTCTCTAGCACATTCTAAGAATTACATTGTGATGTATTAGTTTGCTTTGTGTGAGCTTGTATTGTTTTTTTTATCATATTACGTATTATCTTATGTATCATCTCATCTATTTATAAAAATCATCTATCTTATGTTTTTCTACCTTATCGTGTCTCTGGAATAAATGTTAGTATAGTATATAAGTTTATATATATACATACTTATTCACAAAATAAATAAGACATATAAATTAACAGACCCATGTCGGCATGTGTGACGACCCGGAAATTTTAACGATTTAAATTGGAATAGTAAATTGATTTTAAACATTTAAAAGTTAATTTTAAACTTGAATCTCGAATATCAATATTTTCTTGATATTTAAATTATTGAATTTTATAATTGAAATTGGGTAAATTGTTGAATCTGAGATTCTAAGCCTGTTTCAAATAATTTGAAGGCTTATAAAATCTATAATGAGGATACTGAAGATAATAGAATGATTGAAATTTAATTTAAATGTAATTTGTTCAATTTTAATAATATATCGTTTAAATTGAATTTAAAAATAGCCTTTCGAGGCACAGTCTCGAAATTTGACGAAACCAGTCTCATTGGATCCGTAATAGCTAGTTATTATCGGATTTCCATTTTCGTAACAATCAGAGTTGCTGTTTGACCCTGGCAGCTCAAAACGCTTAGAACTATTTCAATCAAATTAATTTAAAATTGATCGTTTTCTTCTGTAACTCGCGCATACGATCGAATTAGCTTGTGGAATTTGTTCCGTTGAGTTCGGAATGCGGGTATAACCTTATAAACGCCTGTCGGCATGTCTGATTCGGGTTCGAGATTTCGTGTAAGCATAACGAGACATTTTGAAAATTTTATAATATATTAAAATTTAAAGTACTTTGTGTCAGAGATATTTTTTTGGGGCATACTCGTGAAGCTTCCTCAAATGGATATTTCTTTCGGTCCTCTCTTATTCCAACAGAAGGAAACCCATGCCTTTCCTCTCTTCCTTATTCGATTTAAAACAAAAATAAAAATTAGTTTTCATGGCCGAAGCCTTCGTTCTTGCTATCAATGAAATCGAATAAAGGGGGAAATCGCGAATCACAGTTCGTGCTTCGTACATGGCCGCTCTCAACCTTAAAACGTGTGTGAAATTTGGATGGAATCGCATATACATGCACGCGAAGCCGAGGCGAAGTCGATTAGGGGTTTTTGAGCATGCGAGGCGGTTCGCTTGGATGAGTGGATTGGAGATGGTTGCAAGCGTTTCGAGTCAGAGGTGGGGATCAGCAGTTGAATTCGAACTCGAAGGCAGGAGGAAGGGCGCGAGCTAGAGCATCGATGTATGGAGTCAATTTTGAGGCTAGCGGCTGACGATGCTCGTGTTTCGAGGCAAGCTTTGCGGGGTGCTGGGGATTCATGATGCAGATGTGACCAGGTCAGTGTTGGAGGGCTTCTCGTCTTCGTGCACGCGAGTTAGATGAGGGGGTGTAGATAGATTGTGAATGGCTGCGGCGTCGACAGCGTTGTGGGGTGAGCATCCTCTTATCTTCTTCTTCTTGGTTCTGAAATGTTGTAATGTTCAAATTTGGAAGTAATTTTCGGCCATAAACTGTTCAACAGGGAAATTTATTTAAAATTTACGTTACCGGTCTAAAATTTAATTAATTGCTTAAATAAAGATTTAGTTGAATTAAATTTACAAAATGGGAATCAATTTATTTGGTTAACGTATATGATTATTGGATAATCAGGAACATATTTTTTTTTATAAACAGAAATTTGTTGAAATTAACTTATTAGGTAAAATGAAATTTACTAAATAGAATTGATTTGCTCAATTGTTCGAATATTAATAAATTGTATAAATATTTATGCAAGGTCCAAAATTGTGAGATAATGGTCGAGATGGAATTGGAGTGCCAAACAAAAATTAAATGTGAGTAAATCTCACTTTGTTGGATTTATTTAAATTTAAATGGTTAAATTTAAATAATTTGTTGAATGATTGGATTGATTGATGTGCACTGTGAATTGGTGATGTGACTTTGGTTTAGTTGATTCTCGAGTTAATTGAGGTTTGACTCGAAGTGTTGGGGCTTTAAGTTGTTTAAATTTAAATCATAAATAAGAAAAGGGTTTCGAGTTAAATTTCAATGAATTGTGATTCATTTAAATAGTAGAGAAATTAACAAGGATAAGTAATTAATCCAATAAATCAGTGATTTAAATTAATTAATTTAGTAATTGAGGATTTGAGTTAATTAATTAAGGTTTAAGTTAATTAATTCAGGTTAATTAATTAGGAATAATCAGCGAATGGTTTGATAGAAGTTACTTAATGTCATCAATAAAATAGTATTACTTTGCGTAATTAATCAAGAGATTAGCTGAAATAACAAATTAAGGAGTAATTAATTTATTAATAGAGTAAATAAGAAGATAGTTAATTATAAGTTGTGGGCGATCGAGAATGAATAATATTGTGGTCGGATTAAAGTAAAATATAGTTGGAAATCATTAATTAGTATAATTAACAATGTAATTAAAGATTTGATTAATTAAGGTTGATTAATTCATAATAAGTGACTTATGAGAAATTAATTAATACGGGTGATTAAGGATTAATGAAACTAATATAGTTAATGAAAATTATGAAGTAATTAAGATTTCTTATTGGTTTTGGTTAAGAATAATTAATTCCGTGGAGTTAACTAACGATAATTACACGAATGAAATTGGAAGATAATTAATCCAGTGTTATTAATTAAGATGAATAATGAAAGGTTGAATAATTAATTGATTTGAAATAAATTGATATGGATTGAAGGAATCTTAATGAAGGTGGTTAGAAATTCAATTGGAATCAATTGAATAAATTTGTATGTGATTAAGCGTTGCCTATGGATGGTTGAGTGGTATTGGATGTTTTGAATGTGATGATATCTCTGATATGAAATGCTGTGTATTTCATTTGAATAACTTGGATTAGGATATCATGAGTTTCGAAGAGACCGGGGTCGGGTATTAGGAAATACCCGAAATCACTTCGGATCAAAAATAAATTGATGTGTGAAGTTAATATGGCTGGAATAAGATGATTCAAGTGAATTGGATTATTTTTATCTAAGTTTGGTATTTAGAAATTTAAATGTGGGGTAAGTGTTGTCTATAATATATTGTGAATTGGTTAAATTGATATACGTACCCCGGGTTTATATGAGTTGTATGCCTATGTATTCCTTGTTAGTTGGGTTTACTCATGCTGGTTTCCAGCCTGACCCGGGTGTTACTTTGGTGTAATGCTCGGGTCAGACCGAGTATTACAGATTTTCAGGTAGGACGTTCGGGAGCTCAGGAGGCGAGCTGGATGGCAATATCGTATAGAGTATATCCGTTGTATTTGTATTATTGTTAATCTGAGACACGATAATTGAAAATAAATATTCAGTGACTGTATAAAATGTGAAACTCTGATGTATATTAAATGTAATCAACTGATATAGTATTCTGTTGTAAACTGTTATTATTTATTATTATATTTTATTCGCTGCGTATGTGAGTTGTTGATGTTTCTGTTCTTCTTCTTCTTCTTTTTCATAACTATCTGGAATTTTCGGCTTCGAAAATTTCGGGTCGTTACATTTGGTATCAGAGCCGAAAGGTTAAGCGAGAACCTTGGCTCTGGTGGGGATTACTCATTAAATAGAGTCCGTAGTACTCTAGAATGAGTTGAGTGAATATATATATATATATATATATATATATATATATATATATGAGCGCGTATTTGTTATTTTCTTAATATAAAGATTTTAAATGATTTTATATAAAAGTATATTTTGATATATAAGCCATATTTCATTCTAATAAATATTAGGGTGATTGGTTGTGAATTATTGGAATTAAATTTAAGGAATATAATACAACCAAAATTTAAAACTAAATTAATTAAAAATAAAATTCTAGAATTAGAACTCAGAAATTAGACTTGCTTGAAAACTTTAAATGAACAAAGTAAATTTGGTTTAAAAAGGTTACACCAATCTTTGAGAATTTAGCACGAATTATATAATTTGAGATGGTTATAAATTGAAGTTGAAATTGAACTCATTCAAATTGAATTCGATTTGAATTAATTGGATTTGGGATGGAAGATGTATAAGTTCAAGAATATTTAAATGGGAGATTTGAATTGGATTGAATTGGAATGATTGAAATTGAAGTGGGTTCAACTGAATGGATATTAGTCCAAAGTAATTGGAATAATTTTGGAATTTTAATTTAAGTGGAATTAGTTTAAAATCAAAAAGGAATTTGAAATATAAATTGTAAATGAAATTTATAAGATGAAATAAACTTCATAAATAAATGAGATTATAAGTTGAAATAGAATTCCAGAGAATATTTGAAATAGAGTAAGATGAAATTCTAGAGTAATGTTTAAATATGAATTGGATGGATTGGGAATTTGGAATTTTTGGGAAATTTAAAATTCCTTTGGATTGAAAGTGGTTTCCAAAGGTTTTGGAATGAAATAATAATATTGTTTCAAAAATATTTTTGGTGTCGAACTTGAAATCTGGAAGATTTAAAATTAAAATGTTTAGAAGTGTTTTAAAGAGATAAAAGCATTGAACTCTTCGGTCACTGGAAAATAACGTCGGTGATGACTGCAGCATTATCGATGTTTATTTTCGAGTTTCTAGAAGAGAAATTGCTACCAAATTGTTTTAAATTGGGATTGTTTGTGAATTGGGTTTGATTTTGAAATTCAAAAGGGGTAGTTAAATTTGCCAAAGAATTTTGTATATAGTTGCATTCTAAGGTGATATCGAAATCTTGGAAATTTGTTTAAACTCTGGAATCTTGATTAAATGTTTATGGAATAATAAAATATATAGGCTAAATAAAATGTATAACTCCAAGTTAAAAGCAAATGTGAATGCAATTGATTTGAAATAGAAGTTGAAAAATGTAAATTATAATTAAAGTTGTACAAGTTTAAAATTCAAATGGAAAATTTGTATTGGATTAACTGGAAAATGGTATTGAACTTGAAGAGAGTTCGATTGATATTAGTCCGGATTTATCTGAATAATTTGGAATTGTAATTAAAGTGGAATTGGTTTAAGATCAAATGGAATTTGATCTGAAATTGGAAGGAAATTGAGAATCAATTCAATTTGAATTGGGAATGAATCAAGTCCAATAGAAATTGGAGTTAATTAAATTGGGATTTGGTTAATTGAAATGGGAGTGAAAATTTAAATTGAATTGTTGGGGGAAGTGAACAGTTTTGACTCTGGGCTATTTTCAATATAAATTGTCTTAATATAAACGTATTGTTTCTAAGCTATTAAATAAATACAACCTTTCTTTCTTAAAGCCAAATTATTTTATACTTGTTTTACAATTATTTTCGAACTATTCAACCATTTTTTCAACTGTTTTCTAAATTTATTACTATATTTCAACTATGTTATAAATTAGTTACTAATTTACAACTATTTTGCAATTATTAAGATTTCTATAACTATTTAATTATTTTCCAACTATTTTATAATTAGTTAACTATCTTACAATTATTTTACAAACTAATAATTATTTTTCAACTACTTACCTATTTTTAAAATTTTCAAGCTATTTTTCTAAATTGATCGGAGTTCAAACTGTTATTGATTAAAATACCCAACTGAGATAAGGATTGAAGTAATAATCCAAATGGGGATTAATGTAAAGGTGAATAAGGAATATGAAATGGTTCTTTTGAACTGAAAGAATATTTTGAGAAATATGAAATGAATAAAGATGGAAATGGGATATTTCTATGGTTTTTGAGAAGTGTTTGGAGTATGGAAGGTGTTTTATACAAGATGGTAAGGATCCAAAGTTTTAAAAATTTATATATATATATATATATATATCTGAATATATATATAAAGGATCTTATGAGGATTTTGGGAAAGGTTTTTGATTTTTGAAAAAAAAAAAAATCAATATTGAGTTTTGGGAAGCCTATTTTGAGAATTATCGATTTTGGGAATAATCGATTTTGTGTAAAGGAGCTTTGATAAAATTCATACTAGGTGTATGATTTGAAAGATACTATATGTGTTTAGTATAAATTGTTTTGATGATGGCTCTGGGGAAAAAGGCGCTTCCTTGAAATGGACTTCTCAGGAGTGCCACCGAGTGGTGCTGCCTTGAGCCCCAAGGGGGGTTCTAAAGTTGATCCTGTGAGGAGTCCGGACAAAACTAGTTCCTGAGGATTTTGAGTTGAGTTTACCATAGCGTAAGTCGTGTGTGCCGCGGAGAGCCAACAGTTACATGGACTTTTGTTGTGACTGCAACGTAACCCAGGATGTAACTGCGACCTATGGTAACATTGCGAAAGTCGTGTGTGCCGCTGAGAGCCAACAGTCTGCCGTTGAGTTTATCTCGGTAGACTGCGACTTATGTAGGAGTGGAGAAGTTTCATTTCATCAGCGAAAATCAGAGGCCGCTGAGAGCCTGCAGTTACATGGACTTTTGCTGCGACGGCAACGTAACCCTGGATGTAACTGTGATCTGTTGTGTAGGATCCATGGCGTAATCGAGAGGCCGCGGAGAGCCTGCAGTTACATGGACTTTTGTTGTGACTGCAACGTAACCCTGGTATGTAACTGTGACCATGGATGGGGGTGATGATTTTCAGAGCATTGTCACCAAGGATATTTCCTCTATTTCAAAATGCTTTCAATATTTTCAATAAAATTATTTTCCAAATATTTTCACTGGGTGTTGAAAACGGGTTTACCAAGTACTTATAGATTTTCGGTCCTACGCCTGATCAACGTATGACTGAATTTCTGTGAGAACAAGGATGGACTGGTTGAGACATCGGGTTATAAGAAATATTTTATAAAAACTATTTTAATATTATTATGAGATTTTATAGGCATTTCTAAAATTTTAAAATAAAGGAGATGAAATTTTGGAAAATCAAGGGAAGTTCAAACTGAAATTATAAAATTGAAAACTCAGGAAATTTTAATGAAGTGATTCTTTGTAAAAAAAAAAAAAAAAAAAAAAATCCAATGTTGGATTAAAAGTGGAAGTAAGCTAATTATTTAAATAAATTATTTAATAGAGAATGTTAATAAAATTTAACCTGGATAACTAAAATGGATTGTAAGTAGATAATGAAGTTTGGAAATGAATTCGAGTTATAAATAGAATTCGACTTGGGTTTGATAATGAATTAAATAAGAGAAGATATTGTAAAATAAAAATGAAATAGAGTTGGATTGAAAAATGTGATGGTTTGAATTGCAAATAAAATCCAAGTGTGATTTGAATAATATTTAATGAAATTTGCAAGTAAATTTGATATGATGGAAAAGTTGTAGAATGAAATTAAAGTGAACTATAATAGTAATGGTTCGAATTGCATCTAAAACCCAGGTGGGTAGAGATAAGTTGAGAATGGCTTTGTATTAATTTGAGGTATAAATGAGTTAAGTATGTGTTGCATATTATTTTGATAAGTTGAGTAGGTGAATTAAAATTAAAATTAGAATGAATGGGCTAACTGAATGTAATGGAAATTGCTTAAATAAGAATCATATAGAAGCAAACTTAAGTTTGATGTTGGAATAAATTAAAGTAAATTAATGTAAGTTTAAAATTTCGAAAACTTGACTTCGAATAAGAATGAAAGCCATTAATTAAAGCTTGGATTGAGTTAATTTGGGAATGGCTAGTAATATACAAGAATGGAATGTGGCGAATTAAATAAATAGGTGTGAATAAATTAAGCTGGATTGGAATCAATTTTAATTGGTTATAAGACTTAAGTAAATACTGATTCACATGAATATTATCAAGTTGCGTAGAAATGATTGTCGTTTAACGTAAACGAGATTAAATTAAATTCTATGAATTGGTTAAAAGCAATTGAATCAGTTTTAAGATTATATAAATCTCTTATGGAAGGGTTTTGGTGCTTGTTGCTTAGGTTATACATGTGTTTAGCTATCGAAGGTAAGTGAAAAGCTAATAAATTTTGAATATATGGTACTTACATATTTAAATTGAGCAAGTACAGGTACCGGGGAGCTGTTTGGTTGATTTGGATTGCGCTAATTGCTAATATAAATAAGCTGCTTGCTTAAAATGCTAAATAAGGTACGCCTACGCAATAAAAATAGGAAATATAAACTGTTTTTGCTTTTTCCGACCGGGTGGGTCGATGTATACATATTTATATCTCTTGTCAAATTGCAAAAGCTCCTCCGTACAAAGGAGACTCTGCCAAAATTTTCTGAAAATTTTAGGAGTTAGAAAATTTTTGGAAATTTTTGGTTATCGACAAAACAATTTCAAATTGAAAATCAAAGTAAACTAGTAAATGAAATTAATATGAATCAGTTAAATGAAAGATACAACTCGGTATTAAAATTTGAAAATAAATTGAATTCATATGAAATGGTGGAAGCTAATTTGAATAGAAGTGGGTATGAATCTCATGTAAAGAGATGTGTAAAATGATTTATAAGGTTACGATTGGATATTATTGTTAAGTAAAGAATATGCAGGTACTAAAGAGAAAAGGGAATTGGATTTGATTCCAAATGATGTATTTGAATTGCTCGACTAAAAGGTAAGTATTTTGATTCTGTATGATATTGGATTGGGTTTTTGATGTAGCCACTTGGCTTTTGTTTTCTTTTTGGAATTTGGGAAGCCCGTAGAGGCCTTTTGTAGTAGTACCGAGCTAGCCGCGCAAAGGAGACGCTGGCAAAATTTTTCGAAAATTTAGGGAGTTAGAAAAATTTTGAGAAAATTTTGATAATTCAAAATTTGGTTTTAAATTGAAATTTAAAGGGATTGTGCAAAAGGGGGTGTTGCGTGAAAACTATAGAAGGTTTTGGCAAGTTAGTTAAGGATAGTGGGTCTTTAATAAAAGATTGTGGATAGGATGTCGAATTGTGAGTTTTGGGGAAGGGTAAACGGGTTTTGGACCATTCTTCCTAACTAGTAATTTCGGGGACGAAATTCTTTTAAGGGGGGAGGAATGTGACGACCCGGAAATTTTAACGATTTAAATTGGAATAGTAAATTGATTTTAAACATTTAAAAGTTAATTTTAAACTTGAATCTCGAATATCAATATTTTCTTGATATTTAAATTATTGAATTTTATAATTGAAATTGGGTAAATTGTTGAATCTGAGATTCTAAGCCTGTTTCAAATAATTTGAAGGCTTATAAAATCTATAATGAGGATACTGAAGATAATAGAATGATTGAAATTTAATTTAAATGTAATTTGTTCAATTTTAATAATATATCGTTTAAATTGAATTTAAAAATAGCCTTCCGAGGCACAGTCTCGAAATTTGACGAAACCAGTCTCATTGGATCCGTAATAGCTAGTTATTATCGGATTTCCATTTTCGTAACAATCAGAGTTGCTGTTTGACCCTGGCAGCTCAAAACGCTTAGAACTATTTCAATCAAATTAATTTAAAATTGATCGTTTTCTTCTGTAACTCGCGCATACGATCGAATTAGCTTGTGGAATCTGTTCCGTTGAGTTCGGAATGCGGGTATAACCTTATAAACGCCTGTCGGCATGTCTGATTCGGGTTCGAGATTTCGTGTAAGCATAACGAGACATTTTGAAAATTTTATAATATATTAAAATTTAAAGTACTTTGTGTCAGAGATATTTTTTGGGGCATACTCGTGAAGCTTCCTCAAGGATATTTCTTTCGGTCCTCTCTTATTCCAACAGAAGGAAACCCATGCCTTTCCTCTCTTCCTTAGTTCGATTTAAAACAAAAATAAAAATTAGTTTTCATGGCCGAAGCCTTCGTTCTTGCTATCAATGAAATCGAATAAAGGGGGAAATCGCGAATCACAGTTCGTGCTTCGTACATGGCCGCTCTCAACCTTAAAACGTGTGCGAAATTTGGATGGAATCGCATATACATGCGCGCGAAGCCGAGGCGAAGTCGATTAGGGGTTTTTGAGCATGCGAGGCGGTTCGCTTGGATGAGTGGATTGGAGATGGTTGCAAGCGTTTCGAGTCAGAGGTGGGGATCAGCAGTTGAATTCGAACTCGAAGGCAGGAGGAAGGGCGCGAGCTAGAGCATCGATGTATGGAGTCAATTTTGAGGCTAGCGACTGACGATGCTCGTGTTTCGAGGCAAGCTTTGCGGGGTGCTGGGGATTCATGATGCAGATGTGACCAGGTCAGTGTTGGAGGGCTTCTCGTCTTCGTGCACGCGAGTTAGATGAGGGGGTGTAGATAGATTGTGAATGGCTGCGGCGTCGACAGCGTTGTGGGGTGAGCATCCTCTTATCTTCTTCTTCTTGGTTCTGAAATGTTGTAATGTTCAAATTTGGAAGTAATTTTCGGCCATAAACTGTTCAACAGGGAAATTTATTTAAAATTTACGTTACCGGTCTAAAATTTAATTAATTGCTTAAATAAAGATTTAGTTGAATTAAATTTACAAAATGGGAATCAATTTATTTGGTTAACGTATATGATTATTGGATAATCAGGAACATATTTTTTTTTATAAACAGAAATTTGTTGAAATTAACTTATTAGGTAAAATGAAATTTACTAAATAGAATTGATTTGCTCAATTGTTCGAATATTAATAAATTGTATAAATATTTATGCAAGGTCCAAAATTGTGAGATAATGGTCGAGATGGAATTGGAGTGCCAAACAAAAATTAAATGTGAGTAAATCTCACTTTGTTGGATTTATTTAAATTTAAATGGTTAAATTTAAATAATTTGTTGAATGATTGGATTGATTGATGTGCACTGTGAATTGGTGATGTGACTTTGGTTTAGTTGATTCTCGAGTTAATTGAGGTTTGACTCGAAGTGTTGGGGCTTTAAGTTGTTTAAATTTAAATCATAAATAAGAAAAGGGTTTCGAGTTAAATTTCAATGAATTGTGATTCATTTAAATAGTAGAGAAATTAACAAGGATAAGTAATTAATCCAATAAATCAGTGATTTAAATTAATTAATTTAGTAATTGAGGATTTGAGTTAATTAATTAAGGTTTAAGTTAATTAATTCAGGTTAATTAATTAGGAATAATCAGCGAATGGTTTGATAGAAGTTACTTAATGTCATCAATAAAATAGTATTACTTTGCGTAATTAATCAAGAGATTAGCTGAAATAACAAATTAAGGAGTAATTAATTTATTAATAGAGTAAATAAGAAGATAGTTAATTATAAGTTGTGGGCGATCGAGAATGAATAATATTGTGGTCAGATTAAAGTAAAATATAGTTGGAAATCATTAATTAGTATAATTAACAATGTAATTAAAGATTTGATTAATTAAGGTTGATTAATTCATAATAAGTGACTTATGAGAAATTAATTAATACGGGTGATTAAGGATTAATGAAACTAATATAGTTAATGAAAATTATGAAGTAATTAAGATTTCTTATTGGTTTTGGTTAAGAATAATTAATTCCGTGGAGTTAACTAACGATAATTACACGAATGAAATTGGAAGATAATTAATCCAGTGTTATTAATTAAGATGAATAATGAAAGGTTGAATAATTAATTGATTTGAAATAAATTGATATGGATTGAAGGAATCTTAATGAAGGTGGTTAGAAATTCAATTGGAATCAATTGAATAAATTTGTATGTGATTAAGCGTTGCCTATGGATGGTTGAGTGGTATTGGATGTTTTGAATGTGATGATATCTCTGATATGAAATGCTGTGTATTTCATTTGAATAACTTGGATTAGGATATCATGAGTTTCGAAGAGACCGGGGTCGGGTATTAGGAAATACCCGAAATCACTTCGGATCAAAAATAAATTGATGTGTGAAGTTAATATGGCTGGAATAAGATGATTCAAGTGAATTGGATTATTTTTATCTAAGTTTGGTATTTAGAAATTTAAATGTGGGGTAAGTGTTGTCTATAATATATTGTGAATTGGTTAAATTGATATACGTACCCCGGGTTTATATGAGTTGTATGCCTATGTATTCCTTGTTAGTTGGGTTTACTCACGCTGGTTTCCAGCCTGACCCGGGTGTTACTTTGGTGTAATGCTCGGGTCAGACCGAGTATTACAGATTTTCAGGTAGGACGTTCGGGAGCTCAGGAGGCGAGCTGGATGGCAATATCGTATAGAGTATATCCGTTGTATTTGTATTATTGTTAATCTGAGACATGATAATTGAAAATAAATATTCAGTGACTGTATAAAATGTGAAACTCTGATGTATATTAAATGTAATCAACTGATATAGTATTCTGTTGTAAACTGTTATTATTTATTATTATATTTTATTCGCTGCGTATGTGAGTTGTTGATGTTTCTGTTCTTCTTCTTCTTCTTCTATCTCTTCTTCTTTTTCATAACTATCTGGAATTTTCGGCTTCGAAAATTTCGGGTCGTTACAGCATGCCTCTACCCCCCACGTCGACATATAATTGTTAGATTTGGTTATTTTTAAAATTTTGAAATTAGAATAACTAACTCATGTCTATTCATTTTAAATGAATTTCTGCCTATTTAAACACCTGTTTCTTCCAGAAATTTGTAATCTTTTGATTTCTACTTATCTCTATTTGCATCTCTTCACTATTTATCAAAAATGGCTTCCTCTTCTCGAACTCTAAGTGATAATCTAGACGAAACTCTCAATTCATTCAAGAATATACTTACTTTTTCCTTCGCAATCAAAGGCACTTAGAGTTAAGTCGAATGTAGATAATAAAAGAACAAGAGAAGCATTTCGACGCCCTCCGTTGGATGATTTCTTCCCTATACAAACATGATCTCGATGCAAATCCTGTAGGAACTTTGATTCAAGATAATAAAGATTGGGAAGTTATTAAAAAGGATCCTATCTTTGGAGAAGAAGGATGGGTTGAAGTTCCTAGACATATTTGATCTCCCTATGATTTGAATTGCTTGTTTTTGAATTGTGTGATTTGATTTGATTTGATTTGATTAGAATCGATTTGGTTTGAATGGATTGTATAACATTATATGAAACACAGAGTATATTTATTGGGTTTAAACTTTCATATTTTTCATGTCTTTATTATCAACTCATGTTATTTTCTATATATATATATATATACACTCCGTCATATTTTTTCACAAGTACTTCAGTATAAGACTAAGCGGGGAGTTATATTAGTTTAGGATAAGTTTTTGTTGATGACAATGGAGAAGAAATATAAAATAGAGTAGTTAGGCTTATATTAAGGGGGAGTTATTAGTTTTAGGGGGAGCTATTGTGAAGGAGAAGTATATTTTATAAACATAGGTTGTCATCATCAAAAAGGGGGAGATTGTTAGTCCTTGAGATGATGGTTTTGATGACAACAACCCTAGGACTTGTTATAAAGCATAAATCCTGACATTATAGTTTAGATATATATGTATATGCAGGATATAAACATGCAAGTACCAAGAATGAAGACTGTATAGTATAGAGATTCAAGACTGAAGATATCAAGATTGAAGACTCATGAGTATCAAGATATCAAGAGTTCAAGACTTCAAGAGTAGAAGATAAGTATTGAGTCTAGAATTATGTTAAAACTTCTTGAAAGCACTTACATCTTTATTCGAAATTTATTCGTAGAATGTAATCCACTTCTAGCTTGTTAAAGGGATGGAACCCTAGTAGGATGGAACCCACGACAATATCTAGTGAACCATGCAGTGGTCCTATTTTGATGTCCACTAATTTTATAAAAATGTTTTCAAAAATAGATCTCTTATTTTAAATGTTTTCAAAATTTTCTTTTCAAAAAGACATCTCTCTTATTTGAAAAATTTTAGCCTAAAAATTATCTTTATCATTTTTAATATTTCGATTTCAAAATTGTCCTTGATTTTAAACTATCTCTTGTTTTAAATATTTAGCTTTAAAATATTTATATACTCAGATTTTAAATCACTAAGATTATATATATTAAAAATTACTTTTATATGTTTAAACTATTCAAATATATTTACAAGTTTAGAAATTGTTTTGACAAATTATAGGAACCGTTTTTAATAAGAAAATCAAAACATCAATTTTGTCTTGAGCATGTTGACATCTCTCAACCCTCCATGTCGACATTGTGCCGTTAAATTCAAAATTCAAGTTTTCAAAATAAGTGTCTATTCGTCGTATCCTTTCACGAATAGATATGGCTGTTGATCTACTATAAATACCAGTAGTTCTAAATGAATTTTTTATCAGATTTCATTTGTTGTCTCTTCTCTTCATCTTCCACATTTATTCTAAAGAATCCTAAACTATACTTTGCCGAAATACCAAGTGAATCAATCTTGATTATCTATTGTTTGATTCTCTGCCATTCTCTTCATAAGATCTCGGTGCTATTCAAAGTTATAGAATAGTTTGTAAATCAAACTGTTGAGTAAAAGGTGTGATTGAGCCTTGAAATCAATTGGGTGTGATCGTAGCCCTGAAAATCAATTAGGTGACCTTGTAGCCTGGTTAAATTAAGAGAGTTACCCTGAACTCGAATACAGGAAGGTGTACCTCGTAGCCTTGAAACCAAGGGTGTAATCTGAGAGATTATTTTGATAAGAAATCTGTACGATTGTACAAGACTGGATGTAGGGTAACTCCGAACCAGTATAAAATCTTGTTGTGTTCTTTCCTTTACTGCTTTTATTTAGTATTTGCATCTTTGTTTGATTCTGTAATTATATCTGTGTCTGTGAACTGCATTCGTTGGTGATTAAATTACATAAGTTTCAAAAAAAATTAGAAAATGCACAAAACACTATTCACCCCCTTCTAGTGTTATTCCAGCCTTAAGATTCATAATCCACATTTCTCACAAAGAAGTGGCAGAGTAAATCTCGAGGAGATAGCACCACCGCTAATGGAAATGCCTGACCAAACACTAGGAGAGGACCCGGTCTAGCTCAAGCTGAAACTGTTTGTGCAGGAGTTCCCCAAATGGACATGGAAGCGATGTATCAGTTCTTTGTAAACATGATGCAAGTTGGAATAGCAGTTGGAGTTATTGGTGCTAATGCTGTTGGAGGTGGAGCTCAGGAAGTCCTGATGGTCAATCAGTATGCTAACCTGAGTAGGGGTTACATCAGGCTTGGAGGGAAGCCATTCATTGTACTGAAGATGCGATCGAGGCAGAAAATTGGATACTACATTACGAGAGAATTTTTGCTGACTTAGGATTGAACGATGCATAAAAGAGGAGATTCGCTTTGAGGCAGCTGCAGGAGCTACTCTATTCTAGTGGAATATATTACTTCTGGGTTGACAAGGAAACCATAATTTGGGAGGAGTTTAGGAGAAAGTTTTTAGAAAGATTTATGTCTGTAATGACGTAGTCGATGTTGGTGAGGAAGTTTGCGAAATTGGAACAAGGAGGTATGTCCGTCTTGGAGCATCGAGGAAGTTTAAGGAGTTGGCCCGCTATGGGTATGCTTTAGTAGACATGTGATCAAGAGGAATGAAAAGTTTATAAGGGGCTTAAGGCTAGAATTGGTAAGTGCCACTTTACCACATATGAGAGATCCTAGTGATGTAGTGGTTGCTATGGCATTAAGACAGGAAGAGGCGTTGGTTTGCTTGAGGAAGAAGATGATGGAGGCCTAGATGAGACAGGGCCAGAAAAGGAAGTTGTTCAAGAAAAAGAATGCTCAGAAAGGGAGAGCACATAAGAAAGGAAAGGCTGAAGTGGTTTGCTACAAATGCAACAAGAAGGGAAACCATGCTAATGAGTGTCAAACCAGTAAAGGAAAAGGAAAGGAGGCTGGTGGAAAGAAGAATGTTATATGTTTTAATTGTGATCAGATCGGTCATTACAAGAACAAGTGCCCAAAGCCTGCAAGAGAAGGAAAGGGGCAAGTTTATGCTTTGGAGCCCACAACCTCAAGACCGGTTCTTCAGGATGAAGGGAAGGTTGTTTTGGGAGGCTCGTTGCAGATTCACAGTATGTCTGTTAACATTATATTTGATACTGGAGCATCTCATTCTTTTATTTCTCGATATTTGGTAGATAAGCTTAACCTAGAATCCTCATACTTAGTTAAGTCCTTAAGGGTTGCAAATCTGATAGGAGTGTATGAAATGCATGGGATGAGGTGTGACCATTTAGAGTTTGATTTGCTAGGCCATACTTTTTAGTGCTATTTGCACGTATTTGACATTGGGGGATTTGGGATCATCCTTGGGATGGATTGGTTAAGTAAATATGATGCTAGGATATTTTGCCATGATAGGAAAATATCACTTAGTCACCCGTATTTTAGTGATCGAATAGTTTATACCGTAGAGAACCCTAATTGTGAAATGATGCTTTATTTGGTGCTAGGGAGATGGAAGATGAGTTAATTTGAGTTTTCATAGTAACAGAATTCAAAGATGTGTTTGAATAGGTAACTAGGCTGCCATCGAAACGAGCTATTGAGTTTCGGATTGATTTGGTCCCTGGAGCAGAGCCAGTGAGTAGACCGCCAAGTAGAGTGAATCCCACCGAGATGAGAGAGTTGAAAGTGCAGTTGGTGGATTTGGAAGGCAAGGGTTTTTATTCGACCAAGTAGTTCGCCATGGGGAGCTGCCGTTGTATTTGCTAAGAAGCCAGACAGATCGTTGAGGTTATTTATCAATTATCGTAAGCTCAATGAAAAGACGATAAAGAACTGATATACATTGCCAAGAATTGACGATTTGTTCAATCAGTTAAGTGGTGCTAAGGTATTCTCTCAGCTGGATTTGGCGATGGGATTTCATCAGCTTTGAGCCGCAGAGGATATCATTCCTTTGACGACGCTTAGGACAAGATATGGATCGTACGAATGGTTAGTTATGCCGTTCACACTAACTAATGCGTCGGCATTCATTGCGGATCTAATGAATAGGATTTGCCAAGAGAACTTGGATAGATTTGTGTTAGTCTTCATACATGACATTTTGGTATACTCTAAGGATGAGAAGGAGCTTGAAGTTTATCTTTGATCCATGCTTGAAATATTGAAGGAGCATCAGTTGAAGGCTAAGTTTTCGAAGTGTCATTTTTGAAAGAAGGAAGTGAAGTTCCTTGGTCATGTTATCTCAGTGAATGGGTTATTTGTAGACCCGACTAAGATTGAGGCGGTGAATAATTGGAAGAGACCCGAGACGGTGACAGAGATTAAGAGCTTTCTTGGATTGGCTGGATATTATCCGTGGTTTATAAAATAGATTTTCATGGATAGCTACACCGATAACTAAGCTTATGCAAAATAATGTGAAGTTTGTATGGACTGATAAGTGAGAGAAAGCATTCCAGACCTTCAAACACTTAATGACCCATGCGCTAATGTTAGTGGTTCCAGAGGAGAATCAGGATTTGGTTGTTTATACTAATGCATGTGTAACTGGATTGGAAGCCGTGTTGATGTAAAGAATTAAGGTGATTTCTTATGCTTCTAGACAGCTCTGACTACTTGAAGTTAGGTATCCAATGCATGAGTTGGAGTTAGCCGCCATTATATTTTCTTTGAAGGCATTGAGGCATTATCTTTTGGAGGAGCGACTTGAGCTTTATACTAATCATAAGTCAGTGAAGTACTTGTTCTCTCATAAGGAGTTGAACATGAGACATCAAAGATGGTTGGAATTTACTGCTGCTTATGATTTTAGAATTGAATACACACCCGAAAAAGGAAACAAGGTGGTGGATGCACTCAGCCTGAAACATCAAAATGCAGTATTGGCTATGATTGCCGAGTGGAAAGATTTGGAAGCATTATCACCTTGTAATGCGCAGTTTAGATCAAGGGAAGATTCCAGTACCGAAAGAGTTGTATTGTCTTGTTTAGAAGTCAGACCAGTAATGATTGAGAAGATAGCTTCTAAGAAAGAGGAGGATTCAATTTTGGCTGAACGGATCAAAAGGTTGAGGGAAGGAATGGAAAGTGATGATCTAAAGGATTTCGGTCTTAACCTAAATGGGTGGTTGAGAATGAAAGGAAGGTTGTGTGTTCCGAATGTACAAAACACAAGGAAAGAAGTTTCAGATGAGTGTCATCATTCAAAGTTCATTATCCATCCAAGAGGAACGAATATGTATCAGGATATGAAGGGAACTTTCTTCTGGGATGGTATGAAATGGGACATTGATTTGTGCGTTAAGCAGTGCTTGAATTTCCAACAGGCGAAGGCTAAACACCAAAAGCCTAGTGGATTGCTTCAACCGTTAGAAGTTCTGTTGTGGAAGTGGGATTCTATCTCTATAGATTTTATTGATGGGTTGCCAAGATCAAATAGAGGGAATGCAAGTATATGGGTCATGGTAGATAGACTGACCAAGAGTGCCAAATTCATTCCGGTAAAGTCAACTACGAGGGCATCTAGTTTGGCGAGTTATGAAGAATGTAGATTGACTATAGGGATTCCTAGTAGTATTGTCAGTGATAGGGATTCTTTGTTTACTAGTGAGTTCTGAAAAAGTCTACATGAAGCATTAGGAACCAAGTCAACATGAGTACCGCTTACCATCCATAGACTGATGGGCAAATGGAAAGAGTTAACAAAATCTAGAAGGATTTGTTAAGAGCTTATGTATTGGATTTCGAGGGATTATGGGAGGACCATCTTCATCTAGTCAAGTTCTGTATAACAATAGTTATCAGACTAGTGTTAGGATGACAACGTTTGAAGCTTTGTATGGAAGACCATGTAAGTTTCTCGTATGTTAGTTGGAAACGGGGGATAGATTGGTTCTTGTTCCGGATTTGGTGAAGGAAGCTGTGGAGAAGATTGAGTTGATTCAAGCTAAGATGAAGGAAGCTCAATCTAGGCAGAGAAGTTATGTTCATAGAAGAAGGAAAGACTTAGAATATTCTATCGGAGACTATATGTTTATTATGGTTTCACCGATAAAGGGTGTGATTAGGTTTAGAAAGTCAGGAAAGTTAGCAGCTAGGTTCATTGGACCTTTCCTTATTATCGAGAGGATCGAAAAAATCACTTACAGAATAGAGTTACCGAGTAATTTGGATGGAGTCCATGATGTTTTCGATGTTTCTCATCATAGGAAATGTGTTAGAGACCCGGTGACTACCATAGCACCTACAGTGTTGGAGGATTTAGTAGTAGAACTGGATTTGACCATAGTTAGAAAGTCGAGTCGGATTGTGGCTAGAGATGAGAAGAAGTTAAGGAACGAGACAGTCAGGTTAGTAAAGGTTCAGTGGAGTGACGATGTTAGAGACTATACTTGGAAGACGGAGAGCGGGATTAGAGACTCTTACCCTAATTTGTTTGATGGTACGTTTTACCTTTGATTGTTGTGTTGTGTACCTTATCGTAATTTCGAGGATGAAATTCCTTAAGCTGAAGAGTTTGTAACACCCCATATTTTTACAACATTATTTAGAATAATTAATTGGGTAAATTAAATAAATAATGTGGAGATTAATAAGTTGATAATTGATTAGCTAAGGGTAGCAATGCCATGTTAACGTGCAAACTAAAATGAAATAACCCAAACAAAGGTGTTAGGAAATAACAAGGACAATATGGGAAATAGGTGGAGTTTATACCCTAAACCCTTAGGAGACAGAAACTCGCGTTCATTTCATTTTACTCAAACTAAAAACACTAAGGTCGGCCATCATTTTCACTCTCAAGAAGAAGATTAAAGTTAGAAATCAAGAGAAGGAAGATAATCAACTTAATCAACATCTAATCTCACATCTTATATCTCAAAGCTAAATAATCACTACATCCCATTTTCTTTCGGTTTTCGGTTTTAAGGTTAGATTCACAATGTTTTTGCAATTATATGTCATGTTTTGATGATTAAAGTTATACATATGGTTGTTGATGAATTATATGCGTTCATGTTAGATTTTTATAATACGTTTGACATGAAAACCCTATTTAATAACATCCAAAAGCCTCAAAAATTTAGTTATAGGTCAAAAATGATATATTAGAGAAGGGTTTCAATTTTCTTAATTTTTGGAATTAAGGTGGATTTTATATTAAGTTTCTATTAAAGGAAATTGTTTATTAAGTTATAAAGTATTTTCGGCTAAAATAATAATTAATTAGGGTTGCAATTTTTATATGTTAGGTAATATGTTAACATAGATTTTCTAAGATTTTTCCAGATTTTTCCTAAGTGCTTTGATGAATATATAAAATTATTTAAGGTATGAGACTTAAATGTTTTATATATTTAATTAAGGAGAAGGGATATTTTATAAAATAAAATTATTATTTAATTCAGAATTTAGTGGTAGTACTTTTCTTAAAAACTATTTATTAACCAATGAGAATTTGACAAATAAGGCAGATTAGTTGAAAAGATATCCTTTTTAAGTTAAAAACAAAGAAATCATACTTATAGCATGTTTCAACCTATTATAGCAGAAACCTTCCGGCCCAGATCTTCTGAATAGGTTCAGAGATTCAAAGCATTCGGCAAGGTCAAATTAATGCATATGGTATCAATTAACATAGTACGTAATGAATTGGATAAGTCTAAAGGTTCATAGTCGAAAGATTAATGGCCGAAGAGGTTGGGGTATTTTGTTTTATAAACCAAAAACTTTCACCTGCTTTTCTTTAGAATTAGAGCTTTGGACTTGGATGCCTCCGACCAGGTCAAAAATATTTAGAAGAAATATTTTAAACCTTTTGATACAATTGAAAGGTTACTGCTGCTACTTTGTTTTGAAACCTTCCGACAAAGTTAAAAGGTTACTACCACTTTATATATGAATGTTTTGTTTGAACCTTCCGAAAAAGTCAAAGTTTTTACTTTGTTTGATTTCAAAAGGTTTTCTTGTTTTAAAAACCAGTTGCTTCTCCTATTGCTTTCTAAAGGAAGCTTTCGGCTTAGGTGATTTACCCTTGTTTTATGAATTGAACTATATCTCAGAGCTTTCGAAAGAGTTGTTTTAAAAGGATATGTTTAAAGCTTTTGAAGCAGAGCTTTCGACTTAGTCCAAAGGTTGCTTCCAATAATTTCAGAAGGTATTATTTGAATGACTTCGAAAGATTTTAAAAGAAGATTTTCCATTTGTTTTGAATTAAAACCAGTAAGCCTTCAAAAGGTTTAAGTTCAATGGTTTCGAAATGTTTAAATGAGTGATTGCGAAAGGTTTAAATGAATGTCTTCGAAAGGTTCTAGTTGAATGAATTCAAAAGGTTTAAGAGAATGGTTTCAAAAGGCTTGAGATGGAAGGATTTCCAAGGTTTTCTAAGGCAATGTTTTAAAGAAATTTTAATGAAAGATGTCTGAAGTTTTATTGTTTTCAAAAGGTTTGATTTCGAAAGGTTTGATATCTAAATTTGAAATAGATGATTTCTAAAGTGTAGAAAGAGGTTCTTTCAAATGGTTAAGTGTTTTCATCAACTAAAGTTTGAGTAAAAAAGGTATATAACATGGTGATATGATTTTGAATAAAGTATAAATATTATATACTATTCCTTGTTTAAATTTGATTTAAAGGTTTAAATCGATTTGGAAATGTTTTTAAAGAAAATTATAGAAGGGGGTCCTTAAGTGAAAATGACCCAGATATTAGAATACCAGACGAGACTGGTATGAGGGTGCACCCTATACATTAGCTAGTAGCCCCAGCTAATTGCTATCAAAAATTTCAGTGTGTAGGGTTTGGTCATAGGTAGGCTAAAATTATGATTACATACCGAAAGGAATATATGTATTGTACAGATAGGTTATTGGTGAGCCTGAAAAACCATTAGGATGGGAAAGACTTGGGAGATGATTAAGTTAGGGACAGACCGTCTAGAAGTGAAGTATTTAATAGATAGTTAAGGATAGATAATCCAGAGGAAGAATATCTAACGGACGTTAGGTTAATTCTGATTATATTGTATGGTAGGCCCGAGTCAGCCCAAGGTTAAAAAGTTATCCAAATAAAACTTATGCATTTGAACAGATAGTTCATTATTACCTAAAAATTTATGTATGTTTACATAATGGTTACTTTACAGTATTTAACCATTATGGATGAAGGAGCATAGTTTATGGTTTTACAAAAGGTTTTGTAAAGATATATTTTAAAAAGAATGTTAGTGAGGGGTAACCCGTTCCGCTAAGCGGCTTGGTATCAGTTAACATGTTAATGTATAGTATTATTCATACTAGGATTTATATCTGACTCGAGGTTTATGTTTTCCTCTTAGACTCTTAGGTGCTCAAAATTGATTCGAGTAGGTTTAGAGATTAAGGTCTGTTCTAGGTTTTAGTAGGATGACGAATAAGGCTACCAGAGCAATGCAGGAGGCAAAGGGATAGCTATTTTGGATTGTAGTTCTTATTATGTTTTGATTATTTCCGCTGTGATTGGATTAGGTTTTTTATGACCATATGACTCCGATCAACTAACAGGGTATCATCATATACCGCTCTTGGCGTATTTTGTAATAACCATATTATATCTGTACCTGAAAACGAGTTGGGATTATGTGTTGTGAATGTGAAACTCTTGGCTTTGAAATGTAATAAAGTAAAAGAGGTTTTTGAAATATTTATTTTGTTTCATATTCAAGTGCTTCTGATATTATTGATACCATTAACATGGCCGTATTTAGTCGCCGGAAGATAATACTATAGATGACTGCAACATCTGTAACGCTTAGTTTTGGGCCTCTATATAGGGGATGTTACACATGCTCCATAATGCGTATAGTGGAATGAGGCACTGTCTTCTCGATCTTAAAATCCCCCAATTGATCATGCTCTATTTTGTTAGTAGTGTCATGAAGGTATTTCTTAAGGTGAGAAACGTAGAAAAACTTGCAGACTCGTGCCAACTAGTCAGGAAGCTTCATATAATATGCTAATTTTCCTATTCTTTCCATAATTTTGAATGACCCAACATATCTAGATGCCAATTTTTCATACTGTCAAGCCTAATAACTTCTCTAAGATGGGAGATTTTAACATATACCATATCTCCAACCTCAAATTCAAGCTCTTTCCTTCTTCTATCCGCATAAGATTTCTAACGGTCTTTCACTACCTTTATCCTTTGCCAGATCAACTTTACTTTTTTCCTGGTATCACAGATCAAATCGAGTAATGGTTTATCGGTGGTTTCCACCAAAAAATTAGGCGATTTGCTTGGTCATCCATAAAGTGCTTCAAAGGGGGCTATACCAATCGTCACTTGATAGCCATTATTATATGCAAACTCAACCAAAGGTAGATGCTGCTATCAATGTCCTCCGAAATCTAAGACATAATCTCTCAACAAGTCCTCTCAAATCCAATTCACCCTCTTTGTTTATCCATCGATTTGTGGGTGATATGTCGTGCCAAGGTTCAAAGAAGTTCTCAAAGTTGTTTCTAGGCTTCCCTAAAACTCGTTAATAAATAAGGGGTCCCTATCACTGACAATGCTTACCGAAATTCCATGTAGATGAACTATCTCCTTAATATAAATCTGTGCAAGAGAGGTGCTAGTCCTATTTCTCCTAATCGAAACAAAATGAGCACTCTTAGTGAGTCTGTCTACAACAACCCAAATACCCTCATTGCCCTTCTGACTTTTAGACAACCTTTCATATGTTCCCACTTCCAAGTTGGGATTCCCAAAGGCTGTAGTAATCCACCCGACTTCCTATACTCAGCTTTTATTTCCTGACGTGTCAAATACCAAACACTCGGCTATGCTACTCTTCATTCAATTCCAAAAAAAAATTCTCTTCATGTCCTTGTACATCTTATCTCCTCCAGGATGAATGATCATCCTTGAGTGATGACACTCCATAAGCAATCTCTCATTGAACCATCAACCAACAGAATACAAAGACATTCAGTTCTTCTCAAATATCCCTTCTCATCAACTGAATACCTCATAGCATGGAGAAAATGTTCTCATTTTCTCAATTTCTCCAAATTCTCTACTAACCCTTCATCCTTCACTTGCTCATGCCCTACATGATCCATCAAGGTTGGTCTAATCTTCATAACTGCTAGAAAACTTTGGATGGGTTCTGTTGATGGTTAGAGGTTAAAATTCGAGAGAAACTCCAACGATCTCCATTCATATATAACACCTAGGGCAGCATGTCTTCGACTAAGAGCGTCGACGAATGCATTCTATTTTCCAATGGCATATTTAATACTAAAGTCAAAGGATGTTATACACTCCATCCACCTCTGCTGCCTAAGATTCAAATATTTTTGGGAATATAGGTATTTGAGTGATTTATGATTAGTGATTAACTAAAACCTTTCCCCAAATAGATAATTCCTCCAATCTTTAAGGCGAAAACAATGGCTACCAATTCTAAATCATGCATTGGATACCTCTTCTCATGGTCCTTCAGTTGTCTACTAGCATAGGCAACTACCTTCCCTTGTTGCATAAGAACTGCCCCTAATCCTGTGCTATATGCATTTGTGAAAACCGTAAATGGCTTGATTCCATCTGGAATAGTAACCATAGTTGCACTAGTCAATGACTCTTTAAGCTTTTCAAATGCCTTAGTGCATCTATCATCCCAAATAAAAACTAAATTCTTCTTAGTCAATTGGGTTAAAGGGGCTGCTATTCATGCAAAGTTCTTGATGAACTTCCTATAGTAGCCTACCAACCCTAGAAAACTCCTAACCTCTGATGCATTACTAGGAGTCTTCCATCCTTGGACAGCTTCCACTTTAGCAGGGTCCACAACCAGTTCTTGTTCCAAAATAATATGCCTAAGGAACCTAACTTCATTTTTTCAAAAGTGGCATTTAGAAAACTTGGCTTTGAGTTAGTTTCTTCTTAAGGTCTCCAATACCTTCCTAAGGTTGTCCTCATGCTCCTTCTTGCCTTTGGAGAAAACCAAGATATCATCAACAAACACCACGACAAATTTTTTAAGTTACCCTCCAAATATTCTACTCGTCAAATCCACAAAGTATGCTACAACATTTATCGGTCCAAAAGGCCTTATTTCCTACTCATAGAGCCCATCTAGAGTACGGAATGCAGTCTTTGGCTTACTTTTCTCTACAACCCTCAATTGATGGAGTCTCGTTGCTAAGTCTAATTAGGAAAAAACTTTAGCCCCTACAAGTTGGCCGAACAACTCATCTTTTCTAGGTAGAGGGTACCTGTTCTTCCTTGTCAACTTGTTCAACTCCCTATAATTGACGCAAAGTCTCAAAGAACCATCCGCCTTGGTAGAAAAAATAATAGGGCTCCCCACTTTGAAGTACTCCCACAGATGAATCCTTTCTTCAATAACTCTGAGATTTGCTTATTCTTTGGGGGATACATGTCTCAAAGGCAAAGCGATGGGTCTTGCGTCCTTCTCTAAATCAATTTGGAACTCTATCTCCCTATGGGGTAGGAGACCTGAGACCTCCTTGATGACATCAATAAATTCACAAACTATGGGTACAGATGATGGCTCTCCAATGACATATAGATTTAATGAGTATAAATGGCTTAACTCAACTAAAGATTTAGGTGTACAAAGAACTTCTAGGTCATGACCTCCACAACTCCTTAATCGTCCTACCCTCTTATCACAATCATGAATGGCTCCATAATATGACAAATAATCCATACCCAAGATAAGCACATACCCTTCAAAATTTAAAATGTACGTAGTACATATGAAATCAATGTCCCATATATCTAACATTGGGTCTTTACAAATAGGAGAAAGGTAGGTGGAACCCCCAATGTGATAGGAAGCCTCTATTGAGCAATTGAAAATCTGAGTTTGAAGGTTTAAGGAATTTACTACATCCTATCTATAAAGGAATGTGATGCCCTTGATTCAAATAGGGTACGAATATTAACCCCAAAAGTAAGAGTTATACCTTCTAGATCTGTTTTTCCTTAGTCTCTTGGTGGCTTACTGGCGATAGGGATGGCTTCAAAAACGTAGTCATGAGCGCTTGATCCATCCATAGCAATCTTGGGACATTGATTCTTATGATGTCTTTCCTCGTGGCAGTTAAAACACCCAATTTTAAAGGCTTCTTTCATCGGACTTACCCTACAATCTTTAGCTTCATGACCCTTCCTTTGGCGTTTCTTACACACCTTTCCATCCTTCTTAAACTTCCCCTTACATTTCTTGTTGGCCCAAAAGCTTCCCTTCTAGGACCCTCCTTGCTTTTAGGACAGTGTAGATTTATCCTTCTATATCCACTTATCTTCCTTATTAGCAACGTGCAACATTTCCATTTCTACCAACATCTCATACGTGGCCCCAACTGGTATTTGGGACAATAACGTTTCTCTTAGTGGGCAATTTAATTCCTTTACAAACTTCATAGTCTTTTTCATAGGTGTGTCTATTAGGTTCATCCCAAATTTAGCCAATTAAGTCAACTTAGCTATGTACTCCTTAAGGGTAGAATCTTCTTATCTCAATTGAATGAACTTTTCCAATTGCAAGCTAACCTCTACTCTAGACATGAATCTCATCTCAAATCGGTCCTTGAATTCATCCTAAGAGAATATCCTTCCAAGGTGCTCATCAGTCACAAAGTTACACCAACTCAATGCCTCTTACCTGAGGTGCCAAGCTGATATTCTTCTTCTTAGCTGATAATCTTGAACAAGCTCTTCAAAAATATTCTCGTGGTGACTAATCCAAGCTTTAGCTTTCGAATATCTTTCAGTTACAGAGTATATCTTCCCTCCTATATTGAGAAAGTCCTTACATAACTTAGGAAGGTCGACAGGATTGGGTGCTACATAGGTGGGTGGGGCAGTTCGTGCAGTTGGAGGATTAGGAATATGTTTGACAGTCCTAAGATATTGTTTAAACCATTCGGGAATTCCATGAATGGGTGGTCTTCCGTGGGTAGGGTTCCTTTGCTTAGAATAAGGTTGACAATCAACCATATCAACTATCTATAGGTTAAACCTTTAGTAATGATTTCCTCAAATAGTATTTACATGCTGAAAGAAGAAGGTTGCCTGTTGTATATGCGTATGTTCAAGAAGATAACGTGTGTGTATACATATAGTAGGAATTCTTTGAAAATTCTTTTTGAAAATTCTTTTTCAAAATAAAAAATATGTCTCCCATACGTATAGTTTTTTCCTATTGATCGGGTAACCTAGGCTCTGATATCAAATGTAACAACCCATCCTGGAACATGCCTAAATTTCGACCCAAAAAAGGCCCATCGAAACTTAGATCCATTCTAAGGTAAGCTGTTGGGTAAAAAGAAGTAACAGTATATAGCCATAACTAAACTTTCAGAACTCATAACGGATGGAACAAAATATACTAGCAAAGTGTACCGATTTATTTCAAAATCATAAAAATGTCATAAAACAAAATTCCATAAAAACCATAATATTATATCACTTACAACAATTGTCAAAATACATGGGTACACATAAAGGAGAGTAATAATAACAAATATTGCCAAAAGCCAAGCATCGCCATCTCTAAGCTTCGTCATTGCCACCACTCCGTCCTTAATCTGTGTTGTAATAAGAAGGGAATCAGAACAATAAGGTTTAATGAATAAAAACCTCGAGTCTTACCTTTTTAGTGCCTAGGAAGTATATTTCCAAATAATAATATGTCTACGAACGTAAAACCATTTAATACTTATTTATAAGGAAAAGAGGCGGGTACAACCACTTAATACCTCTATTTTAGAAGCAGGTTTCTAGAATCACATATACTAACCATACGTCATAAATAGCTAAAAATGTGAGAGACGGTACCCAAGCCACTTAATACCTTTTATTGGAAAGCAGGCAAACTCTAGTCATTTAATATGTTAATTAAAGCAGACTCCATCATTTAATACCTATTTTCAAGGCATGCTCCTCAACGTTACTATCAGCTGACATCATATTGAATCTCTTAGGCCACTTAATACTTCAATGTGAAAAACAAGTAGACTCTGGTCGTTTAATACCTTGATTAATGTAAACCCCATCATTTAATAACTATTTTTAGAAGCGGACGCCCTCATAGAGATACCACCTAACGTAACCCCTTGGTCGTTTAATACTTCATTTGGGGAAAAGAGGCAGGTCCAACCACTTAATACCTCAAGACCCCAAGTAGGCCCTTCGTCATGTGTCTCATAATCATAAGGACGTCTCATATTAGTCTAATTATCCGTAAGAACTTGTAATCACATTAGCTGGGCAGATTTTTCCGACGGACTTTAGGACCAAACTCGCGTCATTACAAATATTTATCATAAGGATATCTCATATCAATCAAAGTGTACATAACTATTGTAGCCTTAAAGTGAAGGGCAGACTTCCGTCATGTAAATCTATTGACCTCGCATCCCTTTGACATATCCAGAAATCAATTATTCTCCAGATATATACATATACTCATCTCACCAGTCATAAATAAGGCCTTATAAGGAACCTTTCTTATTACGCCTTAAAATAATAATTAGGCTATATAAGAGTTTCCTCATATTCTCACCTAACAATCAATTACCTTCCTAACAGGGGAAATAAATGAAAATAAATGCCTAATTAACTGTGTCATATATGCAATAATTATACGTTAACTATGCAAATAGAGATAAATAAATATTAGCGCCTAATAAGATCTAAACGCACAGATTTTACACTCTAAACTAGAATTAAATGTCAATTTCCTAATCAACTATTATTACCAGTCATTTTTCTTCAAATTCACAAGATTTCATAGGATTCTAATATCCAAAGTAGGGAATAAATATTTATAACCAAAATGCAATAACAGACTTGTAAATAAAATAGAAACTCAATTTATTACACCAATTCTGTAACGACCCATAATTTGACCACCTTCAATTATAATATTTAAAGTGATTTTAAATATAAAATATATAAGACTTTATGATTCAAATAATATTAGGTAGGATTTGAAAATAGAAATATACATAAAAATAGGAACGTTTGCTTATGTCGACAAAAGTAACAAAATTCTAATTTCAAAAAGGTAAGTTTCAATGGTTAAATAAATTATTTTAATTAACTTATAAGTTTCTATATTTTAAATAGAATTATACAAATTTATTTTTGAATTTAAATTACATAAATAAATAGTTTAACTAAAACGTCAAAATGTGATCGTAAAACATTTTGTTGAAAAACAATGTTTTGTCGATTTAAAGTTGCTGCAACGTTGTTGCACCTTTATTTTTTCATATATGAACATATATTCATATAGTATAAGTATTAATTAATTCACTAATCAATTTTACTTTTACTAAAAGTACTTAGAAAATTCTAGATTATAATTAACAAAAAATAAGCATAAAAGACAAAAAGTGTTATAAACGTCAAAAATCAAAAATTAAATCCAACAAACTTAATTATTATATTCATTACTTAATAATTAAGTGAAAATGACATAAAGTAATAATTTGAAGTGTGATGTTAAGTGTTGAAAAAATTAGTTTGCTTAAAGTATAAGCAAAGGGTATTTTGGTCTTTTCATAAAATAATATTTAATTCAAAACTTTTTTGTATAGATACCTACCATTTTTTTCACAAATGACACACACTTTCCATTCTTCTTCTTCCTTTTCTAAGCTTCTCCTTCTACTTCCTTAGAGCTTTAATGGATTCCATGTCTCTCTTAAAAAAATTCCAAAAGTGTAACAAAGTTATGGCAAAAATAATCGAAAAAAGGTATACTACTTAAGTCAAGTTCAAGTAAGTAAGTACCATCCATCGACTCATGTTTATGCCCACCTAAAAGCAATCTCCACCTCTTTTCATCTCAACTTCTAGGATAGCGGAGCTATAGCCAGATTTCAAGAATTTTCGAGAAATAGTAGTGAAGCTGTAGTCAAATTCGTAGTGACAAAGTTAGCAAAATTGGTAGAAAGTATGGTTTAGATCTAGAATTCCTTACCTTAAAGTTTGACGGAGTGGAATACAAAGTGAGTTATTTCTTCCTTTAAGTTCATTAAAATCATTGCTAAGTTGAAGGAACTTTAAGTGTTAAGTGTTGTTTGAAAACCCTTGTTGATTGCTTGTTTACTTTGTTTGCTATAATAATGGTTTTATTTCCTTGTTTGACTATTTGGATGGTTAATTAAGCATTTCAAAATTTAGAAGTTAAATACTTAATGGGGTATGCGAAAAGGACTACTACACGTGTTTCGTTTGTGAGATGCAAGAAGACTTGGGCGTGGGATGGAACATGTCGAAGGGAAAGCCCAAATTCCCCAAAATAAATATCAAACCATTTTAACCCAAGACAAAATAAAAATTGTTATAACTATTGGATATAACGAAGCGTTGATTATCATTTATTATTGTGTTTATTTCATTGATTGATTGTTTGAATTAGGTTCGACCAGTTTATGAGCAATTAATTATCCATATGCATGGGCTGGATAGAAAATAATGGTAGGCTAACACCTTGGATTTATTTCACGATTTAATTATAAGGTGTTTAGTGGTAATATTTGGTTTATTTTAAATTAATAAATTGTTTAGAAAGTTGGTTTTCATGAATGAAGTTTGTGAAATGTTAAAGAAATAGAAATATTGGGAAATGAATATTTTGAAGTTATATTATATAAAAGTGATTTATATAAAGAATGGTTTTATAAAAATGTTTTATAAAATGGAAAGATTTTCAAGGACTAAACCCGATGGTTTTTAGATGATTTTTGAAAAGATTTGGAACTAAAAATATTATAGATTTGAAGTAATTGCAGTTATTAGTGCAAATGATTTTTCCACTTCGGGGTATGAAGTGATTTGATATGTTACCAAAGATTTCCATAATCTACGAAACACATGGACAAAGGAGGTGCGGATGTTCTGTAGCCTCTGTATAGTCCGCTCTTGGGATAGAGGGATGCATCAATCTATTATTTATTCAAAAGGTCATACCCAGGGGCATGGTTATGGTCTTCAAACCTTCCGATTTGGTAGCATATAGTTTTGTATGCTTGTATGTTGATATCGTTTCCAAGAGGTAATTTGTTTTCAAATCTCGAAGTAAAAGACTAGTTTGAATATAAAAGGTATACATATAAATATTTCAAAAGTTTTGAAATAAGAAATCAGGAATAAAATCCAAAGGGATAATTTTCGTAAAGATAATTAGATTTGGAAATCTAAATGTGAAGATTAAGCTAAGTGGGTAGATTTGGAACCAACATTTGCATGACACATGCTATGCAGCTTGGGAATTGCATGTTCGTTATTGCATTGTAGGCTCCATGAGTCCTATTTATGGTAGGAGAACTACGTAAGCTTGATCATATATCTAATTGGGTATCCAATTAAATAGGGGTACGTAGGCAGTCACAAGTGGTAGCGATGCAGCCCTAATAATAACATAACATTTTTCTGTTTATTGTTTACTATATATCGTGTATTGATGTACTTTTCCTGCTTACTATTTTATACCGCATTTGACATGTTTATTGAGTTAGCAGGAATGGGCATTGCACTCTCATCAGAGTTGTGCAGCGGTTGATTTATTTGTATTTGTATTTGATATGTATTAAAGCACACCTGGTAGATTAAATTGATTACTTTGATAACTTGTGAAAATTGAAATTGTATCCTATACATTAAATATTTTTGAAAATTTATCAAATATTGTATGTTAAAATGGTAGTTTTCATTCGAAGTTTAGAACGGACAGATTTTTTGGTGATTTTGGCTAGTCTGAAAATCCGAGTCGTCACAAATTCATTGGATTTCTTAAACCATAAGAGTTGCAATCTAAACCCCATATTCTATATAACTCCTCTTTTACAAAGAAGTGGATCGGAATAAGTGGTGTAAACTACGAATAGAATTCATAACCGGAACCCTTTATTTTATTGAAGAATCACAATTTGACCCAAAGAAGAAAGAGAAGTGGAATAAACTATGAAATTATCAAAAATTGCATAAACAAAAAAATTCCATCGAATTAATGCAAGTAATTGGAAATCTTAACGTAGAATTTAAATATCAGAATAAAAAGGAATTTTAGAGGATTTTATCTATCATATTTCCAAAATCCTAAAATCCTTAAGGTGTATTTAAATTTGAAAAGAAATACACTAAATAATTGCTGAAAAGAAATACTAAGGTTGTCACTAAATAATCACAATTTGTAGCATTCTAATCTCTTCCTAAATCTCTCTCTTTTGATACAAAACACACACACACAATAGGGAAGAGGTATATAGATTCATTAGATTCAGAATAATTGAAGAAGAATATGATAAGAATAGACTGGACAATGAAGAAATGAATAAGAAATAAGTTGAATTCTTACCTGAATTCCCTACGGATTTATAAATCTTATTAGGAAGATAGCGTGGCAGAATTTCATCGTATTTCCAAAAATAATATGAATAAAAAGTGGAGAGGATAGAGTACTATTTATAGAGGTTGAAATGCACCAAAATCGTAGGATGGAAGTAGATAAAAAAAGGATAAATCTAGAGTGTACAACTCAATATATCGCAGCTTCAAATCGTAGCTGCCACTGGAAACTTTAGTTACCAAGCGGTCGACCGCATATGTGCAACCGTTCAACTGCTGCGGTCAACCTATATAGGTCAACCGCTCCTTTATTTGGGGAATGTTTATTTTATTCCATTGCATAATTATTTTATTCCCATATTAACTTTTTAAAGTTAAATGTTTACTAAGTTGCGAAGCTAATTTTTGAAATTTAAACCCTAAAAATGACTTCTCATTTTAATTTGAATTCAAACTAAATTAATTTAAATATGAAGACTTCAAATGCTCATAACTTCTTTGTTAAGCTCCATTTTCAACATATTATATATGGAAACGGGTCAGAATTTCATCCCAAGCAAAACGAAATAACTTTCGTGGTCAAATTTTAAAATTAATAAAATTTCCATATCCAACCCTTATCATATTTAATTCAATTAACTTCATTTATTTATGGTTCATTTTATCGGGTGTTATATTATTCTAGTTTATTTTTTACCTGGTTAAAGCAGGCGATTGAAAAGAAATCTATGCAAGAAATTATACGGAGCTGGACGTAGAAGAAATCCAAACTAGCATAAACTCCTAGTATTATCTCCCTAACTCATTACTTTACTTTTACTACATTTATTTATATATGTGATTTCCTGTTAGTATATATCTGTGATTGACTATCTATGTGATTAAATCTTGAAATAAGTTAAAAAGTTCCATAAATGTTATAAAACACTATTCACCCTCCTTTTAGTGTTAAAGTAACCTTAAGTTCCATTCACATTAGTACTACACCATTTCCTACGGGCATTTCCTTAAGTATGACACATGAATGACATCATAGACTCCCGTCAATTTATCCGACAGCTCTACTCGATATGCAAGTTTCCATATTCTTTCCAATATGCGGAAAGGACTAACAAACCTTGGTGCTAACTTCCCAACGAACCAAACCTCATAACCTTCCCGAAAGGGGAACTTTAACGAACATCGTGTCTCATACCTCAACCTCTAATTCCTTCCTTCATTTATCAACATAGGACTTCTGATGATCATTTACGGCCTTCATTTGCTACCTAATCGTCTCTATCTTTGTTTCACAAAACAAATCTGGTCCAAGTAAAATTTTATCGGTGGTTTCCCACCAATATTTTGGCAATTTGCATAGCCTTCTGTATAATGCTTCAAAGGTGACATGTCAATCGTCGCTTGATAACTATTATTGTACGTGAATTCCACCAAGGGTAAGTGTTGCTCCCAATGTCCTTCAAAATCCATGATGCAAGCTCTCAACAAGCCTTCCAAAATCCTATTTACACTTTCATTTTGAACATCGGTCTATGTGTGGTAACCAATGCTAAAATTCAATGTCGTTCCTAAAGCTGACTGCACACTCCTCCAAAATTCACTAGCGAATAAAGGGTGCCTATCACTAACAATGATACCTGAAACTCTATGAATTCGAACCACCTCCTTAATATAAATTTGCAATAGAGATTCTACAGTCCTATTACTTCTATCGGGTATAAAATGGGCGATTTTGGTGAGCATATCTACTATAACCCGAATAGCTTCATTGCCGCTTTGACTCCTAGGCAATCCATCTATCATCGATACATGCTCCCACTCCGAAATCGGCACTTCCAATGGTAATAAAAATCCTCCAGGATTCCCTTGTTTTGCTTTTATCTTTCGGCACATCCAACACCTAGAAAAAAATTCCGCTACCTTCCTCTTCATCCCTAGCCAATAGAAAATTTGCTTCATATCCCTATACATATGTTCTCCTCCAGGGTGAATTGCCATCCTCGAATGGTGACATTCTGCTAGCACTTCTTCCAAAATATCCTCAATCATAGGAACACACAAGCATCTACCTCTCCTCAGACATCTTTTTTGATCAATTATATATCTACTGCCATGGGGAAAACACTCTTCTCTACTAAGATTGCCCATAAAATCTACTATCATCACATCCTTCGTCTATTTAAGCCTAATGTGGTTCATCAATGTTGTTCTAACTTTTGCTGCTGCTAAATAGCCTAGAGTGGGTTCAATTAGTGGTTGGAATTGAAATTGGCGAGGAAATCTAACTACCTCCACTCACATATAACACCAAGAGTGGCATGCCTCCGGCTAAGGGCAACAGCGATAACATTCCCTTTTCCAAGGGTATACTGTATCTCAAAGTCATATGATGCTATAAAATCCATTCACTTTTTCTACTTAAGATTCAAATCTTTTTGAAAAAATAGGTATTTGAAAGATTTGTGGTTAGTGAACAATTCAAACCTTTCTCCTAAAAGATAGTGCCTCTGCGTCTTTAAGGCAAAAACAATAGCCGCTAATTCTAAGTCATGAGTTGGGTATCTCTTCTCATGGTCCTTCAATTGTCCACTAGTATAAGTTATCGCTCTTCCTTCTTACATAAGAACAACTCTAATCTTGTACACATGCATCAGTGTAAATGGTGAAAGGCTCCATCCCATCCGGAATAGTCAATACCCGTGCACTAGTCAATAGCTCCTTCAGCTTTTGGTTGCTTCCGTGCATTTCTCATCCCATGCATAAACTAGATTCTTCTTGGTTAAGCGAGTTAGTGGGACTACTATCTTCGTCAATCCCTTGATGAATATCCTACAGTGACCCGCCAACCTAAGAAAACTTCTAATTTCCATGGCATTCTTTGAGATCTTCTAATCTTCAATAGCTTCCACATTGCGGGATCTATAAACATCCCTTCTCGGAATTGATATGTCCAAGAAATCTCGCCTCTTTCTTCCAAAAGTGACATTTTGAGAATTTGGCTCTAAGTCGGTGCCTTCTCAAAGTCCTCAATACCTCCTTTAAGTGATTTGCATGCTCATCCTTACTATTAGTGTATGCTAGAATATCATCTACAAACACTACAATGAATTTATTTGGTTATCCTTTAAAGACTCTACTCAACAAATCTATAAAGTACGTAGAGGCATTCATCAAACCAAAAGCATCACTTCCCATTCATATAGTCCATTTAGAATGCGAAATGCGGTCTTCCACTGCTATCCTCGATTGATGAAATCCAATCGCTAAGTCCAACTGAGAAAAGGTTTTGGCTGCAATAAGTTGATTGAACAAATCATCTATTATTGGTAAAGGGTACCTATTTTTCTTAGTCAACTAGTTGAGTTCTCTATAGTCAATGCATAACAGTAAAGAGCCGTCTGCCTTGGTGCAAAAAAAATACATGCGCTCCCTATTTAAATGTACTGCGGTGAATAAGTCCCTTCTGCACTAGCTTCGAAATTTGCTTACCCAAATCTCGCCTTTCTTTGGGGGCCATGTGTCATAGTGGTAAAGTGACAGGTCTAGTGTCCCTCTCTAAATCAATCCTAAACTCGATCTCCCTTCGGGGCAAGAGACTGATGACCCCTTCATAGACGTCATGAAATTCTCGAACTACGAGTATGGATAAGGGGTCATTTTATGATGGGCTAAAATAATATAAATAGCTTAACCTGACCAAGTCTTGCGATGTACGTCAAACAACTATCTCTCATCCTCTACAACTTCTTTAAAAAATGATCCTCTTATCACAATCTAAGATTGGCCTGTAATAGATAACTAGTCCATACCCCTTAAAACTTAAAACATAGGCGTTACATGAAAAATCAACGTTACATATATCCACAACTTGGTCTTTGCAAATTAAAGAAAGACGTGTCGACCTCCAGTAAGATTTGACATGACTATTGGGTTGGTGATAACTTAGGTTTTTAGACCAAAAGAGTTAACTACATTTCTAACTATGAATGTATGTGATGCTTTCGAGTCAAATACTGTATAAATAATATGCCTAGAAATAACATTTCATTGAAGCTTTTCCATGGACTCTGGGGGGATTCTACTAGAGATATAAATGGCTTTAATGGCATAAGCTTGCCTACTCTATCCCTCCTTCACAAGCTTAGGACACTGATTCTAACAGTTTCCATCTTTATAGCAGTGATAGTAGTCCCCTTAAACATCTCCCTCATCAAACTTGCTTTACAATCTTTAGTGACATGTACTTTCTTTTGGCATCGTCAACAATTTATACCCCTTTCTTACTCTTCCCCTTAGCCATCTTGATCGCCCAAAATCCTCCCTTCTTAGCTCCATCTTGGTCCTACATTGCTCCTACCTTCTCCTTCTCCATTTCCTCTAAGCCAACAGTCTGAAGCAAATCCGTCTCAACTAACATTTCATAAGAGGCACCCATGGGTACTTGGATCAAAAGTAGCTCCCTAAATGGGGAATTTAGGTCTTTAACAAACTTCATGGCCTTCATTATAGGAGTGTCAATCAAACTCATCCCAAACTTAGCCAGCTCCGTGAACTTACTCATATAATCTTTCAATGCGGAGTCTCCATGTCTGAGCTATATAAACTTTTCCAATTGTAAACTTATTTTTGCTCTGAACATAAACCCTGACTCAAAGCGAGTTTTGAAATTAGCCCAAGTGATTCCTTCCTCAACGTTCTCCTCAACTACTATCGTCAACCAATCAACGCTTCCACATTAAGATGACATACTGCCATTTTTCTTTTGATTTGGTCTTTCTATCCAAGCTCCCAAAATGTCCACTCACAATATTTAATCCAAGCCTTCCTCTTCACAAAACCTTTCACTTCCATACACACGTTTCCTCCTATATTCTTTAAGTCTTTAAATGTAGCGACCCTGAAATTCGAACATTTCGCCTTCGAATATCAAAAACATTTTGAATTTTATTTAAGTGTGTGTATATATGATTTTATAACCTTACTAAGCATCATTTAATTAATAGAAAATAGTAAGAAACTTATTTTGGAGAAATGTTTATAAAATATTTCATTTGGAAAAATATCGATAATATGACTGAAAAACATTTTGTCGATAAACGATTTTTTTCTAAACAAAAGTTGTTCAAAATTTTTGTGCATGTCTAATTAATCATTATGGAGATTATTAGAAACTAAAAATATTTTCATGTTTATGGCTAACAAAATAGGATGATGTCATACATGAGTAAATAAGGAAAATGAGCAAAAACGGAAATAATTAACTCTTAAACTAATGATCAGATGAACACATTAGCAACTAATTAAACACTCTCCTCCTTATAAAGCTTGGAAATTTTTGGAAGCTTTACAGATAAGAGATATTATCATGATGAGGGTATAGTGGTAATTAGCCTAAACGAAGAAGTGACATAAAGTAACAGTAAGCATAAATGGAAATAACTTCAAAGTGAAGATATGTGGTGTAATGTTTGATATGATGAGAGATATTATGCATTAGGGTTTTGAGGGCTTTTTGGTCTTTTCCATCATCATTCCTAAGCCTATATAAGAAGGGGTATACCCTTAGGAATAATATCATAAATATTTCAAAGCTTAGAGTTCAAAATCAATGTCATCTTCTTCTTCTTAACTTTCTAAAGCAAATAATTTGAAAACCATCTCCAAATCACTTAAACTTTGAGGAAAGCCTTGCCACTATATTCCACCTAGTTAGATTGTGGAAAAGTAAAGTCATTCCCACCATATTTCCTTATGCCATGAGCAATTATTGGGTTTGGAAGGGCATGGAGCAAGGCCAAATTAAGGAACAAGGAAGGAAAGGTGATATGTATATTTGAGTGCTTAAGGTTGGATGTTTTCTGAGTTTAAGTTGAGCTAACTCACAACTTGGATAGATAATATAACTCATATTTGAATGTGTTATGTTGTTTAAATTGTTGTTAACTTATGTTGAAAACAATGGTTGTAACTTCTTATTTTAAAAGTAAGTGACATATGTGATCCATGTATATAGACTTAAAAAATCTTGAAATGGACTTAAATGGACTTATATGATATGTAACTAGGCCTTGAACAAAGAACATAGGATGTAGTTGAAAATAGGTTGAGATATGACTTGGATTTAGAAGTGCACTTGAAGTGATAGTCGTTATGGATGCAGTTTAGAATTGTCTCGTTTTTGGTAATTGCTACGGAACTTTGCAGAGAGATACTTAGGGAGTTTCTCATCATATTTGCATTTTTTTATGTATATTACTACTGTTAAAGTTTGAATAGTAAAAATTTAAGTAACATCTCACAAACGGCCAAAACATCACTAGTGCAAAACTGTCCCGTTTAACCTTGATTTTGAGACTTCAATTGTTTCAAAAAGGACTTTAAGATTGAACGATTTGTTTCATTCTTTTTAAAAGTATTTCCTAACTCATATTAGAGTATTTAAAAAGTAGTTTGAGATATTTATGAATTTTTAAGAATTAGTTGTGAATTTTTAAAGAAAGAATTTTTAGAATAAAACATGTTCTTTCCAAGTTTTGTTAATTTTTCAAACTTGTTATTTTCAAATAATATTTTGGATAAAAATTTTAAAGCCTATTATAAGTATTTCCAAGTATTTTAAATTTATATAAAAAGGAGTTACTATTTGCTTAATGGCAAAATAGATAATTGTTTATTTACTTATTAGAAAAGTAATTAACTTTATAAGCCGACATAGTAATCTTATCTGTTCTTTAGAGTTAAGATTAATGTCGAGTAGGGATAGAGAAATAGAGCTCTAACCTACCAGGCTTTCCACTTAACCGAGGAAGTGTTAAGTGAAAAATGTCGAAAATGTGTCAGTCGTATTTATTTTTTATTGTTTATGGAAATCATTTATACTATACTTAACACTAAAAGCCAACGAGGTGGACTTATCTATTTGTAAGATTGAAGAATGAAGTGTTTGGGCAAGGCTTGGAGAAACAAGTGCCCAAACTCAACTGGCTTCGCTCTTGGGGGGAGGAATAGTTTAATTGAAATGTCAAAAATGAGTTAAGCATACAAATTGTGCTTTATATAAGTAATTGTTTTGACTAAATTATCGATTCGTTGATTATCGAACTTGACCTATTATTAACATAGGAAGTTATCGAAATGCTTCACAATTTTATACCAATAAGAACCCCCGAGGAGGAGTATTTATATGAAACATCTCTAGATTTTTCTTACTTCTGAAAGAATCGAAACTAAGTTTACTGAAAATTCATCGATTTGTTTTAAAGAGTCTTAGATCGCAAAGTGTTCTACTTAAAAATACCAATTCAAAACTAGTATACAAGTTCTATGTTTTGAAAGCGGTTGAAGAAGGGAAATCTATATGGAGATTTGAGATCTTTTTATGCTCAGGCACATGTAAATGTTTGCGATCTATTCAGGATGTAGGAATCCATGTATGATTCTAATATCTGTTGAGATATGGGAATCTATGTGTGGCTTCGTCATCTATTCGAAATGTGAGGATCCAATCTGGGATTCATGTTCTGTTTGAGCAATGAAGAATCAAGTGAAAGATGTCAAACATAATCTTGACATTGAAAATGATAGAAAACAGTATAGGACGCATAGAGCTCGGGATTTTGCTGACTCATGACGGGGTATATCAACTTCATTATCTAGAGTATGCTTATCGATGTTGTGCACGAGAGTTGATGTTACTTGGTTCCACATGGTTCCATAGGTTCATGTGTGGGCTGGTTACCTTAATGGTATTTTTAACCAGAGACGTACGATGCTCGAAAGGTACATTCTAACCCTTTTTAGAAGGCTGGCCTTAGCTTATCTGGAGACGTCTTCAATGGAAATCCAATATGCAAACGTACCTTAGCGGTTTTAAATGTAACCTAAATATGTTGTGGTGTGACCAATGTAAGCATCACAACTATTTGATATAATTATATCCTACACCTAGACATTATCTATCATATCACTATATTAAATTTAATGAATGGTTGGTCTCTTTTGAAGAGAAAACTGTTACAGGAATCCATACAATCTCAGTAGTTACCGGTATATGTATTCATGCATCTTGAGTTTTCTCATATTAGACTTATGTCTGATGCTTTGTTTTCCCTAAATTCCTCGCTTATTCTTTCGAGTAGGCTAAGTATCAAGTTTCATCTTGGATGTTTCAGAGTTCAAAAGTTGAGCCGAAGGCTTCTATTATCTATTTCTATTTTTGTTGTTCTGTATTAGCTATGTACATATATCAACATTGTGTGGAAAAACAGTTATAATTATCCAGGCTGATGATAGTACTTAGGTTTTGCAACTTCAAAATCTTATATTCAGAGTAACCCTTTGTACTATTCTTTTGATATTATAAATTATCATTCCACTATGCGTTTCTGATATTATGTTCCTCTTTTCATGTTCTGTTCCTTTTCTTTTATTTTACCCTAATTTTTTGTCTTTTCTACACTAGGGTGCTCGATACATGAATACCATAGATGTATTAGTATCAAAAATCAAGGGTCGAAAATTCGGTCATTTCATTACACATCTTGGGAAAGTCAATAGGGCAGGATGTAGCTTCAGCACGCAGGTTGATGGGTGTTGCTGGTGCAGCTTGTTGAGCAATGGGAAGTTGCCCCACATGCCTCAGGTATTGCTTGAACTATTCTGGCATCCCTCGGATAGTGAGTATCTCCTATGTATTGGGGTTTCCAGCCTCAGAGGAATGATTTTCAACCATAATCAACTACCTATAGGTTTGAACTTAGTTACTACATCCCAAGATAATATTATTTGCTAAAATAAAAGATTTGTCATAGTGTGTTTGCATATGTCTAAATAGTATATATATAATAGGGTTTTTGAACAATACTTTCAGAAATAACAAGTATGCACCCATACGTTTACTTATACCCAAGGTCGAGCTATGCAACTTCGTTGCCCTAGCCTAATACACTAACAATTGCCTAAAAATGCGTTTGTCTAGATTCAAACCTAGGTTGCCCCGTTCAACAAATGGTGTTGTTGCACCACATTACAAAGTCAATTATCATTACTATTATATAAAACCTTTTTATCATAATAAATTGATAAACCCATCACCATCATCGATCGTTGCCTCTGTCGGACCAGTTGCTCTAGGCAGCTATCTTGCTCGCCCTACCCTTGGGTTGGGCCTGCCTATACCCATTGATCGGGCAAATAAAGCTTTAATGCCAAATGTAACAACCCGCCTCAAAACGGGTCTAATTTTTGACCAAGTAAAGGCTCATTGAACCTTAGTCCCATTCTAGAACTAACTGTTGGTGGGTAAAATTGATACAATGCACAATACACATTGCTATCTATCTACACTATAAGAATCCCATAATAGAAAGGACAAAATGTAATATCAGAAATAATACCCATTTTATAAAAATTCAAGTCTCATAAAAAAATATAACATCCCAATTCCAAAATACAATATATCAAAATACAACAACATCATGTCTGAAATGGGTACGTCAAAATATATAAAAACATAGGCAAATAGAAAACTATCATAAGTCTTCACCTCTGCCTTTATCATCTAAATCATCATCGTCTCACCTAACCTATGTGTTGTAATGGGAAAGGGATCAAAACAACAAAATTTGGTTAATGAAAATCTCAAGTCTTACCTTAATAGTATTTAGACAGTATCATTTAGATAAGTAATATGTCTTTGCATTCTAGTTATATCCTAACAAAAATGCCTAATACTATAACCCAGAAAGCCTTTCCAGTCCAAATTTTATAACTTACGCTCTTTCAGTCCAACTCTATATCTTACCATCAACTGTAGGCCGAAGGCTCTTCCTAATCCCATGAAACTACCGTCTATCATGTCCAACAATGTGAGAGAAAGTATCCAAGCCACTCAATACATTTTCATTTGGAATCAGGCAAGTCTAACCATTTAATACATATATCTTAGGCAGGTCTCCATCATTTAATACCTAACCCAAGATAGGCCCCTCTTTGGTACACTCTAGCTGAAATCACATAGAAATTCATCAGGACACTTAATACTTCTTTATGAGAGGGGCATATCCTACAATAGCCACTTAATACCTTAACTCTGAAGCAGACCTTTCCCGAGATTTCCATCTACCATGCCTAGGTGATAACCCTGACCATTTAATACATCTTAAGTAGGGTGGAGGCGAACCCTAAAACAACTACTTAATACCCCCAACCCTAAAGCAAACTGTGATGACCCGGCTTTTAGGAAAGGTTATAATTATGTTTAGATATTTATGAAGGAATTTTATAAATGTTATTTCATGAAAGTATATATAAGCATTGTTTATAGATATGGTTTATAAATAAAAAGGGTTCTTTTAGTAAGAATTTGAGAATTTAATAGGAAACATTAAGGAGAAAGGAGGGCATGTGTGTGTAGGCGTGTGGGAAAGAGGAGCTTGTGGGTTTGTGTAGTGTTTTGGGCCTTGGGGTTGAGAATAGATTAGATAATATTAGTTATAATTAAATTAGTTGTTTTGATTTTAGTTTTTAAAAAGTTTAACTTTAAAATATTTAACTTCTCCATACGAAGTTCGTTTAACCCATGGTCTTCGACACTAGATTCGAACAGATTAGTAAAACACAATGACTTAATTATTTGACGCATTTGAAAAGGTATAAAATATTAAGAAACTATTATTAGTTAAATTAATTACATTTAATAGTGGTTGATTTTTACACTTCATTGATGACATCTATTGAGCAAAATAAATCCATGCTCTGGGATTACAAAGTAAAATGAATATTTTTGACACTAATTAAATGTGTAGATTAATTATTGTTCGATAAATTGATGCGTCGGTTATTGATTACTACTCGTTGATAATAATGTGATATTATTATTCTTTGGTTGATTGTTTGAATTATGCTCGGCTAGTTTATGAGCAATTAATTTCCATATAAGGGATAGAAGGAGTTATGATTCCACTGGTGGAAGTGGTTGAGGCCGGTGTTAATTTCTTGAAGGATTATTTGATGGGATTTTTCCTTGACTCCAATCCGCCCTATCGGCTTGTTAAAGAGCGATGCAACTAGGAGTGGAAGCCTAAAGGTGGATTAAGTGTTCATTACGATAGTTCAATGTTTTACTTTAAATTCGTGCGTAGTTACAAAAGACAACGTATTCTAGAGGCCAATCCTATTCTCATTGAGGGGAAACCTTTTATAATTATAACCTAAAGTCTGTTTATTGATAGAGCTAAGGATCAGGCATTGTCCATTCTTGTTTGGGCCCACTTCTCTCACATTCCATCAGTTCTCCAGCCCCTGATTGGGATTGATTGGATAGTAGGCCTTGTTGGTAAGGTGTATGTTATGATGCTAACACAGTAGCCAGAAAGAGATTAGTGTATGCCAAAGCCCTGATTGAAATAACCTTGCCAAACCTTTGCCTTCTATTTGAAAGTCAAACTAGCTAATGGACTTTTTGCTGAGGTCAGAGTTTGCTACAGTTGGAAACCGAAGATCTGTTCGTCCTGTCAGTCATTTGGACACCTATTTGATGCTTGCTCTAGATTTGCCACTGTTACCCCTGTTTCACTGTCTGCTTGAGTTCCTATCCATCGTCCTCCTGTCAGAAAGTGGGTTCCGAAGGTTGTTATTCCTCCTTCTTTTATTCATTCTGCTGTAGTCACTCCTTTTGTGGCTGCTCCTGATGGTTCGGCCCTAGTTCAGCCAGTATCTCCTATATTGTCCGATTATGTTGCCTCTGCTGTTGTTGCACCTGTTCCTATTGGCTGAGCCTGAAACTTCTATGTTGACTGATACTATTGATCCTGTTTCTCCAGTTGGTGTAATCCTGGTTGAGCCTGAAACATCTATATTGATCGATTCTATTTCTTGGAATTTCGAAGAGCGAGTCTGAATACATGACCCTTCTTAAATGAGGTGCTTGCCTGAGACTGACACTTATTATGCCTTTATCGGTGATGTGGAGGGCAAAAATCATTGTCTTATATATCGCATAGAGGGTGAGGGCCTGTCCCTTACTATGGTTGGTGAGATAGGTAAGGAGAACAAAAGTAAGTTTTATGACATCGGTTGGGATAGAAAATTTATTTACTCTCCATCGTCTAAAGGTTTTGATCCGAATATGTGATGTGCATGTAAATGTGCATATTTTTACCACTATATTTAATCTATTTAAATTAAATAAATGATCATATTGGATATTTTAACATGTTTTAACCAAAATCCATATTAATTTCAAATTGTCACATATCCATCTTTATATAAGGGAAAAAACGGTCATTTGTGTGCATATATTTCTTTGAGAAGAATTAATTGGAAATTTATATATATTTGTGTAAAAATTTAATCTCAAATATGAGTAGTTTCATGAAGAAACATGCACGCACAACATGAATATAAAGGAATGAAGATGGAAATAATTCAAAGTGAAGATCATGGAGGACCCCACCTACCCACCACCTTAATGTACAAATTAGAGGCTAATGCACATGCTTATGGAATTAATAGCTTCATGTACACTTAAATAGCATAGATCTCTTTTCCATTAGCTTTCACTTTTCTTTCTTTTTGCTTTCATGTTGCATGCTACTTGTGTTGATATGATAACACAAATGAGAGGCTAATCCCTTCAATTTAGGGATAATGAAGCCTCTAATCATGTAGCTTCAACATTTTGATGTTTTATACTCTCTTTTTGTGCTTTAATGAGAATGTATGAAGTGGTTAACTTATTGTTTTTGCTTCGAATTTGATAGCCTATATTGTTGACACGAAATAGGCTATACTTAAACAATCACTAACACAAATTACTCTTCATTTACATATGATGATGGTAATGAAGTGAATGTTGAGATTAAAATTTGATGATCTATATTTCCAATTAATAGTTAACAGGCCATACTTAAAATAGATTTTGATTTCAACTTTGTTATCATTTTTCATGTGAGTTAGTAAATGGTTTTAGGGGTGTGTTATAGTTTGATGGCTTATGTTGAGCTAATTAATAGCACAAATAGGCCATACTTATGATAAGCACATCAATTAAGCTAACTAATGACAAAGAAAAGAGAGATCATAACTTCATTTTATTGATTTATGTGATCTAGAGAGTGGAAGTTGCCTCTAAATTGTCTTAACACTCTCATATTTTTATCTATTTTCTTTTGTCATTTTTCTCCTTTTTTTAGTTAATCACTCCTTGAACTTTGGTTAATTTGATTAAGTAGAATTTTAAAATCATCAATTCCCTGTGGATCGACCCGTATTCGCCACGTGCTACATTCGTACAACGTGCGCTTGTGGTTATTTTTAAATTTAAATTTTTCGATGGTTTTCTAATTCCATAGAATTTCCGCCGTTAAACAAGTTTTTTGTGCCGTTGCCGGGGAATTGTTTTGATTTTAAATTTTTATTCTTTGGATTATTTTTCGTTTGATTTTCTTGTGTGTTTATTTTGCGTGCTTGTTTGCAATTAAAAAAAATTGTTGTGTGTTTGTAGCTTGCATTTGTCTGTGTGATTTTTCTTTTCTACTTGTTTTACATTTGCATTGTATATATTTAAAAAAAATACACAATCTCAATTACAAAAGAATTATTTTTTTATTTATTCCATTTTCATTTTCAATTGCATTTGAAGTTACATTTCATTTGCACTTGATTTCTCTTACACTTTGTTTTTACGTACAAATTTCCCTGTTGCAAAACCCCTCTGTTGCCATTGCCTACTCACAATCCTACACATTCATCTATGTGCATATACTAGATTTCAACTCTGATCCTTCAACCTTCACCTACATTCATTCATCATTTCTCTGCCTCTAACAACCACCTTTCAACTCCTCAAACCTAACATCTTCACCACCCCATCAACATTGACAGTAGCACTTTACTGCCCTTCAAGCACATTACTTAAAAACTCCACAGTCACATCTGAAACATTAACATCACCATCCTCTGTCCAACACTACCAACATCACACCAATTCCGCCAGTTCATCTTGCTTCAACAGTTAACTTCCACACAATCAGTTTGCACTGAACCACTTCACCAGACTTCACTGCTTTGACATCATCTACCAGTCCCCTTCTCCTTACACCACATTACAACATTCAATAGTTCTAACCATCCATTCCTCTCCTACACTCCTACCTCTTCACCATCAAAACACTTCTAACCATCAAAGCACTTACTCCATCTTTGCTATTGTCATTCTCTGCCAACCACATTGCACTGCTCCAAAAATACCACAGCATACTCCTCCCTCCCTTTTTCATTTCTCCACCACAGCAGAACTTCCTTTATCATCACCTTCTCTCCTCATTATACACCAAATATACAAACATTGCATACTCACCTCTGCCCCTCTCCTAGAGCCACCACTGTCCACAGTCAGTACATCACATTCCCCTTAAACCAAAATTGGCTGCTGTCTGCATGCGAGGAGTAACACAACCGCGACCACCACATCATTCAATTGCTTCCACCAATCCAAATCGCCAATCCCAAAGACTTTGACGCCTACCACAGTTCTGCCTTCTGGAATGGTCTCTCCATACTTCGCCTGAACCCACATCCAATAACCCAAAACCAACCCGCCTCTGCCGAATCAACAACGCCAATCCAAAGTGCATTCGACCCCCAATTGCCTCGAAAGCTAGTAATCGATCATCAAAGCAACTGCATCCCCAAATTTCCAACCGCGAGCACACAACTGCGACCTCCCTCTCCAAATCCATCCATGCCTGAACTTTAGAATTTGGGAATAGCGAATTGATTTTGAGCTACGCGAATTGAGGATTGGAATTGGAGCTGTGGGTAGTCGAAACCTTTTAGTGATTTGAGTTCATGAAAATTTCTATTCCATTTTACTGAAGTAAACATGGTTTTGTTTCATGAATTCATTTGTGAAGTGGGCCGGACCGGTCTATTCCTTGTTTTTATTTTTATTTTTATTTCTCAGATTTCCTTCATTTTTCATTTTGTTCTCTATATATATTTTTTTTGAAAAATCCAAAAAAAAACAAAAACAAGGTTCGATTTTTTTGTTTTCGTTCGTTTTAATTGTTGTTTTTGGTTTCATTTGTTTTAAGTTCCATCATTATATATTAAGAATAAACTATACATATATCTTGTTTTTCATTTCCAGATTGCAAAAGCAGATTGGAAGAGTCAATTGCTTTGCTTCGCTAGCCAAAATAAATTGCTCTGCTTGCTAGCTCAAAAAAAAATCTGCTTTCATATCTAGTTTTATTTGAATTGCATTGTTGTTTGCCTGCATTTATAAAAAATTCAAAAAATCAAAAACCAAAACAAAAATCCATTCGTAGTTGCATTGTTAATATATGTTTATTTTCTGCTTTGCATTTCATCCTAGATTTTGATTAATAAAAACGGTTAGACATCGACAACACTTAATTGTATATCGACAATTTGTCTTCTTTGAACAATTTAATTTCTTGGTGTCTAGGCTACGGCAGAATAATAACCATTTATAAATATTACGGCGATTCATAAATATTATTGTGGTTGTTTCTATGAAGGTACTTAAACCTTCGGCTACATTGCTACAGTGATTCGTGGTGCACCGATAAATTCTGTCCATTACCTAGCTGAGAACTATCTTGCTTATCTAAGACAATTTGTGATTATACAATTTTGGATTAACTTAGGATAAATCATTTGTAATTAACCCTTGCATTCATTTAGTTGCATTAGTTCATGTATATTTAAAAAAAAAATTCAAAATCCAAAACTAAAAAAAACTGTAAGTATTTCTTTTCCCTTGAAAATTTTAAATCATTTTTCCTTTGAAATTTCAAAAATATAAAAAAATTATTATAAAACATTTGCAAAAACAAATTTTATTTGTAAATATTTTTCCTTTATATAAAAAACCAAATATATTCTTGAAAATGTCTGCATTTCCATATTCACTTGAATTTTATAATAGTTGTGAAAATCAATATAATCCATATGATTTCACTTCAAATTCGTATGGATATTTTAATGACAACTATTCTTTAAACGATTCGTATTTTGGACAACAAACTTTTCAAAACGATGAGCAACCCTCAAATCTCAAAAATAGCATTTTATCTTTACTTGAACTCTCTATACAGCAAAATCAAAGTATAAACGATTTGTGTAACTCATATTTGTGCAATAGTTCAAGTCAAAATAATAAAAATTTGAATTCGATTCAAAATTCAAATGATTTCGAGTATAACCCATGCAAATTCAATTTCGAGCTTCAAAATGAATTTCAAAATCAATATGAAAATGTGAACCAATTTTCAAATAATTTTGGTAGTTAAAATAGTTTCAATAAAGATACGATTGAAAACTTTGGTTATCAACAAATTCAAAATGAATATTTTCAAATTAACAATCATGAATTTGATTTTGTTGACCAAATGGAAATAGATAATGGAGATTTATTACTTGAAAAATACAAAACTTTTCTTAAAAATCATAATAAAATCTCAACTTGCGAAGAATTAAATAATAATCTACCGTTTATCAAAATTGACAATTCTTGTTCTCAACGATTCAAAATCGAAAATTTTCAAGTTAATAATTACAAATTTGACTTTGTTGAGCAAATGAATGAAATTTACGATAATCACACAAATTTGTTGTTTGAAACATATATGAAACAACGTGATAAAGAAAATCAAATCCCAACATGTGACGAGTTAAATGATAATCCATCTTTTACCCAAATTGATGATTTTCAAACAATAACTTTTGAAACTGAAAATAACAATCTTAATGAAGTTGTTGAAAATACGGTAATTGAGTTGGATTTCAATTCTTTTGAGGGTGTGGAACCAAATGTAAAATTTGATCTTTCTTTTCTCGATTTCAAAATTTTGAATACAACAACTTTGGATTATGAACTTGAGACATGCAATAAAGTTGTTGATAATCCAATAAAGGAAGATGAATTTAATGAACACAGATTTTATGGAATTTCCGAAGACGAGTTGTTAAATTCCGAAGTGGTAGATTTAAATCACCATTTTGATTTTGAAATCAATAATTTTGAAGAAATTTTCAATGACAAATTTGAATTTCAATTTGGTGAAAATAAACTTGAATTTCAACCAATTTTTCTATCTACCCCAAAAATCATCGAAAGTAATACAACTAGTACAATTTTCAATAAAATGACTTTTGTTTTTCCAAATCCACATTCAACTTCGAAATCTTTAACGATTTGGTTTTTCATGCTTAAGCTATGTCTCACACATTTGACGAGGCAAATGAATCGGTCTTTAGAAGACCGCTTCATTTACTTTTTGACTGTATACTTTCTCATCTCTTGTAAATAATAATCTTTCATATAAATATAGGATTTTTATTTTGTTTTTCTCCTTCCACTTAGGTTGACTGTGGGAATACAGTCAAAATCAGTGTGGGGGGAGACTCATCTTCATTTTTTCTATTTTTCATGGTTTATTTTTGCTTTAAAATCTCAAAAAAATCCCAAAAACATATTTTCTTTTGATTTATTTTTAAAAGAAACACTATAAGATAAATATATGGTTTTGGTTTATTAAATTAAAATTTTTGAAAATTTATTTATCTTAACAAAAATAAAAATGAAGTTTGATTACAAACAATAATGGTTTAACTAGCATATAGGAAGATTCGTACGTTTTAATTATGAAGTACATCCTAATTGAAAATCTTTATTTTAAAAAGTGGTTGATTTAAAGTAAAGGATATAACATTTTTTTGTCTTCTAAGTTAAACGGTGCTAAGACGATTTTGCAAAACTCTCTCTCCCTCTTAAAAAAATAAAAAAAATAAAAAATAATAACATCCAAGTATTCACTCTCATTTAAAAGTCCACACGGTTATGCATGGGTGAATTACTTGGAATCTTTGATTATGTGCTTTCATACTTATTTAAAAGTCCTCATGGTTATGCACGTATGGAACACATGTAAAAAAATAGACTTAATATAAACCACCTACGGTTGATAGGTGTATGCACGAAAGTGCATGCACTCGCCATGCTCTATACTCCCCTCACATAAGCCCGAAAGGCAGTGCATGGGTGGTATATCTGGCCTTAGTTTACATGAGTTAGGTGTGTAATTTTTCTTGCAAACAATGAGAGACCAAGCAATTGAAATCCTAGCACTATTTTTACTTATTTGATTTGATTTGTTATTGAAATGAAAATACCACTTTGATAATCAACTAAGGATCCATTTCATAGTCACAGTGTGTTATTAACCAAAACAACGAGCTAAACTATCATCTATTTGTTATGATAACTTTGATTTTATTGAAAATTTTGACGAGTAAATAACAAAAAATTTTAAGGATAATAACCAAAACCTATATTTAACTTATTTGTGTCAATTTAAAAATAAATCCTTCATTTGTAAATATTTTCAAAAACTCGCATTCATCTCTTTGTAAATAAATCTTGCATTTTGTAAATATTTTCATCCTGCATTTGGATTTTGTAGGTCGTATCCGCTGAAAACCCTCACGAGACAATACATGTCTTACTAGGGACACCCAGAGGTTTAATGGCTTGTTGCATACGCTCAATGCAATTATGCTCTCTACGAAAATAGTTTTATCTTAGTTTTAGTTTATTCGAGGACGAATAAAAAGATAAGTGTGGGGGTGTTTGATGTGCACGAAATGTGCATATTTTTACCACCGTATTTAATCTATTTAAATTAAATAAATGATCATATTGGATATTTTAACATGTTTTAACCAAAATCCACATTAATTCCAAATTGTCACATATCCACCTTTATATAAGGGCAAAGCGGTCATTTGTGTGCATATATTTCTTTGAGAAAAATTAATTGGAAATTTATATATATTTGTGTAGGAATTTAATCTCAAATATGAGTGGCTTCATGAATAAACATGCATGCACAACATGAATATAAAGGAACGAATATGGAAATAATTCAAAGTGAAGATCATGGAGGACTCCACCTACCCACCACCTTAATGTACAAATTAGAGGCTAATGCACACGCTTATGGAATTAATGGCTTCATGTACACTTAAATGACGATTAGTAGAAGCTAATAATTATTTGGCATCCACACTTTCTCAAGGGTAGTTTGGTCATTCTCTAAATTATGGATTAGGGTTTCATGCTTGTATAAATAACCCCTTATGTTTCATGTAACCTTCCTCTTCCTCTTCATTAGTTGTAGGCTTAAAATAAACAAAGCTCTTCTCTTTCTTTTTTCATGGCTACTTATCCATTTTTATTCTCATGTAATTTCTTTTTTTATGCAATTTAATACATGATCTTTTCCTTTCTTTGTTTATTTCCTTTCATATCGTAGTGTTGATCTATTTTTCTTTTGTGCAAATAGAATAGATCTCTTTTCCATTAGCTTTCATTTTTCTTTCTTTTTGCTTTCATGTTGCGTGCTACTTGTGGTGATATGATAACACAAATGAGAGGCTAATCCCTTCAATTTAGGGGTAATGAAGCCTCTAATCATGTAGCTTCAACGTTTTGATGTTTTATACTCTCCTTTTGTGCTTTAATGAGAATGTAAGAAGTGGTTAACTTGTTGTTTTTGCTTCGAATTTGATAGCCTATATTGTTTACACCAAATAGGCTATACTTAAACAATCACTAACACAAATTACCTCTTTATTTACATATGATGATGGTAATGAAGTGAATGTTGAGATTAAAATTTGATGGTCTATATTTCTAATTGATAGTTAATAGGCCATACTTAAAATAGATTTTGCTTTCAACTTTGTTATCATTTTTCATGTGAGTTAGTAAATGGTTTAAGGGGTGTGCTATAGTTTGATGGCTTATGTTGAGCTAATTAATAACATAAATAGGCCATACTTATGATAAGCACATCAATTAAGCTAACTAATGACAAAGAAAAGAGAGATCATAACTTCATTTTGTTGATTTGTGTGATCTAGAGAGTGGAAGTTGCCCCTAAATTGTCTTAACACTCACATATTTTTATCTATTTTCTTTTATCATTTTTCTCCTTTTTTAGTTAATCACTCTTTCAATTTGGGTTAATCTGATTGAGTAGAATTTGAAAATCATCAATTCCCTGCGGATCGACCCGTATTCGCCACGTGCTACATTCGTACACCATGCGCTTGCGGTTATTTTTAAATTTAAGTTTTTCAACGATTTTCTAATTCCATAGAATTTCCACTGCTAAACAATATGGCTACTCTTTTCTCTGGCTATATTCATGTTATTGGCCTGTCTACTTATGGTGGCAGTGGCAAACCCTTTTTGGAGGGCACGTAGTCCTATTTGTTTGTAGATTAGGCCCTTCTTCCTAGCTCTTGTGATTTATTTTTCTTAGTGGTTTGGGATTCTTCTCCCAATTAGCTATTCTATGCAAGTATAGAACACCCGTTTCACTCACTATATATACAGTGGCACAGCCAACTATAAAGCCGACTAGCTTTGCTAAAAGAAAGATATGAACACCTCTTATTGGAATCTCATAGTTTGACTACAAGGTGTTCGATAAAAATATTTGATTAGGTAATAGTTATAATAAAAGATGTTTAATATAATTTTAAATACATTTATCTTTTAAATGAAATGGTCACTTTAAAAAGAAATAGAAATATTTGAAAGTAAATTTTGAAGTCATTTTATATAAAGGTATTTGTAAAATGTGTTTTATAAAGAGAATTTCGATGACTAAAACCCCGGTTAAAAATGACTTTTCAAAGATTTTGGGGGAAGTAAACAATACTGTGTTTGAAAGTATTTGTGATTGTTAGTGCAAAATAATTTATCATTTCGGGAAAACAAAATGATTTGTTATGTTACCGACGATTTGGGTAACCTGTAACTAAAAAGTGGGTGGAGGGTTTAGGTAACCCTCGGTATAGTCTACTCTTGATAGAGAGATATACTTTGTTTATTTATCTTGTAAAGGCTGGGACCCAGTTGCCTTGTTATTGGGAGAAACCTCAATATGGTTGCATATATTTTGATATGCTTTTATAGTAGTGTATTTGGGATTTTCAAATAAATCTATCAAACACGACATTGTATTACTATGCGAAGTATTGGATACCATTTCAAAAGTGATTTGTCTTAAAATCCCAAAGTAAAGTATGAATTGACACAAATGACCTATATTGTTATTTCAAAGAGATTTGAAATGGAACCAGGAATTTAGTTCAAAGTGACTATTTTCAAAAAGAGATTATATTTTGAAAATGATAAAGTTAATTAGATTTTAGAAAACCAAAATGTGAAGATTAAGCCTAAGTGGGTAGTTTAGGAATTGCATATTTGTTTGTGCATCATAGGCTCCTTAAGTCCTATTTGTGGTAGGAGAACTACGTTGGCTTGATCCTGTATTTAATTGGATAACAAATTAGATAGGGGTATGTAGACAGTCATAAGTGGAAGTGATGCAACCCTAATAATAATATATATTTTCCCGTTTATTGTTTGCTACTATCATGTGTTATTATATCTTTCCTGCTTATCATTTTATTATGCATTGACTTATTTATTGAGTTTGCAGGAATGACTATTGCTGTCTCTCACACCATAGTTGTGCAATAGTAGATTTATTGTATTTGAGTTTTCTTTGTTTTAAAGCACACCTAGTACAATAAATGATTACTCTAATAAGTTGTATTATTAAAATTGTATCATATACATTTAGTGTTGTTGTATATTTATCAAATGATATTGTGCATAAATTGGTAGCGGTCATTTGTTAGTTTTAAAACAGACGGGTTTTCGGCGTTTTTGATTGGTTCGAATATCCGGGTTGTCACAATGGTATCGGGCTTAGGTTGGGTGCCTAAGTGAAATTTGTCTATGTGAGTAAATCAATCTAGGATTGTTAAATGAAAACTACCTTAATTTGATAAATAAAATGGATAGAATAAAGCACCATTCCTCTGACCAGGATTATGGGTGATATTATTTTTTTGGTGTGCTTAACTTTTGTTAATTATATGGTTTTCCTTATATATTTCCATTCCTGGAATTCGAGGACGAAATTCTTTTAAGGGGGCAAAATGCAATGACCCATAATTTTCAACATTTCGAACGAGAGTATTTAATTTGTTTAAATATTCATATTTGATTCAAATATAAAAAATAATAAGAAAGTCAATTTTTAATAAAATGACTTAATCTTTAATAATTAATTTTTAAATGAATTATAGGATTTTTCCATAATTTTTAATATGATAAATATTTAAATTTTTGTTTAATTCATTTTGCGGCAAATATCGATATTTTTTAAACTGCACGGAATCAGATAACTAGTGTATTTTATTATTATTTTATGATCGTGTTGCATTGTTGTATGTGATCGTATTTCTATTTATGTCGTTCGCAGCTCGTACGTGAACGTGATATTGCATGGTGGTGTACCGTAAAACTTTTCAAAATATAATTTTAATATATACGCACACAAACCCTCTTTCCATATCTTTTCCTTTCTCACGTGTTGACTTTGGTTACCTTGTATTTGAAGCAATTATTTTTTTAAAATACATACATTCACATGCATAAAGTGGGTGGAAAAAAGATACATAAAAATGGACACATTTATTTCATTTCTTCTCTGCAAATTTAAAGACACAGAACACGTTTCAACTTTTCATTTCATAATTCAAATAACTTCCCATATACAAAGTATTAGCCAAAGTCGTCAATATATATAACGATGAATTCCACTCATTGGAATTTGGAATATTTAATTGATTTTAAATATTAAAAAGTTAATTTTATAAGTTGAATAACTTGAATTTCAAATATAGCAATTTAATTGATAATTAAATTGTTAAATTTAATATTTAGAATTGTTAATATAATTGAATCTTGAATTCAATATGAATGAAAAAGATTTCAAAAGTTGATTTAAATTCTATTTAAGTAAGAATGATTATAGTAAACTTTAATTTATGATACTAAAGTTATTTGAATTGTTTTAATAATAATTCATTTTAATTAACATGAGAAAATAGCCTTCCGATGTACTATTTCGGATTTCAATGAAACATGTTTCATTTGGTCAATAATAGTGAATTATTGTATGCTATCGAATTTCATGACGATTAAACGTATTGTTTGGTTGTGTGAGCTCGAAACGCGTAGAAATTAAAATATGGATTTTAAAGCTAACTTCTATATATGATGGAATTAGCTCCATAAACTAATTCCATTGTGTTAGAAATATGGGTATTACATATGGAACGTCAGGCGGTAGGGCTTGATTGGAGTTCGAAATTTTAACTTGTGAATAGTGAGTTGAAATTTTCTATAAAAGGCCACAATATTTAACTTTTGCAACTAAACCCTAACACTAATTCTTTTTCAACCGTATTTATGTTTAATGGCCAAAATCTACCAACCTTTCTCCCTCCATTCCTCTTCAACTACTCAATAGGTCGTCGCGGCATGTGAATGAAAGTTGTAGAGCTCGACGAGCTCTACATAACGTGCAGTTGGATTGTCCAATCATCGACGATTGGAGTCGAAATGTGGCCGCATTCATACGAACTAGGGATGGATATGGAGGGTGATTTAAGCGACCAAGCATGCCGTGGGTGGAGTTGGAGTTGTAGCTTGAGGTGGCGAAGACGTTGGTGACGTTTGATTGTTCTCCGATGTAGCGATGGAGGTGCGAATCAATGAAAGTTCAGCGATGATGGGATCACGAACGCGAGCCTGGAAATGAGAACGAGCATATAAAGGGAAAGGAAATCAAGTTTAATTTTTTTACTAATTTAAGTTAATTCAAAATTAAATAATCTTAACGTTCATTTATTCATATCCAATTCATACGAGGTCCAAATTTAGCATGACGAGTTGCTTTGCGATCGTATTAGCGAAATCTACGTTACGTAGTTGGATTGGATAGATTCAGAGGTAGTGGAAATTTGGGTTAAAATTGAACACCCGTTCAATTTTAATTCAAACTAGAGAATTTTGGCGATTACTTGAATTTTTAGGAGAGCTCTCTAGGCCACTTATATTTTTATATAGGTGTAATATCCTCTATCTTGAGGCTCGAAGCTATGCGCTACGGATACCGCAGTCATCCATAGTATCAACTTTGGTGACAAAATATACTAATGTTAATTGGTATCCATAATATTAGAAGCACGTGAATATGAAATAAAATCAGCAAAGATTAAAACAACTTTTTTGATTATATTCCAAATCAATATTTCATATCCAATTATATAATTCCATAATCGATTCCTGGGTCTTTGATCAAATATAAATATTATAAATTATGTCAAGAGCAATATATGAAGATACCTTCTTGGATGATCAGAGTACTATATAGACAATCAGTCTTAATACAACACAGTGGAGATAAAAATAACAATTCCTAAATTACTAGCTCAGCATATTTTTGAAAGCTTTGTTCGTCCACCTGCTAAGCCTGTAAAACCTTGACCCTCAATCTACTCAAATTAATTTTGAGCACCCGAGAGTTTAAACGGAAAACATAAACTTCAAGTCAGACATAAAGCCCGGTATGAATAATACTATTACATCTCGATTTAACGATATTAAGTGAGACCATGCCACTTAGCAGAACAAGTTTCCCCTCACTAATATCCCCTTTAGAACATATCTTTTTGCAAATCAGAATCCTAAAATCAAATTGATTAAAACAACAATAGCAATATCAAATATGCTTATAAATCAAGTAGCAAATGGACTATTTATCCGAACAGTATAGTTTTATTTGGCTAACTACTAACCATTGGCCGACTCGGGCTTACCAAACAAAATAAAGAATTTAACATAAGTCAGACACACTTCTGAACGATCTGACTTTAACTTAATTCTCCCAAGGTCAACTGATCCTAATGGTTTTATGGCCTCGACAATAACATATCCTCCTTCTCTATATATTCCTTTCAATCTATAACATTATTTAAGTCTTACCTACGACTAAGCCCTATACATTGGAATTTTGGACTAAATTACCTAGAGGCTATAGCTAATGTATAGGACGCGACCCTATACCAATCTCATCTGGTATTCAAATATCCGAGTTATTTACATAAGGTTAACTACTATTAACCCAAAAAATGGATCAACACCATGGATTAAGTGTGAAAGCACCAGCCCTATTCTTATAGAGCAATAATATAGAGAATAAATGTAAAAAGCGGAAATAGAAAGAAGACAAGAATATTTTTATATGGTTCGGCTATCAATGAAGCCAACGTCCACTTTATAGCTTTTTATTACTGACTGATTACTATTACAGAGTTAATCGAATTACAAAGTTCTTGAATATCCTAGTTAGATCAAGTCCATAGTGTTAAAGTTACGTGGAGAATCACAGTAAACCCTTTGGATGATCTTTGTAAGGAAGGAGGGAGTGAAGAAAGCTTTCTGCAGAGTTTTAGCAACTAGTCTGGAAGATCCGCTTTATGTTGCAAATAGGAGATATTTATAGAGGTTGGAGTGCTACTGGGCCAAGCCCATTCGCCAAATGCTTGCTGATACTCATAAGAAGACGCATTAAAGATGGCATCGCGATCCGAGCCAAAACGATGGATCGCTAACGATCCATCGACTATGGATCACTGGCAATCCATAGATCAAGCTCAAAGGCGACCCAATGCCTTAGTACTTCCCTTTGCTCCATTCCACAAGAGTCGCAGCGAACTAATGATGTATGGATCGATGGCGATCCACATAGGGGTGGGCATGGTGGGTTAATCGAACCGAATGGTTAATTAACCAATTTAACTGATTAAATTATACGATTCGGTTAACCAAATCGAAAATGAAAATGGATGCTTTATACTGACCGAATCGCTCATCTATCCACATGGATAACAGCCTATACCAATCGATTAACCGATTAAGCTTCACCGTTTAACGAACAATCAGTTAACTGTGATTAACCGAATAATTAACCGTAATTAATAGTTAAAAATTAATGGAAACTGATGCAAAAAACTACAACCAGTAATGCATTAGCATTGTTATATTACAACTCAACATAATAGTATACTAAATATTAACCACCAACTCCATATAAAAGACTAGAGCAAAAACTTGAGTTCATTGTATATTACATAACAAAATAGAAAATATTGTTCAGACAACGAAAACTCAGCAACCATATTAACAAAGGCCAGAGTCCAAAGACAACACCTCAATAATTACATGGATTACATACATTACCAAAGACCAAAGTTACTACAAAGTTATCACAAAGTTAGTAAGTTACTACAAAGTTGAAACTCAGCACCTTGGCAACTCGATAAGAAATTGATGATGAAGCTCACCGTGACAGCTAACAGCTCAGCAACTCAATAAGAAAAATCCAAGCTCCAAACTAATAATGAAACTGAATCACTGATGATAAAACATATATGATAATCATAAAAGTGATAAGATTATATAAAACCCAGTAAGCTTGAATGTGTAAACTGTAAATTGGAAACTTTATTCAATTTTCTACGTGTTGGCATTTGTGTGCGTTTGGATCAAATACACTTTGGACAAAAAGCCATACCTATTTAATTAATTTCAAGTTAAACTTGGAAATTAAAATAAGAAACCATCAATTCATGGTAACTGTAATATTTTGGCATTTGTCTGCTTCTGTTTGTTAAACATAAAACTATACATTATGTTTGAAGTGTTAGATTATAGCCATTGACAGCATAGTTTAAAATAGAAATGCATTTCCAAGCTAATAATATATTGTCACCATGACCATATCATCACAACTAACTATGGACTAAAGGAACATTTTTAAAGAGCAATAACATTTTACTTAAAGTTCTTGTATGCACCTCTTTCATTTTCAATCACAGTGTCACTGTTAAACTGTTGGAGGATCCTTTTGCTGTTTTTCTAAGAAAAAAAACATATATGCCAAGCTTTATGATATTTTTGGTTAAAGAACCTTCATGATGTTTAATACATAATTTAGTCATTAACTATTAACTAAATTCTAAGGCACGTAAAAATGCAATTGATTGCATAGTATCAAATAAATATGTCAACTAAATGGAAATATATATTGGATAAATGGAAAAAGAACTCAGGTACAAAGAAATTCTGTTGTATAATTGATAGATAGATAGTAGTTCCATTGACTAGGGAGAAGAAAAAAGACATGTATAATATAACACAAGGTGAGTTGCTTCTATATAAAATAATAATAATATATAAAAAATCTTTATTGAACAAACTATAACCAAAGTTGAAAAAATAGATTATTAATTTCAAAATATACTACGTTAAGACTCTTTTTTTGAACTTAATTTGGAAATAGTTATATACCTTTATAGAAAATTGAAAGATAATTAATAGAAAACATTTCATTGTTAACAAAAGTTTATTTAAAAGAATCATCAATGCCGCATTACTGGACATTTTTAAAGCCATTAATTTCTGAACCATTTGAAATGGTTGTCATCACTAGCGCAAGACGTTGCGAACATCAGTGATTAGCAGACGAGATGAGCGTCGTGTAGATCTACGTTTCGCCTTTTCATATTTTTCTTTTTTGACCATTAGAAATGAGATTTGGGTCTAGAAAGGGGAATATTAGGGCACGCTAGCTAATAACAATCGGTTCGGGTATGGGTTGTTTACAGCTAGGCTAACAGTGATTTTGGACTGTATAAAAAAGGCTAAATTTTTGGGTCGGTTAACGGTTAACCGACAGACCAGGTTTTGTTAACCATTAATCGAAATGAAAATATTCAGTTATGGTCGGTCGGTTAACCAATGATGTTGGTTAACCGAAATTGTCGGTTAAGTCAGTTCGGTTATTGTCGTTTAAGCCGGTTAAATCGGTTAAGTCGGTTAAATGCCCACCCCTAGATCCACAAACTTAGCCTATTCAAGGCCTTGCCTTCGGGATAACCTTTGTAGTCTTGCGTCCACGTCATTCATGAACTCACGAGTTAATACCATGGATCGTTAGCGATCCATAGGCCATGTATCGCTAGCGATCCATTCCCTTAGAGTATTTCTCTTTCTTTTTTTCCGACTTGGCCATGGATCGCTAGCGATCCATAGGCCATGGATCGCTAGCGATCCATTCCCTTAGAGTATTTCTCTTTCTTTTTTGCCGACTTCTTTTGGCTCTTTATTCTAGTCCCTTCTTTTGGACTTTGAGCTATTCTGACTCGATGATGTTGTTCCAACTCCTTCTGAATTCTGTTAGGTTAAAAACCCGGATAACACTTCTCCCCAGAGTACGTCTTCGCTGAAAACAAGACATGTTCTAGAGGTAATCATTTTCCAATTTCTGGTTGTTGAATTTCAAGTAGTGGTGTTAGGGCCACACGAATTTGAACTAAATTAGACTATCGCTCGCTAAGCTTTCCCTTGGGCTTCCATTACTTGTTATGAAAGACCAAATTTTTCTCTATAGCTTTCTGGAATGCCTTGAAGTAGTGTGTAGGTTTCGCTAGGAAAATTTGAGAACAAATACAGGCAACTATATGGATCGCTAGCGATCCATCGTCATGGATCGCTAGCGATCCAATGACTTAGGATTTTCTGACATCTTGTTCACTCTTATTTAAACCCTTTGAACCAACCTACCTAAGTTCTCACTTGCTTCGCGTGACCTGATCCTCTAACTTCCTACGATTCAAGCTACCTTCAGCGATTTGATCCACCACCTCTAGCAATCCGATCTAACCTCGACCAATCTTTCACCGTGATTCAATCAAAGCCGTCGATTTTTCTTTACTGCCAAATTTAGTACTTTGCTTCCACTTTGATCTCTGCTGGGCCTAACACTAGTTCTCCTGTTTGCTTTCTTGGATCATTGACGATCCATCGCAATTAGCTCACTGATTTGAAAACTTCAATCCTATTTGTGTTTTGATCATTGATTCAAGGTGGGTTTGCTGATAATGACGTTCGTTTATCAATTTGGCGATGGAGTAGTATTCATGATGTTAGTCGTGAAAAGTCCGAATCGATTGTGGATTAATAGAGGAAGATAATAAATCGAGTCTTGAACTTTTCACAAAATGACATTCGGGGCCTTGCCTCGGTGCATGGCATGTTTTGTTATCTTCATCCGTTGAATTAGAATTGACTTATGCTAGGTCCCTTTACCGATATCGCACGACACACCGTGAACTGGTTTCACCCTTCTAGAGGATTTAGATTGGATTTGCTTTCTTTTGCATGCATGGTGTACCTGTATTGGGAGGAACTGACCTTTTCAGACGCAAGTCCTGTCGTTTAGAATGAAGCACCCGTCTTATCGTTGTAAGTCTAGTGAAGTAACTCCCACACTTTTGGAGGCCAATTCATGTATGTCATCCCTCCTTCTTCTGCTTCACAGGCTGAATCTAGCCAGCTAGTTCCAATCGGTCTGGTCTTGGATCGAACTCTTCCTAACTTTAGAGTTCTTCTCAATACACCGGAGAGAGCCTCCTCCATGACTTCTGCCAAAGTCTTGCACAACATCTTCTTGCAACATGGCATTTCGGAGGAAGACGTGCGCCTCCCAAAGAAGGATGAATTTTCTCATATGCCGCCTCCGATATATGCTGCTTTTCATCGGTATATGTGCCTAAATGAAGCAGTGCCCCCCTTCAATGACTTTTTTGGGAGGAACCCTCTCGAACTTGGAAGTCGCTCCATTCTAGATTCATCCCAACGAATATGCTATTCTAACCTACCTTCACATTTTTTTCATGCGGACTCTAAACCATGCCCCGAGCTTCGATGAGTTTAGATATTTTTTCTCATTCAAAAGAAGAGGACGAGTGTCCATCCTTGGTTATGATTAAGGCCCAGAGAAACCATAAAATTGTGTTGCGACTGCAGAGCAATTTATCTCAATTCAAGATCAATACTTCTTTATTAGATGTCCTAAGGAATTCAATCATCTCTGGACAACAGGGGCAAGTTCTTTTTCTTACTTGTAGAGCTTCGATATGTTGCTACGGAATTTCTAATGGGTCAAATACTTCCTACAGTTATTCCAAGGCCGAACAAGGACTTATCTCTTGATAAAACTTTCCGAACCCTAAAGGCTTTCGATGGCCGAGGTGAGGCCGACTAAATTCTTGTTGAAAAACGAGAACCTACTTAGGTATGGAATGTTGCATCCAGGGAGATCTACAGTCCAAATTGAGGTCCCTTCCCTATCTTGATCCAGGATACATACATGATTCACTTCTTCGTCTCATGGTTCTGAAGTGGGTGTTTTTCAAGAGAGGGAAGGCTTATCCGACAAGTCGGCTGAAGAGACTCACGAGGGAAAGACGCCATGATCGAGGCTAGCTACCCAGCTAGAATGCCTACGATTCTGAAAGAAGAGGAAGAGGAGTTTAACTAAAGAGAAGGCAAGGCCGAATAAATATAGAAAAGGAGGAGGGTGAGATTGAGAGCAGTAGGGATGAGTTCTCCTCCAGCGACAATGATGATTTCTATGCAGAATCCGACGATGGGGGTTCTAAATCGTGCGACGAGGCTTCGAGGATGAGTCCCGTTGTTCCGAGCTCGCCTCCTCTAGACATGAGTGGCAAAGATGATGTTCCAGAAGTCAGACGACGTCGGTATTTACCAATTAAAGATGCTGGTATAGAGTTCGGAGAGTTGAGAAATGTTTACGTCAATTTTGATGCACTCATGGGAGAAGACTTCAAATTTAGGAGATGTCTCCTCATCCAGACCATATTACGCCCAAAGTTAGTTTGATTCCTTCAACGACGTCTGCTCGATCTGGTTTGTGACGTCCTTTTAGGCTCTCCCCCAAACACATTGCATGTTTTACTAGGGTTACACTCACATATACACATATTTTTCATGCTTATTCTCTGTTATTAAGGCTCTTTATTTATTCTTCATGTCGGGTACCATGGGAGGACGTGGTCTTTATGACGATCTTTAGGAATTTACCGACTTTTAACGCTGGTCGAAACGATCCTCTAATAGTCACCAGCCTCGCGAAACATAGGAGGAATGGAGAAGAAGAAAAGATTCTAAGGCTGAAGTTCATCACCGAGAAGAGAGGGAACGGGGTCAAGTGTACAGAGGCAGATACGGGAAAAGTAAGACTTTCTATGAGTGAGAGGAGCCATCTAAAAAGTCAAAAGTTGATCGTGGTTCTCATTCTTCGAAACAACAGGCCTTCGCTCAAGCACCCGCTTCAGTCGGTAATGAAATCCCGTTCTCTTGTGTCTTCATTCCATTTTCTTCTCATGTTCCCTTATCTTATTTGGCGCTTTCCCCCGGTTCTTCATGCCCACACCGAAGATCTACCTATGTTATTTCGTCTAGTCCATCCAACCTTAAAGCAGCGCTCCCCGAGTGGTTTTTAAGGGGGGTTAAATTTGATCGTGATCTTCATCCAGTTCGCAACGATACGTATATGCCCCACTTTCAAGCAATCCAGAATGATTTAGAGTAGGCCGAGGGGAGAAATTATGCAAACAACTAGAAGACACGAAGCACAATAACTATCAAGAAATCCTCTCCTTTGAATCGGAGAAGGATGACTTTGTAAAAGCATTGGTGGAACATGATGCCATAGTCAAATGGCTGGAATAAGAAAGGGACACGGCGCTTCAAGAAAGCTAGAACAGCGCCGGCTTGTTGAAAGAGCTAAAAAAGTCCTATGAGAGAATAGAGATCATCCACAAGGACAAAAATAAGAAGGCGCATGCAGAGGAAGCCAAGCTGAAAGAGGATGTGATGGCTTGCAGCATGACAATTGAGGCCCAAAAGAAGACCATTTTCGACCACGACCTTATCGTAGAGAGGCATAATAAAATGATCATGGAATATGAAGATGTCATGAAGTCGCGTAATAAAACCATCTTTGACTAGGCTAAGATAATCACCATGCTCCAGGATCGAGTTGCGCGGCTTAGCGATGATAAAACTCGTGTTGAAGTTGAAAAGGCCACCGTTATAGCGGATTATTTGGAGCTTCAGAAAACCTTTAAGAGAAAGATGGAGAAGATGGATGAGATCATCTTAAACTTTTATGTCAACTCACTGCTGCACCAGGAGAGTCTCAGTTACTTGGGCCCTAAATTCCTGCGCACTCTCGCCGTGGTCTGGGAGGAAATCCTGACCCATTCCCATGATAGCGGGGATGTTTATACCGAGCGAGAGCTAGAGAGCGCTTATCTCAATGAAGAATAAAAAAAAGTGTTGTTAGAAGGCCATGAGATTTTGCAAATTGAAATGGAGAAGGAGCTGCTACGATGAGGACCGTCGAAGCGCTGTCGGAGCCTTTTATTTCCAGTCCCGGTGAACCATCAAGGCTGCCCTACGATCCACAGACAAGTTTTGGGCTTGAAGCTTCTCCGCGGGTTGTGGAACTATCCATGAAGGGAGATGGTAGTGAATATGAGGTTGACATTCTATGTCACTTCTTTGGTGCAGGTAATCTTCTTATTTCCCCCGAGTTTGAGAACTTTCAACTCACGCCGTAAGAGCAGGACAAACATAACGCTTTCATTTTGGATCTTATAGGTTCGTCTTCCTTATTCGTCGATCCGCCGATTCCCTCGGTGCCTAGAACTGTCGTTATTTCAACCGTGTCCATTCTCATCTCTGTAGCTACTCAAGTTACCGTGTCCGTGTCCGGCTTGCGCTCGACGCTAGAGTCCGAGAAAATTGACGCATTATATAGGTTAGATGATCCTTCCGTATTTTTGGAGGGTGACTTCACGGCGGGTGAAGTTCAGGAGAAAGAGATTCAGATAGAGCAGCCATGAAAATCTCAACAACAACTGGTTGTTATTAAGAAGGAGAAAGTTGAAGCGATAAAGTCCTCTAAGAGTTCTCGCAGATCTCGAAAGCGCAAGACTAAAGGGGAAATTTTCGAGAAAGTTAAAGAGCTAGAAGAAGATATCAACACTAAGGACATAGTTACCATTACCGATAGCATTACTACTCCCGAGGTGAAGCAGAAACTTCAGATGAAAGGCGAGAAGGGGAGTGGTGGGAAAAGGCATTGAGAAGATTGGATGGTTGTTAATCTGACTCTGAGTCATTTTGTGTTGTTTTGTTCAAGTGCATAGTCTTCATTTACTTTTTTGCGTTGCCTGTACTTTTTTCCTTTTGTTGGCCGGTACTATGTGGGCACATCCCCCACATTTTGACCTTGCACGGAAAAGAGTTATAAGTAATACACTACTGACATTTTGATTATAACTTTGCTTGTCTACTTATTGTGTTTTGTGCACTTATGTCTACTTTGCTTACTTCTATCTATTTTATCTAGTCATGTGATTGATACCAAAATTATTTCTTTGAAGTAACAAAATTTGTGAAGTATTTTTGTTTTTATTTTTGTTTTTGAGCATTTCTACTTATGTCCCGGTGTATGCCCCCCAGTTCATGGGGCTATTTACTACGAACACTTGGCAAACTACCGACGACTTATGGTTTGAATAGTTTGCATACCAAAACTTGGACTAAAAGTAAGTTACGATTTGATTTTCTATAAGTTTAACAACTTTAGTATATAGTTTATGTTTTTATGCAATTCAGGAAAGTGTGTAACACAGGTATGTTAGAAATGTGCAAAAAATGTAAACTAAGTGCAGAATATATAGTTACAAGATTAACTACTAAAGAATTTAGAAACACTCTTCATGTAAAATGTATAATCTTTGCAAATTTTTGGATACAAAACCACTTATCACTTCTCAAGAACATGAGTAAATACTTATGAATATTATTTATTAGGGATTTTGCGATCTTCAAAAACGCGTTTCATTACTTAGAGCATGCACATTGTCTGAGTTAAGCATGGATAGTTAAATACTATCATGTAACGATCGAGATTTTTCGTTGCCGAAAAATCGAACCGTTAGGTTTTAGAAGAAGAAAGAGGTAGAAGAAGAAAGAAAAGAAAGAGAAGAGAAAACAGAAAAACAAGTAACAGAACGAGAAACAATAACAGAATCTCACAGTCGCAGCGGAACAACATATAATAGATAAATAAATATTCATTAAAACAAAAGAACTATACATTTTATACATTACATCACATTACATTACATCAATCAGAGTGTACGACAACAACAGCGGAAAGAAATACTATATACAATAGATAATAGACTACGCTATCTGGCTCGCCTCCAGATCTGCACAGCAACTCCCGAATCCAGAATAACCTGATAACCTAACTCTAGACTGCCCGTGTGGAAAATAGTGGGCACCCAGAGTTTAGGAAAGGAACAATAAACTCCAGGTCAGTCATGGGACTGGTGTGAGAACTCAAAACAGTTTATCTTTAAACAAGCAACAAGAAAATTTAAATTTTGAAATCCGCAATGCTTTTGGAAAATGAAACTACCATAAGGCCTCCCGGCACACACACAATGCAAACGCACACATGGGGGAGATTTCTCCTTATGATAGTCAAACATGCTTACTACGAGAAAAATTCTTTGATATTATTACTAGTGCATAGTGGAAAATATTTCGAAAGTAGAATATAAATCCTAGCCAGCATAGGTACCATGATACTATGCCTACTATAGCTGCCATGTTAAATGGCAGGTTCTACAACTAAAACCGTACAAGGCGCGTATTGGATGAATGGATTTCCAACAAATGGTCAGGCTAAGGAACTTCCTACTGCCACATGGGATCGCCTCTGGCGGGACGTCCCGAGAACTAACGTTACGGTTAGATCTCTGCCAACACAAGGCCGGGTTACCTCTGTAACTAGGTAACTACTACACGAATATGTCATCCCCCGGTCCTTTGGGACCTTTATCCGAGCGCTCGATACCAACAACACCACACAGAAATAGATATAGTGTTTCCACATGAGTAAATATCTGGGCTCCATACCATGATACCACCCTTTTCCAGAAGGAAATGACATACCCTAAAGGGCGCGACCCTCATAACCTTGCCGCATATTCCTGTTTCGACCATTTCCGGGGAGTGAGGTCCTGACGAAGTCTCGTCCACAAAGCTACGCTTTGTGTAACAAAGCCATGCTTCGGGTCCACAGATGACCAAAGCAATAATCACAAAGATAAATGATCAAACAAATGATCATATCACAAATGACCAACCAATGATCATCACACAGCAGCACTCAGCATGCCACATTACCAGATTGGGAAATATCGCTGATAACCTTCAACTACATAACCTCTGAGCTCGTACGTCTCAGAGAAGGGTGTTAAGCTAAGAGAATAAATTCTCCGCCACCAACAGAAATGTATTTGAAAGAAATCTGCTCTATCTCTCAAAATGTAATGTCAGACACGTAACCATACAAGTCTGTTCCGGGTTCGAACAGAACCGAAGGCACTTCCAAGGAAGCCCTTGCAATCCGGGTATTCACAATCCCGATAAAATTTCCCATCACAAAGGAAATCTCCATATCGTAGCTAACGATGCGGAGACAATCGATAGGTCATCCTATCGTTTTCACAAATACCCGGTCTTCACGCCGGTCTTCAAATGCAATCCAAACGACGTATCGCATATTCGGAATGGGATATATGACACAAAGGTCCTCTCCCGGCTAAACCGAATAGCGAGCGCTTATTTTAAAAATAAGTGTGCATTCAATTCCAAACAAACACAATCAATACTATCCAAGGGTAAATATTGATAGTCGGTTATTTAACTATCAATAAAGATGCGCCACATCATCAGATTCCAAATAAATTTCCAAAATTATTTAATCCCAAAAATATCTTCACAAGATATATATATATATATACACCATTTCCAAATAATTGCCCCAGTTATTTGTTTTACCAAAACCACTTCACGATAAAATTTTCCACACTTAACCAATTGAAAAACCAATTTTCAATTTACCTTTACCATTTGAAAACCAATTTTCAAATTACATTAACCATTTGCAAACCAATTTCAAATCACCTTAACCATTTGAAAACTAATTTCAAATCACCTTAACCATTTGAAAACTAATTTCAAATCACCTTAACCATTTGAAAACTAATTTCAAATCACCTTAACCATTTGAAAACTAATTTCAAATCACCTTAACCATTTGAAAACTAATTTCAAATCACCTTAACCATTTGAAAACTAATTTCAAATCACCTTAACCATTATACCTTTTGAAACAAATTTCAAACCACCAAATAAATCTTTACCGATTTATTTTAACTTACGTTCCAAATTCGTAAATTATATTTTCATATTTAAAAATAAATCAACATTTATTTTTAAACAAATTTCCCTTCATATATATAAATTCCAAAGTGGATTTAAATTCCAAGCATCTACTAGCATACGATTCCCAAATCGATTTCAAGTTATTTGCTTTCAATTACCTTAAAGGTGAATTCACAAAAACCGTTCCATTTCATATTAGAAAACCATTCCCATGCTTATTTAAAAAAATAAGTAATTCACAAATTTATTTATTTTCAACGATTTGAAAATATTCCATATACTTAAATCACAGTTAAGTATTTATTCCATTCTCTTTAAGAAAACATTCCTTTATTCACATTTATTTGGGTTAAAAACGAATGTTGCGTAAAACATCGTTACGACAACCCAAAAACACTAGTATATGGATTTGAAATAAATAATAATAAAAAAAAATGGATACATAAATCCACTACTATTCAAAATATTCCCTTCTATTTCTCGAAATCGTCTATTTCAACAATCAATGTTGAAATCTATGATTTCGATACTTAACATATCTTAAAACGTCTTTAATTAGTTTTAAATTCCATTTAGAACGTTCTTTTCCAAAAACACGTTCATTTAATAAAATAATACATTCACCGTTCAAAAATAGTGAATACAACCCCTTTAACAAATTCCATATTCAATTTATCAAATTAAATTGATTTTTCGGATTTATAACAATGTCCATACATCCCATTTCTATTTATGAAACTTCGTTTTAGAAATCTCCTTTTATTAGTCCAATTCGATTTACATAACTCGATTATATACTAAAATCAATATTATAAGTTAAATACTTATAATATTATCTATTTACCCAAATCGTTCTTTTGAACTTCACCAATTTAAAATCTTATCACTTACAAGATTTCTTTATGGTTTATAATAATTTCAACTAATGAAATCTTCATTTATTAACAATTTCTATAAAATTCCCCTTTTAATGCCCAAATCCATTTTTATAAGTTAATAACTTATAAGCTTAAAATTTTCCAATAACCATTCGTTTTATAAATTTCACATTTATTAATCTATAAATCCTAGTGAAATTCATGTTATACATCAACTTAACACTTTATAAATTTATTCTATAACTTCAATAATTTTTATTTAAAAACATCCATTTATAAAATCCTTTATATAAACCATTAATAATAATAACTTCCCGAAAACCAAATTTAACTATTTTATAAAAACCTATTATTGTTAAAAATTTCTTTTAAGTTATAATTTATAAAAATATAAATTTTTAAAACATAAAATTTTATCCATCTATTTATTTTAAAATTTAATCAATTCAAATTTTTTAATAAACCATATTCTTTGAAAAATCGATTTAAAACCCCTTTTAAATTCAAAACCGTTATTTTAATTTTAAAAATTTGAATCCGATGATGCAACAACATCAGATGGTCAATCACGGGAATAAGTGTCATATATCAATATGATTATCAACAATCAACATAATATTCATAAACAGATAAATATGTGAGGAATCCAGTTGGATCCCTCCAACCTGTTACCCTGCATCCACAGACGTTAGCACAATACCAATTCCACTTCAAGGTGGAATATCGCGGTATATGGGATTTTATAAATATTCCGCTTAATAACGGCGCAATAGGGTCTCATCCGCTATACGAGGCGGGAAATCAAATCCGATATATACATATGCCAATATATATATATCGCTATATATAGTATATATCCTACTATATCTACTAACACAATCAATCAGCAATCAACAATCAATATTAACTATTCAAAATTTTAAACAAAACCTTTCGATTGAGTGAGGAGTTCTCACCTTGATTTTGTTTCCGTTTTCGGCGTTCGCTTCGAATAAAATTAAACGAACGTTTAATTTTACCCGAAATTCAAACGAGCTCCAATCGACTCCAAACTGGCTTCATCGCGAAGAGCACGACCATACGATCCCAACGCACTTCGTTTCAGCATTTTTCGACCTCGTATGACAAAGATACGTTATTTTAAAGTTGACACGAATTATATAAACTAAATTCACAATTTATTTATTTCCAATTTTATACCCAGATTACATCACTGCCGTTCACTCCCCTTAGCAAATCACGGCTGCACTTGCAATCATCTTCCCAAACGCACGTTCACTCCCAGGTACATGAACCCATTAGCTCAAAACTAGGGCTCCAATTTGCCACCAACACGATCAACTTCCTGACGATCAGACAACATCACCTCGGAGCCACATGCGAGCTCCACCCTCGGCTCGAGAACCAAAGAGCTCGGTTGCCACATTTGCCTAGAAAACGCACGCGAATGGCGCGACTTCCATCTCCGATTGTCGACAATCTGTGCCATTAAAAACGATCACTCCCGTATGGATATGTAGATCTCTTGATGCTCTTCGATGTTGTAGTTGGGAGTTTCTGGAAATAGTGTGTGGATTCGAAGAAAAGAGGAGGAGAAGACAGGAGATTTTCGGCCATGGATTGAAGAGAGTGGCGGCCGAGCAAATAGGGATTAGGGTTTAGAGAGAAAATGTTAATATGTTATATGTTATTTATATTATTTTAATAATAAAATCTCCAATTTAACACTTATGCAAACGACCTCCAATCTACGCGTTCCGACAGGCGACCCTAACGTTTTTCCGCGTTCCGGACACAATGGAACAGGTTTCGGAAGCTAATTCCATCGTATGTGTGAGATACGGCAATAAACGATCAATTTAAATTTAAACCGATTTAAACGATTTCTAGGCGTTTTGGCTTGTACCGGACAAACGGCAAACCCAAACGACTTGAAATTTGAAATCTTACAATAATATCACATTACGGATCCGATGAAACTGGTTTCGTCGAGATCCGAGACCGTTTGAAAAATGGCTATTTTAACTCGCTAAATAAATATTAAAACGATATCGATGCGTTTCGAGCTGCCACGGTCAAACGACAACTCCGATTGCTACGAAAATTGAAATCCGATAATAACTAACTATTACGGATCCAATGGAACTCGTTTCGTTCAATTCTGAGACTGTTCAAAAATTGGCTATTTTACAGTCGATAATTAAATATTAAAATATTCAATTTTCACAAATTAACTCCAAATTCAATTTTACAAGTTCCAAAATATTTCTATAACTTCAATATGATAAAACAAAATTTTCCAAATCATTTCCCATTATATTTAACCCAATATTTAATTATTTCTGGAATTTCACTATTAAATAAATCGATTTAATTATCCCATTAAATCCAATATTCGAAAAATAAATTATTCGACTTAAAAATTCCACTTATTAATATTAAAAATAAATTAAATATTCAAATTTAAGTTATCAAAAATTCTGGGTCGTTACAATCTTCCCTCCTTAAAAGAATTTCGTCCTCGAAATTGCAAGTTAAGGAGAACGATCCTAATCCGTTTATTATTTTTCCAAAGCTAATCAGTTTTATCAACTTTTCAAACAAATCTTTTTATTAAAGATCTACTATCATTTCAATTAGCTTTCCAAACTCAATTATAGGTTTCAAACAACATTGTTTACTCAACAATTCAAATTTAAATTTAAATTCAAATTTCAAACTTTCAAAATTTCTCAAAATTTCTCTAACTCCCTAAATTTTCGAAAAATTTCGCCAGAGTCTCCTTTGCGCGGCTAGATCGGTACGACTACAAAACGGCTCTACGGCCCCTCAGAATCAAAAAGAAAAGAGAAAGCCAAGTGGCTAGAGAAGGAAATCATCAAATCTCATATAAAAACTGAAATACGTACCTTTTGTCGAGCGATTCAATTTTTTAACTTTGAAATCAAAATCCCAATTCCATTATATCCTGTATATCCTGCTAGCATAATATCCAATTATAATATTCAAACCAATTTGCCAATTCAATTATAAAATTTCCAATACGTGCTTCTTATACCACTTTTAGTTTACTATTAAAGTTGCATATTCATTTTCATTCAACTTTGCATTTCAATTTTCATTTGAATTCAATTACATAGCTTTCAAATTTTACTAATTCAATTTCATTAACACTTAATGAATTTACATACAACCAACCAACAAGCAATAACGACCAATGTACATCCAATACAACCAAATTTATTTATTTTACTTACATTCAATTTGGTTCAACTGTTTTAATTTCAATTGGTTTAACATTCAATTGATTTTCATTCTATTATTCAACTATTTTCAAATGAATTTACACTTGCATGCATCATTTCATATCAACTTATTCATATTCTATTGATTAACATTCAATTCATGCTTTAACTCAATTGCTAGTTCTTTTTTACAAATAAAATTGAATTTCATTTATATAACTTAAGTTCACCTCTTTAACAATTTCATTTACTCACTTTATTCACTTACTTTGATATTAACATCAATTCTTTCAATATTCCTTAAGTTATATTCCATTTCAACTCTATTTACATCATTTAATTTACTTGATTATTTAACTTTGATACAAAGATCAATTTTTTTATTCAACTTCACTTAAGTTATTCCATTTAAACATCATTTGTTAATCAAACTTAAGTTTTACTTATCAATTCAATTCGGATTTTAAATTCCAAAGTAAATCCTATTTAACTTTTACTTAAGTCAAATTCATATCAATATTCAAATTCATATTCCATTTTACTTAACTTAATTGTTTAACCACTTCAACAACTGGTTTCACTTACATTTTCCCATTTAATAAGTTATAAAACTTATTATTCAACTTCTAACTTATATTATAAGTTCAAAACCTTTTTCACTTATATTTATCAATTTCAAATTGAATTTTAATTTCAAATTGGTTTATTACAACAAAACTTCAATTTTTAATTCATTTTTGTAGCAAATCCATCACATAGAAACTCGAAAATGATACTGATGATGCTGCAGTCATCACCCTTATTATTTCCCAGTGACAATAGTGAAATCAATGCTAATTATTCTTTCAAAAAGTTTTCTTTTATTATTCATAAATCACTTTTATAAACCTTTTACTTATATAATTTTACTTCTTATATACATACATGATTATCTTACAATTGTAAATCATCATTAATTATTATTTCATCTTATGATTCATTGGTTTATACCATTATTCTTTTTACAATAGTTGCTTTTATTAGCTCATTCAAACAACTTTTAATTATTTTATATGTATATATATATATATCATTTACAACAACCAAGCAATCAATTATATACACACTTCAATAATTCTTGAAAAATTATTTTCTTTTTATATATAAAATATAATCGAGGTAAAATTATTTCATTTACCCAATTTAAAACAATATTGTGTCGAATTGTTCTATTCAAGTGTTTAGGAACCCCTTCGATTCAGTTTTCGAGGCTGCGCCGACGAAGGTTCATATACCACTCAACAAACCAATCATCACAATATAAAACAATTTTATATTCACTAACAAATACGCACTCATATCTATTATTACACTCATACTCATTCTAGAGTACTGCTGACTCTATCTCTAATGAGTAATACCCAACAGAGCAGGTTGTCGCTTAACCATATGCTCTGATACCAAATGTAACGATCGAGATTTTTCGTTGCCGAAAAATCGAACCGTTAGGTTTTAGAAGAAGAAAGAGGTAGAAGAAGAAAGAAAAGAAAGAGAAGAGAAAACAGAAAAACAAGTAACAGAACGAGAAACAATAACAGAATCTCACAGTCGCAGCGGAACAACATATAATAGATAAATAAATATTCATTAAAACAAAAGAACTATACATTTTATACATTACATCACATTACATTACATCAATCAGAGTGTACGACAACAACAGCGGAAAGAAATACTATATACAATAGATAATAGACTACGCTATCTGGCTCGCCTCCAGATCTGCACAGCAACTCCCGAATCCAGAATAACCTGATAACCTAACTCTAGACTGCCCGTGTGGAAAATAGTGGGCACCCAGAGTTTAGGAAAGGAACAATAAACTCCAGGTCAGTCATGGGACTGGTGTGAGAACTCAAAACAGTTTATCTTTAAACAAGCAACAAGAAAATTTAAATTTTGAAATCCGCAATGCTTTTGGAAAATGAAACTACCATAAGGCCTCCCGGCACACACACAATGCAAACGCACACATGGGGGAGATTTCTCCTTATGATAGTCAAACATGCTTACTACGAGAAAAATTCTTTGATATTATTACTAGTGCATAGTGGAAAATATTTCGAAAGTAGAATATAAATCCTAGCCAGCATAGGTACCATGATACTATGCCTACTATAGCTGCCATGTTAAATGGCAGGTTCTACAACTAAAACCGTACAAGGCGCGTATTGGATGAATGGATTTCCAACAAATGGTCAGGCTAAGGAACTTCCTACTGCCACATGGGATCGCCTCTGGCGGGACGTCCCGAGAACTAACGTTACGGTTAGATCTCTGCCAACACAAGGCCGGGTTACCTCTGTAACTAGGTAACTACTACACGAATATGTCATCCCCCGGTCCTTTGGGACCTTTATCCGAGCGCTCGATACCAACAACACCACACAGAAATAGATATAGTGTTTCCACATGAGTAAATATCTGGGCTCCATACCATGATACCACCCTTTTCCAGAAGGAAATGACATACCCTAAAGGGCGCGACCCTCATAACCTTGCCGCATATTCCTGTTTCGACCATTTCCGGGGAGTGAGGTCCTGACGAAGTCTCGTCCACAAAGCTACGCTTTGTGTAACAAAGCCATGCTTCGGGTCCACAGATGACCAAAGCAATAATCACAAAGATAAATGATCAAACAAATGATCATATCACAAATGACCAACCAATGATCATCACACAGCAGCACTCAGCATGCCACATTACCAGATTGGGAAATATCGCTGATAACCTTCAACTACATAACCTCTGAGCTCGTACGTCTCAGAGAAGGGTGTTAAGCTAAGAGAATAAATTCTCCGCCACCAACAGAAATGTATTTGAAAGAAATCTGCTCTATCTCTCAAAATGTAATGTCAGACACGTAACCATACAAGTCTGTTCCGGGTTCGAACAGAACCGAAGGCACTTCCAAGGAAGCCCTTGCAATCCGGGTATTCACAATCCCGATAAAATTTCCCATCACAAAGGAAATCTCCATATCGTAGCTAACGATGCGGAGACAATCGATAGGTCATCCTATCGTTTTCACAAATACCCGGTCTTCACGCCGGTCTTCAAATGCAATCCAAACGACGTATCGCATATTCGGAATGGGATATATGACACAAAGGTCCTCTCCCGGCTAAACCGAATAGCGAGCGCTTATTTTAAAAATAAGTGTGCATTCAATTCCAAACAAACACAATCAATACTATCCAAGGGTAAATATTGATAGTCGGTTATTTAACTATCAATAAAGATGCGCCACATCATCAGATTCCAAATAAATTTCCAAAATTATTTAATCCCAAAAATATCTTCACAATATATATATATATATACACCATTTCCAAATAATTGCCCCAGTTATTTGTTTTACCAAAACCACTTCACGATAAAATTTTCCACACTTAACCAATTGAAAAACCAATTTTCAATTTACCTTTACCATTTGAAAACCAATTTTCAAATTACATTAACCATTTGCAAACCAATTTCAAATCACCTTAACCATTTGAAAACTAATTTCAAATCACCTTAACCATTTGAAAACTAATTTCAAATCACCTTAACCATTTGAAAACTAATTTCAAATCACCTTAACCATTTGAAAACTAATTTCAAATCACCTTAACCATTTGAAAACTAATTTCAAATCACCTTAACCATTTGAAAACTAATTTCAAATCACCTTAACCATTATACCTTTTGAAACAAATTTCAAACCACCAAATAAATCTTTACCGATTTATTTTAACTTACGTTCCAAATTCGTAAATTATATTTTCATATTTAAAAATAAATCAACATTTATTTTTAAACAAATTTCCCTTCATATATATAAATTCCAAAGTGGATTTAAATTCCAAGCATCTACTAGCATACGATTCCCAAATCGATTTCAAGTTATTTGCTTTCAATTACCTTAAAGGTGAATTCACAAAAACCGTTCCATTTCATATTAGAAAACCATTCCCATGCTTATTTAAAAAAATAAGTAATTCACAAATTTATTTATTTTCAACGATTTGAAAATATTCCATATACTTAAATCACAGTTAAGTATTTATTCCATTCTCTTTAAGAAAACATTCCTTTATTCACATTTATTTGGGTTAAAAACGAATGTTGCGTAAAACATCGTTACGACAACCCAAAAACACTAGTATATGGATTTGAAATAAATAATAATAAAAAAAAATGGATACATAAATCCACTACTATTCAAAATATTCCCTTCTATTTCTCGAAATCGTCTATTTCAACAATCAATGTTGAAATCTATGATTTCGATACTTAACATATCTTAAAACGTCTTTAATTAGTTTTAAATTCCATTTAGAACGTTCTTTTCCAAAAACACGTTCATTTAATAAAATAATACATTCACCGTTCAAAAATAGTGAATACAACCCCTTTAACAAATTCCATATTCAATTTATCAAATTAAATTGATTTTTCGGATTTATAACAATGTCCATACATCCCATTTCTATTTATGAAACTTCGTTTTAGAAATCTCCTTTTATTAGTCCAATTCGATTTACATAACTCGATTATATACTAAAATCAATATTATAAGTTAAATACTTATAATATTATCTATTTACCCAAATCGTTCTTTTGAACTTCACCAATTTAAAATCTTATCACTTACAAGATTTCTTTATGGTTTATAATAATTTCAACTAATGAAATCTTCATTTATTAACAATTTCTATAAAATTCCCCTTTTAATGCCCAAATCCATTTTTATAAGTTAATAACTTATAAGCTTAAAATTTTCCAATAACCATTCGTTTTATAAATTTCACATTTATTAATCTATAAATCCTAGTGAAATTCATGTTATACATCAACTTAACACTTTATAAATTTATTCTATAACTTCAATAATTTTTATTTAAAAACATCCATTTATAAAATCCTTTATATAAACCATTAATAATAATAACTTCCCGAAAACCAAATTTAACTATTTTATAAAAACCTATTATTGTTAAAAATTTCTTTTAAGTTATAATTTATAAAAATATAAATTTTTAAAACATAAAATTTTATCCATCTATTTATTTTAAAATTTAATCAATTCAAATTTTTTAATAAACCATATTCTTTGAAAAATCGATTTAAAACCCCTTTTAAATTCAAAACCGTTATTTTAATTTTAAAAATTTGAATCCGATGATGCAACAACATCAGATGGTCAATCACGGGAATAAGTGTCATATATCAATATGATTATCAACAATCAACATAATATTCATAAACAGATAAATATGTGAGGAATCCAGTTGGATCCCTCCAACCTGTTACCCTGCATCCACAGACGTTAGCACAATACCAATTCCACTTCAAGGTGGAATATCGCGGTATATGGGATTTTATAAATATTCCGCTTAATAACGGCGCAATAGGGTCTCATCCGCTATACGAGGCGGGAAATCAAATCCGATATATACATATGCCAATATATATATATCGCTATATATAGTATATATCCTACTATATCTACTAACACAATCAATCAGCAATCAACAATCAATATTAACTATTCAAAATTTTAAACAAAACCTTTCGATTGAGTGAGGAGTTCTCACCTTGATTTTGTTTCCGTTTTCGGCGTTCGCTTCGAATAAAATTAAACGAACGTTTAATTTTACCCGAAATTCAAACGAGCTCCAATCGACTCCAAACTGGCTTCATCGCGAAGAGCACGACCATACGATCCCAACGCACTTCGTTTCAGCATTTTTCGACCTCGTATGACAAAGATACGTTATTTTAAAGTTGACACGAATTATATAAACTAAATTCACAATTTATTTATTTCCAATTTTATACCCAGATTACATCACTGCCGTTCACTCCCCTTAGCAAATCACGGCTGCACTTGCAATCATCTTCCCAAACGCACGTTCACTCCCAGGTACATGAACCCATTAGCTCAAAACTAGGGCTCCAATTTGCCACCAACACGATCAACTTCCTGACGATCAGACAACATCACCTCGGAGCCACATGCGAGCTCCACCCTCGGCTCGAGAACCAAAGAGCTCGGTTGCCACATTTGCCTAGAAAACGCACGCGAATGGCGCGACTTCCATCTCCGATTGTCGACAATCTGTGCCATTAAAAACGATCACTCCCGTATGGATATGTAGATCTCTTGATGCTCTTCGATGTTGTAGTTGGGAGTTTCTGGAAATAGTGTGTGGATTCGAAGAAAAGAGGAGGAGAAGACAGGAGATTTTCGGCCATGGATTGAAGAGAGTGGCGGCCGAGCAAATAGGGATTAGGGTTTAGAGAGAAAATGTTAATATGTTATATGTTATTTATATTATTTTAATAATAAAATCTCCAATTTAACACTTATGCAAACGACCTCCAATCTACGCGTTCCGACAGGCGACCCTAACGTTTTTCCGCGTTCCGGACACAATGGAACAGGTTTCGGAAGCTAATTCCATCGTATGTGTGAGATACGGCAATAAACGATCAATTTAAATTTAAACCGATTTAAACGATTTCTAGGCGTTTTGGCTTGTACCGGACAAACGGCAAACCCAAACGACTTGAAATTTGAAATCTTACAATAATATCACATTACGGATCCGATGAAACTGGTTTCGTCGAGATCCGAGACCGTTTGAAAAATGGCTATTTTAACTCGCTAAATAAATATTAAAACGATATCGATGCGTTTCGAGCTGCCACGGTCAAACGACAACTCCGATTGCTACGAAAATTGAAATCCGATAATAACTAACTATTACGGATCCAATGGAACTCGTTTCGTTCAATTCTGAGACTGTTCAAAAATTGGCTATTTTACAGTCGATAATTAAATATTAAAATATTCAATTTTCACAAATTAACTCCAAATTCAATTTTACAAGTTCCAAAATATTTCTATAACTTCAATATGATAAAACAAAATTTTCCAAATCATTTCCCATTATATTTAACCCAATATTTAATTATTTCTGGAATTTCACTATTAAATAAATCGATTTAATTATCCCATTAAATCCAATATTCGAAAAATAAATTATTCGACTTAAAAATTCCACTTATTAATATTAAAAATAAATTAAATATTCAAATTTAAGTTATCAAAAATTCTGGGTCGTTACACTATCCACGTTATATGTTATAGTTAATCTTTCGGTGTCAGCAATTGGAGTTTTCTACCAGTGCATAGCACTTCGATTTTGTTGGATTCGTGCCCGTTACTCTTGATAATGGAAGTGGGTTGATCCTCTTTATTCCTATGATGGATGAGTTTTCCGATATTGTTGGGGCAATGTCGGTACTTAAAAGTGTGCGCGGCTTTATGGGATGCGTGACTTATGGTACTTCTCAATGTTGCCTATCTTCAGGCAATGAAAAGTTAGTGTTGGCTTATGGGATGCGCACTTTTTATACTTCTCAATGTTGCCTATCTTCGAGCAACGTGAGAAGTTTATTTCTTAAGAGTGTTATCCATGGCTCGGAAAGTTAGTGCATGGCTTATGGGGTGCGTGGCTTTTTTATTTGAGCCTTCCCGATGCCTCCGGGGGCCGCACCGGTTCTTAGAAGGCAGGGATCAGGTTTCACCGATCCAACGGTTTGAGTCTATTTTCTTTCATCGACTTGGTGGGTAAGTAGGGCGTACATAGGCGCTATTCCACTTTCTTAAGTAGCAATTGCATAGCTTTGAGCCAATTTGACCCTGTCGACTCAGCAGGTTTCTATTATGAACACGGTTTTATTGGTTCAAAATGTGAATTAATTTTATTAAGAAAAGTTGGACAAGTTTTTGCCTATTTACAATGCCCCTAGCATCCCGGGATGGTTTATCTACAGAAAAATTAAAAGTACATAAGGTAGTTTTCAGGTGAAGTAGCAACGCATCGATTTGCTATTCCATGATCTGGGAATTCGGATTTCGTCGACAGTTGTCCGTTTGAAAATTCCATCCCTTAGCTTTTGATTAGTCACATATGGCTCTTTCTAGTTTCGTTCGAATGCTCCCAGCATGGGATAGACTCGTTTGAGCATGAGGTCTCCCACTTCGAAGGTCTGGTTGTGAACTTTGGAGTTGAAGTATCGCCGATCCTTTTTTGGTGGGCAGTGGTCCTCAACTCAGCTTCTTCCCTTCTTTCATCAATCATATCCAATGATTCGAGTAGGAGCTGCTCACTTTTCTTTTGATTAAAATTTTGTCTTCGATGAGAGGGGACTTCTATTTCGACGAGAATCATTGCTTCCAAGCCATATGCCAAGGCGAACGGAGTGTGACCGGTTGCCGCTTTGTGGGTTATTCTGTAAGCCCATAGTGCGAGTGAAAGTTCATCAACTCAGTAACCTTTTGCTTTAGTTAATCACTTCTTGTTAGTGGACTTGATGAACTTTTTTATTACTTCCACTTTCCCATTTGCTTGTGGATGAACAACTATGGAAAAACTCTTCTCGATTCGAAAGCGTTTGCAGAAATCTTTGAACTCAACGCTTTCGAATTGGGTCCCATTATCAGTGATGATTTTCTATGGCATACCAAAACTACAAATAATTTTCTTAATAACAAAATTAATGACTTTCTTTATGGTAATGGTGGCTAGCGGTTCCGCTTCGGCCGTTTCTAAAATAAGCAATAGCAACGATAGCATATTTGGCCCCTCCTTTGGCTATTGGCAATATGCCGATCAAGTTGATTCCCCATATTGCAAATGGCCATGGGCTGACCATCTGCGTTAACTCGGTTGAGGGAGTTCTTTTAATTTTGTCAAATCTTTAGCAACAATCACACCATTTGGCGTAGTTTGCTACTTCACGGTTTATTGTAGGACAAACTACCCATACCAAAGAACTTTCTTTACAAGTGTTTGCCCCCTAGTATGGTCTCCACATTCGCCTTCGTGCACTTTCTTCAGGATCCGTCGAGCTTTGTCATCAGTCACACATCTAAGAATAGGGGTTAAGAATCCTATTCAGCAAAGTATCCCATAATGTATTACGAATTACGGCGCCTTCCGAAGAATATTTTCCCATTGATTTTGGTCATTTAGAAGGGTCCCTGTAAGTAAGTAGTCCTTGATTGGCACCATCCATGTTTTTGGTTCAACGGTGATCTCGATAATGAAGTCGACATCCATTTCATCTATACTTGGGGCAAGCAGAGTCTCAACCGAGAATAGTCCCAACGATTGAGCTTCTTCGGAGCTCGCCAATTTTGGTAAGTAGTCAGCCTTGGTATTTCGCTCCCACGGAATATGAGTTATGGTGTAATGTTCATTGTCACTCAGCAACTCTTATACTTTAGATAGATACGGGGTAAGGTTAGATAGATACAGGGTAAGGTTGTCCCCTTGGGTCTGGTCCTTGCCTTTAACTTGGCAGACTACTAGCTGGGAGTCGCTGTAGATGTGAACGGACTTTATTTTGAGTTCTTTCACAACTTTTAGCCCTGCTATCAATGCTTCTTATTCCGCTTTGTTAGTTGTTCCGAGGAATTCCAAGCATAAGGCATAGTAAATGGTTCGTCCTTCCGTTGTTTCAAGAACTACCCCCACCATCAAACAGAGGTTGTTAGATGTGCCATCAACAAAGAGTTTCTATTGCATCTCCGCTTCCAATGGTGTTTCTTCTTCGTCATCCCGTATGGTGAACTCGACAATGAAATTTGTCAGCGCTTGTCCATTGATAGCCTTTCTCGGATGGTAAGTAATATCATATTAGCTTAGTTCGATGTTCCACTTGAGATGTCATCTGGAAGTTTTGGGTCGGTACAATACTTGCTTCAGAGCTGATCAGTCAATACTTTGATTGGATGCGCTTGGAAGTACGGTCGTAACTTCCTAGATGCAATTAGGAGGCAATATGCTAGCTTTTCCCGCTTCAAGTAATTTTTCTCGGCTCCGGTAAACCGCTTGCTAATGTAGTATATGGGTCGTTGGATTTTTTGGTTCTTCACACACAAGGGCAGTGCTCAACACATGAGGTGAGATTGCTAGGTAAATTAATAGGTCCTCTCCGTCCATTGGTTTTGATAGGATCAACGGGGCTTCCATGTGTCGTAGCAATTCTTCAAATGCAGTCTGACATGCCTTAGTCCATTCAAGGTTTTTCTTTCCCTTCTTTAATGCATCAAGGAATGGTATGCACTTGTCGGTGGCTTTTGAGATAAATAGACTTAATGTTGCAACCTTCCCATTCAAGATTTGCAATTATTTTTTGTTCTTTGGGGCTTGAACTTCTCGTAGGGTAGTTATTTGCTCTGGATTTGCTTCAATGCCCCTACACTTACTATTAATCCTAAGAACTTTCCTGAGGCTACTCCAAAGTGACATTTGAGTGGATTGAGTTTTATTCTATATTTTCGAAGTATTTCAAATATTTCAGCGAGATTATCCAGGTGATTGGCAGCTACTTGCTATTTGACCAACATGTCATCCATGTAAACCTCCATGATTTTCCCGATTCGACGCTTGAACATGGTATTTACCAATCTTTGGTAGGTTGCCCCAACATTTCTTAAACCAAATGGCATTACCCTGTAGCAGTATAGTTCTAGATCGGTAATGAAGCTGGTGTGTTCTTGATCAGGTTCATGCATCAGGATCGGGTTGTACCCTAAGTATGCATCCATGAATGATTGTTATTAATGTCCGCCGTCCCATCCACAAGATGATCAATTCTGGGCAGGGAAGGTATCTTTCGAGCATTCTTTGTTTCATTCCAAGTAGTCAATATAGGTTCTCCACTTCCCATTAAACTTTTTGACTAGCTAGGGCTGCTCTATAGTTGCTATTCAGAAGGTTCATGAATGTGGAGAGTTCTCCCCACGTCCTTCCCTTTTTCCCTTCTTTTAGATTCGCATTATTCTGCAATGTAACATTCTTTGGAGGTGCATCGATCTCCTTCGACCGCCCCGATTCCATTTGCCATTGGGAACTTCATGGTAAGGCACCATTGGGTTAGAGCGGTTCTAACATCTGCTAGGGCAGGCCACCCCAAGAATGCATTATATACAGAAGTTTCATCCACGATTACGAAGGTCTGAATGAGGGTGGCTCTTTGATCACCCTCTCCAAGCTCCACTGGAAAGTCAATTGTCCCTACAGGTTGTTTGGGTTCTCTAGTAAAACCCTGGATTTTTGTTTGGCATGCACATATGATTTTCATGCCAATCTTCATTTGGTCAAAGGTGCATTTGAAAAGAATATTGACAGAACTACCGCTATCGACCAATACTCGTTGGACCATAGCGAGTCTGATTCCAACTGTCACCACCATTGGGTCGAGAGATGGAGCTTCTGTCCCTTCGGTATCTCGATTTCTGAATATAATATCGTTATTTAAAGTTTTCTGCTGCTTAATTGGAGCACCATCTTCGATTATTAGATATGATTCCTTCGGAGCATGCTTTAACGAACGTACATACAGCTCCATCTCTCCCCAACTTCTTTGTGTGGGATGTGGGCTTTCGGATATCATTCCAATGATGAGTCTCTAGTTAGTTCACTTTGATCCCTATTCACTAGTTCCAACTTGATTTCTTCGATCTCTAGGAGCTTGAGGAGCCACGGGATGGTCAGGATTCTATTATTTTCTCACATATTGCTAAAGCATGTTATCCCAAATCGGTTCTTCAATCAAGTTCTTTAGGTGGCAGCATTTGTTTGTGTTATGACCGTGCGTCTCGTGGAAGCGATGGAACTTCCCTGAGCGCTTTTCTTGTTCAGTTGCTTCCTTTATAGGGTTTTTTTTACATTTCTTAGTCCCTTGTGTCGCAAGATAGATGTTTTTTGAAGTATCGTTGAGAGGGGTCTAATCTTCAGGCCTGAAGCCTTTATGGCATTTATTGTTTCTATTTCTCTTACTGGAATTTTGATTCTTCCTTTTTTAATTTTCATCTTTCCTCGTGATTCCTTCAGCAGTTCCGAAATCATTTGTGTTTTGATTCATCGCCACATCACTCTGTCCAACGTTCATTGCGTGCATGCCAGTGTACTTCCTTTCTAGCTCCTACGCCTCCTCCAATCTCAAGTATTGACTTGCTTTGCGATTGAATTCCTTTCTCATAGTGGGTTGCTTTATTTTGATTCACTTTCTGAATTCATTTTCGAGATGAATGGCACGGACCAATGCCATGAAAACCATGTCCTTATTTGGATTGCTCACCTCTGTCACTATGGTATTGAACTGGTTCATGAAAGACTTCAGTGATTCGTTTCGCCCCTTGAATAGTCCAACCGTGGACATCACATCTTTAGGTTGCGTGGTATGGATCCTGAACCAACTGAGGAATCTTGTTGCTAGTTGGTTGAAAGTGGAGATGGATCTCAATGGAAGCCTAGTGAACCACATGGAAGCAATTCCTTCTAGGAAGATGGGAAACATCTACACTTAACAGTATCTGAAGCATTTACTGTGTAACTATACTTGTACAAATGGGGTTTTGGTCTTTTATCCCATCATAGGATGGAATAGTTAGCATCGTGAACTTTTTCGGATATCGCTCATTCAAGATCTCATCAGTAAAGGGAGTCCGACTTGGTGGGGATCCCCACTAATCATCTCTTCTATTTTTACTCCCGTCCATCAATCACATAACCATATCCACGATAAATGCCTTTGATGTTCGGTGGTCCTAGGGACGGCTGTCAGTCACTACACCAAGTGTTTGGCCTTGCAAATGGTCTTGGTGAGTGGACTGAATCCTAGGCTCTTCTGTCTTTGAGAGAACCACTCCCTTGGGATCTCTTTGGCTTTCGGTTGGCCTGACTGGGGCTATTTGGGCATTTTCAGCATTATCAAATGCCTTGGCATTTTCTTCCAAATTATCATTGTTAAATTATTCTCCATCTTCTGAGTCGGAGAGGTCCATGGCTATATCCTCTCGTGGGGTTTTTGCACTTTGGTTCAAGTTCAAAGTTGGTTGCCTTACAACGAGCGGAATACTTGTATTTCCTTCTGCGTTGATTCCCATGGTTCCTGTTGTCACCCTTCTTTGTGGTTGCTTCCTATTTTTGGCATCTGTTTAGGCCTGAAACGTAAGAATATTCTTGTTCTATGACAGCCGCAGGTTCAGCCATAGTTCTTGGAGAATGATTTGACTATAAGGTTAAGAGGGCATTGAGCTTATCCATTAGAGCTCTCCGACTGCTTTCCATTTTTCGATTGATTTTGTTAACCATTTTGTTCAACTCGTCTCTTTTAACGACTTTGCATTGATTGGAGGATGCTGGCACCTGATCTCCTATGTTAGCACCATTTACTTCAGTTTGCTGATGATTCATATCTTCTCCAGCTACTACTGCCTCTATGGACCTTCCAGAGGTAGTTCTCTTCCTTCCCGAAGCCATTGATTCCAAGCAACAGATTTTTCAAGCAAAGTTTGAGGTTCTACTTTTGGACTTATCTGATCCAAAGTAGATAGTTGGACTGAACCCTGAGTTGAGTTCTAGGTGAAAGCACCAAAATGTTAACCCAAACAATGGATCAACATCTTGGATTGAGTGTAAAAGCACTAGACCTATTCTTAAAGAGCAATAATATAGAGAATAAATGTAAAAGAGCAGAAATAGGAAGAAGACAAGAAGATTTTTATAGTGGTTTAGCTAATAATGAAGCATACGTCCACTTTATAGTTTTTTATTATTGATTGATTGGTGTTACAGAGTTAATTGAATTACAATGTTCTTGAATATCCCTAGTTAGATCAAGTCTCCAATGTTAGAGTAAACTAGAGAATCACAGTGAACCCTTTGGATAACCATTGTGAGGAAGAAGAGGAGCGAAGAAAGCTTTCTACAGAGTTTCAGCAACCAGTTTGGAAGATCCGCTTTACATTGTAGGCAGGAGAGTATTTATGGAGGTTGGAGGGCTACAGGGCCAAGTCCATTCGCCAATTGCTTGCTGATACTCGTAAGAAGATGCGTTGAAGATGGCACCACGATCCGAGACAAAACGATGGATCGCTGGTGATCCATAGATCAAGCTCGAAGGCAACCCAACACCTTAGTACTTCCCTTTGCTCCATTCCACAAGAGTCACAGCGAATTGATGACGTATGGATCGATGGCAATCCATAGAATATGGATTGCCGGTGATCCACTTACTTAGCTTATTTAGGGTAGCGATCCATTCTCTTAGAGTATTTCTCTTTCTTTTTTCTCGACTTCTTTTGGCTCCTTGTTCTAGTCCCTTCAGTTGGCTTTTGAGCTATTCTGACTCGATGAAGTTGTTCTGACTCCTTCTGGATTCTGCTGGGTTAAAAACCTAAATAACAACTACCCATCAATTTTTCCTTGAAAACATTTCTTCCAAATTAATTTAACCCTTTAAATCATACTTAAACAAGGAAAATATACTTTTTCTTTAATCAAATCTATTTGCCATGATATATGCTTTACACAAAACATTTTTGATGAAAACCCTCGAAACCCATGTTTAAATGCTTTCAACAACTTATTTTGAAACCTTTGAAAGTACCCCTTTCGAAACACGTTAACTACTTTACCTTGAAACTCTAGGCCGAAAGGCCAAAACATACCTTTTGAAAACATTTATAATAAACCTTTCGAAACTACTGACTGTGTCCTTTTGAAAGCTTTATAGAACCTTAGACATCCTCTTTTCAAAAAAATTCAAACTTGCCTTTCGAAAGCATTGTAAACCTTTCATTCAATTTCTAAAAGTAAACCTTTCGAAAACATTTAGGAACCTGCCCTTCGAAGCCTTCATTAGATACATTTCGAAAGCATTAAAGTCCTTCACTTAAAACAAAACTTTCAAAAACATTAGGTTCAATTAAAAATTTATGGAACATAATTTCGAAACTATTGAAAACCACTACTTTCGAAACCTTTGGTATTAACATTAAATATATCAAAGGGTCTTAAAAGAACTGGGACGAAAGCATCTCTTTCGAAAGCATTATCTTAAATACAAGAGAGTGGATGGTATCGAAACCACCCATTCGAAAGCATGGAGTAGCGATCTTTGAGTTTAAAGCAAAAGAACCCTTTCGAAGGCATTACTTCAAAAGGTTAAATGCAGTAGCATAAGTTTCGACCCCATTGAAATCTTTATTTAAAAACAAAAGGCGGCAACCTCTTTCAAAAGCCTTTTAAAAAAATAATTGACCAAGTCGAAAGCTAGTCCCTTCGAAAGCTTCGTTTGTAACCAAAATAGTTCTAAGTTTTAAAGAGCTACTTCTACCCCTTCGAAAGCTTGTTTCGACTCCATACCTTTCACCTAACTTTAATCGGCTATGTACCGAAGCTAATACCATGTGTACTAGTTTTGACCTGGTTGGAGGAGGCAGTATAGAGTTGAAAGGTGTCTGCTATAAGTGGTGAAGCAGTAAATCTTTATAAAACTAAATTTTAACTTTTTAAAGCAACTTCTTTCCAACTAATTTTCCTTATTTGTCAACATATAAATGGTTGCCTGGAGGGCACTTCCAAGTGAGAAGTGCTATATAAAAGGTAAAATGTAGTCTTGAGCCTCATAAATCGGGAATAACTAAAATTAGAGAGATGCAGCAGCGTTAAGTGGGTCGGTGTAACACACCTAATTTTTAATAACATTATTCAAGAAATTTAATTAGATAAATTAAATAGAATAATGTAAATATTAAATGATAAGAGGATTGAGATTTTAATGAATACTTAGAGGCTGTGCATAATTAATTAATTAGATGGGCTCGACAATGGCTTATGGGCTAAATAATTTACACTAGGGCATATTGCGAATCCGCACCTAAATCCCATAACCCTTATATATCCACAGCTTGCCATCCATTCATCTTCATTTTTCTCATTTTCACAAAACTTAAAAACACAAATATAAGAAGAGGAGCCGGCCAATAACAAAGAAAGAAAAGAGTAATTCGATCAAGCTAAGGAATTAAAGCAAGGGGAACTAATCACAATCTTAATCTAATCTCCTTATTTTAATCGAGGTGAATAATAATTTATACCATCTCTGTTTTGTTTTATGACAATATGTTTTCGAATTTAAGATTAAATTCATTTTTGTGATGCTTTGAATGATGATATGCTTGAATTATAATTTGTTTGATTTAAACAAGATTTTTAAAATGGGGATTTATGCAGTTTTAGGGAAAAACTGATTGTAAATGATCTTTGAATGCCATGGAAAAAATTTATATTACGTAAAACATGATTTTGGAGTGGGTTTTAATTTTGATAATTTTCCAAGCTATGAAAGGATTATTATGAATTTTCAAAGGAAAATATGGTTAATTGGGTTTAGAAATTTATTTCAAAAATTATACGGAGAATTTGAGTCTGAAATTTAGATATGTTGATAACAAATTAAAAGTGAATTTCTATCATTTTTGGGGATTTTTCCTAAGTGATTTGCTATGAAAATTAAATTATTTTAGAAGAAGGATATATTTGCATTATTGGTTTTGCTTAATGGAAGGGCTTGTTTGCTAAATTAATCTTGATTTAGATATGGAATTATGCGGCAATTAATTTGAGAAAGAATTTGAAAAGTTAACGCAACCAATTAAAAGTTTACAACTAGGCGGTTTAGTTATAAAATAATTGCTTTTATTGTATTTAATTCAGCCTTTACCCAAAAACGTATGTTCCGCCACATTCAGAACTTCTTTTCGACCCTATGCTTCTGCCTCGACCAAGTCAAAACCACCCCAGTCGAGACCAACCCATGCCGAAACTAATACACAAGGCATCAAAGAGATTGGTGTGTAGTGGATTGGAAAAGAGGCGGAAGGCATAATGTTGAAAGCATAGCTTCCGGTAGGGTTGAAACCTTAGTTTTACTTTCAAATGAAAAAGCGTCTGCCTTATTTTATTAAAATTTCTGAAGGAGTCAAAACTTATGCTTTCGAAAGGGTTGTCTAATAGCTTTTGAAGGGGTTATCATTTTATGTTTTAAAAGTATATGCTTTCGAATGGGTTCTTTTATTCATAAAATGATGCTTTCGAAAGTACTAGTTCCGACTAAGTCAAAACCCAGCCGTTGCTCTTTTTCCTTTTGAGTGTATTAAAGTCATCAATGCTTTCGAAGGGTATCTTTTGTTTTTAATGATGAACTAAGCCACTTTCTAAATTCTTTCGAAAGGATTCAAGGGTTTTAAAGGCAATGGCTTCGAAAGGGGGTTTCGATGCTATCCTTCAATGTTTTACTTAAAGGTTTTGAAGCTTTCAAAAGGATGGTGCCGATGCCATCAAAAAAGGGGTTACCATTATATGATGATTAAATTCTTCAAAAAAGGTACTCTCGTATATATTCACTTTGACCCAAAAGATGTTTTTAAAGCAAAACCCAATGGTTTCGAAATGGGCATTTTCATTGGTTTCAAAGCCATGTTTCCAAAGACTATTAAGTAATGTTTTGATACTTTCAAAAGGTTTATTTTGGTTTCAAAATAGATGATTAATGAGCTTCAAAAGGTTTATATGATATGTTTTTAAAAGAAATTTTCTATGCTTTCGAAGGAGGTTATCTAGAGGTTTCGAAAGTGATGTTTTAAGGTTTCGAAAGCCTTAATTTTCAAAACAAATAACCTAAACTCATTTTAAAGAAAACCCTGGCATAAATAAAGTATTTTGAAATGGAGTTTTTGAAGAAGTTTTCCTTGATTAACGGGTTAAAGGGATTAACCAAGTTTTATATAAAATTATTTCAAGGATATTAAACCATAAGGGTTAGTATTATTATGTTTGCTTCATCATATATGTATTCGAATATATTCACATTATAAATGGTACCTTAAGGAAGGGCAAAATAACCAGCTAAGTTGACCCAATAGTGAATATAAATTAAATTAACTCCTGAATGAGTAGAATTGCATCTGTGAGGCCAGGAAGACTAGAGTATCGGATGCTAACATATTAAATGAAGATATTGGTAGGGGCCAATAGGTTCACGCTAAGCCCATGAAAACTGTGCATAGGAAAAGATATTGGTAGGGGCCAATAGGTTCATAGTAAGCCCATGAAAACTATATATAAATGAAGATGTCATGAAGACAGGTTCATAGTTAGCCCATGAAAACTACGATTTGATATTGGCAGGGGCTAATAGGTTTGTAGTTAGCCCATGAAAACTATATCTAGATTAAGATAACGAAGGATGTTAATAGGTTCCTGGTGAACCAATGAAAACCACGATAAGAGAAAAGATATTGGAGTTTCCAATTAGTTCATGGGTGGTTTAGGGAGAGCCCATGAAATAGTAAAGATATTGGCAGGGGCCAATAGGTTTTTAGTGATCGCATAACCACTATGAAAATGGACTGGGAGTCTATAAACATTAATTGGGTTATTAGTCAGCCATGAAAACTAATAGGTAATAGCGACCCTAGAAACTATAACTGAGACAGATAGTCAAAAAATGAATAGGGATGGGTAATCCTGAATTGATTTACTTGTTTTTCATGTCATCATATTATTTTGAGGTATTTTAACCGTTGTGGATGCAGGAGCACATTATATGGTTTTATGAAGGTCTTAGGATACTAGGGAGAGAAAAACTCATTCCGTTAAGCGATTAGTCCTATCGGATATCTAAATGGTTTGAGATATTAGATTATTATTCATACCAGGCTTTTTGTTTGACTCAAAGTTTATGTTTTCCCCTTAAACTCTCGGGTACTCAATTTGGTTTGAGAGTTGAATTTTTCAGGCACCCCTTTAGACGAACAAGCTTCCGAAGACGTGCAAGAGGCATAATGGCTATCTAGAGTGCTCGTTTATTTCGATTTCGCTGTGTTGTTATTGAAAAGGCAAAGTTGTTAAATTGCCTATATATACTCTGATCATCCAAGGGGGCATGTTCATATGTCGCTCTTGGCGTACGTTGTAATAAATATATTTTCTCTAAACGTGGTTCTCGTAGTGGGATTATGTAATGAATTTGAAATGCTTTGAAATGGAATGTGGAACTTGTTTGATGTTTTAATTTTTTTCCATATTTATGTGTTTCTGTGTATCAATGTATCTAACATTACCGTATTTAGTTGCCGAGGATTAATAACCACGGATGACTGCAGCATCCATAGCCATTAGTTTTGGGCCTCCAAGAAAGGGATGTTACAAGTTGGTATCAGAGCATGGGTTTATGAAATTTGAAAGAAATTTAAACCTAAAAGATTTTCAAACATAATCCAATGAATTGGAAAATAAGATCGGGGTTTGGGTTAATGCTATAGTAACGTATTTATGTATATATAAGTATGTTTTCCCTCTCTCTTAGACCGTTCTTTTATATCTTACTAAGGCTCGTATGCAAATTTACGAGAAAGAATATATGGAAGCAGGAAATCGAAGAGGAAATCTAGGTGGAGGAAACATCATATCTAATGGAAATATTCGACCTAATACTAGGAGGAACCAAGGTCGACAAGCAAATGCCAACCAAAATGCAGATGTCAATGTAGGTGCTGGAAATCCACAAGTAGATATGGGGGGTGTATCAGTTCTTCGTCAATATAATACAAGCAGGACTGCTAGTGTTGCTGGAAATATTGGAGGAGCTAATCCTGTGTCTTTAGTTGGGAATAATTATGCTCAGTTGAGCAAAGATTGCACCAGTCTTAGTGGGAAGCCATCTATGGTAATGGAGGATGCTATAGAAGTTGAGGATTGGTTGTTACATTACGAGAGAATATTTACTGATTTAGGTTTGAATGATGTGCAAAAGAGGAGTTTGGCCTCTAGGTAGTTGCAAGGGGAAACACTTTATTGGTGGAATAGTGTTACTGCTAGGGTTTGAAGAAGGAGTTGGCTTCGGCAAATTTTAAAGGGAGATTTAAACAAAGGTTTTTATCTGAAGTTGCTAATTCAGCATTGCTGCGAAGGTTTGTGGATATGGTGCAGGGAGAGATGTCAGTAATCGAGTATGCTACTAAGTTTTATGAGCTGTCCCGATATGGACATGCTACTATAGACACTAACATCAGAAGAAACGTAAGGTTCATTCAGGGATTGAGACCTAAGCTTGCTAGGGCGACTTTGACACATATCCGTGATCCTTGTAATGTGGTTGTGGAGATGGAAATCCGCCATAAAGAGATTCTTGTTATTTGTGCAAGAGAGAAGCCAGTTGAAACCCAGGGTTCTAATGAAAAGAAAAGAATATTCTTTAAGAAGAAGGGAGCCAAAAGGAAGATGCTACCAAGAAGGCAAAGGCTGATTTAGTTTGCTTTAAGTGTGACAAGAAGGGCCATTATGGAAATAAGTGTCGGTCAGGCAAGGGAAAAAAAGGTTGCAAATAATAAGAATGTGAGGTGTTTTAACTGTGGTCTAGTTAGGCATTATAAGAACCAGTGTCCAAAGCCAGTCGGGGTACACAAGGGAAAGGTTTTTGCTGTTGGACCATTATCTGCTAAGAGAACTACAGCTGAAAAGGGAAAGACTGTGATGGAAGGTGCGTTTTTGATTAAGAGTATACCAGTTAGGATACTATTTGATATTGTTGATCACATTCATTTATATCCCAATGTTTGGTTGATAGGTTATGCTTAGAACCCACATACCTTGTTACTTCCTTAAGGGTTGCGAATCCAATAGGAGGGTACGAAACTCTAAGGATGAGATGTGACCGGTTAGAACTTGATTTATTAGGTCATAAGTTTGCATGCAGTCTGTATGTTTTTGATTTCATAGATTTCGAAATCATTTTAGGTATGGATTAGTTGAGTAAGTAAGAGGCTAGGATATTTTGCTAGGATGGGGAGATATCACTAAGACACTCTGATAGTCATAACCGAATTATATTCTCAGTAAAGAATTCTGACCGAAGTAGTTGAAGTGGGAGAAAAGCTAAATCAGGTTCGAGTAGCAAGAGAGTTTGCAGATGTCTTTGAGCCGGTCACAGGACTACCACCGAAATGAGCTATTGAGTTTCAAATAGATCTTGTGCTAGGAGCTAAAATTGTAAGTAGACCATCTAGCGGGATGACACTGACCAAGATGAAGGAATTGATGGTGTAGCTAATGGATCTAGAAGGAAGGAATTTAATTAAACCAAGCAGTCCGCCTTGGGAAGCGGCCGTGATGTTCGTGGACAAACCAGATGGGTCGTTAAGGATGTGTATCGACCATCGTAAGTTGAATGAGAGAACGATTAAGAATTAGTATTCCTTGCCGAGAATAGATGATCTATTTGATCATTTGTGTGGAGCCAGAGTGTTTTTCCAGTTGGAATTGGCGATAGGTTTCCATCAGTTAAGAGTGGCAGGGGACAGCATTCCTTTGACAGCATTTCAGACTAGGTATGGTTAGTACGACTAGTTAGTAATACCATTCGGGCTAACGAATGCACTTACTTTCTTCGTTGATCCGATAACCAAAATTTTCAAAAGTATTTAGATAGGTTAGTTTCGGTATTTATCGATGATATTTTGGTATACTCTAAAGATGAAAGAGAGCATGAAGATCGTCTTAGAGTTGTGCTTGAGATGCTGAGGCAGCATCAGCTAAAAGCGAAGTTTTTCGAGTGTCATTTTTGGAAGAAAAAGGTTAAGTTTCTTGGTCACGTGGTTTTAGAGAAAGAGTTTTCAGTCTATCCAGATAAGATCGAAGCTATAAACAATTGGAAGAGACCAGAGATGGTGACTAAGATTAAAAAAATTCTTGGACTTGCTGGCTATTACCAAAGTTTCATTAAGGATTTCTCGTGGATAGCAGTGCCTTTAACTATGCTAATCAGGAAGGAGGTGAAGTTTGTTTGGTCCAACAAATGTGAGGAAGCATTCTTTAAGGTAAAGCATTTGTTGACTAATGCACCTGTGTTATAGTTCCAGACGGAAACCAAGGGTTAGTTGTGTATACCGATGCGTGTGGTACTGGATTGAGAGCTATATTGATGCAGAAGGGTAAAGTTATTGCCTATGCTTCATGATAGCTTAGACCGCATGAAGTGACATGTCCTACTCATGATTTGAAGTTGGCTGCGGTGATCTTCGCATTGAAGATTTGGAGGCATTATCTCTTAGAGTCGAGATTTGATCTATAGACGGATCAAGTCTGTAAGATACTTATTCTCTCAGAAGGAGTTGAATATGAGACAGCAGAGGTGGCTGAAGTTTTCGACAGCTTTTGATTTCGGTATAGAGCATACACAAGGGAAAGGTAATAAAGTAGTGGATGCTCTTAGCAGAAGACATCTGAATGTGGTGTTAGCTATGTTAACAAAGTGGAAGAATTTAGAAGCTTTGACTACCTATAGTGTGAAGTTAAGATCGACTGCTAGTTTCAGTCAGAGTACTGCCATATTGTCATGTTTGGAAGTTCGACCAGTGTTGATCAAGAAAATTGCTACTAAGCAGAGGGAGGATCTATTATTAGCCGAGAAGGTCAAAAGGCTTGAAGTTGGAACTGAGATTGATGACTTGAAAGACTTTAGTCTTTCCTGGAGGTGATGGTTGAGAAAGAAAGGACGATTATGTGTTCCATATGTTGAGAACTTGAGGAAATAAGTTCTTGAAGAATGTTATCGATCTAAGTTTATGATTCATCTTGGAGGGACCAAGATGTATCAAGATACGAGCAGGAGCTTTTATTGGGAAGGTATGAAGAGGGATGTTGTCTTGTGGGTAGGCAATGTGCAAACTATCAGCAAGTGAAAGCCAAACATCAGAAGCCAAGTGGATTGCCTCAACCTCTAGAGATTCCAGTTTGGAAATGGGATTCGATATCCATGGATTTTATAGACGGGTTGTCAAGGTCAAATAGGGGAAATGAAAATATATGGGTCGTAGTGTATAGATTGACCAAGAGTGCCCATTTTATTTTAGTAAAGTCAACCAGGACGGCACCTGTTTTAGCTAAATTGTTCATGAAGAACATCGTTAGACATCATGGAGTTCCTAGTAGCATAGTCAGTGACATAGATGCTTTGTTCACTAGTGAATTCTGGAAGAGACTATAGGATGTGTTGAGCACTAAGCTCAAGATGGTTATTGCATATCACCTACATTTGGTTTTAGTAAGGTTTTATGTATTGGACTTTGGTGGATTTTGGAAAGATCACCTACATTTGGTTGAGTTTTCCTATAATAATAGTTATCAGACTAGTATAGGAATGACGCGTTTTGAAGCTATGTATGGAAGGCCATGCAAATCATCAGCATGTTGGTCGAAGACTGAAGACAGATTGGTCTTAAGTCTAGATTTAGTTAGTGAGGTGTCAGAGAAAATTGAGTTGATCTGAGAAAGGATAAAGGAAGCTCAGTCCAGACAGAAAAGTTACGCAGATAAGAGGTGTAAAGACCTAGAGTTCTCAGTTGGAGATATGGTTTTCATTAAGGTACCACCAATGAAGGGTGTGGTACGGTTTGAAAGGTCAGCGAAACTGGCACCGAGATATGTTGTTCCATTCTAGATTATAGAGACGATTGGAATGCTCGCATACAGAGTAGAATTGCCAAGTTGTATGACAGGTGTCCATAATGTATTTCATGTGTCTCATCTTCGCAAGTATGTGCATGATCCAGAGACTACTATTCCTCCAACAGGTTTGGAAGATTTGGTAGTAGAGCCTAATTTGACATTTGTTGGACAACCAGTTTGGGTTGTGGCAAGAGATGAGGAAAGATTGAGGAACAAGACAGTCGACTTGGTAAAAGTTCTGTGGAGCGACAATGAAAAGGACTGTACTTGGGAGACAGATGACAGGAATAGAGATACTTATCCTGATCTACTTTAAGGGTATTTTTAATTAAATTTATATAGATAATTACTAGTTAAGTAGGCTAGTATGGTTGGAAGGAGTGGTTACAGATGATTGCTATGTTTAGTATATAGTCCTTACGGAATTTTGAGCACGAAATTCTTTAAGGAGGGGAGCATATAACACCATAATTTTTAATAACATTATCTAGAAGATTTAATTAGATAAAGTAAATAGAATAATGTAAATATTAAGTGATAAGGGGATTGAGATTTGAATAAATACTTAGGGGCCGTGCTTAATTAATTAATTAGATGAGATCAAGAATGGCTTATAGGCTAAATAATTTGCGCAAGGACACATTGGGAATTTGCCGCACCTAGATCCCATAACCCTTATATATCCACGGCTTGCCATCCATTCATGTTCATTTCTCATTTTCACAAAACTTAAAAACACAAATATAAGAAGAGGAGCCAGCCATTAACAAAGAAACAAAAGAGGAATTCGATCAAGCTAAGGAATTAAAGAAAGGGAAATTAATGACAATCTTAATCTAATCTCATTATCTTAATCGAGGTGAATCATAATTTATACCATCTTTATTTTTTTATGATCGTATGTTTTTGAATTTAAGATTAAATTCGTTTTTATGATGTCTTGGATGATGATATGCTTGAATTATAATTTGTTTGATTTAAATAAGATTGTTAAAATGGGGATTTATGCGGTTTTAGGGCAAAACCTATTGTAAATGATCTTTGAATGCCATGAAAAAAATTTATGTTATGTAAAACATAATTTTGGAGTTGGGTTTTAATTTTGATAATTTTCCAAGCTATGAAAATATTATTATGAATTTTCAAAGCAAAATATGGTTAATTGGGTTTAGAAATTTATTTCAGAAATTATACGAAGAATTTGGGTCTAAAATTTAGATGTGTTAGAGAACATATTAAAAATGAAATTCTATGATTTTTGGGGATTTTTTCTAAGTGATTTGTTATGGAAAATAAATTATTTTAGGAGAAGGACTTATTTGCATTATTGGTTTTGCTTAATAGAAGGGCTTATTTGCCCTTAATTTAAATACGGAATTATGCGACAGTTAATTTAAGAAAGTATACGAAAAGTTAAGGCAACCAATTAAAAGTTTACAACTAGGCAGGTTAGTTATAAAATAATTGCTTTTATTGGCTTTAATTCAGCCTTCACCTAGAAAAGTATGTTCCGCCTCTTTTAGAAGCTGTTTTTCGACCCTATGCTTCCTCCTTGACCAAGTCGAAACCATCCCAGTCGAGACCAACCCATTTCGCAACCAATATACAAGGCATCAATGAGACTGTTGTGTGATGGATTGAAAAATAGGCGGAAGGCATAATGTCAAAAGCATAGCTTCCGATGGGGTCGAAACATTAGTTTTACTTTCAAATGAAAAACTGCCTGCCTTGTTTTAATAAAGCTTTTGAAGGAGTCGAAACATATGCTTTCGAAAGGGATTATCTAATAGCTTTCGAAGGGTTTTCCATTTTATGTTTTAAAAGTATATGCTTTCAAATGGGTATTTTATTTATAAAATGATGCTTTCGAAAGTAGTGGTTCCAACTAAGTTAAAACCTAGCCGCTGCTCTTTTTCCTTTCGAGTGTATTAAAGTTATCGATGTTTTCGAAGGGTATCTTTTGTTTTTAAAGATGAACTAAGCCACTTTCAAAATTCTTTCGAAAGGATTCAAGGGTTTCGAATGCAGTGGGCTTCGAAAGGGGGTTTCAATGTTATCCTTTAATGTTTTACTTTAAGGTTTTGAAGCTTTCAAAAGGATGGTGCCGACGCCATCAAGCTTTAGCTAGACAATTTTATATGATGATTAAAGGTTTCAAAAGAGGTACTTTCGTATATATTCACTTTGACCCAAAAAATGTTTTTAAAGAAAAACCCAATGGTTTTGAAAGGAGTACTTGCATTGGTTTCGAAGCTATGTTTCTAAGGACAATTAAGTAATATCTTGACACTTTCGAAAGGTATATTTTGGTTTCGAAAGAGATGATTAATGAGTTTCGCAAGGTTTATATGCAATGTTTTGAAAAGAAGTTTTCTATGCTTTCGAAGGAGGTTATCCAAAGGTTTCGAAAGTGATGTTTTAAGGTTTCGAAAGCCTTAGTTTTCAAAACAAATAACGCAAACTCATTTTAAAGGAAAACCATGACATAAATAAAGTATTTTGAAATGGATTTTGTGAAGAAGTTTTCCTTCATTAATGGGTTAAAGTGATTACCCAAGTTTTATATAAAATGATTTTAAGGATGTTAAACCACAGGTGTTGGTATTATTATGTTTGCTTCTTCATATATGTATTTGAATATATTCACATTATAATGAAACCATAACGGTACCTTGGGGAAGGGTAGAATAACAAGCTAGGTTGACCTAGTAGCGAATATAAATTAAATTAACTCCTGAATGTGTAGAATTGCATCTAGGAAGTCAGGAAGACCACAACATGGAATGCTAAATACTAAAATGAGATATTTGCAGGGGCCAATATGTTTACAGTAATCCCATGAAAATTGTGTATAGGAAAAGGTATTGGCAAGGGCCAATGGATTCATAGTAAGCCTATGAAAACTATGTATATATGAAGATGATGGGAAGGCAGGTTCATAGTTAGCCCATGAAGATCATGATTTGGTATTGGTAGGGGTCAATCTGTTTGTAGTTAACCCATGAAAACTATATTTTGATTATGATATTGACAGAAGTCAATAGATTCCTAGTCAACCCATGAAAATTAGGATAAGAGAAAAGATATTGGAGTTACCAATAGGTTCGTGGAGAACCCATAAAACAGTAAAGATATTAGCAGGGGCTAATAGGTTCTTAATGATCCCATAGAAACCATGAAACTGGACAGGGTGTCCATAAACATTAATCAGGTTATTTGTAAGCCATGAAAACTAATAGGTTAATAGTGACCCTATAAACTATAACTGAGACAGATAGTCAAAAATGATTGAGGATGGGTAATCCTGAATTGATTTTTTTTGCATATCATCATATTATTTTGAGATTTTTTTAACCATTATGGATGTAGAAGCATAATATATGGTTTTATAAAGGTTTTAGGATACTAATGAGGGGAAAAACCATTCCGCTATGCAGTTTGGTCTCACTAGATATTTAAATGGTATGAGATGGTAGGTTATTAGTCATACTAGGCTTTATGTCTGACTCAAAGTTTATGTTTTTCCCTTAAACCCTCGGGTACTCAATTCATTTTGAGTAGTTTAAGAGTTATGGTTTTCAAGTACCTCTTTAGACGAATAGGCTTCCGGGACGTGCAGGAGGCATGATAGCTATCTAAAGCTCTCTTTTATTTAGATTCTGCTATGTTCTTATTGAAAAGGCAAAGTTGTTAAATTGCCTATATATACTCTAATCATCCAAGGGGGCATGTAACGACCTGATATTTTCAACCATTCGCATCCTCACATGTCGGATTTGAATTGCTCAAAATATCATATTGTTAATTTAAATTTGGCAAAACTCCGCATACACAGTAAATAAATAAATCAAAAAATCACAAACACGGAGTATTACAATAATAAGCAGTGGAATAGATAAATAGTAATTCATGAAGCCACTATAAAAGACAACAGAGTTGAAATAAAATACAACATAATATCTCAAATACAAAGCAGTCTCAAATACAATCAGATGACAAGTCTGAACCAACAATCTGGATAGCTGAAAGCTGAATAGATATAGATGGGTCTCCAGATGAAGCTCCAACTCCAAAGGTGGGTCTCAAATACTGTGTCACTCAGTGTGACCTGAGCGTAAAGCAAAAAAAAAACACAAAATACTTGAATCAAGATTAACATTCTTATATCAATAAATTCAACTCAAGTGAAATGCCAACTGAAATACAAGTAACTTAAAGGATGTTTGGGATTTCCATCATCTAAGGATCTGTGGAACTATCTACTATATATACGCTATTATAATATGTCTACAATAAAGTAAAAGTATTAAAATAGCGTTAAGGCATTACCCATATCCCCCTTAACACATTTTATATATTCCCGTAGTCTATACAATGTTGTACGCTCCTTCGTAAACTTGAGATTTACCCAGAGGACATCACATAGGTACGGTACAAAACAAACTTGTAGAAGGCGCGATAGGGCATGCGACAAGGCACTTGTGGCAATGCCAAGGTTGATATACCATTTGCGGATCCGGACTGGTGGTAACGCATAGAGCTACTACCACCCACCTCGTGACACACTCCCAAATCAAAGGTGCACCTAATCAAATCACAATAGCAATAGAATGGTATCGAAGAAATGTGTCCGATAGGAGGAATGACCTCACTTGGCCCAGCATGGCTCCTGTTTAAGGCGCATAAAGCTGACTCACGGGAGTCAGGGTCACGTAAATACCATACAAAATCATCACCAAACCATCCTACTTCATTCTGGAATCTCCACCGCGTACACAGTTGTTAAAGTGGCTTTCGGTATTGGTAGAGAGTATGACAATATCCGATCCCGGTCTCTTTAAGAACAAAACGTTATTATAACACCGCGGTCATTTCAAAATAGTTTACAATTCAAAACCAAAATATCATTTTCAGTTTCAAACCATATCAATACGATATTATTTCCATTTCAAATACATCCATTTTCAAAAATCATATCACTTTCAAAGTTATAGCACTTTCGAAACGAAAACGTTTGAATTAATAACACTTTGAAATCATAATACTTTGGAAATCATAACTTTGAAACCATAACTTCCACCACTTAAATAGTTTAGGTATTAATAATAATATATAACAAAATAGTTTTATAAAATAATGTATATCAAAATAGTTTATATTAAAATGGTTTCTATTAAAATAGTTTATATTAAAATAATTTATAAAGTAAAATATAATTTAGAAATACTTTATATAATAAAATAGTTTCCTCAAATTTCACAAATCGATTCAAATCAACTCGAATTCCAAAATTCCAATTTAATTCAATCTTAATTCTTCAACTTTGATTCAATTCAGTTTCTCAATTCGAAATAATGAAATGATGATGAAATGTAATTACATTCTAGTTATTTTTCTCAATAATAAAACATAAATTTTAATTTCTTCCCCTACCAACTACCAAAATCTTATTTAATTTAATATTTTTAATTATCGAAAATTATGGGTCATTACACTCTCCCCTACTAAAAACTTTTCATCCTCGAAAAGGAATATGAGGAATTAAGAAACTAATATATTTTATTCAAAGCATTCCATTTATAAACAACTAATTTACATAATTAAGTATTTTAAATAAAATATACGAATTAATAAACAATTAAATCTTCACATTCAAGTTTAATACAAGTGTGAAAATATTTTCACTTTCACAAAATTTTCTAAGTCAAAAATTCACGTAAAATTTCCACTGAGTCTCCTTTGTACGGATAAGTCCAGGAATAATAATAATATCAATAATTCAATATATATCATATTTCAAAAATAAGATATCCCAAACCACGGGAAAAATAGTATAATATCATTATAGAATCGTAATTCGGAAATGTACCTATTTGTTGGGCAAACAACTTTATTTATGAAACCAAAAGCAGTTGTTGTTGCTTCCATAATCTGTATTTTACTTGTATAATCCAAAATAGTGAGAATTATGTAAAAGAGAAATATTTAGTTGCTTTAATTTATAATAAAAACAAAACAAAGTAACAATAATCATATGCAAATAAAACAGTACAACAAATACATCCATAATAATCAAACTAATGGTTTGTTCAGGTTCGAAAACTTCTCATCGTTCAAGGGTGACAAATAAACTATCAAGTGTACCCTAGGCTAAATAGCCTTAGACAATTACTTAATAGATTATTTATACATCCTTACAAAGTTAGAAATATCCTTTCCCAAACATCCCATAAGCCAAAACAACCAAAATTTCAAATATTATTTAAGTTTATTCTTGTAAATTTCCTTTCACATCATTTACTATTCATTTGTTTTCATTCATTCATACAATGATTATTTTCATTGATTTACATTCATTTACTTACATATGTTATTTCCATTCAATTATTTAGATTATCCTAATTATTTCTTAAAATATTACGTAAGTTTCTTAACAAATTTAATTCACCATTATTATTTCTTTTTCATATTTTATTTCTTTCATATATAGTATTATTGAATATTACATATATTTCTGAATCATTTCACATTCTCTGAAGTTATAATCATTTAATTAATGTAGTATTCATTTTTATTACTCATTTTAATTATAAATTACTTCAAACATTAACTTAAGTTTATAATCATTTAATTACAATATTCACTTTTTCTACTAAACTTAATCAGTAGAATTTCAAATTTTAACTTAAGTTTATAATATTTTTGTCACATCAAATTCTTTTTATAGAAATAATTTTATCTGAACACTTTCATTACTTAAGTTTTACTTGTACAATATTTTATTACATATTCCTATTTAACGTTACAACTTTTTAAACAATTCTGGTAAGTTATATATATGTGTGTGTGTGTATTTTGAGAATGTAATTGAATGTTACACCAGTTTGTCTTATTCATTTAGTTAGCAAAAGTTCAATATTTCATATCTTCTAATTTACAAGTTACAATTTTCTAATTTCTTGTATATTTTATTAATTACTTAGCATCTAATTTCTTATTTTCCTTTCTAGAAGTTTCCAACTAATAAAATGGTTAAGATTTCATTCATTACAATAATTGAAACTACTAATTATCAAAAAGTTTTAAGAACTAAATTACGGGTTTCTTTGCAAATCAAATATATATATATATACACACACACACACATTCATAACTTTCATATATGTCAAATCGTATTTAGAAAATAAAATAAATTTTTTTTATCAAAAGAAATATGCATTAAAGCTACTACAACAGTCTTCCCACTTTTGAAACTCAAAGATGAACGTCGATGATGCATGTACTCATCACCGACATTATTTTCCAGCGATAGAGAGGGGAGTACATAACTTATTTCCTTTAAAAAATTCTTTAAGCCACTTTCTTTCAAATCACATTGAAAATATTTCTATCTGAAAATACTTCCAAATAATACTAATATTATATTCCAAAATCTTTTGAAAACAAATTTCAAAATCCCGGACTTAAGTCCTCTATCTCCGATTTATATTTACTTTATTTGTAAATTCTATTCAGCAACCAATATTTATAAAATTTCACTTCCTAACGAACAAACATATCACGCACAACTAATCCATTTATAAAGTTATCCTTTTATATACAAAATATATACTAGGTAAAATTATTTCATTTACCCATTCAAAACAAATATTATGTCGATCTGCACTATTAAGTACTTAGAAATTCCTATCGATGCCATAACGTCTCATGTACCGAACAGAATTTATAAATACTCAACAGATCAAATTAATACAATATAAAATATTTTTATAACACTAACAAGTACACTCTCTCATATATGCACTCAAACAACTCATCCTAGGGTATTACTACCCTATCTCTATTGAGTCAGACCACACAAAGCTAAGGTTATCGCCAAACCTAAGCTTCGATACCAAATGTAACGACCCGCCTTTTTAGACAGTTTAAATCGACAAAAAACCATATATGTTGATTCCAAACCATTCAAATGGGAGGATTGTTATGGGGTAAATAAGAAAAAGAGAGAAAGAATACACCAAAATACAGAATCTCACAACAAAATGACAAAATATAATAATCAAATAAACAGTTCATGAAGCTGTTTTACAAATACATTTGTTTACACTTTAGAACACAATCAGAGTTATACATACACATGAATAAATAAAAATGCAACGGAATAACATGATCCAGTGTAATAAATAAAATAAATAGTAGACTAATCTCCGTCTTCATCCTCTAAATAAAATGGTCTTTGAAAGCTCACACTGACCCGAGCATAATGAAAAGACAAAACATTCGAGTAAGAACTAAAAGATCATATGTAGTTAAATCAATAGTAAATAAACATGAGTGTAACGGCTTCAAAGATGTTTACGGGGTTTTAAATCTCTTATCTAATGTATAACGTGTGTGCAATAACTTAAGTAATATTCGGGATTCCATCTCCTAAGGATCCGTTAAACTATCAACATGTAGTAATATGCGCTATTATAACATGTCTATCAGTAAAGTAAAGTTTTAAAATAGCGTTAAGGCATTACCCATATCCCCATTAACACATTTTATATAAATGTCGTAGTTTATACAGATACTGTAAACTTCACCGTAAACTGGTGGGCTATCAGGGAGCACTCTGCAGGTACGACACAAACCAAACTCAGAAAGGGCACGATAAGGCATGTGACAAGGCATGCGAGGCATTTCCAGGGTAGGATTCTGCCGTTTGTAGAACCAAGCTGGTGGTAACACATAACAGCTACTACTACCTACACACCCAAAATCGAAATCAACAGTGGCCACCAAATCGATCACAAAGCAGCAAATATAGTATCGAAGAAGCATGTCTGATTGGAGGTGTGACCTCACTTGGCCCAGGTATAGCTCCTGTTTTAGTCACATCAAGCTGACTCGAGGGAGTTAGGGCTACGTTAATATCTTATAAAGAATATTTTGCCAAACTATCCTACTTGATTCTGGAATCTCTATCACGTATACATTTGTTAAAGTGGTTTTCGGTATTAGCAGAGAGTATGATAATATTTGATCCCGATCTCTTTAACAACCAAATGCTTTTTTCACACCGGATGGTGCTTTTACATTTCCAAAACCAATTCATAATTGATATCAAAATATCATATCCGCTTAAAATGATATTGCTTTCGAAATCATATTCACTTTCGAAATCATTATCACTTCGAAATCATATTCATAAAATAGGTTAAACCCTCATTTCAAAATCATTATATTTACTAAAAATATGTCATTTCACTTGAAAATAACATTTCCAATTCCAACGTAAGTTATAACATCATTTAACCATATTCGCTTTTAAATCAAGGATTTAAATCTAACCGATTCAACCTTGCACCGTTTGAATTTTTGGAAATAGTTTGGATAGTCATAAATAGTTTAAATATTGCAAAATAGTTTAAAATAGTGATTTCTTTCCTCTGGAGATTTTTCTCTTCTAGATTATCTTTGGCATCTGACTTTCATTACGCCTTTTGCTTTCGCTTCTATTCTATGTCGAAGCAGAAGCTTGGTTTGTCCGCCTCTAATAAAATTGATCATGGATCTGCTCTCTCATTTGGAGCTGCTGGTGAAACCATGGCCTTTTTTGCTGCCGTTCAATGCAACTCCGCCTAGATTTCTGTTTGCAACCAGGTTGCGACGGCTGCAAGTGAGAACCTAATTTCCATCCTACTGAACGATTTAAGCTTTCCGCTTCTTGCAAGTCATGAATTTCCTGATAGAATTTTGGGTTTGAATCCGTTATCACCCTTGCTATCGAACAAAGGTAATAAATCTTGGACTCAAACATCTGTTGGGTTGAATATTGGTTCTAGTATAGGTGACTAAAAGAAAGGGCAGATCAAACTTGATGTGGCGGTTATTAGAGATGTGGAAACTGATGATTGTGTGTCTATGAATGATGTTATTGTGTTCAACAAAGCTGATAATGGGTTATCAAAGGGTCGCACACTAGGTGCTTGTAAAAATGCTAGAGACAACAATCCTACGTCTACTGAAACACATGCTAATCCATTGGATCCTCCTCTGCCTCGTCCTGCTACTACGTCGACATCATTGTTTTCCAAGCTGCCTAATAATGCCGGTAACCATTCTCCTCATCGCTTTGATATAGTTGAGAATGAGGGTGTGATGATTCCACCCAAGGAAGTGATTAATGTCGACGTGGATTTTTGGAAAGAGCACTTGGTGGGTTTCTTTCTTGACTTTAATCCTCCATATCATTTAGCTAAGGCGAGGTGCAACCAGGCATGGAAGCCTAGGGGAGGGTTGAGTGTACACTTTGATAACGAAATGTTCTATTTTAAATTCTCTCATAGTGATAAAAGGCATCGTATTCTAGAGGCCGACCCAATTCTTATAGATGGGAAACCTTTCATTATCACAACTTGGATTCCATCTGTGGATTGAGCGAAAGACCAAGTTTTATCTATTCCTGTCTGGGCCCACTTTTCTCATATTCTATCTGTTCTCCAGCCGCTTGTTGGGATTGACTGATTAGCTGATCTAGTAGGTAAGGTGATATGTTTGACGCAATCACTGTTTGCCAGAAAGAAATTAGTTTATGCCAAAGATCTGATCGAGATTACTCCTGACAAACCTTTACCTTCGGTTTTAAAGGTTGGATTAAATTAGAGCCATTTTGCTAAGGGAGTTTGATATAGTTGGAAACATGAGATATACACGTCTTTTCTGACCTTTAGGCATCGTGTGGATACATGTTCTAGATCGGCAATTAATGGCCTTATTCCCCTTGTTGACCGAAATCCTCTTCCTTGTCCACCTATCCTGAAGTGGGTTCCGAAAGTTTCCCCTGTAGTCCCTTAGTTAATACTCTGGTGCTCCTATTGTTATAGATCCCAAAGTGGATCCTCCTATTGTTGCTTCGGTTTGCGATCCATCTGATAGTTCTCCACCATCGGCCCTGGAGGTGGTTCCTTCTGCTACAACGTATGGTACAATTTCCTTGAATTCTGATAAACGTGCTTGGGTTCACGCACCTTCTGATATAAGATATTCGCTAGAGAGTGACATATTTTATGCATTTATAAGTGATATTAGGGGCGAGAGTCGGTTTCTTATCTACCATATTGAAGGAGATGGTTTGTACCTCACAAGGGTTGGTGAGATTGGTGAGGAGAACAAAAGTACATTTTATGATGTCACATGGGATAAGAAATATACTTACTCTCCTGACTCAGAAGGTTATGATCCACGTCTAGCTGCTCTCTTTTCAGGTTTTTCACATGTTATTGGTCCATCATCGGATGTTGGACGTGTTTGTTCTTCCTCTTCTGAAGGAGTGTCATGGTGTTATAATAGGTTAGGCACTTTTATCTAGCTCCTATGCTTTGTATTCTTATCTTTTGGGCCATTCTTTCTTTTAGTTGTTCTGTGCATGTGCATAACATCAGTTTTTCCATTATTTATACAGTGGCATGGCCTACTATAAAGCCGGCCAGCTTTGCTAAAAAAGTAGTTTAAAAATACTTTAAATAGTTCAAATGGTTTAAAATAGTTTATAATAGTTTAAAATAGTTTAAAAATACTTTAAAATAGTTTAAATGGTTTAAAATAGTTTTAAATCAGATTAAAATAATTTAAAATGGTTAAATGGTTTAAAATGGTTTAAAAATAGAACTAATATAGTTTTAATAGTTTAATATAAAATGGTTTGATTATTGAAATGGTTTATATAGTAAATAGTTTGAAAATCTAAATAAATATGAATTTAAAATAATATATCTTTAAAAATTATATTAAAATAATTAATTTATAATTAATATTAAATCAAACTATTCCTTCTATTTCAACAAACCTGGACCAATCCATCTTTCAAATCAACAAAACTCAATTTTAATCTTCCAATTCAGATTAAAAAACAATTAAATCTATATCGACCTCAAATCCATGTCGAACTATAAATTTAAACTACTCTAAATTCAATAAATTTCTAAGTTTAAATATTCAAACATTTAAAATAATCTCAATTTCGATAAATTTCATTTATGCTCCAAAAGTCAACTTTAAAGTTCTAATTTGAATTCTTAAACAATTCATTTAAACCGATTCCAATTCAACATTTAAAGCTTGGATTTTTAAAATAATTCAGTTTATATAAATCTAATTTTATTTCAAAATATCATTTACTGAATTCAAAATTGAAGGATTAAAGTCATTTAATTTAACCAATCTGGTGTCCCTATATAATTTTTTACCTATGGTCAGGTGATACGGATATATATCATTTTAACCTGCAATAGTTTAAATTTACAGGTATATATCATTTCAACCCGCAATCCTGAATAAATTCAAAATCCATAAAATCGCTCAAGTTTATCATTTCAACCCGTAACGATTTTTCCTAATTTATTAGTCCATTCGGGTATGTATCATTTCAAGCCATGGTGATTTTTCCTAACAGAAAACTAAGGGAACTTGAAGTGTGGTAACAATGTATAAAATAAACATAATATCCAATCATCCAAATGTTAATAATTTAACATCCATCACAATCATCATTCAAATCAACCAATAAATAACAACAAATAAACTGGTTATGATTATCAGGGATTTACCTAGTAATTAAATTTCAATATTAATTTTAAATGGCAATTAAATTCAATATAAATTCAAATAAAACTCAAATGACAATTCAAATATACCAAACGACAATCAATCAATTTCTAATCACATCATAAATTTAATTTAACTAACATAAGATAATTCAGTAGTCGTGAGTGGGTTAAAACACTCACCTTTGATTTTCAATCGATTTAAAATCCAAACAAAGGCCCAAATTTCAACAGTCTCGAAATTTGACCAAACCGGTTCCAAAATGTCCGTAATTTCGATACGATCCCAATGGGACAAACAACGCATGAATCTAAGCTCATGCACAAAAGATATGGATATTAGAACTTTTAAAATTAAATTAAAATTAAAATTAAATAACAATAATAATAATAATAATAATAATAATAATAATAATAATAATAATAATAATAATAATAATAGAATATACGATACCTTGACTGCCTTACCCAAGCTATATACATCAGCCACGATTGAACCATACTACCGCCACTTCAACGTTGAGCGCCACTGCCTAGGGTCTGTCCCGGCCACGTCCCTAATCACCAGACTCCACGCCGTCCCCTTGCGCCACACCTTGCAGCCTCGCGACCCCTATTCTTAGCTCGGGTTGAAGCACGTAATGCACAAAAAATTCAACCCTAATCGAATTTTCGCCGCAAATCTGGCCATCCCAACTGCAAACGAATAGTACGAACGAACTCCCTATGACAATCTCCACCAACTGCATCCTTAAATCGATGGATCTTGGTCATTGATCAACCACCAAAATCGATGGCCGAGAATGTTTTGGTCATTTTCGGACAAACCAAAAATCTATTGTGAAAACGAATAAAAGATCTAGATTGCACTCGTCGAGGGCTTTCGAACGATATATAATTCGATATAGTTTGAGGAGTTTGATTTCGATTTGAATTTGAAATTAAATTTAGGGTTTTGGATTTGCAACAATTGAGAAGGAGGAGGAAGCAGATAGATTGAATAGACAAATACGTACTGAAACAAGAAAATAAAGTCTGCCAGGGTTAAAAAAATCTCCTTACATGGACAGATCTGGATAAGAGTGAATAACATATCGAACTGGTTCGAAACGACACTAACGACACGAAAGGCCCGTTCCATTTTCGAAACGAACGTAGGTCATCTTATATATATCAAAATAGATGTTTTTGATATTTTTAAACTCAATGGAACAAGTTCCAAACCCTAATTCAAAAGTATGCAGAAGTTAGCTTTTAAAATCAGCTTATTTCAGTTGAATTCATTAAACCGATTTCTACGCGTTTCGAGCCCACACGATCAAACGATAAGTCTGATCACTAATTCACTGTTACGGATTCGATGAAACTGGTTTCGTCGAAATATGAGATAGTGGGAAAAATGACTATTTTCACGTTAATTAAATAAATTATTATTAAATTAATTTATCACCTTTTAAATTTAAATTTAAAAGTTAACAATTTTTATCATTTTTTGATTACCTAGACATTTACAATATTTTACAACAAATTTATATGTCCAATTCAATATTTAGATACTACACTAATTATAGCATTCAATATCAATTGCAATAAATTTCCAATTAATTGTATTTTAATTTCCTATAGATTCTTTTATTTTGATTTCACTCTTATTATTGAATCAACCATTACTTAAAAATATAATTAACATTAGTTTACATCTTATTACATTCATATTTTACAGTTATCATTTATTACCATATTAACTACAATATTTAATTAGATTAATATGAATTGATTTATAATTTAATCTCAACGGATTAAATAATGAAATGATAATTAAACATTTACTACATATTAATAATTCAAAGACATTCTATGTTAATTGTTAACAAACAAAGCTAATAAATTCACATACTGATTAATTATTCTATATTGATCAAATTTAATTAATTACATACAATTTCACCATTAAACCCAAAATTTAATTTATTTCACTATTTACAATTTATAACCAATTTAACTTTACAGCTATTTCAATTACATTAAAATAGTTATCAATTAAATTGAATCAACATTATTAAACTACATTCTGGTTATTTTACTTAATAATAAACCACAAATTTTAATTTCTTCCCCTATTAAATACCAAAATTTTATTTAATTTGATATTTTTAATTATTGAAAATTACGAGTCGTTACACGTGCTCCTAATCACTTTTCAAACTTCTTTCTTTTTAAGTATGCAACAATTGGATAGTACATGAATTAGATTAAGAATTTCAGGGATGGGAGAAGAATAGAGTTAAAAATTGAATATTGAATATCTGAAATCCCTTTCCTAAAATTCTTAAGAAATTCTAAATCGTGTAGAAGAAGCTGACAGAGCTTCGCTTGTGTTCTCAAATAATATGTGAATAAAAGTGAGGGGTCTGGCCTCTAATTTATAATTGTTAAAAGGCGCCATAACCGTTGGATTTAAGTTGGTTTAAAATAATAAAATATAATAGCTCTGCTTTCTATGCCGTAAAATTAAACAAATATAACTAAAATAAAATGGTTTGAATATGATATTTAATAATTGATATTTTAAAAAGTTAATATTTATTTAGTCGAACTATTTAATAAAATATTTTACTTTAATAAATTGAATTAATTTGATAAATTCTTTTTGAATAATATATTGAAATTGAATAAAAAGTTTGCATTAAATATAAAATATTTTTAAGGTGTAAATAATTCTTATATGATTAAATTAGTTGAAAAATGATTTATTTGGTAATTATATGTTGAATAATTAAATAGAGTGAAACAATATTGAGTTGAATAAAATTGTTCAATTACTGAAATATAATATGTTCAATAGAGTGTGAAACAATTTAAATTGGATTGAAATTTTATTAATAAATAAATTAAACGAGTTGTTAAAAAAAGTGTAAACAATTACACAAAATAAATTAACTGAACATGAACAAAATTAAGGCCCAAGCCTATTTTAACACCTCTCCTATTCTAGAATACTCTCCATCCTTAACACAACACATATCCAAACCTGAACCCCAATTATCATTAAGCCCTAATTCCTCCAAGTCCTAATCGTGACCCACCTTAAAAAAACCGAGATGTGGCTGGTGATAGTCTCGACGCCACGAGTGACGTTTTAGAGAGTGTGGACGTTTGGTGACATGGTGGCATTAGGTGGAGGATCGATTAGTGGTTCGTGTAACCTAGGGAGAGCCACATGCTGTGTGGTGAGCGATGCGAGCGAAGTTGATTATATGTGGTGTCATACGTGGTGATGGGCAATGCGGATTTGGAGTAGGTGTGTGAAGCTTACGATTTAGTCTAGCTTCAGGCAGTGGGATAGAGGTTGTGAAATCGAGGCTGCAATATGAGGCTGCATGTGGTGGAATGTGAGGCTAGCAAACTGCGTCAAGGGCAGCATCGACATTGGGTAGTAGTATTTTCATCATTTAGTTGTTGTTCTGGTTTCTTGAGCAGTATTTCGATGAGCTTTTCACACACATCTATATTTATATCCCCTTGCGTATATATATTTGTTTGTCCTGATTATATTGTATTGAATGATTGAATTGATTAGTAACGTTAAGTGAATTTTTTGGATAAAATATTAATTGAGATATCGATTGAATTGGTTTGATTTTTGGATAAGTTATTGGATGCTGGATTAGATGGTCAAAATTTTATGTATGTTAGATTGTCCAAAATGAAAAGAAGGCGCTGTCCGATTGCATTTTGATTTATATATTTTGCATCCCTTAGGGCCATTCATTTGAGAGTATTTCCTATCAATAGAGATGTTGGTCGATATGGATCCTGAAGTTTTATTTGTTGAGTGTATATTTATGGATGATCGAAATTCGATGTAATTCGATTTGGGTCGAACAATAAAATTTATGTCAATGGCATGTTTTTGATTTTGGAGTATTTTGCTCCATAATTTATATTTTTAATGATTGATTGATATTTCATTTTAAAAATATTATTGAAAGCTGAGATAAATTATTTATGGTGTTTTAAAATTAAACTAAAGTATGTCTATAAATAAATAAAAGTGGTTAGAAAAGTAAAATGGTTTATTGAAGGTGTTTGGATATAAAAGTTTATTTGGAAATAAAAATAGATAATTTTCAATATAATGGAATATATGGAATTTCAGTAATAACAAATGATCGATTTTTAATATTATTTTTGAAAGGGGAAATTCTTTTGTAAATTGGATCTATAATAAATAAATAAAAAGACTAAAAGGAAATTTTAAAAGGGAAGTTTGATTATAAAAATCTATTTTTAAGACTTTTTGAATATATTCCCTTTTTTATATGTTTATTGGTTCAAAATTGGTTTATTTGATTTGATTTGATAAAAAGGATTCAAGTAATATTTTCGAAGGGGGTTTTTAAACTATACAATCTATATTTAAGATATATTAAATTATGAAATATTTAAATGGATTTGAGAGTTTTGATTATAATTCCCTTTCGTAAACGATTTGAGTTGAAATGACTTATAATGATTTTTATTGTGTTTAATTCTATATAATGAGGAGATTGAATAAACAAACTAGTAATACCGTTTGAGATGGGGCATTTGGTAATATTTTTCCGGCTATTCTATTGACTCGTATTATAGAATATTTATTGTTTGGTGAGTGTAGTTTACTAACTTCTAGTAAACGTTCGAGTAATACTGAGTGGTATGGGACGCTCAAGTAATGCATGTTCAATTACTATTAGTGAGTAGATGTCACTTATATTTAGAAGATGAGTTAGGAACTTTTGATATCATCTAGAGGTGACTCATTAGCGCTTAATAATTGAGAATTCCATTGATCTTCACGAGCTATAAGTTGGAGATATGTTGAGATTTACAGATTTATCCTCTTAGGGCTAACTGGTCAACTATATTTTATTATTTACTCTTAGTACTAGCAGTCGAGGAATTAATATGTTGTGACTTACTCATTAGGACACGTGGAGTTGAGAGAACCTATTATTAATGTAGGACTCATCTTTCCGAAAGTATATTTTTTGCATCCTTTAAGGAGTAAATAGTCTAGTATCATTATCTACTCTTAGGGCTAGTAATCGAGGATTTGTTAGGTGGCATGCTTTCATCAGGACTCATATAGTTGAGAGCGGTTGTTGTCCCTCTCATTAAGACTCCTAGAGTCGAGAGTACCGGTTATCATTCTCATTAGGACTTATATAATTGGGAGTATTTGTTAGGAATCTACATCATAGGGTTCATGCCACTATGGAGAGCACGTTAATCAGACCCATTAGATATACTAGTTATCCATCCTAGCGGTCCTGATTACGGGGTCGTGCCCCAAATCCATGATCTCACCTTGCTGAGTTTATAGGCTAAGATTATATCTCTTATTAGAGCCATAGCCTCGATGTCACTTAAGGACCAACGGTCCATTACCAAAGGCAAGTAGGAGTCGTGGCCATTGCCTGACGTAGTCCGACAGCATGATTATATATCGATTGGCTTTTGCTGGAGATGTGCTATGGTACATCAGTTTCCTATCTAGATGACTTAGGTAGATCCGTTATATTCGAGATATTCGATATTATTGCCTCATTAGATATGATGATTACCTAACATTAGTGACTGTCTGTGTGTCTATTTGTCATTTGAGATACCCTAACCTGAGATGGATGCATGTTGTCTATTTATGACACCGGAGACTTGTTGTGAGCTTGCATATCATTCTCTGATAAGAGCATATGGCTGAGAGATATCTGTTTTATCTGATTTGTCGTTTCTATCTCCTAAGACCATTCAGTCGAGAGTTTCGCCTCTCTAAAAACTGGGGGTATAGATTTATGATTTTGTGTACAGAGTTTTGATTGATTTTTATATTCAATGAGTTCGAGTTTTCATGATATCTTTGAGGGCCAACGGTTGGAGGTTATCTCTTCCATCGGGACTGTAGGTCGAGATAATTATTGGATATTGTTTTTGAAATTTTGTTTGAATTGTTTTTATTTAGGATTTGAGTTCCTTGCTATCTCCTAGGATTGGTGGCCGGAAAATTTTACTTCCATTAGAAATGGAAGTCGATATAATATTCTTGGATAATGATTTCCGCACTTTGTTTGGATTTCGTTCTATTTGGGCTCTATATTTTCCAATTTACAGGTTATGGTTAAGCGGTCGGAAGTTATTGCTTCCATTAGGTTTGTAAGTCTAAATTAATAGTTTGATTAGTTATTGGGATTATGCTCTCTTGATTTGTATTTTAGGGATTGACAGTCGAAAATCTATATTTCCATTAGGACTGCAAGTCAAGACTGATATTATTTTGGGTTGTTTACTCTTGGATTTGGTTTGATTTGGGATTTCTTCTTTTATTATGGATTTATGGATACGCCATGTGCTTATCCATGGTATTTTAAGATTTCTATGTGTTTAATTGCTATCACCTAATTTATGGTGGTCGTGGTTCTTCTTATACGTTTTTGATAGGTGATATTTAGATTTGAGGCATGGTATATTCTTATGATGTTACAATAGATGTTACATTACGTCGTATGCGTACTTCGCTTGTTATTAGCATGTTTACTGATATGTACCCATATTGTATTTAGATATAGTCTGACCCATTTATTATTTATATAATACTCGGGTCAGTCCGAGACTTTTCAAGTATATGGACATTAGCCATTTTGGATGATTGGGCTTTAGAGGAGACAGGATATATTTATTATGTCATATTTTAAGATGATAACCATGTATATGTTCTATTTGAGTGTCTCCTTGTATTCATTTTGATGAGATGGCCAAGAATTTGTATAGTGAAATTGACTTGGTATTCATTGTCATATCGAGACACACATCATTTGGTACCAGTTTGTATATATTTTAATTTTCTGTTGCAATATGTGACTCTGTGTTCACTTATATATGTTGTATATTATTCTATCCTGGTAAATCCATGAGTTTATTGCTTTGTGTCGATACTGGATACGTATGTATGTTATAGTTTTGAGATTTTTAATATGCATTAGCGTTAACCCTAGGGAATATTCACTTGTAGTCGCCCCTAACAAGCTCATCTTCCATAGTACCAAGTAGGATTACTAGTAATTCTCTTTGGTAGTATGGGTGCAAGTGTGGGGTGTCACAGTTGGTATCAAAGCAGGTTAGAACAATATACGATAAAAATGACACAAGTCTTAGCCTTAGAGTGACTTCGGAGTCCTCGTTCCACCCTGGGTGTGTGGTAGTTACCCAATAATAAAGGGATATAGAAGTATACGATGATTACTGGGGTAATCATCCGAGGAAATATTTCTTATTTTTCCTACCATATATATTATCTTTATTTATACCTCTTTTGGGTGTTATTTTCGAATGAACTAGAATTTTTTGAGGGAGGTAGTGAAATAAGGAATGGTTAGCTAGAAAAATAGTGTCGGCATTGATGATATTGAATAAACCTCTATATAGCTTTGAATAGAGTTGCATGATCCATTAATGATTAGAGTTTCACAATGGAAACTGATTGATGGCTTTCCGTTAAAGGCGTTTGTTTGGTTGTTTGAAATGCGTGTAGTATTGTGTTATTATTTGTTTGATTCTACAGAAGAATGTTGTGTGATGATTTGCATTGTTATTAATGATTGATAAATTGGATGTATATATGAATTTTGAAAATAAATTCGTTTATTCAAACAAGCAAATGATTTGATAAATATGAGTTTAATTTTATAAGGTTATGAAGTAAATAGGTAATTTATTTTAGTGTCCATTTGTCCGTTGAGTGATTTAAAAATTCTGCTCGATGCAGGTGCACATGTATTTGATAGAGATTTCTAAATGCTAAGACAATAAATCTCAACAAAATGATTTTAAAAAGAATTGCTATCTTGAAAAGAAGTGTCATAAACAATATTTTGGAAAGTAACTAGTGGTTTGAAGATAAAATAAAATAAAGTTTTGAAAATTATATTTCTAGTGATGTTTGAACTTTAAAAAAAATTAAAGAACTTGATTCTTTTGGTCTACATTAAATCTATTGGACTTACCAAAAGCGATCATCTTAAATTACCATTAGGATAGTGGTGTTTCATATTTCAATTAACATTCGTCTATATTAAAACTAATGAACCACTTGTCTCATTGCACACGTTAATATTAAATACTACTTCAATGTTTTATTTTTAGCCTTCTGGTTCTAAATAAATTTTGATCCTTTATGGTATGGCATGAGTCTTTTCATTATTATCATATGGTTTGCCTTTCCTTTTATGTAGTATGCTTGAGGAATCTTTATCCCTTTCAAATTTATTACAATTTATTTGAATACCCTTGACTTTTGGCAAAGGTGGCCTTTGTAGTTTTTCTTCTAGGCTGGAGACATTTGTTTCTAGTAGAGATTTATGTTTATTTCATCGCACTTCATCTTGAAACTTATCTTCTTGTATAATGTGATTCATTATGCATATGCATTGTTTTCTTTTAAAATGAAGTGTCGAACAAAAGTGGTCATAAATTTTAGATTTTATTATTGATTTAGATGAATCTTCTTTCATTTGAAATATATTTTAATATATAACAATTTTTGTGTTTGTCATTTTTTGAAATTTTGAAGTTTATTGGTGTTTGAACATGTTTGAAGTGGATTTTAAAAATCAAGCCCGAATTTATATACATTGAAATTTGATTTCTGTTCATTTAATCATAACTTACAAAAAGATTATCTGATTTTGATTATTTTACCTATTCTGAAAATCTAAGAACACACGCAACAACTTTTGTTTAGAGAGTTTTGAGAAATTTTGAAGTTTGCTAAGCGAAAAACTGTAATTTCTTAAGGGTGCACATATGTTCAAAATCCGACATGTACAAATTTAGAAAAAAAAAATTAAACTACATTGTGGTTCATATTTTTGTGATTCAAAAATTGATTTGGAATGCAATAACATAATGTAACAACGTTACTTTTGAAACCATCATTTGGTTTGGAGTTTTAGACCTTTGAAAGTTTGTCAAAAAGTGGGTAAAAATGGAACTTGTACTTATTTTACTTTACATAGCGGTATCCTTATTATACCTCTTTATACTTGCCACTAACATCTTGATTAAGTTGAGAATATATACCATTGGAGCATATTTGAACTAATTGGCGACATTAGCTCAAATAACAACGAAGCTGCTCGCTTTAACGCTAACGAAATGGTACTTTTTATGATGTATTGGTGTATATGTGATATTGTATTATTTTCCTCATGTTTCGAGTGCCCCATTAATTGGGATGTATGAATATTATGTTATATTGTGTTTCAATTTTGGGAATGCTCTTCGTACAAAGGAGATATTGCCGAAACTTTCTGAAAAATCTGACACTCAGAAAAATTTATCGCACGCGAAAAATAGAAAGTTGTCGAATTAATTTATGACATATGCTTAGAAAGTTGTGAAAGAGCCACACAAAGGATTAAATTGTTAAAAGTTTGCATGATACCAAAAAGTCAGGATTTGAGTGGTGTATGACGTTTCCCCCATACAGAATTGCGAGGACATAATTTTCTTAAGAGGGAAGTTTGTAACAACCCTGCTTTCTAAGTCATAAATTAAATAAATATAATTAAAATAAAATGGTTTGAATGTGAAATAAATAATTAATACTTTAAGAAGTTAATATTTATTTAGTTGAACTATTTAATAAAAGATTTTGTTTTAATAAATTGAATTAACTTGATAAATTCTTTTCAAGTAATATATTGAAATTGAATAAATTGTTTGAGTTAAATACAAAATATTTTTATGGTGTAAATAATCCTTATATGATTAAATTAGTTGAAAAATGATGTATTTGGTAAATATATTGAATAATTGAATAGAGTGAAACAATATTGAGTTGAATAAAATTGTTCAATTAATAAAATACAATCTGTACAATGGAGTATTAACACCTCTTCTATTCTAGAATACTCTCCGTCCTTAATCCAACACAATCCAACCTTGACTATAATTATCATTTGATCCTAATTCCTTCAAGTCCTAATCGCGAATCACCTTAAAAATATCTCGATGTGGCTAGTGATAGGCTCGATGCCGCGAGCAACGTTCTAGGAAAGGCGGATGTTTGGTGATGCAGTGGCATCAGGTGGAGGATCGGTTCGTGTGACGTGGGAAGAGTCATGTGTAGTGTGGTGAGTGACGCAAGCGAAGTCGATTCTATATGATGACGTGCATGGTGATGGGCAATGTAGACTTGGAGTAGGCATGTGAAGCTTAAAATTTGGTCTAGCTTCTGGCAGTAGGTAGGAGGTGAAATCGGGGTTGTAATGTGAGGCTAAATGTGGTGGAACAGGAGTGCAAGCAACGACTTTGGGTAGCAGTATTTTCATCGTTTAGCTGTTGTTTTGATATCTCAAGTGGTATTTCGATGAGTTTTTCACTCACGCATCTATATTTATATCCCCTTGCACATATATTTATTCATCCCAATTATATTGCATTGATTAATTGAATTGATTGGTAATGCTGAGTGAATTGTTTGGATAAATTATTATTAGAGATATTGATTGAATTGGTTATTTGGATATGATATTGGACGTTGGATTGGATCGTGAGATTTTGTATATTTTAGATTTTCCAAAATGAAAAGGAGACGTTGTCTGATTGCATTTTGATTTATATATTTTACATCTCTTAGGGCCATTCAGTCGAGAATATTTCCTCTTAACATAACCGTTGGTTGAGATGGATCCTAAAGTTTTATTTGTTGAGTGTGTATTTATAGTGAGAGGAATTTGACGTAATTCGATTCTGATCGAACGATAAAATTTATATTGATGACTTGTTGTAGTATTCGGAGTATTTTGCTCCATAATTTATATTTTTAATGGTTGATTGATATTTCATTTTTAAAATATTTTTGAAAGCTGAGATAAATAATTTTTGGTGTTCTAAAATTAAATTGAAGTATATCTAACTAAATAAAAGTGGTTAGAAATGTAAAATGATTTATTGAAAGTTATTGACATAAAAGTTTATTTGGAAATAAAAATAAAGAATTTTCGATATAATGGAATATATGGAATTTTTGTAATTATAAATGATTAATTTTACTATTATTTCCAAAAGGGGAAATTCTTTTGTAAATTGAATCTTGAATAAACAAGTAAAAGATTAAAAGGAAATCTCAAATGGAGATTGTAACGACCCAGAATTTCTATTAATTAAAATTCGTATATTTAATTGATTTTAAATATTAATAAGTGAAATTTATAAGTCGAATAAATTTTATTTCGAATATCTGGATTTAATTGGATAATTAAATCGATAATTTAATAGTTGAAATTACAGAAATAATTGAAAATTGGGTTTAATATGATTGAAAATGATTTGTAAAATTTTATTATATCATATTGAAGTTAGAATGATGTTATAGAACTTTTAAAATCGAATTTAAAGTTAATTTGTGAAAATTGAATATTTTAATATTTAATTAACGAGTTAAAATAGCCATTTTTCAAACAGTCTCGGATTTCGACGAAACCAGTTTCATCGGATCCGTAATGTCATATTATTGTAAGGTTTCAAATTTCATGTCAATCGAAATTATCGTTTGTTCGGGGCAAGCTAAAACGCCTAGAAATTTGATTTACCGATTTAATTTAAAATCGATCGTTTATTGCCGTAACTCGCACAGATGATCGAATTAGCCTCCGAAACACGTTCCATTGTGTTCGGAACATGGGGTAAATTTTAGGAACGCCAACCGGCACGCTTCGTTTGGAGTTCGGAAAATCCGGGATGAATAGTGTCGCGTATTTTTCTATAAAAGGACCTACATGTTTTCATTTGCAAAAATTCTAAAGCCCTAGGGTTTCAATTCAGAGCCGCGCCTCCATAGTAATCAATGGCCGAAATCTTCTTCTCTTTTTTCCTCATTTTCTTCAAATCCACCAATTATTATCAAAAACTTTCAATTAGGAAAACATTGATCATCACGAGATCTACAGATCCAACGGTGGATTTGCGCTGAAGTGGCTCGGATTTGCCGTAATCGGCCAGGTAAGTCACGCGCTTGCGCACGTTTTTCAGTGAGGAAGAGGGGGCCGAGCTTGGCTGTGCTCATGCCGAAGGTAAAGGAGGGGATGGACTTCAATATGGCACTAGCTGATCGTCATGTAGTCGAGCAGAGGGGAGGCGAAATGGAACCCTAGAACGTGAGTTTTGGGTTGAGTTTCGGTCGCGTGTTTCTGGTTGGGGAAGATGATGAAAGGACGACCGTGATCTTGGGAAAAGCAATGGACGGCAGATGATGGCTAGGGTATTAAAAAAATAAAATTAAGATGTAAATTTATATGTTTTTAAATTGTGTAACTTTAAAAATGTAAAACTTTTTCATACAAGGTCGAAAACGCACGAAACAAGTTGCTTGGGTTCGTATGGACGAACACTACGCTATGGAACTAGATTGGATTCGTATGGAGTTAGTGAGAATTTTGGGTAAAATTAAACGCGTGTTTAATTTTATTCGAAATAAAAGCTTAAAATGAAATTGAAAGCAAGGTGAGAACTTCTCACTCAATCGAATCGGTTTCAATTTTAATTTTAAATAGTTAGATTTAAAATTCTTGATTGTATGTTTGAATAATGATTGTTATTTATTGATTGTTAAAATAGACATTATACGCCGTTAGTAAGTGGTGGTTATTTATTAAAAACATATACCGCGAATATTTCACAGTACAGTGAAATTGGTATTATATATGTACTTGGAATTGATTTCCCGCATTATATAGTGGATGAGACCATATTGCGTCGTATAATAGCGGATAATATTTTAAATCCTATATACCGCGATATTTCGTTTGGAAACAGAATTGGTATTGTGCTAATGTTTGTGGATGCAGAGAAACAGGTTGGAGGGATCCAATTGGATTCCTCAACAGTATTTATTTGATTATAGATATTTGATATTTGTTGATTCTCATATACAGATATATGATGTCGTTGTTGTCGTGATTGACTATTTGGTGTGTAGCATCATTGGGCCAATTTTGGAATTTTAAAAAAGATTTTTAAAGTGATTTTTGAAAGTATACGTTTTATAAAATATTTTTGGAATTGGTTCATTTTAAATAAATAGACGTTATAATTTTAATGTTATAAAAATTATGATTTTTGAGAAATATAGTTAAAAGTTGATTTTTGAAAATATGGGGTTAATGATTTTATAAAATAGTTTAAATTGGGATTTTTGAATTTATTGTAAAAAGTTTAAATATAGGATTTATAAAATTTGATTATTTTATAAATCAAAAATGATGAAATTTTAAAGGAGTTTAAAGACGTTTTTGAATAATAATATAAATTGATTTATATAAAAGATTTATAAAATTGATATTTATAAATTAAAATATTGGAATTATAAAACGAGTTTTTTTATAAATGTTAGAATGAAGTGTAAATGGATTTCATAGTGAATGAAATTATAGAATTATAAATGGTGAAGTTATAAATGGAATTTATAAGTAGTAAGATTTAAATTTTTTGTAAAGTTATTAAAAGAATAGATTTGGATAAATAAATGAATCTTATAAGTTATAAGATTTATAATTTGGGAAGTCTAAAAGAACGATTTTGTAAACAAATAAATTATAAGTATTTAACTTATAATATGGACTTTTGGTATGTAATTGAGTTATAAATTGAATAGGTTAATAAAGGAGATTTATAAATTGAAATTGTTATAAAATAAATAGAATTAGGATTTATAAATATTGTTTTATAAATCCAAATCAATTGAATTTGATAAAGTTAATGTAGAAATTATTAAAGGAATTATATCAACGATTTTGGGACAATGGATAATCCTTTAAAATAAAATGTATAGAAATGATGAAATTGGTTAACGAAGTATATTCACGTTTTTTTGGATAGTGAATAATATGTTAAAGAAAATGTTTTGGATGTGATGTTTTAAATAGAATTAAAACAATTTAACGATGTTTTAAAATGTGTTAAGGTTCGAAACCATAGATTTCAACGTTCATTGTTGAAATAGACGTTTTCGAGAAATAGAAGGAAATGGTGGACTATAACACTATTGTTATAGTAAATGATTTCCGGAAGGAAACGTTTTATATAGTATTGGGATTTATATATCTATCTTAAACTTCAAATCCCTATACTATTGATTTTGAGTTGTCGTAACGATGTTTTACGCAACATTCGTTTTGACTCAAATGAATGTGTTTAAGAGAACGTTTTCCTTAAAGAATGAAATATATACTTAATTTTGATTTAAGTATATTGAATATTTTCCAAGTGTAGAAAATAAAAAGATTTGTGAATTACTTATTAAATAAGTATGGAAATGTTTTCCAATATGAAGTGAATATTTTGAGATTTTATCTTTTAAAGATAAATTGAAAATGAATATTAGAAATCGATTTGGACATCGTATATTCATAGATATTTTGAAACATAAATTCACTATGGAATTTATAAAAGAAAGGGGAATTTGTTTAAAAATAAATATTGATTTATTTTTGAAGTATTGAAATTATATATCTTGTAAAGATATTTTTGGAAAATAAATAATTTGGAAAATTATTTGGAATCTGGTGATGTTGTGCATATCCATTGATAGTTATCCGACTATCAATATTTACCTTTGATTGGGTATTTGTTGTGATTGCTTGAATTTGAATGCCACACTTATTTTTGAATAAGCGCTCATTATTCGGGTTAGCCGGGAAAGGACCTTGGGGTCGTATAACCCATTCCGAATATGTGATATGTCGTTATGGATTGCATTTGAAGACCGGTGTTGAAGACCGGATATTTTTGAAAACGGAAGGATTACCGTCGAATGACTCTGCACCGAATGGCCCCGGTATAGAGATTCCATATGTGATGGGAAGTCCGGACGTGATTAGTGAATATCTGGATTGCATGGACTTCTTTGTAAGTGCCTTCGGTTCCGTTCGATCCCGGAACGGACTTGTATGGATGTGTGTCTGACGTTACAATTTGAGATGTAAAGCTGGTTTCTATCAAATATATTTCCGTTGGTGGCGGAGAATTTATTCTCTTAGCTTAACACCCTTAGAGGTTATATAGTTGATGGTTGCTAGTGATACATTCCCAAATTGGTAATGTGGCATATGAAGTGTTGTTGAGCATTTGATGAATCAAAGCACAGCTTTTGTATAAAGCGTAGCTTTGTGGACGAGACTGCGTCGGACCTCACACCTCGGAAATGGTCAAAATAGGAAGGATGCGGCAAGGTTATTAGGAGGTAGCGCCCCTTTAGTGTATGTCATTCCTTCTGGATAGAGGTGGTATCATGGCATGGAGCCCAGATACTTAACCTATGTTGCTGCTGCAAATTTATTGCTTTGTGGTTGTTGGAAATCAAGGATCATCGGATATAGATCGGTTACGATCGGGGAATGACATATTCGTGTCAGTAGTTATCCAGTTAGGGGTAACCCGGCCTTATGTTGGTAGAGATCCGGTTAGGTTCTCGGGACGTCATTCCAGAGGCGTTTCCGTGTGGCAATGGGAAGTTCCTTGGCCTGACCATTTGTTAGAAATCCAAAGAAACAATACGAGCCTTGTACGGTTTTAGTTGTAGAACCTGCCATTTAATATGGTAGCTATAGTAGGCATAATATAATGGTACCTATGCTGGCTAAGATTTATATCTTTATTTTTAAAATGATTTTTTCTGCATTATGCACTAATAATAATATCAAAAATGATTTGATTTTGCGTACTAAGCATCTTTGACTATCATAAGGAGAAATCTCCCCCAAGTCTGTGTTTGCATTGTGTGTGTGCCGGGAGGCCTTATGTTAGTTTCATTTTTTAAAAAGCATTGCGAATCTGTTTTAAAATTATCCTGTTCTTTATTTTAAAGAGAAACCGTTCTAAGTTCTCACACCAGTCACATGACTGACTCGGAGTTTATTGTTTTCCTTCCTAAACTCTGGGTGCCCACCAATTTCCACACGGGCAGTCTAGAGTCAGGTTTATCAGGATATTCTGGAATTAAGGAGTTGCTAGAGGCAAGCTGGATGGCATGGCGTATTTACTAGTATATAGTATTTCTTTTCCGCTGTTTGTTGTTGTACACTCTGATAATGTAATGAAATGTGATGTGATGTAATGTAATAACTGATATAGTTCTTTGTTTAAAGATTATTCATTTATTTATTATATGTTGTTCCGCTGCGATTGTGAGATTCTGATATTGTTTTCTGTTTCTTCTTCTTTTTTTCTCTCTTCTTCTATCTTTTTTTCCTCTTTAACCCTAACAGTACGGTTTTTCGGCCTTCGATTGCTCGGCAGTTGATACAGTGGACGTATTGATGTCGATTTTCGAGCGTCGAAAAGTCACGTCGTCACAGGGATTTTGATTATAAAATTCTATTTTTTTAGAGTTTTGAATATATTCCCCCTTTTATACGTTTATTTGGTTTGAAATTGGTTTATTCAATTGGGTTTGAGAAAAAGGATTCAAGTAATATTTTCGATAAGGGACTTTTAAAATATACAATCTATTTTAAAGATATATTAAATTGTGAAATATTTACCTGGATTTGATAGTTTTGAGTTATAATTCCCTTTCGTAAATATTTTTTGTTGAAATGACTTATATTGATGTTTATTGTGTTTAATTTTATATAATGAGAAGATTGAATAAACGGATTAGTAATACCACATAGGATGGGGTAATATTTTTCGATTATTCTATTGACTCATACTGTAGAATATTTATTATTTGACGAGTCTAGTTTACTAATTTCTAGTAAACGTTCGAGTAATACTGAGTGGTATGGGATGCTCAAGTAATGCTTGTTCGATTAGTATTAGTGAGTAGAGGTCACTCATATTCTAAAGACTGGTTAGGAAATTGTGATATCGTCTAGAGGTGACTCCTTAGCGCTTAATAGTCGAGAGTTCCATTGCTCTTCAAGATCTATAAGTTGGAGATATGTTGGGATTTATAGATTTATCCTCCTAAGACTAACTAGTAGAGTATATTATTATTTACTCTTAGGACTAGCAGTCTAGGAATTAATATGTTGTGACATACTCATTAGGACGTGAGTAGTCGAGAGAACCTATTATTATTCTCATTAGGACTCATCTCGTCTAGAGGATATTTATTGCATCCTTTAAGGTAAAAATAGTCAAGTATCATTATCTACTCTTAGGGCTAGTATTCGAGGATTTGTTAGGTGATATGCTTTCATCGGGACTAATATAGTCGAGAGTAGTTATTGTCACCCTCATCAGGACTCCTAGAATTGAGAGAGTACTTGTTATCATTCTCATTCGGACTTACATAGTCAAGAGTATTTGGAAATCTACATCGTAGGGTTCATGCCACTATGGAGAGCTCGTGAATTAGACCCACCAGATAGGGTAGTTATCCATCCTAACTGTCCTCATTGCGGGTTTCCCCCTGAATCTGTGCATAGTTTTCATATTATTACCATGGTCATTAATATCTACCCATATTGGATTTAGATATAGTTTGACCCATTTATTATTTATATAATACTTGAGTTAGTCTGGGACTTTTCATGTGATGACCCACCTCCTTGATCCTCAAAAATCGACAATAATACATCTTCAGTATTCACATGCTGCAAATCCAAATGTCGGAGAGAAAGATTATCATGGGTACGAAACAAAATAAAGACAGAATATAATCTCAAATATATTATTTCAACAAATAATCTTTGCAGCGGAATTTTAAATACATTTATCAGAGTTTAAAAATGGACAGTTATATATATATATATATATATATATATATATATGTGTGTGTGTGTGTGTGTGTGTGTGCTTACAAATGCAGAATATAATAGTACATGAGTGTGGTGGAAACAAATAACAATCTTCAGAAGAATCTTCTAACTCCATGCTTCAAGATCCACCCAGACTTCTTCTAACTAAACCTGAACTACTTGGCTGCCCGAGAAAATTAGGTTACCCAGAGTTTAAGGGAAAAGGAAAACAAACTCCGGATCAGTCATGGGACTGGTGTGAGAAACTCAAAATACACATTTTGAAAACAAATTTATCTTACAAGACCACGTTGCACATAAACATGGAATGGATTTTTACCTTTTGATAACCAAAACATTTGCTACATCAAATCATTTGGTATTATTTTTAATAACGCTTTTGAAAATACTTTTCAAATAAACTTATGAATCTTAGACGAAATTGTTACATTGGTCAAAGTTGACGGTATAATAGGTTTACAACAAATCAATAGGCATTTATTGGAGAATGGATTTCCATATAATGGCAGGTAAGGAACTACATTCCGTACAATACATCTCTAGAGGAATGTATCGAGGATACATAAACAATCCTCCACATCTCGTAAGACCGGCTTATCCCTATTTGGCTTTCATACATGGCCTGGATAGAACTAAATATGACATCACTCCGGTCGTTACCGACCTATCTGGGGCACCATAACATACACCACATACTCGACATATAGATAGTAATCTATAAAGGTAATGACCATATCCTAATGATTGTGAATCATAGAGCCTTGCGGCATACCCAGTTTAAGCCATTACCAGGTGATGAGGTTTGAGGTAGCGATTACCTTTCACATAGCATATCTCGCTTTGAATGCCACATTACCATCCCATAGCCACACAACTGATTTTTTCAAGCGTATAACTCCTGAGCTTGTGCTTCTTAGGAAAGGGTGTTAAGCTAAGAGAAGTTTCCTTCTCCACCACCAACAGATTATACGTTCATAAAGATTAATTTATGAAACTAGAAATGCAACGTCAGACATTCGGCCATACAAGTTTTCTAGGAGTAGCATAAACCGAAAGCACACTCCTATCGCATCCTGTCGGGAGTTACCCCTAGGATTAGTAGCGAGAAGCCTTTGCGTCGAAGATCTTAAATGAAGAACTGCTGCCTCATAATATAATATGGGAAATTTCCCCATAAGGTCAGTGACAGACTGCCCTACGTTCCATCTTCCAAAGCATATCCATATCTTTACTTCGAATATGTAAATTGGTTCAAAGTGGTTTTTGGAAAGGAATTACCCAAATCCGACCCCTGTTTCTTCGGGTCAATCATCGATAAAAAAAAGTTCTGTGAATAGGGAATCAAATTTTAATTGATTATGTTATTTTTATCATAATCTTTCTGGGGATATATATTTCTAAAACATTCCTTTCGTATATACGGAATCAGTAAATCTCTCTTATCAAATCCTTTGATTATTTAAAACCTTTTTCAAAGTGAGATTAATTCGAAATCATTTCATTCTTCATTTGGGAAAATATTTCCAAATCATTTTCTTCGAATCTTAATATAAATTTCTTAATTCAAAACTCAAATTTTGATTGAGTTAAACCATGTTATCTAGGATGTTAATCCAAAACTAATAAATATTAAGTGAGCAAAATCTATAGAAATCATCTAATTCTACTCAATATCAATTCCTATATTCAACAAATACTTCGGGTAGAATAACGGTCTATATACAACATATACTATGGGAAGAATAATGCTGAAATCACATTTTAAATTCCACGAATAGTATGAGCTTCCTCTCGGGCTTTAACACCGAGTGCAAGAAGAATGTCTCCATAAAATCCATGTTATTTATATTCAGAAAATCATATCCTTTATACACAAGAAAATTTGATCCGAGTAAATCAAATTTACTATCTCATCCATCAGGCCAGTCTGGATAGCCAGGGAGAGCAGGAAATTGGTTTTCCAAATCCAAGCCTAGCACTATCTCTCTAACACCTATAAGGTGGTCAAGTTATTTGATTGATTCTAAATCATTTGACATTTAACCATTCCACAAATCCTTCAAATCATCTTTAAAATACTTTATAAATCATTTGAAAACATTTATAAAAGATTTGGAAAAGAACGGTTGTATTTAAAACTATATTTTAAAAGTTATAGAAAAGTGCCGCGGAAAGTGCTTTTTAAGCTATATTGATCAAAACAACTTTTTATCATTTGAAAATTCATTTTTATAACTCAAATCGCTTTTAAAATATTTTTAGAATTTATTTCACATTTTTAAACAACTTAAAAACATCATTTTCAAAGAAATCCTACTATGGATTTCGAACTGCAAAACTGTGATTTTTCCAAAAAAATTGTTTTACTCATATTTCAAAATCTACTTATTGAAATCTCGAATTTCTTTCTTTGTTTGAAAACTATGGATGTAATAGTTCGAAAAATTCTTATCTCGAAGAATACCGAGCTATATTCCATTTTATATACTCGTTTGACTTTTATGGCGTGAAATTGCGAACAGCCGTTACGCGACGCGCCTAATTTTGGCCAAATTTTCAGTTACCGTTCAAACTTCAAAACACTTTCATATGTTTATCAAGCATTTGAAACTCATTTTAAAACCTTTTTAAAGAGGTTTAATATTCCATATACACCAATTCATTAAATAAATGAAAGTGGTTTCCTTTGTGCTCATCGACGTGTATTTCCATGACTTGCGTATATATTCAACATTCATTTTAAACAGTCATCATCAACAATCATAATCAAACATATATATAACATCGAATAGCATATAATACTATAGTTTAGGAGTTTCTCACCTTCATTTTCCCTTTAAGCTAATATAAAATTGGCTATAGCTCCGCTACCGTCACACCGAAGCATATGGAATCGAGTCCAACACCTTAGGAAAGGCACAACCCAAGCTAGAAGAGGTGGAACTCTCGGCCTAAGGTGGTGGTGGGTTATGGCCGTGGGTCTGAGTGGTGATAAGGAGGCGATTTGAACTAGTTTTGAAGTGGATTAATATTATAAACTATTGTGTTATTATATATATATATATATATATATATATAAAATTTATTCTCAACATTTTCCCCTAAATTTTCTATATTTTTTCTATGAATCAGAAGCATTAGATAGGCTCTTAGGAAGCATAAGAAGAAGGAAAAATAAGATGAAGAATGTGTTAGGAATTTATGAGAAGAGGGGTGGTATTTGTAGGCCAAAAAAATATGGAAAATATATAAATGTGCATAAAACAAAACACCCCTTGCCTACACCTCCTCTTTCACATCATCCTACACACTGGCACCTTCCCCCCTCCATGTGCCTCATCATTTCATTCACTTCCATGCCACATGTATGTCCTTAGTGTGTAAGATAGTTGACTTTAGGAAGATTAAGGATTAAGTTTTTTATAAAATATCTTAGATTTTGCTTGTATATGTTTACATGTATATTTGTATGTTTGTATATGTTCATGTGCATGTTAGGATATGTATGTTTATGTTGTATATATGCAGATGACACAAAACAAGGTTGCAATGGTTTTTTGTTCGTCAAACCATTGAAAATCAAGAAACCGATTCCCGGTCACATTTTCACTTATTAATTAACATAAATATATTTGTAAACAAAACAAAATTTGAAATCAAATTTTGTATCATTTTAAGTGAACTAACATAATCACAATTGGATTATACAACAATTAAATTAATATTAAAAATTATTTACAATAATTGTGATTATACTGATAAAGCGATATTGATTTTTTCATATATTTTCAAATTAAATATATATATATATCTTAATAAAACTATTATAAATGATTTATTATCACTTTATAACTATTCAAAATGAATTACCATCATTTAAAATAATTGTATGAATAATTAAAATTATTATAAAGTCATTAATCATTAAATCTCAATTTAATTTAATAAATCAATTATTATATTTAAGGGTATTACTAACAAATATCATAAATACATTAAATTTTCAAAAATACAATAAATTATTTTATTTCATATTTTTGTTCAATTATAAAAATAAGTGTATGTATCAGCTCCTTGCGCGTTGTTTTACGATTGTAGAACTAGTCATCGATAAAACAATTTTTGGCCATTTTATCGATTTAAACCTTGGGATAAATAATTTCGTAAATATCTATTCAAAATAAGATTACTACTACTTATTATCACTCAAAAAAATTTATTTGTATTATCAACCTTTTATTTGAATAAATTTAAAATTAAATATAATTTATCAAAGTGATAAATTTGTGGGTTGTTGCATTTCAGGTACAGGGACATTAGCCATTTTGGATGATTAGGATTTAGAGAGGATAGTATATATTTATTACATAATATTTTAAGATGATGGTCGTGTGTATATTTTATTTAATTGTCTCCTTGTATTTATTTTGATGAGATGGCCAAGAATTGTGCATAGTGAAATTCAATACGATTTATTATCGTATTGAGACAGACATCCACTTTGTACATATTATATTCTTCTACTATGATCTATGACTCTGTATTCACTTATATATTTTTAATATTGTTATGTCATGGTAAACCCATGTGTTTGTTGCTTTATATCAATACAGGATACATATGGATGTTTTATTTTCAAGATATTTAATACGCAATGGTGTTAGCCCAAGGGACTATTCATGTGTGGTACCCCCTAACAAGTCTCATTCTCCATATTACCAAACAGGATTACCCGGTAATTCTCTTTGGTAGCATGAGTATAGGGGTAGAGTTTTACATAATCCTGGCCATTTGCGCCTGGAAAAACACTAGACTCCTTCACAATCACCGGTCGACTACCCTTCCCCAAACGGTCGACCACTATTAGTCGATTGGCCCAAGGAAGGCAGTCGACCATTAGCCTATAAATGAGAATGTATTTATTTGTTGTTTTCAATTGTTATTTAATTCCATATTTATTCAATTAACATTAATGTTTATTTAATCCCAAGTTTCTAATTAACGTTAACATATTTATTAACATTTTAAACGTTAATATTAGTTTAAAATTTAAATTTTGAATTTAAATGCCAATTGAATTATTTTAAATTCAAAAACTTCAAACATCAATAATTTTTCCGTTTGAGCGTCGATTATAGAACTTTATATATGAAAGTTGATCAAAAAATCAACACGAACACAATGGTCTAACTTTTGTAGCCAAATTATGATATCTACAAAATTTCCATTAATTAATTAATTTCTTATTAATTTGTCTGGGTGTTATATTGTAAAACCCATATTTCTAGGGAACTCTGAATATTTAAATTTTGAATATTTAAATATTTAATTGGTTTATTCAGTCGATAATCTGAAAACTTGATTTTCGAAGATGGATTTATTAGGGCTCGGGATTATTTCCATTGGGATCAGACGGTCCGAGCGAGCCATAATGAGTATAAACATCGATATATTTCGACTGTTTGGGTTGGAGTTAGATTTGTAATATTGTGCAACCTAAAAGGTTAACTTTTGTATATATTGGAATTAGGTTCTAAAAATAGTACCATTGAGTTCGAAGTAGAGGTATTTGGTTAGAAACGCCAGTGAGCATGCCTCATTCGAAGTTTGTAAATTTTTAAGCGTGAATAGCGTCGTTAGATTGTCTATATAAGGACCTAAACCCCTCTCTCATTGGCCCAAACTTAGAAAACCCTAGCTACCTTAAATCTAACCGTAGATCCAATGGCCGTTATTGTTTCGCCACCGAAGGTCAATTTAGGCAAGGGGTTCAGCAAAGAAAAGTTACGTTGGTGCCAGGGGAGTTCAATGATGGTGATGGATTGGTGATTGTTGGTGTGTGGCAGTAGGGATCTCGAGTTGAATGACACATGATTTGGGTGTTTGATCTCATCTATGGCTCTATGGGTGACGATTTTGGTGCCGTTGAGTTCGTTGAACATTGGGCTGTCTTTTGTGATGATGCGGCAGGGACTGTATTGGTATGGCAGTGGCGGTTCGATGATGATCGAATTGAGGAAACGACGACCTGAGTTAATCGCAATTTGATAATTAAGGCTTAATTATGGTAATTAGTGGTATAATTAGTTAATTAATTATTTTACTTAAATCAAAATCTTGTAAACTAAATAATTATTCCATACGAGGTTAGATTCAGACGCGATTAGTTGTGTTGGACTTGTATATGCGATATTTTCGCTTTGGAATTGATTGTTTGAGATTGGGGCTAATGGAATTTCATGTTAAAAACGCTTCAGTGGTAACTAGAATTTTAATGAGTTAAACTCACTATTTTGCTTAATCATTACGTTATATAGTGGATAGAAATGATTGATTGTATGCTTGGATGTTTTATTTGTTTGATTGTTAGGTTTGGATAAATTACCATTTCTGCAAAGTGTAAATTAGCCACAAGGGTCTCTTTAGCAAGTGGAATTAGTTCCTAGGACACACAACTGAAATAATTACTTTCAAGGACAAAACACAAAATAATTAGTTTCTAGGGCCTAAAAACCTATGAAATTAGGTCCTTGAAAGTAATTGGACTGCTAATTTTGTTCTTGAAAGTAATTATTCTACTGACTTTGGCCTTGAAAGTAATTTCTTTGAATGTGTGTCCTAGTAACTAATTGGACTGCAAAGTTTGTCCTTCTGGTGAAATGCCCCTTCTGAATGTATAATGTATAAAGTGATAAAATAATATTGATTTAATATAATTGTGTTGTTTAGATAATAACGTAGTTAATTTAAGCATACTTCTTTGGTGTTATCCATTTGGCCAAATAAACTCCGTTTAAAAATAAATGGAAGAGTTTATTTTGAATGACATTTGTTTAGCGAAATAAATTCTCGTTCTGCTATTATATTAATTTGGACGTTTATTTAAGTGTAAGTTGATTAATACTGGATCATGTTAACAATTATTAGCTATGGATTTGGTTTACATATATGCCTACTTATGTAAATACCAATAATTCAACTTGGAAAGTTAAATTGAATAAAATGGTAGCTTGTTAAAGTACCATTGTGGTTGCTAAGCATCATCCTAAGTTTGAAAAGTTATGGAGTTAAATTAACTTCAATTTTATAATTTAAAGTAAAGTGATTATTTAATTATTATTTGAACAAAGTGTTTTATATAATTATTTCTGTAGTAAACATAATTACTATATTAGTTAAATTGTTTTAAAGTTAATTAATGTATTTATAATGTTTTAGAATTTATTATTTTATTAGTGCTGTTTAAAGATAATTAATTATTTATTAAGGTTGTTTAAAGATAATAAATTATGTTACTAATGATTATTGAAAGCTAGTTAATTGCTTTATTAGTTTATTTTCTAAAAGTCGAGTAATTACAGTTTTAAAAAGTTGTTTAAAGTTATTTTTTTATACTATTTAAAACGTTTTTAAAAGTTTATTATTTTATTATCTAAATGTTTTAAAAAAATATTTATTATTATATTTTAAATAATGCTTTTAAAGTTTTATTATTATGTTATTAAAAATGTTTAAAGTTTATTTTTACGATGTTAAAGTTCTTATTCATTGTAATTAAATGATAAACTGTTTATAAAAGCATTCCTTTTTATAAAAAGGAATTATTAAAGGATTTTACGAATTTGAAAGAGATTTGAAATTGGAAAAGAAGTTTGGTTTTAAACGATTCTAGAAAGGAGGTTTATAAACGGTTTTAGAGATTTGAAAGGGAAGTTTATAAATGGGCATTTGAGATTTATGAAGAGTATTCTATAAATAAACTTGGACTTTGTAATGGTAATATTTATGAAATGGGATATGGTTTTGGATTATTTATATCTTTGTTTTAGTGACATATGGGTTTGATCATTTTGATATGATTTAGAAATAGGAAATCTTTCTAAGTGTTTAGTGAATTTACTTATATAATTTTATAAGTATGTGAAAAGGGTTTTCCAACTTTTGAAAGGAATGGTTTGTGAATATACTTATCCCGGTGAGATAAGTGTATGAATATTTTGATAAATATTTTGGAAAGAGATTTAACTAATGAAAGATTAATTTAAGAGCTTAGTGGTTTCCATGGGAAATATAATCTTTGTTTGGAATGTTTGTTTATTTGATAGTTAAATATCCAACTATCAAACCTTAGCCTATATATGTAATCCTTCTTAATTTTGGTGGTACAAAAATATTCTTTTCCTACTTAACACCGAAAGATTTAACTTTGGAAATATATAGGGGAACACGGGGATGATATGGTACAATTACCGTCAGTGGTGTTATACTTTACGTATAAACTCGTTTTGTTCTCCTTGGACAAAAGGTAAGGAAATCCATCCGCTTAAATGGTTAATAGGTGGTCTCTGCTCTTATGTATTGTCTGATTATTTCTAAAAGAACCGATATTGAGTATTCCAAAATTGATCGATTGGTTTTCGAACATCTGATAAGCAGGGGAGTGTACTTATATGAGATGACTCGAAACCGTAAAGACTCCAAACCATATACAAGTTTTATGCTTCGACCAGATTCGATTTTTTTTCTCGAGATGCTGGAATCCATGTGTGATTCTGAGATCCGTAAGGGTATAAGAATCCATATGTGATTCCAGGACTCGTTGGGATATGTGAATCCATGTGTGATTCTGAGATCTTTGTTAAGATGCGGGAATCCATTTGTGATTCTGAGACCTGTCGATGTATAGGAATCCATGTGTGGTTTCGAGATCTCTTCGAGTGGAGACTCATGTGTTGGAATGTCTGACATAGCCTCACCAGTGGTAATTAGGAAAACCAGAGATAGGATACATAACCAAGGGTTTAGCTAACCCATAAGGGTGCAGGCATCTCCTTCCTAGAGTTACCTATAGTTGTTATGCATGCATGGAGCAATGCATTCTGCCTGCGTGGCCAGCTACGTATTTCCTATTATACATCACTAAGGATGTATTGTTTCATTGGGAGGATAACTCTAATCCTTATGCAAGAGGACCGTTCTCGAAGTACTGAGGGCGCGTTCATGGAATCTTATACAATTAGTGAGCCTACCTTAGCGGTTTTTGATTATATACCTATTATTGTTATGATATACACTCATAAGCATCACAACTACTTGATTGTTGATATTTTCACCCTTAGACGTTATTATAATATCAGTAGATTTTCTAATATAAATGGTTTAGTTATCATAAGGTAAAACCTATCCGTGTTTATGTGTGGCGTAATCTTATGAGATACCTTTTATTTTGAAATGGCTTTATAAAAGTAGAAATCAATATGCTTTGATTAGGTATTCTCGTGGTAGTTTACCAGACTAATAGGTGTGTTATTTTATTATATTGCTCAGGTCAAACCGAGCATATTTACAGATTCAGTTTAGATACTTGGAGCTTTAGGAGATAAGATAGATGCCTCCAAGTCATATTCATGTATATTTTATTTCCGCTTTCATTAGTTGTTTTATTTAATAGCATTTATAAGGACATGTTGTTATAACTGTCCAGGCTGATGATTTTTTTTGTACACCCTGATTGATATTTGTATATTACGGTTTTCCTTTGTGTAAAGATTTGTTGTATATTGTATATTACTTGTCACGATGTGAGATTCTATTTTGTCTTTTTTATTTCTTTTTCCCCAACAATCCGTCTCTCTGGTACTTGGATGCTCGATGCTTAAATACCATGGATGTATTGGTGTTGACTTCTGAAGATCGAAAAGGTAGGTCATCATAATTGGCATTGAAGCCTAGCTTGAGCAAATACCTAGGACTTGGTGGGAAAACTCATTATAAATAAGGCTAGTGACACCCTAGAGTGAGTGACTCATTGGAGATGGGTCAGTAGCACCATATAATGCGTTGAATGTATTATCTATAAAAGCACGTATTTGTTAGTGCTATAAACATGTTTTGTATTGTGTTGATTTACCTGTTGAGTGGTTTATAAATTCTGGTCAAGACATGGAATGCCAACATATCGATAGAGAACATGAACACAAACCGACATAGTATTGTTTTAAAATTGGTAATTGGAATAATTTATACAAAATTGATAAAGACGTTTTTGATGTGATTGTTGTTTAGAAATGATGATATTCAACTATTATCATTTATTGTTTGATTAGTCATGCTCATCCAATTAGGAACATTGGCTATTGTTTGTTGATTAAAAAGTCTTGCACGTCCACTTTAGAGCATTTACTATTATTTGTTGATTTATAAGCAATTTACCTTCTTACTACATGGATTGGATAGATAGTAATTCATGGGAATATTGAAACAAACACCTCGTGAATTTAGTTTCACGGTTTGACTGTAAGGCGTTCGGTGGTAGCGTTGGGTTAAAATTTAATTTTAATAAAAGTTGTTTATTATAATCTGAACAAGTAAAAATTATGAAATGATTTTATATATGAAAGCGAAATTATCTAAGTATAATTTATTAATGTGATTATAAATAAAAGGGATTTAAGCTGAGAATTTGAGAACTTAAATTCCGGTGTTTTGAAAATTACTTATTACAATATTGGAGGAAAATAATGATAGTATTATTTGAAATTTTTTTAGAATATAAATATTTTTAAAGGATTTTAAAGGAGATAGAAAGAACTGAACCCACTTCGGTCGCTAGAAAATAATTCCGATGATGACTGCAGCAGCATTAGTGTTTATTTTCGAGTTTCTAAGTGAGGGATTGCTACCATAGCCATAGATTTTTTTGAATAAAACAAATTTTGTTTTGGATTCCAAAGTACGATCAGATATACACAAGAATATATGTGTATATTATTTATTTCAAAATATAGTTGAAATAAAACTGGGTGTTTTAAGTATGAAGTTGTCAGTCAAGTTATTATATGGATGCACGTATCCTATACATTAGGGTAATTTGGTTTTGTATCTCATTTTGATATGTTGTTTGGTAAAATTTCATTTACAGAAATGGAATGGAATCTTCAATAATTTTGGACAGTCGAGACTTCCAAATTTGATATAGAAACCAAAGCTAGGTGTTTTTGGTGGAATTATAAGAAAATAAGTTTTTGCAATTTATAAATTTGAAGATTTAGTTATTTAAATTAATTTTAAATCTGTTGAACATTCTAGTTAAGTAAAAAAAATCTTATATTGCGTATATACTCTTTGGATGTAGAAAAGTGTTCTATGAATATACGAACTTAAGTTTTAATGCATTGATAAACCTAAGCTGTGTTTTATAAGGTATTTATAAAGTTAAGTCATGAAATATTTGTACACTTAAGTAGTTATGAAATGGTTTATAAATGAATTTAGTGTGAAATGAAATCCATTTTTATGAAATTAATGTGATTTAAACTAAAATGGAATGGTTTATTCGCATGAGAGTTCTTGTTCTAGATTCTAGCACATGATTTCGAGGTTATTTACATCGGTCCAAACCAGAATTTTTAGCTCGATTCTTGACGATGAACACTTGATACAGATTTTTGATATGATCCCAAAGTTCTTTGTCATAGTGTATAGCTGTACAAGAAGAACGGTGGTTTCTTATTAAGGATCTGGATCAGAATATGCGCTAGGGAATCGAATGAGCGATACTAGTTCAGTAGCCATATTTGTATGATCGAGTGAGTGATCGGATTTTATATTGCACATGGATGGCATATGTACATCTTACGGAATTTGATATAAATATTTGTTGCTTACATTAGAAATGTAAGTTATTTGATTTGACATGTTGGTTGAGATGATTGCTATTTATGGTTTAGCATGCTTAGATTCATTTTATATGATGGATGAGTTGTTACATTGCTTCGTTGTCATGTTTAACTCTTTTTTGGGTTATATAAGCGAGTTTTAGGTACATGGAAGCAAAGGCTAGCTTGCTGCTTTTGGTTTCATTAGTAGAGTTTGTTGCTCGATAAATAGGTATGTAGTAGATTGAGAGTTTAGGATTTGATTAGTGACTTTATGCACCAGATATGTGAGGCCACTTTTGGACTTTTTTTATTGGTTTGGGGCCAGTTGTTTTTTTTGGATCGAGATGTGCAAAGGAGGTATTGTCGATTTTTTTTGAAAACTTAGACCAAAGTTGAAAGAAAAGTTAGCACAAGAATTTTTAGATATGACCAATGGTCATAAGAATCAGTGTCAGAGATTTTTGGAACAGCCCTAAGTGAATTAGAAATTTTAGTGACAATATAGAAAATTATCACTATAGATGTAGTTTTTGTTACTTATTCGTTTCGAGTGTTTGTATCCTAAGTCAAGAAAGTTGTCACTATAGATGCGGTTGTTGTTACTTATTCATTTCAAGTGTTTGTATCCCAATTTGAGTGAGAGTTCCTTATTGGCTGACATGTGCACATGTAGGTAGGATGATGCCCAGGATAGATTAGAATGGAGTTTGTGTTGTGACTTTTCTATTGATTATAAAAGCACAAATTTTGATTAATTCTGCAAGCGCACATGCGTGTAGTATGCAGGTCGAACACAGAGAATTGTATTTTAAAACAACTGAAATCCATAGTTAAATCTTAGGCGTGTTAAACGAATTCGACGGTGAATTTGAACAGAAAATAAAAGCAATAATATACTCTGAATCGATTCCGAAACTAATCGAAATTGCAACCAAAATATAAAATTGTAAAAATCAGAACAGAAATTGAAATTTCAGAAAAGAAAATAACAGAGCAAACAACTGAAATATTTATTAACTAATTGAAAAGAGTGCAATAACTAAGAACAAGAATAAATAAATTGCTAAATCTAATCAACAATCCTACGTATTCTATTCGAAAATAAAAACACTCCTGGATTAAAATAAAACTTGAAGAAGAGTGATGGGGTAAGAGATGATTTTCCATCTGCATTGCTCTCCCTATTTAAAGACTTCAGCCTCCAAAAATAATCCTACTATTTAGGTCCATGTGCTTGATATTTGGAGAATAATACGGCGACCTCACTTTGAATTGGTCTTTGCTTTGTTATTTGATTAACAAGTGGACTTGCTTTGAGAGATTTTTAGGCTAAACTTTGAAAGTGTATTTTCAATATTTGCAATTGATTTCTTACATGACTAGTACACATGTTGGTGACGTGAGATGCATTTCTTCATGAACGATATGTACTTTCTCTTCGAATTATTCGGTACTCAAAATGTTGCACTCTTTTTTTGCGTGTCATTTGAATTATTGGATGGTACAACCGATTAATTTCAATGTTGCACTTCAGAATATATAATATGCAAAGCCACAATAAAATACCTGTATAATACCGCTTAAAAAAAAGTAAAAATACATGAAAAAAACGGTTTAAAATGCAGAAAAATACGTTCATCAATTACCCCCATACTAGAACTTTATTCTTCCTCGAATAAGCAAGAAAACAAAACTAACTAAATCCTTTTTCATAGGAAACACGATTGCATTGAGCGTATACAACAAGCATTTAAACCTCTAGGTGTCCCTAGTAGGGCGAGTGGTGTCTCGTGAGGGTTTTCAATGGATACTACCCATAAAATTCAAATGCAGTATGTGATGATTCTAATGTACTACATGAATGCACAATTTTAAACAAATAGAGACTCGATTTACTTCAGAATAGTTGCAACAAAATAATGTATATCGGTTCTAGTGAACTTCTAGAAATTTTTGGTTCCTCGCTAAACACAAATTTCAATATAACTCAAGTTTTCATACTTAGATTCTAGTTTGGCCAGTTGTTTCGGTCGATAACATAGTGCAGCCATGAAATAAATTCTTCATTGTTAATAAGTTTTTTTTTTTCAAAATGGTATTTTTCATTTCCATTTGTATAACAAGCCAAATCAATAAAGTCAAGAAGTGTTTGGGTTTCAAAGCTTAGTCTCCCTTTACTAGATTTTTTTATTTTTCATTTTTTTATACACCTAACTTTTGGACCAAGGTATACCACCCATGCACTGCCTCGCGGGCTTACGTGAGAGTTGGGACAGAGCTTGGCGGATTGTGCAAACCGACGCCGACTATGTCAGAAAAGGTCGGTAATCCTTAGGTGATTATTTATTTAATTTTTTTATACACCTAACTCAGAATGCTGAGGCCAAATATACCATCCATGCACTGCCTTGCGGGCTTACGTGAGAAGAGTACAGAGTGTGGCGAGTGCATACACTTTCATAAGTGTGCATACCTATTGACTCTAGGTGTTTCTTATTAGATTTTTTTTTGAAATTAACTAAAGAGAGTTATGCAAATCAACTTAGCACCACTTAACTTTTATGATTTGAAATGTCAACGCATGTACTTTAAATCTTCCCTTTTTTTTAAACAAAGACTACAGTTTAGAAAGGATTTCATAACCATCACCTACGAATCCCCCTATATACTAACCTCACTATTATCGCTTGTAATTCAACTTTTCATTATATTTTACATAAAATTAGTGATTCACAAAAATTTTCAACAATTGACTTCTATTTGCTTACTTTGTCTTAATTAATTAAAAATAAATTAAAGTCTTAAAAAAAGGGAAAATGAGATAAAGCTTGAAAAATAAAAAAAAATTGAAAACAAATAATGAGATGAATTTTTTTTAAATGATGCCACACTGTGAAAAATGAACAAAGAGTATGAGATATGCGTCCCCCCATACTAGAATGAGACAGTGTCCCAACTGTCGAACAGAATGCAAATGCAAAATAAAATAAAAAATATACAACCTGATATGTACAGGATAGTGAGTGGCTTATGCCGAGTAGCTAGGTTCATGGAGATCCACAAACTCGTCGTCCTCGTGTTGTTCAAGCTCTAGAAATGGCTTCAAGCGTTGTCCATTGACCTTTGAAATGGAACTGTCCCTAGGATTTTCAATTTCAACTACACCACAAGGGTGTACTGTTTTCACAATATATGGACTTGTCCAACCGGATCTCAATTTTCTCGGAAATAAATGAAGTCTGGGATTATATAAGAGAACTTTCTGACCTACTTCGAATGTCTTACGAAGTACGGATTTATCATGATAAAATTTATCTTTCTCTTTATAAATCTTTGCATTTTCATAGCTTCATTTTTTAGTTCTTCTAATTTTGACAATTGTAATTTACGATGCGATCCGGCTTTTTCTATGTCAAAATTAAGGTATTTGATTGACCAAAGTGCACGGTGCTCGAGCTCAACGGGTAAATGGCATGCTTTTCCAAAGACTAATCAGTATGGTGACATTCCTAGATTGGTTTTATAGGCTGTGCGAAATGCCTAAAGGGCATCTATAAATTTAGATGACCAATCTTTTCTGTGCGAGTTAACCGTCTTTTCAAGAATTTGTTTAATTTTTCTATTGGAAATCTCGACTTGGCTGTTAGTCTGTGGATGATATGGAGTAGATAGTTTATGGGTGATAGAGTATTTCTTAAGAAGAGATTCAAAAGCACTATTACAAAAATGAGAACCGTTATCACTTATAATGGCTCGAGGTGTGCCAGAAAGGGAAAATATGTTTTCTTTCAAAAATTTGACAACAACTTTATTGTCATTCGTTCTGGTGGGAATGGCCTCGATCTATTTAGACATGTAATCTACTGCAAGTAAGATGTAGATATTTTCAAAAGAATTAGGAAAAGGACCCATGAGATCGATGCCCCAAACATCAAAAATTTCGATGACAAGGATTGGGTTTAGGCGCATCATATTACGTTTGGAAATACGACCTGTTTGTTGACATCTAGCGCATTTGGAGAAAAATTCGTGGGCATCATGAAAAAGAGAAGGCCAATAAAAACCGCACGATAACACCTTGGCAGAAGTTTTCTTTGGTCCAAAATTCCCTCCACATGCTTGATTATGTGAAAAAGAGAGGATGCTATGGAATTCATGTTCGGGGACACATCTACGTATGATTTGATCGGCGCAATATTTGAAGAGATAAGGATCGTCCCAGTAAAAGTTTTGAACATTGGAGAGAAATTTTTGTTATCTTGTTTTGACCAATAGGAAGGTGTTTCATTCGTGACAAGATAATTTATGGTCTCCGCGTACCATGGTCCACTGGAGAAGGAAATAAATTGTTCATCGGGAAAATGATCGTTGATTTGAGAGTTATCGCAGTTTTCATGAATAATACGAGAAAGATGATCAACTATGACATTTTCAGAACCTTTTTTATCCCGTATTTCTAGATAAAACTCTTGAAGAAGGAGAATCCAACGGATTAAGCAGGGTTTGGCATCCTTTTTCGTGAGTAAATACCGCAAGGCGGCATGATCGGTGTAAACTATGACCTTAAAACCTACGAGATATGATCTAAACTTATTGAGGGCAAAGATAACTGCTAAAAACTCTTTTTCTGTGGTTGAGTAATTCAATTGAGCTTCGTTAAGAGTTTTGCTAGCATAATAGATGACTCAAAGAATTTTATCGATTCGTTGACCTAAGATGGCTCCAATGGCATAATCAGAAGCGTCACACGGTAATTCGAAAGGCAAAGTCCAATTGGGAGGTTGGATGATAGGTGCAGTGGTCAAGATCGATTTGAGGGTTTCAAAAGACGTTTTACATTCATTGGAAAATTCAAATTTAACGTCTTTAGCTAGAAGATTCGAAAGAGGTTTTGAAATTTTTGAAAAATCTTTAATGAACCTCTTATAAAATCCTGCATGGCCGAGAAATGATTGAATGTCCTTTACGGACCTTGGAGGAGGAAGGCCAACAATAATATCAACTTTAGATTTGTCAACTTCTAGGCCATTTTTAGAGACAACATGACCTAAGACTATTCCTCGCTTAACAATAAAATGACATTTTTCCCAATTAAGAACAAGAGATTTCTCCTCACATCACTTTAAGACACGTTCTAAACGAAGGAGGCATTGATCAAAAGATGACCCATAGATTGAAAAATAGTCCATGAATATTTCTAAGAAATCCTCCACCATATCAGAAAATATACTCATCATATATCTCTGAAAGGTAGCGGGAGCATTACAAAGATCGAAGGGCATGCGACGATAAGCGAAAGTTCCGAAGGGACATATGAACGTTGTTTTGTGTTGGTCGTCCAACGCAATGGGAATTTGATTATAGCCGGAGTAACCATCAAGAAAACAATAATATTCATTATCGGCTAAGCGTTCGAGCATTTGATCAATGAAAGGGAGGGGGAAATGGTCTTTTCTTGTTGCTGCATTGAGTTTTCGATAGTCGATGCAAACGTGCCATTTTGTTTTGACTTTTGTCGGAACAAGTTCGTTATTCTCATTTTTGGTCACAGTGATTCCAGACTTCTTGGACACAACATGTACCGGACTTACCCAAATACTATCAAAGATAGGATAGGTAATGTTATTGTCTAAACATTTGATAATTTCTTCCTTTAGCACTTCTCTCATATTAGGGTTTAATCGCCTTTGAGCTTCGCGAGTGGGTTTAGCCTCGTCAACTAAATGTATTCGATGTTCAATGATTGATGGACTAATTCCCTTAATGTCAGCGATTACCTATCCTATTACCTCTTTATTTTCCCTTAAAATTTTCAAAAGTTGTTCTTCTTGGTCCTTAATGAGATCGGATGCCAAGATTACAGGGAAATTTTTCGAAGAATCTATGTATGCATACTTAAGATCGTTTGGAAGAGGTTTGAGGTCTAATTTAGTGCGTACTTCTTTTGAGGCTTCAGTAGACATCAACTGATTGAATTCTAGTGAATTATGAGAAGAGCGGAGCATATCATTTAATTCATAAATGTATGCATCTTCATTTAAATTGGAATTAAAATGGTCTAGGCACATGTTAAGAGACTCCGTAATATCACTAAAATCATTTTCTATAATTTTTTGGATCATATCAACTTCTTCTATTTCACGATCTCTTGGTTGTCTGTTAAGATTGAATATATTTAGCTCAATGGTTAGGTTCCCAAAGGAAAGTCGGAGTTGACCATTCTTACAAATTATGATAGCATTTGATGTTGGTAAAAATGGACGATCTAATATCAAGGGAATCTGACCTTTAGGATTTGAGACATGTGCGGTCTCTAGGACTATGAAATTGACTAGGAAATAGAATTGCTCGATTTGTGTCAAAACATCTTCAACTGTGCCCAATGGTTTTTTGACAGATCGATCAGCTAGTTGAATTGTGATGTTTGTAGATTTTAATTCCCCTAGTCGAAGTTGACAGTACACGGTATAAGGCAAAAGATTCACACTCGCTCCAAGATCGAGTAAGGCATGACTAATGTGAGTGTTACCTATTTTACAATCGATTGTAGGACAACCAGGTTCCTTATACTTGATTGGGGAGGGATTTGAAAGAACAGAGCTAGTGTTTGCAGTTAGAAATGCAGTCTTAGGAACGTTAGCGGCACGTTTTTGACTACATAGCTCTTTCAGACATTTGGCATATTGAGGAATTTGCTCGATAGTATCAAGAAGTGGAATATTGACTCGAACTTGTTTGAAGATTTCAAGAATTTGGTCAAAATTAGCGGGCTTCTTCTTTTTGTTGAGTCTATGAGGAAATGAAGCTATGGGTTTATAGACTCGTTTGGTAGTTTTTTCATTCGAAGAAGAAGGTATGATATTAGAGGGTGAAGATAAGGGCGCTAAAATGTTGGGGTTGCCAACATCAGAAAGCGAAGAGTGGTCGGGATTGCCAACCTTGGATGAAGAATTAGAGTTGTTTGGATTGACAACAGTGGGCGTTGATTGAGTTTTAGAATTTTGAACAAGGGAAGACTTAAGAAGGACGTCGGGGTTGCCAACATGGTTGCCCACCTTCTTCCTAGACCTTGATGTGGTGACAGCATTAACCGGATTTACATCTTCGTCCTCACAAAGATTTACTCCTCGAGAGTTATACTTTGGATTCACTTTGGGTGGACTAGGCAATTTACCTTTCTCATCGATTTTCATGAGATCCTTCATCATTATTAACATTTGTTCATTTTGTTTGGTGATTTTCTCAATTTTCGCATCTTGGTTAGTGATTTGTTCATTTTGTTTGGTGAGTTGCTTTTCCAATCGAGCAATTTCTTGTGAAGGCTGAGAAGGTTGGGTTGATGGATTGAAATTAGGATGCCTGTATGGTTGATTCGAAGGTTTTATTTGAGGAGCGGGTTGAGAATTTTGAGCATTAGAAGTTGGGGCTTGATAATTTGGATTCGGTATCATCGGATACGTATGCGATGGATTAGCTGCATTGTTAGGATTTGACCATGAAAAATTTGGATGATGCTTCCAGTTAGGGTTGTATGTGGATGGACTGTTTTGAGCAATAGCATTGATTTGGTCTTATGTGTAGTAATGAGGTAGTCCTTCTCCGTCTTGAGGAATTTGGGCATCTATAGGAAGATGTGATGGGTCAATGGCATGTACTCCTTTGTTTGGAGTACGAATTAGACCATGAATTGTTACCCATTGCATATCCTTTTCTGAGTACTCTTCTAAAAATTCCCAAGCTTCCTCGTCTATTTTTTCCATGAATTCTCCTCCGCACATTGATTCGAGTTGGGATCTTGTTTGATAGTTAAGCCCTTCATAAACGATTTGGCATAAAACGTGTTTAGGGATTGCATGATGTGGGCAACTATATAACAATTGATTGAACCTTTCAAAATATTTTAAAAAAGTTTCTCCTTCATTCTGAGAGAATTGGTTGATTCCAGTTCGAAATTTTAGTGTTTCGTGGAAGGGAAAAAACTTTTTCAAAAATATAGTAACGACATTGTCCCAACTTTTAATTGAATTTTTAGGAAGAGAATTAAGCCATCTTTTCGCACTTTCTAGAAGCACGAATGGAATAAGTCCTAGCTTGATGGGTTCATTAGAAAGTTATTGAATTTTGGTTGTAGAAGCTATAATTCAAATTCACTATGAAATTCATATGCATTTTCAGACCCAGTGAATTTTGGTACCCCTTGGATAAAAGAATGTTTTAGCTCGAAATTATTTCATTCGGCAGTTGGAAATGAAATAACCGAAGGTTGAACGATCCTAGTTGGATAGTATCGGTCTCTAAAGGATAATGGTTGGTTCTCATGAAATTCATTATTTCCAACATGTGATTTAGGTGATGATTTTGGTGAACAGTGGTGTGAACTGTGATTACTCATATTCGTTTGATTTGAAATTTCCGTTGATTTGTTTAATGAGATATTTTGGCTTTCTAAACGGTTAAAATTATTTCTTGCCCAAACACGCATAAACAAATCAAGATGTAGTAGAAAAAAATAAATTTAAACCGTTTTTAGTTGGGTACCTGTAGAGTATAAAATTACTTACAGAGGGGTATGACAGTTCGTCCAGTGCAACTGATCAGTGCTAGTGATTCAAACTCCACCGTTTGTAATTACTCGATCCTTAGATCCTTGTTGTTAAATGTGACGACCCGATTTTCCACTCCCAGAAAATCGCGTCATGAATTAAGAAAGAAAGGGATAGAAGAAGAAAAGAAAGAAGAGAAAGAAGAAACAACACAAGAATCTCAACAGCGGAACGAATAAATTATATTAATAACCATAGTATACATCAAATATCAGAGTTACACAGACATATACAACACATACTAGACAGTTATAAACACCTGTCTAGTTGTTACAACTCAATCTCAATACATAACAACTCAGAGATACCAACACAGCGGAAAACAATATAACTATACGCAGAAGCCTCCTGCTCCATAGCTCCTCCACAATTCGTCAAAGCTATCCTGAATCCTAACCTGAATTCCCTTGGCTACTCATAAAAATTTGAGTACCCAAGAGTTAAAGAAAAACAGAAATAACTTCGGGTCAGACATGGGTCTGGTGTGAGTAACAGGTTAAAGTTACTTAACTTTGAAAAACCTTTGAAAAGAAAAGGTATCACGTAAGACTTCCCACACATAAACATGGAAAAGTTTTTACCTTACGCTAACCAAAACATTTGATAGGAAATCCGATGATATTATAATAGTGTCTAGGGTTTTCAAATAAATAAGAAATAGCCGAAATTGTTACATTCATTAAATTCCAGCTACTAGCCACAAAAGTGGGTAATACAAACAAAACCGTTGGCACTTATTGGATTTTGGATTCCATCAATGGCAGGGCTACTGGGGTACCGCCCGTCACAGTACGTGGCCTAGATCACCGTACCGAGGATTACTCCTTTCATCCCCTGCAACACAAAGCCGGACCCGTTCCTTACTGAACAGTTCCAAACAAGACAACCCCGCAGTTGTGATCAGCAACCGCACCACTAAGCCGAAAATATAAAGGGACCTCTAGACAGGGATCAATCTTGCTCTCCAGTGGGGGCTACCCACGAAGCTTTGCTGCACCTCCCCTGTTTTAGCCATTCCCGGTTGATGAGGCTTGAGGCTACGATTACCTTTATAGGACAGATCACTTAGAATGCTCATCGTCCACCTGACGATGTTCTGAAAGCATTCAATCCATACAAGTTCGTTCCGGGTTCGAACGAAACCGAAGGCATTATCTCGTTACACTCGTATTGGAATCACCCTCAGAGTTAACGACAATAACCCTTGCACTCTGAATCTCCATCTCGAATCTATAAGTGCTATTCCGTCAAACTCATTACGGAATCACCCACAGAGTTATACTGACGTATAGCCCTTACACCTCGAGTCTTCACTCGCTCCACTTGGATTAACGACCTAACGTTATTTGGAATCGATGTGGTTTTCGGATCCCAAATATGGAAACCCGATCCCGGTCTCATCGAAATCCAAAGCGTGTCTTTTAAGGTCCAAGTTGTTTTAAGTTTAAAACAATTCAATCCATTATCTAAATATACACAGATAGATAATTCACAACACAATAGATGATTCAACATTATCATTACCAATAGATAATTCATATCAAAACAGATAATCTACATTATCATCCAAAAGCAACCAATGCATCCATATCACATACACTACTAATCTCATAACTGAGATTACAAACCATACATGGCAATCAATACCATCCATCAAACATAAGCAATTGATCTAATGATCACACCATTTATAATTAATTTAAAATGAATTAAATTAATCACTTAATCTCTAATTAATTTAAAATAAATTAAATTAATTACTTTATCATCAAAATCCTGCTTATCTCAAATCATCAATTGATTACAAATCAATTTATAAATCATCATCTCAATATTCATTTCAATTAATCATTACTGATTAACTATCTCTAATTACAATAAGTAATTAGCATTTAATATTAAACATACCTTAATTAATCAATTCCAAATTACATCATTAATTAATTAATTAATGATTCCTAACTACATTTAATCAATCTCTAAATATAAATTAATTACATAAGTAATTAATCTTCAATTTAAACAATATATATTAATCACCCATGATTAATAATCATCCAATAATTAACTGCTTAATTACTCATCCCATAATTAATTACTCTTAATTAATTATCTTCATTAATCATTTGATTAATGTTCAAAGTAATTTAAATCAAATTACTTCTATAATTAATATCTTTAATTACATCCTGTAATTATTAATTAATTACTTCCTTAAGTAATTATAAATTCCTTAATTACATAAAGTAATTATCAAACAATCTACAAATGTTTAAATTAATTAAACTTAATTAATCTAAACTAATCACATTAATCAAATTAATTACAACAAGTAATTAATTCATTAATTACTTCATTAAGTAATTAAACAATTGATTATTATTAATTAATTAATCTAATTAATTATCAAGAATTAATCACATTAATTAATTGTTAAAATAATCTAAGTTAAATTATCTTCATTAACATTTCCTAATTACTTAATTAAGAATTAACTTATATTAACCATTATTAATTTAATTATAATTTAATTAACTCTAATTATTAATTAATTAAGTGTTAATTAAAACTAAATTATCTCTCATTATTTGATTAAATAAATCTTAATCATAAATTAAAATTTAATTAATCATCCTTATTTATAGATTAATTAACCTTAATTAATTAATCTCAGATCTTAATTAATTAACTTAAAAATTATTAATTACTTAATTAATCATCCACAATATTAACTAATTAAATAATTAATATTCCATTTAAATTAATTTAATAATTTAAATGAAACCAATTTCTTAAGTTCAAAATTTAAAAACATTCTTCTTTAACAAAGTATTTTAAACAAATTGTTTCAAAACAAAATTCAAATTTAAAAATTTCTTTTTAAATTTCAAACTGAAACATAATTTAAATTTCATTTCAGATTCAAAATTAAAAATCAAAACTTTACTTACATTCCATCTTCATTTCAAATGCAAATCATTATTTAAAAACAGATTTAAATTTAAACCTTTATTTTTTTAAAAACCGAAGTTTGAATTTAAACTCCAGATTTAAATTAAATCAAACTCAGATTCATTTCATACTTCACTTCCAGATCTAACTTGTTTAAATTTTTCATTTGCATTTTAAAATTTTACATTGTAATTTAAATCAGAAAAACAGAAAACAGTTTCCTGTTTGTTTGAAACAATCTTAAATTTTGATTTCAAATTGTTTTCAAAAACCAAAATTTAAATTACTGAATTCATATTTAAGTTCCAAGTTTAAAAATTCTAGATTGAACTTCATCTTACAAAATTTAAATTTACTTTAAATCTGAAAACAGAAAAACAGTTTCTGTTTTGTTTGAAACCCAAACTAATTTTAAAAAACTCAAAAATTACAAAAACAAGATTCAAATCATTTGAATTTATATCTAAATTCATATTCAACTTCAGTTTTCAGATTTATTTGCACTTCTTTCATCACCTCAAATTCTATATTTAAGAACCTGGAAACAAATTCTGTTTCTAAACTACAAACCTGAAACACTAAACAAACCCGAGTTACCCTATTATTTACTTCGAGTAAAATGATTCCCTGCTTCGAGTCATTTCTCAAATAACTCGAGACCATCTCGGGTTTTAAAACCCTGCAACAAAACAGAACACCATCATGTACACACACCCTGTGCATCCATAATCCAACTCCGGCCACCTCTGACCCTTATCAACGACCATCCCCCATCCACCAGTGACCTCTCATCTCACTCCCATCCTCAAATTCCCATAATTCCACTTGAATTTGAATTCAAGTTTTGAACCCAAAACCTGAAGCACCATCTCCTTCCCACTGTCTAACCTGTCAACGACAAGATCACCTAACTCCGGCCACAACCATCCTTCAAACTCCAGCGACAGCTCCATCATCACAACATCTATCAATACCCAAAAGAGCTTTGAACTCGATCAACCTAGGAGTCCATATTCAAACAAAATCAGAGACTCATACAAACTAGGGTTCTAAAACTAAATTCCAAAATTCAACATCAATTTTTGAATTAAAATCCAATTTAGAATTTTTTCTATAATCATTGATAGCTATTCAATCAACAGAAGCAAAATCAATCCATTCAAATGCAAGAATCAAGTGTACTATATCAAAATGTAAAATATAGTTTGTTCATCTCTGCACTTGGTTTACAGCATATTAAATTGTAATTTTTGATTTAGAATTCTTAAATTCACTTATAGTTTCTATTTGTAAACTTGAAAAAATAGATTATAACATTTGGATTTTCCTCTATATTAATTATTTTTCTGTGTAACCTGATTTCCAGGTTACAGAAAATTCAAATTTGATTTCTATAAGTTTGAATTTTACTCTAAACCTAAACAAATAGATTTTATTCAATTTTGAACTTAAACTATAACAATCTAAACCTTGGGAATCTGACTTGCATTTCATTTCTTATATACACAGGCAGGAAAAATAGAAAGTATATGCACAAATTTAATTCATCAGATTTAAACAAGCAAATCCTACTTATTTATTTTAGGTTAAGTGTTACTCACAGATTTAAAAATTGCAGAGCACATTCCCAAATTCTCTTTAGCATGCATAACATGCTTGAATGCTCTTCAAGCTTGAATGTTGCTTCCAGATTAAAGAGATGCAGAGCAAACTTTCAAATTGCAGACAGAACTTTGATTTCCAGGTTTGAAAAAAATGCATGCAGACCCTCTTGCCCCCTTTTTCCAGATTGTAGAAAACATGAATGCAGGTTTTTGCTTGCTTTTCCAGATTTACAAACTGAATGCATTTGAACAGAGGTTTGGTTTTTCATGTTTTGAAGATGGTTTGCATGCAGAAAATGGATCAGGGATTTGCATTTTTGAAGAGATGAAATTTTGCTATGCATTTTGATAACAGGGAGTTTGATTTACAGGGTTTGAGGAGTTATTTACAGAGAATGATTATAGGTTTTTAGTTGGAAATTTTCTCTTAGTTATGAAATGAAAAATGAGAAAAGAAAGTGGAAAGAAAGCATGCAAGTTTTAAATAACAATATTTTGATAAATTAGAAATCAAAGAAAATAAAATTTAAAACAATGACACATGTAAAAGAAATGGACACATGTTAACTACCTATCTTAAATACTTAACACATATTTAACTTATCTCCTAATTTACATACACATGTCTTTTGAATGGTTTTGTTATTTAATTAAGTGTTAAAGAAAAATTAAACTAAATGAAAGCATGTTCACATTTTAAATTGTATTTTAAATTTACAAATTAAATTAACAAATCACATTTTATAATTAATAGTTTTAAAAAGAAAAACACAACATTTTGGTAACATATTTTAAATATACAACTTAAGTTAAAAATGAATTTTAAACTAATTAAAATATTTATCTCAAATATTTAAAACCATATAGTATTTATTAAATATTTTTGAAAAGCTTAAATTAAAAATAAATCACAATTTCTATTTTTAAAACATTAAAAATATGCTATACCAATTTAAATAAAAATCAACTTGTCTATTTAAAATATATACAAATACATATACATATTTAAATAGAAAACAAATTTATTAACAAAAATCATCAATTCAATTTAAATTTAAACTCAGATTATTAAATTTAAATTGTCCAAAATTCCGGGATATTACAATCCTTCCCCCTTAAAAGAATTTCGTCCCCGAAATTTAAAACAAAGGTGATTTAATAATCTATTTACAGATTTTATTTTAAAACACAGCATATGTTAATCATATGCCAACAATCCATAACAACCAATTCACACAATCAGAACAAATCTAATTATCCAAAAGAATTTTGGATAAAACTTTCACGAGTTTCCCCGGTATATATATATCGGGATACTCGCTCTATAGAATCCAATCAATCAATACTATTAAGCTATAGAGCTTCTAACAACAATTCTATACAGAATATCAGACTACAAATGAGTCTGACTCAACAAACAAACTATCCTAAACTAGTGATTCTACAACCAGAAATATCAAACACGTACTCCCTCAGAGATACGTGAAACATACTGAATCCCAGTTATCCTAACTGGCAATCCAACTCTAGAAATCCAAACACTGATCTAACCAAAACATAGAAGAAACCAAAACACTACGGAGCTAGCTTCTCAAACTTATAGCTCCCTGAATCAGAGAAAAACTTAACCAAAATCCAATCTCCGATTCCAGAATCCAAATTCTCCCGTCTCTTATCCATAAAAACTCTTCGGACGATCCTGGGCTACCAACATCCTTCCTGATCAGCTTAACTCTTGTTGATGCCTCAAGAAACAGACTGGATCAAAACAATCCAATGATCTCCTCAAGATCACTCAAAAACCAAGAACACACGCCCTGCTTCTTAACAACAGAAGACAGAACAAACTCTCCTTATCCGGAAAAACAAAACAGAAACATTCCCAAACTGCTTCCGCTGCACAACTCTGATCCGAAACAGAAGAAAATGCTGACTAAGAGCACAAGCACAGACCAGACAACCCAGCACAGAAATAAGGTTCCACATATCCATAAAGAAAACTCAGATGTGTTCTCCCAATCTGAGTTACTCCACCAACTTCTATCTCAAGGAACCATCCATCTACTAACTGAACCACCTGTTCCAAAAGAACACTTAACTATCGCAAGTCACTTTTGCGATCAACTCAGCCTAATCCAAAGAAAACTGCTCTCTCTCAACCAAACAGAACAGCTTATGCTGGCCTAGCCAACTTACCAGAGAAACGGATCCACTCTGCTGCTTCTGAACTCCACTTCAGAAAAACTACTCAGCCAGAAGACTCCCTACCAACTCAGAATACTCTGCTAAACTCAGCCACAACACCGAGCAATCTCACTTCTTACTCTTGTTCCAAAGAAACATCTTCGGAAATATCCATATTCACTGCATCTCATCACGCAGCTACTACTTCCTGAGATATCAAAATATCCTCACTCACTGGCTTCAGCCCTACCGATAGATCCAAACTCAACTCAGCACTTCAAAGATGAACTCCGAACCTTTACAGGTTACCTTCAGAGATCGATGAAGTACTCATCAAAACAGAACCCACTCGAGACGGTATTAGATCTACAGTCTCGATAAATACACTTCCAACATCATCCATCAAACTCCAATCAATGGTAGTCGTGTTACACACACTTCTACCTCGTCTACCTTTATAACTTACATTGGAAATACCCGAACAGGTAAACCAATAAATAGGTAGAACCATAAAAATATATATACATAAAAATACAAATACGCTCTCTCAAGATAGACACCATTACAGAGCCTAGGTATTCACTCAACCTAACGCTCTGATACCAACTGTGACGACCCGATTTTCCACTCCCAGAAAATCGCGTCATGAATTAAGAAAGAAAGGGATAGAAGAAGAAAAGAAAGAAGAGAAAGAAGAAACAACACAAGAATCTCAACAGCGGAACGAATAAATTATATTAATAACCATAGTATACATCAAATATCAGAGTTACACAGACATATACAACACATACTAGACAGTTATAAACACCTGTCTAGTTGTTACAACTCAATCTCAATACATAACAACTCAGAGATACCAACACAGCGGAAAACAATATAACTATACGCAGAAGCCTCCTGCTCCATAGCTCCTCCACAATTCGTCAAAGCTATCCTGAATCCTAACCTGAATTCCCTTGGCTACTCATAAAAATTTGAGTACCCAAGAGTTAAAGAAAAACAGAAATAACTTCGGGTCAGACATGGGTCTGGTGTGAGTAACAGGTTAAAGTTACTTAACTTTGAAAAACCTTTGAAAAGAAAAGGTATCACGTAAGACTTCCCACACATAAACATGGAAAAGTTTTTACCTTACGCTAACCAAAACATTTGATAGGAAATCCGATGATATTATAATAGTGTCTAGGGTTTTCAAATAAATAAGAAATAGCCGAAATTGTTACATTCATTAAATTCCAGCTACTAGCCACAAAAGTGGGTAATACAAACAAAACCGTTGGCACTTATTGGATTTTGGATTCCATCAATGGCAGGGCTACTGGGGTACCGCCCGTCACAGTACGTGGCCTAGATCACCGTACCGAGGATTACTCCTTTCATCCCCTGCAACACAAAGCCGGACCCGTTCCTTACTGAACAGTTCCAAACAAGACAACCCCGCAGTTGTGATCAGCAACCGCACCACTAAGCCGAAAATATAAAGGGACCTCTAGACAGGGATCAATCTTGCTCTCCAGTGGGGGCTACCCACGAAGCTTTGCTGCACCTCCCCTGTTTTAGCCATTCCCGGTTGATGAGGCTTGAGGCTACGATTACCTTTATAGGACAGATCACTTAGAATGCTCATCGTCCACCTGACGATGTTCTGAAAGCATTCAATCCATACAAGTTCGTTCCGGGTTCGAACGAAACCGAAGGCATTATCTCGTTACACTCGTATTGGAATCACCCTCAGAGTTAACGACAATAACCCTTGCACTCTGAATCTCCATCTCGAATCTATAAGTGCTATTCCGTCAAACTCATTACGGAATCACCCACAGAGTTATACTGACGTATAGCCCTTACACCTCGAGTCTTCACTCGCTCCACTTGGATTAACGACCTAACGTTATTTGGAATCGATGTGGTTTTCGGATCCCAAATATGGAAACCCGATCCCGGTCTCATCGAAATCCAAAGCGTGTCTTTTAAGGTCCAAGTTGTTTTAAGTTTAAAACAATTCAATCCATTATCTAAATATACACAGATAGATAATTCACAACACAATAGATGATTCAACATTATCATTACCAATAGATAATTCATATCAAAACAGATAATCTACATTATCATCCAAAAGCAACCAATGCATCCATATCACATACACTACTAATCTCATAACTGAGATTACAAACCATACATGGCAATCAATACCATCCATCAAACATAAGCAATTGATCTAATGATCACACCATTTATAATTAATTTAAAATGAATTAAATTAATCACTTAATCTCTAATTAATTTAAAATAAATTAAATTAATTACTTTATCATCAAAATCCTGCTTATCTCAAATCATCAATTGATTACAAATCAATTTATAAATCATCATCTCAATATTCATTTCAATTAATCATTACTGATTAACTATCTCTAATTACAATAAGTAATTAGCATTTAATATTAAACATACCTTAATTAATCAATTCCAAATTACATCATTAATTAATTAATTAATGATTCCTAACTACATTTAATCAATCTCTAAATATAAATTAATTACATAAGTAATTAATCTTCAATTTAAACAATATATATTAATCACCCATGATTAATAATCATCCAATAATTAACTGCTTAATTACTCATCCCATAATTAATTACTCTTAATTAATTATCTTCATTAATCATTTGATTAATGTTCAAAGTAATTTAAATCAAATTACTTCTATAATTAATATCTTTAATTACATCCTGTAATTATTAATTAATTACTTCCTTAAGTAATTATAAATTCCTTAATTACATAAAGTAATTATCAAACAATCTACAAATGTTTAAATTAATTAAACTTAATTAATCTAAACTAATCACATTAATCAAATTAATTACAACAAGTAATTAATTCATTAATTACTTCATTAAGTAATTAAACAATTGATTATTATTAATTAATTAATCTAATTAATTATCAAGAATTAATCACATTAATTAATTGTTAAAATAATCTAAGTTAAATTATCTTCATTAACATTTCCTAATTACTTAATTAAGAATTAACTTATATTAACCATTATTAATTTAATTATAATTTAATTAACTCTAATTATTAATTAATTAAGTGTTAATTAAAACTAAATTATCTCTCATTATTTGATTAAATAAATCTTAATCATAAATTAAAATTTAATTAATCATCCTTATTTATAGATTAATTAACCTTAATTAATTAATCTCAGATCTTAATTAATTAACTTAAAAATTATTAATTACTTAATTAATCATCCACAATATTAACTAATTAAATAATTAATATTCCATTTAAATTAATTTAATAATTTAAATGAAACCAATTTCTTAAGTTCAAAATTTAAAAACATTCTTCTTTAACAAAGTATTTTAAACAAATTGTTTCAAAACAAAATTCAAATTTAAAAATTTCTTTTTAAATTTCAAACTGAAACATAATTTAAATTTCATTTCAGATTCAAAATTAAAAATCAAAACTTTACTTACATTCCATCTTCATTTCAAATGCAAATCATTATTTAAAAACAGATTTAAATTTAAACCTTTATTTTTTTAAAAACCGAAGTTTGAATTTAAACTCCAGATTTAAATTAAATCAAACTCAGATTCATTTCATACTTCACTTCCAGATCTAACTTGTTTAAATTTTTCATTTGCATTTTAAAATTTTACATTGTAATTTAAATCAGAAAAACAGAAAACAGTTTCCTGTTTGTTTGAAACAATCTTAAATTTTGATTTCAAATTGTTTTCAAAAACCAAAATTTAAATTACTGAATTCATATTTAAGTTCCAAGTTTAAAAATTCTAGATTGAACTTCATCTTACAAAATTTAAATTTACTTTAAATCTGAAAACAGAAAAACAGTTTCTGTTTTGTTTGAAACCCAAACTAATTTTAAAAAACTCAAAAATTACAAAAACAAGATTCAAATCATTTGAATTTATATCTAAATTCATATTCAACTTCAGTTTTCAGATTTATTTGCACTTCTTTCATCACCTCAAATTCTATATTTAAGAACCTGGAAACAAATTCTGTTTCTAAACTACAAACCTGAAACACTAAACAAACCCGAGTTACCCTATTATTTACTTCGAGTAAAATGATTCCCTGCTTCGAGTCATTTCTCAAATAACTCGAGACCATCTCGGGTTTTAAAACCCTGCAACAAAACAGAACACCATCATGTACACACACCCCTGTGCATCCATAATCCAACTCCGGCCACCTCTGACCCTTATCAACGACCATCCCCCATCCACCAGTGACCTCTCATCTCACTCCCATCCTCAAATTCCCATAATTCCACTTGAATTTGAATTCAAGTTTTGAACCCAAAACCTGAAGCACCATCTCCTTCCCACTGTCTAACCTGTCAACGACAAGATCACCTAACTCCGGCCACAACCATCCTTCAAACTCCAGCGACAGCTCCATCATCACAACATCTATCAATACCCAAAAGAGCTTTGAACTCGATCAACCTAGGAGTCCATATTCAAACAAAATCAGAGACTCATACAAACTAGGGTTCTAAAACTAAATTCCAAAATTCAACATCAATTTTTGAATTAAAATCCAATTTAGAATTTTTTCTATAATCATTGATAGCTATTCAATCAACAGAAGCAAAATCAATCCATTCAAATGCAAGAATCAAGTGTACTATATCAAAATGTAAAATATAGTTTGTTCATCTCTGCACTTGGTTTACAGCATATTAAATTGTAATTTTTGATTTAGAATTCTTAAATTCACTTATAGTTTCTATTTGTAAACTTGAAAAAATAGATTATAACATTTGGATTTTCCTCTATATTAATTATTTTTCTGTGTAACCTGATTTCCAGGTTACAGAAAATTCAAATTTGATTTCTATAAGTTTGAATTTTACTCTAAACCTAAACAAATAGATTTTATTCAATTTTGAACTTAAACTATAACAATCTAAACCTTGGGAATCTGACTTGCATTTCATTTCTTATATACACAGGCAGGAAAAATAGAAAGTATATGCACAAATTTAATTCATCAGATTTAAACAAGCAAATCCTACTTATTTATTTTAGGTTAAGTGTTACTCACAGATTTAAAAATTGCAGAGCACATTCCCAAATTCTCTTTAGCATGCATAACATGCTTGAATGCTCTTCAAGCTTGAATGTTGCTTCCAGATTAAAGAGATGCAGAGCAAACTTTCAAATTGCAGACAGAACTTTGATTTCCAGGTTTGAAAAAAATGCATGCAGACCCTCTTGCCCCCTTTTTCCAGATTGTAGAAAACATGAATGCAGGTTTTTGCTTGCTTTTCCAGATTTACAAACTGAATGCATTTGAACAGAGGTTTGGTTTTTCATGTTTTGAAGATGGTTTGCATGCAGAAAATGGATCAGGGATTTGCATTTTTGAAGAGATGAAATTTTGCTATGCATTTTGATAACAGGGAGTTTGATTTACAGGGTTTGAGGAGTTATTTACAGAGAATGATTATAGGTTTTTAGTTGGAAATTTTCTCTTAGTTATGAAATGAAAAATGAGAAAAGAAAGTGGAAAGAAAGCATGCAAGTTTTAAATAACAATATTTTGATAAATTAGAAATCAAAGAAAATAAAATTTAAAACAATGACACATGTAAAAGAAATGGACACATGTTAACTACCTATCTTAAATACTTAACACATATTTAACTTATCTCCTAATTTACATACACATGTCTTTTGAATGGTTTTGTTATTTAATTAAGTGTTAAAGAAAAATTAAACTAAATGAAAGCATGTTCACATTTTAAATTGTATTTTAAATTTACAAATTAAATTAACAAATCACATTTTATAATTAATAGTTTTAAAAAGAAAAACACAACATTTTGGTAACATATTTTAAATATACAACTTAAGTTAAAAATGAATTTTAAACTAATTAAAATATTTATCTCAAATATTTAAAACCATATAGTATTTATTAAATATTTTTGAAAAGCTTAAATTAAAAATAAATCACAATTTCTATTTTTAAAACATTAAAAATATGCTATACCAATTTAAATAAAAATCAACTTGTCTATTTAAAATATATACAAATACATATACATATTTAAATAGAAAACAAATTTATTAACAAAAATCATCAATTCAATTTAAATTTAAACTCAGATTATTAAATTTAAATTGTCCAAAATTCCGGGATATTACATTAAATGACCGAAGTTTACTTAGTTGGAGCTATTTGATTTGTTTGATTGCTGATTACTTGATGCTTTTGACTTGATTCACGTGAATCTGCAAATGTGAACAAAATGAAAAGCAACAAACGGTTTAAAAGAAAGCACAGGGCGAAAAGTATAAAGTGGCAAGGTGGCACTGGAAAGAAAAAAACGAAACGCGCAATTTGAAACACAAGTTGTGAATCACATGAATCACAAAAAAACAAAAGGAATTTCATGCAAAAAGTTAAAACGAACTTGAATGTGAATGCCTGATGATACGTGAATCAAGAAATGAATATGTTGAATGCTTTGATACGTGATTGACTGGCAGTAGAATTAAATTGATACGTGATAATAATGCAAGCAGCGAGTAATAGAAACGTAAATGGTTAGAAATAAATGCAGAACTAAGATGAATCCGATCGTGAAAAATGAACTTGCTATGTGAGAACAAATACCAAACTTGCAACGTGAAACTGACTAAAATAGAAATGCGAAAACGAATGCAGCGAAAAAAAATGATTTTTTTTAAGTAAAACGCTACTTTGGTGAAAGGATCTGAAAAACAAAAAAAATGATTTTTTTGGAAACTAATACAAAATAATAAATTAACACGAATAGACTTAAAAGACGAAAAATAGAAAATTTCAAAATAGCAATTCCCCGGCAACGGCTCCAAAAACTTGTTGTGACTTTTCTATTGATTAGAAAAGCACAAATTTTAATTAATTCTGCAAGCGCATAAGCGTGTAGTATGCAGGTCGAATACAGAGAATTGTATTTTAGAACAATTTAAATCCATAGTTAAATCTTAGGCGTGTTAAACGAATCCGATGGTGAATTTGAATAGAAAATAAAAACAATAATATACTCCGAATCGATTCCAAAACTAATCGAAATTGCAACCAAAATATAAAATTGCAAAAATCAGAACAGAAATTGAAATTTCGGAAAAGAAAATAACAGAGCAAACAACTGAAATATTTATTAACTAACTGAAAAGAGTGCAATAACTAAGAACAAGAATAAATAAATTGCTAAATCTAATCAAAAATCCTACGTATTCTGTTCGAAAATAAAAACATTGCTGAATATAAAATTAAACTTGAAGAAGAGTGATGGGGTAAGAGACAATTTTCCATCTGCATTGCTCTCCCTATTTAAAGACTTCAGCCTCCAAAAATAATCCTACTATTTAGGTCCATGTGCTTGATATTTGGAGAATAATAAGGCCACCTCACTTTGAATTGGTCTTCGCTTTGTTATTTAATTAACAAGTGGCCTTGCTTTGAAAGATTTTTAGGCTAAACTTTGAAAGTGTATTTTCAATATTTGCAATTGATTTCTTGCATGAATAGTACACATGTTGGTGACGTGAGGTGTGTTTCTTCATGAATGATATATACTTTCTCTTCGAATTATTCGGTACTCAAAATGTTGCAATCTTTTTTTGCATGTCATTTGAACCATTGGACGGCGCAGCCGATTAACTTCAATGTTGCACTTCGGAATCTATAATCTGCAAAACCACAATAAAATACCCGTATAATACCGCTTAAAAAAAGTAAAAATACTTGAAACAAACTGTTTAAAATGCAAAAAAATACGTTCATCGGTTTGTTGTTTTAGGAATAAGTTGAAGACGATTTTTAAATATCATCAAATATGATGGGGTATTAGGGTTTGTTTCTTAGTCCTTTAGAATTTTGGGGATGAAATATTTTTAAGAGGTGAGAGTGTTACAACTTATACTTTTAGAATGCTCTGAATATTTAAAATTTGAATATTTAAATATTCAATTGGTTTATTTTATCGATGAGATGAAAACTCAATTTTCGTAGATGAACTTTTTAGGACTTAAGATCATTTCCATTGGATCAGAATGGTCCGAGCAAGCCAGGATGAGTATAAACTTCTATACATTTCGACTATTTGGGTTCGAGTTAAAAGGTCGAGATCGATTTGTAATATCGTACGACCAAAAAGGTTAAATTTTGTATACGTTGGTATTAGATCCCGAAAATAGTTCCATTGAGTTTGGAATATAGGTATTTGGCTAGAAACGCCAGTGAGCATGCCACGTTTGGAGTTCGTAAACTTTTAGGTGTGAATAACGTCGGTTAGATTATCAATAAGGACCTCAATCCCTCTCTCATTGAACCAAATTAAGAAAACCCTAGCCCATTGAAATCTAACCGTAGATTTGACCGTTATTACTCTAACCACTAGAGGTTGGCTCAAGCAAGGGGTTCAACTAAGAAAATTTGTGCGAGGACCTAGGGTGTTCATCGACTGTGATGGATTGGCAAATGGCGATGTCTGGCAACAGGGATCTCGATTTGAACGGTGTATAAATTTGGCATTCGATCTCGTTGATGGTGGCTCTAGGGGTGATGATTCTGGTGTCGTTGATTTCTTTGGATATTGGGCTGTATTTTGTGATGATGCGGCGATGGCTGGAGTGGAGTGGCGTGGCAACAGTCATTCAGCGATGATCCAATTGAGGAAGCGATGACCTGAGTTAATCGCGATTTGATGATTAGGGCTTAATTGTGGTAATTAGTGGGATAATTAGTTAATTGATTATTTTAATTAACTCAAAATCTTGTAAACTAAACAATTATTTCACATGAGGTCAGATTTAAACGCGGTCAGTCACGTTGGACTTATATCTATGATATATTTGCTTTAAAATTAGATTGGTTGAGATTGGACCTAATGGAATTTCATGCTAAAATTAAACAACGTTCAATTTTTGACCGAACTAAAACGCTTAGGCGATAATTGGAATTCCAGTGAGTTAAACTCACCTTTTTGGTTAATTATTATGTTATGTAGTAGATACAAATTATTGGTTGTATGCTTGGGTGTTTTATTTATTTGATTGTTGGGTTTGGATATATTATCATTTTTAAAAATGGATAATGTATAAAGTGATAAAACAATAATGATTTAATATAATTACGTTGTTTAAATAATAAAGTAATTAATTTAAGCATACTTATTTGGTGTTGTCTATTTGGCCAAATAGACATCATCTAATACTAAACAGAAGAGTTTATTTTGAATGACATTTGTTTAGCAGAATAAATCCTCATTCTTCTATTATATTGATTTGGACATTTATTTCAGTGTCAGTTGATTGATACTGGATAAGTGATGTGTTAACAATTAATTCTTAACTATGGATTTGGTTTTCATATATGCTTGCTTATATAAATACTAGTAATTTAACTTGGGAAGTTAAATTGAATAATATGATAGCTTGTTTATGTATCATTGGGTTTGCTAAGCCACTTCCTGAGTTTGGAAGGTTATGGAGTTAGACTAACTTCAATTTTATAATTTGAAGTAAAGTGATTATTCAATTATCATCTTAACAAACCGTTTTATATAATTATTTTTGTATTAAAATTAATTATTATACCATTTAAAATATTTTAAAGTTAATTACTATATTTATAATGTTTTAGAATTAATTATTTATTAAGGTTGTTTAAAGACAATAAATTATTTTACTAATGATTGTTTAAAGCTAGTTAATTACTTTATTAATTTATTGCTTAAAAATTAAGTAATTACATTTTTTAAAAGTTGTTTAAGTTATTTTATTATACTACTTAAAATGTTTTTAAAAGTAAACTACTCTATTATTTAAACGTTTTAAAAAAAACTATTATTATATTTTTAATAATGCTTTAAAAGTTTTATTATTATATTGTTAAAAAAGGTTAAAGTTTATTTTGATGTTAAATTTTTTATTCATTATAATTAATTAATAAATTGTTTATAAAAGCATTCCCTTTTATAAAAAGGAATTATTAAAGGAGCTTATGAATTTGAAAGAGGTTTGAAATTGGAAAAGAAGTTTGGTTTTTAAATGGGAAGTTTTATAAATGGGTTATAAATGGTTTTAGAGATCTGAAGGGGAAGTTTTATAAATGGATTTTTAAGATTCATAAAGAGTATTTTATAAATAAGCTTAAGGATTTATAAAAGTCATATTTATAAAAATGAATGGGGTTTTGGGTTATTTATATCTCCGTTTAATGACATTTGGGTTTGATCATTTTGATATGATTTTAAATAGGAAATATTTCTAAGTGTTTGGTGAATATACTTGTACCATTTTATAAGTATGTGAAAAGGGTTTTCCAAATTTTGAAAGAATGGTTTGTGAATATACTTACCTGGTGAGATAAGTATATGAATATTTAGATAAATATTTTGGAAAGAGATTTAATTGATGAAAGATTAATCTAAGAGGCTTGGTGGTTTCCATTTGAAATGTAATCTCTGTTTGGAATGTGTGTATATTTGATAGTTAAATAACTGACTATCAATTCTTGGCCTAAACATGCAATCCTTCTTAATTTTGGTGGTACGTAAATATTCTTTTCCTACCTAACACCGAAGGATTTATCTTTGGAAATATCTAGAGGAAAATGGGGGTATATGGTATAATTACCATTAGTGGTGCTATACTGTACATATAAACTCCTTTTGTTCTCCTAAGACAAATGATAAGGAACGTCAATTTAAACGGTTAGAAGGTGATCTTCGCTCTTATGTATTGTCTGATTATTACTAAAAGAACTATTACTGAGTATTTTGGAAATCGACCGATTGGATTTGGAACACCTGGTAAATGTGGGAGTATGCTTATATGAGATGACTCGAAACGATAACCACTCCAAAAGCATATACGTTTTCTATGCTTGAAGGAGATTCGAGTTTTTATTTGAGATATTGGAATCCATGTGTGAATTTGAGACTCGTTAGGGGTATGAGAATTCATGTGTGATTCCGAGACCCATGGGGGTATGGGAATCCATGTGTGATTCCGAGATCTTTATTGAGATGTGGGGATCCATGTATGATTCTGAGACCTGTTTAGGTATGGGAATCATGTGTAGTCTCGAGATATATTTGAGTGGAGACTCGTGTGCTGGAATGTCGAACGTAGCATCACCAGTAATAATGACTAAAACCAAAGATAGGATGCATAGCCAGAGTTTTGACTAACCCATAAGTGTGTAGTCATCTCTTTCCTAAAGTTACCTACAATTGTTATACATGCATGAAGTGATGCATTTGGCCTGTGTGGCCAGCTGTGTATTTTCTATTGTACATCACTAGGGATGTATTGTTGTTTCGGAAGGATAACTCTGATCCTTGTGTAGGAGGATTGTTCTCGAAGTACTGAGGGCGCCTCCATGTAATCCTGCGCAATTAGCGAATGCGCCTTAGCGGTCTTTGATTATATACATATTGTGTGATGTACACCCACAAACATCACAGCTACTTAATTGTTGATATTTTCGCTCTTACACATTATTATAATATTAATGGATTTTCTAATAAAATGGTTTGGTTATCGTAATGTAAAAACTCATCTGTGTTTATATATGGCGTGGTCTTATGATATACCTTTTATTTTGAAAGGGTTCTATAGAAGTAGAAATCAATATGCTTTGATCGAGTTTTTATGCTGGTTTTACCAAAAAAATTCGGATGTTACTTACTATAATGATGGGTCAGACCGAGCATATTTACAGATTAAATTTGGATACTTAGAGCTTCAAGAAATGAGCTAGATGCCTCCAAGTCATATTCATGTATATTTTATTTCTGTTGTATCAGTTGTTTTATTTAATAGCATTTGTGAGGACGTGTTGTTATAACTGTCAAGGATGATGATTTGTTTTGTATACTCCGATTGATGTTTGTATATTACAGTTTCTCTTTATGTAAGGATCAGTTGTATATTATATATTACTCAATACGATGTGAGATTTTGTTTTTTCTTTTTTCTTTCTTTTTTCCCAACATCGGTCTTTCCAGCACTTGGATGCTCGGCAAGTGAATACCATTGATGTATTCATATCGACTTCTAAAGGTCGAAAAGGCGGGTCGTTACATATATAAAGAGTTAATTAATTATAATTAATATAATATTATACCTAAAATTATCAAATAAGTCAATGAAATATAAAAGTTATATAATAATTAAATCTGTATAATATGAATTTATAAACCAAAGGTGAAACGTTAAGAAACCAAAATAGACTTTAAGCTGGTATATGCAAGAATTTAGGTCTGAAATTTCTAAATGTTAGATAACATATTAAGTGAATTTCTATGATTTTTTGGGATTTTTCCTATGTAATTTACTATGGAAATTAAATTATTTTAGATAAAGGACTAATTTGCTAAATTATTTTAATTAGGCCTAAAGTAATTACAGAAATTTTATTTTGGAAAGAATTTGAAAAGTTTATGGCAACCAATTAAATGTTTACAAATAGGTAGGTTAGTTAAAAAGCTATTGCTTAAAAAGTCATTAAAACAGTCTTTACCTAGAATTATGTTTCGCCTCTATTAGTAGTACCTTTCGAACCTATCATTCCGCCTTAACCAAGTAGAAACCAACCAAGCCGAAACCAATGCACAAGGTACCAATATGTTGGTACGTAGTGGACTGGAGAAATGCAGAAGGCATGGTGTCAAAACCAATGCTTTCGAAGGGGTCGAAGCCTTTGTTTTACTCAGAAAAGATACGCGCTTGCGTTATTTTCAAAAGAATGCTATCGATGAGGTCGAAACCCCTTCAATGTAGCTCTCGAAGAAGTTGCTTTCGAATGTATTGCCGCCTTTTGTTTAAAGTGAAGCTTTAGATGGAGTTGCCCTGTTTTTAAATAAAAGCTTTCGTGAGGGCAGTTTCAACCCAAGCGAAACCCTGCTGTTGATCTTATGCCTTTCGAATGGATTGAAACCATTAACTAAATCAAAAAATAGCTTTTGTTTTATAAATGGAGCAAGCCACTTCCTATAGCTTTCGAAAGGGATAATGGTTTTGAAGGCAATGGGTACGATAGGGGTTTCGAATCTAACCTTCAGTTGTTTTACTTAAATTATTTAAGCTTTAGAAAGGATTATTCCGAAGCCATTAGTTTTCCCTAAACTTTTTATACGAAGGTTAATGGTTTCGAAAGAGGTACTTTCGTTCATATTCACTTTGACCCAAAAGATATTTTTAAAGATAAACCAATGGTTTCGAAAGAGATACTTTCTAATGGTTTTGAAAGGGACACTTTCACATGGTTTCGAATCTATATTTCTATGAGTTAATAAGTAATGTTTCAATACTTTTGAAAGGTAAAATTTGATGGTTTCAAAAGAGATGATTTAAAGTGTTTTGAAAGGCATATGCTTTGTGTTTTGAAAAGAAGATTTGAATGCTTTCGAAGGAGGTTATCCAATGGTTTCGAAAGTAAAAGTTTAAGGTTACGGAAGCCATAGTTTTCAAAACAAAGAACCCAAACTCATTTTTCAAGGAAAACTATGGCATAAATAAAGGAGTTTTAAAATGGATTTTAGGTATGAAGTTTTGAAGAAGCTTTCCTTGATAAAATAATAGGTTAAAGGGATTAACCATGTTTCGTATGACAAGGATTTCAAGGATATTAGACCACAGGTGTTGGTACAATTATGTTATTATGTTTGTTTCTTCTAATATATATTCACATTATAATTGACTCATAACTGTATATTGGGGAGATAAAGGGCAGAATAACAAGTTAGGTTGACATAGTAGTGAATATAAATTGAGTTAACTCCTGAATGAGAATTGCATCCAAGAGGTCAGATAGACCAGAATATAGGTTGCCTAGATATTAAATAAAGAAGTTGATAGATAGATAGGTTCATAATAAACCCATGAAAACTATGTTTAGAAAGAATTATTAGCAGGGGCCAATAGGTTTGTAGTGAACCCATGAAAACTATATCTGGATCAAGTTATTGACAGAAGTCAATAGATTCATAGTCAACCCACGAAAACTATGATAAGAGGTAAGTTATTAGAAATACCAATAGGTTCAGGGAGAGCCCATGAATGAATGAAGTTATATGGCAGGGGCCAATAGTTTCTTATTGATCCCATGAAAACTATGAAACCGGACAGGGAATCCATTATTTTTAAATAGGTTATTAGTAAGCCCATAAAAACTAATAGGTTAATAGTGACCCTAGAAACTATAATTGACACAGATAGTGAAAATGAACGGTGATGGGTAATCCAGAATTGATTTACTTGAATGCATATCATCACAATATTTTGAATTGTTATGTTTTAACCACTGTGGATGCATGAGCACAGTATATGGTTTTTATAAAGCTTTGGATAAGGTACTAGTGAGGGCAAAACCCATTCCACTAAGCGGCATGGTCTCACTAGATGTCAAAATCATTTGAGATGGTAAGTTATTATTCATACTAGGCTTTATGTCTGACTCGAAGTTTATGTTTTCCCCTTAAACTCTCGGGTGCTCAATTAACTTCGAATAGTTTGAGAGTTGAGGTTTCAGGTACCTCTTTAGATGAATAAGCTTCCGGAGACATGCAGGAGACAATATAACTATTAAGAGTTCTTTTCTATTTTGATTCTATTGTGTTGTGTTGTAAAGGAAAAGGTTTTTAGTTGCCTAGTTATATATACTCTAATCGTCCAATGGGGAATCTTCATATTTCGCTTTTGACGTATGTTGTAATAATCATATTTTCACTGAACGTAGTTCTCGAGTCTGGGATTATGTAATGAATTTGAAATGATTTGAAATGGAATGTGAAAGTTGTTTTTATGAATTTAATTTTTTTCCATGTCCATGTATTTCCGTTATCAATGTATCTAACATTACCGTATTTGCTCGCCAAGGATTAATAACTATGGATGATTGCAGCATCGGTAGCAGTTAGTTTTGGGCCTCCAAGTGGGGGATGTAACATTGGTCTCTAGCGACCCATCCAGCCTTATCCAATCAAGCTCATTTTTGGTGATTACCTTCTTTTTTGTCTTCTAAGTGTTCTCCCAAAATTTCAAGCCAACCCAACTCTGCATGAGTTCTCTAGGTCCATTTTAAGTTAGCTACTTTGGTCAAAAAGCGGGTAAACGGCTTGAATCAGATGAGTCTTTGCTTCTTGAACTACGCTACTTGGAACGCTATGAAATTTGGTAAGTTTTCTTAAAAGAGGTAGTAGATCATGATGCAAGAGGCTTTGACAACTCGTAAAGCTTTCTTTTGGATCGCTAGTAATCTGTGGATGATGGATCGCTAGTGATCCATCTACTTAGTGGATTTTTGGCTTGTTTCTCTAAAATTCCACTGGCTTGTTCTTTTAGATGCCTTGTTAAAGTTTCAAGTCATTATGCCTTAGTCTGGATGTTCTAACTTCTATTGAATTTTGCTAGGTTAAAAACCCAGTTAACATTTGCCCCCCAGAGTATGCTTTCGTTGGATACAAAGTGTGCTTTTGAACAAAACAAGTTTCGAATTACTATTCAACGAATTTCAGTGAATCGCCGGAGTCCATCTCAAGATGTTGTTTTCAATTGACTGACTTTTGATAGTCGTTCATTTTTTATTTCGATCTGAATTAACTTCCTAGATGAGGATGCAATCTTTGCTCCGTAATTCTCATAAGGGTTTAGTTCGGTAAATGGGTGCATGACGTAGGTTTGGAGTCAACCTATATAGTTTTAACTCGATTGGTGATGAAGCTAAGTTTTGTCTCAAATAATTATATGCCGTTCTGGAGCGAAGTCTTGCTCTTTGTCTTTAACAGATTCTTTTTGAGGACTTGGAGTCACCATTTTGAATTCTAATGCGACGATTTATTTCAATATCTGATATAGTGGACAATTCAATCGTATCGCTCTTCCCTTTTTTTACTCTAGTGATCTTGAAATGAAATGCTTTTCGCGTCGCTTCGAAAAGCGTCTCCATTACCATCATAGATCGATAACGGGTAAGTATGGAAAAGATAATTTCGAAGGACGATATGGATTGTTTTTCAAAAGGGATTTTCACTTCAAGGGTAATAAGTTTTAAGAATGCTACTTCTGAAAAATTAGTTTTATGGACATTTTACAGAAAAAAGATAAAAGAATTTATCATTTTCAGTTATACAGAAATAATGATAAAATGATTTATCATTTTCCTGTATAACTTAAAAAGATAAATGAATTTATCATTATGCTGTAAATTGTCCTTAAACTAATTATTCAGAAGTGCTATCCTTAAAACTTATAACCTTGCAAATAGAAGCCCTTCAACCTAATTTTCAGTTTTTCAAATGTAAGCAAGCCATCTGCACTAGATTGTTCATTTGCAGTATTCGGGATACTGGACTCTTTTCATGTAGATAACACACTACGTCTGCTCCAATCAACGCTTAGAACCCGACTGGTCAACATACGCAGACTTCCCTTGGATTCCTGGTGTTGATTATATGAAGATATTATTTAAAGTAAAACATGCTTGATAGGGTCGAATGTAAAGTTTTATTGTTGAAAATGACTTTTCGGTCATCTAGTCTTTAGTCTGGCGGAGAGAATTCCACTGCTCTAGAAACTGGGTCATTCGCAACTTAGGCTTTGCTTATTATTCCTATCATATTAGGATGACTGATTACAATTAAATTACAAGTCATAGCTGTTCTTGTAGAGTTGTGCTTGAAGTTTGATAAGGCACAGTTTCAGTCTTCGGAAACTAGTGCACGACTTGTTTGGCTGCGTTACCCTTCCTTTGCATTTTTCGAAATTAAACCTGCACACTAGCCTCTGTCTCTGGAGACTACTGGTTTAATTTCTTGATTCCAAGCATTTGCATTTTCTCACAGTCGAGTAAACTTCTACAGTCATCTCGACATATTTATTTCGTAGCTTTGTTCAGAATTATGAGATTGCTTGGTCTAGACAGTTCTGTAGCTAATCCCTACTTATGCTTAATTGATTTCATTTCAACAAAGCTTTGGTGTACCTGCCCTAGTCCATAGGGCTGACTTCACTTAATACTAGGTCTATATGTTTTAGGGAGACTAGGTTCGATTACCCCAGTCCTGGGCGATACGTTCGATTACCCTAGTCTAATTGACACGATAGCTCCTATCTCCAAAAACTAGGGACTTTGCTACTTGATTCCAAGTTCTGATATTTTTTAATAATTTTTGTTTCCTGACTATAATTGAATTCCACTAAGTTGACATCATCATCCAATGTCATTCTTGGCACATGTGATACAAAGACACGCTGCTGTCATCTTTTGCTATAGTGAATTCTTCCAAGTCTAGTGTTGAGGCCCTAACCATGTATCAGTTTCTATGTCTAGAAACTCGTGCAAGGATGAATCAACTCTGTGGATTTTTCCATGATGTAGTGAATCTTCAGATAGTACGAGAAGCTAGAAGGTAGGACTGAAGATTCAATCAAACTCTTGCTTCTGCTTTCGAAAGCAGATGTATCGATATTTTCATTTTGAGGGTTTCTTCTTAACATCACCAAACTTTGGACAATGGCATATTCCTACAAGTTGGAACCAAATGATCTAGTTAGACTGTAAGTAGGTCATCGATCTTTCTCGTCATTGCCAGACTGCGAGCGACGGTTGATTTCTGAACGTTAAATCCTTCATTTCCTTTATTGGCGATTTTTTTGCCAGAATGCTCTGTTTTGTGATATGTAATTGTTATGTAACCAACCTCACAGTTATTTATGTTTGGACTTTGCAACATTTCTTTTGATCAAGTAACTATACATCTATCCATGCTTGAGGGACTAGCTATTTCGAAAGCTATTATTTGGGCAATTGAGAGATTGGGAGGTTTGGGACAAATGATTCGATAACCCCTGGTTTGGCTCTCAATCCTATTCTAGGATTGAGGAAGTACCATGGTTTTAGTTCCGACGTTTCGTGATTGTCCTTATATGTCCTTAATTGTGCATGCTTTGCTTGATTGCTGTCGTCACGAAAGTCCTGTTCATTCACCAATTCTTGTCTTTGGGAATTGATAACCCAGTTGCTTGGTTCCAAGCAACATTTCCTCGAGGCTACCTATCTTTTGGCTGTATCTGAATTCTTTTTAAGTTGAATTTAGGAAATTCGGTTGTGTACCATCTTTCATCCCCAGAATTAGCACACGAACAATTCAATTCTAGGATTTCCCTTCGGTGCTGCTTTATTCGTGTGCAGTAGCTGATTCTTGTGATGAAAGGTCGAACCATCAGTGACCTATGAAAGGTTGTGCCTTCCTATTGTTGTCCATTTTCGGGCAACAGTAGTTTTCTACAGAAAAGGGTAGAAACTCAGTTGAGGACGAACTTCTATCTCCAAAAGCTAGTTTATTGATGGTTTACTACGATGAGTGTTTCTCATCGAACCTGTAGATTAATGTTTTTCTAGCATTTCCATGGCAACACCGGTACATGGTGAATAGAAATTTCTAGGCATTACCGGGGCAATGTCGGTACTTTTGAAATAGAAAGTTTCTCGATGTTGTTGAGGCAACATCAATACTTAGGAAATGAGAAAAGGCCTTAGCATCGTTGGGGAAGCATAGACACTCAGGAGGTTGGGATCGATTTTCCCCACCTGATCCGACAATGCTTTTAATCCAAGGGATACCAGTTTCAGCCTTTAAAAACTTGCACTTGGGTGATTGGATTGTCGAAATCTTTTCTTAGTGCTACCTATCTTCGGGCAATGTTAAAGTCATGTTGGTTAGATTGAATCATTCATCTGATCCTGTATAGTTGAGTAGATCCCTTTAAACCTAATATGCTTGTTTTTCTCAACGTTGCCTAACTTCTGGATACACCATGTTCTGGAAGGATGGGAGTCCCAGACGTTTCTGTTGTCTAGCCTTGTTTATCACCATCAAGCGTTACCCTTGAAAATGTAGGGTTGTTTCTTAACCAATTCCATGCTTATCCTTATTCACGAAAAATTGGATTTCCTCCGATCGTTTTTTTCTTATGATCTGACTTCTATCTGTGGAACACTTCATTTCTAGCTAGAACTCTTCATTTCTAAGTGTCAAATTCTAGGTTCTTATAGAAAAATAGAAATTGTCAAGCGAGTCATCACATTGCCCATAGTACAACTACGCTTATTCCTGTCCAGATCACGGACCAGTAGAGTTCGGTAGTGTTTGTCTTGAATCTGTGACACTTAACCTTTCTTGTTTTAGGCCATATGCATTATGTTGGGCTGATAGGATTTTTGTGGATATCAACCTTATTCATCAGTTCTAATCTTCAGGAATCAATGATTTGGCTGCTCGATTTCGAGCGTTCTCTCCTTGTCGTTGTCTATCTACGGATAACAGCTAGTTTTATGCAAGTTGGGGTTTGAGACCTCAGTCGAGCACCTGCTTCTATCTTCAGAAAATGGCGTTGATGGTTTAATTCTAAAATTTCCTTCAGCCGTCGTCTATCTCTGGATGACGGTAAGTTCCTCCTTTTATTGCAAGTTGAAGCGATTTTCTATCCTGACCAAGTGTTAATGTATTATTGCCCCCCCCCCCCCAGTCCATAGGGTTGATTATTCTGAACAATTGAGTTGAGACTTAATATTCTAGGTGGCTTCCTCGATGGCCCTATTCAAAGGTACATTGCAGCTCCTACTTCTGGGAACTCATGACTTGGGTGTCTTGAATTTAGACATTTTGTACATTAACTTTGGTCAAAGATCAGAATTCTTTGTCGAATTCTTGGTTTGTGAACTTTGTGGCACTACCGGAGCAATGTCAGTTCATTTGGATAGCGGGAGTTGATCCCTGTTAATCCTATGATAGACAAGTTTCTCGGTGTTATCAGGACCGCATTGGTACTTACAAAATTTTAAAGGTTTGCTGATGAATGTCGGAGCAACATCAAGCAGTACTTGCGGCTTATGAAATACACGGCTTTTGAGAGTCCGCAGTTTATGAAGTGCGCGGCTTACGAAATGCACGACTTTTGACAGTGTGCAGCTTATGAAATGCATGGCTTTTAAGAGTGTACGGCTTACGAAATGCACGGCTTTTGAGAGTGCGTGGCTTATGGGATCGATATGACCTGTCGATCGAAACAGTTTGGAAATTCTTGGCATTGCCAATCTTTGGGTAACTTGAGGAGATCGTGATTTAAGAGTAATGGTTCCACGGTGCAAGAAGTGATGTGTGATGAAGTGCGCGGCTTACGGGATGTGCACAATGGTTTGGGTCTTTCCAGTGTTGGAGGAGCGATACCAGTTCTTAGAAGGTAAGGATCGAGTTTTCCCATCAACCTGGCGATTTGACTTCGCTGGAAAATGATTTCATCAATTTTAAGAGATAATCGGTTTTTGAATCGGGTAACTGAGGCCTGGACGATCCTTTCATATTTTGGGAAGATGTGCACGGCTAAACAGATAAGTTTGCCATGGTGGAGAAATCTACAGCCAACCGCATGGAGATGGTTATGAAAAAAAGAGCTTATGGGAGTTCGGAGAAACACTCTCAGATTTTGGTCCAAACTGCCTTTAGAGAATTGGTCGTCAAATGGCATACGGCCTAAGAGGAAATGGAACTGGTCACCAAGGGTGGTAAAGGAGGAGTTGGGAAGAAGTAAGCAAGTATTATGCTTCTATTTTGTTTGTTGTGCTAGCTAGGTCATTAAGTCCGTAGTTGTCAGAATGTCAAAAAATTTAACCGGGTATAACAGAACTATGGTATGATTAGTCTCGACCTTTCTTGTGGCTATTCAAGTGTGTGCTATGCCCCCTTGCCACAGGTTGTTGGCACACTTAAACTGTACCCAGGCTCTCTCTCTATAACTCGTCTAGTTTCCCCTAATCCAGTGGGTGCAGTTCTCCTGATTTCTAAGTCTCAGCTTAATTCAAGTCGGCCTCTGATTAACCACAAGGTCAGTTCAGTTTTGGCTTAGTTCCTTTGAGCGACTTTGAAGCTATGGAGTTTAGCAATGTTTGTTTCATCGGTTGTTGGTGTTGGGGATGCGGATTAAGGATCTTAAGGCAGAAATAACACTAGAGGGGGGTGAATAGTGTTTTAAAGAATATATGAACTATATGACTAAATTAAAACTTTCAACACAAATCTAAACAGAATTCTAACACAGAATGATCACAGAACATATAACAAATGCAAATAGTAAAGTAAAGCAAGTAAAAGGAAAGAACACACCGGATTTTATACTGGTTCGGAATCCTCCTACATCTAGTCCTGTACCAAGGCAATGTCCTTGTACAGATTTTTATAAGCCAATATCCAAATTACAACCCTCAATTTCTAAGGCCTTGAGGAACCCTCCTATCTTCGAGTCTGGGGTAAACTCTCTTGATTTACGGGACACAAGATCACCCTAATACTTTCTAATAACAATCCTTTTGAATGGATGGACTCTATGGACTTTTTGAATACAAATTGATCCTATAACTCTGAATAGCACTTTGATCTTTAGTAGAATGATGGAGAATCAAATAGAGAGAGTATCTAAATGATTTCCTATTGAGAATTTGGCAGAATGATGGCACGATCTTGAAAATATGAAGTTTTATGGACATGGAATGGTGGAGAAGAAAGAGTGAAGAAAATAAGAAAGTAGTTATTAAAAAATTCGTTTTGGAAGCCTTTATATAGTGCTCAACAGTCATAACCATTGGCGAAAGGTTTTTGAACGAATGGACACTTCTGTTGAAATTTGAATTTTGAATCCAACTGTCACCATGTCGACATGGGGTATCCCCATATGTCGACATCCCTCAGTTCAAAATTGTAGAGATGTTGTTTTGTAAAAGCATTTGAATTTAAAACAAGTTGAAACTTCTCTGAAGCAAAATAAAGTGTTTAAACAATATTTTGAGATAGAGAATGAATATAAAACATTATTTTAAATATATATATATATATATATATATATAATTGATATAGACCGTCAATTATATAAGTAATATTTAAAATCAGAATAAGTTTTGATGTTTTAAAAATAGAAGTTTTTAAAATCAGAATGAAGGAATATTTCAAGGCTAAAACAAAGTTTGAAAACAATTTTGAAAACATGATTTTGAAAGCTAAAACATTTTGAAAAACAGATTTTAAAAACATTTTGAAAAATCTATTCAAACTGAAATTGCAAGAACCTTCCTACAAAGCTCCTCCATAGGACTCGAGAACTTGTACAAAGTAGTTTAAATGATTTTGATTTTCGTTGGTTTGTAAGCCACTTGTCGTAGGTTTGTAAGCTACTTGTCGTGGGTTTGTAAGCCACTGGTTTCGATAGAAATTGCGTTCCATCCCAAAAGAAAATTGGAAGAAAGATGAGAGTGCTATTATGAAGTTTTAACAAAATACTAGACACTTATCTTGAGATCTTGAAATCTTGATTCTCTAGAGTCTTAAATCTTGAATCTCTAATCTTCATCTTGATGCTTGAGTCCTTATACTGATCAGTCTTCGATAATACCTGCATATACTTCCTATATACATATATATATATATGAAAATGTTAGTATATATTTTATAAAGTAAAGTATAATAACTATATAAGGTTGTTGTCATCAAAACATCATCAACTCAGTTCCTAACAATCTCCCCCTTTTTGATGATGACAACCTTTATTTATAAAATATTCTTACCATACCATAACTCTCCATAACTCCCTCTTACTCCGTGACTTCTTCTCAAAACTACAACTCTCCTTTATTCCATGACTCCCCCTTACACCAAGCACATATATTTTTATAACTTTCTCCCCCTTTGTCATCAACAAAAAGGAATAAAAGATTTACCTGTTCTAAAGTATATATAGAATAAAAGTGTAAAGTGAACGTGTAAGTGATCAAGTGTGTGTGCATATATATAAGTGTAACTTGACAATCAAATCAATATCATACATAGCAAACCAATCATGTATAGTATATGAAGTTATATACAAACCAAATCCAAATCAAACTCAAGTAAATAATTCAATCAAATCCTAATCAAATCTAAATCAAATCAAATCAAACAAACAAACAAACATACATAATGATCAGACATTCCTTGGGACTTCCACCCATCCATATTCTCCAAAGATAGGATCAGTTTTGATAACATCCCAACTACCTTTGTCGAGAGTGACTGGTGGATTTTCTTCGGGTTCGTCTTTGCTAAGACTTGAGATCATCCAACGAAGTGCGTCGAAGTGTTTCTCTTGCTATTTGATCATCTGTATTTGGCTTAATTCTAAGTGCCTTTGATTTATAAGTATAAAAGAAAGAATATTCTTGAAAGAAGTAAGAGATTCTTCAAGATTTTCACTTAAATTCTTAATTGGAGAAGCCATAATTTAAGAAATAAGTTGAAGTATGAGATGAGATGAATATAAATGGAGGTAGAGAAGTTTTTCTGGAAGAAATAGGTATTTATAGGAGTTATTGGCCGTTCAAAATGAATTGTCACTTGGTAGTTACAAGAATTTGAAGTTAGAAATTGTAACTACTTTTTGACTGTTATATGTCGACATGGGGGGATGGGGCATGTCGACATGGTCTAGACAGAATGACCAAGTTGAGTTATTTTTTATTTTTAAGTTTATTTTTATACTAGTGGACTTATATAAACTTAAAATAAATAACCAACAGAGATATATAAAGCTGGAAAACAGAGAATAAGATAGCATTACTTATATTAGTTAACATTACATAATCTTAACTAAAAAGGTAGAAAATACAAAGATAAATAAACGATAGCTAGAGAGATAATGGCTAGGATTAGTTTGATGAAGATGATGATGAGGACAAGCCAAGTTTCCTGCCTATCTTTTCAAAGAACTTGTCGATCTTGGTAGAGATTTTATCCATTTTCTTGCTAATAGATCTCTTAAGAACCTTTTGGTTTTGAGCAAGTATCTTTTGGTTCTTGAGTATGGTTTTGTTGGACGGATTGGCGGGGGTATGTGGATGTTCTATACTTTCCAAAGAGATAACTTCATCTTCCTCTTCTTCTTCAATTTCCATTCCTTCCCCTTCTTCTTCCTCTTCTTCTTCCTCTTCTTCCATCTCTTCGTGAGCAAGTCTCTCTTCCTTTTCGGCAAGTGTTTCATATGGTTGAAACATAAGTGGGATTTTCATAAGAGAAATGTTCCCATGATTGAACACTTTTCTACTTACAAACTCTTCCTTTTTAACATCCACACCAAAATAATTGAAAATCCGAGTAAGGTAAATTCCATGATAAAGAGTGTTTTCTCCCATATTAAAATTTTTGGGTCTTAACTCATCTAAAATAGTTTGTGCCCAATTAATATCATATTTTCCAAAAATAGCAAAAAGAGCTTTACACACTTTTGAGGTGGGATCATTGTAGTTTCCCGACCTAGGAATAATTGTGTGTTGAATAAGAAGGTTGACAATTCTTGCTTTCGGGCGGAAAAAGCGATTCTTAAAATCCATGTGGTCATCGCTTTCAAAAATGTGACGAAAAGTCTCTCGATCGGTTTCATTGATTTGAAATTCCAAGAGATTCATACCGGTAGATGCAACCCAAAATAGTACCCAAAATATCGGAATCCAAAACAATAAGTGTTCCTTTAACACTACTCCAAATTTGATCTTCATTTCCATTATAAAATCCATGATTTAGGTTTGCATAAAACATTTTGACAAGGTTTGGATAACAAACGAAATCATTTTGCTTGTTATCAATCAAGCTAAGAATGGAGTTTTCTTCAAAAAGTTGATCGATTTCATAAGAAGAAAAATCATCAAAAATGGCAAATTTTCCCGTATTGACTTTACCATAGTTTACATAGTTTATGTAAGCTTTGATAGCCTCCGGGTCATTGAAAAGATCATTTTTGATGGATTTGGGCAGCCTCATAGTTGATGGGTTACTTGAGGAAGCCATTGATGAGTGTTTGAGAGGAGTAGAAGATAATGAAGAAAGTTTGAATTATGAGAATAAAGTGAAAAGAGATGATAAGAGAAGTATATTAAATAGATTCTCTAAAGTCATGTTCTCTGGTCAAGAGGTGTCTTTTCAGAATTTTGAAGTGAAAAGGTGGAGGGAAATTCAAAAGTTTGAATTCAAATTTTGAAATCAAATTTCTGAGAGGCATGTCGACATGGGGTATCCTGGCATGTCGACATGTGCCTGTTGAATTTGAAAAGAGGTGTCTATTCCTAAAATCTAATAAATTCCTAAAATCCTAAGAAAACTAATCTATATTCTATATCTATATATAATTCCAGTAATAATATTAAATATAATAATATTAAAATATTTTAATATTTAGAATATTATTAAAATAATATTATTCTGAATTTAAAAATTCAAATTTCAAAGGGTGATTTTGAATTTAAAAATTCAAGGAATTGCAAACAAAATCAAAGCAAGCAAGCATCCAATAAAATTAAAATAAATGTGTACCTATTTTTAGATCCAAACTTCGATCGTCTTCTGATTCGAGAATAGCCGTGAAGCACAGATTTGAATTATCAGTTTTCTTCTCGTCATCACTGGATGAATCTGAATCGTCAAGAGTTGCTGCATATGCCATCTTTCTTTTCTTTGGTTGCTCGTTGTTTGGTTGAAATGTCTGTTTGTCTGGATATGGACAATCCATCTTGTAGTGCCCTGTTTTGTTGCAGTTATAGCATCTATCACCATTATTGTTGTTGTTGTAGTTCTCCGAAGTATTTCTGGAATTTCTTTGATCATTTTTTTAAAGTTATTCATCTTTCTATACTTCAGAAATTTCCTGAAATTTCTGGTCATGAAAGTAATTTCTTCATCACTCTCTTGTTCTGAATCTCTAGTTGTTGCTTTGAATGCGATCGATTTCTTTTCCGTTGCCTTAGATTCTTTTCTCCCTTGTAGTTGAACTTCATAAGACATTAGATTACCGATTAACTCTTCGATCTTCATTTGACTAACATCATTTGCCTCTTCAATAGTAAGTGTCTTTTGATCCCATTCTGGAGTGAGTAAATTGAGTATTTTTCTGACTTGATCTTCTTCTGAGAAACCCTTTCCTAAAGCAATCAATGAGTGTACAATGTCTTGAAATCGACAATACATGTCGGAAATAGACTCATTTTCATGCATTTTAAACAATTGAAACTGGTTAGTTAGTATGGAAATTTTAGTCTGTTTAACTTTGCTTGTTCCTTCATGAGTTACTTGCAAAGTTTTCCAGATTTCAAATGCAGACTTACAGACAGAGACTCTATTAAACTCATTCCTATCTAGTGAACAAAATAGTATATTCATAGCCTTAGAATTATTTTGTGCAACTGTCTTTTTCCCAGTAGTCCACTGGGAAAAAATTGTAGTTGGTTCAACATATTTAATTTGTGTCATATTCCAAGTATCTAAACTTATGGATTGTAAATAAATTTTCATCCTACATGCCCAATATGCATAATTACTGCCATTAAAAAGTGGTGGTCTGACCGTAGACTGACCCTCTACAAATGAACTAGTGTTAGTACTTGTGTTGATAGACGTAGTAGTGACAGAAGTAATATTACTTGTGTGTTGTGCCATTAAAACTTTTCAAAATTTCAAATTATGAAAACAATGAAAACCAATGCTCTGATACCAATTGTTGGGGATGCGGATTAAGGATCTTAAGGCAGAAATAACACTAGAGGGGGGGTGAATAGTGTTTTAAAGAATATATGAACTATATGACTAAATTAAAACTTTCAACACAAATCTAAACAGAATTCTAACACAGAATGATCACAGAACATACAACAAATGCAAATAGTAAAGTAAAGCAAGTAAAAGGAAAGAACGCACCGGATTTTATACTGGTTCGGAATCCTCCTACATCCAGTCCTGTACCAAGGCAATATCCTTGTACAGATTTTTATAAGCCAATATCCAAATTACAACCCTTAATTTCTAAGGCCTTGAGGAACCCTCCTATCTCCGAGTCTGGGGTAAACTCTCTTGATTTACGGGACACAAGATCACCCTAATACTTTCTAATAACAATCATTTTGAATGGATAGACTCTATGGACTTTTTGAATACAAATTGATCCTATAACTCTGAATAGCACTTTGATCTTTAGTAGAATGATGGAGAATCAAATAGAGAGAGTATCTAAATGATTTCCTATTGAGAATTTGGCAGAATGATGACACGATCTTGAAAATATGAAGTTTTATGGATATGGAATGGTGGAGAAGAAAGAGTGAAGAAAATAAGAAAGTAGTTATTAAAAAATTCGTTTTGGAAGCCTTTATATAGATGCTCAACGGTCATAACCATTGGCGAAAGGTTTTTGAACGAATGGACACTTCTGTTGAAATTTGAATTTTGAATCCAACTGTCACCATGTCGACATGGGGTATCCCCATATGTCGACATCCCTCAGTTCAAAATTGTAGAGATGTTGTTTTGTAAAAGCATTTGAATTTAAAACAAGTTGAAACTTCTCTGAAGCAAAATAAAGTGTTTAAACAATATTTTGAGATAGAGAATGAATATAAAACATTATTTTTAATATATATATATATATAATTGATATAGACTGTCAATTATATAAGTAATATTTAAAATCAGAATAAGTTTTGAGGTTTCAAAAATAGAAGTTTTTAAAATCAGAATGAAGGAATATTTCAAGGTTAAAACAAAGTTTGAAAACATTTTTGAAAACATGATTTTGAAAGCTAAAACATTTTGAAAAACAGATTTTAAAAACATTTTGAAAAATCTATTCAAACTGAAATTGCAAGAACCTTCCTACAGAGCTCCTCCATAGGACTCGAGAACTTGTACAAAGTAGTTGAAATGATTTTGATTTTCATGGGTTTGTAAGCCACTTGTCGTAGGCTTATAAGCTACTTGTCGTGGGTTTGTAAGCCACTGGTTTCGATGGAAGTTGGGTTCCATCCCAAAAGAAAATTGGAAGAAAGATGAGAGTGCTATTATGAAATTTTAACAAAATACTAGACACTTATCTTAAGATCTTGAAATCTTGATTCTCTAGAGTCTTGAATCTTGAATCTCTAATCTTCATCTTGATGCTTGAGTCTTTATACTGATCAGTCTTTGATAATACCTGCATATACTTCCTATATACACACACATATATATATATATATATATGAAAATGTTAGTATATATTTTATAAAGTAAAGTATAATAACTATATAAGGTTGTTGTCATCAAAACATCATCAACTCAGTTCCTAACAGTTGGAAGTTATTTCGTTAATTAGTCGGAGTGACTGATATGATTGTCGATTTGTGGCTCTGGAGCATGACTTCGTTGACTTCAAGGGGCTTTGGATCAGATCATTGCTGATCTTCCAGTTCACCTTCGCATATATTAGTCGTATATAAATTTCACCGATCTATCGGTTTTCCTTCACGACGCTTTAGTTCATGAAAGATCTTCCCATTCACAAAGAGCTTTTTGGATCAGATGACCACTGACCTACCAGTTTACCTTCATGATGCTTTAGTTTATAAAATACCTACATGTTTGCAAAGGTTTTTTGGATCAGATACCGCAGATCTACCGGTTCGCCTTCATGATGCTTTAGTTCATGAAAGACCTTCATGTTCATGAAGGGTTTTTGGATCAGATGACCGATGATCTACCGATTTACCCTCATGATGCTTTAGTTCATAAAGGACCTTCATGTTCACTAACGGTTTTTTTGGATCAGATGACCGCTAATCTACCAGTTTATCTTCATGACGCTTTAGTTCATCAAAAACCTTCACATTTGCAAAGGGTATTTTAGATCAGATGACGGTCGACTTACCGGTTCGCCTTCATGACGCTTTAGTTCATGAAATACCTTCCCATTCGTGAAGGGTTTTTTGATCAAATGGCCGCTAATCTACCGGTTCGCCTTCACGATACTTTATTTCGTGAAATACCTTCGTGTTCCTGAAGGGTTTTTTGGATTAAATGACTGCTGATCTTCCAGTTCAACTTCATGATGCTTTAGTTCGTAAAAGTCCTTCACATTCGTAAAGGGTTTTTTAGATCAGATGGCCGCTGATATACTGATTCGCCTTTATGACACTTTAGTTCATGGAAGACCGACCAGATGGCCTTGGAATGATAATTTATAGATCACGACGCTTTAGCTCATCGAAGAGCTTCACAATGCTTTAGTTCGTGAAGGTGTTTTTGTGGTTGGATGTCCAGTGACCAGATGGCCTTGGAATGATAATTTATCTATTTCGAGGGGAATTTTGGTTGGATTTCCGATGACAGATGGCCTTGGAACGATAATTCATCGACTCCAAGAAGAGTTTTGGGTTGTGTGTCCGACGGCCCGGCGGCCCTAAAGCAACGATTCATCGACATCAAGAGGAATTTTTGGGATTCAGCTCGTGGGAACATAGTTTTATCAGTTCTTGGATATTAAGGGGTTGGATCTATTTGTTTGACGATCCATTGGATAAGACTTCTCGATGCTACCAAAGCAACACTGGTTCTCAAAAGGTAAACCAGCTCATTGAGGGCATAAAAGTATTTCTTTCATCTTGCTGTCTACAATGCCCCCAGTGTCCCAGTGCGACTTATATGGAAAAGGAAAGTGGACAAGGATGGATGAGAAGGCATTGCTTTAGCTTGTTACCCCATTCCTTAGTTGTTAGCTAGCTAGAGTGTTATTTGATAATCATCCTTTCGTCTGATATCATTAGTTAACTGGGGCGCTTTTCTACTAGGTCTTAGTAGCCTTGCTTGGGCAGAAGGTCCCTAAGGTCCTGTAGCTTCTTCATTGTTTGGTATGTTCTTTGGAAAATTGTCGGGTTTGCCTTCTTCAAATTGCACTACTTCTAGTCTTTAGAACCGGTCTGCCTTCCCATAAAATTCTTTCAGGGTAGTAAGTTGTTTCATCCTTTAATGATTCCTGAGGGCCTTTTAGAGATTGCATCTGTCACCCTCATTTCATCCATATGCTAGTCATACTTGTAAAAAAGCAATTTCGAATAAGTTGTACAGTTGTAAAAAGGTATGGTTGGAATAATAAACTTCTTTGGATACTATGCATGTTGAATAGCTTCGGTGAATGAGTTTCGATAGGGGAAAAATGCTCTAATCATTGTCAGACAATTCCGTTTTCAAGTTATGGATGTTTATAATGGTTGAGAATGATATATGCATGATTGTACTATGCTTGAATGATTGGAAATGCCGATTGAATGACAAATCACTTGTGTTGGGTTCATGAATCAATGATGATTCCTAAAAAAAAATCAAACTAGGTGAGATCGACCCGGGGTGACAAAGAAGGCCACATAAGGTTGCATTCAAAATTTCAAGGCATTTAGAGTTCGCATGTTCGAGTTATAGGAAAAAGAAGATGGATTGGCATTGACGGATCGGTGGTATTTTACTTTGAGTCCGACCCGAGAAAATTTCCCATTTTCTTAGAGTCAGCACATGGTTCGATTGGAGTCACAGAATTTGATATACTGGGTTGGTGAAAAATGTTGATTGGAGCCATTTACATGTTTGCTTGGAGAAAAACTTGATTTCACCTGAGTCTGATTTCGGACTAGAATTTCCTGGGCTTACTTCGAGTCAAATGGGTAATTATTCGAGTTCGACTTTGAGTCAGGACTTCCAAAATTTGCTTCGAGTCAAATAGGCGATTACCCGAGTTTGACTTCGAGTCAACCCCGAAATGAGTTTTTCAACGACCATTTTGATGATTTTCAGTAATATTCGATGACTACCATTCGTGATTCGACGATGTGAGCTCCATGATGGGATTGGAAGCTGGTCGATTAGGAGTGGTCACAATATACCATGGAAGCTTGGTCTTATAATCGGTCTCGGTTTGTATCATATCTTCTTGGTTCTTCGTCAATTGCTTGGCACTGTGCTGCGGCACGGGTTTTAGAGCTTCTTCTAGCGTTTTGCACATTGGCAGTTTCATCCAATTTTTCTTACTCAAATTGTTTGTCATCTTCAAAGCCGGAGAGAGTCATGGTTATATCTCTCTGTAGAGTTTTCACCCCCTAAGTTTGGATTTGCAGCAGGTGCTTTTGTAGTGGGTGGAGTTTTAATGTTTTCTTCCATCATGATTCTTGGAGCTCTGCCCATTACTTCCTTTTGCTTTTTCCTTTTGCTTTTGCCATTTGTTTCTTTCGTTCAAGCCAGAAATAGAGGAACGCTCTTGCTTCATAGCAACCATAGCTTTAGGCACCGTTCTGGGAGTAGTTGGTTATTGGAGCGCTAAGGAAGCTTCTATCTTTTCCATAAGAGCCTTTTGACTGTTTGCCATTTTATGGTTAATTTCATCAACTATCTTGTTCAATTCTCCCTTAGTCATATCTTCATGCTATGTGGAGGATCCTGGATCCTGGTCTCTAGAGTTGGCTCATAACAGCAAGTTGTTGGTGTTGTTGGCTTCAATATTCCGAGGGTTTGTTTCTTCTCCAGTAATGGTAGCTCTTATGAATCTTCTGGAGGTAGTTCTCTTTCTTTCTGGTGCCATTAATTCTAAATAGAAAATATTCTAAGAAAAGATTGAGGATCTAAATTCTAAACCTATGTGATCCAAAGTAGATAGTTAGATCTAAGCATGAGTTGGATTCTCAATGAAAGTACCAAAATGTTAACTCAAAAAATGGATCAACACCCTGTATTGAGTGTGAAAGCACCAGCCCTATTTTTACAGAGTAATAATATAGAGAATAAGTGTAAAAAAGCAGAAATGGTAAACAGACAAGTAGATTTTTACAGTGGTTCGGCTGTTAACGAAGCCTACATCCACTTATAACTTTTATTGTTGACTGGCTGTAATTACAAGTTGAATCTGATTACAATTTTATTACCTCTTGTAGTCAAGTCTCCAATGTTAGAGTTCACTGGAGAATCACATTGAACCATTTAGATGACTATTGTGTGAGAGGAGAAGAGTGAAGAATAGTGTCTGTAGACTTTCTACACCCAGTCTAGAAGATCATGTTTATGTTGCAGGTAGGATTATATTTACAAGGGTTGGAGAGCACTTGGGCCAGAAGTTTAAGTGCAGAAGAGTCCAGTTGTTATGCTAAGTCATTAACGAAAGTCCCAAATCAACCATAGTCATTTCTATGGATCGCTAGCTATCATAGCGGATGGATCGCTAGCTATCAATCAACTTAGCATATTTTCTACCAGAAGCCTTTACTTAGTGCCACGAAGGAGCTTAGAAAGTTTGAGGGTGATCCGACCTATCTTGATGGATCGATAACTATCCATAAGGGATGGATCGTTAGCTATCCATGGAGGATGGATCTCTAGCTATCCGTCAACTTATCATATTTTCTACCAGAAGCCTTTATTTAGTGCTACGAAGGAGCTTGGAAAGTTTGAGGGCGATCCGACCTATCTTGATGGATCGCTAGTTATCCATAGGGAATGGATCGCTAGCTATCCATCAAATTAGCATATTTTTCTATAGAAGACTTTACTTAGCGCTATGAAGGAGCTTGGAAAGTTTGAGGGCGATCCGATCTATCTTGATGGATCACTAGCTATCCATAGGGGATGAGTCGCTGCTAACCATAGGGAATGGATCGCTGGCTATCCATAGAGGATGGATCACTAGCTATCCATTCACTTAGCATATTTTTGAGTGATCTTAGTTTGGTTGTCGTCCTATCTTCTATGTAAGTGCCTTGTCCAAATATCAAATCATTTGGAGTTCGTCTGATCATCCATCTCCACGGGTCATCTAGTCTAGAAGAATCAACCGTAGCTCACTCAAAACTTAACAAAATCAGACGAAATTTTGCAGGTACACTCTAGATTTTTTAGGGACCTGCTATAAAAATTCCAGGTGGTGGAGTACATGGGTGCTAGCGATCCATCTATTTAGGTCTCTAGCGACCCATCTAGCTTTATCCAATCAAGCTTATTTTTTAGTGAGTGCCTTCTTTCTTGTCTTCTAAGTGTTCTCCAAAAATTTCAAGTCACTCCAACTCCATATGAGTTTTCTAGGTCCATTTTAATTTAGCTACTTTGGTCAAAAAGCAGGTAAACAGCTTGAATCAGATGAGTCTTTGCTTCTTGAACTATGTTGTTTGGAATGCCATGAAACTTGGTAAGTGTAACAACCAAGTATTTCCAACCATTCGCATCCGCACATGTCGGACTTGAATTGCTTAAAATACCGCGTTGTAAATAAAATTGGGTAAATCTCAGAATATACAGTAAATAAAATCACAGATCACATACACAGAGTAATAATAGTGCAGCGGAAGTAAAAGAAATAGTAGTTCATGAAGCTACTATATAAATATATCAGAGTTAAATAAGATACAACAGAAGAATTAAAGTACAACAGAAGTCTCAATATGGTAACTAAGTACAAGCTGAATACAACAACAGAACTGAAATAGATAAGACTAGATAAGCAGACAATCTCCAGCGATTCCAATCTCCAGAAAGTGGAATCCAATCTGTGAATAACTCAGGATGACCGAGCATACCTAAAAATACAAACACTCGAGTAAGGACATACATACTTATACAATGTAAACCAACTCAAGTGAACTGTAGTAAAAGTACAAGTAACTTAAAGGATGCTTGGGACCGCCCATCCTCTAAGGATCCGTCAAACTATTTACTATGTAGTAATATTGCGCTATTATAATAATGTCTAATAGTAAAATAAACTTACTTTTAAATAGAGTTAAGGAGTGACCCAATATTCCCCTTAACACAAATAATGCCAATAGTCTATACAGTACCTGCATATCTTCTGATCGGAAGACTACGAGAAGATACTGCATAGGTACGACACAAATAGAAACTCATGGTAAAGGCTCGATATGGTAGGTGACATGGCACACAAGGCAATGCCAGGGTAGATATACCAATTACGACACTCGGGCTGGTGGTAACGCAGCAGCCACATACGCCCACCGCGGAACACACTCCCACAAAATCGGAGAGGCGCCCAAACAATCACAAGTAATAGTATGGTATCGAAGAAATGCGTCCGCTACGAGGTGCGACCTCAACTGGCCCGAGACTGCTCCTGTTTCCATCACCTTATGCCAACTCACGGGAGTTGGGTCCACATAACATACCATAAGAACGTCGCCACCATCCTACTTCATTCTGGAATCTCCACCGCGTACACGGTTAGTCAAAGTGGTTTTCGATATCGACAGAGAGTATGCCAGATATCCAATTCACATTCGCACATGTCGGACTTGAATTGCTCAAAATACCGCGTTGTAAATAAAATTTGGAAAATCTCAGAATATACACTAAATAAAATCACAGATCACAGACACAGAGTAATAATAGTGCAGCGGAAGTAAAAGAAATAGTAGTTCATGAAGCTACTATATAAATATATCAGAGTTAAATAGGATACAACAGAAGAATTAAAGTACAACAGAAGTCTCAATATGATAACTAAGTACAAGCTGAATACAACAACAGAACTGAAATAGATAAGACTAGATAAGCAGATAATCTCCAGCGATTCCAATCTCTAGAAAGTGGAATCCAATCTGTGAATAACTCAGGCTGACCAGAGCGTACATAAAAATACAAACACTCGAGTCCGGACATGCATACTTATACAATGTAAACCAACTCAAGTGAACTGTAGTAAAAGTACAAGTAACTTAAAGGATGCTTGGGACCGCCCATCCTCTAAGGATCCGTCAAACTATTTACTATGTAGTAATATTGCGCTATTATAATAATGTCTAATAGTAAAATAAACTTACTTTTAAATTGCGTTAAGGAGTGACTCAATATTCCCCTTAACACAAATAATGCCAATAGTCTATACAGTACTTGCATATCTTCTGATCGGGAGACTACGAGAAGATACTGCATAGGCACGACACAAATAGAAACTCGTAGTAAAGGCTCGATATGGTAGGTGACACGGCACACATGGCAATGCCAGGGTAGATATACCAATTACGACACTCGGGCTGGTGGTAACGCAGCAGCCACATACGCCCACCACGGAACACACTCCCACAAAATCGGAGGGGCGCCCAAACAATCACAAGTAATAGTATGGTATCGAAGAAATGCATTCGCTACGAGGTGCGACCTCAACTGGCCCGAGACCGCTCCTGTTTCTTCCACCTTATGCCAACTCACGGGAGTTGGGTCCACATAACATACCATAAGAACGTCGCCACCATCCTACTTCATTCTGGAATCTCCACCGCATACACGGTTAGTCAAAGTGGTTTACGTATCGACGGAGAGTATGTCAGATATCCAATTCCGGTCTCTTTGCCAACCAATCGTTATTATAACCCGCGGTTATAACTTTTAAAATAATATTTATACTTCAAAATAGAATATTGTTTCCAATCCAAATCTTTATCAAAATAAAGATTAAATTAATTCCAAACCATTTCAATATATCAACATACCATATCTTTCAAATTCAAATATTTACCAAAATAAATATCAAGTCATTTCAAATCATTTCAATATATATCCTTTCAAAACATCCTTTCAAACCATTTTTAATACATAAAGATCATATCTTTTCAAAACTTCCTTTTTCAAATCATTTTAATATCAAAATATCATATCTTTCAAACTTCATTTTTAAATTATTTTAATATCAAAATATCATATCTTCCAAAACTTCATTTCAAACATTTAATATATATATAAAATATCATATCTTTCAAAACTTCATTTCAAAACATTTAATATATATCAAATATCATATCTTTCAAAATTTCATTTCAAAACATTTAATATATATCAAAATATCATATCTTTCCAAACTTCATTTCAAAACATTTTTAATATCAAAATATCATATCTTTAAAAAAAACTTCATTTCAAAACATGTAATATATATATCAAAATATCATATCTTCCCAAAGCTTCAATTTCAAATCATAATATAAGTTCAAATCCAAATATTCAACTTTAAATACCTTTTAAATTCAAAGAAATCATTCATTTATTTTCATTCCAAATCACCTTTTAAATAGCTTATATTTTAATCAAAATAGTTCAATTAAACCATTTAAAATTTAAGTTTATATACTTCCAAATCAAGTATTCAATTTTCAAAGTTTTAAACCATTCTGAGTTCATTTACTAAGTTAAAACCATAAACATTGAAAATTTCAGCCTTTCGGAGCATCTAGAAAAAGCTGCTGCAAGTTATATTGAGAAAACATTTCAATTTAAACGATTTGAACATTATAAAAATCATATTTTAACATTCAACGATGTTCATTAAAATACACTTTTAATTAATGATTTTTATAAAGCAACATTTTATAATTAAATCAGATTTCACAAATCACCTTAATAAATTCAAGTGTATACTTTCCCATTTTTACATTTAACACTTTATTAACAATTACATTTTCAAATTATCATTTCACAAATTAAACTAAATTTCCAATTTATTTAATTAATTTAAACCCTTAATTAAAACCAAATTCGCATTTCCAGGTCAAGTTCATTTTAAGATTGCACTTTTAAGCATTCATTCATTTAACCATTTTATTACATAGAAAAATCAATAATACTTTATTAATTCATTTAAACTCAAATTTAATCAAATAATCATATTTACCATTTTCCAAATATAATTAAATTTTCATTTTATTTATATAACTTAAATATCATTTTTAACCAAAATTCCAAATATCCAAACTTAAGTTATATTCCAAAAATCCAATTTAACCATTCATTAATTACATTTTTAACTCATACAAAAATCATAATTTCTTTATTTTAAAACATTTCAAAATCTATTTAAACCAAATTTCATAAATTTACATTTAAACCACTTGAAATTTTATTTATATAACTTAAATGTCAATTTAAAAAGCCAAAGTCCAAATTTCCAAATTTAAGTTATATTTCAAAAATTCACTTTTACCATTCATTTGAATTACATTTTAACTTCTAGAAAAATCCAAAATTTATTTATTTAAACATTAAAAATCCAATTTAAATCAAATTTCATAAATTTTCACTTTTAAAAATATTTAAAATATTCAAAATACTTTATAATATATAACCACGGGCCTGTATATAGTTTTCTAACATAGGTCAAGTGATATGGATATATATCATTTCAATCCGCAGTTTAAAAAGAAAAATCCGGGTTCTATCATTTCAAACCCGCAATCCCAAGTAAAGTAAAATAAATAAATAAATAAAAATCGATCAGGCCTATCATTTCAGCCCATAACGATTTTTCCCTATTCTATAGTCCGTTCGGGTATGTATCATTTCAACCCATAGTGAACCTAATTTACAGGGAACTTGCAGTGTGATAAACATATATAAATGAATAGTAACAACATATATATAATAACAGATGATATGACATAAAATTTAACAGGTTTAGCATCATATATAAATAATCATAGGCAGTTATAACATCACATAATAGTTCTACACATTCAAATGGTGTCAATTCACATTTGTATAAGTATAAATGTCTGGTGAGATTTACTCACTTGTTCAAAGCTGGAGATTGCTACCAAAGCACACACACTGACACTACAAAGGCAGGACGACACAGATATGACTTGAGAGTGGAGAGACAAAGCTAATAGCCTTGCATGCATTTACACAAAACAATACAAATATATGTAAGTTTCAACGCAAGTTATCACCAAATAACATTAGAAACAAAAGCCCAAAACAACATTAAACGAATTGCACTTGTTCTCAACCTCATATGCTTCAGTCGGACATGGAATAAGCTCAGCTAAGGCAGAGGATTGGGTCTAGTTTGGGGTCCAAAGTAGTTGGCCGTCATGGTGTAAAAGGTGATGAGATGATATAGGTGCAAAACTATACAATTTCAAGGCAACTACAAGGCAACAACTTCATCTCTATGCTCCTATTGTGCTCGGCCAGAGGCTAGGTGGGCTTAATCAGTGGTGCAGGTGGTGGTGGTTGATGTGGCAGAGGGTGGAGGTCAGGTCAGAGGTGGTGGTGGTGGAGGTAGTGGCGGCAAATGGTTGTAGAAGGAGGAGATGACAATTCTAGGCCATAAGTGATAGTTTGTGATGGTTTTTGGTGGATTTTGTGGTGGTCTTCTACTTGAATTGGCTCGGCCTAAAATGGAGAGGTAGTAGGATGGGTGATGGTCAGACGAAGGGGTGGTGGTTGTCAGCCAAAGCTTGGAGGAGGAGGAGTGGAGCCATGAAGGTGAGAATAAGTGACAAATTTCAATAGAAAAACTAAGAAAACAAAGAAGAAAGAAGATGAAATTTTACCAAACCTTTGCTCAATGATGGCCGTGAGTTTTTGGATGAGAAAGATATTAGAATTCACGTGAAAAGTGATGAAATGAAGCTGAGAAAAGAAATGAAAATCATGGCCAAAGACAATAAAGAGAGGAGTTGAGAAAATGAAAGGTCGGGAGATGAAAAGGCTTAGGAATTCCAAAAGTTTAAAACTCTTCAAATTTCCACTATTTTCTTTTTTGAATTTTATATAACTAAAATATATATATAAACTCAGATAAAATACGAAAATTTAGTAAATAAACAAAAATAAATAAATAAATTTTAATTATATATGATTTAATTAAATAAAACAGTAAAAATTGCAACTAGTCTTGAAAATATAAAAAATAAATGCAATGAACTTTGGAAAATTTGTATATACTTGAAAAATATTTATAAATAAAGATAAGAACACAAAATAAAAAATAATTCACAAAAATAAATAAATAAATTTTAATTAAAAAAATTAAATGAAGAAAATAGTAGAAAAATGGAAACTAGGCTTAATAAATTGAAATAAACTTTAGAAAAATTATATTATCACTTTAAAAATAATAAAAGACAAAAATATACATAAAATAACATATTAACCCAAATTAAAATAAAATATGAAAAAGAAAATATAATTTATATAATTTAAAATAGACAAAATTGCAAAATAAAACAAATTATACTCAAAATTGAGATGTACATAACTTTCACCGTTAAAGTCCGTTTCCAACGAAATGAAAATCAATGTTCAAGTTATTTCATCTATTTTCATAATAAAAGATAAAATTTAAGATTTTAAATAATTTAAATTTTAAGTTTAAAAGTCAAAGTTTGACCAGTTTGAACAGAAATTCACTTTTCAGTAAAATTTTCAATTTATACTTGTTTGAACTATAAATCACTTAATAATCAACATTATATTTTTAAAATGAAATGTTTGAAATAAAAAAAAAGTTTAAAATAATTTAAAAATAAAATAAAGTCAAATTTGAATTATATGCAAAAATCTAGGGTTGTTACACTCTCCCACTCAAAACTTTTCGTCCCCGTAAAGGAATGAGGAAAGGGAAAGCACAGAGAAAATAGAGTGAAATAAGATTAAGACAAGATGACAAGGAGATTAAAATTATACCTAATAACTATTGTTATAGGTAAGTTTCACAAGGTGGAGATGATCTTCCCAAGATTCTCCAGAATCAGGAACACAAGCACGAAAAGATCCTTTTGAATCTGATTCACTCTTCCCGCTTGACCGACGGTCTGTGGATGGAAAGAAGTGCTCAGATTCAAAATGAGTACCAAAGATTATTAAAGATTATAGAAAGATTTCTAAACAGAAAGATTATTGAAAGATGCCTATACCAGTCTATAGTAAGATGAGGAAAATAAGGACAACTAAAGACAATTGAAAACAAAATAGGATAATAAGTTTGAAAAAAAAAATAAGATAATAGGTTTGTAATTTCCATGGTTTCAACTTAATATTGATAATTAATTTTTACACAAGTTACATGAATCTTAAATATATCTAATTTCATTATCTTATCATCTAATCATCTTAAACTAAAAATTTCAAAAATCATGAATTTGAAAAAAAATCGTTATTATACTCAAAATGTACTTAATAAATTTAATTCCTCTTTATTCCTAATTAAAATTAAAATTATTCCTCTCAATATGTTTTATCACTTATGTTAAATATACTTACACTTATTATAACTATTTTAATTTATTCTTAATTCCTTTAACATCATTTATATTGTAAATTATTCAATTAACCTTTTATTCTATTTACCTCTGTTAATCTTTTTTTTTAACTAAAATTTAAGTGTATAACATTTATTATAACCACTCAAATTTTATTTATAATTTTTTTTTATATCGTATATTATCCAATTACATTACTAACTTCTGAAATTAAGGTAAGTTATATTTGAATGCAATTGTATTATACAAATAAAACTTTCCAATTAAATCATTTCATGCTTGAATATTCATCCAAAATTTTGATTTTCTTTTTATAATTGAAATTATTCTTTAAAATAAAATTTAAGAATTATATTTTCGATTTCTTCAAACCATTTAGAGATAAATAAATGTATGTACATAATTTATCAAATCAAATTTAAATCATATATCTATATATATTATAAATCAAGTCATATTTTAGAAATTTAAATAAATTTGATTTCCCAAAACTAAGCTGTAGCAAGACTATAGAGCGGTCTCTTTACTTTGAAAATCAAAAATGAATGTCGATGATGCTGTAGTCATCACCGAAATTATTTCCCAGCGACAAAGAGAAGAGCACTAATTTTTAAACTTTAAAATCCTTTAGAAACTTATTCTTATTCTAAAATACTTTAAATAATATACTTTAAAACTTAAATACGAGGTTTGAAACCATCAGAAATTAATTCTCAAATTTCTTGTTTTAAATTCATTTCAGTTCCCAAATCAATGTATAAACAACTATTTATAAATTCACTTATAGAACAATAAATGATCAGTTAAGTATTATCATTTCAAATAATCAATTTAAATCAATTTATCAAGTTCCATAAATTTACTTATATATCAAAATTTATTTCAGTAACCAAATTTTAAAATAATATTGTGTCAGTTTGTTCTGTCAAAGTGTTTTAGATATCCTATCGATAGCATTGATCAGACGAATCGATCGAAAACCCAAATCAACATCATAAGCTCAAACAACACAATATATAAAACAAAATATAGATATACAAGTACAATTCAAAATGTTTGGGAGAATAGATTAGAAACAAAAGACAAGATGATTAATTAACAAAGTAGGGAGATGGGTAAGCTTAAGTGAATCGCGGGCAACCTTAACCGGGTCAACCGTGACTTAAAGAATAATATCAATGTGGATTTTTATGGGGTGAATCTGCACTCGATCTCAAGAGATAGAGTTTGGAATAACAAAAGATATTAGCATCTAAACCAAGGATAGATATAAATCTCTGGTGAATCGATGTTAATTGTAAAGGAGTTTTCCGCCTTCTACAATTTAATTTGAAATTGGCGAGACCGCCGACTCACTAAAAGATCATACGAAGCGGAGTTAAGGGATACTCCAGAATCAAAAGAAGATGAATAGTGAGGGACAATAATGGATTTTGGAACAGTAGGGAATGTTCCAAAATTCAAAGGAAATTCAAATCAAAGAGGGAAGATTCAAACTCAAACGAAAGTGATTCTATAAATAATTTACCTTATATTCTAAGTTTTGCCTCAAAGCCAAAGCTCTGATACCAAATGTAACAAGCAGGTATTTTCAACCATTCACATTCGCACATGTCGGACTTGAATTGCTCAAAATACCGTGTTGTAAATAAAATTTGGAAAATCTCAGAATATACACTAAATAAAATCACAGATCACAGACACAGAGTAATAATAGTGCAGCGGAAGTAAAAGAAATAGTAGTTCATGAAGCTACTATATAAATATATCAGAGTTAAATAGGATACAACAGAAGAATTAAAGTACAACAGAAGTCTCAATATGATAACTAAGTACAAGCTGAATACAACAACAGAACTGAAATAGATAAGACTAGATAAGCAGATAATCTCCAGCGATTCCAATCTCTAGAAAGTGGAATCCAATCTGTGAATAACTCAGGCTGACCAGAGCGTACATAAAAATACAAACACTCGAGTCCGGACATGCATACTTATACAATGTAAACCAACTCAAGTGAACTGTAGTAAAAGTACAAGTAACTTAAAGGATGTTTGGGACCGCCCATCCTCTAAGGATCCGTCAAACTATTTACTATGTAGTAATATTGCGCTATTATAATAATGTCTAATAGTAAAATAAACTTACTTTTAAATTGCGTTAAGGAGTGACTCAATATTCCCCTTAACACAAATAATGCCAATAGTCTATACAGTACTTGCATATCTTCTGATCGGGAGACTACGAGAAGATACTGCATAGGCACGACACAAATAGAAACTCGTAGTAAAGGCTCGATATGGTAGGTGACACGGCACACATGGCAATGCCAGGGTAGATATACCAATTACGACACTCGGGCTGGTGGTAACGCAGCAGCCACATACGCCCACCACGGAACACACTCCCACAAAATCGGAGGGGCGCCCAAACAATCACAAGTAATAGTATGGTATCGAAGAAATGCATTCGCTACGAGGTGCGACCTCAACTGGCCCGAGACCGCTCCTGTTTCTTCCACCTTATGCCAACTCACGGGAGTTGGGTCCACATAACATACCATAAGAACGTCGCCATCATCCTACTTCATTCTGGAATCTCCACCGCATACACGGTTAGTCAAAGTGGTTTACGTATCGACGGAGAGTATGTCAGATATCCAATTCCGGTCTCTTTGCCAACCAATCGTTATTATAACCCGCGGTTATAACTTTTAAAATAATATTTATACTTCAAAATAGAATATTGTTTCCAATCCAAATCTTTATCAAAATAAAGATTAAATTAATTCCAAACCATTTCAATATATCAACATACCATATCTTTCAAATTCAAATATTTACCAAAATAAATATCAAGTCATTTCAAATCATTTCAATATATATCCTTTCAAAACATCCTTTCAAACCATTTTTAATACATAAAGATCATATCTTTTCAAAACTTCCTTTTTCAAATCATTTTAATATCAAAATATCATATCTTTCAAACTTCATTTTTAAATTATTTTAATATCAAAATATCATATCTTCCAAAACTTCATTTCAAACATTTAATATATATATAAAATATCATATCTTTCAAAACTTCATTTCAAAACATTTAATATATATCAAATATCATATCTTTCAAAATTTCATTTCAAAACATTTAATATATATCAAAATATCATATCTTTCCAAACTTCATTTCAAAACATTTTTAATATCAAAATATCATATCTTTAAAAAAAACTTCATTTCAAAACATTTAATATATATATATATATATATATATCAAAATATCATATCTTTCCAAAGCTTCAATTTCAAATCATAATATAAGTTCAAATCCAAATATTCAACTTTAAATACCTTTTAAATTCAAAGATATCATTCATTTATTTTCATTCCAAATCACCTTTTAAATAGCTTATATTTTAATAAAAATAGTTCATTTAAACCATTTAAAATTTAAGTTTATATACTTCCAAATCAAGTATTCAATTTCCAAAGTTTTAAACCATTCTGAGTTCATTTACTAAGTTAAAACTATAAACATTGAAAATTTCAGCCTTTCACAGCATCCAGAAAAAGCTGCTGCAAGTTATACTTGAAAACATTTCAATTTAAACCATTTGAACATTATAAAAATCAGATTTTAACATTCAACGATGTTCATTAAAATACTCTTTTAGTTAATGATTTTTATAAAGCAATATTTTATAATTAAATCAGATTTCACAAATCACCTTAATAAATTCAAGTGTAAACTTTCCCATTTTTACATTTAACACTTTATTAACATTTACATTTTCAAATTATCATCTCACAAACTAAACTGAATTTCCAATTTATTTAATTAACTTAAACCCTTAATCAAAACCAAATTCACATTTCCAGGTCAAGTTCATTTTAAGATTGCACTTTTAAGCATTCATTCATTTAACCATTTTAATACATAGAAAAATCAATAATACTTTATTAATTCATTTAAACTCAAATTTAATCAAATAATCATATTTACCATTTTCCAAATATGATTAAATTTCCATTTTATTTATATAACTTAAATATCATTTTTAACCAAAATTCCGAATTTCCAAACTTAAGTTATATTCCAAAAATCCAATTTAACCATTCATTAATTACATTTTTAACTCATACAAAATTCATAATTTCTTTATTTTGAAACATTTCAAATCTATTTAAATCAAATTTCATAAATTTACATTTAAACCACTTAAAATTTTATTTATATAACTTAAATGTCAATTTAAAAAGCCAAAGTCCAAATTTCCAAATTTAAGTTATATTTCAAAAATTCACTTTTACCATTCATTTGAATTACATTTTAACTTCTAGAAGAGTCCAAAATTTCTTTATTTAAACATTAAAAATACAATTTAAATCAAATTTCATAAATTTTCACTTTTAAAAATATTTAAAATATTCAAAATACTTTATAAAATATAACCACGAGCCTGTATATAGTTTTCTAATATAGGTCAAGTGATACGGATATATATCATTTCAATCCGCAGTTAAAAAAGAAAAATCCGGGTTCTATCATTTCAAACCCGCAATCCCAAGTAAAAATAAAATAAATAAATAAATAAATAATTAAATAAAAATCGTTCAGGCCTATCATTTCAGCCCATAACGATTTTTCCCTATTCTATAGTCCGTTCGGGTATGTATCATTTCAACCCATAGTGAACCTAATTTACAGGGAACTTGCAGTGTGATAAACAGATATAAATGAACAGTAACAACATATATATATAATAACAGATGATATGACATGAAATTTAACAGGTTTAGCATCATATATAAATAATCATAGGCAGTTATAACATCACATAATAGTTCTACACATTCAAATGGTGTAAATTCACATTTGTATAAATATCTGGTGAGATTTACTCACTTGTTCAAAGCTGGAGATCGCTACCAAAGCACACACACTGACACTACAAAGGCACGACGACACGGATATGACTTGAGAGTGGAGAGACAAAGCTAATAGCCTTGCATGCATTTACACAAAACAATGCAAATATATGTAAGTTTCAACGCAAGTTATCACCAAATAACATTAGAAACAAAAGCCCAAAACAACATTAAACGAATTGCACTTGTTCTCAACCTCATATGCTTCAGTCAGACATGGAATAAGCTCAGCTAAGGCAGAGGATTGGGTCTAGTTTGGGGTCCAAAGTAGTTGGCCGTCATGGTGTAAAAGGTGATGAGATGATATAGGTGCAAAACTATACAATTTCAAGGCAACTACAAGGCAACAACTTCATCTCTATGCTCCTATTGTGCTCGGCCAGAGGCTAGGTGGGCTTAATCAGTGGTGCAGGTGGTGGTGGTTGATGTGGCAGAGGGTGGAGGTCAGGTCAGAGGTGGTGGTGGTGGAGGTAGTGGCGGCAAATGGTTGTAGAAGGAGGAGATGACAATTCTAGGCCATAAGTGATAGTTTGTGATGATTTTTGATGGATTTTGTGGTGGTCTTCACCTTGGATTATCTCGGCCTGAAATGGAGAGGTAGTAGGATGGGTGATGGTCAGAGGAAGGGGGTGGTGGTTGTCAGCCAAAGCTTGGAGGAGGAGGAGTGGAGCCATGAAGGTGAGAACAAGTGACAAATTTCAATAGAAAAACTAAGAAAACAAAGAAGATGAAATTTTACCAAACCTTTGCTCAATGATGGCCGTGATTTTTTGGATGAGAAAGATATTAGAATTCACGTGAAAAGTATGGCCAAAGACTATAAAGAGAGGAGTTGAGAAAATGAAAGATCGGGAGATGAAAAGGCTTAGAAATTCCAAAAGCTTAAAACTCTTCAAATTTCCTCTATTTTCTTTTTTGAATTTTAAATAACTAAAATATATATAAAAACTCAGATAAAATACGAAAATTTAGTAAATCAACAAAAATAAATAAATAAAATTTAATTATATATGATTTAATTATATAAAATAGTAAAAATTGCAACTAGTCTTGAAAATATGAAAAATAAATGCAATGAACTTTGGAAGATTTGTATATGCTTGAAAAATATTTATATATAAATATTAGAACACAAAATAAAAATTAGTTCACAAAAATAAATAAAAAAAATTAATTAAATGAAGAAAATAGCAGAAAAATGGAAACTAGGCTTAATAAATTGAAATAAATTCAAATAAACTTTAGAAAAATTATATTATCACTTTAAAAATAATAAAAGACAAAATTTTACATACAATAACATATTCACACAAATTAAAATAAAATATGACAAAGAAAATATAATTTATATAATTTAAAATAGACAAAATTGCAAAATAAAACAAATTATACTCAAAATTGAGATGTACATAACTTTCACAGTTTAAGTCCGTTTCTAACGGAACAAAAAGCCGTTTTCAAGTTATTTCATCTATTTTTATAATAAAAGATAAAATTTAAGATTTTAAATAATTTAAATTTGAAGTTTAAAAGTCAAAGTTTGACCAGTTTGAACAGAAATTCACTTTTTAGTAAAATATTCAATTTATACTTGTTTGAACTATAAATCACTTAATAATCAACATTTATATTTTTAAAATGAAATGTTGGAAATAAAAAAGTTTAAAATAATTTAAAAATAAAATAAAGTCAAATTTAAATTATATGCAAAAATCTAGGGTTGTTAAAGTAAGTATTCTTAGAAGAGGTAGTAGATCATTATGCAAGAGGCTTTGACAACTCATAATGCTTTCTTTTGGATCACTAGCGATCCATGGATGATGGATCGCCAGTGATCCGTCTACTTAGTGCATTTTTGGCTTGTTTCTCTTAAGTTTCATTGGCTTGTTCTTTTAGATGCCTTGTTTAAGTTTCAACTTATTCTGCTTAGTCTAGATGTTCTAACTCATGTTGAATTCTGTTGGGTTAAAAACCCAGTTAACACTTGGGCTGTATATATATTTTCTATGATTAAAATATATTGTTTCGATTCAAAAAGTTTTTGAAAAAGACCAGGTATTTGGATCATGAGTTTTCTTAGGGAGATAAACGCAAAATGGAATGGTTAAATCAAGGGGAATATACTCTTAGGATGTAGGAGAGCAGTATCTCAGTGAATCTAAGTTTAATTTTATGAAATGTTTTATAAATAACTTAGTTGAAATAGAATTAGGATTAGAGGAAACCAATTAAAGAAGTGCGTAGGTTGGACGTAGATCATCTCTCGTTTCCATATAATTTGATATAAGATTCGAGTACATGGCTTTGAGGTGTTTCATGCCATTCTAGATAAGGATTTATTACTTGATTTTTGACGGCGTGCACTTGATGAGGATTTTTGGCGTAGGACTAGTGTTTTCTATCATAGTTAATTTTATGCAAGGAGAAACAAAGGTTCCAAATCAATGAACCTGATCAGAGTCCGCACTAGAAAATCGTGTAAGCGATACTAGTTCGAAAGAAAAGTTATATATTCAAATAGAGAATGAATCATACTTTGTATATGAATTATCTATGTACATCATATGAACTAATGTATAGTGTTATGTGTTTGACGGTTTTCTGGGTTAGGTTGAGCTGTAATTTCAGAGATTGAATTCTTTTAAGTAGGGAAGAATGTAAGGACTTAGAATTTCACTACTTTGATTTGCGAATATTTAATTAATTTTAAATATTCAAATAATAGGTTTTATAATAAAAATAAACTCTTATAAATAATAATTATGATGGTGAAATCATTTTCAAATTTTGATTACAAAAATATTTAGTTCAATGGAAAACAGAAAATGTGGCCGGAAACCGTTTTCTGAATTTTCGACGTTTCATCGTATAAAAGTTGTTTAAAATGTAGTAAGCCTTGTTTACATTTGAAACAAAATTTAAATGGTTAAGAATTAAGTTATTTAGTATTTGTTGGTATGTATATAGGTATATATATATATACTTAAGTATACACATGTATATTCTAAAAGATTCCTTAAGAGACATGATTTGACACTTTGAAGACTCGAGTGCAAACATGTTTAAACATGTTTTCTTTGACATGATAAGGGGGGAAAAGTAAAGGCTGAAATGGCATATGTGGTGGAGGGTGTTGAGGTGGCAAAATAATGCGGAAGGTGGAAGTACATGAGTAGTTTAGTAATTTACGTTTTCTATTGCTTCTAAATAGCCTTCTGCTTCTTCAAATTTTCCTCCTCTTCCTCCTATCATATTTTCCACATCTCCAAACCAAAGTGAGATTTTATTTGTAAAATTTCAGTGGCTACAACTTTATTTGCATGACTTCTTCAAATTAAGCTTAGCTATGTCCAAATCTCGTTTCTTTCAGACCCATATTTTCAAGTCTGAAATACCTCTTCTTATTTTGACCATATCTCCCTCAAGCTAATCCAGATTGAGTGATTCTTTTTTAGAATGCTAGAGAAAAGAATTTTCAAGAACTTTTATTTTGACAACTTTTCCAAATTTTGAAAGTAACATGGCCAAAAGTCAAAGAAAAGACAACCCATTTTCGAGTTGATTTTGTGGTTTTCCAAGCCTTGCTAGTTCTAAAGTATTTCAAGTTTTCAGAAGAGTTTTGCAAAATATTGGTGAGTAAACTTCTAATTTTTTGTGTAAATATTCAACATTTATTATGTTTCCTATTTGGTTATAGAATATATTGTTTGTATGGTTGAATTATCATAAGAATTGGATGTACATATATTGCTAGGTTATGGTTTAGCGTAGATTTGTGAATCAAATGTTAAAGTGATGTTTTTAATTATATAGTTATGATCTTTGTCTTATGATTGAAAGTGATATGGAAAGTTTGTAAGAAAAGTTAGTAAATGAAAATTTTATTGAGCAAGGTTAGCAATTAAAAGGTATTTGTGTTCGACATAGCGATCCTTTGAGTTTTTTTAAATTTGATTACTTACTTCGTTTTATAAAACGTTTTCTAAAGTTTCTAACCTTTTTTTTTTGCTTACAATATTATATATTAAGTTCATAAATTAATTTAAAGTTAAAAAGTTTGGTTTTTAAAGGATATTTGAGATGTTGATCAAGTTTGGAAGTTATGGTATCCATAACGAAAGTCGCTATGAATGCAGTTTCGGTAAAAGTCCATTTTTTTGAAAATTCAGTTTCTTACTTTAAAAATTATTTAGATGGGTTTTATAAAACTTAATAAAAATGTTTTTAAAGGTTAATTAAGTTTTAATAAATAATTATTAATCAATAAAGCTTGGTAACTAATAATGAATTAAGTATTAAACAAGGTCCATTAATCTTAATTAAATAAAGATTAGTACTAGCTAATTATCCTTTAAAAGTAAAATCATTTTTCAATTAATTAAGAGTTAAGTATATGATTTATTTTTAATTAATTATTAATCAAAGATAATGTCAATTATTTATTTATTTATTTATTTAATCGAGTATTTATTTATTTTTATTATAAATTAATTAAGGTTTCAATTTAAATAATTATTTATTAAAGGTTTAATTTATTATTTAAGTTTTAATTAAAATATTATTTAATTTATTAATTAAGATTAATTAGTAGTTAATTATAATAAAGGTTTTAAATTATTATTTAATAATTAATAAAGGATTAATTAAGGGTTGAATTTATAAATAAATTATTCGTTAAAGGTTTAGTTATTATTAATTTAAAATTAAATTAAGTTCAGTTTAATAATGATTAATTATGATTTAATAAGATTTTAACTTCTAATTAATCATTTATGGTGTTTTAAGTTTTTAATCCTTGTTTTTCAAGAATCAAATTGTTTTAAAGGTACTTCTTTTTTCAAAAATGGTTTTGAACACAAGCGACTCAAATGTCGATATCATTAAGTAGATAAACAATTGTGAAAAAGTTATGTAAATAGTTTGATTGTATGGACATGTGTTAGCATAATAAATCTCCGTTCTGCTATGATGTAATTATTTATTATGTGGACATGTGCCAGCAGAATAAATTCCCATTCTGCTATAACGTAATTGTTTATTGTGTGGACATGTGTTAGCAGAATAAATTCCCATTCTGCTATAATATAATTGTTTATTCTGTGGATGCGTGTTAGCAGAATAAATCCTCGTTCTGCTATAATGTAATTGTTTATTGTGTGGAAATGTATTAGCAGAATAAATCTCCATTCTACTGTAATGTAATTGTTTATTCTGTGGACATGTGTTAGCAGAATAAATCACCGTACTGCTATAATATATTTGTTGTTTGCATGGACATGTTGTTTAGCAGAATAAATTTCTGTTCTACTATTGTAGCGACCCACGGTTCCGTACCACTTGAGTTGAAAATAATTCACTCTTGTCCAACCCAGAGCGTACGAAAGAGCGAATAGCTAGGGAAAAGAAGAAGAAAGAGATAGAATAAAATTAAATAACAACACAGAATCTCATAATTGCAGCGGAACAAAACATAATATATAATAACAGATTTTTATATACAAAAAAAAAATTATAACTATTTTATACTTACAATCATTAGAGTACAACAATCAATACATCAAACTAGACTATTATATAACTTGTCCTTACACAATGGAATATAAGCCAAGTACGGAAGTACATCTCTGTCATCCAGCTCGTCTCCTGAGCCCCATAGTATACTGTCCTGAATCTGTAATACTCGGTCTGACCCGAGCATTATAATAAAATAACACCCGATTCAGTTTGGAAAACCAGCATGAGAAAACACACTCAATTTGAATTATTAGAGTTATCAAAATCCTTTAAGAAACAAAAGTATCTCGTAAGACCACGTCACACATAAACACGGTGGGTTTTTCCCTTACGATAACCAAAACATTTTATAGAAAATCCAGCGATATTATAATAGTGTCTAAATATAAATACTTACTCAAATAGCTGAAATTTTTATATTAATTAAATTCCAGCATACTAGGTTCTACAAACAAAACCGTAAGCTCGTATTGGAGAATGGATTCCAACGAATGAATGGGCCACTGGGGTACCATCCATCACAGTACACCTCTAGAACAATGTCCCGAAGACCACGCCGGGATCCCCTGCTATACAAGATCGGCATATCCCTAACCTGGATATACCAAATATGTTATCACCCCGGGTGTTCCCACCCTTACTATCGAGCGCTCCTTTCATGCACAACCATATCCATAATAAATAGGTTTCTAAGGACATCTAGAATAGTGATAACATACCCTAATTGGGTGTGACCCACTTAGCCTTGCTGAATCTTCTCGGTTTTAGCCATTACAAATTGATGAGGCTCGAGGCTAAGCGTAACCTTTCAAGAACAAAATTCTACTTAGAATGATCACCGTTCTCCAATGACGATGTTTTGATAGCATTCATCCATATAAGTTGTTCTGGGTCTGGACAAACCGAATCACCATCTTCATCATCTTCACGGTATTCATTCGTAACGTTCAAAATGGATCGAAGTGGTTTTCGGATAATTAAATCCAATCCCGGTCTCTTCGAAACGATTAACGAAAATTGGCCAATATTTGATAGTCGGTTATTTAACTATCAAATAACATCCAAAAGCAAACACAAGGCCCTATATTAAAAATCTCCAAAATATTTGTTCCAAAACATCTCCACCAAGATATATATTCAATCTCTTTCAATAATTCTATATTTGAAAACAATTCCAACACTTGTATCCATAACAGGATATTTCACCATTTTCACTACTTAGAAATATTTACCAACTTTCATTTTTACAACACTTAGAAAATATTTCTATTCCAAATCATTTTCCACTAAAAATATTTCCAAAACCTTCCTTTCAATGCTTAGGAAAACATTTATACGTATAATTTCAAAAATCATCTCAATATTTAACTTGGAAATATTACATCACCTATCTCATAAGTCTCTGAAATTTTAATAAATCCTTCCTACGGTTTCCAAACCGATTATACTTATTTATAACCCCAACCAACCATTTATAACTTCTTTAAATGAATTCAAATTCCTTTTTGAAGTTATCGCATCTAACATTGGAAATTTTCTTAAGTCCGTGTAATTCCATTAATAAGATTTCTCTTATAAAATCTCATTTTTAAATTAAACCTGTTTATACATCTCAAGAGAATTTTATAAATAAATTTTCAATCATTTCAAACTATATATATAATGAGCATTTTTAAAGAATACTATTTATTTTTATTTTGAAAAAAATATGTTTTAAGTTATTATTTAAAATATTAAACACTTTTAATAACCCATCGATAACTCACCTAAAATAAAATAAAAAAATCAATTTACAAAGCTGATTATAAAAATTTTAAAATTTTATTTTAATAAATAAGAAATATTTAAAAATCCATTTTCTGTAGTATTCTAATATTAACTAGTTTAAAATTTCATAGTTTAAATAATAAAGTTTTCCCTTTTGATAAACGAACTTAACTTCTTAAGAAAAATATATATTTTAAAATCTCAGTAGCCAATTTAATTTATAACTTCCTTTTGATTTCACAACATATCGATTCATTGTCGATTCCCTAACCATTCTCATTTCAAAAATAGAATCTACTATTTTTCTCAACCCTGCTTCCATATTCTAATATGAATTCACCCTATGAATTTATATTTCCAATTATCATCTGATATCGACTTCCTTTATTTATAAACATCATTCATCAATTTTATAACCACTTTGGTTTTCCCTGTTTATAAAAAACAATCTTATTTATAAAATCCCATTATATAAATTCATTTCTTATAAATTCCATTTATACTTCCAATCTATTTTTAATATTGATTTTAACTCTTTTTTTATATTTCCACAATATCATTTATAAATTCTCTTATATAATTCATTTTTAAATTAAACCATTTAATAATTCAAAATAGTTAAGTATAACACAAAAATCAAATATATTTTTCTAATTCGATTTCTTTTAAATAACCCAATTCCAATATAAATATTTTTATATCAAAAATTCCTTTTAATTCCTTCCATTTTAATAATATATTTATGGTATTTAAAATATCAAAATTCAGGCCAGTGCTACAATAGATCCAATAAATTTTCAACCACTATGATAATCTATACTATATTATTCTACACAATCCATATATCACAATATATGAAATTAAATCCAACATTTTGAGGAATCCAGTTGGATTCCTCCAACCTGTTTCCCTGCATCCATAGATGTTAATACAACATAAAAATACCAATCTCACTTCGAGAGGGATATCACGGTATATACAATCATCCGCAATTATGCGGAGAGCATAGGGTCTCATTCGCTATAATGTGCGAGAATATCACTCCAAATACTAATATATATACTACTATATATATTATATCATTCAACAGACAATAAATTTATAGATACACAAGCATCGAAAATTTAATTTCAACTATTTAAAATTTAAATTTTTGTAATCCAAATGAGGTGGGTATTTTTCTCTGATTTTTGCTTGCAATCCATTTCAATCTCGACTTGTTTTCATGATTTTAGAACTCGCACGGAAATGTTATCGAATATATAAGTTGTCGATTATTTTAATTTATAACATAGTTAACTAATCATATAATTAATGTATAAGCTTCGTCGCCCACAGCCCTCTCAGAACCGTAGTCACCATACGAACGCGACACAGCACTGGTCGCGCCTCGTCAGATACATCGTCGGTCGTCATCTACTTCCCTCATCAGCAACTGAGATCACCACCAATTACAACCACGTCGCCAACGCCTGCATGCGCGCCATCACCTCTCCGCTGCTGCTCCGACATCCACCGCAGCCTCAACTTCCCAAAGCATCTAAAATGCATCAATCATGTCGCCGCCATCCCCACCTACACACGCGCGAAACCCATCGCCACCCAGCAACGCCATCATCACGAGCAACCCCCCCCCCCCCCAAAACGGGACAGTCGAGAAAGAATTTCAGCCTCCTCCTTGTGTGCGAACGTGATTCGCCATTTCCTCCAGAAATCGCCTGTAGCCTGCCTTTATCACCTCACATTTCCCCTTCCTCCTCCCTACGCATGCGCATATGCGAGCACAACGCTCCTCCAGGCAATCTCTAGGTCACCTTATGGCCGTGAATGTGTGTGTATGTGTATATTTGATTTCGTTTTCATGAAATTTGAAATTTAACTGAGAAGCAAACGGGACTGGTGTTTATAAAAGAAAAGGAGAAGGTACACGTGATTTGGGGGTAGCGTGCTCGAATGGTCAAGACATAGTGAAAAGATGGGATTACTGCTGAAAAGAATATTGACTAGATAATTATTAAAATTTCAAAAGTCTCGATATATGCAAATCAAAATCTCGAATCCCTATCGAAGCATTCCGCTAGGCGTTCATAATTTATACGCCTATTCGAACATAATGGAAAAGGTTTCGAGTCCAAATTCGATCATATGGAGAAGATAGCTTTTTTGACCCAATTATTATATTAAATTTTTACTATAAATTTTAGCACGTTTATACCCCGTACGATCTAACGATAACTCCAAATGCTACGAAATTTGATATCTGATAATAATACACTGTTAAGGTTCCAATGGAACTGGTTTCGTCGAATTCCGAGACTGTGCCTTGGGTCGCTATTTTTAACTAGTCGATTTAATTGACGACTTTCAAAAATTTATGAAATCACTTAAAATTTATGAAATCACTTAAAATTTCTGTTTTGAAATCTTACTGACTAAATTATCGATCCAAATCCAATACTTAAACCGTTTAACTATTCAAAATTAACCGCTGAAAAATCCAGATCGTTATATTTCTCCCCCCTTAAAAGAATTTCATCCCCAAAATTGCTAAGGTGGAAAAAATGCTCGAAACCCATTAACTTTCCCAAACCCACTTAGTGAAAATTCGATATTCAATTTTCTAATCTTTTGTTTCTTCCAAAAGAATTAATTTTCAATTCTAATTCTAAAATCCTTTAGTTCAAATTCAATTTGAAAACAATTCATCATTAACAAAAAAATTCCAAATTTTTTCAAAAAAAAATTAACAGCCTAAATTTTCGAATTTTTTGGAAGAGTCACCCTTGTACAGAGAGCCTTTTGCAATATGACAAGAGAGATGAATATATATACATCGAGCTACATGAATGGAAATCAAAAAATATATATCAATATTTATATTTTGCAGTATTTAATCTGGAAACGTACCTTATTTAGCGTTTTTATGCATTATTAAGCAAGCATTTACTTCTAAAGCAAATCTCGCACCCCAAATCAAGGCAAATAGTCCCTCTGGGTACCTGTACTTACTCAATTTAAACCCATAAGTACCAAAATATGAAATTCACTAACATTTCACTTATTTAAATAGTTAAAACACATATACTTTATAACTCTACCATCCCAAACATGTTTATAAGCAATTATAAGGTTCCGACACTAATTTAATTGCTTTCAATCAATCCAAACTCAATTTGAATGATTTATAAATCAATTTCCTTGTATTCAATTTGTCTTATGCCAAACAAACCCATATCAATTCAAATTTATTAAAAATCAATATGTTCACATTCTATTTATTAATAGAATTTTATTTACTTCCGTTTACGTCGAATAACAATTTTTCTATGCTAATTTGGCACTATTCATTTAATAGAATAACCATTTCAGCTTGTAGATATTTTAAATTGATTCCAAATCAATTTATATTTAATTCTATTCCATTTCAAATTTATTTTCAACCAATTCACTTACATTTCTTTCATATCTACATTCAGCGCATTCAAATCTATTCTGCTGAGCATGGAATCATTCCGTGTTAATTAAATAACCATTTCACAAATTCACTTGAGTCAAACCTCCATCCAAAATTATTGAGTTAAGTTAATTTTTTTATTTTCAATTTATTCAACTATATAACATAAGCTTATTTACTTTGCAACAAATTCCATTTCAAACTTAGATTGGTTCTTCTTCAATCAAATTCTATTCCATTCACTAATTAATTTAATTAGTTTCGCCAATCAATCCACTACAAATTTTAATTTTCCATACTCAATTTCATTCTCAAATTCCTTTAAAATTATAATCGAGGCCAAATTCAATTTATTTACACTCACGCTGATGAGTTATCACCTTTTCAGACAATTTCCATTTTATTCGACTTGTTCCAACTTTATTTGATTCACTTACATTTAAGTCGAATTTTATTTATAACTCAAGTTTCAACCCTTTTAATCCACAATCCAATACATTTAACCAAGTTAATGTCCATTCTATATCCAATTAACTAACTAATTATCTAATTAGTTCACTTCCATTTACAATTCAATGTCTGATTTTTATTTCAAAAATCACCTCTTCTAATTTTCTTGAGTTCAAATTCTTTTTTATAATTCAAGTTTGGGTTTAATTTCCTTTACCAAAATATCAAACAATTTTATTTTGGTTTCTCTATTTCACCTTTCAATTTTTATATGTCACACAACTTATTTTTCACATTTCCATCAATTCTATACTCGAGTATATTCACATTTAATTTTTCTCTCAAGATTATTCATTTATTCATAGCTTAAATATACTTTTATTACATTTGTTTCAATTTTTATAAGCTATGTAACTTATTTATTCACAATTCTAAAATTTTGTTTATATTTTATCTCATTTAAAATTTATAACTTATGGTTATATAATCATTTCACAACTCAAAATTTATATTTACTTAAATTCAATATTATTACTAATCAAACCTAATTTTTATAACTTATAGTTATAGAGTTACTTTATAATTCACATTTACATAATTTAATTCAAATCCATATGATTCAAATCAAACTCACCTTTTTATTTAAATTTTAATTCCTTTTAACAACATTCCAAAACCAAACTCGAGTTATTCATACTTCAAATTAATTTCTCTCCAAACCATTTTATTTTTAATCTATTCAATTTAAATCAAGTAAGGATTCAATTCCAATTTCTAATTTTTTTCACTTTCTTATTTATATTCAAATAACAATTTATTATCTCAATTTTCAATAAATTTATTTAACTTTCCCTAAGTTAAATTCAATTCACACAATTCTATTTTAAGTTGCTTAAGTTAAAATTCATTTCGCAAAACTCAATTTCAATACCTTCCCCTCTTTAAAAATCCAAAATCCAGTATATATTTCAAATCACTTTGGAATCAAATATATATATATACACTCATTTTGGTTTAACAAACTACTTCCTTCGAATTACGAAATCAACCTGATTTTACCCAAAACAATTCCTTTTCGGTATTTTCAAAACAACTCTTGTTTTTACCAAAAATCTCCACATCAATTCACTATGGTAGCAATCCATCACTTAGAAACTTGAAAATGAATACTGATGATGCTGCAGTCATCATAGAATTATTTTCCAGTGACTGAAGTGAGTTCAGTGCTTTTATCACTTATGAAATCCATTTAAAACTATTGTCTTTTCAAAATATCTCCAAAATTATAATACTATTATTTATCTTCAAACACTTTGGAAATGCTTCTAAAAATCTCTTGGATTTAATTTTTTTCAAATTCTAGTTTGAACCCATTTGTAGTTTTAACTCATTTTGTATAACTCACTTATACAATCCTATTTAGTATTAATAAACTATTTCCAATTTTATAATCTATTTTTGATTAAATAATAACAACCAACACACCACTATAATAATTTTTAGAAAATTATTTTCTTTTATATCAAAATATATTTTGGGTAAAATTATTTCATTTACCCGCTTCAAAACCATACTATGTCGAATTACGCTATTCAAGTGTTTAGAAACTCCTATCGATTTAGTGGCATCCCACTACTCGAACAGAATTTATATACTACTCGACAGATTAATCAACACAATATAAAACCAATTTATATTCACTAACAAATACGCGCTTATATCTATTATTACACTCAAACTCATTCTAGGGTACTAATGACCCTATCTCTAATGAGTAATCCCCGCCAGAGCCAAGGTTCTTGCTTAACCTTCAACTCTAATACCAAATGTAGCAACCCGCAGTTCCGTACCCCTTGAGTTGATAATAATTCACTCTTGTCCAACTCAAAGCGTACGAAAGAGCGAATAGCTAGGGAAAAGAAGAAGCAAGAGATAGAAGAAAATTAAATAACAACACAGAATCTCACAATCACAGTGGAACCAAACATAATATATAATAACATATTTTTATATACAAAAAAAGAATCTATAACTGTTTTATACTTAGAATCATCAAGTACAACAACTAATACATCAAACTGGACAGTTATATAACTTGTCCTTACACAGTGGAATATAAGCCAAGTACGGAGATTCGTCTCTGTCATCTAGCTCGTCTTCTGAACTCCATAGCATGTTGCCCTGAATCTATAATATTCGGTCTGACCCGAGCATTATAATAAAATAACACCTGAGTCAGTCTGGAAAACCAGCGTGAGAAAACACACTCAATTTGAATTATTAGAGTTATCAAAATCCTTTGGAAAAGAAAGGTATCTCATAAGACTGCATCATATATAAACACGATGGGTTTTTCCCTTATGATAACCCAAATATTTAATAGAAAATCCAGCGATATTATAATAGTGTCTAAGCACAAATACTTACTCAAATAGCTGAAATTGTTACATTAATTAAATCCCAATATACTAGGTTCTACAAATAAAACCATAAGCTCGTATTGGAGAATGGATTCCAACGAATGAGTGGGCCACTGGGGTAACATCCATCACAGTACACCTCTAGAACAATGTACCGAGGACCACGCTGGGATCCTCTGCTACACAAGAACGGCCTACCCCTGACCTAGATAGACCGAATATGTTATCACCCCGGGTGTTTCAAACCTTACTATCGAGCGCTCTGTCTTTCATGCACAACCATATCCATAATAAATAGGTTTCCGATGACATCTAGAATAGTGATAACATACCCTAATTGGGTGCGACCTACTTAGTTTTGCTACATCTCCACTGTTTTAGTCATTCCCGGTTGATGAGGCTCGAGGCTAAGCGTTACCTTTTAAGAACAAAATTCTACTTAGAATGCCTACCGTCCTCCAATGATGATGTTCTGATAGCATTCGTCCATACATGTTGTCCTGCATCTGGACAAACCAAATCACCGTCTTCACCATCTTCATGGTATTCATTCGTAACGTTCAAATCGGATCGAAGTGGTTTTCAGATAATTAAATCAAATCCCGTCTCTTCGAAATGATTAACGAAAACTGGCCAACATTTGATAGTCGGTTATTTAACTATCAAATAACATCCAAAAGCAAACATTAGTCCTTACTTTATAAATCTCCAAAATATTTATTCCAAAACATCTCCACCAAGATTTATATTCAATTTCTTGCAGTATTTCTATATTTAAAAACTATTCCAACACATGTATCCATAACAGGATATTTCACCATTTTCACTACTTAGAAATATTTTCCAACTTCCATTTTTATAACACTTAGAAAATATTTCTATTCCAAATCATTTCCCACTAAAAATATTTCCACAACCTTCCTTTCAATGCTTAGGAAAATATATATACGTATAATTTCCAAAATCATCTCAATATTAACTTGGAAATATTACATAACTTATCTCATAAGTCCGAAATTTTAATAAATCCTTCCTACGATTTCCAAACCGATTATACTTATTTATAACCCCAACCAACCATTTATGACTTCTTTAAATGAATTCAAATTCCCTTCTGAAGTTATCGCGTCTAATATTGGAAATTTTCTTAAGTCCCTATAATTCCATTTATAAGATTTCTCTTATAAAATCTCATTTTTAAATTAAACCTGTTTACACATCTCGAGAGAATTTTATAAATAAATTTTCAATCGTTTCAAACTATATATATATAATGAGCATTTTTAATGAATAGTAATTATTTTTATTTTCAAAAAAAATTGTTTTAAGTTATTATTTAAAATATCAAACACTTTTAATAAACCATCAATAACTCACCTAAAATAAACAAATCGATTTACAAAGCTGATTATAAATATTTTAAAATTTTATTTCAATAAATATTAAATATTTAAAAATCCATTTTTCAAAGTATTTCAATATTAACTAGTTTAAAATTTCATAGTTTGAATAATAAAGTTTTCCCTTTTGAAAAACGAACTTAACTTCTTAAGGAAAATATATATTTTAAAATCTCAATAGCCAATTTAATTTATAACTTCCTCTCGATTTCACAACATATCGATTCATTGTCGATTCCCTAACTATTCTCATTTCAAAAATAGAATCTACTATTTTCCTCAACCCTGCTTCCATATTCTTATATAAATTCACCTTATTAATTTATATTTCCAATTATCATCTGTTATCGACTTCCTTTATTTATAAACATCATTTATCAATTTTATAACCCCTTTGGTTTTCCCTGTTTATAAAAAACAGTCTTATTTATAAAATCCCATTATATAAATCCATTTCTTATAAATTCAATTTATACTTCCAATATATTTTTAATATTGATTTTAACTCTTTTTTTAATATTTCTAGAACATCATTTATAAATTCTCTAATATAATTCATTTTTAAATTAAACCATTTAATAATTCAAAATAGTTAACTATAACTCAAAAATCAAATATATTTTTCTAATTCAGTTTCTTTTAGATAACCCAATTCCAATATAAATATTTTTATATCAAAAATTCCTTTTAATTCCTTCCATTTTAAGAATATACTTATGGTATTTAAAATATCAAAATTCAGGCCAGTTCTACAATAGCATCCAATAAATTTTCATTTACTGCAATAATCTATAATATATTATTATTATACATAGTCCATATATCACAATATATGAAACTAAATCCAACATTTTGAGGAATCCAGTTCAATTCCTCCAACCTGTTTCCCTGCATCCATAGATATTAATATAACATAAAAATATCAATCCTACTTCGAGGGGGATATCGTGGTATATAGGGTCATCCCCTATTATGCGGGAGCACATAGGGTCTCATCCACTATAATGTGCGGGAATATCACTCTAAATACTAATATATATACTACTATATATATTATATCATTCAATAGACAATAAATTTATAAATTCACAAGCAGCAAAAATTTAATTTCAACTATTTAAAATTTAAATTTTGGTAATACAAATGAGTGAGTATTTTTCTCTAATTTTTGTTTGCAATCCATTTCAATCTCGACTTGTTTTCACGATTTTAGACCTTGCACAGAAACATTATCGAATATATAAGTTGTCAATTATTTTAATTTATAACATAGTTAACAAATCATATAATTAATTTATATTACCTCACTGACAAAGCTTCGTCGCCCACAACCCTCTCAGAATCCCAAACCCCATACGAACGCGACACAGTACTGGCCGCACCTCGTCAAAGACATCGTCGACCATCGTCTACCTCCCTCATCAACAACTGATATCACCAACAATTGCAACCACGTCGCCAACACCTACACGTGCACCACCACCTCTCCGCTGTTGCTCCGACATCCACCGCAGCCTCGACTTCCCAAAGCATCGAGAATGCATCAATCATGTCGCAGCCGTCCACACATGCACGTGTACGAAACCCATCATGTCCCAGCAACGCCACCATCATGAGCGACCCCCCTCCAAATGCGACAGTCGAGAAAGAATTTCAGCCTCCTCCTCACGTGTGAACGTGATTTTCCACATCCTCCAGCAATCGCCTGCAGCCTGTGACATTATCTCCTCACGCTGCCCCTTCCTGCTTCCTATACGCGTGCGTATGCGAGCACAACGCTCCTCCAGGCGATCTCCAGGTCGCCTTATGGTTGTGGATGTGTGTGTGTGTGTATTTGATTTCATTTTTGTGAAATTTGAAATTTAACTGAGAAGGAAATAGGACTCGTGTTTATAAAAGGAAAGGAGAAGGTACACGTTATATGGGGGTGGCGTGCTCGAATGGTCATGGCACAGTGAAAAGATGGGATTACTGCTGAAAAGAATATTGACTAGACAATTATTTATATTTCAAACTTCTCGATTTATGCAAATCAAAATCTCAAATCCCTATCGAGGAGTTCCTCTAGGCGTTCTAATGTTATACCCCTATTTTGAACACAATGAAAAAGGTTTCAAGTCTTAATTCGATCGTATGGAGAAGATAACTTTTTGGATCCAATTATTATATTAAATTTTCGATATAAATGTCATCATGTTTATACCCCGTACGACCAAACGAGAACTCTAAATGCTATAAAATTTGATATCCAATAATAATACACTATCACAGATCCGATGGAACTAGTTTCTTCGAATTCCTAGATTGTGCGTCGGATCGCTATTATTAACTCGTCGATTTAATTGACGACTTACAAAAATTTACGAAATCACTTAAAATTTCTATTTGAAAATTTTACTGACTAAATTATAAATCCAAATCCAATACTTAAATTATTTAAATGTTCAAAATTAACCGCTGAAAAATTTAGATTGTTACAGCTATAAACTGATTGAATTGTTTAGACATCTATTTAGTAGGACAAATCACTATCCTGCTATTATGTTATTTGGACATGTATATGCCGGCATTTATATTGATATGTTATTCCCTATGTTGGATATGAATTGAATTTACATACCTGTTGACCTATGTAAATAACTGTTAAGTGAATTGAAATTTAAATTGAAATTGAATGGTAACTTAAGTTAATACCATTGGGATTGCTAAGCCTCTTTTGAATTTATAAAGTGCATTTTTGTGACATCCCCCATTTAGAGACCTAAAACTAACTGTTACAGATACTGTAGTCAACCATAGTTATTAATTCTTGGTGACCAAGAGCGATAATTTTAGATACATTGCTATAACAGAAACACATAGATATGAAAAAAATAAAATCTTAGAACAAATTTCTCATTTAACTTCAAATCATGTTTCAAATTCATTACATTATCTCAATTTCATAAACCACATTCATAGAAATATAATTACTACAAAATACGCCAAGAGTGACATATAAAGATGCCTCCTTGGATGATCAGAGTCTAAACATAGGCAATAAACAACTTTGCCGTTACAACCAAAATACAACGGAATCAAACAGAAAGAACTCCAAATAGCTAGCATGCCTTATGCACATCTCCGAAAGCTTATTTGTCTAAAGGAGATCCTGAAAACCTTAACTCTCAAACTACTCTAAATCAATTGAGCACTTAAGCGTTTAAAGGGAAAACATAAACTTTGAGTCAGACAAATAGCCTGGTGTGAATAATAACCTACCATCTCGAACCACATTGATATCTAGTGAGACCATGTCACTTAGCCGAATGAGATTTCCCCTCACTGGTATCTTAACTCAATTTATAATAAACATATACTATGCATTTGCATCAACAATGGTTAAGACATAACATAATAAAATGTAACATGATGATATGCGAGCATGCAATATGTTCTGGATTTCCCATCCCCATTCATCTGACTATCTGTCTCAAGTTATAGTTTCTAGGGACACTATTAACCTATTAGTTTTCATGGGCTGAGTAATAAATTGTTCCAAGCTTACGGACAATCTGTCCGGTTTCATAGTTTTCATGGAATCACCAAGAATCCACTAATATCTACCAATAACTTCATCCAATTATAGTTTTCATGGGCTCACTATGAACCTATTGGATTTTCCAATAACTTCTCTCATGTCATAGTTTTTATGGATTGACTATGAACCTATTGATATCCGTCAATAACTTAATCCAGGTATAGTTTTCATGGAATCAATAAGAACCTATTGGCCCCTGCCAATAACAATTTCCATACATTGTTTTCATGTGCTTACTATGAACCTGTTTAAACCAATAATTCTTTATAGTCTGTGGGCATCCTACATTCTGGTCCACCTGACTCCTGATTGCAATTTTATTCACATAGGAGTTAACTCAATATATATTCACTATTGGGTCAACCCTGTTGGTTATTCTGCCCTTAACACCCCAAATGCAGTTATGGGTTAATTATAAAGTGAATATGTTTATATAAGAAGCATACATGATAACTGATCATAACATAATAACATAAACGTCTATGGTTTAATTTCCTTGTAATCTTTTTTCAAATGAAACATGGTTAATACCTTTAACCTATATCTTTAGCAAGGAAAGCTTCTTCAAAAACACCTAAGTTAAATGCCAATATAAAACTCCTTCATATTACCATGGGTTTACCTTTAAAAATTGAGATTGGGTGTCTTGTTAGAAAGGCCTTTCCATTCGAAACCATTAAAACATATCTTTCGAAAGCATTCAAACATTTCTTTTAAAACACTTAAAGATATATCTTTCGAAACACTCAAAACATTCCTTTTAAAAGAATTGAAACCTTTCTTTCGAAACCATTAAAGATATTCTTTTTGAAGGCATTAAAGCTTATCTTTCGAAATATTTAAAACATACCTTTTGAAATACAAAAAGCATACCCTTTGAAAGACTTAAGGCATAACCTTTGAAAACATCATAGAAACCATTTAAAAATGTTCCTCTTGAAACCATTGGGTTTTTATCCTTAATATAAATATTGGATCAAGAAGAAACCGAAATGAAAGTACTCCTTTCAAAAGCATTTATTTTTTAGTAAAAGAATTTGGGGAAGAGGATGGCTTCGAAACCATCCTTTCGAAAACATTAATAAAAGCGGCTATAGGAGCCTTTTCGAAAACATATGGAAGGCGACTTCAAATTTTATAAAGGCGAAAGCTCCCCTTTCGAAAGCTTTGATTTAAAGTTATAAAGAAAGTGGCCTTTACTAATTCGAAAGGCATGAACGCAGCAACTAGGTTTCGACTAGGTTCAAAAGCGGCACCCTTTCAAAAGCTCTTTTACAAAACTAAATAAGCGGCAACTCATTTGAAAGTTTTTATTAAAACAAAAAGGCAGCAACCCTTTTGAAAACTCTTTTCTAAAACAAAGGCAAGTTAATTGATTCGAAAGCTAGTATAGTTGGCTTCAACCTTTCGAACGCATCATTTATGAATAGAAGTAATTCAAATTTAAAAAGGATAGCTCATACCCCTTTGAAAGCAAGGTTTCGACATTGTACCTTCTGCCTTTCTAAAATGCATTACATATCAATTGCTTGGTACCATGTCCATTGGTTTCGAATGGATTCTTTGGTGGAGGCATGGTGTCAAAAGCCAGCAGATGGAAGTAGCTGAGTAGTAATCCAAGCAAAACTGCATTTAGCCTTCAAAAGAAAATTCTTCTCACTTAACTTGCCTTATTTTTAAAAATGTAATTGTTTGATATTTCTTTATCAAAGTCCTTTTTCTAAAAGTTCTAAAGAATTCAATAATTTATAATTGAAATTATTTTAACAAATAAGCCGTCCCTTCCATAAAATATTTAAACATTTAAGTCCTTCAACTTAAATAATTTAATAATCATAACACTTAGGAAAAATCCCCAAAAATCTTCGTAATTCCCTTTTAATATGTTTTCAAACATATGTAAATTTCAAACCCAAAATCTTTCATATAATTGTCATAATTCATTTTAAGCCCAAATTATCTATTTCTTCCATTCAAAATTCATAATAAATTATCCATAGCTTGGAATATTATGAAAATTTAAACCCATCTCTAAAATAATGTTTTACATAACATATGGAATCCTCATGGCATTCAAAACTCAATTTACATGATTTTATCCTTAAAACTGAATTATACCTTTACACAAAAATACTTATTTAACTCAAACATGGCATATAATCAAAGCATATCATCATCTGATCCATCCAAACGATTTTAAAACTTTAAACCCGAAATTCCAATGTTCATTAAGACATATATGAGATGGTTTAGATTATTATTCACCTTGTTTGGATAAGGAACTTGAGATTTGTTCTTGCTTAATTCTTCTATGCTTGAATCCTTAGCTTCTAATTGATTTTTGATCCGCTTTTCTCCTAAGGTTATGGCTGGCCTTGATCTCCTTTTCTTTATGTTTTTGTTTTTTCTTTATGAACATATGAATGAAAATGAGGTAAGGATTTAGGGGTTATGGTGTTATGGTATACGGCTATTTCCCATTTTATCATTGCCTTACTTAACTTAGTTTTTTATCTTATAAACCATTCTTATGAATTCACTTAGTTAAGGCATGACCTTCATTAGTTTTCAAATCCCGATTTCTTTATCACTCTAGTCTCTACATTATTCTATTTAATTTTATCTAATTAAATCTCTTGAATAATGTTATTAAAATTAGAGGTGTTAGAGACTCCCCTCCATAAAGAATTTCATCCTCGAAATTTAGCAAGTACTAAATATTAATCATAGTAATCATCTGTAACATCTCCCAACTATATTCTAGCCTTCCTGACTGGAAAACATCCTATATAAAGTAAATATAAAACATACCCTCACAGTAGATCAGGATAAGTCTTTATTCCTGTCTTCCATTTCTCAAGTCTAGTCCCTCTTGTTGTCGCTCCACTGAACTTTCACCAACTTGACTGTCTTGTTTCTTTAACTTTTCTCATCTCTTGCTACAACCCGGACTGGTTGTCTAGCAAAAGTAAAATTTGATTCTGCTATTAAATATTCCAACGTGGTCGGAGGAATAGTAGTCCCTGGATCATGCACACACTTACGAAGATGAGACATATGAAACACATTATAGACACCTGCCAAACTGCTCAGCAACTCTACTATGTATGCAAGCTTTCCGATCCTCTTTATAACTGGGAATAGTCCAACATATTTCGGTGCTAGTGTTCCTGACTTTCCAAATTGTACCACACCCTCATCAGTGATACTTTAATGAAAACCCTATCTCCAACTGAAAACTCAAGATCTTTATGCCTCTTATCTGCGTAACTTTTTTGTCTAGACTGAGCTTCCTTCATCCTACCTCGGATCGACTTAATCTTTTCTGTTGTCTCTTTTACCAGATCTGGACCTAAGGTTAATCTGTCTCTAGTTTCCAACCAACATGCTAGTGATTTGCATGGCATTCCATATAAAGCTTCGAAAGGCATCATTCCTATAGTAGTATGATAACTGTTATTATGGGAGAACTCAACTAAATATAGGTGATCTTCCCATGATCCACGAAAATCTAGCACATAAGCTCTCAATAAATCATCGAGTGCCTTATTGACTCTCTCTATCCACCCATCTGTCTGAGGGTGATACACAATACTCATCTTGAGATTGGTACCTAAAAATCCTATAGACTCTTCCAAAATTTGATAGTAAACAAAGTATCTCTATCACTTACTATAACACTAGGAATTCCATGTAGTCTAAGTATGTTCTTCATAAACAATCTAGCCAAAATAGGTGTTATCCTAGTTGACTTAACTGGAATGATATGGGCACTTTTGATCAGCCTGTCCACTATGACCATATACTTTCATTTCCTCGATTTGACCTTAGCAAGCGTCTACAAAATCCATGAATATCGAATCTCATTTCAATACTGGTATCACCAAAGGTTGAAGAAACCCACTAGGCTTCTGATGCTCGACCTTCACTTGTTGACAGTTCACACACTGCCTTGCCCACAAGCCAACATCCTTCTTTATACCTTTCCAGTAGAAATTCCTCTTCATGTCTTGATACATCTTGGTTCCCCTAGGATGAATCATAAATTTGGATCGATGACATTCCCTGAGCCTTGAGGACTTCTCTCCTTAAATCCCCAACATTTTGAACACACAACCGTCTGTTCGCTCTCAACCATCCCCTCTAGTCAAGATTGAAATCTTTTATATCATCAATCTCCGATTCAACCTCCAGCCTTTTAATCTTCTCGACTAATATGGATCCTCTTTCTTCTTAGAAGCAATCCTTTCGACCAGTATTGGTCGAACTTCGATGCAGGATAACATGTCAGTGCTTTGACTAGAACTACAATCGATCTTAACTGCACACTATAAGTAGTCAAAGCATCTAGATCCTTCCATTCTATTATCATAGCTAACACTACATTCTGATATTTCCTGCTAAGAACATCCGCTATTTTATTTCCTTTTCCAGGTATATACTCTATACCAAAATCATAAGCCGCTAAAAATTCCAACCACCTTTACTCTCTCATATTCAACTCCTTCTAAGAGAACAAATACCTTAAGGACTTATGATCTATGTATAACTCAAATCTCTCCCCCTAAGGGATAATGTCTCCATACTTTCAATGCGAATATCACTGCAGCCAACTCTAGATCATGAGTAAGATATCTCACTTTATTCGGTCTAAGCTGTCGTGAAGCGTAGGTAGTGATTTAACCCTTCTGCATCAACACAGCCCCTAATCCGGTTCCACATGCATTTGTATACACCATTAAACCTTGATTCGCTTCTGGAACTACTAAAATAAGTGCATTGGTCAACAAACGCTTTAACTTAAGGAATGCTTCCTCACATTTGATAGACCAAATAAACTTTACGTCCTTCCTGGTTAGCTTAGTCAAAATGACGCTATCGCAAGAAATCCTTAAAGAATCTCCGATAATAGTCAATAAGTCCAAGAAAAATTCTAATCTTAGTCACCATCTCTAGTCTCTTCCAGTAGTTAACAGTTCGATCTTATTCGAATTGACTGAACAACCCACCTTTGAGACCACGTGACCAAGAAACTTAACCTATTTCTTCGAGAAATGACACCTCGAAAACTTCGCTTTTAGTTGATGCTGTCTCAGCATCTCAAGCACTACTCTAAGATGAACTTCATACTCTCTTTCATCCTTAGAGTATATTAAAATATCATCTATGAATACTAATACGAACCTATCCAAGTGTTGTTGAAAAATCCGGTTCATCAAGTCCACGAAGAAAGCTGATCATTCATTAACCCGAATGGCATTACCAACCATTCGTATGAACCATACCTAGTCCAAAAACCTTCAAGGGAACCCGAATGTTTTTCCTATGGTACATCACTAGGGATGTATGCTGCTTCAAAAGGATATCTCTGATCCTTGTACAGGAGGATCGTTTCTCAAAGTACCGCGAGCACCTCCGTGGAATCCTACACAATTAGCGAACACGCTTTATCGGTTTTTGATTATATACATATTATTGTTGTGATGTACACTCACGAGCATCACAGCTACTTGATTGTTATTATTTTCACCCTCAGAAATTATTATAATATCACTGGATTTTTTTATATAATTATTTTGGTTATCGTAAGGTTAAAATCCGTCTGTGTTTATGTGCGGCGTGGTCTGACGCGATACCTTTGATCTTAAAGGGGTTATAAACATAATAATTCAGTTGTTTGAGTTTGCTCACATCAGACCCATGTCTGAAACGGAGTTTTATTTTCTTTCCCTAAAACTATTGGGTACTCAAATTTTTATTGGCGGCCAAGTAGTTCAGGTTTTCTCCGGATGCATCTTGAAGGAGCTTAGAGCAGGAGGCTTTATCGATAGCTAGTTACTATCTTATTTTTACTGTATTATATGTTTCTTGTATCAGTTAGGTAGGGACGAGCTGTTATAACTATCCAAGGGTAGAATTGTATTTGTATGACTCCGATATATCATTTTCAAAATGACTTTGTAAAGTATTGTGTTGATTATATATGTCATTTCGTTACGTTGTGAGATTTTGTGATTTTTTTTGTTTCTCCTATCTTCTTATTTCACCTCTAACAATTTTTTGGTACTTGAATGCTCGAGACACAATACAGTGGACGTATTAGTGTCGATTTTCGTGGGTCAAAAATCCCGGTCGTTATAATATAAATGCCTTGAATTTAAATTCAAATTTTAATCTCAAGTCTGGATCTACATAATAAAATGTCTACCTATTTCAAATTCAAATCACTATATTAATTTTTTAATAAATTTATATATATATATGTATGTATGTATGTATGTATGCACATACATATACACATACTCACATACATATATAGTGAAAATAAAATTGTGTTTTTTCTAAAATATACATATAATCTTATATGCATATTAAATTAATACTAAGAAATTATATATAAAATAATTACATATATATTATGCAAATAAATAACTACATATATGTATGTATACATAGATATTCAGCCAATAAGATGGAATGCTAGAAATTTGCAGATTTTGAAAAAATGAGGAATAGATCTTAACGATGTAGGATGATAATAGGAAGAAAAACCAAATCCCACTGAAGAGATAAATGTGATGGCTTGTTCTCACCGAGTAGGGTTTAAAGTTATAAAGATGCTAATTGGGTCGTGCTTTGTTTTTTATTTTGTATTTTATTTTATTTGTACCAAGATGTATATAGTATATGATTCGGTATGTATTATTAGACTAGATGATGTTATACTCATTTCCCCTACTACTCTAGTAGGATTTTTTTTTAGAAGACTAACCACCTAGGATTCTTATATGTCAATAAAAAGAACCAATTTTTAAAAAAATATCCAGCCAATATACTATTTAACAAAATAATTTTTTTTATTTATTAAAACCTTATGGTTTTAAAAATTGTTTTTTATAAGATTTCTCTATGAAAATCATTAAATTATTATTATTTTTAGAAAATAACTCCATAACATATACATAATTTTTTATTAAATATTTATATGTATATTTTATCATGAGAAAGAATCGGCTGCACCTCATTCTCGCTACACTTCAAATCTTTTTTAATTTTAACCACACATTCGAAATCAAATAATATGATAAGGTGACAAGAGAGAGAAAGTATATTATTTAAATTGAAATATGTGGTTCAAATCAAAGGATAATAGTGGTGTAGCAAAAGTGAGGTGTAATCGATCCTTGTCCTTTTATAGTATACATGCATGTGTACTTTATACAATAGTTGTGTACTATATTTAAACTAAATTAATATGTAAATATATACATTTAATTATATATATACATGTGTGTGTATTATTTTCTTAATCTTTAAAAACTATATCATATATAATTTAACTAAATGTGTGTGTATTATATACTTACATTTATATTTTAAAAACAAATTTTCTTTTAAAAGTATTAAAATTATCAATTATTTTCGAAAATTAATGTAAATTTCTTTTTTATTTATGGCCGAATGATATATACAAAAATATATACATATAATATATATATATATATTAATAAATATACATACATACACACACATGCGTATATATCCAATGTTGGCAGCATAGACGTACGTGGATTCATGATAATATACATACAGTTCAAAATACTTGAATGACATGATGATCATACATACATACACACATATATATGTATATATAAACTTAAATGACACCATTACCTTGATATGGCCTAGTTATAACGCGTTAAAATATTGAATCAATTGACTCCTTCGATCTGTATCTAAAACTTCTAGAGAGAGCTACCAAACCTAAAGCACCAACCATCGATGTCCTGTTTTTATTTAAATTTGTGTTTTAATTGTTTGAAAATGTGGAGGATAGAATAAGGTATGGCCAGCTAGAAATAGATGAAGTACGAGCAAAAATCAGAAGACCAAATATGGGTTTGAGGTGTTTAAATAGTGGAGATATAAAGAGCTAAAAGTGGATATCGATCCAAATTTTCTTCTTACTATTTCGCACCTTTTGAGTCAATATTCAACCCCAACATCATACCCCTATGGTCCTCCTTGCTTGCCCATCTCTGGGCCTCCAAACAGATTCAAGCAGATCAAATAAATATGCATTTAAATCTAATTAAACCTACATAAATATCATATATCGATACATGTGTATACAACATTTACATAAATACCATTTACCACACAAATCAAATAAATTTTATAATTAATATTTCATAAATATTGATTAATTTAATTAATTTATAATGATTATAATTGATTATCTGGTGGTAGTCAAAATATTCAACTTTTCAGTTGTGTAACTTTTGGGTGTAAATTCGATCGGCGATTACTATCAAACTATTCGAATATTAATGTTCACATACCACCTTAGCTAGTGGTGTGACATGATTGCCAAATTTTTCACTTACATAGCTTTGCTAAAATCCAGTTTTACATTATTTAAGTGGTACTCGGTAGTGGATTATTTACACTAATTCTCTTCATCAAAACTATCTCATATTAGGTTTTATGGATGGTCAAAATTCCAATATTGTCGATATAAAACTTTATAGTCCAAACATAGAGTCATTATTTTAATAATAACAATTATTATTAACCAAACTACTCTGATCAAAAACTTTGACTTTGGATTGACTTCAGTTGACAGTGATATTAACCTCATGTAACTGAGGAGAAAAATTCTCTATTGAATAGTATTTCACTTCAAATGCTTCCACTTAACCATAATCAAACTAGAGTTTTAAGATTGAAGTTCAACAGTATTCTCAAGTCGAGAGAATTATATAATATAGTCACATCGACATTTTCTGTTTGACCTTGGTTATTTTAAGCAACAAAATACTATTGAGTAAGTCATTTCATGGTTATCCAATAACTTTCTGTGCATAACCTCTTGGTGCCCCTAAACGGCTATGAGTAATACACTGTCTAATATTTAGAGAGTGTTATGTTTATATTCTCAATGGATATCGATATTCAGTCTCGATATATCTTGGCTATGAATATTTAAAATAATGTGTTTATTACATTGCAATAAGTTGCTCATGATTACAACACCTTGTAATTACTACCATAAAACACATCACTTATGAATTTTCTATTAAATATACTTAAATTAAATAATTAAACACATTATAACAAGTATATAACAGAAATAAAAACATCTTTTACTCCGAATTAGATTTTATTACAGAATTAATAATTTACGATAAATTACATTATTTCTCCTAGGGCATTACTCCTAAATCCATCGCATACAACCATTATTTATCACGGAGAACTACAACATACATTAAGAATATGAAATACTCAAGTATTCCATATTGTTCGTAATGTTGATACGTCGAAGTCTCATCTAACTCTGAATTAGTATAAAGAAGTTATTGTAGTTTAAATAAAAAATAACAACTTTTCCCAAGTTGTTCAAATCCAAATTTTCAGAATTCAAGTTTTTTGTAAGTATATTATCATACATGACTTTCCAGTCAATCTTAGAAATAAATGAATCATTGAAGTACTGTTAAAGTCGGATTAACTATGAGGATGTAGCATATTATTTGCTAAATACAAATGTTAGTCATCATGGAAAACTACAACGTACATTCAGCATATGAAATATGCACGACTTTCGGTAAATATGGCGGCACAGATGTTAGTATACAACATACATTCAGAATATAAAATATCTGAGTGTTTTTATTATTCACATTGTAGATGCAAGTCTGTCTATCAAATTTCCGCTTGATAATGAGAAAAGTTACTACAATTTGAACTAAAAGGATAGCGACTTTTTCCTAGTCGGAGTTTAGATATGCGGATGTAGCGTGTTATTTTCCAAGTACAATTGTTTGTCACCATGAAAAACTACATCGTACGTTTAGAAGATGAAATACCTGAGTGTTACATATTGCACGTAATGTAGATGTGAGTTCAGTAATCAAAGTCTCGTCTGATTCTGAGTCTGTATGGAGAAGTTGTAATTTGAATGAAAATAATAGCGACTTCTTCTTAGTCGTAGTTTATATATAGGGATAGTTTATAATTGCTAAGTACAACTATTAGTCACCATAAAGAATTCAGTTTACATTTAAAAAATGAAGTATCCAAATACTTAATATGACATGTAATGTAAAAGCAAGTTCATTAATCAAAGTTTTGTATAATTTCGAATTAGAATGAAGAAGTTATTGCAGCTTGAACGGAAAATGTAACAGCTTCTACCTAACCTTTATAGTACAAATTTTTAAAATTCGAATTTTCTAATATTTATAATTGTTTTGGGAAAATAAGGGAATATGCTGATACTCATAATTCAGTTAGCGGTTTAGCAATTACGGCACTTCTGAGTGTTTTGGGCAAATATGGGAAAATGCATTATTTTTTTTGAAAATGATCAGACTGGGGCAACCCTTCAGAATGGATGTGCTGCGGATAGGAATGGTTGATGAAAGTAACGTCAATTTGGTGAAGGATTAACATGTAGTCACTACAAGAAAAACCAGCATTTGCGTCGGCTAGAAACCGATGCCGGCCGTCGCTAGCCGACGTAAGCCGTTTCTAAAACCGACACTAAAGTAGACGTCGCAACCAAGCGTTCGAGTCGTCTTTTGCGTCGGCTTCGTCACCACTTTAGCGTCGGTAAGTGACGGCAATATCCATGTGACCCTTTTTTTTAAAATTCTATTTGTCGTAACAAACCGATTCCAGCCAACGCCATCCTGTAACCACAATGCCGTCGCTAGCCGTCGCTAGCCGACGCCAACCTGAACCCAAAAGCCGTCGAGCCTGAGTTTATCAGTTTATATATAGCTGCTGTTTGCGCCTTCAAACCACAATATAAACAATTTTCGTCGAACTATAACAACATTCAATCTTCCAACACAAGTATAACACCAACCTCTCATCAATCAAACATAAAATTCATAATTTTCCATCAAATAACAACTATATATCCAAAAACTCATCAATCAAACACAACGTTCACCACTTATACATCATACTCAACAATACATATAAATACTATCAAATAAATCATACATCGTTGTCCTATTCATCATCATACATCAAACAACAATAAGTTCAACACAAAACAACACAATAAGTTCAACACAAAACAATCTAACATATTCATCATCTCCAGATGCATCCTCTCCAGACATTCTTCCATGCTCTGCCAGGTATGTCGCGATATGCGCATCGAGCTGCTGTGCAAAAGCAGTGCTCTTCCGCCAGTCATTGATCTCCGCAATCTGCTGACGCAACAACACTATCTCCTTCTCTGCTTGGGATCTCTGTAAGCCCTCTGGGACGATATCGCCTGTGAAATAGTTAATATCTAGTTATAATTTATGCTTCATATCATATTAAATGTATATATTAGTTAATGAAGCAGTTTACCTCCATATTTCCATAACTATATCGCCTATTTCGCGTAGGTGGTCTACAATGGCTTCCCAAATATGGTTTGACTCTTCAACAGTCAACTCCTCACGTCCACTAGTATGCGCCACACGTGTCTGCTCCGCCTCATATGCCTCCCGCGATTATAAATAAAAGTTTGACATGAAAAAAATTTAATTTACGATTTTTTAGCTGTGAAATAAAGTATTATCAAACATTATCATTACGGGTAAGCATGTTTACCATTACAGATTGAGATTTAGCGTCTGTCCATCTATACGAAACATTTCCTTCCTCGTCTGTCTCCTCCACCGCATGTGTGGCAGTAAACAACTCAGCCATCGTGGGCTCGCGATTGTACTTCTTAGATTAAATATATATATGAATAAACAATGTTACCAATATGATTAAATAATGTTACAGATATTTATAAACACAATTTATAAATTTACCAATTCGTTTTTATGTTGCTGAAAAGATTTCGAGCCACCACGATGTACTGCGTTTTCGCGGTTCCGCGCTGATATTTTCTATACATTTAAACACAAGGTTAACTATAATAATGCAACTAATATACGAAATCTTAAAAAATTTAAATTACAATTCGAAAGTGGATAGCTTACTTTGAATTCAGCGGTATCCCAGAGCCGAAGAAACTCACTATATACGTCAGCTCATCCAACTAGGTTTTTTTCCCGCACTCTTTACTTTAGTTAACGTGTTTCTATAATTTTTTCTCATTCTTTAATTCCAATGATTTCTAAACACATCCAGATCCTGGGGCTCAACACGTACGGCAGCCTGCATATTGAAATTAACTTGAATTATAAACATTCTATTGACATTCAAATCAAATAAAAATTTATACTTAATTACCATCAAATCTTCCCATATTGCGTTCTTTACAGGCGCTGGGATGTCGTCCCACCGTGGCCAACAGCCGGACATCCTACTCATAAATGTCTGTCTCAACGTTTGTAAAATAAAATCTGAAGGCTCCACCTCAAAGCCCCTGTATTTTGATGTACATATTTAATATATTTTAAATAACATACTTGAAATATATTTGATACTTACCCTGCCGTCTTCGGAACTAACTCAGCAACAGGGCGTAAATCCGACGCACTGCCACTGGCACCTGCGTCGGGAGAAGGAGAAGGCCCAGACCTACTGCCGTGTCTCCTGTAAGACATATCTGCTACAAACATATCATATCATATATCGTATATCATATCAGAATATATCATATCAGAACATATCATATCATATCAGAACATATCATATCATATCAGAACATATCATATCATCGCATAAAACATTCCACTTGATTCAGACTTTAAATATTACATATGTCATAAAAATATATTATACAACATGCAATTCAAATATTTACATATGTCATATTCAGACTCTAAATATTACATATGTCATAAAAATACATTATACAACATGCAATTCAAATATTTAAAATTATCAGTCTTCGTCGTTCTCTGATTCAGACTCGCTCTCGTACTCTATATCGTTTTCTTCAACACTTTCAAATGCATCTACCAAAACATTTAATTCATCATTCAACAACCCAACATCAATGTCATCGGTTATTATTACTTCAGTATTTGGCTCAAGATCCGCTTGATACACTGTTTCGTCTGGAATATTATTTCCGTCAAATGTAAATTTTGCCTTTGTTTTAAAAACAACCGACCAATCCGCTTTATCTCTTTTCAAGGATGGATACGGAGCAAAATAAACATGTAACGCTTGCTTGGCCAATACAAAAGGATCATACTTATAGTAATGTGAGGTTTTTTTTATTTCAATAAGTTTATAATTGTGCACATTGATTCCAGTACCAGGAACATTGCTAAACCAGTTGCATTTGATTAAAAAAAAAAATCTGCAGTCGTATGTAATATGTCAATTCTAAAACCTGTGTTAAGACGCCGTAAAAATCTTTTATATGCTCATCTGGATCGTCACTACCTTTGACAGATACACCGCTGTTATATGTCAATTTTTCGGCACCGTAATCTTTGGTGTTGAATTTAAATCCATTGACAAAGAATATTGGATACGTCTTGACATTTCTTTTTGGTCCGATCGCAAGATGTCGTAATTCTTCGTCAATGACACAGTGTATTGGATCATAAACGTAATTTGAAAACCATTTAGCAAATTCTTTACTGAGATCGCCAGATGGATACAGTGATTCATATATACTGCAAATATGTAATATGTTTTAATATAATTAATATGTAAGTACAATTGAATTATATATGAATTTATAATTACCTAACAAATGGTGCAACTTCTGGACAATTTAGAAGAACATATGTGTGTGCTACATGGTGATATCTATCGTCTAACCATATTTCCACACATTTTCCAGCATGTCGGCCATGATGTCTAAAAATAGATAACATTGCTTGAGAAGAATCATGTTCAACGACTTCTTCATTACGAGGAACACTTACAAACGATAAGTTCACATGATCACTAAAATAATGAGAGAAAAAGAATGAGGCTTCTTCTTCAAGATATGATTTGCAAATCGAACCTTCAACTCGTGATTTTTGCCTAATTTTTTTCTTCAAATGATTCAAGTACCTATTACAAATTTATTTTGGATTTAGGTATATAAAACTGAATTTTAAACTAACATAAATATTGCCGATGTTTAATATTACCTCCTAAATGGATACATCCAACTATATTGAACAGGACATCTAAGAAGTGCTTCGGATGGAAGATGAACAGGTAGATGTTCCATTACATTAAAGAAACCTGACGGAAATATTTTTTTCACTTGTAGAGCAGTATAGGAATTTCTACTTCAAGTCTACGTATACGGTCGACTTTTAACGTCGTCGAACAAAGTTGTTTATAAAACAAACTTAATTCTGTTATAATGCTCCATACTTTTACGAGCAGCAGTTCTTTGAGAATCACGGGTAATAGATATTCCATCATGATATGGCAATCGTGACTTTTCATCCCACTCAATTTATTGTTTTTAAAGTCAACACATCTACGAAAATTAGAAGAAATCACATCAGGACATCTTAGTGCTTCCACCCACTTTAGCACGAGCTTTACTTGCTTACTGTCTAGCTCATAGCATGCTTTGGGTTTTTTATTGTCACTGGGTCTCATATGAAGTTCGGGGCATTTACAAAAGTTTGCTATATCAAGTCCTGAATTCAAATCGTCCTTTATTTTCCCCTTTACATTCATAACTGTATTAAACACATTATCAAACACTTTTTTCCGTTGTGCATCACATCAATATTATGTCGGAGTATGAGATCTTTCCAGTATGGTAACTCCAAAAATGTACTTTGTTTGCACCAATTATGAATGTCTGGTTTACTTGGAATTTCAGTCTGCACTCCAGTTTCATGTATCTTCGGATATTCTTTTACAATTTCATATATTTCTTCGCTTGACCAAATCTTCGATGGTTGCATACTCTCTTCTCTGTTAGCTATAAAGCTTTTTCTATCTCTTCTAAAAGTATGATTGAGATGGAGAAAACACCGATGACAATCAAACCAAGAAATTTTCTTTCCATACCGTAGCGAAAACGTCTGTGTTTCTTCCATGCAATAAGGACAAGCTAGACGACCAGCCGTACTCCAACCTGAAAGCATCCCGTATGCAGGAAAATCACTAATAGTCCATAACAAAGAAGCGAACATATGAAAATTCTTTTTTCTCGAAATGTCGTACGTTTCAACTCCTTCATTCCATAGCGTTTTCAACTCTTCGATTAATGGTTATAAATAAACATCAATTCCTTGTGTTGGATCATCAGGTCCAGGGACGATAGTAATGAGAAACATATATAGAGTTTTCATACACATCCATGGAGGTAAATTATAAGGAGTTACGATAATAGACCATGATGAATATTTACTATCAAACTGAGAGAATTGTGCAAATCCATCCGTACATAAACCGAGTCTGACATTACGGCTTTCGGCAGCAAATGCGGGATAAGTCCTATCGAAATGTTTCCATGCTTCTCTATCGGATGGATTATCAAAGTTCCTTCTTCCGGTGTTCTCACCCTGTGTCATCGCATATGGCACGCTGTAGCAGAAGATGCATATAACCTTTGAAGTTTGGGAGTGATGGGTAAATAATGCATCCTCTTGTATGGAACTTCTTTTCCTTTTTTTCTTGGTTTGTATCTTTCTTCGTTACGTATTCTGCATTTTCTAAGCTCAACGTCATCTTTCCAATACAACATGCAACATTTTACACATGTATCTATCATTTAGTACGGCAGACCGAAAGCGGACATAAGTTTTTTCACTTTATAATGACTATCGCACATCTGATTATTGGGTGGCATGTGTCGTTTTGCTGCTTGTACAACTGTTATAAATCCAACTTCTGTAAGGTTGAATTTTGATTTCATAGTAATGTATTCGGCAGTTACTGATAATTCGGTTCCACCTTTACAACCATCCCACAACGGCCTTTTAGCAGAGTCCAATAAATCATATATTTTTTTAGCTTCCACATTCGGTTCTCCTTCGACATTTACATCTTCATCGTCATCTTGATCAAACATTGAAAACATTGATCGTGCTGCATCTTCCACCATATTTTCTATTGGATTCGTCATAACATTATTGTCATCTAATGCTACAGGATTAGGTGTGGGTGCAAGAAGTTCTCCATGACGATCCCACAAGTAATAATTCGGCATAAAACCATTTTTATACAAATGTACTTCAACTTCAATGTTTGCACTTACTACACGGGCAATGAAGTTCTTCGTTATTATGATTATTAGATTTAGCGAATCTAATAAATTCGTGTATACCGTTACAGAAATGTTTCTTTATTGAACCTTTCATACTGGTTCTGACTTCATACATCTAACTACGGTCGAGAAAATAGTCGAACATTTTTCTTGATTTGAAAATATATGTTAGAAACACAATAAAGTTTATCGTTTATTAATCCAAATAATCAACTCGATTTATTTTTTGCCTTTTCCTTTATTGTTTTAACTTTGATGGTCGACCATCATACTTCCCATTACAAATACAATAAAGTAATTATATTTCGTAAATCATATCATTTTAAACGGTTCACTTAAGTTTAAATAAATACTTAAAATAAATATCATATCATACTATTTTGACAAATTCAAATAAATACTACAATAAAATTTTCAATTCTTAAGTTTATTGTTTTTTTACTTTGACGGCCGGTTATCCTACTTTCCATTACAAACACAATAACGTAATCATATTTTATAAATCATTTCAGGTTAAACGATTCTAAAAAATTTCAGCAGCACTTCCTTTTTTTCCCTGTATCGTACACAAATGCATGTACACAGGGAAAAAAGAAAGTGCCATCGAAATTTTCTGAACCGTTTAAACTGAAATGATTTATAAAATATGATTATTTTATTGTGTTTGTAACTTGTCCAAATACTAGGACAAATCCAATAAATATTATATCAGATGAATACAGATGTCCGTTCTGTGGAAAAACGAATATCCATATGACGATCATATACAACACTTGTCAAACGGGACCAAAAATTTTCTAAGGCGTTCAAATAAATAAAGCACAAATTAAAAAATATTAATATTGAAGTGTTAGTGGTCTGTAGTGAAATAATGATCTTAAGTATTAATATTGTAGTGTTAGTGATCTGTAGTGAAATATTAATATTTTAACTTTTGTTTAACTACATAAATTTTAATTAACGATTTTGTGAACAAAATAAGAAGTTAGCGTTTACAATAGTATAACAAAAATTCTTGTAAACTTATCAATAAACATATTATTCAATGATCATATGTTATTTTTTGGATTTTAAATTAGCCATAATTTTTAACAACAAAGTGAACAATAAAATCACTAATTAATACCGTCAAATCAACACTAATTATCATCATCTAATACGCAATAGTCACTATTTTCAAACACATAATCAACTAATTTTCTAAATTAGGTTTACCATTATATACCCAATTCAAATAATAAACTATGTATCATAAAGTAATAATATATATTCATCAATTCCAAACCCCTAAATCATCCAATTTCAAATCCCTAAATCATTAACTAATTTAATTTAAACCTAAATTAAATAAAGCTAATGGAAAATATGAGTTACCGGCAAGTGTGGAGAGCTTCAAATTAGCGATGGAAGTTTGCGACGGCCTTTGGTGGCGGATAGCGGTGGCTGGCTGCGGGAAGGAGGAGAAGGAGCTGAGTGAATGGAAGGAGGAAATTGAAAAATGCTTCTCTCGGCCGGTGTCTGTATATTCACGACCAGCGACGGCTAGCGACAGCCGTATTTTTCAGCTGTCGCTAGCCTCTGTCGCTATACGAGCCGATTTTGGTAGTGAGTGCTAATTGTATATAGAGCATTCCATGAACAGAAATTTTACATAATGCTTATTTAATACTATATTTTGTAACTATTGTAATGTGATGCCATCAAAGATGAAAATTCGAGGAGAAGCGATGGAAGTGAAGTGCATCAAGGTTGCACGATTAGGTGGTGAAGTCAGGTGTACTAATGATATAGTGGTAGTGAGGAGGAGAACGAGGGAAGTAAAGTTATTAGGGAAAGAATGATTTGTCACTGAGATTAACTTTTAAAAACGATGTCACTAGGCTAAATTTTAACTCCTCGCTAAACTATGAATTGATTATTTTTCTACTGTACTCTGATATTTTCAATGTTCTATTCATTTTCATTGTGCCAATATTCATGAACATTTACAAAAACCACTGAACGAATGCCTTATTCTTGAAGATATATATAAATCATTTACTTATTATCTTCTATGGCATGTTTGGGTTACGAAATTTGAACCAATGTTATCAATGTGTATATCCAAAATATAACGATGATATTTATTCCTTTCCACTAATAAAATTTTGAACTCATGAACCTTTGGTATGGGGGTGTAAATTTGTGTTTGAACCAAAAGAGAGGAGTCCACATAGCTTATATTCTGTTTATAGTCAGAGTTCAACCATACTTCTTTTTCATGACTATCATTTAATTCTTGTAACGAGTTGTAGTACTTTATTAATAATTGAATCCCTGACTATCGGTTTGTAAGCGACTATTACCATACCAACCTGCATTAACAGTGTTCGTTGGTAGTTGAGAAATTGAAGTCCCTGCACTAAACTTTTTTTTACACCGAACCATTAGTCATTTTATAGCTTCAATTAAACATTAATAGGAAAATCAGTATGATTACTTACCATACACGATCATAAGCTTTTATTCAATGTTTTGTTTGATACAATGAAAGCAGTCACATGGGGAACTCTCAAGCACAATATGTGCATGGTAAAGGTTGTCGGTGTACTTTAATTTAATACATCTATTAAATTTCACAACAAACTTCTTCCGTCATTATTACGCCATTATTTTTCACAAAAAGTGAAAAGAAATGAAATATTTTTATATTTTTCCCCATGCTATAAAATGAGGAGCTGTGTGCAGTATAAGATACAGACAATACTAAAGCTAAAAGAAAGTTGCGCCATGGAAAAACATATTAAGACGGTAGTAATGTTAGCTCTGGTTCTTGCAACAGTTGCAGCGTCAACAGAGGCAAGAACGCTCAAGGATGACGAGCCCAAGTACGAACCTCAAACCTTTCCAGGCTTTCCTGGTGGGCCTCCTCTAGAACCTGGGAGCTCTATCCCAGGGTTTGGGCTTGGACAACCTGGGTTCGGACTACCAGGTTCAGGGCTTCCTAGCTTCGGGTCCAACCCTCTGGTGCCTGGAATCGGAAATGGAGTGCCTGGAGTTCCTAAGCCGTGACAAGTTCACACTTATCTGTCATCCCTGCTAGCAGTTATCATTATATTGGTAGGAGTTGTGAGTCATCATGTTCTATAACTCGGTATGAGTTGTACAACATTGAGTTAAATAACTTGTCATCATGTCATGACTATATGTATGTCGTAGGTTGTGGATCGTACTGTATGGTTTGACTAAATTTCATGCTGATAGTAATATGTAATTGTAATGCATTTGTTGTGCTATTAATGAACTATATTCTATCAGTCTTAAACCAGCTACCAATAATTCAATTTTGCAATGATAATGATGCAAATGTTGCACAACGTGATTTTCAATATGAAAAAAGCTGGATGGATAAAGAATCGTATATATTTGCAGAGGAGGAAATTTTTAGAATCATAAAATAACTTCTGCAAGAGAGCATAACAGCAAATGAACTTCGCTGATAAACATTTCTGTTCATCTGATAATAGGCAGTTTACATATTTGGCTGCAAAAAATAACATATATTTCCACTGAATTCCTCAAAGGATAACTTCCTTCTTTTCAGAATAATCAATAACAAAAACCTAAACTAAATCAAACACAGTATTTGGCAAAATCTAAACAAACCAGAAGCTTCATCGCTGTCCTCATCACCTGCGCCCATCACAAAAAAAGCCAAATCTGTCGCCATAGTTAAAGAGAGCTTAACACACAAAACCAGATAAGATCTGCATTGTTTAAGCTTATGACTCTAAAACTGTAATTACAAAACCTTGCCACACAGTTGTAATTACTTATATAAGCTTTCGTCCGCCATTGTTTTTCCATGCTCCCTTTACCACTAAACCCGAACCCTGACCACTATTTTTCTCATTTTTTTTACTTTCAAGACCAAGATTTTTAATTTCATCTTCTATGGTTGATGTGTCTGCACTTAGCCCTCTATTTTTTAGGAAAGTGGAAGTTTTACGACCTCTTTTACTGCTTTCCTCGCCAGAACTAGTATTAGGATTTGGTTTCAAAGAATTTGAAGTTCTATAGCCATCTTTTGACAAAACCTCAACTTCCCCGGTTTCTTGTTGTTTCTGGTTCAGTTGCAGCTCTTTCACAGTTTCAACAAATTTATCAGCAATGGCGTCGATATTGCTGACGTTAGAACTAAGTACGCCCTTTCCTCTTCCTTTGATTTTCTGGTGTTTAGCATTGTCCTTCTTCTCTTGTGTATTTCGGGTCCGGATGATTGTATTATATGCATCAAAGAGCTCAAATTTCTTTTCTTTTTCAGGATATAGCCCGCCAAGGAAGAACACTAAGTTCAAAAGTCCAAACTGCTCAATGTATGATAAATATTCCCACACATTTATTTGACCTGAACTGTATTCACTAGATATGGACATAAAAGCTGCATATTTCTCCTCATCATTCCCCAATGCAGTCAGAATTTTTTCGATTAGCACTTTATCGGTTCCATGCTCATCTTCTTTTGCTTTAAGATTAGGAGCTGACGAAGAATGTGGCATCCTATTTGCATTACCACCTGAAGTCCGGTTCGCATTAGATTTCATACTAGAAGTGGAAGTTGTGGAAGCTTGAATTTGTGTTACGGATTTAAGTTCAGGAAAACTGGACAGATTAGGACTTACAGAATGAGAATCTTTTACACGAGGGGGGTTAATAATAGCTGTGCCCTTCCCTTTAACAAGGCGAGATGCAAGTGTACTAGAGCTGGTAGCACTGTTTCCCGGTATTTCCACTTCATTTCTAGAATTGGTAACGCTACTTCCTGCTCCCGGAGCTTCATTTTGTGTGACAGGTTTAAGTTCAGGAAAATTCGATGAATCTGTAACCGGACCATGTGGTTCTTTCAGGCGAGGAGGGTTTATAACTTTTACTTTGCCCTTTCCTTTATTGAGGCGAGATGCAAGTGTACTAGACGTGCTGCTGCTTCCTGGTATTTCAGCACCTTTTGTGCTTGGAAGAGGAGGGAATAGTTCTTTATGTTTGGCAGTAGAAGTCCTGCTGCTGCTGCTAGTGTTTCCCGGTATTTCAGCTGCTTTTGTGCTAGGAAGAGGAGGGAATGATTCTTCTTTAAGTTTGGCAGCGCTCATTTGACTAAAGGCTGGAAGATACCTAGAGGAAGTCTCAGGTGGATCCCGATCAGATAGAGGAGGGAAATAAGAACTTTCTAAAATAGTGGAGGTGCTGTTGCTGGAAGGTTCTTGGCCACTAGGAGTAGATTCTCTTAAATCGGTCATTGATGGATCAGAAGAAGACGAGTCTCGAGCATAAGCATCTAAAGAAGCAGTATCTAAACTGGCTTGAATAGCTCGTGCTAAATGGTCATTAGATGGATCAGGACGAAATCCACGCCCTCTTCCTCGTCCTCTACGATTATCTTGACTGCTTTGGTATCTGAAGCTTGTTGGTAACTAAAACAAAAATTGAAATGATCAGTAAATATATGCCACACAAAAATCCATAGAACAACAGTGTTGCTTAAATGACATCGCTAATCCAAGGTTCGAGGTTTCAGTTTCGGTTATTTGAAAATTTTAAGATTCGATCAATTTCAGGAACTTCAGTTGTTTCTGTTTTGGGTTAATATGTTTAAACTAAACTGAGCTAAAATTATAAACTGAACTGGATTCATACTACCAAATTACATAAACCAAAATTAGAAACAAACTAGAATTAAGTAAACAACTATGCAACTTTTAGGAATAGTTTTAAGTAAGCAATTTAAGCTACAGATTTTGAATATTCCACCAACATTTAGGACTATACTAATAGCTTTAGAACGGGCCGCAATAAGTAAAAACAAAATAAATCTGAATAAAATAAAATTTGATCCCAAATTATCAATGGCCAAAGGCCAAACAAAAATACATAATAAAACCAAATGCTTCGTCAAACAAATAGCAACCTGACCTAGTTACCACAAGGTCTTACCTATTATAACCTCCCTCGATATACAGTGACAGCTAACTAGAAGCTTTTTTTAAAAAAAAAAGAAGAAGAAGAAGAAGAAGGGGCATGATCGGTTTGCTCTCCACTAGACAAGGATGGCCGGAATCCTAGTTTCATCTCGGTTCTGACCGGAACCAGGATAAGTTGGCCGGAAACCTGGTATTCCAGCAGAAATCTCGTACTGGATTTAGGCTAGTTTATTTCCACCAAGTACCAGACAAAATACACTTAAAATTATTATCAAAATTTAGTTATTTTAGGTGTTTGGTATATGATATTTAACTGATTGCTGTTTCACATTGTAGGCTGCTATAGTTCACGTGGGGAACGGTTGATTACCTTAAAACTAAAGTCATAGAACCAAGCATATAAAGTAAGAGGTCAGCTCAGATCTGATAAAGAAACTGGAAACCTTGTTAATTACCTACCCATAAGAGCATCTACACAGTTAATTTACCCTTAAAATTTGTTATGATGTTATCAAATAAAAAAGCACACCACGGTAAAATTTTACTTCGCTTTTTGGATGAGTAAGCATAAACTGAACAAATGTACAAAAAAACTCAAGCATAATGACATTTTTTTCATAATAAACGTTGGCTTGGCTGTTCATGACCATTTATTAGCCTTGCTTTAGCTATTTAATCATTAGTTGGTTATCTAAAATAACAACTAGAATTAGCATTATAGAACCATATTCTTGAAATATAATATGTGAATGTCATGATCTTATGTGGTGCTAATTTTCATTACTATAGGTCCTCTCTGGAGTATATTATGCAGTTTGAATATAAAAGTGGTATAAGAACAAACCTGAAGTGCAGCATTCCGCTTTGAACGTGACATATTGCCTCCATGTTCGACTGCATTATGCCTCTGTTAATAAGAATAAATACAAAAATTGTTCATCAGCATCAATACCTATATTGAACTGTTAGCAGATGAAGAAAAATATTATTCATACAGAGGATAAATTACCTTCATTTCAGCTTCTGATACAAAAACAACAAACTTCTTTGCCAGGCATGCTTCATCCTCACAAAGGAAATGCTTGACGCGAAAATGCACCTTCCAACATTTGCAAGAAAATAAACAATTGTACCAAAATACATGAAAGAAAAAAAAAGCTCATGTTTGACCAAAGAAAGTACATGAAGATGAAGATTACTACTGCACAATGTACCTCTAGGTCGTCATAATTCCTGAAGTAGTCATATTGCCCAGGATCTTGTCTGCATAACAGAATAACAGTTTAATTTTGCTTAAGGGAGACGGGATTTGCCTCACAGTACATGAAATCGGTATTTTGGCACGTGCATGTAAAAGTGAAAATCAATATCATAAAATATAGACAAAAAAAAGATGAGAGACAAACTAAGATATAAACATTTCAGTTTTTTCTTTTTTTCACAGAATATGAGCTCAATATCAAATGAGAATGAATGTGTATTAGATACAAATTAAAAAGAAGAGTGCATTAAAATATGATCTTGACCTTATATTTAGAAATAAATAAGAAGAATTTAGTTTTAATATATATAAGTTTTGTAAGAGCAACTTTGACATTGCAAAAGAGCTTCACCAAAGTGAAGTGTTTGCATTATACTACGTATGTATGTATGCAATATTGTATACATAGAATGTATGTATATGAAAGAATAATTATGAATTACACACCTTCGGCATATGTGACAAGTATAATGTTCTGTGGACATGTGCATATAAAGTTCATTATCCCCATAAAATGGGTTTCTGCAGAATTCACACATAGGATGCCCCATAAAACCACCACGTTCACTTTCAGAACCATCTGCTTCCGAATCACCTGTTCTAATGTGTTGATTAAGTTGTGGTCTTGTGTAAAGCTTTTGCTCAGAAATAAACACCTGATGTACAAAATAAGTTTGGTGTATAATACATGAAATATTTTGGATGGGGCTGTCAAAAAAAATCATAAAAATGAGAGCATAAGAAATACCCCACAATATGTATGATATTGCAAGGATATTATGTGACTTAACTGCAGCGTCGGCCTTGGCCTAAATTAATTCAAAAGAGGTGACCCAAAAAAGAAAATTTTAATGCAAGTCAGAGTCGAAGGTCAATGCTAATGATGCTAGGAGCTGCTTCGTACGCAAAAACAGAAACTCAAAAGAATATAACAAAATAATGATACTTAACCATGCATGGCAAGCTATGGCATCTTAATGAATGTATTTCATTAACTAAAGATTCTAAACAAGTACTGGATAATATTGCAAGGCTCTTACATGATTCAATAGCAATGTCAGTCTTAGCTTAAATTAATTCCAAAGTGATGTCCCAGAAATAAAATCGTAACGCAAGTTAAACTCAAAGGTCGCATGCAGAGGATTCTAAAAGTCAGTGCTTATGCAAAAAGTATAGCGTGAAAAAAATAAAACTAATGATATTTAACAATGCATAGCAAGCCTTGGTGTCTTAACTTTTAATGAACAGTTATTTCATTAATTAAATATTCTAAACAAGTGCTCGATAAACAGGTAGATTTTACAGTGAACTGCCCAAGGAATAGAGAGAATGGCACATAATGAAATAGGCACACATAGTTATAATTATTACCTTTCTGCCTTTCAAGCATACGTTACACATATGCAACTTATGCTCGTGGAATAGATGCCCTTTCAATTGCTCTACAGATCTAAACCTATACTTCCTCTTTACGCTTTCACCAGCTTGTTCCTCTGAGCTCTTATCACATACACTACAAGACAACTTGCACATTGCTTTTATCATGTGGTAATGGTCTACATCGTCAAAATACGTTTGTGACTTCTCATGATACCAAAACGACCCAGTCTGACCCTCGCGCGCACCAGATGGGAGTGTTGTAAAATCAGAAATAACTCTGGTATAATCACCCATTGCCTGTGGAAAATAGGCATATTTTCATCATTTGATTTGTCCCAATTACTGCTAACCAAAGAGAAGTAGAACTTTGCAATCAGGTGTAAGTAGTAGACAAGCTTATGCTCTTAGTTAAGAATTGGAAAACAAAATTACTCGTGTGGATATTGATTATGAATTCAATCCTTAAGTGCAATCAATACATCTGCAGATTACATGAAAATCACCTACTTATTTCCCTAAAAGATACAACGAAAAACGAGATCAAGTTAACGAAACCCCTAATTTAAGAATCAAACTAGCGGCACTAGCAATAATACAAATACAGGGTCAAAAAACACAACTAAAAATTTAAAAATACGCGAAATCTAAGACAGAGAAAGTCGATATTCCTAAAAACCCTAAATTTTCACCAAAGCTCATACAAAAAGACCGAGGAATTCCAAAAGGATGAAAAATTACCCTGGTGACGAAAACGCAAGGAGATTCGGTTTTGCAGATGCAGCATCGCTTATCGTCGAGGATGAAGCGGAGACGAACGACGCAGGTTGAGCAGACCTCGCGATGACCACAAGATCCATATGCAACCCACTCGAGAGGTTCAGCACAAACAGCACAGCAATCGTCCATTGGTCGAGCGGTTGCGATTCGGTCGATTAAGGGATTTGATGCGACGGTGGGTGGGATTGAAAAGTTGGGAAGACCAGAAAGAGACGTAATGCTTTCTGTATTGGCAATCTGTACTAATGATATATACAACGATTTTGAACGCTGTAACAAAAGTTGCGAATTTTAATCCAATAGTTGATTTTAGGGGCAGCCAAGATTATTTCGGGCTTTATCACTGACCTTTGACTGTGGCGGGCCTTATGAATTGTCGTGATACTCTTTTTAGTCCGTTGGATTTTAGGGGCAGCCAACATCCTTTAAGGAATTCACTCAGGTAATTTTATTCACACTTAGGTGCTGCCAACAAGTTTAAACAGATCACAAAACCTTCCGTGTACAAAGAAGAAAGAGAAATAAAATTCGATGGAGAGGATGCGGAGGGTTGAATCCTTGGGCCAACTTGAGGTAATCTATCACATAAGTTCAATAACAACATCTCATGGACAATAGCTCCATCACCTGGCCAGTCCAGCTTACTACACTCAAACAATAATATTAGTTTATATATTTGTATGTATGCATGCATGCATGACTCAAACAATAATATTATGTACGTACGTACGTTCGTACGTATGTATGTTGGAGAAATTTTTGTATAACATACCGTTAATCAAAGTATTAGTCATTTTTCACACTAACTAGTATTTAAGCAAACACTAATAACAATTAATTTTCAATAAAACAGTTTGACTACATTTGGTTTGCCATTTTAAGTTTTCGTCCAATCAAAAATATATATTACACATGTATTTATTGAAAGACAATCAATTTGAAAAATGAAGTTAACATACAAAATTATTTTATTTTTTATATTTTGGAAAATAATGAAAGTACGGAAAATATTTCACCCCCTCCACAGTCCCTCCACCATCCTTCCATCGTCATAATGACTTAGAATTTCAAATCTTCTTCTCTGCTCTTCTCATATGTTAAAAATGCAAAATAAAAAAATCAAAATGAAAACAAATGTGTATTCATCATTTCAATTCTACTTTTAAAACTCAAAAAACAATCTACTTTCGTTTTCTTTCTCCTTTTCCGTCTCCTTTAAAATTCTTTTGTTGACACTTTTTTCACTTGATCACAAAGGAACCACCTATGATCAGTTTATAAATTTTTAATTAAAAGTCCAGGAAATATGTGTCATTTACACGTTGTGTTAGAAAAAAAATTGATTGTGAAGAATTGTGCTTCTATATTTTGATTTATACACATCAACACGTAGGCACGTCCAGGGCGTATGCTAACAAAAATAGATGCAGGTTCATTTTATTAAATCTTTATTAATAGTTGGTTTGAAAATGCAAACTTTTGGTCCGATCGTGAAATTTCGAAAATGTCATTTATATATAACTCTTTAGAAAATTGTCATTGTAATTTACTCTAGAATATAGCATTTGAAAGGATCCTTTGAATGCTTGAATACAGCCGAAAAATACATGTATATGAGTACACCTTTTTTTAGGATTATTATGTTTTAATAAGTAATATTTCTTTCTTCTATTGAACAAGCTATGATAGAAAAGATCCTTCAAAAAAATAGCATCATAATTTACCCTAGAAAATAGCATTTGACAAGCTTTTTTGAATGCTTGAATGCAGTCAAAAAAATCGTGACCATCAATCCGAAAATTAATGGCGTACTTTTGTTTATCATTGATTGGGTATACTTTAGAAGATATCATTTAAAATTTTCTATTATAATTTACGCCATAAAATAGCATTTGAAAAGATCCTTTAAATGTTTGATAGACTAAAAATAACATTAATTGGGTATAATCTAGAAATTTTCAGATCCTACTAAAAAATGATAGCACTGATTGGATCAAAATACAGCTGATAAGCTAAATATAACTTCGATTGTGTGTAACATAGAAATATTTCCACTATAATTTACCATTGAAAATTGTAACGACCCAGAATTTTTATTAATTAAAATTTGAATATTTAATTAATTTTAAATATTAAAAAGTGAAATTTATAAGTCGAATAAATTTTATTTCGAATAATTGGATTTAATTGAATAATTAAATCGATAATTTAATAGTGAAAATACAGAAATAATTGAGAATTGGTTTAAATATGATTGAAAATGATTTGTAAAATTTTATTTTATCATATTGATTAGAATGATGTTTTAGAACTTTTAAAATCGAATTAAAAGTTAATTTGTGAAAATTGAATATTTTAATATTTAATCGACTAGTGAAATTAGCCATTTTTCGAACAGTCTCAGAATTAGACGAAACTAGTTCCATTGGATCCGTAATAATTTGTTATTATCGGATTTAAATTTTCAGAGCAATCGGAGTTATCGTTTGATCGTGCCAGCTCGAAACGCATCGAAATTGTTCTTAATATTAATTTGGCGAGTTAAAATAGTCATTTTTCAAAAAGTCTCGGATTTCGACGAAACCAGTTTCATCGGATCCGTAATGTGATATTATTATATGGTTTCAAATTTCATGTCAATTGGATTTACCGTTTGTCCGGTGCAAGCTAAAACGCCTAGAAAATCGTTTAATTTTAAATTGAACGTTTATAGCCATAACTCGCACAGATGATCGAATTAGCTTCCGAAACATGTTCCATTGTGTCCGGAACGCGGGATAAACCCTAGAAACGCCAGTCATCGCGCATAAATCGGAGTTTGAAAATTCCGGAATGAATAGTGTTCGATAGATTTTTATAAATAGCCCCCTCTCTTCTATTTGCAATGAAACCCTAGAGCCTTAGGGTTAGCCGCCAGTTATCAATGAATGGCCAGAAAATTGTTTCGTTCTCCTCTCGAAATCTTCAAATCCGTTCATAAATTCGAGAAACTTTCTACATGAAAGTTGTAGAGGGCATTGAGTTCTAGATATCTAACGGATATGATCGCGAATGGAGCTCTGGATTTTTGGTAAATGGAGCTCGAACGGCCGAAAGTCGCGCACGAAATTCGAGACGATAGCTCGACCGAGCTTGGCTGCATTTGGCACGTGGGCATGGGGGAGATAGGTGCACGCAACGGTGGGGGTTGATCAAGCCGGAATCAATTGTAGTGGCGACGACTATTAGGGTTTTGGCTTGATGATGGGTTACGTGATTTTCACGAACGAGAAGAAGAAAGAAACACGAGCGGCCGAGATGGGGGGTAGCAGATCGAACGCCCAGTAAAGATTTAGGTTAAGAAAATTAAATTTATGTTGTAAATTAGTTATATAAAATTTGTATAAACTTAAAAATATCATAACTTTTTCATACGAGGTCGAAAACGCGAAACCAGTTGCGTTGGAATCGTATGGACGAGCACTACGCTATGGAATTGGATTGGAGTCGTTTGGAGTTAGTGAGAATTTCGGGTAAAATTAAACGTCCGTTTAATTTTATTCGAAATAAATCGCTAAAACGAAATTGAAATCAAGGTGAGAACTTCTCACTCAATCGAATCGGTTTCAATTTTAATTTTAAATAGTTATATTTAAATTCTTGAATGCATGTTTGAATGATGATTGTTATCTATTGATTGTTAAAATAGACATTATGCGCCGTTATTAAGCGGATGTTATTTATTAAAAACATATACCGCGAATATTTCATAAACAGTGAAATTGGTATTATATATAATAGCAATATATATATGTTGGCATATGTATATATTGCAGTTATTGATTTCCCGCATTGTATAGCGGATGAGACCCTATTGCGCCGTCTATTAAGCGGATAATATTTTAAATCCCATATACCGCGATAATTTCGTACTCGAACGGAATTGGTATTGTGCTAACATCTTTGGATGCAGGGAAACAGGTTGGAGGGATCCAACTGGATTCCTCAACAGTATTTATTTGACTATGGATATTTTGATATTCGTTGATTATCATATCGATATATGATATCGTTGTTGTCGTGATTGACTATTTGGTATGTAGCATCATTGGACCAAATTTTAGAATTTTAAAAGGATTTTAAAGATATTTTTGAAAGTAAATGTTTATAAAATATTTTTGGAATTGATTCATTTTAAATAAATAAACGTTATAACTTTAATGTTATAAAAATTATGATTTTTGAGAAATACAGTTAAAAGTTGATTTTTGAAAATATAGGATTAATGATTTTATAATATAATTTAAATTGGGATTTTTGAATTTATTATAAAAAGTTGAAAATATAAGATTTATGAAATTTGATTATTTTATAAATCCAAATGGTGAAATTATAAAGGAGATTAAAGATGTTTTAAAATAATAGTATAAATTGATTTATATAAGAAATTTATAGATTGATATTAATAAATTAAAATATTTGAATTATAAAACGAGCTTTTATAAGTGTTAGAATGATTGTGAATGAATTTCATAAATGAATAAAATTTATAGAATTATGAACGGTGAAGTTATAAATGAAATTTTATAAGCAGTAGGTTTATAAAATTTGTAAAGTTATTTGAAGAATAGATTTGGTTAAATAAATGAATCTTATAAGTTATAAGATTTATAATTTGGAAAGTCTTTAAAAGAACGATTTTGTAAAATAATCGTTTTATAAGCATTTAACTTATAATATGAACCTTTAGTTTATAATTGAGTTATAAATTGAAATAGGTTAATAAAGGAGATTTATAAAAGGAAGTTTTTATAAGATAAATAGAAATGGAATTTATAAACATTGTTTTATAAATCCGCAACGACTTATTTTGGATAATTAAATTGTTATAACTTATTAATGGAGTTATATTCACGTTTTAGACGGTGAATAATCCTTTAAAATAAAATGAATAGAAATGATGAAATTGGTTAACGTAGTATATTCACGTTTTTGAATAGTGAATATTATGTTAAAGAAAATGTTTTGGATTTGATGTTTTAAATAGAATTAAAACGATCTAACGATGTTTTAAAATATGTTAAGATTCGAAACCATAGATTTCAACATTCATTGTTGAAATAGACGTTTTCGAGAAATAAAAGGAAATGGTGGACTATAACACTGTTGTTATAGTAAATGATTTCCGAAAGGAAATGTTTTGTATAGTATTGGGATTTATATATCTATATTAATTTCGAATCTCTATACTAGTGATTTTGGGTTGTCGTAACGATGTTTTACGGAACATTCGTTTTAGCCCAAATAAATATGTTTAAGAGAATGATTTCCTTAAAGAATGAAATATATACTTAATTTCGAATTAAGTATATTGAATATTTTCCAAGTGTAGAAAATAAAAGGATTTGTGAATTACTTATTAAATAAGTATGGAAATGTTTTTCCATTATTAAGTGAATATTTTGAATTTATCTTTTTGAAGATAAATTGAAAATGAATATTTGAAACCTATTGAAAATCGTATATCAGTAGATATTGTGAAATATAAATTCACTATGGAATTTATAAAAGGAAGTGGAATTTGTTTAGAAAAATAAATATTGATTTATTTTTGAAGTATTGAAAATTATATATCTTGTAAAGATATTTTGGAAAATAAATAATTTGAAAAATTATTTGGAATCTGGTGATGTGTGCATATCCATTGATAGTTCAATAACCGACTATCAATATTTACCTTTGAAAGGTATTTGTTGTGATTTGCTTGGATTTGAATGCCACACTTATTTTTAAATTATTGCGCTCGTTATTCGGATTACCCATTCTGAATAATGATACGACGAAATGGATAGCATTGATGACCGGTGTTGAAGACCGGACATTTTTGAAAGCGAAAGGACAACTCGTCGATTGTCTTTGCACCGAGTAGCTACGGTATAGAGACCCCCTATGTGATGGGAAGTCCGGACGTGATTAGAGATTATCCGGATTGCAGGGACTTCTTTGTAAGTGCCTTCGGTTCTGTTCGAGCCCGGAACAGACTTGTATGGATTGTATGTATGACATTACAAATTGAGACATAAAGCTGATTTCTTTCAAATATATTTCTGTTGGTGGCGGAGAATTTATTCTCTTAGCTTAACACCCTTCTCTGAGACGTACGAGCTCAGAGGTTATGTAGTTGAAGGTTATCAGCGATATATTTCCAATTTGGTAATGTGACATGCTGAGTGTTGCTGTGAAATGATCATTGTGTTGATCATTTGTGATAGGATCATTTGTTTGATCGTTTATCTTTGTGATCATTTCTATGATCATTTGTTGATCCAAAGCATGGCTTTGTATAAAGCGTGACTTTGTGGACGAGACTTCGTCGAGCCTCACACCCCGGAATGGTCAAAACAGGAAAGATGCGGTAAGGTTATGAGGGGTAGCTTCCTTTAGGGTATGTGCATTTCCTTCTGGAAAAGGGTGGTATCATGGTATGGAACCCAGATACTTACTCATGTTGAAACACTTATTATTTGGTGTGATGTTGATTACGAGCGCTCGGTTAAAGGTCCCAAAGGACCGGGGGATGGCATACTCGTGTCAGTAGTTACCCAGTTAGGGGTAACCCGGCCTTGTGTTGGCAGAGATCCGGTTTGGTTCTCGGGGACGTCCTTCCAGAGGCGTTCTCATATGGCAATGGGAAGTTTCTTGGCCTGACCATTCGTTGGAAATCCAAAGAAACAATACGATCCTTGTACGGTTTTAGTTGTATGACCTGCTATGGAATGTGGCGGTAACCTGCTATTGAACATAGTAGCTATAGTAGGCATACGATAATGGTCGTATGTTGGCTAAGATTTATATTCTACTTTCGAAATTTTTTCCTACACTATGCACTAGTAATAATATCAAATGTTCTTTTAATGCGTATCAAGCATCTTTGACTATCATAAGGAGAAATCTCCTCCGATTCTGCGTTTGCATGTGTGTGTGTGCGGGAGGCCTTATGGTAGTCTCATTTTTAAAAGCATTGCGAATTGACTTTAAAAATATTCTTCTATTTTGATTTTAAAAATAAACTGTTTTGAGTTCTCACACCAATCACATGACTGACTCGGAGTTTATTGTTTTCCTTTCTAAACTCTGGGTGCCCACCAAATTTCTACACGGGCAGTCAAGAGTTAAGGTTTATCAGGATATTCAGGAGTTGCTGGAGGCAAGCTGGATGGCATGGCGTATTACTAGTATATAGTATTTCTTTTCCGCTGTTTGATGTTGTTTGTTGTTGTACACTCTGATGTAATGAAATGTAATGTAATGTAATAACTGATATAGTTCTTTGTTTAAAGATTATTCATTTATCTATTATATGTTGTTCCGCTGCGATTGTGAGATTCTGATATTGTTCTTTTGTTTTCTTTCTGTTCTGTTCTATCGTCTTATCTCTTCTTCTGTCTTTTTTCTTTTTCTTAAACATTGAGAATTCGTATTTCTGTTCATCTTGAGTTAATCTATGGAGATTAGTGTATATTCAAGGAGTACGGATTTGCGGGTCTTCACAGGTGGTATCAGAGCATATGGTTAAGCGACAACCATGGCTCTGTTGGGTATTACTCATTAGAGATAGAGTCAGTAGTACTCTAGAATGAGTTGAGTGTAATAATAGATACGAGAGCGTATTTGTTAGTGAATATAAAATTGTTTTATATTGTGATGATTGATTTGTTGAGTGGTATATAGATTCTGGTTAAAACGAGTAATTAACGTTGTTGATAGGGATCTCTAAACACTTGTACAGAACAATTCGACACGATATTGTTTTAAATTTGGTAAATGAAATAATTTTACCTTGAGTATATTTTATATATAAAGGAATGATTTTTCAGAATTATTAAAGTGTATATAAATTGATTGTTTAGTTGTTTGAATAATCTAAATAAAAGAATAATTGTATAAGCAAATGAATTATAAGAATTAAATTACAATTAAAGTGATTTATAAGTGGGAATTTAAGTTAAGTAAAACCAAGTGATGTTTAAAATGGAATATAACTTAAGAGATGTTAAATGAAGTTGATATTGGTATCAAAGTAAATTAATAAAGTTAAGTGATAGATATGAACTTAAGTTATATAAATGAAATTCAACTTGAAATGGTTAAATGAATTACCAATTGAATTGAATTAATGGATTGAATGTTAATCAATTAAATGTAAATAATTGATATGAAATAATGGATGTAAGTATTAATTCATTAAAATCTTATGTTATTGGAAGTTGAATAATTGAATGAATATAAGCAAAGGAATTTGGTTGTAATTAATATACATTGGTTGTTATATGGTTGTTAGTTGATTGTATATAATTCATTAAGTGTTAATGAAATTGAATTAATGAAATTGAAAGCTAAAGTAATTGGAATTCAATTGGAAGTTAAGTGAATTTTAAGTAAAATTGAATTTGATTTGGAAGTGAACCAACTTGAATATGAATTAGTGAATATAAACTAATTGAAAATGAATGTTAGTAAAAACATCCACTTTTAATGAATCAAATGTGATTAAATTGAAAACCCAATTCATTGAATATTAATGAGAATATGAACGAATATTTGTTGGTTATGAATGTTAGTTGAATGCTTGTTGGATGATAGTTGGTTGATGGTTGAATTTATTGCTTTTACTGCATTTGCTATGTTGGCATATATAGTTATTATGTTGCTATATGTTGTATATCGATACTATTGTCTATATACATGTTCTCATGTTGTTTGTTGAGTGTTTAATAGGTGCAGATCGCGTTTGCTTCGCATTTGGAGCTCGCTTTCGCGCTATATTAGCCGTATATGCTCGCTAATAAAATATAAGGTACATATCTCGGATTAAATATCGTACTTTTACACTTTTTCCCTACGGGATGCCTCATTACTTGATGAGATGTATATTTGTGATATATATACTGTCATTTTTTTTCGGATCGAGCCGCGCAAAGGAGACTATGGCGAATTTTTCCGGAAATTTAAGGCGTTAGAATATTTTAGAGAAAATGGGAAAATTTTGAAAACTAAACTTTGATTTGAAGTTGAAAGTTAAACAATAGTAGCTATTTTTGAAAAGATAACTAAGTATGATTTGAAAATTTAGTAAAGTTATTATAAGAAATTTAACTATGAATTTTGGGAAAGTTAATAGATTCTGTAACTTTTCTTACTTGGTAATTTCGAGGACGAAATTCTTTTAAGGGGGGAAGTATGTAACGACCCAGAATTTTTATTAATTAAAATTTGAATATTTAATTAATTTTAAATATTAAAAAGTGAAATTTATAAGTCGAATAAATTCTATTTCGAATAATTGGATTTAATTGAATAATTAAATCGATAATTTAATAGTGAAAATACAGAAATAATTGAGAATTGGTTTAAATATGATTGAAAATGATTTGTAAAATTTTATTTTATCATATTGATTAGAATGATGTTTTAGAACTTTTAAAATCGAATTAAAAGTTAATTTGTGAAAATTGAATATTTTAATATTTAATCGACTAGTGAAATTAGCCATTTTTCGAACAGTCTCAGAATTGGACGAAACTAGTTCCATTGGATCCGTAATAGTTTGTTATTATCGGATTTCAATTTTCGTAGCAATCGGAGCTATCGTTTGATCGTGCCAGCTCGAAACGCATCGAAATTGTTTTTAATATTAATTTGGCGAGTTAAAATAGTCATTTTTCAAAAAGTCTCGGATTTCGACGAAACTAGTTTCATCGGATCCGTAATGTGATATTATTATATGGTTTCAAATTTCATGTCAATTGGATTTACCGTTTGTCCGGTGCAAGCTAAAACGCCTAGAAAATCGTTTAATTTTAAATTGAACGTTTATAGCCATAACTCGCACAGATGATCGAATTAGCTTCCGAAACCTGTTCCATTGTGTCCGGAACGCGGGATAAACCCTAGAAATGCCAGTCACCGCGCGTAAATCGGTGTTTGAAAATTCCGGAATGAATAGTGTTCGATAGATTTCTATAAATAGCCTCCTCTCTTCTATTTGCAATGAAACCCTAGAGCCTAAGGGTTAGCCGCCAGTTATCAATGAATGGCCAGAAAATTGTTTCGTTCTCCTCTCGAAATCTCCAAATCCGTTCATAAATTCGAGAAACTTTCTACATGAAAGTTGTAGAGGGCATTGAGTTCTAGATATCTAACGGATATGATCGCGAATGGAGCTCTGGATTTTTGGTAAATGGAGCTCGAACGGCCGGAAGTCGCGCACGAAATTCGAGACGATAGCTCGACCGAGCTTGGCCGCATTTGGTACGTGGGCATGGGGGAGATAGGCGCACGCAACGGTGGGGGTTGATCAAGCTGGAATCAATTGTAGTGGCGGCGACTATTAGGGTTTTGGCTTGATGATGGGTTACGTGATTTTCACGAACGAGAAGAAGAAAGAAACACGAGCGGCCGAGATGGGGGGTACCAGATCGAACGGCCAGTAAAGATTTAGGTTGAGAAAATTAAATTTATGTTGTAAATTAGTTATATAAAATTTGTATAAACTTAAAAATATCATAACTTTTTCATACGAGGTCGAAAACGCACGAAACCAGTTGTGTTGGAATCGTATGGACGAGCACTACGTTATGAAATTAGATTGGAGTCGTTTGGAGTTAGTGAGAATTTTGGGTAAAATTAAACGTCCGTTTAATTTTATTCGAAATAAATCGCTAAAACGAAATTGAAATCAAGGTGAGAACTTCTCACTCAATCGAATCGGTTTCGATTTTAATTTTAAATAGTTATATTTAAAATTCTTGAATGCATGTTTGAATGATGATTGTTATCTATTGATTGTTAAAATAGACATTATGCGCCGTTAGTAAGCGGATGTTATTTATTAAAAACATATACCGCGAATATTTCATAAACAGTGAAATTAGTATTATATATAATAGCAATATATATATATATATGTTGGCATATGTATATATTGCAGTTATTGATTTCCCGCATTGTATAGCGGATGAGACCCTATTGCGCCGTCTATTAAGCGGATAATATTTTAAATCCCATATACCGCGATAATTTCGTACTCGAACGGAATTGGTATTGTGCTAACATCTTTGGATGCAGGGAAACAGGTTGGAGGGATTCAACTGGATTCCTCAACAGTATTTATTTGATTATGGATATTTTGATATTCGTTGATTATCATATCGATATATGATATCGTTGTTGTCGTGATTGACTATTTGGTATGTAGCATCATTGGACCAAATTTTGGAATTTTAAAAGGATTTTAAAGAGATTTTTGAAAGTATATGTTTATAAAATATTTTTGGAATTGATTCATTTTAAATAAATAAACGTTATAATTTTAATATTATAAAAATTATGATTTTTGAGAAATACAGTTAAAAGTTGATTTTTGAAAATATAGGATTAATGATTTTATAAAATAATTTAAATTGGGATTTTTGAATTTATTATAAAAAGTTGAAAATATAAGATTTATGAAATTTGATTATTTTATAAATCAAAATGGTGAAATTATAAAGGAGATTAAAGATGTTTTAAAATAATAGTATAAATTGATTTATATAAGAAATTTATAAATTGATATTTATAAATTAAAATATTTGAATTATAAAACGAGCTTTTATAAGTGTTAGAATGATTGTGAATGAATTTCATAAATGAATGAAATTTATAGAATTATGAACGGTGAAGTTATAAATGAAATTTTATAAGCAGTAGGTTTATAAACTTTGTAAAGTTATTTGAAGAATAGATTTGGTTAAATAAATGAATCTTATAAGTTATAAGATTTATAATTGGAAAGTTTTTAAAAGAACGATTTTGTAAAATAATCGTTTTATAAGCATTTAACTTATAATATGAACCTTTGGTTTATAATAGAGTTATAAATTGAAATAGGTTAATAAAGGAGATTCATAAAAGGAAGTTTTTATAAGATAAATAAAAATGGAATTTATAAACATTGTTTTATAAATCCGCAACGACTTATTTTGGATAATTAAATTGTTATAACTTATTAATGGAGTTATATTCACGTTTTAGACGGTGAATAATCCTTTAAAATAAAATGAATAGAAATGATGAAATTGGTTAACGTGGTATATTCACGTTTTTGAATAGTGAATATTATGTTAAAGAAAATGTTTTGGATTTGATGTTTTAAATAGAATTAAAACGATCTAACGATGTTTTAAAATATGTTAAGATTCGAAACCATAGATTTCAACATTCATTGTTGAAATAGACGTTTTCGAGAAATAAAAGGAAATGGTGGACTATAACACTGTTGTTATAGTAAATGATTTCCGAAAGGAAATGTTTTGTATAGTATTGGGATTTATATATCTATTTTAATTTCGAATCCCTATACTAGTGATTTTGGGTTGTCGTAACGATGTTTTACGCAACATTCGTTTTAGTCCAAATAAATATGTTTAAGAGAATGATTTCCTTAAAGAATGAAATATATACTTAATTTCGATTTAAGTATATTGAATATTTTCCAAGTGTAGAAAATAAAAAGATTTGTGAATTACTTATTAAATAAGTATGGAAATGTTTTTCCACTATTAAGTGAATATTTTGAATTTATCTTTTTGAAGATAAATTGAAAATGAATATTTGAAACCTATTGAAAATCGTATATCAGTAGATATTGTGAAATATAAATTCACTATGGAATTTATAAAAGGAAGTGGAATTTGTTTAGAAAAATAAATTTTGATTTATTTTTAAAGTATTGAAAATTATATATCTTGTAAAGATATTTTGGAAAATAAATAATTTAGAAAATTATTTGGAATCTGGTGATGTGTGCATATCCATTGATAGTTCAATAACCGACTATCAATATTTACCTTTGAAAGGTATTTGTTGTGATTTGCTTGGATTTGAATGCCACACTTATTTTTAAATTATTGCGCTCGTTATTCGGATTACCCATTCTGAATAATGATACGACGTAATGGATAGCATTGATGACCGGTGTTGAAGACCGGATATTTTTGAAAGCGAAAGGACAACTCGTCGATTGTCTTTGCACCGAGTAGCTACGGTATAGAGACCCCCTATGTGATGGGAAGTCCGGACGTGATTAGAGATTGTCCGGATTGCAAGGACTTCTTTGTAAGTGCCTTCGGTTCTGTTCGAGCCTGGAACATACTTGTATGGATTGTATGTCTGACATTACAAATTGAGATATAAAGTTGATTTCTTTCAAATATATTTCTGTTGGTGGCGGAGAATTTATTCTCTTAGCTTAACACCCTTCTCTGAGACGTACGAGCTCAGAGGTTATGTAGTTGAAGTTTATCAGCGATATATTCCCAATTTGGTAATGTGACATGTTGAGTGTAGCTGTGAAATGATCATTGTGTTGATCATTTGTGATAGGATCATTTGTTTGAACGTTTATCTTTGTGATCATTTCTATGATCATTTGTTGACCCATAGCATGACTTTGTATAAAGCGTGGCTTTGTGGACGAGACTTCGTCGAGCCTCACACTCCGGAATGGTCAAAACAGGAAAGATGCGGCAAGGTTATGAGAGGTAGCTTCCTTTAGGGTATGTGCATTTCCTTCTGGAAAAGGGTGGTATCATGGTATGGAGCCCAGATACTTACTCATGTTGAAACACTTATTATTTGGTGTGATGTTGATTATGAGCGCTCGGTTAAAGGTCCCAAAGGACCGGATGATGACATACTCGTGTCAGTAGTTACCCAGTTAGGGGTAACCCGGCCTTGTGTTGGCAGAGATCCGGTTTGGTTCTCGGGGACGTCCTTCCAGAGGCGTTCTCATGTGGCAATGATAAGTTCCTTGGCCTGACCATTCGTTGGAAATCCAAAGAAACAATATGATCCTTGTACGGCTTTAGTTGTATAACCTGCTATGGAATGTGGCGGTAACCTGCTATTGAACATAGTAGCTATAGTAGGCATACGATAATGGTCGTATGTTGGCTAAGATTTATATTCTACTTTCGAAATTTTTTCCTACACTATGCACTAGTAATAATATCAAATGTTCTTTTAATGCGTATCAAGCATCTTTGACTATCATAAGGAGAAATCTCCTCCGATTCTGCGTTTGCGTGTGTGTGTGCGGGAGGCCTTATGGTAGTCTCATTTTTAAAAGCATTGCGAATTGACTTTAAAAATATTCTTCTATTTTGATTTTAAAGATAAATAAACTGTTTTGAGTTCTCACACCAGTCACAAGACTGACTCGGAGTTTATTGTTTTCCTTCCTAAACTCTGGGTGCCCACCAAATTTCTACACGGGCAGTCAAGAGTTAAGGTTTATCAGGATATTCAGGAGTTGCTGGAGGCAAGCTGGATGACATGGCGTATTACTAGTATATAGTATTTCTTTTCCGCTGTTTGATGTTGTTTGTTGTTGTACACTCTGATGTAATGAAATGTAATGTAATGTAATAACTGATATAGTTCTTTGTTTAAAGATTATTCATTTATCTATTATATGTTGTTCCGCTGCGATTGTGAGATTCTGATATTGTTCTTTTGTTTTCTTTCTGTTCTGTTCTATCGTCTTATCTCTTCTTCTGTCTTTTTTATTTTTCTTAAACATTGAGAATTCGTATTTCTGTTCATCTTGAGTTAATCTATGGAGATTAGTGTATATTCAAGGAGTACGGATTTGTGGGTCTTCACAAAAATAGCATACGAAAAATTGCCGTTTTAATTTACCCTAAAAAATAGCATTTGAAAAGGTCCTTTAAATGTTTGATAGGCTAAATACAACATTGATTGGTTATAATCTAAAACTATGGATATATAGTAATATTAATTACTAGATAAACTGCCACCTATTCAATAGCATGCACTAAAATTTGACCACATCAGTTAAATATATACGTTTTAGATAGAATATGACCTAATCAATGCATGCTAAGGAGGGGATCAAACCTTAATCCCTTAAATATCTAATTCTAGAAAATTTTACCATCCTATAATATCATATTAAAATTTCCTATACTCTTCACTCCGTCATTCACAATCAGTCCAACTTTCTCTATCACTCCATTACTTTTAGTTTCCTCCGCTCTTTATTGTTATTCACCATTATTCGCTGTTGGTCGCCACCGTTGACCCTCAAAATCATAGTTCTTTCAAAACTTCAGGTCAGTCTAGATGCATAATTTTCTAAAGTCTAATATATGTTGTGATTGACGCGAATAGAATGCTTCGAATTCTCTTATTCCAACGATATATTGACAAATTAGGAAGTAAAGCAAGCATGTATATTTTAAAATTCATTTTTGTTGGTTCTTAAATGGGGTTGATGGAACGTACGAAATTGTTTTTAAAGCGTGTGCTGCTAAATGTTTATGGTGTGTTAGCAGATTTCATGATAGTTGAGTTCTATGCACGACCATTAAACGTATGTATTAATTAAAAAAAAACTTTCAATGCTAAATGTTGTATTATTTGAGATCTAAATTAACATGATAATATATTCGATTCAACTTTTTTTTTCTCTAGGCAATTGCATCATATTGGACATCTACAATAACGTAATTTATTTACAAATTATTTTAGAAAAAGATCAATATTTACTTTGCCATATCATTCAAATTAGATAATGTTTTCTATTTACAAAAGTTCTTTACACATATCCATAACAAAAATCATCATTATCCTTACATCAAATAGAATATACAACACAATATATTGATCAAACAATGGATGTTGAACACCGTGATAAGCAAAGGTCAATTCAAAACGATGATATATAGCCAAAAGCATCTTCAACGAAGGATAGTGCATATGTCTAGCAACCAACAAATGATGATAAAAAAATCTCTCTCGACTGATGATTTTTGGAATGATAAATTTATTTCTGAAATGATAAGTGATATATCAAATAATTTTTTTGAAATATAATCAAATTTTATTGTCTTATCAGTTTTCTCTTCATGTTTTTGCAAGTAAAATTCATGGAGGAAAATAGTTGGTGATGATTATGAAATAAATTTGAATAAAAAGTCCCTATGCAGAAATAAAAAAATTAACATTTATTAGTTGTGCTTTTTTAATGTTGCAGCCCTTATTAAATAAGAAAATCACTATATGTTCTTCTACTTTTAGATAAATAGTATAGTTACCTTATCTTTTATGTCATGTTGGAATTCAGTTTCATTCTAATAATTTTACTGTTATAGTTATCGTTACCTTAACAAGTATTATCAACTGCTATGTGAAACAAAGTATTTAAGATTAAAAATTAATAACCTAACCATATTTATTTTTCAGTCCACGGTATACCAAAGATGAACACTTAAAGGAGATAATATAGAAGAACAAATATTTTAAATGATGAACAAAGGGAAATGCATCGTATGAGAGATAGAGAACGAAGGAGAGCTACGAGTCAAGAACAAAGAGACATCTTTAAAAAGAAATATAAATGCTATAAGCAATGAATCTCATAGTTACCAACAAGACAGAAACCTAAGAATACAAAGAGAACTAACATGAACCACATCTATTGAGGAAAGAGAACATATTATAAATGACATACCACAATCTAACCAAGTGCAGAGACAATCATCACAAAATAATAATCAACATATATCGTTTGTACTATTTAAATGCACATGCCGCGTCAATATGACTTAAATATAATAACTTTGATGTAACATTTTTTTGCTATCAGCGTAAACTTTCTCAAACGTCGCTTTATAGATATTACCAAATGTAAATATCACTTAAAAATAGAATCTAGCATATATATATTTTTATAAATTCCAAACCCTCTTATCCATATATTACCAAACTTAATATCACCTAAAAATAGGATCTAAAAATTAAACTTCATATACATTTTCGCTCTTCATAAATTGATAACGGAAACAAAAATTCAAGCTAACAAAAAATTAAATGTTCTAAATTAGAAATAAAAATACAAATTAACTACACATGATTCCAACGTAAAAACATACCTAAAAATTTATGAAAATCATTTCTCTTGAATACGTTAAACACATATAGTTTGTAAAAAAATCAATTTACGTGCGAATTGTGTGCTATTGTCACGCGCAAAGCGCGTGCTGTAACACTCGTGTGAAATAATGGAATGTATGTATTAGGATATTCGTGGTATAGAATATAGTCTTTCTGATCTTGTTTGACCTCTGACACTACTGAACCTGGTCCAAATTTTATAAGATAATAAAAAGTTTTTTTATTACTGTTCAGTCAATAACAGTATAGTGTATAGATGGATGTCCAATTATGGATAAAGAAACACCATCTTCCAAAACCTAATTGACAGGAATGGTTAGCGAAACACTGTAATTTTTTTCTATAATAGTTGGACGCTCGTTATTTACTTAGACTTTTAAAAGTTGATTTATATACACCACTCCATTGGTTAGTGTAAATGCATACTCGGAAATAAAAGTAGGATTTTCATATAGTTGAACAAAGAAGAAATTAAAAGGAATGACCACGAATATAATTGTAGTTGCATTCTATTCTTTATTAATAGTACAAAAGCAATGTTTCCAACTTGTATCAAACAGTACAAATAATTTGAAAAATTAGAATTACTCAATATATGTCAAATGCATGCAGTATACTGATTGGTTTTTCACTGAAACCTGAGATACATGTATAATTGGATGAGCCAAGTAGTTGGACTACATACATTGAAATCTCATTGTTAGAGATATGTTATCAATCCTAATGTACAACAACGGATTTACTCACTATACCACTTAAGCTTTGCCGACGTCCATCCGAAGATATTACCAAATGTTAGTATCACTTAAAAATAGAATCTAGCATATATATATTTATAAATTCAAAACACTCTTATCCATATATTACCAAACTTAATATCACCTAAAAATAGGATCTAAAAATTAAACTTCCTATACATTTTCGCTCTTCATAAATTGATAACGGAAACAAAAATTCAAGCTAACAAAAAAATTAAATGTTCTAACTTAGAAAGAAAAATACAAATTAACTATACATGATTCCAACGCCAAAACATACCTAAAAATTTATGAAAATCATTTCTCTTGAATACGTCAAACACATATAGTTTGTAAAAAAGCAATTTACGTGCGAATTGTGGGCTATTGTCATGCGCAAAGCGCGTGCCGTAACACTTGTGCGAAACAATGGACATATGTATTAGGATATTCGTGGTATAGAATAATAGTCTTTTTGATCTTGTTTGACCTCTGACACTACTGAACCTGGTCCAAATTTTATAAGATAAGAAAAAGCTTTTTTATCACTGTTCAGTCACTAACGGTACAGTGTATAGATGGATGTCCAATTATGGATAAAGAAACACCATCTTCCAAAGCATAATTGACAGGAATGGTTAGCGAAACACTGTAATTTTTTCAATAATAGTCGAACGCTCGTTATTTACTTAGACTTTTAAAAGTTGATTTATATACACCACTCCATTGGTTAGTGTAAATGCATACTCAGAAATAAAAGTATGATTTTCACATAGTTGAACAAAGAAGAAATTAAAAGAAATGGCCATGAATATAATTGTAGTTGCATTCTATTCTTTATTAATAGTACAAAAGCAATGTTTCCAACTTGTATCAAACAGTGCAAATAATTTGAAAAATTAGAATTACTCAATATATGTCAAATGCGTGCAGTATACTGATTGGTTTTTCACTGAAACCTGAGATACATGTATAATTGGATGAGCCACGTAGTTGGACTACATACATTGAAATCCCATTGTTAGAGATATGTTATCAATCCTAATGTACAACTACAACAGATTTTTCCACTATACCACTTAAGCTTTGACGACGTCCTTCCAATCATTGTCAGCATCAATTGTTCATACACGAATGTTAGCGTCAGTTGCCTCATGTGTGACTGTGCTGTCACCAGGATCGACTCGAACAAGAATGTTGCCCTAGCCGATTTCAAAAAAAATGATATTTAGAAGTAATAGAAATTGAACTCTGATCACTTGTCACATTAAACAATGTACAAACCACTTGAGACATAACTCAATTATTGCCTAAGTTATACATATATATTAACTATTTTTAGAGAATTATATTTGTCCCCACCTTCGCCGTTGCCTCCTACCTGTCCGTTGCCCTAGGCAGCCGCCTAACCCACCTACCCCTAAGGTCGGACCTGGCTGTCACTCACTCAGCTGTTGGACCAAAGCAGATTTTGAGCCCCATTCTTGATTTAATGCAAAATATAAAATGCAAGTTGACCAATCAATAAAGTGAGTAGCGCGACTATGAACAAAAAGAGAGTATGCGTGGCAACTCTCTTATTCATGATAGTCATACAATTTAATCATTAATTAAAAGTACCAAAAGATAGGCGAATGTTCTGATTGACTTGGCATTGCTAGTAATTGCAAATTCTTTTTCTATTATTTGAAAAAATGAAGTATGCAATAAAAAAATAAATTTAAGGTAAATTAATAATCATCTAATAGCTAATTAACATTTTTAAGGAAAATTTATCGGTATGTTAAAATGTGAGAAGGTATTTGTTAAACCAAACAAAACAGTTTTATCCAAAACAAAAAAACAATATCAGAGTAAAGAAAAACTAAGTACACCTAAAAAAATGTGCAATATGATTTACCTTTTAGACCAAGTTAAATCAATTGGTTGGTAGATATATGCTCTATGTCAAATTTTCAAGAGTAATCTTGGAGGAGGCAAAGGATGACAATGACTATAGGCATTTTCAGTAAAGTGCATAGTAAGAATATATACATTTATTTCTTCAAATTATGAATACTAAGAAAAACACGTAGAATAAATTAATAAATAAAGCAAGTAAATAACAATTGGAAAATAAAACAATGTTGAAAATGTAATTTAAAGAAGCAAAGAGAACAATGATTATGCTCAATTCCACGGAAACTACATAACATTTATTTTTTGTGCTCTAAATCACAAATATACTTCAGCTTGGACTAAATAGGACCTGGCATATATAAATTAAAAAGGTAACGAAATCACAATTGGAAAAAGGTACGAATATTGGGAAGGTAACCAAATTCACTGAAAGAAATCAATGTGGTCAAGTGAAACATGCAATAAAAGGTTGATTCATTTTTGAACCCTACATCACGTCATAAATTTTAGTTCTGTCGATTATACATATAATACTGATAATAGTTATTTTAGATAAATAATTCATTAAATTTATTACTATAAAAAACCAAGCATATGTAAGGAAAACAGTAAGTATAATGCAAGGAGTTCTCTCACTTTATTCATTGATTTCATATATATTGAACTTAAAAACCCTCAATAATTTCATCAATACTAAATCTTATAGTTTGAAGCAAATTCAAACAAACATTGTGTTAAAATAAAATAGACAAAGGATGCAACCATCCTTTATGTTTAGTCTTACAACTTTATCAATCAATATTGCCACTCAATCTATTGATTAATACATTAACATGATAAAGGAAGAATAAAAATATAAAGTTCTCCTAAAAGAACGCACTCACAGTGATACTTTACATGAGCATATGGAGCATATCATGAGAGAAGCACACTTTCGTTAATCATTGCAATGGTGCAGCAACTACCTACATTCTAATCTCTCCAGTGGCAACTTGAAAATCGATAACATAGTGGAACAACGAAGTAACTTGTTAATGATCCAACGTTTTGTCAATAAAGAACATGAAATATGGTGTTAAGGCCACTAATTTCTACCTATGCCATAACAGTTTAATGCAATTTTATGTAGTAACTTGAAGGCCTATAAGTATTTGAACATTTTGCATGATCAAAACCAAATTATAGAAATAAAATCTCTTTAACTCATGATTAAACAATCAAATTGCAAAAGCAATCCTTGTTCAACAATAACCAAATTAGTCAAAATACCAACACTACATATATTCAGCAATCGTACTTAAGAAAAAAAGAAAATATTGTTTCATACTCTTTCATGTCTATGCCAGAGCCGCAAATTAAATATAGTTTTGTTTAGTAATAGTACCATTTAGAGCTTACTTTGGAACTCGCATTTTATGAACTCTCATGTTATACATCTAAGAATTATAGACTAAAAAAAAGAACGGGTATTTAGGTTTTATCATTTTAGTCAACAGCGCCTTAAAACTCGATCTTACCATTAATGCATCTAAAATTCTTTGAAAATTTAAGAGTGAAGATTCTACAAATGTCATATGGGGTTTGAGAACGCTTTATACACAAAAAAAGATTTAAGGGTCTGTTATAATCAAAAGATAGCAATATTAAGGTATATTTTCATATTTCAGTATCATGTACGTTTAAATACAAACCAAGATCTGAAACTGCAAAAAATAAATATTGCAATCTCATAAAGTTGGAAGTCAACATCTATATATTCCTCAAATTAACTAGGCTTTAGAATGAGAAGTCGGGATTGAAGAGCTTTGACTTATATGTATCCACATTTTGTGTAGACAAAAGAATTAACCGAAGGCAGCTACGGACTTAACCACTTTTTTGGTGAGCGTTTGACTAAATCCATCTGCATTTAATTAAAAGAAGTAAAAGCCAACTCCATCTAAGCTATTTTCTTCCCGAAAACAGCCAAATTTCACAAATTCATTAGTATAGTTTAATTAGATATATTGATACGATTATATTCTACAATCAAAACAATTTTCATTGCTTCTTCGTTTTTTGTCGACTCAAGTTCAAATTGTCCACGAATATGCTGGTGAATTTACACCTAAGACAGACCAATACCACAAACTATCACTGATAGCAGAAATTTAAATTCCCAAACCTAAGAATATGATAAATATAACATCGTTACTGACCTTATAATACCTTTACTAAGTTTGTTCGCAGACATGACTTTAATTTTTAGTACTGCACATGATTACCTCAAATTGATACTGCCTGCACTGCCATTTCTTTCACTGTTTTATAATTGTTGTGCATACTAAGTTTATCATTAAGGAAAATAAAGCACAAATTAAAATCAATAAAAACTATAACCTTTTGATCAATGTTATATGAAAATAAAATAGAAAGTCGGTTACCTTACAGAATCCAAAAAGGAGAGAAAGACTTTAGACGAATCTTTATGAATCAACCTAACATCACTGAGCTACCATTCCCAAAGTAGCTATTGAAATCGTCCCCATCCTATGCATGCATTGCCATTTCTTTCGCCATTTCATATTCGTTGTGCATACTGAGGTTACCATTAAGAAAAATAAAGCGCAATTAAAATCAGTAAAAAGTATAGAGAATATAGTAGAAAGTCAGTTACCGTATCAAATCCAAAAAGGAGAGAAAGACCTTAGACGAATTCTCTTCTATAATGAATTAACCTAACATCACTGAACTATCATTCTCAAAATAGTTGTTGAAATTGTCCCAATCCTAGGAAATGCATTGATTTGTCACTTTCTGAAAATTGTCAATTGATTTAATTTTGAACCTCTTTTCTCTTTTGATTTAGGTTCATGAGGAAGAAACGGTTGAGAAAGTGATGTGGTAAAGTTGCAACCAATTGGGAACGTGGTGGACATGAGAAAGACGATAATACCCTCATTTTATGGTAATTGTGAGGTAACGAAAAGGGTATTTTAGGTAGTTAGAAAAAGACTTCACTTTGACCTGGTTGACCATGTATTTGCTTGACACACACACACACACACACACACATATAAATTTTATGTACATATATATGCCGACTAGGTAAAGTTAGAACGACATACTTGTAGACTTAGTTATCGAGTAAGTATAGAGTGTTCAAGGTGGTATCTTCGTTAAAGGAATCAACAGTGTTGGTATTTAAAGCCAAATTATGACTTCTGTTGTTGTAACCAATTATTAGCTTTAATACGTGGATACGAGTTTTTACCTTTTTAAGATATTCCTGAAAGAGTGCATTTTTGACCAATTTGTAGTTAGGCTTTGCCATTCAGTTATAAATTAACAACACAATTGCATAAGTTAGATTAACAAGAGGAGTGTTTGCACGGTCAAACATCCGTTGGTTCCTTTCAAACCAAAGGTATCAACTAGTGATAGTATAGATAGTATCAAGTAAAATACTATAGCATTTATCATATTGAAATCTAAGTTCATCCCAATAGTAATCATAATTCAAACTAGCGTTGGTCGTGTTAAAGTCAAAATACGAAGAGTATTTACAAGAATTGAATTTGTTTGAGGACAATCATAATATAACCGTATAATGTTTTCTAAGCTTAAATCGCAACAAAAAACAAATGTTTTGTCCAAACAAAAATATTTTTCCTTACGAATTCAATTGTATTTTTTGTGAAGAATTAGCCACATATGTAACTTTGCTTTAGGGGAAGCACTCGCTTTCCAAATTAATTTGAACACTATTTGCTTAGTCCTTGAGAAATTTAAGAAATTATAAACGGACGACGATGAATATTTTTTTTTTTCAACCCCATGTTTTAATGTCACTCTCTTTATGTAAGGAATATAACTCAAGCTTAAAACAAAGTGATACAAATTGAGTTAAGGTAACGCCCTCAAGGATGCGGTTATAAGTAAAAGTCCAAGGAAAATCCTGATCAGATCTAATAAGCTCAGAAATTAAAGCGTTTTTGAATTTACAAGTATCAAAGAGAACCTTAAATTCCACTCTTAAGGGGATAGCAAAAATTCAGCTCTTGTGCCAAAAGGATGCATTGCTACCAGAGTAAACAACATTGTTAATGCCCAGATTAAAACTATTTGAGCATTTTAAAATGGATTTCCAAAGGTATGACATATTGCTGGTACTAGTGGAAATATGATGGATATTATAGGTCCTATTATAAAATTGATTCAAAATCATTTCTTTTCAAATAAATTTTTCATTATTGCTGTTAAATTTCCAAAGTCACTTTCCTAGTAAAGACACATTAAGGTTATGAAGATTTACAATTCCTATGCTCCATTTCTTTTTGGATTTACAATCAATTAACAAGATAGTTAATACTACTGTAGGAGTAGTTTCCACTCCAAAGGAAATTTCTTCTAATTTCATCTATTTTGTCAATTACCCATTTTGAAAAAAGGTAAAACGACATCTAATAAATTGGTAGGACCGATAGGATAGAGTTGATTAGGTTGATTCTTCCAGTTATAGATAGGAATCTATTATCCCAGTTTGACAGCTTTCTATTAATTTTATCGATTATCACTTGTTAGTCTTCCTTTTTTAATTTAATTGGTTTTATCAAGAATCCTAAGTAATCTATAGGGAACTTCATAGTTTTACAATTCATAGCACTGGCTATAAGATTCTCAACCCTATCCACATCATTTAGCACTAAAACAGAGCTTTTGTCGAATTTAATGCATAGTCTTGAGAGTATTTCAAAGCTATATAAAATGAATTTAAGAGCTGTAATGCGGCTAGGCAAGTAAGTTGTAAAAAGCATAATATCACCAACGAACTGGAGAACAGAAAGATCGTCATTCGTTACCAATGTTATCCAGAACCCCATTTGAAACTGATAGTTTGATAATCCTAAAGAAAAACCTCAGCCGCTAAGTTGAATGGAAGGGGCAACAAAGGGTTGTCTTGTCTAAGACCGCGCTATGATTGGATTTTAATTACTGGGATACCGTTTACCATTATAGTCTAATTACCAGTTTTAATAAGGTCATAATCCAATTGATCCATCTAGAACCGAAGCCCCTAGACAAGAGTACATCATTAAGAAAAAACCAATCGATTGAATAAAACGCTTTAACAAAGTCAGTTTCTAGGAGAGCACAAGTGATATTATTTTTGCAACAATACTTCATTGATTTTTGAACTATTGCAACCCCATCTGTGATATTTCTGCCCTTAATAAAAGTAGATTGAGTGATGTCGATTAGTTTGTTCATTTTTGTGCTTAGCTCATTTGCTAGAACCTTTGAAATAATTTTAAAAGAATAATTTATTAATGAAATAGGCCTAAAAACCTTGAGCTCTATTGCTTCACCTTTCTTGTGAAATAGGACTACATTAGCAAAGCTGAATCTTCTTACTTGTATACTATCATTGTAAAACTCGTCGAACATTTCAATTAAGTCAAATTTTAAAACATGCCAAAATTTTTTGTTAAACAAAATAGGGAAAGCATCCGGTCCTACCGATCTAGGCATATCACCGATGGTCCTAAAGATTTTATTTTTCGAGAACGGACTATCTACATCATCTAAGGCAATCCTAGTATTTACAGGGTATAAATCATTCCACCTAGCTTTAATTATGTGTCCTCTATTGGATCCAAAAATGTTTTTGTAGTAGTCAGTGAAGGCGCTATTAAGTTCATGTCAATCAGAAATTTCCACATTGTTAATAACTAAGGAGTTAATAGTGTTACTGTGCTTATGACTGTTGGCTACTTTATGGAAAAAAATGATATTCTTATCTTCCTTGTTCATCCATTTGATTCTAGACATTTGCTTCCACATAATTTCCCCTTGTTTAGTGACTTTTTCCAGTTCTTCCTTAAGGCTAGAGAGAATTTTTTTGCTCGGGTATGTTCAAGTTTCTTATTTCTTCCAATTTATTTAACTTTAAAATTTCAGAGAGTAGGTTTTCATTTTTATATTTAATGCTGGCCAAATCATCCTTATTTCATTTTCTAAGAAATATTCTTAGGTCCCTGAATTTACTTACAAAAACTTTAGTGATGTTTTCGAAATATTTGATGTTATCGTAGCTCATAGATAACCTTTTATTGGTGATTAAATCTATAAATTACTTTCTAAAAACTACATCTTTCCAAATAAATGTTGTGTATGAGGCGTTGGCTTTCACAAAAAAAGAATAATTGGCCAGTGATACGAAAACATGGTAGGAAGGCCTTTAACACAGAGCGCATTTGACACGAAGCGTCGGGAACCGGTCTTTCATTTCCTCACTGATGAAGAAACGATCGAGGAGCGCCATCGAAGAGGATTACCTTGAGTTTGGCCAAGTAAACTGTCTATTATTAAGTGGTAATTCAATCAAATTACCATTAATAATAAACTGATCAAGTTCTTCCAGGTCAGAGATGTCACCTTCTCTTTGTGAGCGTTCACCTAAAAACCTAGTCACATTAAATTCTTCCCTACTATTCATGGTTCGATGGAACGGGATCTAAAGTCCAGGCATTCGATCGAAAGTGTTCTTCTATTAATCTTACTATGGGGCCTTAAACATTTGAGACGTTTAAAATAGAGTTATCTCTTAAATCCATGAAAATAAGATGCATCGAGTAAATGTTCGAGATAATTTGTAATAATTTAACAAACCTATGCTTCCAACTCACCATAAAACCTCCCGAACTACCGCTAGCAGGAAGGATGCCCAATTACTAAGATAAAAACACCCTAGACTCCTATAGAAATGGTAGTCGGGACATTCAATTTTAGTTTCTTACAAAAGTGCTATATCAAAATGCAATTATCCTTAAGGAGATATCTAATTTTGATGCACTTGTCTGGATCGTGCAGACCGCTAACGTTCCAACTAATAAATATTATGATCTAAGAGTTTTAGCCCTCTTAAGTTCCTTATTTTTAATAAATTCAAAATTGGATCGATCTATATCAAAGGAAATATCGGTCCTCCTAGCGAACTCTAACATAGTAGAAGTAGATAAATCATTTAATACAACAGGACAGTAAGCGGTGCCTACGAGATCAACCAAACCTGAACTAGAGCCTGCAGCTCTAGTAGTCAATGAGGCCCCGTGCAGACGAGCACTCCTCTTGATCGAACCACCAGCTTGAATTTATCTTTTCCTATGAGAGCGTTTTGAGGCATCTAAGGCAATCTCCAAAGAGACCGCGGTAAGCTAATCCAACATTGCAACCTCTGAATAGAGCTCTGATCTGAGCATACCTGCCATAGATGACATCTAGCCTTCTAGCAGCACAGTAGTAGCATGTTCACGTTTGTTTGCATCACCGAACATAATAATGTCAGTGCATGCCCCTTGAGAAGAGCCTACAACAAACATTCCCATTGCACCCTTATTCAGATCAGAACATTCATCCCTCTTGCCAGAAGTACTAACCGAATCAGAATGAGCACAAACTGGAGATAAACGGTCTGCCGTATCAAAACTAGACACTTCCACTGAATAGGCACCCTCTCTTTCAACCACAGCACTCTCCCCTACTGCGTTGAGCACTTAGAATGATCACCAACAACTACAACATCATAAACATTATTCACTACATTCACACAAACTACTGCGTTGACATTATCATCCCCATTTGTGTTAACCTGGTTAGCCCATATTTCATCACAAGAATTAACGCATAATGCTATATCATAATTAGGAGCAATATCTGAGGTGTGCACTCCATCACTTGAATTAACCTAAAGCCTATCACAAGGAATATCACACACAACTCTGCTGTTATCAAAAATCTTGTCCACATTGTTCTCTCCATCACAATAATTTTCCATCTTTGCATCATGAATATCATTCACTCCTTCATAAGAATTAGCAGTGCCCAAATTATTCATCCCTAAGTCACAATTATTTTCTTAGATTTTAATCCCATTGTTAGCTTCATGAAGCATAATTGAGCCATCAATGCACACCGCGGGACATTCTGATCGAGTAGCCAGACCTCCACTATCACCTAACACCCTGATACCCGTTACCACTTCAAAGGCCATGCCCCGACAACTTGCATTGTTAACCTCAGTAAATTCCAAGCCCATACTAACTACTGCTGATCCAAACAGAGTTGAAACATTTTCATTTAAATTTGCCTTAACAACATTTGCTCCAATATCATCAGACTCAAGATTTGGTCGCACAAAGCATCAAACACGTTGTGTGTTTGGAAAGCTTTTCGAGGTTCTCTGTTTGCTTATGTGCTTGCTAGCAGGCATGAAGGAATGTCTTGGTTTGTCACTTGCACCGCTAGTTACCAGGGAAACAACTGAATTTGTGACAAAAAGAGAATCGGGCTCCAAAATTGTTATAGGGTCGCTAGGCAACATTACAGACCGATGATAGACCGCCACGTTCGGATCCGAGATCAAAGCGTCTGTAGCCAAAGGCAGAGAATAGTCTGAAGTTGAAAGAAGCCCTAAGCTTTCGTCGAAGGACTGTTTTCTGTAACGAAGAGGGACAGCCGCTAGTTTCTTGTGATTGTTGTTTGTTGAGGAGGCATTTGCCTTGGGGCAGAAGCAAAGGCATTAAATGCGACCAACAAAGCCTCCATTTTTTGGAAAAACAGTCATGCTGTCAAAGGAGGAAGGGATGAATTTAAATGGGCATGTAGTTGTAGAAATTCGATAAGGAAATCCAACTACAGGTCTCTAACGATTTTGGGTGCAGCCAACGATGAAGTGCTAGGGCTAGACGAAAAACTGTGGCCTCTATTAATGGGTGGCGATGAAGCCTGACTGTTGATACGCAAGGCACAGCTGAATTGCTTATAACCTAGCCTACCACAGTAGAAACGATGAATTGGGTCTCGGCACGCCACTGCGAGGGGGACTGAAGCACCACACCTGAAGCAAATTGTTTGACGAGCTTGTGGTCGGAGTCAGGGTTGTATAGATGCTGTCGATTTCTGATTAATGGATAGGGTAGTTTGTTGATGACCCATCGTTAGGACTTCAGCATAGGTTTGATGTGGAAGTATTTTTGAAGAATTAAAAGGGAAAGAGAAGTTTGGGAGGTTATCAGTGGAGAAGGGGTTGTAAAATGGAGAAGGAGACGAAGAGTAATGGTAAAAAGCAGTCAGTCCGAACTTTGTTAGTATATATATGGATTGGGTTATGTCTAAGGGGTCGTTCTCAATCGCTTTTTGTTCCGTTACTATTGGAGCGTGTAAGCACCTGAAGCCCCAACTTTCTATTCTCCATTCCCCGCTCCGTTTGTTGAACATTCGAAGAAGGTACGTTGGCGTCTGATGCGTTAAATGCTAATGTACTTTCACCCTACATGCATTAAAATTGTCTCCTCCCCCTTTATCTCCTTTACACCATTCTTCTCATCTCTTCTCCTCTCTACTTACATATTTTCTCATATACCAAGAATGTCTGGTTCAGAAACATATTCCGCCTATGAAGATGTATAGAATTTAGTCGTTATATCAGTGTACCTACATAGAAGAAGAAGCGATATCATCTGAATTCACATGTTAGACTATACTAGTTTAATGTGGGTGGACGACATAATAAATGAGCATCAAGAACATTGTCAATGAAACTTTTGAATGAAAAAACTATGTTTTCTCTTGTTATGCGAGAGCTTGCAAAATTATGATATGGCTACAACGGAGAAAATAGTATCAGAGAAGTGGTTGTCATATTCGTATGAATCATAGCTGCAGCATTCGCAAATCGACGAATGAGCGAAAGATTTCAAAGGTCGGGTAGCATAATTTCAGTTTGTTTTCATGCCGTTTTAAAGCTGTACAATTACTTGCTAAAGATATTATGAAGTCAAATGATCCTCAGTTTAATATTGTTCCAGATCATATTAGAACTTTAAACGTGTACTAGCCATATGTTAGAAAGTGTGTTGGTGCTATAGATGACGCATATAATGGCACATTTGTAACCAAAAAGGTGTATTTGTAACGAATGTAGTCGTTACAAATGAAATTTATAACAGATATAGTCGTGAGCGGTACATGCGTGAGATATGTCGTTACAAATATTTATAACGGCCTCTACCCGTTATTAGATATATCACTTACCAATGGACTTTGTCGTTAGAAATCTAAATTTTTGTAATGAAAAAGTTTGTTATTAGTTGCACCGATTTGTAACGGGTATTTTCCGTTACTTAGTTTCCCCTTTCATGGTAGAAGATGGGGTTGTCATTCAAAATTATCACGACCTTGTCTGTTACAAATTTCATCATTAGTAACGCACTTGTTCGTTACAAATTTCATCAATAGTAACGACTATGCTCGTTATAAATTTCGTCTTTAGTAACGAATATGTTCGTTACAGCTACCAAACCATGTAGAGCTGCATTTTTGCTAGCATTTACGCTACAGAATTGTCTATTATAATACAGTAGGTACATACATATCAAAAATTACAGAATTTCGATGACAGTAAGCAATTACGCATCCAAACATACAACTTAAATTGCACAAATATTTGACAAAAAATTAAAGGAAGATTCGAAATTTCACAAGTTCATCATACATAACTAAAGAGTATGAAATCAAAATATTACAAGTTCTAACATTACTTCAAAATAAATTCTCAATCCTACAAACAACGAACACGACAGACAAAGCCTTGTCAGCAAAAGGTCCAACTGCTGACTCGCCAGAGAGCATTAATGCGTCTGCATATTGCCTAACTGCTTCGGATACATCACCTACCTTTCAGTACAGAAAGAAAAGAAGAGGAAATAAACATTAAAAATCTCAATCAGATAGAATAAATCAGACATTACGTTCTGATTCTAATATACATGATCAAGGCCGGTTCTAGCCTTTTTGACTACCAAAGTGTATATTGTACCATAGATAAAGTGAGGCATTTCTAACAACATAAATGCAATAAACCTTCTAAAAAAATGATAACAATTTTCATATTGCATATAAAAATTTATAGAACGAAGTCATCAAGGGGAGGAAGTTCAATCATTAAAGCAGTAGAATTTTGCTATCAAGCGCAAAGGATCTTGCGTACATCTAGTGGTATATGATTTGTTTGAGGGCCTCTTTGTTTTGAGATCCAAAGCGATGACCTAAGCTGGTTTGGGCCAAAACAGGTCCTATACAAACATATTATTGAGCTATATGAATCCCTACCCGTGATACTGAATTTTATATTTACTACCGGTACAAGTGGTGGTGTGGTACATGTCATGGGTTTTTGTATCAGTGGTACAGACAAGTGTCTTTAACAATGTTGCAGATATGATAACAAACTATAACATTGTTTTTGTAAATTATTTACCTCAGCGCGTGTAGGAGTTGGAAATTCGACCATGGACTGAAGAAGCTGAGAAGCCACAATTACTGGCTTGTTCAACTACCTACACATGCGTATTATTTTCTCCTGGACATCTGGAATATGTTCTAGTGGAACATAAACTCCAAGATCACCACGTGCCACCATGACTCCATCAGATGCCTCTATTATCGCTTCTAGATTCTCGAGCGATTCCTTGCTTTCGATTTTAGATATGACTTTGATAAACCTGTGGATTTGATTCACATTGCAAATTAAGCTGAATAGGTCTAAAATGATGCATGAAAAAAAAGGCAACTATCATCTTACTCTTTGTTTCTTCTGGAAGGATAGCTCTTCAAATGCTTTATATCATTAGCATCATTTACAAATGAGAGAACGATAAAATCGATTCCCTTTGATATTCCAAATTCAATACCAATCCATCCCTACATGTAATTTCTTATTCAATATACTGAATGTGGATCTTTTGCGCCGGGTAGAGCCATAGGGGCCGCTGAACCATGCTGCGTTGCGTTACATACCCCCGTGTCCGCGAACATGTTATGATAATTCTATTAAATTTTTGTATGTGGAATTGTTCTTTATTCAATCCTCACCACCTACCGTTGTCAAGTTAGACCAAAATATCTTCATTTCGGCAAACACATGCTCAAGCGTTGTCATGGAAAAAAACATAAGACACCACACTATGAAACTCATCCTCACTCTTATACCTTAACAAATTGCTCAGCAGTAATCGGCTCTAGTGTATTTAAGTGTCATTTAAGAACATAAACGAGATAAAAGAATAACATGCCAAGAATTATAATGAACAGTAATACTAATAGATTCAGATTCTTTTAATCCTTTTATAAATATTTACTAACCATTTGATTTCGTACAAGATTCTCTGATCTCACCCTGTTCATTAGTCTTCACATCAATGCCAACAAGCTTAATAAATGACTCAGGCCATTTTGCAAAAAAACCACTCTGATCTGAAGAAAACCCCTCAACCATTATTCTACTTCTCTCATCGCTAAAAAGAACTGAATCTGATCTGAATAAACCTTTTCCATTCATTAAATTTTGATAATACTGGTTATCAAATACATTAGCAGTCACCGGATCATTGTTAACTGTAGTATTACTATCTGCATTTGCTGGGCAAATTTTCATTAGCTCATTTGCAAAATCTTTGTCCATTTCAGTGTCTATAGGTTCAAGGTTTCCTTCTTTATCTAGCTGAAACCGTTCAATGAATGAGTTGCAGTGAGATTTTCCAATTGTATGGGCTCCTACAAATTTCTAACACATCAGTTATATAACCTAGAATTAGTTACCAAGAGTTTATTCATGTTCCTATTGAGTGTGCATATGTATGTATATGTATGGTAAGTTACCTGAAAGGATGACTAAGTCGCTAAATGATAAACCTTTGGATGAGAATATACGATTCATTTCCTCCTCAAAAAACTTTTACCCAATGCAATTAGTAAATGTACTATATCTTGAAATCTACTATAGATTCATTTAATTGAAATTGATTAGGTAACTGGAGATTTTGGTCTGTTTGACTTTACTATTACCCTCATGTGTACCTTGCAGTGTTCTCCCTATTTCATATGCATACTTACAAATAAACACTGTATTGAATTCATTCTTATCTAATGAACAAAACAAAATATTCATGCCTTTAGAGTTACTTTGTGCAATGCTTTTTGGTCAGCAGTCCATTGTAAAAAGTTTATCTAGGGCTCGGTGTACTCATTCTGTGTGACGTTTCAAATATCTAGACCAGTTGACTGTAATAGATTTTCATTCTACATGACCAATATGTGTAATTACTACCATTAGAAAATAAAGATCCAGCAGTAGATTGTTCTTCGATAAAGATGTTACTGACAAGTGAACTAACAGTGTTGTTAGCCATTTAAACTTTTCAAAAATAAAATTATGAATACTTCAAAAACCAATGCTCTGGTTTCTAGTGTGTGGAAGTAAGGTCTTAAGGCTAATTTAACACTAGAGAGGAGAGGGGGGTGAATAGTGTTTGCTAACTTTTATGAACCTTTTTGAATTATTTTATTATTATAGTTTTAAAATGCAAATTGACAATCACAAATGCAAACACGAATAGATATAGATGTAGTAAAGTAAAAAAGCAAAAAGTTGGAGAGACCACACCAGGATTTTTATACTAGTTCGGTGTTACCTTACATCTAGTCCCGTGCAGTTATTTGTACATATATTTTTTCAAATATCAAAGTCAATACAATCTCGATTTCAAGGCTACAAAACTCACCCTTCAGATTTTCTGAGCTTTAGGTACATCACTAGATTTGGACAGAACACCAGCACACCTACTTGGATTCAAATGGGACACCAAGCACACCCACTTGATTCAGACAGGACATAAGCATACCCATATGGACTTCAAGTACATCAAGCATACCGAAGAGTATATGAGTATGATTTGATAGAGTAAAAAAATCAATTTCTTGGTCCTAAGTACAAATGATCCTATAAATTCTTGAATAGCACTTTGATCTTGATTTGAGTGAGATAGATGAGATAAATCAGAGAGTAAACAATAAAGAATTAAATCAATAGAATTTGAATTTGATTCCGATTGAATTAAGAAGATTTCGAGTAGAATTTCTTTTAGAAATCAAGAGGGTGAAGGAGAAGAGAAAATATGAGAAAGTAGTTTACAAAAATTCATTTGGAAAATCCCTATTTATAGAGAAACAACAGTCATGTCCATTCTTAAAGAGATCACAAAAGGATACTTTCATTTAAATTTGAGTTTTGAAATTTCCGGCCTATTTGTCGACAAACATATGAGAATATGTCAAAATATCTTTTCTAAATTTGAAAAATCATAAATAAAAATTGTTTTGAAAATACTAAGTTTTGTAAAATATTTTGATACTTTATAAATCATTTAAACATAGTTTGTACACATATTAATCATAATAAAACTTAAGAAAACTTTAAAAAAATTATTTTACAATATTTTAATATAAAGGATTTAAATATATACAAAAAATAATATAGGAAAATAGGTACAAGGAAAAAAAAATTAAAAAAATTAAGCTAAAGGACAGCAGGTATTTTTTTAGGCCGAAGGATAATACTAGTTTTTTATAGTGTAAAACTGAATATAATGCCTAAAAATAAAACTAACATTATTCCTTCGACCTAAATTATAACTAACATTTGTCCTTCAACCTAAAAATAAAACTTGATGTGCTTAAGCCTATTTTTTTTTCAAAGTTTGTCATTTTCCCTAACTGCCCCAATATTATATATATATATATATATATATATATATATATAAAGTATATGTGAATATATATTAAAATCAAAGTATTAATGAATGTCAAAAATATATTTTTGAATAACATGTCGTTAGAAAAAATATAGAACTAATACTATATCTAAATATAATAAATTAAAAGCATATTGAAATATAAAATGCTTAAAAACTTAGTTACTCAAAATATAATAAACTTGTTAAAAAATAAGTTTAAAAATCATTAAAAAACAATTTTAAAAAGATGTTTGAAAAATCATTTTGAAAACATAGATTCTTAAAATTCATTTTTGTAAACCAGTATATTTGAAAATCATTTAAAATTAGAGAATAAGTTCTTTCTAAAAACCTTTCTGAAAAAATGAAGAGAGATCAAAGAAGTGCTACCTGGGTTTTAACAAAATAATCTATGACTCTAACTTTTCTTGAAATCTTGAATTTTCAATACTCATGAGTTTTCAATCTCTAGCTCTTGAATCTCTATATCAGCCTCTTGAATTTGCTCCTGATACTGTACATTCTTCTTAATCAATACATGTCTAATATCCTGCACTATACACTATATTTATCTTGATAAAAACATCAGTATCTATATTTTATATAATGTCATATGGTTGTTGTCATCAAAATCAATGCCTAAGGTATTGACAACTCATACTACGACAAAATGGAGCTTTCATAGCGTTTAGAAAACGCTATTATACCTACCATAGCGTTTCAGTGAACGTTGTGGAACAACATGCTATGGTAGACCTTCAGCTTACATAGCAGAAACAAAAGCGCTGTGAAAATGTATTTTCTACGGCGTTTTTCTTCTATTATTAAACTAAAATGCTATAGGAAATATTATCCAGTAGTTGATTTCTATAGCGTTTGTTGGGCATATTTTATAGCGTTAAGGTGATATTTCAATAGCGTTTCTTATCATAATTGTATAGCGTTTCTTTTCTATTTCCATAGCATTTCTTATCATGTTTGTATAACGTTTCATTTCTGTTTCCATAGTTTCATATCATACTTGTATAGCGTTTCATTCATGTTTCTATAGCATTTATGAAGTTATAGTATAGCGTATGCATAATTATTAAATCTCATACACAGTTTCCATAGCATTTATTAATCGACAGCGTTTATTTAACGTTATTCCATGTGATATTAATTTATAGAATTTACCAATCTCAATTTCAGCCTTTTATTATATATATATATATGTGTGTGTGTGTGTGTACAATACATTTTCTCATTTCTTATCGCAGACAACATATACGTTGAATTGCAGCATAATATTTCATACAGATCACTCAAACAACTTCACATATTCAAACTAAGCATTTTATACATATCATTAAAACAACTTTTCACATATTCAAACTTAGTATTTCATAGATATCGATATACCATCTTTTTCGTGTCCATACATGATATTTCATACATATCAACAAGTTACTTCTCAAACACAGATAATAATACAATTACTGTCTTAGCTAAAATATTATGAAAGATGATGCATGACTTCAAATATTGCTAGTGTCCTTTAGCTTCATGAAAGAAGGCACTCCATCAAAACTGTGACAATAACAACGCCTGCACACAGATAATAATAAACATTAATAATGTCAGTGTCATCACAGTGTAATGTGGTAAGATGAAAACTGAAGTAAGATGAAGTAATGAGCAATGCACTGAGATGAAGTAAGATGTTAACCGAAGTAAGATGAACTAACAACACTAAAGAATTCATCTGTCCCAATGCAGGCATCAACAAATTTTTCTTTGTATACACCATCACCTATTGCAACCATCACTTTTCCCTTAATAACTCACAAAACAACAGGTCAAGCACGTATAAATAAGAAAAAGGCAGGGCTATGCTATGTATACAGGCATGCATTACAGATTCAAGAAATATGGAATAAGACCTGTTTCAGTAAATCTTCTCTTGATCCAAATTATATCTTATTTTATTTTATTAAAAAAAGTTCTTCAAGAGTACAAGTTTGCAGCTGATCAAGAAACAGTCGATTCTTTGAACTCTTGTTATACGAATAGCAATGAGGACAAAATAACAAGAATAACAAGCTATTTTAATCAGTAAACTACCTTAGTAATGAGGTTAAAATCCATTCACTCATCGTTTTCTAAAAATTATACCAACACAATATACTTTACACTAACCTTGTCCTACCATTAAACAATATTACAATAAACCAACATAAACATCAAAGACCAGCGGTTGACTGAAGTGGTGATTCTTGTAGATGTTAAGCAAGAAAACTTGATGGAAAATGGTAATGATGGTAAAATTCTGAAAATCAGGACCCTTGAAAGGACTGTAATTGAACTCACCTACGAATTTCAATAAGGCTATTTGTTAGTTCATAGCTGTATGAATAATAGAAATACAATCGAGATGCCAAAACATCAAAGGTTATTCTATTTAGATTCTTGAGGCGAGCAATACTTGCAGAAGAACAAGCTTTTGCCTATTGAAATACAAGAAAAACTTTAATTGTTAAGGCTATAACTAGTTATAAGATTAAATAATAAGACTCTGTTAACTATATTTTGGTTCTTCTATAGATTAAACTAGAGATAGAAACCAAACAAAGCTCATTCAACATCCTTGAAGCTTAAAGATTCTAGAAAAAAAAATACATATGGCTTCCTTTAGGTGTATATAATTTCTTATTCAATACAAACACATATAGATTCTTAAGATACATTCATTAACATTAATGTTCATGTTTGCATTTGTTCATCCTAATTAGTCAATATAGAGAACTTCAAACAAAAAAGGGGGGAAACATAACTCTTTATTCAATTTGTTACTCCTCAACAAATACTTCCTATTCAATTTAATATTTGCATGTACATTAAAGGCGTCAACCTTGATTTTATCATAAAATATAATTCGTTTGAACAATTAAGCTAAACCAAGCGTAAAAGCATAAAAATTTAGTGCACCCTTCATTACATAATCATGTAAATGTAGAATATTTTTTAGGCCTTTTCAATAATAATTTTATATGCGATCTGGTGTTACGTAAGTAATGTCTACTTATGAAACCAATTTATCCTAGCATGACTAATCTTAATACAAAGCATTGCAAAATATAATAGGCCATGACCCTTCTTATAATAATAGACTGAAAGTCGTTTTTCTTAGATAACTAATGATAGTTGTTGTAATAAATGATCAAACTGACAACGCCAATGTCTGTTAACTTTAAATAGTAATATAGTAATAAAGAAACAAATTTCCTTAATTTCACTTCAAACTTCTCTCACTACTTATCTCCAACTTGTATCATTTTCTACCAGGATATGCCTTTCTGGTAGCTCATCTTCGCAGTAAGATGTTGCCAACTATAAGTTCATTGCACTTAAATCCTGTTATATATTTAAAATATTCCTATGAAAATCATATGATTTGATTTCTATACAATGAGATAACTTCAAACTTTTGAACTGCCAAGAAAATACCCAATAGAAAAAGAAATAGGTTTAAAGAAAATATCCATAAGATGAAGCAAGGAGTTTAAAGGAAATACCTAAAATAGCAGAGAACAAAACTAGGGTTTGGCCAATTGAGATTTGAACAGTTGCGATCAATTGAAGATGAGGAAGCTAGGGCGTGAAACTTGGAATGGAATTCACATTTATGCGAGTTACGATCTACCATGAGTTAAGATAATTGAAATCCAGGGGCGTGAAACTTGGGAGTTGGGAGAGGAAGATCGGTGGGAAGTGGAACTTTGGGAGGTAAACAGAATAAAATGAAACGAAAAGAAGTCACGATTTGTATTATACAGTTTTTTATTTCTTGGTCTAAAGTGAAATGCATAGCGTTTAAGTCAATTTTAATACTAATTTGCGCCAATAAGGGGAAAGTAATAACGTTTAGTATTTATATGTTTTTTATTCCATACGGGGTTAATAGTACCAATGGCGGATACGTTATGAATGAGTGCTATTAATAGGCTATTTTCTTATAGTGTCCTTTCCCGTTCAGTCAACTTCTCTGCTCAAATCCTCCACTCAGATTCTCCACTAAAATGCCCTATTACTATTCATCGAGAAGACACCCTAAATTCAAAGTTTGTCATCAAATTTATGGCTAGAGGGGTTACAGATCGTAGATCCATTGTAACAAGCCTGCTTTTTACGCCATAATTATACGTAAATTTAATTAAAATACAATTATTTGAATTCGAGATTTTATTGATTTATAGTTTGAAATAAATTTTTAGTTAATTAAATTATATTTAATAAAAGGTATTTGATTTAATAAATTAAATTGATTTAATAAATTCTTTTTAAATAATATTAAAATTAAATAAATTGTTTTTATTGAATATAAATATATTAAAAGTGTAAATAATGGTTATGTGATCAAAATAGTAGAAATTAGTAAGCGAGCATCGAAATGAAGGAAATTGTACAGTTATTGAAATATATCTAGTATAGTTAAATGCAAATTAATTTAAACTGGATTGAAGTATATTTATAAATAAATATCAAGAATTTAAATGGAAAATGAAGTAAAAACTACGCTGAATTGGAATTTAAATAGAATTGAAAAAATGCCCAAAGTAACAAGGCACAAGGACATTTAAATTTAGCATTTTCTATCCTATTCTAGTATTCTTCCTAGCTTCCCTTTAAACTCAACCCAAACCCAATCTATCCTAACCCTAGCCCCAAAATAGGAAACGCGAACAAGGAAAAAGGAAAAAAAAGGTTTAGAATCACATACGATCGAAGTCGCTCGATCGATTGAGATGATGGGAGCAACGACTTGCCGCCTATGCATAGATGACCCATCAGCGATGTGGGGGAGGTGGCGTGCGAGTGATGCGTGGGACCTGGTGAGTCGCAATTTACAGTCGCGACCGGGAGGAAGACTTGCGATCGATGGGAGCGATTGACGGTGGCTTGAGACGAGGTCGTGCGACCTGTGGAGGCCGTGACCCTCGCGACTGGCATGATGATCGAAGCGAGAAAGGGATTGTGGTGTGCCATAGGCGGGCTGGATGTGCTGGAAATGGCGATGACTTCGAGTAGTGAGGAGATGCTTGTCTGTGATTGCCTTCCTGCATCTTTTATCAGCAGTAAGATGGCCTTAGCAGCAACAAGGTGGGGAATCGACTAGTGATAAAGCGAAGCAACGAAATGGTGATGAAGAGACAGGCGAAGGTTTTAAGTATTGGTTCTGCAATGTGAGTTTTTATACTCACACTATACATATGTCTCTATCGTTGTGCAAAATATATATGTTTATCTTGTTAATTGCTTGCATTGATTAGATGAATAAATTGATTGGTACATTGATTTACATTGAAGTGGTTTATTTGTATTGCAAATCCTTGATTGCGTATTGTTTGGAAAGTTGGTTGATTGTTATCATTGATTCGATGTGTCAATTTGCAAATGGAACTTTGTCTGGTTGCAAATTGAACATTATACATTGGAATATTGATTTATGTGTTTTTCTTTATATAGATTTTTTATTCATTTTTCAGGTTTAAATTATTTTGAAAAGTTTTGGAAAATTATTTTAAGGAATTGTTAAAGGCATGCTATAAATAACTTATTAATTTATTCAATTAACTATTTTATACTTATTACAAATATAATATAATTTGAAATATAAATATAAATATAGTTCTCTTTTGGTTATAAAACCATTTCTAAGTCAATATTATAATATATTATAAGTTTGAAATTGTTAAAAGGTAAAATAAAATATAAATTCTATTTTATAAAAATATATTATGGAGATAATAATAGTATATTTAGTGATTCCTATTATAAAGATTTTTTAAATATTATTAAAAGAGTTTACGAACATTGAAAAAATACAGAACTCTTTTATAAAATAATTAAATGATTTTGGATATATTTTATATAAATAAAATATCATTTCAAGTTATGAGAATTTCGGAAACGGTATTATTTAAAGGATAGATGTTTAATTCTAATTAGTTTAATATAAAGTGAAGAATTTGAAGTATATTCTATTTTTATTTGTAATTTTAAAATAGAATTTTATTATGGTAATTTAATTAATTGGCTTTAGCGTACTTTTTTGATTTCTATTTCTTTTCATATCGAATTGGATAGTGTGTATGATTCACATTGATATTGATTTGTGTTAAATTTTAAGATGATACATTGATGACATCCTTCTATTTGATTTGTGAGATTTCATTTCTATGTGACGAGAAATTTGAATAAACGGTTTTGTGGTACCATTTGTTCTGGGACTTTCGGTAACACTTTTTCGGTTATTCATCGGACTTCTCATATAGAGATATATAGTATGGATTGGGTGTAGTTTATGGACATTGAATAATTATTTGAGTAACATGCGGTGATATAGGACGCCGTTATGTTATTTGTTTGATTATTCATTGTATGTAAATGTCATTCAAACAGGGTTTAGACTCATGTGTATATGCGATACTGGTGAGCAGTATCATATTGTTAGATGTTGGCTTATGATAGCCGCATGTCGGCTTACTATTAGAGATATGCATAGCTATATGGTATAATTACTATATGACCATCCACATTGTGTCCAATTTCCTTTATTTTTGGAAGTTTTACCAGATTAGCCAGTATTCACCCTAGCAGCCTAATCGTGGTGTCACACCCAGATTCGCAACACCGTAGTCATATGTCCCTTAGATGTGCATCGCAGTGTTGGTAGTAGTACATGGGTTGTTGCCGATAGCCCCTTGTGTCACTTAGGCTAGCAGTTTGTTACCATGAAGGGAAAAGCAGAATCGTGACTGGGGCTACGCGTAGACGAGCCACTAGTGGATGAGGTCACAATGTCAATCGAGGTAACTGAAGACAATAGGAATAGATGATTGCTTTGTGGTGGGCATGTAGACCTGGGTTCATGAAGTAGGCTTGCGGTAGGTGGTTATCAGTCTCTCTATCTGGTTCAGGGTATATGAGTGTAGTAGATTAGCATATACCTTGAAGACTACAGGAATAGATGGTTACTCTATGGTTGGAGAGTAGACCTATGTTCCTAGTGTAGGCTTGTGGTAGGCAGTTGTCAGTCTCCTTTTAGATTTATAGTATATGTGTGTATGTAGTGGATTGACATATATGTTTTTTTTCTTATAATGAGTTGAGTAGCCGAGAGACTTGTTAAGTCTAAAGTGTAGCCAATTCCCGTATATCCATACTCTTGGATGATTTGGTATTTTTGAGATAACTTTACATTATTACTGGTGCTTTGGTCTGTGGATGATTTATATTGATGATTTGTAAGATGTTGGGTATGGTTTAGATGATTTGATAGGCTATCTTATATTTTATATAAGTCGATTTTGATGATGCTTTTTCTAATATGGGTAATTCATCCATTTGACATTGATTTTGTGATTTCTAAGTGGCATCCTTTCTATGGGTGATGACACCTTATTATGTGGATTATAGCGGCTGTTATCTTAAGATATTTGAACTTATTAGCGTCTTTGTTATTATTAATAATAAATCTTTCACTGATGTTACATATTTTATATTCCCTATCATTATAAACATAGTCTGACCCATGTGTTGTTCATAATACTCGGGTCAGTCTGGGACATTTCAGGTACATGGATGTTGAGACCGGGTTGTGTTGTTTGGGCATAAAAGAGATTAGTTATTCAGTATTGTTGTAGATTACTTTGTATTATATAGACTTATGTATGTATAATACCTAGTAATGTATATTATACTTTGTATAATGTATACTATATATTATCGCTGAGATTAATTCTGTGATTTCTGTTAGTTACTGTATATTGTTCCCTCCTTGAAGCACACATGCTTATTGCTTTGTGTTGACACTGTATACGTTTGTTGGTGAGTTATATTCGCTATTTTAATACGTACCAGTGTTTGCCCAAGTGAATAATCACGTGTGTTCCCCATACAGCCTCATTCTCTATATTATTTGATAGTATCACTCAGCAATACTCTTGGATAGTATGAGTATAAAGGTGAGGTGTTACATTTGGTTTCATAGCAGGTTTAGAACAATACAGAGTATAAGGGACGCGAGTCTAGACTTTAGATAAGACTTAGGGTCCCTATCCTCATGGGTGTGTTGGTTAGATATATTTTAAAAGTGATAATAGGAGTATACGATGATTACTAGGGTAATCATCTGGGACGTACTTGTTATTTTTCCTACAATATATATATCCGTGTGTGTGTGTATGCGCACGCGTGTGTACAGGGCCGGCCAAGGGTATTCAATGCCTTAGACGAGTTTTATTTTTTCATTTTTTGCCTCACTTCTTAAAAAAACTACAATAATTTTAAATGTAAAAATAAAATGAATATTTTTTCATATATTAAACAATGATCACAAAATATTGGTCAATTAAGTCACCCAAAGTACACATCAAAATCTGAATGATAGCATGATATTATAACACACTAATACAATTAATGGAAATAATCCCTTCTTGCATTTTTTGAAGCAAACTCATATATTATCTCTACATAGTTAAGCATACCAAAGTACTCATTTTCATTTAAAATCATGACTAGTTCACTTAATCTTTCTTATGACATGATGGTCCGAAGATATGTTTTAAGTTTTGAAAAACTTCTTTCCGCCAAAACGACTATTGCCGAAACAGTCAATAAAATTCGGTAAGCAACACAAACATTTGAAAATCCACTTACAACCCAATAAGACCTCAAAAAATTTAAAATATCAATTGATTTAGTTACTTTTGGTGGTAGAATCCTTTTTAATTATCGAAGCTCATGGAATAGTTCTTTATCACAAATATCTTGCTCTTTGTTGTGTTCTAAAAAATCTTCTAATTTCATGCAATGGTTCTTCAACTCGCCATCATCCGTAGTTTTCAACAACAAACCAAAAGTTCCTTCATAAAGCTTAAATTGCTCAAAATTTTAATTCATTTACAAAAAGAATAAAATCAATGTTATTCATTTTCAAAAATTCAATTCATTCACAAAGAGAATAAAATCAATGCAATTATATTTAATCCAATCACAATTTAATTCATTCAAAAAATGAAATCAATGTCAAAATTTAATTATATGTGTCTATTTTGTACATTAAATTAACTTATAAAATTACTTGAAAGTGAAGTTTACTATTGCTCATAACACACAACTAAGTTTTTGCCTTTTTAGGATCTAGCATATTTTGTGTAGCAAAAGCTTTTACGAAATTTTATGCATTTTCAGGGAAAGATGCCACTTGTTTCTACCAACGAATTGCATGACTTTTATCATATTCATTTTCAACAACTTAGTTGCAATTATATGGTAAATCAATTAACAAAAAAAATAGCAAACCAAGAGGACATCAGGCAAAAATCATATACATATACATACATATATTTAAAAACTTACATTTTAGGAATAGGAACATCAATTAAACCTCAAATCAAAGATTGTGGCAGCAAGCAGCAGCACACAGCATCGACAATTGAAATTAGGGCATTGACATTTTGAAATTGAAACTGGAGCTGAAATTGGTTGTGCGTGAGAGGCAGAGGCTGGTCTGGATGGTCGCGCGTGAGAGGAGTAGGGCTTTGGCCTCTTGGGAGGCTGGCTGGGCGTGGCTGTGTGGACGACCGTGCCGTGGTTGGCTGGTTGCGCGTGAGGAGCGAGATTGAGAGATGAGAAATGGAATTTTTTACCCTCGGCTCTGCGTTGCCCTAGACTAATGGCTTGTTCGCCTTGGTCTTGGGCCAGGCCTCTGTGTGTATTACTTTCATTCCTATTACTTAGGTGTGTTTGTTCCCAAATGGAATTTAAGTTATTGATGAAGACATAAAAAGAGGTTAACCCGACGAGTAGTGTTAAAAATTGTGAAGGTGAATGAACCTCTGTGTGGCCAGTTGAGTAGAAGGATCCAGTAACGATCAGAGTGCGCAACGGATGATGATAAAATAACTTTCTGCTGAAGGTGTTGTTTGTTTAATATGTGTTTGATTAAATTAATTTTTGTTTTATTTGGCTTAGTCTAAAAATGTGGAATGAAAGATTAAGTCAAATTAAATTAATAGAGTATTTGTTTGATATTATGAATGCGTGATGATTTGTATTGTGGTTAATAGTTACCGAATTGAATGTATATATGAATTTTGAAAGTAAATATTGTGCTAATGATTTAATAATTTTGAATTTTTTTATAATATAACTGGGAATATTTAGCAATTTATTTTAGTGTTAATTTATCCGTAGAGTGATGTAAGAATTCTGATCGATATATCTGATCAGCGTAATCGATAGGTATTCCTAAACACTTATACGAGGTAGTTCGACACTATTCTGGAAATGGTATAAGAAATATCTTATTTAAAATTGTGCATTATTTTATAAAGAAACATGTTATTTTAGAAATGGAAAATATTATTTTTTCACATATATATAAATATTTTTGAAACAACGTATGCAGCCATTGATTATTTGTGTGAAGTTGAGATCACTAGCGAGATAGCGTTAATATAAAATTCTAGGCAGTTAACATTGCAGCCAATTGATGAAACAGATCGCTATATATATATATATACACATACATACATATATACATACATATACATATATATACATACATGTGTGTGTGTGTATATCAATATGTGTGTGGATTCTAGATTTAGAACGAAAGCTCTTCAAACATGAAGTAACAGATTTGAAAAATAATCTAGACTACAAGTTTCTTTTCTTTATCATTATTTTTGAGAATAGCTTTTAAGTTGCTAGATCGGATCATTTAACTAATCCGAAATTCTGAATGTAAATTAGATAGCTCATGAAGAATATTCTCATTAACATTCTAAAGTTAAAAGGTTTGATTTTATTGTCTTGGTTAATTAAAATAACAACAAAAGCTTGTCTAATTTTATTATAGAAAAACATGCCTCAACCTTATGCAAATATCTCATGTCCTGTACTAGCTAACACAAATTTCTGATGATCATCAAAACACTATATGCTCAATTCATCTAATTTATAGCATAAATATGGACCATTCTTAAGTGCGTTATAATACAAATTTATAGTTTTAGAGCAGCGTTCATAAAACTGAACTATCATAAAGTACTTTCTTTGCAAATGAGTTGAAGTGTCATATTAGTGGGTATGGCACTGGCTTCTTTTATTTCATTTTTGAATTGTTCATCATAATTTTTTTTAAGAAAAAGAGGCTGCATGGTGCGTGTGCAAACCTGATGCAAGCAGCGTTTGTCTTCAAAAGGCATTAGACTATGCTTGTGGAGCTGGTGCTATCTGCAACCCTATTCGACAAAATGGACCTTGCAATAACCCAATACAACACACGCAAATTGCTTATAAACGACAAATAGTTATTAGAAAAAAGGCTACTACTATAAGGGAGCAACAGGAGGGAAAAAAGAGAAAGAAAGATATGCCAGTAGAGATATTGAATAAAGACTTGGATATATACTACACAATAAAGCCTCTTAATCATGCCCCAAGCAAACAATCTTTATTTCTGTAAGGACCCGATTCTTCGACTTTCGAAAATGGACATTAATACGTCCACTGTATCAACTGCCGAACAATCAAATGCCGGAAAACCGAATTGTTAGGGTTAAAGAAGAAGAGGTAGAAGAAGAAAGAAAGAAGAAGCAACAGAACAACATCAGAATCTCACAATCGCAGCGAAACAACATATAATAGATAAATGAATAATCTGTAAATCAAAAGAACTGTATCAGTTATTGCATTACATCACATTACATCACATTATCAGAGTTTACAACAACAAACAGCGGAAAAGAAATACTATATAATAGTTTATACGCCATGCCATCCAGCTTGATTCCAGATCTCTACAGCAATTCCTGAACTCCAAAATGACCTGATAACCTGACTCTAGGCTGCTCGTGTGGAAAATGATGGGCACCCAAAGTTTAGGAAGGGAACAATAAACTTCAGGTCGGTCATGGGACTGGTGTGAGAACTTAAAACAGTTATATCTTTAAAACAAACAAAGAAATATTTTAAAATAGATCCGCAATGCTTTTAGAAAATGTAACTACCATAAGGCATCCCGCACACACACACAATGCAAACGCAGGATCGGAGGAGATTTCTCCTTATGATAGTCAAACATGCTTGATACACAGAAAAATTTCTTTGATATTATTACTATAAGTGCAAAGTGTAGGAAAACATTTCGAAAGTATAATATTAATCTTAGCAAACATAGGCATTCCGCACTCACGCCTACTATAGCTACCATGTTCAATAGCAGGTTACCGCCACATTCCATGGCAGGTTATACAACTAAAACCATACAGGGCTCGTATTGTTTCTTTGTATTTTTCAACAAATGGTCAGGCTAAGGAACTTCCTATTGCCACATGGAACGCCTCTGGCGGGACGCCCCGAGAACCTAACCGGATCTCTGCCAACACAAGGCCGGGTTACCTCTGCAAAAGTATGTGGCTACTGACACGAGTATGCCATCCCCCGATTGTAAACAACCTTTATCCGAGGATCCTCAACCAACAACAATCACAAAGTCATATATATTTGCGACATTCACATAAGTTAAGTATCTGGGCTCCATACCATGATACCACTTCTATCCAGAAGGAAATGCACATACCCTAAGGGGCCCTACTCCCTATAACCTTGCTGCATCTTTCCTGTTTTGACCATTTCGGGGTGTGAGGTCCGACGAAGTCTCGTCCACAAAGCTACTCTTTTCAAAAAAGCTATGCTTTGATCAACAAATGATCAGTAGCACTTCGTATGACACATTACCAAATTGGGAATATATGTAGGATCTAGATTAACCCTAAAGGGAGGGAGGGGTGAATAGGCATTCCATGGCATTCCGCACTTATGCCTACTATAGCTACCATGTTCAATAGCAGGTTACCGCCGCATTCCATGGCAAGTTATACAACTAAAACTGTACATGGCTCGTATTGTTTCTTTGGATTTTCCAATAAATGGTCAGGCTAAGGAACTTCCTATTGCCATATGGGAACGCCTCTGGCGGAACGACCCGAGAACCTAACCGGATCTCTGCCAACACAAGGCCGAGTTACCACTGCAAAAGTAGGTAACTACTGACACGAGTATGCCATCCCCCGGTTGTAAACAACCTTTATCCAAGGAGCCTCAACCAACAACAATCACAAAGTCATATATATTTGCGACATTCACATAAGTTAAGTATCTGGGCTCCATACCATGATACCACTTCTATCCAGAAAGAAATGCACATATCTTAAGGGGCGCTACTCCCTATAACCTTGCTGCATCTTTCCTGTTTTGACCATTTCGGGGTGTGAGGTCCGACGAAGTCTCGTCCACAAAGCTATGCTTTGATTAACAAATGATCAGCAGCACTTCGTATGCCACATTACCAAATTGGGAATATATCGCTAGTAACCATCAACTACATAACCTCTGAGCTCGTACGTCTCAGAGAAGGATGTTAAGTTAAGAGAACAAATTCTCTGCCACCAACAGAAATGTATTTGATAGAAACCAGCTTTACATCTCAAATTGTAATGTCAGACACACATCCATACAAGTCCGTTCTGGGATCGAACGAAACCGAAGGCACTTCCAAAGAAGCCCTTGTAATATGGATATTCACTAATCACGTCCGGACTTCCATCACAAAGGGTGATAAAATCTCTATATCGGAGATCAGCCAATGCAAAGACATTCGACTGTAATCCTTCCATTTCCGAAAATATCTGGTCTTCAACACCGGTCTTCAAATACTATCCATTACGATGTATCACTATTCTAAATGAGATTCATGACTCAAAGGTCCTCTCCCGACTAAACCGAATAACGAGCGCTTATTTTAAAATAAGTGTAGCATTCAAATTCAAGCAATTCACAACAAATACCCATTTGAAGGTAAATATTGATAGTCGGTTATTTAACTATCAATAGATACGCACAACATCACCAGATTTCAAATAATTTCCCAAATTATTTATTTTCCAAAAATACCTTTACAAGATATATTTTTCCACACTTCAACCATTTGAAAACAAATTTCAAATCACTTTCCACGTTCACAACTTTTTAAAACAAATTTCAAATCATTTTCCTTACGCGGAAACACTCCCAAATATTTATTCATTTTCACTGGAAATCTACGGAGTTCAAATACTTAACACTTATCCAAAATATATCGGGAAAACACTTTGAAATAAAACTATTTTTCTTTAAACACTTCACTTAAAATATTAGTTATAAAAATATTATACCAATATTACATATAACTTAAGTCCAAACTAATTTTCAAAATAAAAATTAGCAGATAGAGTATAACTATTTAAATAACTATTTTCTAAAACAATTATTGATTAAATCTTAGAAATAAATCATTTCTATATCAACTTAACAAATCTTTACTTAAAGGATTCAAAACAATTTAAAAGGTTAATTTCTTCAAAGTATCCTTTTTCAAAACCAATTCTAGAATTATATATGTGTGTGTGTGTGTGTGTGTGTATATATATTTCAAAGTTATTCAGACATTTTATTCGGCTTTCCAGGGAGAATACACTTTCATTTCAAAATGGTTCATTTAAACCAATTAAATAAATCCTTACCGATTTACTTTAAATTTACGTTCCAAATCCATAAATTTATTTCCACATTTCAAAAAAATAAATCAATGTTTATTTTTAAACAAATTTCCCTTTCCTTTGTAAATTCCATGATGAATTTAAATTTTCAAATATCCACTGATATACGATTTTCAAATCGATTTCAAATATTCACTTTCAAAAACAATTAAAATTTTCGATTGATTTAAAAAAAAAACCAAATCAAATTCCATATTGATTTCCAAGAAATTAAACACCAAGTGAATTTCATTCTAATCTCAGATTGAAATCAATTTATACTAAACCCCAAATCAATTTTCAAATTGATTCCAAATTCATTTCAAACCACCTAACAAATTTTTAAATGGATTTTCAAAAGATTTAAATTCAATCACCAAAAATCAATTCCCAAATGGATTTCAAATTTTATTTCCTTTAAAAAATTCCTTTTAAAGAAAACCAATTCTTTTATTTTTCAAACTCTTTAAAATCCGTATTTTGAATAAATTCTTCAACCTTTGAATAATATTACTCGAAATCCATTTATTAAAACTTTTCCCATATTTTGAAATTTTATTCAATAAGATTAAAAATAAAACTTTATTATTTTAGAATTCCTTCTTTTAAATTTACCCAATTCTCAAAAATAAATTTTAATATAAACTTTCAACCAAAATTTTCAAAAATCAATTTTTTATTTATTTCCGGTATCCAACGATACCAAAATTATATTCGGCTAAATTTTAGCCTTCAATGATTTCAATCACAAAGATAATCACACAAAGATTATAAATAATCAACACACAATATCGGAACAAATTCAATTATTTGAGGAATCCAGTTGGATCCTTCCAACCTGTTTCCCGGCATCCACAGATGTTAGCACAATACCAATCCCATTTCAAGACGGAATATCACGGTACATGGGTTTATATAAAATATCATCAGCTATTATGCGGTGCAATAGGGTCTCATCTGCTATATAATGCGGGAAATCAACTCTAAGTATATATATAATACCAATTCCACTTCAAGGTGGAATATCGCGGTATATGTGTTTAATATAATAACCTCCGTTCAATATACGGCGTATAAGGTCTATTTCAATATAACAGATAACAATTTATCATCCAAGCATACAATCAACACCATCAAGAAATTTTAAATCTAACTATTTAAAATTTAAATCGAACCAAATTCGATTGAGTGAGAAGTTCTCACCTTGCTTCCAATAGCGGTTTCAGCGTTTTATTCCGAATAAATTAAACGTGCGTTTAATTTTACCCAAAATTCTCACTAGCTCCAATCAACTCCAATCCAGCTCCATCACGTAGTGCTTGTCAATACAAACCCGGGTGCGAAACGGACTTCATATGAACAAGATATCAAATTTTAAAGGTTGAACGAATTTAAAATTCACTTAAACCGATTTCAGTGCGTTTTAGCTTGCCCCGGACAAACCGTAAATCCGATTGACACGAAATTTGAAATCTTATTATAATATAACATTACGGATCCGATGAAACTGGTTTCGTTGAAATCCAAGACTGTTTGAAAAACGACCATTTTTACTCGTTAATTAAATATTAAAATATTCAATTTCTGCAAATTAACTGTTAATTCAATTTTAAAAGTTCTGTAACATCATTCTAAATCCAATATGATTTAATGCAACTTTACAAATTAATTTAAATCACACTAAACCTAATTTCCAATTATTTCTGTAACTTCAAATATTAAATTATCGATTTAATTATCCAATTAAGTCTAGATATTCGAAATAAAATTTATTCGACTTACAAATTTTACTTGTTAATATTTAAAATCAATTAAATATACGAATTTCAAATGGCAGGAATTCTAGGCCGTTACAAACTCCCCCCTTAAAAGAATTTCGTCCTCGAAATTGCCAAGTAAGAAAAAAAAGTTACAGAATCCATTAACTTTTCAAAACCATTTGTTCAAATTAAATTTCAAATTCATTTAAACATTTTAACTTTTCCAAAATCCATAGTTACACATCTTACAATAACTTTACTAAGTTTTCAAATCATACTTAGTTATCTTTTCAAAACCAACTATATCGTTTAATTTTTCACTCCAAAATCAAAGATGTAAGAACCAAGGCAGTAGCGACCGGTAGGCTTTGCAACCATCCCAGACCCACCATGGCTACAAATTGTACCCGAAACTTGCTTTTACGGCGAGCCTTTCGACTGTCACGGGTTATGCCTAACCAACCCCGTAAAGAGGACGTGTAGGGTTATGCTTAACCAAATGCTCTGATACCAACTTGTAAGGACCCGATTCTTCGACTTTCGAAAATCGACATTGATACATCCACTGTAACAACTACCGAACAATCGAATGCCGGAAAACCAAATTTTTCGGGTTAAAGAAGAAGAGGTAGAAGAAGAAAGAAAGAAGAAGCAACAGAACAATATCAGAATCTCACAATCGCAGCAGAACAACATATAATAGATAAACGAATAATCTGTAAATCAAAAGAACTATCAGTTATTACATTACATCACATTACATTACATTATCAGAGTTTACAACAACAAACAGCGGAAATGAAATACTATATACTAGTTTATACGCCATGCCATCCAGCTTGATTCCAGATCTCTACAGCAACTCCTGAATTCCAAAATGACCTGATAACCTGACTCTTGGCTGCCCGTGTGGAAAATGATGGGCACCTAGAGTTTAGGAAGGGAACAATAAACTCCAGGTCAGTCATGTGACTAGTGTGAGAACTTAAAACAGTTATATCTTTAAAAAAACAAAGAAATATTTTAAAATAGATCCGCAATGCTTTTATAAAATGTAACTACCATAAAGCCTCCCGCACACACACAATGCATAGGCAGAATCGGAGGAGATTTCTCCTTATGATAGTCAAACATGCTTGATACGCAGAAAAATTTCTTTGATATTATTACTATAAGTGCAAAGTGTAGGAAAACATTTCGAAAGTATAATATTAATCTTAGCAAACATAGGCATTCCGCACTCACGCCTACTATAGCTACCATGTTCAATAGCAGGTTACCGCCACATTCCATGGCAGGTTATACAACTAAAACCATACAGGGCTCGTATTGTTTCTTTGGATTTTCCAACAAATGGTCAGGCTAAGGAACTTCCTATTGCCACATGGAACGCCTCTGGCGAGATGCCCCGAGAACCTAACCGGATCTCTTCCAACACAAGGCCGGGTTACCTCTGCAAAAGTATGTGACTACTGACACGAGTATGCCATCCCCCGATTGTAAACAACCTTTATCCGAGGATCCTCAACCAACAACAATCACAAAGTCACATATATTTGCGACATTCACATAAGTTAAGTATCTGGGCTCCATACCATGATACCACTTCTATCCAGAAGGAAATGCACATACCCTAAGGGGCCCTACTCCCTATAACCTTGCAGCATCTTTCCTGTTTTGACCATTTCGGGGTGTGAGGTCCGACGAAGTCTCGTCCACAAAGCTACTCTTTTCAAAAAAGCTATGCTTTGATCAACAAATGATCAGCAGCACTTCGTATGCCACATTACCAAATTGGGAACATATGTAGGATCTAGATTAACCCTAGAGGGGGGGTGAATAGGGTTATAGCAAATTTTCTCGATTTAAAACGTAAAAACAAACTGCAGAAATAAATATGCTGAAAGTAAATCACACACAAAATTTACCCAGCTTCGGCAACCCCTGCCTACTGCTGCATTCCCAGATTTCTATTAGAATTAAACAGTATCCCGCTTACAAACACTCTACTAGACTCGCAAACATTTGCTCCCGCTCACAAACACTCTACTAGACTCGCAAACATTTGCTTCCGCTCACAAACATTCTACTAGACTCGCACACCCTGCTCCGCCTATAGAGTTTCGCTTACTCGCAAACTCTGCTCCCGCCTATAGAGCTTTGCTTACTCGCAAACTCTGCTCCCCCCCTATAGAGCTTTGCAAACTCGCACACCCTGCTCACTAAACTAATTCTAACTAGACAATCTGATACTACCTAAACCCTAGGTGGTGATTTACCAAGATTTGATTTGAAAAACAACAAATAATTAACAAACACTTTAAGCCCTAATTAAAAAAATAAAGCCCCTTTAAACAAAGAAACACCGGCCCCTTTTATTTCTCTAGCCCATTCTCTATTTTGCTCTGTAGAAAATAATGTCGGCCTGGTTCCTTCTTTCTCGTTCCTCTTTGAGATGGCGGCTTGTTCTTATCTGCAAACAAAATTAGGGCTTCGGCTCATTTGCTCCTTGCTTCCAAAATTAGGGTTGTGCAAATTGAAGCGCCGCTCGATATCGTTCGATAGTAGGCTTCGACGCTCTTTGATTTGCTCACGGCTCTTCAATTTGGATCGAGTTCCTTCTGTGATTTCGGTATGTAATTTTATGCTTTTGTGCTTTAGTGTTTTCGTACTTGAACTCGATGCCTAAAATTGCCGATGATGATTGGGATTTATATGCGTTCGATCTCTTATTTTTCGTTTGTCTGATTGTTTCAAAAATTTGCTTTGGCCGTTTGATTATGCTTGGATGCTTGGGATTTTCACTGACTAATTCAAATTGCTTGGCTACCACGGTTTCGAATTGTGACTTGTTCAATTGGCTTGATGCACACGACTTTCCTGTGAATTACGTCTTTGACTTTCTACATTGTTAATCTTTCGACTTTCACTGTTTACATCACTGGACTTTGGCAATACTGCATACGCACTTGAATTTTTATCACTTGACTTCTGTATATTTTCACGACTTCGATACTTTCATTGTTCATCTCGACTTGGCTTGACTTTGGTTTTGGTCTTGAATGCATTCCTGTAGCTCGCATTCATGTACTTGCTGTCGTAGATGTTGCACTCTATCACCACTGTTCTTTGCATTTGTACATATGAATGTGCTCACTGTTGTTTGTACCTGTGCATATATGTTTACTGTTCGAGTTTATTCTTCAGTTGATTCACTGATGCATTGCCTTTGTGGTCTTCACTGTGTTCATGCACTTTGGTCTTTGTTGCCTTGAATTTTTGGTTGGTGCATTGCCATTCACTGTTGCTGCACCTGTCTACTGTGTTCATTTGGATTTCTGTATATTGCTGCAATATTCATTGAGCTTGTACACCATGTTGCATTGTGAACTTTTGTGTTGGTTCCATTGTTGCATCTCTGACCTGTGCATTCCATTCTCGTGTGTTCATCCCTGTAGTATAACCTGTTGCACTCTTTGATGGTTCATTGGTGCATTTGTACTTGGTCATTGTAGTATGTTGTCACTGTATTGGTTCGAGTCAGTTTCAATGTTTCATTGTGAAGTTCAAGTTGCATGTGTGCTGTTCATTGCTTGGTCTCTGAGTCTTGTACATGCATTGTCCTTCTGGAGCTTGTATAATTTAAACCTGGTTTGGATTTTTGCATTGAGCATGCTTCTGGTTTGAGTGTGCTTGCATCTTTTTGTTGTTTCCAGTTGCTTAGTGTCTTGATGCTCGGCTTGCATTGTGGTTCCCACTGTGTTGCATTTGTATCACTGTATCATGCTTGGGCATTTCTCTGTTGTATTACTATACACTGCATAGTGGTCTTCATTGTGATGATTTTGTTGCTCTGACTTGTATCACTTGATGTCTTAAGCTTCAACTGTGCTCGAACTCTGTCCATACTTGCCCAGTTTACACAGATGCTCCATTTGTTCATTTTGTTCAAGTGTACTTGTCTTCATAAAATTATCACTGTGCTTCTGACCTTTCTGGTCTCTGTTCTTTGTTCATTGGTCATTGCACTGATTCTTGGTGGCTTGAGCATGTATTACTTGTTGTTATTGCACGTGAGTTGAACCCGGCTTTTCATTTGGGTTTGACCTGTGCTCACCTGTCCCTGTAAATCAATCAAGTGTATATCGATGTGCACGACCACGTGGCTTGTACAGTGACACACTGTGCATGTCACACTGTTCGTGTATGATGAATTCAAATGTGAATGACGACGAACAACCCAAATAACTGAGGAAAATCATATTTTCAAAAATCATATTTTATTTTATATTGCAAAAATATTTCTTTTTCAATTTTACTGCGTTAGTGAATATTTTTGCAGATTGCTCAGATGCTGGATTCAAACTGGAATAAAGTTGAAGATAAATACGAGTGTGAGTGATATGTAGTGAGGAATTTATGTAAATTGAATTGTGATGTAATGTAATCGAAATTGTATATGTATAGTGAGAGCTTGAATTTGTACTATTCAAAATTGTAATAAATATTTGTTTGAATAAAATATTCGTTTGAATTCAAAATCTGTGTTATTTAATTTTATTCAGCAAATATTTATTTAATCTATGAAAATAAATAGTATATTAACAAATACATTTAAATGAATGTATATATGTTTATTATCATCGAACAAAAATCATATAAGCGCAAAGCGCATATTCAACAATCTCACCCTTTTGATGATAACAAACATATATTTAAGATTTTGAATATGTCAAATGTATTTGATCGTTCAATTTGCTCCCCCTATTTAAATGCTCCATCTCTACATAATACTCCCCCTACATATATGCATACAAATAGAAATATATAAATGAGCCTAGATGCAAATGGAAAATTATTTGACCTTTGCTTGATTCTATTTGACAAAATCTTAACTTTTCTCTCCCCCTTTTGTTATCAGCAAAAGAATAACAGTGTTATAAAACTAGGGATGAAGTGACAGACATGAATCAAACATTTAACTCAATTGAATATAAATATCAAATTTCAATAAAACTCAAACAAAAATCATAATTACCCTTGTCAGGCGCATATTCCACTTTCAGAAGTGATGGGGATAAAATCATCAAAAAAAATCATACAGTTCTGTCTATTTGTGGTATATTTATTTCGAGAAATTTGAATATCTACTAACCATGTATAACCACTAGGACTTTTAAATGAGATTAGTAGTATTCCAATTTAATTTTTAAAAAGAATTCAAGTATATTTTAACCACGCATAACCGTGAGGACTTTTAAATGGGATTAGAATCAACTTGTCTATTAAATCAATTAATTTTGATATGCGTTCCATACATGCATAACCGTGAGGACTTTTAAATGAGCATGGAAGCACATAATCAAAAAATCCAAGTAATTCACCCATGCATAACCGTGAGGACTTTTAAATGAGAGTGAATACTTTGGATATTTATTTTTATTGAAGAATATAATAAATTGAAGCACAGATAATTTCCTTTATAAATCTGAAGATATAATAAATTGAAGAACGAATAATTTCCTTTGTAAACTACCACAAATTTACACACTATATATGATTTTGATGAGATGATAGAAATAGAAATGATCATGGAATTTTTTTTCCCAACAAAAAGTTTTTATAACTCTTGTTATGAAATTCTAAAGAAATTTTTCTAAATATACTGTCTTGAGTAATGTATGACAAATATCGACACTCATCACTTTTTCAATCACTATTGATCTTTTCGATAATCATTAGGGAGTTAGATTAGTCAAAATTTGTCATTTAAAATCAAATAAAAATGACTAATCTGAAAGTATGGTCAAAAATGATTTTCTCGAAGGGGTTATATGAAAAACAATTCTGCTATTTGAAAATTTTTGAAATGAAAAATATGCAGATATTTTCTATGAAAAAACGATGCAGTTACTAAATGTCTCAAAAATCAATCACGTTCCACTAGTAATTTTTCTATCAACTATATTACCAGTGTAATCTGCATCTGAATTTCTTTTTCACTCCAAAATATCACTAACTAAATTTGATAAACCAAGACCATGAAAATGTGCATAAGAAACTCAAACTCAATTTTTAACAGCATTTCAAATGACTTTCTCTTGAATTTGGATTGAATCCATGTAAATAATCAGAAAATCGTGAATATAGAGCCAGCACTTTGAACAAGTCAGAATTAAAAATTATCATTTCTACAACATCTCAATATTGGTTGATTTCATTCAGAATACGGTGCAGATTATCACAGAATTATACCTTCACCTGTTTTACCTTTACGATAATTTTACGTGATTGCCCATTGTGATTCTGTCACCTTTGTACTAGGCTAAGGAACTTTGTTTTGTTGCCCGTTGTGTTTCTGGAACAGCCAAAATCCAGAGAACATTGTTGTTGTTCCTTAGCCTGCCACCACACCTACACGATGAAAGATTTTTGTGACCTATTTGTTTTTATAGGTCCATGGTTGTTAGTGGCAGAACATGAAAAATATGTTTGTGGAGACCCAAAACTTTTTATAATTGTTCCCTTTGGCACCCAAATTTGTTTAACTTTGAGAGATTTTATATTTGTGCCTTTTGGAACCCAAATCGGTATAGTTTTCACATGTTTGGGTCTATACCAACAATTATTGTGATTGTGTCCATATTTTCTACAAATCGTGCACATTGAATTTTCTTGATTAATCTTGTTTTCAACAATTTTAGATTGATTATATCCAAGTCCTTTTCTAACCGTGTTAACAGTTTGCTTTCCTAATAGCATATTCAACGATTTTTCGCTTTTTGAAAATTTATCTAAAGTCGTTGACCATTGTTGGACTTGTATTTTGAGAGATTCATTTTCATTTATCAATTGTGTGCACTTTGTAATAGAATTCTCTCTCCTAGTATTTTCATTCTCTCTTAAAATCAGAATTTCATTTTCAAGTAATTTTATATTGATTTCTGATTTTTTAATTTCCTTTTCGAATGTTGGACACTTATCACACTTAGAGATCTTACTTTGATAGGTTTTAACTAATTTTTCGAGTTGTTCATTTAATTCTATTATTGTTTCTTTTTGTGATTCAAGTTTGGCATACTTCTCCCTAAGTTGTTCAAAATAGCCATTCACTTCGTGGAAATAAGTAAGTAATTCAGAGTGAGTAAGTTTTGATACCTCGCTTGGCTCGTCATCGTCGCTATCGGTTATATTTCCATGAAGGCATATATCTGCTTTCTCACTTTCACTGCTATCGCTTTTATTCCACGTGGCTGCAAATTTCCTTTTTGAATTCTTTTCTTTGTTGAGTTGAAATCGGGGATAATTGGGCTTGATATCACCGGTTTTGTTGCAGATGATCCCGTGTTCTTCAGAGTTGTCTAGTGCTTTAATTATTTTTCTTTTCAATTGTTGATTTAGAGCTGGATTTCCGTATTTGTTGTTCCACCTTTTGAATTTCTTTATTATTAACGCCAGCTCAGCTGTTCCATCATCATCATCCTCATCACAACTGCTATTTACCAATCCTGTTAAGCATATTTCTTTAACCGAGTCGGTTGTGGAGGACTTCTCATTGCTGTTGACTTTTGCACCATAAATTACATCGAGAGTTTTCCAGATTTTCTGTGCATTTTCACAATGAGAGACGAAATAAAAATTATCACGATTAATATGAGAATATAATATATGCATAGCAAGAGCATTAATCGAGATAATTTCCTTATTTGTTATATCACACCCATTTTCAATAATATCCCAACATTTAATATTAACAGATTTTAAATAAAATTCCATTTTTAATTTCCAGTTCAAAAAATCTGTTCCATTGAAAATAGAAGGAATAATATTGGAACGACCCTCAACAAAAGTATTATTTGGTGGATTCATGACTCTAGAGTTAATGAAAAAATACCAGGCTCTAATACCACTTGTAGGATCTAGATTAACCCTAGAGGGGGGTGAATAGGGTTATAGCAAATTTTCTCGATTTAAAACGTAAAAACAAACTGCAGAAATAAATATGCTAAAAGTAAATCACACACAAAATTTACCCAGCTTCGGCAACCCATGCCTACCGCTGCATTCCCAGATTTCTATTAGAATTAAACAGTATCCCGCTTACAAACACTCTACTAGACTCGCAAACATTTGCTCCCGCTCACAAACACTCTACTAGACTCGCACACCCTGCTCTGCCTATAGAGTTTTGCTTACTCGCAAACTCTGCTCCTGCCTATAGAGCTTTGCTTACTCGCAAACTCTGCTCCCGCCTATAGAGCTTTGCAAACTCGCACACCCTGCTCACTGAACTAATTCTAACTAGACAATCTGACACTACCTAAACCCCAGGTGGTGATTTACCAAGATTTGATTTGAAAAACAACAAATAATTAACAAACACTTTAAACCCTAATTAAAAAATAAAGCCCCTTTAAACAAAGAAACACCGGCCCCTTTTATTTCTCTAGCCCGTTCTCTATTTTGCTCTGTAGAAAATAATGTCAGCCTGGTTCCTTCTTTCTCGTTCCTCTTTGAGATGGCGGCTTATTCTTCTCTGCAAACAAAATTAACGCTTCGGCTCTTTGCTCCTTGCTTCCAAAATTAGGGTTGTGCAAATTGAAGCGCCGCTCGATATCGTTCGATAGTAGGCTTCGATGCTCTTTGATTTGCTCACGGCTCTTCAATTTGGATCGAGTTCCTTCTGTGATTTCGGTATATAATTTTATGCTTTTGTGCTTTAGTGTTTTCGTACTTGAACTCGATGCATAAAATTGCCGATGATGATTGGGATTTATATGCGTTCGATCTCCTTATTTTTCGTTTGTCTGATTGTTTCAAAAATTTGCTTTGGCCGTTTGATTATGCTTGGATGCTTGGGATTTTCACTGACTAATTCAAATTGCCTAGCTACCATGGTTTCGAATTGTGACTTGTTCAATTGGCTTGATGCGCACGACTTTCCTGTGAATTACGTCTTTGACTTTCTACATTGTTAATCTTTCGACTTTCAATGTTTACATCACTGGACTTTGGCAATACTACATACGCACTTGAATTTTTATCACTTGACTTCTGTATATTTTCACGACTTCGATACTTTCATTGTTCATCTCGACTTGGCTTGACTTTGGTTTTGGTCTTGAATGCATTCCTGTAGCTCGCATTCATGTACTTGCTGTCGTAGATGTTGCACTGCATCACCATTGTTCTTTGCATTTGTACATATGAATGTGCTCACTGTTGTTTGCACCTGTGCATATATGTTTACTATTCGAGTTTATTCTTCAGTTGATTCACTGATGCATTGCCTTTGTGGTCTTCACTGTGTTCATGCACTTTGGTCTTTGTTGCCTTGAATTTCTGGTTGGTGCATTGCCATTCACTGTTGCTGCACGTGTCTACTGTGTTCATTTGGATTTCTGTATATTGCTGCAATCTTCATTGAGCTTGTACACCATGTTGCATTGTGAACTTTTGTGTTGGTTCCATTGTTGCATCTCTGACCTGTGCATTCCATTCTCGTGTGTTCATCCCTGTAGTATAACCTGTTGCACTCTTTGATGGTTCATTGGTGCATTTGTACTTGGTCATTGTAGTATGTTGTCACTGTATTGGTTCGAGTCAGTTTCAATGTTTCATTGTGAAGTTCAAGTTGCATGTATGTTGTTCATTGCTTGGTCTCCGAGTCTTGTACATGCATTGTCCTTATGGAGCTTGTATAATTTAAACCTGGTTTGGATTTTTGCATTGAGCATGCTTCTGGTTTGAGTGTGCTTGCATCTTTTTGTTGTTTCCAGTTGCTTAGTGTCTTGATGCTCGGCTTGCATTGTGGTTCCCACTGTGTTGCATTTGTATCACTGTATCATGCTTGGGCATTTCTCTGTTGTATTACTGTACACTGCATAGTGGTCTTCATTGTGATGATTTTGTTGCTCTGACTTGTATCACTTGATGTCTTGAGCTTCAACTGTGCTCGAACTCTGTCCATACTTGCCCAGTTTACACAGATGCTCCACTTCTTCATTTTGTTCAAGTGTACTTGTCTTCATAAAATTGTCACTGTGCTTCTGACCTTTCTGGTCTCTGTTCTTTGTTCATTGGTCATTGCACTGATTCTTGGTGGCTTGAGCATGTATTACTTGTTGTTATTGCACGTGAGTTGAACCCGGCTTTTCATTTGGGTTTGACCTGTGCTCACCTGTCCCTGTAAATCAATCAAGTGTATATCGATGTGCACGACCACGTGGCTTGTACAGTGACACACTGTGCATGTCACACTGTTCGTGTATGATGAATTCAAATGTAAATGACGACGAACAACCCAAATAACTGAGGAAAATCATATTTTCAAAAATCATATTTTATTTTATATTGCAAAAATATTTCTTTTTCAATTTTACTGCGTTAGTGAATATTTTTGCAGATTGCTCAGATGCTGGATTCAAACTGGAATAAAGTTGAAGATAAATACGAGTGTGAGTGATATGTAGTGAGGAATTTATGTAAATTGAATTGTGATGTAATGTAATCGAAATTGTATATGTATAGTGAGAGCTTGAATTTGTACTATTCAAAATTGTAATAAATATTTGTTTGAATAAAATATTCGTTTGAATTCAAAATCCGTGTTATTTAATTTTATTCAGCAAATATTTATTTAATCTATGAAAATAAATAGTATATTAACAAATACATTTAAATGAATGTATATATGTTTATTATCATCAAACAAAAATCATATAAGCGCAAAGCGCTTATTCAACAATATATCACCAGTAACCATCAACTACATAACCTCTAAGCTCGTACGTCTCAGAGAAGGGTGTTAAGCTAAGAGAATAAATTCTCCACCACCAACAGAAATGTATTTGATAGAAACCAGCTTTACATCTCTAACTGTAACGTCAAACACACATCCATATAGTCCGTTCCGAGATCGAACGGAACCGAAGGCACTTCCAAAGAAGCCCTTGCAATCCGGATATTCACTAATCACGTCCAGACTTCCATCACAAAGGGTGATAAAATCTCTATATCGGAGATCAGCCGATTTAGAGACATTCGACGGTAATCCTTCCGTTTTCAAAAATATCCGGTCTTCAACACCGGTCTTCAAATGCTATACATTATGACGTATCACTATTCGGAATGGGATTCATGACCCAAAGGTCCTCTCCCGACTAAACCGAATAACGAGCGCTTATTTTAAAATAAGCATAGTATTCAAATTCAAGCAATTCACAACAAATACCCATTTAAAGGTAAATATTGATAGTCGGTTATTTAACTATCAATAAATATGCACAACATCACCAGTTTCCCAATAATTTCCCAAATTATTTATTTTCCAAAAATATCTTTACAAGATATATTTTTCCACACTTCAACCATTTGAAAACAAATTTAAAATCACTTTTCACCTTTACAACTTTTGAAAACTAATTTCAAATCATTTTCCTTACGTGGAAACACTCCCAAATATTTATTCATTTTCACTGGAAATCTGCTGAGTTCAAATACTTTAAAATAATTTATAACACTTATCCAAAATATATCGAGAAAACACTTTGAAACAAACTATTTTTCTTTAAACACTTTACTTAAAATATTAGTTATAAAAATATTATACCAATATTACATATAACTTAAAAGCCTTGTAACATCCCGGAATTTGTGTGTTTAAATTTAGTGATTTATTTGAACTTTTAAATTGTGAAATTTCAAGAAAAATAAGATATTGTTAATATAAATATTATAAAGTTATATGGAATTAAATAAAATATTGATAGTTTAAGTTTTAAATAAGTAATGAATAAAATATGTGTTATTAAAACTTCAATTTCTTTTTATTCTAAATTATTTAATCTATAAAGTATTTCTATGTAATGCATTTAATATGCATTTAAAATTTGAAAGGTTCTCTATTCAATGATAAGAGTTAATACAAACAAAAGTGTACAAACCTAAAGGAGGAAAAAAATTCTGTTAATAAAGCAAATCAGTACTTGCATGAATTTAAAGTAAGATGGTTGTAAACAAGCATGAAGCATTAAATGCTATTACTCTTCATCCCATAAACAAGATCTGCCAAACAAATAAATTTGTAATTAAGAATTTACAGAAGTAAAGAAAACAGTACTTGCAAAAAAATAAAATAAAATCAGATTGCTGTTAACAAAGAAGGAAGCAAAGTCATTTAATGCTATTTACTCCTCTGCATGTACAAGATCCTATCAGCCGAAATAAAAGCATGATTTAGTTTCTTTTATATACCTAAAACCTGTACTTGCCTATACCCTCATTTGTACAGACCATCTCCCTCATATATACACATAGATAGTTGCTTTAATTCATTCGAACAAATCTTATCAAAGAACAGAAATTAGAAAAAAAAGAGAAAGAAAAGCTACAACTTGAAAACAATTAACAGCAACTTGATCAAAACTTTTATTAGCAACAAAGAAAGACGGTGGAAACAATATCCAGGCTGATAGTTTTCAAACTCTAGGAGGTTATTCTCTGTTCGAACTTATTTTCACAGGTGAGTAAACTTGTTTTGTTTTTAAATTGAAACATAAGTATTTAGTCCATATAAAAATCTTGTGTTTGTTGTATACTGAAAAAAAGGGCTGTGTTTTGTATATGTTTTTCTTTCTCTGATACTGGAAGTTTATTTGTCCCTGTAAACTTTGGTTTCAGAGCAAAAGCTAATAAGTAGTATTTGATAAATCTTCATGCAAATGTTATAAATTCAGGATTTTTAAATAAAAATAAGTTTGTTTAAACTTAAGCTATGACCCAGAAATTGTTTTAAGCTTGAATATGAAGAACTTGACTCTGAAAACCCAACTTTACAGTAAATAACAGATTATATGATGAATTCGAGAATTTTTATTTAATGATTCGCTTACATAACTTGCATAAACGCTCAAAGATAGGATTTTTAAAACGAATATGATGATTTTTATTGAAGTATTCAATGAGCAGTTTCTAGTTTTACAGTAAACAAGTTTTAATCAGTCCCCGTTGATCCAACAAACTTGGATTGTGAAATCTTGTCTGAAGCTAGCTTGTTTTTTTAGAGATTTCGGGAAAATTATCAAATAATTTTTCTATTGTGAAAATTGATGGGACGAGGCCATGTTAGGGTTCAGTGTTCGACTTTGTTGAGGTTGAAGGACGAGACGAATTCGTCTTCCTGGTTTGATCGAGTTTCATGAAACTCGAAGGGATGGAAGATGTGGATGTTGACAAGGCGGTGATGAAGTTCGAGCTGCTCCGATGGTCGGAGCGACGAGGGCGAAGAAAATTTGCTTGGTGTGTTCATGTAGCTGGTTCGAGCTACAGGCCCTTTTTCGATTTCGTGAATTCCGTGATGAACTGGAGATTGCTTTCGAGTATGGGGTCATTACGTGACTTGTTGGAGGCATCGTGGGTTGCCGGATGGTCGGCGAACCACCGTGCACGTGCACAGTGCCATGGGAGTATCAGCGTCTTCGTACGTGTTGCATCGCGTGATCGTGCTCAAGTTTTTAAGATGGTTGCTTCGAGTAGGTCTTCAAGTACGACCGAATTGCCTGATGCGTGAATTTGGTACTTAGTTTAAATTTAAAATCTGAAAAAAGGATAATGTGTGATATAAATTGTCATGTACTGTACTGTGATTGTGGTTTGTTCTGTATTGATCTGAAAACCCTGTTTGCCCGTAAAACGGCATTTAAACTTCGACGCGACAGGGAGTCGGATTTTAGTTATCCGAAACCCACATCGAACCCTGAATGTGAATCATGGTAATTGATATATCCACTTGTTTTAAAATTTAGCATTCACTATTCGGTTTAGCCGGGAAAGGACCTTTGTGTCGTATAACCCATTCTGAATATGTGATTCGACGTTGTGGATAGCATTTGAAGACCGTTAGTGAAGACCGGGTATTTGCGAGAGCGATATGATGACCTATCGATTGTCTCTGCCTCGAGTAGCTACGGTATAGAGATTCCCTAAGTGATGGGAAATCAGATCGGGATTGTGAATACCCGAATTGCAAGGACTTCTTTGGAAGTGCCTTCGGTTCTGTTCGAACCCAAAACAGACTTGTATGGATTGTATGTCTGACATTGCATTTGAGATATAAAGCAGATTTCTTTCAAATATATTTCTGTTGGTGGCGGAGAATTTATTCTCTTGGCTTAACACCCTGCTCTGAGACGTATGAGCTCAGAGGTTATGTAGATGAAGGTTATCAGTAATAATTCCCAACTTGGTAATGTTGCTTGCTGAGTGCTGCCGATCATTTGTTGATTAAAGCATGGCTTTGTGAAAAGCGTAGCTTTGTGGACGAGACTTCGTCGAACCTCACACCCCGGAATGGTCAAAACAGGAAAGATGCGGCAAGGTTATTGGGGGTAGCGCCCCTTAGGGTATGTACGTTTCCTTCTGGATAGAAGTGATATCATGGTACGGAGCCCAGATACTTAACTTATGTTGATATCGCAGATATATATATATATATATATATATATATATATATATATATATATATATATTACTTTGTGATTTGTTTCTGGGACCCCGGATAAAGGTTGGTTACAACCGGGGGATGACATACTTGTGTCAGTAATTACCCAGTTAGGGGTAACCGTCCTTGTGTTGGCAGAGATCCGGTTAGGTTCTCGGGTCGTCCCTCCAGAGGCGTACCTATGTGGCTCAGGAAGTTCCTTAGCCTGACCATTGTTTGAAATCCAATTCCCAATACGAAACCCTGTACGGTTTTAGTTGTATAACCTGCCATTTACTTATGGTTGCGCCCCACTGTTTAGATGGTAGCTATAGTAGGCATACGATAATGGTTGTATGTTGGCTAAGATTAATATTTTATTTTCGAAATGTTTTCTACACTATGCACTAGTAATAATATCAAAGAAATTTCCCCGTACCAAGCATATTTGACTATCATAAGAAGAAATCTCCTCCAATTCTGCGTTTGCATTGTGTGTGTGGCGGGAGGTCTTATGGTAGTTCCATTTTTAAAAGCATATCGAAAATTCTTTTATAAATCTAGTTTCTTTGAAAGCAACTGTTTTTGTCTACTCATACCAGTCCCATGACTGACCTGGAGTTTATTGTTTTCTTTCCTAAACTTTGGGTGCCCAAAATTTTTACTCGGGCAGCCTAGTAGCAGGTTTCTCGTATTTTGGAGCTAGCTTGGATTTGAAGTCAAGCTTTGGATTAGAAAATCTTTTGAAGTATGTTGGGAACTTGTTGAAGTTTCTGTTATCATATTATTGTTGTGTCATATGTATCACTCTGATGTTTGAGATCGATGTTGTATTGGATATTGTATCATGTTGTACCTGTGTTGTTATATGACATTCATTTTGTTTCCGCTGTCTTATATTCATCTATTGTTGTTATAAGCTCCATCCGAACTAAAATTTGAAGTTCGAATCTCCGGCAGTCGAATACAAGTGAGGTATTTGATGTCGATTTTTGGACGATGAATTTTGGGTCGTGATAAATTGGTATTGAAGCTTCTGGTTGAGCAAGAACTTTATCTACGGAGTATAACACATTAGATGTCCCATTAGAGATAGGGTAAAGTATGCCCTAGAATGAGTGTAACCGAGACTGAAAACTCTAAATTTTCTTAGTCTATTTCTTTTTACTGCTGATATTCCTTAATATATTTCGTCCGTATATTTAAATCAATTTTCTTACTAATTTCAGATAGTAAGAATGAGCGAGCGCAGAGGAAGAATTAGGGGTCAAGGGAATGCCGCAGCACCTAATCAAGATCCTCCAATAGTAGAAGCAGTAATAGATATCCAGCAGCAGCCGAATCTGGCTGATTTGTATAAAAATTTCTCAAAGCTTGGTGGCAAACCGTTCTCTAGCAAGGAGTCAATTGTTGAGGCTCAAGCATGGGTAAGATCGTGTGAGAAATTTTTTAAAGGGCTAAAACTACAAGACGAGAAGAAGAGACTTATAGCTTCTTGGCAACTCTAAGAAGAAGCCTCATCCTGGTGGGAAACCGTCATTATAGATGAACCAGAGGAAGAGTTTACTTGGGATCGTTTTAAGGAGGTGTTCGAAAAGCGTTATATGCCTTCGGCAAGGATTTCCAGAATGTATCAAGAATTTCTGGATTTGAAACAAGAAAGCTTGTCATTTGAAGAGTACTTAAATAAGTTCAACGAACTATCTCGTTTTGGTCCGGAGTTATTAAACACGCCTCTTAAGAAATATGAAAGGTTTATCCGTGGAATGAACCAGAAGTATCATGAGAGGATGACAACACACGTCAAAGAATCTTTTTCTGATCTTATTGATATGGGATATAGGTATGCCACACTGGATATGCAGGAGATTCCGAGGGAAGGAGGAAATTCAAATAATCAGAATTGGAAGAAAAGGAAGTTTGGGGGCAAGAGGCCACAACAAGACAAGGATAAGAAGAGCAGTCAAGGAAATTCGACTAGGAACATAACTTGTTACAATTGCCAAGAGAAGGGCCATTATTCAAACAGCTACACAAAATCGAAGAAGCAAGTTAAGAAGGAACAACCTGTGTGGAATGATCAAGGGGCTAAAGAATGTTATAATTGTCACAAGCCTGGACATTTTATTAAAGATTGCCCGGTAATGAAACAAGCACAGGTGGCAAATGTTTATGCGATAAAGAAAGACCCTTCAACTTCAAAAGCAGATAAAGGAAAAGGTGTTTTGGAAGGTAATCTTACTATTTATGATTGAACTGTTAGAGTTTTATTTGACACGGGAGCTTCACATGGCTTTATCTCCCAACAAACCATAAATAAATTAGAACTTAAAACTAAATTTGTTGACGATCCTATTTGCGTGTAAAATCTAGTTGGAGGTCTCGCAAATCTTTGTTTGTATTGTAAGAGAGTTCCTATTTCATATGCTTGCTACCAATTTCCTATCAACCTTTATGTCCTCGAATTTAATGAACTTGAAATTTTACTCGGAATGAACTGGTTATCAAAATACGAAGCTAAATTGGATTGTAATAATCGGACGGTTATAGTTAAAACAAGTTTTGGAAATTTTACTGAAATCTCTTGTGACGATCCGAGTCCAAGGAGAGATAGATTGATGTATACTTTGGGATATCCCGAACCTAATTTGCAGTCTATACCTGTTGTTCGGGAATTTTCTGACGTATTTGAAGAAGTAAAATCCTTACCTCCACGCAGAGAAATAGAATTCCGAATTGACTTAGTACCTAATGCCCGTCCTGTTGTTCACGCAAGTCGTAGGATGGCACCTAGGGAAAAAATTGAATTAGTCGATCAAACTCGATATTTTCTAAAGAAAGGATTGATTCGCTCTAGTGTTTCTGAATGGGGTTCAGCCGTTGTGTTCGTCGCTAAATCAGACGGATCTTTGAGATTGTGTGTAGATTACCGCGATCTCAATAAACAAACTCTTAAGAACAAATTCCCTTTACCTAGAATTGACGATCTATTCGATCAATTTCATGGCGCTCGATTCTTTTCTAGGATGGATTTAGCTCAGGTATTCCATCAGCTGCGAATAGCCGAGGATTGTGCTCATTTAATTGCTTTTATGGGTCCTGACATGTTCTACGAGTGGTTAGTCATGCCTTTCGGACTAACCAATGCTTTCGCGTATTTCGTAGATTTAATGACCCGAGTGTTTCGAGAAGTATTGAACAAATTTGTCCTTGTGTTTATTGATGATATCTTGATTTACTCCAAAACTGAAGAGGAGCATGCTGAACATCTTAGAAGTGTTTTGGAGATATTAAGGAGGAATATCTTATTCGCTAAATTTTCTAAGTGTTGGGTCAAAGAAGTCAGATTTCTCGGTCATATTGTTAATGAAGAAGGAATTTCTGTTGATCCAAGCAAGATTTCTGCAATTATGGACTGGAACAACCCACTACTCCTAGAGAAGTTCGAAGTTTTCTGGGTTTAGCGGGATATTATAGAAAGTTTGTACAGGATTTTTCTAAGTTGGCTAGCCCGTTGACTAAGCTAGCAATGAAGAATGCTAAATTCATTTGGACTCCAAAATGTGATAAAGCTTTCTAGGAATTGAAAAAGAGATTGGCTCCTGCTCCTGTTCTGGCTATCATTAACGGGAACCAAGGCTTGTCTGTCTATACTGACGTGTGTGGTGATGGGGTAGGTGCAGTATTAATGCAGAATGGAAAGGTAGTTTCCTACGCGTGTAGACAATTACGTCCGCACGAGAGAAATTACCCAACGCATGATTTGGAGCTTTTGGCTGTTGTTTTCGCTTTAAAAATCCGGCGACACTATCTTCTGGGTAAGAATCTTTTCAGCTTTCTTAACAATTTACGAAATTAACTAAGGAAATATACTTAATAAACTCTCTTTGTTTAGGTGAAAAATTTGAATTATTCACCGACCATAACTCCTTGAAACATCTCTTTACCCAGAAGGATCTGAATCTACGACAACAATGTTGGTTGGAATTTCTGGCATCTTATGACTTAGATATTCTGTATACACCCGGAAAAGCCGATGTAGTTGCTGATGCCTTGAGTAGAAGACATGCTGTTCTCGCATATCTTGTTATTACTCCTACTCTTCTTAAAAAGATTGCAAGACAGCAGACTGAAGACAAGTTCCTTCGGAAAATTCGTAGAAGAATATGTCGAGGTGAAGGTTCTAGTTTTGAAATTGATGATAACGGAGTTACAAGGATGAAAGGAAGAATTTGTGTCCCTGACATTCCAGAGCTGAAACGTGAAGTTTTAGATGAATTCCACAAGTCCAAACTTTGCATCCATCCAGGAATTAATAAAATGTATAGAGATATAAAAAGAACTTTCTGGTGGAAGACAATGAAAAGAGACATATCTATTTACGTGAGTCGTTGTGCTACTTGTCAACAAGTCAAAAGCGATCAAAAGAAAGTGGCCGGTTTACTTCAACCTTTGGAAGTACCAAAATGGAAATGGGATCAGGTATCGATGGATTTCATCAACGGATTGCCACGAACCAAGAAGGGAAATGAAGCAATTTGGGTTATAGTGGACCGTCTAACCAAAACCGCTCACTTTATTCCAGTGAAATCCACTCGAACTGCAGCAAGCTTAGCAGGTGTATATATAAAAAAAAATAGTTCGTCTTCATGGTATTCCCAGCAGTATAGTGAGTGATCGTGATCCGATCTTCACTAGTAGATTTTGGGAGGCATTCCAAGACGCTTTGGGAACGAAATTAAATTTCAGTACTACTTATCACCCACAATCTGATGGACAGACTGAGAGGGTTAACCGAATTCTAGAAGATCTTTTGCGTACTTGCATTTTCGATTTTGGTGGTTCTTGAGAGGAACATTTACATCTGGTTGAATTCTCATATAATAACAGCTATTAGGCCAGTATAGAAATGGCTCCTTTCGAAGCTTTATATGGTCGCCTGTGTCGATCACCTACATGTTGGATCGAATCAGGTGACAGACTCGTCCTTGGACCAGACATGATTAAAGAAGCCACGGAGAAGGTTGATTTTATTCGAAAGAAGTTATTAACTGCCCAAAGCCGTCAAAAGAACTATTATGACCGCCAAAGAAGAAATTTGGAATTTCAAGTTGGAGATTCTGTATTTCTAAAAGTGTCTTCGACGTGGGGTGTATTGAGATTCGGGAAAGCTGGAAAGATAGCACCGCATTATATTGGTCCTTTTCCTATTCTGGAAAGGATTGGTCCTCTAGCATATCGAGTGCAGCTACCCAACAGGTTATCTAGCGTGCATGATGTGTTCCACATTTCTAATCTTCGGAAGTATATGCACGATCCAGATAGTATTATTGAAGAAGCTGGTCAGCAGGATCTAGAGATCACTCCTAACTTGGCAGTTAAAAGAGACCGGATAAAAATTGTAGATCGTGATGAGAAGCGATTGAGGAACAAAGTGGTGAAATTGGTCAAAGTTCAGTGGAGTGGCGATCCAATGGACTGTACTTGAGAAACTGAAGATAATATGAAGAAATCATATCCCAATTGCAGAATAGACATCTCAGCTTAGAATGGTAAGCCATTTCCTTATTTTTTCTATATTCGTATATTTTTTGTTTACTTTTCTCTCTCTTTCAATTTCGAGGACGAAATTTTCTTAAGGAGGGAATATTGTAACATCCCGGAATTTGTGTGTTTAAATTTAGTGATTTATTTGAACTTTTAAATTCAAATTGTGAAATTTCAAGAAAAATAAGATATTGTTAATATGAATATTATAAAGTTATATGGAATTAAATAAAATATTGATAGTTTAAGTTTTAAATAAGTAATGAATAAAATATGTGTTATTAAAACTTCAATTTCGTTTTAGTCTAAATTATTTAATCTATAAAGTATTTCTATGTAATGCATTTAATATGCATTTAAAATTTGAAAGGTTCTCTATTCAATGATAAGAGTTAATACAAACAAAAGTGTACAAACCTAAAGGAGGAAAAAAATTCTGTTAATAAAGCAAATCAGTACTTGCATGAATTTAAAGTAAGATGGTTGTAAACAAGCATGAAGCATTAAATGCTATTACTCTTCATCCCATAAACAAGATCTGCCAAACAAATAAATTTGTAATTAAGAATTTACAGAAGTAAAGAAAACAGTACTTGCAAAAAAATAAAATAAAATCAGATTGCTGTTAACAAAAAAGGAAGCAAAGTCATTTAATGCTATTTACTCCTCTGCATGTACAAGATCCTATCAGCCGAAATAAAAGCATGATTTAGTTTCTTTTATATACCTAAAACCTGTACTTGCCTATACCCTCACTTGTACAGACCACCTCCCTCATATATACACATAGGTAGTTGCTTTAATTCATTCGAACAAATCTTATCAAAGAACAGAAATTAGAAAAAAAAGAGAAAGAAAAGCTACAACTTGATAACAATTAACAGCAACTTGATCAAAACTATTATTAGCAATAAAGCAAGACTCTGGAAACAATATCCATGCTGATAGTTTTCAAACTCTAGGAGTTTATTCTCTGTTCAAACTTTTTTTCACAGGTGAGTAAACTTGTTTTGTTTTTAAATTGAAACATAAGTATTTAGTCCATATAAAAATCTTGTGTTTGTTGTATATTGAAAAAAAGGGTTGTGTTTTGTATATATTTTTCTTTCTGTGATACTGGAACTTTATTTGTCCCTGTAAACTTTGGTTTCAGAGCAAAAGCTAATAAGTAGTATTTGATAAATCTTCATGCAAATGTTATAAATTTAGGATTTTTAAATAAAATTAAGTTTGTTTAAACTTAAGCTATGATCCAGAAATTGTTTTAAGCTTGAATATGATGAACTTGACTCTGAAACCCAGCTTTATAGTAAATAACAGATTATATGATGAATTCGAGAATTTTTATTTAATGATTCACTTACATAACTTGCATAAACGCTCAAAGATAGGATTTTTAAAACGAATATGATGATTTTTATTGAAGTATTCAATGAGCAGTTTCTAGTTTCACAGTAAACAAGTTTTAATCAATCCCCGATGATCAACACTCAAGAGTATTATGTGAAAGCATCAGCCTTGTTAGGATAGTGCAAAGATGATAGATTACAATAATAAAGTAAAATAAATAAGAGAGAGACATAATTTTTATAGTGATTCGGCTGTTAACTAAGCTTACGTCCACTTTATAGCCGTTTGATCTTGTTTGTAGGAGATTACAAAGTGTTTGAGATAGAGAGAGTCACAAGTACAGGGGTTAGATAAGTTCTAATCCTAGAATTGCCTATAGTTGTCTTAGTGACTATGGTGTAGAGGAAGAGTTGAAGAAGAAATAAAGTTCCTATGTAGTGACAGTAGAATCCAGATCATATCTTGGTTACTCTATGTTTTTATTTATAGAGATAGCAGTCATGCTAGATCAGAAGTTTGCGATCAACCTAGTCCAAAAGTCGGCCATCTCTTGTACTTAAAATCCTAGGAGCATATGAGTTAAACCCTTAACTTGGTACCAAGTTAAGCTCTTTAAATCGCTACCGAGTTAAGGAGTTGGCTCCAAACCATTCCCTGACTTTGGTTTTGCTCTTCCAATTCCTATCTAAGGTGCTTCAACTCTTTTCATAATGCTTTTCGTTTGGTTCTAGCAATTCGTTTGATTGTAGTTGAGTTATCCTGACCTGTTTAATATCTTCTCATCAATCTGGTGATTGGCCGTGCTATCCTTGAAGAAGAAACTTAATATCCACACAAGGGAATTGTATAAGCATAGCATGAAACTTTGGTGAAGAATGAGGAGGAACCCTTAACTCGGTGCCGAGTTAAGGGTCCTTAACACGGTGCCGAGTTATGGGTCCTTAACTCGGCACCGTGTTAAGGTGTTAACTCCAATCAGCATGAAATTTCTCCAAGCCCCTTTCCTGCTTCTTTTAGATGTACTTGTCAAGTTCCAAGTCGTACCGTCATTGTTTGAATCTTCTAAGTCCAGTTGAAATCTGCTTTGCTAAAAAGTGGTTTAACAGTTGCCCCCCAAAGTACGCCCTTCAAATGTAAGGCGTGCTTTGCTCAAGAACAAGTTTTTATAATCAGCCTTTGATAGTCGACCTCTGACTATTTCAATCTTTGTGAATCGTCCACTTCCTTCGAATTCTCTTATCAATCATGGGTTGCTCCAAACCTGTTACAGCCTAAGACTTTAGACTCTGCCTAAGTGTAGTTTATACATCAGAATCATTTCGAATCTATTTAAAGTTATTACGTCACATATATCACATCACATATCCAAATCATCTCGTTCTCATCCGGGATTTACATCATTATCGTTCCGATTTTGTTAAGAGTTATCACATCATATATCAAAATCATCCCATGTTCATCCAAGATAATATGTTTTATTCTAATCATAGGGCATCCAAATCCTTTTATTAAATCTTCATTCGTCCTAGGGTTGGATCTCTTTTGATCGTTTTTCATTTTATTTAACATGTGATCTCTCCGGATCGTTTATCGTTTAAGTTAAGAGAACGATCTCTTCAGATTGTTTAATGTTTAATTCAAGGGAGATGATCTCTCTAGATCGTTTATTGTTTAAGTTGAGGGATGATCTCTCCGGATTGTTTAGCGTTCCAATCTACGGTTTCAATCTCTTTGGATCCTTGCTGAGTCCGTTCGCTCTATGACAAAGGGACTCAACGACCAAGCAAGCCCGTCCACTCGCTCTTTGGCAAGGGAGCTTGCACCTTGCACTTCGGTCCTATCTCTCTAGAGGGGGCTCTAAGGCGATCAATATCAGTTATTACACTCAAAGTGGTTTTTTCAGAATCCAAATATTCAAATCAAATCAAAGTAAATAAGTGAAAATCCTAAGTGTTCATCCCGAACATCCGACTCAGAGTGTGATAAGGGACCGATCTAGGTTTTATGCACGCTCAGTGGTCTTAGATTATTATTGTCCTAAATAGTCATCCTAGACATCCGACTTAGAGAGTGCCTAGGGACTGCTTGGGATCCCGTACACATGTAAGCGGCCTGATGTTATTATTGTCTTTACTGCTAAATATAAAAAAATACAAGAAAAAACGAAAACACAAAGTGCAGGAATCGTATTCGACTCCCGCTCATCTTGATCATGGGATTTCGAGCCTCGGACTGGATCCTTGGTTGTTTCTTGATGCATTTGCTATAGTGGTGGTTGCTCTGACCGCACCACTACAGTTCAATTCCTCACATACTGTTGTAGTCGGTTGCTGTGAATCACTTTCTCTAATACCACAAAGGTGTCGACACTCGTTCGTTTCATGTTCATCTAGTTCATGGAAACTGCAAAACTTTCCATATTTTTTCAATGATCGGTAGGTCTCTTTTTGGTGGCTTCTAGTAAGGGATTTGCCCCCTAGTGTCTAGATATATCCACTCTAGGGTCTCAATCAAGTCAATGTAGGAAGTGAACTTCGGCTCCTTCCTTTGTCGTTTCGGATCCCCGAAGTTGTCATCAGTTCTCCCTTTTTCTTTGTCTTTTCCGTTACTGCTCCGGATGGTCTTTCGTTATCCACAACATTGACTTCTGCATCCTCAGCTTCATCCTCAGCCTCAACATCTTCCTATCAAAATTATCTCTCAGCTTTATAGTAGAATTCCACAAGATCCACAAGTGGACCTCTTTCAAGTGCACCTTTAAAGTCTGTCTTGCTCGCGACTCAAGATACTACCGCCATTAGGATTAATGATGGATCCGGCTTGTCCACTGCAGCTGCTTCTACATTGAATCTTGTTAAATAGCTTCTCAAGGTTTTTACAGGACTTTGTTTCACGCTTGGCAAAGTCGACACATTCTTTGGTTACGAGATGTGAACTTTGAACTATCTCAAGAATTTTCTCACTAGGTCGGTCCATGTGCTTATGGACCTATTCTTCAGTTGTTTGAACCACACTACCGCCAAGTCCATTAAGTATAATGGGAAACACCGCCCCATGACCTCCTCAGAATTATCCAACACCTCTATATATCGAATGTTTCTCGTCAGATGAACCGTCAGATCTGTCTTTTTATCGTACATTGCTAACACCGAAAGCTTAAAATCTGAAGGATTTCTCATGTTTCGGATGTTAGAAGTGAATGGATTTCTGTTCACACCCTCTAGACCATGATCTATGGGTCTTCTTTCCACTATTCTTCTTACCAATTCAGCAATTCAGTTTTCACTGTCCAATGAAGGTCTTCCTGCTAAAGCGATATTCTGCCCCCTATTCTAATAAGGGAATCCCGACATATACTCTAGCACGTATTCCATTGGCTGCACATTAGAATTCTATTCTACTCCTTTGATTTCATTTTGTAACAACCCAAATTTTTCAGTGTCGATTTTGAACCTTTAATTTATTTTAAATGTTGAATTTGAAATGTAAATGGAATTCTAATTTGAAGTTATTGATCAAGTAAGCGGAATAAAACTTAAGTTCCAAATATAGTAATTTATTGAATAAATTTAATTTTTGAATTAATAATTGAAAATTGTTTGATATAATTGAATTTGAGTTGAATATGAATCGAAAATGATTTTTGATGTTGACAAAAATTACATTTGGAATTATAATTGAGTTAATAAGTTTTTGAAAACTGAAATTTCAAACGATTTCATAAAATTTTGAAATCATCGATTTAATTGATGCGTTAAAATAGCGACCTGAGGCACAATTTTGAAATTCGACAAAACTAGTTCCATCGGATCCATAATAGTGTATTATTATCGTATTTCAAGTTTCATAGCGTTTGGAATTATTATTTGGTCGTACGGGATGCACATGCGTTAAATTTAATATCGAAAAATTCAATAAATCGAAAAATTCAATATAATAGTTAGGTTCAAAAAACTATCTTCTCCGTATGATCGAATTAGGACTCGAAACATTTTACAATGCATTCGGGATAGGGGTATAACATTATAAACGTGTAGCAACACGCCTCAATAGGAGGACGAGATTTCACGGTATGTGATTCTAAAAAATTTCAAATATAAAATAAATAATATTTATAAAAAAATAAACTTGGTCGTCCTAGAGAAGCCACCATACCTTTTCAAACACGCCTTATCCTTCCAGTTATAACTCGCATACCTTCTCTGTTAAACTGGTTCTCCCCTTTCTTTTACTCGAAATCAAAATCAAACTAGATTTATTAGAAAAAAAGAAATGAATTATGCTCGTGACCTTCGGTTGCACACGAAGATGGTGGAGCTCGGGATTAGAGCGAGGGCATGGTGTTGTCGAGTTGGTGATTGAGCTATCATGGTTGCGGAATTTAGGGTGGCACGACAGGACGGGGTGACAATTGTCATGATGGCGTTCGGTGATGGGTGACGCGACGTGATCAGCTGGACAAAGGGATTGTCGCGACTTGGGTTGGGTAGCGGCAGTGGTTCTAGGTCGCGAATGAGGAGATGGGGTGTTCGAGTTCGTAGAGGGGAATCTCAAGGCATACTCAATGGTTGGATTCAAGGAGGAATGACCGAGAGAGGGAGGAAGGAAGATCGATCGGGTCTGGATGGGTTCTACCTTAGACGGGGTTGGTCGAGTGATTTCGACATTCGAAAGGGGGGGCACGCAAACTAAGGGCAGTGGCGGGTGGTTGCGAGAGTCGAGGAAGAAAGATTACTGTTAGAAGGTAATATAAATTAGTTATATGATTAGTTAGTGATGTTATAAATTATAATAATTGACAACTTATATATTCGATAACGTTTTCGTACGAGGTCTAAAATCGTGAAAACAAGTTGGGATTGAAATGGATTGCAAACAAGAATCAAGGTGAGAATTTCTCACTCATTTGGAATGCCAAATTTAAATTTAAATGTTTAAAATTTAATTATTGGATGCCTGATTGGGTTGATAAATTATGATTATTAGTTGGATGATAAATTATATATCGTAGTATATATATTAGTAGTTAGATTGTTGCTCCGCATATTTTAATGGATGAGACCCTATATGCCCCGCATAATAGGGGATGACCCTATATACCGCGATATCCCCCTCGAAGTGGGATTAGTATTTTATATTGCCTAGCATCTGTGGATGCAAAAAAATAGGTTGAAGGGATCCAACTGGATTCCTCAAATATATTAGTATTTTTCACACATATAAAAATATATGATGTGATTGAATAATCTGCTGGATTATTGCGTGTTGTAAACTTTTAAAAAGTTATATTGACATGGGAATTAACTTTGGTATATTAATTTCCATAAATATTATTTTGAATATTTTAGGAATTAAATGAAGATTTTTAATATAAAAATACGTATATCAAAATTTGGATTATTTAAAAGAGATTGATTTGAATAAGAAATAATTGGTTTTTGATCGTACTAAATAACGTGAGAAAAAAGAAAAATACTTTAAATAGAGATTTTAAAATAATTTATATAAAGGGATTTTAAGACTGGATTTTAAAATGATATTCGGGAAAGAAATATGGAAAGAAGTTGAAATCGATGTTAAAAATAAATTGGCAAAAATGAATAGAATTTATAAGAAATTGGATTTATAAAATGGAATTTTATAAGTGAGATTAGTTTATAAAAAGTGAAGCTCAAGGAAGTTATAAATTTATAAACGATGTTATAAATAAGGGAAATTGATATCCGAAGATAATTTGAGAATATAAAATTCGTAGGGTGAATTTATATTAGGACATGGGAATGGGGTCGAGGAAAAATAGTGAATTCTTCTTTTTCTAAAAGTGAAAATGGTTAAGGAATCGGAATGAAATCGATGTGTTATTAGTCGAGGGGGATTTGTAAATTAAAATTTTGTTATTAAGATTTAAAAATATATTTTTATCAATAAACTAAGTTTTATTTTAAAAAGGAAAATTTTATTTATTAAACTATGTAATTTAAAGTCAGTTAGTATTGGAATACTTCAGAAGCGAATTTTTTTCAAATACTTAATATTTATTTTAGCAAATCCTAAATTTTTACACTTACCTTGAAAGGTGATGTCATAAAAAGTGTTTCAATATTTTAGATATTTATTTGAACATATCTTAAAAGTAAATTATTATTATTATTATTATTATTATTCTTTTAAATACTTATATATATATATAGAGTTTTGAAATGTTTTAAATTTATTTATAAATTTTCTTGAATATTTGGAAATGGGGTTATCCATGTATGTGATTTATTAGAGAATTCTCAAAAATGGAATTTGGGAAAAAAAGTAAGAAAATTTATGAAGTAGTTAAATAAAAGCAAACTTCGAAAAATGAAATGAATTCATAAATGAAGTAGAAAGGGAAATTGGAGTTATAAGTAAGTATATTTGACTTTGGAAATATTATAGGGAATTAATTGTTGAATCATTTTCACGGCTTGATAGATAATTTGATAAGCCAATGATTTTTTTCTATGTTACAGAATACGATTAACCAACATGTTAACTAATCGATTACGGTAAATTGGATCGGATTTTGCAGTTTTTTCTTTTGTAGTACCTCGACGTGACATGAGCGTGAAAGAGGTTCAAAAATAAGTAAGAATTGTGGAATTTATAGAATTCGTTATAAACTAGTCAAGGAATTTACAAATAAATTATAAATATTTTTAAGGGAAAAGAAATAGAGAATAAATGGAATACTTCCTATGTGTTGAATAGAGAATGAAGTGGGAAAAATATTCTAAGTACTGGAATAGGTTGAAATATTCCATTGAATATATAGACATTTGAAATGGTTTCAAATGTTGGAATACCGGTAGTAGTTCGAATACGTATCTTATGAAAATATTTGAAAATAAATTTTGAAAAATATATAATCAGGCCTAGTGGCTACTTATGGATGTTTTATTGATAGTTAAATAACGGACTATCAATATTGGCCAATTTCGTGAATTGCTTCGAAGAGACCGAGATTGGATTTAATTATTCGAAAACCACTTCAATCCGGTATGAATGTTACGAATGAATGATGATGAAGACGGTGATTCATATTGTCCAGACCCAGGACAACTTTTATGGACGAATGCTATCAGAACATTGTCATTACAGGACGATGAGCATTATAAGTGGAATGTTTCTTAAAAGGTAACGTTTAGCCTCAAGCTTCACCAATCGGGAATGACTAAAACAGGAAAGATGTAGTAAGGCTAAGTTAGTCGTACCCAATTAGGGTATGTTATCACTTTTCTAGATATCCTCGAATATATATATATATATATATATATATATATATATATATATATATATATATATATATATATATTGTTGTGCATGAAAAGGGAGCGCTCGATGTTTAAGGGTGGGAACACCCAGAGTGATGACATATTCGGTCTATCTAGGTTAGGGGTAGGCTGGTCTTGTGTAGCAGGGGATCCCTACAAGGTCCTCGGTAATTGTTCTAGAGGTGTACTGTAATGGGCGGTACCCCAGTGGCCCGGTCATTATATGGAATCTATTTTCCAATACAATCCTTACGGTTTTGTTTGTAGAGCATAGAATGCTGGAACTTAATTAACGTAACAATTTCGGCTATTTGAATAAGTATTTGTACTTAGACACTATTATATTATCACTGAATTTTCTATAAAAATTTTGGGTTATCGTAAGGGAAAAACCCGTCATGTTTATGTGTGACACGGTCTTACGAAACACCATTGTTTTTCAAATAATTTTGATAACTCTAATAATTCAAATTGAGTGTGTTTTCTAACGTTGGTTTTCCAGACCGACTCGGGTGTTATTTTATTATAATGCTCGGATCAGACCAAGTATTGCAGTTACAGGATTAAAATGCTATTGAGCTCAGGAGACGAGCTGGAGGAGTTCAGACGCATTTCCATACTTGATTTATATGTACACTGTATGAGGACAAGTTATTATAACTGTCTAGATTGATTTATTGAGTGTTGTACTCCGATGATTGTAAGTATATAAACTGTTACTGATTCTTTTGTGTAAAAATCTGTTATTATATATTATATTTTGTTATGTTGCGATTGTAAGATTCTGTGTTGTTGTTTATCTTCTTCTATCTCTTTCTTCGTCTTTACCCTAGTTATTTACTCTTTCGTACAATTTGGGTTGAACAAGGATGAATTATTATCAATTCATAGGGTACGGAACTATGGGTCGCTACACTTGGTATCAGAGCTGAAGGTTAAGCGAGAACCTTGGCTCTGGTGTGGATTACTAATTAGAGATGGGGTCGATAGTACCCTAGAATGAGTTGAGTGTATTAATATATATGAGCCCATATTTGTTAGTGGATATAAATTGTTTTATATTGTGTTGACTTATCTATTGAGTGGCATATAAATTCTGTTTGAGCAGTGGGACGTCACTAAATTGATAGGAGTTTCTAAACACTTAAACACGATAACCGATACAGTATTGTTCAAAGCGAGTAAATGAAATAATTTTGTCTAAACTATATTTTGATATAAAAGAGAATAATTTTCTGAAAATTATTATAGTGGTGTGTTTGGTTGTTATTATATAATCAAAATAAGATTATAAAAATTGAAATGGTTATATATATATAACCAAATAGAGATTGTATAAGCATGAATTATACAAATGGATTATAGTTAAAATGGATTCAACCAGAATTTGGAGACTAAAAATCCCAGAAGCGTTGAGAAATGTTTTTAAATGGGTTTGGATTAAGTTTTGGAAAAATTTGAAATCCAGGAAGTTTAAAAATGTTTTCCAAAGTGGTTGAAAGAAAAATGGAGTTAAATTTGATATTTTTAAAGAATTTTTTTGTTTTAAATAGATTTTGGAAGTGATATAGCACTGAAATCACATCAGTTGCTGGAAAATAATTCTGATGATGACTGCCGCATCATCAATATTCATTTTTGAGTTTTTAAATGACGGATTGCTTCCGTGGTTAATTGATATGGAGATTTTTGGTGAAAACAAGTGTTGTTTTGAAAATTCTTAGGGAATTGGTTTGGACAAAATCAGGTTGATTTTAAAATTCGAAGGAAGTGGTTTATTAAACCAAAAAGAGTATATATGTATATATTTGATTTTCAAATGATTTGAAATAAATACCGGGTGTTTAAGAAAATTCTAGAATCCTTATTAAATGTTCTAGAGGATTTTATAAGTAAGTTTTTTAAAAAAAAACTTACAAGTGGAAGATGATATTTATAAGGAAATAAGTGTGAAAATCGAAATTTGGAATTAAAATTCAAAGTGAGAAAGTTAAGATGGAATTCAACTTATGTTAAGTTGGACAAATTAAATTTTAGAAATTTAATTGATTGGATTTGAATTGAATTAATATAGTGTATTAATGAAATGAGGTCAACTCAAGCGAAGAAATTGAAACATATAATGAAACCGAATGAATTAAAAATAAATTTGTTTGGAGTGAAATTCAATTTAAGTATGAATAACTCGATTATGGTTTTGAAATATTGTTTAAAAGGAATTGAAATTTAAATAAAAAATGAATTGGATTTGAATCATGTTGAATTGAATTAAATATGTCAACGTGAATTATAAAGTGACTATATAACTATAAGTTATTAAATTTGAATTGGATTAGAAATAATATCAAACTGCAGTAAATATAAAATTTCAATTATGAAATAATTATATAAACTTAAGTTATAAATTTTGACTGGAATAAAATTTAAGTAGAAATTATTGGAGTGTGAATAAATGAGTTTATATATCTTATAAAAAATTATGAAATGAAAGTATGCCTAAGCTATAAAGTGAGGTATAAAATTTTGTTAAAAATAAAATATGAATATACGCGAGTATAAGATTGATGGAAATTTGGAAAATAAGTTGTACAACTTATAAAATTGAAAAGTGAAATAGAACAACCAAAATTAAAATGGTGTTACATTTTAAAGTGAAGAAGTAAAATCCAAACTTGAATTATAAAAGGAATTTGAACTTAAGAAAATTAGATGAAGTGATTTTTGAAGTAAAATCAGATGCGGAATTATAAAATGGCAGCGAACTAATTAGATAATTAATTAGTTAACTAAATACAAAAATTGAATTTAGCTTGGTTGAATAAATTTGGACCATGGATGAAAAGTGAATATTGGAATTGGAACTTGAGTTATAAATTCAATTCGACTTAAAAAGTAAGCGAATTAAATAAATTTGGAAATGTGGCCAAACAAAATGAAATTGGATTGAAGTAGTGATGACTCAAGTTATAAATATATTCAATTGAAGAGTAAATAAATTGAATATGACTTGGGGTATTAATAAAATGAACTTGGATATGAATGGAATGTAAATGAATTGATTGAGTATCAATTTGAAATGGATAGATTTGAATATGAATTGATTTGGAATCAAATTAAAATAGCTATATGCTGAAATGGTTATTTTATTAAATGAATATTGTCGAATTTGCATAGAAGAAAAAAATTCGTTTGACGCAAACGGAAGTAAATAAAAAATAATTCTATGAATTAACAGAAAGTGAAAAAATTGATTTTAATCATATTAGAATAAATATAATTATAGTGTGTGTAGTTATGAAGTGAATGCAAGTAAATTGGGTTGTAAATCATTCGAATTGAATATGGATTGACTGAAAGCAATTAAGTTAGTATCAGAACCTTATAATTGCTTATGATTATGTGTTAGAATGCACTGTTTACGAAATTTATGTATTTAACCATTTAAATGAATGAAATGTTATTGAATTTGATGTTTTGGTACTTATGTGTTGAAATTGAGCAAATACAGATATATGGAGCTGTTTGCTTGATTTTTGGTCGTGCAAACTGCAAATAAAATATGCCGCTTACTTAAAAATGATAAAATAAGGCACATTTTCGGATTAAATTTTTTGTTAACAACAATTTGATTTTGAATTGGAATTGGAATAAAGGGTTTTGGAAATAGAATTGAAAACTAATAGTTTGGTTAAAACTTGATGATTAGGAATGTGAAATATCGAATTTTCACTAAGTGGATTTTGAATAAGTATTGAGATTGGAGCATTTTTCCTACGTTAGCAATTTTGGGGATGAAACTTTTTTATAGGGGAGAAATGTAACCACTGAATTTTTCAGGGTTGATTTTAAACATTTAATTTATTTTAAATGTTTAACTTGAAATGTAAATGGAATTCTAATATGAAGTTATCGATCAAGTAAGTGGAATAAAACTTAAGTTCCAAATGTAGTGATTTATTGAATAGGTTTAATTTTTAAATTAATAATTGAAAATCATTTGAAATAATTGAATTTGAGTTGAATATGAATCAAAAACGATTTTCGATGTTGATATAAATTACATTTGGAATTATAATTGAGTTAATAGGCTTTTTGAAAAGTGAAATTTCAAATGATTTTGTAAAATTTTGAAATCGTCGATGCGTAAAATAGCGATGCGGGGCACGGTCTCGGAATTCGATGAAACCAATTGCATTGGATCCATAATAGTGCATTATTATCGAATTTCAAGTTTCGTAGCGTTTGGAATTATCGTTTGGTCTACGGGATACAAACGCATTGAATTTAACATCAAAAAATTCAATATAATAATTGGGTTCAAAAAGCTTTCTTCTCTATATGATCGAATTAGGACTCGAATCCTCTTCCATTGCGTTCGTAATAGAGGTATAACATTATAAACACGTAGCGGCATGCCTCAATAAATGGAAGAGATTTCACGGTATGTGATTCAAAATAATATTTGTAAAAAAATAAACTTGGTCGTCCTAGACAAGCCACCATACCTTCTCAAACACACCTTACCCTTCCAGTTTTAACTCGCGTACCTTCTCTATTAAACCGGTTCTCCCCTTTCTTTTACTCAAAATCAAAATCGAATTCGATTTATTAAAAAAAGGTACGAATTATGCCCGCGACCTTGGGTTGCGCACGAAGATGGTGGAGCTTGAGATTAGGGGGAGGGCATGGTGTTGTCGAGTTGGTGATTGAGCTGTCGTGGTCACAGAATTTAGGGAGGCAGGACAGGAGGTGGCGACAGTTGTTGTGATGGCGTTCGATGATGGGCATCGCGATGTGATCTGGTGGATAGAGGGATTTTTACGACTTGGGTTGGGTAGCGGCAGTTTCTTCGGGTCACGAATGCGGGGATGGTGTGTTCTAGTTTGCGAAGGGGAATCTCAAGGCATAGTCGGTAGTTGGATTCAGGGAGGAACGACCGAGGGAGGGAGGAAGTTCGATTGGGTCTGGGTGATTTCTGTCTTAGACAGGGTTGGTCGAGTGATTTCCCCGTTTGAAAAGGGGCAGGCGCGCGAACTAAAGGCGGTGGCGGGTGTTTGCGAGAGTCAAGGAAGAAAGATTACGATTAGAAGGTAATATAAATTAGTTATATGATTTGTTAATTATGTTTTAAATTATAATAATCGACAACTTATATATTAAATAAGGTTTTTGTACGAGGTCTTAAATCGTGAAAACAAGTCAGGATTGAAATGGATTGCAAACAAAAATCAAGGTGAAATTTTTTCAGTCATTTGGATTGCCAAATTTAAATTTAAATTTAAATGTTGAAAATTCAATTATTGGATGCTGGATTGGGTTGATAAATTATAATTATCAGTTGTATGATATATTGTATATAGTAGTATATATATTAGTAGTTGGATTGTTGCTCCCGCATATTTTAGCGGATGAGACCCTATGCGCCCCCATAATAGTGGGTGACCCTATATACCGTGATATTCCCCTCGAAGTGGGATTTGTATTTTATATTGCCTAACATCTGTGGACATAGAAAAACAGGTTGGGGGGATCCAACTGAATTCCTCAATTATATTAGTATTTTTCACATGTATAAAAATATATGATGTGATTGAATAATCTGCTGGGTTATTGCGTATTGTAAACTTCTAAAAAGTTATAATGGCATGGGAATTAACTTTGGTATATTAAATTCCATAAATATTCTTTTGAATTTTTTAGGAATTAAAAGGAGATCTCTAATATAAAACTATGTATATCGAAATTTGGAAAATTTAAATGAGATTGATTTGAATAAGCAATAATTGGTTTTTGATCGTACTAAATAATACGAAAAAAATATTTTAAATAGAGATTTTAAAATAATTTATATAAAGTGATTTTTAAGACTGTATTTTAAAATGATATTCAGGAAAGAAATATGGAAAGAAGTTGAAATCGATGTTAAAAATAGATTGGCAAAAATGAATAGAATTTATAAGAAATTGAATTTATAAAATGGAATTTTATAATTGAGATTAATTTATAAAAATTGAAGCTCAAGGAAGTTATAAGTTTGTAAACGATGTTATAAATAAGGGAAATCGAAATCCGAAGATAATTTGAGAATATAAATTCTTTGGGTGAATTTATATTAGGATATGGAAATGGGGTCGAGGAAAAATTGTGAATTCTATTTTTTTTAAAAGTGAAAACGGTTAAGGAATCGGAATGAATCGACGTGTTGTTAATAAAGGGGGATTTATAAATTAAAATTTGGTTATTGAGATTTAAAAATATATTTTATTAATAAATTAAATTTTATTTTAAAAAGGAAAATTTTATTTATTAAACTATGTAATTTAAAATTAGTTAGTATTGAAATACTTCATAAGTGAATTTTTTTTCAAATACTTATTACTAATTTTAGTAAATCCTAAATTTTAAACCTACTTTGAAAGGTGATGTTATAAAAAGTGTTTCAATATTTTAGATAATTATTTGAACGTGTCTTACAAATAAATTATTATTATTATTCTTTTAAATACTTTTATATATATATATATATATATATATATATATATATATATATATATATTGAGTGTTGCAACGTTTTAAATTTATTTATAAATTTTCTCAGAAATTTGGATTTGGGGTTATTCAGTATATGGGATTTATAAGAGAATTCTCAAAACGGAATTTGAAAAAAAAGGTAAGAAAATTTCCGAAGTAGTTAAACAAAAGTGAACTTTGAAAAATGAAATGGAATTCATAAAAGAAGTAGAAAGGGAAATTGGAGTTTCAAGTACGTATATTTGACTTTGGAAATATTAAAGGGAATTATGAAGAATTCTGGAATTTATAGAATTCGTTATAAACTAGTTAAGGAATTTACAAAAAAAAATTCTAGGAATAGAAATAGGAAATAAATGGAATACTTCCTATATCTACAACAGAGAATGAAGTGGGAAAAATATTCAAAGTATTGGAATAGGTGGAAATATTCCATTGAATATAAAGATATTTGAAATGGTTTCAAATGTTGGAATACTGGTAGAAGTTCTAATACGTATTTTATAAAAATATTTGAAAATAAAATTCGAAAAATAATAAGGCCTAGTGACTGCTTATGGATGTTTTATTGATAGTCAAATAACCAACTATCAATATTGGCCAATTCGTTAATTGTTTCGAAGAGACCGGGATCAGACTTAATTATCTGAAAACTACTTCGATCTGGTTTGCACGTTACAAATGAATACCTTGAAGATGATAAAGACGGTAATTCGATTTGTCCAGACCCAGGGCAACTTGCATGGACGAATGTTATAAGAACATCGTCATTGGAGGACGATGAACATTCTAAGTGGAATTATTTCTTAAAAGGTAACATTTAGCCTCAAGCCTCACCAATCGGGAATGACTAAAACATGGAAGATGCAACAAGGCTAAGTGGGTTGCACCCAATGAGGGCATATTATCACTTTTCTAGATACCTTAGAATATACACACACACACATATATGGATATGGTTGTGCATGAAAAGGGAGCGCTCGATGTTTAAGGGTGGGAACACCTGGGGTGATAACATATTCAGTCTATCCAGGTTAGGGGTAGGCTGGTCTTATATAGCATGAGATCTCGACGAGGTCCTTGGTACATTATCCTAAAGGTGTACTGTGATGGGCGGTAAGTGGTCCTGTCATTGTATGGAATCCTTTTTCCAATATGAGCCTTACGTTTTGTTTGTAGACCTTAGTATGCTGGAATTTAATTAATGTAATAATTTCAGCTATTTGAATAAGTATTTGTAATTAGACACTATTCTAATATCATTGGACTTTCTATAAAATGTTTTCGTTATCATAAGGGGAAAACCCGTTGTGTTTTTGTGTGACGCGGTCTTACGAGATACCTTTGTTTTTTAAAGATTTCTGATAACTTTAATAGTGTGTTTTCTCATGTTGGTTTTCCAAACTGACACGGGTGTTATTTTATTATAATGCTCGGGTCAGAGAGAGTATTGTAGTTATAGGATTAAAAAGCTACGGAGATCAGGAGATGAGCTGGAGGAGTTCATACGTATTTCCGTACTTGATTTATATTTCCGCTATGAGGCAAAGTTATTATAATTGTCCAGATTGATGTATGTAGTATTGTACTCCAATGATTGTGAGTATATAAACCGTTACAGATTCTTTTTTGTAAAAATCTGCTGTTATATTTTATAATTTGTCCGCTGCGATTGTGAGATTCTATGTTGTTGTTTATCTTCTTCTATCTCTTTCTTCGTCTTTACCCTAGTTATTCGCTCTTTCGTATAATTTGGGTTGAAAAATGTGAATTATTATCAACTCAAAGGATACGAAACTGCGGATTGTTGCACTTGGTATCAGAGCTAAAGGTTAAGCGAGAACCTTGGCTCTGGAAGGGATTACTCATTAGAGATTGGGTCAGTAGTACCCTAGAATGAGTTTGAGTGTATTAATTGGTATGAGCGCATATTTGTTAGTGAATATAAATTATTTTATATTGTCTTGACTTATCTGTTGAGTGGCATATAAATTTTGTTTGAGTAGTGGAACGCTACTAAATCGATAGGAGTTTCTAAACACTTAAAAACGATAAACCGACACAGTATTTTGGTATAAAAGAGAATAATTTTCAAGTGGTGTGTTTGGTTGTTTTTATATAATCAAAATAAGATTATAAAAATTGAAATGGTCATATATATAACCAAATAGAGATTGTATAAGTATGAATTATACAAGTGGATTATAGTTAAAATGGATTCAAACCTGAATTTGGAGATCTAAAATCTGGGAAGCGTTGAGAAATGTTTTTAAATCGATTTGGATTATGTATTAGAAAATTTTGAAATCCCAAAAGTTTATAAATGTTTTCCAAAGTGGTTGAAAGAAAAATGGAGTTAAATTTGAGACTTTTGAAGAAGAAATTTGTTTTAAATGGATTTTGGAAGTGATATAGCACTTAACTCACGTCAGTCCCTGGAAAATAATTCTGATGATGATGGCTGCATCATCGACATTTATTTTCAAGTTTTTAAGTGATAGATTGCTTCCATAGTAAATTGATATGGAGATCTTTTGTAAAACAAGTGTTATTTTGAAAATTCTATGGGAACTGTTTTGGATAAAATTAGGTTGATTCTGAAATTGAAGGAAATGGTTTGTTAAACCGAAAAGAGTATATTGTATATATTTGATTTCAAAATGATTTGAAATAAATACCAATTGTTTAATAAAATTTTGGAATCCTTATTGAATGTTCTAGAGAATTTTAGAATTAAGTACAATGGTTTGACAAGTTCTAAGTCCTAGAATTACCTATAGTTGTTGCCTTAGTGATTATGGTGTAGAGGAAAGTGTTAAAGAAGAAATTTAGCTCTTGTAGAATGATAGTAGAATCCATTTCCTATCTTGATTTCTATATGGTTTGTATTTAAAGGGGTAGCAGTTATGCCGAGTCAGAAGCTTGCTATCAACCAAGTCTAGAAGTCGGCCCACCCTTGTACTAAAAAACCTTAGAGCATATGAGTTATGCCCTTAACTCGGTATTGAGTTAAGGAGTTGGCTCCAAACCATTCCTTGACTTTGGTTTTACTCTTACATTTCCTATCCGAGGTGCTTTAACTCTTTTCCAATTACTTTTGGCTTGATCTAGTGATTTGTTTGATTGTGGTTGAGTTATCCTGACTTGTCCAATATCATCTCATCGATCTTGTGATTGGTCGTGCTAACCTTGAAGAAACCACATATCAACAAAAGGGAATTGTATAAGCATGGTCTAAAAATGTTGGTGAAGAATGAGGATGAATCCTTAACTCGGTGCTAACTCGGTACCAAGTTTAGGTGTTAACTCTAATCAACATGATATTTCTCCAAGTTCCTTTCTTGTTTTTTTTAGATGCATTTGTCAAATTCCAAGTCGTTTCATCATCGTTTTAATCTTCTAAGTCCGATTTAAATCTGCTTTGCTAAAAAGAAAGTTAACATCAATTAATTTACAACTATTCGAATTCGAGTTTTTGATAATTTATATTTTGAAAATAAATTTTTAGTTAATTAAATTTTATTTAGTAAAAGTTATTTGATTTAATAAATTGAATTGAATTAATAAATTCTGTTACCCGGTTGCTTGGCCCGGCAACCGGAGGAAAATATATGGTATCGTTCGGCCTGCAAGTATCCTTCGGCCTACAAGTATCCTTCGGCCCAAGTATCGCTCGACCTAGGTATCGTTTGGCCTGAATGCATCGTTCGGCCTAAGTGCCGCTTGGCCTAAGACGATCGTACGGTGTCTTGATTTCAAGTGCCACCGCTCAGCATCCTTTGTTTCAAAAGCTACCGCTCGGCATCTTGAGTTCAAGTGCCATCGCTCGACATAATCTAGCTTCGAGTCAACTACCCAAATTTCACCCTTTGGTCAATTACCGCTCGGTGTAAAATCACTCCAACCTTAGAAGCGCAAACATCTCAGTTATTGCGCCCAGTATCTACTGTTTGCCTAATACCGTTCAACAACCTTCTTTGGCAACATCGTTTCGCAAAGCCACTCAGCAAGGTCGCTCGGCAAATGCCGTTAGGCATCCCTGGCTCGGTGCATACTAGAGGTGTTAACGGTTGTCAAGCCCACAACAAAGTAAGGCGTTTGGCATAACATTGCTTCGAGTCAACTCGCTACTTGCTTTGGTTCTCCTGAGGGCTTACTTCGAGTCACTTGATGATCGACCAGACAATTCTCGACCGGCATTCCTCGCTCGGCACAACTCGTTCGGCATGCCTGGCCCGGTGCGTAGAAGTCACCTACTGTGAGCCGGGATACCTTGTTCCTGGACCCATAAGGGAAGTCCAGCTTATCTTCACCTATAAATAGAAGGGAAGATGCATAGTGAAATGGACCTTTTTTCCGAGAACTCTGGAGAGACTCTACCATTTCCAAGACTTATTCCTTTTTTAGTTAGAACTTGTATTCAAGTTGTGGGTGTATGGATTGTATATATATTCAATTGTTTGAAAAAGCAATAAAGATTAAACTCAAAGTGGATGTAGGCAGTTATGCCAAACCACTATAAATCTGGTGTTCTAGTGTTTGCAATTAATTCTACATATATTCCTCTATTTTAATTCACTATCTTCATTAATCTCTCTGCACAAATTCTTCTTTGGGTATTAGTGACCAATTCTGGTGCTAATATTTTAGTGCTTTCATTGAAAACACATTCCCAGGTTATTAGGATCTACTTTGTAGCTATTGGATTGAAGAAATCCCCCGAAGGAGATCTAAGTCATTCACAGAAAGTCCGTCGATTCTACTCGGAGTTCCTACCAATAACCCTACAATGGGAAAACCTCATACTAGATCGGTCTCTCACAACGCGGACATCCACGAGACTGCTAGGGTTCAGCAAGTAGGGCGCAGCAATCAACAAGTTAATCCAAGCGTAGGGACTGTTGCCTTCCAAAACCAAGTGGAGGTTGTCCCTAGAACGGAGTTCAACAAGCTGATGAGAGAACTCATGGAAAGCAGGAGACAACTTAACGAACAGAATCAAGCTAATGCCAACCTCATGAGTCAGCTTACTCAACAACAACATTAGAATGCTGGAGGTAACCCCACTCCTAACTCCTCGTCTTATAGCTCGACTTTGTTCGATGAACCTCCCAGGCGTAGGCACCGAAGAACTGAAACAACACAAGCAGGTGTTATTGATCGATCAACTAAAGATGGTCTAGGTTCCTTACCTGAAGCCATGCATCTCACTTACATCAAGGGAACTTAGGGTCTGGAGCACGAGTGGAAGCTGGACGACCAGCTCACCAAGGTTCTAATGAAGCTGGATCTCATGATACATGTTTGGCAAGTCGCTAATAGAACCAACCAGAACGGACTCGTAGGATAGATTCCAACCTACCATCTTCCATACAAACCTCGGGCCTATCGGCTGGTTAGACAGCAGATAAAAGAAAATCAAGGCTTGATTAATGATGATTAGGGGATATCTAGGAGTCATACTTCATTTACAGATACTATTCTATAGGCCGAGTACCCAGGAAGTTTAACATGCCAACTATTCCGGCCTACAACGGGTAGACTGATCCCCGAAGGCACGTGATGAGATATGAATGGATGATGGATTCAGCTAGGTCGAATGATGCAACTAAGTGTAGATGCTTTCCAATAACTTTATTTAGAACCGCTACTATGTGGTTCACTCGACTTCCTCCGCGGTCTATCTCCAACTTTGATGAATTAGCGACGAAATTTGTAGAACAGTTCAGGATTCATGCCACTCGTCCCAAGGACATGATGTTCTTGTCCAACATGATTCAGGCTCCAGAGGAGTCGTTAAAGGAGTACTTACAGAGATTTCATGTTGCGGCTACTGAAGTTAGCAACCCAAATGACCATGCCATTCTGATGGCTGTCATGCGAGTTGTAGATCCGAATTCAAAGTTTGGTGATTGGCTGGCAGGAAAGCCTTCGACTATGCTAGAGAGTTTTTATTCAAAGGTTCATCAATTCATAAGAAGGGAGGAAGCCAAGTGGACGAGGCGAGATAATGCACCAGGGCTTGGCAAGGAGACTGTGAAGAGAAACATTGCTGTAAAACAAACCAGTGATAACTCGGGGAAGGTCCAGGTCTATGTCTAGAACAAGCCTGGTCAATCTAAAGGGTCCGGAGGAGGAAATCCAAAAAGAAAAGGGAAGCAGGAAAATGGAAACTAAGGATTTCGATTTACTATGAATACAATCCTCTGAATGCATCTCTGGAAAATATTTACCTGTCAACCTGTAACACTTTCCAATACCGAAAGCCATGCCCAAAAGAGTCAACAGAGGAACAAAAGCGGACTGGAAAGTATTGCCGCTTCCGTAAGACTTCGGGCACTATACCAAGGAGTGTAGACACCTCCACGATGTAATAGAAAAGCTGATTTGGCAGAAAAAGTTGCAGAAGTTTGTCAATACCCCGTAGGAAGGTAGACAAGGAATATCAGACCCCGGTCGCGGGAAAGCTCCACGCCATCCAGAGGAACATGCTCGAACTGTGGGTAGACTAGTCATAAACATGATAGTCTGTGGACCTCATCCTGCATATAAGAATTGGCAGGAAATGGAATGGTATGCTAACTCCCTAAGGCATGTAGATTTTGAATGTTGTTCAAATACGAAGGATGGGTCCCCGGCTAAGCAGCAGCGAACGATGACAGATAATATATTATTCAAGAGCAGAGATGCTGATCAGGTGGAGGCTCCTACCATTGACCCGATAGTCATCTCCGCGACAATCGGGCCAACATTTATGAAAAGAACTTTGATTGATTGTGGAAGTTCTGTTAACGTCATCTTCAAAAAAGCATATGACCAAATGAAGATGGAGACGAAGGATTTAAAACCATCTAAAGCCTATATCCATGGCTTTAATGGTGCAGCTACCGATGCAGTAGGTTATGTTGAATTGCTAGTTGAGCTTGGAAAAGGTGAACGTAGAAGGGTGTGAATCTTTCCTTTCGTTGTTTTGGATGTCGATTCCCCATACAATGTGTTTCTGGGTCGATCGGTCCTTGTAGAGTTTAGGGCAGCTTTGGCCCCTTGGTGTTTAACTTTGAAATTTCTGACAAACAAAGGAGTTGGTGTTGTGAACGGTGATCATGTGACCGGTCGTGCGTGTTATATGGCTGAGATGAGAGAGGCACGACGAAGAGAGAAAGGAAAGGCCGCAGACAACTCCATCCGCACCCTAGCCACTGAAAATTGACAAGTAGTGCCCGAGCCCTGGCTTGGGCGATGCAATAGAATCTATAGAGACATAGATCTGAGAGATGATGATGAGGAACCCAGGGAAGCAAAAGCAGCACCGATTGAACTGAAGATTGACAGTCAGCCGTGATGACCTATCGCGAGTACTTAAGATTGGATCACAACTCAACCCCTCAATGGCCGATGATCTCACTGATTTCCTCCAAGAAAATATTGATGTTTTCGCTTGGATACATTTTGATATGTGTGGGATTTCTCTTACCATTACGAGTCAAATGTTGAACATAGACCTAAGGTATGTACCAGTAAAGCAAAAAAGGAGAGGCATGGACTCGAAGAGGTCAGCGGCTCTCAGAGAGGAGGTGGACAAACTCAAAGCCAATGGGTTCATCTGCGATGCCCTCTACCCTAAATGGGTGTCTAACCCCGTGCTTGTGAGAAAAGAAAATGGGAAATGGAGAACTTGCATAGATTACTCTAACCTGAATAAAGCATGCCCTAAGGATAGTTTTCCTTTACCAGAATTGACCAGCTGGTCGACTCAACGGAGGCACACGAGTTATTGTCATTCGTGGATGTGTACTCAGGATATAATCAAATCCTGATGCACATTCCAGACCAAGAACACATTAGTTTTGTCAAGGATATTGGGCTATATTGCTATGTAGTGATGCCTTTCGGACTGAAAAATGCGGGAGCAACTTATCAGTGCCTAGTGAATCGAATGTTTAAAGACTAAATCGGTAGAACAATGAAAGTCTATGTGGATGACATGCTCATGAAGTCACGATAGTCAAACGACCGCATTCAAGACTTAGCAGAAATGTTTTATATTCTCAGATATTATAGAATGAAGATCAATCCTCTGAACGGAAATGTGGCCGGCTGAGTCGATTCATATCCAGAGCGGCAGATAAGTGTATTCCCTTCTTCGATGTCATAAAGAAAGGAAAGAGAAATTTTGAATTGACGCCCGACTGTAAGGATGCATTCCGAGCTCTGGTAAGGCATTTGGAAAGTCCCCCAGTGCCGTCGAAGCTTGTAGACCATGAAGTGTCGTATGTATACTTGGCTGTATCCCCACATGCCATCAGTACGGCTTTAGTTCGCAAGGAGGACCGAGTTCAAAAGCCAGTGTACTATGTCAGTAAATGTCTAATGGGGGCTGAAAGAAATTATCCTAAAATTGAAAAGCTGGCCTACTGCTTGGTGATTGCATCACGTAAACTTCATCCGTACTTTCAAGCGCACTCGATCAGTGTTTATACCGATCAACCCTTGCGACAGGTACTCCAACGACCAGAAACCTCTGAAAGGATGTTAAAATGGAATATCGAGTTGATTCAGTTCGATATTACCTACCTTCCATGAAGGGCCATACAAGGTCAAGCGCTAGCGGACTTAATCGCTGAATTTACTGTATCAGATGAACCAAATAGTGATAGTGTTATCCCCTCTGTTCGATGGAATCCATACACTGATGGGGCATTTAATGACCGTTGTTCTAAGGCTGGTATAATTCTTGTGACTCCTGAAAATAGGTCAATTTGTTATGCTTTGAAGATCAATTTCCCAACTAGAAATAACTAAGCCGAGTATGAAGCAATTATTGCTGACTTGAAAATTACCAGTGAACTTGGAGTAAAATCGGTTGACATCTTTGTGACTTATAATTGGTGCTGTACCAGGTGCGAGGAGATTATCAAGCTAAGGGGTAGAGGCTTGCTCCGTACCTTTCCTGGGTTCACGAAATATCGGTAGACCTTAAGTATTACAATATTTCGCATGTCTTGCATGAACAAAATAGAGAAGCCGATTCGTTGGCCAAATTTGCAAGTACTAGCGATGCACAGCAAATGGGATTAGTTCCCATTGAAACCTTACATGCTTCGAGTTTAAATGTGATTGAGGTAAATTTTGTGTTAGAAACAGAAATCAAGAAGGAGTCATGGATAACCCCATTCAAACATACTTGCTACACGAGGTCTTGTCCGAAAGAAAGAGCAAAAGACGACATGTCATTCGTAAGAGCGATACGTAATGCAGGATGAAATAATGTATCGAAAGGGATTTACAGTCCCTTTACTTCGGTGCATTGCCCACGGTGAGATTAAACGAGTCATGAGGGAAGTTCATGAAGGAGAATCTGGTGGCCATACTAGGGGCAGACACTAGCAAAAAAGATCCTCCGCTATGGATACTATTGGCCAGCAGTAAATCGAGATGCTGTAGGCTACGTAAGAAGATCTGACAAGTGTCAAAAATATGCAAAAATCCAGAGAGCTATGCCAACAGAACTCACACAAATGGTTAGTCCTTGGCCGTTTGCAATATGGGGAATCGATATAATCGATTCCTTATCTATCCCCAAAGACGGTGAAAAATACACAATAGTTGCGGTCGATTACTTTACCAAGTAGGCGAAAGTAGAGCCCTTAGCCACAATCACTACCAAGAAGGTCATTAATTTCATTGTACGAAACATTATATACCGTTTTTGCCTCCCGCGAACTATCATTATGGACAACGGGACTCAGTTCGAAAGTAGGGAGTTCAATGACTTTTGTTAAAAGTATGGCATTGAAAAAAAGTTTGCAGCAGTTTCTTAACCAAAAACCAATGGACAAGTAGAAGCCGTGAACAAAATAATCAAGTCCATATTGAAAAATGATTTGGAAAATGATAGAGGCAAGTGGGTGGATGAGCTTCCAACAGCACTTTGGGTTTACAAAACAACCCACAAGTCCATGACTGGCCACACTCCGTTCGTATTGGCATATGGCACAGAAGCCGTTATACCTGTGGAACTTGAAGTTCCTTCACATTGGGTAACTCATTATGACCACAATACGAATCCAGATCTATTACAGGAATCGCTGGACTTCGCTGATGAAAAATGTGAAGAAGTTGATTTAAGGGCGGGTGCATATAGGCACCGAGTCGCTTGATATTATAATGAAAAAGTTCGAACGAGAACCTTCAATGTGGGCGATCTCGTTTTGAAGCTAGTTTTCCTGGTCCCATCGCATATGAACATCACCTAGGAAGGTCCATACGTCATTAAACGGAGTCTTGGAGTGGGAACTTTCAAGCTAGCGACCATTGATGGCATGAACTCCCCCGAGTATGGAATAGCGAGCATCTGCGACGTTATTATATTTGGTCTATTTCTTTCGTATTTTAGTAGCAATTATTTCTAGTGTATTTTTTATTTCGTTGATACTTAGTTTTCCGCATGTAATAAGACAATCCAGTTTGTTTTCAGTAATAAAGGCTCGAAGACATCTTTTCCATGAATTATTGATTTTTTCGTGTGTAATAATTCTATGGCAAAAATTAAAGTTACATTATTCCGTCTGGCGTATAAACGCACGTAAACGACTAAAAATCTCCAAGTCCTCGGAGTGCGAACTGGAGTACTCTAAGTTCCTAGAGTGCGGACTAGAGTATAAACGATTTGAAATATCCAAGTCCCCGGAGTGCGGGCTGGAGTACTCTAGGTCCCCAGTGTGCAGACTAGAGTATAAGCGACTTAAAATCTCCAAGTCTCCGGAGTGCAGACTGGAGTACTCTGAGTTCCCAGAGTGCGGGCTAGATTATAAACGACTTAAAATCTCCAAATCCCCAGAGTGCGGACTAGAGTACTCCAAGTTCCCAGAGTGCGGACTAGATTATAAACGACTTAAAATCTCCAAGACACCGTAGTGCGGACTGGAGTACTCTAAGTCCCCAAAGTGCGGACTAGAGTATAAACGACATAAAATCTCCAAGTCCCCGGAGTGCGGACTGGAGTACTCTAAGTCCCCAGAGTGCGGACTGGAGTATAAACGACATAAAATCTCCAAGTCCCCGGAGTGCGGAATGGAGTACTCTGAGTCCCCAGAGTGCGGACTGGAGTATAAACGGCATAAAATCTCCCAAGTCCCCAAAGTGAGGACTAGAGTACTCTAAGTCCCCAAAGTGCGGACTAGAGTATAAACGATTTGAAATCTCCAAGTCCCCAAAGTGTGGATTGGAGTACTCCTCCCCAGATTGCGGGCTAGAGTATAAACGATATAAAATCTCCAAGTCCCCGGAGTGCGGACTGGAGTAGAATAAGTCCCAGAGTGTAGACTAGAGTATAAACAACTTAAAATCTCCAAGTCCTCGGAGTGCAGACTGAAGTACTCTAAGTCTCCAGAGTGCGGACTAGAGTATAAACGACATAAAATCTCCAAGTCGCCGGAGTGCGGACCGGAGTACTCTAAGTCCCCAAAGTGCAGACTAGAGTATAAACGACTTGAAATCTCCAAGTCTCTAGAGTACGGACTGGAGTACTCTAAGTCTTCAGAGTGCGGATTAGCGTATAAACGACTTGAAATCTCCAAGTCCTCGAAGTGCGGACTGGAGCACTTTGAGTTCCCAGAGTGCGGACTAGAGTATCTCCAAGTCCCTGGAGTGTGGACTGGAGCACTATGAGTCCCCAGAGTGCGGACTGGAGTGTAAACGATTTAAATCTCTAAGTCTTCGGAATACGGACTAGAGTACTCTAAGTCCCTAAAATGTGGGCTAGAGTATAAGCAACTTCAAAATCTCTAAGTCCCCAGAGTGCAGACTAAAAGTACTCTAAATACCAAAGCATGGAATCGAGTATCAACGATTCTCAAAAATACCTAAGTCACATGAGTTATGGCAACAATTTAAACAATAAGTTGAAAAGCAAAAGTCATCGAAAAAAAACAACAAAGAAACTAAATTTTATTCACAAATCCTAAAACAAAGTTCCACTACAATCTCTCCTAGACTCTTTTTAAACTGGATAAGAAAGTAAATAGAAATAATTACATAATCTAAGCTTATTCTTGTTGAACGGGGATGATAGCTAAATCTTGGACTTCTTCTCCTTCCTCGGTTTCTCAAACGACTCCTTCCCCCTCGTTTTCTCTTGGATACCTTGCTTGCTAGGGAAGTGACGTTCGAGGAAGGAAGAGGAACTTCCAATGGCTTGGACCCACCGAGAAGAATGACTTTCAAAGGTCTGTTCAAAGGATCGTCTAGTTCCACTACTTGGGGCTCGACCTTGATATCAACTTTGTTCTTCTTCTCCTCCATAATTTTCTCCTTCATGCTCAATTTTGAAGTGTGTCCAGAGGCGCTAGTAATTTCAACTTCATCGTGTTCCTTGACGGGCGATCGATTTTCAGATTTGTCGTCATTAAGCGCCTCTATCACATGAGCGTCAGGACCAGGAGTCTCTCCCGTTTGAATTTCCTCTCCCGTGATCTCCTCCTTCTCCATGGTGACATCGCTCCTTGGTGTTGGCTTAGGATCAGGACGGCCTACACAAAATCATAAGAGACAAATGTTAAATTACATTAACTACTCGTCAAAAATGATGGTCCTTTGAACTTTGAGAAGAAAAGTTATGTACCTGTTTCCGGCTGACTCTCAGCCATCCGGGGAGTTTCACCCTTTGGAAAGGGAGATAGAACGTGAATATCAAGGCCTAGATCTTCCAGGTCATAGCCAATGTGTTGCTCGAAGTGGTCTGGTGATGGACGACCAGACGGTTGAGTAGGGGGAGGAACTGGAGACTCGGTTCCCGATGAGCTGGCAATATCATTCTTTCCTTTAGACGTGGAGGAGTTTCTGCCATAAAGAACCTTCATCGCAGACAAGTCCGAAGGCTCATTCCGCCGAAGAAATTCCTTCACTAAAGCTTCTTTGTTAATCTCTTCAGTGCCCAACTCAACCTTTTTTATCTTTATCAAAGTCTCCCATGCTTCGACCACAGATTCGAGGTAACCCTCGCTAAGAAATGTTAGGTCACGATGCATGAGAACTCGAGCATTGTATTCGGCTATGAGCGGATCGAACATGCACTTAATTTCCTCTCTACCATCCTCAACAGCCGCCTCAAGGAGAGAATCAACATCCATGAGCACTATTCTTTTGCCCTCATCACGGGCTTCATCCTTCAACGTCTCAGCCTTGGGAAGTTCTTCATCGAGCTTTGTTTTCAGGAGTCGTGTAGAAACAATCTCATCGCAGTATCGTTGCGAATCTTCTTGAGCAGCAGTCTTTTCTTCTTTCTCTTAGAGAAGTGGCACTTCCAACTCTTTGACTCAATGAGAGAACACATCTCTCTCCTTTTGAACGGAGTCTTTCTCCAAAGCTAAGGCACCACAGCTTTGAACCGCTTCATCGATCTCTTTCTTATGTGTAGCCTCCAAACGATTAACTGCCACAGTTGTGTCTTCAGCGTTTTTCTGAGCAGTTTCAAGATGAGACTTATATGAGAAAAACTCTTCATCCTAAGCTTTAATGATGTCTTTGTCGTGGATGGCATCAAGTTTCAGACGATCAATTTCATGTTGGCATTTGATAGAGACTTCTGAAACTTTTTCTGCCAAACGAACAAATGCGTCGTGTTGAACATAGACATCATTGTTGCAAACAATGGCACTTTGCATAACGTGTCCCAAAATGTGATGAATCACTGGGAGAAACTTCAGACCGCTGAAGCATATTTTTGGGAACATGGCCTTAAGCTCGGCTAGCTTTTTCGCTATCGACGGATCTTGTGCGGAAGCAAAAGTTTATCTAGAGACAACAGGTTTTTTGTGAAGTTCTCGGGATTGCGTAGTGCTAGAGGAACCAGAGTGTTGGTCACGGTGAGTATCGGACTGGGAACCCTTATGATCAGATTTCTCCCTGCCTTGTTCTGGTTGAGAGGGAGGATCGTGAAGGTATGAAGGCTCATGGTAAGTTTTTCTTCAAGATGATGAATCCCGGGAAGCGTATCTATCACTATCTTCATCTCTATCTCGGCGTTTGCCGGAGCCCGAATCCCGGCCAGAATGATGAAAAATAGTGGACTAGCGAAGGTGGTCAAATCCATGAGAGTGTCCCATCTCACCTTCATAGAATTTAAGTGAACACGAGTTAGCCAAAATCACATGATAGCTGAAGTTTACGTGCAAGATGAGGTGTGCGTATTATTGTGTGTGTCCTAATGTTTTCCCCCAATGGACCAGTTTCTTTGGCTTTACTTATCGAAGTTTTTTATCCTTGGATTATGGGCTTGAACGCCTTCATCGCCTCCCATGGGCGAATGGAATTTTATGGCTTCTGGATCATTGAAGCCATAATTGAGCAAGTCGTCGGGAATAGTTAGATCAAATAAGCCTTTCAGTGAACCTTCTAAGTGTTGTAGAGATGGCTCTTTCTCCACTAGAGAAATTGTGACCTTTGAGATTCCGCCTCTCGTCTATTTCCTCCACTTGTAAGCCAATTTCTTTTTTTCCTTCGAAGGGGGAGGCGTTACATCAATACCGTGTGCCTCAACCACCGGTTCTAGAGTAGGACTTATATTCTCACCCGGTGCTTCTAACACATTAGTTTCTCTAATCTCGCCCTCCTTGGATGCGTTGAGGGCACCACGTGTCGAAGTCCCAGCTTGCCTTTTTCCTTTTTCCAAGGTAGGTCCAGTAGTAGCACCGTGAGGAAGACTTATTCGGCGACCTTCCGTCAACAGCCCAAATTTTAAGAGCGGTTCATTGGTAATGATGGATTTGTTATCCCGGTCTTCCATGGGAACAGCTCGAACTTCGACGGCCTCAGAGTACCCGGAGCCTTCGGGACGTGGGCTGATACCTGTAAAAGTAGTGAAAGGATTTAGAAAGGATTCACTTTCTGCCGCATATAAGTATTGATTCAAAAAAGAAACTTACTCCCTTCTAGCCATCTCCTCGCAAAGCCTGTAGGACAGCGCACATAAAACCATTCTTCCTTATATTGGGTGAATTTGCTCCATGCCTTCTTCAAGATTTGTCACTTTTTATGTGGCTCCAGGAATATGAAAGATGGGCCGTCGGATCGTCTCTTGAAACGATAAATATAGCGGATGTCACTGGGAGTGGGGAGCCTAAATAGAATGCTCATGAAAAGAATGCACGTGCCATATATGAACGCGTGACTGTTGGGATGTAACTGTGATGGGGCGATCTCAATATATTACAACAGATCGTGGAGGAAGGAGTTGAATGGTGGCACACTACCAACCTAGCATATGAATTTGTTGCAGGCAGTATATCCGGTTGAGGGCTGGTATGGACGATCTTGTCCTGATGGAACCAATACATCATCAAAGGGAATTCCATGGATTGAGCATAGTCGACGAAGAGCTTTTTCAATGATTCTCGAAGCTTGGGACTCAGCCGGATCGTCTAAGGATGATTGCTAGATTTATGGCATCAGAGGCCAAGTCAATAAATGTAGTCGTTGGACTTGGGATGTTCTGTACAGGAGTTGTCGACGGATTTGAAGTTCCCACTACTTCTTGTTGAAAACTTGGCTCAGGTTTATCTGAGACTGTAGCAGAGCACGACTTTCTGGACATCTTCAATGAGCATCAAAGATTGGATAAACATCTATTTAAACTACACTTGAAAGACAATAAATATTAGACATAACGACAAAAGTGCTTCCCCCACATGGTGTGTGGACTAGTGCAATCGCTCGAGTGTAAAATGTAAAACAATTAAAAATCACAAAGCTGATAGAGTAAAAGTTAAGCATTTGACTGTCATCTTCGTAGACGGTCATCCCTAACCGTCTCCAAAAGCCGGCCCTATGATGGTTTTAGTTTCAAATTCGGACATTGGCATTATATGTTGAAGGCTATTGTCTGTTTTTATCGAGTTAAACTCAAGTTTATAGTTGTTGAGACAAGGGAGTTATCAGTCTGGATTAGTTCGATACGCTTGTTTTCTTAAGTCCTTGTCCTTATTTATTGTCATATGATTAGGCATGGGAAGTAAGTGAATTTGACATGAGTTGTGTTCGAGTTGGAATGATTTTGACCGTTGTTGCCTACTTCAAGGCTCAATGCTGAGCGACACTTAAAACATACGGCCGAACGGCCACCTAAACCAGACACACCAAGCCGCTTACTTCCTACCTTCCTAACACCACTCTCACATGAAGAATACTCCACGCTACTTACTTCCTGCCTCCCTAACTTCACTCTCGCATAAGGACTACCGAGCCACCTCCTTTATAGTTGGCCGGTTTCCATCCGAAATACAAGTATCGAACGGTCACACTCATTTCTTCCTCGTTCCTTGATCGTCGAACTATGCTCTCTCTCTCCGTAGGCCGAACGACCCCCTATCCCTCTACTCCCTAATATTATTATGACATAAAGACTACCGAGCCACTTACTACGTAGTTGGTAGGTTTCCACCCAAACTACAAGTGTCGAACACCCTGCCAATAATCTAGTTCCACTTCAACAACCTAACTCTAGTGCTTGGCGACCCAGCAGGAACCTATGACCTAGAGACCACCGGTGTCCCTTTCCTTCCTCGTCTCCTATCCACCAGCCTTGAAATCGGTTAAAATCGTACTAATTTCTAGCCCTAAGACATGTTCGAATCTCGATTCGTCTTCCTCATCTACACGCCTTCTACCGTCCATAATCTAAACAAAATTCGTGATTTCGAATTTCATGCTAAATTTCCTAGTTTGGAAAAATGTTTGAAGGAGAAATTATTACATAAGAGGATGGCTGAGGCTTAAAGATGTGTCAGGTTTGAGATTGGAAGTCATTTAGACTCGATTTGGGAAGGAGCTGTACGGAGAACTTACTAGATTCAGGGTAAAGAGGGAAGGTTGGAGAAGTAGCCAAAGTTCGAGGGAAGGTAAGTTACAGGTTCCTGAAGGTTCAAAGTGAAAGTAAAAAAGTGATGAGGAGAAGTGCCGGTTTTTATATGTGAAGAAGGGAAGGTGAACAGGCATCAACCGGTCGACCCGGTCAAGGCATTTCAGTGGTTCGGTGAGCAGTTATGCCAAGCGACTGAGAACTTGCCGAATGGGTGGCCAGGTGCACGAATTTTAACTGAGCCGTGTTGAAGACATGGTGGGATGAAGAATTGATTTCCACCCGATAGGAGAAGAAGAGTGGGAGGCATGGCTTGCTTATGGTTCAAAGCATATCATGATTGACTCTCATGATACGCTTTGGGGGGCAAGTGTTACCCAATTGCTTGGCCCGGCAACAGGAGGAATATATTAAGTATCCTTCGGTCTGCAAGTATCGTTCGACCTGCACGTATTGTTCGGCCCAAGTATCGCTCGGCCTAGGTATCGTTCAGCCTGACTACATCATTTGGCCTAAGTGCCGCTCGACCTAAGTTCATCGTTCGACGTCTTGAGTTCAAGCGCCACTACTCGGCTTTCTTTGGTTCAAAAGCTATCGCTCGACATCTTGAGTTCAAGCGCCATCGCTCCGCATGATCTAGCTTTGAGTCAACTACCCAAAGTTCACTGTTTGGTCAACTACTGCTTGGTGTAAAATCGTTCCAACCTTAGAAGTGCAAACATCTCAGTTATCACCGCCCTACATCTATCGTTCGGCCAACACCATTCGGCAACCTTCTTTGGCAACATCGTTCAGCAAAACAACTCCGCAAGGTCACTCGGCAACCGTCGTTCGGCATCCCTGGCTCGGTGCATACTAGAGGTGTTAACTAGTTGTCAAGCCCACAACAAAGTAAGGGCATTCGGCATAACTTTACTTCGAGTCAACTCTCTACTTGCTTCGGTTCTCCTAAGGGCTTACTTCGAGTCACTTGATGATCAACCAGACAATTCTCGCTCGGCATGACTCGTTCGGCATGCCTAGCCCGGTGCGTCGAAGTCACCTACTGTAGGCCGGTATACCTTGTTCCTGGGCCCGTAAGGGAAGTCCAGCCTATCTTTGCCTATAAATAGAAGGGCAGAGACACAGTGAAATGGACCTTTTTTTTGGAGGACACTGAGGAGACTCTGCCATTTCCAAGACATATTCCTTTTCAGTTAGAACTTGTATTGAAGTCGTGGGTGTACGGATTGTATCTGTATTCAATTATTTGGAAGGGCAATAAAGATTAAACTCAAATTGGACGTAGGAAGTTACGCCAAACCACTATAAATCCGGTGTTCTAGTGTATGCAATTAATTCTACATATATTCCTCTATTTTAATTTACCATCTTCATTAATCTCTTTACACAAATTGTTTTTTGGGTGTTAGTGACCAATTCTGGTGCTAACAAGTTCTTTTTAAATAATATATTGAAACTGAATAATTTTTTTTAATTGAATATAAAACATTTTAAAAGTGTAAATAAAGGTTACGTGATCAAAATAGAGGAAATTAGTAAGTGAGCATCGAAATGAAGAAAATTGTGCAGTTATCGAAATATATCTGGCATAGTTAAATGAAAATTAATTTAAACTGGAATTAATTATATTTATAAATAAATATCAAGAATTTAAATTTGACTGGAAATTGAGTAAAAACTATATTGTATTGGTATTAAATAGAATTGAAAACGGGCCCAAAGTAATCAAAACCTAAGGACTTTGAATTTAAAATTTTCTATCCTATTCTTGGATTCTTCCTAGCTTCCCTTCAAACTGAACCCGAACCCAATATATCCTAATCCTAATCCCAAAATCGGAAAAACCCGAATAAGGAAAAAAAATTAGAATCGCATTTTATCAAAGTCGCTCGATCGATTACGATTGGGATGATGGGAGTGGCGACTTGCCGCTTGTGCATAGATGACTCGTGAACGATGTGGGGGAGGTGGTGAGCGAGTGACGCGTGTGATTCCATGAGTCATAATTTGTAATCATGACCAAGAGGAAGACTTGCGATCGATAGGAGCGATTGACGACAGCATGAGATGAGCTGTGCGACCTAGTGTAGGTCGTGACCCTCGCGAATGGCGTGATGATCGAAGTAAGAAAGGGGAAGGGATTACAATGTGTCGTAAGATGGCTTGAATGTGTTGGAAATGGCGATGACTTTGAGTAGCAAGGAGATGCTTGTCTATGATTGACTCTTGCACCTTCCATCCATAGTAAGATGACTCAACAGTAACAAGATGGAAAACTGATTGGTGATAGACCAAAGCAACGAAATGGTGATGAAGAGACATGCAAAGGTTTGAAGTCTCGGTATTGCAATTTAGCGAGTTTTTATACTCACACTATATTTATGTCTCTATCGTTATGCAAAATATATATGTCTATCCTGTTAATTGTTTGCACTAATTAGATGAATAAATTGATTGGTACATTGATTTAGATTGAAGTGGTTGATATTGTATTGCAAATCCTAGATTGAGTGTTGTTTGGAAAGTTGGTGGATTTTTCGCATTGGTTTGATGTGTCAATTTGAAAATGGAACTCTGTTCGATTGCAAAATGAATATCACACATTGGAATATTGATATATATGTTTTCTTTGTATAGATGTTTTATTCGTTTTTCGGGTTCAAATGATTTTGGAAAGTTTTGGAAAATTATTTTCAGCAATTAATTTTAAAAAAAAGCATAATATAAATAATTTATTAATTTTATTCAAATAACCATTTTACACTTATAAATATAAATATAGTTCTCTTTTGGTTATAAAATCCTTTCTAAGTCAATAGTGTAATATATTATAAGTTTGAAACTGTTAAAAGGTAAAATAAAATATAAATGCCAGTTTATAAAAATATATTGTGGAGATGATAATAGTATATTAAGTGATTCATATTATAAAGATTATTTAAATATTATTAAAAGAGTTTATGAACATTAGAAAAATACACAAATCTTTTATGAAGTAATTAAATGATTTTGATATCTTTTGCATAAATAAAAATATCTATTTATGTTACGAGAATTTCGAAAATGGTGTTATTTAGAGGAAATATGTTTTAATTCTTATTAGTTTAATATAAAGTGAAATTTCGTTTCGATGTGACGGACGGTATAGTGATACAGTCTACTTTAGGATTTTTGCTAACACTTTTTCGATAATTTATTGGACTTGCCATATATATATATATAATACGGATCAAGTGTAGTTTATGAACATTGAATAATAATTCGAATAATATGCGGTGGTATGTCGTTTTGTTATTTTTTTTATTACTCATTGTAAGTAAATGTCATTCATATAGGGATTACACCCATATGCATATTTGATGCTCGGTGAGGAGTATCGTATTGCTAGATGTTGGCTTATAAGGGCCACGTGCCAGCCTACTATTAGAGATATGTGTAGCTATTGAGTATGAATACTAAATGACCATCCACATTGTATCCAACTTCCTTTATTTTCGAGAGCGAACAATATTGGCCAATATCCACTATGACAACCTAATCGTGGGGACACACCCTAAAACCACGACACTGTTGTTCTATGTCCCTCTGATGGCATCATAGTATTGGCAGTAAAAGTAGAAGCTTTATTGTCCATAGCCTCTTTCATTTCTTAGGCCCGCAGTTTGTTACTATTAGGGGCAAAGAAAGATCATGACCGGGGATATGCGAAGACGAGCTATTGATGGACGGGGTCACGATGTACATCGAGGTAACTGAAGACTATATGAATAGTCGATTACTCTACGATAAGCGAGTAAACTTGGAATTCTGGAGCAGGCTTGCAGTAGGTGGCTATCAGTCTCTCTATCTTGTTCAAAGTATGTGGGTGTAGTAGATTGACATATAACTTGAGGACTATAGGAATAGATGGGTACTCTGTGGTTGGCGAGTAGACCTGTGTTCATACAGCAGGCTTGTGGTAGGTGGCTATCAATCTCACTTTAGTTTCATGGTATATACGTGTGTAGTAAATTGACATATGTGTCTTTTTCCTATAATGAGTTGACTAGACTAAAGACCGGTTAAGTCTAAAGTGTAGTCAGTCCCCGTATATCCATACTATTTGATAATTTAATATTTTTGAGATAGCCTTGCTTTATTGTTGATGCTTTGGTTTGTGGATGATTTATATCGAAGATTTGTAAGATGTTGGATATGGTTTGGATGATTTGATAGGCTATCTCATATTTTATATAAATCGATTTTGATGAAGATTTTTAATATTGATAATTCACCCATTGGACTTTGATCTCGTGATTTCTGAGTGGCATTCTTTCTATGGGTGATGATACTTTATTATGTGAATTATAATGTAGTTATCTTGAGATATTTGAACTTGTTAATGTCTTTGTTATTATTAATAATAAACCTTTCATTGATATTACCCATCATTATAGATATAGTCTGACTCTTGTGTTATTTATAATACTCGGGTCAGTCCGGGACATTTTAGGTATAGGGGCGTTGAGACCAGGTTTTGTTATTTGGGCATAAAGGAGATTAGTTATTTAGTATTGTTGTAAACTAATTTTTATTATATAGACTCATGTATGTATAATACCCGGTAATGTATAATATACTTTGTATAATGTATATTATATATTATCATTGTGATTGACTCTGTGATCTCTATTATTTACTGTATATTGTTCAGTCCTAGAGGCATACGCGTTTCTTTGTGCCGATACTGTGTACGTTTATTGGTGAGTTATATTTGATGTTTTAATATATACCAGTGTTAGCCTAAGGGAATAATCATATGTTTACCGCATGTAGCCTCATTCTCTGTATTATCTAACAGTATTACTCAGTAATGCTCTTGAATAGTACAGATAGAAAGGTGGGGTGTTTCATCCATTGTACGTGTGTGAAGAAAAATAGGTACTGGCTAGATTTTGAAATAACGGTTAGAGGAGATATTAGCAAAGATAAATCACTAATATCGTAATAAGAAGTGTAAAACGTTGAGATAAGGAGTACACACACACACACACATATATATCTCTAATCTTTTATATATAATGAGGATACATCAAAATGAAGCTATTGACATTACCAATTTGCCCATAACTAGTAAATTTCATCGCCAAAGGAATTTAAGGATACTATAGCATTCTATTTCAACACATTTTGATATTGCACTTTGCTTCTCCTATTAAAACGATTCTTTTCTTCTCACCTCCAAATCCAATTATTCATAACGATTAAAAATATAAGGCTTCGATTAAAAGTCCATAGGGAAGCTCGCTAAAGAGGATTTGAAGATCGTTATATGCAATCCTTATCTTCTTAGTTTGGATTACAAATTGTATAGGTTATGTAATTTGTATTATCATAAACAGTAAAGGGTTTAGCTTACTTCAAGGTTGTCATTTTTAGCTAAAGCTAATTGATTTGTAGATTAGGAGGAGTTAGATATACTAAAGAGATATGTTAGTTTTTGATTTTCCACACCCATTATCTATGCGATATATTTTTGGTATCACTGAAAAACTTTTTCCAATCTATATGAATATATACTAAGTAAATTGAGCACAATCGTAAATTTAATTTTTTAACATACAATTTTTGTGACATGTATTATTTATTCACTTCAAATAAAATTCCATTACATTATATATGTTTTAGTAAATTTCGATATACAAGTGAATATTGGTGATTTGAAACAATTAGTGTCCTATATGTAATTCATATATATTTGTTGATATACAAATACTTTGGAATTTTCTATTAACCACACAATTTATTATTGTTATTAGTGGTCAATTATGTTTCATTCCAGGTAGAGAATTGAAGTTCATAGCTTAACTAAACAATAGCCTACCTACACTACAATAAACTTTATTAATTTTGGACTAAGGTGAGTTTTTCTACAGCATATACTTCTTCCTTAAATCAACTGGCATGTTCATTTAAAAAAACCATGGTGTACATGATGACATGTATTTGTTACTTTTTATTATATATGATTTGTAGTGAAAATTGGGTTACTAAAATATTGTACTATAATTTGTATCCTTCTGCACACATAGTTTTGTCCCTTGACACCCTTCTTTTATGTGTACCCATTTGATATTTCTAAAGTAGGAATTTAGTAAATAAGTACAAACAAGCCTTGATTTGAAAATGAGATGCACATGGTAGGAAAAATAGCATCAACTATACTTAAAATCCATTTATAGTTTGATTCTCAAGTTATATTGGATATGCATTTCCCAAGGAGTGGTTTCAATTTAAAACTCTCATTCCTCATCACTTATTTCAAAAGAAAATTACCCTTTCATGTGTTTTTGATTTCTTATGGTATAATTTATTGCCAACTTAAATTTTTCTTTGTTGCATATAACAAAACAGAGACCTTTTTTAAGTAAAGCTAGTCAGCATTATAGTGGACCATCCACATTTATAAATGAAATAGAAACAGGTGTTCGACATATGCACCAAAATAGCTTAAGAGCAATAAAGTACAAGTGTTCGGAAAATATACCAAAACTAGTAAAAGACTAACCAACTAGTCCAACTCATAAGAGGAAGATCCACTACCATCATCCAAAGAATTAGGACCAAAAACATGATAAAACCTTGAGTAAAGAGACGCTAAGTTAGAAACAAAATCCCTTGAATGAAGAATTAAAAATATTTCATATCCCATAAGGCATCCGCTAAAACAATCCTATTAAAATCACTAAATTGACCAAAAATAGATAGAAACAAGATTATGTCCTCAACACGATAATATAGTCATCATACTTCTTCATCTCTACCCATATACTTGTAAACTTCCTCCTTTAAGATCTCATTCCGATTTTGCCCATGTGTTTAGTGATTTTAGAAGGCTGGGGGTTAGACCTTTCAAGGGGATTGAATCTATTGGAGAGGTTCAGGCATGGTTGAAGTCTTGCGGACACATTTTCTCTAGTATAGAGCTTGGGAATGTTCAGAGAGTTCGTGTAGTAGCCAGTCAATTACAGGAGAGAGCCTTGGACTGGTATGATATATTGGAGGCAGATACTTCCGATGTGCCACTTACATGGGTTCAGTTCAAACATCGATTTGAATTAAAGTTCCTACCTAATCTAGATAGAGAGGTGATGGCTAGGAGATTTATTGATCTCAGGCAGATCGGATGTTAGTGACGGAGTATATGGCAACATTTAAGGCGTTGTCCAAGTATGGCTTAGACTTCATCAATACACCGAGAAAGAAAAATCAAAAATTTATATATGGACTGAGGAAGCCATTGAGGAAGGCTTTATTGCTTCAGTTAGATGTATCCTTCGAGTCTCTCCTTGATTCCGCACTTTGCTTTGAAGAGGCAGAAAGGGATAGTGATGGGAATAGAGCTGTCCAAATTCAACCCAGTTCTTCTCAAAAGAGAAATTCGCCTTGGAACAAAGGAAAGAAAGGGTTTCAGGGCAAGAAGGGAAAAAGTGGAAATACAAGTTTCAGTTCAGGAATGGGTTCATGCTATAACTGTGGAGAGCAGGGTTATTTTTCTAGAGATTGTGATAAAACTCGCAAGACATCTTCTTCCCCTTCTACACCGTCAGTCATAGTATGTAGTTATTGTAAAAATCCAGGGCACTTGATTTTATCTTGTCGTAAGCTAGCTAAGAGGAACTAAGGTCACGTGAATGTAGTTAGTTCAGCAGGTGGTTCAAATCAGTAGCAGTAGTAGAGAGGTATATCTCCTTCTGTTTTAGAAGGCATTATTTTATTTAGATGTTTGCAAATACGGGCTCTTTTCGATACGGCGTTTCTCATTCGTTTGTATCGAAGGATCTTGTAGACTCAGCTTCACTGGATAATATTTGTCTTGTTACTTCTCTGAGGATTACGATTCCTATTGAGGGATCATCAACTCTCATTTTGCTTTAGGAGCATGTGGAAATTATTTTGTGTAACATATCTTTCTTTGCCAATCTTCGTGTCATTCATTTCTTGGGTTTCGGTATGATATTGGGGATGGATTGGTTATCTTTATACAAGGCTCATATTTTATGTCCTGAGAGAACTATATTTCTTCGACATCCTAAATTTGGAGAGCGAGTTATTGTAGCTCTCGACGAAGCTATATCGACCCCATATGTTTTTTTGTATGCCTTAGAATCTTCAATTAAATAAGAGATATTTCAAATTCCAGTTGTTTCTACCTTTCCAGGTGTTTTTGAGCTTATCTTGGGATTGATACCCAAGAGAGCTATTGAATGCAGGAGTGATCTTGTTCTTGGAGCTCGGCCTTTTAGTCGTCCTCCTACCAGAATGTCAGCTATGGAAAATGAAGAGTTGGTTAAGCAGTTGAAAGAATTAGAATCTAAGTAGTTGATTCAATCTAGTAGTTTTCCATAGGGTACAACCGTTGTATTCATGAAGAAGGCAGATGGTACTCTTCGGCTTTGTATTGATTTTCGAAAACTGAATGGGCTTACTATCAAAAATCGTTATCCACTGCTTAGGATTGACGACATGTTCGATCAGTTATGCGGTGCTAGGGTTTTTCTTAGCTTGACCTTGCTATCGGACTCCATCAGCTTAGGGTAGCAGAGGATAGCATTCCTTTTATAGATTTTCAAACTAGATATGGATCTTATGAATGGTTAGTGATACCTTTTGAGTTAACAAATGCGCCTGCATATTTTGTTGACTTAATGAAACGAATTTTTCGAATGTATCTGTTAAATTTGTATTGGTATTTATTTATGATATTTTGGTATATTCCAAATCCATGGAGGAGCATCTTGAGCACCTTATAAATTTTTTTGGAAACACTGCAAAAGAACAAGCTGAAAGCAAAATTCTCGAAATGTCATTTTTGGCAGTAGCAAGTGAAGTTTTTGGGGCACATAGTTTCTGGTGAAGGCATTTCAGTCGATCCCTCTAAAATTGAAGCAATCCAGGACTGGAAGAGACCGAAGACCATTATTGAGATTAGGAGTTTTCTTACCTTAGCTGGTTATTACCGAGGTTTTATTAGAGATTTCTTGAAAGTGGTTCTCCCTCTCACTACCTTGACCAGAAAGAATGTAAAATTCCAATGGATAGATAAGTGTGAATTAGCTTTTAAGAAGCTAAAGAATCTTCTTACTTATGCACCTATCCTTATTATACTCGATGGGAATAAAGGATTTGGTGGTCTATACTAACGCTTGTGGATTGAGATTAGGAGCAATTCTTATGCAGAGGGACAGAGTAGTTGCATATGCTTCTAGAAATCTTAGACTGAATGAGATTTGATATGCTAATCACGATCTAGAGCTGGCAGCTATTGTGTTTGCACTTAAGATTTGGTGTCACTATCTTCTGGGATAGAGGTTCATCTTATATATAGATCATAAATTATTGAAATATTTATTTTCTCAAAAAGATCTGAATATGAGACAATAAAGGTGGTTAGAGTTTTTAGCTGCATATGATGTCGAGATTCAGTACACTTCTGGAAAAGGGAATCGTGTAGCTGATGCTCTTAGCTGTAAGCATCTAGCGATTGTTTCTACGATGATACTAGAGTGGAAGGATTTAGAAACTTTATTTGTCTATGATATCCGAGATAGAAGCCCAAATTTGAGATCAGATTTGGTGTGCACTAATTTAGAAGCGTGTCCATCTATATTAGACCATATAGCAGATGCTCAAAAGCAGGATTCTTCTCTGACTGATATTTTCCAGTTGTGTTATAGTGGTGGTCAGGAAGCGACTGAGTATACAATTGACAGTAGAGGTTATCTTCGGAGGCGTGATAGGCTAGTAGTGTCTGATACTGATACACACCATAAAGATATCATAGAGGATTATCATCGGTCTAGATATATTATCCACCTAGGAAGCAGCAAGATGTATGCGGATATGAAGAAGCCGTATTTCTAGGAGGGGATGAAGCGTGATGTGGGGAATTTTTTGAAGCATTGTATGACATGTCAGCTTGTTAAAGCTAAACATCAGAGACCTAGTGGACTTCTACAGCCATTAGAGGTTCCATTATGGAAGTGGGATCAGGTAAATGCGAGCTTAGATTTTAATGAGTTCATATTTATTTCCAATATAAATTGATTCAATTACAGGTATCCGTGGATTTTATAAATAGATTACCTCGCTCGAGGAGCAAACATGATAGCCTTTGGGTTATTGTTGATAGGTTGACTAAATCGGTTCATTTTATTCCAGTAAAATCAACCAGAAAAGCTCCTTATTTGGCGAAGATGTATATTAAAGAAGTGGTCAGGCTTCATAGCGTCCCCAGTGCTATTGTTAGTGACCGAGATCCGTTATTCACCACCAGATTTTAGGAAAGTCTTCAGACGGCATTGGATACTAAGCTGAATCTGAGTATTGCCTATCATCCTCAGACGGATGGTCAAACTGTCGAGTTAATAAAGTTGTTAAGAATTTCCTTCGTGCTTGCATATTAGATTTTGGAGGTATATGGATTGACCATATCTATTTAGTAGAATTTGCCTACAATAACAACTTTCAGTCGAATATCTGTATGGCTCCTTTCGAAGCATTTTATGGAAGACTGTGCCATTCGCCATCTTGTTGGTTGGAGGATGGAGATAGATGTGTACTTGGGCCAGATTCTATTAGAGAAGCTTCAGATAAAATAGAAATTATCAGACAGAGAATGAAGGAAGCGTAGAGCAGACAGAAGTCCTATGCGGATTAGAGGAGAAAGGACTTAGAATTTGCTGTTGGAGATCTTGTTTTTGTACGAGTATCTCCACTGAAAGGAGTAATGCGATTTAGTAGTTCTGAGATATTAGCTCCACGATTCATTGGACCTTATCCTACTACTAAGCGCATTGAACCATGGAATATTGTGTTCTTCTACCTGGTCATTTATCTGGAATACACGATGTATTCCATGTATCCCAGCTCCTCTAGTGTCTTAAAGATTCTGACTCAGTTTTAGAGCCTTTGTTGATTGAGGACCTTAACATTTCTCCTCACTTGACTTATGCTGAGATGCAAGTGAAGATAGTGACAGCAGAGGTCAAATGGCTCAGATACAAGTTCCGCTAGTGAAGGTGTAGTGATTTGTGAATCCCAAGGATTGTACTTGGGAGACTTGCAAATATATGCAATGGATTCATCAGGAGTTATTTTCGAAGGCATGAGCATGGTAAATTCTTTTCTCTCTTTGATAATTCATTAAATATTAGTTAGATTAATTATTCATGTTAGTGATTTCTTTTGAATAGGAATTTGTGAGGACATAATTTTCTTAAGGGAGAGAGTCTGTAACAACCCTATTAATAATTATCTAACTAATAATTGATTAATAAATTCTAAATGTTAATTTAAAGAGTTAAATTGACAAGTAAATTTAATTTGGATAATTGGTTTGAAATTCATCTATTTTAAAAGACGATTTCAATTTAAAATAAAAAATATTTTTATGTCAAGATTTGTGTTAATTTGTCCGTTGTGAGTTTTAAGAAATCCGGTCGATGCTTTTAGCCAATATTATCGATAGGGGTTCCTAAAATACCGTAACGAGACATTTCGACACTGCGATTTGAAAAGAATAATTAAAATTTGATGTTCATTTTGTTTTTATTTAAATTTGTTTGGATTTTGACGAATAGTAGTAATATTATCTATTTAAGATTTTTAAAATAAAGTGAAAAGGATTCTAATTATTTTTTTAGCAAGCTTATTTAAGAGTAAATTTAACTAAATTTGACTAAATAATGCAATAGCCTTTTTTAAGGATCTTGGGATTATATTCAAGCCTGTTACTAAATTTTATAACTTCATTCCTTAATCAGATTCTACTACTGCTTATTTGTTCACATATTTTCTTCAGGAAACTAAGCAGAATGACAAAGGCAAACAAACCTAATTTTCAGTCCTAGTTTTGATTTTAGGAATTCAAGCAAAAATCCGTAAATCTCAAATTTAATAGGTATGAATTCCTTGTTTCTTCCTCTACCTATTGATAATTTTATATTTTTATTTAGTTAATAATCTCTGAATTTTTTTAAATTAGGGACTGTTCTGGATTTTTACGTGGAATCTAGAAATTAGAGAAGAAGACAGCAGTTTTCAATTTACAGCTTAATCTCAATTCGGTTCATCTCCTTTCTTTTTGAATTCAAGGTGAGATAAGAATCTCACACTATTATATCTAAACTTTCTGAAATTTTTGCTGCTTCAAATTTAATTGCTATTAAATGAATTGGTCAGTAAAATTTTAATTTATGAATTTTTGAACTGTCAGTTCCTAGTGCAATTACATTCATCAGTTTGAAATCTTTGTGGACCATGAATTATTTTTCCCACCTTCTCTTTAGGCGCACACATGTTTTTATTTCCCGTTAGCCTTGTCAATTCGAATACCTCAAGGACGTATTACTCCATTTTCATTTGCATTGAAGAATAGTCACATAAGCAGAAAGCACTTTGGTTTCTAAATCTTTTTCACCTCTGCCTGTATATGCTAGCAACCACTGGACATACTTTGTAACTATGTATTTATAAGTACTTGCCTGTACATGTTTTACCAAATCATATATATATGTTTCGAAAATTGCCTGTACATATAAATGTTTAGAAAATTTGCCACACACTCAAACACTTGCTGTACACGTCCCACACTCACTAAAAAGAAAAATATGTACACATTTTACTATGCATTTGCTGTACACGTCCTTTATGTGTACCATAGTTTGAAAACTAGCCATACACTTAAACATTTTTGCTTTTAGCTTTAGCCTCTGTCACTTTACATTTTTGATGTACTATTATATGAATATGGACCAAATTTTCTCAAATTGAGAAAGTTTCCTACTTTCAATTTGTTTTTGTTTCTTTCTTTCTTTCGTCCTTGCTAGCTTGTTGCAAGCTATATATACATAAAACGTCCCTGTAAAATTCGTCCTTGCCTGTACAACCAGGGACGTAACCAGAATTTTTATTTGCGATGGGCATAGCTTCATAAATACATTATATTAAAAAAAAATAAGTGTTAGATTTTAGTGATATAATATTTCATATTTAATTAGATATTAGAGATATTTGAGTTTATGTGGAATTATGACTCAAATTCATTGCCTATTTTACAGATTTGATAGAATTTTGGAAGGTGATTTATTGTATTTTTTTAGAGATTTTGCGTATTTGATAGAGAGATTAGTTGCCTCTTTTATTGCATTAAAAAAGGCAACAAATTATCTACCTGAGAAAGATTTATGAAGGTATTCAATAGCGTCTTAAATAAGATATTTTATAAAGTCTATTATAAATAGACATGTTTAGGATTAATAAGAGGCATGGGAAAAAGTGTATTTTGTTAGGTGTTTGGGATTGAGATTTCTTCTCAATTTTAAGTCTCTTTTGTATTTTCTTGGTTGAATCAATAAAAGTTTTTTTTTTTGGGGAATTATTTTTGTTTGCTTTCTTCACTACTTTCTCTTCTAAATCTAATTGTGTAGTGATCCCGGAAAATTCTAAACATTTGGTATCGGAGCCAACTACACAAATTTTTTGAAAGAGTCTTTGGCTATGGAGAAGATAAGTGTTGAAAAGCTTAATGGAAGGAACTGAGTTATGGAAGGCGAAAATGGAAGATTATCTCTATCTTAATGATCTTCACCAACCTTTGGAAAACAAAGGGGAAACGCCAAATGGAATAACTGAGGCAAAGTGGGAAATTTTGGATAGGAAGGCAGCTGCAGCAATTCGGTGTTTTATGGAGAATTCTGTATTTCATATCGTCGCTTGTAAAACTTCTGCTTTTGGCATATGGAAGAAATTGGAAGGCATTTATGCAAAAAATTCTGCGATGAATAAGACATTCCTGATGAGAAAGTTGGTCAATCTAAAACTAAAGGAAGGAGAATCGATTAGCGAACATCTCAACAGCTTTCAAGCAATTGTGAACCAATTGGCGGAGATAAGCTTCAAAGTTGATGACGAAACTAAGCTTTAATATTAATGAGCTCATTGCCTGAAAGTTGGGAAACTCTTATAGTCACATTGAACAATTCAAATTCTAGTGGTGTTATTTCCATGGAGACTGTGGTTAGCAGCCTTCTTAATGAGGAGATGCGGAGGATAAATTCATCAGAAGGAAAGGCCACTGAAGAAAATGAAACTACAAATCCATTGGCAGAGGTCCACTTTGCAAAGAGAGAAAGACACTCATTCAAGCCAAATACTGATCGAGATTTCATTTGCTATTACTGTGAAAAACCAGGTCATCAGCTGAAATTTTGCAATAAATTAAGAGATGATAAAGAGAGGATGAAAACTCAAGAAGGAAACAAAAAATAAGCTGGAGGTAGACAGTGATGAAGAGGTAAACTTTGGCATTGGCAATGATGTTCTTTGTGTTGATATGAGTATGGAAGGAGAATGGGTGCTAGATTCTGGTGCATGTTTCCACATTTGTAATCAAAGGGAAGCATTCACTGATTATAAGGAGTAAGCATGTGAGGTGGAGTCCGCTAATGGTGGAGATCTACAAGTTCAAGGCATAGGTTCTGTCATGTTGAAGATGGATACAGGAAGGTTGGTGACGCTTACAGGGGTTAGACATATCCCAAAAATTAAAAGGAATCTTATCTCTGTTGGACAGCTGGAAGGGAAAGGTTGTAACTTTTCGATTCGAGATGGAGTAACTAGGGTTTGGAAGGGTAATAAGGAGGTGCTGCGCGCGAAGAGGAAAAACAATAATATTTATTCATTGCTTGGAAAAACCTTAAATATTGCAAATTTTTATACAAGTGAAGTTGGAGAGACAAATCTACCAAAATCAAGGTGGAGCCAACAACGGAAAACCACAAAGCCTACTTGGAGGTCTTTGTGGTATTACAAGCAATTCTGATCTGTTGATGATGTGCATGTTCTATTAGCGGGCATGCATAGTTTGGAGGGAGGTTTAGTTTTGGTGAAAACATATGTTTCCATGGATATATTGTTTGGAGTTAAGGTTTAAGGAGGAGTTTGGATGTCATGTAGATTTTAGTGATATTATATTTCATATTTAATTAGATATTAGAGATATTTGAGTCTATGTGGAATTATGACTCAAATTCATTGCCTATTTTACAGATTTGATAGACTTTTGGAAGGTGATTTATTGTATCTTTTAGAGATTTTGCGTATTTGGTAGAGAGATTAGTTGCCTCTTTTATTGCATTAAAGAATGCAACAAATTATCTACCTGAGAAAGATTTATGAAGGTATTCAATAGCTTCTTAAATAAGATATTTTATAAAGTCTATTATAAATAGACATGTCTAGGATTAATAAGAGGCGTGAGAAAAAGTGTATTTTGTGAGGTGTTTGCGATTGAGATTTCTTTTCAATTTTAAGTCTCTTTTGTATTTTCTTGGTTGAATCAATAAAAGTTTTTTTTTGGGGAATTATTTTTGTTTGCTTTCTTCACTACTTTCTCTTTTAAATCTAATTGTGTAGTGATCCCGGAAAATTCTTAACAATAAGTTTAACTAAATCGCATTCAAGTGGATAACTTATGCAAGTTTGAAAACATATAAAATTCGCAATTTTTTTTAAAGCATCTTCAATAATTTAGATTTTAATGAAAAGTTTTGTATCAATTATATGACTAAAGCTATTAATTGGCTTCAAATACAAAAGAGGATCTGCACACGTCACAGCAACATCTAGTTTTGTAGAATGAAAAAAATAATTGTTTATTTGGACATAACTTCAAAACAGAACTTTATATTACTCTCTAGTAAACATTTACAAAATGAAGTTTATTTAAGAAGCAAATATCTGGACATGTGTCAAAAATTAAAACAATAAAGCTTTTACTGATTCCTAAACCTACAACGAAACATCTACAAGTTGTTTGTTGCTACAAATTATTCACTGTAACCCATTTTGGTTATGCTACAACAAGAAATTAGACTCACATTAACAGAACAAACATTATAAAACAATAAATTCCCCTACATTAATCCAGGTATCTATGAAATTCAAATTATACAATTTAAAAACAAATGCAAGGTAACTAAAAGTATATACATATCTAAAATATCTACAATGATCATAAAAGAAATGGAGATATGGAAAGTAAGGAGAAAAGACTGATTTGATTTACATTTGGTGGCAACATGGAATGAGAAGAGAACGCTGCCAATGAGAAGAGGAAATAGTTATAAGGTTGTTTTTAATTTGTTATAACGTGCTGTATGTAATATCTTCTGAATTAATTATGGTTTCTTGGGTGGGGCAAGTGCCCACTTAACCCACTATATAGTTACGTCCCTGTGTACAACATGGTTCGTTTTATATCATTTGGTATGAAACATAAAATATTGTTATTAATACGTCAATTCTATAGTTTGCTAGTTGACCATAATTCAATACAAGGACTATGACTATTGTATATATTGAAAAGCATGTTGTTCTTATACACATTGAGTCTATTAGCAGTACATAAAAATTTCTAAACTTATAAAATGACAACATCATTTCAACGTTTTAAGGCAAAGCGATCAGTTAGATGATAGCTTGTACTGACAAATCATAAAACACAGCATGATCGAAATCTTTTTATATTTGAAACTTTTAAAATTAAACTATAATATAATCTAATGACTATAGATTTTGAATATATATATTGGATAATAATAATAGTAATAGTAATAATAATAATAATAGTAAAATTTCTTTTATTTATTTCTCATGAATTTGAGATTTTATTGGAATTTTATGATTTTCTATGAAATAAAGAATTTTAATAAATGATTGAATTGTTAGATTGGTATGAGACATTTCGTACAATTTTTTGAAATATCATTATAATTTGTTAAATAGATTTTGAGTGGAATTTACCAGCTTTCAGTAAATACTAGAATTTCACCTTCTGGTATGTGACAGTTAGTTAAATTCTAGTGATTACTAAAGTGAAAGTGAGCTACATTTAGAGTTATATAATCTTAAGGTGTTCGGATTTCAGGGGATAGATCCTTGAGAGACGATAACATTTTGATCGACTCAAGAGTCGACATGTTCTTAAATTTGGGGTAGGCAGACCTATTTCTTTTAGTTAGGTTTGTTATGGTATAACACGGCTCCCCTCTTCTATTTTGGGCAGATTTATATGCATGCCTATGAGTTCATTTTACAGCTGGACAATGTTTACCTATTTATATTCGTTAGGTAAATTCACATAGTTAGTCATAAGCATGACTACCTATTTCTTATCGTTAAGGGTCGGGGTTTTTAATGGATAGTCTATTTCTTTTAGTTAGACTATTGCACTATGGGGAGGGGGGGAAGGGGGTTTATTTATTTTACTTAGGCTCCGTGTAGCACTGTATCACACTGATAGTTGACTACCATTATTCTTTCATTAGTGGTGGTTATTTCTTTAGAGATTTTGGGATAGATATTTAGTATCTTTTTTGACTTTGGAGAATTTTGAATTTTGTTATTGCCATGCTTTTAATAACATTCCATTTTATACTTGATATGGATTTAAAGAAATGGTGATCGGTTATTATGCCTTATTTTGGTCGTTGTTTTGCCATACTTTTATTATGGTTTATTTAATTTAAGTCCTATGTTCACGAAATAACTATCTTATCTCTTTATTAAATATTGTCTGACCCGTTTATTTTTAAAATATTCGGGTCAGGCCGAGACTCTACAGGTACCAGGACTCGTTGACCTTTGGATCTTGGGCTAGCAATGAAGTAGACTATTTTGGCTGTTTAATTTACTTCATACTTGTATATATTGATATTAGGAGTTTGTGTCATGTATATTATCTAGTAGTCATTTTGTACTTATTATATTACTTTTGGATGCGATGTGTGTGTGTATATTATATGGGTCTAGTACTAATATTTTGTAGGCTCACATTCTATTATGTATATGATGTATAATATTCCGCTGTGATCTGTGACTCTGATACTCTTTTATGTATGTTATATAATGTTCTGAATGTTCTTAATTAGTGTGTTTATTACTTTGTAATAATACTGTAAAGTCTAATTTCCTTCAGTTCAGATCCTCTAAAGGTAATAAAGACGTGTTAATGTTAGTATAAAGATATATTCACATTCGATCGCCCTTAACCAGCCATATTCTTCGTGTTATTAGACGATATTATTTGTAATGTTCTTTAATAATATGGGTATAAAGGTATGGTCGTTACATACCTTCTCGACGACGCGCACAAGTCTATTTTTAGACGTTATTCTACTTTAGAGCTTGAAAATAAGCCTCCATGTGCGTTTTGTGCATAGAAAATTTGAAGTAATTCGAGACAGCGAAGAAATTTTCACTGTACTACGGGAATAGGTAGATTATAAGATGGTAAGAATGTTAAATTCACCTTCTAAATTCTTTTCTTGGCATAGGAGTAAAGTTTAGGAAGCGATTTTCGATGCGTTAGATTATTGAATGGTAGAATGTGAATGAAAAACTGGTTGATTCATACTTCTATTTGTAAGAGTATGAGGTTTTGGTTGAAAAGTTTTTTCAAAAAGCTGCATGCATGTAGAATGACAGCATATATATAGGTTGTTTGTATTCTCTTTGCAAAAATGTTTAAAAAAAATGCACTCATATAGGACGATCCAATTTAGATTCATTCTGCATACATATTTTCTATGTGGTGATACGGAAATACACTATGCACTTATGCACATTTGATTGCAAAATTTGTTGTACACCCATTGGTTGTGTAGTTTAGTTTAGTTAGGAGCCAAAACCTTGACTTAGTTATTAGTGAAATTATGGGGACGAAATTCTTTTTAAGGGGTGAAGAATGTAACACCCTATAATTTGGTATTAGTTATTTAGTTAGTTAATTAATAAGGCTCCAAAAATGGAATTTGTGTAAACAATGGAATTTTAATACGAAAATGAACCATTGCATTCATGGCGAAATTCTAAGCAACATTCATTTTTGGATTTTTGCAATCGGAGTCCAAACGAAGAAGTTATGGACGAAAAACAAACTCAAAACGAAAATAATTAAATAAGAAAAATTAACGTTTATTAATTAATCGTCCGGTCCCACAGAACGACCTGTCATTGGGACCGGTCGACCCCTAACAGTCGATCGATGCTTCAAGGGCAGTCGACCTGTCACCTTTAGGCGACTAGGGTTAGCCTAGGCTGCAACGACCCGGATCTGATATTTTAAATCGTATGGTTCTTGTTGATTCTAGCGCCATAAATTCATGCCTAGCCCTCCTTTCTCTTCTCATATTTTTATGAAGACAGTAGCGAAGCTCTACCATTTATTCTTCTCCACTTCCTTTCTAAATTACAAAGATAAGATATTTGCATCTATATTCATACAACTCTGAGAAGAGTAGAAATCTAAAAAAAGGAGAAGAGAATAGAATCAATCATATGCGTATTTGAGGTAGTTTGTATATTTATATATATTTGTATCTATTTTCTCTTCCAATCCCAAATCTCTTCTCAAATATGTAATTCTAATGTATGTATATAGCCTTTTGTACATATCTCTAGGATTAAAAAGGATTTAGAGATGAATCAAAGGTTCTACTTCAGACTAGGAGATTTGGACCGCTTTTAAAAGGTGAGTGAGAAATTTTATAGATTGTTATAATATGAAAATTATCCCATTGCTGTTTATTTGAATTTTTCCCTAATTGGATAATTTTATATGAGCTGTAGGCCATGAATTAAATATGATCTAAATATAATAAATATTGCCTATATATTCTTGTTTATGAATTGATTTAGACCTATTTACAACCTGATTTGAAAATCAGTCCTAAAAGTATGAATTTAGAATGTTGATTTGAATGAAATTTGCTCCAGATCTGAAATAGGTTGTACGATAATGTTATAAGTTTGGATTATTACCCTAATCCTGTAAGAATATAAACTTTCCTATGTTTGGAACCGTTGGAATTTAAATCCATTTAATATTTATAAATTAGTTTGATTGCTTTCCCTTTTGGAAAAATGCAGTGTTTGATCTAACAAGGAATAGATGCAAATCGAAAGAGAAAGAGATATGTAAAGTAGAATTCATTATAGTTCACACTGTCCATTTCAGTAATTTAAACAAATCATTATTCCATGTAATTTCAACAATGTAATTTTTTAAAGTTAAATCTTTTATATTTGGCTAGTTTATGGAAATTATAGCGGATAATCATTTTAGATATGATTCCAACGATTTAACATGGAAAATGATATTCTAGTGAAGATATATAACTAGAAATAATTGATAAAAGTAAATATTTGTAAATAATTTACTGCACTTATAATAATTAAATGAAAAGCTAGTAACAACGTTTGCACGTAATATACGCGTTTAGGATAATTAACTAATGGTAAAAGAATTTAAAAGGTTGTGACTCCAATAATGGTAATAAATATGGGAGTTGCAATATGATAAATGGATTAATGAGATTGATAAAAATGGAACAGATATCAAAGGCAACTAATTTGAAATTAGTAATCATACATAAATGTCTTAGGAAATGACCGTTAGGATTTATGGACAAGTTAACATTTGTAAGCGTTAAATGGGGATTTATTGGTAAATAAATATTTAAGGTAAGTCTTATTTCCCTGAATAAAATAGGAATTAGTGAGCTAAATCCAATATCTACCTAAGGTAGTATAAGTAAAGACTTAGAATGGTTAATTGGACATAGTAGGTTAGTGATGCGAGGTCAGTAATCACTCGACGGAAGACTGCCTTCACTTTGAGGCTAGCAACAATCGGGTACCTAGGACCGTGACGAAGTGAGAGATCGAGCCTGCTTTATTAATTGGAAAGCATTAAATGATTCAAATTTAGAATTAGGAGCGACGAGGGATATCTCTATAGGGGTTCGCTTCTGGTTTGAGATCTTATGTGGCTGAAGGGTCCGCCTCTCTCTTAACTAGAAGTATTAAGTAACCTAGTGAGATTCTAAATAAGAATGTATCTGAAAAGGGTTTACTTCAGTGTTGCGGTCTTAAGTGGCTATAGGTCCACCTCCCTATCGAAAGAAGTTTCCTAATGAGATGCCATATTTATAATTTAAGAGTGATAGTGGATATTTTAGGAAGAGTTCGCTTCGAGTTTGAGGTCTTAAGTTACTGTAGGGGAAGTTTTAGGTATCCCAATAAGATTTCCAGGCAATGACAGCTAGATAATACCACTGAGGAGCATGATTTTGGAAATAGGTTTTAAATAATGGGTCATTGGAGCTGGATGTGCTTGGCTATTGAAGAAGTCATCTTTCTCTCATGCTCGATGCTAATGTGATGATCTACTATCTAAGAATACTATTAATTCCAAAGTAGTAATCATAGTCGGTATCTTATCCTGTTATTGTTTTCGCTATGAGTTTAAATTTCTATCAATCTCTAATAATGCTCATGTTTCTTTGCAGTTACCAAATCCAACGATCTGTGCTTTGACTGATTTGGGTTTCGATTCTTGTTGAAATTTAGGCCCATGGAGTACGCGTTGTTACGGAGCAAGAAGTAGAAGAGATGGACACTTTCCTAGAAAGCTTTAACAAACCTTCTCACTATTTCAACATAGAAATCCTCAAAAACCAAGAAAAGTTTCTCAGAAACCAAAAGAAGCTTAAACATTCCTTTAGTAAAAAGTTCAATTCTCTCTCGAACAAACGGACAAATGATTTGGTAAGATCATTAGAAAACTTGGTGGAAACTCTTTCTCATTAGCATCATCTTTTTTGATCTTTTATCTACCTTTGTATCTCTTAATTGTATGATTTTCTAAGTTTTATATTATTTTCATGTATTTTTCTATTATATTCATGTATTCCTTTTATATATTACTGAAAATTACTTAGACATTTAATTTTACTGTTCAATCATTTTATCTTAGTCTCTACAGATCATTAAAATAGAATAGTGTCAAATATAAACAAAAATTAGAACAAAAAATAAATTGTGCAAACTTAAGTATATATTTCGACATATGCCAGTTGTTTTTGAAAATTTTAAAGGTTAGTAACTATTTTCAAATCAGTTATTTAATCTGTCAACATTAGCTAAAGGATAAAATGAAACACTCGTCTCAAATGAAGATTAACCTATATTTGTTCAAATCAATAAAGAGCAGCATTTTCTCCTTCCATCATAACCTAATCGCTTTCAAAGTCCAATTGTGCACATTTTTGAACGAATCTTTTGCTTTTTTCTATTACTATTCTCCTTTGAAATACATGCTATACTTTTTGAATTAAGAAAGGAATGAAGATTGTATAAAAATGCTAATTATTTGCTTCCTTAAAAGTTAGTTTACTCCCACCTTAACCTCCTTTATTTATAGGGTGAGATGATGGATAGAAGAAACTTAAATGTATGCATATAAATAGGGTACCGTATGAATATTTGTTAAAAGGTTACCTTTTACATACTAAAAATTAATTCCAATCTATAGAGAACCAACCACCATAAATAAAAAGATTAATTTACATATACATCAATCAATGCATAATTAATCTACTCAATTAATTTCCCACAATACATGAAACTAATATAAAAGAAATTATATATGTGTTTGTGTGTTCACAATTAGGAAATATGTCTATCCACGCGCAATTAATTGCTAATCTATCCAAGTAATTTTCCACAATACACAAAATTATTATACAACCAATTATATATATATACACACACACACACACCACAATTGAGAAATATGTTAATCAATTCGTCATGTTGAATATAAATGTACTTATAGACTATACATATTTAATATACCTATAATTCAACAATTTAATTTGCGCCTAGTTGCCAAATTTATATTTTCTTACATCAGACTAACTATACATACATACATATATATATATATATATATATATATATATATGTTATATATATGTGTGTGTGCATACGTTTACGTTTTTCCTTATATACATGCATGTGCATGTGCATGTGTATGTGTATTGACTATACATTTTTAGTATACTTTTTTTGATATCTCTCTCCTATATATACACACATATCTCTTTATTGATATGTAACATTTTGTTTGTTTTCTTTGTGTTGTTAATTAAGATTGAGCCCATGACCTCTCCAAGTAAAGATCACTCTCTTAACCAACTACACTAAACATACTTCTGCTTTTGAAATTATGATATTGAAAATTATTTGTCATTAGCCCAAATCTTTTAGACTTATTAAGTCAATATCTTTTAAACCATAATCCTAAATCTATAAAAATTATATACAAAACATGTCAGCTTGGAAAGACCTTTACAACGGTTATAAATACGACATCCAATTCACCCTTTTATTAAAAATCATTTTAAATTAATTTAATATTAACTGTGTCGGATTTGTGGGTCATTGCATTTTCTTCCTAATCCATCCCATTGAGTCAATCTCAAATCTCTTTAGATCCTCCACATCCACTCCCATCTCTTATCGTCTAATCCTTTCGACTATCAATGGGTCCTTTCTCCGCCTTATAGCAATTCTATCTACAAGTACTGAACGTAGCTCCAAAACTTGCTAACACATTCAAATCTTTACTCGATCCATTATTCGGCCTATAAATCACTTCATAAAAGGCTTACATATCCAATATCTTCTATTTTTCAATCATGGCGAATAATCAATTCTGATGCTTTCTACTCAAAGCATTAACAACCTTGTTCTCCTTTCTTGTTGTTTATTCTATGCTAAATTCATATGTTGCCAAGAACTCTAACAACCTCTATTGCCTCATATTCAACTCCTTTTGTGAAAATAAAACATTTAAGAGAACTATGGTCCGTATATAACTCGAACCGCTCTCCCAAAAGATATTGTGTTCAAATTTCCAACGCAAGCACCACCGCTGCCAACTCCGAGTCATGAGTCAGATACCTAATCTCATACGATCTTAACTGCCTAAATGTGTAAGCTATTAGTCGCCCACTTTACATCAGCACCCCTCCCAATCCTAATCCGTATGCATTAGTATATTAACAGATCCTGATTTCCTTCAGGTATGATCAAAATAGTAGCATGTGTTGGTAGCTTCTTTAACTCTAGAAATGAACCTTCATACTTATCAGTCGATATGAATTTCTAATTCCTTCTAGTTAACTTAGTTAAGGGAGGTGCTTTACGTGAGAAACCCTCAATGTCTTTGACACCAATCTTAGATGGACTTTGTAACAACACAGATTTTTATCACTTTGAATTGGAATATTTAATTAATTTTAAATATTCAAATAATTTTTAAAATGATGAATAATTCATTTTAATTATCATATAACGGTAATAAGTGATTTATAATGGTTTTATAGATATACAAACTTATTTTATAAAGATATATAAACTTTATCATATTCTAGCAGAATGACATCGTATTTTTATAAATGGATTTTTATATTATTTAAAATAGTTTTAGAGTAAAGACGATAAGAAATTTATTTTGAAGTTTTGTTTACATAAATAAATAGTTTGATTAAAAACTGAAAATATGACCAGGATTCAGATTCTAGATTTTCAACCGTTTAACAAATAAAAATTATATTTGAGTGTTGCAACATTGAAAGTTAAAATGTCATATATATGCATATATAAAAAAATAATAACATATAAGTTAACCATAATTAATTAAAAACTGAGAGTTATTAGTAAAAGTAAGCAAGGAAGATATTTTCTACAAAAGTTAAAATGAAAAGGCAAAATTAAAATCAACTCGCCATCACTTACATACCTAGAGACCTAAGACATTAGGAAGTGATGGAAGGCACATGGAGTGGGGGTTCGGCCGAAGCTATGATAAGAGGGGAGAGATATTTTAGTAATTCCATGCATAAGGATTTCTACCCACATGCATATCATCTTGCTTTCTTCACAATTTCACTTCTCTTTTTCTTCTTCTTCTTCTTCTTGAGCTCTCTAATAGCTCTTCTTCAGTGGCTTCCTAAAATAGTAAAAACATTTCAACACCGCATCGAAGTTCTGCTAAAATTGTTTCCATATACGTAGGATATCAAATCGCTTTAAAAAGTTAGCCAAACTCCTCCTCTTTCTCAATAAAGTGCATGGCCCACACCACCACCATATCAAAGACAAGTTTCCACCTTCACACAAGCTTGGCTGAGCATTACTAAGGTATAGGAGCAAGTTTCGTAAGCTTCAGTGCGAAGAAAGGGATTGTTTCGTTGAAAAAAACACATAGTGAGATAACATGAAAGTGAACACTATTTCAATCTTATTTAAATTTATCTTAAAATTTTCTATGATATATGCTATGCAAGTATACTTGGTTGATTAGCATAGTTCAGATGCTAAAATTATTGATTATTGGATGATTGGTTGTTAATATGCTTGCTTGATATGGAAATGATTCACAGTAAAATACATATCGAATTTACACAAAGGAATCAATTCCCTGTATAAATTATAATGGTATATATATAGCTTGTTAACTATATAAAAGGGGATAAAAATGGTTTAAAATGGTTTATAAATGTTTTATAAACATTAAAACTTATTTCGACAAAGTTTAAAAAAGATTGGAAAATTGAGTAAAAATGAGATCGTCACGTAGCAGCAGTTCTTGATTTCGCGCCATAAAAAGTTAAATCAATGTGCAGAATGAAATCTAAATCGGAATTTATTAAAATAAGAATTATCTTGACCCTGATGGGTATGGTTTTCAATAGAAAAATAAAAATTAAGATTCCATTTAGTGAAGTTTGAAGTATGTCCAAAATAAGTTTTTAAAATTATCGCGTTTTGGCAGTTCATAAAATATTGTTTTCAACTCTTTAAAAAATATGTATTTAGATCTTTAAAAATATGAAATAAATTCCATAAATATGTTAAAATATTTTAAAAGGAATTTTAATTATAAAAATGGGCATATATATAATGAAATTGGTATATTAATCTACAATGCTTTAAAATCACCGTTCCGATTTAGAAATTGAATTTGGTAACCATTGAATAAATGATTTGAACTTGGGTTTTCTTTTCGAATCTTTTTGAAATGTTTTTCAAACGATAAATAAAATGCTTTAAAAAGTTTAGAGTCGATCAAATAACTTGACCATCTTATGGGTGACAGAGAAATGGTCTCTAGGCTAGAGTTTAGGAAACCAATTGCCTACTCCCTCTAGCTATCCGGACTGGCCCGACAAAGGGTATAGTTAGTTTGATTTACTCGAATCATATTTTCTTAAGATAAACGAAAAGAGATTTGGAATTTTTCCACAAAGTTAAACAAGATTTCAAATAGGATTTTGATGGTAAAGAGAACATTCTAGTTAAACTCTATATTAAATTTCGAGGAGGGAACTTGTACTATCCATATGAATTTTGAAAGGTGATTTCACCGTTGCTCGACGAATAGTGTAACATCCAGCCTTTTTGCATAATTTAAACAGACACACGTGCCAATTCAAACCATACGTAAGGGCGGATTTTATGGGATAAATAAGAAAACAAAGAAAGAAACAGAATCTTACAGCGGAAGGATAAAATATAATAATCAAATATACAGTTCATAAATCTGTTTACAAAAACCTTTGATTTATTTATACAATACATATCAGAGTACACATACCATATAACAATGCAACGGAACAATATGAGTGTAGTGAAACCATATTATCTATAGTAATAATAATAAAATCTTCGTCTTCTTCCTCCGGAAATAAAATCTTCAATCCTGAAACGCTCGGACTGACCCGAGCGAATTTGGAAAGACAAAAACACTCGAGTCAGAACTAAAAGATCTTATGTGAGTTACATTAACAGAAATAAATATGAGTGCAGTAACTCAAGAGTTGCTCGGGATTTACAACTCCTAAGGATCCGTTAAACTATTTACTATGTAGTATATTGCGCTATTATAATAGTGTCTAATTGTAAAATAAACTTACTTTTAAATAGCGTTAAGGCTTTACATTTTCTACCTTAACACATTTATATATTCCCATAGTCTATACAGTACCGTAATCTCCCCCGTACTGGGCGTCGTCAGAGGGCACTCCATAGGTATGGTACAAAACAAACTCGTATAAGGCGCGCTAGGGTAGGTGACACGGCACAACTAGGCAATGCCAGGGTAGATATACCAATTATGCTTCCGGGCCGATTGAAACGCGCAGCGCGCAGCTGCCGCCCACCTCGAACAAACTCCCCACATCAAAGAAATCAAAAGTGAAGGTGGCCACCGAAAAATCCAAAGTCAGAGTATAGTATCGAAGGGAAGTGTCCGATCAGAGGTGCTACCTCATTAACCCGTCAATCGCTCCTGTTTTAGCCACCTTATACTAACTCACGGGAGTTGGGTCCACGTATTTACCTTACAGGAAACGCCGCCACCAACCTACTTCATTCTGGAATCTCCACCGCGTACACGGTTAGTCAAAGTGGTTTTCGGTATCGACAGAGAGTATGTCCATATCCGATCCCGATCTCTTTGCCAACCAATCGTTATTATAACACCGCGGTCATTTAAAATAATTATACTTTAAAACCAGAATAAAGTATCCATTTCAAAACCATATAAATATAATATCATTTCCTTTTAAAACCCGAATTAATAAGATATCATTTTATTCCAATACATATACTTTCCAAAATCATAGGGTTTTCAAAGTAATATTTAGAGGTCAAAACTCTTGAATATAAAATTTCAAATTATACTACCTTGAAAATCATAGCTTTGAAACAAGTTTCCATCTCTTAAATGGTCAAATATTAGATTACTTTTATAAAATAAAATAGCTTCTATACATTTCACAAATCAATTCCAAATATCGATTTAAACTTCCAAATACCATTTTAATTCTCATGTTTCAAAGCTTTAAATATTTCACCATTTCAAAAACAACTCATTTGACAAACCCATATATATCAAATTCAATTACTTATTATTTAGACTTGAAATGTTTATTTAATGAATTCAATATAATCTAAGTAAAAACTTTATCTTCACATAACTGGATGTTCTTTCAATTTATTATATATTCATTTAAATCAACCTGATATTCATTTAAATCACTCTACACAAAATCAAGTTGTAAATCATATCCTTTAAAAATTCTAACTTTTTACTAAATTCCAATTTAACTTAATATTCATCTTCAACCTTATTCTCTTTTAAGTCATTAAAACTCTAGAATTTAAATTTTAAATAAATGCTTGATCTCAAAAAATCAAACTTTATTTTATACTTCAAATCCATTTTATACAAAGTTTTAAAAAAACCAAAAATTACTATATATATATATAAATAACCAAATCAATATCCCATAAACCATATATATAGCTTTACAACACCATGAAAATCATTTCAAAAATAATTATATATATATATATAAATACCGCGGTGCCTGTATAAAATTTTCTACCCTATGGTCAAGTGATACAGATGTTTATCATTTCAATCCGCAATTTAAAAATAAAAATGCGGTTGTATATCATTTCAAACCGCAATCCCGAATGAATGAAATGCATAGCAACTTGCAATTAATAAAATTAATCATCCATTCATCCATCAAATCATACATCCATTTATCATAGTCATCATCTAATTTCAAACAATCATCAATACATAACAGGTGATAAATAATGGTATCAATTATCAGTTTATACTCAAAATAAATTTAATAACTGTTAATTTGCAGTTTATATGCAAAAATAAACGTAAATTTAACTGGCAGTTAATATGAAATAAAAATTTAACATAACTATGACTGGCAGTTAATATGCAATTAAATAAATTCTAACTGTCAAATTTATGCAATAAATAAAATTAATTAACAGTTATATTAAATGAATGCGATTTATCAGAGATAATAAATAAAACATGTCAAACAGTCATAAATAAATTTCTACTCATATCTAAAATTAATTTAACAAACACAAGAAATTTTAGAAATTGTGAGTGGGTTAAAACACTCACCTTTTGAATTTAAATCGAATTTAAATTCAATTTAAACTCAAAAATTCGACGGTCTCCGAATTGGTCCAAATTAGGGTCAACAGATCTAGAATTTAATTACGATCCTAACAAAAAAAATCTCGCGTGAATTGGACTACGTATGAGAAAGTTATTTGAAAATTTCGATTGAAACAAAAATTAAATAAAACAAAATAAACAAATATACCCCATCATCATGCCACGTCACAGGCCACGTCCTTCTTCTCAAATTCGAGCACGCTGCACCACCAATCAAAAAAAAAAACGGACAGTACCAACAGATTACGCTCTTCGAGAATTATGACATACAATTTTTCTGAAATTTTTAGAGGAGTTTGAAATTTTTTTTTTATTTTTTTATTTTTTTATTTTTATTTTGGACTGTAAATGGATCTAGAAATTTTGCAGCCATTGGAAGAGAAGAAGTTGAAGAAAAGAACACACAGAGAGAAATGAAGATAGATGGAGGCTAGGGTTTACACAGCTTATAAATAGACAAAGTGAAATAGGATAGGTGGGCACGAATCATAAACGCGCAAAACGGTTGTTGGCCCACCAGAATATTTTATATTAATTGGATACGTTACGGATTAGTAAATAAATTAATTTCTTCCTCAGACATTTACATTGAATTTTAAACGTATTTACAAATGTAAATTTAGATGCTTCATTTGTATGTTTCAATATAAATTCACAATTTCATTAAATTCCAAATTCATAGATACGTTTCAATTTTCAACTAAATTTCTAAATTACCGTAATAATTATCTTAGATTTTTATTCATTCTCAATAGACTTAACTATTGTAGATTGACTAAGTTTTCATACTATAAAAATCCACATTTCTATGTATATATACATTTGTATTCCCTACTAAAATATTTTATTTATATTTCGCAATTACTTCCAATCCATTTTTTTGGGCATCGCACTGTTACTTAAACAAATAGCCTATACCAACACTAATTATCATTAATTTGAAAATGGGTTACCAAATTTTGGATTTTATTAATAATTATTATTTATTACTTCATTGTTTATTAAAATTTAGACAATTTAAGATGTTTCTTAAATGCTGAGTACATTATTAACTTCAGCGTAAAACTTCAATTTTATTTTATCTACAAATTATAAATTAACTTTGCAGAAATTCTTTAGTTGACCTTTCATTTAATTATCCTATCTATTGGTATCCCATAGATGGGAATTCCTAAAACATCTCCGAATTCCAACTTTAATTTCAATCACATAAAATGTTCTATTCAGTTTCCAATAAATTCAATAAATTCAAATATCATGTTCTAAATCCAAATGAATCCATATATCCTGCCTTCCATTCTTTTAATCTAACTAATTATCATATTCTGAATAAAGTTTACGTTATTTCCACCTATAAGCTACAAATAACAACGAATGTTGCATTTGATTTAGATTCTAAATAAATTGATGGGTAATAATTAATAATTCTCACTATTGCCCGATTTATTCCCATTCATGCTTAAATTACCACCAAACAATCATTAAATTTACCTATCTTTTATTGATTCCATAAAATCTATTTGCCCTGAGTTAGTTACTGCATTTATCAAATTTCAATTTCGCAATCACCTTAAATACATAAATTGGTATTGCATTAACATTTAAATTTATTAGCTTATGTTAACACTATTAACATTAATTGCAATGTATTACCAATTTTAGTCACTACCCTAACTACTAACTCATATTAACCTACATTATTCCCAAGAATTTCATTGGTTTTTCTTATATTAAATTTATATCAACCATATTAATTAAGTTTTTTTTAAAACAATTAATAAAATTCCCTTTAATATATACAACTTAGAAATCTATTAAGCATGGTATTATATTTCACGTAAATGTACATTTAATTACATTTATTACAATGTTATCCAAATAAATTGAATGATCTAAGTATATAACTCCTAATATCCACCCATCTTGCCTTAATCCCAAATAACATACAAATTAAACTACCCTTAATTTCAATTAACCCTATCATTACTTTTTATATTCCAAACAAATAAATTAATAATAGGTTAATTGAATCAGATTTACAATCCAACTTTAATTATTTGCAAATTTTGTCAGTTTGGACCACTTGGTAAATTCAGAATCCTTTAACAACTTCCTACATTAATTTATTTTCGAAAAATCCCAAAATTTTCAATATTAAAGTACAAATCCAATTTATCAAAAATTAAAACTTAAATTTCAAGGAATTTATATATTTAGGTTTAGATCCCATTATTCACTAAAATTGGTTGGTATTTATTTCATTCGCCTCTTTAATTGTACGTAAATTTCTCATAAATACACCTAAAATTTCATTTAATTCCAACTGCTTCCTAATTTCCATTTCTACGTCTTAACACACTCTATATTAAACTTCTAGACATTGTATTACTTATCATATTAATGTAACCTTTATTTAGTGTATTAACATTTATTTCAATTCAAATTCTATCAACCAATTAAACATGTAACCTATTACTATTGCTTACAAATCAAAATATTGCACCCATTGTCATCTTCCGAACGGAATTAGTCTTTATTTCAAAACTTATCTAAATTTACATTGAGACCATATTTAATCCTCTTCGATAATATTAATCCTCAATGTATTAAATGGAATCAATATATCTTACGTAACATGTTTTACGCATAAATTTTTAATTAATATTATTTCAACTTATTCCCCATATTCTCAATAATTACCTAACATAAATCTATGCTTATTTTATTCTACGTTCACACTTCCGTTACTCTCAAATCAATAAGTAACGTTCATATAAATAAATGTTATGTCAGTTTCCTATTTATTGCGATATTTTTATTTATTTATTACTGCATAACTTTACTTATTTTCTTCCCATCACTTTAAAATTAATCGTTAAAGTAACGCTTATCAATACGCATCAAATTATTTACCAAATTAAAAGGTTTTGATTTTTTTAACAAATTAATTGACAGATTAATTAGGTAATGTATACGAATTGTTATTATACCCATAAATTTACACTTAACTAATTAAATGCCTTACCTATATTCTCTATCTTCCCATTATATTCAGGTACAATACTTACACCAATTTTTATTGAAAAATTTATTCATATTACAAACAAAGGCTTAAATTACCATTGTTAAATTAGCGTTCAATATATATTTATCACCTTTTATTATTTCTACTAAATTTTTATTACAAAATTCTATTAAATAAATTAAATCGTCGAAATTTACGGGTCGTTACACTCTCCCCCACTCAAAACTTTTCGTCCCCGAAAAGGAAAAAGAAGGGAAAAGAAGGATTTAGAATCTACATATCTTATTCAAAACATTACCTTATAAACAATTAAATTTACAATATCTGTTACTCTTCTTAAAATATACAAATTTACAACATTATCTTTTTATACTTAAATTTATTAGAGTTTGGAGAACATTTCAAAATATTTCTAAGTCCAAAATTTAAATATCTAAGTAGTTCCAATCACTAATCATCCAAATTAATACAACAACCATCAATTTCCCCGAACAGCATACATACAATTACAAAACAACCATACAATCACACAATCAAATAGTTGTTTGGGTTCAAACTTGAAATTGTACAGAATGAAAAATAACTATCAAGTGCATCATTTACTCAACAGTCTTAGATGGAACAAAATAGATTATTTATTCATCCAACAACTTCAAATTTCCTTACCCAACCAACCATAAATCAAACAATAACAATTCAAACCAGCAACCAAACTAACTTATTATAAATTTCATGCTTTAGTTGTTTGATTTCCCTTTTTGTTCATATAGTGATTTTTTTCTCATTCACATTTACTTATCAAAGGTTTGCTCATTCATTTTTACTTATTACTTACAATTATTCAATTCCATTAACTCGGGTCATGCTGGTTCCTTATATTTTGTTATAATTATTCATTCATTTATAATAGCATGTCCTTATTTATTTACTTTAATTCCTTAAGTTTTATAATCATCTATCTATCATGCTTACCTTTATTTATATTTACTTGGTAAAATTTCAATTATATCTTAAGTTATTGAATACAGCAAATTCATTGAATGCTTCATTACCTACTATTACTTGTACAAATTTCAACTACATTTCTTATTAAACATTTCAACTTTTTATATTTGGTAAGTTATATATGTTAAAGAAAATGCAAATGAACTTATACAAGTTTTATCTCATCTTTTAATTAAATTTAATGTTCAACAATATTACTCTTTATCTCATACGTTACAAATTTCAAATTTCCCTTTATAACTTTGCATTAAATCTCTTACCTAAATTAGAGGTTTCAATTTATTAATCACTTACCTTTTATTTCACTATAATAATTTAAACAATTAATTAATGGAAATTTAAGAATTAAATACCGGGTTAAATTTCAAATTATTTTGAAATATTAGATAAATATATTCTTCTAACTTATATACCTCTAATTTTATTTAAAACAATTAAAAATTTATATCTTTTTCGAAAATGAATCTGCAGTAGAACTACTACAGTGGCCTTTCCCCTTCGAAACTCGAAAATGAAAGTCGATAATGCGGCCGCCATCACCGAAATTATTTTCCAGCGACAGAGAGGAAAGTACAAAACTTATTTTCTCAAAAGTCTTCTTTAAAACGATTCTTCCGAATTATGTTAAATATTTATATCAGAAAATACTTATAAACAAAATTATTAATATATTTCAAAATCATTCAAAAGAAAAACCCCGGACTTAAGTTCTAAATTTTCAAATTTCATTTATCTTATTTTTCAATCTTATTTCTATTATTATTTACACTTTATTGCCTAACAATCAATCTATTGCAGCCAAATATAAATATCAATTGAAATTTTTTATTTTATATATAAAAATATAATAGGCAAATTTTTTTCATTCACCTATATTAAAAACAGATATTATGTCGGTCTGTCCTATTAAGTGTTTAGAAATCCCTATTGATGTCATAGCGTCCCATGCACCAACCAGAATTTATAAATACGAAACGGAACAAATTAACACAATATTAAAACCTTTTTATGACACTAACAAATACGCTCTCTCATATATACACTCAGTGACTCCCATAGGGTATTACTACCCTATTAATAAAGAGTCAAACCCCACAAAGCCAAGATTTATCGCTAAACCAAAGCTCTGATACCAACTGTAACATCCCGCCTTTTTGCACGATTTAAACAGACACACGTGCCAATTCAAACCATACGTAAGGGCGGATTGTTATGTGATAAATAAGAAAATAGAGAAAGAAACAGAATCTCACAGCGGAAGGATAAATTATAATAATCAAATATACAGTTCATAAATCTGTTTACAAAAACCTTTGATTTATTTATACAATACATATCAGAGTACACATACCATATAACAATGCAGCGGAACAATATGAGTGTAGTGAAACCATATTATCTATAGTAATAATAATAAAATCTTCGTCTTCTTCCTCTGGAAATAAAATCTTCAATCCTGAAACGCTCGGACTGACCCGAGCGAATTTGGAAAGACAAAAACACTCGAATCAGAACTAAAAGATCTTATGTGAGTTACAACAGAAATAAATATGAATGCAGTAACTCAAGAGATGCTCGGGATTTACATCTCCTAAGGATCCGTTAAACTATTTACTATGTAGTATATTGCGCAATTATAATAGTGTCTAATTGTAAAATAAACTTACTTTTAAATAGCGTTAAGGCTTTACATTTTCCACCTTAACACATTTATATATTCCCATAGTCTATACAGTACCGTAATCTCCCCCGCACTGGGCGTCGTCAGAGGGCACTCCATAGGTATGGTACAAAACAAAATCATATAAGGCGCGCTAGGGTAGGTGACACGGAACAACTAGGCAATGCCAGGGTAGATATACCAATTACGCTTCCGGGCCGATGGAAACGCGCAGCGCGCAGCTGCCGCCCACCTCGAACAAACTCCCCACATCAAAGAAATCAAAAGTGAAGGTGGCCACCGAAAAATCCAAAGTCAGAGTATAGTATCGAAGGGAAGTGTCCGATCAGAGGTTCTACCTCATTAACCCGTCAATCGCTCCTTTTTTAGCCACCTTATGCCAACTCACGGGAGTTGGGTCCACGTATTTACCTTACAGGAAACGCCGCCACCAACCTACTTCATTCTGGAATCTCCACCACGTACACGGTTAGTCAAAGTGGTTTTCGGTATCGACAGAGAGTATGTCCATATCCGATCCCGGTCTCTTTGCCAACCAATCGTTATTATAACACCGCGGTTATTTAAAATAATTATACTTTAAAACTAGAATAAAATATCCATTTCAAAACCATATAAATATGATATCATTTCCTTTTAAAACCCGAATTAATACAATATCATTTTATTCCAATATATATACTTTCCAAAATCATAGGGTTTTCAAAGTAAATATTTAGAGGTCAAAACTCTTGAATATAAAATTTCAAATTATACTATCTTGAAAATCATAACTTTGAAACAAGTTTCCATGTCTTAAATGGTCAAATATTAGATTACTTTTATAAAACAAAATAGCTTCTTTACATTTCACAAATCAATTCCAAATATCGATTTAAACTTCCAAATACCATTTTAATTCTTCTGTTTCAAAGCTTTAAATATTTCACCATTTCAAAAACAACTCATTTGACAAACCCATATGTATCAAATTCAATTACTTATTATTTAGACTCAAAATGTTTACTTAATGAATTCAATATAATCTAAGTAAAAACTTTATCTTCACATAACTGGATATTCTTTCAATTTATTATATATTCATTTAAATCAACCTGATATTCATTTAAATCACTCTACACAAAATCAAGTTGTAAATCATATCCTTTAAAAGTTCTAACTTTTTAATAAATTCCAATTTAACTTAATATTCATCTTCAACCTTATTCTCTTTTAAGTCATTAAAACTCTAGAATTTAAATTTCAAATAAATGGTTGATCTCAAAAAATAAACTTTATTTTATACTTCAAATCCATTTTATACAAAGTTTAAAAAAAAACCGAAAATTACTATATATATATAAATAACCAAATCAATATCCCATAAACCATATATATAGCTTTACAACACCATGAAAATCATTTCAAAAATAATTATATATATATATATATATATATATACCGCGGTGCCTGTATAAAATTTTCTACCCTATGGTCAAGTGATACGGATGTTTATCATTTCAATCCGCAATTTAAAAATAAAAATGCAGTTGTATATCATTTCAAACCGCAATCCTGAATGAATGAAATGCATAGCAACTTGCAATTAATAAAATTAATCATCCATTCATCCATCAAATCATACATCCATTTATCGCAGTCATCATCTAATTTCAAACAATCATCAATACATAGCAGGTGATAAATAATGGTATCAATTATCAGTTTATACTCAAAATAAATTTAATAACTGTTAATATGCAGTTTATATGCAAAAATAAACGTAAATTTAACTGGCAGTTAATATGAAATAAAAATTTAACATAACTATGACTGGCAGTTAATATGCAATTAAATAAATTCTAACTGTTAAATTTATGCAATAAATAAAATTAATTAACAGTTATATTAAATGAATGGGATTTATCAGAGATAATGAATAAAACATGTCAAACAGTCATAAATAAATTTCTACTCATTTCTAAAATTAATTTAACAAACACAAGAAATTTTAGAAATTGTGAGTGGGTTAAAACACTCACCTTTTGAATTTAAATCGAATTTAAATTCAATTTAAACTCAAAAATTGGACGGTCTCCGAATTGGTCCAAATCTGCGTCAACAGATCTGGAATTTAATTACGATCCTAACAAAAAAAATCTCGCGTGAATCGGACTACGTATGAGAAAGTTATTCGAAAATTTCGATTGAAACAAAAATTAAATAAAACAAAATAAATAAATATACCCCATTACCATGCCACGTCACAGGCCACGTCCTTCTTCTCAAATTCGAGCACGCTACAGCACCAATCAAAAAAAAAAACGGACAGTACCAACAGATTGCGATCTTCGAGAATTATGACATATAATTTTTCTGGAACTTTTAGAGGAGTTTGAAATATTTTTTTATTTTTATTTTGGACTGTAATTGGATCTAGAAATTTTGCAGCCATTGGAAGAGAAGAAGTTGAAGAAAAGAACACACAGAGAGAAATGAAGATAGATGGAGGCTAGGGTTTACACAGCCTATAAATAGACAAAGTGAAATAGGATAGGTGGGCACGAATCATAAACGCGCAAAACGGTTGTTGGCCCACCAGAATATTTTATATTAATTGGATACGTTACGGGTTAGTAAATAAATTAATTTCTTCCTCAAACATTTACATTGAATTTTAAACGTATTTACAAATGTAAATTTAGATGCTTCATTTATAAGTTTCAATATAAATTCACAATTTCATTAAATTCCAAATTCATACATAAGTTTCCATTTTCAACTAAATTTCTAAATTACCGTAATAATTATCTTAGATTTTTATTCATTTCTCAATAGACTTAACTATTGTAAATTGACTAAGTTTTCATCCTATAAAAATCCACAATTCTATGTATATATACATTTGAATTCCCTACTAAAATATTTTATTTATATTTCGCAATTACTTCCAATCCATTTTTTTTGGCATCGCACTGTTACTTAAACAAATAGCCTATACCAACACTAATTATCATTAATTTGAAAACGGGTTACCAAATTTTGGATTTTATTAATAATTATTATTTATTACTTCATTGTTTATTAAAATTTAGACAATTTAAGATGTTTCTTAAATGCTGAGTACATTATTAACTTCAGCGTAAAACTTCAATTTTATTTTATCTATAAATTATAAATTAATTTTGCAGAAATCCTTTAGTTGACCTTTCATTTAATTTTCCTATCTATTGGTATCCCATAGATGGGAATTCCTAAAACATCTCCGAATTCCAACTTTAATTTCAATCACATAAAATGTTCTATTCAGTTTCCAATAAATTCAATAAATTCAAATTATCATGTTATAAATCCAAATGAATCCATATATCCTGCCTTCCATTCTTTTAATCTAACTAATTATCATATTCTGAATAAAGTTTACGTTATTTCCACCTATAAGCTACAAATAACAACGAACGTTGCATTTGATTTAGATTCTAAATAAATTGATGGGTAATAATTAATAATTCTCACTATTGCCCGATTTATTCCCATTCATGCTTAAATTACCACCAAACAATCATTAAATTTACCTATCTTTTATTGATTCCATAAAATCTATTTGCCCTGAGTTAGTTACTGCATTTATCAAATTCCAATTTCGCAATCACCTTAAATACATAAATTGGTATTGCATTAACATTTAAATTTATTAGCTTATGTCAACACTATTAACATTAATTGCAATGTATTACCAATTTTAGTCACTACCCTAACTACTAACTCATATTAACCTACATTATTCCCAAGAATTTCATTGGTTTTTCTTATATTAAATTTACCAACCATATTAATTAAGGTTTTTTTTAAAACAATTAATAAAATTCCCTTTAATATATACAACTTAGAAATCTATTAAGCATGGTATTATATTTCACGTAAATGTACATTTAATTACATTTATTACAATGTTATCCAAATAAATTGAATGATCTAAGTATATAACTCCTAATATCCACCCATCTTGCCTTAATCGCAAATAACATACAAATTAAACTACCCTTAATTTCAATTAACCCTATCATTACTTTTTATATTCCAAACTAATAAATTAATAATAGGTTAATTGAATCAGATTTACAATCCTACTTTAATTATTTGCAAATTTTGTTAGTTTGGACCACTTGGTAAATTCAGAATCCTTTAACAACTTCCTACATTAATTTATTTTTGAAAAATCCCAAAATTTTCAATATTAAAGTACAAATCCAATTTATCAAAAATTAAAACTTAAATTTCAAGGAATTTATTTATTTAGGTTTAGATCCCGTTATTCACTAAAATTGGTTGGTATTTATTTCATTCGCCTATTTAATTGTACGTAAATTTCTCATAAATACACCTAAAATTTCATTTAATTCCAACTGCTTCCTAATTTCCATTTCTACGTCTTAACACACTCTATATTAAACTTCTAGACATTGTATTACTTATCATATTAATGTAACCTTTATTTAGTGTATTAACATTTATTTCAATTCAAATTCTATCAACCAATTAAACATGTAACCTATTACTATTGCTTACAAATCAAAATATTGCACCCATTGTCATCTTCCGAATGGAATTAGTCTTTATTTCAAAACTTATCTAAATTTACATTGAGACCATATTTAATCCTCTTCGTTAATATTAATCCTCAATGTATTAAATGGAATCAATATATCTTGCGTAACATGTTTTACGCATAAATTTTTAATTAATATTATTTCAACTTATTCTCCATATTCTCAATAATTACCTAACATAAATCTACGCTTATTTTATTCTATGTTCACACTTCCGTTACTCTCAAATCAATAAGTAACGTTCATATAAATAAATGTTATGTCAGTTTCTTATTTATTGCGATATTTTTATTTATTTATTACTGCATAACTTTACTTATTTTCTTCCCATCACTTTAAAATTAATCGTTAAAGTAACGCTATCAATACGCATCAAATTATTTACCAAATTAAAAGGTTTTGATTTTTTTTAACAAATTAATTGACAGATTAATTAGGTAATGTATACGAATTGTTATTATACCCATAAATTTACACTTAACTAATTAAATGCCTTACCTATATTCTCTATCTTCCCATTATATTCAGGTACAATGCTTACACCAATTTTTATTGAAAAATTTATTCATATTACAAACAAAGGCTTAAATTACCATTGTTAAATTAGCGTTCAATATATATTTATCACCTTTTATTATTTCTACTAAATTTTTATTACAAAATTCTATTAAATAAATTAAATCGTCACGGGTCGTTACAAATAGTATAGGTTAAATACCAAAATCAGTATTGAGTATAACTAATCTAAGTCTATGAATCATTTTTACTCAATACTAAGTGATTTGGGTTTACAGTAAATGATGTCTTAAATAACATTGTTTTTGACCCATTTAAAACATGTTTCGAAAAAATGAAATCTTCATTAATTTTGCTAATAATAATAGGATATGGAAATATTTTCCTAAAGTGAATAAAAGGAAATGATTTGGTATTTCAAAAGTTAAAAAGAGGTTTAATATTCTGTATATTTCGAAACAAAAAAGGTTGAAAGATATATATCTATAAAAGATAGTTTATTGGATACAAATATATCTTCAAAATTAAATAATATTTTGAGTGAAAGAAGAAACGATGATTTAATGAAAGGGGTTTGAAATTTCTGTATACACATATATACATCTTTATCGATAATTGGTTTGGAGAGACCGGGATCACATTTTGGTGATTTCTATCAGAAAACCACTTCGAACCAATATACGCATTCGAAAGTGAGGATATGTTGAAGATAATGAATTTGAAGACGGAGATCTTCATAATGTAAGGCTACTTGCCACTAACCTCATGATTCTCATATTATATACATATGGTTGCAGTAGTACCTTCACTTTTAAATCTTCAATCTAAGGACTTCTTGCTACTAATCCTAGGAGTGATTTCCAAATAAGACGCAGTAGGAGTACCTTTGATTTGTTCTATTCCTGGATAACTTGTATGGATGAGTATTTGAAATTGAATTTCTAAGACCATGTATATTGGTTTTTATAAAGTATACCTATTTGGTGGTGTAGGAGGTGACCTCTCTTATACTTAACACCCTTCATGAGGCATATGAACTCAAGGGTTGTACTTTTGTGGAAACTAATTAACATGTCATCGACAATGTCAATGTGGCATTCAAAGTGGGATTCATCATGTGAAAGGTAAAACACTGCCTCAAGTCTCACACATCGGTAATGGCAAAAACAGGGTAGATGTAGCAGGGCTATGTGGGTCACACCTATTAGAAGATGATCATCACCTTTCTAGATTTCCTTATATATATTGGGTTTGTTGTGTATGCTGTGGCCTTGGATAGGTCGAGAACGACCGGGATGATGACATATACGGTACTATCTATGGTAAAGGTAGGCCGGTTCTATGTTAGGTGCAGCGTAGCTGTGCTTCAGTACATTCCTCTAGAGATGTACTAGCGAATGGTAGTTCCTTACCTTGTCATTGTTGGAAATCCATCCTCCAATATGTACCTTTATGGACTTGATTCATTGATTGTATACCTAAATATGCGGTCGAATTTAAAAATGTAACAATTCCGGCTATGTTAATATGTTATTTGAATTGTGTTTTCAAAGAATTGTCATTAGAAATAATATTAAATGAATTGATAAAAATATCGAAAGGTAAAAACCTGTCCGTGTTTATATGCGGCGTGGTCTTATGAGATACTCTTTTTTTAAAGGTTTAGTTTGGCATCAATGTTGATCTATGACACTGTCATATATATATATATTTATGATTTGTGTTTCTCACGCTGGTTTGCCAGAATGATCCGGGTATTTTTAGTACTCGGGTTAAATCTAAGTAATTTTAGGATTAGCTGAAGACGCTTGAAGTTTCCAAAGGAGAGCTAGGGATCTTCATCAACGTATGGACATAGTTTACTTTTCCACCGTGTTTGCTGTTTTTTAACATTTGTAAGGATAGGTATTTGAAACTATCCAACTGAACTTAGGATAGACTCTGATATGTGTATTTAAAAGTTTTTCCACTGTAAAGATTGTTGCAATAATATTGTTATTCCATTCATGTGATATTCTATTCTGCCTTATTTTTCTTTTTACCCTTAACCGTCCGCCTTTTCGTTCAATTTGAGTTGGACATGTGTAGATTATTGTTTACCTAAACTTTACGGAAAGGCGGGTCATCATAGACTTCATCATCTCAGTCTTGGTATCTCATCAATAAAGACTAACACAAATCTATCTAACTGATTGTGAAAGATTCGGTTTATAAACAAATGTAGAATGCCAGGGCGCTGTTTAGTCCAAACAACATCACTAACCATTCATATGAACCATATCTTACTCTAAATGCGATCAATGGACCACTAGCTTATGCTACCCTCAGTTAATGGAACCCACTTGCCAAATCTAGCTGTGAGAACACTCAATCTCCACTCAATTGGTCAAACAAGTTATCTATCCTAGAAAAAGAACAGTGATTCTTTACTGTCAAGTTATTCAACTTTTGATAATTAATAAACATCCGTAAAACTCCATCCGGCTTCTTTACGAATATCGAGGACGCTTCCAATGATGAACTGCTTAGCCTAATGAAAGTTTTATCCTCGTGTTCCATCAACTACTTCTTTGGTTCTTCCATATCCTTAGGTAGCATTTTTCTAGGTGATCTACTAAAAGGTTGTGCCCTCAGCAGTAGGTCTATCTGAAATTTGATTGCCCTTCTTGGCGATAACCCCATTAAGGGTTCAAAAAATGTCCACAAATTCCTGAACTACCCAGACTTCACTGATTTCATCTTCTTGATCTTCCATGGAATATAACATCAAACTTGACTTATCCCTCATTTCATCTAAAGCTACCATCATTCTTTCTCCATATGTAGGATTCCATAAGGTGATGATCTTTTCTGTACAATAGATCTTAGCATCATTACGCACCAACTAATCCATACCTAAAATTACCCGTATCCTATGAGGTCAAACACATATAGGTCGCAAACGAACAAATTTCCACACAAATCAAACTCAAGGTCAGTGCATATTAATCCGAGGGTGGCATACCCACTGATCAGATTAACCACATGCAAGGATGTAATCATAGGTGATATATAATATATAATTCTAACCTCTTAACCAAATCTTTTGAAATGAAAGAGTGCATGGCACCAATGTCAAATGTAACTCTAATTGATATACTATAAATTAGAACCATACCTCCAAGCATATTATTTCCTTTCTCCTCAACAGTCGGCCCAGACAAAGGTCCATCTAAAGAAAAAACCTTTCTATGCTTTTCCACTGGACAATCCCTCTTCTTATGGCCTAGGCTGTTACAGATAAAGCACTTGGGCATGTCCATGTTCTCCACCTAGGTATATTTAGTAGAGTAGTATCCCTTCTACACATAGTTAAAACAAGTAACATTCGCCACATTTGGCCTGTAAGCTGCTCCTCCCGAGACATTTCCTCCTTTCTGATTCTTACTGCCCTTATGATTCGGGTTGAAACTTTTCTTCTGACCACACTTAGGCCTGACATCAACTCTTTTCTCTTCCTGAAACAAGCGTTCATATTGAAAGGAGACTATAGGTCCTCCATCACCTTATGATTCGATCACTTTCTCAATCCTTCTATGAATTTCTCATTCTTCTTCAATGTGGTATTTATATGCTCCTTCCTATATTTTGGTGAAGCGTTAAAATAATGAATGTACCCTATTAAAGTCACCTCTCCCTGCTTTAGATCTAAGAACTCCTTACACAATGCACTCCTCTGTGATTTGGGAATAACCCTGAATTGCTGATAAACCGCACCCGTATTATCTCCTCCTCTACGACTTCTACAATTATAGCCTCCTCCCAGTCTAGCACATCATCCAATAACTGATGAGAAGCCAACCTCCTTTCTATGCATTATCATTACCTAAATCTCCAAAGATACGCTCGCAGGCCTTCAGCTAGTTCAGCATTTCTAGATAAGAGTTCTTACCCATAAAAAAACTTTCCTCTATGGTTCTTATGACCTCACAACATCTTTGAAAAGTCTATTCCTCTAGCTATAACCGGTCTCGGCTCAACAACCTCAGCTAGCTGTTGCCTCATCATTTCTGTCAACAACTAGCCGAAAAAACATTTATATCCATTCTGGTTTCAGCCGGGGTAGGTGCTTGAGTTCTGACGTCAACATTTATATCCCCTATTTGGCTGTTCATTTATGTAAATCGACTCTTCTAATAGCGTTTTCTCCCATACTTCCAAAAGTCAATCATTTCTTATGTAGGTCGATTCTTTCTTTTTGCATAATAAGAGTTCATAAGAAATGGAAGTAAAGAGAGTGGGAGCAATAGTAAAAAGGTAGATATATCCAACTATTTAGCTATACCAAAATAAAAATACATAACATAAATATAGCATATAACATCCTCGAGGTGCTCTTTTTCCACAACTTAGTTTCTACTTAGCTCTGTTTTACTTAAGTGTCGCCTAAACTAAGCTCTAATACCACGTTGTAACATCCCTCACTTTGAGAGCCAAAAAAAACCGTCGTTGATATTGCAATCATCACCAAAATCATTTTCAAAGGACAAAGTGAGTTTAGGAAAAGAACTCTCTAACTCATTAAGTAAACAGAGTAGCTAAATAAATTTCCATTACCTCAATTTTTTTTACATGATTCGTGTCATTATTAACCCATCTTGTTCCTACGTAGGGGTAAATATAATAATGAATAAATAAAGTGTCATGTCTAGCTTATGAAGATACCAACATGACACTTAACCAATTTTAAATCTTAGTTTTACATGGTGGAATTTTCAGAATAACTTTTATTTTCTAAAATAGCCTCTTGCTTCATCTTTAAAGTATTTATTCATATTTCCAAAGGATACTTGTCAAAACCACAAACTTAGCCTACTCGAATGAGTACCGGTAAGTTTATGGGAAATAATAAAAACACGGGTTGGACACAAAGCTTGATATAAGTAAAATCTTAAACTTAAGCAACCACAATGAGACCACGCCGCTAAAACATGAAACTGGTTTCCCTCTTACTTAAAAATTACAATAATTACATCTATCACATACATAAGCATCACATCTTGAGCATACATTTGCATAACATTTAACTGATAAGTATACCCTATTCTTATCATCCATTTATAAATCATGTCATATTTATGTGCATCAAATTTATGATAAATATGCCTTATACTTAATATTCAATTATGAACCATGTCATATAATTATCAATCATCCAAAGAAACATCAGATTATCTCTTAGTTAGGTTTTAATCTCAAAGTTATCATTAACCAATTTTAGTGATTACCTCACTTGACCTGTCTATCACTAATTTATCTATTTCTCAAACGACGTCACATAATGAACTGGCCACTCTTTCCAGCATAGGATCCACCCTGATTAGAACCACCTTAACTTGCCTAAGAGGGTGAATGTACGCACCCTGAATATATTCTACCATGAGTCCTTACTAAGCGTCAATAACCCCTCTTAGTCCCGAATTGCCTTCGTTTCACGTTGTTGATTCATTTTATTTATAATGCCACCCTGATGTTTTAGCACCCTATCGTAAACTTATTTAAAATTTAAATTATCTAAACTTAACCTTATAGGCTTCCCAATTTGTGGAAGCTTGCCATATACCATTGAATTTTAGACATCATTAGTCTTAGAACCCTACCATTTAATACATCCATGAGTGAGATATATTCACGATCTTGGTTCTATCCATTTCTTTCAGTCATTGTGAACGTTGCACATTCTTTAGATAAACACTTTTATCTTTGATTTAAATGATACCCTATCATTTCTTAGCTTCTCTAAGCTTTCTTCCATTTCAAAATAAGTTAACATAATTTTAAATTATACATTTCTTTCATCATTTCATCCCTATGAAATTACTAATCAACACTTGGAAACTGGCTTCCAACATGCACCAAGTATTTTCCTGTTTTACTTATAAAATTGTAGCTTCCCTAGCCATCACATATTAGCTATCCCATATCAAACTTAGTTATTGCATCCTGACTCTCACATGAGCTATCATATATTAAACCTAGCTATCATATGTTAGCTTCCACATGAGCTATCGCGAGTTGAGTATTGCTAGGCTATCGCAAGTCGATAGTCGTATTAGCTATCGCAAGTTGAGTTCCTATGAGCTATTCCAAGTTGATAAATGAACTACCGACCTCATGTTGATAATTCTTTTAGCTATCGTCGGTTGAGCTCTTAAGAACTATCGTATGTTGACACTTAATGGTTGTCGCAAGTTGACACATTATTGGCCATCGCAAGTTGATCACTAGTTGCTATCACATGTCGATAGTTTTAGTACTATCACAACTTGATGGATTAGGTGCTTTCATAGGGTGACTTTATATAGGTTGTCATAAGTTGGAATAGCAATTTTGTAATTAACTTGAAAATGGTTTTATTACCATTCAAAGCAATTACTTCACACCAAAACTTATTCATGTAGAATTCTCATTGGTCAATCTAAGCTTTTATAGTTTTATTTTCAGAAATTATTAACTATTTCTTAACAAATTAATGATTTATTTTCTACTAATTAACTCTTTCCTTGCCTTATAGCTCATGTAAAGTTGAAGATTAAAGGGAAAAATTCAAAAAATCGGCCAAAAATCCAGTTTATCATATTTTATCTCATACAAAAATTTTAGCACAAAATATTTTTTTTCAGTATTTTTAATAATTAATTTTCCTGAAATTAAAAATTTTCCCAACTTAGAAAATTCGTTATCATTCCAAAAAATTGTAAATTAACTATGAAATTAAAGGCCCATCTTTATTATATTACCCTAAACATCATATTAAATTTTCAAAACAATTAGATATGGTTAAATTACGTCTTACCCTAAAACATGACTAAATTGCTTTCACTAAAATATTCAAACACATTTAAAAAAATGTTTTATCGTCCAATATGTTTATCACTATCAAAATTGTCCATTCAAAGTCAAATCAGAACCTAAAAGGGTTTGGAAGAGTTTTAGAGATATTTTTACTCATTTTAGCTCTAAAAACCTCTATTTAGTCTTATTTCTTTGTAAAATGAAATGTTGAATCTTCTAACTTTTGTTTTCCTCTTTTCTTTCTTTAAAACATCGTCGGTCTTATAGTGGTTTAGGAGATTTGGTTTTGAAACTGAAAATGAGGTAGAACGAGAAGAATATGACTAAGGCATATATTTTAATGATTTTGGCTAGGGCTAAAATCTCTCCTTGCCTAATCTCACTAATATATTTCCCTTAATACAAGATCCTGCTCATCTAAAAAATCTAATTAAGGCCAGCTTTAATTTCTTTAATTACACTTGGCCCACTTAACTAACTTGTCAAAGTGTCACACACTTAACTAACCAAAATTCACTTAAGCAGTTCTTACAATTAAAATATTTTGTTTGACCTTTTAATAATTTCTTCTTCCTATTAATTTGATTTAATCTTCTATATTATGGTATTTTAAAATTTGGGTGCTACACACATCTTTGTGGTAAAATCCAATTTTACAAATTTTAAAAGGTACCTAGTAGTAACAATAACTTAAATAAATTCTCTTTGTTAAAACCGTATCAGTTTAAGACTTATGGACTTTCGTTTCAGTCAAAATTAAAATATCATCCACATTTAACTTGGTTAGTCCAATTACAAAATCTTTGGTTCAATAATAATATTTATTATTAACTATACCACTCTTCCTAGAGACTTTGATTTTGAGTTGGCTATAATTGATGGTGATGCTAACCTCTTAAAACGGAAGAGATTAATTCTCTATCAAATAGCATTTCACTTCCAATGCTTCAATTCAGATCCAACTACACTCGATCGATTTCCATGCTATGATTTAACTATAATCAAAGTGGAGTATTCACATTGAAGTTCCATGGTATTCTCAAGTCGAGAAAACTATGTAACATCGTCTCCACGGAAACCCCTGTTTGACCTTAGTTATAATTAATGACTATAAGACTCTCATGTGAGTCATCTTATAAATATCTAATAATTATCTGTATGTAACCCCTTGGTGCCCCAGGTAGCCATAAGTAATACAGTGCCTAATATTTAGAGAGCATTACATTAGTCTCAGCATATGTATCGATATCGAAACATCTTGACTAGGAATACTTAAAACAACATGTTATTTTTTGTAGTGATAATTTTCTCATGGTTACAATTCTTTGTAACAATTATCACATAACATATTATTTAAAGAATTTCTAATTATACAATTTAAATTAATTACTTAATTGATTATGTAACAATATAATAAAGCGTATTATAGAATCAAACACCTTTGTTATGAACAATATTGGGTGACAAGTTAGATATATGTAATAAAATATATAATCGCCCTTAGGGCATACCTCTAACTCTATCAATCTCCTACTTCTACTTAGGATAAATTATGGAATCATATTCCAAATCCTTCGATGGGTTTTCTCAAATACTAACTGGGCCAATCCCTTAGTAAATGTGTATGCTATATAGTTTTAATTATTTACTCTATCAATTAACTTTCTCTAATGCTAATAAATTGCCTTTATCTTATGAAACCCTTCGAAGTATGTTTTTGACTTCTAGTGAATTTTAATTTCTTTTATGAATCAACAACATTGTTATCATATAACAATTTTATGGGATTCTCAATACTTGGAATCACTTGGCTCAATTATAAATTTGTTTATTATTTATACTTCTTATATTGCAGTGCAATTCAAGGCAATGTGCTTAGTCTTTGGTTGAATCAGTCACTACTTATTGTTTGAATATTTCCAACTTAAGGTTCTCAAAACATGAATTTAGGATTGACATGCTATACTCGACGTCATTTATGAAGTTCGAGTTTGTGCGCTTCTTTATAAGGAGTTCGTTGTTTCTATTAACAATTCTCTAATATTTTGTAAATACTTGAAAAAACTCTAAAGTATCATATAATAATCTTAACTAGGATTTCATAGTTTCTTTTTGTACCAAATACATTAGAAAAATGCAATACTTTAGGCAATACAATATGTATGATAATTCCTATTGCCAATACATAAGGAATTCATCTTACATGTTCCATATTAAATATTTTAATTGGTATCTATGCAAATCATTTAAGACATTCCAAACATCCTTTTATATTAATTATAAAAGATGTCATTTCAAATTTAATATCTAGAATTTAACAACCAAACTATAATTATTTTAACACGGGTACATTGTTAACAATCATAAGTTTGCAATTCACTTATAATTTTCATAATATCCTAGTACCATCATATTTTTGAATAAAATCTAAATTGTTTGTTTTTTTGGTTAAAATATTGGCTCAAATCTAATGCTTGTTGAACAATATTTTTGTATCGGTTCTTGGTTCCTATCCAAAAACCCACAAACTCAGAATTGCTCCCAGTAAGTTCGAGAAACTTTGGTTATTAAGCGCAAACATCATATTCTAGATTATATTTAGAATTTCTATTTTAACACACATATACCAAAATTCAAAATCATATCAAGCAATAATTTTATGATTAAAATCTGAATGAACTTAAATACATTGAATGATAAATCTGTTACATTAATTTCCATAACTGAAATTTACAATGTAATTCTATCAACGCAGCTTACCGGGTTCAAACTGCATTCTTCATCTACCCGGAAACACTTTTGCGCTGATGGATCATATCATTTTGGGTACAACTATCAAAACTAAATTTTGATAATATGCTCGGAATTCATCCTAGATTTTCATATCATGCCATATGGTAGAGTTAATATACTTAATGGCTTATTGAAAACCGAGGAAATTCTTTTCTCGACATCAATAGGAAAATCATCCTTTCTCTTTAATGTGCATTAGTTCAAATTAGACATTCTAATTAGTTGTGTCTATCTAGGCTTGACCAATTTTATTACATTCATTTTTAATCAGTTTTATTTTTGGATTGTATACAAATTCGTTTTACTATGAATAATTTCTAAACAAATGTCGTCATGAAGTTGTGTTTCTTGAAACAACTATTTTTTCTCAGTGCAATTCATAATAAGCAATCATAAACATTTTATGAATCATCTATATATATGTAGAAAATTGATTTGGTTTCTATGTTTATGAAACTAATGTTCATACATAAATTGGTCAATCAATATCAATCCGTCCCAAACTCATTTGGGGTAGTCCACATGAGATCCTTCACTAACATGCATTGCATGCAATCTCTCGATTCACACGACTGTAAACTCCTTGGCCTAAAATATGAAGGGATTGTTTCATTAACTATTTTCTTATACGATTTTATAGACTTTGTTTTAGATGAAATTCAATTTAACCTTATGTACTTACTCTTAAGTGCACGTCCTTATATACAGAAGTTAACTCACCTTCATTCATTGTCAATCATACTTTTTATAACAAAATCTGATTACTTTTTATCAATACATCATTGCATTGCATAAAGAGAAGTGACTTTTGAGATTGAATCCTTTTTGTATTTAGGTACATTTGGAAATCCTTTCCAATATACTTACCTAAACAAGCGGATCAAATCATTTCCTTTTCTTTTTTTATATTCTACGAACTTATCACAGACGTACTACAGATGTGTCAAGTACATATATTTATATTTTTGATAATTCATCGGTGAATTTAAGAAAGAATGTTGACTGTTTTGGTATCATTAGACCTACAATTTCATACATCTACATGTATATGTCACTCCTATTAAATGGGTGCTTTGCCCTTAATCATTTGACACACAATTCAACAGTGCCATATGATTCATAATTATATGATTAAAGAATTATTTCTCGAAACTGTGGCTACGTCCATAATTTCAAAATAATTGAAATTTTAAATGCTTCTGTATTTTCAATGCATCATTTTGTTATGATATCAAATACCATTATTATAGTTTATTTATCTTATAACAGATATTCGTAATATTTGTATTGAAATAAAATTATGTCTATTTTTAGTTAGTACTGAAACTAGTTATTTCTTCATAAATAATATTTGGTATAATGATGAAAACAATTTTTTGTAACTTGATACGACCACAAATAAGTTTCATATAATATACTTTTGCTATTTTTTCCATTACTATAACAATGTATGAAATATAAAGCTCCATTGGATCACTTATCTTGGAATTTTATTTCATGCTCTGTAACTAGTTTGTCGGTCAAGTGTTTCAGATCAATTATTTCGAACTTAGAGAAATAATTTCACTTAAAACAATTATGATATAAAAATACATTTGGAATAGAAATTGCTTTTCGTATTCTATATTAAGTGTCTTTTAGTATTTTATACGGTTCTCGTTTACATTGTCTCTTTGTAAAGCAGAGGTGGCCATTCACCCTCTTTTTCCCAACCATGTCCAAGTCACATTCATTCTCATACATCTACTTTCCTTTCCAAATGGTTGAACCATTCAAAAAGAAATACATACTATAAGATCGTAATGAATTCTTTACAAAAAAATACATTCGGTCATCCTTAACTTTTAAGGATATCGAATAAGTTGCGCGATATGTAAACTGATAAGACTGAAATTTCAATAATCAAAATCCTATATACATTTTGTAGCTCTTCTTCTAATATTACATCTTACACACCAAGTCGTTATAGTAATCAATCGTATTGAATGCACGATCTTGCATAATCGCTTACTTACTTATTTCAAATGAACTAATTTCATCAAAGTTTCATACACTAAGAATTATGACTATTCACCCTATAACATTTACATATGATCAAATATGGGTCAAATATCCATACTCTTGGATCACTTTTAGAGTTCAAAACTTGTGGAACATAATAAACATCTCATACAAACCAACAAGCGACTGAGGCACAAATGTTTTAAGTGGTTGTATAAATTGACTTTTGCATGGGTCTAGAAGTGAAAACATTGTAAAAGATTATTGGATATTATATTTTATATTTCTACGTCAATCTTAATTTGGTTCATTTGTAGATTTTAACTGACAAATATTTTATCAATTATAATAGTTGCACAACTTTATCTAAATATATTATTTGAACTTTATGTAACATATATTCGTACCATATTAGAAAGGTTAACTGTATCCATTTCTTTTTTATAATTTTGCACTAGAATTTTATGCTTCTCAAAATCCTAAGAAACATGTAAAAATCTTTTGATTTCTCTAGTGGTTGTTGACTCGCATGCCTTAAGATTCTGATCTTAAGAAAAGCTCAACAAATCATAGGCTTACGTGCGATGAAAAACGCCTTATCGATTGTATTGTTTACAACTCCTAACCTATTGTCTGTGTCCATATCTCATCTCGACCTTGAGGAAAGCTCAAGAAGAGATTATTTACTCTACCTACTATTTCATGACGGCCTTAGTATAATAAATATACCTTAAGAAAAGCTCAACAAATGGATGCATGTATGTTACCTCAGTCAATATATTAATAGTATTAGACATAACATCTTTAGCCTGAGGAAAGGTCAACAACTAAAGTGGACACAAGCAATCTGTTAATATATAAATGGTAGAGGGCAACTCATATTCAAGATTCATAATCTTAACATATAAATTTTGAGTGATATCGATTTAGAGAATAATGTATCTCTTATGAAATACCCTCGTGATTCAAATGCAGGAACATCTAAAATTACGATATACATATAATACATATGTACTTGTTCTTTAAATCTGAATTGGGTGGATTTCAGTTCAATATTTCTTATGATACAACTATAGTTATATACGTTTTATTTTTTACTATAACTATTGCAACCAATTAACTTATATAATCATAAACGTATTTAATAACTAATCTTATTTAATTAATCTAATTGATTGAATCTTATTTAATTTATTCTTTATTGTTAACAAACCAATCAAATTTTATTTTATTCACTTTAAACAATTTAAGATAAATTTATCAACGATAACCTTTGCAGTTAATTATATACACATCTATATATGTATGTAACTTATGAATTAACCTTTAGTTAATTTATTTGATAATTTTTCTTTATTTAATTAAATACGTTTAATTAATTTCAAAAAAATTTAGTTGTTATATCTTAAATAATTTTAAGATAATTCTCAACTATAATAATTATAGTCATATTATATGTATATATATGTGTGTGTTTAATAAACTAACAATTAATTAATTAATTCAGATTAAGTAAATACTATATTAAAATACAAAAATTAATTTTAGATTTTCAAATTAAAATTTAAAAATACAATTTTTTTAATTTAATACCATTATATAATTTGTTTTTATATTTTTAAATTAACCTTTAAATTTAAAATATGTGTTTAATTTTCAAACTGAATTTGAAAATTAGCTTAAGGCCCAAAATCAACTCGGGCCTTTATATTAGAGATAACCATTGGGCTTACATCATCCTATGGGCCAGGCTGGTAGGCATGTTGTAACAACTCATCATTTTTACCCTCCGTATCCAAATGAACTGAAATCGAAAACGATGGATCGCTAGGGTTAACATATAACATACAAAGAGCTATATAAACTGACTTAAACTTTCAGATTCTCATAGAGAAAGGAAATAAACATTATATATATGAAGTATAAAATCATATCCTATTATACATGACCAAATCCAAAACCATATACATCAATACATCATATAGTAACACTGTCAGGTAATAAATACAACACTATATACATAAGCAACGCCGTCGTCACCTATACTATCCACGTTACTCAAGACCACCATCATAACCTATAAATCTACAAACAAAAGGAAACATGAAGAGGGGGGAGGGGTCTGACATGAGTTCGCTAAGTAAAAATGCTACTAACAACATAATGTAAATATGATCACATAATATTATATAAAGGCTACATCTAAACAAAGACGTTACTCAACCTATCTCACTTGCACTCTCAAAGTTTTCCTGACATAACAGATATAATATGTGGGCCTAAACTACCTTGTAATAGCGATACCATAACGTAGCATAACATATCGTGCAACATATGAGTCAGTTAAACATAGACTAATCCATAAGAGAGCAGTGATCAGGTAAACATAGCCTAACCAAAATCAGTTAAATATAAACTGATTGTAAAAGGGAATTGTGTTAGATAAAAATGGTCTAACGCAACACGAACTTAGAGAACCAGTTAAATAGAGACTAGTTTCCAAACATTGATATTAGTTAAACAAAATTAAATCACAAATACACTCTAAGCATATATACCAATACATCGGACAATACCTGGTAAAACATGCATGTGCAACCGTATGAGATTCTCATGTTGCATAGAAACCAAAAATAAACAATCACTTATTCGATTTGGCCCTAAAGGGGTCAAGATTCAACCTGCAATTTGTAGGTCTCACCAGTGCACCGGTGTGGTATGCAACGGTGGAGCGTTGTATGCTCAGGAAGCATTTCCTACCTCCGACTTGAAGCGAATCCACCACCATAACTCACCAATTTCCATCCATATCTCCATATTTCTGAATTCTAAATGTCTCTACATGTTTTAGGTCAGTATACCACACATTCCTACCCTACTAAAGTTCAAAGTATCATCTTATATTGTCCTTTAACCCATTTTAATACCCAAACACAATTAACCCAATTTAATTCATTATAGTCATCACTTAGGCTTTCCCTTAAATATATATTTATAAACACATATTTATGAGGTATTACATTCTCCCTTAAGTAGAATTTCGTTCTCGAAATTCCAAATGCGACCCTTTCCCACAAATCTAAGTATCCTATTTAATATATAAACACATACATACACAGATATGTGTGTGTGTATAGTATATATTTGTGTGTGTAAACATTGAATAATACCTTATATAACGTGTGTTAAATCAAATTTCCCAAAGTAGGGCATATGTTCTTCATATAACCATCTGATTATAGTTATAACACTTTATCTTCTCAATTTTAACTCTACAATCCTTTAACTCATGCCCTCACAAATTGCACCTTTCATATCCCTTATCTTACTTACCACCCTATCCACTCGAACCTCCAAAATCCTTAAGCTTACTTGGATTGACATTCTTCATCGGCTTCCCTTTAGAAATTTCCAACATAGCTGTATTTCGTAGTGCCACCTCAGTTAAACTCTCAAATGTCGATCTCATATGAATCTAATAAAGTACTAACTCTTTAAGTGGAAAACTCAAATGTTCACAAACTTCATCGCCTTCTTGGTTGTTGTGTCTACCAATTCAAAAACAAAATTAGCCACTTTATTATAACTATTTACATACTCTTTCAAGATGGAATTTCCTTGCTTAAGATTGATAAACTTCTCGAGCATCACTTCATAATCTGCCTCAGATAAAAGTTTACCTTAAATCTTTTCTCAAAATCAGTACATAAAATTCATTTTTATTGATTTCCTCTATAACAACATCCCAGTAGTTCATTGCTTCTCCTTATGGATGCCAAGCAGAAAGTTGCCCTTTCGTCTCATCACTTAAATTTAGCTTACTAAAAATCCTAACACATGCACACAACCAAGCTCACAGTTCTACAAAAGCTCCCATACCCTTATATGGTTTACTATCCATATTCAGAAAATCATTATATAACTTCAAAAAATTTGGCCTCGGTATTGTTACAACATTCCCAACTTCTACCCCAGTTACAGGCGTCTCATTGTTTGAAAGTCGATTGGTTTCTAGCCTAAAAATAACTGCAGAACCAAAGTGGAATGTTCACACTCGATACTTCCACAGCTTCATTTCCAGTGCCACTTCCAGTGCTAGTTTCAGTCGGATTGCTCTTCTCTAATATCTATAAAATAAGATTCAATATTAGATCCCCCTAGAGTGCTAAATAGAGATGGTAAACGAAACTTAAAATTAACATCATGCTCCCATCTACTTTGATCAATATATACACACATTTATGTTATATAAAATATACAAGTACGTTCTTTCTACACATCCTAACCTACACCTCTGATGCCAAATGTAACAACACACCATTTTCGACCTCTGTATGCAAATAAAAAGAAATTGAAAATGATGGATCATTATGGTTAACATCTAGTATACAGATAGCTATTTAAACTCACTTAAACTTTCAGAATTTCATAGTAGAAGGAAATTTTAAGAATTTTAGAATCTCGCATTGTGAAAACCCCTTATTTTGGTAGCTATGGGGATCGAACTTGGGACATCCAATGTACTAGGTGAACACCTCAACCACTCTCACTCTGATGTCGTTGAAGGTACTAGGCCAGTAAGAAGTAGATGAAATATGTAGATTTCAAAAACTTTTTTATTTTGGATCTATTGGGCCTATGAAATCAAAAGGGTTTATTAGTTCTAATCTAATATTATTTTCAAACAAAATCTTATTTAATTTATTTAAAAGAGGTTTTACTCAACTTATATTAGACATAGTATTATAAATATATCAAATACACTCATATGTGCATAGCGCACATGCAACATGACATATGGTGTACGTGGTTTATGTATATGTATATAAATGTTAGGATTTACATCTATGACGTATACATTTTTCATTTATACATGCAATGTTTGTCACAAAACATTTTAAACCTATGTGTGTGTGTATATATATATATATATATATATATTGTAACATCTCCCACCTCAAGATTTGAAAATAAACGCCGATGTAGCTATAGTCATAACCAGAGTTATTTTCAAGCGAAAAAGTGAGTTTGGTATTCTTTTCACAACATTAAGTAAACAAAAAAACTACATAAATTTTTGTCAAATCGATTTGTTTTTACATAATTCATTACATCCTCATTAACCCTTTTGTATTCCATATTGGGTTAAATATAATAAGAAATAAATATAGTGTCATGCTCTACATGTGAAGATGCCGACACGACACTTAACTAGTTATAATTCCTGGTTTTACACAATGGGATTTTCAAAATAGTTTTATTTTCTAAATAAGCCTTCTACTTCGACTTTTGGAGTCTTTATTTGTCTTTCCTAAAAATATTTCTAAACCATAAACTCAATATACTCAAATGAGTATCGTTGAGTTTATAGAAAATAATAATAATATAGTCAAACATGAAGGTTGGTATAAGTAAATTCTTACCCTAAAAAATAATTGTAAGACCATGCCACTAAAGCACGAAATAGGTTTTCTCATTACTTATACATCACAATAGTCACATCACATCTTGTAAATAATCATCACATAATGAGCATACAAATAACATCATTTTCAAGTCATAAGTATACCCTATACTTAATATTCAATTATGAACCGTGTCATATTCATATTCATTCATCAATTTAAGTATACCATATGCTTATCATCAAGTTGTTATGAACCATGTCATACATTCGCTAGTCACATTCTCAAACATCACCTAATCTCATATACTTAGGTGTCATCATAAAAGTTACCATTAATGTAACACCCTATAAAATTTACGATAATTAATAAATAATTAACAAGGCCCCAAAAAATGTAATTTGAGCAAACGATAGAATTTGACCATAAAACTCACACTATTGTGTTTGTGACGATTTTTAGAGTAACTTTCATATTTGGAGTTTCGTGATCGGAGATCAAACGAAGAAGTTATTATGTTTGAAGTATCCAGAATGAAAATACTAAAAAAATGAAATAAGGAAACAAACAATAATAAATGAGGGACCTCATGGTCAACCCTTTTACTTGGGTCAGTTCGACCGCTAGAGATTGATGCTTATAGGGGGCAGTCGACTAGTTAAGGGATGGCGACTAGTTTTTGAATCTTGGCCAAACAGTTTGGATTAACTATTTTAATCTAACATATACTATTGATTTGAGTGTCTATAAATAAAGGCCTAACCGTTCACTTCTCCTCTCATATTTTCTAATCAAAAGCAATGAAGTTCTGCCATTTTCTCTTCTTCACCACCTCTAATTTTTTTAAAATATTATATATAATCAAAGAAGGGTAGAAAATAAAAGAGAAGAAGAGAAGAAGAGAAGAAGAAAACTAATACTGTAGAATATGGTAATTTTTGTTATTATAAATCAGTATTCCCCTAAACCTAAATCTCTTCTCAGATCTGTAATTCTAATAGTATGTATAAACCTTACTATACATATTCTTTTGGATTAGAGTGGAAAAGGATTCAAGTAAAGGAATGGATTCAGATTTAGGATATTTGGAAAGCTTGAAAGGTGAGTGAGAAATCATATAATTGACTTATAACATTAAAATTTATATTGTTGAATTTTATTTAATTAGTATGCCTGTGTAAGATTTGATGAGTCGTAGGCTTAAAAAAACGTATAGGATTATCACCTACATATACAATAAAATAGGTAATTGAAATAGGAATAGTATGAACATGCTAATCTAGAAATTTGAAATACGTCCAAAATATTTGTTATTGTAGAATGTTTGTAAAGTGGTAGAGTTTATTCCAGATCTATAATTGAGTTGTGAATTTGGTTGCCCCAGTTGACTTGGAGTTTGAATTGCTATATTTTAATTTATTTGGAGTGGAATATAATTTAATTATATCAATTTTCATTTAATTTCCGTGAATTATCTAATTCCGCAAATGTCTAAAATGTGCATTGTTTGAATTAGTAAGGAATATACCATAAAGAAAAGAGATATGTAAAGTATGGATGTTATTCTTCGTATTTCAATGTCTGTTTCATTAAAAGAAGACAAATAGTTCCGTGTAATTTCAAATGAAGCAAGGCCTCATTTTTAGTTAATTTATAGAAAGCTACAATGGTAATCCTTTTTGAAATGGTAGCTCTGATAAATTAAAACATGAAAAGGAAGAATTAATGATTAGAAATAGAAATACACACACACATATGTATAACCGCACATAAGGATTACATACACACACACGTAGCATAATTTACGATGAAATTCGTATTATTTATTATTAATGTAATAATTATAGAACTAGGAGGGTGAAAAAGGAATAGTAATTCCAAAATTTATGGATAATAATAACAAATTTAATGAGCAATAAATTTATAATTAAAAAATAGTTAAGGAATTGAATTAGGACTGATTAAGAATTTAGTATGGCATTTATGGGGAAATTGAATATGCATAATAAGTAGATTTTGAAATGGGTAAATAAATATTAGTAGAGACTATCCAATTTTGACATTAATGACCAATTGTTACGGACAATTGGCATTTGTTAGAAATAAGAAGGAAACAAGAAAACCAAAGCCTAAGTGCATAAAACAGAAACAATTTCTTAGCGAACAAGTATTCATATTATTAAATATACATATAAGGCAATATAATTTTCATTGTAGGAAATCATATAGTTTAAATTATACATTTAGAAAAAGCGTGAATTAGTGGGTGAAGCCCAACACTTAGGACTTGTGTGGTAGGTTTGGTTTAGTGGGTTGGGATGCAAAGTTGGTAGAGTTATACAACAGAAGTGTGTCCTTCATCTAGAGGCTACAAGCAGTTATGTATACCTACCACTAATGTGAGACATCTCCAACCATAGGACCCATGGAGAAGGGATGTGCATTGTGGACAGATAGAGGAAAACATAGCGAAGGTTCACCGTGAATTTGAAGTATTAAATGGCCCAAACAGTTAAGGAAATGAGGTTTTCTTCACTTTCAATAAAAGGTATTAAGTAACCAAAAGGGACAGTTTTCTTTACTTTCTTAGGTTATTTTAGATGGAAGGTTAGCCGTGGAAGGTCGGTGGCTCTATTGGTATTTTACATTAGTATATAGTAGTAGGTCTAGCATATAGGTTATGACCATCAGCAGTCCTGGGCAAGACGGTAGCAAAGACTAGGGTTATGCCTTGATAGATTTCACTTTCTACTAGTGTAAAATCCGTATGGGGGATGCACAGACCTCAAAGTAGATGGTTAGACAAAAATTTATTTATCGAAGGTGGGCTAGTTATCCCTTAGATCAGTCTTTGAGATGCGTTAGTAGTACAACAATTAAATTATAAATTATGGAGTTGTATATATGGGTCATCTGTCATTGTAGCTAGAATCAATTGGCCAACGTTGCGTTGCGGAGGGCCCGCTTCAGGGATTAAGGTATTAAATGGTCATCGAGTCTGCCTTCTCCCTATTAAAGAAGTATTAAGTGACCAGGATTTGGGTAGCGAACATTTATGGTTATACCTTAGAGAAGGTTAGGTTAGGTATTGCGCATGCACATAAGGTTAAACTGATTAGTAGAAATTACTAGACATAACATTAAAATGAAAGCTAGTCGGCATAAATTAATGATATGAGTAAAGTATATAATTTTTCAATCACCAAAATGTTATCCTGATCCCTTTCCTCATTACGACCTATAGGGTAGATTTAGAGAGACGGGATACTGGAGCAAGATGATAATGGTAGATAGAGAAGTCTTCTTATTCATGCTTGGCGTTAATGAGACAATTAGACATCTAAGGAATAATATTGATTTCAAGGTAATATCTGTAGTTAGTACGTATGTTCTATTATATTTCTATGAGTCCATAATAATCACTCTCTAATATGCTTGTGTTTATTACAGGCTACAATAATCCATACCCTAACGGACTTTGTGACGACCCAGAATTTTGAACATTAGAAATTGAAATATTTAATTTATTTTAGATGTTTGAAAGTTATTTTAACTTGAATTTCAAATATTGCAATGAATTTGGCAATTAAATTATTGAATTTAATTTATTGAAGTTGGGTAAAAATTTGAATCTTTAATTTCAAGCTATTTAAAAATATTTCAATCGCTTAGAAAATTTATATTGATGATACTGAAGATAATGGAAGCTTCAGAATTGAATTTGAAATGATTTGTTCAGTTTTGAAAATATAGCTTTTAAATCGATATTAAAAATAGCCTTCCGAGGCACAGTCTCGGAATTCGACGAAACCAATTTCATTGGATCCGTAATATTGTACTAGCATCAGATTTCAATTTTAGTAGTGTTTGGAGTGATCGTGTGGCCGTACGATAAGCATACACGCTGAAATTTAAATTGAGAACTCAATGTTTTAACTGGTCTGAAAAGCTATCTTCTCCATATGATCAAATTTGGACCCGCAACCTTTTCCATTGCGTTTGGAATAGGCATATAACATTATAAGCGCCTGGCTGCATGCCTCGATTAGAGATCGAGATTTTTAGTTGCATTTATCGAAGCGATTTGAATTTAAATTTAAATTCAAATATAATATAATATTGTTTTTACAAGACAAATCATATACGTTTATCCTCATATAACATTTGGCAATTTTCTTTTTACACGTGTCCCTTATATTTCAACACGCGTTGTTTATTTTAATGTGTCGTTCAAATAAAAATAAAGAAAAAAAATATAGAAAAACTCGTTCATTCTTCTTCATAAGGACTGAAAATTAGTTAAAAGGAAAAAAATTCTCATGGCCACATTTAGTTCAGATCAAATAGAGCTAGGCCGCGATTTTTATTTCAATCTAAACCCTTTTTTTCTTGTTCAAAAATTGAAATATGGTCGAGCCCTTCCTCTTATTCAAAATCAAATCCATTCGCTTTCCTTTTTAATTTCAATTGAATTTGTGTGAAGGGTCTCGAACACGTTGTATGGTGACGCGGTGGAAGTACTTGAGGCCGAGGCGGTATTCGCAACTTTATTGCAAATGGGTTCTCTGGCAGCAACCCGGAAGGGTTTTCATCTGGGTTCGAATTGCTGATTTGAGGTCGCGGTGGCTCGCAATACCTCGTAGAGAGGAAGCAATGTCGAGTCAATGTCGACTAGATTTTGGTTTGGAAGCTCGGTTTTAGAGCAGCGTTCTAGTGGTAATGGTTGCGTTGTCTAGTGAGTTTGGCTTCGCTGATGGTGGCCTCGTTCATGAGTGGTGATGTATGCTAAGGTTGGTGTGTCGGTTGGAGGTATTTTTATTTTATTTGTTTTAGTTTAATTTAAATATATCTAAAGATATGAATATAGGTTAGAAATTTATATGCAGCTAGGAAATTGCTGTTTTATTATATACAGAAAATGAATTTATAGATATAACTATATCTATATACACACACACATGCATGCTTTAGTCTAGTGTTTATTTTATAAATATTTAGGAGATAAATTGTTTAGTTAACTTATCTAATTTTCTTTTGCATACTAAGAAATTAAAAAGAAAAAGGAAAAAAAAGATTTGTTTAAAAATTAATTTTTTTAGCTAGATTGAACTATTAGTTAAATTAAATAAATAAAAATGAGAAATTAAATTGTTCGTCTAGTTCAAATATTAATAAATTATATAATTGTTTATACAAGGTCTAATACAATGAAGAAAATAATCTGGAATGAAAATGGATTGCATGCAAAGAAAAGTTGAGATCTTTTCACTCAATCAAATTTTTCTGATTTAATTTTAAATAGCTAAATTTAAAATTTTTGATTGTGTGATTGGTGTGTTGTGTTGGATTAGACCCTATGCGCCGCATAATAGCGGATGATATTATATTACACTCATATACCGCGATATTCCACCTCGAAGTGGAATTGGTATTATATATGTATTTGGAGTGATTGATTTCCCGCATTATGTAGCGGATGAGACCCTATGCGCCGTATAATAGCAGATGATATTATATTAAACCCATATACCGCGATATTCCACCTCGAAGTGGAATTGGTATTATATATGTATTTGGAGCGATTGATTTCCCGCATTATATGGCGGATGAGAGCCTATGCGCCGTATAATAGCGGATGATATTATTTAATCCCATATACCACGATATTCTACCCCGAAGTGGAATTGGAATTTAATTGTTGTGCTAATATCTGTGGATGTAGGGAAACATGTTGGAGGGATCCAACTAGATTCCTTAAAACATTTGCATTTGTTTCAATGTTGTGTGTTGATTATTTATAATTTGTGTGTGATCATATTTATGATTGAAATCGTTGAAGACTATAGTTTAGCCGAATATATTTTTGGTATCATAGGATACTGGAAATAAAAAAATTGGATTTTTAAAATTCAAGTTGAAAGTTATAGTAAAAAATTATATTTGAAAATTGAATAAATTAAAAAAAAGAATTTTAGAAGGATAAAGTTTTATTTTTGTAATCCTGTTGAATAAAATTCCAAAATATGGGAAAAAGGTTTAATAAATGGATTTTAGGTAATATTATTCAAAGGTTGAAGAATTTATTTTAAAATACGGATTTTAAATAGTTTGGAAGAGATAAAGAAATTTATTTTAAAAGGAAATAACTTTAGGAATCAATTTGGAATTTAATTTTGTATTTGAAATAGATTTAGAAATTTTGATTTGGTATTGGAAATAAATCTTTGAAATCAATTTGGAAAATTGATTTGATATTTAAAAATAAAGTTTTGGGAAATCGATGGTGTTCGAAATAAACATTTGGAAAATAAATTTCGGGGTTGATTTAGTATTTGAAATAAATTTTGAAATAAGTTTGAAAATTAATTTGGTGTTGAAAGTGAATATTTAGGAATCGATTTGAAAATCGTATAACTGTGGATATTTGGAAATTTAAATTCACAATGGGAATTTAATAAAAGAAAGGGAATTTTTTTTTAAAATAAATATTGTTTTATTTTTAAATAGTGTGGAAAGGAATTTACGTATTTTGAATGTAAAATAAATCCAAAAGGATTTATAAACTGATTTGAATGAACCATTTTAGAACGGAAGGTGTATTTTCCCTGGAAATTCTAGTATGTTTTCAATATAGTTTTATAAATATAAATTAAAGTTGTAAAGATGGTTTTAAGGAAAGAAAATTTTAGAGAAATTATTTACTTAGGTTATTTCGATAATCTTTGAAGTAAAGATTTATTTTTGTTTATTATAGAAGTGATTATTTAAAGTTTTAATTGTCATTTGTTTTAGAAAATGGATATTTAAATAGTTATACCCTATCTACTAATTTTATTTTAAAATTAGTTTGGACTTGAATTTTTTTATGAGATATTAGTATAATATTTTCATAACTAATGTTTTGAATAAAGTGTTTTAAAATAGTTTATTTAATGTTTCCAAGTATATTTTGAATAAGTATTTTATACTATTTTTAAAGTATTTGAACTCGGAAATTTTCAGTGGAATTAAATAAATATTTGGAAATTTATTCCAAGTGAGGAAGGTGATCTGAATTTTGTTTTCAGAGGACTAAAATGTGGAAATTGATTTGAAATTTGTTTTCAAATGGTTGAAGTGTTAAAATTATATCTTGCAAAGATATTTTTGAAAATAAATAATTGGGGGAAAATTATTTGAAATCTGGTGATTGTTGTGACTATTGATTGATAGTTAAATAACCGACTATCAATATTGGCCTTTAAACGGCGTTTGAATTTCGATGCGACCGGGGGTCGGATTCCGAATGGATATTCAATAACCACATCGAATCTTTGTGATGGATCTTTTGGTTGAAATATCAAAGCGGAAATTGTTGTGATTTATTTGAATTTGAATGTAACTCTTATTTTTAAAATAATCGCTCGTTATTCAGATTAGCCGGGAGAGGACTTTGTGTCATAAAACCCATTCTGAATAATGATACGACGAAATGACATTGCATTTGAAGATGGTGTTGAAGACTGAGTATTTTCGAAAGCGAAAGGATTACCTATCAAATGTCTCTGCACCGGATTGCTTCGGTATAAAGATTTTATCACCCTTTGTGATGGGGATTCCAGACGTTATTAGTGAATATCCGGATTGCATGGGCTTCTTTGACGTGCCTTCGGTTCCGTTCGATCCCGAAACGGACTTGTATGGATGTGTGTCTGACATTACACTTTGAGATATAAATCTGATTTCTATCAAATACATTTCTGTTGGTGGCGGAGAATTTATTCTCTTAGCTTAACACCCTTCTCCGAGACGTACGAGCTCAGAGGTTTGTAGTTGATGGTTATTAGTGATATACTCCCAATTTGGTAATATGGCATACAAAGTGCTGCTGATCATTTGTTGATCGAAGCATGCTTTATGAAAAGTGTAGCTTTGTGGACGAGACCTCGTCGGCCTCACAACCCAAAAATGGTCGAAACAGGAAGGATGCGGCAAGGTAATTTGGGGGGTAGCGCCCCCTGAGGGTATGTCATTTCCTTCTGGAAAAGGGTAGTATCATGCTACGGAGCCCAGATATTTTACCTATATTGTTGCTACAAATTTATTACTTTGTGATTGTTGCTTTGTGGTTGTTGCTTTGTGGTTGAGGATCCTCGGATAAAGGTCGCAAATGACCGTGGATGGCATACTCGTGTAGTAGGTACCTAGTTACAGAGGTAACCCGGCCTTGTGTTGGCAGAGAGCTGGTTAAGTTCTCGGGGCGTCCCTCCAGAGGCGTACCCATGTGGCAGTAGGAAGTTCCTTAGCCTGACAATTTGTTGGAAATCCAAAGAAACAATACGAGCCCTTTACGATTGCGATTGTATAACCTACCTCCTCAGGTGGTAGCTATAGCAGGCGTAATATAATGGTACCTATGCTGGCTAGGATTACTATTATACTTTCGGAAGGTTTTCTGCACTATGCACTAATAATAATATTATCAAAAAAGGATTTTGCGTATCAAGCATGTTTGACTATCATAAGGAGAAATCTCCTCCAATTGTGCGCTTGCATTATGTGTGTGCGGAGAGGTCTTATGGTAGTTTCGTTTTCCAAAAGCATAACTGGTTTCTTTTTATTTTATTTGTGAAAATAACTGTTTTTAAGATCTCACACCAGCCCCATGACTGACCTGGAGTTTATTGTTCCTTTCCTAAACTCTGGGTCCCCATAATTTTCCACACAGGTAGCCTAGAGTCAGGTTATCATTATTCTGGAGCGAAGTCAATCAAGAAGTATGCTGTGGAGATCTGGAGACAAGCTGGATAGAGAGACGTATCATTATACTATGTACTATCCGCTGCATTGGGATTGTTGCAAGTTCAGTTTTAATATGGATTGGTTGTTGTAAATACCTAGTGTTGAATGGTGTCATTGTAAACTCTAATGTGATGTATGTAAAACTGATATAATTCCTTGTTTTAAAGATATTCATTTATCTATTATATTTTGTTATGCAGTGAAACGTGAGATTCTGTTATTGTTTCTGTTTCTTCTTCTATCTTCTTCTTCTTTAACCCTAACATTTCGGTTTTTCGACATTCGATTGTGTGGCATTTGATACAGTGGACGTATTGATGTCGACTTTCGGGAGTCCAAAAAACGGGTCGTTACACATTAGTATCAGAGCATTTGGTTACGCGACAACCTTGGCTCTGGTAGGGAGAATTACTCATTAGAGATAGAGTCAGTAGTACTCTAGAATGAGTTGAGTGTATTAATAGATATGAGCACGTATTTGTTAGTGAATATAAAAAAAATGTTTTGTTGTGTTGACTTATCGGTTAATTGTTTATAGATTCTGGTCGGTGCAGTTTGGCCAACTGTATCAATAGGGGTTTCCAAACTCTTAAACAAGATAAACCGACACATCATTGTTTTAAAATAGGGTAAATGAGATAATTTCACCCAAACTATTTTTGTATATAAAAGGAAATAATCTTTATATATTATTGTAGTAGTATATGGTTGCTTGGATGTTAGGAAGTGATAATATTAAATTATTATCATTGATTATTGAATAAGAAATCGAAAACATAACTTAAAACTGAGAAATAAAATCCATACAAAAATGGGATTTGTGAATATGAATTGTAAATGTGATTTATAATTTACAATAGAATTCCAGAGGAATATTTGGAAATGTTTTTGAAAGGATTTGAAATTTTGGAAATTAAATCCCTTTTGATTTGAAAATGGTTTTCAAAGGTTTTGGAAAAATGTTTTGAAGGGAGAAAAGCACTAAACTCTTTTCGGTCGCTGGAAAATAACTTCGGTGACGACTACAGCATCATCGATGTTCATTTTCGAGTTTCCAGGAGAGGATTTGCTGCCAAATTGTTTAAATAAAAGTTGTTTGCAAACTGGGTTTGGTTTTGGAAATTCAAGGATAATTTGAATTGATTTCAAAAATGGTTTTGAAAAGTTGGAAAGACTCTGGAATTGATAAAAAAAGTTATGGAATAAAATCTATTAAGGTGGAAAATAAAAAAAATTGTGAATGAATAAATAAATTTACAATTGCAAGTAAATGAAAGGGAGATTGAATGTTGAAATTCATTTCGAATTTGTAAGTAAAAAGAAACGGAATTGGAATGGAATTTGATTTGTGATAGACAAAGCAAAGTATTGAAATAAAAATTAGTAAGTGAAACTAATTGAAGGAATGACAATGTAAATATAGTTTGAAAATAAATTGAATTCATATGGAATTTGAAATCCAGTTTAAATGAAAGTATAGATAAAACCAAATTGGTGAATTGAAAATAAATATAGGAAATATGAAAAATACTTATATCAAACTTAAGAAAAAGGTGGTGAAACTCTTAAGAATAATTTGGAGTTTAATAAGTTAATGATCGAATGAAGATTAAAATGGAAATTGTGAAATGGCAATTGTGAATAAGTGAACGAAAATCAGTGTGAATAGAAGGAAGGAAAATAGTTAAAGCTAATAATCAATTGGAATAAATACGTAGGATGTACGTATATTATTTTATTCACATAGCGATTTGATCCAGAATTCGAGCATAGAATTTCGAGTTATTTATATCGATCCGAGTTAGGATTTTTCACTCGATTTTCGACGACGAACCTGGATATGGATTTTTGGTTGATTTTGGAAATTCTCTATCATAGTTTATAACTATGCAAGGAGAATGACGATTTCTGATCAAGAAACCAGATCTGAGTCCGCACTAGGAAGTTGGGTGGACAATACTAGTTCGAAAGTGAAATTGTGAGATCGAATGAGCGATTGAATTTGATATTGCGTACGAATGATGTAAGTGCATCGTACGGGTTTGAATGAAATGAATATTGAAATTTCATAAAGAAATGTATAAAATGGTTTTGAATGTCATGATTAGATATTATTGTTAGAAAGATATACAGGTGATATAAAGAAAAATGGAATTGGGATTTTGATTTCGAAGAAAATTTAATTTGCTTGAAAAGGGTATGTATTTTAAATTTCAGTATGAAATTTGATGATTTTCTTGTCCAGCCGCTTTCCTTTTCGTTTTCTTTTTGGAATCTGGGGGCCCATGGTGGCATTTTGTAGTTGTGCCGAGTTAGCCGCGCAAAGGAGACGCTAGCCATTTTTTTCGGAAATTTAGGGAGTTAGAAAAATTTTGAGAAAATTTTGAAAATTTAAAATTTAAATTTAAATTTAAATTGTTGGAAAAATAAAGTTGTTTGGAAACTATGGAAGACTTTGGAAAGTTATTTGAAGTGAATGAGTCTTTAATAAAAAGATTTGTTTTGGCAAGTTGATAAAACTGTTTTGGTTTTGAAAAATGATAAACGGGTTAAGGAACATTCTTCTTGACTAGTAATTTGGGGACTAAATTCTTTTAAGGAGGGAAGAATGTGATGACCTAGAATTTTGAACATTAGAAATTGAAATATTTAATTTATTTTAGATGCTTGAAAGTTATTTTAACTTGAATTTCAAATATTGCTATGAATTTGGCAATTAAATTATTGAATTTAATTTATTGAAGTTGGGTAAAAATTTGAATCTTTAATTTTAAGCTGTTTAAAAATATTTCAATGGCTTAGAAAATTTATATTGATGATACTGAAGATAATGGAAGCTTCAGAATTGAATTTGAAAATGATATGTTCAATTTTGAAAGTATATCGTTTAAATCGATATTTAAAAATAGCCTTCCGAGGCATAGTCTCGGAATTCGACGAAACCAGTTCCATTGGATCCGTAATATTGTATTATTATCGGATTTCAATTTTCGTAGTGTTTTGAGTGATAGTGTTTATTTTAGAAATATTTAGGAGATAAATTTGTATAGTTAACTTATCTAGTTTTCTTTTGGATACTAAGAAATTAAAAAAAGAAAAAAAGACGATTTGTTTAAAAATTAATTAATTTTAGCTAGATTGAACTATTAGTTAAATTAAATAAATAAAATTGAGAAATTAAATTGTTCGTCTAGTTCAAATATTAATAAATTGTATAATTGTTTATATTAGGTCTAATACAATGAAGAAAACAATCTAGAATGAAAATGGATTGCATGCAAAGCAAAGGTGAGATCTTCTCACTCAATCAGATTTTTCTGATTTAATTTTAAATAGCTAAATATAAAATTGTTGATTGTATGCTTGGATGATAAATTATTATCAGTTGTGTTAGATTAGACCCTTTGCACCACATAATAGCGGATGATATTATATTAAACCCATATACCGTGATATTCCTCCTCTAAGTGGAATTGTATTATATATGATTTGGAGTGAGTAATTTCCCGCATTATATAGTGGATGAGACCCTATGCGCCACATAATAGCGGATGATCTTATATTAAACCCATATACCGTGGTATTCCACCTCGAAGTGGAATTGGTATTATATATGTATTTGGAGTGATTGATTTCAAGCATTATATAGCGGATGAGAGCCTATGCGCCGTATAATAGCGGATGATATTATTTAATCCCATATACCGCGATATTTCACCTCGAAGTGGAATTGGTATTTAATTGTTGTGCTAATATCTGTGGGTGTAGGGAAACAGGTTGGAGGGATCTAACTGGATTCCTCAAAACATTTGAATTTGTTTTAATGTTGTGTGTTGATTATTTATAATCTGTGTGTGATCATATTTATGATTGAAATCGTTGAAGGCTATAGTTTAGCCGAATATATTTTTGGTATCATAGGATGTCGGAAATAAAAAAAATTGGATTTTTAAAATTCAAGTTGAAAGCTATAGTAAAAATCTATTTTTGAAAATTGAATAAATTTAAAAAAAGAAGTTCAAAAGGACAAAGTTTTATTTTTTGTAATCCTGTTGAATAAAATTCCAAAATGTGGAAAAAAGGTTTAATAAATGGATTTCGGGTAATATTATTCAAAGATTGACGAATTTATTTAAAAACACAGATTTTAAATAGTTTGGAAGAGATAAAGAAATTTATTTTAAAAGGAAATAAATTTAGGAATCAATTTGGAATTTAATTTGGTATTTGAAATAGATTGAGAAAATTTTGATTTGGTGTTGGAAATAAACCTTTGAAATCAATTTGGAAAATTGATTTGATATTTAAAAGTAAATTTTTGGGAAATCGATTTGGTGTTTGAAATAAACATTTGGAAAATCAATTTGGGGTTTGATTTAGTATTTGAAATAAATTTGGAAATCAGTTTGAAAATTGATTTGGTGTGGAAAGTGAATATTTGGGAATCGATTTGAAAATCGTATATCTGTGGATATTTGAAAATTTAAATCCAAAATGGGAATTTTATAAAATAAAGGGAAATTTGTTTTAATAATAAATATTATTTTATTTTTAAAAAGTGTGGAAAGAAATTTACGGATTTGGAACGTAAAATAAATCCAGAAAGATTTGTAAACTAATTTGAATGAACCATTTTAGAATGGAAGGTGTATTTTCTCTGGAAAGCCGAGTATGTTTTCAATATAGTTTTATAAATATAAATTGAAGTTGTAAAGATGGTTTTAAGGAAAGAAAATTTTGGAGAAATTATATACTTAGGTTATTTTGAAAATCTTTAAAGTAAAGATTTATTTTTATTTATTATAGAAGTGATTGTTCAAAGTTTTAATTGACATATGTTTTAGAAAATGGATATTTAAAAAGTTATACCCTATCTACTAATTTTATTTTAAAATTGGTTTGGACTTGAATTTTTATATGAGATATTAGTATAATATTTTCATAATTAATGTTTTGAATAAACTGTTTTAAAATAGTTTTTTTAAATGTTTCCAAGTATATTTTGGATAAGTATTTGAAATCATTTTTAAAGTATTTGAACTCGGCAAATTTTCAGTGGAATTAAATAAATATTTGGAAATTTATTCCACGTGAGGAAGGTGATTTGAAATTTGTTTTCAAAGGATTGAAATGTGGAAATTGATTTGAAATTTGTTTTCAAATTGTTAAAGCGTTAAAATTATATCTTGCGGAGATATTTTTGAAGATAAATAATTGGGGGAAAATTATTTGAAATCTGGTGATTGTTGTGACTATTGATTAATAGTTAAATAACCGACTATTAATATTGGCCTTTAAATGACAATTGAATTTCGATGCCACCGGGGGTCGGATTCGAAATGGATATTCGAAAACCACATCGAATCTTTGTGATGGATCTTTTGGTTGAAAGATCAAAATGGAAATTGTTGTAATTTGTTTGAATCTGAATGTAATACTTATTTTTAAAATAAGCGCTCGTAATTCGGATTAGCCGGGAAAGAACTTTGTGTCATAAAACCCATTTCGAATAATGATACAACGAAATGGGATTGCATTTGAAGATGGTCTTGAAGACTGGGTATTTTCGAAAGCGAAAGGATTACCTGTCGAATGTCTCTGCACCGGGTTGCTCCGGTATAGAGATTTTATCACCCCTTGTGATGGGGATTTCGGACGTGATTAGTGAATATCCGGATTGCAAGGGCTTCTTTGAAGAGCCTTCGGTTCCATACGATCTCGGAACGGACTTGTATGGATGTGTGTCTGACATTACACTTTGAGATATAAAGCTGATTTCTATCAAATACATTTCTGTTGGTGGCGGAGAATTTATTCTCTTAGCTTAACACCTTTCTCTGAGTCGTACGAGCTCAGATGTCATGTAGTTGATGGTTATTAGTGATATACTCCCAATTTGGTATTGTGGCATACGAAGTGCTGCTGATCATTTGTTGATCGAAGCATGGCTTTGTGAAAAGTGAGCTTTGTGGACGAGACCTCATCGGACCTCACAACCCGAAAATGGTCGAAACAGGAAGGATGCGGCAAGGTTATTTGGGGGTAACACCCCTTGAGGGTATGTCATTTCCTTCTGGAAAATGATAGTATCATGGTATGGAGCCCAAATATTTTACCTATGTTGTTGCTGCAAATTTATCACTTTGTGGTTGTTGCTTTGTGGTTGAGAATCCTCGGATAAAGGTCGCAAACGACCGGGGGATGGCATACTCATGTAGTAGTTACCTAGTTATAGAGGTAACCCGACCTTGTGTTGGTAGAGAGCTATTTAGTTCTCGAGGCATCCCTCCAGAGGCGTACCCATGTGGCAGTAGGAAGTTCTTTATCCTGACCATTTGTTCGAAATCCAAAGAAACAATATGAGCCCTTTACGATTGCGATTGTATAACCTGCCTCCTCAGGAGGTAGCTATAGCAGGCATAATATAACCTATGCTGGCTAAGATTAATATTATACTTTCGAAAGGTTTTCTGCACTATGCACTAATAATAATATTATCAAAAAAGGATTTTGCATATCAAGCATGTTTGACTACCATAAGTAGAAATCTCCTCCAATTGTGCGCTTGCATTTTGAGTGTGCGGGGAGGCCTTATGGTAGCGTCATTTTCCAAAAGCATAGTAGATTTTTTTTTACTTTCTTTGCCAAAATAACTGTTTTTATGATCTCACACCAGTCCCATGACTGATCTAGAGTTTAATGTTCCCTTTCTAAACTCTGGGGGCCTATAATTTTCCACACGGACAGCCTAGAGTCAGGTTATCATTATTCTAGAGCCAAGTCAATCAAGGAGTATGCTGTGGAGATATGGAGACAAGCTGGATGGTGAAACGTATCATTATACTATGTACTATCCGCTGCGTTGGGATTGCTGCAAGTTCAGTTTTAATATGGATAAGTTGTTGTAAATTCCTAGTGTTGAATGGTGTCGTTGTAAACTCTAATGTGATGTATGTAAAACTGATATAGTTTCTTGTTTTAAAGATATTCATTTATCCATTATATGTTGTAATGCCGCAAAATGTGAGATTCTGTTATTGTTTCTGTTTCTTCTTCTATCTTCTTCTTCTTTAACCCCAACGGTTCGGTTTTCCAGCATTCAATTGTGCGGCATTTGATATAGTGGATGTATTGATATCGACTTTCGAACGTCGAGAAAAAGGGTCGTTACAGACTTAGATTTTGATTCAATCAAAATTCAAGCTTGCTACAGTACAGGTTGTTATATTTCTATCAACACTTAGGTTAGTTGATCATAGGAATTAGGATACACTGAGAAAACGTATTTATATTTTTACCTATATATATTATACATCAAACTCTATAAATTTCAACTATAGAAGTAGCTGCGACCATGTTTTGAAAGGATGGATGAGGCAACTATGAGTTGGGCTAATAACTAGAGTTAAATTATTCATCTACCCCTATTACTCCACATAGTGCAGGCCATACCAAAGGTTTTGACCAAGAAGAGCATAAGCGCGACAAATAGAAGAATCCCAGAGTATGGATGGTAATTGACTCCTTTGTTGGGCCTCAGATGCCTTATGACTGTAGATTTGAATGGATTGTCGATTGAAGATGCTCATTTCATCCAGAAAAATAGGAAGTAAGAAACTATATGTTGCAAGTCTCTGGAGTTAAGGTATGAAAAAGGAGTGGAGAAAGTTCTCACAAGAAGGTGTGCGCTGATAACCACCAAAAGATAGTTGGATTTTTAACGAAGAAGAGTTACGAAGGAGTAAGATGTGGGAAAGTCCTAAAGAAAGGATAATAAAAGTCCATTTTCGAGTCCGACCCCATGTGAAAGAATTTAACAAGAAGATTTTGAAATTTTCTTAAAATGTTTTGAATGAGTTTTTTTCAAAAGATTTGTTGAGAAGTTGTTGTTTTGAAAAAATGTGGAAATTTAGAATTTCTTAGTTTAAAATTGGTTGAGTTAAAGGTTTTGATGAAGGAATTTCTCATTTTTGAAATAAATGAAAAGTAGAGCATAGGTTTCGCTCGATGATTTTTTTTCTATTTTGTAAATTGGAAGTTGCATTATAATATTCTCTCTAAGAGGTGGATAAATGAAAATTGTACTTGATTAAAATGGGGGAAAGAAAATAGAAGGGTAAGAATGCCCAGTAACTAAGATATGAGGAATATATTATTAGAGATGTGAAAGCCACTTGAAGGCAATTTAAATAGGAGAAATTTTGATAGTAATAGTAATAGTATTAGAAATTTAGATAGAAATAACATTAGGAATATATATATAAAGTAGGATTAGTAGTCTAGTTAGAAAAAATATAAGAGAAAAGCAATATGAATGTGGTAGGAAGAATAGACACATTCCATAGATATGTAGTAATTGCGCATATATTTTAGAAGATGCAGCAATTTCCCGTATCTTTTAGAAGTCCCCTTCATATGCTATTAAACTTCCCGCTAAGGTGAAAATGGAAATAGCGTGATTAATAGAAAAATAATAGGAAGAAAGTTATCCTTATCTGCTCCATTTTTCAACGTCTAAAAATATAGAAAATGTTTTTTTTAAATGGTTTGGTAAGATAATTGAGTTTTTAAATGTTTTGAGTTAAAAATCTTACATTTCAAAGGAGTAAATCCTGTTGAACAAATCCATAAAAAGGTAAAGTTGTGATATTTTTCATTGTTCCTTTTTGGAAACCAAATAATTTTTTAATTTGATAAAAGTTTTCAAAATTTATATTTTTAAAAATAAGATTTTTGGATCAAGTATTTCATGATTGTAAAGTTTTAGTTTTATAAAGAATGGTGAGAACTAAACCAAATTTTATGATATGGAGTAGACATGGATGACTACCTAGGTAAAATATGATAAAGGTTTAGGCTAGGAATAAAATAGATGTGGATGCTCATAGAGTAGCAATAAGGAATCCCCATTGAATACAAGGAATTCTAGTATGAACCTAGAAATATTTTATTAGAGATTTGTGAAAGCCATGGGAAGAAACTTCAAAGTAATGGGGAATGGCATCAAAGTGCAATTTTGCGAGTTCTAGGATGTACTCGCATGAAGGATCAATGACATAGAGGAAGTAAATACCAAAGTTTAAGGATACGGTCAAGAGATTGTGATTGAAAGAAGATAGTAGTATGGTTGATGAAGGGAGTAATAAGATGGAAAACCCACATAAAAGATGTTGATTGACTCAAGATTAGAGAAGGCAAGGCAGGTGGTAGGAAAATTATTCCACCAACATAATTTTCCAAAGAATTATTCTAAGTGTGCATAGTTTATATCTCTTACCCACTATAGTGTGGGAATGCATAATTTATCCCATGGTCAGGTGTAATAATTGAAGTAATGGATGGAACTTATTTATTCGAAGCTAAGGACGTAAGTTAAGGCATGTGACTATAGCTGAATAACATACTTGAAATATGCATCCTAATTTAGTATGAGTGTTTGGGCCACAACATCATTAACACCAATTGATGATGAACGACAGCTTCCAACAAAATTTTCTCTTAGTGTTTTTGGGTTGTAATCGCTAGTTGTCTCCCTTAAGTTATTAGAAAAATATACAATATGGTATGAGATATGTTCCTATTTTATCACTGTATTGATTTGTTGGATGCAATTAGACCGCTATATGTATGTATGTATGTATTACATATAGTAGAAATAAGGAGATCTCGTAAAGACACTTAATTAGCGATAAAATGCATGTAAGACCGCATGGTTACAAAATAAATTAGGAAATCAAGTTAGTAACTAGAAATAAAAAAATGCTTTAATCCAAAAAAAATTACGATTTTGGAAAAAATATATTTAGCAAGTGGAGGATAAAGAAAGGTTGTTGCAAAACCACGGGTCACTATCCCTATGCCTCAAAAGCTAAAGTTTATAAATATGCTTGTAGCCTTGTAGGTAGTTTGTTGTTTTAGAAATAAAAGAAAAGGTTCCTAAAATCTAAGATTAACTATACAGTTCTAGGGTCAATCATATATATTAATTCATAGATTGAGTCCTGACTATGTTAAGATGTGGCCTGATTTGTTTAGAGGATGGAGCAGCAAATGTTTTGAAAAATTGTGCTCGAATGCTTTTGAATTTTTTTGATTAAATGCTTTTGAGAAGTTGGGTTCAAATGTTTTGGAAAATTTTGACCAATTGTTTTTGAAAAGAAAAATGTTGTTTAAAAGCTTTTGGGAATTTGATTTTTTTTCAAACTATTTTACAAGATTGATTAGAAAGGAAAAGGATTTTTGATAGAAAATGAAATTTTTTTCATTTTCTAGTGCCACATATTTAATGTACGGCGGGTCGACATCTTAGTGAATTTGAATTTTACTGTCCAATAAGGGTGATAGTATACTAACATAGATAATAACAAGGAAAACGACTATCTTAGCTTTGGAATTTCAATTTCCTTACCTTATTAACTATAAACAAAAACTTACGCTAAGGATAATTACATTAACATTGAAAAATAAACTTCCTTATGCAAACTGTACTTGGAAAAGTTGAAAAAAATTTAGGGGTTGAAGAGAAGGTTACGTGGTACAATGGCATAGGTATCCAAAAGAATGGTGGAATTGTAAAATGTTCCATCTAAATTCCTTTTTTGGCATAAGAATACAAATTAAGAAAGACATGATTTTCAAATTTTTTGGATGCTAGAATTTGTGTATTAGGTTTTGGATGGTAGGGACTAGATGAAAAATTGGTTGAACATGCTTTTACTGGTAGCTCCTGCTAGTAGGAAGTGGAAATTTTTATGCGAATTGATTTTTGATTTTTTAAAATACTTGCATACATTTAGAACTTCTAGTATATCTAGGTTGTTTGAAGCGCAATTTCAAAATGTTTTTAAAAGAATGCATTCATATATAAGGTGTCGATTTAGAGTCATTCGGCATACATGTCTTATATGTCATGTGCACCGTGCACTTGTACACCTTTGGCTGCAAATATTGGTTGCACATTAGTTGGTTGGATAACTCAGTTTGGTTGCACGGTAGTTACAGGATTTAACCCTTGGGAAATTTTGGCGATTAAATTCTTTTAAAAGGCGGAGAATGTTACACCCCGTAAAATTTACGATAATCAATAAATAAGTAATAAGGCTCCAAAAATGAAATTTGAGCAAACAATAGAATTTGACCATGAAACTTGCACCATTGCATTTGTCGCAATTTTCTAAGCAACTTTCATATTTGGCATTTCGTGATTAGAGCTTAAACGAAGAAGTTATTAACATTTGAAGTTTTCGAACACAAATAATTAAAAAAGGAAACAGGAAAATAAATAATAATAAATGTGAGACTCCATGGTCGATCCCCTTACTTGGGACGATCAATGGGTCAAGGGTGGTGGCTAGGTTTTGATCCTTAGCCAAACGACCCGTATTTAATTATTTTAATCTAATGGATAATATTGATTTGAATGACTATAAATAAAGACCTAATCTATCACTTTTCTTCTTATGTTTTCTTATCAAAACAGCGAAGCTCTACTATTTTCCCTTCTCCACTACTTTTAAAAAAATTATAAAATATTATGTAATTAGAGAAGAGTAGAAAATTAAAGGGAAGAAGAGAAGAAGCGAATCGATATAGCGGAAAAGGAAATTTTTATTATTATAAATCTATATTCCTCTTAACCCCATATCTCTTCTCAAATCTGCAATTCTAATAGTATGTATATACCATGTTTTCGTATTCTTTTTGGTTAGAATAGAAAAGGAGTCAAGTAAAGAAATGGATAAAATGAGCGTCGTTTGAATTAATAAGGAATATACCAAAATAGAAAGTGTTGTGCAAACTATAGATGTAATTCTCCGTAATTTACACTATCTATTTCAATAAAAGAAGAGAAATAATTTCTTGTAATTTCACACGAAACAATGCCTTGCTTTCGGTTAATTTATGGAAAGCTACAACGGTGATCCTTTTTGAAAGGGTAGTTCTGATAAATTAAAATATAGAAAGAAATGTTCTAGTTCAGGAATTAATAGTTAGAAATGAAAAAATACGCACAGGTATAACTGCACTTAACAATTAAAAATAATAAAAGTATACATGAAATAATTTATGATGGTGTTCGTATTACTTATTACGTAATAATTAAAAGACCAGGAAGGTGAAAAAGGAAGGAATAGGAATACCAAAATATATGGATAACAACAAATTTTAGAGGAATAAATTTGTAGTTAATAAAGAGTTAAAGGAATTAAACGAAGACTGATTAAAAACTTAATATGATATTTATGGGAAAATTGAATAAGCATAATAGCTAGATTTTGAAACGGATACATAAATATCATTAGAGATTGTCCAATTTCGATATGAACGACTAATTATTACGAACAATTGACATTTATTAGATATAAGAAGGAAACAAGGAAGCAAAGCCAAAGCATATGAAATAAGAATAAATTACGTAACGAGCAAGTAATTATTAATGCTATTAAATATACGTAGAAGAAAATATAATTCTCATAGTAGGAAATTATATGGGTTTAGTTATACAATTACAACAAGCATGAATTAGTGGGCCTAGCCCAACACTTAGGCTTTAGGTGATAGGTTTGGTTTAGTCGATTGGGATGTGAGGTGAGTATAGTTACACAACATGAGTTTTCTCTTCACCTAGAGGCTACTAGCAGTTGTGATACTTACTACTGGTGTCAGATATCTTCAACTATAGGACCGGTGGGGAAGGAATATGTGTTGTGGAAGGTGGGGGGAAACATACCGGGCGTTCGCCTCGGGTTTGAAGCATTAAATGGTCTAGTACTTTTGAGGACCCTGTAGCTTCTCATGGAAGCAATAGTGTAGCAAATACCATATTAAATATATGGACTTTTCATCTCTCCCAAGGAACATGAATGCAAGATGAGTATGGAAATCTATACTGCATATCCGAGACAAATTGTAGCATCATATGAAACTATCCTTTGATCCATAATCCAAACATTTTTCTGGCCAGTCCCATGGGTAGCTCTTGGACGTGTACTTCACGACTCCCTGTTATACCTAGAAATAATGGTAACAGGGATCCTCTGCTAGTCCAAATTACAGAACACTACTAGACTATAAAAGTAAACTTACCATACTTCGATAGTCATAGGATGAGAAGATTACGGAGAACTATCTCAGTAGTTATAGGCCTGCAGACTCCCTATGCTGGGGAATTCGCCAAAGTACACTCCTTTAAATGAGTATACAACCTTAATACTGCATATCATAACCAAAACAATGACCCATGGGCTAATAGATAGACAAATTAGAGAGTCAAAAACATAATTTCTTCATATAGAGAGTGTAGAAAACTACACTGCTAACCCAAGACAAATTCTGTCATATAGGAGTGCTGAATATTTCAAGGTGTGTATAGTGTAGTCAAGCAATTGAAACCTGTAAACACTTGTTTTTTGAATTCCATAAAAGTTGGACAATTGGGAAGAAATTCTTCAAGTGGGAAATTACCATGCTTCTTCACATGCAAGCAAGGATGAATCGTTCGTTATCTTTCTCATGACAAGATAGAGGGATGACTCATCTACAATCTACCTAACTATGCTCAAGATCACTCTGGTGGAGATATGGAGGGAGAAGAAACCTAGGCTCTTTGAATGGAAGTAAAGAAGAAAAAGGACATAATATGGGCATGTATTAGGGAAGTGAGAAGTAAAATCCTTATGTGGGGGTGAAACTCATTTAGTTACACAATATGATACGGATATATATAATCTATGGCTTGATTTTTGTTAGTTACCCAAACTATGTAACATACTATTTTATTTTTTTATAAATGAGGTAAGGTATTTTAATAGAAAACCCTGTTTAACTTTCAAAATAAAAGTTTGTCCTCCCCATGATACATAATAATGTATTAATAAACAGTAACTAGACTTTGTTGAACAAAGTACAATTTGTAATAAGCGAAGTTGAGTTAACTTCTTTTCTTAAGGTCATGTGCTTAAGAGAAGTACATAAGGTTATTACTTCATCTAAAAACATAGTTTACAAAATCATACAAGATAAGGGTTTATGAAAAGCTCCAACATATCCTAGGTCAAGAAGTTGATATGTTATTTGAGTCAAAATACTATATTTAATAATTGTTCGTGGAGGATCTTGTGTGGACCACCTTAAAGCAATTTGGGACCGATCATCATTAGATAACCAATTTATGTTTTGAACATAAGTTTCGTAAACTAAAATAGATCGGTTATATATATATATATAAGGCGATTCATAAAATGATTATGGGTAATTATTCCATTGTACTGAGAAACAATTGTTGTTTCTAGAAACAACAATATTGTTTCCTTTTAGGAATAATTGGTAGTAAAATGGTTTAGATACAATCCGAAGGTAAAACTATTACGAGAGATGAAATGAAATTAATCGAAACTTAATGAACACAAAGCATTAGAATATCTAATTAATATTCTTGCATGTTAAAATGAAACTATGAGTTTCTTATTAACGTCGAGAATGGATATTCCTCGGTTGTCAGTAAAATCATCTGGAGTATTGACTCTGCCATATGTAATGATGCGCAAATCCTGAATATATTCCAAGTATAATACCAAAATATGATTTGATAATTGTACCCAAAAAGATATGATCCATTGGTCGTGTACATGATTTCAAGAGGAAGATCAATGTAGTTGAAATATAGTGAGAAAGGTTGATAAAAATAACATCGTAAATTTCAATTGTTGAAACTAGCGTAAACTATTCATTATTTGACATGCTTTAGTTAACTCGAATTTTATGCACTAAATTATTGCCCATATGACTTTTAGTTTTGGTAAATATGCGTTGAAACAGAAAATTCTAAATATTGATTTAGAATAGACTGTTTACACATAACAACCAAAGTGTCTTGAAATCAGTGAAAGCAATACCAAATTTATGGTTTCCAGATATGATCTAATAACTAATACGAAACTTCGTTCGACAAGCATCAAAGGTGAAAAATTATTTTGATATTATCAGATAGTTTCAATTTCAATCAAAGTATAGAGGTAGTGTGTATCTGTAAGAAAGAACAATAAAGGTACTATAACATTTCTAAACAATGAACTAAAAAGTTATGATTATTAATGATGCACTCAAATTGAAATCATTATTTTTGGTTGTTTAATCTTGTCATTGGCTTTGTAAATGATCTCTTTTATAATTAGTATAAAAGTATGATGGGTTTTTCCCAAATGATACACACACATATTAAAATGTTTATTATAGAGCATGTAAGATAGGTACCTTATGCATCAGCAATAGAAATTATAATACAGGTTGCATTGTCTATAATATCACATTTCACCTATGTATTTGATAATAAAGTAAGTGTCAAATCCAAACTAAGATCGCAAAATGGTAATTAAGAATATTCTCGAGTATTTGTGAAATACAAGAGAACTGTTTATGAAAAACAATGAGCTTCTAGTAGGGAAGTATTCAGACTCGAACTTCATAAGTTATATCGACTATATATGTCAATATTGAATTCATGTTCAAACATAAATTAAGGAGCTTCAAGTTGGAAATGTTCCAAAAGAACGGGTTGTAGCAAATTCAATGAAAAGGCTAAGTACATCACCTTGTATAGCTCCATAATGAAGGCAATGTATGAATATAAATGTGCAAATTTATAACTAAGCTAGAGTTGATTTCAAGTATTGACAATGCTACATCATTGTTATATTAAAATAATGTAAGTCGAGAAACAAGCTTCGAATAGTTCCACATCATAAAGCTTTATCGACATCGTAGAGAATTGATTGATAGAGTAGATAGTTAAGACGACATAGTAGAACCATCCATGAAGGGACTAGCTTGATTAGTTCTCATCAAACTTATCAAAGGGGTTGGATTGATATTCCAAATTGGCACCAAGTGCAAGAGGGAGATTGATAGAGCTAGGAGTGCGCCCCAGGGGCAATTCTATAATTTATTGTAAATTATTAACTCCGTTGTAAAATGGTTTTCATAATATGTTATGTTATTTATTTATTTAATTAATTTAATTCTATTTAATAGAAAATCCATAAATGATATGTTTTCAAATAGCAATTGCAGTATGCTATAATCATGATAAATTTATCACAAAGAAAATAATATGTTGTTCTTAATATTCCTAGTTAAGATGTATCGGGACTGGATATTGATATGTCCACTAAGACTAGAGTACGTAATACTCTCAAAATGTTGGGTAGGTTATTACTTTTGGTTACTGGGGGAACCACGGGGTTACGTACTGATATTACTGGATAACCATGGAATAGCTCACTTAATAGTTCTTATTGATTAATACAATTTGGTCAAACAGAGAATATCAAAGAGACAATATTACAAAGTTTTCTTGACTTGATAATACTGTTAAAATTCAATATGGAAACTCCATTTTGATTATAATTAAATCCTGACACGATATCCGTCGAAGGCTATAGTTGGGTCAATATTAAAAGAATTGGAATTGAAATACAATTCAATATAAAATTCATCTCCTCGGTTACACGAGGTTAATATCGTGGTCAACTATAATCAACTTAAAGTCAAAGTCTCTAACCAGAGTAGTTCAGCTAATAATAATTATTATTATTGAATAAAAGACTTTGTGTTTGGATTACACAGGTTGAATTTGGACAACCTAGGAATTTTGACCAAAACCAAATTTCAAAAGTCCTAATATGGTATAGTTTTTCCGAAGATAATTGGTGCTAATAATAGCCACTACCAGAGATTGCTCAAAATAATAAAATTGGATTGCGCCAAATTGTGTGAATTATAAATTTGGCCAAACTGTCAGACCACTAATTAAAGCATTGTGTGAACGTTAATACTTGAATTGTTTGATATTAATCTAATTGAATTTACACCTATGAGTCGCACAATCAATGTTGAATACTCTGAAATTACTATATGATTTAATTAAATTGTAATTGTTATGAATTATTAAATTAATTAATACTTGTGAAATATTAATTATAAAATTTTACTTGATTTACTTGAATCAGTATTTATTATAGTAATATATAAAGTTGTATATATACGTATCGATATACGATATGATAAACATTTAAATTGGATTTAAAATGTGCAAATATTGATTGTTTTGGAATTTTTAAATTCATGGTTATATTTGCACTTTATATAAATTAGTTATTGAATTTTTACTCATATATGTTTTTCATGAACATGTATTTATGTTATATTTATATTTTATAATAAATACTAAATTTAAAATGCTAATCTTACACATATACATACATATATTTTTTAAATTATTATGTATAGTGTGTGTGTGTATGTTATAACCATAAATTTTATTCAAATTTAGATTTTTAAAAATTCAACTTTGAAATCTAAGTAGGTATTTATAGATAAAACCAACAATTTTTTTATCCACGTAGATATATACAAAATATTTTTTTCAAAATTTATTTATGCCAAAAAAAATAAAAAAAATTAGTTTTTAATGTTTAAGCATATTATTATTTATATTTACTAATTAATTTTATAAATAAATCTAAAAGTGTGTGTATAGACACACACACACATGCATATATATATATATATATATGTATGTATGTATGTATGTGTGTGTGTATGTGTGTGTCTATATATATATGTGTGTGTGTGTGTATGCATGTATGTAAGTGTATGTGTTTGTATGTTCGTATATTTTCGAATTAAAAAAATTATTGGTAGGTGTGCGCGTGTGTGGATATTTAAAATTTAAATTTAAAATTTAAAGGTTTTTGATCTGGATTTGTTTTCAAATATGAACATATCATAAGTTATCTAAAAATTAAATTTGAATTTTGAGATGGTCTATTCATTCAAATTTAAATTTGTACACAAATGTTGTCACACACACACACACATATATGGATGTATATGTATTTACATTGGCTTTAGTTAATAATAAAATAATAGCAGGCAATAAATATATATATCAAGGGGCTAACGTGTCTATTGCATTGTGAATCCTAACACTTATATATGGGTATGTAAAACCATGTATATAGTTATATGTTGCACTTACACTTGCACATATTTGTGTATTTGATATACATGTACACATTGTATATCAAAATTTTTAAAAAACCAAATCTTTACATTAATTGATTAAATAAATTAAAGGTTCTATTTAGAATTTGTTAGATTGGATCCAAATCAATTTATACATCGTAGGTCTAAAATGGTATTTTTTTTGAAGTTCATCCATTTATTCTACTGCATGCTGAACTAGTTCCAACATTTATGGCTTAGTGACATGGTTCGGTACCGGATGAGAAAACCATCAGACTAGCCATTTGTGCCAAACTAGTGAAGGATGGAATAGAGTGTTAGAGAAATTTAGAAATATAGTAAGAGAGTAAAATCACAGAATGATATTCGTGTTAAGTAAAAGCGTCAACTAGTCTCACGACAAAAAGCATTTGGCAATGACCAAGGAACTTCTCAATCGAAGACGAGTTAGACTCTACTGCAAATAGTCAACCCGAGTTATACCAGGGTGAGCCGGATTACAAATAAATCACTCATGAAGAGGAAGAATGACTATGGGGAAAAACAAAGAAAATTTTCTATTACGAAGATATGTTTTGCTGGGCAAGTGTTATAGTCATTTTAATCCATAGCAGGATGAATATGAAAAGACGCTATAAAGTACGAAAATGGATGGAAGTCTATAATTGGATCATAATCACTTAGTCAAAAGTCTAGGACAAGAACATAAGAAGATCAAAAGTTAGAATAAATAAAATATCAAATCTACAAAAGTTTAGTATTTGGTTCAGTTGAAAACCGAGCAAGACAACTGTATCGGTAGTTAATTACCAAATAAAAAATCATTTCGAAGTCAGCTATCAAATAGGAAATCTTGTTAGTAGAATACTGACGAACTAAGACGTTTCTAAGCCAAATTTGACCATCTAGTCACTATTGTCGAACCAAGCCGGTTATATTTGCCTATTTTCATGAGACTTCTTAGCTAGCCACTATATATTTTCACTCCTATAAATACCATATAATTTGAACAATAATAATAGACAAGTTAGATAGCAGAAATAATTGAACCAGACTATCGAACCAACTACACTGGAGCAATATTCTACTTTTCTTTGAGCTACGGATCATTGCATTTTGTACTCCTAATATTGTACTAAAGATATATAAGAAAAGTAATAATGGTGGACAACGGTTTTAGGCATATTTCAGTTGAACCGATATAAATCTGCATGTCCTTTAACTTTCTACAATTTACATTCTACATAATCAATCCATGATTCGATCTCCATATTAAATAAACTATAAGCATAATCAGTCACATTTAACACCCCTATTAGCAGTTCTCCCAACAATGGCTTTTGAAGGTATTTTTCCATATTTTGATCAAACGATTACTAAATTAAAATATGTAGAATTTGTTGAACAATCAAATTCAATCCTAGGATCACTAGAAAATGAAAACCAATGAGTCCCAACGACGAAATTGAGGGCAAAATCAAAGCCATGGGTTGTTAAATTGCCCCAATTAATCAAAAAATTCTATTGTAGGGAAACTAAAAAAGAATTCAAAAGCCTAGTTACATAAAGTTTGATAATAAATATGGTTTGAAAAGCTTGAGAGATCGATAATGGAATCATATTCGAATAACAGCACAAAGATGAAAGATAAAGGGAGAAAAGAAATATATAAAAGTGCGAAGTTAATCCTAACCTTATATTATAATGGTGGGAACATACCAGAGCTCATCTATCCCATTCAAGTGTTGGGTCACATCTCAACATGCCTTGTAGAAAATTACCTTGAAATGTAAAGGGTCAAAATGTTGCAGATGACGACATGTGCTAGATGCATTTAATGTTAAAAGTACCCTGGATTAGAGGATAGGCAAGTCTTCCCACGGGTTACATAGGAGCATACTTTGGGGTGGGAATATTTTATACATTTTTGCATATAGAATGAGTTAGACACATGACAGTCCATATCAATACTCTGACTTATGAACAAGACCATTCAAGGAATCCAATACACTAAATACGTAGTTTGGTTGCACTAACTAAATTCCAGACATGCCTGCCTATACATTGTAATCAAGTAAGTATAGTTCAACAAACAATGGAGTTCATTGAACATTACAAACCAGTCTAGACCTATGAAACAATAAATGAGCAGACAATTTTGCAGGAGATAGTCGGACACCATACTCGGTCCTCCTTACCTTGAGCATCCCTCATCCATCACATAGTTATCACCACATGCCTAGGTGTAAAGTGCGTCTTTTTCAAGTTGCACGCCACTTGCATATTCTTGCCAAGTAACAATTGCACAATGCTCCAAGATTGCTCATAACCGAACAAATCTTGCTTGACTCCTTAAACCACATGATTCCTATAAACACTTGACCTATTACTGGCTTCCTCCTTTCTAGACCCATAACTTACTCTTCCTTATAATGGCCATTAACTCAACTGTTACAACACTAAATAATCACAACCTAGCTATTAATCCTCCAGTAAATCACCATTAAAATATTTATCACTAATTATTATTCCATATTTAATCCTATCCTTTAAAAGCACCCATTACAGCCATTACAAGATCAACAGTCGATGATGCGTAGAATAAAATCGATAAAGGCATGTATTTACCTAATGATTCAGTTTTGCACTCGAAATATGAATCTTCCAAATGATAGTATCCATAAAATCATTAAAATTCGCATCAATTTTCTATGGAAAGGAAAAGATGAAAAAGTTCCATGGTTAATTATTTGTTCCACCAAATGCAAAGGAGGCACGGGATCAAGAAACATTTGGGACATGAGTGAAACATCTAGCATTGAACTAATTATGGAACATATTGAATTAGAAAGGAGCATATGATAACTGGATGTATAATAAGTATCCAAGGGATAAACTTTTTTAGGGGATAAACATAAACAATAATTTTCCAAGAATATTTACGTTGAAGAAAATTTTTATATTTAAATCTCTAAATGCACTTGAAATGAGAATTGTTAATGGTAAAAAAACTAGTCTTTACTATGATCCATGGATGCATGGTGGATATTTATTGACTAAATTGGGTGTTCAAACCTTATCTATCTTAAGGTGAGGAAAAATAAAAGTTAAAAGAATTATTTAAAATTATAAAATGAGAAAACCCTTCCTTCAGTTGAGATATATTGAAGTGTTGCTTTCATACCAGCCATCAGATTCTATTTGTTCTCATCTGCACCGTTCAGTATTCAAGCTTCTTTATTTTATTTTTTGTCTTGTGGGCTAAAGCCCAATAGAATAGAACTGTAATATTGTATATAAGCATTCTTTCGATCACTGTAAAAATCAATCAGTTCATAATAAAACTTCCTTTGCATATTTCTTTCATCTATCAAATTTTGCCAAAAAGAAAATATTTCTTCATCTCAAAATCTTTCATGGTATCAGAGCTTGAGTAAATTGCTTAACAACAAACTTTTAAGAAATCAAAGTATCATCAGAGGATAATCTCATCATTTGATCTTATCCTTTATCAGAAATTTGTTTCAATTCATCACTTAAAGGATTGATTCAGTTCAATCTTGTGCCTCGCCAGTTAATCTACAGGCTGCATTAAGATTTCATCACTGAATTGTGAAAGATAACAATCAACTCTTGAAATTAGATCAAGAAATCAAGAAAAGCAACACAAGAAACAGAAAAGTGCCATCCAAAAGAAATTCTATCAGAAAATTCATCATTTGAGAATTTCTTGGTTGCAACTTACCTGTTTTGCATTCCATTTTTTGAGTTCTTGAGAATTATTTCAGCTTGACTGCATCTTGTCTCTAGAAATCAGATTAGATCATCATGGCTGATGAAAGCAACACAGAGGCATCATCAACTGCTAATAGTACCCAACTTGCTAATTCTGTAGAGAATTTGATCAAGACTGCTGTCAGTCCCCAAAGTCAGTTAGTTACTGTTCATCTAAATGAAGATAATTATCTTCTTTGGAAGCTTCAAGTTGAAACAACAATACAAGGATATGGGCTTGAAAGCTATATTCAGGGAACAATTCAAATTCCTCCAATATGTATCACTGACAAAGAAAACAAGATAGTCAGCAATGAAGAGTTTATCAAATATCATAGACAAGATAAACTCATATGTTCTTGGTTGCTGTCCTCAATCAATGTAAATCTTTTATCACATGTTATTGGTTGCAAAACAGCCAATGAAATCTGTGTAACAATTGACAAAGTTTTCAATACTCAATCAGCGGCAAAAGTTATGTTTTACAAAAGGCAGTTACATAGCATCAAGAAAAACAGTCAAAATATGAGAGAATATCTCTCCAAAGTCAAGACTACATGTGATCTACTTGAAGTAGCAGGGCATAAGATCCGTGATTCAGAACAAATTATGACTATTCTAAATGGATTAAGTGATGAATATGAAGCTGTTGTTGCTGTGATTTCTTCTCAGAAAACTTTACCATCTGTAGATGATGTTCATTCTGTTTTACTTGCTCATGAGGCAAGAATTGATAATAAGAAAACTCAAGAAACTGATTTCAATGTCAATTATGCAGCAAATTATAAAGGCAAAGGTCAAAGCAGTAATAAATCTGATCAGACAATACAAAGAGGTGGTTATTCTAACAGATCTAGAGGAAGAGGAAGATGGAACAATAATAATAGACCAAAATGTCAGATTTGCGAAAAATTGGGACACACAGCAGCAAAGTGTTATTTCAGGTTGAATCTGAATTATGTACCAAGACAAAATTCCAACAGTCAAAGAAATCAAAGTCTCAGTGCAAATATGGCCCAAGTTCATAATGACTCAAGCAATCAATCAGACAATAAAAATTATCAACAATCAGAAATAGCAAAGCCAGAGCATATTCATGATGAAGACTGGTTTCCAGATTCTGGAGCTACCAATCATCTTACAAACAACTTGAGCAATTTAAATCTTGGTAACAGGGAGTATAAAGGTATGAATTCTATTCATGTAGGAAATGGTAAGTCTATTGCAATCACACACACAGGCAGTTCTTATATTATGGGAAAAAGGCAGTTATATTTGAATAACTTGCTTAGAGTACCATTGATTAGAAAAAATTTATTAAGTGTGTCACAATTTGCAAAAGACAACAATGTCTATTTTGAGTTCTACCCATATCACTGTTTGGTTAAGGATATCCTAACTAAAGACATTCTCTTGCAGGGTAATGAATATAAAGGGCTGTACAAGTTCACTGTGGCTAATTCAAGAAAATCAGAAATTAAAAGAAATTGGTGTAATAATTCTGAGTTGAAAGAGGAAGAAAATTGCAAGACATTTGATATATGGCATTATAAATTGGGTCATCCAAATGCTAAAATTGTAAAACATGTTCTGAGTAATAATAATATTTCTTTTAATGATTTTTCTTCACCATATATATGTACTTTTTGTCAAATGGGTAAGGCACACAAATTGCCTTTTTCAAATTCTGAAACTATTTACAGTAAGCCACTTGAACTAGTTGCAACTGATTTATGGGGGCCTGCACCTATTCACAGTGATTATGGATTTAAATATTATATTTCATTTATTGATGCTTTCTCTAGATATGTTTGGATATATTTTTTAAAATCTAAGGATGAAACATATAATGCAGTGTTACAATTCATTGCTCAGGCAGAAAATCAAACTAACTGCCGAGTAAAAGTGTTTTAATCTGATGGTGGAACAGAGTATATGCCTCTGAAGTATTATATTTAGAAGAAAGGGACCGTTCATAGAACAACTTGTCCCTATACTTCTGAGCAAAATGGAATTATTGAAAGAAAACATAGGCAAATTGTTGAGACAGGTCTCACATTATTAGCTCAATCAGCTATGCCTTTAAAAGTTTGGCCTGATGCTTTTGCTACAACTGTTTTCTTGCTTAATAGACTACCAATTAAGGTCTTAAATTTCAAAAGTCCTTTGGAAATAATGTTTAATATTAAGCCAGATTATCAAAGCTTGAAAGTTTTTGGATGTTTGTGTTACCCTTATCTTAGACCATATAATTCACACAAGTTGAATTTCAGGTCTGCCCCTTGTACCTTTTTAGGTTATGCCAGTAATAAAAAAGGGTATAAATGCTTAGACTGTAATGGCATAATTTTTATTTCTAGACATGTTGTATTCAATGAAAGAGTTTTTCCTTTTAAAACTTCTGAAATCAAAGCATCTAAGAAAATTTATAACCCAAAAGAATCTCTACATTCAATACCCACTTTACTTGAGGAAGTAATGCAATCTTCCAGAGAGACATGTGAAAATAATATCATCTCAGATTTGCAAAGGTCAGACTCACAACACATAGTGTCCAGTTGTGGACCAGGTCATGAGAGTACTGTTGAACCAGTTTCACCTGTTCAAAATTCTCAACAAATATTTAGTGTGCAATCCACTTCTCAACAAACATCTGAGGATACACTGTTACACAATGAGCAACTGGAACAAGGTGGTAGTAATCAGCAACAACAGACTACAAGAACAGGTCATCATATGATTACAAGGTCTAAGAGTGGTATTTTCAAACCCAAAATATACAATACAATTTTGGACACTGAAGAACCAAGTTCTTATTATCAAGCCTTGGAAAATGAAAACTGGAAATCAGCCATGTCAGATGAATACAATGCTCTTATGAGGAACAAGACATGGAGTCTGGTTCCATTACCCAGAAATAAAAATATTGTTGGGTGCAAATGGATTTTTAAATTAAAGAAAAATGTTGATGGTACAATTTCTAAATACAAGGCAAGGTTAGTAGCTAAGGGTTTTTCACAACAGAGTGGTTTTGATTTTAATGAAACTTTTTCACCTATTGTAAAACCCACTACAGTAAGAACAGTCATTACAATTGCCTTGTATAGAAATTGGAACATCAAACAAATAGATGTGAATAATGCCTTTCTAAATGGTGTTTTGCAGGAAGAAGTATACATGGAGCAGCCACATGGATTTGTACATAAAGGAAAAGAGAATCTTGTGTGCAAATTGAACAAGGCTATTTATGGTTTGAAACAGGCTCCTAGAGTGTGGTTTGAGAAGCTCAAGACAACTCTTATTGAGCTTGGCTACAGTCCCACAAAATCTGACAACTCTTTATTTACAAAATTCAATAAAAATATAATAGTTTATGTACTTATATATGTTGATGATTTTATTATTACAGGAAATAATGCTGAGGAAATCAATAGTCTCATAAAGCAGCTTAATCAGAAATTCAGTGTTAAAGAGCTTGGTGATTTAAACTATTTCCTTGGCATTGAAGTTAAAAGGTTGTCAGATTCATCAATTCACTTGAGTCAAAAGAAATACATTCAAGAAATTCTGAATAAAGCCAAGATGAGTCAAGCTAATGCTATTTCAACTCCTATGATCAGTAATTTACATATGTCAAAATTTAAAGGTGATGCAATACTCAATGAAAAGCAGTATAGAAGCATTGTTGGTGCTCTTCAATATGCAACAATAATAAGACCAGACATTGCTTACAGTGTTAATAAGGTCAGCCAATTTATGCAAAAACCAACAGATGAACACTGGAAAATGGTGAGAAGAATCTTAAGATATCTCAAAGGGACTGCAGATTATGGCTTAACACTTCAGTCAAGCAAGTACTTCAATATTACAGGGTATGCAGATGCTGATTGGGCTAGTGATCCAGATGACAGAAGATCAACAACTGGTTATTGTATTTTCCTAGGCAATAATCCTATATCTTGGTGTTCAAAAAAACAACCTACTGTGTCTAGATCAAGTACGGAAGCAGAGTATAGAAGTGTAGCTAATGCTACAGCTGAAGTGATGTGGATACAGTCACTACTTGATGAATTACAGATCAAGTTAGACAGCAAAACAACAATATGGTGTGACAACTTAAGTACTGTTCAACTTACTGCCAATCTAGTTTTACATTCTAGAACGAAGCACATGGAACTTGACTTGTATTTTGTTCATGAACAAGTTGCTCAAGGAAAATTAAATATAAATCACATACCTTCATCTTACCAAGTTGCAGACATCCTAACTAAGGCACTGTCTAAAGCCAACTTTGTGCGGCTCAGGGATAAACTGAAGGTTAGCAACTCACAAAGTTTTCATCAGTATCCCAATGTCAAAGCAATCTCAGTGAAATCCTCAATAGAAATTATTTCAAGACAAATTCAGCAACTTCGAATCTTAATGAACCACAAGGTTTCAAGATCTCAAACTTCAAACAACATGCAGTTGAGAGAAATCAGACGCAAAAGCTTCAAATGAGATCTCCAACATCAAACAACATGCTGTCAAGAGAAATCAAGCTAAAAGCTTCCAAATAACTTGCTGTTAAAAGAGATTCGACTCAAATCAAATCTTAACAGGACTTTGGAGACACAAGATCTCAAACTTCAAACAACATGTTGTTTAGAAGAATCATGCTCTGATAAGGGTCGGATGAAGCTATTTTCAGATTTCATGGAACCGGTTGAAGCAATTTTTTGATTTATTGGTGAAAGCGATCGAGATTTAGTGCATTTTTTCTTTCAACCCTAACTGAAGTAGGGTTTGCGAGGGCTTATAAAATGAGAAAACCCTTCCTTCGGTTGAGATATATTGAAGTGTTGCTTTCATACCAGCCATCAGATTCTATTTGTTCTCATCTGCATCGTTCAGTATTCAAGCTTCTTTATTTTATTTTATGCCTTGTGGGCTAAAGCCCAATAGAATAGAACTGTAACATTGTATATAAGCATTCTTTCGATCACTGTAAAAATCAATCAGTTCATAATAAAACTTTGCATATTTCTTTCATCTATCAAATTTTGCCAAAAAGAAAATATTTCTTCATCTCAAAATCTTTCAAAAATGGACAATGAAACCCTAAAAGATTAGAAATTTGGCTATCACCATTGAAATTTATAACATCAATGATAAGGATTGTTGTTACTACAAAGATTCAAACAATGGTTACTTTTTTTATACAGCTTTGAAAAAACCAGGAAGCATCAAATTGAAACTAGTTGGGAAATGATCTTATGGGATAAAATCAATAGATATAAATCCTTTGCATACATGTTGTAAATCATTGGTAATTTGCTAGCAGGGCATGTTCAAGTGGAAAATGTGAGTGTTTATGTGAAAAAGAAGAGGAAAACATTAATCATTTTTTTTGAATGTGAGTTTAATTCAAAATTTTGGCAGTGGTGTAGATTTAGACTATAAAACTCTTTCAACAACACCGCGATTACATAACGAAATCAATTGCTTGTCGACAAATATTCTAGTATAGAAAGGTTAAGCGATCGGACTAGGGTAGTTTTCACCACATGTATGTATGTGTGTGTATCACTCATTTTGCCAATTTTAGGACTAACTACAATTTTGTTGCAAAGATAATTGATTTCATCAACTAATGACACCTTCAGTCCAAAGCCTTTGCCTTTCCTAAGATCGTCGAGCTAAAGCATTAGGTCAAGGGGGACTATTGTGTGAATCGCACACATCGTTGGATAAAGGAGGTGAAATGCTAGGATTTGTGAAGTTACCTAATAAAATCGAAGAAAGATGCCCAGAATTGGTCAAGTGGGTATGTAGATAATAACTTAAGTGAAAAGAAGATTGAGAGCTTCTTTATTTCAGGTGCATAAAAGAGAAAGTGAAAGATAGGGAAACTTCGACGTTTTTATAACCTAGTAAAATGGTTCGATAATAGACACAAAAACCACTAGACCAACCATATGGTTGAACTAGTGAAGGACTGATCAGAATACTAGAGAAATTTAGCAATGTAGCAAGAGAGTAAAATTATGGAATGATATTCATGTTATGGAGTAAAAGCTTTACCCGGTATCATAAAAACAAGAGCATTTGGGAATGACTAAGGAACTTTCCAGTCAAAAAGAGCCAAAATCTACTACAACTGGTCTACTCGAGTTACACCAGGATGAGCCGAATCATAGATAAAATCACTCACTAACAGGCATGATGACTATGGTGCAAAACATAGCACACTTTGTTTTCCTGAAAGTATGCTTTGGCGGGCAAGTATTGTGGGCATTTTCACTACAAGACAATGAATATGAAAAGGTGCTAAAGCATACCAGATGGTTGGAAAATGCATAATTGTAGCACCATCACTTGGTTAAAAGGAAAGGATGAGAAGTCAAGAATATCGAAAGATAGATTAAGGAAAATAAAAAAGAAAAGATAAAATCTATAAAATTTAAGTACTTAATTGTGCGAAAAACTAATCAAGACAGTTGGATTGGTAGTTAACCACCGAACTAGGAAACCGTGTTCGGTAGTCAGCTACTGAATAGGAAATCATGTTCAGTAAAGTACAACTATATAAGATGTTGCTAATCCAACTTTTACCATCGAACCATTGTTTGCACAAAAATTGACACAAACACCCAATAGAAGTTTTGAAGAGAAATAAATAAAGAATATAAAATGAAATTAGAGGAAATACGTAATTAAATAGCAGGAAATCAAAGCAACATCGCAAACACAATGATTTATAGTGGTTTAGCATTGTTTACTTACGTCCATTTTGAATAGATAGCTTTATTAATCACTTTGTAAACTGAGTACAATAGGATCAAACAAAAATACTTAGTTACAATATGTACAAGCAATCGACTGTGTAGAAGTCCCAAAATGAATAACCAAGCCTGTATTTATAGAGAAAGGGGGCGAAATTCTCCTTGAAAATTTGACAGAAGGATCTCCAAAACCATATTGACCCATCAGAGGGATCGCATGGCCCAAATCCCAAGGAATAGGGATCAATGCCGATCCCTATTTTGGAGGAATTTGGGAGTGTGATCCATATGGGAGTTTTACCATGTTGTAATATGCTTAGCCTCCAATTTTCATGTCAATTGGATTAGTAGAACTTGAGTTATTGCTTGATCTTTGCTGCAATGTGAGTTGTTTCTTGATTCTAGCCAATCCCTATTAAGGAAAGAGGGTCGATTCCTCTTGTTTCATCCTTTTGAGGTGAGCACCTTAGTATAGGCTCCTTAGCGTCTCCACGTCTTGCTCATAAAATTTCATATGCCTTAGACTTATGGATTTTAACATATTGATTGTTTCCCATCGACTTGCACTTGTTTGGCTGAAATATGCTGATCCCTATGATTACGAGGGATTATAGCTAATCCCTTTCCTACGTTAAACTATATTCCATACTTTGAACATTTTGCATTGTATATCTCTCAATTCTGTTCGATCACAGCTTCATAGTCATCTATACTTGATCTTTTGATTCCACAATCATCGCTTTAGGCTTATTGGCCTTGATGATAGTCAAATCTGACTTGTCCAATCATTTCAGATATAGCCAGGTTAAAATGCTGGATAACACTTGCCCCTCAAAGTATATCTTGTGTTGAAAATTACATGCTTTGAATCGAAGCAAGTTAGAGTCATTAATAAGAAATCCATTCAGTATTCTGAATAGTCGCTGTCCTTCTGTCGAACTACTTTCCCAAAGTGTCATATCTCTCTTTGATCATCACGACGCTCGGTCGATTTCCAATAGCATAAATTCGGGATTATATTTCGTCAACTTATACAATGGCCAGTTCTATAAGACTAGTAAGCTTTGGCTATCTGATCTAGTCCTGACCTTGAAAGCTTCAGGTTTGAATTCAATTTCGGTCAATTTTAAAAATTGAACTTTTAGACTATACACATGCACGTTCAGATACACATTCTTGTTGTTGGCTTACGGACACGTTATACGCTCAAGGGTCATCGCCAATTTTAATTGGACTAGATACAATTTCATTGAATTTATATATATGTACTTTATATAATTTTCATGTACATGTTTGCATGCACATAGGGTTTGCAATCGAACCCACCTCTCTTTCTTCTCTTTTTCTTTTTTTATGCTCATAGGGATCGACATTCTTCTAGGAGATCCCCCTTTCTCTTTTTTTCATGCACAAAGGGTCGTTCCTTTCCCTTTTCTTTTTTGTTTTAATAGGGATCGGAAAATTTTCTTTTATGTTTATGGGTATCAAATGGATCCCCAAGTCAAGGGATCCTACCCGATCCCTCCTTATGTTAGGAACCCGATCCTTTTGGCTTCATGGAGAATGGAAAGACGGGACGAACCTCGTCCCCCATATATAAGCTAACACCTTTCTTCCTCAACCTTATACTTATTCTCTTTTCCTCTAGTTACTTTTACTTTCTTCATGACTGAACCCTCCTCCCATTTTCTTAGGCCGAACCTTTAATACTTTCATCAACCCGATCCTATTCCTCCATTTCAAACGTCTCCTCCATCCTTAGATTCGCCATCTTCTCTTGCTCAAGACCACCACTCCATCTTCAAAGTGAAGCGAAGTGGAAAATCTTCTCTCAAGTAACTCTCTTTCTTTAAACTTAGGTAGGTTTTCTTGCCTTTAGCCTTTAATTTGTGACGAGATATTGGGTTCGATCACATTGGTGGATGGGTTAGATTTTGATGGGTATGGAGTCGCAACTTTGTAGTTAAATGGTGAGGTGATGGTCGAAGTTGTTTGAGGAAGACGTGACATATGGATTAAGCGAGGGATCGGTTGGAACATAGGTGAAGGAGAGGGATCAAAGTGAATGTTCGAGGGAAGTAAGAGAATGTTGAAGGAAAGGGATTGGTATTAGAGTTTGAGGATGAAGGGTTCGGTTGCATTGCTGAGTGGAGAGATTTGTGGATCACTTAGGAATGGATTATTTTCTTTATGAGAGGGATCAGTTGTGGGTTTAGGAGAATCGTAAAAGCCGCTATGTGGAGGGATCCGCCATGGGCTTTTCGAGAAGGATCATTTATTTGTGTATGAGGATGGATCGGTCGTGATAAGAGAAAATGATTGGCACAAATAGGAGTCTGTTAATTTTTTAAGAGACTATGGGTACTTAGCCGATTCTAAGCTTTGAACTAAACTTGAAAACTAATCCATATTCACTTGCATGAACAATTAGAACCAATTCCATCTCAATGAACTTGAAAATATGACGATAACAAACAACACGACTTGTATACCCACTATCGAACTCAAGTTTGAATGACCAAACTCTTCGGACTTAGAATATGAACCAAAACTTAACATATGTGGACTTTAATAATAGACTTCACACTTCGACATGTCGATGGTCGATCCCAAAGCTCACACAACCAATCAATATAAATGCCAATTGAGGTCAGCGATGATGGTCACTCTAGTTGGAACCCAAAGTCTCGTCAGTTACTTTTGTTTTGATTTTGAACTGTTTACCTCTGCAATGCACTACGCTAGTTTACAATTAGCATGGGAGGACCCGTAAAATTAGATAATCTTGATTATCTACCGTGTTTAGTTGATATAGGCTCCAATCTTTTAAAGCTTTTAGCTGCAATGCCTTCGGGACAACCTTCACAACTTAGCAATCCTGGAGCTGAGTCTAGTTTTGCAACTATTTTCAATAGACTTTCCAGTGATCGTCAAATTTTGCAACCGGAGGTTTCTGGCCCGTTGGTCGACCTTTTCTTTAATGTTCCTGTCCTTTCAGCGGAAGATATAAGTCTTGCCCCCGACGCTGTAGAAGGTACTGTATTTCAAGGTCACCCGACAGATTCCCAAGCCTCCAGAATTGGCAAGGCCGCTCTTCACAGACTATGCTCCAAATATGGGATTCCTTTTGGAGATATTCTAGTCCCTTCAGTGAATGACAAGGCTCATTTTTCCTCAAAGGGATATATGACATGCAACGAATTCATGTGCTAGGCTGGATGCGTGTCGCCTTACAATTACTTCATCCAAGAAATGCTAAATTATTTAGGAATAGCTCCTGCTCAGCTGCATCCAAGCAGCTATGCTTTTCTTCATGGCACTTTCTTGCTATTTATGGATATTTTGTTCTGCCTGCTATCTCCTTAGGACATTGGGTTTATTTACAATTTCAAATGACAGATAGGAAGCCTTTCTTACACTTTCCTCAGGCTTTCGCTCAACTGTCAAGCTCTAACTGGTACTTGGAACAAGCTCAACATCTTTAAACATGATTAATTTTACATTCGTTGTCTGCCTGGCTTCACAAGGCGATGGTTGGAAGGACGTAAGTGTTGTCTTCACTTCATTCTCAAATTATTTAGCGCAAGTCATATCTTGAACTAACTAATACTCTGAAAATGTTTAGACACCCATCTACGTCAGAAGATGATAGTTTCTTAAGGGCAGTTCCTGCAATCCATGCCACCCCAGTTGAGGATAGGGACATCAGGTCCCTCGTGACTGATGAATGGTTATCTCCTTATGGGATGTTAAAAGAAGGTCGCAGCATTGTGGTTCCAAGAAGCACTGTACTACAAAGGAATGCTACAGAACAAGAAGGCAGTACTAATGGCCTTGTTGTGCCCCTAGTGGACGAGGCTTAGGAAGACACCGATAAGAGTGAAATTAGATGTGTCGAAACCAACAAGCCTGGCCATGCTCACGCAGGTCAGAGCAATGTGCTTGTGGTCGAACCATCACAAGGTGTACAATCTCACATGCTAACAAGGAGAGGAAATAAGCTCGCATATAAACTTTGTGGGAGAAAAACCACTAAAGAGCCCGATTTTATGATCACCTCCATTGAAGAAGAGTCTTCCTCTCAACATTTAGAAAGCTCAATAGAAGGGTTCTCCAATCTCCCGATCCCTGATGATATCATGACTCATGACTTCCCCAACATGAATACTAGGGGGCTTAATTCTCTCACTAGGAGTGGGGACGACATTCCTCCCACTAGCAAAGGGGAGAACACTTCTATGAGGAAGGCTGCATCAACTATTCCATCAGGGGGAAACTATGGCACTCACAATTACGTGCACTTCACTGCACAATTTTCGTCAATCTTTTGTTCGATGGCCACTTACACTCTTGTTTAGTTCGCAGGTTCAATGTCTCAATCCCATGATTTTGATCGCTTGAGGAGCTCGTTAACACTGTATGGATCCAATCGTGGTCTAGATTCGGGTAGGTGTGGAGGGAGAGATGACAGTCGAGAAAGAAGTCGTTGTTCTTCATCTTCTAAACATAAGTACCAATCTCAATCTTCTCATTAAGAATTTCATCCCAATCTTCCTATACATAGCGGGGATCAGACTTCTTTCCATGCTTCTCATATTGTTGTGCTGCCCTAGCAGTATTCTGGCTCTAGATAGTCCAATGATCATAGGTTGAGCAAACCCAATTGTTACTTCTGATCAAGCTTTTCCTACTGCAGCTCCTAAGGCTTCCACAGTAGAAAAATTAGCCGAACCTAAGGTCAATTTTTCAAAAAATTTCTACGATGGACTTAGGTTCCTTCCTTTCATTCATACAATTCCAGGGAGTGCTAAAGCGAGTTCCCTTGCATGCATCAATGGCATTTTTGTGCAGCATGAAGCATTCCAACATTTGAACAAAAAAATCTCCGAGGTATCTATCGAAGACAATATGAAATCGCTCGTCTCAAGCTAGAGGCGATCCATGATAAAGGCGTAATCAAACATCAAGATAATGAGATCTCGGAGCTTATAGCAAAGCTAATCGCAGTAGAAAAAAAAACTAAAGAAACATCCGAGGCAATTAGTCGTTTGGAGACAACTCACAAAAAGGAGACGGATGCTACCCTCAACCATAGCACTATGCTTGCCTTGGAAGAAGGTACACTGCAAAAAGAGAAAAATATTCTAGCCCATCACACTGAGGAACTCAAAGAACTCAAAAATGAGAAGGAAGAAAAAATCTAAGCTCAGGAGGAGTCCCAAAGATATTGTGAAGATGCTGCTGAAGCCCAGGGACTGAAAATTATACTCAATGATAAACATGCCCAAATTGAAGTCCTTAAGGAAGAGGCAAGACAAGCGGGCTTTGATGAGGTTAGAGAGCAAATCAAGGCCTAGTTCGAAGAAGCCAAAGAAGCAAGTCAAAATGAGAATAAGGATATATTTGATTCTTTAATCGATGAATATAATGCTAAAATCCTAATCCATCACGACCTGAGTTTTCTTAGAGAGCGCTAGCTTGAATCGCTCGCTGAGGCTTAGGAATATATTTTTGAAATGAAGAAGAAAGCCCTCGGTGAAGCTGATTCAAATGAAGAAAAACTGGTACGGGAGATTCTTTGTAGGGATGAACATTTAGACCTTACGCTGCAAGGCTCTGATACTTTGATATTTTAGCACCCTTCGACAAAGGAAAAAACATTGCTGAGTCCTCAAAGTCGGATCGCAAATGTTCTCCTTCACTTTAAATAGTCGAAGCGTCAGTTTTACTTGGCCCGGGACAGGATTTAAGCTATGAGCTGGACAGACTTGGCTATCAATCAAAGGTGTTAACTCCTATTCTAGAGGGGAGTACTCCGGTGACAACTAAAAGGCAGCCGGTATAGGGATACCGCTTTATTCTCCGTTATTCGAGAGATTTCATTCCTTATGCCCAAAAGTCATGGGCTTATTTTCTTGTTTCCACAATTCTGCATGTCTTTCGAGTCCCAGTCAAACTCCAGGAAATGGTGCTACTGTAAAGCAACAATCAACATGTACTGAAATTCCGATGGCCACCAACATTCCTAGGTTCGATGCCTAAGTTATTGGAGAACTTGATGATGAAAAAGCTGACAACCAGCCACTAGCAGATGAATCAGATGATGTTGTGATTATTAGCATCTTCGAACATACCAATAAGCTCAGCCTAAAGGAGCGCATTGAGAGGGAGGAGTTATTGAAGAAAAAAGATCAGGCTGAACCCGTTGATGTGGATATTGATGATTCAAATCTTTTCCCACTTGTAACGACCCGCCGCCTTGACCGCCTCTAGTCGGTAATTAAACCAACTAGAAACGTTCAAAATGACGGATTGTTATTTAGTTTATAACATTTAAACAGAATCAGCTACAGAATCACAGAATAGTAATCATATTTTATAAACAACTTTTCTTTTATATACAAATATCAGAGTTAATACAATAAGTTACATTTTATACAGCGGAAACAAATTTTATTAAGTACAAGAAAAATAATTTTCTGAAAAGCTTTAGTTGTGCTTTCCCCTCTCTCTCTAACTTCGCTGCGCGCAAAACTCCAAGCTGTAAAAATACTCGGTCTGACCCGAGCGTTAATTGCAAAACACAAAAACACTCGAGTCAGGATTAATCTTTATTCAAGTAAATAAATTTGAAATGAACTGAATAATATGGTTACAGATATGGTAAAACAGATAAATCAATTTAAAATCTATTACGGATTTTTCACATTAACAATTTCAAATTTTTAAGTTCTGACAAACACACGTGTGCACTGCCTCGCCAACACGTGTGCGAGTGTAATCACAAAGACCACAAAGATACAATAACAAGCCCGAACAGAAACAACACAGCAGGTCAAGGCAGCGAGCACAAGTACAGGCCGAAATGCACAACAGTTTCAGCAGCCCCAAATGCAACAGGGCATACAACTACAAGTATGGACAGTGCACAGATCAATAGTGCACAGGGGCAGCAGTGGCAAGACACAACTACAGTGGACAGGTATACAACAACAAGCATGAAGTATGCAAGCTCAGCAACAACTACCAGTTCCATATAACAAGCTACAATTGAAGATGAAACTGAAGACCAACTGGCTACAAATTATAAGTAAGACCAACAACAAGTTGGACTGCAACAGTCAATATGCAGACCAAAGGCACAATGCCACAGCAACTAGGAGAAAACAGAAGTGAAGACAAGTGAAACAATGATCAAGCTTCAGGATGAACAATTGCAGACAAGAGTATACATTGGAATGAAGTAGTGCAAGCATAGGTGAATGTGTCAACATATCACGTACATAACAATGCAATACCAAACTTCACAAGCAATGACTAGTGCGATGACCAAGCACTGCATTAAACATGAAACAAGACCACAACTAGGCAAACATCACATAGGATTTACAACAACTAAAAAACCAAGATGAATAAGACAGCAAGTCAGTGACATGCCCATCAACCAGACAGAGTTAACAACAGGGAATACACAAATTGACACAGCAAAATGATCAAGATTTGTTCCAATGTTCACAGAGACAACCCATAAGATTTGTTTTGTTTATTTTCTAAATTCACAGAGACAATACAGAACTTTCATATTAAATAGAACTTTAAACTTTGACAAATGTTCATAGCCACATTTTGTTAAACCTTAAATCTTCACACTGAAAGAAATAAACTCACAGCAGCTTGCTCAACTAAATATATTCATGTATCTACCAGTATGAAATTGTGTTTTCATGCAAACACACTTGTTTCTAGAGTAAAACAGGCAAATAATTTCTACTTAAGTTTATTTAATATAAAATGTTACTCACATACAACATATTTTGTTTAAGGATTAAAAACTAAAAAAAAACACTTAGGTGGATAGTTTGAATTTTTAAATCAAGTTTAGAACCTGTAACTATAAAGATAGAGGCAAAATAAATCAAGGCAGTGCATCAAAATGACCAAGCTACACATGAATAATGCACAATTCAAACAACAGGCAAATAAAGGTCACAAATGCAAGTGCAGTTGCAGTGTGCCACCTGAGAATATACACAAGTGCAGATCAAATGCAATTATACAACATTGGCCAAACTTATGTATGCAACAGATAAGGATGCAGACACCAAATGACCAAATGAATCAACTGCAATGCAACATATATCAGGATGCAAACAACAATGGAAATGAAGACTAGAACAACCAAGAGAACAGTGACCAGACCCAAGTGCAACAGCATGGGGTACAACTACAAGTGCAACAGCATGGATGCAACTTGACATGCAAACTGCCACAAACCAAAGTGCATGAACACAGTAGACTACTGTTACAAAAAAAACTCAAGTGAAGCAAGTAATGCAACAGTAGCAAGTATATATGAATACAACTACAATGCAGACCAAATGCAACACCAATACAACAACAGTACCAAAAGACTCAAGTGCAAAATAATAAATGGTCTAATGGTTACCAGGCATGGGACAAACATGCAAGTTTAAATTCATAATGCAATTGTTTGCAAACAGTTTTCAAACAAGATATTTAGTAGCATCTGTACTTATCAATTTAATAACAAAATAAATATAGCATCTGTTCTTATCAATTTTTAAAACAAACACCAATAGCACATGTTCCTATCAATTTTAAAACAAACACAAATAGCACATGTTCCTATCAATTTTAAAACAAACACAAATAGTCAGGTAGCATTTGTTCTAATCAATTTAAAAATTAAGACTGGGCAGCATCTGTTCTTACAAATTTAAATTTTAAAAGAAATCAAAAAAACATTTGCTCCTAACAGTTCAAAAACTAAATCAAATGGGTAGAATCTGTTCTTATAGTTTAAAATAATTACTAGCATCTGTTTCTACCAATTTAAAATCCAAGTAAATCGAGCAAATAACAGCAACTAGCACAAAAATTCAACATGCAGTCACAAATCTGAGCATATCAGTTTTAAAAATTAAATTAGCCGAGCCAAAGATAATCAAATCGCCCCAAAAACATAGCATGCAACCAAGGAATTCACTTCAAACAAATTCAAAAACTTGCATGAAGATTATCGTGAGCTTAGAAAACTCACATGCATTTCAAAACAGAGGGACAGTCAACATAAACAAGCATGCAAACACATTATCACTTAACAAAAACAATTTCAGGTACCAAAACATCACAACATATTATAGGCTTAAGTGATTGATTCACGGATAAACAAAGAAGAAGGTTTGGGTTCAGAGGTTTCCATATAAATATTCATTAACAAAGCAAGATCCAACACATGCAGCAACACAAAGCAAGTCAAGATTTAATAGCCTCTATTCTCATCAGATTCTTAAAATGATAGCATCTGTTCTCAACAGTAAAAAAAAAATTTAAATTTATAGCATCTGTTCAAATCAGTTTTTAAGAAAAACAAATTTTCAAAACAATAATCTGAAATCAAACATTTGGAAGCACCTGTTCTCATCAGGTTATTCATAGCATTTGTTTTTATCAGTTTAAATTAAAATTTAAATAGTGTCTGTTCTTACCAATTTAAAACAAATATCAAATAGCATTTATTCTTATTAGTTTAAAATCAAAAATTGAGTAGAATCTGATCTTAACAGTTCAAAAACACAACATCAGAGCAAGTGATAACGAATAGCAACCAACAATCCAACATGCAGTGAGTTATCTGTTCTTATTAGTTTAAAATTCAAATTTAACCGAGCAACTAAAAGCTAATAATCACCAAATCATAGCATGCAACCAACATTCAATCCAAACAAATTTAAACACCTGAATTAAAAATTAATCGTGAGCAGAAAACTCACCATAACAAAGTCGAAGCAGCCGAAGGGAAATAAGCCAAGTTGAACGAAGGTCGAAGCCCAGATTAGATCGCAAACCCTTGTTTTGAATCGCAAGAAGCAAAACCCTAGATTAGATTGCTAGCCCTAATTTACAAAGAGGAACGGCTGCCATCATTTTTATTTTCTTTTTCTTTCGTGATTTTGCTTAGGGTTTGTGAAAATGGATAATGGAGGAAACGGGTCGAATTGAGGTAAAAAGGAAACGGCATTCAAAGGTAAATGGACCGAGATTCACAATTTCAAAGCCCAACAACACTTAACCAAATTTTATTATATATTTTTTTTCATTTTGAATTTCAATAAATTTTGTTATTTCTTTGCTTTGTTTTGTTGAATTATGTTGTTATAACTTTTCCAATGTAGTCACTTCATATTTTACGAAGTTTACAAATATGTTGTTTTAAATTTTAACTATGTATATTTACTTATCTATTTTGTATTGAATAAAATTTTATTCCTTTTTATTTTAAAGAAAAGAAAAATGTTATTTAAAACTAACCATCCATTTATAAATTTACATAAATAAAAATTCTTGTATCCAAATTATTTTCTTAAGTCATTAGTTTGAATTAAAAATACAAATTCAATATTCAATTTCAACTCCAAAGTCAAATATAAATTTTATTCAACTTTTTCTAGATTAAATTCTCAAATTTGATCGCAAAATTCATTGTTATATTGGAAATTCAGTTTAAATTATCATTCAAATATTCAAAATTAATTAAATATTCACAATTTAAATTGTTCAAAATTTAGGATCGTTACAATCTCCCCTCCTTAAAAGAATTTCGTCCCGAAATTACAAGTAAGGAAAAATGATTGTTAAAATTTCACCGATATTTATATTTTACTCAATTTTATCAAGTTCAACACTTATTAAAGATGAATGAATATAGGATTCATTCTATTTGTTTTATCTCGCTAGCTTTGCTAATTAACTCTTTTGTTTATTATTTTCTACAATCAAGACACAAAAAAAATCTTTACTAAAATTTTCAACTTACAAAACCCAAATTTTAAATTTGAAACACTACATTTAAGAAATTTTACATATTATAACTTTTCCAAAGCTGTGGATTTTTCAAAACATTTCAAAAATCCTCTTCCTTAATTCATTAGGTTGGAATTTACATCACTTTAATTTCAGATAATTGATTTGCTATTTAAAGTTTGAAAATACTTGCTAACTCGAAATTTAACAAGTCTACTGTCGTTCTTAAAGACATTAGGCATACGCTGGCCAGGCGCAAGTCTAACAATCTCCAAGTACTAAATATACTTGCTTCAATTCCCAGTGAAAATACTTTAAAAATTCTTTTAAAAATGGATATGGAAAGCACATTCCCCCATGGATCACAGTTTACTCGGCGGTTCCGCTACTATCCCAGTAGAGTCGCTTGTAACTGTGGATATCTCATCCCTTGAATTTCGCCATGGTTGTTGCCAAAGATCGCGGTTCACACGGCGGTTACGCTACTATCCCAGTAGAATCGCTCGTGACCGTAGGCATCTCGCCCCTCGAATTACGCTTTGGTTTGTAGATTGCAGTTTACACGGCGGTTACGCCACTATCCCAGTGGAATCGCTTGTAACTGTAGGCATCACGCCCCTCAAATTACGCTACCACCCGAGTGTAACTAGATCGCGGTATACTCGGCGGTTACGCCACTATCCCAGTGGAATCGCTTGTAACCATAGGCCTCTCGCCCCTCGAATTACGCTAGCACACTATACCGGTCCAAAAGGACATTCCAACTAATGGAAATACAAAAGGTCATCCAACTAATGGAAATATAAATGGTCATCCAACTAATGGAAATATAAATGGTCATCCAACTAATGGAAATACTACGTAGCTACGATTTTTAAATGGATACTCATCTCGAGTTCCATCACCATCACACAGTCACACAGTATAAATGGAAGGTACCTTTCCATATCCTCAATTTGGAAAACATAATATTATACATACATATATAATATTTCATTTCACATTTAGTACATATCATACTCATGTACTTACATAAGTTTTCCATAACAATTACTTTTCCAAACGAATTGGTTTTCGAATTAATCGTATTCACACATATACGTTATGAAAACCACAATATTTCATACCCATAACAAATAGAGGATTCACAAATTTTTCCATTTCATTATCCATTTAAAATTTTCCTCTAAGCCGATTTGGAATTTTAAGGTTATCTCAAACCTAATTCACATTCATAATCCAATTTATTATCGACTTCACACTCGATTTGGATTTCACGTTACATCGTCAATCCTCAACACATAATTGATGTCTATCGATATATAACCTCTGAGCTCGTACGTCTCAGAGAAGGGTGTTAAGCTAAGAGAATAAATTCTCCGCCACCAACAGATATATATTTAATAGAGATCAATTGATATGTCGTCAATTCACGACGTTAGACATACAATCCAAATCATCCATTTAAAATTCAAAGTTCAACTTAAATTGTTTTTGGGCGTCAAAGTTAAACTCAATTTAACTCAAAATTCAATCACTTTGAAAATTTCCAAATTGAACTAATTGTTCAAATTTCCCAAAAATAATATCTTTACAAGATATAAAATTTTTCACACTTAACCATTTGAAACAAATTCAAATCATTTTGCACCTTTTAATCTTTGAAAACAAATTTCAAAGCAATTTCCTTAAATGGAAACATTTCCAAATATTTATCCATTTTAAACTTCAAATGGTTCACTTAAATTAATCAAATAAATCCTTACCGATTTATTTTAAACTTACGTTCCAAATCCGTAAATTTATTTCCACATTTCAAAAATAAATCAATATTTATTTTTAACAAATTCCCCTTTCTTTTATAAATTCCATAGTGAATTTACATTTCCAAAGTATCTATGAATATACGATTTTCAAATCGATTTCACAAATTCATTTTCAATTTATCTTCAAAAGATAAAATTTCAAACATTCACTTCTCACTTTATCTTTAAAAGATAAAGTTTCAAACTTTTCATTTCATATTGGAAAATATTTTCATACTTATTCAATAATAAGTAATTCACAAATCCATTTATTTTCAACACTTTGAAAATATTCGATATACTTAAACCAAAATCAAGTATATATTTCATTCTTAAAAGAAATCATTCTTTAAACACATTTATTTGAGTCAAAACGAATGTTGCGTAAAACATCGTTACGACGACTCAAAACCACTAGTATAAGGATTCAAATTTAAAAATAGATATGTAAATCCCAATACTAAACAAAATCATTTCCCTTTTGAAATTATTTACTATAACAACAAATGTTATAATCTACCATTTCCATTTTCCACTCGAAAACGTCTATTTCAACAACAAGTGTTGAAATCTATGCTTTCGATTCTTAACACATTTCAAAATGAATTATCTTCATTTACATAATGTTTCTTCCCAAAAACATTCCCATTTAAGTTTTCAACTTCAACTTAATTCATGGTTTGAATTCCACATACACTTCAAAAATATTGGTTTTAAACCGATTTCTAATTCCCAATACTAAGTTTTCCACCCAACTTAATTCCATGCCCGTTCAAATTCAAATGCATCATTGAATCTATTTAAATCTATTTCGAATTTTCATTAGATTCATATCTCTTTTGATATTTTATTCACCGTTCAAAAACCATAGATATAATTCCTTTAATAAGTTACAACAATTTACTTATCAAAATAAGTCGTTTGCGGATTTTACAAACATCTCTAGAAATTCCATTTCTATTTATAAAACTTCGTTTTATAATCTCCTTTCTTAATTTGATTCAATTCAATTCATATAACTCAGTTATATACCAAAAGTTCATATTATAAGTTAAATACTTATAATCCATTTATTCACTAAATCGTTCTTCACAACATTCGAAATCAATTTCAAAAGAATTCAGAATCAAATTCTCAAGTTATAGTTCAATAATCCACTTGATTATAATCAAATTGACATATCATTTTATTTCCCAATTATTACATTGGAGGTATTCAAAATATTTGATTTAAGTCAATTTAAACCAATTCATTAATCCACTTGACTTACATTTCATTTTCCATGACTCTCAAAAATTCGATAATGAGTTTCTGAACGATCGAAACTCAAGTCTAACGAGACCTCACCGAAGAAACAGTCGCAAACCTAAATTTAGAGAGGGGAATTTCCAAAAATAATTCTAATTTTCAAAATACCTTTTATTTTAAAGAAAACAATTTTAAACATCTTTAGATTTGAAAACACTTCCTTTAAAGTGATTCTAGTAACTATTCATATTAAACGCCATAAACTAAGCTTTGTGTAAACCAAAGCTCTGATACCACTTTGTAACGACCCGCCGCCTTGACCGCCTCTAGTCGGTAATTAAACCAACTAGAAACGTTCAAAATGACGGATTGTTATTTAGTTTATAACATTTAAACAGAATCAGCTACAGAATCACAGAATAGTAATCATATTTTATAAACAACTTTTCTTTTATATACAAATATCAGAGTTAATACAATAAGTTACATTTTATACAGCGGAAACAAATTTTATTAAGTACAAGAAAAATAATTTTCTGAAAAGCTTTAGTTGTGCTTTCCCCTCTCTCTCTAACTTCGCTGCGCGCAAAACTCCAAGCTGTAAAAATACTCGGTCTGACCCGAGCGTTAATTGCAAAACACAAAAACACTCGAGTCAGGATTAATCTTTATTCAAGTAAATAAATTTGAAATGAACTGAATAATATGGTTACAGATATGGTAAAACAGATAAATCAATTTAAAATCTATTACGGATTTTTCACATTAACAATTTCAAATTTTTAAGTTCTGACAAACACACGTGTGCACTGCCTCGCCAACACGTGTGCGAGTGTAATCACAAAGACCACAAAGATACAATAACAAGCCCGAACAGAAACAACACAGCAGGTCAAGGCAGCGAGCACAAGTACAGGCCGAAATGCACAACAGTTTCAGCAGCCCCAAATGCAACAGGGCATACAACTACAAGTATGGACAGTGCACAGATCAATAGTGCACAGGGGCAGCAGTGGCAAGACACAACTACAGTGGACAGGTATACAACAACAAGCATGAAGTATGCAAGCTCAGCAACAACTACCAGTTCCATATAACAAGCTACAATTGAAGATGAAACTGAAGACCAACTGGCTACAAATTATAAGTAAGACCAACAACAAGTTGGACTGCAACAGTCAATATGCAGACCAAAGGCACAATGCCACAGCAACTAGGAGAAAACAGAAGTGAAGACAAGTGAAACAATGATCAAGCTTCAGGATGAACAATTGCAGACAAGAGTATACATTGGAATGAAGTAGTGCAAGCATAGGTGAATGTGTCAACATATCACGTACATAACAATGCAATACCAAACTTCACAAGCAATGACTAGTGCGATGACCAAGCACTGCATTAAACATGAAACAAGACCACAACTAGGCAAACATCACATAGGATTTACAACAACTAAAAAACCAAGATGAATAAGACAGCAAGTCAGTGACATGCCCATCAACCAGACAGAGTTAACAACAGGGAATACACAAATTGACACAGCAAAATGATCAAGATTTGTTCCAATGTTCACAGAGACAACCCATAAGATTTGTTTTGTTTATTTTCTAAATTCACAGAGACAATACAGAACTTTCATATTAAATAGAACTTTAAACTTTGACAAATGTTCATAGCCACATTTTGTTAAACCTTAAATCTTCACACTGAAAGAAATAAACTCACAGCAGCTTGCTCAACTAAATATATTCATGTATCTACCAGTATGAAATTGTGTTTTCATGCAAACACACTTGTTTCTAGAGTAAAACAGGCAAATAATTTCTACTTAAGTTTATTTAATATAAAATGTTACTCACATACAACATATTTTGTTTAAGGATTAAAAACTAAAAAAAAACACTTAGGTGGATAGTTTGAATTTTTAAATCAAGTTTAGAACCTGTAACTATAAAGATAGAGGCAAAATAAATCAAGGCAGTGCATCAAAATGACCAAGCTACACATGAATAATGCACAATTCAAACAACAGGCAAATAAAGGTCACAAATGCAAGTGCAGTTGCAGTGTGCCACCTGAGAATATACACAAGTGCAGATCAAATGCAATTATACAACAGTGGCCAAACTTATGTATGCAACAGATAAGGATGCAGACACCAAATGACCAAATGAATCAACTGCAATGCAACATATATCAGGATGCAAACAACAATGGAAATGAAGACTAGAACAACCAAGAGAACAGTGACCAGACCCAAGTGCAACAGCATGGGGTACAACTACAAGTGCAACAGCATGGATGCAACTTGACATGCAAACTGCCACAAACCAAAGTGCATGAACACAGTAGACTACTGTTACAAAAAAAACTCAAGTGAAGCAAGTAATGCAACAGTAGCAAGTATATATGAATACAACTACAATGCAGACCAAATGCAACACCAATACAACAACAGTACCAAAAGACTCAAGTGCAAAATAATAAATGGTCTAATGGTTACCAGGCATGGGACAAACATGCAAGTTTAAATTCATAATGCAATTGTTTGCAAACAGTTTTCAAACAAGATATTTAGTAGCATCTGTACTTATCAATTTAATAACAAAATAAATATAGCATCTGTTCTTATCAATTTTTAAAACAAACACCAATAGCACATGTTCCTATCAATTTTAAAACAAACACAAATAGCACATGTTCCTATCAATTTTAAAACAAACACAAATAGTCAGGTAGCATTTGTTCTAATCAATTTAAAAATTAAGACTGGGCAGCATCTGTTCTTACAAATTTAAATTTTAAAAGAAATCAAAAAAACATTTGCTCCTAACAGTTCAAAAACTAAATCAAATGGGTAGAATCTGTTCTTATAGTTTAAAATAATTACTAGCATCTGTTTCTACCAATTTAAAATCCAAGTAAATCGAGCAAATAACAGCAACTAGCACAAAAATTCAACATGCAGTCACAAATCTGAGCATATCAGTTTTAAAAATTAAATTAGCCGAGCCAAAGATAATCAAATCGCCCCAAAAACATAGCATGCAACCAAGGAATTCACTTCAAACAAATTCAAAAACTTGCATGAAGATTATCGTGAGCTTAGAAAACTCACATGCATTTCAAAACAGAGGGACAGTCAACATAAACAAGCATGCAAACACATTATCACTTAACAAAAACAATTTCAGGTACCAAAACATCACAACATATTATAGGCTTAAGTGATTGATTCACGGATAAACAAAGAAGAAGGTTTGGGTTCAGAGGTTTCCATATAAATATTCATTAACAAAGCAAGATCCAACACATGCAGCAACACAAAGCAAGTCAAGATTTAATAGCCTCTATTCTCATCAGATTCTTAAAATGATAGCATCTGTTCTCAACAGTAAAAAAAAAATTTAAATTTATAGCATCTGTTCAAATCAGTTTTTAAGAAAAACAAATTTTCAAAACAACAATCTGAAATCAAACATTTGGAAGCACCTGTTCTCATCAGGTTATTCATAGCATTTGTTTTTATCAGTTTAAATTAAAATTTAAATAGTGTCTGTTCTTACCAATTTAAAACAAATATCAAATAGCATTTATTCTTATTAGTTTAAAATCAAAAATTGAGTAGAATCTGATCTTAACAGTTCAAAAACACAACATCAGAGCAAGTGATAACGAATAGCAACCAACAATCCAACATGCAGTGAGTTATCTGTTCTTATTAGTTTAAAATTCAAATTTAACCGAGCAACTGAAAGCTAATAATCACCAAATCATATCATGCAACCAACATTCAATCCAAACAAATTTAAACACCTGAATTAAAAATTAATCGTGAGCAGAAAACTCACCATAACAAAGTCGAAGCAGCCGAAGGGAAATAAGCCAAGTTGAACGAAGGTCGAAGCCCAGATTAGATCGCAAACCCTTGTTTTGAATCGCAAGAAGCAAAACCCTAGATTAGATTGCTAGCCCTAATTTACAAAGAGGAACGGCTGCCATCATTTTTATTTTCTTTTTCTTTCGTGATTTTGCTTAGGGTTTGTGAAAATGGATAATGGAGGAAACGGGTCGAATTGAGGTAAAAAGGAAACGGCATTCAAAGGTAAATGGACCGAGATTCACAATTTCAAAGCCCAACAACACTTAACCAAATTTTATTATATATTTTTTTTCATTTTGAATTTCAATAAATTTTGTTATTTCTTTGCTTTGTTTTGTTGAATTATGTTGTTATAACTTTTCCAATGTAGTCACTTCATATTTTACGAAGTTTACAAATATGTTGTTTTAAATTTTAACTATGTATATTTACTTATCTATTTTGTATTGAATAAAATTTTATTCCTTTTTATTTTAAAGAAAAGAAAAATGTTATTTAAAACTAACCATCCATTTATAAATTTACATAAATAAAAATTCTTGTATCCAAATTATTTTCTTAAGTCATTAGTTTGAATTAAAAATACAAATTCAATATTCAATTTCAACTCCAAAGTCAAATATAAATTTTATTCAACTTTTTCTAGATTAAATTCTCAAATTTGATCGCAAAATTCATTGTTATATTGGAAATTCAGTTTAAATTATCATTCAAATATTCAAAATTAATTAAATATTCACAATTTAAATTGTTCAAAATTTAGGATCGTTACACCACTTCAAGTCATTCCACTAGACGGGTCAGTTCTCGAAGAACTCCCTCCAACCTCTGAAAGTTCTCCTGCCAAGGGTGGTAAAGGATCAAAGAGAAGAACGGGCAGAAGCTCGGGTGACACCACTCTCAAAAAATCCAAAAGAGAAAAGGGGCAAAAGAAATGGCCAACACTTTGGCTATAGCTTGTGTATAGCTTGTATAGCTTCTTTTCTCTTTTTGTTGGCCATAATTATGCGGGTACAGCCCCCACTTTTGAATAAACTTGTACCATAATTTTTAAGTTTAATACGTAAATAAAAGTTCTTTGTTTTCTATCAAACTCTTATGTGAATTTTGTCTAAGTACTTGAGCTATTACTTTTCTATTCAATGTATTTGTAATTCATTGCTTATTAATTCGAACAATCGTCCATTTAATTTTACTCAAGGCCTCCATGTCGTCATAGCCTTAAGTTGTATCAAACAATGGGCTCCAGCCTTAGTGTTACGCTGTTGGATTCAACGGTTTGAGTGATTATACTCCTGCCCCCAATCTTGGGTTAGCGGATTTAGATAATGGATGGTCAAACTCCATCCTTAGTGAGTTTATACTTCTCCTATCGGTTTCAGATCGGAGTTTATGGAATAGTGAGTGGTCGAACCACACTCATCTATTATTTATACTCATATCCACACTCTGGGGATAAGAGTTAGTTGGCTGGTGATCAGATCGCACCAAATTCGTGTTTATAGTCCAGTCCATACTCTAGGGACCTAGAGTTATTTTGGGAAATAGTCAGACCGTACTTTACTTAATTGATTCATTTCCCCTAAAATCCAGGGTTTAACTTAGCAAGCAATCGGTCGTATCACGACTGCTTTTGATTCATATCTATCCCATCATTCGGTGGGATTAACTTGGTTATCGTATGGTCCAGTCATATCCATTCTTCATTAGGTATTTCATCCATTGGGTTGTGAGCGAGAGTCGTCAAATGAATGGTCAGACCGTTCTCACTTTGTTTAGTTCAATCGTGAACTTATGTAATTAACTTTCTCCAAACTCGAGGAACTTTCTCAAACATATTAATATTAGTTAGCTAGATATCGTAACTCATATGTCATGCTATAACAATCGCAGATATAAAGGAAATTTTAAATTTTATTTTCCAAATGGAAAGAAATGACATAATCTGTCTTATTAATATTTGAAAAATCAAATGATAAATAAAATTTGGAAATTGAATATAACTAAATGAAAAAGAATAAACTAAAGTGAAATAGTATCGTAAATGCTCGCTATTCTACGCTCTTTGGAGTGTTATGCCATCAACAGTCGCTAGTTTAAAAGTTCCCTTTCCAAGCCTCTATTCAATGACATATGGTCCCTCCGAAGTAGGATTCATGTGCGACGGGGCAGAAAAAAACCGTTTAAAGATGAGATCGTCGATTTCAAAGGTTTTAGGTCGGATTTTAGTGTTGTAGTATCGAGCGATTCGGTGTCGATGTGCAACTGCCCTCAAATCAACTTTTTCATGCTTCTCATCTACAAAGTCTAGAGAAAAAAAAGAGGAGATCTCTATTCATTCTAGGATCATAGTAGGTCGGTCGATAAGAAGGGACTTCGAGTTCAACAGGAATAATGACTTCCAAGCCATAAGCAAGGGCGAATAGAGTATGGCCAGTCACGGACTTATGGGTGGTTCTTTAAGCCCATAATACTGTTGAGATTTTACCTACCCATTTGCCTCTAGCCTTTTCCAAATGCTTCTTCAGAATGGACTTTATGATTTTGTTCACAGCTTCAACTTGTCCATTTTCTTATGGATGAGCAACTGTCACAAATCTCTTCTCAATATGATGCCAATGACAGAAGTCTTTTAATTCAGCGTTGTTGAATTTGGTTCCATTATTAGTCACAATGGTTCGTGGAAGGACAAAACGATAAATGATGTTCCAAACAATGAAGTTGATTCCATTCTTTATTGTGATCGTGACTAAAGATTCTTCTTCGGCCCATTTAGTTAAGTATTCAACTATGACGATGGCATACTTCACACCACCTTTAGAGATCGGTAAGGAACCAATAATATCTATGCCCCATATGGAAAACGGCCATGGACTGACCATTTTTGTGATTTCCATTGATGGAGCAATCAAAACTTTTACAAACATTCGAAACTTGTCACATCACCTAGCATAGTCGACAACATCTTGGTTGACAGTTGGCCAATAATACCCATAACAGAGTACTTTCTTTGGTAGGACCTGCCCTCCAGTGTGATCAAAAATTCCCCTTCATGAACTTCCTTTAGGACTCGTTTTGTTTTATCATGAGAGATACACTAGAGCAAGGGAACGGAAAACCCTTTCTATACGCGACTCTTTCCTGAATGATATACTGCGAAGCTTTGTGAAGGACCTGTCGCCTTTCATTCCTCCATTCGAAAAGGACTCCATGAAGCAAATAGTGTTTAATCAGAGTCATCCATGACTCCTTCTTAGGATTCATCTCTAGTATCCAGTCAATTTACATTTGGTTTATGCTCGGAATGTCTAGTGCTTCGATTGGAAGCAAGCCCATCTATTGTGCATCCACAGTGCTAGCAAACTTTGCCAATGAGCCAGCTTCTTTGCTTTGATACCGGGGAATGTGCATGATGTCATAATACTCGAAGCCAATCGATAGCTTTTGGAAAAGGATAAGATATGGGGCAAGTTCATTGTCCTTTAGCTTGGCAGTCTCCTCTGACTTGGTATACTACCAACTATGAGTCGGAAAAGATTTCAATAGATTTTATTCCCAGTTCTCAGGGAAGTTTGAGTTCAATAATCATAGCTTCATACTCAGCTTCGTTATTCGTTGCAGGGAAGTCAAACTTTAAGGCATTACAAATTGATCAATCTTCTAGAGTTACTAACATAATTCCAGCACCAGAACAACGATCATTGGATGCTCCATCCATATATATTTTCCACCAAATCGTAGGGCTTCTGTAGCGATCAGAATTTCAGTCATTTGAAATTGGGATATTTAATTGATTTTATATACTCACAAGTTAATTTTATAAGTTGAATAACTTATATTTCAAATATAAGGATTTAAATGAATAATTAAGTTGTTAATTTAATATTTGAAATTGCAGAAATAATTGGAATTTGGATTTAATGCGAATGAAAATGATTTATAAAGTTGAATTAAATTCTATATGAATTAGAATGATGTTAGAGAACTTTTAAAATTGAATTAAAAGTTAATTTATTGAAATTGAATATTTTAATATTTAATTAACGTGTAAAAATTGTCATTTTTCGCACAGCCTCGGATTTCGATGAAACCAGTTTCATTGGATCCATAATATTATATTATTATAGGATTTCAAAATTTCGTGTCAATCAAATTTACTGTTTGTTCGTAGCAAGCTGAAACGCGTAGAAGTTTGTTTAAGTAAATTTTAAATTTAAATAATTCGATTCGAAAACATATCTTCCAAATACGATCAAATTGGCTCCCGTTATATATTCCATTGAGTTCGAAATAGGGGTAAAACATTATAAACGCCAGGCGACATGCTTCGTATAGAGTTCGAAAATTTTTTGGACGAATAGTGTAGCAAAATTTTCAATAAAGGGCCACAATATTTTCTGTTTTTCACAAAACCCTAGCTCCCAAACCCCAGCCGCCGGTTTTGATTCAATGGCTGAAAATCACTCTCCTTCTTCCTTAATTTCAAATCGATCAATTCACTTTCACGAAAAACTATCAACTACAAAAATGTCAAGCGTGATGAGATCTATATTTTCAACGGTTGTGATCGAGGATGGAGCGTTGGATCGTCGGAAAATCTCATTCAAACGGCCGGCATTGGCTAACGTTTTCTAAGAAGGATACATGATCGAGCTTCAAACGGTTGTAGGCACGCGTGATGGGCATCCGAATGGCAGTTTTCGATCGTCGTGTAGACGATCATCGAGGGAGCAAAAATTCGCAAAACGTTGGCAGCTATGGGTTCTTTTTGAACATGGAATGCATGGAAGGAGAAGCAAAAGTCACGGCTGAGATTTGATGCAAGGGAAGCGAGCGGCTGCGATGCAATCTAGGTTTAAAACAAACAAAAAAATTTGTAAGTAATTTATATATTAATTCGTATAAACTTCTAAATGTCATAACTTCTTCATACGAGGTCCATTTTTGACGAAATAAGTTGCATTGGAACCATATTGATGAGGACTACACTGGTTTGGAGTTGATTGGAGCTAGTGAAAATTTTGGGTAAAATTAAACGCTCGTTTAATTTTATTACGAATAAAACACTACAACTGTATTGGACCAAAGTGGGTACAACTCACTATTTCTGATTCATTGGTATTTTGATATAAGTGAGAATAAATTTTATTTATGACGATTGATGATTGTTTGGATGATATATGATATATTATATATGCATTGATTAGTATTTGGATATATTCCTGCCTATTGGAGAAGATGAGACCCTATACGTTCTTATGTATAAGCGGATGACCCTTTTGTACATGCGTCTGCCTCGAAGTGGACATTGTACACGTAATCTAATATGTATATTTGTTGCAAGTGACAGATTGGAGGGATCCAACTGGATTCCTCACCAGTGTTGATTTTATTTACAATATGGATGTATACGTTGTTATCATATGTAATATAATGTTTTGGATGTTGGGATGTTGTGATTGATGTGAATCATCTTATTTGGGGTTGTTGCAGCATTGGACCTATTTTTGGTGAATTAAAAATTATTAAAGTGATGATTTCAAATTTAAAAAGGATTTTCAAGTGATTTTGAAAATAAATGTTTTGTATATTTTTGAATTATTAAGGAAATGATTTTATTTTGAATAAATAAATGTTATAATTTTTATGTTATAAAAATTATGATTTTTGTGAAATATAATCAGAACGTGATTTTTGAAATTTGGAGTTAATTATTTTGTTACTAGTTTAAATTGAGAATTTTTGTACTTATTATAATGTTTTATATATAAGATTTATAAAATTGAATTTTTATAAATTAGAATAATGGAATTATAACGGAGATTTTATAAATATTAAAATGGAGTTATAAATGGATCTTATAAGTAGATAAGATTTATGAATTAACGAAGTTATAAAAAGAATGAATTTGCAAATAAATGATTTCTACGTAAATTAACTTATAATTGTATTTTGGCATGTAAATGGGATATAGATGGAATTGGTAAATAAAGGAATTTTATGAATGGAAGTTTTTATAAAATACAAATGGGAATTATAAACATTGTTTTATAAATCTGAAATCGATAAGTTAAATAAGAAAGTTAGTTAAAGGGATTTTATTCACAATTTTGGATAATAGATAATCCTTTTAATTACGTATGTAGAAATAATGATTTGGCAAGAGAAATATATTAACGATTTTGGACAGTGGATAATATTTTAAATTAGATTAATGTTTTAGAAAGTGATATTTTTAAATAGAGTTAAATGGTTTGAACATGTTTTAAAATGTGTTAAGTATCGAAACCATAGATTTCAACATTCATTGTTGAAATAGACATTTTTGAGATATAAGGAAATGATTATAACACTATTGTTATAGTAAATGATTTTTGAAGGAGATGTTTTATGTAGTATAAGGGATTTATATTTCTACCTTATTTTCGAATCCCTATACTAGTGATTTTGGGTTGTAGTAAAGATGTTTTACGCAACATTCTTTTTAACCCAAATAAGTATGTTAAGAGAATGTTTTCCTTAAAGAATAAAATATATATTTAATCATGATTTAAGTATATGTAATATTTTCTAAGTGTTGAAAATAAAGAGATTTGGGAATTACTTATTATTAGATAAGTACATGGAAATGTTTTTTAATATTGAAATGGTTTTGGAATATATCTTTTTAAAGATAATTTGAAGTGAATATTTGGCATGTGATTTAATTAATGAAAGATTAATTAAAAGGGCCTAGTGATTGCTTATGGTGCTAGATATTTATTGTTTGCGCTGATAGTTAAATAACCGACTATCAAATTTGGCCATTTTAGTTCCTCGACTTGATGTGGGAACTATGAAGTCGTACACTTAGTACGTAGCCATCTGTGTAGACTTGATTATCGTTTATGTGGAGTATGTTGATTCGTGTACTGAGGAGTATTACTCCAATCTATTGAGCTTCCTTCTTAGCCGAAGGATCGTAAGTTGAGAGTTGGAGACATGATAAGTCTATGAGACTTAGTTTCTGAGTGAGGTTGAGAAACACTTTTGCATTGTTGGTGCGAAGAGATCGGGATCGATTTATCCGAAAACCACTTCGGACCAACATTTATGCATTCAATTATGCAGATTATGATGATATTGATATTCATGATTTTCATAGTGGAGGACCACTTGTTTATCATTAAGGGTTAAAATCCCAATATACATCCAGTAGTAGTAGTCTCTTCGTTATGAAATATCCAATGCGAGGACTATTCGCTACTAATTCTAGGGATTTCCCGACATGATGTGGTGGGAGAGTAGCTTTGGTTTGTCCTGTTCCTGGACATCTTATATGGACGTTCGTCTGACATTGCATTTCTAAAGTTTACGCATATTGGATTTTACAAACACACATCAGTGGTGGCAGCGAAGGCAACTTCTCTTAGCTTAACACCCTCCATGAGACATACGAGCTTAAGGGTTGTATTTTTGTGGAAGGCAATTAGTAGTCAATGGAAATGGCCATGTTGCATTCAAAGTGATATGATATGTGATATGTGAAAGGTAATCGTTACCTCAGGCCTCATCAATCGGAAATGACCGAAACAAGGTTAGATGCAGCAAGGTTAAGTGGGTCATTCCCAACTAGGATATAGTCATCCTCTTCTAGATGTATTTCTTTCCGCTATGACGTTCGAGATGTAAATTAATGTGGTTTGTATGCTATGAGGGCCGTCATGAAAGGTCGGTAACGACCGAAGGATGATATATTCGGTACTACTTAGTTATAAAGGTAGGCTGGTCTTGTGTTGGTAGATGAACTTTGTAATGGTTTCTCGGTACATTCCTCTAAAGATGTACCGCCAGAAGGTTGTCCCTTCACTTGGTCATTTGTATGGAAATCCAAACTCCACTACGTGCGTGCCATTTTGTTTGTAGAGCCTAGTATGTTGGAATTTAATAATGGTAACAATTTCGGCTAAGATTAATATTATTTGTATACTAGACACTATTATAATATAAGATGATTTGATATGAAAGGATTTAGTTATCGTAAGATAAAAACATGTCCGTGTTTATGTGTGGACGTGTCTTATGAGATACTTTTGTTTGAAAGGAAAAGTTTGGTAATTTAGTATATTTAGTTCAGTGTGTTTCTCACGCTAGTTTACCATGGTGATCCAGGTGTTCTTCCCCTTCAATGCTCGGGTCAGACCGAATATATGCACAGGTTTAGATTTGGTGCTTTTGGAGCTTCAGCAGGAGAGCTAGAGATCTTCATTTTCGTATACACGTATCTGTTTTGATTATCCGCTTTGCGCATTGTTAGTTGTTGTATATTATAGACAATTATAAGGATAATTATTATAACTGTCCAGGCTGATGATTAGTGATTGATTGTTGAACTCTGATTGATATATGTTTATACAGTTTCTGTTTTGTAAAGATCATTGATATGATATTATATGTTTTCCACGGCGATGTGAGATTCTGTATGCCCTGTTTAGTTCCCTCTTCTCTCTTTCTTTTCTTCTCTTCTTCTCTCTTCTTTTCTTTCCCTTGACATTTCGTCAGCCTGCGCTTTTTGGGTCAGACATGTGTGGTTATTTTCGATTCAAAGGGTACGGATTTACGGGTCGTCATAGCTTCCATCGCTCTTTGGGAGATCATCGTGTGCAGTGAATTTTGCTATAAAGTCTACTAGTGCCTACCTCTAGATGGCTCTTCAAGGGAGAAAAGTGATGCCAAATTGACTCAGTTCGATGTTCCACTTGGGTAACCTTCTAGACGTCCAAGGTCGTTGTAGGACCTGTCGTAACGGCTGATCGGTGTAAATGTTGATAGGATAAGCCTGAAAATAGGGATGGAACTTTCATGAAGCAATCAATAAGCAATGTGCCAATTTTCTATCTTTGAGTAGTTCCTTTCAGCTTCTGTTAATCGCTTGCTAACATAATAGACCGTTCTCTGCATCAGATTCTCCTTGCGAAGCGTTGCGACATTTATAGCATGTACCGACATGGCCAAGTAGATATATAAGTCTTCGCGATCCATCGACATTGACAAGATGGGTTTCCTCTTTAAGTGGTTCATCAAAGTTTGGAATGCATCTTTATAATCTTGCGTCCATTCAAATTTCCTTTTCGCTCTCATAATCAAATTGAAGAAAGGAATGCATTTATCAGTAGCTCTGGAAACAAATGTATAGGATCGATTTCACCCTAGAGGGGGGGTGAATAGGGTGATAGTGTAAATTATTAAAATTAATCGCGGAAGCTTATAAATTAATTTCAATTCAGATCACAGAATAGCAGCACAGATATCGCAGAATATAAATAACAGAATAAAACAGAACAACACAGAATTTACCCAGCTTCGGCAAAACCCTGCCTACGTGCTGCCCCCAAGGTTTCTACTAGAAATTAGATAGTCCCTCGCTTACACACGTAAACTCGCTATACCCGCTATTGACTAATCTAACTCTACGCTCAAAACCCTCCCACAACTCAACTACCGAGTTGCGAATTCTCAAGCTACGCCACGTAGCTTGTCCCCTAGTCACACGACTAGAAAAATAAACGGTTTAAAAAAGAGAATACAATTAAAAACAATTAAAAATTAAAACAACCCTAATTTAAAATAAAACCCTTATTATATTTTTAAAACCCCTAATCTAAAACAAAAGGCCGGCCCACGCTTTTTCTTTAACCCGTTCGTTATTTCCTTCTTTGTTTGGCCTGTGAAAAAATGGTCGCCGTTCCTCAACTCAATTAGGGCTTTTGCAAATTTTATGCTTTTGCTCCTTGATTCAAACTAGGGTTGTGCAAATTGATGTTCGCCGCTTGATACAGTTTGATTGTATGCTTCGATGCTTTTTGTTTTGCCCACGGCTCTTCAATTTGGATCGAGTTCGTTTTGTGATTTCGGTATGTAATTTATCCTTTTGCTTTTCTGATTTTGGCTTTCTCGAACTCGATGCTTTTTTCGTTGCCGATGATGAATGTTTATATAGGATTCAAAACCCTATTTTTGCGTTCGTATAAATTTTTGTTTGAATTCGTCTTCACTGTGCTTTGGCCGCTCGATTTTGTTTTGATGATTTAGATGTCACCGACTATTTCAATTTCGTATAAATTGATATTGCTTGGCACTCACGGTTTCGATTTGTGACTTGGTCATATGCTTGGCTATCACGGTGTAATATACTCGGCTTGAATTTGACTTTAATTTGTGACTTCTGTATACTACGGCTCTGACCATTTCAACTTTGATTTCGATCACGGCTTTGATTTGTGAATTCATGTGTTTGCTTCGGCCCTGTGAATTCATTGTACTTAGTTGTGATGTTACACTTGTCTTCATATGCCATTGACTTTGTTATACCTTGCTGTGCATTGCATTGATGATTTTGGCCTTGACCACCTTGATGCTGTAACCATTCTGGTTCATGTTGAGTTGGGTCGTCTGTACCTCTGTTCAGCAGCTTGTCGAATTTATATGTACACTGTGTCACTCTTGTAGTTGTAACTGGACTGAACTTGACTCACTTGAACTTGTTGTCACCAGTTTTCATTTGTAGTTGTATTCCCTTCATGTTTGCATACTGTACTTCATTAGCCACTGTTTGGTTGATGTTCATTTATTGTTCGAGACCGTTCGCATATCAGTTGTATTTGTTATCCTCACTTGAGCATTCTGTTGCATTTGTGCATTTTGAAAATGTTGCATTGTACTCTGACCTTGTTGCCTCTGTTCATTTGCCGGTTAGCTTGCTCGTTCGGTCTTGTTCCTTCACTTTACTTGAGCATGTTGCAGTGTGTTACCATATTGCTGGTTCTGTTTGCTTTGACTTCACTTGTTTGAGTCTGATATCTTGATTGATGTTGTACATATTGCTGTTATGCTGGTGACATTGGTGCATTGTCTTCAGTTGTATTCATTGGTCATTATTTCTTGTGTGCTGGTTGAAGTTCTGATCCCTTTACATCTTGACCTCGAGCTTTGTCTTTACTTCTGATCTGATGCATTTTGGCTTGATGGCAGAGGCAGTGTAGTATTGTCGCACTTCACCTGTTATGTCTGCATTTTTGCTGCAATCTTCATGATTGCACTGTTCTCTGCATTTACTTGGTTGTCGACACTGATTTTTGATGTTTTTGCCATTCACTTGTGCTGTGCACTTTTGTGCTTTGAGTTAGTTTCATTGTTGCTTCTGAACTTGGTTCACATCATGTTGATTTTTGAAATTTCACTTGAGTTGAATCCAGTTTCAAAACTCGGGTTTGACCTTGTGCTCGTGTCGTGATTTTCAATGTTATTGCACGTGAGTTGAACCCGGTTTTTCATTTGGGTTTGACCTGTGCTCGCCTGTCCCTGTAAATCAATCAAGTGTATATATCGGCGTGCACGGCCTTGTGACATATACAGTAATACACTGTGTATGTCACAAGTTGTTCGTGTATGATGAATTCAAATTTAAATTATGACGAACAACCCAAATAACTGAGGCAAATCATATTTTCAAAAATCATATTTCATTTTATATTGCAAAAATATTTCTTTTTCAATTTTACTGCGTTAGTGAATATTTTTGCAGATTGCTCAGATGCTGGATTCAAACTGGAATGAAGTTGAAGATAAATACGAGTGTGAGTGATATGTAGTGAGGTGATGATATGTAAAATAGTGATGTAATTGAATTTGTATCAAAGTTGTATAGTGAATAGTGAGAGCTTGAATTTGTATACTATTCAAAATTGTAATAAATATTTGTTTGAATAAAATATTCGTTTGAATTCAAATTTCGTGTTATTTATTTTATTCAGCAAATATTTATTTAATCTGTGAAAATAAATAGTATATTATCAACTACATTTAAACGAATGTATATATGTTTATTATCATCAAACAAAAATCATATAAGCGCATATTCAACAAAATGGTTGATCCTTGGAAGGGGAAAACTGCCTTTCGGGTATGCCTTGTTCAAATCCGAGTAACCAGCGCATATTTGCCATTTTTCATACGCCTATCTCACAAGTAATGGATTAGATTCCCATTTTTGGTAGAGGGCGTCGTGAAGCCTATCCACCTCTTCCTTAAGGGTAGTAGATCTCTCTGAATCCATGCCACACCTTTCTCTTTCATCAAGTGCTAACCGACCTTTTACCAAGGCAGTATACAGGTGGATTTAACCCAACAGACTTCATGATTATCGAAGCCGATGAGTCCAGAGTGATGATTGTGGGATCCAAAAGATTAGGTGGAATTTACAGATATGCAAAGCAGAATGTTTGAAGTATGGAACATGGTTCAATACATAGGAGCAAGTGCATTTTGATAGAAAATAATTAATAACTCGACAACTACAAGAGGGATCAAAGTGAAACTCTACGAGTAGGAAGAGGGGACAATAGGAAGTTCGCCTTAGCGATCACACCCAAAAATATGCAACTTGCAGGGATTGGTACCGATCCCTTTATAGGGATCAGTACTCTTCCCTTATAGGGATCCGCTATATTCAATTATAGCAGTGATTGGTCAATATCTTAATATCTACACATCTAGTTGACATGAAACTTGGAGGACTAGCTAATTTCAACATGTGAAACACCCCATAATGATTGTATATCATTTAGAGTAGATAATTCATATTTTAAGATATCCCTGATGAAGGATCCGTAGATGGATCTTGAGGAATTCTACCATGAAGTAGAGAGGTTTCTACGACAAGAAGATGTGAAAGCTGATAAAGAGGCAATAGAAGTTAATATGGTGCAGGGTGGTGAATCATCCGATGAAAGCTCTGGAAAGGTCAAGGGTAAAGAGAACATGGATAATAGCTTCGTTGGATCGAAGCAACGAAGGGGGGAACTCATATTCTATTCATACTCTTAATTGAATGAAACCCCAGAACGAATATATCCAGATACTTGAGAGCTCCTTCCATATCGAAGGTCGGCAAGGAGGGATCCCTTCGAACATAAATGGACATCAGGAAAGTGCTACCTATTACTTGAGTTGGATGTGCATAATAAAAATGACCGTAGGTATTTAAAAGATATCATTGGGGAACACGTAAGGAATGATCAGTTACAATAATACGTAAGAACTTGGACAGCGGCGGCGGAAAAGGAGCAGCCACCGTCCACCTTCAATGAAAATGGCACTGGATCAAGGCATCATCATCAATTTGTCATCAATTGATCTGGATGGCATGGAATAAGTAACAACTTCCGTAGTAGTATGGCTAAGTCACTTACACATGTACAAGATCAAGGACGGTCCCTAGGCATGCTCGTAGATGATGATAAAACGTAGTGCTTGGTTTTGTAAAATTAGTTTTTCTTTTTCTTATTTTTTCTTCTTGTTTGCTTCAAACTCTGGTTTATTGGTTGTATGGACTCTTATTTTATATTATGGAAAATGAACTTAGGAATGTTTAAATTTGGATCAATGTAATAGATAACACAGGTCATCAGGTCTGGACTATGCCTGGCAAGGGGTAGTTGGCTCGAACGCGGTGGATCAACCTTCAGGGCATTGAGTATGTATTGCGCTCGGTAAGGATCCAGAGCGGTCAAGGTCGTCGGGTATGGACTATGCCTAGTAAGGGGTAGATTGCTTCGCTCGAATGCAATGGATCGGTTTACTCAAGTGGTTGAGTAAGGATTGTGCTTGGCAAGGATCCGGAGAGATCAAGGTTGTCGGGTATGGTTTATGCCTGGTAAGGGTAGGTCGCTTTGCTCGAACGCGATGGATCGGCCTACTCAGGTCATCGAATATGGATTGTGTTCGGTAAGGATCTGGTGAGATCGAGACTTTGGATTTAGCAAACGATTCGTTAAGATCACATATTTGGCTATTGGATTTGGATAAATATGGATTCGGCTAAGGATTTGGAATGTATTCGGTATTGGATATCGGAACAGTCATGGATTTCACTAACGATCCAGAGAGATCATGGATTTGGATTAGATTATGAATTGGAAAGTATGGCTATTAATGGATCATGGATTTTGGATTTTAGATTTACGAAAATTCAAAACATACATTCTTATTGCAACGCATGTTTTGAGGGTTAAAGTGTTAACCTACCATTTGCCAAGGCAGTATGCAGACGGATTTAACCCAGCAGACTTCACGATTATTGGGGCCGCTGAGTCCAAAGTGATGACTATAGGACCTAAAAATAAAGGGCAGATAATAACATGAAGTTGAGATTGAATAAAATTAATAGATATGCAAGGAAGAATGTTTGAAGTATGGAATATGGTTAAACACATAGGAGCAAGTGCATTTCTATAGAAAACAATTAAAATTCAACAACTACAAGAGGGATCGAAATGAAACTCGATAAGCAGGGAGAGGGGCCCTAGGAAGTTCACCCTAGGGATTGCACCCCAAAACATGCCACTTGAAGGGACGGGTACCGGTCTCTCCATAGGGATCAGTACTCTTTCCTTATAGGAATGCATTATATTCAATTCTAACAGTGATTGGTCAATATCTCAACATCTACACATCCAATTGATATAAAACTTGGAGAACAAGCTAGATACAACATGTGGAACATCCCATAGGGATCGCATATCATTTAGAGAAAGTTGGAGGGAATGGCGATCTATCCCTCCATAGGGATCGGCTATAATCATCCTTCACAACATATTGCAATAAAGATTGATCTATAACTCATGTTATACTAATCCAATTGTCGTGGAACTTGGAGGCTAAGCATAATAAAACATGGAGAAGCTCCGTTAGGGATCGCATGGCATTTGGAAGGGATTGAAGGGATCAATATCTATCCCTCTAGAGAGATCGACAGAAATCAGAATTCAAGCAACACTACTTCATGGAAAATGTGATATCTCACGAATCATACTTCAAAATTGCATGAAATTTGAGGAGCGGGTAGCTAATATTATGATGCATCCCTCATACGCATATCATCTTATTTGGACACACTAAAAGGGATTGATACTGATCCCTATTATGGGCCCCAATGGGTCTTGACATTTTTGGGTGGCCTCGTCTTGGTCTCTTGAACCTTCAATCACAGTTTTAGCCTAATCCATGCATTCTTCCCTTATAAATACAACGGACATGACGTTAGAAAAAGTATCTTCTTTTTTATTCTCTTTTTCTTCAGCCTAATCTACACTCTGCCAATTTTATTCTTAATTTTAGATTGTGATTGTAAACAAACTTTAGTATAATAAAAAGGAACATTTGGGAGTGGATGTAGGCCGAAGTTAGCCGAACCACTATAAATCTTATCTCTTTTTACTTGCCTTCTGATTATTTTAATTTTGTTGTTCATTTATTTCTCTTCATATTTTTGTGGTTGGATTGAATATTGGTAATTTTACATAATTGGGTGTTGGTGGCCAATTTTGATGCCAACACCGGGACATGCCTCAGGTCTATATTTAATGCATGGCTCGTAAAGGCAGGGGAGATCCCACACATGTCAGAGTGAGTCCAAGTGAACATGTCAGTATTTGCTCAGAGAAATCTAGCAAGTTTTTTCATCATCAGGGGGTTGAGCTATGATTCGAATTTTAAGACACATGATAAATCGTCGTGGCTGACCGTGACATCAATTGTCAGCATAGCCAGTACAGCCTTGGTCTCTTTAGGCTCCACCTCGTCATCCCTCGGATCTATGTCTTTAGAGAACTGACTGTGGCTCCTGAGCTTAGGCCTAGGCGCTAGTTGTCAACCTTCGGCAGTTGGGGGTGCAGAGAGACTTATCCACACCATTACCTTTCTCCTTTCGCTGAGCGTCTCTTAATTCAGCTACATAGCAGGTACATTCAGTCGCCTGATCACCATGCACAACTCCAACACCGTTATCAGTTGGGAATTTCAAAGTGAAATACCACCGGGCAAGAGCTAATCGGAATTTAGCTAGGGCTAGTCGGCCTAGAAAAGCATTGTATGTAGAATTAACATCCAAGACAACAAATGGAAAAATCCATACTTTCCTGAAGTCACCTTCTTCCAGGCAATTTGACATATCCGACAACTTCGGTCGCAGCACCATTAAAGCCATGAATGCAGGCTTTAGGCGGTTTCAGGTCCTTGGCTTCCATCCACATCTGATCGTAAGCCTTTTTGAAAATTATACTTACAGAACTTCCACAATTAACCAAAATCCTCCTTACTAAGGTGGGGCCGATCATGGCAGAAATGACCATTGGGTCGATCGTCAGTACCTCCACCTTGTCTACATATCTTTTTCTGAATATAACGTCATTTCTATTGTACGATGCTGTTTTGCCCGAGCTCCATCTTTTGTACTCAAAAAACATCAAAATTCATATGTTTTATCGCGCTAGCATAGTGCTCCATCTCGATCCATTTTTATCAGCTGGATGTGGTCCTCTAACTATTATATTGATTGCTAATTTTCCATCAGTGTGGGCTCCTTGGCCCTATGCGGTGCTTGTCCTCAGTTGGGGTCGGATGTGAAAACTATACCGATTTGGGTTCCAAAAGGCACAAATATAAAATCTTTCAAAGTTAAACAAATTTGGGTGCCGAAGGGAACAATTATAAATAGTTTTGGGTCTCCACAAAATTATTTTTCTAAATATTCTGCCACTAACAACCATGGACCTATAAAAACAAATAGGTCACATAAATCTTTTCCCGTGTAGGTGTGGTGGTAGGCTAAGGAACAACAATAATGTTCTCTGGATTTTGGCTGTTCCAAGGACACAACGAGCAACAAAGCAAAGTTCCTTAGCCTAGTATAAAGGTGACAGAATCACAACAGACAACAACGAAAAATATCGTAAAGGTAAAACAGGTAAAGGTATATTTATTTGAGCAATATATTAAATGTGATAATCTGCACCATATTCTGAATTAAATCAGCCAATAATGAGATGATGAAAAAATGATGATTTTGATTCTGACTTATTCGAAATAGTTGGCCAATTATATTCTTATGCCAAAAACATTATAAAAATCTCTAGATTCTTTGAATTACTTCATATATATCAGTTTGGATTAAAAATAGTGTTTTGATTGGATGATAATACATTTGGTTATAATACGGCTAACTCTATATTCCCGATTTTCTGATTATTTACACGGCTTCAATTCAAATTCAAGAGAATGTCATTTAAATTGCTGTTAAAATTGAGTTTGAAATTTTTGGTGCACACTTCATGGTTTGGTCTGTCAAGTTCAATTAATGATAATTTTGAGTGAAAGAGAAATTCTGATGCAGATTACACTGGTAATCTAGTTGATAGAAAAATTACTAGTTGAACATGATTTTTGAGACATTTAGTAACTGCATCGTCTTTCAAAGAAAATACCTGCATATTTTTCATTTCAAATAATTTTCAAATAGCAGAAAATTTTCTTATAAAACCCCCTCGAGAAAATCATTTTTGACCATATTTTCAGATTAGTCATTTTGAAAAATTGATTTCATAATTATTTTTGAATTTGATTTTAAATGACTATTTTGACTAATCTGACTCTCTAATAATTATCGAAAATAAAAATAGTGATTGAAAAGTGATGAGTGTTGATATTTATCATATATTATGACTCGAGACGGTATAATTAGTAAATTTCTTTAGAAATTTAAATAAGAGTTATAAAACTTTTGTTGGTAAAAATTCCATGACCATCTCTATTTCTATCATATTTCTAACAACCATCACTCATCAAAATTCTATATAGTTTGTCGATATGTGGTACTTTAAACAGGAATCATTCGTTTTTCATTTTACATTTTTTTTTAAAAAAATTAATAATAAATAAATACCAAAGTATTCGCTCTCATTTAAAAGTACTAACGGTTATGCATGGGTGAATTACTTGGAATTTGTTATGTGCTTCCATGCTCATTTAAAAGTCCTCACGGTTATGCATGTATGGAACGCATATCAAAAGTCTATTTTTAAAATAAACAAGTTGATTCTAATCCCATTTAAAAGTCCTCACGGTTATGCGTGGTTAGAAGATACTTGAATTCATTTAAAATAAAATAAAATTGGAATATTACTAATCTCATTTAAAAGGCGTAACGGTTATGCATGGTTAGTAGATAATCAAATTCCTGATATAAATATACCACAAATAGACACAACCGTATGGTTTTATATGATGACATAATTCCCATCATTCTAAAAGTGGAATATGCGCCTAACAAAATATTTATGATTTTTGTTTGATTTTTTTATTGAAATTTAATATTTATATTCAATTGAGTTTTTAATGTAGGATTAATATCGATCACTTTATCTCTATTTTCTCTAACACTATTATTCTTTTGCTGATAACAAAAGGGGGAGAGAAAAGTTAAGATTTTGTCAAATAAAATCAAGCAAAAGTCAAATAATTTTCCATTTGCATCTAGGTTCATTTGCATATTTTTATTTGTATGCATATAAGTAGGGGAAGCTTTGCGTAGAGAGGAAGCATTTAAATAGGGGGAGCAAATTAGAGCATATCAATGATCAAATACATTTAACATATTCAAAATCTTAAATATATGTTTGTTATCATCAAAAGGGGGAGATTGTTGAATATGCGATTATATGATTTTTGTTTGACGATAATAAACATATATATATATTCGTTTAAATGTATTTGTTAATGTACTATTTTTTTCATAGGTTAAATAAATATTTGCTGAATAAAATTAAATAACACAGAATTTGAATTCAAACAGAAATTTTATTCAAACAAATATTTATTACAATTTTGAATAGTACAAATTCAAACTCTCACTATTCACTATACAATTTCAATTACAATACAATTTCTGATTACATCACAATTCAATTTACATAAATTCCTCACTACATATCACTCACACTCGTATTTATCTCCAACTTCATTTCAGTTAGAATCCAGCATCTGAGCAATCTGCAAAAATATTCACTAATGCGGTAAAATTGAAAAAGAAATATTTTTGCAATATAAAATAAAATATGGATTTTGAAAATATTATTTTCCTCAGTTATTTGGGTTGTTCGTCATCATTTACATTTGAATTCATCACACACGAACAATGTGAAATGCACAATGTATCACTATACATGCCACAAGGCCGTGCACACCGATATACACTTGATAAAGTTACAGGGACAGGTGAGCACAAGGTCAAACCCAAAATAAAAGGACGGGTTCAACTCAGGTGCAATATAAATAAAATCTCGACACGAGCATAAGGTCAAACCCGAGCGTTTAAGCTGGATTCAACTCAATATACAAATCATAATACAACAGTGCCAACAGACCAGAGAAGAAAATGAAATGGCACATGTATATACAGTGCATAGTCGCGTTCAAGTCATAGAAACAAATGACACAATGCAGTATGCATTAGGTTAGAGCATACGAGCAGCAGCCTTAACAAGCAAAGACCACAAGCCAAAGCTAACATCAACTAGTAGAGCAAATCCAAACAACTCAAGTGATACAAGTGACAATGCTCAATGCACAGTGAAAACAAATCACCAAGTAAATGACACAGTGAACAAGACTACAAGTACAAAGCATCAAGCAACACCAAGCAGAGTGTCATGAAACAAATATGCAACCTGACTCGAAGCAGTGTAGTGTTATGTATAGTGCACAGAGACTTCAAAGAAAGCAAAGCATATACAGGAATGCACCAGAAAGTATGCAACTCTGAACTCGAAGAGCAATACAAAGCAGAATGACATGAACCAGACTCGAGTCGAGTCCAGCTACCAGTAACAATTAAATGAACCAAGTCAAAACCAGTTTCATAATCAAGTGAAGCCAATAACAGCAGCTACCACCTAAATGGCCGAGGATTGATACAAGGACCAGTGAATTGAACAGACTCAACTACAAGTGTACAACCACTCCAGAGAGTAGTTCAAATGAAAATGAACTCGACCAGTAACCAAGGCTACAAAGTGCGAAGTGACTTCAAAATGAGCACTGTGAAATCGTCACAGTCATGTTAATAAACAAGTCAACCTTCATTACAAAGTAAAAATGCCAGAAATCAAAATACCGTAGTAGCCAAGGAATCAAGCCGTGAAATATAAGAATTTGACAAAGTCAGATAAATCATCAGCGTTCAAGCATCATCAAGCGGCAGAGAAAAGATTTTGACAAATTCAAAAAAATCATCAGACGAATATATACGAACGAATATTCAGGGATTCAATCCCTATATAAAACCCTACTCATCGTCGGCAAAAAAATGATTCGAGTTCAAGCAACAAACAAAGTATAATCATCCATCTCGAATCAAAGTCGAGTGTAATCGAAATAAAAACATCACGTACCAATTTTATACGAGGCACACACTCAACAAATCGGAGCCGCCACAAGAAACAATCAGCAAGCCAAGTCGAATAGCATAGAATCGATCAAGATATATCGACGCTTCGAAAGCCCAAAATCTCAGATCTGAGAAAGAACGAAGTTGAAGCCACCATATTTTCTTCTCACGAAAATAAGAAGAGGACCGGGCTAAAATGAAAAGGAAAAGAGAATAGGGTCGGCTTATTTATTTTAAAGGGATTGAGTTTAAATTTTAGGGCTTTGTTTTAAAAGGGTTTTAATATAAGTTTTTATTTGTTTTAATTTCAAAAACTTTTTTAACCGTTGTATTGTCTAGTCGTGTGACTAGGGGATAAACTATGTGGCGTAGTTTGAGAATTTGCAACTCAGTGGCTGAGTTGTGGCAGGGTTTTGAGCGTAGAGTTAGGTTTAGTCGATAGCGGGTGTCGCAAGTTTACGTGTGTAAGAGTCTGACTATCTAATTTCTAGTAGAAACCTTGGGGGCAACACGTAGGCAGGGTTTTGCCGAAGGTGGGTAAATTCTGTGTCGTTCTATTTCTGCATTTTATTATTCTGCTATTTTTCTGTGCTGCTATTATTCTGTGTTCTGTGTTGAAATCATTTTATAAGCTTCCGCAATTAATTTTTATAATTAATACCATCACCCTATTCACCGCCCCTCTAGGGTGAAATCGATCCTACAAATTCGAGAGCTTAGTTCCTTAAAGTTTAATAAGAAATAGGGTTTGAAAATCTTAAGAGATTTTTAATCGCGTCAAATTCAAATAGTAGTACAAAAATGAAAGAGAAAGGGAGAAAAGAAATGTATGAAACCATAAAGTTAATCCTTGCCTTATATTCCAACAGTTGGGAATATACCAGGGCCAATTGATCCCCCTTAAATTTTAGGTCACATCTCAAGATGCGTAGCAAAAAAACCTTGATATATAAAGTCAAAATGTTGCATATGATGACACATGCCGCATGCTTTTAATGTTAAGATGTTTCAGGTCAGATGATATGATAAGTCTTCCTACGTGGGCATATAGAAGCATACTTTAGGTGGGAATGTTGTACACGTTTATGCATATAGAATGAGTTGGATCCATAGCATCCCATTATCAGAATTCTAACCGATGAACAAGACTATTTAAGGAATCCAATGATATGATAAATCTTCCCATGTAGGCATACATGAACATACTTTTAGGTAGGAATATTGTATACGTTTTTGTATGTAGAATGAGTTGGACCCATAACATCCCATTATCAGAATTCTGAACCACGAACAAGACTATTTAAGGAATCCAACCCACTATACACACGGTTTGGTAGACCTAGCCAAATTCCAATTACTATCGCATGCCTACTCATTATCATCAAATAAGTAGAGTTAATAAACATTAGAGTTCAATGAATATTGCACAACTAGTCTGGACCTACGATACCATAAAGGGGCACAAAATTTTGTTAGACATAGTCGCACGCCACCCTCGGTCCACCTTACCTCGATCATCCCTCATTCATCGCACGCAGTCATAACCACTTGCCTAGGCACCTACATGCCTCTTTTTCAAGTTACACACCACTTCTATATTGTTGCTAAGTAACAACTCCACAATGCTTCAAACTCATTCATAGACGGACATATCTTGCTCGACTCCATACATCACATGATGCCTACAAACGCTTGCCCATCACTTTCTTCACCCTTTCCAGACCCATAACTTACTTCGCCTTATCATGGCCATTAACTCAACCATTATAGCATTAAATAGCCACATTGTTAATCCCCTAATTAAATCGTCATTACAAGATCCATTACTAATTAGTTATTCCATATTCAATCCCATTCGTTAATAGAACTCATTACAATCGTTCAAGATCGTCAACTGGTGATAAGTAAAATAGAATTGATAAAGGCACGTATTTATCTGATGATTCGGTTTTGGACCCAAAACATGAATCTTTCAAAAGCTACTATCCATAAAATCATTAAACTCCTCACCAAAGAAAAAGAAAAAAAAACCATGGTTAGCCATTTGTTCCCCTAAATCCGAAGGAGGCATGGGTTTGAGAAACATTAGTGATATGAATGTAATAGCCAGTATTAAACTAATACGGAACATGTTGAATTAGGGAAAAGTATATGGTCAATGGACGTATAATAAGTATCTGAGGGATAAATCTTTTTGGGAAATAAGCATGAATAATTATTTTTTAGGAATATTTAAGTTTACACAAAATTTTAGATTTAAAGCTCTGAATGTACTTGAAAGGAGAACTGCTGATGATAAAACATATGATCCATAGCTACAATGTGGATCATTGTTGACTAATTAGGCGTTTAAACTCTGTCTATCTAGAGAGGAGGAAACGTTAAAGTTAAAAGAATTACTAAAAATGGACAATGGCAATGCGAAAGATTAACTCGTATCATAAATTTAGCTATCATCACTAAACTTCATAGCAACAATGAAATGATTTATTGGTATTGTAAAGATTCGAACAATGATGATTTTTGTTTTCATATAGCTTGGGGAAAAAAATCTGGAAGCATCAATATGAATTCGGTTGGGTAAAATTCTTATCGGATAAAATCAACAGCTTTAAAATAAAATGTGTGCATATAAATCCATTACAAACATGTTGCCAACCATTGATAATTTATTAGCAAGGCATATCCAAGTTGAAAATGTGTGTATTTATATGGCAAAGTAGAGGAGAAGGCTAATCATTTGTTTTTTGAATGTGACTCTAATTTATTAATTTGGTAGTGATGTATATTTAGACTACAAAACTCTTTCAATAGCACAATGCCATTACATAATGAAATCAATTATCTCATCAACAAATAATCAAGTACAGATAGATTAAGGGATCTGCTTAGGGTTGTTTTGACCACATGTATGTTGGTTCGTTGGCAAAAAAAATAGAATTTCTAATTATAAGAAACCAATGAAGTTTGAACTCTGCAAATAGATTGATTAATCAGTGAAAATCATCATGTTAAAATTAAGCCAAAATGTTAGCTTCATACTCGAGTCTAATTTTTTTTGGTGATTCTGGAGCTCCCAAGCGATCAATTATTCGTACTAGTAGAAACTCACATTGGTGAATCAATAGTAAATTTAGGTAATGGAGACGAGAATCGAAGCCAAGTTATAGTTATAGTGAACGATAAACTATCATATGTGATAGAACCATGAAGGTGGTACCATGAAAATTTATATGAAACTAACCTAATCTTGGTAACAATGAGTTGGCAAATGAAAGAAACGAGTTTAACCGGCCTAGATTATGATTTGTTTTTATTGTATTGAGTTAGGATAAAAGTTTTGTTAAGTGGTCTTGCCTTATGGCTTAGGTGTTTTGTTATTTAAAGTTATCTATTATATTGTACGTATTTTTACTTTGTTATGTATCAATCAATGTTTTCATAACCGGACCGTGAATCAAATCGTGAGGACTCAAGGTTCGAGATTTCGAGGGCTCCAAGAACCGCACATACTCTTTTTTGAAAATTAATAGATTTAGATGCAACGTATCAACCATAAGTACACAATAAATCAACATCTTCAATAAATATATATGATATTAATTCATAATCCATATATAAATTCAAATATGAAAAAATAAACAAAATTTATTACACTAGTTGCACTAATTACGAACATAAAACGGACGGAGATTTGAAAACATATTTTGGAACAAAGAATTTGCGCATATGAGAGGGTTCAACCGGGTTCAAATGAAGGGTTAAACCGCCAATTCAAAGGTCGAACCAAGGTTCTTGCATGAAGGAGGTTTGATTGAGTTCCCGGCCTTTGACCCCCACGGTTCAGGGTTATTCGCGGTTCAACCGCGACAGGGATCGGTTATGAAAACTATGGTATCAATAAAGATCAGTGTCCTTTCTTAAAATGACCAACCCATAATGAGTAAGAGATTTCAAAACCTATAAGAATCAACCATCTCAGAATCACGTTAATTCCACATCAGCACCGTCAACACAAACTAATTATTAAAAGCCTTTTCCTACAAAGGGGAATAGGCTGAACTTTAGGAGTTTACTATTAAGCTTGTAATATCATTACAAGTCTTAGCAAATCAATAAAGATATCAAAATATTTTAGGCATATATCCCCTAATTGAGCCACTCTAAATCTGTGTGTCTTATTTTTTTTCATTTCCAACACTATCCACTGACATGTAGGAACCAGGTCAGCCCGCAGCGGAATAAATGGATGAATTTAAAAAAAAAACATTTTGGATCTTTAAGGGGCCTACGAAGCCTAAATTTCATTTTGAACTTTTCTAAATTTGGTTTAAATATAATCATGTATTCTATTTAAAATATTAAAAGGAAGTTTAAATAAAATTAATTTCAAATCTATAGTGTATTAAATACACTTAATATTTATTTATAAAAGTTAATGTATAGGGAATGAAACCTTTCATTTCTTTCCATAAAACAAGAATTATTGAGAGCATTAATTGTATTAAATGGAGAGAGAAACCGTTCATTTCTTCCATTGCTGGCTGGCCCAGTTCCTACAATGGCATTAGAGCCCAATAGCCTATGTGGTCTAAATTAGTCATATTAGGGCTAACTAATTAAGCTTGTCCACTTAGTATGGTGTTTAGAAAGGTAATGTCTACGATTGGAATCGGGTAATCAAGTAACCTGTCATACTGATTATTAGCTTGGCCTAAAATGTGAAGTGAACCCAAAGGTTGCCCCTAATAAAAAAGGCCCAACTTGAACTAGGACTTGGACTAATTTTTAAAATCATTTTGAAAATTAAAGTTTAAAAAATTAAATTTAATATTTAAATTCAAAATAAGAATGTTTATTATAAAAATTATAATATAACATATTTTTTCATAATGTTTGAAAACCTATTCGTATTAATTTCAAATTTCAAATTTATTAATAAGATTAATAAAATTAATTAAATATGTTATTTAATTAATGAACATGTGCATGTATTATATATTGAGATATATGTTATGTTGTTTTAAATTATTTAAAATAACATAAGTATACATGTATGTGTATGAACTGAAGTTTGAAATTAATAAAATTTAATTAAAATGTTTTAATCAAAAATAAAAGGTTAATTAATTAAATTACACATGTATATGATATATGTGTCATACTGTATTAGTCATATTGTATAATAATAAATGGATATAAATGTTACATCAATGTCAAATTAATTAAAGTGTTAATCGATAGAATTAATTAAATATAATTTAATCAAAATAAACTAAAGGTGCAACCTAAAAGAAACTAATAATAGACTTGAAAAATAAATGCATACATAATCGTAGATACATCATGATTTTCGATGTGTTTAATACTTGAATCACGAGGATAGTTCATAGGAATTACATTATTTCATAAGTCGGTTTCACTCAATTTAATGTTGTCATCTATCATATATATACATACATACATATATATACATATACATATACATACATACATACATATACATACATACATACATACATACATATATATATTAATAAATTACTTGCATATTTCTTAGCTGTTGAACAAACTCAAGCTAGGGATGTTTGTATAGTATTATTAATATATTAACTAGAAGAGATAAGATAACTATGTACAATTATTGAGCAACATATACTAAGGCCATCGCGATATGGTAGGTATGAGTGAATAATTTCATTTCGGTTTGTTGAGCAAAATCAAGGTCGAAGTGAAATTAAGATAAGGCACTAAAGGTCAGGAGTTGTATATGATACAACTAATAAGAAATTACCCATCGTCCGTGGAGCTATGACTTGTTTAGAAAATTCAAGGTCAAAATTCCAAGAAGGACAAGTCCTAACACCTACTAGAGAAGTCAAAAGACTTCTATTTTTCGACTTAGGGTTTAGCGAAACATAAATGACTAGTGGGAGTTTACTAATAAAATGGAACATAAAATTTTGACTTACTAATATTATAAGAACATCAACTATGATTTATCCTAATAATCTACCACTTAAACTTGTAGAAAATATCAATTCAAAAACTTTTTTCTGAAAGCGACAAGCTCGCTAGACCTAACTATACAGACTGGTTAAGATCGATTAAGATAGTGTTAACTTACAAGTGCCTTTGGACTTCTGTTACATGTGAACCCAAAACTGAACCCGTTGATGACGCAAACTCTAAAGAACAACTTGCTTATTTAAAGTAGCAATCAGACCTAGAGATCATCCAAGTTTTCGTGTTGTCTACCATAGACATTGTTTCCCGTCCATGAGATTTTTAATAATCTCAGATCTCTTTTTGGTGAACAGTCTCGTTCCGCGTGGTACGAACTTTCGAAGAAACTGTGCACACCAAAATGACCAAGGGTCATAAAGTGGATGATTATGTTCTAATGACAAAAGGCTATATTGATAGACTTACACAATTAAACGCAAAGATAAGGAACGAAATGTGAGTAGACTTGATCCTTGGTTCTCTCACTTCTCGGCGTGAACCATTCATATTAAATTACAACATGAACCAATTAAATGTAAATCTCATGGATCTCCTCAATATATTGAGGTCGGCAGAGTTGGCATCTAAGGATCAAGGTTCCATACTTGATGTGAAGGGTATTGCAACATCTTCGAAAGGTTCGAAGAAGTGAAAAACAGATGGTAAGAAAAAGAAAATTAAGAAGACTAATGATAAAGGTGAATGTCACCACTGCCACAAGAAAGGTCATTGGAAAGGAACCGTCCTAAGTACTTGAAGATTGTTAGGGAAAAGAAACATAATGGTTCTACGGCTCCATCAGGTACATTTATTATTCAAAATTGTTTTGTAATAAATAGAATGTCTTAGAATTTAGATGCTAGATTTGGACCTCATATATGTAATTCATTATAAGGGCTTTGGAACTGGCTCCGCATGGAAAAGGAGAAATGAGCCTCCAAGTTGCTAAAGGATCCATTGAAGATGCAAATGATAGTAGGAGATTATCATTTAGTTTTGCATAATGGTGTAATATTAGTATTGAATTATTGCTATATTGTGAAAGATTTTATTTGGTAAATTGTAGCTGTTTCTAGATTGTCTGAGACATGATATGTTTCTCATTGTGCATACAATGTTATGAATATTAGTTTGAATGGAAATAAGGCCTGTGTTGGTGTTCTCGAAAATGGCATTTATGTGATCAATACTAATTATGTGTGTTCTGTGAATAAATCTTATAAAAATATAAATGAAAATTATCATTGGCACTGTAGGCTAGGTAATATCAGTGAGAAACTACTTCACAGCTTGAAAACCGAAGGCTTTCTTCGGTTATTTGATTCTGAATCATTTGATACATATGAGTCGTGTCTCAAAGGTAAAATGACCAAGCACCCCTTTAGTGGGAGTACTGAAAGAGTTGATGAAATCCTAGGGCTTATACATAGTGATGTATGTGGCCCAATGCCTATAGTTACCAAAGATAATAGTACCTTCACTGATGACTTCTCAAGACTAGGATATATATATATATATATATATATATATATCTTATAAAGAACCAATCTAGCTTCCATGATAAGTTTGTTGAGTACAAAAAATGTTGTAGAAAATCAAATGGGCCGTAAGATTAAAATTCTTCGATCAAATTGAGGAGGTGAGTATGTTGGATAGGGTTTCCACAATACTTAAAAGATAATAGGATTATCTCTTAGGTTACTCCACCATATACTTCGCAACAAAATGGTGTGTTGGAGCGAAGGAATCAAACCCTATTAGATATGATTCATTTCATGACGTGTAAGGTTGAGTTATCTCTGTCCCATTGGGGATATGCGCAAGAAACTGCAATACGTATGTTGAACTTGTTACCTGGTAAATCTTTACCCAAAACACCATATGAGATGTGATGTGGTAAGCAACTCCAACCCAAATATTTGAAAGTATGGGGTTGTCTGGCTTATGTTAAGAATGTTGATCCAAATAAATTAGAGGCAAGATCAGTAATTTGTAAGTTTGTAGGATATCCCAAAAATTCAATGGGATGTATATTCTACAGTATCGAGGAACAAAAGGTCGTTGTTTCTCTACACGCTATCTTTTTAGAAAAGGAATTTCTATTAAACGAAATTAACAACAAATTTGTAGACTTGGATGAGATCTGAGAAATTAAAACTGAAGCGAAATAGTTAGAGAAACAAGTTCACCCGTATACAAAAACATGCAACTTATTAGAAGGTGTAGGAGGGAATCTCATGCACTAGAGAGATACTATGATTTTCTCATGGATGGAAAAAAGGAGGACTGTGCCCTAGATGATGACACTCCTCTAACCTTCCAACAAGCATTGTAAAGTAAAGAATCTGCACTCTGGCTTGGGGCTATGATATCCGTAATGGACTTCATGTATGAAAAAAAAGTTTGGACTTTATTTGACATACTCGAAGGGATAAAACCCATCTGCTGCAAATTGATTTTTAAGAAAAATCTAAGTGTGAATGGGGAAGTGGAGACTTATAAGGAAAGACTATTTGTGAAAGGATTTCATCAAATTCAAGGTGTTGATTATGACTAAACCTTTTCACCAGTAGCCATGCTTAAACGGATTAGGATTATGCTAGCCAATATGGAAAAATGGATGTTTTGACAGCTTTTTTAAATGGTGATTTAGAAGAAACCATTTTTTGTTGCAGCCAGAGGATTTTTCGGTTAGTGGTAGTGATGGCAAAGCTTACAAGTTGTTAAAGGTCATTTATGGACTCAAATAAGCTAGTTGGAACAAGTGTTTCGATAAAGTAATCAAACAGTTTGGTTTTTTTTTAGAACACAGAGTAAGCATGCATGTACAGAAAGGAATAGGGCAATACTATCGTTTTCTTAGTACTTTATGTCGATGATCTATTATTGATTAGCAATGACACTTGATTATCGCAATCAGTGAAAGCTTGGCTTTCCAAAAATTTCTCATGAAGGATTTGGAAGAAGAAGCCTATATACTTGGTATAAAGATCTAAAGAGATAGATCTAAGAGGCTTTGGGCTTGTCCCAATTCCTATACATTGATACCATATGAAAAAAGTTTAGTATGGAGAATTTCAAGCATGGAGTGTTCCAACGCAATCTGGAATCACCCTTTCTAAAAAGGACGTTGCTCATACTGATGAGGAGAAGGGAATATGAAGAGGATCCCCTATGCTTCGGCCATATGATCCATAATGTATGTTTTGTTGTGTACTAGACCAGATATAGCATACATATTAGGTTGCATATGCCAATGCCAGCCTAATCCTGGAAAAAACATTGGACGATTGTAAAAAGTATACTTAAGCATAAAATACTAAGGGCTTATTCCTCATATATGGGAATCGAGACCTCCTTTTGAAGGGGTATACAAATTCGAGCTTTCAAAGTGATATGGATGATAGTAAATCAGTGTTCAACTATGTCTTTACACTAAATAGTGGAGCTATTAGCTAGAAAAGTTCCAATCAAAAAATAGTTGTTGATTCTACGATGGAGGCTGAGTACATCGCCCTCAACAAAGCAGCAAAAGAAGCAGTTTGGATGCCCAAGTTTTTGAGTGAGCTCGGAGTGATTCCCGGCATCGAGAATCCTATGGCATTGTTTCGTGACAATAATGCGATGATACAAATTGCAAAGGAAACAAGAGTATACAAGAAGTCACAACACATTCTTTGAAAGTTCCACCTGATTAGAGAATTCGTTGAAAAGAAAGAAGTTGTGATTCAAAGGGTAGTACCGAGCACAACATAGCAGATCATTCACTAAAGGTATGGCTCAGTTAGTTTTCAAGAAACTGATTTAAAGGATGGGATTAAGATTCCATATTTGACCCCACGTGCAAATGGAAGATTGACAGAGTTAGGGGTATACCCTAGGGGCAATTCTGTAATTTATTGTAAATTAATTAACTTTGAAATCAATTCTCGTTCGAAATAAAGGTGTTTCTTCTTTCTGTTATGTATTTGTTATAATGTGTTGTAAATACCTAAATGTTTAATTAAAATATATTTAATAGAAAATCCGTAAATGGTATATTTGCGATAATACTTACAAAGTGTTGTAATTGTGAGTTATTTATCACAATAAACTTAAATATACCATTTCAAACGTTCCTAGTCAAGATGCATCGAGACTGGATATCGATGTATCCATTGAGATAGAGTACGTAACCTCTCCAAATGTTGGGAAGTGTATTGCTCATGACTGCTGGGGGCATCTAGGGGTTATGTATTAATAGTTATTGGATAACCATGGAATGACTCGTTCAACAGTTTTTTGTTGTTTATTATAATTAAGGTCAAACAGAAAATATCACTGTGAATAATTTATTTAGTTCTTTCAACTTAAGGATACTACAAGTCTTCAATATGAAAACAATGCATTGATCATAGTCTAGTCATGACATCGCATCCATCGATTAACTATTGTAGGGCCGAGTGAAAGTGAAGCACTACTCAAGAGAGGATTCGTCTCCTCAGTTATGTGGGGTTCGTATCATGGTCAACCCAAATCAACCTAAAGTCAAAATCTCTGACCAGAATAGTTCGGTTAATAATAATTGTTATTATTGAACCAAGGACTTTGTATTTGGACCATAAAGTTGAATATGGGCGATGTTGGAATTTTGACCATTACTAACCAAAGTGATATAGTTTTGACGAAGAGAATTAGTGTAAATAATTGTCACAACTGGGTAACACTTATTAAATTAAAATGAGCTGGAAATTAGTAAGCGATAAATTTGGTCATATTATCACGCCACCTATTGAGTGAAATGTGAATGTTCGAATAGTTCGATGTTAATCGCTGACATAATTTACACCCAAGAGTCACACAACCGAATTGATGAATTCTCTTTAGACCAAAAAATTTGTTGAAGTTTACAATTGTTATAAATTAATTAAATTAACTAGTTTTTATGAAATATTAATTATAAACTTTGGTTATGATTTGAGAAAGAAATTTGTTGCATACATTTATAGAAGGTTATAAAAATGTTGATCGATATGAGATATCGATAAAATTTAGTTAAACATAATTGTTTATATTTAGTTGAGTTAAATGGGCTCACAAACCCAAGGCATCTTAGAGGGATAGGTGGTTGGTCCAAAAAGGGTAAGGGTGGATACATGTTTATGTAATTAGGGTTTGAGATGTATGGTTGAGATCATTGTTTGCTCTCTTAACCTATTCATACAAAAGCCAATCTCAAAACCCCAATTAGAAGTCGATTTCATTTTTAAGCTGTCACTTTCTTCTTCATCATTTTAATGGAAGCAACTATCCTCTTAAATCATCCTCAAATAAAAAATATCAAATCCAATTCAAATTAAAAATACTAATTTGTAGTAGAAGGTCGCCAATTCCGCAATAACTACCTGATATATTAGGAATTGTTTTAAGAAGAGAAATCATTATTCATCGTAGACTCAAAGATTTCATTAGGATGTGAAATTTCATTTATTATTATTATTTTGATTTCAAGTTTACCATATAAAAATTTATTTACATCCGAATCATCTATCTATATTCAGATCTGTTTATTCTTCAAATTAGTTGAGATTTTGTGGGTGCATGTTTTTGTTACAATTGGATTGGTTATGTGCTTGTTGTAATATATGTTTTATTAATTTATTGCTGAATTAATTTTCTAAAAAAATAAAATTTAGTTTTGATTTATATTAGTGTTTGCGCGTGTGTATAGATCTAAATTATATGTATACATATCTGCAAATTGTCAATATATATAATTGTATACGTGATTATATACATACACATTTAATCTTAAAATTTTCTTATGATGATTTATACCTATTATGAATCATAAAATATAAAAATATTTTATTAAATATGTATATACATATTTTATTATTGTTTAATGATTTTGTGAATTGTTTATTATGTATAAAATAATTAATAGTTCAAAACTTCAATTTCTTAATATTTTTATTTGCAGCATCATGTAAGAAGCTTGCTATAAAATTCTTAGATTTTTAAAACTAAATTTACTTTTTTAAAATTAATTTACTTTTGGTCTGCAATCAATTATTTATTTAAAAATATAATTTCAATTGAGAAAATTTTAAAAAAAATTCTTAAGCTTTAAATATGTCTTTGATATCTTTGGAAAAAATTTAAGATTTTTATAACTTAATTTAATAATGTGGAAATTAGCCACAAGGGCCTCTTTAGCAAGTGCAATTAGTTTCTAGGAAACACAACTGAAATAATTACTTTTAAGGACAAAATGCAAAATAATTAGTTTTTAAGGCCTAAAAACCTATGAAATTATGTACTTGAAAGTAATTGGACTGCTAACTTTGTCCTTAAAAGTAATTATTTTGCTGACCTTGGCCTTGAAATTAATTTCTGTGGATGTGTGTCCTAGAAACTAATTGGACTATAAAGTTTGACCTTCTTGTGAAATCGCCATTTAATAATTTTATTAATTAATTTATATTCGACTTGCAGTTAATTATTTAATTAAAAAATGTAATTTCAATTGGGAAAATTCCATAAATTTTTCCTAGGCCCGAAATAAGTCTCAAACACCATCAAAAATAGTTTTAGAATTTTTCAACTTAATTTCATATTTTTTAAGCATTAATCTGATTGCGGGCTATTATCAACTATTTAACAATAAATATTATTTTAGTTAGAAAATTCTATAAATTAATCTTAAGCCTAAAATGTGTTTGCAGATTTTCCAAAGCAATAAAACTTTTAATTTTACGATATAATCATTTTACATTAATTTATTGTGGAAGAAACTGTTTTATTCAATTATATATATATATATATATATATTCATATGCATACATATATATATACATTCATATACATATATTAGTATCTTGTTTTGAGTACTATATGAGCACACATTTGGGCAAATTACTGTACATATAAAATGAACTTATGTGTCGTTGCAATGTAAATCACAACATCTATACACTGACACATTATACCCTTCACGGATTATGATATTACACATGCACACACATATATATGTATATGATACACATACATATATGCATGTATGTATACTTATATAAATAAATATACAACAATTTAATAAATCTCAAACTACAATTTGTACGGTTATAATACACATGGACATTGTAATAAATCTTTTCATGAATAAATTATTAATTATTGACATTTAATGAAACAATTAGTCCAAATTAAAGAGTGAAAATAAAAGGTTTCTCTCTCCGTTTAATATAATTAATGCTCTCAATTAATTATTATTTTAGAGAAAGAAATGGAAGGTTTCATTCCCTATACATCAACTCTTATAAATAAATGTTGGGTGTATTTGATTTTCCATATATTTGAAAATAAATTTATTTAAACTTTCCTTTAACTATTTGAAATTAAATTTATTTAAAATAGTTAAAGGGAAGTCTAAATAAATTTAATTTCAAATGTATAGTGTATCAAATATACCTAATATTTATTTATAAGAGTTAATGTATAAGGAATGAAACCTTTCATTTCTTTCCCTAAATCAAGAATTAATTGAAAGCATTAATCGTATTTAATAAAGAGATATGCCTTTCATTTTCTCTCTTTAATTTAAATTGATTGATTCATTAAATGTCATTAATTAATAATTTATTCATGGCAATATTTATTACTATGTCCATATTACATATATTTGTGTGTGTGTAACATCCTGTTTGAACCATAAATAAATAAAGTAAATTAAATATGAAGGGGTTGGGTATGAAAATTTTAAAAGTTTGAATTTGACCATTTCCGTTGTGTTCATGAAAAAATTCTGATCTGTTTCCATATACCATATGCTAAAATTGGAGCTCAAGTAAAGAAGTTATGAGCATTTAAAGTTCTCGAATTTAAATTAATTTAGTTTGAATTTAAATTTAAATGAGAATCAAATTTAGGGTCTAAATTTTAAAAATTAGCTTGGGGCTAAGTAAACGTTTAATTAATGTTTAAAGTTAAAAGTTAACTAGGGATAAAATAATGGGGCATTTCACCAGAAGGACAAACTTTGCAGTCCAATTAGTTTCTAGGACACACATTCAAAGAAATTACTTTTAAGACCAAAGTCAGCATAATAATTGCTTTCAAGGACAAAGTCAGCAGTCCAATTACTTTCTAGGACATAATTTCATAGGTTTTTAGGCCCTAGAAACTAATTATTTTACGTTTTGTCCTTGAAAGTAATTATTTTAGTTGTGTGTCCTAGAAACTAATTCCACTTGCTAAAGAGGCACTTGTGGCTAATTTCCACTAAAATAATCTAGCAATGGAAAATAAATAAATGTCCTTGAATAAGAGCAGCGGTCGATCTGAATTGGTCAAATGGTCGACCGTAGCGGTCGACCGGTCACCGAAGGGCGGTCGACCGGTCACCGAAAGGCAGTCGACCGCTGGGAAAAAGAAGTTTCCGGTGGAGGCTAAGGTTTTAAGTTATGTCTTATTCGGTTGTATGCTCTAGTTTTACCCGTTTTCTACCTACTTCTATCATATAGTTCTGGTGCGTTTCAACTCGTATAAATAGAACCCTATCCTCTCCATATTTATTCATATTATTTTGGGGAATATGATGAAACTTTGTCATTGCTATCTCTCTCTAATAAGATTTAGAAACTCAATAGAGAGTTCAGGTAAGGATTCAACTTATTTTCTATTTGTTTCTTCTTCCTTCAATCTATTTTAATCATATTCTTCTCCAATTATTCCGAATCTAAATAATATACATATACCTCTTCCCGATTGTGTGTGTGTGTATGTATACATATACATATACATATACATATACATATACATATACATATACATATACATATACATATATATATATCAAACGGGAGAGTTTCTGGAATAGATCGAAATGCTACAAATCCATTTGAGTGAAGCTAAGGCAAATTGGTGAGTGGAAACCTTAGTATTTCTTTTCAGCAATTGTTTAGTATATTCTTTTTGGATTTGAATATGCTTTAGGGATTTTTAGATTATGAAAATATGATAGATAAAATCCTCCAAAATTCCTTTTTACTTTGATGTGTCAATTCTATGTCGAGATCCCCAATTATTTACATCAATTTGATGGGATTTGTTTCATTTATGCAATCTTGGGTAATTTCATAGTTTATTCCACTTCTCCTTATTCTTTGGGTTAAATTGTGATTCTTCAATAAAATAAGGGGTTTATATTATGAATTCTATTCGTAGATTACACCACTTATTCTTATCTATTTCTTTGTAAAAAGAGGAGTTGAATAAAATATGCAGTTTAGATTGCAATTCTTGTTGTTTAAGTTATTCCAATGAATTAGTGTAATAAATTGAGTTTTTATTTTATTCACAAGTCTGTTATTAAATTTTTGGTTATGAATGTTTATTCCCTATTATGGACATTAGAGTTCCATGAAATCTTGAAAATTTAAGGAAAAGTGACTTGTAATAACAATTGGTCAGGGAATTGACATTCAGCGCTAGTTTAGAGCGTAAAATCAGTGCGTTTAGAACTTATTAGGCACAAATATTTATTTATCTCTATTTATGTAACTTACGTATAATTATTGTGTGTATGGCGTAGTTAATTAGGAATTTATTTAGATTTATTTCCCCTATAAGAAAGGTAATTGATTTTAAGGCAAAAATAAGAGGAAACTCTTATATAGCCTAATTTTTTTAAGGCGTAATAAGGATGATTCCTTATAGGCCTTATTTATGAAATGGTGAGATAAAAATGTGTGTGCGCGCGCGTGCATGCGTATATGGTGAGTAATTCATTTGTGGCTAAGTCATAAGGATGCAAGGTCAATAGAGTTACATGACGAAAGTATACCCTTCATTTTGAGGCTAACAACAGTTATGTACACTTTTATTGATGTGAGATATCCTTATGATAAATATTTGTAACGATGCGATGTTAGTTCCAAATTCTGCAGGAGAAATCTACCAAGCTAATCTGGCTACCAGGTCCTACGAATAATAGACTAATATAAGACGTCATTATGAGTATGGGCCATAAGGCGAAGGGCTTGCTTTGGGGTTTAAGGTATTAAGTGGTTGGACCCGCCTCTTTTCTCCAAATGAAGTATTAAATGGCCAAGGGGTTACGTTATGTGGTATCTCTATAGGGGTCCGCTTATAAAAGTAGATCTTAAATGATGGGGTCTGCCTATTTTCCACTCAGAAATATTAAGTGCCCTAGAATTCCATATGATGCTAGTGGATAGTACCATTGAGGAGCATGCTTTTTGAAATAGGTCTTAAATGATAGGGTCTGCCTTAATTAAGGTCTTAAATGACCAGATTCTGCCTATTTTCCACTGGGAAGTTTTAAGTGGCTTGGGTACCATCTCTTACATTATTAGCTATTTATGACGTATGATTGGAATATTGGGTTCTAGAAACCTACTTTTGGAATGAAAGATATTAAGTGGTTGGACCCGCCTCCTTTCCCTATAAAGAAATATTAAATGACTTTAATGGTTTTATGTTCGTAGGTATATACTTATTTTGAAATATACTACCCAAGTACCGAAAAGGTAAGACTCGAGGTTTTTATTTATCGGATACTTGTTATTCTAACTCCCTTCTCATTGCAACACAAGTAAATGATGGAGTGATGGTGGTGACAATGCTTAAAGATGAAGAAGCTTGGCTAGTGGTGGTTTTATTTGCTTTTTTGTGTTACCATAGATTTTGACAATTGTTGTAACAGATATTTTGTTACGTTTTTTTTGGGATTTTTGTTAAGAAATTTTTATGGTTTTGAAATAAATGGGTACATTTTACTATTATATTTGGTTCCATCTGTTGTGAGTTCTTGTAAAGACCCGTTTTCCCGTACCCTTTGAATCGACAATAAACCACACATGTCTAACTCAAATTGTACGAAAAGACGGATCTTTAAGGGTGATAAAGAAAAGTAGACATAACAGAATCTCTTACGAATGGAATAACATATAATATTGAACAAATATTTTTATAACGGAAAACTTTTAAATACATATATTAGAGTCTAACCTAAATTCAGCTTGGACAGTTATTAAACCTGCCCTTACGAATGCTGACAAACATCAAACAAAATTCACTAAGTACAGAGGATAATAGAATATGTCCATATGTCGATGAATATTTCCAGCTCTCCTCTGGAAACTCCAACCATCTTCGACTAAACCTGAAACTACTCGGATCTGACCCGAGTATTGAAAATACCCGGATCAGGCTTGATAAACCAGCGTGAGAAAAATTCAATAATAAATGACAGTGTCATATATTAGCATTTGGATAAAAATCCTTTGAAAAGAAAGAGTATCTCGTAAGACAAGTCCACATATAAACACGGACATGTTTTTACCTTACGATAACAAAAACACTTTTATATCAAAACCTTTGATATTATTTCTAATGACATTCTTTGAAAACCTTTGCAAATAAACTTATTAATCTTAGCCGAAATTGTAACATTGATTAAATTCCAGCATACTAGGCTCTACAAACAAAACCGTAGGATCTTATTGGAGAATGGATTTCCATACAAATGACCAGGTGTAGGATCTACCTTCCAAAAGGGATACACCTCTAGATGGATGTCCCGAGGACCATCACAAAGGATCCTCTACCAACACAAGACCGGCCCACCTGTATAACTAGATGGTACCGAATATTACATCCTCCTGTCGTTACCGACCTTTATCGAGGGCCCTCTAGCATACACCACATTAATTTACACCCCGACGTCATAGCGGGAAGAAATATATCTAGAAGAGGATGACCATATCCTAATTGGGAATGACCCACTAAGCCTTACTGCCCTAATCATGTTTCGGTTATTTCCGGTTTGATGAGGCTTGAGGCAAACGATTACCTTTTCTCACAGCACATATCACATCTTTGAATGCCACATTGCCATTTCCGTTTAACTACTAATTGCCTTCCATACAAATACAACCCTTGAGCTCATATGTATCAAGGAGGGTGTTAAGCTAAGAGAAGTTGCATTCTCCGCCACCACTGATGTACTTTTGTAAAAACCAATGTACGTAATCGTTAGAAATGCAATGTCAGACAAACGTCCATACAAGTTGTCCAGGAACAGGACAAACCGAAGGCGCTTTCCTCGGCCATTACTAGGCGAGAAGCCCTTGCGATCCACAAAATCTCCATCATGAAGAGACCACTGCTATAAATAACTCTATAATGAAGGCCAACCAAAGCATGTTCAACAAGCAGTCTTCACGCTAGGAAGGTCCACGGTCTTCAATCAACATCTTCAACATGTCTTCACGTTCAAACGTATACATTGGTTTGAAGTGGTTTTCAGATAGGAATTAACCAAATCTGACTCTAGTTCCTTCGAAATCCAATTATCCTTAAAAGTGAATATGAGTATATAGGATTTATTAAGTCTCTTTTCACTCTAATTCATTTTGGATGATTTCGAAGTCTCTTTCTTTTAACTTAGGATAATTCTAAGTAATTCATTCTTTTGCTTTTGGAAAATATCTCAAATTTCCTTACTTAATTCTTGATCAAAATTCCTTAACTTTTAAGCAGGTCAAAAACAATGTTATTGAAGACATCGTTTACGACAAACCCTAAATCAATCTTAGCAAACATTTATGAGTCAACAGGATTATAGAAATCATTCATTTTGGAAATTGCTTAACTTTTGGATAATGCAAATCTTATTTTAATTCAAAACTTAATACAATCTTTTTATTTAAGAGAATCCGGGTTTTCCTTTCGATCTGTTCCACCCCTCGCCTAAGAAATGAAAACATAAGCCAACTAAGTTCAAGGCACTGGTTGCTCCATCCCTAATCTTAGTTAAACACCTAGTTTTATCTTCCCAGATCTCACGGGCGGGACAAATGTACTAGTTGTTTCCGCATACTCAGATTTTCAACTTACTTTGGAATTGCTTATAAATATTCCAAATTATCTTTCAAAACGCTTAATTATCCTTTTTAAAACATTCACAATTGATTCTGGGAAACGTTGTTACATTTAAACTGATATTCCAAAAGTTATACAATTCACAGCATAAAAGTGCTGCGGAAAGTGCCGTATAAGCTTATTTGATTAAAACAAGTTTTAAACATTCGATAATACATATTTTCCAATCCAAATATATTTTAAATCATTTAAATAGATTTATCAAATTTATTTCATATTTTTCCATAATTAAAAATGCTTTTTTTAAACAGATTTTCTGTTATGGTCATTAAATTCCACTAGCGTGATTTTTCTTGAAAATTGATTTCGACTTATTTCAAAATCTACTTATCGAAACTTTGATTTTCTTTCTTAGTCTAGAAGATATGGATCTAATAGTTTGGAATTTTCTTATCTCGAAGAATTCCGAGTCATATTTCACTCTATACATTCATTTGAACTTTTTGGCGCGAAATCGCGAACTACCGTTACGCAACGCGTCTAGTTTTAACTTATTTTTCAATATTTGAAATAATCTATTCAAATTGGATTTCAAAACTTATAATACAAATCATTTTAAATCAATAATTTCACTTTTTAAAGTATTTAAAATATATTTTCACTATTACCACATTATAATATTATTATATTCCCATTATTTTAATATTAAATTTTAAATTCCAATTTCAATTTCAATTCTAACTTCAAATTAAACACATTTAAAACTTAGATTCAAATCTAATTTCGATTTCTAATTAACTATCCTTTTCAAATCCATTTCACTTCAAATTTCAAATTCTCTTTCATTTTAACTTTAATTTCACTTCTAAATGAAAAGAGACTTATTTTTCCACAATATCTCATATTACTAAAATATGGTCTTTTTAAACAAAGGGATTACTAAATTAATAGAAATTTGATGTCCAAATTATCATCACAACCATACAACATTCATATAACATTAACATGATAAATGTCATAACATTACTATGGATTATCCAACATATCCAAACAATCAACCAAACATCCATATCACCAAATAGTAATTATCTAACATAACAATTAAGCATGATAATCAATATAATTCAAAAAGCGGTGAGAATTTCTCACCTTTATATCCACTCCGTCAAACTTTGACGTAAGATTTCCGTCTCTCGCTATCGTGCTATATCCAACGTCTCGCCTTTTGCCGTTTCCTTTCCGAACGCTTTTGATTTCCTTTCCTTTTCTTTTCTCTTTCTTTTTTCCCTTTTCTTCTCTCTTTTTTTCTTCTTTTTTTTTATATGGAGGACGTGAGCTTCTTTTGGAAGGAGGAGAGAGTGTGGCCTTGGGGTATAGGCATGTGGGAAGGGGTAGGAGTGTATAGGCTTAGGTTTTGGTGAGGTGGTGCTCAGCCTATGGGGGAAGGAGCTTGGGTTTGGTGAGGTGGTGCTCGGCTTGGGCTTAGGGTGGCTCGGCCGTGGGTGTAGGGAAGGGTAGGCGTGGGTTTTGGGTGAGAATGAGGTGGATAGGTGGTAGTTTGGCTTGTGTATGGATGTAAGGTGATGGTTTGGAGGTGGTAACTTGAAGGTAGAAGGGAAATGGTGGAAGTAGAGAAGGTTTTTGGTAATTTTTATGAAATAAAAGTGTAGTGAAAATAAAGAGATGTGTGGTTGTATTTATAAGTGAACATTTTTAGTGGTAAATGACATTAATACCCTCTTCATTTTTGGATTTAAATATACTTTTATTTTATGTGAAAAAGAGTGATTTGATATTTATTAATGGTGATGGTAAGAAATAAAAATGATTACTTATCATTTCTTTATTAGATTATGTGTTTAAAGTGAAGACTTTGCATTGATTTGATTTGCATTAAATGCATGGATGTATGTGTCATTAATTCCTTAAATTAGCTTTATTTTCACTTTTCCATTTGCTCCTTTTCTATGTATAAACATAACATCTAATTAATGAGATGTGAAGTAGAGTAATGATGTTGTTTTATAAAAGCTTTAGTAATTTTCAAATTTGTCAAATCATACTTTTTACTTTTATACATTTATGTAAATATTTTCAAAAGTAAACTCCTTTTGTTTTTAGTGCTAAATATAGAATGTTTATATAGTTTGTAAACTTATATTTATAAGTTAGAAAATGTATCAAGTTGCAACAACTTGTCAACAACTTGTTTTGGTTGAAAACGGTGTTTTTTACGACAAAGTTTACAGTCAAAATTTGACGTTTTTATTAAGCTATATATTGAAGTAAATCAAACTTTAAAACAAACTTTTTACTTCTTTAAATAAATTAAAACATGTCTCTTTATATTTTAAAAACATATTTAATTAGTATCAAAACCTCTAATTTTACAGTGTATGTAAAACTGTCAAAATGCGACAAATTTTGGTTATTTTTGTAAAACGATTATTAACAAACTTTTAAACTTTTAACATACTTTTATTTTCTTTATTAGATGTTTTAATTAAGATTTACCTATTTAAATAGATAGTTAAATTGATTTATTTAAGCCTTTATTTATTTTTAACTTTTGTCGATTTGTTCAAAAATCCAAATTTATACTTTTTAATTTATTAACTATAAGAATAGATAATTATTTATTATATATAACATATTATTTAAGATTTAAACTCCTTTTTAAATTTAAATCGAACAGAATCTCTCATTTTCGAAGTAGCGAAATTACGGGTCGTTAAATTCTCCTCTACTTAAAAGCATTTCGTCCTCGAAATGAAATCAAAGATACATAACTATAAAGGTCAACAATATATGTCAAAGGAAATACTATCACTAAATACCGATCATAAAGTACAATCATTCATCCTGGCCCTAACCTGAGTGCGTACTACACACTTGAGGTAAGTCAACTATCTATATTAGTCAACCCAAAATATCATACAAAAAAGACTACATCCCATATCTTAGCGCGTACTACGTGCTTAAGATAATCACAACTGCTATAATAATACAACAACCCCAAAATATCCCCAAGTGAAATACTAATCATTAGATGAACCCTCTAATAGTGCTTCTAAGTCTTTCTCTTCTGGCTCCTCATCTTCCTCAACTAGCACCTCCTCATCTATCTCTGGAACTATGTCCTACCCTAATGGATGCCATTGCTGGCCTCTTGGGAACCATGGCTCATGCTGCTCTATCTCAATATCATTTAAACCAATATCCTCAGCTACCATTGGAATGGGAGATCCTATCTCCTAAATGGGCGTACCCATATCCCAAATAATCTGCTCATCATCTTCTGAATCATCTTCCTCGTAAAACCTCGCATCGTAAGTCCCTGAGACTACCGTCTCTATCTCCATGGGCTCTTCGATCAATGGCTCGATCTCCATGGGCTCCTCTATAGGTTCCTCTTCCTCCGGTTCCTCGTCGTCACTCAAGGGATCTAACATCCAGTCATCCGCCTCGTCATCTTCCTCCGCTCCTGTATCGATCTCTATGTCTACGGGCAACACATCCTCAATATCTGGGACAACTATCAACTCCTCATCATTGGAGATATCTATCGGGTGGTCAAATGATCTCGGTACTATACCCGAGGGTCCTCCTACTGGTATATCTTCCTCATCACTCATGATCGGTGTATCAACAACTTCCAAGTCTCCGTATTTAGCTAAGGCTTCCCTAAATCTTTGCCTAAGTGCTAGTCTTTCGGCCTTGGTTGGTTTCTACAATTTTATATATGAGAACTCAAATTAGTTATCATTTTCTATCAAAGATTCCATTTTTAGCTTATTTTTATTTTATTAAGTGCTTCTTACTTAATTATTATCATCACCATCAATTTTTTTCTCTAATGGGTTCTAGCAGAATTTGAACATTGACAAAATAACAAAATGATAGCTTATATATTGATTCCAAAATACATTCATACTAAGTGAGTTCTAAGAAGTACACTCAAAAAGTTTTACAAAAAGTCCTACCATTAAAAATACTTAGATAAGGCTTACTTATACATGCTTAACTAACTTAAACTTCCACTATCCCTTTTTCTGCAGTAGTTGGTGGATGAGTAAGGGTAACAAAAGGCCTCGGCTGTTCTGCCGCCTTGAGCATTGGACAGTCTCTAGCGATATGTCCTAAAATGTGGCAGTAATAACAACTCTTAGGGACAGTTTTCTTAAAGGTCTTGACGTTTGCTCCTAATTTACATTCTTTGACTATATGTCCTAATTCTTTGCACCGATAACAACACTTTTCCTTCCCTTTTGGGGCTTTGGGTTTCTTCTTTGTTCTAGTGCAATCATGTAGAAAATGTCCTGTCTTCTTACACTTAAAGCAGCGTATATCTTTTCGAACAGGTTTTTCTTCCTTCTGTTTCCTTATTTTCTTGGCTGGTGCTTCAGTAGTCGGCTGTAGAACAACATCTTCGAATTTTAGGGTATTGCTTATCATTTCCCTAAACGAACCATGGATGAAGCTTACCATGCTACACTGGAGCTTAACACATTTGCTTAACCAATTCTTAACTTCTGTAATCTTTTCTGATCCCGAGAACTTCCTTTGTCTTAAGAACTCGAACTCCCAACAAAGTGAAGCGAAGTTCACTGGATTTGGTCTTTCCTGAAAAGAATAATATTTCTCTACACATTATCATCAAATACCTTATAGTCAAATTGTGAAATTTAATTCACAAGATATTCATATTTTAGTTTTAGTAAGAAAAAATCACAATCAAACCTTAATTTCTAACCCAAAAGGTAATAATGTCCCCTTTAATATTTATAATATAAACCCAAGGTAAAATTATTTCATTTACCAATTTCTTTAAAACAAAATCGCTTTTACAAAATTAACAAATACACGCTCATATATATAATACTCTCATAACTCATTCTAGGGTGTTACTAGCCCTATCTTAATGAGTTAATCGTCCTAGGATATTACTAATCCTTTTTCTGATGATACTTTTACCCATAACAGAGCCAAGGTTCTCGCTTAACCTTCAGTTTTGATACCAAATGTAAAGACCCGTTTTCACGTACCATTTGAATCGACAATAAACCATACATGTCCAACTCAAATTGTATGAAAAGACGGATCTTTAAGGGTGATAAAGAAAAGTAGACAGAACAGAATCTCTTACGAATGGAATAACATATAATATTGAACAAATATTTTTGCAGCGGAAAACTTTTAAATACGTATATCAGAGTCTAACCTAAATTCAGCTTGGACAATTATAAAACCTACCCTTACAAATGCTAACAATCATCAAACAAAATTCACTAAGTACAATGAACAATAGAATATGTCCATATGTCGATGAATATCTCCAGCTCTCCTCTGGAAACTCCAACCATCTTCGACTAAACCCGAAACTACTCGGATCTGACCCGAATATTGAAAATACCTGGATCAGGCTTGATAAACCAGCGTGAGAAAAACTCAATAATAAATGACAGTGTCATATATTAGCCTTTGGATAAAAATCCTTTGAAAAGAAAGAGTATCTTGTAAGACAAGTCCACACATAAACACGGACATGTTTTTACCTTACGATAACTAAAACACTTTTATATCAAAACCTTTGATATTATTTCTAATGAATTCTTTGAAAACCTTTGCAAATAAACTTATTAATCTTAGCCAAAATTGTTACATTGATTAAATTCCAGCATACTATGCTCTACAAAAAAACCGTAGGTTCTTATTGGAGAATGGATTTCCATACAAATGATCAGGCATATGATCTACCTTCCCAATGGGGTACACCTCTAGATGGATGTCCCGAGGACCATCAAAAAGGATCCTCTACCAACACAAGACCGGCCCACCTCTATAACTAGATGGTACCGAATATGACATCCTCCGGTCGTTACCGACCTTTATCGAGGGCCCTCTAGCATACACCACATTAATTTACACCTCGACGTCATAGCGGGAAGAAATATATCTAGAAGAGGATGACCATATCCTAATTGGGAATGACCCACTTAGCCTTGCCGCATCTAATCCTGTTTCGGTCATTTTCGGTTTGATGAGGCTTGAGGCAAACGTTTACATTTTCTCAAAGCACATATCACATCTTTGAATGCCACATTGCCATTTCCGTTTAACTACTAATTGCCTTCCACAAAAATACAACCCTTGCACTTGTATGTCTCAAGGAGGGTGTTAAGCTAAGAGAAGTTGCCTTCTCCGCCGCCACTGATGTACGTTTGTAAAAACTAATGTAAGTAATCGTTAGAAATGCAATGTCAGACAAATGTCCATACAAGTTGTCCAGGAACAGGACAAACCGAAGGCGCTTTCCTCGGCCATTACTAAGCGAGAAGACCTTGCAATCCGCAAAATCTCCATCACGAAGAGACCACCGCTATAAATAACTCTATAATGGGTGCCAACCAAAGCATGTTCAACAAGTAGTCTTAATGCTAGGAAGATCCACGGTCTTCAATCACCATCTTCAACATGTCTTCACGTTCGAACGTTTACATTGGTTTGAAGTGGTTTTCGGATAGGAATTAACCAAATCCGACTCCGGTTCCTTCGAAATCCAATTATCGATAAAAGTGAATATGAGTATATAGGATTTATTAAGTCTCTATTCACTTTAATTCTTTTCGGATTATTTCAAAATCTCTTTCTTTTAACTTAGGATAATTCTAAGTAATTCATTCTTTTGCTTTTGGCAAATATCTCAAATTTTCTTACTAATTCTTGATCCAAATTCCTTAACTTTTAAGCGGGTCAAAAACAATGTTATTGAAGACATCGTTTACGACAAACCCTAAATCAATCTTAACAAACATTTTTGAGTCAACAGGATCATAGAAATCATTCATTTTGGAAATTGCTTAACTTTTGGATAATACAAATCTTATTTTAATTCAAAACTTAATACAATCTTTTTATTTAAGAGCATCCGGGCTTTCCCTTCGATCTGTTCCACCCCTCGCCTACGAAAAGAAAACATAGGCCAGGTAAGTTTAGGGCACTGGTTGCTCCATCCCTAACCTTAGTTAAACACCTAGTTTTATCTTCCCAGATCTCACAGGCGGGACAAATGTACTAGTCGTTTCCGCATACTCAGATTTTCAACTTATTTTAGAATTGCTTATAAATATTCCAAATTATCTTTCAATACGCTTAAATATCCTTTTTAAAACATTCACAATTGATTCTGGAAAACGTTGTTACATTTGAACTCATATTCCAAAAGTTATACAATTCACAGCATAAAAGTGCTGCGGAAAATGCCGTATAAGCTTATTTGATTAAAATAAGTTTTAAACATTCGATAATTCATATTTTCCAATCCAAATCTCTTTTAAATCATTTAAATAGATTTATTTCATATTTTTCCACAATTAAAAATGTTCATTTAAACATATTTCCCGTTATGGTCACTAAAATGCACTAGCGCGATTTTTCTGGAAAATTGATTTGGACTTATTTCAAAATGTACTTATCGAAACTTTAATTTTCTTTCTTCATCTAGAAGATATGGATATAATAGTCCGGAATTTTCTTATCTCGAGGAATTCCGAGCCTTTTCACTCTATACATTCATTTGAACTTTTTGGCGCGAAATCGCGAACTACCGTTGCGCGACGCGTCTAGTTTTAACTTACTTTTAATATTTGAAATAATCTATTCAAATTGGATTTCAACACTTATAAAATCATTAAAAATCATTTTAAATCAATAATTTCACTTTTTAAAGTATTTAAAATATATTTTCACTATTACCACATTATAATATTATTATATTCCCATTATTTTAATATTAAATTTTAAATTCCAATTTCAATTCAATTTCAATTCTAACTTCAAATTAAACACATTTAAAACTTAGATTTAAATCTATTTTCTATTTCTAATTAACTATCCCTTTCAAATCTGTTTCACTTCAAATTTCAAATTCTCTTTCATTTTAACTTTAATTTCACTTCTAAATGAAAAGAGACTTATTTTTCCACAATATCTCATATTGCTAAAATATGGTCTTTTTAAACAAAGGGAATACTAGATTAATATAAATTTGATTTTCAAATCATCATCACAACCATATAACAATCATATAACATTAACACGGTAAATGTCATACCATTAGTACGGATTATCCAACATATTCAAGCAATCAACCAAACATCCATATCACCAAATAGTGATTATCTAACATAACAATTAAGCATGATAATCAATATAATTCAAAAATCGGTGAGAATTTCTCACCTTCATATCCACTCCGTCAAACTTTAACGTAAGATTTCCGTCTCTCGCTATCGTGCTATTTCTAACGTCTCGCCTTTTGCCGTTTCCTTTCCGAACGCTTTTGATTTCCTTTTCTTTTCTCTTTCTTTTTTTCCTTTTCTTCTCTCTTTTTTTTTCTTTTTTTATATGGAGGACGTGAGCTTTTTTTGGAAGGAGGAGAGAGTGTGGCCTTGGGGTATAGGCATATGGGAAGGGGTAGGTGTAACGACCCGCCGCTCTGACCGCCTCTAGTCGGTAATTAAACCAACTCGAAACGTTCAAAATGACGGATTGTTGTTCAGTTTATAAAGTTTAAACAGAATCAGCCACAGAATCACAGAATAATCATAATATTATTCATAAATGAATTTTTCTTACATACATATATCAGAGTTTGTACAATGCATTAAATTTTTATACAGCGGAACAATTTATTTTCATTAAGTACAAGAAAATTTTCTGAAAACTGAAGTAAAGCTTTTAATCCCCCTCTCTCTAACTTCGCGGCCTGAAAATCTTCAAGCTGTAAAAATACTCGGTCTGACCCGAGCGTTAATTGCAAAACACAAAACACTCGAGTCAGGATTAATCTTAACTCAAGTAATTAAATTTGCAATGAACTGAATAAATGGTGACAGGGATGACGAAACAATTGAATCAATTTAAATCTATTATGAATTTTCATTATTAACAACTTAAAATTTTAAAATCTGTCAATCCCGTGTGGCTGCAGTACACATGTATACTTTGCACACATGTGCACTGCCTCGCCAACACGTGTGCGCAGCCAACAGATAATCAAGTTCGAGTGTCATCAACCAAACAGTGGCAAAAGAAGTACAGTATGCAACAACAGCCAGTGCAATGCACAAAGAACACAAGTACAGGTAGCAGTCTCAAGTGCAACAGTGAATACAACTACAAGTATAAGGCATGTCAACAGCAATATGAACTGTTCAGCTACAACTAAGCAAGGGGCAAGCGAATAACACAACTCGAAGCACGTACATATGCAGCCACAAGACCACAAAGAAGTGCTCAAAGCAACTAGTGCCAACTTGAACAAAAACAGTAAGCAAACAAGCATGCAGCAGCAGGCATGCAACACGGATCGCGTACAGGGCAGTGAAGCCTGTACGATTACAGTGAAACAAGTGCAACAATTATACTACAAGTCAATGCCAAGTGAATGCAATTACAAAGAACATCAACTATGCAAACATGTAGAACAGTGGACAGGACAAACTAGGTCCAACAGGTGAATGGGAAGTCATATATGGATATGAAGATTGGAACAACATCATGCATGCAATACTCAATACATGTCTTTATTACCAGAACAATCATGCACTTCAACTACTTAATTTTTTATTTATTTATGATGGTTACTCTCAACATCAACATACAACCAGAGGTGCACAAGTCATGAATCAAGCAAAAATTTATTATTTAAGCTTTTAAACAGAGTCAAACTCTACAGATTTTGAAATTAAATCAAAATCTAAAACTGAGACTACAATAGAGGGTAATTTTTATGTAAACCATATGCATACTTTACTTTCAGAAATACAGCAAACAAAATATATATATATATACACATATATACAAACATATTCCTTTTAGAAATTATAACTTAACTTCATTTAGATGGGAAGATACTAATTCTTCTATTGAGTTTGGGTATGCAATTTTTTTTTTTTAAAACAGAGAAGAGCATATGTACAAACATTTCTCAGATGCACACATGCATTCATAAATTCATACATGCAGAGTATTATGCATTATTTTGCTTTTGATATTTTTTTTTTCAAACTTTTGTTTTCTGTACTAAAAACAGAGACATGAAAGTATGACAGACATTCATTTGTTATTCCTGCTTTCACAGTAAAACCATTTGATAATTAAATTTGAGAATGTTTTTTTTTCTTTTCTTTTCTCTTCTTTTTAAAACTTGGATATTGATTTCATAAACATAATTTATTTAAATTCTTAAGTTCACAAAGAATCAAGGAAGAAGCTTTTGAATTTATTGAACAGGGCTGGAAACACAGAGGCAAGTTATTCTTGCCTTTACACAATATACACACAGTCCTCATTTTTATGAAGGCATGCAACACAATTCACATCATCCAAACAAAATTCACGACATATATCAAATATAGATCCAAGCATCAATGGATATAGCAATTAAATGCAATTCATTCAAACAACTCAATTTTAAACCTATATTTAAAAACTGAAGTTTAATCTCCACCTTCAATTTAAATTCTACTCTTACATATAAAACAGAAACAGTTTCTGTTTTATTAAGAAAAATCAAACTTTGAAATTCCCTGAATTTAAACCATTTCAAAAGACAACAGAATTCAAACTTATTTGAATTCAACTTAAATTCAGTTTCAAAATTCCAAGTTTACATTTCCATTTATCACTTCAACACCATTTTAAAATAAACTGGAAACAATTCTGTTTCCTATATGCAGACCTGAAACTAAGTTTACTCGAGCAAGCTTAAATTTTCTTCGAAAAAATATCCTCACTGCTTCGAGTTACAGAGGACAATCAAAGACACAGTTGCAAACAGTCAAAGGCAAGACATATGCAACATGGTGCAGAAACAAAACTAAGGATGATACAAAACAGTGTACATGGAACAATGCAGCTCAGACCAATTGCTCACCAAGATGACCAAGCAATGATCAGAGACCAGAAACAGACAGTGGCATATGTATATTGATGCAACTTCAAGCCAAAAGCAAGCGATATATGCAATGTACCCAGAACTAGTTAAGTGACACAAATGAAGACAACTCAAGTTCAGTGCCACCAAAGCAAAGAGACAACAGCAATGCATGTATCATGAATTTCATTAACCATGGAAACTGCAACTTCTCTATTTTAAAACCCTGTATCATAAACAAGAGATACCCCACCATTTACTTCAAGTTTTAAACCTGATGCTCCGAGTCAAAAACATAATCACCCGAGTACCACTTGGGGTTAAAACATAATCAGAGTCAGGTAAAAATATACCTGATTTAAAAACAAAAATTCACAAAGCATCTGTTCTTATCAATTTAAAACATAAATTCACAAAATGTGCATAGTATCTGTTCTTATCAACACAAAATGTGCATAGTATCTGTTCTTATCAATTTAAAACATAAATTCACAAAATATCTGTTCTTATCAATTTATAAATAAATTTCAAGTAACAGTCGTTCTTAACAGTTTAAAACAAAATTTACAGCATCTGTTTTTTTTTATAAAAAAAAAAAAAATTACACAGAGTATCTGTCCTCAACAGTTTAATATCGAATTATCAGAGCAAACGATAGTAAATAACCCCAACAACCATACATGCAAATTTACCGAGCAAATGGAAGCAAAATAACACCAAATCATAGCATGCAACCAAGCATTCAATTCAATCAAATTCAAATACTTGATTTAAAATCAATCGTGAGTAAAAAAAAACTCACCTTTACTAATCGAAACAGCCGAAGAGTACTGAGCACAGCATAATCTAAACAAGATCGAAGCCCCCAATTTCTGAAGGCGAACGAAGACGAACGGAGCCCTAAAATTGCAAAGAGGAGCGAAAGAAAAGTCACGAGGCTGCCATTTTTTTTTCTTTCTTCGTGTGTTTGATTTTGTGTAAAGGAGGAAAGGGGTTCGTGTTTTATGGGGAAGGAGATCGTGATTTGGGTATGGTTCACGGCATGGAACACGGCGTGAAAAATGGATCTGGTCCGTGGTAAGGTAGTGTATACCTATTATTTTATTTTATTTTATTTTTTTTATATTATATATAAAATTATACTTTTATTTTGATTTATTATTATACAATTATATATTATTTCTTTCATTTTATGTTCAATTGTTTTGTATTATTTTTGTTGTTAAAATTTTAACTAAGTGTATTAATTTATTTTATTTTATTGATTAAAATTTTGTCCCTTTTTATTTAAGCTAAAGAAAAATATTATTAACTAACCATCCATTTATCAATTTAAATAAATAATTCTTGTATCCAAATTTATTTTCTTCTAAGTCATTTGTTTGAATTTCAATACAAATCCAATATTCAATTTCAAACTTCAAAGTTAAATTCAAATTCTATTCAACTTTAAATAGATTAAATTCAAAAATTTAATCGTCAATTCATAGTTTTATTGGAATTCAATTTAAAATTATCTCAAATATTTAAAATTAATTAAATATCTTCATTTTTAAATTGTTAAAAATTCAGGATCGTTACAATCTCCCCTACTTAAAAGAATTTCGTCCCGAAATTATAAGTTAGGAAAAACGTTTGCTAAAATCTCACCGATATTTATATCCTACACAATTTTACCAAGTTTCAAACTCATAAATAAATATAGGATTCATTCCACTTATTTCATTTCACTAGTTTTGTTCATCAATTTCAATAATCAAGACACAAAAGTCTTTTATCAAATTTTTGACTTACCAAAAACTCAGATTTTTAAACTTGAAATCTTTCATGCTAAATATTTGCATAATATATCTTATCCAAAGCTGTGTGCTTTCAAAATATTCAAAAAGATCTTCTTCCTTAGTTCATTAAGTTAGAATTATGTAATTCTAATTTCAGATTATTGATTTTCTGTTCAAAGTTTGAAAATACTTGATAACTCAAAGTTTAACAAGTCCATCGTCGTTCTCACAGACTTTAGGCATACGCTGGCCAGGCGCAAGACTAAAAATCTCCAAGTACTAAACATACTTGCTTCAACTCCCAGTGAAAATACTTTTTAAAAATCTTTTAAAAATGGATATGGAAAGTCCGTTCCCCCATGGATCACAGTTTACCCGGCGGTTTCGCTACTATCTCAGTAGAATCGCTTGTAATCTCAGATTTCTCATCACTCCTGAATTTCGCCATGGTTATCGCCTTAGATCGCGGTCCACACGGCGGTTACGCTACTATCTCAGTAGAATCGCTCGTAGCCTTAGGCATCACGCCCCTCGAATTACGCTTCGGTTTCCAGATCGCAGTTTACTCGGCGGTTGCGCCACTATCTCAGTGGAATCGCTTGTAACTGTAGGCATCACGCCCCACGAATTACGCCAGCATCAATCACATAATCCCAAACACGATGATCCATCGTGGGGGATATCAAATCAGTCCCATTGGACATTCCACTAATGAAATTCTACGTAGCTACGATTTACAATGGACACTCCACCGAGTTCCAATCACTTTCACACATAATAAATGGAAGGTACATTTCCATATCCTCAGTTTTTAGAAAACATATGTCATATACATATAGTACTTCATTTCACATTTCGTACTTATCATACCTATGTAAACTTACACAGGACTTTCATAATAATGACTTTCTAAACTGATGGTTTTCGATTATATTCACATATATAAGTTACGAAAACTCAATTCACATTCACAACAAATAGAGGATTCCAATTTTCCATCACGTTTAAAATTTTCCTCTAAATCGATTTGAAAATTTAAGGTTATTTCAAACCTAATTCACATTCACAATCCAATTCATTATCGACTTCACATTCGATTTGGATTTCACGTTACATCGTCAATTCTCAACACATAATTGATGTCTATCGATATATAACCTCTAAGCTCGTACGTCTCAGAGAAGGGTGTTAAGCTAAAAGAATAAATTCTCCGCCACCACAGATATATATTTAATAGAGATCAAATGCTATGTCATCAATTCACAATGTTAGACATACAATCCCAATCAACTATCCAAAATTCAAAGCTGAACTTATATTGTTTTTGGTGTCAAAGTTAAACTCAATTTAACTCAAAATTCAATTCTTTGAAAAATTTCCAAGTTGAACTAATTGTTCACATTTCTCAAAATAATATCTTTACAAGATATATAATTTTCACACTTAGCCATTTGAAACTAATTTCAAATATTCATTTCTCAATTTATCTTTAAAGGATAAAGTTTCAAACCTTTCATTTCATATTGGAAAACATTTCCATACTTATTTATTCATAAGTAATTCACAAATCTTTTTATTTTCAACACTTTGAAAATATTCAATATACTTGAATCAAAATTAAGTATATATTTCATTCTTTAAGGAAATCATTCTTTTAAACACATTTATTTGAGTTAAAACGAATGTTGCGTAAAACATCGTTACGACAACTCAAAATCACTAGTATAGGGATTCGGATTTAAGATAGATATATAAATCCCAATACTATAAACAACATTTCCTTTCGGAAACCATTTACTATAACAACAGTGTTATAGTCCACCATTTCCTTATTTCTCGAAATGCCTATTTCAACAATTGAATGTTGAAATCTATGCATTCGATAGTTAATGCATTTTAAAACATCTTTAAAACTATTAACTTTTTCAACTTCAACTTAATTCATAGTTTGAATTCAATAGTTTGAATTCTTCATACTTTTCACAATATCAGTTTTAAACCGATTTCAACTTTTCAATATTAAGTTTTCCACTTAATTTAATTCTCCGCACGTTTAAATTCAAATTCATCACTAAGTCTATTTAAACCTATAATGGATTATCATGTTGACAACTTCAAATTTGAAATTTAAATTATATTTGAACTTTGCATTTACTCTCTATTTCAAAAAATAGTCAACTAATTCTTTAGTAAATTATTCATCAATTTAGTTCCATTAAATTCATATTTCCACATTAACTATTTTAAGCAATAGTCTAAACTTGAAATATAAACTTCACATCAAAATTAGTTTGATTCCTACAGTTAAATCAACAATTAAATTTCATTTCATAATATCACTTCCCAAAATGCTATTCCATTAAAATATTTCCTCCGTACAAAATTTTACATAGCTTAATACTTTTAAAAGACGTACACAGAAGATTGTGGATTACAAAATATATCGATTGGTTTAAGATCCAGAATAATTAAGGACTAACGACTTCTTGTCCGATAGTATGCATCTTTGCCAAACTTTCATCTTCGGATGACACTATTTCATATTGTGTTAAAGGAGAATTAACACATTCAAAATCCACATGTCCCCATTCCTTACAATTATTGCAATAATATGAGATGTTTCCATCCTTATCTATCACCTTAGCACTTTTCGCTCTAGCTGGTCGGGCTATAGCTTGCTCTCCCCGTTGTCTTTCGGTGCAGTTTCTGGCTATATGTCCAGACTGACGACAATGGTAGCAGATTGTCAATCTATCGACGGGTAAATTGAGTACGCACTTTTTCTTTTTCACTTTAGGGCAATGGCTAAGAAAATGCCCTCTCTCCTGACATTTAAAACACACAATCTCCGGACGAGCAAATCGGTCATCCACATTCCTTTTCTTTCTCCTCTCTCGGCACTTAAGGGCATAATGTCCCTTTTTATGACATCGATAGCAAATAACCTCATCATATGGACCAGGTGCTTGCCTTTCAGTGAATCTCCTTTCAATTTCCGCACGTCTCGCTCCTGCTTCTCTACGAGCAATTTCTCTTCGTTCACGGCGTGCTGCTTTTTGTGCTTCGGTTTTCACCATTATAATTAACAAGGTGTTTTCGAAGTTTCCTATCAATATTTGCATTTTTTTACTAGCAGAGGTTGGATTATTCAATCATTCTCTCTAAAACATATCTGTTTTATTCACTAATATATTCACTGTCCAAAATCGTGAATATACTTTGTCAACCAATTTCATCATTTCTACAACTTATTTTCATTTTTAAAGGATTACCCACTGTCCAAAATCGTGGATATATCTCCTTTAATAAGCTATAACAATTTACTTATCAAATTCAATTGATTTTGAATTTATAAACAATCTTCATAAATTCCTTTTCTATTTATAAAACTTCAATTTATAAATCTTCTTATTGATTCAATTCAATTCAATTTATATAACTCAGTTATATACCAAAAGTCCATTTATAAGTTAAATACTTATAATTCATTTATTTACTAATTCGTTCTTCACAACGTTTGAAATCAATTTCAAAAGAATTCAGAGTCAAATTCTCAAGTTATAGTTCAATAATCCGTTTGATTATAACCAAATTAACATATCATTTTATTTCACAATTATTACTCGAAATATTCAAAATATTTGATTTAAACCAATTTAAACCAATTCACTAGTTCACTAGTTCTCTTAACTCATATTTCATTTTCATAAATCTCAATAATTCGATAATGAGTTTCCGAACGATCGAAACTCAAATCTAAGAAGACCTCACCGAATATAAACTATCGCACACTCACATTTAGAGAGGGGAATTTTCAAAATAATTCTAATTTTCAAAATACCTTTTATTTTAAAGAAAACAATTTTATACTTCTTTAAATTTGAAAAGCACTTTCTTTATAGTGGTTCTAGTAACTATTCATATTAAACATCATAAACTGAGCTTTGAGTAAACCAAAGCTCTGATACCACTTTTGTAACGACCCGCCGCTCTGACCGCCTCTAGTCGGTAATTAAACCAACTCGAAACGTTCAAAATGACGGATTGTTGTTCAGTTTATAAAGTTTAAACAGAATCAGCCACAGAATCACAGAATAATCATAATATTATTCATAAATGAATTTTTCTTACATACATATATCAGAGTTTGTACAATGCATTAAATTTTTATACAGGGGAACAATTTATTTTCATTAAGTACAAGAAAATTTTCTGAAAACTGAAGTAAAGCTTTTAATCCCCCTCTCTCTAACTTCGCGGCCTGAAAATCTTCAAGCTGTAAAAATACTCGGTCTGACCCGAGCGTTAATTGCAAAACACAAAACACTCGAGTCAGGATTAATCTTAACTCAAGTAATTAAATTTGCAATGAACTGAATAAATGGTGATAGGGATGACGAAACAATTGAATCAATTTAAATCTATTATGAATTTTCATTATTAACAACTTAAAATTTTAAAATCTGTCAATCCCGTGTGGCTGCAGTACACACGTATACTTTGCACACATGTGCACTGCCTCGCCAACACGTGTGCGCAGCCAACAGATAATCAAGTTCGAGTGTCATCAACCAAACAGTGGCAAAAGAAGTACAGTATGCAACAACAGCCAGTGCAATGCACAAAGAACACAAGTACAGGTAGCAGTCTCAAGTGCAACAGTGAATACAACTACAAGTATAAGGCATGTCAACAGCAATATGAACTGTTCAGCTACAACTAAGCAAGGGGCAAGCGAATAACACAACTCGAAGCACGTACATATGCAGCCACAAGACCACAAAGAAGTGCTCAAAGCAACTAGTGCCAACTTGAACAAAAACAGTAAGCAAACAAGCATGCAGCAGCAGGCATGCAACACGGATCGCGTACAGGGCAGTGAAGCCTGTACGATTACAGTGAAACAAGTGCAACAATTATACTACAAGTCAATGCCAAGTGAATGCAATTACAAAGAACATCAACTATGCAAACATGTAGAACAGTGGACAGGACAAACTAGGTCCAACAGGTGAATGGGAAGTCATATATGGATATGAAGACTGGAACAACATCATGCATGCAATACTCAATACATGTCTTTATTACCAGAACAATCATGCACTTCAACTACTTAATTTTTTTTTTTATTTATGATGGTTACTCTCAACATCAACATACAACCAGAGGTGCACAAGTCATGAATCAAGCAAAAATTTATTATTTAAGCTTTTAAACAGAGTCAAACTCTACAGATTTTGAAATTAAATCAAAATCTAAAACTGAGACTACAATAGAGGGTAATTTTTATGTAAACCATATGCATACTTTACTTTCAGAAATACAGCAAACAAAATATATATATATATACATATATACAAACATATTCCTTTTAGAAATTATAACTTAACTTCATTTAGATGGGAAGATACTAATTCTTCTATTGAGTTTGGGTATGCAATTTTTTTTTTTTAAAACAGAGAAGAGCATATGTACAAACATTTCTCAGATGCACACATGCATTCATAAATTCATACATGCAGAGTATTATGCATTATTTTGCTTTTGATATTTTTTTCTTCTTCAAACTTTTGTTTTCTGTACTAAAAACAGAGACATGAAAGTATGACAGACATTCATTTGCTATTCCTGCTTTCACAGTAAAACCATTTGATAATTAAATTTGAGAATGTTTTTTTTTTCTTTTCTTTTCTCTTCTTTTTAAAACTTGGATATTGATTTCATAAACATAATTTATTTAAATTCTTAAGTTCACAAAGAATCAAGGAAGAAGCTTTTGAATTTATTGAACAGGGCTGGAAACACAGAGGCAAGTTATTCTTGCCTGTACACAATATACACACAGTCCTCATTTTTATGAAGGCATGCAACACAATTCACATCATCCAAACAAAATTCACGACATATATCAAATATAGATCCAAGCATCAATGGATATAGAAATTAAATGCAATTCATTCAAACAATTCAATTTTAAACCTATATTTAAAAACTGAAGTTTAATCTCCACCTTCAATTTAAATTCTACTCTTACATATAAAACAGAAACAGTTTCTGTTTTATTAAGAAAAAACAAACTTTGAAATTCCCTGAATTTAAACCATTTCAAAAGACAACAGAATTCAAACTTATTTGAATTCAACTTAAATTCAGTTTCAAAATTCCAAGTTTACATTTCCATTTATCACTTCAACACCATTTTAAAATAAACTGGAAACAATTCTGTTTCCTATATGCAGACCTGAAACTAAGTTTACTCGAGCAAGCTTAAATTTTCTTCGGAAAAATATCCTCACCGCTTCGAGTTACAGAGGACAATCAAAGACACAGTTGCAAACAGTCAAAGGCAAGACATATGCAACATGGTGCAGAAACAAAACTAAGGATGATACAAAACAGTGTACATGGAACAATGCAGCTCAGACCAATTGCTCACCAAGATGACCAAGCAATGATCAGAGACCAGAAACAGACAGTGGCATATGTATATTGATGCAACTTCAAGCCAAAAGCAAGCGATATATGCAATGTACCCAGAACTAGTTAAGTGACACAAATGAAGACAACTCAAGTTCAGTGCCACCAAAGCAAAGAGACAACAGCAATGCATGTATCATGAATTTCATTAACCATGGAAACTGCAACTTCTCTATTTTAAAACCCTGTATCATAAACAAGAGATACCCCACCATTTACTTCAAGTTTTAAACCTGATGCTCCGAGTCAAAAACATAATCACCCGAGTACCACTTGGGGTTAAAACATAATCAGAGTCAGGTAAAAATATACCTGATTTAAAAACAAAAATTCACAAAGCATCTGTTCTTATCAATTTAAAACATAAATTCACAAAATGTGCATAGTATCTGTTCTTATCAATTTAAAACATAAATTCACAAAATGTGCATAGTATCTGTTCTTATCAATTTAAAACATAAATTCACAAAATATCTGTTCTTATCAATTTATAAATAAATTTCAAGTAACAGCCGTTCTTAACAGTTTAAAACAAAATTTACAGCATCTGTTTTTTTTTATAAAAAAAAAAACAAATTACACAGAGTATCTGTCCTCAATAGTTTAATATCGAATTATCAGAGCAAACGATTGTAAATAACCCCAACAACCATACATGCAAATTTACCGAGCAAATGGAAGCAAAATAACACCAAATCATAGCATGCAACCAAGCATTCAATTCAATCAAATTCAAATACTTGATTTAAAATCAATCGTGAGTAAAAAAAAAAACTCACCTTTACTAATCGAAACAGCAGAAGAGTACTGAGCACAGCATAATCTAAACAAGGTCGAAGCCCCCAATTTCTGAAGGCGAACGAAGACGAACGGAGCCCTAAAATTGCAAAGAGGAGCGAAAGAAAAGTCACGAGGCTGCCATTTTTTTTTCTTTCTTCGTGTGTTTGATTTTGTGTAAAGGAGGAAAGGGGTTCGTGTTTTATGGGGAAGGAGATCGTGATTTGGGTATGGTTCACGGCATGGAACACGGCGTGAAAAATGGATCTGGTCCGTGGTAAGGTAGTGTATACCTATTATTTTTTTTTTATTTTTTTTTATATTATATATAAAATTATACTTTTATTTTGATTTATTATTATACAATTATATATTATTTCTTTCATTTTATGTTCAATTGTTTTGTATTATTTTTGTTGTTAAAATTTTAACTAAGTTTATTAATTTATTTTATTTTATTGGTTAAAATTTTGTCCCTTTTTATTTAAGCTAAAGAAAAATATTATTAACTAACCATCCATTTATCAATTTAAATAAATAATTCTTGTATCCAAATTTATTTTCTTCTAAGTCATTTGTTTGAATTTCAATACAAATCCAATATTCAATTTCAAACTTCAAAGTTAAATTCAAATTCTATTCAACTTTAAATAGATTAAATTCAAAAATTTAATCGTCAATTCATAGTTTTATTGGAATTCAATTTAAAATTATCTCAAATATTTAAAATTAATTAAATATCTTCATTTTTAAATTGTTAAAAATTCAGGATCGTTACAGTAGGAGTGTATATGCTTGGGTTTTGGGTGAGGAGGAGGTGGATAGTTTGGCTTGTGTAAGGTGATGGTTTGGAGCATGGAGGTGATAACTTGAAGGTAGAAGGGAAATGGTGGAAGTAGAGAAGGTTTTTGGAAATTTTAATGAAATGAAAGTGTAGTGGAAATGAAGAGATGCGTGGTTGTATTTATAAGTGAACATCTTTAGTGGTAAATGACATTAATACCCTCTTCATTTTTGGATTTAAATATACTTTTATTTTATGTGAAAAAGAGTGATTTGATATGTATTAATGGTGATGGTAAGAAATAGAAATGATTACTTATCATTTCTTTCTTAGATTTTGTGTTTAAAGAGGAGACTTTGTATTGATTTGATTTGCATTAAATGCATGGATGTATGTGCCATTAATTCCTTAAATTAGCTTTCTTTTCACTTTTCCATTTGCTCCTTTTCTATGTATATGCATAACATTATATTAATGAGATGTGAAGTAGAGTAATGTTGTTGTTTTATAAAAGCTTTAATAATTTTTAAATTTGTCAAATCCTACTTTTTGCTTTTTATACATTTATGTAAATATTTTCAAAAGTAAACTCTTTTTGTTTTTAGAACTAAATGTAGAAAATTTATATAGTTTGTAAACTTATATTTATAAGTTAGAAAATGTATCAAGTTGCAACAACTTGTCGACAACTTGTTTTGGTTGAAAATGGTGTTTTTGACGACAAAGTTTACAGTCAAAATTTGACATTTTTATTAAGTTATATATTGAAGTAAATCAAACTTTAAAATGAACTTTTTACTTCTTTAAATAAATTAAAACATGTCTCTTTATATTTTAAAAACATATTTAATTAGTATCAAAATCTCTAATTTTACAGTGTGTAAAACTGTCAAAATGCGACAAATTTTAGTTATTTTTGTAAAACGATTATTAACAAATTTTTAAATCTTTTAACATACTTTTATTATCTTTATTAGATGTTTTAATTAAGATTTACCTATTTAAATAGTCATTTAAATTCATTTATTTAAGCCTTTATTTATTTTTAACTTTTGTCAATTTGTTCAAAAATCCAAATTTATACTTTTTGATTTATTAACTATAAGAATAGATAATTATTTATTATATATAACATATTATTTAAGATTTAAACTCCTTTTTAAATTTAAATCGAACAAAATCTCTCATTTTCGAAGTAGCGAAATTACGGGTCGTTATAGTTCTCAAAGTTTAATTATGGCTCTGAAATGTTATTTCTTTTACTACCAACAACTTGGCTTGGAATTGATTTGAGTTTTGAAGGGCCTCTTGAGGGTCAAAATTTTGGCCAGTTCCAGGGTGGGTTGTCACATTTGGCATTAGAGCCTAGTTTACTCGATCAATGGGGAAAAAACTATATGTATGAGAGATGTATTTATTATTTTGAAAAAGGTTTTTCAAAATAAATTCTTACTGCACACACACACACACATTCTCTCTCTTCTTGAACATACAGACATACATTCAGCGAACTTTTCTTTTCCGTCGGCATGTAAATACTATCTAAGGAAATCATCACTAATGGTTTAACCTACAGATAATTGATATGGCTGATAATCAATCTTATCCCAAACAAAGGAACCCTACCCACGAAAGACCACTCATTCATGGAATTCCTGAATGGTTTAAACAATATCTTAGGACCATCGAGCAAATTCCTATTCCTCCAGCTGCATCGGTAGTACTCACTACCCTAGCCACCGATACAGCACCCCATCATGTTGACTTTCCTAAGTTGTGTAAGGACTTTCTCAATATGGTAGGGAAGACAAACTCTGGAACTGAAGGATATTTAGAAGCTAAAGCATGGATTAGTAACTGTGAGAAGATATTTAAAGAGCTTGGTTGGGATGATCAGCTAAGAAGAAGAATGTGGCTTGGTACCTCAGAGAAGAAACCTAGAATTAGTGGAACTTTATGATCGATAAGCACCTGGGAAGGATATTCTCTCTGGATGAATTCAAGGACCGATATGAGATGAAGTTCATGTCTAGAGCAGAGGTTAGCTTTCAATTGGAAAATTTACTTCATATGAGACAATGAGATTCTACCCTTAAGGAGTACATAGCTAAGTTTACTGAATTGGCTTCATTCTAGATGAGCCTGATAGACACATCTATGAAAAAAGCCATGAAGTGCGTGAACTGCTAAAATTTCCCACTAAGATAAATGTTTTTGACCCAATTACTTATAGGGGCCACGTATGATATGTTGGTAGAAACGGCGATGCTGCCATGGCCAATAAGGAAGATAAGGGAGAGAAAGAGAAGTATGCACCGACCCAAAAGCAAGAAGGGAAGCTTTTGGGCCAACAAGGTGTCGAAGGGGAAGTATAAGAACGATACAAAGATGTGTAAGAAATGCCAAATGAAGGGTCATGAAGCTAAAGATTGTTGGGTGAGTCTGATAAAGGAAGCTTATAAAGAAGGTGCATTAACTGCCACAAGGAAGGGAATCACAAGAATCAATGTCAAAAATGGCTAAGGAAGGACCAAGCGAACAAGTCTATGATATTGAAGCTGTCTCTATTATCAGCAAGCCACCAAAAGACTAAGGAAAAGCAACTCTAGAAGGTACAACTCTTATTTTTGAGGCTACTATTTGTACCCTATTTGATTTGGAGGCATCACATTCCTTTATGGCTAGGGATGTAATAGATTCCTTAAATCTTAAAACCCAGATGGTCAATAGCCCAATGGAGGTTTCCAATTCCATTGGAGGTCTGACCCTTCTATCTGTTATTTGCAAAAACCTTGTGTTAGATGTATGCGACGTTGATTTCAAATGTACTACATGTGTTCTAAATTACAAGGGGTATAGGCTTATCTTGGGTATGGATTGGCAGTTATATTATGTAGCCATTCTTGACTGTGATAAAAAGGTAGTATGATTAAGGATTCGTGGAGGCCGTGACCTAGAAGTTCTTTGTACACCCAAAGCTTTGGTTAAATTAAGCCATTTATACTCACTAAACCTATTTGTTGTTCGAGAACCATTATTTGTACCCATAGTTTGTGAATTTCTTGATGTCTTCAAGGAAGTCTTGGGTCTGCCCCATAGGAGGATTGAGTTCTAAATCGATTTGGAGAAGGATGCAAGATCCATCGTTCTGCCTTTGAGACATATGGCCTCTAAAGAAAGAAGGAAGTTGGATAAGCAAATCTCAGAGCTATTGAAGAAAGGATTCGTTCGTAGGAGTACTTTTGAGTAGGGAGCTCTTGTTGTTTTTGTTACTAAGGCAGATGGTTCTTTGAGACTTTGCACTGATTATAGAGAGTTGAGAAAGTTGAAAAGAAAGGATAGGTACTCTTTACCTATAATAGATGACTTATTCGACCAACTTATAGGAGCTAAAGTTTGTTTCCAATTAGATTTAGCAATGGGATTTAATCAGTTGAGGGTTGCAGAGGAAAACAAGCTGAAAACTGCATTTCATACTCCAGAAGGGCTCTATGAGTGGGAAGTAATGCCTTTGGACTGATGAATATTCTAGCATACTTTATGGATTTGGTAAGTAGACTATTTATACGACAACTTGATAAATATATTATGGTGTTTGTTGATGATATCTTGGTTTTCTCCGAAGGGAAGAAGGAGCATAGACAACCTTAGGGAGGTATTGGAACCCTTGAAAGGAAACCAACTCAATCTCAAGTTTTCTAAATGCCACTTTTGAAAAAATGAAGTTCGGTTCCTTGGGCATATTGTTTCGGAGCAAGGATTGAGGATGGACCATACTAAAGTGGAAGCTGTTCAAGGATAGAAGATTCCTAGTAATGCATCGGAGGTTAGAAATTTTCTAAGGTTGGCAGGCTACTATAGGAAGTTCATCAAGAGCTTTGCACAAATAACAGCCCCTTTTACCCAATTGACTAAGAGAAATCAAATTTTTTTTGGGACGATAGAAGTACCAAGGAGTTTGAGAAGCATAAGGTGTCATTGACTAGTGCACTTGTGCTCACTATTCCAGATGGAACTATGTCGTTCACAGTTTTCACAGATGCACGTGGTACAGGATTAGGGGCAGTTCTTTTGCAATAAGGGAAGATAGTTGCCTATGCTAGAAGATAATTAGAGGATCATGAGAAGAGGTATCCATTGCATGATTTAGAAGTAGCAGCCATCGTTTTTTCCCTAAAGATACGGAGGCAATATCTCTTGGGGGAAATGTTTGAGTTATTCACTGATCATAAATCACTCAAATACCTATTTTCCCAAAAAAAAAATTAAATCTTAGGCAGCAGAGGTAGATGGAGTATGTAGCATCCTTTGACTTTGGTATTCAATATACACCTAGAAATGGGAATGTAATCACAACGCCTTTAGTCGAAGACACACTACCCTATGTGCTATATATGAATGCAGACGGTTGAAGTTTCCCTCGAATTTTAACCTCCAACCATCAGCAAAACCCATCCAAGTTTTTCTACCAGTCATGGAGATTAGACCAGTCTTGATAGATCGTATAGGGCATGAGCAGGTAAAAGATTAGGAGTTAGTAGAGATTTTGGAAAAATTAAGAAAATTAGAGCATTTTCCCCATGCTAAGAGGTACACAGTTGATGAGAAGGGATATTTGAGAAGAGATACGTCCTAATGATTGATGACTTGATGAGAGATGTGCTTATGGAATGCCACCACTCAAGAATGACCATTCATCCGAGAGGAGACAAGATGTACAAAGACATAAAGATGATTTTTTGGGAATGGAATGAAGAGGAGCATAGTTGAGTTTGTTTCTAGGTGTTTGACATATCAAAAGATAAAAGCTGAGCAAGGGAAGCCTAGTAGATTATTATTACCTTTGGAAATACCCAATTTGGAAGTGGAAACATATTTTGAAGGATTTTGTGGAAGGATTGCCTAAAAGTCGAAATGGCAATGAAGCTATTTAGGTTGTTGTAGATAGAATCAACAAGAGTTCTCATTTTGTTCCAATTAGGAGAAACAGGACTAGTGCCTCTCTCGCTCAGATATATATTAAGGAAGTAATTCATGTACATGGAATTTCTGTAAGCATAGTTAGTGATTTGACCCCTTGTTCACTAGCGAGTTTTGGAGGAGCCTACAAACCGCTTTGGGAACTTCTTTGAACCTTAACATGGAGTTTTGAAAGGCTTGTTGAGAGACCATGTCTTGGACTTTGGAGAACATTGGGAGCAGCATCTACCTTTGGTTGAGTTTGTGTTTAATAATAGATACCAAACTACGATTGTTATGGCCCCTTTTGAAGCACTTTATGGGCAGCCATGCAAATTGCCTAGTTGTTGGTGGAAAACTACCAACAAGGTATTGTTCGGGCCCGATTTGATCGATGGTACCATGGGAAAAGTAGAGTCAATTAGGCAAAGCATGTAGGTAGTGCTAGACCGTCATAAATCTTATGCGGATAAAAGAAGGAAAGATCTTGAATTTGAGGTTGGAGGTATGGTATTTGTTAAAATCTCCCCTCTTAAAAAAGTGGTTAGGTTTGGCAAGTCTGGAAAATTAACGCCTAGATTTATTAGGCCATCGAGAATTCTGGAAAGAACAAGAAAATTGGCATATCATGTGGAGCTTCCTGGCAAGTTGGCATGAGTCCACAATGTTTTCCATGTTTCTCATCGTAGGAAATACCATTATGACACCGTTAGTAGAATAGATCCTGACCAATTGGGGGATTTTAAGATAGAACCGACAATTCCTCGTGCCACCACATGCATTGTGGAGCACAATACTAGGAGACAAAGTTGGTCCGAGTGCAATGTGGGGACAATCCGACGGAAAGCACATGGGAGACCGAGGAGATGATGAAAAACACTTATCCAGATCTTTTCTCTGGTAATTTCTCTCTCCAAAATTTGGATTTGGTTGCATCATGGCTGCTAGATTGGACAGTAAGAGATGGCTGTTACACTTTGCACAATCACTTTCCATGCATATAGAAACTGTTATTCATGTTTAGGATATTTGCACACATACTTACACGACATGATTACACACTCATGCTAGGATTGAGCTCACTTTAGCATGTCTGTAGTGCGTATTCACATTTCACTATTGGTTGAGTAGATGGTTGTGTATAGAACTTGGTTGTTTAACATGGATGTTACCACAAGTTACGTTGTTCGCTCCTTGGAAGATTTCGAGACAAAATCCATATTAAGGGAGGAAGAATGTAACACCCCGTAAAATAAACCATAAATAAATAAAGTAAATTAAATGTGATAAGGGTTGGATAAGGAAATTTTATAAAATTTGAAATTTGACCATGAAAGTTATTTTGTTGCATTCGTGGCGAAATTCTAATCTGCTTCCATATATTAGATGCTGAAAACATAGCTCAAACAAAGAAGTTAGCATTTGAAGTTCTCAGATTTAAATAAATTTATGTTGAATTCAAATTCAAATGAGAAATCAAATTTAGGTTTTAAATTTCAAAAATTAGCTTGGGAGTTATGTAAATGTTTAACGTTAAAAAGTTAATAGGGGAATACAATAATCTGGCAACAGAAATAAATAAGCATCCCTTGAATAAGAGGGGCGGTCGGCCTGAATAGGTCAATCGATTGACCATAGCGGTCGACCATTGGTAATAGCGGCTACCAGGGTTTTAAATTATGCTTTATTCGGCTGTATGCTACAAATTTACCCATTTCCTACCTATTTCCTTTCTACGGTTCTGGTGCATTTCAACTTCTATAAATAGAACCCTATCATCTCCACTTTTATTCATATTATTTTAAGGAATATGACGAAACTCCGTCATTGCTATCTCTCTCTAATAAGATTCTGGAACACTGTAGAGAATTCAGGTAAGATTTCAACTTATAACCTATTTGTTTTTTCTTCCTCTAATATATTCCTATCCTATTCTTCTCTAATTATCCTAAATCCGATGAATGTATATACATCTTCCCTATTATGTGTGTGCATATATATATATATATATATATATATATATATATATCAAAAGAGAGAGATCGAAAGACTACAAATCCATTTGAGTAAAGCTAAGGCTAATATGTGAGTGGAAACCTTAGTATTTCTTTTTAGCAATTGTTTAGTGTATTTCGTTTTGGATTTGAGTACGCCTTAGGGATTTTGGGATTTCGAAAATATGATAGATAAAATCTCCCAAAATTCCTTTTTATTTCGATATGTCAATTCTATGCTGAGATTCCTAATTATTTACATTAATTTGATGGGACCTGTTTCATTTATGCAATCTTTGATAATTTCATAGTCTGTTCCACTTCTCCATCTTCTTGGATCAAATTGTGGTTTTTCAATAAAATAAGAGGTTTGGATTATGAATCCTAGTCATAGTTTACACCACTTATTCTTATCTATTTTTTATAAAAAGAGGAGTCGAATAGAATATGGTGTTTAGATTTCAATTCTTGTTGTTTAAGATATCTCATTTAATTAGTGTAATAAATTGAGTTTCTATTTTATTTACAAGTTTGTTATTGCAATTTTGGTTATGAATATTTATTTTTGGTTTTGAATATTAGAATTCCACAAAATCTTGGAATTTGAAGAAAAGGGACTTGTAATAACAATTAGCTAGGGAATTGACATTTAAAGCTAGTTTAGAGCATAAATCCATGCGTTTAGAACTTATTAGGCATGGATATTTATTTATCTCTATTTATGTAACTAACATATAATTATTGCAGCCATGGCATAGTTAATTAGACATATATTTACAGTTCTTTCCCCATTAGGAAGGTAATTGATTTTAAGGCAAAAATAAGAGGAAACTCTTATATAGGCTAATTATTATTTTAACGCGTAATAAGAAAGATTCCTTATAAGGCCTTATTTATGAAACGGTGAGATGAGAGAGAGAGGAGGAGAGGGGGGGAGAGAGAGAGAGAGAGAGTGTGTGTGTGTGTAGTAATTGATTTGTGGCTATATCATAGGGATGCGAAGTCAACAGAGTTACATAACGGAAGTCTGCCCGCAAATTAAGTGAAGGGCATAATGTGCTCATATATAGATGTTGGGATTTACATTACAACAGACACATTAGCTCATCTTGTGTGTATTGTAATTTTTCTAAATATGTGCTTATATAATATACGCCCGCAATCAAATTAATTCTTAAAATATATAAAATCAAATCGAAAAATTCTAGACCTTTTTCTAAAGGTACCTAAAAAATATTTTGGGCCTAGGATAATTTCTGAAATTTTCCAACTGAAATTATATTTTTTTTAATTAAATAATTAGTTGTAGGTCAAAAATAAATTAATTAAAACAATTATTAAATTAAATTATAAAATTATGAATTTTTTAAGGGTATTCGAGCCATATTTAAGGTTTAATAAATATTTCAAGAATTTTCTCAATTGAAATTGCATTTTTAATTAAATAATTTATTGTAGACCCAAAGTAAATTAATTTGAAAAAATTAAACTAAGTTTTAAAAAATATAATTTTTTTACAGTAAGCATCTTGAATGATAAAGAAAATAAAAATATAGAAAATTTGAACCATTAATTATTTTATACATAATAAACAATTCGCAAAATCAATAAATAATAATAAAATATGTATATATATATATATTTCGTAAAATATATTTATATTTTATGATTCAAAATGGGTATAGATTTTCATAAGAAAATTCTATGATTGAATATGTACGATATATAATCATATATACAATTATACATATTGACAATTTGTAAATTTGTATACATCTAATATATATATATATATATATTAATAAAAATAAAAATTAATTTTTTTTCTAAAAAGTAATTCTACAATAAAAAAAAATAAAAAAATACTACAGCATGCCTATAACCAAACCAATTGTAACAAATAAATGTACCCTCAAAATCTCGCCTAATCAAAACAATAAATAAATCTGAATACAAATAGATGATTTGGATGTTAATCAACTTTTATATGATAGACTTAAAATCAAAATAATAATAATAATAATAAATGAAATTTCACCTCCTAATGAAGCCTTTGAGTCCACATTGAATAATGATTTCTCTTTTTAGAACAATTCTCAATCCGTCAGGTTGTTAATCCGAGATGACCTTCTACTATAAATTAGTATTGTTAATTTGAATCAGATTTGAGATCAGGATGATTTTAGAGGATAGTTGCTACCATTAAAATGAGGAAGAAGAAGAAAGTGGTGGCTCAAAAATTAAATTAGCTTCTAAATAGGATTTTGACAATGCCTTTTATATGGATAGGATAAGAGACAAACAATGATCTCAACCGCACATCTTAAACTCTAATTGCACATACATGTAGCAGCTCCTTCCCCTTGTTGCATCGGCCACCTATCCCACTAAGATGCATGGGATTGTGGGCCCATTTAACCCAATTAAATATGCATAATTATATTTAACTAAATTCGTTATCGATAGCTCATATAAATAAACATATTTATAACCTTTTATAAATAAATGCAACAAATTTATTTCTCAAATCATATCGAAATTTTATAATTAATATTTCATAAGTATTAATTAATTCAATTAATTTTTAACAATTTTAAATTTAATTAAATTATATGGTCTAAAGAGAGTTCATCGTTTCAGTAATGTGACTCTTAGGTGTAAATTCAGTCAGCGATTAACATGAACTATTCGTCACTTAACAGGTGGTGTGATAATATGGCCAAATTTATCACTTATTCATTTCTTAAGGGAAAAAATCTCGTTTTGATTTAATAAGCGTTTTCTAGATATGACAATTATTTACACCAATTCCCTTTATCAAAACTATATCAATTTGATAACGGTCAAAATTCCAACATCATCCATATTCAACCCTATAGTCCAAACATAAATCCCTTGGTCCAAGAATAACAATTATTATTAATCGAACTATTTTGGCCAGATATTTTGACTTTGGCTTGACTTGACCGTGATACTAACTCCATATAACCGAGGAGACGAATCCTTTCTTGAATAGTGCTTCACTTCCAATACTACCACTCAACCCAACTATAGTCAGTCGATGGACCCAATGTCATGATTAGACTTAATCAAAGCGGAGTTTTCATATTGAAGATTCATAGTATTCTCAAGTCGAAAGAACTGCGTAAATTATTCACATTGATAAATTCTATTTGGCCTTAGTCATAATAACCAACAAAAAACTACCAAATGACTCGTTCCATAGTTATTCAATAATTGTTAGTACGTAACCCCTAGGTACCCCAATAGACATGAGTAATATACTGCTCAACATTTGGACAGCGTTACGTACTCTAGTCTCAACGGATACATCAATATCCAGTCTCGATGCATCTTGACTAGGAACATTTAAAATGATATATTTAATTTTATTATGGTAGATTACTCATGGTTACAATGCTTCGTAACTACTGTCACAAAACATATCATTTATAGATTTTTAGTTAAATATATTTAATTAAACATTTAATTATTTATAACACATTATAATAAATATATAACAAAAGGAAGATACATCTCTATTTCGAATGAGAATTGATTTCAGAGTTAATTAATTTACAATAAGTTACAGAATTTGTTCTAGGGCATACCACTAACTCTATCATGACAATTTTTTTATATATTATAAAACGTAATTAGAGATCTTCAAATCACTCTATTACCAAGATTGATGAAGAAATTCAACAACACTTCTCTAGTCTTTTTCTTTAGTTTTGGATGAAAGGCGAAAGGAAATTAAGTTAAGAAGGAAAATAAAAATATCTTTATATACATTTCTGTACTAACCCATCTTTAATCCAATCTGCAAAGAATTTTTTATCGCTATAAAGTAGAGAAAATAAATTTAAGAAATACACTCAACATACTATTGTTAGGGATACGGATTAAGGATCTTAAGGCAGAAATAACACTAGAGGAGGGGTGAATAGTATTTTAAAGAATATATGAACTATATGACAAAATTAAAACTTTCAACACAAATCTAAACAGAATTCTAACACAGAATGATCACAGAACATATAACAAGTGCAAATATTAAAGTAAAGCAAGTAAAAGGAAAGAACACACCGGATTTTATACTGGTTCGGAATCCTCCTACATCCAGTCATGTAGCAAGGCAATATCCTTGTACAGATTTTTATAAGCAAATATCCAAATTACAACCCTCAATTTCTAAGGCCTTGAGGAACCCTCCTATCTCCGAGTCTAGGGTAAACTCTCTTGATTTACGGGACACAAGATCACCCTAATACTTCTTAATAACAATCCTTTTGAATGGATAGATTCTATGGACTTTTTGAATACAAATTAATCCTATAACTCTGAATAGCACTTTGATCTTTAGTAGAATGATGGAGAATCAAATAGAGAGAGTATCTAAATGATTTGCTATTGAGAATTTGGCAGAATGATGGCACGATCTTGAAAATATGAAGTTTTATGGATATGGAATGGTGGAGAAGAAAGAGTGAAGAAAATAAGAAAGTAGTTGTTAAAAAAATTCGTTTTGGAAGCCTTTATATAGATGCACAACAGTCATAACCATTGGCGAAAGGTTTTCGAACGAATGGACACTTCTTTTGAAAATTGAATTTTGAATCCAACTGTCACCGTGTCGACATGGGGTATCCCCTTATGTCGACATCCCTTAGTTCAAAATTATAGAGATGTTGTTTTGTAAAGACAATTGAATTTAAAACAAGTTGAAACTTCTCTGAAGAAAAGTAAAGTGTTTAAACAATATTTTGAGATAGAGAATGAATATAAAACATTATTTTAAATATATATATAATTGATATAGACCGTCAATTATATAAGTAATATTTAAAATCATAATAAGTTTTGATGTTTTAAAAATAGAAGCTTTTAAAATCAGAATAGAGGAATATTTCAAGGCTAAAACAAAGTTTGAAAATATTTTTGAAAACATGATTTTGAAAGCTATAACATTTTGAAAACAGATTTAAAAACATTTTGAAAAATCTATTCAAACTGAAATTGCAAGAGCCTTCCTACAGAGCTCCTCCATGGGACTCGAGAACTTGTACAAAGTAGTTTAAATGATTTTGATTTTCGTGGGTTTGTAAGCCACTTGTCGTAGGTTTGTAAGCTACTTGTCGTGGGTTTGTAAGCCACTGGTTTCGATAGAAATTGGGTTCCATCCCAAAAGAAAATTAGAAGAAAGATGAGAGTGCTATTATGAAGTTTTAACAAAATACTAGACACTTATCTTGAGATCTTGAAATCTTGATTCTCTAGAGTCTTGAATCTTGAATCTCTAATCTTCATCTTGATGCTTGAGTCTTTATACTGATCAGTCTTCGATGATACCTGCATATACTTCCTATATATATATATATATATATATATATATATATGGAAATGTTAGTATATATTTTATAAAGTAAAGTATAATAACTATATAAGGTTGTTGTCATCAAAACATCATCAACTCAGTTCCTAACAATCTCCCCCTTTTTGATGATAACAACCTTTATTTATAAAATATTCTTACCATACCATAACTCCCCCTTACTCCGTGATTTCTTCTTAAAACTACAACTCCCCCTTACTCCATGACTCCCTCTTACACCAAGCACATATATTTTTATAACTTTCTCCCCCTTTGTCATCAACAAAAACTATTAACTACTTAAGAATTCAAGAATGATTAGTATGAACAAATAATATGTGTAGAACAAGCATGAAACAATGAGTATAAGTGAACACATTTTAGTTATTACAACATATATAAGAACATACATAAACACGAACAAACAAAACAATTTAAAACAAAGAATAAAATGAAAGTACAATTTAATGGCGATCCTTAACTATATGAGACTTATGAATCGAGCAATTGGGGTAGTGGAGACAAAAGTTTCCACGTTGTTCAATTATGTTTCCATTAGTATCAACAAGGATCTCACCAACGCAAATAACGCTCTCGTCCGTATTCATAGGGACTTCGGGTTGAGGTAAAGGTTGATCTTCCTCTTGGTCTTCTTATGGTTCTTCCATAGGTTCTTCTTCCTCGGATTCCATGGCTTGTGAAGAGTCTTCAATATTAATAGGATTTGTACGGTTACCCATAAGGAATTTTTGTACATTCCTAATAATATTCCCTTGCCTTTGTTGTTCTCTAGCCATCCTAAGTTGACTTACTTGAATTTCAGTCATCAATTGAAGGATATCTTTCATCTTTTCTTGCAATTTGATCACTCGAGCGTGCGTAGTTCGTTGAAATGGACCAGAATGAGGAGATGTGGGTGAAGTGGGTTCATTAGTAGAAGAGGAGGCCATTATTTTATTGTTTCAGAAGTTATTTACAGAGAATATAGTGAAGAAAGAGGAGAGAAAACGAAATAAATAGATAAATAACCAAATAACTAACTTTGGAGGGAAATTCAATTTTCAAATTTTTGTTGGGTATGTCGACATCATGAGATGGGGCATGTCGACATGTTCTTCAAAAAAAGTGTAATTTTTATTTTGAATTTTTATTAATTATTATATTATATTATTTTATATTTCAGATTTTGAACAAATATCTAATTCTCTTCTAAATTTAGTAAAATTCTGTTCGGTTAATGGTTTAGTTAATATATCAGCAATTTGTTTTTCAGTATTTATATAATCTAGAGTTATTATTTCTTTAGTTATATTATCTCTAAGAAAATGATGTCTTATATCAATATGTTTAGTTCTAGCATGATGAGTTGGATTTTTAGATAGATTTATTGCACTAGTATTATCACAATATATTGGTGATTTACTTATGTTAATTCCAAAATCTTTTAAAGTTTGTTGCATATATATGACTTGTGAACAGGCCAGAGCAGCAGATATATACTCTGCTTCAGTTGTTGACAAGGAAACAGTATTTTGTTTCTTGCTGAACCAGGAAACCAGTGAATGTCCTAGAAAGTGACAAGTTCCACTTGTACTCTTTCGGTCTGATTTACAACCAACATAATCAACATCACAATATGATATTAAATCAAAAGTATTATTTTTAGAATAAAATAAACCATAATCTAAAGTGTATTTTACATATCTTAAAATTCTTTTAACAGCTTTTAAGTGAGTTTCTTTAGGTTGTGATTGGTATCTTGCACAGAGACAAACACTATGCATAATATCAGGACGACTCGCTGTTATATAGAGTAGCGAACCAATCATTCCCCTATATAAAGTTTGATCAATATCTTTTGATTTATCTTCTTTACTTAAACCTACATTTGTTGACATTGGAGTTGGTTTCCCACTAGAGGTGCTTAAACCAAATTTATTGATTAAGTCTTTAGCATATTTTTCTTAACTTATGAAGATTCCATTTTCTAGTTGTTTAATTTGAAGCCCTAAGAAGAAACATAATTCTCCCATGTGACTCATTTCAAATTCTTTAGTCATTATATCTGAAAATTCTTTATTCATTATGTTATTAGTTGATCCAAAGATTATATCATCTACATATATTTGAACCAGTTGAATATCTTGATTATTTCTTTTAATAAAATGTGTTGTATCTACTTTACCAATTTCAAAACCAGATTAAAGTAAATAAGATCTTAGTCTTTCATACCAGGCTCTAGGAGCTTGCTTTAAACCATATAGAGCTTTCTTTAACTTGTATACATGGTTTGGAAATTTATTATCTTCAAAAAGTGGAGGTTGTTCAACATAAACATCTTCTTTTACAAAACCATTTAGAAAAGCGCTTTTAACATCCATTTGATATAATTTGAAATTATTATAATTAGCGAAAGCAAGTAGAATTCTTATAGCTTCTAATCTTGCTACGGGAGAAAAGGTTTCATCATAATCAATTCCTTCTTCTTGACAATAACCTTGCGCGACTAAACGAGCTTTGTTTCTTACGACCTCACCGAGTTCATTCATTTTATTTTTATAAACCCATTTAGTTCCAATTATACTTTTATCCTCAGGTTTAGGAACAAGTTCCCATACATCCTTTCTGGTAAATTGATTCAATTCTTCTTGCATAGAAAGAATCCATGAATCATCAGACGATGCTTCCTTTGGATTTTTAGGTTCAATTGTTGATATAAAGGCTACATTACTCATACTACTTAATTGATTTCTAGTTCTTACTACAGATTCAATATTTCCTAAAACATTTTCTATAGGATGATCTTTTGATATTTTAAATCTCTTATTAGGTTGATTTATTTTACTAATAGTTTCATTAGATTGATTTTATAAAATCTTCTTCATCGTCTATTTGTACACGGATGTTTATCGCCATATGACACTGTATAGCCATTGAAAATCAAAGACATGCGGCTGTTTAGTGTCGAATGAAAAATTGAATTTGGTGTTAGATGACATATAAAAAACTTAATATCTATTAAAATTTTGTTGTAACCAAAAGCATTTTTTCGGTTGCCAATAGCAGCATGCTGTATTTTCATCATTTTTATTCTTAACCTTGCCGTTGACTTCAGCTTCTATAGACCAAAAAATATGCAAAAGGAAAAAGGTGAGAAGATAAATGTTAAGTCAACGATGAATATGACCCGAAAACCATAGACTACGGAAGTGCAGATTCAAGCGGAATTCGAAGGTAGCGTTGATTTTAAAGGCACAAATTAATTATAGCTCGATAGCTTTCGACCATATTTTATGAACTAGATTTTGGTTCTTATAGTTTTATTGATGTTAATAGTCCGTTTGGATCAACTAAAATAAGTCGCCCTTTTGGTTTTTGGAAGACAAAACTCATTTATTTTGAATTTCAAAAACCAAAAAATAACTTATTTAAATCGATCCAAACAAGTCGTAAGATTATATATTTTACACAATTTCATGTAACAAAGAATTATGTTGGTTTGTTAGTTTGATCAATTATGACAATAGCAACTTTCCGTAAAACCGACGACCCCAGAAATTCTCGATTCCAATATTTAATAATAATTCCAATATTAAGATAAATTAAATACAAACATATGCAAAATTAGAAAACTAATTTTGAAACTTCAATTTATTTTGGGTATTGTTTCTTACACTCCACTTTTAGATACAAGAGTATCATTTTTATTTTCACTCGAGGGAAACACAAACCTGATTAAAAATATTTACTATTACTATGACGATCCACATTTCGAAAGGCTTAAATCGACAATAATCCACACATGTCCAACTTAAACAATTTGAAATGTAAATAATCAATGAGGTTAATTAAGAAAAATAAGAAAAGAAGAAGAAAATAAACACAGAATCTCATAGCGGAACGATAAATATAATAACCAAATAAACAATTCATGAAGCTGTTTACTATACATTTGATTATAATCAATACACATATATCAGAGTTGTGTATGTACACATCAGGGATAAATAAACAATATAACAAAATAGCATGAATAAGGGAATAATAATAATAGTGATATACCAAATCTTCGTTTTCGTCCTCCAGAGAATAATCTTCAATACGCTGAAAAAACTTAGGACTGACCCGAGCATAATGAAAAGACAAAACACTCGAGTCAAGATTAAAATACTCTTATGTAAGTCAAATCAATATCACAAGATATGAATGCAATAACTTGAGAGATGTTACGGGATTTTCCATCTCCTAAGGATCTGTTAAACTATTGATATATAATAATATAAGCTATAATAGATAATGTCTATCAATAAAATAAATATCAAAATAGCATTAAGGATTTACATTGATCTACCTAGAGTTCTAAACCAAAGTCGTAATGGGCTCGTGTGGGGATAAATATGACAAGGCACGTGAAGCAATGCCCAAGGTAGGATTCTACCAGTTTACCCTTTCTGGCTGGTCATAACCCATCCGTGGCCGACCATGACAATCAATCCAATTAAAAAAGATGCACCCATCTAGTTGAAAATCACAATAGTACGTGGGATCAACATTGCTAGAGGTAGCTAACCTCATCGGCCAGACATAGGCTCATGTTTTAGTCATTTTAATTATGACACGATTGTCTAAGCTATCCATCACCGTTCATTTACTTCATTCCAGTAAACGTTGCCAGTTTAACCACTATATTCTAGATATCATCCATCGCGTACGCAGTTGTTAAAATGGTTCCAATATCAACAGAGAATATGTCGATAAGAGGCCCTAGTCTCTATAACAACCAAACATCAATTTACACAACGGTTGGTACTTTTATATTTCGAAAACAATTCGTATTTAATATCAAAATATCATATTCGCTTCAAAATCAAATCCATTTCGAAATCATCATATTTTACTTCAAAGTTAATTCAATTCGACATATCGATTTCACTTCAAAACTTGATTCGAATTACAATTTTGGTTGTAATTCACTTTAACCCAAGTCGCATTAAATCCAAGATTTAAATATAAAAATTCCGCCCTTTTAACCAGTTTGAATTTTTAGAAAATAGTTTAAATACTTTTAAAATGATTAAATAGTTAAAACAGTTTAATAGAAAATAGTTTGAGTATTAAAAACGATTTGTATAGTAAAATAGTTTGGAAAATTAAAATAAAATGAATATTTAAATAATATAGATTTTAAATTGTTTATACGAAAATAATCCATTTGAAAATAGTTTCAAAGTCAAACCGATTCAATTCCAAACTCCCAATTCATATCAATTCCAAATTTCCATTTCGATTTAATAGGTTCAATTCTGATTTCAAGTCGAATTTTATTTCGATTCCAAATTTATTTCAATTCCGGTTTCAAATTTATTTCAGTTCCAATCCCAAATTAATTTCAATTCCAATTACAGTTTTATTTCAAATTCTAATTCCAAATTTATTTCAATTTCAATTTCAAATTAATTTCCATTCCATTCTGAAATTTAAACCATTTCAATTTATATCAATTTCGAGTTCGATTTCCATGATTCAAAACACTTAAACCAAATTTTCCTTCAATATCCAATTTAAAAACCAAATCTTCAAATATAATTAAATTCCAACTCAATTTCGAAATATCGTTGTATATCACTTTTACTTAACAATATTCAAAATTCAAATAAAATTCCAATCTTTTAAAACAAATCAATTTCTAAAATTCACATCATATCCCTATTATAACTTAAAAATCTCAACTTCGATTTATTAAACAATTCCTGTTTCAAATTTAAATTTCAACATTCCGAATTCCAAGTCGAAAATAATTCGTTTTCCGTAAATTAGATTTTATTTTGTTAAAGAAATGATTTAAATAATTTCAAATCAAAATTTTAAAATCATTTAATTTAACCAATCCTGTGTCCGTATATAATTCTCTATCCTATGGCCAAATGAATCGGTTATTCCAAGTTAATTCAGGGATGGATATATATATATATATATATATATCATTTGAATCCAAATAAATGCATTAGGTATATATCATTTCAATCTACTTCTTAATTTATTCGAAATAATTCGATTTACAGTTTTATACACTATAAATAATATACATGATGATAACATGATATATATAGAATAAATAAACATCCAAATGTCCAAAATATTAATTAATAGCATCCATCACAACCAATCATCCAACAACCAATAAAATTCACAACAATTTCATAATTATCAATATCGAATATTTTCTGGAAATTAAATTCTAGTTCAATTTAACTTTCAATTAATTCAGATGGCAATTTAAATGTCGATTAAACTTATCAAACAACAATCAACAAATTTCAATCACTTCATGATATTAATTTAACTAACATAAAATTTATTTCAGTCAATTGTAAGCATAAACACTCACCTTTTCATTTGAAACTGAAAACATTCAGCTTCAAATAAATTTCATATCCACTTCATGCTGTAGATATGAATCCAAGCAATTTTCTACACTCGAATCTGACCTCGTATGAATGAATTTCTTATTTATTAAGATATCAATTTATTTTAACAAATTAAATATAGCTAAATTACCCAATTCCCTCTAATTGCTTTTATAAGCCCAGCTCAGCCCTTAATCATATCATTAGTGATAATTGAGAGAAATGATTCTAGTTCCATCGTAGTCACGATACCCTCTTCGATCTCTTCACGCGAATGAACACTCCACCACCGCCTCCTCCACGAGAAAATGGACTTCGCCACAAACTCTCCTCCGCCTCGCCTGGCTTCGCCTCCCTTCCACCACCGCTAGTCTTCAACAACTCCTCATGCAAAACGGTATGAACTGGACCCAACGTACGCGACTTCGAGCGCCACCAGTCGTCCTTGGCTCGTGCATGCTTCCGATCACCACATGCTCGCCCATTCTCCTTTCTATAATTTTTTTGCTTTCTCTGTTGAAATTGATTTGGAATTTTTTTATAATAGTTGCGATTATAAAAGAAAGGGCAAAGGAAGTAGTATACGTGCAATGGAGATAAGGCTGGGGTGGAAGAGACTGTGAATAGATATATATTACTATTATTATAATCAGAAAATATCTCGCTTATAAATGTCCTAAATTTCAAACTCCAAACGAAGCATGCCACCTAGTGCTCATGATGGTTTATCCCCATTCCATACACAACGGAACTAGTTTCGAGGCCTAATTCGATCGTATTCAGAAGATAACTTCCGAAATCAATTTATGTAATTAAATACTAAAATAAATTTCTATGCGCTTCAAGCTCGCACGGCCAAACGACAAGTCAGATCGCTACGAAACTTGAAATCCTACAATAGTTCACTATTACAGATTCGATGAAACTGGTTTTGTCAAAAACCTGGCAAAAATGGATATTTTTACACATTAATTAATATATAAATTTCATATCTCTACTTATTCACTTTTAAATTCAATTTAAAAAGTAGACGATCTTCATCCTTGTTTAAATAAAGTTTAAATCAATTTCCGATGCCATTCCCATTCACATTAATTCAAGAATTCAATTATTCAAATAATTTTCAAAATTTAATTTAACAATTTAATCGTCTGATAAATTACAATAATAAGTCATTAAATTTTATTTCTACCCATATTTATCCAATAATTACATTAAGTTTAATAACTTACTATTGTCAAAAGTACGGGTCGTTACAGTTACCTATTCTACCCATCATTTTCTAAACCCTAATTTACCTTTTAACTATTAACCAAATTTTTAACCTAGTAGAATTCAATGGGAGTAAGAACATCTAGGCCAAGTCAAAACAACTCAATAATCAACCAAAAGGATTAAAATAATAGGCCAAGAAGGACTCAATAGGAAGCACGCAAAAATTAACTAAGAGGATGGATCGCTAGCGATCCATAAGGACTCCTCATGGATCGTTCAAACCTCTTGCGTCATGAATCAATATGTTTTCTAGGAATGTTTTTCAATTTTCATGATGTTCCAAGCAACCTAGTTTGAGAAGTGATCAGTCATCTGATTTAAGTTGAAGAACAATCTAACCCGTGTGTGAACCAACACCAAAACAAGGCAACTAGCTAAGAAATTACATGGTGAGCATCTACATAAGACAAGGAGTGCAACTCAAAGGAAGAAGTCCAAAAATCTCATAAGCACATGGATTGCTAGCGATCCATCATACTAAGTTGGATTGCTATGAAATTCTCGAAGCACCTTCGTATCATCAATTGTAGGCTTCTGGCAAAGCGGCCTAGCCCAATTGCTCTCTAACCCCTACAAATACAATCCTACTTACATCATTAAGAGGATCTTCTGGACTGACTGCTGGAACTCTGCAGAGAATATTCTTAACTCTTCTGCTCCTACGCAATAGTCATTTAGGTGTTCACTATGATTCTCCAGTGAACTCTTGTACTTATGACTTGATCTAACTTAGAAGATTCAAGCATATTGTAATCCGATTCAACTTGTAACAGCAGTCAATTAATAGAAATTTATAAAGTGGATATAGGCTTTATTAATAGTCAAACCACTATAAAAATTATCTTGTCATTTTACTATTTCTGCTCTTTTTACATTTATTTTCTATATCATCCCTCTTCAAGAACAGAGCTAATGCTTTCACACTCAATCTAGGGTGTTGATCTAATTTTTGGATTAACATTTTTGTGTTTTCACCGAGAACCCAACTTAGGCTTTGATCTAGCTATCTACTCCATATCAGATAGGTTCAGAAGTTAGATCCTTAATCTCTACTTAGAATATTTGCCATTGAGAATCAATGACACCAGGAAGAAAGAGAACTATCTCCCATAGGAGCTACCATTGCTGGAGAAGAAATAAACCCTCAGCAAATTAAAGTCAACAATCCCAACAACCTGCTATTAGGAGCTAACTCTAGAGATCAGGTTCTAGGATCCTCCACACAGTATGAAGTTGTAACTAAGGGAAATTGAACAATATGGTTGATGAAATGAACTAGAAAATGGCAAACAGCAAAAGGCTCTTATGGAAAAGATAGATTCTCTCATAGCGCTCTAATCACTAACTACTTCCAGAATGGTTCATGAATTCATGGCTGCTACGGAGCAAGCGCATTCTTTTGTTTCTAGCTTGAATGGAAGAAATGGAAGGCAAAAACAAAAGGAGTTAGTGGGCGGAGCTACAAGAATAACTACGGAAGAAAACGTTAACACTCCATCCACTGCAAAAGCACCTGCTACAAACCTGAACTTAGGGGTGAAAACCCCACAGGGAAATATAACGATGGCTCTCTCCGACTCCGAAGATGATAAACAATTTAAGGAAAACAAATATTGGATGAAAATGCTAACGTGAAAAATGCTAGAAGAAGCTCTAAAACCCGTGTTGTAGCACAATGCTAAGCAATGAATAAGGAAATGCTACTCAAACGGTACTCCCAGTGGCAGGAGAACCAAGAAGATATGACACAAACTGGGTTACAAGGCTAAGCTTCCATGGTATATTATGACCACTCCCAACTGACAGCTTCCAATCCCATCTTGGAGCTTCCATCGTCGAATCACGAATGGTCGTCATCGAAATCATCAAAAATCATCAAAATGGTCATTAAAAAACTCACTTCAGGGTTGACTCGAAGTCGTACTCGGGTAGCCGCCTATTTGATTCGAAGCAAATTCTGGAATTCCTAACTCGAAGTCGAACTCAGGTAATCGCCCATTTGACTTGAAGCAAACCTAGGAAATTCGAGCCCGAAATCAGAATCGGGTAAAACCAAGATTTTCTCTTAAAAAACATGCAGATGACTCCAAGCACCATTCGTCACCAACCCACCACTTCAAATTCTGCGACTCGAAGTGAAGCATGAGCTAACACCAAGTAAATGGCAAATTTTATCGAGTCGGACTCTAAGTAAAATACCACTGATCCATCAACGCTGATCCATCTTATTTTGCCTATAACTCAAAAATGTGAACTCCAAATGCCTTGAAATTAGGAATGCAACCTTATGGCGCCTTCCTTGTCGTCCCAAACTGATCTCACGTAGTTTGAAAATTATTAGGGATTGCCACTGATCCATGACCCCATCCTAAGTGATTTGCCATTCAGTCAGCATTTCCAGTCGTTCAAGCATATGACAATCATGCATATATCATTCTCAATCATTATAAATAGCCGTAAATTGAAAATGGACCAGACCGACAACGATTAGAGCATCTTCCGCAATCGAAACCCATTCACCAAAGCCATTCATCATGAAAAATATCCAAAGAAGTTTATCATGCCGACTATACCTTCCTCCTACTGTACAACTAATTCAAAATTGCTTTTTTATAGGTATGGCTAGCATATGGATGAAGCGAAGGCGACAGATACAGTCTACTGCAAGGCCCTTAGGAATCATTAAAGGATGAAACAACCTACTACCCTAGAAGAATTCTATGGGAAGGCAAACCAATTGTAGAGACTAGAGATAATGCAATTGGCAGAAGGCAATCCCGATAATTTGTCAAAGAACATACCAAACGGTGAAGGAGCTACAGAACCTCAGGGACCTTCTACCCAAGCAAGGCCACTAAGACCCAGTAGAAAAGCGCGTCTACTAACTGGCGAAATTAGAAGAAAGGATAATTATCAAATAACACTCTGGCTAGCTAGCTACTAAGTAATGGGGCAGCAACCTAAAGTGGTGCCTTCTCATCCATCTTTGTCTATTTTCGTTTTTCAAATGAGCCGTATCGGGACACTGGAGGCTTTGCAGACAGCACGACCAAAGAAATGCTTCTTTGCCATCAAGACGAGTCATGTCGATCCCTCTTTTGAGAACCGGCGTTGCTCTGGTAGCATCGAGAAGGCTTGTCTAAAGGATTGTAGAACAAGTAGATCCAACCCCTAGTCTCTAGGAACCGATTAAACCGTGTTCCCATGAGCCGAATCCTAAAATTTCTCTTGCAGTCGATGAATCTTGCTTTAAGACCGCCGAGCTGTCGAACACATGACCAAAACTCTTCATAGAGTCGATAAATTATCGCTCCAAGACCGTTTGGTCATCGGACATCCAACCAAAATTTCTCTTGAAGTCGATGAATCATTGCTTTAAGACCGCTGGGCAGTCAGACACACGACCCAAAACTCTTCTTGGAGTCAATGAATTATCGCTCCAAGGCCATCTGATCACCGGACATCTGACCAAAATTCCTCTTGAAGTTGACGAATCATCGCTTTAAGACGGCCAGGCCGTCGGACACATGAATCAAAACTCTTCTTGGAGTCGATAAATAATCGCTCTAGGATCGACTAATTGCTCCGACTAAAATTCCTCTCGAAATCGGTAAATTAACGTTTCAAGGCCGTTTGGTCATCAGACATCCGATCACAAAAACTCTTTCACAAACTAAAGCATCATGAAGGTCCTTCACGAACTAAAGTGTCGTAAGGGCAAATCGGTAAATCAGTAGTCATCTGATCAGAAATCCTTCACGAACTAAAGCGTTGTGACGGCCAACTAGAAGATCAGCAGTCATCTCATTCGGAACTGCCCAAAGTTAGTGCATGCTTCAGGGCTACGAATCAACGATCATATCGGTTACTCTAGAAAATTAACAGAATCACTTCCAATGACCAATGAGACAAATGGTGTTGAATTCCCGAGCTTCAATGTCGCTAAAAGAAACTAAGCCAAAACTGAACCGACCTTGTGATCAATCAGAGGTCGACTCGAATGAAGCCAAGATTTGGCACCTTAGAGAACCAAGTATCTCGAATCCCTAATATATAAGTCTCCGAAGATAGAGGCTTTCCCATGCTTTAATCATCTAGACTTTCCCATGCTTTAATCATCTAGAAGACACAGCTGCATCCACTGGACCACGTGTAACCAAACGGATTGTGGAGGAACCCCGGGTACAGTTTAAGCACGCGAACAGCCCTATGGCATGAGGGGCACCACACATACTTGAATAGCTACAAGGAAAGCTAAGACTAATCATACCACAGTTCTATTATGCCCGATCAAAAATTCTGGCATTCTGACAACTACGTACTTAACGATCTAGTTAGTGCAACAAATGGAATAGAAGCATAATACTTGCTTACTTCTTCCCAACTCCTCCTTTACCACCCTTGATGACCATTTTCTTGTCCTATTAGACTGTATGCTAGTTGAAGACCAATTTTCTAAGGGCATTTTGGACCAAAAACTGAGAGTCTTGCCCTGAACTCCCACAAGCTCTTTCTTCGTAACCATCTTCATGCAGTCAGCCGTAGATATCTCCATCATGACAACCTTATTTGTTTGGCCATGCATATCTTCTCGAAATACGGAGGGATCATCCAATCCACATTTGCCCTGTAACAGCCCAATTTTTTTTAACAAGTATTTTTCACTTGTATTTTTCTAAAAAAAAAAAACTTTGGGGTTTATTTAAAGTGATTAAAAATATAAAAAAAAAACAATTGACCAAATTTTTAATTAAATAATAAGATCTCTGAAATTTTGACATGGTTAAGAATTAACTTTAATTTGGAAATTTGAGGTTTTGTCGAAGATGGTAAATAACTTAATGTCTAGCAAAATCAAGTTTTAATTAAGAAAACATTAATAGCTTAGGTGGTTAAGACATCTAGGCTATTCACGACAGGTCACGAGTTCGAGTCTCAGCATGGTCAGAATTTCGAATTTTTTTTGTGTATAAATGAACTGGGAAATTACGCGTTAAAAAGGGCACGTAAATTTAGGGAATAAATACTATATATATATATAAGATTATATATAAGAAAACGTATAGAACTTTAATCCGTTATTTTTCTCTTTCCAGTAAAAATTTACTTCCCAATTTATATACATATATAATTTGATTTAAATCATTTCCTTAAAATACTAAATATGGAAATTTAAAGTGTGAAACGGTTAAATTTGTTAAAAGACAACTCCATTTGAATTTTAATAAAAGGAATTTTGTATATATATATAATATGTGAAAACCAATTAAGTTTGTTAAGTAATAATTTTGAAGAATTTAGTGTATTAATGAACTGTTGGATTTCGCGTTTATAGGACGCGTAAAATTTATGGTACAAGTAACGTAATAAACGTATAAATTTAAAACGTTATTTTTATATAAATCTTGGGTGTTTTATATTACGTCAGTTTGGCGTATTTTAAAAATCATATTTCAACATCCATATGTATTTAAAATATCGTATCAATGGTCTGTATACAAAATCAACGCTTACTTTAATCACGCATATAAAGTATAGAATCCAAAGCTTTGTATAACTGGCAATTAATATTTTCGCAAGCCTTATCTCAAATCCAGAGGAATAACGTGCATATCCAGGCATCAAAAAAGCACGCAAATCTGAATTTAAAAGAGAAACGTTCAAATCTGTTTGTAACTGTTCTTTAAAATATAATGATAATAATCAACTCTTCCATTTTTTGATTTAAACATACCATATATTTCTTCTTAAATCACGCATATATCATTTGAGAGAAAATCAATTTTGCATTCCTTTGCGCGTGACACAAAATTTTATTCTTTTAACATTTTTGGCATTTGCCTCTTACCTTTTTGTTTCTTGAGCATGTCACTGTATTCATTTATTCACGCAACCTAAATGGACCAATATATTTGATTGCCTAAAATCAAATCATGCATTCAAATTTAACCTTGCCTATCTTTTCAAATTCTCACATTCCTATTTATATCTCTCTGTTTCCACTGCCTTTATTTTGCAAGATAAAATTTTTCATTCCTATAATCACGCATATAAAGTAAAAATCATATTTAAATATACTTATCGATTAAAATATCAGTTAGTGATTTTTATAACAAACGTTACTTTTGTTTTAACTGTCAAAATTTATTTTAAACTTTTGTATATACCTTTTCATCCAAATATCTTTTGCCTAAAATCAATCTCTTGCCTAATATCAGTTCTTCCAAATGCCGTTTCTTCAATCTACAATCACGCAACTATCAAATAAAAAAAAATGTTGAAATCAAAACTGATAAACTGGCAATGAATATCACGCATATAAAATCAAATCTAATTGCTAACTGTGGTCCCTAAAATCACACGAGCCTTATCCATTCAAACAAGATAAAAACTGGAAATAAATCACTGAGCTCTGCTTGCTTTTTCTTTTTCCATTGATTTCGCCTCAAATCAATTCTTTATCTGCAAAACGTTCAATCTTCTATCAATGCTGCCGTTTTTTTTTTCAATCTCTTGCCAAGGTATTCACATTCAAACTTTTGAATGTACGAAATTTTGCTTTATCAATCAATTGCTTAGGCATGCCAAGATATGTTGCCATTTTTGTACCGAGCCCTTTTGATTTTCTTCACGTATATATGTTTTCTTGCATCTAAAGCAAACTCTCCCCTCTATAAATATATTAGCCTGGTTCGTATTTTATCTCCTCATCTTGCATAACATCATCCACAAGGAGAAAAGCTACTATCAGGTAATATTACTATTCCTCTTCTTCTTTTGCATCCTCTCTGTTTTCCTTCTTCAGTTTTTTTTTCCTTTGCTTTCCCATCTTTTGGCTCGGCCACTCCAACCCTGACTACCACTCTAGTGCTCAGCCAAGTTTCCTACGAGACATATATTTTGAAAAAAAAACCTTGTTTCTAGTAGCAGTGGATATCTGTGTTGATGATGAGGTCTTAAGAGAAATACATTACCTTGCAAATTCATTCAAGTCAGGTCAATAACCTGTAGGAAGCTAGGTTATGGAATTAGTGTAGTTATGATGTAGTAAGTGTTATTCTGGATGTACTTATCACTAATGATCTGTGCATGTTTTACCATCTTGTAACAGTAGATAGCAGAGAGACGCAAGTTGTAGGCAGAGAGTTGCGTGAGTTTTGTTTTGCATAGGATGTTAGACATGTTTAAAAAAAATAAAAATAAATAAATAAATAAATATAAAACGAGAGTAAAGAAGAATATAACAGAGGGAGAGAAAGAGAGTTTTCAGGGTTCATCAGAATATAACATGTTGACATAGTGAGTGAGCCTTCAGTTGCATATAGGCATATCATATAGGCAGGCTTTTAGTGAAATCTTGACCGTGTTTTAGGTAACTGACTTGGGTAGTTATTCGTTGATGATAGTAAAAATTTTAAAGAAGAAATGATGTATCCGTGCATGTTTTATAAATATATATATATATATATATATATATATATAAGATTCGGTTGAAAAAAAAAGGGAGAAAGCCTGTAATACTTCAGATAACAGAGAAGATGTTAGGTGGAAATGTTTAGTTGCATATAAAAGCATATAACTGCAATATGCTTTATAGTTGTGTGGGACAGTGCATAAGCCTGTAGGTAGTAGAGTATTGGATGCACTTGTACATGCATATATCACAGCCTATAGGAGAAAAACTTCACCATTTTGTTTTAGATGGCCTTTAGGTAAATTTTACCTTGATTTTTGAAATGGCATGGTTCAGTAATGGGTAGGAAAAGTTTCGTTATGTTTTGATAGTATACCCAGTGGAGTGGTCGAGCAAATCGAACTAATTCTCATCCTATTTTTAATTTTTGCTTTGACCGTAAATTTCTAAAGTCACGTATCCGGTATTTGGATCTTGTTATAGATTTGAATCTAGGCGTGACATCGGGGATATTTGATCGTTACTCTCTGTTCGTTTCTTTTCCGATGGATTTTCGTTTTGAATCAAAAATTTTCTGCAGCCTTCAGGTGAGTTTTTCTCACCAGACAAACATGCCTATATTTCTGTGAATTATCGCAAGTGTATGTGTAAATTATTATTTAACTGTTATCTGTTTGTAATATAACGTAGGATGTTAAACTCCATTTAAATTGACAACTCATCAGTTATTTATCTGTTGTAATATTTCTGCAGTTATATTGTTAAATGTTTATTTACTGATTTAAATCATCACTGCAAGTTCCCTATAAATTTAAATCGTTAAGGCTGAAATGATAGGCCTAAAACGATGATTATTATGCATTTATTCAGCTAACTGTTTAATTTTAACTTGGGATTGCGGGTTTGAAATGATAGAACCCGGGGTTTGTAAAATTGCGGATTGAAATGATATAAATCCGTATCACTTGACCTAGGCTAGAAAATTTTATACAGACCCGTGGTTCCTATAATATTTTTCTGAAATATTTTAAAATTATTTTTAAATGGAAGTTTATAATATTGTGGTTTAATGTATTTAAAGGATTTTTATAAAGATTTAAAAATGATTTTTTAATGAGTTAAGATTTTAAATAAATAAATATAACTTATTTGGAAAAATTCTGGATTTTTGTTAAGATGAGATTTCAGTTAAGGAATAATTGATAATAAGTTGTATTTGGAATTTAAACTAAATTGATAAGTTAATAACCTATTACAGCATTTAAATGCTGTCTTTTAAAATTGGACTGTTTAACCCATAAACTTTAGGTAGCATTTCATAAGTGCTGCAGAAACTGGAATTTGATTGTTTTAAAAATGTATGGAAATTAATTTTGGGAAAAAGGTGTAAATTTTGGAATTTAATATGTAATTAGAAAAATTTTAAGAAATTGATTTTTTGATGGATTTAAAGGAAGAATTTAACTTTAAAATTTGGTAAAGGCAATAAATTCCAAATAAATTGAATAAATTTAAAAGTATGTATAAAGTGGAAAGTTTAAATCAATATTTGATATTGAAAGAATTTGAGATATATTTTGATTTTAAAGTACGAATACCATTTTAAACTGTAACCACGGGTTATAATAACGCTTGGTTGGCAAAGAGACCGGGATCGGATATGGACATACTCTCTGTCGATACCGAAAACCACTTTGACTAACCGTGTACGCGGTGGAGATCCCAGAATGAAGTAGGATGGTGGTGACGGTTCCTTTAAGGTAAATACGTGGACCCGACTCCCGTGAGTTGGCATAAGGTGGCTAAAACAGGAGCGATTCTCGGATTAATGAGGTAGCACCTCTGATCGAACGCACTTCTTTGTATGCCATTCTATTACTCCTGTGATTGTTTTGGTGCGCACCTTTGATTTGGGAGTGTTGTTCGAGGTGGGCGGTAACTGCGGCTACGCTTTTCCACCGGTCCGGATAGCAATTGGTATATCTACCCTGGCATTGCCTAGTTGTGCCGTGTCACCTACCATAGCGAGCCTCCTACGAGTTTCTATTTGTGTCGTACCTATGGAGTATCCTCTGGTAGCTTCCCGATCAGGAGGTATTACGGTACTGTATAGACTATTGGCATTATTTGTGTTAAGGGCTATATGGGTAACCCCTTAACGCTATTAAAAAGTAAGTTTATTTTACAATTAGACACTATTATAATAGCGCAATATACTACATAGTAAATAGTTTAACGGAAACTTAGAGGATGGGCGGTCCCAAGCATCCTTTAAGTTACTTGCTCTATATTACAGTACACTTGAATTAGCTTACACTATATAAGTATGTATGTCCTGACTCGAGTGTTTATGTTTTATGTTACGCTCGGGTCAGCCTGAGTTGCAGTTCAGTTTTCATCCCGGAGCTAGGATTTCTGTAGATCACTTTCAAGCTACTGGCAAACTTCCTTTCCAGTTCTTTATCTAAAATTTTGAAATCAAGACTAGTGGACATTTGGACTGTTTATTGATAAGTTAAAACAATATTTGGATTTAAGACTATGTAAATTTTACTTGAGTAAGAATATCTATAGTGGCTTCATGAACCACTAAGTATTTTTAAATTCCGCTGCGAGTATTCTGATTCTGTGATTAATTATTTACTGCATATTCTGAGTTCTGCCAAATTTATTTTTACAACGCGGTATTTTGAACAATTCAAGTCCGACATGTGCGGATGCGAATGGTTGAAAACACCGGGTCGTTACATGCCCGGTCCAAAAACCACTTATCTCTTAGAACTGACGAAATCGCGTTCCAATGAAGTCAAATCACTAGATTGATGGGAAAACTCGATCCTTACCTTCTAAGAACTAGTATCGCTCCTCTAGCACAGGGAAGGCCTAAACCATTGTGCACACTCCTATAAGCTGTGCATCATTTCTTGAGCCGTGGAACCATGCTTTCGAACTCCTTATGTTACCCATAGATTGGCAACGTCGAAAAGTTCCAAACCGTTTTGAATCGATGAATCATATCTATCTCATAAGCCGTGCATCACTTTTTGAGCCGTGGAACCATGCTCTCGAAGCACGAACTCCTTATGTTACCCAAAGATTGGTAACGAGAAATTCCAAACCATTTTGGATTGGTGGATCGTATTGATCTTATAAGCCATACAATTCATAAGCCACGCACTCTCAAAAGAGCCGTATTTTGTAAGCCGTGCACTCTAAAAAAGTCATGCATTTCGTAAGCTGTGCACTCTCAAAAGCCGCACATTTCATAAGCCGCGCACTCTCAAAAGCTGCACACTCTTAAATGCTGCGCATTTCATAAGCCATGCAAGCACTGCTTGATGCTACTTCGTCATCATCAGCAAACCATTAACGTTTTCTATATACCGGTATTGTCCTGACAACACCGAAAAAACTTGTCTATTGTAGGATTAACAGGGATCAACTCCCGCTACCCGAAAGAACCGACATTACTCCAGTAGTACCGCAAAGTTCACAAACCAAGAAGTCAACAAAGAATTCTGATCTTTAACCAAAGTTAATGTACAAAATGTATAAATTTAAGACATCCAAGTCACGAGTTCTCAGAGATAAGAGCTGTGATGCACCTTTGAATAGGGGCATGCAAAGAGCCATCTAGAACATCAAGTCTCATATCAATTGTTTCGAATAATCAGCCTTGTGGACTGAGGGGCACATAACACATTAACACCTGGTTATGATAAAAAATCACTCTAACTTGCAATAAAAGGAGGAACTTACCGTCGTCCAGAGATTGATGACGACGGAAGGCATTTCTAGAATAAAATCATCAATGCACTAGTTTTCAAAGATAAAATCAGATGCTTGACTGAGGTCTCAAACCCCAACTTGCAGAAACCAGCTGTTATTCGAAGACAGACAACGACAAGGAGAGAACACTTGAAATCGAGCAGCTAAACCATTGATTCCTGAAGATTGGAACCATGAATAAGGTTTATATCCATAACATTGCTATCAGCCTAGCATAATGCAAATGGCCTGAAACAAGCAAGGTTAAGTGTCATGGATTCAAGATAAACACCACCGAACTCCACCGATTCGTGATTAGGATAGATATGAGCGCGGTCGTACCAGAGGCAATGTAATGACTCGCTCCATAATTTCTAATTTTCTATAAGAACTTGGAATTTGACACCTAGAGATGAAGGGTTCTGCCTGGAAATGAAGGGTTCCGTAGATAAAAGTCAGATCACAATAAATATCGGTTGGAGGAAATCCGATTTTTCATGAATAAGAATAGCCATTGAATTGATTAAGCAACAACCCTACATTTTCAAGGTAACACTTGACGGTGATAAACAAGGTTAGGCAACGGAAATGCCTAGGACTTCCATCCTTCCATAACATGGCGTATCCCAAAATTAAGCAACGTTAAGAAAAATAGCCACGTTGGGTTAAAAGGGATCTACTCAACTATACAAGATTAGACGAATGATTAAATCCTAAATAACATGATTCTAACGTTGTCTGAAGACAACCAGCACTAAGAAAAGACTTCTACAATTCAATCATTGAAGTGTAAGTTTTCAAAAATCGAAACTAGTGCCCACCTGGATTAAAGCATTGCTAGATCGGTAGGGAAAATTAATCCCAACCTCCTAAGTGTCGGTGTTGTCCCAGCAACGCTAAGGCCTTTTCTCATTTCCTAAGTACCGGTGTTGTCCCGACAACATCGAGAAACTTTTTATTTCATAAGTATCGGTGTTCCCGCAGCAACGCCGGAAAACCCTCTATTTCCTAAGTACCAACATTGCCCCGGCAATGCTGGGAAATTTGCTATTCACTATGTACTAACGTTGCCTCGGCAATGCCAGGAAAATTTTAATCTACAAATTCGATGAGAAACACTCATCAGCACTAGCTTTCTGAGATAGAAGTTGGTCCTCGGCTGAGATTCTACCCTTGTCTTCAAAAAACTACCGTTGCCCAAAAATGGAAAACAACAGGAAGACATAACCTTTCATAAGTCGGTCGGATGGTTCAACCTTTCATCATAGGAATCAGCCACTGCACAAGAGTAAAGTAGCGCTGAAGGAAAATCCATGATTGAATTGCTTGTGTGCTAATTTATAGGGATGAAAGCTGGTGCACAACTGAATTTCTTGAATTCAACTTAGAAAGAATTTAGATACAACCAAAAGATAAACAGTCTTGAGGAAATATTGCTTGGAACTAAGCGGCTTATCAATTCCCAAAGACAGGAATTGGTGCATGAACAAAACTTACATGACGACAACAATCAAGCAAAGCATGCACAATTAAGGACATGTAGGAACAATCACGGAAGGTCGGAACTAATACCATCGGACTTCCTCAATCCTAGAATAGGATTGAGAGCCAGACCAGATGCATTCGAATCATTTTTCTTATACCTCTCCATCTTTTACAATTGCCCAAATACAGACGTTCGAAATAGCTAGTCCCTCGAGCAGAGATAGACACACAAATACTTGATCGAAAGAAATGCTGCAAAGTCCAAACATGAATAACCGCAAGGTTAGTTAGATAACGGTTTTGTATCGCAAAACAAAGCAAGCTGGCAACAAAATCGCCAATAAAGGAAATAAAAGATTTTATCACTTTTCTTTCAAATTACACGCATTTATTATAAACAGAATCAAATAAATATTACATTATTATCCTCTTTTCTTTCTATCACTTCAATTTGAAATTGTAGGAAAAAGTTGAAAAAATAGGATTTTGGGTAGAATATGTCATTTTAATGTAGAATAAAACCTAAGTTTTTCTTCACATGATTTTACTTCACCGACCTACGTTGGTTTAAGAAGAGATGATATTGAATTTATTTTAGGATATTGTTACTAACACTCCACTTTTGGTTAACAAATGATAATTTAAAAAAATTTACTATAAGGGTTACTAACAAAAATAGCTCATCCTGTAATGATATTGTAAATTGACCAATTTATCTCTTTATTTTTTACCTTAGTTTTCTTTAATCTACGCTATTCTTCTTTTTTAGTCTATAATCCAAGTCAATAATCAATGGAAAAATTTAACTGATCTGTAGATGAAATTTCAAAAGAGAAAGAAACAAGATTAACTGCTACCCAAGAAACATCTATAATCTAGATTTTATTCAACAAAACAAAATAGGTCATTTTCTTAAATTCTACTGTTTTACTTGATAATTTGATTGTCAACAATTCTATATCGAATTGAATAATGAGTAAAATATAAAGGAGTTACCCTTATTTTATTAACCAAGTGAGGCGATGGAGAGAAATAATAGGTGTAAATTATATTACAAATCTGACTGGCTTAGACTTCTAACCGAAACATGCTTTCGGCATTGTTGTAATCATTTTGACATTGGAAATTATATCTTCGACCATTCTTTCATTCACAGTTGATTCGCTTTTTTTTTTTTTTTTTTTTTTTTAAATTTTGGGATTCGAAATACACAACATAAAAGTCTGGATTGGATAAATAAGGATATCAAGATTTGCCTTCAATATTTTTTTATCACATTTGGGTACCAAGATAGAAACTGATTACGAGCAAAGGAAGAAAATGATAATAATAATAATAATCTTTTCCTTCGGTTTTTTCCATGTGGTCAATATTTTCACTTGGTTAATCAAATCATTGACAGGCTTGACTAACAGAAACATATGTTAGCATATGCACGCCAATTTACCACGCCTTATAAATTTCAAGTCAAATATCAAAGTAATGTCAAGATTTGGTAGACTTAATTTCAGTAAATCCTTAAAGATGAAATGACATATTTCAAATTTAAATATTATAAATATACCACATAATGCCCATGCACAGCAACAAATCTTACAGCATGATATTTCCGAATAAATACCCCTTCCAATTTATTGCATTTGATAAATGAAGCAACATTTCAACTCATTTATAAATGTAATAATTACTTCGAAGCATTATTACCCTTGGGGAAATATGAAAAAGAGAGACTAAGAGAAAAGCAGCAAAAATGGAAGCTTAACTATCTATGCCTCTGCCATGATACAATTGATTGCTTCCTTGCAAATTCCAGTCATTGTTGCTTCCGGGCCATAAACCTTCACAATTGGCATGCACAGATAAATCAGTGTGGAAGAAAACACTTACCTATGTGTGTGTGTATGTGAAGGAAAATAAATATGTTCATGATAGTTTCACCTCTAAAGGAACGCCTATTTCAGCACCCAAAGCACGCATTTTGGCTAAACCAGTCAGATAATTTGGACCTCCTCTTCTAACATAGATATGCATCCTTGCAGCCTTTATCTTGGATTCCTGTAGATACAATGAACATATATCAAATATAGGATTGTACAGATGAATAAGAATCATATACCGATCTAACCTTTTCCCTGATAGCTCGGATGATTCCATTAAATGTTGCTGCAACATCAGTGAAATTAGCTATACCTCCTCCGATCAGAAGGGCTCTCTTCCGTCCATCAGGATCAGCAGTTGCACACTGCATTATATTGATTTTTGCAACAAAAATTACTTATTCCTTACCAGTAGCATGGCTGGTCATCGATCATTATTATTATTATTATTCATTTTTTCCCCTTCTTTTATTTGATGGATAACTTACATCAAGCACAACTCTAGCATACTGCAGAACCTCTTCCTCATTTGGAGCTCCACTATACTCAGCATAGTTTCCAAGTTCGTTTGCATATCCCAAATCTCCAACCTAAACAGGATAGAAATCATTATTAGACCTACAAACTAATGTGATAGAACTAACAAAACTCTTCAAAGAAGCACGAAATAATCAGATCTATCTATGAACTGGAATCATGATATGAAATGACACATTTGAGTTATGAGATACTATATTTTCCAGTATATATACTCCATTTCTTAGATGATTCCGTTTATTGTTTGCAATTAAACTCATACATGTCTTTGGCCATGTTTTTTCCCTTTTCCTCTTTCTTTCTTTTTTCTTCTTCCAAAATTGCTTATCTATGCCGAAGGAACATGATCACAAGATCTCTAGAACTACGCTCTAGAACCTTATCACTATACTAGTATTTCTCGGTAATATATTATGTAAGCCAGCAGGAGGCAAGTTGATGTACACTAGGTATACAGAGATATATAGTACTTACTGTATCAGCGTATATCACACTAGCACCACCACCAGCCACCATAGTCCAGATTCTTCCTTTGGGATTTAAGACAGTAAACTTGAGAGAGGCACTTGTCTGAAATAAGAATTGTACCAAAGAACTTAAAATTCGTGAACAAATGCACAGTGAAACAGATATAAAACTGGTGGGGACACAGAAATATTGCCATTCAACATTGATTTTGGTTTATACAAGTTAATTCTATTAACTTATTTAGCACTTCATAATTTATACATAGTGCAGTTTGCTTTGAACATAGGTCTGCTGTGTGCTTTATTCACGCCTTCGTTGCGGTTTTTATGGATGCTTGGTTTATTAACTAAGTTTTGGAAACAATCTCATCAGAATGGAGGTAAAACCGCATACAACTTGCCACCCCAGATCCAACTCAAGAGGGAGCCATGTGCACTGGGTAGAAGAGGATGATGAGGAGTCATTCATGATTTACAAGAACTTGAGTAACTACTAAACAGACTGTGTAGCTACATTATAATATAAACAACTGACTGCGTATGCTTCTATATTATGGGTCCAGACGTGATGCGGGGCAGCGTCCTGTTCGAAAATGGTATATCTATTTTGTGTTTGAATTCGAATTCAAACAACAAACGGTTATAACAGTTGGGACCAAATGGGCCGTATTGCATGGCTTTAAATCAAAGCAGTGCTACAAACACATATTAATCATATTTAAACACAAGTATTGATTATCATTAATCACTATTGGCGTCCAAAGCATTAAACGTGTCCGACGCCAGCAGTTCAATTTAGTCGGTTTGGCTAAGCGGAACAAAATGGTGGGCCCCAGCTATGATGCGTCCGACGCGACGTCAACTCAACCTGAGCTATGTCTAACTTGAAAAAAATGTTGCTTTCTTATTTGTTTATTCATAGTCAATCATAACTGACAAACTATTTTGTGGTTCCTCAACCCACTCAAATATTGTTGGAGATATTAGAATATTGAGTTTTAATATAGTATTAGAATCAAGTATATTGAATATTCTAAGAAGTGATAATTTTCTTTCTTCCAACTAGTATAAAGATACAATGGTACAAGACAACTTAAAACAACCAGAGGGAGAACTTTAAGATTTCGTTGACATAAGTGCATACACAGATAAATCTTCTGATTTAACTAATAAACTTAGACTCATCCATTGTAGTTAGAAACAAGAATTTTCATATGTACAAAGCCTAAACTATGTAACTGAGACAGTAATATTGGTGATACCTTTTCATCCAGTCCATGAATGAAGCTTTCTGTTGGGCTTAAAACTCTTCCAAATGGAAGTGGAAACTCTATGTTTCCCCATCTGCAGATTGAAACAGATCAAATCAAATTACATACAGTCATCAAAAAGCAGATGTTGCAATGAAAGATTTGCAAATAAGAAATATCACTTTTTGAAGTTCTTGAAAGCAGCAGTGTCATCCAATTCCCCTCGCATATCCAATGGATAAGGCTCTCCATTCACCATTGTGAATGGATTCATCTCAAGGAAACTCATATCCAGATCTGAAATAAATGCATTTAAAATTTTGACAACAAACGGTTATGATCATAACTTATGCTTCTCGGGACTATCAGTCTTGACAAAATATATAATTCATATACTACAATTGTGTACAAGAACTGATATTAAAGGTTGATATTCATATTCCACGCATAGGTTAGAGGCACATTGACAGCCTTGAGAATAGAAACTTGGTAGTTACTCCGTTTCAATTTACTTGTCAATATACTCTCTTTTTTCTCTGTCACTGATTTTCCCCAATTCAGCATATCATAATAGCATCCCTCATTAGTAAATAAACATCAATTAAAACAACAATCAGTTCACTTTAAAAAATTCTTTTATTAAAGATAAATAGGAAAACCAGATGTATATTTGGTTTCATATCAAACAGTGAAAATGATGTTTGCTATTACAGGCAACAAGAAATAACGATGGAGTAGTAGCTTAAACCAACATAATATGTTAATATAACACAACCCAGTTGCAAGATAAACAAATCCATGAATACCTTGGAATACCGAAAAGACACCTTGTATGAAGGCACCAATTTTCTCTTTAACCTGTCATAATTTTAATAATTCAAAAGTACAGTTAGGGTACTCACAAAGCAAGAGAATTTAAGCATATAATTTCAACCAATCTTACTGTGAAACATGATTGAAACTACCATGCATGTCCGCTACTTGATATAAGAATGACAAGCTAGAAATGTTCACTAGGCAGTATCGCCTATGCAAATTCAGTGCAACTTGTTGTGAAACATAATTGAAATTTGCAACTACCATGCATGTTAGCTTATTGATATAAGAATGACAAGCTAAAAATATTCACTAGGCAGTGTAGCCTTGATATGTAGTGCAAGGATGAAGTCGAAGAAGTATGCCTAACCTCAAGGGGAAGAGTTGCAATCAATGGAGCACATGCCTCCGAAGTCAAGGGCTTCTCGGTAGGCAGAAATACCGTTTTAACCTAAATTACATAACATTTGAGATTTGCCTCATATAACAATATACAGATTTTTTAACAAAAATTGTAGAACAAATACCTTGTCCCAGTTCTCTTCAATGTCAATCCCACCACATTCAGAGAAGCTTACAGAGCAACCCAGTCTCTCAGAGACAATATTGAGGTAATATTCATCATCATGAGGGACAAAAGGTTCAACAATAAATGTAGTTATTGGCGCTTTACATCCACTCATCTCAACCTAAAAAAGAAATATTCATGTAATGCTGAAAATAGCTGATTAATATCAACTTTAGTAAAAGTAATACATATACCTCTACCCCAAGACGTTCCTTAACAAATTCTGAAACCTGAGCCATATCTAAATTCAACGCAACCAGACCACTCTTTCCACGCTTTCCAAATAACATGTCGGGCTTTACAACCAACTTTGTGGATGACATCCATGGTTCTTTGTTCACCAATTCAGTGAAATCTGTTGATTCTGTAACCTAACATGAATTGCAGTAAATCAATTAGCCAAAATATCTAACTTGCTAAATAACAGAATAGTTTTTTTTTTTTTTATTAATTTATTTATTTTTAAGTATTGGTTTTTATGTCTGCCTAAGGAATCAAACTCATCTCTAACAAGTAACAACAACTCAAGCTATATGTATGTTACCACTTGAGGCAGGAGTCATGAAGAAACATGCATGTATATGTGAATATGTACGAATGTACATGAATATTATGATATATTGATAATGAAGTAAGATTGATTCATCCTTGGACCTATCAAGATAATATATGAAAAGTAGTTGTGGCAATGGCAATCTACATACAACTAAAAGCACCAGAGAAATCGTTGAATCAGCATTTGGAACTAAAGGTTGGGATTTGTTTTTATAAAAAAAGGGAATTAACTTCCATCCAATGCTAGCGATAAAATCAATAAGATGTACACCTTTAACGACTAGAAGCTAAACAATAACATTAATAGAAGAAATTTGATATACAACCCACTCACCTGTTAGAATATTAATGCCTCGTAGAAATATGCAGTAAATCAAAGCTACAGATGAATCATCACTAAATTTGTTAAACTGAGTAAATCGCATTTAACATAAAAATCTAAAGAGTTCAGTTCATATCAGATGAAACCTATCAGCGCAAAAGCTAAGATCTTCGATATTTATGCCAGGATCCGGATCATAAACATCAACACCAACTCAAGTTACAATTAAAATTTTAAAGCATTGCATTACAATGCTGCAAAATCGATCGATCAGATCATATACAGGTCGACAAACATGAAAAATCCAATGATGATGAAACAATACCTGAGCAGACTGGATCTGAAGTTCGATTCCGGCCAATCTCTTAAGATGCTCCTTCAATAGCCTCTTCGAATCGTACTCTCTGATCTTCTTCCTCGCCATTATTAAACTTAATTAAATTAAGCAAAGAAAAGGGAGATGAGGAGAGGGAATGAAAGAACAAGGAAAGCAATAGATTTTGTTGGTGGTTGGTTTGTTTGGTGAGTTGTTGTGGAAAGAAGAAGATGGTAGTTGAGATTTTCAATTCAAATGGACTTCCCCCATCTTTTGGATCCACCACTCTATATGTAGTATATTTTGGTCGAGATCAGACTCGCTACAAATAAATTTCAACATCAGATTGGGTATCTGTTTAAGTCGGTCTTATCCATAACTTCTTTATTAATAATTAATAATTGGGATAATTGGGTTGCAAGCGTAATTCTTTGATCTTATTGTGAACTTTTTAAAATACCCCTTATTAATAATTGATTTGAAAACGTAATTTTTTGATCCAATCGTGAACTTTCCGAAATACCCCTATATAGACCTTTTTGATATTAAATTATTAATTAATATGATCTTCTATGAAGTAGGGGATAAAATCTCCCTACAAGTAGTTTAGACGTATTCAAATATAATTATAATTAGAATTCAAGAACAAGCGCCAAACATATATAACTGCACTAGAATAGGTAATGCAAGATCTTCCTAAATAAATCAACCAATCTATTAATCTTTACCACTAGTTGAAATCAAAACACATTTTTTCCGTCTAACCATAAAATTTTAAAAATGTCCTTCCATACAAATAAGAGGTCATGAATTCGAATCTCAACATGAACAAATATTAACATCTATTTTCAAATGAAAATTTTAAACATAAACAATGTTACAAGTTCAAACCATATTCTAACAATATAATTACATTTTTCTTTATGTTTTTCAGTTTATTTTTATCAAACCACATAGAACTTTCAAAATCAATATTTTAATAAATAGCTTATATGAACGTGCATTGCATATGCCAAAATATATATACTAACAGGCATACACACATACACATCCACAAATATAATTGTTAGATATAATCTTACTAATAATTGAAATAGAATCGCAGTCTTTTGGTCCGATCTTTAAGTTTAAAAAATTACACATGATTTCAATGCAAAATATGATTAAATATTTGTGGTTTTTTAAATGTGTTAAAACATATGCAATTTGTAGAAAAACAACTCATGCGCGAAGCGCGTGCCGTAACGCTCGTCCATAATAACAAGTTCAGATACTCATTGAGGTCTGTTACAATGATATAAAGGCAGAACCCACTAACTTCATACAAGAAATTAGGGTTATTATGGTAATGGTTACCGTTATCATTTTACAAATACCGTTATCGTGCCATTTTTACCAATAATCGAAAATTGCTTACCGTTACAGTTATCGATAGGTTGGTATACCGAAAACTAGTATACCGATAATCTGGTTACCGTTGCACTGATAATGGTAAATTACCGTATGTCTAAAAAAGATTAGTAACATAACACGTATTCACACTATAATAGTGTGTCATTATACAATTTATATTGTTACTTAATAAAAGACATAAATGAGAAAGAAGTGAAGTATATTTAACATTATTTCACATGGTTAATAAACTAAATTTAATCATTTGCTTGGTTATAAATTGACTGGTAAAATTACCGTTAGTATTGAAAATTTTTACCGATAATTTACCGTAGAAAATGGTAGATTTACCGTTACCATACCGATTAAACTAGTATACCGATTTCACTCGAAAATGGTAAACGATTGACTAGTAATGGTATGGTAATGGTAAATTTACCGTTACCATAAGAGCCCTAAAATAAATAAAATAAGTCTCAACCAATCATGTATAATTGTAGAGAATAATCGTAGCTCACTGTAGAATTTCTTTTAGTACATAAACCATCATCCTTTACACCAAAATACTATAATTGCTAACAATTTAATGAAAATTATTATATTTAATCACATTTTTTTAGAATGATAGACCCCTAATGTTGACTAAAAATCTAGCTAACCTCGAGAATGATCTAAGTCAACTATTATAATAATTTCTATTACTTTGAGCTTTTTGATTATAACTGCTGGTTTTGCAAGAGATAATCGTAAGAGCAATTAATGAGAATTCAATTCTTCTACAAATGCATTTAATGTTGTATTTATAACAACTATAATTTGGTTCAGACGGTTCATCTTGGTGTACTAATCCTCAGACTTTCTCTCTCCCGTTAATGGCGTTGGATGACTAGGATACGGGTTGGCTAGAATGCCAACTTAACTAAATGGTTCAGATGATGACCAGCTGGTGGACTGTATCAAAACATGTTGTCAGACGGGGCAACATGGGGACAATGAGTTATTGAACAGTAACATCGTTGTGATGTGGTTAGTGAAGAACGTGAAGAGACTGCTGCACAGCGCCCTTTTTTTCAAATCAATAGTGTTGTATATGCTGAAAGGAACTGTCTCCGTCGGAAGTGAGTGACATAGATGCATTTCAAAAATAATTCTTATTCTAGATCAATTCGACCTATAAAGTCCAAAGGTTTTATTTGATTCAATCTACTATTGTTTTAAACAAAATCTTATTTTGTTTAGTTTGTAAGAAAAATGGTTCTAATTTAATTTAAATTAAATGCATATTATAATGAGCGTATCAAATACACTTCTATATGTGTATAGTGCAAGTGCAACATATAAATAGTGTATATACTCAATGTGTACATTTACAAGTGCTGCATTTGACACATTCACTTTTATATATGTCTTTGTTGTCCATAATTTTAAAATTTTATTTTATAAACATATAAAATAATAATAATAATAATAATAATAATAATAATATGTGTATGTACTTGTGTGTGTATGTATACACACACACACATAATTTAGTTATACATAATATGTTATAAAATAATTTTTAACTAATTGGCAATAGTTTACTTACGTATATATAGTACAACAATTAATGAGTTTAAGCAGACATTTAAAAAGATAAAAATGTATCATTCATTCAGTGTCATTTCAAATCAACATTTGAGTGCTTAAAACTTTATACGTATTAAAATTAATTGTGACATGTTTCATGTGTTTTGAAATCTAAAATTAACATTTGAAATCTTGTTTTGACTTAAAAAGGATTCAACATTCAATTTATAATTTTAAACAAGAAGTCCTTCAAAAATTTTGAATTGAAATTATACATATATATATATATATAATATTTAAATTCAAAATGACATACATAAATGTAAGACATATTACTTTATATGTTTTGAAATTTTAAATTAACAATTTGGAAACTAGATTTGATCTAGGAAGAATCCAAACTTAGATTTATAATTTTATACAAGTCCTTTTACAAAATTTCTTTTTTAGTAAGGCTAGCCGGCTTTATAGTGGGCCATACCACTTATTAGAAATTTAAAATAGGTGTTCTGCACATGCATAGAACAACAGTAGTTGGTTTTGTAGTGGTCAGACCACTGAACTAATACATGTATATAAACATATATAGATAATAATCAAACGCGTTTTATATTTTGAAAATAACATACATACATGAAACCAACATTCTGTTTTATAAAACGATTTCAAGTACCTAATATATATAGTTCACTTATATTTGTATATGCAATATGTTACAAAATTATTTCGTCTAAATAAAGTTAGTTTTAAATCTGATTTTTTTTATTAAACAGTAATTTAAAAATAATAGTATATAATTGGACAGTATACTCATATATAAATTCATTGTATAAGATATGGAATTTAAGCTATACAAACATGATATAACATACAATTAAATGAGATGTATAAGATATGAGATCTAAACTATATTATCCATGATGTAACATATAATCAAAATGATATTGGGTAGTTACCTTATGATGTAGACTAAAATTCACATCTAAATGAAGAATCCTCCTCAGATCTCCAAAACCCATACTCAATCCTTGCAAGATATGAATGAAACACTTATATTTCATTTTTTATGTTGTATTTGATTTGGAGTTAATAAAATTTTATAAATCTCCATCTTTTTGCAATGAAATGCAAGGAGCAGAGAAAACAAAAGGTGAATGAAAAATGAACGTATGTAGAAATGAATTAGTGGTTTGTTTTAATTGAAAGAATGAAGTACTTTCCACTATTTTAATTATAACTTCCTAGCTCAACTCACTTAATTTTTTTTTACCTCTCTCTCCACTCCTCTCTCTTCATATAGCATGGCCGAAATTACTAGCCATTAAAAGGCATAAAACTTCCATAATCCTTTCATGCAATTATCTTTTATTTAAAATTATTTAAAATTAAACTAATACTATATATCGATGCATGTAAATATAACGTTTATAAACACATTAAAATAACTATAAACAACTTCAAAACCTCAAATAAATTAAATAATAATTAATTTTTCTACATATTAATTAATTCAATTAGTTTACAATGTTTTATACATTAGTTAAATCATGTTGTTTTTTAGAGAATTCATTATAGTTGTGTGACTCAAATGTGTAAATTTAGTCAGCAATTAATATCGAACAACTCGAATATTAATATTATTATATTATTTTAGCTAGTGGTGATCGAATTTATCGCTTACACTCTTCGGTATAATCCATTTTTTATTTTAAGCAGTATCCTATACTAATGATTATTTACATCAATCCTCTTCATCAAAACTATATCACTTTAGAACATATGTAATTTGGTTTTGATCAAAATTTCAATATCGTCTACATTCAACTTGGTTGGTCCAAACACAAAATCATTGGTTCAATAATAACATTTATTATTAACTATACTGCTTTGGCTAGAGACTTTGACTTTGAGTATACTATAGTTGACCGTGATACTAACCTTTATAACTAAGGAGACAAATTCTCTATTGAATATTGTTTCACTTTCAATGCTTCAACGGGACCCAACTGTAGTCACTCGATGGATCGATATGTCATGATTTAATTACAACCAAAGTGGAGCATCCATATTGAAGTTCCATGGTATTCTCAAATCGAGGGAACTATGTAATATCCTCAATTCGAGATCTCATGTTTGACTTTGGTTAAAATTAATCGATAGGAAACTCCCTAGTGAGTCATTCCATGGTTATTCAATAATTTTTAGTACATAACGTCTTGTGCCTCTATAAACCATGAGTAATACACTGTCCAACATTTGAAGAGCATTATGTACTCTGGTCTCAATGGATGATTCGATATCCTTTCTCAAAACATCTTAACTATGAATATTTTATATAATATGTTATTTTCTATAGTGATATTTTCTTATGATTACAACTCCTTGTGAAAATTATCATATAACATATTATATAAGGATTTTCTAATCATAAACTTTGAATTAATTAATTAATTATATCACAGTGGAACAAAGTATATATTATAAAAATCAAACACCTTTATTATGAGTAAGATTGGCTATCCAGGTAGATATACATAACAAATTACGCAATTGCCCCAAAGGCATCCCTAACTCTATCATATCTTAATCTTTCCAGTGTAGCGGTGCACGGTTGTTGCTTCATTTTGCAAAGGCAACCAGGTGCCTTAGGCAAAGGCCTGTAAAGCCAGGACGAAACAAGAGATATAGCACGAGCATGCTTAGGTAGGTTGTTGGGCGACGTGGACCTTATGTCCCGAAGAGGAAATTGAGAGAATTGCATTAATAATGCGGGAAGGTTGTCTTTATCGAGTACGCTTTTTTCGAAGGTCCACACTTAATCAACATGTTGTCCAAAGCTATTGACCACTAGGCATTATTTCCTATTGTAGGTCGCAAAGGTGCTTGTAAAGATAATGAGATTGACAATGATTCTAAGGCCATGCGAGGGAATCCAAGAGCACTGGGAAAATAGCGAGCTTGCCCGTTTATTACTTTGCAAGAAAAATGAGCAACACCTACCTAGTATGATCTCTAAACTGTTGCTTTGGTATCTCAAAGTCAGGCCTTCTTTGATGGTAAGTGATATTAATATGCATTTAAAAGAACTTATGTAACGACCCAGATTTTTCGATGTTTAATTGCAAATATTTAAATGGTTTTAAATATTAGATTTGGAATTATAATTTAGTTAGTAAGGTTTTAAGCTGAAATTCAAGCGATTTCGTAAATTTTCAAAATCGTCAATTTAATCGACGATTTAAAATAGCGATCCGAGACACGGTTTTGGAATTCGATGAAACTAGTTCCATGGATCCGTAATAGTGTATTATTATCGCATGTCAAATTTCATAGCGTTTGGACTTATCGTTGGGTCGTACGGTCTGAAAACGTCTAGAAATAATTTAATTGAATTTAATTTAAATAATCAATTTAAAAAGCTATCTTCGACATAAGATTGAAATAGGACTCAAAACCTTTTCCATTACGTTTGGAATAGAGGTACAACATTATAAACGTTGGATGACTTCGAGATATGTAATGTGAGATATATGGGTTAAAATAAAATATATATATTCAAATCAAGTCAATTCTTGAGCCAGCGTGAAAACGAAGCCATCGTTTTCCTTTTAAAATACACGACATTTCCATTCTCCCTTCAAATCAATTCGTATGAACGAAAAGAAAAAAAAAGAAAAAAGAGAGAACCGACGTTTAAAAAAAAAGGAAAAAAAAAGGAAAAAAAGGAATGAAATCAATCGCGCCTGCACTACATTTTTTTGTGAATCCCACTTCTTCGACTTCATTTGCTTTCTAGGTAAATCGAATTTAAAAAAAATGAAATGAAATCGCGCGATGGGTTCTAGGGGATGGACGAATTCAACTCACGTGCGGAGGTATGGATAGGAGGGCGACGATGGGCAGCAGCCTTGGATGGTGGCGTGGTCGAGTACGCAAGTGAAAAAAGTCACGATTTGTTCTGGTTAACTCGAGTGTGGCAAGGTCATTGCGTTAGGGTTGGAGGTTGTTGCAGCGATGACCCTGGTGATGACGCAAGGCGAAGGCGAGGCGGGCGTATTGGCATGGCGGCAGCGTGGATGATTTGGGTGCACGCGATTCTCGTTCTAGGTCGCAATTTAAAAAAAAAGATGAACATGGTTCATCCGATGAGGTAATCAGGTGGGAGGCTGGAGGCTTGGTCACGAGTTGAGCTGGAATTTGCCTGAGCTTGCTTGTACGCGAGGAAGGCAGTGAGGTAACTAACTGTTTAACATTTGTAATTAATGTTGTAGTTAATTATGTTACTAAAAATCAAATGCTTATAATATGATAACAAATTCATACGAGGTTCAAATTACAAGATCAGTGGCGTTGGATTCGAAATGACGTAGGATATGGAATTGAAATTTGAATGGATTGCGAATTAAATTAAGGTGAGAAATTCTCACTTATTTGGATTACTAGAATTTATTTTTAAATAGTTGAAATTAATTATTGGATACTTTGTTGAATTTATAAAATTATTATCTGTTGAATGATATTATATATATAGTAGTATATATATAAGTAGTTGAATTGACATTCTCGCATATTTTAGCGGATGAGACCCCATGCGTCCCGCATAATAGCGGATGATTCTATATATCGCATATCCCCCTCGAAGCGGGATTGGTATTTTTATGTTATATTAACATCTGTGGATGCAGGAAAATAGGTTGGAGGGATCCTACTACATTCCTCATTTTTATATTGATTCTTTTTCATATATAGTAACATATGATGTGTTAGAATAATATGTCATAGATTATTGTTATGATTTGAATTATTGGATGCTATAGTAGCACTGGCCTAAATTTTGGTATTTTAAATACCATAAATATTATTTTTTAATTTGAAGGAATTAAAAGGAGATTTTGAATATAAAAATATGTATATCGAAGTCTTTAGATTATTTTAAAAGAAATTGATTTGGATAAAATGATAAATTAATTTTTAGGTTGTATTTAACTATTCGTAAAAATACTTTAAATAGGTATTTTTAAAATAATTTTTGTACAAGTTTTTTAAACGATGGATTTTTAAATGATATTTTTGTAAAATATGAAGAGGAGTCAAAATCGATATTAAAAATAGATTTGTCGAATAACTGAAATTTATTAAGAAATGGATTTAAAATGGAATTTTGTAAATGAGATTAGTTTTATAAAAGTGAGACTCAAAGGAGTTACAAATTTATAAATGATGTTTATAAATAAAGGAAAACTGTATCTGATGATAATTAAGGAATATAAATTCATGGGGGAATTTATATTAGGATATAAAAATCGGGTTGAGGAAAATAATGGATTCTATTTTTGAAAATGGAAATGGTTAGGAAAATCGAAACAAAATTGATGGGTTGTGAATCAAGAGGAATTTATAAATTGAATTGTTTATTGGGATTTTGAAGATACATTTTTATTTTAAAAAGTTAAGTTATTTTTAAAAAGGGAAGTTTTATTTATCAAACTATGTAATTTTGAACTAGTAAAATTGAAATACATCGTGGATTTCTCAAACATTTAATATTTATTTTAATAAATTCTAATCTTTTTAAATCAGCTTTTAAGATTGATTTGTTTATTCTAAAAATGAGTTTTTGATGTTTATAAAAAGTGTTTTGATATTTTAAATAATTACTTGAACATGTTTTTAAAAATAAATTATTATTCTTTTTAAATACTTATTATATATAGATAAATTTTTGTAATGATTTAAATTTATTTATAAATCTTCTCGAGATTGGAAACGGGTTTTATTCAATAGATGATATTTTTAGGAGAAATTCTCAAAAATGGAATTTGGGAAGGAGTAAGAAAATTTTCAAAGAGTTAAACAAAAGTGATCTTCGAAAAAAATGAATTAAAATTCATAAAAGAAGTTAGAAATGGATATTTGGAATTTTAGACCAGTGTTTGACTTGGAAAATATTAAAGGAAATTAATTAAGGAAACTGGAACTTATGGAATTCATTCTAAACGAGTTAAGGAATTTACAAATAGATTTGTAAATGATTTTAAGAAAACATGAAGTAAATGGAATACTTCCTAAGTGTTGAACATAAAAATGGAGTTGGAAAAAATATTCTAAGTATTGGAAAGGTTTGGGAATATTCCGTTGAAAATATAAGGATTTGAAATCGTTTCAAATGCTCAAAATTTTGGAAGGAAGTGGTATCTCTGATATTATAAAGATATTTTGAAATAAATTTACGAAAGAAAATTATAATATGAGCCTAGTGACTACTTATGGATGTTATTTGATAGTTAAATAACAGACTATCAAAATTGGCCAATTTCGTTAATCGTTTCGAAGAAACCGGGATTGGATTTAATTATCCGAAAATCACTTCGATTCGGTTTGAACGTTACGAATGTATATCGTAAAGATAGTGAAGACGGTGATGGTTTGTCCAAACCCAGGACAACTTGAATGGACGAATGCTATCAGAACATCGTCATTGGAGGACGATGAGCATTCTAAGTAGAATAGTTCTTGAAAGGTAACATTAGCCTCAAGCCTTACTAATCGGCAATGAGTAAAACATGGGAGATGCAGCAAGGTTAAGTGGGTCGCACCAAACTAGGGTATGTTATCACTTTTCTAGATACCCTTGGAAATATATGTAAATTATGGATATGGTTGTCCATGAAAAAGGAAGCGCTTGATTTTTAAGGGCGGGAACATCCGGGGTGATAACATATTTAGTTCTATCCAGGTTAGGGGTAAGTCGGTCTTGTGTAGCAGGGGATCCCAACGAGTTCCTTGGTATATTTTTCTACAGGTGTACTGTGATGGGCGGTACCCCAGTAGCCCAGTCATTGTACGGGATCCATTCTCCAATACAAGCCTTTACGGTTTTGTTTGTAGATCCTAGTGTGCTAGAATTTAATTAATGTAACAATCTATTCTATTTGAATAATTATTTATACTTAGACACTATTATAATATCACTGGATTTTCTATAAAACGTTTTGGTTATTGTAAGGGAAAAAACCATCGTGTTTATGTGTGACGCGGTCTTACGAGATACCTTTATTTTTCAAAGGATTTTTATAACTTTAATAATTCAAATTGAGTATGTTTTCTCATGCTTGTTTTCCAAAGTGACTCGGGTGTTATTTTATTATAATGCTTGGGTCGGACTGAGTATTTCAGATTTAAGATAGGATACTGTGGAACTCAGGAGACGAGCTGGATGACAGAGACGTATTTCCTTACTTGACTTATATTTAAACCGTATGAGGACAAGTTATTATAACTGTCCAGGTTGATGTATTGATTGTTGTACTCTGATGATTGTAAGTATAAAACAGTTACAGATTCTTTTGTATAAAAATATGTTATTATATATATTACATTTTGTTCCGCTGCGATTGTGGGATTCTGTGTGGTTCTTCTATTTTCTTTTATCTCTTTTTCTTCTATTAAAACAGTTACATATTCTTTTTCTTCTTTGCCCTAGTTATTTGCTCTTTCGTACAATTTGGGTTGAACAAGAGTGAATTATTATCAACTCAAAGGGTATAGAACGACGGGTCGCTACATTTTGTATCGGAGCATAAGGTAAAATGAGAACCTTGGTTTTGGTGGGGATTACTCATTAGAGATAGAGTCAATAGTACCATAGAATGAGTTTGAGAGTATTAATAGTTAAGAACACGTATTTGTTAGTGAATATAAATTGTTTTATATTGTGTTGATTTATCAGTCAAGTGACATATAAATTCTAGTCGAATAGTGGGACGCCATTAAATCGATTGGAGTTTCTAAACACTTGAACATGATAAACTGACACAGCATGGTTTTGTAGCGGGTAAATGAAATAATTTTACCCAAATTATATTTTGATGTAAAAGAAATAATCTTTTGAAATTATTATAATATATTGGTGTGTTAGGTTGTTATTATATAATCAAAATAAGATTTATAAAATTGGAAATGGTTTATACAGCCAAATGAAAATTGTATAAGAATGAATTATACGAATGAGTTAAAAGCTAAGAATGGATTCAAACCAGAATTTGGAAATTTAAATCTCGGAGATTTTTGGAAAGGTTTTCCAAGGCATTTTGAAATAAATAATGGTTATATTATTTTTGGATTAGAAAATGCTTTAAATTGGATTTAAAAATGGATTCTAGAAGGAATAGCACCGAACTCACTTCGGTCGTTGGAAAATAATCCTACCGATGACTGTGCAGCATCATCAGTATTCATTTTTGAGTTTCTAAGTGATGGATTGCTACTGTAGTTATTTGTTATGAGGATTTTTGTTGAAAAACAAACGTTGTATTGGAAATTCCAAGAGAATTTATTTTGGATAAAAGCAAGTTTAAGTTAAAATTCAAAGGAATGGTTTATTGAAACAAAGAGTTATATATGTGTATATATTATGGTTTCAAATGATTTGAAATAAAAACTGGGTGTTTAAATTTTGGAATTTTAATATAAATGTTAGGAAAAGATTAGGAAATAAGCTATGAGCTATAAATTGAGAATAATTTAACTAGGAAGGAAAAGTATGGAATTTGAGTTTTGGAAAGAAATTATAACTTGAGTAAGTTAGAATAAATAAAAATTTAATTAAGTTAGGTTAAATAAAATTGTTTTGGATTTGAATTGAATTGAAAATAAAACTGGATTGAATTATAAATGATATTGAATGGAATTTAATATAGAGTTTGAATTGTGAAGTGGTTATATAACTATGAGTTATAGGTTAGTGAATGAAATAAAATTTAAGTGGAAACAAAAATTGTAGCGACCCTGACTCGGCCTTCGAAAATCGGCACCGAATACGATACTCATATTCCAATGCCGCAGATCCAAACGTCGAATCTGGTTCGCCGGAGCTTATAACACAATGAAGTAAACAACACAGCGGAAGAAAAAGAATAATACATTGATATGCAGCATGGATACAATATCTGATACAATAGATGATACAATAGATATCAATATACATCAGAGATATGATACGATAAAATAGCAGCGGAAAGAAAATAGATAACACTAGCGGTGGAACAAGTAACTCTAAGATAGTCTTCAAAAGAGAACTCCAAGGCACCTAATCCAGAAATAGCTCAAACTCCAAATAACGATGCATACAAATAAGCAAGTCTCGTCCATTATCCAAAGACTAAACTAGCTCCAGATAATCTACTGAACCTGACTATCTGAAAAAAAAACCAAATCTAGACTGCCCGTGTGTAGTAAGCACCCAGAGTTTAGGAAAGGGAAAATAAACTCCAGGTCAGTCATGAGATTGGTATGAGTAACAAAAAGAGTTTATCTTTAAAAACAAACAAAGAATTATTTTAAATAGATACGCAATGTTTTTAGATAATGTAACTACCATAAGACCTCCCGCCACACACACAATGCAAACGCAGAATTGGAGGAGATTTCTTCTTATGATATTCTAACATGCTTGGTACGTGAATTTCTTTGATATTATTACTATAAGTGCAAAGTGCAGGAAAACATTTCGAAAGTACAATATAAATCTTAGCCAGCATAGGTACCATTATAGTATGTCTATTATAGCTACCATATTAGATGGCAGGTTCTACAACTAAAACCGTACATGGCTCATATTGTTTTGATTGGATTTCCAACAAATGGTCGGGCAAAGGAACTTCCCAAGTAAAATGGAACGCCTCTGGAGGGACGTCCCCGGATCCTAACCAGATCTCTACTAGACAAGGCCGGGTTACCTCTAGCTGGGTAACTACTGACACGAGTATGTCATCCCCCGGTTGTAAACAACCTTTATCCGAGGATCCTCTCAACCAACAACCACAAAGTAATAAGTTTGCAGCAACCACAAAGTAAGTATCTGGGCTCCATACCATGATACCACTCATAATCTAGAAGGAAACGACATACCCTCAAAGGGCGCTATCCTCAAATAACCTTGCTTCCACGATTCTTGTTTCGACCATAACCGGGTTGTGAGGTTCGACGAAGTCTCGTCCACAAAGCTACGCTTTTCACAAAAGCCACGCTTTGATCAAAAAATGATCAGCAGCACTCAGCATGCCACATTACCCAATTGGAAATATATCACTGATAACCTTCAACTACATAACCTCTGAGCTCGTATGTCTCAGAGAAGGGTGTTAAGCTAAGAGAATAAATTCTCCGCCACCAACAGAAATGCATTTGAAAGAAATCTGCTTTATATCTCAAATGTAATGTCAGACATACAATCTATACAAGTCTGTTCTGGGTTCGAACAGAACCGAAGGCACTTTCAAAGAAGCCCTTGCAATCCCGGTATTCACAATCCCGATCGGATTTCCCATCACTTAGGAAATCTCTATACCGGCGCGACTCGATGCAGAGACAATCGATATGTCATCCTATCGCTCTCGTAAATACCCGGTCTTCACCACCGGTCTTCAAATGCTATCCATATACGTTGTATCACTATTCGTGGGTTATACGACACAAAGGTCCTTCCCCGGCTAAACCGAATAACGAGCGTAATATTAAAAATCATTTGGATACTGGGGTCTCAGTTAAATCACAGCTTAAAGCCTAAAACCTTTCATTCAAATGGTTAAAACAAATCACCATTTCCGATCTTAAAAAAAGATTCATTTTAACAACCTTTAATGGTTTAAACAATTTCCACACCTTTAATCTTTTAAACAAAAAGATTCAATTCATAAAGTTCACCCCGTTTACAAAGATCCATTCATGAATTTCAAAACAAAATTTCATTTCAATTGGATTAACTCGTTAAATCTTTAAATCAAGATTTAACTTATAGCTTTCAAAACTCTTTTCAAAGATTCATTCATAGCCTTTCAAAACAATACCATTTTAAGTTGGATTTACTTATTCGGTCTTTGAATCAAAAAATCATTTTATAGCTTTCAAAACAATTCAATTCTATTTCAAACTTGAAATCTTTTAACACAATTTTGGAAATCGTTTCTTTAAATGAAAGCTATTATTATTTGAAATCAAATATTTTCGTTTCAGACATCCGATCTCTTTTATACAAGTTAAAATCTTTGGGTTAGTTCAAATTTCCAAAAACAACACTTTAAAAATGGTTTAAAACCCATATAAACTTGTATAATTCTTGAGACGACCGACTTTTTCCTCCCCAAAAAGTCGTATCATCCTTAAGAAAGAAAGGGATAGAAAAGAGAAAAGAAAGAAGAGAAAGAAGAAACAACACAAGAATCTCAACAGCGGAATGAATAAATTATATTAATAACATAAGTATTACATAGTATACATCAAATATCAGAGTTACACAGACAATACAACACATACTAGACAGTTATAAACACCTGTCTAGTTATTACAACTCAATACACATTAGACAAACACTCAGAGATAACAACACAGCGGAAAACTATATAACTATATGCAGAAGCCTCCTGCTCCATTTGCTCCTCCATAATTCGTCAAGCTAACCTGAATCCTAACCTGAATTCCCTTGGCTACTCGTAAAAATTTGAGTACCCAAGAGTTATAGAAAAACAGAAATAACTCCGGGTCAGACATGGGTCTGGTGTGAGTAACAGGTTAAAGTTGCTTAACTTTGAAAAACCTTTGAAAAGAAAAGGTATCACGTAAGACTTCCCACACATAAACATGGAAAAGTTTTTACCTTACGCTAACCAAAAAATTTGATAGGAAATCCGATGATATTATAATAGCGTCTAGGGTTTTCAAGTAAAATACAGAAATAGATGGAATGCTTACATCTCACGTTCCAACATAGTTGGGCACAACTAATACGTACGACACTTATTGGATTTTGGATTCCATACAATGGCTGGGCTACTGGGGTACCGCCCGTCACAGTACGTGGCCTAGATCACCGTACCGAGGATTACTCCCAATCCCCGGCAACACAAAGCCGGAACCGTTCCTTACTGAACAGTTCCAAACAAGACAACCCCGCAGTTGTGATCAGCAACCACACCACTAAGCCGAAAATAAAGGGACCTCTAGACAGGGATAAATCTTGCTCTCAAGTGGGGGCTACCCACGAAGCTTTGCTGCACCTCCCCTGTTTTAGCCATTCCTGGTTGATGAGGCTTGAGGCTACGATTACCTTTATAGGACATATCACTTAGAATGCTCATCGTCCACCTGACGATGTTCTGAAAGCATTCAATCCATACAAGTTCGTTCCGGGTTCGAACGAAACCGAAGGCATTATCTCGCTACACTCGTATTGGAATCACCCTCAGAGTTAACGACAATAACCCTTGCACTCTGAATCACCATCTCGAATCTATAAGTACTATTCCGTCAACTCATTACGGAATCACCCACAGAGTTATACTGACGTATAGCCCTTACACCTCGAGTCTTCACTCGCTTCACTTGGATTAGCGACCTAACGTTTAATTGGAATCGATGTGGTTTTCGAATTCCAAATATGTAAACCCGATCCCGGTCTCATCGAAATCCAAAGCGTGTCTTTTAAGGTCCAAGTTGTTTTAAGGTTTAAAACAATTCAATTCATTATCTACATATACACAAATAGATAATTCACAACACAATAGATAATCAACATTATCATCATCAACAGATAATTCATTTCATAATCAGATAATCCATATTATCATCCAAAAACAACCAATGCATCCATAACTCATCTCATAGCTGAGATTACAAACCATACCAGGTAACCAATACCATTCATCAAACATAAGCAACTATCTAATGATCACACCATTTATAATTAATTTAAAATGAATTAAATTAATTACTTAATCTCTAATTAATTTAAAATAAATTAAATTAATTACTTCATCATTCAAATCCTGCTTAACTTAATCACCAATTGATTTCAAATCAATTTAAATAATCATCATCTCATAATTCATTTCACTTAATCATTACTGATTAACCATATCTAATTACAATAAGTAATTAGCCTTTAATATTAATTACACAAGTTAATTACTTAAACCCCTAGCAAATAATTAACTTGTAATTGCTTAATTAATTAATTAGCTAAAATTAATTACATTAATCATTTATACATTATTAATCATATCTTAATTAATCAATTCCAAATTACATCATTAATTAATTAATTAATGATTTCTAACTACATTTAATCAATCTCTCAATATAAATTAATTACATAAGTAATTAATCTTCAATTTAAACTACATATATATTAATCACCCTTGATTAATAATACTAGTAATTAACTACTTTAATCACTCATCCCATAATTAATTATTCTTAACTAATTACCTAAATTAATCCTTGATAAATTTTAAAGTAATTTAAATTTAAATTACTTCTTTAATAAATATCCTTAATTACATTCAGTAATTATTAATTAATTACTTCTCTAAGTAATTACAATCCATAAATTACATAAAGTAATTATCAATAATCCCCAATGTTTAAATTAATTAACTTAATTAATCTAAACTAATCACATGAATCAAATTAATTACACCAAGTAATTAAACTTAAAACAATTGATTATTATTAATTAATTAATCTAATTAATTATTAAAAATTTATCACATTAATTAATTGTTAAATAATCTTAAGTTAATGACCTTCATTAACATTTCTTAATTACATAATTAAGAGTTAACTTAAATTAATCATTATTAATTATCAATTAATTAATATTTAATTACAATTTAATAAATCTCAAATTATTAATTAATTAAGTGTTAATTAAAATTTTAAATTACTTAAAACACTTGATTAAATAAATCTTAATCATTAATTAAAATTTAATTAACCATCCTTAATTTTAGATTAATTAACCTTAATTAATTAATCTAAAATCTCATTAATTAACTTAAAAATTATTAATTACTTAATTAATCATTCACATTATTAATTAATTAAATAATTAATATTCCATTTAAATTAATTTAATAAATTAAATGAAACCAATTTCTTAAGTTTTAAAATTAAGAAACATTCTTCTTTATACAAAGTATTTCAAACAATTTGTTTCAAATAAATTTCAAATTTAAAATTTTCCTTTTAAATTTCAAACTGAAACACAATTTAAATTTTCATTCCAGATTCAACTTAAAAATTAATACTTTACTTACACTTCCATCTTCCTTTTTAAATTCAAATTATTTAACCTTTCCTAAAAATGGTTAAAACAAATTTAAATTTAAAAACTTATTTTATTTTTAAAACTGTCATTACAGTCAAATTTCAGGTTTTAAAACTGAATTTAAACTTATTTTAAATCCTTATTCCATAATTTAAAACTCATAGTTTAAAATTTAAACCAATGTTCCTTTATACTTTAAAAAGTTTAAAAACTAAATTTAAATTCCCAGTTTTAAATTAAATTCAAACTTAGTTTCATTTGCTAAGTTTCATATTTCAGATTTCCAGATTTAAAATTTTATTTTAAATTTCAGTTCCATTATAAACTTACTTTTAAATTTTGAACAGAAAACAGTTTCTGTTTGGTTTAAAACATCTTAAATTTCTGAATTCAAAATTGTTCCAAAATCCAAGAATTAAATTATTGAACTCAGATTTAAATTTCAGGTTTTTAAAAATCTCAGATTGAACTTCATCTTTCAAATTTTAAAATTTTCTTTTAAATCTAAAAACAGAAAACAATTTCTGTTTTGTTTAAAACCCAAACTAAATTTTAAAAACTCAATAATTTCAAAGACCAAGATTTAAATTATTTGAATTTATATCTAAATTCAGGTTTTCAAACTTGGTTTCAAATTTTAGTTTGCATTTACTTTTTATTTCAAATTTTAAAAAGCTGGAAACAGGTTTCCTGTTCTTTTTTTTAAGCCAAACTTGAATTTTCTTAATTCAAATTATTTCAAACCCAGAATTCAAACTATTTGAATTCATCTTTAGATTCAGGTTTAAATCCTAAGTTGAGATTTTAGTTTATATTTAAAACTTGCTTTTAAATTTTCAAAACTGCAAAACAGGTTTCTGTCCAAAAACTAAAACCTGAAACATTTTAACAAACCCGAGCTACCCTATATTACTTCGAGTCACACTTTTAATTGCTTCGAGTTCCAACCTAAATTGCTTCGAGTCAAACAGAAGACCTACTCGAGCAACCCCCCTGTTCAAATCCTAACCCAGACCACCACCTGACAACACTCCACCGTGCATATGCACAGCGACGCCGGTCCTCCTTGATCACCAGTGACGATCCCCACATGTCGCCAACTACTATCTCACCTAACCACGATCATCAAGTCGCCCAAAATCCAACTCGAATTGAATTCATATTTTAAACCGAAACCTGGAACATTTTTACCCCCTTCCCATCCCTAACCTGTCAACGGCAAGACCTCCCAACTCCGACCACCATCACCCGCCAAACTCCGGAGACAACCCATCAACACATCATCTATCCATTCCCAAAGGTTCTTTGAACTCGAACCATTGATGAAGCAGCAATACTAAAATTCTTAACCCCAGTAAAAACTAGGATTCATACTGAAATCCCCAAATCTCATCACCAAAATTTATTTGTAATCAAATTTAGAATTTTTCCTATAATCATTGATAGCTACTCTATCAACAGAATCAAATTCACTCAAAATAATTGCAAGCTTCAACTGTGCTTAACCAAATTGTAAAATACAGTAATTTCAAAACTGCATTTTGTATAAAGCATTAAAATTTATGATTTTCCTTTTAAAAATCATGATTTAGTATGGGGATTTGATTTATAATTCTGAATCCATAAATTTCTAAACTTGAAATTTCACTACTTTATTGATTGATCATCTGTTAGCAAACTCCAGAGTTAATACAGAGTTGTTTTTACTTAAGTAAGTTTTCAAATTATAGTTTATGGAGAAATAGACATATCTTGTTTAATTCTTAAATATAAACCAAGATTTAATCCAGAGATAATGATTTAAAATCAAACAGCAACTTGAAAATTAAATAAAAACAACATTGTACAGGAAAACTGCATGCACACATATATATTCATAAATATCAACGTTCGCTGCAAATTTCATAAAATATATCCATTTCAGATTAAAACATGCAATCGACCTACTTAATTTTTGAAAAGAGGAGTTACTCACCTAACTATGCAGAGCCCAGATTCAATTGCCTGTTCCAGAAAAATGCAGGTTGCTTGAATGCAGATGCAACTTGTATTTGTAGTTTCAGATCCAGATTTTTTTTGAAAACATGAATGCAGACCTTCATGCTTAAAATTGAAATGCAGGCTTCAACTTGATTTAATTTGCATGTTCCAGAGTTTTGAAAAAAAGAATTAAATGCAGGCCTCTGCTTGCTTTCATGGTTGCAGATTTGTATTTTGTGTTTGAGGAGTTACAGGGTAATGATATACATTCTTTAGTCTACATGCAGGTTGATTGCTTGAATGGAATTCATGTTTGCTTTATTTCCAGAGTTTTGTTTGAAGAGGGGAATGTATTTGAAGATGAACATGTTATAGATTTGAAGAATGCAGAAAATGTTACAGATTTTAGGAAGTGGAGAGTTTTTGATTAGGTTTTAGTTGAAAATTCTTCTTAATTTATGAAATGAAAAATGAGAAAAGAAGAGAAAAGAAAACATGCAAGTATAAATAACAATATTTGATTTAAATTAAAAAATACAAATTTTGACACATGTCTTAAGCTATTACATTTGTCACTTTAAAATGATGATAAGTTTACAAATGTATTTGTAAACGTTTTGTTATTTTAATTAAGGTTAAAGAAAATTAAACCTAATTAATTAGTTTCTTCTTTATCTAGTTATGTATATAATTAATTTTCTAAAGAATAAATCAAAGTGTTATTTAAAATAAAACAATATACAAATTAATCATTTGAAAAAGATACTTTTAAATAATTAAAATAAATTTATAAAAGAGGTTATCACTTAAATGAATACATGTTTCATAATTAAAATTGTATTTTATATTTCAAATTAAATTAACAAATCACATTTTATCAATCAATATTTTAAAAAGAATAACACAACATTTTTGTAACTTATTTTAAATATACAAGCTTAAGTAAAAATGAATTTTAAACCAATAAAATATTTGTCTTACATATTTAAAATCATTTAGTATTTTATTAAATGTTTTTGAAAAGCTTAAATTAAAAATAAATCACAATTCCCAAATAAAATTATGCTATACTAATTTAATTAAAAACAACTTATCTATTTAAAATATATATAAATACATATACATTATTAAATAGAAAATAAATTCATTAACTTATTAAAAATAATTTCACAAATTAAATATTTAAATAAAGAAGATTATTAAATCAAATCAAATTTATCAATAATAATTATCAATTCAATTTAAATTTACTCACAGATTATTAAATTTAAATTGCCATAAATTCCGGGATATTACAATCCTTCCCCCTTAAAAGAATTTCGTCCCCGAAATTTAAAACAAAGGTAATTTAATAATCTATTTATAGATTTATTTTAAAACACAGCATATGTTAATCATATGCTAACAACCAATGCAACCAATTCACACAATCAGAACAAATCTAACTATTCAAAAGAATTTTGGATAAAACTTTCACGAGTTTCCCCGATATATATATATATATATATCGGGATACTCACTCTATAGAATCCAATCAATTAATACAACTAAGTTATAGAGCTCCTAACAACAATTCTATACAGAATATCAGACTACAGATGAGTCTGACTCAACAACCAAACCATCCTAAACTACTGGTTCTACAACCAGAAATATCAAACACGTACTCCCTCAGAGATACGTGAAACATACTGAATTTCAGTTATCCAAACTGGCAATTCAACTCTAGAAAACCAAACACTCTAACCCAAAACACAGAAGAAACCAAAACACTACGGAGCTAGCTTCTCAAACTAATAGCTCCTTGAATCAGAGAAAAACTTATCCCAAACAAATCTCCGACTCCAGAATCCAAATTTCTCCGTCTCTTATCCATAAAAACTTTTCGGACGATCCTGGGCTACTAACATCCATCCAGATCAGCTCAACTCTTGCTGATTCCACTAGAAACAGACTGGATCAAAACAATCCACCGATCTCCTCAAGATCACTCAAAAACCAAGAACACACACCCTGCTTCTCAACAACAGAAGACAGAACAAACTTCTTCTCCAAAAAGATACAGAAACACTCCAAACTGCTTCCGCTGCACAACTCTGATCCGAAACAGAAGAAAATGCAGAAGAACATGAGCACAGACTAGACAACCCAACACAGAAATATGGTTCCATATATTCATAAAGAAAACTCAGATGTTCCTCCGAACCCTGAGTTACTTCACCAACTTCTATCTCAAGGAACCATCTATCTACTAACTGAACTACCAGTTCCATTCCTGGAAAGAAAACTCGATCCTCAGATGCGGACAAACTTCTGACTTCCTGGAAGAAAATCCGGACAATCTCCAACAATCCAAAAGAACACACTATCACAAGTCACTTTTGCGATCAACTCAGCTTAAATCCAAAGAAAACTGCTCTCTCTACCAAACAGAACATCTTATGCTGGCCTAGCCAACTTACCAGAGAGATGACTCCACTCAGCCGCTTCTAAACTCCACTTCGGAAAAACTACTCAGCCAGAAGACTTCCTACCAACTCAGAACACTCTGCTAAACTCAGCCACATCACCGAGCAGACTCACTTCATACTCTTGTTACAAAGAAACATCTTCGGAAATATCCATAGTCACTGCATCTCATCACGCAGCTACTACTTCCTGAGATATCAAGATACCATCACTTGCTTGCTTCTGTCCAAACGACAGATCCCACTCAATTCTGCACTTCAAAGATGAACTCCGAACCTTTACAGGTTTCCTTCAGAGATCGATGAAGTACTTACACCAAGCAAAACTTACTCGAGACGGTATTAGGTCTACAGTCTCGACAAATATATTTCCAACCTCATCCATCAAACTCCAACCAATGGTAGTCATGTTACACACACTTCTACCTCATCTACCTTCATAACTTACATTGGAAAAACCTGAAAAGGTAACCCAACAAATAGGTAGAACCAAATATATATATATATATATTAAAAATACAAATACGCTCTCTCAAGATAGACACCACTACAGAGACTAGGTATTCACTCAACCTAATGCTCTGATACCAGCTGAGACGACCGACTTTTTCCTCCCCAAAAAGTCATATCATCCTTAAGAAAGAAAGGGATAGAAAAGAGAAAAGAAAGAAGAGAAAGAAGAAAAAACACAAGAATCTCAACAGCGGAATGAATATGTGACATCCCGGAATTTTGACCCTATTATTATAAAAAGTTTTTGATCTAATTTAATTAAAATATAAGATTTTCATTTATAAATAAATAAGAATTTGGATATTATTAGTTTTATATTGATTATAAAGGAATATAACTTCAAAATATAAAGTAGACTCTTGTAACAATATTCAAAAAAAAATTAAATCTGTTTTATTTATTTAAAATAAAATTTAAGTATGAATGACATTTAATATCAGATTTATGTATGCAGTTAATAATAAGAACAAGCTCAATAACATAATCATATTCATAAATACATTAATGCACATATAAGTATACAAATCAAATATTTGTAATATTGAACTTTAAATAAAAATAAGATTTAAGCAATATTTCTAACAATAACTTTTATAACTAAATAACATAAGCTTATAAATATTTAGCATGAGTTCTTATATAAATATAAATATTTATAAATATGGTTACAAACATAAGTACTAATATAACTGGTATAAGATATAAACAGAAATGAAAACATTTAGTTCAAACACAAATGAGAACCTGCATATGTCTTATACAATAATTTGGCCAGCAAAGCATTATTAGTATAAACTGTATAAACATAAGGAATCAAACTTGCTCAGCAAAAATGAAGAAAACCTTGAAGACCTGCAAACATCAATTATATGTTAACTTAAGTTTGAAGTCAAAATGTATAAAAAAAAACTGTAAACATCTTAATTCCAACATAGGTTCTGCAAATATCTTTGTAAAGTTATGTGTCAGCAAATATTAATTTGTGTAAACTTATATGCACAGTGGTACAAGCCAAATCTGCACACATTAATAGGATGCTAGCATAAATAATAAAACAAAACCTGCAGCTCACATTTTTATTTATATGCTCACATAAGTATGTTCAAATAAAACACAATCTGCAAATATCTTTGCATCTTGGGTTTGTGTCAGCTAGCATTTAATTGTGTGTTAACTAAAATGATAACACAACCATTTAATTAGCCTACTTTTATGTACTGCAAAGAGAAAAAAATAATAATAACTCCTAGCCGAAATTGTTGAACCATGTCAGGTTTAGTACATAGGAAATTAAGTAAGATATTTATCAAGTGAAGGCTTATTCAAGAAGACTCCATTGTTCAAGTTATAAATAAATGTATTTATCATTCCTTATTGCATTAAGTTCAGTCATGAACTCATGAAACAAAACTGAGAAGGAGCAAAGCATAAACAAAACTTAATATTTCTAGTTCAAATACAAATTCAAGCAAAGAAGAATAAACAAATTTCAAGTCAAAATGAAGTGCAGAAAGCAAAGAGGTTACTGGAAAATTCAAAATTTTGCAACTGCAGTTTTCTTACCATCCACTGTTTCAGGTTTCTTCAGCAATCTTCTGGTGAGTAAACAGTTTTAAAAATATAACTTTAATAAGTAATTTGAGAGGAATTGATATGTTGAATGTTCTGGGATGTTTACTGTAAGTTGTGCATATAATTGTTCTTCCAGGTTTCAATTGTTTTTACTGAGACAAAAAGAAATAAATAAAAGACAGTAAATATAACCAACCTTATTTAAGATTCTTGACTTTAATTAGTTACTTATCTAATAAATTAGTTTAAGTTTCAGATTTAGGTGTGGAGTATTTTTTTTTTAGTATCTGTAAACACTGTAAACTTCAATTTACAGTAAACATGAAACAAAGATTAAAATTCGAATATCTCGAATTACAAACTTGAATTTATATGTTGAAACTACATACAAAATCATGATTTTTAGGACAGAAATAATAATTTTTAATCAACTTTCCACAGTACAATTAGTCAGTGAAGCAAAATTGTATTTATGTGAATAGCAGGTGTTTCATCCCATAATTATTGATGAAAATTTGCATGTTGCTAGTATATGGATAGGAGATTAACAGAAAATTGTTGAAATAATTTTCGAATGCAAGTTTTGTTGGGGAAAAGCAAAGGTAGGGTTTTGGGTCTGAAAATATTGGGTTCGGTTGAGTGATTCACGCGACATCGTGACTTCACCGAGTGATGAGCAGTTATGGCATGAGTGAGGAAGTGACGTTGGCTACCCATGGCCGAAAGCTTGATGTCTCTGGTGATCGCAATCGTGTAGACGAGGCGAAATTATCTACTGTGTTCAAGTTCCAGATCGACATTTTAGTCGAATTTTGATTGCGTGACGTTGGGGTTGATCTGGGTTTTGTAGTCGAGAGAGGGGAGGATTTGCGACTTGTTGGTGATGTCGTAGTGTGGTGGCGCGGTGGTGGACCGCCGTGCACGTGCACGGCGGCGGAGATGATCGTGGTTGGGTTGACTCGAGTAGAGACTCGAGTATGTACGCGTAATGCTTCGAGTCGTAGCTGGGTTGAGTGTTTTATGCGCGTGAGTTTTAAGTTGTAACAGTTTATAAAGAAATTAAGTTTAAAAAAAAAAGAGGAAAGAAACAGGGGAGAAGAAGAGAGGCAGGGGAGGATCGCGTGAATATTTCTGGGTGGATTCGAGTCCTACCCGAGGCGAGCTCGAGGTTGTCTTCGGGTTTGAGAAGGCAGATATTTGGGCTAACTGTAATATGATAGAAAAAGTAATTAAGTTGAGTATAAACTATGTTATTAAGTATGAAACAATTTGACTTTGAAAATCTTGAATGTTTTGCTGAAACAAAAATGGAGTAGTTAATTTAAAAATGGAAATTAATTATGTAGGTAATAAAATTTATAATTGTGATTTAAAAAGTAGATTAAACTTAATTCAAATTAATAATTCAAAAATTTAATAATAGTCTTGTATAAAATCATATGTAATTAAGAATTCAATTAATCATTTGAAGTTGATTAATTAACGAATCAGAGATAACTGATTAAATAAATAAATAATGGTGGAACGATTAAGTTAATTAATAATTAATGATTAATTAAGCAATTAATAATAATTAATTATGTAATTAAGTTTTATAAATCAATAATTAAGGTTATTGATTAGTAATTAAGAATTAATTCATTAATTAAGCAATAATTAATAAATTGAAATAAGTTAATTAATCGTAATTGGTTAAGCATGAATAAAATATAATTTATGTTTAAGCATGCAATTAAGTTTAAAACGAATCGCACTTGTTGATATGAATCGATGATTATATTGATTGCATCCGATGTTTATTTATATCTGTGATGTTCTGTGATATTCTGTATATATACCTGTGATGATTGTGTATGATTTATCTATGTTAAATTGCTATATGAATTATCTGATAATTGCTATATGAATTCAATTGTTAAATTTAAATTGTTAAGTTAATTAGACAACTTGGACTTTAAAATGGCGTTTGGATTTCGATGAGACCGGGATCGGGTATCGATTGATATTTCAAAATTCACATCGATCCAAATTAAACGTTAGGTCGTATAATCTCAAGTGAAGATCGAGATGGTGTTTTCAGAATGTAAGGGTTATCGTCGTTGACTCTGAGGGTGATTCCAAAATGAGTGTAACGAGATAGTGCCTTCGGTTTCGTTCGAACCCGGAACGAACTTGTATGGATTGAATGCTTTCAGCACATCGTCAGGCGGACGATGAGTATTCTAAGTGATATGTTCTAAAAAGGTAATCGCAGCCTCAAGCCTCATCAACCGGGAATGGCTAAAACAGGGGAGGTGCAGCAAGGTTAGGTGGGTCATGCCCAAGCAGGACGAGATATACCCCTGTCTAGATGTCCCTTTATTCGGCTGTGTGGGCGGTTGGATGTACACCAACTGCGGGGTTATCTTGTTCGGGACTGTTCAGTAAGGAATGGTTCCGGCCTTGTGTTGCAGGGGAGTTAGGGTGGCTCCTCGGTACTGTGATCTAGACCACGTACTGTGACGGACGGTACCCCAGTAGCCCTGCCATTGTATGGGATCCAATTTCCAATAAGCGCCGTACGTTTTGATTGTGCCCAACTATGTTGAAATGTGAGATGTAAGCATTTCAGCTATTTCTGTATTTTACTTGAAAACCCTAGACACTATTATAATATCACTGGATTTCCTATAAAATGTTTTGGTTAGCGTAAGGTAAAAACTTACCCGTATTTATTTGTGGGGAGTCTTACGTGATACCTTTCTTTTAAATGATTTTCAAAGTTAAACAACTTTAAATCTGTTTACTCATACCAGACCCATGTCTGACCCGGAGTTTATTTTTGTTTTTCATAAACTTCCAAATTTTTACGGGTAGCCAAGGGATTCAGGTTAGCTTTGACGACTTCTGGAGGAGCAATGGAGCAGGAGGCTTCAGCGTTGTAGACATATATATCTATATAGTTCCGCTATGTTATTTAGTATATGTTGTATTTGAGATGTATGTTCTGACAGTTGTATATGACAGTCATGTTGTATGATATTGTATAGCTTTGATGTATATATAACTATGTAATATTTATGTTGATATATTATATTTTATTCCGTTCCGCTGTGAGATTCTGATGTTGTTGTTCTTTCTTTCTTTTCTTTTCTTTTTCTATCCCTTTCTTTCTTATTGATGACACGACTTTCTGGGCATAGAAAGTTGGGTCGTCACAGGTGGTATCAGAGCGCTAGGTTGAGTGAATACCTAGGCTCTTGAGTGATATCTTTCTTGAGAGAGCGTATTTGTAATTTTGATACATATATATATATATATATATATATATATATATATATATATATATATATATTTCTACCTATTTATTGGGTTACCTGTTCGGGTATTCCAATATAAGTTATAAGGTAGATAGGGTAGTGGTGTGTGAAACACGACTACCGATGGTTGGAGTTTTGAATATTTGTGGTGGGAGTGTATTTGTCGAGACTGTAGACCTATTACTGTCTCGAGTGAGCTTTGGATGGTGTGAGGATTTCATGGTTGGAGTGTGATTTTGGATGAGTTTGAGTTTGGATCTATCGGATGGACATGACCAAATCATGATATTTTGATATCTCAAGGTGTTGTAGCTGTGTGATGAGACAGTGAGTTTGGATATCTCCGAAGGTGTTTCTTTAGAACAAGTTAAGGAAGTATGTCCGTTTCGGAATGGTGACCAAGTTCAGTAGGGTATTTTTGTTTGAGTGAGGTCCGAGTTTCTCAAAGAGCTTTGAATAGAAATATTTGGACATTGAGGATTAGCCCTATAGCTGGAAGTGTTCTGTGTGCTGTTGGGAAGGTTTGTTGATTAGCAGTTTCTTGAGGTGATTTCAGAAGTAGCAAAGTGGATTCATTTCTTCGATGGATTGACCTGAATAGTATACGGCTGTTATGGATCATGAAGAGAGAAAAAAACTTATTTGGGTAGAATTGCCGGAGTGTTGTGCAACAATTCTGGAATTCATGTATGTAATCTTTTGCAAGGAGTTGAGACTTCTCAAGAGAAAGTTGAGGAAATCGAAGTGGTTCAAGATTTTCCTGATATTATTGAAGAAGTTATGTGTCTACCGCCACATCGAGAGATTGAGTTTCGTAATGTGATTCCAGGATCTGTGCCGGTGATTCCGTCCAGTAGGAAAATGCCTCCTAGAGAGAGAGAAGAGTCGATTAAGCAGACGCAAGATATTTTAGGGAAGGGTTTGATTAGACCCAGTTTTTGCTTGTTGGGGCTCTGCTGCTGTGTTTGTCACCAAATCGGATGGTTCGCTAAGGTTCTGTGTTGAATAAGTTGTGTTGGTATTCATTGATGATATTTTGGATCACTCCAAATCTGAAGAGGAGCACAGACAGCATTTGGGAGTTGTATTGGAGACTCTGAGGGAGCATGTGTTGAAGGCAAAATTTTCAAAGTGCCATTTCTGGAAATCGGAAGTTAAATTGTTTGGGGCACAATATTTTGGGTGAAGATATCTCTGTAGCCCGACGAAAGGAGAATCTATTCTAGAATGGAAGCAATTGATGGAAGTTCGTCATTTTCTGGGTTTAGCTGGCTACTACAGAAAATTCATTAAGGGTTATTCCAAGATTTCTTCACATCTGACCAAGCTAACAAGGAAAGGAACCAAATTCAAATAGACACCTCAATGTGAAGAAGTTTTTCAGGAATTGAAGACAAGGATAACCAGTGCACCAGTACTTGTTATTCTGGATGGGAAGAGAAAATTTGAAGTATATACGGATGCATGTTTAGTTGGATTGGGTGCAGTATTGATACAGAAAGACGATTGGAATTCAGATGTCAAGGTATTTTAAGGATTAATAGTCGTTTGTGTGTGCCTAATATTGATGGACTGAAACAAGAAGTTTTAGCTGAGAGTCATCGTTCCAAATTGAATATTCACTCGGGAATTTCGAAGATGTATAAAGTTATGAGGAGAGTTCTCTGGTGGCCAAATATGAAGAGGGATGTAGCTGCTTTTGTAAATAGTTGTGTCATCTGTCAGCAAGTGAAGGGAAAGCAACAAAAGTCTGCTGGATTATTGCAACCTTTGAAAATTCCAGATTGGAAATAGGAAATGATCTTGATGAATTTTATTGGTGGTTTGTTTAGGACCAAGAAAGGAAATGAAGGAGTATGGGTTATTGTGGATCGTTTAACGAAGAGTGCCCATTTTATTCCAGTTAAGGCGACTCGTACTGCAGTTTCCTTGGAGAATTTTTTTTTAAAGGAGATAGTCAGCTTGCATGGTGTTCCTATCAGCATAGTAAGTGACTGTGATCCTATTTTCACTAGTAAAATTTTGGGAAGCTCTGCAATCAGCAATGGGAACTAGTTTGAGATTAAGTACATCCTATCATCCTCAGACGGACGGACGGACGGAGAAAACTTAATCGAATTCTAGAAGAAATGTTTCGAGCTTGTGTATTGGACTTTGGTGGATCATGGGAAGACCATCTTCATTTAGTGGAATTTTCTTATAATAATAGTTACCAAGCAAGTATTAGGATGGCTCCTTATGAAGCTCTGTATGGAAGACCGTGTGGATCCCCATCTTGTTAGATTGAATCGAATGATCGGCTTGTGCTTGGACTCGATCTAATTCGAGAAGCTTCTGCGAAGGTTGAGCTTATCAGGAATAGAATGAAAGCTGCTCAAGATCGTCAGAAGAAATATGCAGATAAGAGACGAAGACCATTGGAATTTGAGATCGGAGATTTAGTTTTTATTAAATTTTCCCCAATCAAAGGTGCTATAAGATGCGGAAAGACGAGAAATCTTGCTCCGAGATGTATTGGTCCATTCCGAGTATTGGAAAGAATTGGAACTGTAGTCTATAGGATTGAATTGCCAGAACAGATGGCTGGGATTCACAATGTATTTCATATGTCTCATTTAAGATTGTAGATCAAGACGAGAAGCAACTCAGGAACAAAGTGGTAAAACTCGTCAAAGTGCAATGGAGTGAGGATCCCAGAGACTGTACCTGGGAAACTCCTGATAGTTTTAGGAAAGCTTATCCAGATTTTTGTCCGGATAGCTAGTAATGTTGTTAGAATTGACTGTTTGACTGTTTGTTTTGTATGGACGTTGTGTATGTTTGGATTGTTAATACTAAGTTTTTAAATTAACTGTTGTTTAAATTTCGGGGACGAAATTCTTTTAAGAGGGGAAGAATGTGACATCCCGGAATTTTGACCCTATTATTATAAAAAGTTTTTGATCAAATTTAATTAAAATATAAGATTTTCATTTATAAATAAATAAGAATTTGGATATTATTAGTTTTATATTAATTATAAAGGAATATAACTTCAAAATATAAAGTAGACTCTTGTAACAATATTCAAAAAAAAAATTAAATCTGTTTTATTTATTTAAAATAAAATTTAAGTATGAATGACATTTAATATCAGATTTATGTATGCAGTTAATAATAAGAACAAGCTCAATAACATAATCATATTCATAAATACATTAATGCACATATAAGTATACAAATCAAATATTTGTAATATTGAACTTTAAATAAAAATAAGATTTAAGCAATATTTCTAACAATAACTTTTATAACTAAATAACATAAGCTTATAAATATTTAGCATGAGTTCTTATATAAATATAAATATTTATAAATATGGTTACAAACATAAGTACTAATATAACTGGTATAAGATATAAACAGAAATGAAAACATTTAGTTCAAACACAAATGAGAACCTGCATATGTCTTATACAATAATTTGGCCAGCAAAGCATTATTAGTATAAACTGTATAAACATAAGGAATCAAACTTGCTCAGCAAAAATGAAGAAAACCTTGAAGACCTGCAAACATCAATTATATGTTAACTTAAGTTTGAAGTCAAAATGTATAAAAAAAAACTGTAAACATCTTAATTCCAACATAGGTTCTGCAAATATCTTTGTAAAGTTATGTGTCAGCAAATATTAATTTGTGTAAACTTATATGCACAGTGGTACAAGCCAAATCTGCACACATTAATAGGATGCTAGCATAAATAATAAAACAAAACCTGCAGCTCACATTTTTATTTATATGCTCACATAAGTATGTTCAAATAAAACACAATCTGCAAATATCTTTGCATCTTGGGTTTGTGTCAGCTAGCATTTAATTGTGTGTTAACTAAAATGATAACACAACCATTTAATTAGCCTACTTTTATGTACTGCAAAGAGAAAAAAATAATAATAACTCCTAGCCGAAATTGTTGAACCATGTCAGGTTTAGTACATAGGAAATTAAGTAAGATATTTATCAAGTGAAGGCTTATTCAAGAAGACTCCATTGTTCAAGTTATAAATAAATGTATTTATCATTCCTTATTGCATTAAGTTCAGTCATGAACTCATGAAACAAAACTGAGAAGGAGCAAAGCATAAACAAAACTTAATATTTCTAGTTCAAATACAAATTCAAGCAAAGAAGAATAAACAAATTTCAAGTCAAAATGAAGTGCAGAAAGCAAAGAGGTTACTGGAAAATTCAAAATTTTGCAACTGCAGTTTTCTTACCATCCTCTGTTTTAGGTTTCTTCAGCAATCTTCTGGTGAGTAAACAGTTTTAAAAATATAACTTTAATAAGTAATTTGAGAGGAATTGATATGTTGAATGTTCTGGGATGTTTACTGTAAGTTGTGCATATAATTGTTCTTCCAGGTTTCAATTGTTTTTACTGAGACAAAAAGAAATAAATAAAAGACAGTAAATATAACCAACCTTATTTAAGATTCTTGACTTTAATTAGTTACTTATCTAATAAATTAGTTTAAGTTTCAGATTTAGGTGTGGAGTATTTTTTTTTTAGTATCTGTAAACACTGTAAACTTCAATTTACAGTAAACATGAAACAAAGATTAAAATTCGAATATCTCGAATTACAAACTTGAATTTATATGTTGAAACTACATACAAAATCATGATTTTTAGGACAGAAATCATAATTTTTAATCAACTTTCCACAGTACAATTAGTCAGTGAAGCAAAATTGTATTTATGTGAATAGCAGGTGTTTCATCCCATAATTATTGATGAAAATTTGCATGTTGCTAGTATATGGATAGGAGATTAACAGAAAATTGTTGAAATAATTTTCGAATGCAAGTTTTGTTGGGGAAAAGCAAAGGTAGGGTTTTGGGTCTGAAAATATTGGGTTCGGTTGAGTGATTCACGCGACATCGTGACTTCACCGAGTGATGAGAAGTTATGGCATGAGTGAGGAAGTGACGTTGGCTACCCATGGCCGAAAGCTTGATGTCTCTGGTGATCGCAATCGTGTAGACGAGGCGAAATTATCTACTGTGTTCAAGTTCCAGATCGACATTTTAGTCGAATTTTGATTGCGTGACGTTGGGGTTGATCTGGGTTTTGTAGTCGAGAGAGGGGAGGATTTGCGACTTGTTGGCGATGTCGTAGTGTGGTGGCGCGGTGGTGAACCGCCGTGCACGTGCACGGCGGCGGAGATGATCGGGGTTGGGTTGACTCGAGTAGAGACTCGAGTATGTACGCGTAATGCTTCGAGTCGTAGCTGGGTTGAGTGTTTTATGCGCGTAAGTTTTAAGTTGTAACAGTTTATAAAGAAATTAAGTTTTAAAAAAAAAAGAGGAAAGAAACAGGGGAGAAGAAGAGAGGCAGGGGAGGATCGCGTGAATATTTCTGGGTGGATTCGAGTCCTACCCGAGGCGAGCTCGAGGTTGTCTTCGGGTTTGAGAAGGCAGATATTTGGGCTAACTGTAATATGATAGAAAAAGTAATTAAGTTGAGTATAAACTATGTTATTAAGTATGAAACAATTTGACTTTGAAAATCTTGAATGTTTTGCTGAAACAAAAATGGAGTAGTTAATTTAAAAATGGAAATTAATTATGTAGGTAATAAAATTTATAATTGTGATCTAAAAAGTAGATCAAACTTAATTCAAATTAATAATTAAAAAATTTAATAATAGTCTTGTATAAAATCATATGTAATTAAGAATTCAATTAATCATTTGAAGTTGATTAATTAATGAATCAGAGATAACTGATTAAATAAATAATTAATGGTGGAACGATTAAGTTAATTAATAATTAATGATTAATTAAGCAATTAATAATAATTAATTGTGTAATTAAGTTTTATAAATCAATAATTAAGGTTATTGATTAGTAATTAAGAATTAATTCATTAATTAAGCAATAATTAATAAATTGAAATAAGTTAATTAATCGTAATTGGTTAAGCATGAATAAAATATAATTTATGTTTAAGTATGCAATTAAGTTTAAAACGAATCACACTTGTTGATATGAATCGATGATTATATTGATTGCATCCGATGTTTATTTATATCTGTGATGTTCTGTGATATTCTGTATATATACCTGTGATGATTGTGTACGATTTATCTGTGTTAAATTGCTATATGAATTATCTGATAATTGCTATATGAATTCAATTGTTAAATTTAAATTGTTAAGTTAATTAGACAACTTGGACTTTAAAATGGCGTTTGGATTTCGATGAGACCGGGATCGGGTATCGATTGATATTCCGAAAACCACATCGATCCAAATTAAACGTTAGGTCTTATAATCTCAAGTGAAGATCGAGATGGTGTTTTCAGAATGCAAGGGTTATCGTCGTTGACTCTGAGGGTGATTCCAAAATGAGTGTAACGAGATAATGCCTTTGGTTTCGTTCGAACCCGGAACGAACTTGTATGGATCGAATGCTTTCAGCACATCGTCAGGCGGACGATGAGCATTCTAAGTGATATGTTCTAAAAAGGTAATCGCAGCCTCAAGCCTCATCAACCGGGAATGGCTAAAGCAGGGGAGGTGCAGCAAGGTTAGGTGGGTCATGCCCAAGCAGGACGAGATATACCCCTGTCTAGATATCCCTTTATTCGGCTGTGTGGGCGGTTGGATGTACACCAACTGCGGGGTTATCTTGTTAGGGACTGTTCAGTAAGGAATGGTTCCAGCCTTGTGTTGCAGGGGAGTTAGGGTGGCTCCTTGGTACTGTGATCTAGACCACGTACTGTGACGAGCGGTACCCCAGTAGCCCTGCCATTGTATGAGATCCAATTTCCAATAAGCGCCGTACGTTTTGATTGTGCCCAACTATGTTGAAATGTGAGATGTAAGCATTTAAGCTATTTCTGTATTTTACTTGAAAACCCTAGACACTATTATAATATCACTGGATTTTCTATAAAATGTTTTGGTTAGCGTAAAGTAAAAACTTACCCGTATTTATTTGTGGGGAGTTTTACGTGATACCTTTCTTTTAAATGATTTTCAAAGTTAAACAACTTTAAACCTGTTTACTCATACCAGACCCATGTCTGACCCGGAGTTTATTTTTGTTTTTCATAAACTTTCGGGTACCCAAATTTTTACTGGTAGCCAAGGGATTCAGGTTAGCTTTGACGACTTCTGGAGGAGCAATGGAGCAGGAGGCTTCAACGTTGTAGACATATATATCTATAGAGTTCCGCTGTGTTAGTTAGTATATGTTGTATTTGAGATGTATGTTCTGACAGTTGTATATGACAGTCATGTTGTATGATATTGTATAGCTCTGATGTATATATAACTATGTAATATTTATGTTGATATATTATATTTTATTCCGTTCCGCCGTGAGATTCTGATGTTGTTGTTCTTTCTTTCTTTTCTTTTCTATTTCTATCCCTTTCTTTCTTATTGATGACAAGACTTTCTGGGCATAGAAAGTTGGGTCGTCACAGAATAAATTATATTAATAACATAAGTATTACATAGTATACATCAAATATCAGAGTTACACAGACAATACAACACATACTAGACAGTTATAAACACCTGTCTAGTTTTTACAACTTAATACACATCAAACAAACACTCAGAGATAATAACACAGCGGAAAACTATATAACTATACGCAGAAGCCTCCTGCTCCATTTGCTCCTCCACAATTCGTCAAGCTAACCTTAATCCTAACCTGAATTCCCTTGGCTACTCGTAAAAATTTGAGTACCCAAGAGTTATAGAAAAACAGAAATAACTCCAGGTCAGACATGGGTCTGGTGTGAGTAAGAGGTTAAAGTTGCTTAACTTTGAAAAACCTTTGAAAAGAAAAGGTATCACGTAAGACTTTCCACACATAAACATGGAAAAGTTTTTACCTTACTCTAACCAAAACATTTGATAGGAAATCCGATGATATTATAATAGTGTCTAGGGTTTTCAAGTAAAATACAGAAATAGCTGGAATACTTACATCTCACGTTCCAACATAGTTGGGCACAACTAATACGTATGGCACTTATTGGATTTTGGATTCCATACAATGGCTGGGCTACTGGGGTACCGCCCGTCACAGTACGTGGCCTAGATCACCGTACCGAGGATTACTCCCAATCCCCTGCAACACAAAGCCGGACCCCTTCCTTACTGAACAGTTCCAAACAAGACAACCCCGCAGTTGTGATCAGCAACCGCACCACTAAGCCGAAAATAAAGGGACCTCTAGATAGGGATAAATCTTGCTCTCAAGTGGGGGCTACCCACGAAGCTTTGCTGCACCTCCCCTGTTTTAGCCATTCCCGGTTGATGAGGCTTGAGGCTACGATTACCTTTATAGGACATATCACTTAGAATACTCATCGTCCACCTGACGATGTTCTGAAAGCATTCAATCCATACAAGTTCGTTCCGGGTTCGAACGAAACCAAAGGCATTATCTCGTTACACTCGTATTGGAATCACCCTCAGAGTTAACGACAATAACCCTTGCACTCTGAATCACCATCTCGAATCTATAAGTACTATTCCGTCAACTCATTACGGAATCACCCACAGAGTTATACTGACGTATAGCCCTTACACCTCGAGTCTTCACTCGCTCCACTTGGATTAACGACCTAACGTTTAATTGGAATCGATGTGGTTTTCAGATTCCAAATATGGAAACCCGATCCCGGTCTCATCGAAATCGAAAGCGTGTCTTTTAAGGTCCAAGTTGTTTTAAGGTTTAAAACAATTCAATTCATTATCTACATATACACAGATAGATAATTCACAACACAATAGATAATCAACATTATCATCATCAACAGATAATTCATATCATAATCAGATAATCCATATTATCATCCAAAAACAACCAATGCATCCATAACTCATCTCATAGCTGAGATTACAAACCATACCAGGTAACCAATACCATTCATCAAACATAAGCAACTATCTAATGATCACACCATTTATAATTAATTTAAAATGAATTAAATTAATTACTTAATCTCTAATTAATTTAAAATAAATTAAATTAATTACTTCATCATTCAAATCCTGCTTAACTTAATCATCAATTGATTTCAAATCAATTTAAATAATCATCACCTCATAATTCATTTCACTTAATCATTACTGATTAACCATATCTAATTACAATAAGTAATTAGCCTTTAATATTAATTACACAAGTTAATTACTTAAACCCCTAGCAAATAATTAACTTGTAATTGCTTAATTAATTAATTAGCTAAAATTAATTACATTAATCATTTATACATTATTAATCATATCTTAATTAATCAATTCCAAATTACATCATTAATTAATTAATTAATGATTTCTAACTACATTTAATCAATCTCTCAATATAAATTAATTACATAAGTAATTAATCTTCAATTTAAACTACATATATATTAATCACCCTTGATTAATAATACTAGTAATTAACTACTTTAATCACTCATCCCATAATTAATTATTCTTAACTAATTATCTAAATTAATCCTTGATAAATTTTAAAGTAATTTGAATTTAAATTACTTCTTTAATAAATATCCTTAATTACATTCAGTAATTATTAATTAATTACTTCTCTAAGTAATTACAATCCATAAATTACATAACGTAATTATCAATAATCCACAATGTTTAAATTAATTAACTTAATTAATCTAAACTAGTCACATGAATCAAATTAATTACACCAAGTAATTAATTCATTAATTACTTTCAATAAGTAATTAAACTTAAAACAATTGATTATTATTAATTAATTAATCTAATTAATTATTAAAAATTTATCACATTAATTAATTATTAAATAATCTTAAGTTAATGACCTTCATTAACATTTCTTAATTAAATAATTAAGAGTTAACTTAAATTAATCATTATTAATTATCAATTAATTAATATTTAATTACAATTTAATAAATCTCAAGTTATTAATTAATTAAGTGTTAATTAAAATTTTAAATTACTTAAAACACTTGATTAAATAAATCTTAATCATTAATCAAAATTTAATTAACCATCCTTAATTTTAGATTAATTAACCTTAATTAATTAATCTCAAATCTCATTAATTAACTTAAAAATTATTAATTACTTAATTAATCATTCACATTATTAATTAATTAAATAATTAATATTCCATTTAAATTAATTTAATAAATTAAATGAAACCAATTTCTTAAGTTTTAAAATTAAGAAACATTCTTCTTTATACAAAGTATTTTAAACAATTTGTTTCAAATAAATTTCAAATTTAAAAATTTCCTTTTAAATTTCAAACTGAAACACAATTTTAATTTTCATTCCAGATTCAACTTAAAAATTAACACTTTACTTACACTTCCATCTTCCTTTTTAAATTCAAATTATTTAACTTTTCCTAAAAATGGTTAAAACAAATTTTAATTTAAAAACTTATTTTATTTTTAAAACTGTCATTACAGTCAAATTCCAGGTTTTAAAACTGAATTTAAACTTATTTTAAATCCTTATTCCATAATTTAAAACTCATAGTTTAAAATTCAAACCAATGTTCCTTTATACTTTAAAAGGTTTAAAAACTAAATTTAAATTCCCAGTTTTAAATTAAATTCAAACTTAGTTTCATTTGCTAAGTTCCATATTTCAGATTTCCAGATTTAAAACTTTATTTTAAATTTCAGTTCCATTATAAACTTACTTTTAAATTTTAAACAGAAATCAGTTTCCGTTTGGTTTAAAACATCTTAAATTTCTGAATTCAAAATTGTTCCAAAATCCAAGAATTAAATTATTGAACTCAGATTTAAATTTCAGGTTTTTAAAAATCTCATATTGAACTTCATCTTTCAAATTTTAAAATTTTCTTTTAAATCTAAAAACAGAAAACGGTTTCTGTTTTGTTTAAAACCCAAACTAAATTTTAAAAACTCAATAATCTCAAAGACCAAGATTTAAATTATTTTAATTTATATCTAAATTCTGGTTTTCAAACTTGGTTTCAAATTTTAGTTTGCATTTACTTTTTATTTCAAATTTTAAAAAACTGGAAACAGGTTTCCTGTTCTTTTTTTTTTTTAAAGCCAAACTTGAATTTCCTTAATTCAAATTATTTCAAACCCAGAATTCAAACTATTTGAATTCATCTTTAGATTTAGGTTTAAATCCTAAGTTGAGATTTTAGTTTATATTTAAAACTTGCTTTTAAATTTTCAAAACTGCAAAACAGGTTTCTGTCCAAAAACTAAAACCTGAAACATTTTAACAAACCCGAGCTACCCTATATTACTTCGAGTCACACTTTTAATTGCTTCGAGTTCCAACCTAAATTACTTCGAGTCAAACAGAAGACCTACTCGAGCAACCCCCCTGTTCAAATCCCAACCCAGACCACCACCTGACAACACTCCACCGTGCATATGCACAGCGACGCCGGTCCCCCTTGATCACCAGTGACGATCCCCACATGTCGCCAACTACTATCTCACCTAACCACGATCATCAAGTCGCCCAAAATCCAACTCGAATTGAATTCATATTTTAAACCGAAACTTGGAACATTTTTACCCCTTTCCCATCCCTAACCTGTCAACGGCAAGACCTCCCAACTCCGACCACCATCACCCTCCAAACTCCGGAGACAACCCCATCAATACATCATCTATCCATTCCCAAAGTATCTTTGAACTCGAACCCCTGATGAAGCAGCAGTACTAAAATTCTTAACCCTGGTAAAAACTAGGGTTCATACTGAAATCCCCAAATCTCATCACCAAAATTTATTTGTAATCCAATTTAGAAATTTTCCTATAATCATTGATAGCTACTCTATCAACAGAATCAAATTCACTCAAAATAATTGCAAGCTTCAACTGTGCTTAACCAAATTGTAAAATACAGTAATTTCAAAACTAAATTTTGTATAAAGCATTAAAATTTGTGATTTTCCTTTTAAAAATCATGATTTAGTATGGGGATTTGATTTATAATTCTGAATCCATAAATTTCTAAACATGAAATTTCACTACTTTATTGATTGATCATCTGTTAGCAAACTCCAGAGTTAATACAGAGTTGTTTTTACTTAAGTAAGTTTTCAAATTATAGTTTATGGAGAAATAGACATATCTTGTTTAATTCTTAAATATAAACCAAGATTTAATCCAGAGATAATGATTTAAAATCAAACAGCAACTTGAAAATTAAATAAAAACAGCATTGTACAAGAAAACTGCATGCACACATATATATTCATAAATATCAATGTTCACTGCAAATTTCATAAAATATATCCCTTTCAGATTAAAACATGCAATCAAACTACTTAATTTTTGAAAAGAGGAGTTACTCACCTAATTATGCAGAGCTCAGGTTCAATTTCCTGTTCCAGAAAAATGCAGGTTGCTTGAATGCAGATGCAACTTGTATTTGTAGTTTCAGATCCAGATTGTTTTTGAAAACATGAATGCAGACCTTCATGCTTAAAATTGAAATGCAGGCTTCAACTTGATTGAATTTGCATGTTCCAGAGTTTTGAAAAAAAGAATTAAATGCAGGCCTTTGCTTGCTTTCATGGTTGCAGATTTGTATTTTGAGTTTGAGGAGTTACAGGGTAGTGATATGCATTCTTTAGTCTACATGCAGGTTGATTGCTTGAATGGAATGCATGTTTGCTTTATTTCCAGAGTTTTGTTTGAAGAGGGGAACGTATTTGAAGATGAACATGTTATAGATTTGAAGAATGCAGAAAATGTTACAGATTTTAGGAAGTGGAGAGTTTTTGATTAGGTTTTAGTTGAAAATTCTTCTTAATTTATGAAATGAAAAATGAGAAAAGAAGAGAAAAGAAAACATGCAAGTATAAATAACAATATTTGATTTAAATTAAAAAAAAAACAAATTTTGACACATGTCTTAAGCTATTACATTTGTCACTTTAAAATGATGATAAGTTTATGTAAAGACCCGTAAGTCCGTACTCCTTGAATAGACACTAATCTCCTTTGTTTAATTCAAGATGAACGAAAATACGAACCCTTAGGGGTTTTAAGAAAAATTTAAGAAAAGAAAAAGTAAGAAAAGAAGAGAAAAAGAAGAAGGTAGAGGGAAAGAAGGAAATAGAAAATAGAAAGAAGAAAACAGAAAATTAGAAAATAGAATAGAAAGAGAATAGAGGAAAAAGAAAAAAACAGAAGAAAATAGGACGGAACAGACAACAACAGAATCACATCAGAATCTCACAATTCGCAGCGGAACAACATATAATAATAAATGAATAATCTTTAAACCAAGAACTATATCAGTTATTACATTACATCACATTTCATTACATTTCATCATATCATCATCAGAGTGTACAACAACAACAACAACAAATAGTGCAGCGGAAAAAGAAATACTATATAAACTAGAAATACGCCATGCCATCCAGCTTGCCTCCAGCAACTCAAGAATATCCAGAATATCCTGATAAACCTAACTCTTGACTGCCCGTGTGGAAATTGGTGTGCACCCAGAGTTTAGGAAGGAAAACAATAAACTCCAAGTCAGTCATGTGACTGGTGTGAGAACTCAAAACAGTTTATTTATCTTTAAAATAAAAATAGAGGAATATTTTTAAATTCAATTCGCAATGCTTTTAAAAATGAGACTACCATAAGGCCTCCCGCACACACACACAATGCAAACGCAGAATCGGAGGAGATTTCTCCTTATGATAGTCAAAGATGCTTGATACGCATTTAACAAGAAGCATTTGATATTATTGCTAGTGCATAGTGTAGAGAAAAATTCATTTCGAAAGTAGAATATAAATCTTAGCCAACATAGACATTCCGAACTATGCCTACTATAGCTAACTATGTTCAATAGCAGGTTACCACCACATTCCATAGCAGGTTATACAACTAAAACCGTGCAAGTCACGTATTGTTTCTTTGGATTTCCAACAAATGGTCAGGCCAAGGAACTTCCCATTGCCACATGAGAATGCCTCTGGAAAGACATCCCCGAGAACCAAACCGGAACTCTGCCAACACAAGGCCGGGTTACCCCTAACTGGGTAACTACTGACACGAGCACGCCATTCCCCGATCGTAAACGACCTTTCTCACGGGATCCCGAAAACCAACAACCACAAAGTAATAAATTCGTAGTAACCACATAGGTTAAATATCTGGGCTCCATACCATGATACCACCTCTATCCAGAAGGAAATGTACATACCCTAAAGGGTGCTACCCCTCATAACCTTGCCGCATCTTTCCTGTTTTGACCATTTCCGGGGTGTGAGGTCCGACGAAGTCACGTCCACAAAACATACTTTATACAAAAGCCATGCTTTGGGTCAACAAATGATCAACACAATGATCACTAAGATAGACGATCAAATAAATGATCCTATCACAATAATCAACACAATGATCATTTCAGCAACACTCAGCATATCACATTACCAAATTGGGAATATATCGCCGATAACTTCAACTATATAACCTCTGAGCTCATACGTCTCAGAGAAGGGTGTTAAGCTAAAAGAATAAATTCTTCGCCACCAACAGAAATATATTTGAATGAAATCGGCTTTATATCTCAACTTGTAATGTCAGACACACAATCCATACAAGTCTGTTCCGGGCTCGAAAAAAACCGAAGGCACTTACAAAGAAGTCCTTGCAATCCGGGTATTCACAATCCCGATCGAATTTCCCATCACTTAGGAGATCTCTATACCAGGAGCTACCCAGTGCAGAGACAATCGATAGGTCATCCTATCGCTTTCACAAATACTCGGTCTTCAACACCGATCTTCAATGCAATTCACAACGACGTATCACATATTCGGAATGGGTTATACGACCCCATGGTCCTTTCCCGGTTAACCCGAATAGTGAGCGCTTATTCAAAAATAAGTGTAGCATTCACATTCAATCAAATCACATCAATTACCCATTCAAAGGGAAATATTGATAGTCGGTTATTGAACTATCACTGGATATGCACACATCACCAGATTCCAAATAATTTTCCAATTATTTATTTCACAAAATATCTTTACAAGATATATAATTTCAATACTTCAAAAATAAATCAATATTTATTTTTAGACAAATTCCACTTCCTTTATAAATTCCTTAATGAATTTATAATTCCAAAATATCAATGAATATTCGATTTCAATTATTCATTTTCAATTTATCTTCAAAAAGATAAATTCTAAATATCACTTCATATTGGAAAACAATTCCATACTTATTCAATAAGTAATTCACAAATCTTTTTATTTTCAATACTTAGAAAATATTCAATATACTTAAATCGAGATTAAGTATATATTTCATTCTATTAAGGAAATCATTCTCTTAACATATTTATTTGGGCCAAAACGAATGTTGCGTAAAACATCGTTACGACAACCCAAAATCACTAGTATCGGGATTCGAAATTAAAATAGATATATAAATCCCAATACTATACAAAACATTTCCTTTCGGAAATCATTTACTATAACAACAGTGTTATAGTCCATTATTTCCTTCTATTTCTCGAAAACGTCTATTTCAACAATAAATGTTGAAATCTATGGTTTCGAATCTCAACACATTTTAAAACATCGTTAGATCGTTTTAATTCTATTTAAAATATCACATTCTAAACAATTTCTTTAACGTGTTATTCACTATTCAAAAACGTGAATATACTACGTTAACACATTTCATCCTTTTATACATTTTATTTAAAAGAATTATTCACAGTCAAAAACGTGAATATAACTCCATTAATAGGTTTCAACAATTTGCTTATCAAAATAAGTCATTTGCGAATTTATAAAACAACGTTTATAAATTCCATTTCTATTTATTTATAAAAACTTCTTTTTTTTATAATTCCCATATTAACCTATTCCAGTTTATAACTAAATTATAAACTAAACGTTCATATTATAAGTTAATTACTTATAAAACGATTATTTTACAAAATCGTTCTTTTTAAAGACTTTCCAATTTATAAATCTTATAACTTATAAGATTCATTTGTTTAACCAATCTATTCTTCAAATAATTTCACCAAATTTATAAATCTTACCTATTTATAAAATTTTTTTTATAACTTCACAGTTTATAATTCCATAAATTTCATTCATTTATGAAATTCATTTCCACTTCATTCAAACACTTATAAAAACTCGTTTTATAATGTCAATATTTCAATTTATAAATATCCATTTATAAATCTCTTAATATAATTCAATTTATATTATTATTTTAGAACATCTTTAATCTCCTTTATAATTTCATCATTCTCTTGATTTATAAAATAATCAAATTTTATAAATCCTATATTTTAAACTTTTCACAAAAATTCTAAAATATCTCGATTAAACTATTTTATAAAATCAATAGCATCATATTCTCAAAAATCAGTTTTTAACTGTATTTCTCAAAAATCATAATTTTATAACTTTAAAAATTATAACGTTTATTTATTTAAAATGGATCAATTCCAAAATTATTTTATAAAACGTATATTTCTCAAAAATCACTTTAAAAATCATTCTAAAGTTTCAAAATTTGGTCCAATGATGCTACACACCAAATAGTCAATCACGACAACAACGATATCATATATCGATATGATAATCAATCAAATATCAAAATATTTGAAATCAAATAAAAACTGTTGAGGAATCCAGTTGGATCCCTCCAACCTGTTTTCCTGCATCCAAAAACATTAGCACAATACCAATTTCGCTCCAGTACGAAATTATCGCGGTATATGTTCTTATTAAATATTATCCGCTTAATAACGGCGCAATAGGGTCTCATCCGCTAAACAAATAAATGCGGGAAATCAATAACTCCAATATATACATATGCCAATATATATATATTGCTACTATATATAATACCAATTTCACTGTTTATGAAATATTCGCGGTATATGTTTTTAATAAATAACATCCGCTTACTAACGGCGTATAATGTCTATTTTAACAATCAATAGATAACAATCAACATTCAAACATGCATTCAAATATTTTAAATCTAACTATTTAAAATAAAATCGAAACTGATTCGATTGAGTGAGAAATTCTCACCTTGATTTTAAATTCCGCTTTAGCGATTTATTTCGAATAAAATTAAACGGACGTTTAATTTTACCCAAAATTCTCACTAACTCCAAACGACTCCAAACCAACTCCATCGCGTAGTGCTCGTCCATACGATTCCAACGCAACTGGTTTCGCGCGTTTTCGACCTCGTATGAAAAAGTTATGCATTTTACAAGTTTGTACACGATTTAAACTAAAATTTACAACTTAAATTTACAACTTAATACCAAAACAATCTGGGCCGTCCATTCTTGATTGAGCAGATCCGTGCGTAGTCCCCCCCCCTCATCTCCTTCCTCTTCACGTTCAACAGCCACACAAAATAACCCATGAGCATAGAAACTAGGGTTTCGATTTGCAACGTCAAAACTCGATGAAACTCGATCAAACCACTTGCAATTCGAAGCTCTTCGTGATAGCTACCTCCACCATCCACCACCTGAAGCTCGGCCTGCTCTAGACCCCTCGAAATGCGTGCGAAATCTACAGATTTCGGCCCCAATTGCTCCCTCCACGTCGCTCCAAACACGATCATCACCGTATGGATCTCTAGCTCTCTTCATGCTCTTCGACTTCCGTGTTGAACACTTCGCGTGAATGTCAACGGATTGTGAATGATTGAGGGAAGAAAGGGATTAAATTCTGGCCATTCATACTAAAGTGGCGGCTGTGCATATTTAGATTAGGGTTTTTCTTTTTTCTTTTTAGAATGGTGGGCTATTTATAAGGAACCGACGAAACACTATTCGTCCCGGAAATTCCGAACTCCGATTTACGCGCCGTAACCAGCGTTTCTATGGTTTACCCCGCGTTCCGGACACAATGGAACAGGTTTCGAAAGCTAATTCGGACATCTGTGCGAGTTATGGCTGTAAACGCTCAATTTGAATTAAACCGATTTAAGTCGATTTCTAGGCGTTTTAATTTGTACCGGACAAACGGTAAATCCAATTGACTTGAAATTTGAAAACTTACAATAATATCACATTACGGATCCGATGAAACTGGTTACGTCGAAATCCGAGACTTTTTGAAAAATGGCTATTTTCACTCGCCAAATTTAAATAAAAAAAAGAAATCGATGCGTTTCGAGCTGCCACGATTAAACGATAACTCCGATTGACACGAAATTTGAAATCCGGTAATAACTAACTATTACGGATCCAATGGAATAGGTTTCGTTCAATGCTGAGACTGTTCAAAAATTGACTATTTTTACTAGTTGATTTAATATTAAAATATTCAATTTTCACAAATTAACTTTTAATTCGATTTTAAAAGTTCTAAAATATCGTTCTAACTTCAATATGATAAAATAAAATTTTACAAATCATTTTCAATCATATTTAACTATATTTTCAATTATTTCCATAATTTAACGTATTAAATTATCGATTTAATTATTCAATTAAATCCAAAAATTCAAATAAAAATTTATCTGACTTATAAATTTACTTATTAATATTTAAAATTAATTAAATATTCAAAGTTTAATTTCTAAAAATTCTGGATCGTTACAATCTTCCCCCCTTAAAAGAATTTCGTCCTCGAAATTACAAGTAAGAAAAGTTACAGAATTTATTAACTTTCCAAAATTCATAGTTAAACTTCTTACAATACTTACTAAGTTTTCCAAATCATACTTAGTTATCTTTTCAAAAACAACTACTATTGTTTAACTTTCAACTCCCAAAATCAAAGTTTAAGTTTTCTAAAATTTCCAATTTTCTCAAAAAATTTCTAACGCCTTAAATTTTCGGAAAAATTCGCCATAGTCTCCTTTGCGCGGCTCGATCCGGAAAAAAATGACAGTATATATATCACAAATATACATCTCATTAAGTAATGAGGCATCCCGCAGGGAAAAAATGTAAAAGTACGGTATGTAATCCGAGATATGTACCTTATATTTTATTAGCAAGCATATACGGCTAATATAGCGCAAAAGCGAGCTCCAAATGCGAAGCAAACGCGATCCGCACCTACTAATCACTCAACAAACAACATGAGAATCATGCATATATGGAAATAGTATCAATATACAACATATAGCAACATAACTATATATGTCACATAGCAAATGTAGTAAAACAACATATATTCAACCATCAACCAACTAACATCCATAACCAATAAATATTCATTCATATTCTCATTAATATTAATGAATTGGTTTTCAATATCAAATCACATTTGATTCATTAACATTGGATTTACTAACATTCATTTTTAATTTGCTTATATTCACTAATTCATATTCAAGTTGGTTCACTTCCAATTCAAATTCAATTCTATTTAAGTTTCACTTAACTTCCAATTGAATTTCAATTACTTTAGCTTCCAATTTTATTAAATCAATTTCATTAACACTTAATGAATTATATACAATCAACTAACAATCATATAACAATCAATGATTTTAATGAATTAACACTTATATTCATTATTTCATATCAACTATTCACATTCAATTGATTTACATTCAATCCAATTTCTAAAGTTGAATTTCATTTATATAACTCAAGTTCACATTTATCACTTCACTTTATTATTTTACTTTGATACTAATATCAACTTCATTCAATATCACTTAAGTTATATTCCATTTAACTTTAAATTCATTTTTTATTTACAATTCATATTCATAAATATATTCATATAGTTTCACTTCTTATATATATAAGTTTATTTCACAATTGTAAATCACTTTAATTATAATTCAATTCTTATAATTCTTTTATTTAGATTATTCAAACAACTAAACAATCAACTTATATACACTTTAATAATTCTGAAAAATTATTTCTTTATATATAAAATATAATCAAGGTAAAATTATTTCATTTACCCAATTTTAAACAATATTATGTCGGTTTATCTTGTTTAAGAGTTTAGAAACTCCTATCTACGATAGTTAGCTAGACTACATCGACTGGAATCTATAAACAATCAACCGATAAGTCAACACAATACAAAACAATTTTATATTCACTAACAAATAAGCTCTCATAGCTATTATTACACTCAAATTCATTCTAGAGTACTGCTGACTCTATCTCTAATGAATTATACCCAACAGAACCATGGTTGTCGCTTAACCATATGCTCTGATACCAACTGTAAAGACCCGTAAGTCCGTACTCCTTGAATAGACACTAATCTCCTTTGTTTAATTCAAGATGAACGAAAATACGAACCCTTAGGGGTTTTAAGAAAAATTTAAGAAAAGAAAAAGTAAGAAAAGAAGAGAAAAAGAAGAAGGTAGAGGGAAAGAAGGAAATAGAAAATAGAAAGAAGAAAACAGAAAATTAGAAAATTGAATAGAAAGAGAATAGAGGAAAAAGAAAAAAACAGAAGAAAATAGGACGGAACAGACAACAACAGAATCACATCAGAATCTCACAATTCGCAGCGGAACAACATATAATAATAAATGAATAATCTTTAAACCAAGAACTATATCAGTTATTACATTACATCACATTTCATTACATTTCATCATATCATCATCAGAGTGTACAACAACAACAACAACAAATAGTGCAGCGGAAAAAGAAATACTATATAAACTAGAAATACGTCATGCCATCCAGCTTGCCTCCAGCAACTCAAGAATATCCAGAATATCCTGATAAACCTAACTCTTGACTGCCCGTGTGGAAATTGGTGGGAACCCAGAGTTTAGGAAGGAAAACAATAAACTCCAAGTCAGTCATGTGACTGGTGTGAGAACTCAAAACAGTTTATTTATCTTTAAAATAAAAATAGAGGAATATTTTTAAATTCAATTCGCAATGCTTTTAAAAATGAGACTATCATAAGGCCTCCCGCACACACACACAATGCAAACGCAGAATCGGAGGAGATTTCTCCTTATGATAGTCAAAGATGCTTGATACGCATTTAACAAGAAGCATTTGATATTATTGCTAGTGCATAGTGTAGAGAAAAATTCATTTCGAAAGTAGAATATAAATCTTAGCCAGCATAGACATTCCGAACTATGCCTACTATAGCTAACTATGTTCAATAGCAGGTTACCGCCACATTCCATAGCAGGTTATACAACTAAAACCGTGCAAGTCACGTATTGTTTCTTTGGATTTCCAACAAATGGTCAGGCCAAGGAACTTCCCATTGCCACATGAGAATGCCTCTGGAAAGACATCCCCGAGAACCAAACCGGAACTCTGCCAACACAAGGCCGGGTTACCCCTAACTGGGTAACTACTGACACGAGCACGCCATTCCCCGATCGTAAACGACCTTTCTCACGGGATCCCAAAACCAACAACCACAAAGTAATAAATTCGTAGTAACCACATAGGTTAAATATCTGGGATCCATACCATGATACCACCTCTATCCAGAAGGAAATGTACATACCCTAAAGGGTGCTACCCCTCATAACCTTGCCGCATCTTTCCTGTTTTGACCATTTCCGGGGTGTGAGGTCCGACGAAGTCACGTCCACAAAACATACTTTATACAAAAGCCATGCTTTGGGTCAACAAATGATCAACACAATGATCACTAAGATAGACGATCAAATAAATGATCCTATCACAATAATCAACACAATGATCATTTCAGCAACACTCAGCATATCACATTACCAAATTGGGAATATATCGCTGATAACTTCAACTATATAACCTCTGAGCTCGTACGTCTCAGAGAAGGGGGTTAAGCTAAAAGAATAAATTCTTCGCCACCAACAGAAATATATTTGAATGAAATCGGCTTTATATCTCAACTTGTAATGTCAGACACACAATCCATACAAGTCTGTTCCGGGCTCGAACAAAACCGAAGGCACTTACAAAGAAGTCCTTGCAATCCGGGTATTCACAATCCCGATCGAATTTCCCATCACTTAGGAGATCTCTATACCAGGAGCTACCCAGTGCAGAGACAATCGATAGGTCATCCTATCGCTTTCACAAATACTCGGTCTTCAACACCGATCTTCAATGCAATTCACAACGACGTATCACATATTCGGAATGGGTTATACGACCCCATGGTCCTTTCCCGGTTAACCCGAATAGTGAGCGCTTATTCAAAAATAAGTGTAGCATTCACATTCAATCAAATCACATCAATTACCCATTCAAAGGGAAATATTGATAGTCGGTTATTGAACTATCACTGGATATGCACACATCACCAGATTCCAAATAATTTTCCAATTATTTATTTCACAAAATATCTTTACAAGATATATAATTTCAATACTTCAAAAATAAATCAATATTTATTTTTAGACAAATTCCACTTCCTTTATAAATTCCTTAGTGAATTTATAATTCCAAAATATCAATGAATATTCGATTTCAATTATTCATTTTCAATTTATCTTCAAAAAGATAAATTTTAAATATCACTTCATATTGGAAAACAATTCCATACTTATTCAATAAGTAATTCACAAATCTTTTTATTTTCAATACTTAGAAAATATTCAATATACTTAAATCGAGATTAAGTATATATTTCATTCTATTAAGGAAATCATTCTCTTAACATATTTATTTGGGCCAAAACGAATGTTGCGTAAAACATCGTTACGACAACCCAAAATCACTAGTATCGGGATTCGAAATTAAAATAGATATATAAATCCCAATACTATACAAAACATTTCCTTTCGGAAATCATTTACTATAACAACAGTGTTATAGTCCATTATTTCCTTCTATTTCTCGAAAACGTCTATTTCAACAATAAATGTTGAAATCTATGGTTTCGAATCTCAACACATTTTAAAACATCGTTAGATCGTTTTAATTCTATTTAAAATATCACATTCTAAACAATTTCTTTAACGTGTTATTCACTATTCAAAAACGTGAATATACTACGTTAACACATTTCATCCTTTTATACATTTTATTTAAAAGAATTATTCACAGTCAAAAACGTGAATATAACTCCATTAATAGGTTTCAACAATTTGCTTATCAAAATAAGTCATTTGCGAATTTATAAAACAACGTTTATAAATTCCATTTCTATTTATTTATAAAAACTTCTTTTTTTTATAATTCCCATATTAACCTATTCCTGTTTATAACTAAATTATAAACTAAATGTTCATATTATAAGTTAATTACTTATAAAACGATTATTTTACAAAATCGTTCTTTTTAAAGACTTTCCAATTTATAAATCTTATAACTTATAAGATCCATTTGTTTAACCAATCTATTCTTCAAATAATTTCACCAAATTTATAAATCTTACCTATTTATAAATTTTTTTTTATAACTTCACAGTTTATAATTCCATAAATTTCATTCATTTATGAAATTCATTTCCACTTCATTCAAACACTTATAAAAACTCGTTTTATAATGTCAATATTTCAATTTATAAATATCCATTTATAAATCTCTTAATATAATTCAATTTATATTATTATTTTAGAACATCTTTAATCTCCTTTATAATTTCATCATTCTCTTGATTTATAAAATAATCAAATTTTATAAATCCTATATTTTAAACTTTTCACAAAAATTCTAAAATATCTCGATTAAACTATTTTATAAAATCAATAGCATCATATTCTCAAAAATCAGTTTTTAACTGTATTTCTCAAAAATCATAATTTTATAACTTTAAAAATTATAACGTTTATTTATTTAAAATGGATCAATTCCAAAATTATTTTATAAAACGTATATTTCTCAAAAATCACTTTAAAAATCATTCTAAAGTTTCAAAATTTGGTCCAATGATGCTACACACCAAATAGTCAATCACGACAACAACGATATCATATATCGATATGATAATCAATCAAATATCAAAATATCTGAAATCAAATAAAAACTGTTGAGGAATCCAGTTGGATCCCTCCAACCTGTTTTCCTGCATCCAAAAACATTAGCACAATACCAATTTCGCTCCAGTACGAAATTATCGCGGTATATGTTCTTATTAAATATTATCCGCTTAATAACGGCGCAATAGGGTCTCATCCGCTAAACAAATAAATGCGGGAAATCAATAACTCCAATATATACATATGCCAATATATATATATATTGCTACTATATATAATACCAATTTCACTGTTTATGAAATATTCGCGGTATATGTTTTTAATAAATAACATCCGCTTACTAACGGCGTATAATGTCTATTTTAACAATCAATAGATAACAATCAACATTCAAACATGCATTCAAATATTTTAAATCTAACTATTTAAAATAAAATCGAAACTGATTCGATTGAGTGAGAAATTCTCACCTTGATTTTAAATTCCGCTTTAGCGATTTATTTCGAATAAAATTAAACGGACGTTTAATTTTACCCAAAATTCTCACTAACTCCAAACGACTCCAAACCAACTCCATCGCGTAGTGCTCGTCCATACGATTCCAACGCAACTGGTTTCGCGCGTTTTCGACCTCGTATGAAAAAGTTATGCATTTTACAAGTTTGTACACGATTTAAACTAAAATTTACAACTTAAATTTACAACTTAATACCAAAACAATCTGGGCCGTCCATTCTTGATTGAGCAGATCCGTGCGCAGTCCCCCCCCCCCTCATCTCCTTCCTCTTCACGTTCAACAGCCACACAAAATAACCCATGAGCATAGAAACTAGGGTTTCGATTTGCAACGTCAAAACTCGATGAAACTCGATCAAACCACTTGCAATTCGAAGCTCTTCGCGATAGCTACCTCCACCATCCACCATCTGAAGCTCGGCCTGCTCTAGACCCCTCGAAATGCGTGCGAAATCTGCAGATTTCGGCCCCAATTGCTCCCTCCACGTCGCTCCAAACACGATCATCACCGTATGGATCTCTAGCTCTCTTCATGCTCTTCGACTTCCGTGTTAAACACTTCGCGTGAATGTCAACGGATTGTGAATGATTGAGGGAAGAAAGGGATTAAATTCTGGCCATTCATACTAAAGTGGCGGCTGTGCATATTTAGATTAGGGTTTTTCTTTTCTTTTTTAATTTTTTTAGAATGGTGGGCTATTTATAAGGAATCGACGAAACACTATTCATCCCGGAAATTCCGAACTCCGATTTACGCGCCGTAACCAGCGTTTCTAGGGTTTACCCCGCGTTCCGGACACAATGGAACAGGTTTCGAAAGCTAATTCTGACATCTATGCGAGTTATGGTTGTAAACGCTCAATTTGAATTAAACCGATTTAAGTCGATTTCTAGGCGTTTTAATTTGTACCGGACAAACGGTAAATCCAATTGACTTGAAATTTGAAACCTTACAATAATATCACATTATGGATCCGATGAAACTGGTTACGTCGAAATCCGAGACTTTTTGAAAAATGGCTATTTTCACTCGCCAAATTTAAATAAAAAAAAAGAAATCGATGCGTTTCGAGCTGCCACGATCAAACGATAACTCCGATTGACACGAAATTTGAAATCCGGTAATAACTAACTATTACGGATCCAATGGAATAGGTTTCGTTCAATTCTGAGACTGTTCAAAAATTGACTATTTTTACTAGTCGATTTAAATATTAAAATATTCAATTTTCACAAATTAACTTTTAATTCGATTTTAAAAGTTCTAAAATATCGTTCTAACTTCAATATGATAAAATAAAATTTTACAAATCATTTTCAATCATATTTAACTATATTTTCAATTATTTCCATAATTTAACGTATTAAATTATCGATTTAATTATTCAATTAAATCCAAAAATTCAAATAAAAATTTATCTGACTTATAAATTTACTTATTAATATTTAAAATTAATTAAATATTCAAATTTTAATTTCTAAAAATTCTGGATCGTTACAGTTTACACATGTATTTGTAAATGTTTTGTTATTTTAATTAAGGTTAAAGAAAATTAAACCTAATTAATTAGTTTCTTCTTTATCTAGTTATGTATATAATTAATTTTCTAAAGAATAAATCAAAGTGTTATTTAAAATAAAACAATATATAAATTAATCATTTGAAAAAGATACTTTTAAATAATTAAAATAAATTTATAAAAGAGGTTATCACTTAAATGAATACATGTTTCATAATTAAAATTGTATTTTATATTTCAAATTAAATTAACAAATCATATTTTATCAATCAATATTTTAAAAAGAATAACACAACATTTTTGTAACTTATTTTAAATATACAAGCTTAAGTAAAAATGAATTTTAAACCAATAAAATATTTATCTTACATATTTAAAATCATTTAGTATTTTATTAAATGTTTTTGAAAAGCTTAAATTAAAAATAAATCACAATTCCCAAATAAAATTATGCTATACTAATTTAATTAAAAACAACTTATCTATTTAAAATATATATAAATACATATACATTATTAAATAGAAAATAAATTCATTAAAAATAATTTCACAAATTAAATATTTAAATAAAGAAGATTATTAAATCAAATCAAATTTATCAATAATAATTATCAATTCAATTTAAATTTACTCACAGATTATTAAATTTAAATTTCCATAAATTCCGGGATATTACAATTCTTTTTAAATCATAAATACCAATATAGGATTCAATTTCAGATGTTGAATTCTAGTTTAAATCAAATTATTCAAATTTCAAATCTTTATTAAGTTATTCAAAATAACTTACATTTTTAAAACAGCTTTTTAAAAGCTTTTCACTTTAAACCCTATCCATTTCCAACCCATTTGAATTTAAAAATCCAAATTTTGACTATTTCAAAATCTATGACTTAACCAATTTCCTTGTGAAATCCATATTTGTGTGTGTATAAGTGTGGTCCAGGGGTTTAACACAATAGTGCAACATCGTTCAATCATAACAGATCAAATACAACAATATATCTGATAAGCGATATAAACTATAACGCTTATCTTCATTCACAGATCACAGATCTATTTATCACAGGTAATGAATTACATCACAGATAATTAATCACATTATAGATCACCACACAAATCAGGATATATCACAAAACATCAGATATCGAGAATATCAACAATTCAACCATTCAATAAGATCTAAACATTCATAGGTAAAATTTATTAATCACTGATTAATCTAGATCAGATGTATTACTTGTTATTAATTCTGGTTACTTAACATAAGTTAATTTCAAATCATCTGAGATAAATTTCCCTTTAATTATTAACTAACCATCCTTAATTTATGAATCAATTGATCTTTGACTTCTAAATAAATCTTAGTTAATAACGTTTATTAACGATTTAAATTTCTTTAATTACTTTGCTAAAGAAATTCACTTATATTGATCATTATTGATTATAAATTGAATAACCATTAAAAACATATTAATTAATTCTAATTATTTAGTTAATTAAGTACCTAGCAATAACTGAATTAATTCTTAATTACTTGATTGATTTATTTCTAATCAAAAATTAATTCTCTTAAAATGGTTAAAACAAATTTCAAAACCCTCTTATTTCACAAGTTAAAGAATTATTTATCTTATAATAGAAGTTTAAAAGAATTTAAAACCCAATTTCATTTTAATTTCAAATCAATTTTAAAATACACTTTAATAATCCAAATTGTTTAAATCATTTTTATATTTAAAAACTTCCATTTATTTCAAATCTGAAATACATATTTAATTTTAGATTCCAAATTAAACTTAGGTTTTAAAAACTTCACTTATTTTTAAAACTTCATTCTTAAAATTCAAAACTATTTAAACATTTTTTTTAAGTAGTTAAACAAATTGAAGTTTAAAACTTAATTTATTTTGAAGTGAGATTTAAACATAACTTGAACCAGTTTAAAACTTGGATTTACTTGTTTTAAAACTTTCTTTCCATTTAAACTAGTTTTTAAATTTTATTAAAGATTTAAACCTGAGAAATAGGTTTCAGAAAAAACTATAACCAAACAAGATTGACCCACCCGAGGCAACCTTCTTTCCCTTCGAGTCAAATACCTTACTGCCTCGAACAAAACAACCAGCGCTTCGAGTATCACTTTGAGTAAAACAACGAACAACCCAACTTCACTCAACAAAAAATGCTCAGATCAACAATAGTGCCTCCGTGCACGTGTACAACCCCGTTTATTGCTTCCAGCCATCGCCTCGTCGTCGAGCAAGTCGACGTTCATCCTCGCATCCATCTCCAACCTCCAGAATCTCCATCAACTTCTCAAAATCGAAACCGAGTATAAACTCAAACCTGGAACATCAAAATCCTCCAACAATCCAAAACCTAACATCACTTCGAACTCGCCGCCTCGACCACCGGAATTCGCGCAACTCCGGCCACGACCTCGCCTATGTCCCTCTTGCAATCCTCAAAACCCACGTCGCACTCGATCGCTTGTGGAGGACGAACGAGACTAAATGTAAAACCATGACAAAATTAGGTTTCCAGAACTCAATTGCTCGCCACCACCTCCACGTTCATCTGACCACCACCGCTGTATTTTTCCCCGGTCCACCGTTTGTCCCTCCATCACCAGAACAGATCTCGACCACCACGAACCAGAGAATTTCCAGAAATTGCCAAAATTATGAAATTTGAACAAACCCAAACTACTCTTTCGATCTCACTCTAAAAACTATAATTTTTGTTTTAAAAATCATGTTTTCGTATATGAATTCATTGTACATACCTGAATTCCAGAATTAAGAGGTTCAAAATTTGACTTACTTATAGTTGGGTTCAACTATCTCGATTTCCAGAAAGATTCATATGTTGTTTTAGCTTAATTAGATTTTTAACCTTAAGGATATTCTATAACAAACAACTTTGGTTTGAATTTTAAATCCAAACAGTGAGTAGATTGAGAAGAAGGGATTTATTTGCAAATCTGGGTTTAACAAGAAACAGGAACAGAGGTAAAAAAATGTTACAGGCATGCATACATTCACACTCATATATACTCAGAGAAACATACATATATATAACCATTCACAAACATACTCAATTTCATAGATGAGCATGTAACCATATTAATATACTTAATATTTAAATTAGTGATGTTACTCACATGTGTTTCTAGAAAATGAATAGAGTTGCTCCTCTGTATTGAAAAACTGCAGGCTTGATCCTTCCTAAATCTTCTTGCTTTTGTTTGGATAAATGATGTTTTAGTTTGATGTTTTAATTGAAGTTTGTTTAAGTTTGAGATAACCTTACTTCAGGTTTGCTTTGAATAAATGGAAGAAACTGAGAGGAAGGAGGTTGATATATAGGAGATGTGTATAGGGTATTATAATGTTGTTTGTAAATAGCAAAGAACTGACTTTAGTTATGCTAGAGATGTAAACATTAAATACCATGGTACAAATCTATACTTATTTAATTTGCCCATACTTGATTATGTATCTTCTTGTCTCGGCTGATAATTTGTTTGTGCAAAGTAGTAATGGGGTATTAAATGCATGTACTTTATGTCTCATTTTTTTTATACTTTATTTGTTTTAGATATTTTTACTACTTTGTTCTTAGCTTTGCTTTTCAAAAATTTACAGGTAACATACAAATATTTATTTGCCTGGCAGCTTTTACTTTATTCTTTCCTGATCATGTTTTTATATCCTACTAGGTCGCTGAAATGATATGTATTTGTATGCTAAAGATTTATTGCCTTTGTCTTCTTACTTTATTTTATAAACAATTTCTATTTTAATTACAATGTTATCTATAAATCTATTTCCATTTTCAATTTAAATATTTATTTTTAACGGACATACTTATTGTCTTATCTTACATTTTCATTCATTCATTATTTAGATATTAATTTTTTTTAAGAAATCATTTTTTAAAAAAAAACCTCAAATCAATTAATCAATTAATTTCACAATTTTTTATTGGAAATGGATAGGGTTTAAAGTGAAAAGCTTTTAAAAAGCTGTTTTAAAAATGTAAGTTATTTTGAATAACTTAATAAAGATTTGAAATTTGAATAATTTGATTTAAACTGGAATTCAATATCTGAAATTGAATCCTATATTGGTATTTATGATTTAAAAAGAATTATACAAGTTTATATGGGTTTTAAACCATTTTTAAAGTGTTGTTTTTGGAAATTGAACTAACCCAAAGATTTTAACTTGTATAAAAGAGGTCGGATATCTCCGAAACGAAAACTATTTGATTTCAAATAATAATAGCTTTCATTTAAAGAAAGGATTTCCAAAATTGTGTTAAAAGATTTCAAGTTTGAAATAGAATTGAATTGTTTTGAAAGCTATATAACGAGTCTTTGATTCAAAGACCGAATAAGTTAATCCAACTTAAAATGGTATTGTTTTGAAAGGCTATGAATGAATCTTTGAAAATGAGTTTTGAAAGTTATAAGTTAAATCTTGATTTAAAGATTTAATGAGTTAATCCAATTGAAACGAAAATTTGTTTTAAAATCCATGAATGGATCTTTGTAAACGGGGTGAACTTTATGAATTGAATCTTTTTGTTTAAAAGATTAAAGGTGTGGAAATTGTTTAAACACTTAAAGGTTGTTAAAATGAATCTTTTTTTAAGATTGGAAATGGTGATTTGTTTTAACCATTTGAATGAAAGGTTTTGGGCTTTAAGCTGTGATTTAACTGAGACCCCGGTATCCAAATAATTTTTAATATTACGCTCGTTATTCAGTTTAGCCGGGGGAGGGCCTTTGTGTCGTATAACCCATTCTGAATAGTGCTACAACGTATATGGATAGCATTTGAAGACCGGTGGTGAAGACCGGGTATTTACGAGAGCGATAGGATGACCTATCGATTGTCTTTGCACCGAGTCGCGCCAGTATAGAGATTTCCTAAGTGATGGGAAATCCGATCGGGACTGTGAATACTTGGATTGCAAGGGCTTCTTTGGAAGTGCCTTCGGTTCTGTTCGAACCCAGAACAGACTTGTATAGATTGTATGTCTGACATTACATTTGAGATATAAAGCAGATTTCTTTCAAATGCGTTTATGTTGGTGGCGGAGAATTTATTCTCTTAGCTTAACACCCTTCTCTGAGACGTACGAGCTCAGAGGTTATGTAGTTGAAGGTTATCAGTGATATATTCCCAATTTGGTAATGTGGCATGCTGAGTGCTGCTGATCATTTGTTGATCAAAGCGTGACTTTTGTAAAAACGTAGCTTTGTGGACGAGACTTCCTCGAACCTCACAACCCGGTTATGGTCGAAACAGGAATCGTAGCAGCAAGGTTATTTGAGGATAGCGCCCTCTGAGGGTATGTCATTTCCTTCTGGATTATGAGTTATCATGGTATGGAGCCCAGATACTTACTTTGTGGTTGTTGCAAACTTATTACTTTGTGGTTGTTGGTTGAGAGGATCCTCGGATAAAAGTTGTTTACAACCGGGGGATGGCATACTCGTGTCAGTAGTTACCCAACTAGAGGTAACCCGGCCTTGTCTAGCAGAGATCCGGTTAGGATCCGGGGATGTCCCTCTAGAGGCGTTCCATTTTACTTGGGAAGTTCCTTTGCCCGACCATTTGTTGGAAATCCAATCAAAACAATACGAGCCCTGTACGGTTTTAGTTGTAGAACCTGCCATCTAATATGGTAGCTATAGTAGGCATACTATAATGGTACCTATGCTGGCTAAGATTTATATTGTACTTTCGAAATTTTTTCCTGCACTTTGCACTTACAGTAATAATATCAAAGAAATTCACATATCAAGCATGTTAGACTATCATAAGAAGAAATCTCCTCCAATTCTGCGTTTGCATTGTGTGTGTGGCGGGAGGTCTTATGGTAGTTACATTTTCTAAAAGCATTGCGGATCTATTTTAAAATATTTCTTTGTTTGTTTTTAAAGATAAACTGTTTTGTTACTCATACCAGTCCCATGACTGACCTGGAGTTTATTTTCCCTTTCCTAAACTCTGGGTGCTTACTATTTTCCACACGGGCAGTCTAGATTTGGGTTTTTTTACAGATAGTCAGGTTCAGTAGATTATCTGGAGCTAGTTCAGTCATTGGATAATGGACGAGACTTGCTTATCTGTATGCATCGTTATTTGGAGTTCGAGCTATTTCTGGATTAGGTGCCTTGGAGTTCTCTTTTGAAGACTATCTTAGAGTTACTTGTTCAGGTGCTAGTGTTATCTATTTTCTTTCCGCTGCTATTTTATCGTATCATATCTCTGATGTATATTGATATTTATTGTATCATCTGTTGTATCAGATATTGTATCAATGTTGTATATCAATGCTTTTTCTTCCGCTGTGTTGTTTACTTAATTGTATTATAAGCTCCGTCGAACCAGATTCGACGTTTGGATCTGCGGCATTGGAATATGAGTATCGTATTCGGTGCCCATTTTCGAAGGCCGAGTCAGATCGCTACAATTTTTTTGGAATTGGGAATAAATAAGTTTGAATAGCTTAAAAAATTAGAGTTAATGGAATAAAAATATATTTGAGCTATAAAGTGTTGTATAGTCTAAAGTCAACAATAAAATGTGAATATACTCGAGTATAAAATTGATGGAAATGTGAGAAATAAGTTGTGTAACTTATAAAATTGAAAATGGAATAGAATAACCAAAAATAAAAATGGTTTGATATTTTAGTAAAGAAATAAAAATCCAAACTTGAAGTACAAAATAAAAATGAACTCAAGCAGATTAAATAAAGTGATTTTGACATAAAAGTTTAATTGTGAATTATAAATTAGAAGTGAACTAATTAGATATTAGTAAATTGAATATGGGAATGGAACTTAACTTGGTTAAGTAAACTGAATGGCAGATGGAAATTGAAATTGAATATGGAATTTGAGTTATAAATGAAATTTGACTTAATTGTAAGCGAATTAAGTGTATGTTGAAATGTGGTCAAATAAACTGAAAATGGATTGAAATAGTGATGACTTTAAGTTATAAATAAATTTAATTTAAGTGTGAATAAATTAAATATGACTTTAGGATATTATTTAAATGAAATCGAGTATGAAATTTAGTTTTGAAGTAAAAATGAATATATGTGTGGTATAAAAGGTTATAATATACCTTAATATTAAATTTATGAAATGATTCTCAAAATAATATAGTGTAAATTGCAAATTGAAAAATGGTAAATAAATTGAATAGGAATCAATTTAAATGAAATGAAATTTGATTTCAATGGAAAAGAACTTAAGTTATATTGGAATGAATAAGGCTGGATAAATCAACTTGAGTCGATATTTTTGCATGGAAATATTTTTGTTTGATGCAAACCAAAGTAAATAAAATTCTATGAATTAATAGAGAGTGAATAAATTGATTTTAGATCAATTTGAAATGGATATAAATTTGTTGGGTATAAATGTGAACAGAATGCAAGTAAATTTAGTCGTAAATCATTTCGAATTGAATGAAAGGATATATGAATGGATTGAAAGTAATTAAATTAGTATCGGAATCGTATAGTTGCTTTTAAATATATGTTAACATGTTTGGTTATGAAATATTGTGTTTAACGAGTGAAATAAGTGAAATGTTATTAAATTTTCATGTTTTGGTACTTACCTGTTTAAATTGAGTAAGTACAGGAATATGGGGCAATTTTGCTTGATTTTGATCCCAAATTGCTAATAAAATAAGCCGCTAGCTTAAAAATGCTAAATAAAGGTACGTTTTCGGATTAAATACTGCAAAAATATAAATATTGATACATATATATATATAGTATTTCTGACTGTGTGGGTCGATGTATATATTTTTTTTCACTCTTGTCATATTGCAAAAGGCTCTCCATACAAGGGAGACTCGACCAAAAATTTTCGAAAATTTAGGGTGTTAGAAAAAAAATTGAAATTTTTTGAAAAAAAATTGTTTACTTAAAAAGTTTTAGTTTTTGAATTGAAATTGAAAGAAAGGGTTTTGAATCAGAAGTGGAAACTAAATGTTGGGATGAAACTAATAGGTTTAGAAAAGTGAATGTCAAGTTTTAACTAAGTGGATTTCGGTAAGCCAAAGGTTTGAATCATTCATCCTGCCTTAGCAATTTCAGGGATGAAATTCTTTTAAGGAGAGAGGAATGCAACAGCCCGAATTTTTTGATACTAAAATGAAAATTTAAATGGTTTTAAATATTAGATTTGGAATTATAATTTAGTCAGTGAGTTTTAAAACTGAAATTCAAGCGATTTCGTAAATTTTCAAAATTTTCAATTTAATCGAACGATTTAAAATAGTGATCTAGAGCGTAATCTCGAAGTTCGATGAAACCAGTTCCATTGGATCTGTAATAGTGTATTATTATTGGATTTCAAATTTCATAGCGTTTGAATTTAACATTGGGTCGTACGGTCTGAAAACGCCTAGAAATAATTTAATTTAATTTAATTTAAATAGTCGATTTTAAAAGCTATCTACCACATAAGATCGAATTAGGACTCAAAACCTTTTTCATTGTGTTCGGAATAGTGGTATAATATTATAAACACCAGGTGGCATGCCTCCATAGGGGTTCAAAATTTCGAGATATGTCTTGTGAGATATATGGGATAAAATAAAATATATATAAACAAATCAAGTCAATTCTCGAGCTAGCATGCAAACAAAGACATCTCTTTTCCTTTTAAAAGATGCGACATTTCCTTTCCGCTTCAAATCAGTTCAAACGATCGAAAAGGGAAAAAAAAATAGAGAATCGACGTTTAAAAAAAGAAAAAAGAAAAAGAAAAAAGGAATGAAATCAATCGCACCCGCACCACATTTTTTCATGAATTCCTCTTCTTTGACTTCATTTGTTTTCCAGGCAAATCGAATTTAGAAAAAATAAAATGAAATGAAATAGTGTGATAGGTTCTAGGGGATAGGTGAATTTGATTCGCGTGCGGAGGTATGGGGAGGAGGGCAACGATGGGCGATGGCCTTGGATGGTGGCATGGTCGAGTACGCGAGTGCAATAAGTCGCAATTTGTTCTAGTTAACTCGAGTCCGGCAAGGTCGTTGCATTAGGGTTGGAGGTGGTTGCGGCGATGACCCTGACGATGATGCAAGGCGAAGGCGGGCGTATTGGCATAGCGGCAACATGGGTGATTTGGGGAACACGCTTCTCGTTCGAGGTCGCAATTTATTTAAAAAAGAAGAAGATGAACATGGTTCATATGATGAGGTGATTTGATGGGAGGCTGGAGTTTTGGTCGCGAATTGAGCTGGAACTTGCCTAAGCTTGCGTGTACGTGAAGAAGGCAGTGAGGTATTTAACTATTTAACATTTGTAATTAATGTTGTAGTTAATTAGGTTATTAAAAATCAAATGCTTATAATATGATAACAAATTCGTACGAGGTTCAAATTACAAGATCAGTGGCATTGGGTTCGAAATGACATAAGATATGGAATTAAAATTTGAATGGATTGAAAATTAAATCAAGTTGAGAAATTCTCACTCATTTGGATTACTAGAATTTACTTCAAATAGTTGAAATTAATTATTGGATGCTTGGTTGAATTTATAAAATTAATACATATTGAATGATATTATATTATATAATAGTAGTATATAAATTAGTAGTTGGACTGCTATTCCCGCATATTTTAGCGGATAAGACCTTATTCCCCCCGCATAATAGCGGAAGACCCTATATACCGCAATATCACCCTCGAAGTGGGATTGGTAGTTTTATGTTGTATTAACATCTGTGGATGCAGGGAAACAGGTTGGAGGGATCCAACTGGATTCCTAAAATTTTATGTTGATTGTTTTTCATATATAGTAATATATGATATGTTAGAATAATATGTTATAGATTAATGTTGTGATTTGAATAATTGGATGCTATAGTAGCACTGGCCTGAATTTTAGTGTTTTAAATATCATAAATATTATTTTTTAATTTGAAGGAATTAAAAGGAGATTTTGAATATAAAAATATGTATACCGAAGTCTTTGGATTATTTTAAAGGAAATTGATTTGGGTAAAACAATAAATTGATTTTTGGATTGTATTTAACTATTCATAAAAATATTTTAAATGGAGATTTTTAAAATAATTTATATAAAGGATTTTTAAACGATGGATTTTTAAATGATATTTCTGAAAAATATGAAGAGGAGTCGAAATCGATATTAAAAATAAATTTGTGGAATAAATGAAATTTATTAAGAAATGGATTTATAAAATAGAATTTTATAAATGATATTAGTTTTATAAAAAGTGAGGCTGAAACGTGTTATAAATTTATAAACGATGTTTATAAGAAAAGGTAAAGAATATCAAATGATAATTTGGGAATATAAATTCATATGGGGAATTTATATTAGGGTATAGAAATCGGGTTGAGGGAAATATTGGATTCTATTTTTTGAAAGTGGAAATGGTTTGGAAAATCGGAATGGAATCAATGGGTTGTGAATCAAGAGAAATTTATAAATTGAATTGGTTATTGGGATTTTGAAAATACATTTTTATTTTAAAAAGTTAAGTTATTTTTAAAAAGGGAAGTTTTATTTATCAAACTATGTAATTTGGAACTAGTAAAATTGAAATACATCGAAAAGTGAATTTCAAATATTTAATATTTATGTTAATAAATTCTAATTTTTCTTAAAATCAGCTTTAAAGATTGATTTGTTTATGCTAAAAATGAGTTATTGATGTGTATAAAAAAAGTGTTTTGATATTTTAAATAATTACTTGAACATGTTTTTAAAAATAAATTATTAATCTTTTTAAATACTTATTATATATATAGAGTTTTGTAACGATTTAAATTTATTTATAAATCTTATCGAGATTAAAAACGGGGTTTATTCAGTAGATGGGATTTTTAGGAGAAATTCTCGAAAATGGAATTTGGGAAGAAGTAAGAAAATTTCCGAAATAGTTAAATAAAAGTGAATTTCAAAAAAAAAATGAACTAGAATTCATAAAAGAAGTTAGAAATGGATATTTAGAATTTTACACAAATGTTTAACTTGGAAAATATTAAAGGAAATTAATTAAGGAAACCAAAACTTATAGAATTTGTTCTAAACGAGTTAAGGAATTTGCAAATAAATTTGTAGATGAATTTGAGAAAATTGGATATAAATGGAATACTTCCAAAGTGTTGAACATTAAAATGGAGTTGGAAAAATATTCTATGTATTGGAAAGGTTTGAGAATATTTCGTTGAAAATATAAGGATTTGAAAATGTTTCAAATGGTGGAAAATTTGGAAGGAAGTGGTATATCTGATATTATAAAGATATTTACAAATAAATTTTTGGAAGAAAATTATAATATGGGCCTAGTGACTGCTTCGGGATGTTATTGGGCAGTAAATAACAGACTATCAATATTGGCCAATTTCGTTAATCGTTTCGAAGAGGCCTAGATCAGATTTAGTTATCCGAAAACCACTTCGATCCGATTTGAATGTTACGAATGGATATCGTGAAGATAATGAAGATGGTGATTTGGTTTGTCCATACCCAAGACAACTTGTATGGACGAATGCTATCAGAACATCGTCATTAGAGGACGATGAGCATTCTAAGTAGAATAGTTCTTGAAAGGTAATGTTAGCCGCAAGCTCATCAACCGAGAATGACTAAAACATGAGTGATGCAGCAAGGCTAAGTGGGTCACACCCAATTAGGGTATGTTATCACTTTTCTAGATACCCTCGGAAACATATATAAATTGTGGATATGGTTGTGCATGAAAAAGGGAGCGCTCGATTTTTAAGGGTGGGAACACCCGAGTTGATAACATATTCGGTTCTATCCAGGTTAGGAATAGGCCAGTTTTATGTAGCAGGGGATCCCGACGTGGTCCTCCGTATATTTTTCTAGAGGCGTAATGTGATGGGAGGTACCTCATTAGCCCAGTCATTATATGGGATCCATTCTCCAATACGAGCCTTTATGGTTTTGTTTATAGGGCCTAGTCTTTTGGAATTTAATTAATGTAACAATTTCGGCTATTTGAATAAGTTGTACTTAGACACTGTAATAATATCACTGGATTTTCTATAAAACGTTTGGTTATCGTAAGGAAAAAACCCGTCGTGCTTATGTGTGATGCAGTCTTACGATGTATCTTTGTTTTTCAAAGGATTTTGATAATTTTAATAACTCAAATTGAGTGTGTTTTCTCACGTTGGTTTTCCAGACTGACTCAGATGTTATTTTATTATAATGCTCAGGTCAGACCGAGTGTTTCAGATTTCGGATAGGATGCTACGGAACTCAGGAGACAAGCTGGATGATAGAAACATATTTCCGTACTTGACTTATATTTCCGCTGTATGAGGACATGTTATTATAACTGTCCAGATTGATGTATTGATTGTTGTACTCTGATAATTGTAAGTATAAACAGTTACAGATTCTTTTGTATAAAAATCAGTTATTATATACGAGTGTTATGGCATGTGCTTCGCATGTAATGATGGTATGCACTTCGTGCGTGAATTGTTTTTTAACAGATTGTATATGTTTAACTCATTTGGAAAAATATGATTTGCACAAATATTTAATCATTTTTTGCGTTGAAATGATATGCACTTATTTTTAATTGTTCTTTCTAAATTACAACATCTAATTTTTTATTAGTTTGAATTTTCATTTTTATTGCTAATTGATAAAGAATAAATTTAATTTTTTATTGGTTTGAACTTTTATTTCTATTACTAATTAAAAAAGAACGACTTTGAAAAGAAAGTTAATTTGTTAGATCCTATTTTTAAAAGATACTGAAATTTTAATAATATTTGTGAATGAGCGTTTGAATTGGTAAAGGAAACTTATCTGCTATATACTATTTTTACGTGATATTAATATTTATAAAATGGAATTTTTGGTAGTTCACGTTGATACAAAAAATGTGGCACCAAAGTTATCACAACTATTGAAAGTTACTAGTGTGATTAGCTATTACTTAGGATCGTGTAATACGGAATATAATTAAATCTAAATGTGGAAACAGATCATAATAGCAAAGTAAATGAAAATAAGTAAAATAAAACAAGCATGCCAGGAATTTTTATACTGGTTCGAACTTCCCATTCTACGTTTAGTCCCAGACTCCTTCTGGAGTTTCAACTACAACAACCCTCATTTAACCCGGAGGAACAGGTTTACACTGCCTGAGCAAACGAACAGGACTTCATCCGCCTAAGCAACTGAATGGGACTTCAATACAAATAACAAATGTATCTGACTGTAGTGTGTTTTTAAATAACACTGAAAATTCAATTAAGTACAATCTTCCTATAATCTTCTCCTTTATGATATATATATAGTGATGTGGTTTGAGAATTGTGGAAAATAAAGTGATCAATGATTAAGCAATTTGAGTGCAATTTGAAAGTTTGGGAATAGATGAGCGTTCAAGAATGCTAAAAGTAAATTCGGTTTCAGTTGATTGTCTGTTGAATTCTATAATCTATTTATAGTGTATAAAGAGTTGCAACTATAGATGAAAAGTTATATTGAAAAAAACAGGTGCAACCATTGATTTTGAAGATGTTTCTCTTTGGCGAAGAGAAGTGACTTTTCAACAAAATAGGAGTTAGAAATATTCAGACGTCTGAATAAAAAAATTCAGACTTATGAATTGGATTAATATGCAAACAACAAGGAAATAGGCTATTTTTGGCCTTATTAAGACGTCTGAAAATTTTCATTCAGACATCTGAATATTGTGAAACAATATTCAGGTTTCAGCATTTAGACATCTGAATGAAGTATTTCAGACATATGAATTTAGCCTGTAACAAAAAGTATCATAGCTCATTGGGTTAGAGCACTTGCCTTCTAAACTAGAGACCCGGGTTTGAGTCCCGCTCCATGCAATTTTGAAAACTTGATTTTTCATTTAAAATATGAATGTATATATGTGTATACCATTTGGAGAAGATTCTAACATTTGTAAACTCTAGACACGACACTATACGACTAATAAAACTTTGTTTGTCACCTTTGTCTTGTCTCTATCGTGTATATCTCTTCTTGTATTTCCGTATACATACTTCCATTCTTTTTTGTATTGTGAATCTTCATTTTGAACGTATTTTTTAATCTCTTTTTGATGCTCATGTACCTGCAAATTAGCTTAAAGATTCTTTGATATAATTGTATAGTTGTTGTCATTAAAATCTAACAATTGAGGTTCTAACATTCTCCCCCCTTTTGATGATGACAACTATGCAATTTTAAAAAATATATTCATTATATATAAAAATATTAATATGTTTAAAGCTCCCCATTAGTATAACTTTCCCTCTATCAATATGCATTTGAATTTCTCCCCCTTTGTCATTATCAAAAGAATAAGGGAACATAATAAATTTTATGAAATATCTTGTAAATAGTGGGATAAACTCAATATTAATTGTGGAGGAAAAACAAAATAGATTTTACCATATATGCTGAAGTCCATATTTCATTATAAGCATGTAATTCTATAAAACGTATGGAACATCCTTTTAAAATTCCAAAATCTATCCTTTTCCTTTTGTTTCTCTGAGTACCTGCAATAAATAATGATCATTTTCGGTACCCACATACTATGTTAGGGTCCGAGGGGTTAGGTCTTGGGAAACCATACCCATTTGGGTGTGGTTGAACCATTATAAATATAATTTTCATTATTAACTACCATATCAAAATAATCATTAATGTTTTTTTCTCTATTTTTCCAATTAACAGGAACCCAAATACTTAGATAATTCTTATTCATATTTCAGTCAATGATTTTGTACTTCTAGAGAAACTATAAACATTATTGGTCATAGCGGTATTTGAATTTCTATAAAAATTGGATTTAGACTTTACTCGAAATTTAGTTCTAGCACTAACATTTTTACTATCATGAAAGCATATCTAGTGCTATTTCTACGATCAATTTTATTATATCCTAAACCACTTTTATCATGTAAAGGTCTAGAACTAGATAATATCATGTTCAAATCGTTTTGTCCTTTATTAAATTTTGTGAATTCAGTGTTAAGTTTATCAAATTTAACTTTAAAGTCACAATTATTATTTTCAAAAGAAATATTACTATTATTTAAAATATCAATTTTCTAATTTAATTCAGAATTCTCGTTTTTTATCGTACAGTTCTCATTTTTGAGAAGGAAAATTTGAGATTCTGAATTATCTAAAGAGAATTGCAATAAATCATTCTGTCTTTTTAATCAAAAATTTCTTTTGAAAATTTTTCTTTCTCTTTTTGAAATCTGGTTGTTTTGTTCATCATGAAAATCTTTAAGAGCCTCAAAATTATTCTTTAAAACACCAAGTTGATTTTCTAAATCTAACTTCTCATTTTTCAATTTCTCATTTTCAAATTCAACAGATTTCATCTTTTCTAAAACAATAAAATTAAGCTTTGAAATCTTATTGCTTATATTAAATAATTCGTTATTATCTTTTCCTGAAATTTGTAAATCAGAAAGTACCTTTTTGTAGTCCTCACTGGTGACTTTGACAGGGATTTTGCCTGTTGAATTTCGACTGTATCGTTTTTCATTCATTATTCTATGATGTTGTGACGACCGATAGAATTCCAGGCTCTGATACCAAACGAAAGTTACTAGTGTGTCTAGCTTTTACTTAGGATCGTGTAATACGGAATATAATTAAATCTAAATGCGGAAACAAATGATAATAGCAAAGTAAATGAAAATAAGAAAAATAAAACAAGCACACCAGGAATTTTTATACTGGTACAAACTTCCTATTCTACATCCAGTCACAGACTCCTTTTGGAATTTCAACTACAAAAACCCTCACTTAACCCGGAGGAATAGGTTTACACTGCTTGAGCAAACGAACAGGACGTCACCCGCCTAAGCAACTGAATAGGACTTCAATACAAATAACAAATGTATCTGACTGTAGTGTGTTCTTAAATAACACTGATAAGTCAATTAAGTACAATCTTCCTATAATCTTCTCCTTTATGATATATAGTGATGGGGTTTGAGAACTGTGGAAGATAAAGTGATCAATGATTAAGCAATTTGAGTGCAATTTGAAAGTTTGAGAATAGATGAGAATTCAAGAATGCCAAAAGTAAATTCGGTTTCAGTTGATTGTTTGTTGAATTCTATAATCTATTTATAGTGTATAAAGAGTTGCAACTATAGATGCAAAGTTATATTGAAAAGAACAGGTGCAACCATTGATTTTGAAGATGTTTCTCTTCGGCGAAGAGAAGTGACTTTTCAAGAAAAAAGCAGTTAGAAATATTCAGACGTTTGAATAAAAAAATTCAGACTTCTGAATTGGATTAGTACGCAAACAACAAGGAAATAGGCTATTTTTGGCCTTATTCAGACGTCTGAAAATTTTCATTCAAACGTCTGAATATTGTGAAACAATATTCAGGTTTCAGCATTCAGACGTCTGAATGAAGTATTTTAGACGTATGATTTTAGCCTGTAACAAAAGGTGTCATAGCTCATTTGGTTAGAGCACTTGCCTTCTAAACTAGAGACCTAGGTTTGAGTCCCGCTCCATGCAATTTTTGAAAAATTGATTTTTCATTTAAAATATGAATGTATATATGTGTATACCATTTGGAGAAGATTTTAACATTTGTAAACTCTAGACACGACGCTATATGTCTAATAAAACTTTGTTTGTCACCTTCGTGTTGTCTCTATCGTGTATATCTCTTCTTGTATCTCCATATACATACTTTCATTCTTTTTTGTACTGTGAATCTTCATTTTGAACGTATTTGTTTATCTCTTTTTGATGCTCATGTACCTGCAAATTATCTTAAAGATTCTTTGATATAATTGTATAGTTGTTGTCATTAAAATCCAACAATTGAGGTTCTAACAACTATTAATAAAGATTATATTTTGTTCCGCTGCGATTGTGAGATTCTATGTGGTTCTTCTATTTTCATCTATCTCGTTTTCTTCTTTACCCTAGTTATTCACTCTTTTGTACAATTTTGATTGAACAAGAGTGAATTATTATCAACTCAAAGAGTACGGAACAACGGATCGCTACAATGTACCAGTATAATCGAATCTATTGTAGAAGACACATTCAAGAGAGTAAAATAATAATTGCAAAAAGGTACATGTCGTTGTAACAAATGTGTCTACCATAATGAGAAATATATCAAATCGCTATTTTTTTGAAATGGTACTTTATATACAACATGCCACTGGGACAACACATCACATATCAATAAACGTTCGAATCACGCTTCGCAAGTTTCGAACTTGTGATCACTCGTACCAAAGCCGAATCACTTAACCACTGGGGCAATGGTGCTTGTCCAAATCGCTATTTTCGAATAATTGAAAGTGTAAATTAATTTGCACTTTTCAACAATCAAGATAAATTTCGGTTTTAGAAAAGTTTTTAATCTTTTTGTAAAATCAAATAATGAAAAATTAATAAAGTTATCCAATAAAAATGTATTTAAATAGTAATTTTACATACCAATAGATAACCAAAATTGACTTTTTTATTTATGGAAAACTTATTGAAAAGGACAAATTAATTTGTATTTTCTATTAGAAAAATGTAGGTAGCTTCCGTTTTATAATATTTTTTAAAGTATGTACCCAATTTACACATTCATTGGTACTAGGAATTTTATTATGGTAGATTATACTTATACATCATAAATTACTATACGTACACCGAAAAAACTTCTAAAATCATGTACACTTTTTACTTAGCATACACCATACATATTACAAAATTATCCTCACTTGGAATAAAAACAAGGCATGTTTATCTCACTTTACTCACTCCCTCTCATGCTTAATCAAACTAAGGAACCTTAATTCCAAAATTCTCTATATTCACTTTTGAAAATTTCAAATTCATATACTTTAAATGGAATTTAAAACGTTTAGTTATTTATATGTAGCAATTTGAATTTAATTTTAGCTATTAAAATTTTAAATTTTAGTGTTAAATTCTACCTTGATTTGATTTGAATAAAAGATTAAAGATTTTGGTACTCTACATCATATTAATCTTAGTAGTTAATTTTAAAATTTATTTTTTACATTTAATTGAAGTGAAAAATATTAAAATTTACCATGCATAAATACAGCTTGAAACAATATAAATATACTTTAATATCCAAATAAATTTAAATTTAATTCAATCATGATGTATAGTAATTTTAATTACATTATGAAGTAAATTATATTGATTACACACAATGCGGACAAAGAGGAATTGCATACCATTTTCATTCTTTATTTTTGATTCTATTTTTCTAATAAAAGCATTTTAGTCTTAAGCTTTATTTAAAATTTATGGTGTAAGTACAGTAAGTTATGGTGTATGAATAGAATTTTCCTTTTCTTATAACATCATTAATAATAGAGGTCTAATGCTTAAAATCCCTTAACATAATAGGTGGGACCGTTTTACTTATTTTAATATTTTTTCTTCACCTTTCCACTTTTCATATTATTACAGTGAAATTTTTCATAATTTGTAGTTTAAAATGAAACTTTAATTTTTTGCTTAAACTAATCGACTATGGTGACTAAATCACAATCTACAAATGATTTTATTTCATGAACATTATTGATTAACTTTTAAATTATTGTCGTAAAACAGATAAAAGTGAATTTGTTGGATTAAATAGTTTGTGATGGGATAAGATCCTCTGCTCGAATGATATAGTAGAGCAAAGGTTCACCCACCTGTTTAAGTCCAATACTTTTTGATTAAAAATACTGGCGTATTTTTATTAATAAACATTAGACCCTGCACAAGTGGGTGACTCGCTGTTGTGGTATATCAATAATGCTAAGTATCCTGTTCCTTTGTGATGTGGTTGGTTTTCTATTGGGAATTGTTAAATATCTTAAGTTTTAGGTTTAAACCTTAAAATCTTTGACCAACCAAAAACTTTATCATATTAGCATTAATAAATCTCAGTGTATCACAATCTTGTCTTCTTAATAGATGTTTGTTGGTAATCACCAACTTACATTGTCACTAGTGATATGATTTTCATATACCAAACTATGATGCAGCAAAGTAGTTAAATTTATTGATGGAATTCTTAATTCTAATGAATTTGACAATGATGACAATAGCTAATGACTAAAGAATGCTTCAAGGCACGTATAATGACACTCTCCTTAAGATGTTATTATTGGATTAAGTGTGTCACGCAGTAAGGTAAAGAGGCAAATTTCAAAAAGTAATCCATTATTATTCGTTAAGCACCAGACCCTTTATGATTATTATGAATAAGGTCGGCGACATTAAATTATATTTAACATTTTATTGGATGATTTTGACTTGAATTTTAAGTCATATTATATTGTAAATCATATTAATAATATTAATTTGTTTTACAATGTTATTATTAATAGAATAATTTGTTATCAATTTAAATAACATTTATTCAAGTGTAAATTTGAGAGTAAATAATTTTAATATATATATATATGTATATATATTAAGTATTAAATGTTAAATATCTAGATGAAATAAATAATATCACAATATTTCAATTTCAAGTTAATTTGTCAATTCACAAATACTAAATTAATAATCTAATATATTTTATGTCATATTTATGCTGTCATATATAATTATATAATATAACGACCCAACTTTTTGGACGGTGTAAATCGATAATAAACCACACATGTCAACTCAAACCATTCAAAAGGGAAGATTGTTAATGAGGTGAATAAGAAAATAAGAGAAAAGAAGAAAAAACAAAACATAGAATCTCACAGCGGAATGAAAAATATAATAATCAAATAAACAGTTCATGAAGCTGTTTTAAAAATAACATTTGATTTCACTTTTACAATACCAATCAGAGTTATACATACAACAGGAATAAATAAATAATGCAGTGGAACAATATGATGCAATGGAATAATACTAGTAATATAATACCAAACTCCGTCTTCATCATCTAGAAATAAAATCTTCAATGCACTAAAAAGCTCAGACTGACCCGAGTGTAATGAAAAGACAGAACACACGGGTCAGAACTAAAAGATCTTATGTAAGTTAAATCAAAATAAGTAAATATGTGTGTAACGACTTTAGAGATGTTTACGGGATATTACTTCTCTTATCTAGTGCCTAACGTGCGTGCAATAACTTAAGAGATGTTTGGGATTCCATCTCCTAAGGATCCGTTAAACTATCTACATATATAAGACAATACGCTATTATAATATGTCTACAGTAAAGTAAAGTACTAAAATAGCATTAAGGTGTTACCCATATCCCTCTTAACACAATTTATATAAACACCATAGTTTATAAAAATACTGTAAGATCCACCAAATCGGTGGTTTACTTAGGGAGCACTCCATAGGTACGATACAAACCAAAGTCGTAGTGGGCTCGATTAGGATAAATATGACAAGGCATGCGAGGCAATTCCCAGTGTAGGAAACTATCGTTTTGCGGATCCGGACTGGTAGTAACGCATAGCAGCTACTACCGCCCACCTCGAGACACACTCGCATAATCAAAATTGAGGGGTGGCCACCAAATCAATCACAAAGTAATAAATATGGTATCGAGGAAATGTGCCTGATAGAGGGAGCAACTCCACTTGGCCCGCCATGGCTCCTATTTTAGTCATTTTAATTATGACCCGAAAGTCAAAGCTATCCATCATCGTTCTCTTACTTCATTCCAGTAGCGTTCATCAAACCATCCTACTTCATTCTGAATTCTTCACCACATACAGTTGTTTAAGTGGTTTCGGTATTGGCAGAGAGTATGACAATATCCGATCTTGGTCTCTTGAATAACCAAACGCTTATTTCGCACCAGTTGGTTCTTTTACATTTCCAAAACCAATTCATATTTTATATCAAAATATCATATTCAATTCAAAATATCCCTCATTTAAAAACCATCATATTTACTCAAAATAATTCATTTCACTACAAAACATCATTTCAAATTCCAACGCAGGCTATAACATCATTTAACCATTTTCGCTCTTTAAATCAAGGATTTAAATATAACCAATTCAACCTTGCACAGTTTGAATTTTTGAAAATAGTTTGGTTAGTTATAAATAGTTTAAATAGTTTAAATTAGTTTAAGATAGTTTAAAATAGTTTAAAGTAGTTTAAAATAGTTAAAGTAGTTTAAAATAGTGTAAGTAGTTTAAATATTTTAAGGATTTTAAAACAGTTAAAAATAGTTTAATATAAAATGGTTTGATTATTGGAAATGGTTTATTTAGAAAAATAGTTTTGAAAATCTAAATAATTTGAATTTTAAAACAATAGATTTTAAACAGTTTATATTAAAATAACTTATTTTGAAACTAGTATCGAATCAAACTGTTTCATCCATCGCAACAAATCTGGGCCATATCTAGATTTCAAATCAACAAAACTCAATTTTTAATCTTTCAATTCAAATGACCGAATTTCTATTTAGTTCCACATCAATGTGATTTCAATTTCAATTCGAAATAGCTTCAACTTTCGAAGCATTCATTTTAACCTCAATTTCGATTCAACAATTCAAATCAAAGATTTAAATTCAATTCCATTCTTATTTTAAACCATTTCAATTCATATCAATTTCAATCCCAATTTCAATTTACTTATTTAAACCACTTAAATCAAATTTAGCTTCATAGTTAAATTTTAAGATCCAAATCTTCAAAATAATTCAAATTTCCAAATTAAAGTCATATATCGATTTTAACTTTACATTCCTAATTTAATTCTTAAACAATTTTTTCTAACCATTTCAATTTTGACTTTCAAAGCTTGAACTAGAAAATAATTAAATTCATGTAAATATATAATTTATTTCCTTTCAAACAATAACATTTAACCAAAAATCCAAATTCAAGATTTTAAACCATTTAATTTAACCAATCCGGTGTTCATATATGATTTTCTGTCCTATCCTATGATCAAGTGATACAGATATATATCATTTCAAGCCATAATAAATTTAAATTTTCGGATATATATCATTTCAACCTGTATCCCGAATCACAATTTTTTTCAAATCCATAAAATCGCTCGAGTTTTTCATTTCAACCCATAATGATTTTTCCCTAATCAATAAGAACGTTCGGGCATGTATCATTTCAACCCATAGTGATTTTCCTAACAATAACCAAGGGAACTTGTAGTGTGATAACAACATATAAAATAAACATAACATTAAATCATCCAAAATGTCAACAATTAAGCAACCATCGCAATCATCATTTAAATCATCTAATAAATCACAACAATTAACTGATTATCATTATCAGGTGTTTAACTAACAATTTAAATTCAGTATTAATTTAAATGGAAATTTAATTCAATATAAACTCAAATTAGATTTAAATGACAATTTAAAATACCAAACAATAATCAATAAATTTCTAATCACATCATAAATTTAATCTAACTAATATAAGATGATTTAGTATTTGTGAGTGGGTTAAATCACTCACCTCTGATTTATCATCGATTTAAAATCCAAATAAATCCCAAAATTTGAACAGTCTCAGAATTCAACCAAACTAGACGATCAAATAAACGATCCTATCACAAATAATCAACACAATGATCATTTCACAGCAACACTCAGCATGTCACATTACCAAATTGGGAATATATCGCTGATAACCTTCAACTACATAACCTCTGAGCTCGTACGTCTCAGAGAAGGGTGTTAAGCTAAAAGAATAAATTCTCCGCCACCAACAGAAATATATTTGAAAGAAATCTGCTTTATATCTCAATTTGTAATGTCAGACATACAATCCATACAAGTCTGTTCCGGGCTCGAACAAAACCGAAGGCACTTCTCACGAAGCCCTTGCAAATCCGGGTATTCACAATCCCGATCGAATTTCCCATCACTTAAGGAATCTCTATACCAGGAGCTACCCAGTGCAGAGACAATCGATAGGTCAACCTATCGCTTTCGCAAATACTCGGTCTTCAACACCGATCTTCAATGCGATTCATAACGACGTATCACATATTCAGAATGGGTTATACGACCCCATGGTCCTTTCCCGGTTAACCCGAATAGTGAGCGCTTATTCAAAAATAAGTGTGGCATTCAAATTCAAACAAATCACATCAATTACCCATTCAAAGGTAAATATTGATAGTCGGTTATTGAACTATCAATGAATATGCACACATCACCAGATTCCAAATAATTTTCCAAATTATTTATTTTCCAAAATATCTTTACAAGATATATAATATCACACTTCAAAAATAAATCAATATTTATTTTTAAACAGCTTCCCTTTTTATTCATAATTTTAGTGAATTTTCATTCTAAAATATTCATGAATATATGACTTCAATTATTCATTTCAATTTATCTTCAAAAAGATAAATTCTCTAATATTCACTTTATATTGGAAAACATTTCCATACTTATTTAATAAGTAATTCATGAACTTATTTATTTTCAACACTTGGAAAATATTCAATATACTTCAATCGAGATTAAGTATATATTTCATTCTTTAAGGAAATCATTCTCTTAAACATATATATTTGGGCCAAAACGAATGTTACGTAAAACATCGTTACGACAACCAAAATCACTAGTATAGGGATTTGAAATTAAAATAGATATATAAATCCCAATACTATAAAAACATTTCCTTTCGGAAATCATTTACTATAACAACAATGTTATAGTCCATCATTTCCTTCTATTTCTCGAAAACGTCTATTTCAACAATGAATGTTGAAATCTATGGTTTCGAATCTCAACATATTTTAAAACATCGTTAGATCGTTTTAATTCAATTTAAACATCTCATTCAAAACATTTTCTTTAACATATTATTCACTATTCAAAAACGTGAATATACTACGTTAACAAATTTCATCCTTTTATTCATTTTATTTCAAAGGATTATTCACAGTAAAAAAAAAACGTGAATATAACTTCATAAATAAGTTATAAAAATTTACTTATCAAAATAAGTTGTTTGCGAATTTTTTAAAACAACGTTTATAAATTCTATTTCTATTTGTTTTATAACTTCTTCCTTCATAAATTCCTTTATTAATCTATTCGATTTATAACTCAATTATAAACCAAAGATTCATATTATAAGTTAAATACTTATAATTTATTTATTTGAAAAATCGTTCCTTTGAGCTTCATAATTATAAATCCTATAACTTATAAGATTCAATGATTTATCCAAAACCATTCTTTTAATAACTTTATAAATTTTATAAACCTACTGTTTATAAAATTCCATTTATAACTTCACCGTTTATAATTCTATAAATTTCATTCATTTATGGAATTCATTTTCACTTCATTCAAACACTTATAAAAACTCGTTTTATAATGTCAATATTTCAATTTATAAATATCCATTTATAAATATCTAAATATAAATCAATTTATATTATTCTTTTAAAACATCTTTAATTTCCTTTATAATTTCATCATTTTGATTTATAAAATAATTAAATTTTATAAATCCTATATTTTAAACTTTTATAATAAATTCAAGAATCCCGATTTTACTATTTTATAAAATCATCAGCATCATATTTTCAAAATCAACTTTTAACTATATTTCTCAAAAATCATAATTTTTATAACTTTTAAAAATTATATCGTTTATTTATTTAAAATGGATCAATTCCAAAAATATTTTATAAACGTTTTCTTTCAAAAATCACTTTAAAAATCATTTTAAAATTCCAAATTTGGTCCAATGATGCTACATACCAAATAGTCAATCACGACAACAACGACATCATATATCGTATATGATAATCAACGAATATCAAAATATCCATAATCAAATAAATACTGTTGAGGAATCCAGTTGGATCCCTCCAACCTGTTTTCCTGCATCCACAAACATTAGCACAATTCCGTTCCAGTACGGAATTATCGCGGTATATGGGATTTAAAATATTATCCGCTTAATAGACGGCGTAATAGGGTCTCATCCGCTAAAAAATGCGGGGAATCAATAACTCCAATATATACATATGCCAATATATATATATTGCTATCATATATAATACCAATTTCATTGTTTATGAAATATTCGCGGTATATGTTTTTAATAAATAACATCCGCTTACTAACGGTGTATAATGTCTATTTTAACAATCAATAGATAACAATCATCATTCAAACATGCATTCAAATATTTTAAATCTAACTATTTAAAATAAAATCGAAACTGATTCGATTGAGTGAGAAGTTCTCACCTTGATTTTAATTTCGTTTTAGCGATTTTATTTCGAATAAAATTAAACGGACGTTTAATTTTACCCAAAATTCTCACTAACTCCAAACGACTCCAATCCAATTTCATCGCGTAGTGCTCGTCCATACGATTCCAATGCAACTGGTTTCGCGCGTTTTCGACCTCGTATGAAAAAGATATGCATTTTTGAAGTTACACGAGTTTTTATATAAATAATTTACAACTTAAATTAAAATTTATAAACCTACTACCCCTCATCACCCTTGGATCCTTCATCATGCCATCATAGTCGCACGTTACCATCTCCTACATCACGCAACTCCCTCCAGAAGCAAGGCCGAGCAATCAAACCCATTCACGTATATTAGGGTTAAGGAAATCGAACACCACGATGCCGCTTGCTTCGATCAGACACCTCCACAAGATGCGCCGCTCCATGCTCCACCCACGGCCCATGACCGGTCACGTACGGCCCCCCCATCTGCACGCAGTTCGAGGCCGAACGCATGGCCTTTGAACGAGATTTGCCGCCAATCCGTGCAACGAAACTCGATCACAACCGTTCAGATTGAAGATCACACTTAGCTCTACGCTTTTGTAGTTGGAAGTTTTTGAAATTATTGAGTGGATTAGAAGAAAAGAGAAGGGGAAGAGTGGAGCATTTCGGCCATTGGTGTTAGAGATGGCGACTGTTAGAATTTAGGGCTTAGTTATTTTTATTTTTAGAAATTTAGGTCTATTTATAGAGAATTATTCAAACACTATTCAATCCGGAAATTCCGAACTCCGATTCACGCGCCGTAACCAGCGTTTCTAGAGTTTACCCCGCGTTCCGGACACAATGGAACAGGTTTCGAAAGCTAATTCGGACATCTGTGCGAGTTATGGCAATAAACGTTCAATTTAAATTAAACCGATTTAAACGATTTTCTAGGCGTTTTAATTTGTACCGGACAAACGGTAAATCCAATTGACACGAAATTTGAAACCTTACAATAATATCACATTACGGATCCGATGAAACTGGTTTCGTCGAAATCCGAGACTTTTTGAAAAATGGCTATTTTAACTCGCCAAATTAAAATTAAAAACAATTCGATGCGTTTCGAGCTGCCACGATAAAACAATAGCTCCGATTGACACGAAAATTTAAATCCGATAATAACTAACTATTACGGATCCAATGGAACTAGTTTCGTTCAATTCTGAGACTGTTCAAAAATTGACTATTTTCACTAGTCGATTTTAATATTAAAATATTCAATTTTCACAAATTAACTTTTAATTCGATTTTAAAAGTTCTAAAATGTCATTCTAACTTCAATATGATAAAATAAAATTTTACAAATCATTTTCAATCATATTTAACTCAGTTTTCAATTATTTCCATAATTTAACATATTAAACTATTGATTTAAATTATCCAATTAAATCCAATAATTCGAAATAAAATTTATTCGACTAATAAATTTCACTTATTAATATTTAAAATTAATTAAATATTAAAATTTTAATTAATAAAAATTCTGGGTCGTTACAATCTTCCCCCCTTAAAAGAATTTCGTCCTCGAAATTATCAAGTAAATTTATTAACTTTCCCAAAATTCATAGTTAAATTTCTTACAAAACTTTACTAAGTTTTCAAATCATACTTAGTTATCTTTTCAAAAACAACTACTATTGTTTAACTTTCAATTCCAAATAAAAGTTAAAGTTTTCAAAAAATTTCCAATTTTTCTCAAATTTTTTCTAACGCCTTAAATTTTCGGAAAAATTTGCCATAGTCTCCTTTGCGCGGCTCGATCCGAAAAAAAAATGACAGTATATATATCACAAATATACATCTCATCAAGTAATGAGGCATCCCGAAGGGAAAAAAAGTGTAAAAGTACGATATTTAATCCGAGATATGTACCTTATATTTTATTAGCGAGCATATACGGCTAATATAGCGTGAAAGCGAGCTCCAAATGCGAAGCAAACGCGATCCGCACCTACTAAACACTCAACAAACAACATGAGAACATGCATATAGACAATAGTATCAATATACAACATATAGCAACATAATAACTATATATGTCAACAAAGCAAATGAAACAAAAGCAATATATTCAACCATCAACCAACTAACATTCAACAAATTCCATAACCAATAAATATTCATTCATATTCTCATTAATATTAAATGAAATGGTTTTCAATTTAAATCACATTTGATTCATTAACAGTGGACGTTTACTAACATTCATTTTCAATTAGTTTATATTCACTAATTCATATTCAAGTTGGTTCACTTCCAAATCAAATTCAATTCTATTTAAGATTCACTTAACTTCCAATTGGATTTCAATTACTTTAGCTTTCAATTCCATTAACTCAATTTCATTAACACTTAATGAATTATATACAATCAATCTACTAACAACCATATAACAACTAATGTATATCAATTACAACCAAATTACTTTGCTTTCAATTGGTTTAAATTAAATTGATTTTCATTCAATTATTCAACTTTCCAATAACATTAGATTTTAATGAATTTCACTTACATTCATTATTTCATATCAATTATTCACATTTAATTGATTATTATTCAATCCATTCATTCAATTCAATTTCTAAAGTTGAATTTCATTTTTATAACTTAAGTTCACATTTATCACTTCACTTTATTAATTTACTTTGATACCAATATAAATTTCATTCAATATCTCTTAAGTTATATTCATATAGTTTCACTTATCATATATATAAGTTTATTTCACAATTGTAAATCACTTTAATTATAATTCAATTCTTATAATTCTTTTGCTTGTACAATTATTCTTTTATTTAGATTATTCAAACAACTAAACAATCAACTTATTTTCACTTTAATAATTCTGAAAAATTATTCTTTTATATATAAAATATATAATCAAGGTAAAATTATTTCATTTACCCAATTTAAAATCAATACTGTGTCGAATTGTTCTATTCAAGTGTTTAGAAACCCCTTCGGCATAGTTGTCGAGACCACGCTGACGAAGGTTCATATGCCACTCAATAAACCAATCATCACAATATAAAACAATTTTATATATTCACTAACAAATACGCTCTCATAGCTATTATTACACTCAAACTCATTCTAGAGTACTACTGACTCTATCTCTAATGAGTAATACCCAACAGAACCATGGTTGTCGCTTAACCATATGCTCTGATACCAAATGTAACGTCCCGGAGATTTTCGACTTTCGAAAATTCAACATCGATACTCACTTTATCGACTGCCGAGAAATCGAAGGCCGGAAACCCGAAATGTTATGGTTTAAGAAAAGAAAAGAGGTAGAAGAAGAGAGAAAAAGATAGAAAATAGAGAGGAAGAAATATAGAGGGAAAAGAAAACAACAGAACAATAACTGAACAACATCAGAATCTCACAATTCGCAGCGGAACAACATATAATAATAAATGAATAATCTTTAAACAAAGAACTATATCAGTTATTACATTACATGACATTTCATTACATCATATCATCGGAGTGTATAACAACAACAACAAACAGTGCAGCGGAAAAGAAATACTATACATAATAATACGCCATGTCATCCATCTTGCCTCCAGCAACTCCAGAATATCCAGAATATCCTGATAAACCTAACTCTTGACTGCCCGTGTGGAAATTGGTGGGCACCCAGAGTTTAGGAAGGAAAACAATAAACTCCGAGTCAGTCATGTGACTGGTGTGAGAACTCAAAACAGTTTATTTATCTTTAAAATCAAAATAGAGGAATATTTTTAAAGTCAATTCGCAATGCTTTTAAAAATGAGACTACCATAAGACCTCCCGCCACACACACAATGCAAACGCAGACTTGGAGGAGATTTCTTCTTATGTTAGTCAAAGATGCTTGATACGCATTTAAAAAGAACATTTCATATTATTATTAGTGCATAGTGTAGGAAAAATTCGTTTCGAAAGTAGAATATAAATCTTAGCCAGCATAGGTACCATTATAGTATGCTTACTATAGCTACCATATTAAATGGCAAGTTCTACAACTAAAACCGTACAAGATCGTATTGTTTCTTTGGATTTCCAACGAATGATCAGGCCAAGGAACTTCCCATTGCCACATGAGAATGCCTCTGGATGGACATCCCCGAGAACCAAACCGGATCTCTACCAACACAAGGCCGGGTTACCCCTAACTGAGTAACAACTGACCGAATATGCCATCCCCCGGTCCTTTGGGACCTTTCACCGAGCGCTCGCAATCAATTCACACAATCATAAAGTTTTTTCAACATGAGTAAGCATCTGGGCTCCATACCATGATACCACCCTTTTCCAGAAGGAAATGCACATATCCTAAAGGGCGCTACCCCTCATAACCTTGCTGCTTCTTTCCTGTTTTGACCATTCACGGGGTGTGAGGCTCGACGAAGTCACGTCCACAAAAACATACTTTATATAAAAGCCATGCTTTGGGTCAACAAATGATCATAGAAATGATCACCAAGATAGACGATCAAATAAACGATCCTATCACAAATAATCAACACAATGATCATTTCACAGCAACACTCAGCATGTCACATTACCAAATTGGGAATATATCGCTGATAACCTTCAACTACATAACCTCTGAGCTCGTACGTCTCAGAGAAGGGTGTTAAGCTAAAAGAATAAATTCTCCGCCACCAACAGAAATATATTTGAAAGAAATCTGCTTTATATCTCAATTTGTAATGTCAGACATACAATCCATACAAGTCTGTTCCGGGCTCGAACAAAACCGAAGGCACTTCTCACGAAGCCCTTGCAAATCCGGGTATTCACAATCCCGATCGAATTTCCCATCACTTAAGGAATCTCTATACCAGGAGCTACCCGGTGCAGAGACAATCGATAGGTCATCCTATCGCTTTCGCAAATACTCGGTCTTCAACACCGATCTTCAATGCGATTCATAATGACGTATCACATATTCGGAATGGGTTATACGACCCCATGGTCCTTTCCCGGTTAACCCGAATAGTGAGCGCTTATTCAAAAATAAGTGTGGCATTCAAATTCAAACAAATCACATCAATTACCCATTCAAAGGTAAATATTGATAGTCGGTTATTGAACTATCAATGAATATGAACACATCACCAGATTCCAAATAATTTTCCAAATTATTTATTTTCCAAAATATCTTTACAAGATATATAATTTCACACTTCAAAAATAAATCAATATTTATTTTTAAACAACTTCCCTTTTTATTCATAATTTCTATAGTGAATTTTCATTCTAAAATATTCATGAATATATGACTTCAATTATTCATTTCAATTTATCTTCAAAAAGATAAATTCTCTAATATTCACTTTATATTGGAAAACATTTCCATACTTATTTAATAAGTAATTCATGAACTTATTTATTTTCAACACTTGGAAAATATTCAATATACTTCAATCGAGATTAAGTATATATTTCATTCTTTAAGGAAATCATTCTCTTAAACATATTTATTTGGGCCAAAACGAATGTTACGTAAAACATCGTTACGACAACCAAAATCACTAGTATAGGGATTTGAAATTAAAATAGATATATAAATCCCAATACTATAAAAACATTTCCTTTCGGAAATCATTTACTATAACAACAATGTTATAGTCCATCATTTCCTTCTATTTCTCGAAAACGTCTATTTCAACAATGAATGTTGAAATCTATGGTTTCGAATCTCAACATATTTTAAAACATCGTTAGATCGTTTTAATTCAATTTAAACATCTCATTCAAAACATTTTCTTTAACATATTATTCACTATTCAAAAACGTGAATATACTACGTTAACAAATTTCATCCTTTTATTCATTTTATTTCAAAGGATTATTCACAGTAAAAAAAACGTGAATATAACTTCATAAATAAGTTATAAAAATTTACTTATCAAAATAAGTCGTTTGCGAATTTTTTAAAACAACGTTTATAAATTCTATTTCTATTTGTTTTATAACTTCTTCCTTCATAAATTCCTTTATTAATCTATTCGATTTATAACTCAATTATAAAACAAAGATTCATATTATAAGTTAAATACTTATAATTTATTTATTTGAAAAATCGTTCCTTTGAGCTTCATAATTATAAATCCTATAACTTATAAGATTCAATGATTTATCCAAAACCATTCTTTTAATAACTTTATAAATTTTATAAACCTACTGTTTATAAAATTCCATTTATAACTTCACCGTTTATAATTCTATAAATTTCATTCATTTATGGAATTCATTTTCACTTCATTCAAACACTTATAAAAACTCGTTTTATAATGTCAATATTTCAATTTATAAATATCCATTTATAAATATCTAAATATAAATCAATTTATATTATTCTTTTAAAACATCTTTAATTTCCTTTATAATTTCATCATTTTGATTTATAAAATAATTAAATTTTATAAATCCTATATTTTAAACTTTTATAATAAATTCAAGAATCCCGATTTTACTATTTTATAAAATCATCAGCATCATATTTTCAAAATCAACTTTTAACTATATTTCTCAAAAATCATAATTTTTATAACTTTTAAAAATTATATCGTTTATTTATTTAAAATGGATCAATTCCAAAAATATTTTATAAACGTTTTCTTTCAAAAATCACTTTAAAAATCATTTTAAAATTCCAAATTTGGTCCAATGATGCTACATACCAAATAGTCAATCACGACAACAACGACATCATATATCGTATATGATAATCAACGAATATCAAAATATCCATAATCAAATAAATACTGTTGAGGAATCCAGTTGGATCCCTCCAACCTATTTTCCTACATCCACAAACATTATCACAATACCAATTCTGTTCCAGTACGGAATTATCGCGGTATATGGGATTTAAAATATTATCCACTTAATAGACGGCGTAATAGGGTCTCATCCGCTAAAAAATGCGGGGAATCAATAACTCCAATATATACATATGCCAATATATATATATATATTGCTATCATATATAATACCAATTTCACTGTTTATGAAATATTCGCGGTATATGTTTTTAATAAATAACATCCGCTTACTAACGGCGTATAATGTCTATTTTAACAATCAATAGATAACAATCATCATTCAAACATGCATTCAAATATTTTAAATCTAACTATTTAAAATAAAATCGAAACTGATTCGATTGAGTGAGAAGTTCTCACCTTGATTTTAATTTTGTTTTAGCGATTTTATTTCGAATAAAATTAAACGGACGTTTAATTTTACCCAAAATTCTCGCTAACTCCAAACGACTCCAATCCAATTTCATCGCGTAGTGCTCGTCCATACGATTCCAACGCAACTGGTTTCGCGCGTTTTCGACCTCGTATGAAAAAGATATGCATTTTTGAAGTTACACGAGTTTTTATATAAATAATTTACAACTTAAATTAAAATTTATAAACCTACTACCCCTCATCACCCTTGGATCCTTCATCATGCCATCATAGCCGCACGTTACCATCTCCTACATCACGCAACTCCCTCCAGAAGCAAGGCCGAGCAATCAAACCCATTCACGTATATTAGGGTTAAGGAAATCGAACACCACGATGCCGCTTGCTTTGATCAGACACCTCCACAAGATGCGCCGCTCCATGCTCCACCCACGGCCCATGACCGGTCACGTACGCCCCCCCCCCATCTGCACACAGTTCGAGGCCGAACGCATGGCCTTTGAACGAGATTTGCCGCCAATCCGTGCAACGAAACTCGATCACAACCGTTCAGATTGAAGATCACACTTAGCTCTACGCTTTTGTAGTTGGAAGTTTTTGAAATTATTGAGTGGATTAGAAGAAAAGAGAAGGGGAAGAGTGGAGCATTTCGGCCATTGGTTTTAGAGATGGCGGCTGTTAGAATTTAGGGTTTAGTTATTTTTATTTTTAGAAATTTAGGTCTATTTATAGAGAATTATTCAAACACTATTCAATCCGGAAATTCCGAACTCCGATTCACGCGCCGTAACCAGCGTTTCTAGGGTTTACCCCGCGTTCCGGACACAATGGAACAGGTTTCGAAAGCTAATTCGGACATCTGTGCGAGTTATGGCAATAAACGTTCAATTTAAATTAAACCGATTTAAACGATTTTCTAGGCGTTTTAATTTGTACCGGACAAACGGTAAATCCAATTGACACGAAATTTGAAACCTTACAATAATATCACATTACGGATCCGATAAAACTGGTTTCGTCGAAATCCGAGACTTTTTGAAAAATGGCTATTTTAACTCGCCAAATTAAAATTAAAAACAATTCGATGCGTTTCGAGCTGCCACGATCAAACGATAGCTCCGATTGATACGAAAATTTAAATCCGGTAATAACTAACTATTATGGATCCAATGGAACGGGTTTCGTTCAATTCTGAGACTGTTCAAAAATTGACTATTTTCACTAGTCGATTTTAATATTAAAATATTCAATTTTCACAAATTAACTTTTAATTCGATTTTAAAAGTTCTAAAATGTCATTCTAACTTCAATATGATAAAATAAAATTTTGCAAATCATTTTCAATCATATTTAACTCAATTTTCAATTATTTCCATAATTTAACATATTAAACTATTGATTTAAATTATCCAATTAAATCCAATAATTCGAAATAAAATTTATTCGACTAATAAATTTCACTTATTAATATTTAAAATTAATTAAAAATTAAAATTTTAATTAATAAAAATTCTGGGTCGTTACAGCTTACTTTTAGCGTCGGTCAATTTCATTCTTTTAGGAAATCTTCTAATTGTAGACCAAAAACTTGATTGGCAATAATGGAATCCTTTTAAATAGAAGGCTAGAAAAGCACTTGGCTATCGAGATCTAGAAAATCATTTGGCAATAATGGGAGGAAACCATAAAATCCATTAGTAATAATAGAGGACCGAATGCCCCATCTGGTAGCAGTAAAGGAAGACTAGAAAATTATTCACTGATAATAATAGAAGACCAGAAAATCATATAGTAATAATAACTTCTGAAAAGAAGAAGACTAGAAAATTCACTTGGCAATAACGCTTTCGTTGGCAAAAAAATCCCGCTTTCTTTTTTTAAAGCGTAAGATCTCATATTTGATTGATCATCCACTAGAAGATTGATTGATTTTGCTTCGGAACGCAAATGGCTCAATTTTTATTGAGTTCTTTTATCTCCTTTCGAGCTTTGGACATCTTAATCACTTTTCTTTGTCTCTCTTTAGGCTTTGAACATCTTAGTTCATTTTCTTTGTGCCTTTCTTTGGGATTTGAATGTCTTAGTTCATTTTCATTATCACCATCTTCAGTGATGATCTCAACTTGGATCGAACCCCTTATCACTGTCTTTGGTGATGATTTAGGTCTTTTGTCTGGTGCATAGTTATCTTAAGCAGAACCAAAGACTTACCCGACCTGCTCTAGGAGATGCTTTAGTAAGGCCTTTGAGGCGGTGCTAAAGGCTGGTTCGGTGCTTTGGTTAGGTCATCTTAGACGGGACTAAATATCATTCTCCCTCTGGGAGGCGCTCTTACCAGGACACGTAGACAGAGGCCAAAGGCATGAAGATGCTTTGATCTGGAATTTTTAGAAGGGACCAAAGGCTTACTCTGACCTCCCTCTAGGAGGTGCTTTGACCAAGCCATCTTGGTGGGGACAAAGCCTTTTTGCCCCTTACTTCCATCTTAGGTAGTGATATAGGCCTTTTCTTTTATATTAAGAGAGTCTTACTCCTTAACTACGTATATACACTTATTTTTAATTGGAATTTCTTTCTTCATTATCAACTTATTCAATATCTTTGTACAAATTCCTTGAGCTTCCTCTATCTTAAGAAGTTGTTGATTAATCCTTCCAAGCTTCGGCACTTATTGGACCCATGGCTATTAGAACGATGATAATGACAATATAATCCTCCTAGATTTCTTTCATTCATTGGTCGCTTCTTTAGTGAAGGCCAATAATTAAGCTTGTCTTTGGTAAAGAGGTAGATATTCTAATAAGAGGTAGTAAGAAAGTAGTCCTTAGAAAGCCATAATCTTTTTGGGAATGTTGGCGCTTAACTGTTTTGTTGCTTGCAGCGGTCTCTTCATCTTCAATGATCAACTTTCTTTTTTGGGATTTTATGTTTCATTTTTTGTAAGATTGAACAAGTACACTTCTCCACTTTATAGTAAACCGAGCAAAATCTCTTTCTATCTTCTTTTTGAAGATAATTCCTTTAGCTTTGAATTGGATTTCCTTTCTCATTTCATGAAGATGTTATCTCTTTTATATTGTCTACCTAGGGCAAAGACCGATGTCGGCCCCATATGGAATGGCTTTAGACTACACTTTTTTGGATTATAAGAAGATACTTGTCTTCTTTTAACCTTTATGACTTGTAATACCATGAGCCTTAATACTTGCTCCTTATGAAGTCAAGGATCATTAGTGATTTGGTAGATTGGTCCAACCATTTGAGGTTTGAAAGACCCTTGCTCAGAGATTTTAACATATTTAATTGACACGACTAAGCAAAGCTTAGTTGATGTGATTAGACCGTGTTAAGAATCCTGAGTATGCTGATGTGGAAGGATTCTCTAAAGGGATATGCTTGATAGGGATAAATCCTCTCAGCCGTACGTATATAGGGCAAGGTAGTTCTACTTTTAGGTTAAAGGGAGACGGAGGTTCGAGCCCTCCTTCTAGTGCCAATTGTTAACGAATTTCTTCATTAACCCCAAAAATTGTAAGCAAAGAAGAACTTTGTTGTAAGAAGGATTTGATGTCCTTTAAAGTCCTCAAAAAGTGTTGGCAAAAGTAATACCAGGTTGAGAAACGGCATGGGTAATTTAACTTGGCTAGCTTAAGTCCATGACGATGTCATAAGCATAATCATGTCAAAGTAAATTTAATATATATAAAGCAAGCAGAAATCAAGATTATGAGTGTTTATGAAATTTGAAGCACATTATCATTAAAAATCACAAGTGCTTTGGAACTTGAAAACAAGTCATAATTCAAGTCCTCTTTATTCGTATGTTATGCAATTGTTGAATGTACAAGGTCCTATGTGCAAAAGTACAATTGGTGCTAAAATTCCCAAATCAATTAAGGATTACAAAGTTTAAAATGTAAAAGAAAAGAAAATAATGATCTACTCCTTTATTCATACCTGTAGTCCATATTTATCAGGGTTGAGGAATCTGTCAGCGCTGCCATGTGTCCATGCTACATGCTTTACCTCCGCCATTATCCATATTGATGGTGCATGACACTATACTTCAACATACACTTTCTCAATAGTGAACTTCGACACTTAGCATCCATCCCGCCTTGATAGCCTTCATAGATGACATTCAATATCAATATTTTATTAAGGATATGCGGCTTTCTTTGATGTTGATGAAGTGCGGCGTTACTCTTGCACGACATCAATAAGTGGTGATATTGATAAATTATGACATTGATAAGTGGCGATATTGGCAATGATCGACATTAATAATATACGACAATAATAAAAAGCGGCGTCGATATAAAAAACATTGATAACAAGCAGAATTGATAACAAACGACATTGATAACAAGCGGCATTGTAATAAGTGGCATTGACGATAAGCAGCATTGATGATCAGCGACATTAATAAGAGACGGCGTTGGTGATGAATGACATTGATAGAAGGCAGCATTGGTGATGAGAGACATTGATTCTTCTGGTTACATGAAATAAGTGCTTCATTGATAGAATGTAACATTAATGTAATGCGACATCAATGCTATATCATGTCATTATAACTTTGACGACCCGGAATTTTGAGCATTTGAAATTGGAATATTTAATTGACTTTAAATATTTAAAATTTACCTTTTTAACTTGAATTCAAATATCACTATTTATTTGATAATTAAATTATTGAATTAAATAATTTGAAGTTGGGTAAAATGTTGAATCTGGAATTTTAAGCCTGTTGAAATAATTTGAAAGCTTATAAAATTTATATTTATAATACTGAGGATAATAGAAGTGTTAAAATTGAATTTAACAGTGATTTGTTCAGTTTTGAAATTTTATCATTTTAAATCGATATTTAAAAATAGCCTTTCGAGGCACAGTCTCGGAATTCGATGAAACTAGTTCCATTGGGTCCGTAATATTGTATTATTATTGGATTTCAAGTTTCGTAGCATTTGAAGTTACTATTTGGTTGTACAATTTGAAAACGCCTAGAAATAATTTAACTAAATTTTATTTAAACAGTCGATTTAAAAGCTAATTTCTCCATACGATCGAATTAGAACGCGAAACCTTTTCCATTGCGTTTGGAATAGGGGTATAACATCATAAACGCCTGGCGGCACGCCTCGATAGGAGTTTGGAATTTTAGGTTGCTTTTGAATTTGAATCTGAATTTAATTTAAAATATTTATATCCTAGCCATCCTTAGTTGAATTATTTCATATCGTAACTTTTCTTGCCATTTCGAAATTACTATTGTTTGTTGATCAGAGCACGCTTCCTTTGGCTTCCCAAACACGATTCTTCATCCTTCTTTCTTTTTGATACAAGACCATTCCCTTTTTAGTAACAAAAAAATCAAGATGCTCGAACTTAAAAAAATAATGCGAATGAAAAGGGGATAAAATCGAAATCAAACTCGAAGAAAAAAAATGGCGCTTCCCTTCTTTCCCAAATCGAATATATACGAATTCGTTCGCATAAAATAAATATGAAAAAAAGAGAAGAGGGGTTTGGCGTACGCGAGGGATCGAGTGCCTACTTGCGAGCTTGGCGACGTCTTGAGGAAGGGGAGGTGGATCGCTCGATTCGAGCAGTGGTGTGCTCAAACTCATCAATTTCGGTAATGGCGACGAACGAGGTAGCTCGAGCTTGAGCACACGAAGGGGAATCTCTCGCGATGGTGAGCGGTAGCGTGAGATGGAGGAAATCATCGAGGGAAGCTCATGTCTGGTTGGCAGCGGCATGTCGCGATTTGGATCTAAGGGTCGTGTGGCTACAGTTTTCTCGAGGAGGGTTCGAAGTCGAGATAGAGTGGCTCGAGCACGCGTGGTAGGGCGAGCGACGAGAGGATCTTCGTCTCCGACGAGAGAGGAGGTAGAGTCGCCATCGTCGACCCGGCCTCTTGCTAGTAACCTTTGTTTCTTTTCTTTCTCTTCTGAGCATTTAAATTTTTGTGAAAAGTATAAGTTGTTAACTCGTTAATATTTTAATTTGTTCTAAACATAATATTATAATAATAATATAATTACAACAAGGTGGAATACGATTCTGTTTTAAATTAAATATGTGTGTATATGTATAGGAAATAATAAATATATGTATATGTAAGATTTTGAGAAAATATAGGAATCGTAAATGTTGTAGAGTTTATACAAAGATAAGATTTTTATTAAAAACCCATATAGCTTATTTTTATATGTAGTTTGGAAAAATTGAAAATAAAAACAAAATACGATTTACTAGTTTATTTTAGTGGTTAAATTATTTGGTTAACTCATTTAATTAGTATTCAAAAAGATTTTTAAAAGGGAAAATTAGTTTAAAGTTTAATTATTTGTTTAAATTAAATCATTAGTTAAAACTAAATTATTGGTCAATCAAAATTTTTACTTAGAAATTGATTACTAAATTAATTCAGATATTAATGAAGCATATAATGTTTAATAAAGGTCTGAAATCGTGAAGAAATCAAGCTGGATTGGAAATAGATTGCATACAAAATCAAAGGTGAGTTAATCTCACTCAGCTGAATTTTTGTTTAAATTTAAATAGTTAAATTTAAACAATTGATTGATTGATTTGATTTGGTGTGTTATATTATATATAGTAGTATATAGCATATCTTGGAATGATTGATTTCCCGCATTATATAGCGGATGAGACCCTATGCGCCGCATAATAGCGGATTGATTTTATATTTAAAACCCATATACCGCGATATTCCACCTCGAAGTGGAATTGGTATTTTATGTTGTTCTAACGTCTGTGGATGCAGGGAAACAGGTTGGAGGAATCCAACTGGATTCCTCAACATTTATTTAAATTATGTAATATTCTCTGTCATGATTATTTTATATTCTGTGATGAATTATATTGGAATATTGAATGTTATGGTTTACCTGAATATATTCCGGTGCACCGAGTTATCAAAATATATAGAATTGGATTTTTGGAAATAAAAAGGAAGAGAATTTGCATGTGAAATAATAGTTGAAAATTTTAAATAAATTAAGAATAAACTGGTCAAGAATAATAGTAGTTTTAAATTCTAATAAATAATTCTGCGTATGAAAAGGGAATTTTGAATAAACAGGAAGATAATGAATTTTAAACTTCACTGTTATTATTTAAAAGAACAAAGCATTTATTTTAAATTCAAGATTTAAATTTTGAAAAGAATAAAGACGAAATTGGAAAAAATATGAAATTTGTATATTTCAGTTAAAAGATTTAAAATAAAATGGAAAATAATAAAAATAAAAATAAAGTCTATAATTAACGAATTTTGAAATGAATAGAGTAAGTAAAGAAATTTATTTCAAATGGAGTAAATTGGAAATCAATTTGGAAAATTGATTTAAGTGATTGAAATTGGAAATTCTCCCTGGATAACCAAGTACGTTTTCAAAGTAAATTTTTAAACATGAATTAAAGGTTTTAAAGTTGTTTTAAAAAGAAAGTTTGGAAAATTTATGTTTTCTAAAATATTTAGATTCTAAAGTAAGTACTTTCTTTTAATCTATTATAGCAGTAATTATTTAAAAGTGACTTGGTATTTGTTTTAAAAGAGAAAATCTAGTTTTATATTTTATAAAAGTAACCTCATTTTAAATATTCATAAAGTGTATATTTATAATAAAGTATTGAAGTAGTTCTCAATCTAAATGTTAAAATATATATTTTATTTATAAAGTGTTTTAAATTATTTTGAAAAATCTAAAGCTTTGTACTTGGTCTTTTCAATGGAAATAATTATTTGGAAAATTCATTCCATGAGAAGAGTATGGTTTGAAACTATTTTCAAAGGATTGAAAAGTGGAAATATATCTTGTGAAGATAATTTGAGTTTAATAAATAATTTGGTGAAATTATTTATGTTGGATGGTTATTGTGAATGTTAATTGATAGTTAAATAACCGACTATCAATATTAGCCAAATGCGCTGATCGTTTCGAAGAGACCGGGATCGGGATTAATTTCTCGAAAACCACTTCTATCCGGTTTGTATGTTCTCGTGGAAAATGAGTTTGGAGTCGAAGATGGAGCAGTGAAGTGCAAGGGCTAGTCGCTACTAATCCTGAGGATATTTCCAAAATGGATGTAGTAGGAATAGTGCCTTCGGTTCCGTTCGAACCCGGGACGGACTTGTATAGATGAATGCTTTCAGAACATCGTCAGGTGGACGATGAGCATTCTAAGTGAAACGATCTTGAAGGTAACGCTTAGCCTCAAGCCTCATCAACCGGGAATAACTGAAAATCAGGGGTTATGCAGCAAGGCTTGGTGGGCAGCACCCATTTCCGGGTAAGGTCATCCCTGTCTAGATGTCCCTTTTTATTTCGGCCTAGTGGTGCGGTTGCTGATCCCAACCGTGGGGTGATCTTACTCGGGACTATCCAGTAAGGGATAGTCCGGGTCTTGTGTTGTAGGGGAGTTAGGGTGGCTCCTCGGTACGCTGATCTAGACCAGGTACCGTGACAGGTGGTACCCCAGTGCCTAGTCATTAGTTGGAAATCCATTTTCCCTACGCGCTCGTACGATTTTGATTGTGCCCAACTATTGCAGAAACATGAGATGCAAGCATTTCAGCTAGATTCTATTTTACTTTCTATAAACACTATTATAATATCAGAGAATTTTAATAAAAAAAATATTTTGGCTATCGTAAGGTAAAAACCCAACATGTTTATTTGTGGCATGGTCTTACGAGATGCTTTTTTTTCAAAAGGATTTTTGAAACTTTAATAATCAATTTGATTGTGATTTCTCACGCTGGTATTCCAGACTGACTCAGGTGTTATTTAACTATAATGCTCGGGTCAAACCGAGTATTATAGAATACAGGATATGATGCTGTGGAGCTCAAGAGACGAGCTGGATAGCGATACGTACTTCCGTACTTGATTATTATTCCGCTGTGTATCCAGTTGTATGTTATTGATGTTGAACTGTGATTGATGTACTCTGATGGTGTAATATATAAACAGATATATTTGATTTTGTCTAAAGATCATTTATTTTCTATTATATTTTATTCCGCTATGATGGTAAGATTCTTTTGTTGTTTTCTGTTTTCTCTTCTTCTACCTCTTCTTTTTTAACCCTAATGGTTCCTATTTCTGTTCAACTTGAGTTGATTGATGTAGAATAGTGTTGACTCAAGGGGTACGGATTTGCGGGTCGTTACAATAACATTGATGGCTTTCGGCATAGAGCTTCTCAATGTTGCCATTCCCTTACTAACATGCGGCATTGTTTCCAAGTTCTTTAGCATGATATCATTTATTCAACTTTATAATCAATATGCGGTGTTGATGGCATTTGGTATAGCTGGCTTTATTAATGACCCGCGACATTGCCTATTATTCTTTATTGATGGAGGGCAACATCGTATGCTCCAGCATCTGTTTATCTTCATTCTTTCAACATTGGTTGAATGTGAGATCATGGTATGTCGACATGCCATACACCTTCGGGATTAATAATGATAGTGACACATTTCACTATGGCTTAGAGATCTAACTTTGAAATGATGAAATGACTCATTGAATCAAATTCAAAGTTCTAGACTTGCTAGCTCTCGAACTGCTCTCCCACCGATGATCGAATCGAAGTATTTTGATGTTATCTGAGCTTGGATTTCCTTTGGGTCAAAATGGAGTTTACTACTTGAAGTTTATAGATGGAGAAGAGAGAAAAAACATCGAAAAGATTGGTGTAGATAGTGGCATATAAATAGGAAGTCAAATGGAGAGAAAAATGGATCTTATCCTTTCTCTCTCTTGCCAATTCCGCTCTCTTGAACCATTAAAAAAACCTCCCTCTTTTACCAACATTTGGCTGGCCTATCCATGCTATTTTGGTCGAAATTTGCATGTCCTACATAAGTCATAATGCCAATTACAACCCCTACAGTATCTGTTGCGTTTAAATCTAAATTTAAATGTGTACCAATATCGTATATCGTAATATGTTTATAACTATCATAAGTACATTGTTTAACACCGTTCAACACATCAAATACAAAATTTTGTAATTAATATTTTACAAATATGAACTAAATTAACTAATTTATAACAATTACAAATTAATTAAATAAGGTGATAAAAGGAGCATTCATCGTTCAGTTGTGTGACTCTTAGGTATAAATTTGACCAATGGTCAATGCCGAACAATTCGAATATTAACTTTATCACGTCACTTAGCGGTGGTGTGACATTATGACCAAATTTATCTCTTATTTGGTTTTGAAAAAAATCTATTTTTACTTTGTTAAGCATTACCTATTTGTGATAATTATTTAAACCAATTCTCTTCGTCACTATATCGCTTTGGACTTATGAAATTCGGTAACATTTAAAATTCCAATCTCCCATATTCGACTGTATAGTTCACACACAAAGTCCTTGGTTCAATAATAACAATTATTATAAGTTGAACTGCTCTGGCCAGAGACTTTGATTTTAAATTAACTATTGTACTAACCTCATATAACTGAGGAGATGAATCTTCTCTTGAATAGTATTTCACTTCCAATGCTTCCACTCGACCTAATTATAGTCGTCCAATAGACGCTATGCCACGATTTCATTATAATAAACATGGAGTTTCCACATTGAAGATCCATGGTATTCTTAAGTCGAGGGAATTGTGTTATTTTATCATATCGATATTTTTTTCGATCTTAGTAATATTAACCAACTGAAAACTATCGAGTGAGTTGGTCCATAGTTATCCAGTAACTATTAGTATGTAAGCCATTGGTGCCCCAGTAGCCATAAGTATTACACTGCCTAATATTTTCAGAGCGTTACATAATCTAGTCTCAACAGGTGCATCGATATCCAGTTTCGATACATCTTGACTAGGAATATTTAAACCGATATTTATTTTATTATGATAAATCGCTCATGGTTACAACGCATCATAACTACTATTAAAAACATACCATTTATGGATTTTCGATTAAATATACTTTTAATTAAATTAATTCACTAATATAATGTATTATATCAAGTATATAATAGAAAGTAAACACATTTTATTTTGAACAAGATTGGTTTTCGAGTTAGAATTATGTAATAAATTACATAATTGCTCCTAGGGCATAATCTAACTCTATCAACCCCCCACTTGCACTTAGGTCAATTATGGAATCTCTGTCTCATCCCTTCAATCAGTTTAATGATAACTGATTGAGTTAGACTCTTCACTAATAGATCTGCTATGTTTTTAATTATCTACTCTATCAATTAACTCTCTCTAATGCTGATAAACTACTTTTATCATATTAGAACTACTCAGAGTATGTTTCTCAAACTCTAATGAGATTTTATTATTACATTATTATTATATAACAATTATGTTGTATTCTCAATATTTCAGATCACCCTTATCTCAGTGATAAATTTATGCATTTATATTTATATACATTGTTTTTATTGTGGTGTTATTCAAGGCGATGTACTTAGCCTTTTTGTAGAATTAGCCACAGTGTTTTATTTTGTACATTTCCAATTTAAATCTTCTTAATTAAGTTTTGAACGTGAATTTAATATTAACATATTTTACTCAACACCACACATGAAGTTTGATTTCGTACACTTCTTTATAAAGAGTTCATTGTTTCTATTAAACAATTCTTTTGTATTTCATAAATACTCGAGAGTACTCTAAACTACCATTTAGTTATCAAATTTTGGATTTGATATTTGCTTCATGTATCAAATACATAAGCAAATAATGATGTTGTAGACAATATAACATATATGATAATTCCTATTACTAAATCATAAGGAATCCATCTTACATATTTCTTATTAATCATTTAGAAGGTATCTTTGCATATCATCTGGAATATTCTCAATATCCTTTATACTTACTATAAAAGATATAATTTAGAAATCCAACAAGTATTAAACAACCAAAGTATTATTAATTTTAACATAACTACATCGTTAACAATAAGCGGTATGTTGTTTACTTATAGTCTAGAAATATCTATGTACATTTTTGTGAATACATGTTTCCTTTGTATTTTGATTGAAAATCAAACCATTCGATAATTCTATTAAAATAATTATTCAATTCTAATGCTTATAAAACGATACTTTCATATCATTTCTTGGATCATATCCTAAATCCCCAAACTTAATATCGCTCCAAATGACTTCGAGACATTTTGGTTGTTATGTGCAAACAGTCCATTCTAAATCATTATTTAGTATTTTCATTTCAACACATATGTACCAAACACAAAATCATACCAAGCAATAATTCTATGAGTAAATTTGAATTAACTTGAGCAAGTTGAATGATGGGCCTATTATGCTGATTTCAACAATGAAATTTATGAAGTTATTTTTATCAATGTTATTCATTAAATTCCGACTGTGTTAGTCTTGCTTTTAAGGTTACATTTACGGTCGATGGATCATATCATTAAGGTACAACTACCAAATCATATTTGATAATGTACTTGGATTTCTTTTTGGATTTGTGCATTATACCATGTCATAGAGTTAATACTCTTAATGGCTTAGTTGACAACCGAGGTTTAACTATTCTTGACATAGATAAAAACCTCATAGTCTCTCATTAATGTATGAGAATACTTATTAGACACCGTAATGCAATGTGTTCATTTCAGTTAGGTTAATTTCATTTCATCCCACACAATTAGTTTTAACTTTGGATTGTATCCAAATCAATTTTACTATCAATAATTTCTTGAAGAAATTTCTTTACTATGAAGTTGATTTTTCTTGAAACAATAATTATTTCTCAGTTTTCTGAAATGGGTTATCAGAAACATTTTATAAATTGCCTTACATATAAAACTGATTCAGTTGTAGTTTACAATACTTATGTTCAAAACATAAACTGGTAATTCAATGACAGTCGTTTCCAAACTCCTTTTGGGGTGATTCATACAAGATCTCTCATGAAACATGTAGTCTTTCAACTCCGACAACCCTCCAGCTCCTTGGCATATGATGTGTTAGGGTTTTTTATAAAATCTTATCTTGTATGATTTTATAAACAAGAATTTAGATGAAATTATTTTAATCTTGTGCACTACTCCTAAGTACACGACCTTATACAAAGAAGTTAACTGAACTTCACTCTCACTTAATTGTACTTTGTTTAACAATGTTCAATTACTCCTTATTGATACATCATTATATATCATAAGAAAAGGTGACATTTGAGATTTCATCTTTATTTACTTTTAGGTACGTTCAGAACACTTTCCAATACACTCGTATATTTGATCAAATCAAATCACTTTTACTTCCTATTGCATGTTATTTTATTTATTTCTATTTTATACTCCATGAGCTTATTGTAGACATCCTACATGCATATCAAATACACATATCCATGTCGATGATAACTCATGTTGACTATAACGAAGCACGTGTAAATATATTTGGTATTATTAGACTTACAATTGCATACATCTGTATGTATCAATTCGAAGAGTTCATCACTCTTATGAACATTCCAACTAAATGGGTGTGTTTCCCTTGATTTTTCGAGATACAATTCTCTAGTACCATATGATTCATAATCATATAATCAAATAATTATTTCTCAAAACTATGGCTTAGTCTATAATTCCAAAATAATTGCAAATAGCTTCAGATGCTTCTTTATTTTCACTGCATTACAAATACCAATGCTATAGTTTATTTTATTACGAATATTCATAGTATTCATATTGAAACAAAACTATGTCTTTTTTTAGTCAATACAGAAAAATAATTATATTTCATAAGCAACATTTGGTACGTTTCACAGAAACAATTTTCCTAACTTGATGCAACCAATAAGTGTTATTATCGGGCATGCTCCTTCTATTTCCACCATTACTATGATAGCATATGAAGTACGAAGCTTCATTCATCACTTAATATAGGCTTTTATCTCATTCCAATATTAAGTATCAACTATCATTTTACAATTCTCATTCCCGAATTTCTTGAACCAGAAATGATAATTCACTCTCTTTCCCAATTGCGTCTTAGGTTACATCCGCTCTTATACATTTGATTTCCTTTCTAAACTATTGAATAATTCAAAGAGAATCCTTACTACAATATCATAACGAATTCTTTACAAAAGTGCATTTGCTTGTCCTTAACTTTTAAGGACGTCAAATAAATTGCATTTCACATTAACTGATCAAATTAACATTTCAATGATCGAATTCTTAGATCTTTCTTATAGCCTTTGGTCTAGTATTACATTTAACACAATAAGATCATTATCGTAATCAATCAAGTTGAATACATGGTCTCATATTATAGCTCTTTCTTAGTTCAATGAATTAATTTCGTCTTGGTTTCGTACATTATGAATTGTGACCATTCACAATATAACATTTGTATGTGACTAGATATTATAACGACGCTGACTCGACCTTCGAAAATCGGTACCGAATACATCACCTATTCAAATACCGCAGATTCAAACGTCGAATCTGATTCGCCGGAGCTTATAACACATTAAGTATAACAACATAGCGGAAGAAAAGATAATATCATTGATAAACAATATTCGATACAATATCATACAATAGAATGATACAATAGATATCAGGACACATCAGAGATATAACAGCGGTAAAATATCACCAAAAGAAAGAAGAGCCTCCAAAAGAATCCAACTCCATATTGCAACTCCATCTCCAAAAGTCCAAACCAAAGATAGCTTGAACCAAAAGCTAGAATTCCCAAAAGTTATTATGCTGAATGAAGCAACTAGATCCAAATGCGATTTCCAAAATCGCAAGATTGAATGCTATCGAATCTACACCTACTATTCGACTATCTGAAAAACCCAACTCTGGACTGCCCGTGTGGAAAAATTGTGGGCATCCAAAGTTTAGGAAGGGAACAATAAACTCTAGGTCAGTCATGGAACTGGTATGAGCAAACAAAAACAGTTTTATCTTTAAAACAATCAACAATAGAATTTAAAACATTGAAAACCACAATGTTTTTTTGTTTGTTTATGAAACTGTCATAAGGCCTCCCGCCACACACACAATGCAAGCGCACACTTGGAGGAGATTTCTCCTTATGATAGTGAAAAATGCTTGATCCGCGAAAAAACCATTTGATATTATTATTAGTGCATAGTGCAGAAAACCTTTCGAAAGTATAATATTAATCTTAGCTAGCATACCACATTTCGTCGTATGCCTACTATAGCTCCGATGTTCAATAACAGGTTACCACTACATTCCATGGCAGGTTATACACTAAAACTGTACAAGGCGCATATTGTTTCATTGGATTTCCAACAAATGGTCAGGCTAAGGAACTTCCTTACCGAAATGGGCACGCCTCTGGAAGGACGCCCCTGAGAACCTAACCGGATCTCTGCTAAAACAAGGCCGACGCTACCTCACGCTTTAACCGAGCTATAACATAGGTAACTAACACACAAGTATGCCATTCCGGTCGTTACCGACCTTTATTCGAGGTACATCTACACCAACAACCACAAAGCAACAGATTTGCAGCAACCACATAGGTTAAATATCTGGGCTCCATACCATGATATCACCCTTTATCCAGAAGGAAATGGTCATACCCTAGGGGGGCGACCCCTAAAAACCTTGCTGCAACATTCCTGTTTCGACCATTTCTAGGGTGTGAGGCTCAACGAGGTCTCGTCCACAAAGCTACGCTTTTCACAAAAGCAATGCTTCGATCAACAAATGATCAGCAACACTCAGCCGCGCTTAGCATGCCATACTACCAAATTGGGAATGTATCACTAGTAATCATCAACTACATAACCTTTGAGCTCGTACGTCTCAGAGAAGGGTGTTAAGCTAAGAGAATAAATCTCCGCCACCAAACAGAAATGTATTTGATAGAAACCTGCTTTAAATCTCAAAATGTAATGTCAGACATACATCCATACAACTCTATTCCGGGTTCGAACAGAATCGAAGGCACTTCCAAGGAATCCCTTGCAAATCCATGTAATCCCTAATCACATCCGGATTTCCCATCACAAAGTGTGATCAAATCTCTATACCAGGGATCAGCCGGTGTAGAGACATTCGACGAGTTATCCTTTCGCTTTCAGAAATATCCGGTCTTCACCACCGATCTTCAAATGCTATCCATAACGTCGTATCATTATTCGGAATGGGTTATATGACAAAAAGGTCCTCTCTCGGCTAAACCGAATAATGAGTGCAATATTAAAAACCCATATGGATAATGGGATCACAATTAAGTCACAACTTATTACCCCAAAACTTTTCTTTCAAATGGTTTAAACAAATTACCATTTCCAATCTTTTAAACAAAAAGATTCATTTCACAAAGTTCACCAATCTTTCACAAAGATTCATTAATATCTTTCCAATTCAAACCTTTTATACAAATTTCCTTTCAAATTGGATTAACTCATCCGATCTTTAAATCAAAGATTCAATTTACAGCTTTCAAAAACATTTCCACAAAACAATTCCATTTCAAACCTTTTATATAAAAGATGCACCATTTAAAATGCTCTTCAATTTCAAATCAAGGTTTGACTATTTTTCATAAAGATTAGTTAACAGTTTTCAAAACTATTTCAATTCGAACTTGAAATCTTTCAACACAAATTGGAAATTCTTTCCTTATATAAAAGCTATTATTGTTTGAAAACCAATATTTTTCGTTTCGGAAAAATCCGATTATATTTGCACGAGTTAAAGCCTTTTAAGTATGAACTTGGATTAAATTAAAATTTCCAAAACAATACTTCTAAAATGGTTTAAAACCCATATAAACACATTTATAACTTGTATAATCTTTTAAACCATAATTTCCAAACATGGAATTCAATTTCAAATTTTGAATTCAAATCCAAACAAAATTATTTAAATTTCAACACTTTATTAAGTTATTTGAAATAACTTTTTATCTATGAAATCCCTTTTAAAAAGCTTTTTTATATTTAACCCAAATCCATTTCCAAAGCTATTTGAATTCAAAATTCAATTTAAAAATTATTTTCTAAAATCTGTGACTTAACCGATTTCCTCGGGCAATCCATATTTGTGTGTGTATGGTGTAGTCTAGGGGTTTTACACAATAGTGCAACTACAATAATCATCACAGATTCAATCATATCAATATCGATAAGCGGTATACTCGTATAACGCTTATCTTCCATTCACAGATTCATGGATAAATAATATACATTCATCATAGATAAAATAAATTACATTCGTCACAGCTTGAATTAAAACAATTTATATCACAAAGCATCCAACAGTAGAGATATCAAACAATTTACAGCATTGAATAGAATACAGTCATCCATAAGAAAGATAAATTGATCATCTGGTTAATTGAAACCAGATTAATCACTAATCCAGGTTAATTAATCAACTAAAAATTATTTTAATTAATTAACCTTAAATAATCAATTAATTTTTAAATTATTAATTAATCAACCTTAATTATAAATTAATTAAATCTCTAATCATTAAATAATTAACCGTTAGTTGTTCAATTATCCTTTAATTAATTATCCTTAATTAATTACATAAATTGACGAGCCCTTAATTAATTATCCTTTGATTAATTACATTAATTAATTAACCTTTAATTAATTGTCATTTAATTAATCATCTTTAATTAATTATAATAAGTGATTATCCCTAATCACATAAATTAATTAAGTAATTATCATTTAATCATTTGGTTGATTAATTTTAATCATTAATTAATTCATCCTTAATTAATTAATTTCCTTTTAATTAACTAATCTCATAAATTTAAACATCCTTAAATGAATCAAGTAATTAATCTTTAATTAATTATTTTCAAATTAATTACCTTAATTAATTAATCACATTATTTAATAACCTTAAAACTTTTAAAACTTTAAAACTTTAAAACTTGTCTGCAAACATTTTGCTTTATCTTTCACTTTGATATTCTTTACTTAAAACAAATCTGGCACAAGTTTCATTTTAAAACTTGCATTTGATTTTACTTTAACTTTAAAACCTGTATTTTAAAACTGGTACAGGTTCTTAATTACAACCCAAAAGCTCATCACATTAAAAACCCAAGTAAACTCTCCAAAATCCCCGAGTCTCTCTCATACCACTCGTGATCCACTCACGTCCTCGAGTCACTCACGTAACATTCTCTAGAACGACGCTGGCTCCCTTCATCTTCTCCAAAACACAACACAACAGACAAAACAACCCAACCCAACCGTGCACATCCACTCTGGGCACCGCGGACCGACGGCGCTAGCCTTCCCAAGTCGACGACCATCTTTTATGATGACCCGACCACTACACCAAAACCGCCTCTGACCAAAGCATCGTCAAAACTGGTGCAAACACAGACGACAAAACTCCTTCGCCATCGATGAACCTCTACACCAGAACTCAAGCCCCTCTGACCAAAGCATCGTCACAGATCCACGTGACAATCTCACCCCTCACGAACAACTCCGGCCTTCCCACGGTGACGAAACCACCTCGATCAAAACTGCCTTTCGAACCCTACTCCTCGCCTTCTCGGCCACCACGGTCATCTTAAAAATGATCCACCATTTTTCCAGAGAACCTCATCACATCAGCCACCTCCAGCCTTGGTCCCGACCAACACCATCACGCCGTTCACCGCAATTCAACGAATACCCAATTTCTGATCATCTCAGAAATTCCTAACATATACTAATCTAAAATTTTTGATTTCAATGCCTAAATTCATTTTTTTTACAACACGGTTCCGTTTATATAATCATAACTTCAAATAATCATGATCGATTTTTTTTACATATACTTGATTAGCTCTGTAATATATAATTCTTGAGGCAATTTCTTAATATAAATTCTTGGAACTATTTTTAAAATTAACATTATATTGCTATAATCAATTTTTGTTCATGGATCAAAGCTTAAAAATTATTGGATTAAAATATATGAATTTTTGAAAGTGTGGACTTGAGACTGTGCATCTTTACAAAGCAGATATCTATACATATACATTTACAACACATCACTGACATCTCACATATATATATATATACGTGCATTCATATCTATATACTAAACAACACAATCTACTAAAATCATTCATCACATGCATCCATAATAACAGATTTTTAAAACTGTTTTTAATTTAAAATGTTTAATTACATTGAATTGAAGAACAGAGAAGACTCATGCTTGAAACTGGAAATGATAATTTGGGCTTAAGCTTTGAATTTGTTCACGATGTTTGATCCTTTTTTGCTTTGCTCTTTTGTTTTTGATCTGAATCTGCTTGGCTTGAACTTTTTGCTCTGGTTTCAGATTTCCAGACTTTGAAAACTTGATCACAGGCTTTGATCTTTGTTTTCCAGATTTCTTGATTGATATGGTTTTTAGTTTTTTTTCTAGTTTGAGTTTTACTGGCTGTAGCTTGAATTTTTCTCAGGCATGAGAAGTTTGAGAAGAAAAATGGAACAGCCGATCTATTTCTTTCCCTTATGCATGTTTTTTTTTTCAAAATTAAATTCAAAGAAATAAATTATCTTGCCACTTGTCCATTTTTACTACACTTGTAATTTACATATCCTCATTTATTTACAAATGTCCCTAAAGATCTTTTTTTATGTTTATATCCTCTTTAATATACACTTGTATTTGTATGATTTAATTCCTTTACACTTGTAAATATTTGCATTTTTATATTTAAATCCCTTGGTTTAAAATTTCTGTTTATATGTTTACAAATTATACTTATTTTCAAATATATAAGAAAAGCATTTTAAATCTTAAATTAAATCTCATTTTATAAATTTACAACTTTATAAGAAAATGAGTTTGAATTCTAATTATACTAAATAAACAAACACATACAAATTGCATTTAGTTATATATAAATTTAAAATTTAACTTAAGTTATTATGCTAAAAGTAATACTAGTGTTGAAAATGTTCAAATTTAATCTTTTAGAAAAATATTATATTTTCAAATACAAATCATTTTATTAAGTCATTTATTTAAAGTTTTAAATTCAAATTCAAAGTCAATATTCAAATTCAAATTTACTCATATATCCATATACATATATATTTTAAACTCAAATAATTCTAAAACATGTATTATTTTGAATTCTTAAACTCGAATGAAATTTACAATGTATATACAAATAAATACTTTTTTTATTTATTTTGAAAAATTCAAATTAATTCCAAAATTTATCCCAAAATTTTATATTAATTACCATATATTCCAAAGTTTAATTCCAAAGGTTAAATTAATTATCATATTATTTTAAGCTAAAATCCAGGAATGTTATAGATTCCCCCCATTAAGAAAATTTCGTCCTCAAAATTTTCCAGGGAGATAACAAAGAAAAGATGAAAGATAGAGAAATATCTTTTCAGATCAAACCGAATATCTATTCTGCATTTAGCTTACCAAATCAGAATATCATCAATACATATGAGAATAAACTCATACAATATTTCACAAGATACTCGGGTCCTCCAGTCTATGAATATGCAAGGGCATTGGTTAGTTCAAGGGATAACTAACCATTCATGGAATATATCGGATCCCAGAGAATAGATAGATAGATTCAATCTTCTACAATTTCTCAAACACTAGGTATGGATTCCAAATTCAGTTTTAATCGATATCGCTTTATTGATACAATTCAAATTTAGCCTTATATTTGTTAACCAATTTGTTCCAAATAAATTTTCAAATTCATTAGAGTTTAAAACGAAAAGTGATAATGAGAATACGAGATAGGAACTTATCTACACGATTCGCAGTGCCACACCACACCGAAGCTTCTCCCTTGAGCTGCCATGAAGCAATCAAAAGAATTTATAACTGGATCGAAGGAGATTGATAGAGAAAGATTGTTCCTGGTTGTTGCAGGTATTGACCATTGGAAGTGGAACTCCCTTGTCCCATATCTCGTCCTCTTCTTGCACTCATACTCACTATCAGTGGATAGTAAAAGAATTTTACTAAGGCATTCAGACGGATATCTTAGGGATACTCATTCTAGGGTATACTTCACCCTATCTCTAATGAGCTACCCAATGTGTTATACTCCTGAGCTAAAGTTTCAACCTTCAGCTCTGATACCAAATATAACGACCCTGACTCGACCTTCGAAAATAGGCACCGTATACATCACCTATATTCAAATGTCGTAGATTCAAACATTGAATCTGGTTCGTCGGAGCTTATAATACATTAAGTATAACAACATTGCGGAAGAAAAGATAATATCATTGATAACAATATTCTATACAATATCGTACAACATAATGATATAATAGATATCAATACAAATCAGAGATATAACAAGGGAACAATATCACCAAAAGAAAGAAGAGCCTCCAAAAGAATCCAACTCCATATTGCAACTCCATCTCCAAAACTCCAAACCAAAGATAGCTTGAACCAAAAGCTCGAAGCCCCAAAAGCTATCATGATGAATGAAGCAACTAGATCCAAATGCGATTGCCAAAATCCCAAGATTGAATGCTATCGAATCTACACCTACTATTCGACTATCTGAAAAGCCCAACTCTAGACTGCCTATATGGAATAATTGTGGGCACCCAGAGTTTAGGAAGGGAACAATAAACTATGGGTCAGTCATGGGACTGGTATGAGCAAACAAAAACAGTTTTATCTTTAAAACAAACAACAAAAGAATTTAAAACATTGAAAACCGTAATGCTTTTTTTGTTTATGAAACTGTCATAAGGCCTCCCGCCACACACACAATGCAAGCGCACACTAAGAGGAGATTTCTCCTTATGACAGTCAAAAATGCTTGATACGCAAAAAAACCATTTGATATTATTATTAGTGCATAGTGCAGAAAACCTTTCAAAAGTATAATATTAATCTTAGCCAGCATACCACATTTCGTCGTATGCCTACTATAGCTGCCATGTTCAATAGCAGGTTACCACCACATTCCATGGCAGGTTATACAAGTAAAACCGTACAAGGCGCGTATTGTTTCTTTGGATTTCCAACAAATGGTCAGGCTAAGGAACTTCCTTACCGAAATGGGTACGCCTCTGGAAGGACGCCCCTGAGAACCTAACCGGATCTCTGCTAACACAAGGTCGACGCTACCTCACGCTTTAACCGAGCTATAAAATAGTAACTAACACACAAGTATGCCATCCCCGGTCATTACCGACCTTTATCCGAGGTACCTCTACACCAACAACCACAAAGCAATAGATTTGCAGCAACCACATAGGTTAAATATCTAGGCTCCATACCATGATATCACCTTTTATCCAAAAGGAAACGGACATACCCCAGGGGCGCGACCCCTAAAATCCTTGCTGCAACATTCCTGTTTCGACCATTTTCGGGGTGTAAGGCTCGACGAGGTCTCATCCACAAAGCTACGCTTTTCACAAAAGCCATGCTTCGATCAACAAATGATTAGCAACACTCAGCAGCACTCAGCATGCCACACTACCAACTTGAGAATGTATCACTAGTAACCATCAACTACATAACCTCTGAGCTCGTACATCTCAGAGAAGGATGTTAAGCAAAGAGAATAAATCTCCGCCACCAAACAGAAATGTATTTGATAGAAACCAGCTTTACATCTCAAAGTGTAATGTCAGACATACATCCATACAAGGTTGTTCCGGGTTCAAACAGAATTGAAGGCACTTCCAAAGAAGCCCTTGCAAATCCGGATAATCCCTAATCACATCCGGACTTCCCATCACAAAGGGTGATCAAATCTCTATACCAAGGATCAACCGGTGCAGAGACATTCGACGAGTTATCCTTTCGCTTTCGAAAATATCCGGTCTTCACCACCGGTCTTAAATGCTAGCCATAAAATCGTATCATTATTCGGAATGGGTTATATGCCACAAAGGTCCTCTTCCGGCTAAACCGAATAATGAGCGCAATATTAGAAAACCATATGGATAATGGGATCTCAATTAAGTCACAACTTATTACCCCAAAACTTTTCTTTCAAATGGTTTAAACAAATTACCATTTCCAATCTTTTAAACAAAAAGATTCATTTCACAAAGTTCACCAATCTTTCACAAAGATTCATTAATATCTTTCCAATTCAAACCTTTTATACAAAATATACACTTTTAAGATCCCTTTTCAATTTGAAAACGAAGTCACCAATCTTTAACAAAGATTCATTCATAGCCTTTTCAAAATAAATTTCTTTTCAAATTGGATTAACTCATCCAATCTTTAAATCAAAGATTCAATTTACCACTTTCAAAACCATTTCCACAAAACAATTCCATTTCAAATTTTTTACATAAAAGATATACCATTTAAAATGCTCTTCAATTTCAAATCAAGGTTTGACTATCTTTCACAAAGATTAGTTAACAGTTTTCAAAACTATTTCAATTCGAACTTGAAATTTTTCATCACAAATTGGAAATTCTTTCCTTATATAAAAGCTATTATTGTTTGAAAACCAATATTTTTCATTTCGGAAAAATCCGATTACATTTGCACGAGTTAAAGCCTTTAAAGTATAAACTTGGGTTAAATTCAAATTTCCAAAACAATACTTTTAAAATGGTTTAAAACCCATATAAACACATTTATAACTTGTATAATCTTTTAAACCATAATTTCCAAACATGGAATTCAATTTCAAATTTTGAATTCAAATCCAAACCAAATTATTTAAATTTCAAATCTTTATTAAGTTTTTCGAAATAACTTTTTTTCTTTGAAATCCCTATTCAAAAGCTTTTTTATATTTAATCCAAGTCCAATTCCAAAACTATTTGAATTCAAAATTCAATTTAAAAATTATTTTCTAAAATCTGTGACTTAACCAATTTCCTCGTGCAATCCATATTTGTGTGTGTATGGTGTAGTCCAAGGTTTTACACAATAGTGCAACCACAACAATCATCACAGATTCAATCATATCAATATCAACAAGCGGTATACTTGTATAATGCTTATCTTCCATTCACAGATTCACAGATAAATTATATAAATTCATGACAGATAAAATAAATTACATTCATCATGGCTTGAATTAAACAATTTATATCACAAAGCATCACACAGTAGAGATATCAAACAATTTACAGCATTCAATAGAATAGAGTCATCCATAAGAAAGATAAAGTGATCACCTGATTAATGGAAACCAGATTAATCATTAATCCAGGTTAATTAATCAATTAAAAATTATTTTAATTAATTAACCTTAAATAATCAATTAATTTTTAAATTATTAATTAATCAACCTTAATTATAAATTAATGAAATCTCTAATCATTAAATAATTAACCCTTAATTATTCAATTATCCTTTAATTAATTATCCTTAATTAATTACATAAATTGATTAGCCCTTAATTAATTATCCTTTAATTAATTACATTAATTAATTAACCCTTAATTAATTGTCATTTAATTAATCATCTTTAATTAATTATAATAAGTGATTATCCCTAATCACATAAATTAATTAAGTAATTATCATTTAATCATTTGGTTGATTAACTTTAATCATTAGTTAATTCATCCTTAATTAATTAATTAATTTCCTTTTAATTAACTAATCTCATAAATTTAATTATCCTTAAATGAATCAAGTAATTAACCTTTAATTAATTATTCTCAAATTAATTACCTTAATTAATTACTCACATTATTTAATAACCTTAAAACTTTTAAAACTTCAAAACTTGTCCGCAAACATTTTGCTTTATCTTTCACTTTGATATTCTTTACTTAAAACAAATATGGTACGAGTTTCATTTTAAAACTTGCATTTGATTTTACTTTAACTTTAAAACTGGTATTTTAAAACTGGTACAGGTTCTTACTTACAACCAGAAAGCTCATCACATTAAAAACCCGAGCAAACTCTCCAAAATCCCCGAGTCTCTCTCGTACCACTCGTGATCCACTCACGTCCCTGAGTCACCCACGCAACATTCTCGAGAACGACTCCGACTCCCATCGTCTTCTCCAAAACACAACACACCAGACAAAACAACCCAACCCAACCGTGCACATGCACGTGCACATCCACTCTGGCCACCGCCGACCGACGGCGTTAGCCTTCCCAAGTCGACGTCCATCCTCTCTGATGACCCAACCACCGAGTTCGCCGATATATCTAACATAACGAAATCGAGACTTCTCATCAAAAATGGTGCAAACACAGACGACCAAACTCCTTCGTCGTCGATGAACTCCTCCACCAGAACTCAAGCCCCTCTAACCAGAGCATCGTCACAGATCCACGCGACAATCTCACCCCTCGCGAACCACTCCGGCCTTCCCACGGTGACGAAACCACCTCGAACACAACCTCGACCAAAACTGCCTTTTGAACCCTACTCCGCGCCTTCCCGTCCACCACGGTCATCTTAAAAATGATCCACCATTTTTCCAGAGAACCTCATCACATCGGCCACCTCCAGCCTTGGTCCCGACCAACACCATCACGCCGTTTACCGCAATTCGAGAAATACCCAATTTCTGATCATCTCAGAAATTCCCAACATATACTAATCTAAATTTTTTGATTTCAATGCCTAAATTCATTTTTTTACATCACGATTCTGTTTATATAATCATAACTTCAAATTATCATGATCGATTTTTTTACACATATTTGATTAGCTCTGTAATTTATAATTCTTGAGGCAATTTCTTAATATAAATTCTTCGAACTATTTTTAAAATTAACATTATACTGCTATAATCAATTTTTGTTCATGGATCAAAGCTTAAAAATTATTGGATTAAAATATATGAATTTTTGAAAGTGTGGACTTGAGACTGTGCATCTTTACAAAGCAGATATCTATACATAAACATTTACAGGCACATCACTGACATCTCACATATATATACGTGCATTTATATCTATATACTAAGCAACACAATCTACTAAAATCATTCATCACATGCATCCATAACAACATATTTTTAAAACTGTTTTTAAGTTAAAATATTTACTCACATTGAATTGAAGAATAGAGAAGACTCAGGCTTGAAACTGGAAATGATAATTTGGGCTTAAGCTTTGAATTTGTTCATGATGTTTGATCCTGTTTTGCTTTGCTCTTTTGTTTTTGATCTGAATCTGCCTGGCTTGAACTTTTTGCTTTGGTTTCAGATTTCCAGACTCTAAAAACTTGATCACAGGCTTTGATCTTTGTTTTCCAGAGTTCTTGATTGAAATGGTTTTTAGTTTTTTTTTTCTAGTTTGAGTTTTACTGGCTGTAGCTTGAATTTTTCTCAGGCATGAGAAGTTTGAGAAGAAAAATGAAACAGCCGATCTATTTCTTTCCCTTATGCATGTTTTTTTTTCAAAATTAAATTCAAAGAAATAAATTATCTTGCAACTTGTCCATTTTTACTACACTTGTAATTTACCTATCCCCTTTCATTTACAAATGTCCCTAAAGATCATTTTTTTTATGTTTATATCCTCTTTAATATACACTTGTATTTGTATGATTCAATTCATTTACACTTGTAAATATTTGTATTTTTATATTTAAATCCCTTGGTTTAAAATTTATGTTTATATGTTTACAAATTATATTTATTTTCAAATATATAAGAAAAGCATTTTAAATCTTAAATTAATCTCATTTTATAAATTTACAACTTTATAAGAAAATGAGTTTGAATTCTAATTATACTAAATAAACAAACACATACAAATTGCATTTAGTTATATATAAATTTAAAATTTAACTTAAGTTTTTATACTCAAAATAATACTAGTGTTGAAAATGTTCAAATTTAATCTTTTAGAGAAATATTATATTTTTAAATCCAAGTCATTTTACTTAGTCATTTATTTAAGGTTTTAAATTCAAATTCAAAGTCAATATTCAAATTCAAATTTACTCATATATCCATATACATATATATTTCAAACTCAAATAATTCTAAAACATGTATTATTTTGAATTCTTAAACTCAAAAGAAATTTACAATATATATACAAATCCATACTTATTTTATTTATTTTGAAAAATTCAAATTAATTCCAAAATTTATCCCAAAATTTTATATTAATTACCAAATATTCCAAAGTTTAATTCCAAAGGTTAAATTAATTATCAAATTATTTTTAGCTAAAATATAGGAATGTTACAGATATAGATCAAATATCCATATTCATGTATTGCTTTTAGAGTTCAAAATTCATTGAAGACAATACGCTGTCTCGGACAAATAAAATCGTAAGTGACCAAGTTAAGAACATATTTAGTAGTTGTATAATTAGGCATTTGCATGGGTCAACCTACAAAAAAATTATTGGTAAGTATATTTAATATTTCTACATCAATGTTTAATTTAGTTCCTTTGAATATTTTAATTGATAAACATTTTCTCAATTATATTTTATGCATAAATTTATCAATGTAATAATTTTGATTATAAATAGCAGATATTCTTAAAATATTAAATAGTTTAAATTTTGCCATTTCATTTTTCTAATAAGGCTCTCGCTAGCCTTTTATGTTTCTTCTATCCCTAAAATGAAACATAGAAGTCTTTTGACTTCACTAGTAGATGTTAGGACTTGTTTATCTTAGAATTCCGACCTTGAGGAACGCTTAACAAATCATACACTCATATACGATGGATAACTTCTTATCTATTGTGTCACAGATAACTCCTAACCTTGCGTTCCTTGTCCTAACTCACCATTACCTTGAGGAAAGCGCAACAAACAAAGAGAGGTCATTCACTCGTACCAATCAATTTGCGATAGCCTAAGTACATTATACATACCTTGAGAAAAGCTCAAAATGTATGCATAAATTTCTTACCACGTCTAGTCTATATATTAATAGTACCACACATAACATTACTAGCTTTAGGAAAGCTCAACAACTAAGGAGTATGCAAGTAATCTATTCATTAAATGGTAGAGTATAATCTTATATTACAGATCAAACCGATTTAAATAAATTAGTTAAACTATAAAAAATCATTCCTGGGATCTGAAAATTATGCATTATTTTTATTTAAAATTTTATAGTTAATTTCAAATATATTAAATAAATATATTTATTTATATATACATAATCAATTACTAGTTAAATTAATAGTTACATCATTGATTAAATATAAAATATAATAAAATTAAACACTCATTGCTGCCAAATTAATATTGTACATAAAAAAATTGTAAATCTTAAAATGCTTATTATATGATTTTTTATCTTTAAGATATAATATATTAATTAATAAAATTATATATATAATATTATTTCATTGAAAAATGATATTTTTTGAATTTTAAGTTGTGGGTTTAATGCTAGTATGCATACAAATTTTTTTGTTGACATATATATATATATATATATATATATATATATATATATATATATATATATATATATATATATATATATATAGATGCACTATATATTCAACTATGCAACATGTGAAAAAACATCGATACACTAGATTTATAATATAATTTAATAACCTACAATATATTACAATAATAAATTATAATATTAAGTGAATCAATAAACATGTTGAATACCATTTACCAAGGCCCAGAGATCTTACTTTGAAATGACGAAATGGCTCCTTGAATCAAATTCCAAGTTTTAGAGTTGATGGCTCTCGAACTGTTTACCACCGACAATGAATTGAAGAATTTTGATGTGATTTGAGCTTGGATTTTCTTCTGGGTTTAAATAGGGTTTGTTAATCAAATTTTCAGAGGAAAAGGAGAGAAAAGGTATAAAAAGAATGATATAGACAGTGACATATAAATTGGAAGTCAAATGGATCTTATCCTTATATCTATCTTACCAATTCCAATCTATTAAACCAATCAAAAGCCTCCCTCTTTTGCCAATATTTGGTTGGCCTATCCAAGCTACTTTGGTCAAAATTTGCATGCCTTATATGAGCCTCAATAAAAAACTATTAATTGAGTCATTTCATAGTTATCCAATAATTATCAATCCGTAACCTCTTGGCTCCCAGCAGCCATATGTAATACACTGCCTAATATTTGGAAAGCGTTACGTACTCCAGTTTCAACAGTTGCATCGATATCCTATCACCATACATCTTGACTAGGAATATTTAAATTGGTATATTTATTTTATTGTGATAAATCATTCATGGTTTGTAACTACTATAAAAAACATACCATTTATAGATTTTCCGTTAGGTAACTTTTAATTAAATTAATTAATTAATATAACATATTATATCAAGTATATAATAGAAAGAAAACATATTTTATTTCGAACAAGATTGGCTATCAAGCTAGATATGCATACCATTTACAAATTTTCTATTAAATATACTTTTAATTTAATTAATTAATTAATATAACATATTATATCAAGTATACAATAGAAAGAAAACACATTTTTATTTCAAACAAGATCGGTATACGTAACAAATTTCATAATTGCCCCTAGGGCATACCTTTTATTTTGAAAATGATTGGTTATTGAGTTTGGTTGCTTACAAATTTTCTATGTGAAATTGTACTTCTTAATCTTTAAAGCAACAACTTTAAGCAAAGATATATTGTATGCATTTTCACTTTGTTATCATTATACCACTTAGATATCTAGAGCTCAATCAGTGGTCGAAACTATATAATATACATAGATTATTTTAAAGTCCAACATTAAAGTCCATGATTCAATTCGATAACAATCATCAATTAACGAATTTTCTTTTTCCAAAGACTTTAAATTTATGCTGACTACCAACTACAGTGGTACCAACTTTCTATTTAAAGATTACGAATCCTATCTTGAATAATATTTTATTCCAAGTAGTTCAACTAATACCCAACGATGGATTTAACATGATCTACATTGTTGTGTTATTGACCATAATCAAAGTATCATTTAGGCACTTAAGATTCACACATTCTCGAGTCAAAAGATTACTACAACTTGTCACCAGAGATCTTCTATTTGACTTTTAACCTATAAAAGACTCTAGGTGGGTCATGTAATTATTCCAAATAACAACACATAAGTAATCCCTTAGCGCCCTGAATGGTCATGTGTTATCCAGTGTCCATCATATGGATAACATTATGTACGCCATACTCAATAGATATATTAGTATCTTGTTCATGATACATCTTGATTAGGAGCATTTAATAACAAAATGTTTATTTTATTTGAATCAATACTCATAATTATGAACACATTTGTAACTACACCTACTCTGTGTAGTTAATTCCCCGGCTATAACCCTACTATATATAATAGCGGATTTGTACCACTACGATATTTCCATATAGCCCAAATATAGCCTTTCCGCATTAAGCCCCGCTATTTCCGCTATATCCCGCTATTCCCGCTATATTCCGCTATTTCCGCTATATCTTCTTTAAAAGAAATGAATTGAAAAATGACATTTATACATTACAAAAATTATGAAATTAATTAATTTAATTGAATTTTTAATACGTTTTTAGAAATGTAAATATTCTAATATTCTACTAAATTCAATTAAGTTATATAATAATTTTACGTTTATTTACATTATATTCGCATATGCTTTTATTTAAAACTATCCATTAAGAACTCAAAAATTAAACTTTAACTGATTTTAACATGGGTATATCGTTACCAATGAGTAGAATGCTGTTTACTTATAGTAGTGGAAATGTTTTGGCAACGTCGATTTTCTTTCTTACTAACAAACTTTTCCTCTATGTTTTACATAAAACCAAACTATTTGATTTCACTATAAAAAAACCTTTTCAACTTCTAAATGTTTGTTTAAGATAACATTTTAAATGTTCATAGGCTTTGTTATCACTCCCAAAAAGTTTGAGTCATTTTTTCTATGGTTGCAAATAGTCTCCTCTAAATCATTATTTAGAATTTATGTTTAATCGTCAATATGCCAAAATCCATAATCATATTGTGCGATAATTTGCGAGTAGAATCCGAACGGACTTAAGCATGTTGACGAGCATAACTACTCTACTAATTTCAACATTTTAAATTAGGAGATCATTTTCCATCAACCTTGCTTTATACATTTCCAAATGCATTGATCTTCTTCTCAAGATTCAATTGCAATTAATGGATCAAATCCTTTCGGGTAAAATTTCCAAAGCTAAGTTTGTCAACGTACACAGAACCCATTTCATATTTAAGGCATCATGTCATATGGAAGAGTCTACATGCTCTATGTCTTGTCAACAACTAAGGGGATTTTCATTATGCTAATAATCAATTTTCTCGATATTGATAAGAAACTCATTACTTCTCTTTAACATGCAAGATTTCATACTAGACATTCTAATCAGTTATGTCCTTTTGGGCTTGGCTTAATTTTGTTTATAATCTATCCAAATAGTTTTCGTCTTAGAATCTTATATCATATCCAAGTTCAACACACTACTATTAATTTCTCTATAAAAAATTCATTTGGTAAGAAGATGGTTTATCTTAAAAATTAGTTTATCTTCGTGCGATGGAATATGTATTCAAAACATTTTATGAACTACCTATAGACTTACGTATATAAGTTTAGCACTAGTGGCACAAAATTTACGTTCATGATCAAGCAACCACATATCTTAAACTGCTTAGGATAGGGTTTCTTTCCAAATCATATCATATATGGAATTGTAATCACAACTTCAGATGAAACCAAAGTCAACATATATGCTTACGCTCAATTACGTATCTTTATAGAAAGAAGTAACTTGACTTCACCATTATCAATTTTACTTTGTCCAGCAGAGTCCGATTACTCCTTGTCAGCAATTCATTATGTAGCATAAGGAGGAGTGATTTTGAGAGTGACTCTTATTCTCCTTTAGATGCCCATGGAACTCTTATCCATGATACTTACCTGTTTGAACAAATTGATTTTTTTTATAATTCTCTTGCGTATTATATTTTTCTACTTCTATTTTTAGTCTACGAGCATATTGTAGGTATCCAACTTTTGCATCAATTAACCTGTTATATCTGAGAAAATTCATGGTGAATTTAATGAAACAAGTGGATCTTCTTTTAGTGTCATTAAACCTTGGACAACACATATCTGCATATATTAATCTGAAGAGCTCGTTTGCTCTTTTGTCGCCCTCAAAGAATGGGCATTGTGCCATTATTTATTTGAGATAAAATTCATAAGTATCCTATGACTTATAATCATATGATTAAAGAATAATTTCTTAACGGTATGGATCAGTTCATGATTCACAAGTACTGGTCAGATTAACTTACAACACTCTGTAAAATTAACAAATAAATAAATGTCATTAGTGACGGTTCAATTTGAACAATAATTACCGTTTATTATGAATAGTTGACATTTATGGGATGTAAGGGGAAATGGAGAACATACGTAATAAGCGTACATGATAATAATTAAATGCTAGGTGAAATTATATAGCCTTAATAATATGTTTAGGACAAGTGTGAATTTGTAGGCTTGGACCAATATATAGGACTAAGATGATTTGTTTAGTTTAGTAAGGGTGGGGAGCGAGATCAATAGAGTTACACAATAAAAGTTGGCCCTTCACTTAGAGGTTACCAGTAGTTGCGTATACTTACTACTGATGTAACAACCCGCATATTTATCGATTTTATATTTAAATATTTTATCGTTAGTCGGAATTTAGTCCGAAAAGATACTTTTTGCATACGGTTGAATTAGGACTCGGGACCACTCCCATTGAGTTTAAAATGCCGTTTGCGACCTTTTTTAGTATAAGCTTCCATATGTTTGGAGAAAGTTGAATTTTGCTACTTTTTATTTAGGGCTTTGGTTTGGGCTGAGCCACTTATGTATTCAGTCCCAACCCCTTCTCCTCTTCATCTCTTCATTCCTCATACACTCAAGCTTTTATATTAATGGAGAGTGGAAGAGGAAATTAAAACTCCAAGCCCTAGTTTTCTTTTGCAAATCAAGTTCTAGCTCCAAACTAATAGAAGAACCCATTGGTAAGCTACTCTTCTTCTTCTCCAACTTATTCTCTTACCAATTTCAGAAATTCCTAAACCTAATTTTAGGAATGTTCTTGTTTTGAGCATAGATTCAAGCTCATTTGGGTTGTGTTGAAGAGAGGTTGATTCTCCTTTGCTTCTAAGCTTCTTTTTCGATCGTTTGGGTTCAAAGGTGAGATTTTTATCTCACATCTTTGTCTATAATTATCTTCGATTGTTAGGTATGAATTCCTAACACTTATTCTTGTGCAATTGATTTTGGTTTGGATTGATTTGGTGTATATTCCAATTTTTGGTGTTTTGGTCCAATTTATGAAAATCCTATTATGGATATTTGGACATTGATATTTGAGGCGTATCGAAGAGCCGTTTAGGCCGGGTTGTCGTTCGACGTAATTCCTTAGTCATCGCCATTTGCTCGTTCGATCGTTTCCGATATTCGTTTGGCCATTTTTGGCCTAGGTTCAGGGAATGCCCTGAACCATTCATTCAGACGTCTGAAACGTAATATTCAGACGTCTGAATATTGTTTTAGGAAGATTTCTATTCCCAGATTCAGACGTCTGAATATATGGTTTCAGACGTCTGAATTGGTTCATTTGGAACCAGAAAGGAAATAGGCTAAAAAGTGCCTATTTCAGACGTCTAAAACACTTGATTCAGACGTCTGAATTGTGTTCTGGAAATTTTTATATTTTCAGATTCAGACGTCTGAACCACTTGTTTCAGACGTCTGAAATTGTAGTGTTTTGCCTATTTGCCTATTCGCTTGAGAATTCCAATTTAAATCGATTCGTGATGATCCTATTTGTTGTTATCATTTATTATGCCTTTGATGACTCCTATTTAGGAATTTTTGAATATCCATTTCGATGGATTCTTTATCGGTTTCTTTGGATTTTATTCACGTCTTCGAATGTGAATTTTAGTGATTGATTGTTCTTACAATCTTCTTTGTGATTTGTCACTTTAAAAATATAAAGGTTTTCTATACTAGTAGTAAATATCAAAACTATTTCTTCAAATGATTTCAACACTATTTTAGTACAAAGCTCGTTTCTTAAACCATTTTCCAATCTATTAGTATATATAAACCTTTACCTCACTCGTATGAGAAATCTAATTAAACGACTTAGTTAAACGAGTGGTATGAAATGCTTGCGTTTACTTCGTCGGTTAATTCTTGGACTTGTTCGATTGAATCTCTTGTGACAATTTTCTAGTGGAAATCTACAGTTTGTTCGTAAATATTTAAGTTAAGCAAGTGGTTATGTGACATGAAGCTAAACTCATATATTTACTAGCTTAGTGTAATTGACACTTCTCGTTGATCATGACGATCATCTTTGTGATTTAGACTAGCAATGTGCGATGTCTCTTTGTCTACGAGGGAGACTAAACTCCATTTTGTGGAGTTTCGACTCAATTTGGTGGGGTAGCAACCCATGGTCTTCGGGCTGTTTGTGGAGCTTCGGCTCAATTTGTGATGGTTAGCAACCATGGAATTAGCGTTCCGTTTGTGATACACGTGTTGGTGAGCTTTATGCTCCCGTTTGTGATAGGCCTCCCCCCTTTGTGATTTCTGGATTTCTTGAGATGATTTCTAGAATTTGTGCTTCACCAATTTTCGTGATTTCTATTGATAAGCCTTATCGATATTCGTGCATTGGTGAATTTGTGCGTCATCGACTTTTGTGATTTCTGGATTTCGTGTATTGAATTCTGGAATTTGTGTGTCATTGACTTTTGTGATTGACATTGATATTATTGTCAATATTTATGGTTTGGTGAACGAAATAAGGAGTATGACGTTTCTTTGATTCTTGTGTAGATTTGGTGACATTGATTAATCTCTTGATGATTTTCAACTAAGTATATATATATATATCACAGCTTGGCATTGTGATTATTATGTGTTTAGTCATATCTCTTATTCTATATCGTTTCATCTGATATTTATAGTTAGACTGATCCGTTTATTATTTTCTTATTAAATAATACTCGGGTTAGACCGATATGTTACAGGTGCTTCTGCTTGACTTCTCTCTTCGGATTGATTTCTCTGACTTTTGGCTTACTACTTAGTTTAGTAGTTTATTTTGTTGTATACATTTGAGATATAGACTCCATTATGTATACTTATTCTTTTGTGTAGTTCATGTAACTATTCTTTTGTGATATTGTGGATCTTTTTAGACCACTACTCTGATGTACACTTCCTAGTGTAATATTCATATCTATTTCCGCCTTTGTGATATGAATTGTCTGTGACTGATTTATGTTATGTTTATTTCTATATTTGTTTCTGAAGATATTATAGCCACTGTGTAGTAGCTCTGGGTTTGAGTCGGTATGTCGGATTTCCCTCTTGATAAAGAAATGCATGTTATACTATCCGACATATCGATGCTCGCACAAAGCAATTACACGGATGGTCGCTCCTCAACAACCTTATTCTCCGTGCTAGTCGACAGCATTCTCCGTAGTGTTCTTGGCTAGCGTGGGTATAGAGGTGGGGCGTCATAGCTTGGTATCAGAGCCAAACTTCGGAACAATGTAGAATAACTTAACAAGGATCATCGTCCTAAGTCTACCTTAGGAGTCGTGCTTTAGGATCTTATTCGGGTCTACGTACCGTCTTATCCTATTTTCTTTTATGATTCCTTGTTTTGTCTATCAAGATTGCTTGATATTCAATTTGGTGAATAACCTTTTTCCTCTTCTTCTTTCTTTCTTAAGGGAGAGAAATGTCTAGACCAGGCCGCCCCAGAGCCGTACCGTCTAGCACTCCACCCCAAGATGGAGTTTTTATGACTGCTCAACAGCTTCTTGATTTAGTGACAAATGCTCAAGCAGCTGGAGCTAACCCGGAACCTACTCACCCAAAGTCGGGATTTGCGCGGTTGTGCAGCGATTACACTAATTTGGGTGGGGAGCCATTCAAAGGTTTCGAAACTATTATTGAAGTACAGGCTTGGCTAAGGTCATGCGATCGAATCTTTTCTCGCATGAATCTTATTGACCTTCACCGAGTTCAGGTGGCCTCTAGTATACTCCGAGAAAGAGCATTGGACTGGTATGAACTTCTTATTTCTGAGATTAATGAAGCGGATCTCACCTGGGAGCAATTTCGAGAACGCTTCGAATTAAAATTCGTTCCAGAAGTTGAGAAAGTGACATTGGCTCGACGATTTATAGACCTTGTTCAAGGTGAGTCCTCCGTGACTGATTACGTCGCCTCCTTCGAGTCGTTTCCAAATATGGGGTTGAATACATCAACACCCCTTTAAAGAAGAACCAGAGGTTCGTCTATGGCTTAAACAAAAGTCTCAAGAAGCCATTACTTCTAAAATTAGAAGTTTCTTTCGACCAACTCGTTGATATCGCTCTTCGTCTTGAAGAAGCGGATATGGAGAATGATGTTGAAGTGGTGGGTTCCAAACCAAGCTTCAACAATAACAAGAAGAGGCCAAACAAATTCAAAGGCCCCTATCCTAATAAGAAAGGGAAGCAAGCAACCTCCGTGGCAAAGACTTCTTCCTTTGGTCGTGGGGAACGCTATAATTGTGGTTCGAAGGACCATTATGCAAACAAGTGTCCCAAGTCTATCTCTTGTCGCTACTGCAAAGGTCCCGGTCATGTTATATCTTCATGCCCCAAGCTTCAGGGCAGGAAAGAGGGAAAGCTTAATGTTGCTCAAGCCCCTGGCAACACATCTAGTGGCCAAGGTATTTCTCATTCTATTCTGGATGGAATTATTTTATTTCGTGATCATCCTATTCGAGTTCTTTTTGATACGGGTGCGTCCCATTCTTTTATATCAAAATAACTTGTTGATACCTTTTCTTTGGATGTTTTGTGTTTAATGACTTCTTTGAGAATTGCGAATCCGGTTGGTGGATCCGCAACAATTAGTTTATTGTGTAAAGATGTCGAGATTATTTTGTGTGATTTTTCTTTCCGAGCCGATTTGCATGTCATGCGTTATTTAGGCTTTGGAGTGATTTTGGGAATGGACTGGCTTAACCGTTATGAAGCTCATATCTTATGTCCTGAGCGGACTATTCATCTTCGACATCCTCAATCTGTTAATCAGGTTTCTGTTATTCTTAAAGATTCGGATTCTGCTTTGGTTGCATCTTTATATTCCTTAAATCCTCATGATGACAATGATGATGATGAGGGTGATATTATTTTTCTTATTCACGTCGTTCGTGAATTTTCTGACATATTCGAGCCCGTTTTAGGGTTACCACCTAAGCGAGCAATTGAGTTCAGAATTAATCTTATTCCTGGAGCTCAACCTATCACTCGTCCTCCGTATCGTATGTCCAATAAAGAAAACGAGGAGATGCGTAAACAATTATCCGAATTGGAGACGAAGCAATTTATTCGCTCTAGTTCCTCGCCTTGGGGAGCTTCAGCTATTTTTGTGAAGAAATCCGACGGAACACTTAGGCTTTGCGTTGACTATCGCAAGCTTAATGATCTTACTATCAAAAATAAATATCCTTTACCTCGGATTGATGATTTATTTGACCAACTTAGTGGTGCTAGAGTCTTTTCACAATTGGACTTGGCTACCGGTTTTCATCAGCTTCGTATTGCAGAGGATAGCATTCCTTTGACATCGTTCCATACTCGGTATGGATCTTATGAATGGCTTGTTATGCCATTCGGGTTAACGAATGCCCCGGCTTATTTCGTTGACTTAATGAATCGAGTTTTTAAAGACTTCCTCGATCGATTTGTCCTCATCTTTATTGATGATATTCTTGTGTATTCTAAAACCGAGGAGGAGCATGAAAAACATCTTCGGATTGTGTTGGAAACTCTTAGAAGTAATCAATTAAAGGCAAAATTTTCTAAATGCCACTTTTGGCAATCTTGTGTAAAGTTTCTCGGTCATATTATTTCCGAATCCGGAATTTCCGTGGATCCTTCAAAGATTGAAGCGATTCAGAATTGGAAGAGACCGGAGAGTGTGACAGAAATCCATAGCTTTCTGGGATTGGCAGGTTATTACCGCCGATTTATCAAAGACTTTTCTAAGATTGCCGTGCCTATCACTAGCTTGACGAAGAAAGGTGTTAAATACATTTGGTCGGACAAATGTGAAACTTCTTTCCAGAAATTAAAAGAACTCCTTTCTGATGCTCCTATTCTTGTTATTCCCAAGGGGAATCAAGATTTCGTTGTCTATACCGATGCTAGTCGCGTTGGTTTGGGTGCCGTTCTTATGCAAAAAGAACGTGTTATTGCTTATGCTTCTAGGCAATTAAAGCCTGCTGAGACTAGATATGCCACACATGAATTAGAGCTCGCGGCTATTGTTTTTGCTCTTCGGATTTGGCATCATTATCTTTTAGGAGAGAAATTTGTTCTTTATACCGATCATAAGTCCTTGAAGTATTTATTCTCCCAAAAGGAACTTAATTTGCGTCAACAGCGTTGGCTCGAATTTCTTGCACCATATGATCTTGATATCCTTTATACTCCCGGAAAGGGAAATCGCATTGCGGATGCACTTAGTCGAAAGCAACAAGCGATTGTTTCTATGATGATATCTGAATGGAACGATCTCGAGATATTATCCTCTTGTGAGATTCGAGACCGTGTCTCCGATTTATGTTCATCACTTGTGTTATGTAGCCTTGTGGCTCATCCTTCTCTTTTAGACCGCATTCTTGAAGCTCAAAGGCTAGATCCCGAAATGGCTCTTCTTGGCAAAAATATTAAGGATAAAATTGATATTGAAGGTTTGAAAGACTTTGATATCGATTCTCGTGGCGGCATTCGAAAATTTGGTAGACTTATCGTACCAAATATTATTGATCTTCGTAAGGATATTTTAGAAGATTCTCATCGTTCTAAATTTACCATTCATCCCGGTAGTAGTAAAATGTACACGGATATGAAGCGACTTTATTATTGGGAGGGAATGAAACTTGACATCGCTAACTTCGTTAAGTGTTGCATGACTTGCCAACTCGTTAAGGCCAAACATCAAAGGCCCGGTGGGTTATTGCAACATTTAGAAATTCCAATTTGGAAGTAGGACCAGATTTCCATGGATTTTATAGATGGCCTTCCCCGTTCTCGTTCGGGTCATGATAGCTTATGGGTGATCGTTGATAGACTTACTAAATCTGCCCATTTTATTCCCGTTCGGTCTAACCGAACCGTATCTCTTTTGGCCAAACTTTTTATTAAAGAAATTGTTAAATTGCATGGAGTTCCTACTTCTATTGTTAGTGATCGTGATCCATTGTTTACTAGTGGGTTTTGGAAGAGTCTTCAAAAATCTTTGGGAACGAAGCTCAATTTTAGCACCGCTTATCATCCTCAGTCCGATGGACAAACCGAGCGTGTGAATCAAACTCTTGAAGACCTTCTTCGTGCTTGTGTTCTTGATTTTGGTGGAAGTTAGGAAGATTATATTTCACTTGTTGAATTCTCCTATAATAATAGCTTCCAATCTAGTATTGGCATGGCACCTTTTGAGGCACTCTACGGAAGGCCATGCCGATCTCCTTCTTGTTGGCTTGAGGCCGGTAAGAAGCTGGTTTTAGGTCCAGATTTTATTCGTGATTCCACAGAAAAGATTGATCTTATTCGTCATAGGATGAAAGAAGCCCAGAGTAGACAAAAATCCTATGCCGATAATCGAAGAAGGAAATTAGAATTTTCTGTTGGAGATTCTGTTTTTATTCGTGTTTCACCAATGAAAGGTGTTGTACGTTTCAGTCGATCGAGAAAATTGGCGCCTCGATATATTGGGCCATTTCCTATCACTGAACGTATTGGTTCCATGGCTTATCGCCTATCATTATCGGCTCAGTTTTCTGCTATGCATGATGTGTTTCACGTTTCTCAACTTCAGAAATGTCTTCGAGATTCCGATTCTATTCTTGAGCCCGGTGTTATGGAAGAGATTGAAGTTTCGCCTAATTTAACTTATGAGCAACATCCTATTCGTATCATTGCTTCGGAAGTCAAACGCCTTCGAAATAAAGATGTCCCACTTGTTAAAGTTCAATGGTCTTCAAATCCTAAGGATTGTTCTTGGGAATCTAAAGAGTACATCGAGCGAACACATCCGGACTTACTTTCTCGTGCTCTTTGAGGTGAACTTCTTATTTCAAATTTCTTTTGTGTTGAATATGCTTTCATGGTTGTTACTACATATCTTCTTCTTAAATATTGCGAGGACGCAATTTCTTTAAGGAGGGGAGTCTGTAACAACCCGCATATTTATCGATTTTATATTTAAATATTTTATTTAAATATTTTATCGTTAGTCGGAATTTAGCCCGAAAAGCTACTTTTTGCATACGGTTGAATTAGGACTCGGGACCACTCCCATTGAGTTTAAAATGCCGTTTGCGACCTTTTTGAGTATAAGCTTCGATATGTTTGGAGAAAGTTGAATTTTGCTACTTTTTATTTAGGGATTTGGTTTGGGCTGAGCCACTTATGTATTCAGTCCCAACCCCTTCTCCTCTTCATCTCTTTATTCCTCATATACTCAAGCTTTTATATTAATGGAGAGTGGAAGAGGAAATTAAAACTCCAAGCCCTAGTTTTCTTTTGCAAATCAAGTTCTAGCTCCAAACTAATAGAAGAACCCATTGGTAAGCTTCTCTTCTTCTTCTCCAACTTATTCTCTTACCAATTTCAGAAATTCTAAACCTAATTTTGGAAATGTTCTTGTTTTGAGCATAGATTCAAGCTCATTTGGGTTGTGTTGAAGAGAGGTTGATTCTCCTTTGCTTCTAAGCTTCTTTTTCGATCGTTTGGGTTCAAAGGTGAGATTTTTATCTCACATCTTTGTCTATAATTATCTTCGATTGTTAGGTATGAATTCCTAACACTTATTCTTGTGCAATTGATTTTGGTTTGGATTGATTTGGTGTATATTCCAATTTTTGGTGTTTTGGTCCAATTTATGAAAATCCTATTATGGATATTTGGACATTGATATTTGAGGCGTATCGAAGAACCGTTTAGGCTGGGTTGTCGTTCGACGTAATTCCTTAGTCATCGCCATTTGCTCGTTCGATCGTTTTCGATATTCGTTTGGCCATTTTTGGCCTAGGTTCAGGGAATGTCCTGAACCATTCATTCAGACGTCTGAAACGTAATATTCAGACGTCTGAATATTGTTCTGGGAAGATTTCTATTCCCAGATTCAGACGTCTGAATATATGGTTTCAGACGTCTGAATTGGTTCATTTGGAACCAGAAAGGAAATAGGCTAAAAAGTGCCTATTTCAGACGTCTGAAACACTTGATTCAGACGTCTGAATTGTGTTCTGGAAATTTTTATATTTCCAGATTCAGACGTCTGAACCACTTGTTTCAGACGTCTGAAATTGTAGTGTTTTGCCTATTTGCCTATTCGCTTGAGAATTCCAATTTAAATCGATTCGTGATGATCCTATTTGTTGTTATCATTTATTATGCCTTTGATGACTCCTATTTAGGAATTTTTGAATATCCATTTCGATGGATTCTTTATCGGTTTCTTTGGATTTTATTCACGTCTTCGAATGTGAATTTTAGTGATTGATTGTTCTTACAATCTTCTTTGTGATTTGTCACTTTAAAAATATAAAGGTTTTCTATACTAGTAGTAAATATCAAAACTCTTTCTTCAAATGATTTCAACACTATTTTAGTACAAAGCTCGTTTCTTAAACCATTTTCCAATCTATTAGTATATACAAACCTTTACCTCACTCGTATGAGAAATCTAATTAAACGACTTAGTAAAACGAGTGGTATGAAACGCTTGCGTTTACTTCGTCGGCTAATTCTTGGACTTGTTCGATTGAATCTCTTGTGACAATTTTCTAGTGGAAATCTACAGTTTGTTCGTAAATATTTAAGTTAAGCAAGTGGTTATGGGACATGAAGCTAAACTCATATATTTACTAGCTTAGTGTAATTGACACTTCTCGTTGATCATGACGATCATCTTTGTGATTTAGACTAGCAATGTGTGATGTCTCTTTGTCTACGAGGGAGACTAAACCCCGTTTTGTGGAGTTTCGACTCAATTTGGTGGGGTAGCAACCCATGGTCTTCGGGCCGTTTGTGGAGCTTCGGCTCAATTTGTGATGGTTAGCAACCATGGAATTAGCGTTCCGTTTGTGATACACGTGTTGGTGAGCTTTATGCTCCCGTTTGTGATAGGCCTCCCCCCTTTGTGATTTCTGGATTCCTTGAGATGATTTCTAGAATTTGTGCTTCACCAATTTTCGTGATTTCTATTGATAAGCCTTATCGATATTTGTGCATTGGTGAATTTGTGCGTCATCGACTTTTGTGATTTCTGGATTTCGTGTATTGAATTCTGGAATTTGTGTGTCATTGACTTTTGTGATTGACATTGATATTATCGTCAATATTTATGGTTTGGTGAACGAAATAAGGAGTATGACGTTTCTTTGATTCTTGTGTAGATTTGGTGACATTGATTAATCTCTTGATGATTTTCAACTAAGTATATATATATCACAGCTTGGTATTGTGATTATTATGTGTTTAGTCATATCTCTTATTCTATATCGTTTCATCTGATATTTATAGTTAGACTGATCCGTTTACTATTTTCTTATTAAATAATACTCGGGTCAGACCGAGATGTTACGGGTGCTTCTGCTTGACTTCTCTCTTGGGATTGATTTCTCTGACTTTTGGCTTACTACTTAGTTTAGTAGTTTATTTTGTTGTATACATTTGAGATATAGACTCCATTATGTATACTTATTCTTTTGTGTAGTTCATGTAACTATTCTTTTGTGATATTGTGGATCTTTTTAGACCACTACTCTGATGTACACTTCCTAGTGTAATATTCATATCTATTTCCGCCTTTGTGGTATGAATTGTCTGTGACTGATTTATGTTATGTTTATTTCTATATTTGTTTCTGAAGATATTATAGCCACTGTGTAGTAGCTCTGGGTTTGAGTCGGTATGTCGGATTTCCCTCTTGATAAAGAAATGCATGTTATACTATCCGACATATCGATGCTCGCACAAAGCAATTACATGGATGGTCGCTCCTCAACAGCCTTATTCTCCATGCTAGTCGACAGCATTCTCCGTAGTGTTCTTGGCTAGCGTGGGTATAGAGGTGGGGCGTCATAACTGATGTAGGACATCTCTAACCATAAGACCCATAGGGAAGCGTGCTTGCGTATGGGTAGGGAAAATATACCAAGGGTTTGCCTCGTATTTGAATTTTGAACGAATCGGTATCTTTAAGGATGTAAAGGGGTTTAATTCGCGGTAGAAGGTATTGAATATCAATTGGGTCTGCCTTCTCCCTATTTAGAAGTCTTAAGTAACCTATGACAGTACCTAATAGGGAAATGGGATCCGCTTCAATTTTAACAAGAGGTATTTAGTAACTAAAATGAGCATTTTCCTTGACTTAAATGGGATTTTGTCTGTGGGAGGTTAGCAGGCTATGTTAGTATTATTGTTGTACTACGATTTTGTAGCAGGGCCGACATATCGACTACGACTATCAACGGTCTCGAGCGGTCTGTAACGACCCATAAAATTTTAGCAATTTTTAATTGGTATTTAACGTATTGAATTGGATTTTGAGAAATTATTAATAATAAAATTTTGAAAAAAAAAAGAAAATATGTTATGTATATTAATGATTTGTAGTACGAGCTGTGTACATATATTTTAAAGTTTGGTTGTGGTTATACCTATAAGATCTAGTACAAAAACTTTATAAACTATTATTTATACTATAATATAAGTTAAGTTTGATGTAAATTTGGTAGCATAGTTCATTTCTATTGGGTATAAATATCAATAGCGTGGGTAATAAATTTACGGTCTCCTTTTGCTTTTCAGCAAGGTGTGTAAATTTTAAGTATGTTGAGTACGTTCCATATATAGTTATTTTGGAAAACCACTGTATATGTATGATGGTCTATTTGAAGTGTATATATAGTAAAGCGTATTTATACCAAGTTTTATTTAATTTATATGTGTTATAATAGCTATATATATATGTTAGTCTTGATACTAGTATATAGTTTTACTGAAGTTTGATTTCTAGTCATGTTAAATATATATATATATATATATATATATTTGATTTTGGGTTTTTGTGTCACCATTTCCAGTTTATTTTAGTGCATATTTAGTATATCTATACATATGTCGTCAGCTATAAATACGATAGTTAAGGGTTTCATATATCATATGAACCAAAGAAGAAGAGAAGTATATACTATATTTAACTACATATATGAAGTATATGTTTTAAGGGTTGATTTAAGGTCTGCATTAAAAAAAGTAGTTGTGATTACCATTATTTCATATTGTACCTTCTATATTCCTGACTGACTTTCAGCGTTCATTCATTCATTTTAATTGTGGGTTTTTCTTTTCTCTCTCTTTTCTTATAAATAATTGTACGCATTCATCTCTTTCCCTTTCTTATATTTTGTCCCTTCATCATCTTTTAGCCGTTAATTTTGTTTCGAAAATCAAGAAAATTTGTATTCGTTTTATTCTTTTTGAACGTTTAATAATAAAGATAAATCTGCATAGTATAATCAGATATGAATTGAGATCTAGGAAATAAATAAATATAAAAACGTATAACATGCCACTAATAATAAATTGCTTTAATAGCTTCTCAATTAGCGTACAGCTGTTTCCATCCCATGCCATGTCAAAAGTTTGAAACGTAATAAATGCTATATGATTATTTCGCATTTATTTTTTTTCCTTTATTATTTCCTGTACGTTTTCATTCCAATCTAAATTATAACTTTTTGATTTCCATGCCTTTTCGGATCTCAAACGCGCAGCCCAAGGAATATTTCTTTAATAATTTTCCTAAAAATCAGCTTTTGGCCGTTTTATTGCATTGATTTCAAATTGTGCCCGTTTGTTTTTCTCATTCCTCTCATACGTTACCACTTTTATTTATGCTCGGGACACAGCTCATTTTTTTTTCCTTCGTTCCCTTTCTTTTATTTGCTTCCTTCGTTTCCATCGGTTCAATTATATAGATTTTTATATTCGTTGCACGTTTACATTCATTTATTTTGACCAGTCCTTTCCTTTGTTATTCCCCTAATTTTGTGCGTTACTTTACCATAACCAATGCTCCGTATTTATTCGCTTTAATCTTTTCAGCTGAATTTGACCATTACTATTCAAATCAATTCATATTTATTGTATACGTTTCGTATGCAACGGTTCTTTTCTTTATTTATTTTGCCTTTATAACCTTGTTTGACATCGTTTCTTTCATATTGCAAACTGCTGTCACTTCCAATCTCATTCCTCATTTTAAGTTTTCTTCCTCCTCCTTCTTCCATTTTTCTTTCTACAGATCCACCTATTTTCTCCCTTCTTTTACCGTGCTTCCACCTCCCATCGCTTCGTCACCCACCACATCCAACTCATCCCTCTCCCTCCGCGTTTTTCTCTCCTCCTCTCATGCACATATCTCTCTACACGTGTTGTCATCGCCTGCATGCTCAGCCATCCTCAGAGCCTTCACCATCAACAATCATGCCACACGTTATCTTTGAGTAATAGGTTAGCATATATTTATAATATATATGTGTTATTGTATATTTTCTATAAGTCTGTATTTGGAATATGTGATCTGTCCTACATGATTTTAAATTCATGTTAGTTATGTGTCATATGGTATTATATATATGAGTTCATAACAGTATTCTTTTTTTTTTTCTTTTTTTTTTCGTTCATAGTGTGTATGATATTATACTATGTATAGAGATTTGATAACTTGATTGTTTTATACTTTATGTGTCACGTTGGTATTCAATTTTAAAAGTTTGAAGGTTATATATTAGTTAATATATAGTTTAATATATGTCAGTAATGTATATCTATGCAGTAATATTGTATGTATTATAGCAAAGTAAGTTTTTTTTTTTTGATTTAAGATATCATATATACATCTTATAAATATAGTATGGTTCCAAGTATGAAATGTTTGCAGTTTTCAGATTCTATATAATATAAAATTTTGTTCGCATGTTATAAAATTTGATAAGTGTATATATAAATATTATATAAAAAGTTAGTACATATATAAAACGTAAAGCATACTCATCTTATCAGTCGATTGTATATGTATTTAAATATATGATATGTTTAAAGCTATGTATTTTGTGAATAACTGGTTATAAGTATATATATACACATTTGATTTAAAGTTATAAAGGTATGCATATTGTGAATTAGACTATATTAATGGTTAGCTTACAAATATTTGTATAGTTTTATAGGGAAGTACGAGCTATGTGGGTTATATTTTTAGCAAGCGTATTGTTACCACTTTAAAATGGGTGAAGTTTTACAGTTTACGGTCTATTTGTGTAAGTGTGTAATGTATGTTTAATTTAATAAAGTTATGATAGTTTTGTATAAAATGTTTAACTATTTATATATCTGATATAATGATAGTTCATATCTGATATAGCTTATATATTATAAAGTTACAGGATACGTTAGTTTTATACGCTAGTTAATATATATATTTAATAATTGACTAAAATGTTTTCAGTGTGAGTTTACTTTTTTTAGTGTTGGATTTTATACGGCATAGTATGTATACTTGTTCACAGTCTATATAAGTATATGAGTGCATGTGTCATTATAAGTATTTTATTGTTTTTAAATCTCGAGACATATATATGCGTTTAGGTGTTTGTTTCAGACTTACGTAATATATATATATATATATATATATATAACCGAATATAGGCTATGCATTTGGAATTTCTATATATACATTTTTATTATGAACATATATAGGTTGCTTTCATGGGTTTTTTTTTAAGTAATATATATTACAATAAGTGGTTATATTGTTTTTATAATAATTATTGACTATAAAATATAATACAATGGTTTTTTTTTGGACGAATTATGTTTAAATTACATATAGGTATATATAGATTTTAAATATACATTTTTAATTTGAAAATTGGTTTTGGGAGAATTAATATCATAATAATTTATATTTTTTCTGTAATATCAAAATTGATTCGATTCATTCTCATCGATTTCCCATTATCAGCCTTGTCCGTCGTGCCTATTTTCTGCATCAAATCTTGTCCATCCAGCGTTGCTTTGGATTTCGTAGCTTATTTCATCATCATATATCTCTAGCCTCGAAAGGTGAGCAATCACTCACGATTAACGTTCTTTTATTTATTAAATTTAATTTCAATTGAAATGACAATTGAAATATGCTGCTGTTAGATTTAAATTGTTATATATGCTTTTATCGGTAACTGTTCACTTATGGGATATGATACCATATCTTATTGTTTATATTTATTTTGATGATATATGCTTGTTGTTATTATTATTTTCATATCTGTTATCACTCTGCAAGTTCCCTATTAGTATAGAAATCACTATGGGTTGAAAAGATACATACCCGAACGGACTTTAGAATAGGATAATTTCGTTACGGGTTGAAATGATAGACCCAAGCGATTTTTGATTTAATTTAAAATTTTGGATTTCGGGTTGAAATGATATCCACCCGAATATATTTAGTGTACGGATTGAAATGATAAATATCCGTAGCACTTGACTATATGGTAGGAAATATATATACAGACACCGTTGGTCCATATAAATATTTTGAAATTATTTCTATAATTTTGGAAAGAAATATACGGTTTAATAAATTTTGATTCTTAAGATATTATATAAATGGAAATTTTATATATAGATTTAGTCGTAATATTTGATTTAAATTAGATTGATTTAATACATATAATATAGTTGAGTATCTATGGAAATCTATATTTCAAATAGATCTTTCTCGTAATAAATTGAAAAAATAGGATTGGGAGGTACATTTGGGTTTATTAAAAATGGTATTTAAATAAGGATTTATTTAATTAAATCGACTTGAATTGAACTTGTAAATATTAAAGCTTTGAGCTATATTGGAATTTAAATGGCGATTTCGAGATTTAGATCTGTATTTGAAATAAATATAGTTGAATTTGTTATTTAGAAACTAAACTGAATTAAAATATAAATTTAGGTTGAACTAAATTTGAATTTATTATTTAGAAGCTAAATTGAATAAAAATTAGTTTGAAACGTTGAATACTTAAAGTTTGAAATATATTGGAATATAAAGGGGGTATTTTGTGATTTCAAATTTGAATTTGAGATTGATAAATTGGGATTTGAATTTAATTTGAATGGGAAGGTTGGGTTAATGTTGAAACGATTTGTTAAGTTGAGGGAATTGAAAATACTTTACTGTATAAATTATTTAATATATATAAACACTATTTGGGAAATATAGAGATATTTGGAGTGAAAATGATGTTTTGGTTTTGAAGTATAAATTAAGATGAAAGAACCACGGTGTTATAGTGTATATTTCTACCCTGTAGATAGTTCCATGGACCCTTAGAGGATGGTTATTCCAAACATTCTTTGAGTTAATTATATTTCAGTTGATATTTCACTTGAGTTAGATTTATAGATATAAGAATGTTAATCCTGACTCGAGTGTTTTGTGTTTTGCTTTACGCTCGGGTCAGACTGAGTGATACAGCATTTGAGACTCACCTTCGAAGTTGGAGCCTTGCTTGAAGATCCAGCTATCTATCCTTTCAGTTATCCTGTTGATTTGTTCAGAGAAGTCATCTGCGCATACTGGAGACTTCACTATATCTAAGATATTCAATTGTATTTATTTCTATCTCCAATGTATATAGTAGCTTCATAAACTACTATTCTTTATCTATTCCGCTGCATTGTATTACTCTGTGTAAGTGATCTATGATTGATTTATTTACTGTATATTTTAAGTTTTGCCAAATTTTTATTAACAATTCGGTATTTTGAATTATTCAAGTCGGACATGTACGGTTTTATTGTCGAATTTAAATGGTCCAAAATAGCGGGTCGTTACAGTTGGTATCAGAGCTTTGGCTCTAGGCAAAACTTAGCATATATGGTAAATTTATTTACAGAATCACTTTCGTTCGAGTTGAATCTCTTCCTTTTTGACTCAATTTCCTTTGAGTTTTGGAATGTCCCTCGGTTTCGAAATTCATTCTGTCTCTCCCTATTTATATTCGTTTGATTCTGGAGTATCCCATAACTCCATTGAATGATTTGTAAAGGGGGTGAAAACTCCTTTTCAATTGGCATTGACTCACCGAAGATTCCTGTATCCTCGGTTTACGATGCTGATATATCTTGTTATGCCGAATTCTATATCTCCGACGATCGAATGTCGAATTGCCTCAGAATTCTACACCGATCTAATTTTGGAATCACGGTTGACAGGTAAAGGTCGCCCGCGATTTATAGAAGTATATCCATCTTCTATTTTGTAACTTAATTATCTCATCTTCGATCGAGTCTATCTTCGAATCAAGATTCTATTGATTAGAGTTCCTTTAAATTAAATCTCTATCTTTGTTTTGAAATCCATCCTTAAATCATCCTTTGAAAATCGGGTTTTGTTTGTATTTTAGAAATTGTTTATACCGAAATTATTATTTTGATAACTATGATTTTATTCTATATATATAAAGAAAATGTTTTCGGTAGAGATTATATACCTATATATAAAGCAAATAAGAAATGTTATTCTATATAAAAAGGGTTTTGAAAGGATTTGAAATTTTGAAAAAATTATAAGAAATTGATTTATATAAAAATGATTTATAATTGAAGTGTTAAATTTGAAATTCGAGAATTAAATTCCGGTATTTTGAAATTGGTTTTAAGATTTTGGAAATTATATATAAATAATACGATTTAAAAGTATTTTTCCGAATAAGAAATATTTCAAATGAATTCAAATGAATTCCAATAATTTTGAAGAAATTTCAAAGAAGTTTTCAAGAAAATAGAAGTCAGAACTCACTTATGTCGCTGGAGAATAATTTCGGTGATGAGTGCACGCATCATCGACATTGATTTTCGAGTTTCAGAGTGGGGGAGAGGCCACTTTAATAGCTTCGCTATGCGAGTGATTTTGTAAAACCGTTTTTGATTTCAAATTCCGAAGTATAATTTGATATTTTCGAAAGATATATGTATATATTTGAAACAATTTGAAGTAAGACCGGTGTTCAGTCCTCGAGTTTTTGATTTGACTTAGAATAACTCTATTTATAAAAATTGATTTCCATCTCTTGGATTTGAAATTGATTTTCACCGACTATTTTGAAGGTTCGAGCACTTCCAAATCAAGGTTTAAAGGTTTAAAAACCAAGATATTTCGAAAGGTATAAAATATTTGATAAAGTATGCAAGTTTTGTTGTATGAGGTTAAACCTTTTATTAAGTAAGAGAATATGGCTATTTTAATTATACTAATATGGAATTTAGTTTTTAAATGTTTTGAAAGAATTTTAGTTTTAAATAATGGTTTTCAAAAAGGTAAATTGGATATTTCAAATCGAAGTAAATAGTTTAAAGGTTTTAAAGGGATAATTATAAATTTGGAAACCATTTTGAATATAATTGATTTTGAGAAAAATATTTGGTTTTGAAAATTAAATTGAAAAAAAAAACCCAGTACTTATATGGTGATTTTGGAAATGAATTTGTTTGACTTGAATTATTTTAATTTGGAAACTGGGATAATTTTCTACACCTATTATTTTGGGAACTTTGAAATCCAGACATTTAATTTGGAAGAAAATTTGGTGAAATCATATATGATTTTGAAACTGAATTGGTATTGAAATAATTTGAAATTGAGAACCTTAGATTACTAAGCACTTGATTTGGGAGTGGTCGAACTTATATAAAATGGATTGTATAAGTATGAGGTTGATTTGAAATCTATTGATTTGAAAGGTACTCAATTTGGAAAGAGATTTTATTTAATCGAAATCTATATAAGTATGATTTGATCTACTATTGATTTGGAAAGTATTCGATTTGAGAAAGGAATCCTATATATATGGACTTTATATAAGTACAATATTTGAAAGTGATTTGAAAAGGTACTATATGATATATATTTTCGAAGTAAAGATATGGAAAGTGCCTTCTGCTTGATATCCGCTTTGTGGCCACATCGTGGATTCATTCTATCGATATTATTCTCTCTGATTTTCGGTTTTCCGGATGTAATACTCGAGTGTTTCCCACCGTGGCGTAACCCATGGTTTTTTTTCTCTCGTGAATGCACAGCGCAATTGCCTGGCTGAGTCTTGCCTAGGGGTACGGATTGTTTCCTGGGGGATCCAGGCGTAACCATTGTGTATCCTGCAATCTGTGTAGGTCGCGAATAGTAGCGCAAGTGCCTGGCTGAGTCTTGCCTAGGGGTACGGATTGTTTCCTGGGGGATCCAGGCGTAACCATTGTGTATCCTGCACTCTACTAGTCATCATGGCGTAACTCGCAGGGCTGAGAAAGCTTACGGATATGGATTGTTTCCTGGGGGACCCAGGCGTAACCATTGTGTATCTGCGAACCATGATCGGACAAAGGTTTTGGTTTGGTTGTTTTGTTTGGATTGTACTTTCCATATCTGTTTTTAAAGTTTTTTTCAAGTATTTTCACTGGTTGTTGAAACAGGTCTACTAAGTACTTGAAGAATTCTAGCTTTGCGCCTGATCAACGCATGGCCAGAGTCTGCAAGAACGAGGATAAACTTGTTGAAACATCGAGTTATAAAAATATTTTTGAAAGAAAAGATTTATTTCGATATAAAAGGCATTTATTATAAAAGTATTTCCAACAAAGAAATTTTGTGTTAATATTTGAAATTGAAACTCTCATGGTTTGAAATGTACGATTCTTGGCCGATTCTATTCTTTTGAATCTACCTTATCTGCCCTGCTTTATTTATTCAACTATATTCTCTTTTCCGAATCTATCGTCTTTCCTTCTTTCCTTCTTTTGAATATATCCTTTAAAACATTGTTTATTTATATTCTACCTGGTTTAATAAGAGAGAAAAATTAGTGTTTTATAAATAATTGATCTCATAATTAATTGAATGGATTTGATAAAATGAGTAATCTATTAAATATTAATCAATTTAAATAATAACAAAAGAAAAAGTATATGGTTTTAAATAAATTTTTTTAATTTGTTTTTCAAAGTCTAAATTTTTCATCTGGTTGTTTCTATTCTCCTACTTTATTCCTTTTCGGGGACGAAAAGTTTTGAGTGGGGGAGAGTGTAACGACCCATAAAATTTTAGCAATTTTTAATTGGTATTTAACGTATTGAATTGGATTTTGAGAAATTATTAATAATAAAATTTTGAAAAAAAAAAAAGAAAATATGTTATGTATATTAATGATTTGTAGTACGAGCTGTGTACATATATTTTAAAGTTTGGTTGTGGTTATACCTATAAGATCTAGTACAAAAACTTTATAAACTATTATTTATACTATAATATAAGTTAAGTTTGATGTAAATTTGGTAGCATAGTTCATTTCTATTGGGTATAAATATCAATAGCGTGGGTAATAAATTTACGGTCTCCTTTTGCTTTTCAGCAAGGTGTGTAAATTTTAAGTATGTTGAGTACGTTCCATATATAGTTATTTTGGAAAACCACTGTATATGTATGATGGTCTATTTGAAGTGTATATATAGTAAAGCGTATTTATACCAAGTTTTATTTAATTTATATGTGTTATAATAGCTATATATATATATGTTAGTCTTGATACTAGTATATAGTTTTACTGAAGTTTGATTTCTAGTCATGTTAAATATATATATATATATTTGATTTTGGGTTTTTGTGTCACCATTTCCAGTTTATTTTAGTGCATATTTAGTATATCTATACATATGTCGTCAGCTATAAATACGATAGTTAAGGGTTTCATATATCATATGAACCAAAGAAGAAGAGAAGTATATACTATATTTAACTACATATATGAAGTATATGTTTTAAGGGTTGATTTAAGGTCTGCATTAAAAAAAGTAGTTGTGATTACCATTATTTCATATTGTACCTTCTATATTCCTGACTGACTTTCAGCGTTCATTCATTCATTTTAATTGTGGGTTTTTCTTTTCTCTCTCTTTTCTTATAAATAATTGTACGCATTCATCTCTTTCCCTTTCTTATATTTTGTCCCTTCATCATCTTTTAGCCGTTAATTTTGTTTCGAAAATCAAGAAAATTTGTATACGTTTTATTCTTTTTGAACGTTTAATAATAAAGATAAATCTGCATAGTATAATCAGATATGAATTGAGATCTAGGAAATAAATAAATATAAAAACGTATAACATGCCACTAATAATAAATTGCTTTAATAGCTTCTCAATTAGCGTACAGCTGTTTCCATCCCATGCCATGTCAAAAGTTTGAAACGTAATAAATGCTATATGATTATTTCGCATTTATTTTTTTTCCTTTATTATTTCCTGTACGTTTTCATTCCAATCTAAATTATAACTTTTTGATTTCCATGCCTTTTCGGATCTCAAACGCGCAGCCCAAGGAATATTTCTTTAATAATTTTCCTAAAAATCAGCTTTTGGCCGTTTTATTGCATTGATTTCAAATTGTGCCCGTTTGTTTTTCTCATTCCTCTCATACGTTACCACTTTTATTTATGCTCGGGACACAGCTCATTTTTTTCCCTTCGTTCCCTTTCTTTTATTTGCTTCCTTCGTTTCCATCGGTTCAATTATATAGATTTTTATATTCGTTGCACGTTTACATTCATTTATTTTGACCAGTCCTTTCCTTTGTTATTCCCCTAATTTTGTGCGTTACTTTACCATAACCAATGCTCCGTATTTATTCGCTTTAATCTTTTCAGCTGAATTTGACCATTACTATTCAAATCAATTCATATTTATTGTATACGTTTCGTATGCAACGGTTCTTTTCTTTATTTATTTTGCCTTTATAACCTTGTTTGACTTCGTTTCTTTCATATTGCAAACTGCTGTCACTTCCAATCTCATTCCTCATTTTAAGTTTTCTTCCTCCTCCTTCTTCCATTTTTCTTTCTACAGATCCACCTATTTTCTCCCTTCTTTTACCGTGCTTCCACCTCCCATCGCTTCGTCACCCACCACATCCAACTCATCCCTCTCCCTCCGCGTTTTTCTCTCCTCCTCTCATGCACATATCTCTCTACACGTGTTGTCATCGCCTGCATGCTCAGCCATCCTCAGAGCCTTCACCATCAACAATCATGCCACACGTTATCTTTGAGTAATAGGTTAGCATATATTTATAATATATATGTGTTATTGTATATTTTCTATAAGTCTGTATTTGGAATATGTGATCTGTCCTACATGATTTTAAATTCATGTTAGTTATGTGTCATATGGTATTATATATATGAGTTCATAACAGTATTCTTTTTTTTTTTCTTTTTTTTTTTCGTTCATAGTGTGTATGATATTATACTATGTATAGAGATTTGATAACTTGATTGTTTTATACTTTATGTGTCACGTTGGTATTCAATTTTAAAAGTTTGAAGGTTATATATTAGTTAATATATAGTTTAATATATGTCAGTAATGTATATCTATGCAGTAATATTGTATGTATTATAGCAAAGTAAGTTTTTTTTTTTTTTGATTTAAGATATCATATATACATCTTATAAATATAGTATGGTTCCAAGTATGAAATGTTTGCAGTTTTCAGATTCTATATAATATAAAATTTTGTTCGCATGTTATAAAATTTGATAAGTGTATATATAAATATTATATAAAAAGTTAGTACATATATAAAACGTAAAGCATACTCATCTTATCAGTCGATTGTATATGTATTTAAATATATGATATGTTTAAAGCTATGTATTTTGTGAATAACTGGTTATAAGTATATATATACACATTTGATTTAAAGTTATAAAGGTATGCATATTGTGAATTAGACTATATTAATGGTTAGCTTACAAATATTTGTATAGTTTTATAGGGAAGTACGAGCTATGTGGGTTATATTTTTAGCAAGCGTATTGTTACCACTTTAAAATGGGTGAAGTTTTACAGTTTACGGTCTATTTGTGTAAGTGTGTAATGTATGTTTAATTTAATAAAGTTATGATAGTTTTGTATAAAATGTTTAACTATTTATATATCTGATATAATGATAGTTCATATCTGATATAGCTTATATATTATAAAGTTACAGGATACGTTAGTTTTATACGCTAGTTAATATATATATTTAATAATTGACTAAAATGTTTTCAGTGTGAGTTTACTTTTTTTAGTGTTGGATTTTATACGGCATAGTATGTATACTTGTTCACAGTCTATATAAGTATATGAGTGCATGTGTCATTATAAGTATTTTGTTGTTTATAAATCTCGAGACATATATATGCGTTTAGGTGTTTGTTTCAGACTTACGTAATATATATATATATATATATATATATAACCGAATATAGGCTATGCATTTGGAATTTCTATATATACATTTTTATTATGAACATATATAGGTTGCTTTCATGGGTTTTTTTTTAAGTAATATATATTACAATAAGTGGTTATATTGTTTTTATAATAATTATTGACTATAAAATATAATACAATGGTTTTTTTTGGGACGAATTATGTTTAAATTACATATAGGTATATATAGATTTTAAATATACATTTTTAATTTGAAAATTGGTTTTGGGAGAATTAATATCATAATAATTTATATTTTTTCTGTAATATCAAAATTGATTCGATTCATTCTCATCGATTTCCCATTATCAGCCTTGTCCGTCGTGCCTATTTTCTGCATCAAATCTTGTCCATCCAGCGTTGCTTTGGATTTCGTAGCTTATTTCATCATCATATATCTCTAGCCTCGAAAGGTGAGCAATCACTCACGATTAACGTTCTTTTATTTATTAAATTTAATTTCAATTGAAATGACAATTGAAATATGCTGCTGTTAGATTTAAATTGTTATATATGCTTTTATCGGTAACTGTTCACTTATGGGATATGATACCATATCTTATTGTTTATATTTATTTTGATGATATATGCTTGTTGTTATTATTATTTTCATATCTGTTATCACTCTGCAAGTTCCCTATTAGTATAGAAATCACTATGGGTTGAAAAGATACATACCCGAACGGACTTTAGAATAGGATAATTTCGTTACGGGTTGAAATGATAGACCCAAGCGATTTTTGATTTAATTTAAAATTTTGGATTTCGGGTTGAAATGATATCCACCCGAATATATTTAGTGTACGGATTGAAATGATAAATATCCGTAGCACTTGACTATATGGTAGGAAATATATATACAGACACCGTTGGTCCATATAAATATTTTGAAATTATTTCTATAATTTTGGAAAGAAATATACGGTTTAATAAATTTTGATTCTTAAGATATTATATAAATGGAAATTTTATATATAGATTTAGTCGTAATATTTGATTTAAATTAGATTGATTTAATACATATAATATAGTTGAGTATCTATGGAAATCTATATTTCAAATAGATCTTTCTCGTAATAAATTGAAAAAATAGGATTGGGAGGTACATTTGGGTTTATTAAAAATGGTATTTAAATAAGGATTTATTTAATTAAATCGACTTGAATTGAACTTGTAAATATTAAAGCTTTGAGCTATATTGGAATTTAAATGGCGATTTCGAGATTTAGATCTGTATTTGAAATAAATATAGTTGAATTTGTTATTTAGAAACTAAACTGAATTAAAATATAAATTTAGGTTGAACTAAATTTGAATTTATTATTTAGAAGCTAAATTGAATAAAAATTAGTTTGAAACGTTGAATACTTAAAGTTTGAAATATATTGGAATATAAAGGGGGTATTTTGTGATTTCAAATTTGAATTTGAGATTGATAAATTGGGATTTGAATTTAATTTGAATGGGAAGGTTGGGTTAATGTTGAAACGATTTGTTAAGTTGAGGGAATTGAAAATACTTTACTGTATAAATTATTTAATATATATAAACACTATTTGGGAAATATAGAGATATTTGGAGTGAAAATGATGTTTTGGTTTTGAAGTATAAATTAAGATGAAAGAACCACGGTGTTATAGTGTATATTTCTACCCTGTAGATAGTTCCATGGACCCTTAGAGGATGGTTATTCCAAACATTCTTTGAGTTAATTATATTTCAGTTGATATTTCACTTGAGTTAGATTTATAGATATAAGAATGTTAATCCTGACTCGAGTGTTTTGTGTTTTGCTTTACGCTCGGGTCAGACTGAGTGATACAGCATTTGAGACTCACCTTCGAAGTTGGAGCCTTGCTTGAAGATCCAGCTATCTATCCTTTCAGTCATCCTGTTGATTTGTTCAGAGAAGTCATCTGCGCATACTGGAGACTTCACTATATCTAAGATATTCAATTGTATTTATTTCTATCTCCAATGTATATAGTAGCTTCATAAACTACTATTCTTTATCTATTCCGCTGCATTGTATTACTCTGTGTAAGTGATCTATGATTGATTTATTTACTGTATATTTTAAGTTTTGCCAAATTTTTATTAACAATTCGGTATTTTGAATTATTCAAGTCGGACATGTACGGTTTTATTGTCGAATTTGAATGGTCCAAAATAGCGGGTCGTTACACGGTCGTTAGCAAAACTTGTGTTATGCCCTGATGGATTTCACTTCCTATTACTGTAGAATTCATATTGAAAACACAAAGACCTCATTATTTAATTGGTTGTTTGTCGGAGGTGGGCTAGTCAACCCTTAGATAAGTCTTTGAGACTCATTAGTAATGCGACAATTAAATTATAAAGTCAAATCTAGGGGTCATTGTTCTCTATTGCTAGAACCGACTGGCTAGCTATTACATTACGGAAGCTCTACTTTGGGTTGAGGTATTAAATGGACGATGGGTTTGCCTCTTCTCTAGTTAAGAAGTGTTAGGTGGCCGGGGTTTCTTTTTGGGTAGTGAATGCTTAGTTATATATGTAGGCATATACATACATACATACATATATACCTCAAGGAATGTTAGATATATCATACGCATAGATGGAATTACATGGAATAGCTATGAATAATGGATATAACCCTTACATAGAAATCAATCGGTATAAATTAGTGTTATGGATAAAATATTTTTTTTTCAGTCATCAGAATGTTGTTTTGACACCCTCTTCATAATAACCCGCATGATAGATTTAGAGAGGCAAGCTACTGGTGCAAAAAAGGAATTGCAGATGGTGAAGTCTTCTCATTCATGCTTGGTAGTGGCAAGGCAATAAGGTACTAAAAGGGTTATATTGATTCTAAGGTAGTAGCCTTGGTCATCATATATATTCTATTATATTCTGTTGTGAGTTTAGATAGAGAGCACTTTGATATACTTATGTTTATTATAGGTTACCAGAACTAATGATCCATATCCTAATGGACTTAGGTTTTGATTTAGTCCTAATTCGGGCCCATTATAATGCAGGTTTAACCATACGCAAGGAGGTAACCAAATAATTAACATTTAACCCTAACCCTAACCCTAACCTATCAGTCAAGTCAATCGAAATGAAAGGTTGTGTGGCTCTAGTATCAAATAAAACTCTAACTGAAATACTGGAAATAAACTTGAAAAATCAAAACTGAAACAACACTTTTAGTTCAAACTGGTTATTTCTCATTGTTCACTATATAATTAATATGCATTACAAAATGTATACTGTAATGACCCACACTCTCTACACACTTTTACATAAAAGTGGATGGTAAAAATATTATTTTTATAATCAAATGAATTCCAAATAGATTAATTTTTTTAGGAATGTTGAGTTTTGACAATTTTGACATATACAATAAATAGTCGGCAGGTTGACCCTAAAAACTTTTGAAGGATATAACTTTTGATAAGAGGTGAATTAGGGCCTAAAACCAATTCCAAATAAAAGTATGATGGTTTGCCTTTCCTTATAGTGGTCATAAAAGATTTTTGGTTTTACGATTTGGGAGATATTATAGTTTAAGTTTGACAATTTTTGAAAAGATTTAGTGGTAACTAGCCCAAACCAAGTAATTGGGCCCATAACCCATTTCAAGATTTGTGCTAATAGAAGCAATAGGAGCAAGCAAATTCACCGTTCTTCAAAAATAAATCTAAACCTTCATTAAGCATATCTTCAACCAAAACCATCGTTAATCCATTCAAAATCAAATTAATGAGTAAGAGTAGATTAGCAAGAGGATTAGTGAAAGACTTTCAAGTAAATGTTTCCAAGAAAGAAATTTCAAATACTATCAATTTTTGGATCTACCTCAATTTGCGTGATTTTCATTGATTTTTGATTTATTGGCGAGTGATTTATAATATCCTTACCTATGATATGTGTTCCTATAGGTTTTGACATATTTTGGATCCATTTTTAAAGTATAAATACGATTCTAGAACTATTTATTTTTCAAAGCCAAAGTAAAAACATATTAAAATGTTTTTAAAGTGATTTAAACATGTGTTTACGTTATATGTTTGTTCATATGAATGTTAGGATAGGATATGGACGTGTTTATTATCTGAATTGCCATGATATGATGTTTATTTGCTTATTTAAATGTTGTGCTTGTATATTTGGATGGTTGAAATGCTTGTCGGAGCGAACTGAGGGTTTGTATCGTTTGTATGGTTAAGGATCTTCGTATAGATATGAAGTGATAATGTGAAGCTCTGTGATTTGATTAAATAAAGGATGGGAAATTCATAGCAAATAAAACAAACATTGATGGATTGACTCTAGAGAGTGTGGATTTAGATCGTTACAAAGGAATTGCACATAGGTTAGAGTCATAGGAATAAAGAATGGATCAAGTTGGAACTGACTAAACCGAATAAGTTAGAAAAAACACAGAGAAGGTAAGTGGTTCGACACCGACCACATGAGTGGTTTTGTTCTGAAAATAGGCTTTGGCTAAGTTCGAATTGAAGATGAAGTAATTATAATATTAATCAGCTCAATGATTTTGAATTAGCAAAGTAAAGTAATATTAAGTTTGTCCTTAGGTAGTAATTATGTTGCTGGATGCTTACACAATAAGGTAGTTGCACTTTCGCTTTTTGGTAAAATGTCAAATTGAATTAGTGTTTAATTTTGGTATAGAAAAGGTAAGGCCTGGTATTAAAACTTGGTGTGTAAAAATCAAAATGCAGAAATAGTAAATGACAAAAGGAATTTACATAGTTCAGATTATAAGGAATTCTATGTCCATTGGGGAGTCTATCTTCCTTTTACTGTTCTAGTTTAGGTTTTCATGGTGGAGAGTACAATAAAATCTTAAAATTATTCAAAAGTGGAAAAAATAAAAAGTCCCTTTCTGCAGCAGTGCCTTTTTCTATTTATAGTATGATGGTGTAACACCCCTAATTTTTGATAACATTATTCATAGATAAATAAAATAAAATAATATAAATGTTAAGTAATAAGAGTGTTAATATTTGAATAAATCTAGCTAAGGCTGTGCTTAATAAAATAATTAAATAGGTTTAATAATGGTTTTTAGATTAATTAAATTACAGGTATATTAGGAATTCACTACCCTTAACCCTTACCCTTATATATTCTCGTTCCTACCATTGAATTCCTATTCACATCATTTTGAAAAATGCAAACCAAAAGCTTAAAGAACGACCAGCCATTAAGAATGAGGAATTCAATTAAAAGCTAGAGAATCAAGCTTAAAGGAAATCAATCTCAATCAAATATCCTTATCTTAATCAAGCTAAATAATAATTCCATCCCTATTTTTGATTTGAACCATATGTTTTGGATTAAGGGTAAATTCTTTTTTATGATGAATTAGATGATGATATGCTTGAATACTAATTTGTTTAATTTAAACAAGATTGTTTAAATGGGATTATACACTGTTTTAGCGCAAAATTATATATGTTGATATTTAAATGTCATGGAAAATTTTATGTTATGTGAAACATGATTTTGGAGTTGGTTTTAATTTTTATAATTTCCCAAGCTATGAATTTTCAAGGTAAAATATGGTTATTTCGGTTTATAAATTTATTTTGGAAAATATATTGATAATTTAGGCTGAAATTTTGACATGTTAGATGACATGATTAAAATAAATTTCAGGAATTTTCGAGGATTTTCCAAAATAATGTGCTATGCAAATTAAATTATTTTAGAAGAGGGACTTCTTTGCAATATTGATTTTTCTTAGTGGAAGGGCTTATTTGACTAACTTGACCATGGTTTAGATCTAAAATTAGCAGCAAGTATTTTAGTATGGAAATTTGAAAAAAAAATGAAGGCAACCAATCTAGTGATGGCACGTGGAAGGTTAGTTAGAAAAGGATTAGCTTTTAGTAGTATTAAATCAGGATTACTTAAAAAAGTTAGTTCCACTTTCTTTAGAAATACCTTTCGACATAGGGCATTCGCCTTCAACCTAGTCGGAACCTACTAAACCTAAACCAATACACAAGGTATCACAAAGATGGTACATAGTGGATTGGAGAAAGGCAAAAAGCTAAGTGTCGAAAGCATGGCTTTCGAAGGAGTCGACACCTTGGTTTGTTTTAAAAAGAATAACACTTGCCTTTGTTTTATTTAAGCTTTCGAAGTAGTCAAAGCATATGTTTTCAAAAGAGGATTTTGAAAGGTTTCGAAAGGGTTGCCATTAACAAAAGTTTTCTTTTGAATGGGTTCCTTTACTTGAGAAAGAATGCTTTTGAAAAAATGGGTTCTGACCTAGTCAAAGCCCTGGTACCGTTATTTAACCTTTCAGTTGTATTGAAGTCATCAATGATTTCAAAAGGTAGTGTTTATTTTTAAAGATGTTTTAAGCCTCTTCTTAAATGTTTTCAAAAGGGTCCAAGGGTTTCGAATGATTTAGCTTTGAAAGGGGTTACGATGCCATCCTTTAATGTTTTGTTTAAATGATTTGAAGCTTTCGAAAGGGATGGTGTCGACGCCATCATATTTTCCCCAATATTATTATATGATAAAAGGTTGTTTTGAAAGCGATGCTTACGCTTATATTCACTTTGACACAAATAGTATTTTAACTATAAACCCAATGGTTTCGGAAGGGGGACTTTCAATGATTTCGGAAGGGTTACTCCCAATGGTTATGAAATGGGTACTTTTAAATGGTTTCGAAGCCATGCTTATAAAGTTAAATGTCAATAATTTAATACAATCGAAAGGTTTTGAAAGGAAGGTTTTAAAGTATTAGAAAGGTAGGAGCCTAATGTTTTGAAGATAAATTTTAATGCTTTCGAATGAGGTCATCCTATGAAGTCGAAAGCAAGGTTTCGAAAGGTTGTGTAACCCAAACTCATTTTTAAAAAGGAAAACCCATGGCTACATTAAAGAAGTTTTAAATCATTTATGAAGAAGCTTTCCTTGATAAAATTATAGGTTAAAGGGATTAACCATGTTTTATACAAAAAGTGTTTCAAGGACATTAAATCCACAGGAGTGGTATTGTTTTGTAGTTACATTAGCTTCTTCAAATATAAATATATTCACATTATAATGGATCCATACCTGTATTTTGGAGATAAAGGGTAGAAGAACTAGCTAGGTTAACCTTGTAGTGAATATAAATAATTAAAATCTTGGATGAGTAGAATCGCATCCAAGTGGTCAGGGAGACCAGAATATAGGATGCCAAAATATGGAAGTTGTTAGGGAGATAGGTTCATATCGATCCCATGGAAACTATGATTAGGAAGTTATTGGAGTTACCAATAGGTTCATAGTGATCCAATGAAAACTATGTTATAAAGAGGGTTGGCGGGGGAAATTGGTTCAAAGTGATCCCGTAAAAACTATATTCAGATTAAGTTATTAGCAGATGTCAATAGGTTTCTAGCCAACCCATGAAAACTAGGATAAGAAGAAAATATATTGGCGGGGGCCAATAGGATACTAGTCAAACCATGAAAACTAGGATAAGAGAGAAGTTATTGGGTTCACTAATAGGTTCATGGGAACCTATGAATTAATTAAGTAATTAGCAGGAGCTAATAGGTTCATTGTGCACCCATAAAAACTATGAGATAGGACAGGGAGTCCATGTATTATCAAAAGATTGTTAGTAAGTCCACGAAAACTAATAGGTTAATAGTGACCCTAGAAACTATTAATATTACAGGGAGTCAATTAAGCAGAGGATGGAAAATCTAGTATGTTTTATCATGTTTGTATATCATCATAATATTTTGAAATGACTATGTTTAAACCATCGTGGATGCAGGAGCACAGTATATGGTTTTATAAAGGTTTTAGAATACTAGTAAGGGGAAAACCCATTCCGCTAAGCGGCATAGTCTCACTAGATATCTAAATTATTTGAGATAGTAGATTATTATTCATACTAGGCTTTATGTCTAACTCCAAGTTTATGTTTTCCCTTCATACTCTCCGATACTTAATTGATTTTGAGTAGTTTGAGTGTTAAGGTTTTTAGGTACCTCTTTAAGATGAATAAAGCTTCCAGAGACATGCATGAGGCATGATAGCTATATAGAGTTTTCTTTTATTTGATTCCGCTGTGTTGGTTGTAATGGTAAAGTTGTTAAATTTCCTATATATACTTTAATCATCTAAGGGGTCATCTTCATATACCTCTCTTGGCGTATGTTGTAATAAATATTTTTTCTGTGAACGCAATTTTCGATTGAGGGATTATGTAATGAATTGGAAATGTTTTTAAATGGAATATGATCATGTTTGATGTTTTAAATTTTTTCCATATTCATGTGTTTCTGTGTATCAATGAATCTAACACCGCCGTATTTGGTCATCGAGGGTTAATAACTATGGATGACTACAGCATCCATAGCCATTAGTTATGGGCCTCCAAGTAAGGCGATGTTACAGGCTGTGCAGTTAATGCCCCTCTACCGCCCCACTATATCTCATAGTAGATTTCTACCGATAATTTTTTTTTCATAGCCCCAAATATAGCCTTTCCGCTTTAAGCCCCGCCTATTTCTGCTATACCGCATTATTCCCGCTATACTCCGCTATTTCTGCTATATCTTCTTTAAAAGAAATGAATTGAAAAATAACATTTATACATTACGAAAATTATGAAATTAATTTATTTAATTGAGTTTTTAATACGATTTTAGAAATGAAAATATTCTAATATTCTACTAAATTCAATTAAGTTATATAACAGTTTTACGTTAATTAACAACATATTCGCACATGCTTTTATTTAAATTTATTTATGTATTAATTATAATTCAATTGAATGTTAATATTTCATTTAGTTACCATTTATATATTTGCAAAAACATTAGGTATGAGTTTTACATGCTATTTTAGAATCATCGCTATATCCCGTTATATCTTCGCTATATCCTCGCCATGACCTTTTGCACATCCACCGCACTGAATCTACTGAGTGCTTTAACTGCACAGGTTACAGGTGGAATACATGGATTGCCACAATCTTTCTCGTGCCATTGTGTTTTAGCCTTTGGATCCTGCTAGGTGTTGTATATCCATATTGTCTATTTAATGCTCCCGGATTGCAGATGTTCTTTTTATGGGAAATTTGAGATGAAGACAGGGACTCCTGAAATTGGAGCGAGAACATTTGAAATCGTGCAGGAGACTTCAAACTTGAATTAGCTTTGTATATGAGTCATTAGGAGGATAGAAAGACAGCTTCTCAATGGTTTTGGGGCTTTATTGACATATTAGGCCTGAGGTTGTGCTAGTTCTATGCGATATGATGTTGCAACGCTTGCTCGATACATGAGTGTAATCGTCCTGAGCTGCTTTGGGCTTCAAGGTTCATGATATGCTTAGCCTGGAAGTTAGTTTAACTTTCATGTGAACATAATCAAGGCTTACTATAATCTGAGCTGATTGTGATCTGAGCTGCCTGTGATCCGAGCTGCCCTTATCGAATGCGTTATTTATAAGGTTTGTTAATACCTTTACTTTCCACTCATAAGAGTGGAACTGCGGTAGAGTGAAGCTTGAGTGGCCCTGTGTGTAGCCCTTTGGGGTTCTTTTGACTCTGTGCATTGCTACTTAGGTTTCCTTCAGTATGTGAAATGCAGACCCACTCTTGAAGGTGTTAACATGGTATGAATTCTACGGATGTTGATAGTGCAGTTCAACCATTCAATTGTTGAGGGCTCGTGAGTGTTATATATCATTACCTGCTCCTTGTGACTATGTAAGATTTCAGCTTTAGTGTCACAATGTAACATTTGAAACTGAGAGATGGGTGCAAATCATATCATTGTGGCCTTCCTTATAAACAAAACAATGCATTTGTGACCTCGTGCTTTCTAGCTATAGTTCTTTTTGTTGGAACAAAGATCATGACCGCAGACTAACTCTCATGTTCTATGACCATTCTTATGGCTTGGCACCTCATTCAATCCGACTTTAACATAGCTTGAAATCTATGGGTGTAACACTTGCCCCCTAAATCTGCATTAACCACAGGTCGATGTAGACTTTATCTTTAACCACGCCTAATATTTACGTTCCATTTGTTGTTTTCTAGGTGCCTCCCTTGTCGTGCATGAGGCCAAAATTGTCCCGTTGCTTGGGGGAAGGCCATTTTCATTCACATGTAGTGTGGTTAGTTTTATAAACCAAACTAGGTAGAACTCACTCCCAAAAGCTAGCTTGTAAGGGGAGGGTGCCTAGTTGGTTACATAGTCATCGCCTATACCATATTAGGCGATGTGGGACGTTACATACCACCACGCTTCCAAAGTTCGACGCCCACGTCGGTGCTTTATTGCACCGACACCGCCCATACAATGTTAATGTTCAATAGAGTGATGTCATGCCCATACATGTCACCAACGAGTTTCGAACTTTTTCTATCGTGGTGTTAGGCTCTGATACCACTTGTAGGATCGATTTCACCCTAGAAGGAGGGTGAATAGGGTGATGCTATTAATTAAAAAATTAATTGCAAAAGCTTATAAAATTATTTCAACACAAATATATCAAAATAATAGCAGCACAGATAATAGCAGAATAATAAATGTAGAAATAGAACGACACAGAATTTACCCAGCTTCGGCAAAACCCTGCCTACGTGCTGCCCCAAGGTTTCTACTAGAAATTAAGTAGTCACACACTTACACACGTAAACTCGCAACACCCGCTACTGAATAACCTAACTCTACGCTCAAAACCCTACCACAACTCAGCCACTGAGTTACGAATTCTCAAACTACGCCACGTAGTTTGTCCCCTAGTCACACGACTAGTAATTACAACCGTTTAAAAAGAAATTACAAATTTAAAAAAAAAATTAAAATTTGAAACTAAAACCTAATTATAATTATGAGCCTTATTATAATTTTAAACCCAAGAACTAAAATAAAGGCCGGCCCAAAAATTATTCTTTCTCTTTATCTTTTATCGACCCTTTCCTTTGTTTGTGATAATGGCAGATCTTGTTTCTCGTTTGTTCCTCTTCCTTCAAAAATTAGGGTTTTCGTGAATTCGAAGAAGCCGACTTGAAATATTAGATTGCATAGATGATTCAGCGTTCATTTTTGTCAATCGATGGTCTCCTTTTTACTTCGAATGCTTGGAATTTTGATCGAGTTCGATAAGGCTTCGGGATGTAATATTTTTGCTCTTTTTCTTTTATGGTTGTATGCTTGAACCCGATTTCATATTGCCGATGATGATTGTGGGTTTTATATGAGTTCGATCTCCTTTATTTGCATTCGTATATATTTGTTTGAATTTGTCAATTTATTTGCTCGGCCGTTCGATGTTGCTTGGATGTTGATGGTTTCTCCGACTTTATCAAATTCGTATAATTTGATACTTGGCTCTCATGGTATTGATTTTTGACTTTGTTCAATTTCTTGTTTTCCACGGCGTGATGATTATGCTGTGACGATTTTGGCTTTAACTTGTACTTGACCTTGCCACTGATGTTCACTGGTCTGCATTGCCCCAGTTGATGATTTTCTGGCTTAACTTTTTCATGTCTTCACCTGACTTTGACATCTTTGTGTATTGGCTTCGACCATTATGCACTTGATTTACTTGCAGCCTTGACTTTGTTATACTTTGATTTGTGTTCGCACTGCATACTGTCATACTCCCATGTTGTATTGTATTTGGTCATTTATATATTTCATGTTGTGCATACCTTGGAGTTTTAGACCTGTAGCCTTTGTGCTTTGGTGCTGTGTTGCCATATCTTTGTTGTAACTGGATTTGTACTTGTAGTCTTCATTGTTGTGTGGCTTTGGGCTTCACTGAGTTTGTTGCTTTTCACTGTTGCATACATGTGCGATTGTCCATCCATGTTTTCCAGACCTGTGCATTACATTCTCTACTAATACATGCTTTAATATGCATGAGTCTTTGTGTTCATTTTGATGGCACTGTCCAGTTGAGTTTGAGTTGCTTAACTTGAACTTGATCTCGAATTGGTGCCATTTTCTTCTGATTCATTTTTGAGGCCAGAACTGTAGCATTATGTTGAATTTGTTTTTGCTGAAAAAATATTTGATGTGCACAATTCATTTGTTGCAAACCTGTGTCCTTTGTGCATTGTTGCTATTCCTTTATATGCTGTTCTGGTATGTTTGCATCGACTTGTACTTTGAGTCATGTTGAAATGGTTTGATGACAGTTGCCTCTATGTTTGTTGTATATATGAGCTACTTCATGCTTTATTGTGACCTTCATGAATACACAGTTGGTTCATTGATGTTTTATGTGTTTATTTCTTTATGTGGTAGCTGGACTTGATCTTGTTTCATGTTGAGTCTGGGCATGTGTACTATCTATGATATGTTCGACCATTTTATTGCATTTGGATTGATTTTCGAATTTCACCTGAGTTGAATTCAGCTTGTAGCTCGGATTTGACCTTGTGCTGATATTATGACATTATTTTTATTGCACTTGAGTTGAACCCGGTGTTTTGGGTTTGACCTGTGCTCACCTGTCCCTGTAAATCTATCAAGTGTATATATTGGTGTGCACGACCTTATGGAATATACAGTGATACATTGTGTATGTCGCAAGCTGTTCGTGTATGATGAATTCAAAGTTAAATGATGACGAACAACCCAAATAACCGAGGCAAATATTATTTTCAACATCCACATTTTATTTTATACTGTAAAAATATTTCCTTTTCAATTTCACTGCGTCAATATTTATTTTTACAGATTGCTCAGATGCTGGATTCAATTTGGAGTGAAGTTGAAGATAAAATAAGAGTTTGAGTGAATGAGTGATGTGTAGTGAGGTCAAATGTAAATGTGAATCGTGATGTAATCAAAGTTGTACTGTAATTGAAATTATATATATATATATAGTGAGAGCTTGAGCTTTGTACTATTCAAAGATTGTAATAAATATTTGTTTGAATAAAAATTCTGTTTGAATTCAAATTCTGTGTTATTTATTTATATTCAGCAAATATTTATTTAATCTGTGAAAAATAAAATAGTACATTAACAAATACATTTACACGAATATATATATATGTTTATTATCATCAAACAAAAATCATATAATCGCATATTCAACAGTTAGCTCAACTATTGAACGGCCACGATGATCTATACAAAGTTGTTTTTTAGTTTGGCATCATCGTTCTTATTTCTGAGATTGCCTTTGTGGCCATATGTTGTGCTTTCAGCTCGACTATGAACGATGGTGGTGCGATTTGAAGATTCGTTGATTTAGCACCATCATTCTCGTTTCTGAGATTGCTGTTATCTTTCATATATTGTGCTATCAGTACAACTATAGAACAACAGCCGTGAGCTATGCAATGTATGTTTGCTCTTAGTTTAGCATCAATGTTCTCACTTCTAAGATTGTCATTATCATTCGTATGTTGCATTGTTAAATGATGGCGGTGGGCTATGAAATGTTGTTTGTTCATGCACTGGGCATGGTCTTCCGCATAACTTGGGGGAGGATCGAGTTTTGAATGTGAAATCAGGTTGAATGTTTGCAACCATCACATGCATATAATTTTTTGTACTAGTTCTAGTTGTCTAGTATCCGTACGTCTAGTGTGCTATATTTGTAGTATTACATAGAGGGGTTTCTTTATTGATTCAAGTGGTCAAATATCCCTACGACTAGCTCGGTTTAGAAAGCCAAGTTGCACATTATGCAGTTCCATCTTGATACCTAGTTTAGGCAGTTTGATATCCCTGTGTCCAGTTTGGCTAAGTAGCCGATCTACATTATGCAATTTTTTATATGGCTGGTTTGGACCATCTAGTATCCCTATGTCCAGTTCAATGTATTATTACTTTAAAATAGTAATTACAATGTACATTACATAAGCAATATACAACATACAAAATCAAGTCTGAGGTGCTTTGAATTCCAAGTCCTTGGAACTATGTTGCCATCGGGTCTTGATAGTCGATATGCCCCATTCTCTAATAGCTTAGGTATGACTAACATACCTTTCCAATTCAGAACCAAAGCTCCATCGCTGTATTCTTTGTGTTGGCCATTACTTTCGTAGTATTAAGTCCCCTTTATGGAAGTTTCTCTCTTTGAGCCTGGCCATGTAATTTTTTTCTTTCCTTTGTTGATATGCGGCTGATACTACCGCTGCCTCATCTCTTCTTTCAAGGATGGGGTCTAAGGCTTTAAACTTCCTATTTCTTTCTACTATGTACGATATTCTTCTGTATGATGGGACCTCTACTTTGACACGAACAATGGCCTCGTGTCTGTAAGCTAGCGAGAAAGGAGAATAGCCTGTGGGAGATCTAGTTGTAGTTCGATAGACCCATAATACCAAAGATGGTCCTTCTTCCCACTTTCCTTTAGCTTTCTGCAGCCTTTTCTAAAGTAGCTTCTTGATGGTTTTATTCATAGCTTCTACTTGCACATTTGCTTATGCATGAGGGACTAAAGAGAAAATTTTCATTACATCGTTCTTCTCATAAAGTTTTGTGAACTCTTTACTTTCAAATTTGATGCCATTATCAGAGATAATCTTATAGGGGATCCTCTATCTAGTGATTATGTTCCTCGCCACAAAAGTGACTATTTTCTTCGAAGTGACTGTGGCTAGGGGATCTGCCTTAACCCACTTGGTGAAGTAGTCTATTGATACTATGGCATATCTAGCTCCTCCCTTTGACAATGGCAGTGACACTATCAGATCTACGCCTCAAATATCAAACAACCATGGGCTTGTAAGTGGGATTAACTCATGGAATGGCTGTTTGGGGATACTCGCGAATCGTTGACATTTATCGCACTTCCTTACAAATTCCTTTGCATCTTAAAGCGCCGTAGGAAAATAGTAACCATGCCTTAGTACTTTCTTTGCTCGCTTGTTTCCCCTTGGGTGATCTTCGCATTGGCCCTTATATACTTCTCTCATAACATGTGTCACCTTTTCTTTTAAAATGCACCCAAGATAAGGGATTGAATACCCTATCTTGTATAACGTGCCATCAAAGAACTAGTAGTATGGGGTTTGATATCTTATTTTTTGGGCTTCCTTCCTATACGGAGGTAAAACTCTGTTTAGCAGGAATTGCTTTATGGGAGTCATCCAGCTATTTTCTTTAGTTCGCTGGGGTGGAGGTTCTTTTCAGGATTGTTCTTGACTTTCTGCTATCTCTCGATCCCCAACTTCTTAAATGGTGGCCAGTTGAGCATGAATCAATCCGATTCGATTCTTTTATACTTGGCTCCGCTAGATGCCTAATTGGTAGAACCTTTATTTCATTAGCTACCTTGGTACTTGCAAATTTTCTAATGAGTAAGTGGATGAATTATTTTCATATGGAACTTGCTCTATCCTAAATTGTTAGAACTGCTCTAGTAACTTCTTAGATAGTTCCACATATTTGGCTAAGGTCGGTTCCTTTTCTTGATAATTACCCTGCATTTGGTTCACAGCTAATTGGTAATCACTATGAATTTTAATATGGGTTACCTTCATTACCTGAGTCATTCTTAGGCTTATGACGAGAGCCTCATATCTTGCCATTATTGGTTGCTTTGAAACCGAGCTGCACTGCTCCATATAGATTTTGCCCGTCTGGATTGATCAGTATGTTCCCAATTCCTACCCCTTATTCATTTGATGCCCCATCTACGTACATTTGCGAGAACTGTGAGGCTTTCCTCCCCTAATGAAGGTCCAGCTGCTAGGGTACATTCCACAATGAAATCTGCCAATGCCTTACCTTTGATTGTCTTATTGGGATAATAAGTGATTTCATATTGACTATGCTCCATCGCCCAACTTAATAAGTAGCATGATGTCATTGGCTTCTACAGTATTCTCCTAGGGGGTTTATTTGTGAAGATTTTGATGGGATGTGCCTGAAAATAAAGCCACAGTTTTTTTACTGTAAGGAGCAGGTTGTAAGCCAATTTTTCAATGACCGAGTAGCTTAGTTCCGCTCCTGAAAGCCACTTACTTGTGAAGTAGATAAGCCTTTGGGTCCCCTCATCTCATACCATTACAACACTAATAGATTTATTAGTTACTGCTAATTAAATGTACAAGTCCCATCTATCATCGATTTTGATAACATAGGAGCATTGACCAAATGATCCTTTAGATTCTAAAATATGACTTTGCAGTCCTCAGTCCATTTGAAGTTTCGACCTGTGCAGTTAAAGCGCTTGGTAGATTCAAAACGGTGGAGGTACAAAAAGTCATAGTGAGGATACAGCAAGGATATAGCGGGATATAGCGGATGACTCTAAAATAGCATATAAAACTCGTACTTAATATTTTTACAAATATATAAATGGTAATTAAATGAAAATTAACATTCAATTTAATTATAATTAATACATAAATAATTTTAAATAAAAACATGTGCGAATATACTTTAAATAGACGTAAAACTGTTATATAACGTAATTGAATTTAGTAGAATATTAGAGTATTTTCATTTCTAAAAGTATATTAATAATTAAATCAAATAAATTAGTTTCATAATTTTTGTTATGTATAAATGAAAATTTTCAATTCATTTTATTAAAGAAGATATAGCGGAAATAGCGGAATATAGTAGGAATAACGTGATATAGCTGAAATGGCGGGGCTTAAAGCGGAAAGGCTATATTTTGGAGCTATATGGAAAAATCGCAGTGGTAGAAATCTACTATGAGATATAGCGGGGTTATAATGAGGTAATAGCGGGGCATTAACTACCCAGGTTTCGACCTTTCTTTACCTGGTCAAAGAACGGGATGCTCTTGCCTATTGCTTTGGAAATAAATTTTCTTAATGCTGCTACCCTACCATTTAGACTCATCAGATTCTTTGGCTGCTTTGGAACATCTATTCCTCGTATTGCCTCGATCTACTTAGGATTTGCTTTAATACCATGTGCGCTTACAATGTATCCTAATAACTTGGTTGACTACATGGCGAAGGTGCATTTCAACGGGTTTAGCTTTATATTGTATTGTCTTAGGACTCCAAATGTTTGCTCTAAATCTCGAACGTGGGTTGATGCTATCTTAGACTTGACCGATATGTCGTCCATATATACTTCAACTTTCTTTCCAATTTGTTTGACAAACATCGTATTGACCAACCTTTGGTAGGTTTCCCCAGCGTTTTTGACCTTGGATGGCATGACTTTATAGCAGTACAACCCTTTATCTGTTATGAAGCTAGTATGCTCCTCATTTGGTTCAAACGTGGATATCTAATCATACCTTGAATACATGTCCATGATTGAGAGCAGTTCATGCCCACTGGTCATGTCTACTAACTGGTCAATTCTAAGTAGGAGAAAACTATCCTTCGGGTGAGCTTTGTTGAGGTTGGTGAAGTCTACGCAAGTTCTCTATTTACCGTTGGGCTTTCTTACAAGTACTGCGTTGGCAATCCATTTTGGGTAGTATTCTTCTCTGATGAATTCATTCTCTTTTTACTTCTTAACTTCCTCATGCAGAGCATTGTACCTTTCTTAGTCTAGAGATGTGTGATTTTATCTGATAGGATGGGCATCGGGGTCAATATTGAGTGTATGATAGATTATGGTTGAATTTATTCCTACCATGTCAAGGTGTGTCCAGGCGAATACATCTGCTAATTTTTTCAGAAAGTCTATCAATTCAGTACGTCCAGGACAACTAATAAACCTACTTATCATATGAGTGTCTAAGATAGTACTATCAAGGCCTGATGTTGGATAATCAAGTATTTTCCCCTTCTTGGCTACTAGCCTGGCCCAACGGTGGAGTAAGTCCAAAAGGCTGTGCCAAATCAATTTTGGGTGTAGGTTAATTTTTAAAATACAATTTGAAGATTTAGAATATATTTTGAAACTAAAATATAAAATAATTTTTATAAAGGGTACTATATACTTTTCAAAAACATTTTGAAAGTAATGTATTATTTTTTGAAATTATTTAAATATTTAATTAATTGAATTAATTGCATAAATATTAATTAAAATTAATTAATTAAAATAAACATATGTATTGATACATAACTATAAATATTTTAGTTCAAGACATATATATATAGATATATACATATATCAAAATTGTTAAAGGTAAATTATCAATAATTTTTTGAAATTTATTAAAAACATTTAATTAATTTTTTTAACTATATAAAATTATTAATTAAATAAATTAATTAAATGCTAGTTAATATTAAAAAAATATAATGATACTACATAAAACTGTATACATTAATATTCATCTTAAATTATTTAGGGTGAGCGAAATTGAATTTTGAATTTTAAAAATAATTTAATTAATTAGTTAATCAAATTAATGAATTAAAAATAATAATATATGATATAGTTAATAATAATATACATAAGAATATTATATATGTTAATTAATTTTAAATGATTATAAATGAATTAAATTTGTATAATATGAATGTATAATATAAGTGGAACCGCAAGAAACCCAACTTAGATTTAAGGAGTAAATACATACTTATTATAGGTACACAATGATTTTAGATGTTTGACATTAGAATCATGAGAGTATTTTAAAAAGTAATACATTATTCCATACATCGGTATCACTCGATAAATAGTTATATATAAAAAATTATGAATCCTTAATGTATGTAATTGTCCTTTACCATTTATATATTAGTAGATTACCTGCATACAATTTAGTTGTTAAACAAACTCAAGCAAGGGATGTTATGTGCCATTAATATATTGATAAGATGAGGTAAAATACATGGACATATTTTAAGAAAACTCAAGGTATGTGCATTATACTTAGGCCGTTACGAAATGGTAGGTATGTGCATTGTACTTAGGCCATTATGAAATGGTATGTATGAGTAAATAATCCCTTCCAATTTATTGAGAAAAATCCAGGTTAAGATGAGATTAGGATAAAGACCATGGGTTAGGAGTTGTGTTTGATATAACCGATAAGGTGTTATCCATTGCTTATGGTGGTGAGTAAAATCAAGATCAAAATCTCAAGGCAAGCGGGTACTAATAACCACTAGAGAAATTAAAAGATTTATATGTTTTTCTTAGGGTTTTGAGAAACATAAAATTTATTGGAAGCTTATTAGATAAATGAAATAAAAATATTTACCTTTTCTTATAATATAAGAACATATGCTATGTTTAAATTATTCTAATCCACTTAAACTAAATCTACGGCAACATGACTAATCTAAGACTATTTTTTGAAAATGATAAGCCCTTTGAACCTAACTGTATTGATTGGCTAAAAACAATAAAGATAACACTTAAATATGAACGTTTGTGGTCGTCACTAAATGAACCACTGAGGGCGTTAACCCCAAGGCACAAAAAACTTATAACACTTAGGCAGCTAACTGTGAAATCACTCAAGTTTTCATGTTATCTACATTATACAATCCGTTGCAAAGATAACACAAAAGATGTGTTTGTCTACGAATCTTTAAAATCCTCAAGGCTTTGTTTGGCGGGCAATTTTGTTCCATAAGGTACTATATTGCTAAGTAATTTCTCAGTTTGAAGATGAGTTAGGGCGGTCATGTTGCGGATTGTCTTGACCATGAAAGACTATATTTATAGATTCTAGAGCTAGATGTGACTATAAGAAATAGATTGCAAATGGATTTGGTCCCAGGCTCACTAACTTTACAGTTTAAGCCATTCATATTGAACAACAATCAAAACCAGTTGAGCGTAAGCCCTGTTAAGCTACTTAATATGTTAAGGTAATCTCAGAGTTCATTCAAGGATCAAAGCATGCTATTGGTCATAAAGGATAAAGACCTATCTTCGAAAATTTTGAAGAAATGCAAATAGGGTTCTAAGAAAGATAAGAAGGATGCTCCAACTGACAAAGGTGAGTGTCACCATTGTCATTAGAAGGGGCATTGGTGTTTGGGCTATGTGAAGACCAACAAATTAAAGAAGGAAACTGTTTCTTTTGCTCTTCAAGATATGTTTATATTTCAAAATTGATTTGCAATTAATAAATTTAAATACTGGATCTAGGACTCATATCTGTAATTTGTCACATGGACTTAAGAGCAGATGATATGTGGCGAAGGGTGAAATGAGGCTTCAAGTTGCCGATGGATCTTTGTTAGGTTCAACTAAAGTTGGAGACTATCACTTAACTTTGCATAGTAGATTTGATTTATTTTTGAATAATTGTCGTTATGTTAAAAAAATTATTTGCAGTATTATATTTATTTCAAGATTATTAGAGGCGGGTTTTGATTTTCATTGTAAGGATGGTATTACTAATATTATGTTTAACGAAAATAATATTTGCAATGGTGTTTCAGATAATGACATTTATATACTTAATTTTAATCGTATTTCTGTTGTTAATAAATCTTCTATTAACATCAATAATAGCTATTTATGCTAGTGTAGGCGAAGTCATATTAATGAAAAAAGACCGTGCAAACTGAAAATCAAAGGTTTTCTACCTTCATTTGATTATGAATCGTTTGACATTTGTGTGTCATGACTCAAAGGAAAAATACATAAGCACCTATTTAGTGTGTGCAACGAAAGAGTTGATGAACTCTTGGGTCTTGTACATACTGTTGTATGTAGCCCAATGCCTATATCAACAAAGGATAATCAAATTTACTTTGTAACTTTTACTGATGATTTCTTGGGAATAGGATATGTAATATCTTGTTAAGAATAAATCTGATATCTACGAGAAATTTAATGAGTATAAGAATGAGGTAGAAAATCATATGAACCATAAAATTATTAGACTTTAATTTGATTGAGAAGGTGATTATGTTGGACAAGAGCTCGAATAGTAATTAAAAGATAATTGGATTATCTCTTAGATTGGTTGCCACAATCCGTACGTTAATAAGCCTAAATTACAAAAAAAAAATCAAAACCCAAGTCCATCAAAGCATAGATCGCTTGATTTAGTACTTGCAAATAAGCATGAGCATTATCAGAGATTGATAGAAATCTAAGCTCAGAGCGGAAACAATAATTGGATAAGAATACTGATTTTGACCGCAATCTTAGAATTCACGATATTCCTTGGATAGTAGATTGTCACATCAGCATCGAGCATGAGCAAAAAGAAGACTTCTCCAACAACTAAACACATCCAGCTCCAGTTATCTTTTTCTCTAAATTTATCCTATGGGTTGTAATGAGGAGGGCGTAAGAATAACGCTCTGGTGACTGGAAAATCTATAATCTATCCATAATGTAAATTTATACCGATTGGTTTCCATTTAATTGTCATATCTACTAAGGTTAGCAATTCTAATCTAACCTGCATTACACACATGATTACTTACCTACTAATTCCCAAGGTACGAAATACTGACGAAGCCTTATCAGCCATCCAATACTTTCAAATCCATTTTCCACTTGGTATTTCTAAATATGAAGCGAGCTTCTACTATCACTACATAATACTTCTAAAAGAGAAATAGGTAGACTTTGGCCATTTGAGACCTCGATCGAGGTAGACCCCATCATTTGAGACCTATTCCCAAGATGGACTTCTTGCATCGTCATTATTAGTCTATTGGGTCGTAGCTATAAAGACCTTTGATCATTATCTATGGCTTTATAATTTATAATAGCCATATTACTAGCCCATCTATCATTATTAAAGTCTTAGCTCCGTGAGAGACTATATCCAAGCCACTCAATACTTTATTAACAATGATTAGGTAGGCCTCTGACCATTTAGCACCTACTTATGGTAAGCCTTTGCCATTTAGTACCTTAACCCAAGGCGGACTTCTCACTAGTACTATCTAGCTGACAATGCTTGGAAATCTCATTAGGCTACTTAGTATGTGATGACCCACCTCCTCGACCCTCAAAAATTGACACTAATACATACTCGGTATTCACGTGCCGTAAATCCATGTGCCAGAGAGGCATATTATTATGGGGTAAAGAAATAAAGATAGAAGATGGACAATAATAGAATCTCACAACATATTCAACATATAATTATACATAAGAGTAGTACATGCAATTATTCCAAATTGTTCCATCAAAGTCATGACAGGTACTAACCTAGTTAGGATAGTTATAACAACCTATCTTTACAGTGCTAGTAGATACTAATGCATAGTACAGACGCAGCAAAAAGTGATAGATAACTTCAACAAAAGACCCAAAATTCTCCATTCTCCATTCTCCAAGCTTACCTAACTAGTTGGCTGCCCAGGAAAATAAGGCACCGAGAGTTTAAGGGAAAAAGAAAATAAACTTCGGGTCGATCATGGGATTGGTGTGAGAAACTCAAAATATGATGTTTGAAAACAAAAGTATCTCATAAGACCACGCCGCACATAAACATGAAATGAGTTTTTACTTATGATAACCGAACATTTGATACATAGAATATGTGGATATTATTTTTAATGACATTCTTTTGAAAACACTTTTCAAGTAAGCATACATAATCTTAGCCGAAATTGTTACATTATTAAATTCTAGCATGCTAGGCTCTACAATCAAATCTGAAGGTATTTATTGGAGAATAGATTTCCATACAATGACAAGGTAAGGGACTACCTTTCGATAGTACATCTCTAGAAAAATGCATCTGAGGCTTCAAATTTTACCAATACAGAACCGGCCTACCTTTACCGTAGATAGTACTAAATATGTCGAGAGCTCTCTTTGCATACATTACGTTAATTTAAACCCGACATCATAGCAGGAATAAATATATATAGAAAGGTGATGACTATACCCTAATGGGAGCGACCTATTTAGCTCTACCGCATCTACCTTGTTTTTGTCATTTTCAGATGGTGAAGCTCGAGGTAAAGATTACCTTACTCATAGCACATTCCACTTTGAATGCCATATTGCCAATCCATAATCACAAAACTGAATTCTACAAACGTATAACTTCTGAGCTCATATGTTTCAAAAAAGGGTGTTAAGCTAAGAGAAGTTGCCTTCTTCGCCACCAATCAGATGATATGTTCATAGAGATCAACCAATGTAATTACAATTGCAACGTCTGATATTTGTCCATGCAAATTGTTTAGGAACAGGACAAACCGAAGTCGCTCTCCTACCACATCATGTCGGGAGGTACTCCTAGATTAGTAACGATTAGTCCTTGCATTGGATATTTCATAATGAAGAGACTATTGCTACTATATGTATATTGGGAATTTATCCCCAAATGATCAACAAGCAGTCCTTAGATACGAAAATCCTAAATATCATATCCATGTCTTAACTCCGAATACGCAAATTGGTTCGAAGTGGTCTTCGGATAGATATTACCCAATTCCCACCCTGGTTCCTCCGAACCACTCATCGATTAAAAATATGTTAAGTTCATATGTGATTATCAATCATCATTCAATTTAATTCATATTTCTATTCGTTCGTAGATTTATCTTAGAGATATATTCATTGAAATATTTCTTTATCTTTCTCAAAGTATATGGAGTCATCAAGCCTTATTTATCAAATCCTTTTGGTTAATTTAAACCTTTTTAAATCATGAAATAATTCCTAACCCTTTCGTATTTTACTTAGAAAAATATTTCCAATTAATTTCATTTAAATATTAACAAAGATTTCCTAATTCAAAACTCATAATTTTAATTCGGTTAAAAGCATGTTATCTAGGATGTTAATCCAAAACCAGTAAATGTTATGGGAGCAGAATCTATAGAAATCATTTAATTCTACTCAATATCAATTCCCATATTCTACAAATACTATGGGCAGATAACGGTGGAAGCATCCTTTAAATTCCACGAATAGTATGAGTTCCCTCTTCGGGCTTTTACATCGAGTACAAGAAGATTATCTCCATAAAATTCAAGTTATTTATATTGGATAATTATATCCTTTAACTTTGAAAAATTTTGATTCGAGTAAATCAAATTTATTATCATATCCATCGGGACAGTCCGGATAGCCAGGGAAAGCAGGAAACTCGTTTGCATACTCAAGCCTAGACACTACCTCTCTTACACATATAAGGCGGTCAAGTAATTTGATCGACTCTAAATCATTTAATATTTAACCATTGATAAATCCTTCAAATCATATTTAAAACACTTTATTAATAATTTTAAAATATTTACAAAAGATTTGGAAAAGAACAGTTGCGTTTAAAACTACATTTCAAAAGTTATAGAAAAGTGTGATGCGGAAAGTGCTTTTAAGCTATATTGATCAAAACGATTTTTTTTATCATTTGGAAACTCATTTTTATAACTCAAATCACTTTTAAAACATTTTAAAATATTTTTAGAATTTGTTTCATATTTTTAAACAGTTTTAAAGAGGTTTAACATTCCATATACACTAATTCATTAAATAAAGGAAAGTGATTTCCTTTGTGCTTATCGACGTGTATTTCTATGACTTGCATATATATATATATATATATATATATATATTCAACATTAATATTAAACAACCATCATCAACAATAATAATCAAACATATATAACGTCCAATAGCATATAATACGATAGTTTAGGAGTTTACTCACCTTGGTTTAAATGACTAACTAAAAATTGGCTATAGCTTTGCTAACTCAAACTTTTAGCTCACGATCACTTGGATTATTGCTTCAAGGTGGCTCGACCTATGGATGAGAGGATGGAGGTGATGAAAGCCATTAAAGTAGAGGTGAAGAAGAAGAAAAATATGGAATGAGATGTGTGAATTTGTGAATCCTTAGGGTCTTCTTTATAGCCTTAGGAAAATGAGGCAAATTACTAAATTACCCTTAGATATTATCAAAATATTTCTTACACCACATCACTTCAACATCAAATCCTTGTCACTATACTCAAGTGCATGCATTAATGAGATGTAGTATGATAAGACATGTTACAAAAATATCTTAAGCATGGAATGACATGCATTAATGACGGATTTGACGTTTGCTTTCCATGTTTTATTGGTTATTAGATGTTGCCATTTTCACTTACTTTTTGTAAAAAATATCTTAGATATTTTGTTTAACTTTGATTTGACTAACGGTGATACACATATATGTGTGTATGTGTATGTATGTGTGGAACACCATAAAAAAATTTCATTTGTCAAACCATTGAGATTTCGAGATCCAATTTCCGGTCACATTTTCAGTTTTTAATTCAAACTATTTATTTATGTAAAAAAACTTGAAAATAAATTTCTTATCATCTTTAAATAATTAAAACAAGTTCATTTAACATATAAAGCTATATATAAAATTAGTTAAATATTCCATTTTCAAAATGGTAAAATTACGGGTCGTTACATAGTACTTCCTTGATAGGAAAGAGGCGAAACCTAGATCGGTCGCTTAGTACCTCAAATCCGAAGCGAACCCTTTCTAAGATATTCACTATCACTCTTAATTATAAATACAGAATCTCATTAGGTTACTTATTTTAGTAGGAAGGCGGCCCTGTAATAGCTAATTAATACCTCGTTGTTAAAGAGAATCTTTTTGGAGCTATCCTTATTTATTTGGAATCTCAACGGGTTACTTATTTATTCCTTTTAGAAGAGAGGCAGACCCTACAATCACTTAATATCTCACACCAAAAGTGAACCCTTATGAAGACATCCCTTACCACTCCTAATTCCAAATTTGGATCATTTAATACTTTTTAATTAAGAAAGAAGGTCCAATATCTCACGCCGTCATGGGTCCTAGGATTAGTGGTATCTCACAGCAGTAATAAGTGCATCCGACTGTTGGTAGCCTTAAAGTTAAGGGCAGTTTTCCAACGAGTGACTCTACTGAACTCGCATCACCAACCACTAAGTTCAATTAACTATCCTAAATCTTTACTTATACTATCTTAGGTTGACATTGGACTTAGCTTACCAATTCCCTTTTATTTAAGGCAATAAGGTTTACCTTAAATACTTATCTACCTATAAATCTCCTTTATTGCTCATAAATGTCAATTTGTCCATAAAATCCTAATGGATATTTCCTATTATGTATAATTACTAATTTCAAATTAGTAACTTTTTTATATCTATTTCATTTTTATCAGTCCCATCAATCCATTTATCCTTATTAATTGTGACTTCCAAATTCATTTCCATTAATTTCCCATTATTTGGAGTTACAGCCTTTAATTCCCATACTAACCAACTATAACCACTAATCTAATCCTATCCATTAATTCCTATTAATTGTCCATTAATTGGTGTTTCAATTTTTTATTTCCTATTAATTATTGGCAACACCTAATTTATTGCCCGTTAATGGGAATTACTATCTTTCCTAATTTTACTTAATCGCTTCCCAAAATATAATAATAACTAATGGAAGTTATGCATAAATAACGCACAAATAACGTTGTTCTTATTTATTAATGCAATAAATACATATATAGTACCTAATAAAACTACTTATTACTAACCAAATATATTCTACTAATAAATATGTAATTAGAATATGCTTTCCATATTAATTTGTTCGAATTAAATTCCTTAAGAAGGTTTTACGCAATGATTTCCATAAATTGGTTTAACACAAAAAGGAAAGATTGAATCAGTTTGAAATTACAATGAATGGATAATTTCTTTTTAATTGGAATAGAGAGTGTAAACTACAGAGAATAAATCTGTACTTCACACATCTCTTCCCTTTTTATTCGTTGGTATTCCTTGTTAAATCAAACATTGTACTTTTGAATGAAAATTGGAAGAGTAAATTTTTTTAATCAAACGGTTCCTCCTATAAATTAAATTTAAAAAAAAAAATACAATATAGCAAAAATTGGGCAATAATCCAAAAAACTTATTTTACACCCAAGTACAGATCTGGCATAAATTTTACAACATTCAAATTCTAAAATCTTTGGGCTCGATTTCCAGATCTAAGTGTAAATATATTTCAATTTAGATCTAAAACAAGAATATGTGGGCGATAGTTTTCTATACTAATTGAAGCCTACAATTCATAAATAAAATTGTTTTGGGCATAAAAAATCAAACTGTAATGATCCAGAATTTGTTTATTTGAAATTGGAATATTTAATTGATTTTACATATTTAAAAGTTATTCTTATCGATTTAATAACTTGAATTTCATATTTAAGGATTTATTGGGTAATTTAATTGTTGAATTTAATAAATAACTGAATCTTGGATTGTTTTTAAAGCTGGATAAAAATGATTTAAAGGCTTATTTAAATTCTATTAATAAGAAGGAAGATAATAAAAAATTTAAATTGGATTTATAAGTGATTTACTCGATTTTAAAAGTAACTCGTTTAAATTAACATATAAAATAGCCTTTCAGGACATAGTCTCGGAATTCGACAAAACTAGTTCCATTAGATCCATAATAGTGTATTATTACCAGATTTCAAATTTCTTAGCATTTGGAGTTATCGTTTGGTCGTATGGGATAGAAATACATTGAAATTTATATCGAAAATTTAATATAATAATTGAGTTCAAAAAGCTATCTTTTACATACGATCAAAGTATGTCTCGAACTTGTTCCATTGTGTTCGGAATATGGGTGTAATATTTGGAATGCCTAGCGGCACACCTTGATCGTGGTTCGAAATAAATATCTACATATTTTGGAATTTTAAATATATATCTATTTTTATTTGAATTTACTTCAACCACCCATCCTACAATTCCAGCCTACCCTATCCTTAAATAAGCTCACAAACCCATACCATTTAATCTTTTAAATACTTCTTCCCTCCTCTGGGTAGTGAGAAAGAAAAAAAATAAGAAAACCAAAAACTTCAAAAATAAATTTCTCAAGATTTACTTAATATTAAAATGGGAAACAAGTTTTAAAAATCGAGATTCATTATTTTCTTCATGCTGAGATAGGTTGTGATGGGTTTGATTGTTGTTTGGGAAAGGCCGAGGAGGACACTCAAACTAGGGTTTGAGATTTACTCTGATTTAGTCGACATTGTTGATATCGAGGTGATATTTGGTTTAGAGTGACGAGGAGCTTCGGAGGCACAATTCTGGTGTAGCACGGCATACTTGTGGGGTCGCAACATTATACAATCGCATATGGGGCTCAGCCAGGTCGTGATGTTCAGGGTGTCTCGGAGGTGGATTCTTAGGTTTGGGTGAGTGAAGATTGGGGAGAGAAGGTCGTTGGCGAAGTCGGTTCGTCGAATGGAGGCAATAGCTCCGTATCACCCAAAATACATGCACGAAAATAGGTAGTAGGGCTGTGCGTGTACATGCGTGAGAGCAGAGTTTGGGGAAGAAAGGTGGTAGCGGGCCTTGGGCCATATCTTGTAGGTATGGTAACAAACTTTTTAAATTAATCTATTTATATAAATTGAAATCTTATAAATTCGATAACTCATTCGGTTTAGGTCGGATTTGAATATGGGTTTTTGCGTTAGAGTCATATTGACGAATACTACGCGATAGATTTGTTTTAGCTAGGATTAAGCTATTGGAATTTTTAGCGAAACTCAATCGTCGTTCTAATTTAGTCGGAACTAGAACACGGAAGCGACAACTGGAATAATGGTGAGTATATCTCCTAATTTCGATAATTAGTTTTACCTTAAAGTGTTAAAAAAAAATTTAAACATTATTTGTTGGTTGATTGAATGAATTGATAAATTATTATTATCAATTGGATGCTATATTATATATTAGTTGTTGGAAATATTCCCGCCATTGTAGCGGATAAGACACCGTGCGCCCTGCATAATAGCGGATGACCCTATATTACCGCGATATCCCACCTCGAAGCGGGATTGGTATTTAATGTTATATAGTATATGTGGATGTAGGGAAACGGGCTGGAGGAATCCGACTGGATTCCTCAAAATTGTTGATTTTAATTTCATATATAGTAATATATGATGTGTTTTGAATAGTCTGTGATAGATAATGATATGAATTGATTTATTGGATGTTATAGTAGCATTGGCCCTAATTTGGTATTATAAATACCATAAATAATATTTTTAAATTAAAAAAGATATTCAAAGGGATTTTGGAAATGAAAATAATTTTATTGAATTTTGGAATTTATTTAAAAGGAAATTAAATTGGATAAAATAAATGATTTGATTTTGGATATTTATTTAGCTATTTCGTAAAATGGTTTCAAATAGAGAATTTTCAATTAAGGATTTTCAAACAATGGATTTTAAATAAGATTTTTTATAGTATGCAATGGAAGTCAAAATCAAGATTTGAATGGTTTTGGAATATAGTTTGGATTATTTAAGAAGTAGATTTATAAAGGAAATTCCTAATCGATTTATAAGTAGATTTAAGTGATATAAACCTGTTATAAAACTGGAAATGAGGTTATAAAATTTGTAGACAACGTTTATAAATAAAGTAAAATGATTATCGTTTGATAAGTTGGAAATATAAATTCACGGTGAAAATTTATAATGAGAAAGGGAAATTGGTTTAAAAAGAAATGGTAGATGCTATCATTGGAATGTAAAAAGGTTATGAAATTGGGAATATGGTCGATGTGTTATTAATCGAGAGAGATTTATAATTTGAAATTGGTTATACTGAAATTTTTAAAAATATATTTTTATCAAGGAGTTTAGTTTAGTGTTTAAAAAGGAAATTTTTATTTATTGAACTATGTAACTTAAAACTGATATAAAGTTAGTTATTCAAATATTTAGTTGAAAAAGAATTCAAATTTTGATAATAAGCTTTTGTAAATTTATTAGTTTATTTAAAAATGAATTGGGAATGAGTTATCGATGTTTATTTAAAGTGTTTTGATACTTTAAACAATTAATTAAACATATTTTGAAAATAAATTATTATTCTTTAAAAATTATTATTATATATATATGATTTAAAGGTAAGTGTTCGAATTTTATTATAAACCCTCTCAAGGTTTGTAAACTAGGTTTATTTTACGAATGAAATTTTATAAGAGAAATCTTATAAAGGAATTCTAGAAATTTAAGAGAATTTCCAAATTGTTTAATACGAGAACTTCAAAAACGAATTTGAATTCATAAAGGAGTTATAAATTTGTTAGTTATATTATAAATAAGTGTAATCGAAAAATTTAGAAATTCTAAAGGGAATTAATAAAAAATTCAAAAGATTTATGTGTTAAGTATGAAATATTTCCTAAGTTTGGATATTAGAAATGATTTTTGGAAACAAGCTTATAATATTTTCCTAAGTATTGGGATTTAGGGTTTGAGATATTTAGCGACTAAATGATTTATATAGAAACATTTTTCTAAGTATTAAATTTTAAGTTGGATTTGGAAATATTCCAAAGTATTGATATGGTTTAGAAATATCCTGCCATGGATAAAACGATTTTGGTATTTGTTTTCAAATGTCGAAATATTGGAAGAGATTTAGATATATATCTTTGTAAAGATATTTTAAAATAAATATTTTTGAAAATTTATAAAATCAGACCTAATGATTGCTTATGTGTGTAAGTTGATAGTTAAATAACTGACTATAAAATCTGGCCAATTTCGTTGATTGTTTCGAAGAGATCCGGATCAGATTTAATTATCCGAAAACCCCTTCGGTCTGATTTGTGCATTACGAATAGTGATATCATGAAGATAATAAAGACGGTGATTTTGGAGATTTGGTTTGTTCAGACCCAGAACAACTTTTATGGATGAATGCTATCGGCACATTATCATTGGTGGGCAATAAGCATTCTAAATGTAAATTTCTTGAAAGGTAATCGTAGCCTCAAGCCTTATCAATCGAGAAATAGCTAAAACATGGCATGTAGTAGGGCTAAGTTGGTCGCTCACATTAGGGTATATCATCATTTTTCTAGATTACCCTATATTATTATGGATTTGTTTATGCATGAGAGATCTCAATTAAGGTCGAAAGACCGAGATGATGACATATTCTATATTAGTAGTCAAGTGCAAGGCCGGTTCTGTATGGTATGGTATAAGATGTTCTTGTTAGAACCAAGTGTATTGATATAGAGATGCACCCATAAGAGATAGTTCCTTACCTGGTCATAGTATGGAATCCATTCTCCAATATGAGCCTTTACGGTTTTGATTGTAGAACCTAGTATGCTGGAATTTAATCAATGTAACAATTTTGGTTATTTTAATAAGTTTTGCACTTAGACACTATTATAATATCATAGGATTTTTATATAAAATGGTTTCGGTTATCGTAAGGTAAAAACACATTATATGTGGCATGGTCTTATGAGATATCTTTGTCTTTCTAAAGGATTTTTGAAAATATTAAATTTAAATCGGGTGTGTTTACTCACGATGGTTTTCCAAACTGACTCGGATGTTATTTTATTATAATGCTCGAGTCAGACCGAGTATTGTAAATCCAGGTTATGGTGCTATGGAGCTCAGGAGATGAGCTAGAGTATTTCAGGCATATTACACGTACTTGATTATTTCCGCTGTACGTTATGTTATACGTTCAGTATATGTGAGGACAAGTTATTATAACTACTTGGAATTGGTTTGTTGATTGTTGTACTCTGATGATGGTATGTATAATAACAGTTATAGTTCTTTTTGTATAAAGATATGTTATTATCTATTATATATCGTTCCGCTGTGATTGTGAGATTCTGTGTTGTTGTTTCTATTTTCTTCTATCTCTTTTCTTCTCCCCTAACAATCCGCCTTTTTGTTCAATTTAAGTTGACATGTGCAGTTTATTTTCAGCTTAGAATGTACAGAAAAGTGGATTGTTACACAAACATATGCCAACGAAATAGATTTAAAATACTAACAATATATATAATTTCCTGCTCACCTTTTAAAAGAGATCCAAATCTCCAGATCATAAGTATAACCTTAAATTCATCTCCAAATCCCTTCTAATCTAAGAAATATGCATAAAAAGGGTATATACATACATTAGAATTATAAATCTGAGAAGGGATTTGGGATTGGGAGAGAAAATAGATACAAATATATAAATCACCTCAGATACGTGTATAGTTTACTCTCTTCTCTTCTTCTTTTCATTTGATTTCTATTCTTCTCCAACTTATATGAATATAAATAGAAAGAGAGTGGAGACGAAGAAATAGCAGAGCTTTGTAATTCTATTTGGAAAAAATATGAGAAGTGAATGGAGGGATGTGCCTGAATTTATAGGCGCTAGAATCAATTAGAACTACATGATCAAAATGTATTAAATTTGGGTCATCGGGCGAAGGAAATCCTAGCTGCTACAATAGGGAGTGGTCGACCGTCCCTATCCAAGGGTCGACCGCTCATAGTGGCGGGTTGACTTGTGGGCCTGCGTTAATTAACTTAATTTTCTTATTTTATTTATTTCGTTTTGAACTCTTTTTCCGTCCGTAACTTCATCATATGAAATATGATCACAAAATTCCAAATATGAAAGTTGTACAGAATTTCACCACTAACGCAATGGCGCAAGTTTCATGGTCAAATTCCATTATTTGTACAAATTCCATTTTTGGAGCTAAGTTAATTAACCAAATATCTAATTAAATAACTAACGCCATACTATGAGATGTTACATTACTCCGACCTATACTCTACAACACAATAGTGTTTTGGAAAGAAGAAATCGAACCTATTATGTATGGTTTGTTCCCTAATGGTAATTCCGAGTTACCTCTTTCCTTCAGGGATATGCACAAGAAACTACAGTGCATATGTTGAATTTGATGCCTACTAAATCTATAACTGATATTCCATATAAGATAAGGCATGTGAAGAAACCCTACCTCAAGTATTTGAAGGTGTGGGACTGTCCAATCCACGTTAAGAATGTTGGTCTTGATAAACTTATGGCAAGATTGACTCTGTGTAAATTATTAGGATATCCCAAGAATTCTATGAGATATATTTTCTAGCTGAACAAAAGGTTATTATTTCTTGACATGCAATCTTTTTGGAAAAGTAATTTCTATCAAAACAAATTCACAATGAAGTTGTATACTTAGATGAGATTCGAGAAGTTAAAATAGAGATTGTGCCAATGGGAGAATAAAATTCACCATTATATGAAAACATACACTTTACTAGAAGGTCTAATTTGGAATCTTGTGCACTAGATAGATACTACGATTTTCTCATTGATGATGAGAAAGAAGAATGTGTCTTAGAAGATGGCACTCCTCTCTTCTTCCAAAAAACACTAGAGGGTAAGGACTTTGGACTTCGGCTTGAAGCTATGAAATTTGAGATGGATTCCATGTATGAAAAAAATGTTTATAATTTAGCTGACAACCCAAAGGAATAAATTCATCGACTATAAATGGATTCTTAAGAAAAATTAAATGTAAATGTAAAGGTGGAAACTTATAATGCAAGGCTAGTTATATAAGGATTTTGTCAAATTCAAGGTGTTGATTATGACAAAATATTTTCACCCGTAGTGATGATTAAGTCCTTTCGGGTAATGCTTGTTATCACCGCATCTTATAACTATGAAATATGGAAGACGGATGTGAAATAAATAATTTTTAACGGTGATTTAGAAGAGACCTTTTACATGTTGTGGACCGAGGGTTTTGAGGTCAGTTGAAGCGAGGGAAAGACATGCAAACTGTTAGGATTAACTTATGGTCTTATACAAGCTTCAAGGAGTTGGAATAACTGCTTTGATAAAGTAATCAAATAGTTCGGTGTTTACCAAAGTAAGAGGAAGTATGTATATACCATTCCAGGGAAGTGTTATAGTGTTCCTTGTAACGACCCGGTGTTTTCAACCATTCGCATCCGCACATGTCGGACTTGAATTGTTCAAAATACCGCGTTGTAAAAATAAATTTGGCAGAACTCAGAATATGCAGTAAATAATTAATCACAGAATCACAAACACAAAATCAGAATACTCGTAGCGGAATTTAAAAATACTTAGTGGTTCATGAAGCCACTATAAATATTCTTACTCAAGTAAAATTTACATAGTCTTAAATCCAAATATAGTTTTAATTTATCAGTAAACAGTCCAAATGTCCACTAGTCTTGATTTCAAAATTTTAGATAAAGAACTGGAAATGAAGTTTTCCAGCAGCTTGAAAGTGATCTACAGAAATCCTAGCTCCGGGATGAAAACTGAACTACAACTCAGGCTGACCCGAGCGTAACATAATCCATAAACACTCGAGTCAGGACATACATACTTATGGAATTGTAAGTTAATTCAAGTGTACTGTAATATAGAGCAAGTAACTTAAAAGATGCTTGGGACCGCCCATCCTCTAAGGATCCGTTAAACTATTTACTATGTAGTATATTGCGCTATTATAATAGTGTCTAATTGTAAAATAAACTTACTTTTTAATAGCGTTAAGGGGTTACCCATATAGCCCTTAACACAAATAATGCCAATAGTCTATACAGTACCGTAATACCTCCTGATCAGGAAGCTACCAGAGGATACTCCATAGGTACGACACAAATAGAAACTCGTAGGAGGCTCGCTATGGTAGGTGACACGGCACAACTAGGCAATGCCAGGGTAGATATACCAATTGCTATCCGGACCGGTGGAAACGCGTAGCCGCAGTTACCACCCACCTCGAACAACACTCCCAAATCAAAGGTGCGCACCAAAACAATCACGGGAGTAATAGAATGGCATACGAAGAAGTGCGTTCGATCAGAGGTGCTACCTCATTAATCCGAGAATCGCTCCTGTTTTAGCCACCTTATGCCAACTCACGGGAGTCGGGTCCACGTATTTACCTTAAAGGAACCGTCACCACCATCCTACTTCATTCTGGGATCTCCACCGCGTACACGGTTAGTCAAAGTGGTTTTCGGTATCGACAGAGAGTATGTCCATATCCGATCCCGGTCTCTTTGCCAACCAAGCGTTATTATAACCCGTGGTTACAGTTTAAAATGGTATTCGTACTTTAAAATCAAAATATATCTCAAATTCCTTCAATATCAAATATTGATTTAAACTTTCCACTTTATACATACTTTTTAAATTTATTCAATTTATTTGGAATTTATTGCCTTTACCAAATTTTAAAGTTAAATTCTTCCTTTAAATCCATCAAAAAATCAATTTCTTAAAAATTTTCTAATTTCATATTAAATTCCAAAATTTACACCTTTTTCCCAAAATTAATTTCCATACATTTTAAAACAATCAAATTCCAGTTTCTGCAGCACTTATGAAATGCTACCTAAAGTTTATGGGTTAAACAGTCCAATTTTAAAAGATAGCATTTAAATGCTGTAATAGGTTATTAACTTATCAATTTAGTTTAAATTCCAAATACAACTTATTATCAATTATTTCTTAACTGAAATCTCATCTTAACAAAAATCCAGAATTTTTCCAAATAAGTTATATTTATTTATTTAAAATCTTAACTCATTCAAAAATCATTTTTAAATCTTTATAAAATCCTTTAAATACATTAAACCACAATATATAAACTTCCATTTAAAAATAATTTTAAAATATTTCAGAAAAATATTATAGGAACCACGGGTCTGTATAAAATTTTCTAGCCTAGGTCAAGTGATACGGATTTATATCATTTCAATCCGCAATTTACAAAACCCCGGGTTCTATCATTTCAAACCCGCAATCCCAAGTCAACATTTAAACAGTTAACAGAATAAATGAACAATAATCATCATTTAGGCCTATCATTTCAGCCCATAACTGTCTAAGTTTTACAGGGAACTTACAGTGATGATTTAAACAGTAAATAAACATTTAACAATATAACTGCAGAAATATTACAACAGATAAATAGCTGATGAGGTGTCAATTTAAATGGAGTTTAACATCCTACGTTATATTACAAACAGATAACAGTTAAATAATAATTTACACATACACTTGCGATAATTCACAGAAATATAGGCATGTTTGTCTGGTGAGAAAAACTCACCTGAAGGCTGCAGAAAAAATTTGATTCAAAACGAAAATCCACCGGAAAAGAAACGAACAGAGAGTAACGATCAAATATCCCGGATGTCACGCCTAGATTCAAATCTATAACAAGATCCAAATACCGGATACGTGACTTTAGAAATTTACGGTCAAAGCAAAAATTAAAAATAGGACGAGAATTAGTTCGACTTGCTCGACCACTCCACTGGGTATACTATCAAAACATAACGAAACTTTTCCTACCCATTACTGAACCATGCCATTTCAAAAATCAAGGTAAAATTTACCTAAAGGCCATCTAAAACAAAATGGTGAAGTTTTTCTCCTATAGGCCGTGATATATGCATGTACAAGTGCATCCAATACTCTACTACCTACAGGCTTATGCACTGTCCCACGCAACTATAAAGCATATTGCAGTTATATGCTTTTATATGCAACTAAACATTTCCACCTAACATCTTCTCTGTTATCTGAAGTATTACAGGCTTTCTCCCTTTTTTTTCAACCGAATCTTATATATATATATATATATATATATATATATATATATATATTATAAAACATGCACGGATACATCATTTCTTCTTTAAAATTTTTACTATCATCAACGAATAACTACCCAAGTCAGTTACCTAAAACACGGTCAAGATTTCACTAAAAGCCTGCCTATATGATATGCCTATATGCAACTGAAGGCTCACTCACTATGTCAACATGTTATATTCTGATGAACCCTGAAAACTCTCTTTCTCTCCCTCTGTTATATTCTTCTTTACTCTCGTTTTATATTTATTTATTTATTTATTTTTCTTTATTTATTTTTCTTTATTTGTTTTTTTTTTAAACATGTCTAACATCCTATGCAAAACAAAACTCACGCAACTCTCTGCCTACAACTTGCGTCTCTCTGATATCTACTGTTACAAGATGGTAAAACATGCATAGATCATTAGTGATAAGTACATCCAGAATAACACTTACTACATCATAACTACACTAATTCCATAACCTAGCTTCCTACAGGTTATTGACCTGACTTGAATGAATTTGCAAGGTAATGCATTTCTCTTAAGACCTCATCATCAACACACATATCCACTGCTACTAGAAACAAGGTTTTTTTTCAAAATATGTCTCGTAGGAAACTTGGCTGAGCACTAGAGTGGTAGTCAGGGTTGGAGTGGCCGAGCCAAAAGATGGGAAAGCAAAGGAAAAAAAAACTGAAGAAGGAAAACGGAGAGGATGCAAAAGAAGAAGAGGAATAGTAATATTACCTGATAGAAGCTTTTCTCCTTGTGGATGATGTTATGCAAGATGAGGAGATAAAATATGAACCAGGCTAATATATTTATAGAGGGGAGAGTTTGCTTTAGATGCAAGAAAACATATATACGTGAAGAAAATCAAAAGGGCTCGGTACAAAAATGGCAACATATCTTGGCATGCCTAAACAATTGATTGATAAAGCAAAATTTCGTACGTTCAAAAGTTTGAATGTGAATACCTTGGCAAGAGATTGAAAAAAAAACGGCAGCATTGATAGAAGATTGAACGTTTTGCAGATAAAGAATTGATTTGAGGCGAAATCAATGGAAAAAGAAAAGGCAAGCAGAGCTCAGTGATTTATTTCCAGTTTTTATCTTGTTTGAATGGATAAGGCTCGTGTGATTTTAGGGACCACGGTTAGCAATTAGATTTTGATTTTATATGCGTGATATTCATTGCCAGTTTATGAGTTTTGATTTCAACATTTTTTTTTATTTGATAGTTGCGTGATTGTAGATTGAAGAAACGGCATTTGGAAGAACTGATATTAGGCAAGAGATTGATTTTAGGCAAAAGATATTTGGATGAAAAGGTATATACAAAAGTTTAAAATAAATTTTGACAGTTAAAACAAAAGTAACGTTTGTTATAAAAATCACTAACTGATATTTTAATCGATAAGTATATTTAAATATGATTTTTACTTTATATGCGTGATTATAGGAACGAAAAATTTTATCTTGCAAAATAAACGCAGTGGAAACAGAGAGATATAAATAGGAATGTGAGAATTTGAAAAGATAGACAAGGTTAAATTTGAATGCATGAGTTGATTTTAGGCAATCAAATATATTGGTCCATTTAGGTTGCGTGAATAAATGAATACAGTGACATGCTCAAGAAACAAAAAGGTAAGAGGCAAATGCCAAAAATGTTAAAAGAATAAAATTTTGTGTCACGCGCAAAGGAATGCAAAATTGATTTTCTCTCAAATGATATATGCGTGATTTAAGAAGAAATATATGGTATGTTTAAATCAAAAAAAGGAAGAGTTGATTATTATCATTATATTTTAAAGAACAGTTACAAACAGATTTGAACGTTTCTTTTTTAAATTCAGATTTGCGTGCTTTTTTTTTTCTTTGATGCCTGGATATGCACGTTATTCCTCTGGATTTGAGATAAGGCTTGCGAAAATATTAATTTTCAGTTATACAAAGCTTTGGATTCTATACTTTATATGCGTGATTAAAGCAAGCGTTGATTTTGTATACAGACCATTGATACGATATTTTAAATACATATCGATGTTGAAATATGATTTTTAAAATACGCCAAACTGACGTAATATAAAACACCCAAAGTTATATAAAAATAACTTTTTTAATTTATACGTTTATTTTGTTACTTATACCATAAATTTTTACGCGTCCTTTAAACGCGAAATTTAACAGTTCATTAATACACTAAATTCTTCAAAATTATTACTTAACAAACTTAATTGGTTTTCACATATTATATATATATATATATACAAAATTCCTTTTATTAAAATTCAAATGGAGTTGTCTTTTAACAAAATTAACCGTTTCACAACTTTAAATTTCCATATTTAGTATTTTAAGGAAATGATTTAAATCAAATTATATATGTATATAAATTGGGAAGTAAATTTTACTGGAAAGAGAAAAATAACGGATTAAAATTCTATACGTTTTCTTATATATAATCTTATATATATATAGTATTTATTCCCTAAATTTACGTGCCCTTTTTAACGCGTAATTTCCCAGTTCATTTATACACAAAAAAAATTCAAAATTCTGACCATGCTGAGACTCGAACTCATGACCTGTCGTGAATAGCCCAGATGTCTTAACCACCTAAGCTATTAATGTTTTTTTAATTAGAACTTGATTTTGCTAGACATTAAGTTATTTACCATCTTCGACAAAACCCCAAATTTCCAAATTAAAGTTAATTCTTAACCATGTCAAAATTTCAGAGATCTTATTATTTAATTAAAAATTTGGTCAATTGTTTTTTTTTATATTTTTAATCACTTTAAATAAACCCCAAATTTCCAAATTAAAGTTAATTCTTAACCATGTCAAAATTTCAGAGATCTTATTATTTAATTAAAAATTTGGTCAATTGTTTTTTTTATATTTTTAATCACTTTAAATAAACCCCAAATTTCCAAATTAAAGTTAATTCTTAACCATGTCAAAATTTCAGAGATCTTATTATTTAATTAAAAATTTGGTCAATTGTTTTTTTTATATTTTTAATCACTTTAAATAAACCCCAAAGTTTTTTTTTTAGAAAAATACAAGTGAAAAATAATTGTTAAAAAAATTGGGCTGTTACAGTTCCTAGTCTTATATGTCGATGTTTTACTCTAGCAACGAAATTGCATTGTTGCAATCAGTGAGAGCATGGTTTTCCAAGAACTTCTCTATGAAGGATTTGGGAGAAGAAATCTATATAGTTGGAATTAAGATTTATAGAGATAGAACCAAGAGGTTGTTGGGATTGTCCCAATCTTTGTACATAGACACCGTACTAAAAAGTTCAGTATAGAGAGTTCTCGATGTGAAAATGTTTCGACGCAATCTGGAATCATCCTTTCTAAGAAGGATGCTCCTTATACCGATAGAGAAGGAGCATATGAATAGGGTACCATATGCATCCATAATTTGTTCCATCATGTACACCATGTTATTTACTAGAACAAACGTGGCTTATACATAAGGATGTGTAAGCCGATATCAATTTATTTTTAAAGAAAAGCATTGGACAATAGTGAAATGTCCTATTAAGTTTTTAAGAAATACTGAAGCCTTATTCCTTACATATGTGAATGAAGAAATCCATATGAAGGGTATACAAATTCTAACTTTTAGGGTCGTATTTGTTGGGGATGCGGATTAAGGATCTTAAGGCAGAAATAACACTAGAGGGGGGGTGAATAGTGTTTTAAAGAATATATGAACTATATGACTAAATTAAAACTTTCAACACAAATCTAAACAGAATTCTAACACAGAATGATCACAGAACATATAACAAATGCAAATAGTAAAGTAAAGCAAGTAAAAGGAAAGAACATACTGGATTTTATACAGGTTCGGAATCCTCCTACATCCAGTCCTGCACCAAGGCAATATCCTTGTACAGATTTTTATAAGCCAATGTTCAAATTACAACCCTCAATTTCTAAGGCCTTGAGGAACCCTCCTATCTCCGAGTCTGGGGTAAACTCTCTTGATTTACGGGACACAAGATCACCCTAATACTACTTAATAACAATCCTTTTGAATGGATAGACTCTATGGACTTTTTAAATACAAATTAATCCTATAACTCTGAATAGCACTTTGATCTTTAGTAGAATGATGGAGAATCAAATAGAAAGAGTATCTAAATGATTTCCTATTGAGAATTTGGCAGAATGATGGCACGATCTTGAAAATATGAAGTTTTATGGATATGGAATGGTGGAGAAGAAAGAGTGAAGAAAATAAGAAAGTAGTTGTTAAAAAAATTCGTTTTGGAAGCCTTTATATAGTTGCACAACAGTCATAACCATTGGCGAAAGGTTTTTGAACGAATGGACACTTCTTTTGAAAATTGCATTTTGAATCCAACTGTCACCATGTCGACATGGGATATCCCCTTATGTCGACACCCCTTAGTTCAAAATTATAGAGATGTTGTTTTGTAAAGACAATTGAATTTAAAACAAGTTTAAACTTCTCTGAAGCAAAGTAAAGTGTTTAAACAATATTTTGAGATAGAGAATGAATATAAAACATTATTTTAAATATATATATATATATATATATATATATATAATTGATATAGACCGTCAATTATATAAGTAATATTTAAAATCAGAATAAGTTTTGATGTTTTCAAAATAGAAGTTTTTAAAATCAGAATAGAGGGATATTTCAAGGCTAAAACAAAGTATGAAAATATTTTTGAAAACATGATTTTGAAAGCTAAAACATTTTGAAAACAGATTTAAAAACATATTGAAAAATCTATTCAAACTGAAATTGCAAGAACCCTCCTACAGAGCTCCTCCATAGGACTCGAGAACTTGTACAAAGTAGTTTAAATGATTTTGATTTTCGTGGGTTTGTAAGCCACTTGTCGTAGGTTTGTAAGCTACTTGTCGTGGGTTTGTAAGCCACTAGTTTGGATAGAAATTGGGTTCCATCCCAAAAGAAAATTGGAAAAAAGATGAGAGTGCTATTATGAAGTTTTAACAAAATACTAGACACTTATCTTGAGATCTTGAAATCTTGATTCTCTAGAGTCTTGAATCTTGAATCTCTAATCTTCATCTTGATGCTTGAGTCTTTATACTGATCAGTCTTCGATGATACCTGCATATACTTCCTATATACATATACATATATATAGATATATCTATATGGAAATGTTAGTATATATTTTATAAAGTAAAGTATAATAACTATATAAGGTTGTTGTCATCAAAACATCATCAACTCAGTTCCTAACAATCTCCCCCTTTTTGATGATGACAACCTTTATTTATAAAATATTCTTACCATACCATAACTCTCCCTTACTCCGTGACTTCTTCTTAAAACTACAACTCCCCCTTACTCCATGACTCCCCCTTACACCAAGCACATATATTTTTATAACTTTCTCCCCCTTTGTCATCAAAAAAAAGAATAAAAGATTTACCTGTTCTAAGATAATCAAGTATATATAGAATAAAAGTGTAAAGTGAACGTGTAAGTGATCAAGTGTGTTAGCATATATATATAAGTGTAACTTGACAATCAAATCAATATCATACATAGCAAACCAATCATGTATAGTATATGAAGTTATATACAAACCAAATCCAAATCAAACTTAAGTAAATTATTCAATCAAATCCTAATCAAATCTATATCAAATCAAACAAACAAACAAACATACATAATGATCAGACATTCCTTGGGACTTCCACCCATCCATCTTCTCCAAAGATAGGATCAGTTTTGATAACATCCCAATTATCTTTGTCGAGAGTGACTGGTGGATTTGCTTCGGGTTCGTCTTTTCTAAGGCTTGAGATCATCCAACGAAGTGCGTCGAAGTGTTTCTCTTGCTCTTTGATCATCTGCATTTGGCTTAATTCTAAGTGCCTTTGATTTCTAAGTATAAAAGAAAGAATATTCTTGAAAGAAGTAAGAGTTTCTTCAAGATTTTCACTCAAATTCTTAATTGGAGAAGCCATAATTTAAGAAATAAGTTGAAGTATGAGAGGAGATGAATAGAAATGGAGGTAGAGAAGTTTTTCTGGAAGAAATAGGTATTTATAGGAGTTATTGGACGTTCAAAATGAATTGTCACTTGGTAGTTACAAGAATTTGAAGTTAGAAATTGTAACTACTTTCTGACTGTTATATGTCGACATGGGGGGATGGGGCATGTCGACATGGTCTAGACAGAATGACCAAGTTGAGTTATTTTTGATTTCTAAGTTTATTTTTATACTAGTGGACCTATATAAACTTAAAATAAATAACTATCAGAGATATATAAAGCTGGAAAACAGAGAATAAGATAGCATTACTTATATTAGTTAACATTACATAATATTAACCAAAAAAATAGAAAATACAAAGATAGATAAACGATAACTAGAGATATAATGGCTAGGATTAGTTTGATGAAGATGATGATGAGGACAAGCCAAGTTTCCTACCTATCTTCCCAAAGAACTTGTCGATCTTGGTAGAGATTTTATCCATTTTCTTGATAAAAGATCTCTTAAGAACCTTTTGGTTTTGAGCAAGTATCTTTTGGTTCTTGAGTATGGTTTTGTTGGACGGATTGGCAGGTGTATGTGGATACTCTATACTTTCCAAAGAGGTTTCTTCATCTTCCTCTTCTTCTTCAATTTCCATTCCTTCCCCTTCTTCTTCCTCTTCCTCTTCTTCCATCTCTTCATGAGCAAGTCTCTCTTCCTTTTCGGTAAGTGTTTCATACGGTTGAAACATAAGTGGGATTTTCATAAGAGAAATGTTCCCATGATTGAACACTTTCCTACTTACAAACTCTTCCTTTTTAACATCCACACCAAAATAATTGAAAATCCGAGTAAGATAAATTCCATGATAAAGAGTGTTTTCTCCCATAGTAAAATTTTTGGGTCTTAACTCATCCAAAATAGTTTGTGCCCAATTAATATCATATTTTCCAAATATAGCAAAAAGAGCTTTACATACTTTTGAGGTGGGATTATTGTAGTTTCCCGACCTAGGAATAATGGTGTGTTAAATAAGAAGGTTGACAATTCTTGCTTTTGGGCGGAAAAAGCGATTCTTAAAATCCATGTGGTCATCGCTTTCAAAAATGTGATGAAAAGTCTCTCGATCGGTTTCATTGATTTGAAATTGCGAGAGATTCATACCGGTAGATTTGCAACCCAAAATAGTACCCAAAATATCGGAATCCAAAACAATAAGTGTTCCTTTAACACTACTCCAAATTTGATCTTCATTTCCATTATAAAATTCACGGTTTAAGTTTGCATAAAACATTTTGACAAGGTTTGGATAACAAACGAAATCATTTTGCTTGTTATCAATCAAGCTAAGAATGGAGTTTTCTTCAAAAAGTTGATCGGTTTCATAAGAAGGAAAATCATCAAAAATAGCAAATTTTTCCCGTATTGACTTTACCATAGTTTAAATAATTTATGTAAGCTTTGATAGCCTCCGGGTCGGTAAAAAGATCATTTTTGATGGATTTGGTCAGCCTCATAGTTGATGGGGTACTTGAGGAAGCCATTGATGAGTGTTTGAGAGGAGTAGAAGATAATGAAGAAAGTTTGAATTATGAGAATAAAGTGAAAAGAGATGATAAGAGAAGTATATTAAATAGATTCTCTAAAGTCATGTTCTCTGGTCAAGAGGTATCTTTTCAGAATTTTGAAGTAAGTGAAAAGGTGGAGGGAAATTCAAAAGTTTGAATTCAAATTTTGAAATCAAATTTCTGAGAGACATGTCGACATAGGGTATCCTGGCATGTCGACATGTGCCTGTTGAATTTGAAAAGAGGTGTCTATTCCTAAAATCTAAGAAATTCCTAAAATCTTAAGAAAACTAATCTATATTCTATATCTATATATAATTCCAGTAATAATATTAAATACGATAATATGATAATATTTAAAATATTATTAAAATAATATTATTTTGAATTTAAAAATTCAAATTTCAAAGGGTGATTTTGAATTTAAAAATTCAAGGAATTGCAAACAAAACCAAAAACAAACAAGCATCCAATAAAATTAAAATAAATGTGTACCTATTTTTAGATCCAAACTCCGATCGTCTTCCGATTCGAGAATAGCAGTGAAGCACAGATTTGAATTTTCAGTTTTCTTCTCATCATCACTGGATGAATCTGAATCGTCAAGAGTTGCTGCATATGCCTTCTTTCTTTTCCTTAGTTGCTCGTTGTTTGGTTGAAATATCTGTTTGTCTAGATATGGACAATCTATCTTGTAGTGCCCTGTTTTGTTGCAGTTGTAGCATCTATCACCATTGTTGTTGTTGTTGTTGTTGTAATTGTTGTTGTTCTCCGAAGTACTTCTGGAATTCCTTTGATCATTTCTTTTAAAGTTATTCATCTTTCTATACTTCAGAAACTTTCTGAAATTTCTGGTCATGAAAGCAATTTCTTCATCACTATCTTGTTCTGAATCTCCAGTTGTTGCTTTGAATGCGATCGATTTCTTTTCCGTTGCCTTAGATTCTTTTCTCCCTTGTAGTTGAACTTCATAAGACATTAGATTACCGATTAACTCTTCGATCTGCATTTGACTAACATCATTTGCCTCTTCAATAGTAAGTGTCTTTTGATCCCATTATGGAGTGAGTGAATTGAGTATCTTTCTGACTTGATCTTCTTCTGAGAAACCCTTTCCTAAAGCAATCAATGAATGTACAATATCTTGAAATCGACAATACATGTCGGAAATGGACTCATTTTCATGCATTTTAAACAATTGAAACTAGTTAGTTAATATGGAAATTTTAGTCTGTTTTACTTTGCTTGTTCCTTCAGGAGTTACTTGCAAAGTTTTCCAGATTTCAAATGCAGACTTACAAACAGAGACTCTATTAAACTCATTCCTATCTAGTGAAAGAAATAGTATATTCATAGCCTTAGAATTGTTTTGTGCAACCGTCTTTTGCTCAGTAGTCCACTGGGCAAAATTAGTAGTTGGTTCAACATATTCAGTTTGTGTCATATTCCAAGTATCTAAACTTATGGATTGTAAATAAATTTTCATCCTACATGCCTAATATGCATAATTACTGCCATTAAAAAGTGGTGGTCTGACAGTAGACTGACCTTCTACGAATGAACTAGTGTTAGTGCTTGTGTTGATAGAAGTAGTGATGACAGGAGTGACATTATTAGTGGGTTGTGCCATTAAAACTTTTCAAAATTTCAGGTTATGAAAATAATGAAAACCAATGCTTTGATACCAATTGTTGGGGATGCGGATTAAGGATCTTAAGGCAGAAATAACACTAGAGGGGGGGTGAATAGTGTTTTAAAGAATATATGAACTATATGACTAAATTAAAACTTTCAACACAAATCTAAACAGAATTCTAACACAGAATGATCACAGAACATATAACAAATGCAAATAGTAAAGTAAAGCAAGTAAAAGGAAAGAACACACCGGATTTTATACTGGTTCGGAATCCTCTTACATCCAGTCCTGCACCAAGGCAATACCCTTGTACAGATTTTTATAAGCCAATATCCAAATTACAACCCTCAATTTCTAAGGCCTTGAGGAACCCTCCTATCTCCGAGTCTGGGGTAAACTCTCTTGATTTACGGGACACAAGATCACCCTAATACTTCTTAATAACAATCCTTTTGAATGGATAGACTCTATGGACTTTTTGAATACAAATTAATCCTATAACTCTGAATAGCACTTTAATCTTTAGTAGAATGATGGAGAATCAAATAGAGAGAGTATCTAAATGATTTCCTATTGAGAATTTGGCAGAATGATGGCACGATCTTGAAAATATGAAGTTTTATGGATATGGAATGGTGGAGAAGAAAGAGTGAAGAAAATAAGAAAGTAGTTGTTAAAAATATTCGTTTTGGAAGCCTTTATATAGATACACAATAGTCATAACCATTGGCGAAAGGTTTTCGAACGAATGGACACTTCATTTGAAAATTGAATTTTGAATCCAACTGTCACCATGTCGACATGGGGTATCTCCTTATGTCGACATCCCTTAGTTCAAAATTATATAGATGTTGTTTCGTAAAGGCAATTAAATTTAAAACAAGTTGAAACTTCTCTGAAGCAAAGTAAAGTGTTTAAACAATATTTTGAGATAGAGAATGAATATAAAACATTATTTTAAATATATATATATAATTGATATAGACCGTCAATTATATAAGTAATATTTAAAATCAGAATAAGTTTTGATGTTTTAAAAATAGAAGTTTTTAAAATCAGAATAGAGGGATATTTCAAGGCTAAAACAAAGTTTGAAAATATTTTTGAAAACATGATTTTGAAAGCTAAAACATTTTGAAAACAGATTTAAAAACATTTTGAAAAATCTATTCAAACTGAAATCGCAAGAACCCTCCTACAGAGCTCCTCCATAGGACTCGAGAACTTGTACAAAGTAGTTTAAATGATTTTGATTTTCGTGGGTTTGTAAGCCACTTGTCGTAGGTTTGTAAGCTACTTGTCGTGGGTTTGTAAGCCACTGGTTTTGATAGAAATTAGGTTCCATCCCAAAAGAAAATTGGAAGAAAGATGAGAGTGCTATTATGAAGTTTAACAAAATACTAGACACTTATCTTGAGATCTTGAAATCTTGATTCTCTAGAGTCTTGAATATTGAATCTCTAACCTTCATCTTGATGCTTGAGTCTTTATACTGATCAGTCTTCGATGATACCTGCATATACTTCCTATATACATATACATATACATATACATATATATATATATATATCTATATGGAAATGTTAGTATATATTTTATAAAGTAAAGTATAATAACTATATAAGGTTGTTGTCATCAAAACATCATCAACTCAGTTCCTAACAGTATTAATGATAGTAAAGTGGTATCTGGTTTGTATTTACATTGAACGATGGAGAGGTCAGTTCGAAAGTCCCAAGTAAGTGACTGTAGTTGATCAACGATAAAGGTTTGGTACATCGTCCTTAATGAAGCAGCTAAAGAAGCGATCTGGATGCGCAAGCTTACAGCTGACCTAGGTGTGTTTCCAAACATATAGAAACCCATAATATTGTTTTGTGATGACAATGTCGTGTTGTAGGTCGTGAAAGAATAAAGAGCTTACATGAAATCAAGGTCCAATGAAGATATCCTTGTGGAGACATCCCTCACCGCTCATAATTCCAAATTTGGACCATTTAATACTTTTCAATTAAGAAAACAGGTCAAATCTCATAAGGTATCACGAGTCAAAGGGTTAGTGATATCTCACATCGATAATAAGTGCACCCGACTATTGATAGCCTTATAGTGAAGGGCAATCTTCCATCGAGGGACTCTATTAACCTCGCATTTAAGTCCAATTTACTATCCTAAGTATTTATTTATACCATCTTAGATTGACATTGGACTTAGTTTACTAATTCCAATTATATTTAATGAAACAAGATTTACTTTAGATACTTATCTACCCATAAATCCCATTTTAATGCCCATAATTGTCAATTTGTTCATAAAATCTCAATGGGAAAGCATATGTGTATGATTACTAATATTAAATTAGCAAACTTTTTATACCTATTCCATTTTTATCATTTCCATTAATCTAGTTATCCCTATTAATTGTGACTCCCAAATTCATTTCCACAATTGCCCATTAATAGGAATTACAACCTTTAATTCTCATTAAAACCAATTGTTACCCCTAATCTAATCCTACCATTAATTCATATTAAGTCCATTTATTGGGGTTAAAATCTTTTATTTCTATTAAGTATTGGCATCGCCTAATCTACTGCCCATTGATAGGAATTATTACTCTTCCTAATTCCACCTATTCGCTTCCTTAAATATAATAATAACTAACTAACATTATGCATAAATAACACAAAAATAACACTATTCTTATTTATTAATGCAAGAAATACGTATAAACTACCTAATAAAACTACTTATTATTAACCAAATATATTCTAGTCATAAATATGTAACTAGAATATGCTTTCCATATTTAATTTTGTAACGTCCCGCCTTTTCGCACACTTTAAACCGACACACGTGCCAATTCAAACCATACGGAAGGGCGGATTGTTATGGGGTAAATGAGAAAAACAAAGAAGAAATAAAACAAAACAGAATCTCACAGCGGAAGGATAAAATATAATAATCAAATATACAGTTCATGAAACTGTTTTACAAAATAATTTATTTTTCTTGTGCAATAAATATCAGAGTTACACATACCAATACAACAATGCAGCGGAATTAAATGGTGTAGTGCACTAGTATAAATAATAATAATACAAATCTTCGTCTTCGTCCTCCAAAGCTAAATCTTCAAATCCTGAAACGCTCGGACTGACCCGAGCGAATTTGAAAAGACAAAAACACCCGAGTCAGACTAGAATATCTTATGTGAGTTAAATAAACAGAAATAAATATGAGTACAGTAACTCAAGAGATGCTCGGGATTTACATCTCCTAAGGATCCGTTAAACTATTTACTATGTAGTATATTGCGCTATTATAATAGTGTCTATTTATAAAATAAACTTACTTTTAAATAGCGTTAAGGCTTTACATTTTCCACCTTAACACGTAAAATGCCAATAGTCTATACAGTACCGTAATACCTCCTGATCGGGAAGCTACCAGAGGATACTCCATAGGTACGACACAAATAGAAACTCGTAGTAAAGGCTCGATATGGTAGGTGACACGGCACAACTAGGCAATGCCAGGGTAGATATACCAATTGCTATCCAGGCTGGTGGAAACGCGTAGCCGCAGTTACCGCCCACCTCGGACTAACTCCCCAAAATCAAAATATAAAAGTGGCCACTGAATCAAATCCAAGTCAAAGTATAATATCGAAGAGGAGCGTCCGATCAGAGGAATGACCTCATTGGCCTGAGAATCGCTCCTGTTTTAGCCACCTTATGCCAACTCACGGGAGTTGGGTCCACGTATTTACCTTACAGGAAACGTCGCCACCACCTACTTCATTCTGGAATCTCCACTGCGTACACGGTTAGTCAAAGTGGTTTTCGGTATCGACAGAGAGTATGTCCATATCCGATCCTGGTCTCTTTGCCAACCAATCGTTATTATAACACCGCGGTTATTTAAAAACAGTTTATACTTTAAAACCAGAATATAATCCCTTTCAAAACCATAATATTACGATATCATTTCTTCTTTAAAACACAAACAATTTATTTTCATATTATTTTATAAAAGCCCAAATCAATGATATCGTTTCCCAAATAAAATTTTCCTTTCAAAAATTATGTCACTTTTTATTATTTAATATCCCATGTAACCAATATTTTGTTTGTAACTTTCAACATAATTCTTCGAAAATCCATAGTATTTTAAAAGCATTATTTTCAAAACCAAATGGTTTGGATATTCAACGGTATGCGAATTAAAAAGGTTTAACTTTACTGTTGTTTTATAAAGAATAAATTACATGGCTTTCCAAATATTTCTTGTTTTAAAGTTAAACCAAAATCCAAAATATTACTTCAAGTTCCAAAACCATTTCAATTTTATATATATTTATATCCATTTTTGAGCATTAATATTTCAACTAAAGTTGGATTTTTTTTATCCTTTCGAAATCAATATTCTATTAATTAATCTTGACCATTCACATAAAATCCATAATCAATAAGACTTCAATTTCTAGTAAAATATATATATATGTATATATATATATATATATTTCCAAATTCAATTTTTACTAGAATATTCATTTCAAAATATTTTGGGAAAAAAATCCAATTATAAATATCATATCTTTAAAATTTCCAACTTAATATTTAAACATAGGATATAAATCATCAAACTCCATTTTCTTAGTTTTCTTCCATTTTTAATAAAGAAATTTATTCACCTTTTAATTTCAAAATTTCAACTTCATATGCATATAAATATGGAAGAAAACATTTATTCAGTATAAAATTTAAGATTTTTATAAACCGTATTCCATCCAAACCATAGAAATCACATTAAAAATAGTTATATATAGACCACGGTGCCTGTATATAGTTTTCTATCCTATGGTCAAGTGATACGGATATTTATCATTTCAATCCGCAATTTAAAAAAATAAAACTGCGGTTGTATATCATTTCAAACCGCAATCCCGAATGAAATGAAAAATGCATACTAACTTGCAGTTTAATGATATCAAATAAAACATCCATTCAATAACACATCCATCATCCAATCACAACCATCAAGCAATATCAATCAATAACAATATATGTTTGGTAATATACAACAGGTAATAATTGGCAGTTTTATTTCAAATTATATTTATCAACTATTAATCTAACAATTTATATTCAGTGATAATTGACATAACTGTTAACTAGCAGTTCATATGCAAACAATAATTTCCAACAGTCAATTAATACGCAATAAATCAATTTAATTAACAGTTAAATTTAATAAAATGCAATTCAACAGATATGAATGAAATAAACATGCCAAATACTCATAAATAAATTTCTGTTCATTTCTAAAATTTATTGAACAAACATAAAAGCTTCTAGTAATTGTGAGTGGGTCAAAACACTCACCTTTTGAATTTAAATCGAATTTAAATTCAATTTAAACCCAAAAATTCGACGGTCTTCAAATCTGTCCAAACCAGCGTCATCAGATTTGGAATTAAATTTCGATCCTAACAAAAGAAAAATTACGTGAATCGGAGTTCGTATGGGGAAGTTATGACGAAAATTCGATTGAACATAAAATTTAAAATTAAAACAAAATACACAAATCTAAACTAACTTACAGAGACAAGTCAACCTTTCTTCCACTCGGCTACAGGTATTATCACGCGGAACAACCAAGCCTTCATACATGCACACGAAACTTATACATCACCTAAACCCTAGGACCATCCTCAGCCGCCACACGCTCAACTTCAGTCGCCACAAGCTAGCAACGCCGCACCCCTCTGGAACCCCTCCAGGCCGCCGCGATACCAAGGTTGATGAACAACGCACAAAGAAAACAACAGCCGCCACCCATACTTTATCAACCCTAATCGAAAATTCCCGCCAATCCAACCGTTGAAACTCGAAACAAACTACATAGATGCGATCCCCTCGGTTCCCTCTCCAAAACCCAGAAACCGTTTCTCGATCCGACGAAGTTTTGTACGACGATGATGAACGGTTTTGGGGCTGTTTGAATTTATTATGGATGAACAACAGCTCCAATTGAAAAACGAATTGCACCAGTATATTACGCGTATCGAATACTTCAACATATATTTTTTCTGGAATTTTCTGAAATTTTTGAGTTTTGACTTTTGATTTTTGAACTGTGGATAGATCTGAATTGGATCTGAGATGTATACATTTGGGGAAGAGAAAAGAGTGAAGAAATGAACGTACAGCAAATGAAAAAGAAAGGAGCTAGGGTTTATAGATGTATATTTATAGATAGGCTAGAGGTAGGGTAGCTAGACTGGATACGCGAACGTGCGTGACAAACCATGGTCCAAAAAGCCCGCTATGCCTCCGGAGTCGGATTTGTTAAAACTATATATCCAAATAGGTGTTTTAAAATATTCTGAACGCAATGGAAAAAGTTTCGCGACCAAATTCGATCGTATGAAGAAGTTATGCCAAAAAAACAAAAATTTCACATTGATTTCAAAATGCGTAAATTTCAAGGCGTTTCGAGTCCGTACGATCAAACGACAAGTCCGATCGCTACGAAACTTGAAACGTTATTATAATTCACCGTTACGGATCCGATGAAACTGGTTTCGTCGAAATCCGAGTCCGTGACAAAAATGGCTATTTTTAATATTTATTAAATAAATTAAAATAAATCATAAAATCCAAATTTTCTTTCAACTTTAAATATTGGCCAAATTTCATTACTAAGATAATTCAATCAGTTCCAATTGATTTAACACGCTTGGATTTGAATTAAAATGTATAAGTATATTAATTTGCAGCGTTAATATCCGCACTTTCTTATTATTAGGAAATTTAAAATTTTATTCTAAAACCCAATTATTAAAACTTATACCCTTATACTCTCAACAAAATCTAACTAAATAAATAATTGGATTTCCATTTCAACTCATTATCTTGATTGCAATTATCCTTTTTACCATAATTAAATTCCAAATTATTAATAACCCTTATTTTTCTTAACTATTTATTAATTCCAATCCAATTGAATTCAACACTATAAATTTGATTAATTTATTATATTCACTTCCTTTCTATTATTCAAAGTATTTGTTGTAAATACGACGAATACTAACATTAGTTTAAGATTTCACTCAATGTTTACAAATTCCATTTCCATTTAATAACGTAATATTTTACGTTCAATTCTATTTCATTTGTCGTAAATACCACTTGTGGAATTAAATACTCAAATCATAAATAAATCTTGCTTCTAAAGTTATACCAACAATGGTCCAGTTAAATTTGAATTAGCTTTACCTTTATTTTATGAAATTAACTATTGCAATAAATCCAAATTTATAAAGAATGTTAGATTCCTATACTACTCCTTTGGTCTCAATTAACCTTTTATGGCGATTATGAATTTCCATGTATAATTGAAACTTTTATATCCCTTAAATTTTTACTATCATTCAATATCTACACATTCTAGCTAAATTTCAACTAACATATAAATTAGCTATTCCAACTTCCATTAATTTCGATTATCATACTATAGAAATTAAATTCCCTTGACCACATAAATAAAAGTTGATCCCCATCTATTTACATTATATCACGTTTACATAAATTTATTCAATGGTCGCTTTTAATTAATAACTATCCAATTTCCAATCCAAATGTAAATCTTCCACCTTTGAATTCTTATATTAAATGGAATTTAATATTTACTGATTCAACATTTATATGTTTCTAAAAATTAGCTCCAACCAAATGTGACAATTTTATATTTCATTTCTATGCAATATATACTCATCTTATTCCATTTATTTGGTTACTGCATTGAAATCTATTTATTAACCAATACTAACGTTATTATCATAAAAAAAAATTGATTCCCAATTTTTTCAATACTTAGAACAAAATTTTCACATTAAATCAAATCCTTCTATTCAAACCAAGTATCATGCTATGATAATATTTTACGTTGGTTACACTGAAAAAAATCAACTTTTTATCGTTATCAATTAAACATACATTAATTGCACAAATTAAAGGAATTAATTGCCATTTATCCAATTCAATTTCATACATCAATCTATTTCATCTAAAATCTTACCTATGAATATTGCAACCTTTAATCCCATTAAATACCAATTAACCCAAATTATTTCATTTATTCTAAGTCATATCACTAAAATAATTCATCATAATAAACTTAAAATCTATACGTTTATTGATTTATTTCTATTTGTCTTATGTTAAATTCTAAATTTAGTAAGACAACCTAAAGTACTCCATTCAATCGACAGTCCCTTTCAATTGTTAATACGTACTTAAATTTCTACAGTTGCCTTCCATCTGCACTTCCGTTACTATGATAAAAATTAGTAACGTTTATGCCATCAATCCATCATAATTACTTACCCTTAATTGAGTTTGATTTCCAAATAAATTTGCTGACCCTTAATTAGACAATTTATAAAAGTTTTTCATCATACCTATAGTTCTACGCTTATGCTATGTCTTAAATTTCAATAAATTTATAAATTTTGAGATGTTCATTAGGGTTTACAAATTTATTGACTTGCAATAACAGGGTTTCTTAATCTATTCAATTTATCGTTCACAATCTTTTATTGCATTAATTTGGTTTAATATTCCCATATTAAATTTTATGTCCAGGTAAGAATTTTTCTTTCTTTCTCTACTTAATTCATTTGAATTTTATTCAATGTCTTTAAATAGGTTTCTAAGTCACTCCTATATAATTTATTCTAGCCTTCATTTTAATATTTATCTACCACCTTTATTCTTTCAACTAAAATAAATTACAAAAATCCTATTAAACAAACAAATTTAAATGGTCGAACTTAACGGGTCGTTACATTCTCCCCCACTCAAAACTTTTCGTCCCCGAAAAGGAAAAAAAGAAGAAGGAAGAATAAACAGTACATCTTATTTCAAATATTAACTTATAAACAATAATTTGCTAAATTTATTTTCTTAAATAAAATGTACCTGTTTATAATCATTATATTCTTTTGTGCTTAAATTACTAAAGTTGGGAAAATATTTTCACAAAATTCTAAGTCCAAAATTTACGGAAAAATTTTGGCAGAGTCTCCTTTGTACGGAGAGACTCTGGAGAAAATATAATATCAAAATATACAAATATATTACATATATTATCAAAATATTATATCCCAACACGGGAAAATTATAAAAATAGCGCTTTAAACGTAATCCGAAAACGTACCTATTTGTTGGGCAATATGCTTATTATTTTGGAACCAAAAGCAGTAGCAGTTGCTTCCAACCCCTGTATTCACTTATATAATCTAAAAGTTAAATATCTATATTACAGTGAAATGTTTGGGTAGATTCAATCATTCATATCCAAATCAAATGCAACAACCATACATTTTAACAAACAGCACACACCACAAACAACAATCATTCCATCAACAACCATTAGTTGTTCGGGTTCAAATTCTGAAATTTTACGGAGTGAGAAATAACTATCAAGTGCATCCTTTACTCAACAGTCTTAAATGGAACAAAGATAGATTATTTCTCCATCCAACAACTTCAAAATTCCTTACCCAATAACCATACATCAACCAAACAATTCAAATCAACACCAAAATAGCTTATTATACATTTATTTCATATTTCAGTGGTTTGATTTTCTTCCCTTCATTTATGAGGGATTTCTTTGTTCTTACAAGTTTTATTTTCCAATTATCACCAAATTTATTATATTTGTATTTCCTTTTTATTACTTAAGTTTATAAAATAATTCTCATTAATAACAACAAAGATTTTGAATATCTTCATTTCCTTACTCTTCACTTGTAAGATTTCCCTTAAATTCTTAATATGCTAACATTCATTCTTATAAGTGGAAGTTTTTTATTTATTCATCAACTATTAATTGTAGTCATTTCAATTTTTCCTACTTTCCATTATATTGGAATAGGGGAGACTTAAGACATCTTAAACTAATAATCCTACAATCAATTCTTATTTAGAATTTCATTTTATTTGCTTTAAGTTCATCTCACCTATTAATAATTCTTAACTTATTTTCAGCAAAATTTCAATTATAACTTAAGTTTATACCATTGAATTCTTATTATAACAGTAATTTATTGAATACTTCATTTTTCCTAAATTTCTACTTGTATAATATTCAATTCCAGTTTCTCATTTAACACTTCAACTTTTATATTTGGGTAAGTTATTTATGTTAAGGAAATTGCAATTGAACTTATACAAGTTTAATCTCCATTCTTTTAATTAAATTTAATGTTTATTCATATTACCCTTTGTCTCATATGTATGCAAATTCCTCTTTATAGCTTTGCAGTTATTCTCTTATTTCAATTAGAGGTTTCAATTCATTTATTACTTAACTTTTATTTCACTAACAATTTATTAATGGGAGATTTTAGAATTAAATTCCGGTTTAAATCTCAATTTATTTCAAAATTACAGATAAATAAGTTCTTACAACTCAATATCTCTAATTATATTTAGAACAATAAAATTTTAAATAATTTCAAAACAAATATGCAGTAGAATTTACTACAGTGGCCTTTCCCCTTCGAAACTCGAAAATGAAAGTCGATGATGCGGCCGTCATCACTGAATTTATTTTCCAGCGACAGAGAGGGAAGTACAGAATTTAATTCTTTTCCAAAATCTTCTTTAAAACAATTCTTCCAATTGATACGAAATATTTATATAAGAAAATACTTATAAACCGAACCATTATTTTTCATAAATTCTTTGAAAACATATTTGGAAAAATCCCGGACTTAAGTTCTAAAATCTCCAATTTGATTTATCATAATTTCAACTTAACTTCAGTTATTATAAATATTTTATTTCCTAACACCCAATCTATAGCAAACCAAATATATATATATATATATATATATATCTTTAAAAAAACTATTTTTTATATATATAGAAAATATAATAGGCAAAATTATTTCATTCACCGATATTAAAACAAATATTATGTCGGTCTGTCCTATTAAGTGTTTAGAAATCCCTATTGATGACATAGCGTCCCATGCATCAACCAGAATTTATAAATACAAAGCGGAACAGATTAACACAATATCAAAATCTTTTATTAATACTAACAAATACGCTCTCTCATATATATACACTCAGCGACTCCCATAGGATATTACTACCCTATTAACAAAGAGTCAAACCCCACAAAGCCAAGGTTTATCGCTAAACCAAAGCTCTGATACCAGATGTAACGTCCCGCCTTTTCGCACACTTTAAACCGACACACGTGCCAATTCAAACCATACGGAAGGGCGGATTGTTATGGGGTAAATGAGAAAAACAAAGAAAAAATAAAACAAAACAGAATCTCACAGCGGAAGGATAAAATATAATAATCAAATATACAGTTCATGAAACTGTTTTACAAAATAATTTATTTTTCTTGTGCAATAAATATCAGAGTTACACATACCAATACAACAATGCAGCGGAATTAAATGGTGTAGTGCACTAGTATAAATAATAATAATACAAATCTTCGTCTTCGTCCTCCAAAGCTAAATCTTCAAATCCTGAAACGCTCGGACTGACCCGAGCGAATTTGAAAAGACAAAAACACCCGAGTCAGACTAGAATATCTTATGTGAGTTAAATAAACAGAAATAAATATGAGTACAGTAACTCAAGAGATGCTCGGGATTTACATCTCCTAAGGATCCGTTAAACTATTTACTATGTAGTATATTGCGCTATTATAATAGTGTCTATTTATAAAATAAACATACTTTTAAATAGCGTTAAGGCTTTACATTTTCCACCTTAACACGTAAAATGCCAATAGTCTATACAGTACCGTAATACCTCCTGATCGGGAAGCTACCAGAGGATACTCCATAGGTACGACACAAATAGAAACTCGTAGTAAAGGCTCGATATGGTAGGTGACACGGCACAACTAGGCAATGCCAGGGTAGATATACCAATTGCTATCCAGGCTGGTGGAAACGCGTAGCCGCAGTTACCGCCCACCTCGGACTAACTCCCCAAAATCAAAATATAAAAGTGGCCACTGAATCAAATCCAAGTCAAAGTATAATATCGAAGAGGAGCGTCCGATCAGAGGAATGACCTCATTGGCCTGAGAATCGCTCCTGTTTTAGCCACCTTATGCCAACTCACGGGAGTTGGGTCCACGTATTTACCTTACAGGAAACGTCGCCACCACCTACTTCATTCTGGAATCTCCACTGCGTACACGGTTAGTCAAAGTGGTTTTCGGTATCGACAGAGAGTATGTCCATATCCGATCCCGGTCTCTTTGCCAACCAATCGTTATTATAACACCGCGGTTATTTAAAAACAGTTTATACTTTAAAACCAGAATATAATCCCTTTCAAAACCATAATATTACGATATCATTTCTTCTTTAAAACACAAACAATTTATTTTCATATTATTTTATAAAAGCCCAAATCAATGATATCGTTTCCCAAATAAAATTTTCCTTTCAAAAATTATGTCACTTTTTATTATTTAATATCCCATGTAACCAATATTTTGTTTGTAACTTTCAACATAATTCTTCGAAAATCCATAGTATTTTAAAAGCATTATTTTCAAAACCAAATGGTTTGGATATTCAACGGTATGCGAATTAAAAAGGTTTAACTTTACTGTTGTTTTATAAAGAATAAATTACATGGCTTTCCAAATATTTCTTGTTTTAAAGTTAAACCAAAATCCAAAATATTACTTCAAGTTCCAAAACCATTTCAATTTTATATATATTTATATCCATTTTTGAGCATTAATATTTCAACTAAAGTTGGATTTTTTTTATCCTTTCGAAATCAATATTCTATTAATTAATCTTGACCATTCACATAAAATCCATAATCAATAAGACTTCAATTTCTAGTAAAAAATATATATATATGTATATATATATATATATTTCCAAATTCAATTTTTACTAGAATATTCATTTCAAAATATTTTGGGAAAAAAATCCAATTATAAATATCATATCTTTAAAATTTCCAACTTAATATTTAAACATAGGATATAAATCATCAAACTCCATTTTCTTAGTTTTCTTCCATTTTTAATAAAGAAATTTATTCACCTTTTAATTTCAAAATTTCAACTTCATATGCATATAAATATGGAAGAAAACATTTATTCAGTATAAAATTTAAGATTTTTATAAACCGTATTCCATCCAAACCATAGAAATCACATTAAAAATAGTTATATATAGACCACGGTGCCTGTATATAGTTTTCTATCCTATGGTCAAGTGATACGGATATTTATCATTTCAATCCGCAATTTAAAAAAATAAAACTGCGGTTGTATATCATTTCAAACCGCAATCCCGAATGAAATGAAAAATGCATACTAACTTGCAGTTTAATGATATCAAATAAAACATCCATTCAATAACACATCCATCATCCAATCACAACCATCAAGCAATATCAATCAATAACAATATATGTTTGGTAATATACAACAGGTAATAATTGGCAGTTTTATTTCAAATTATATTTATCAACTATTAATCTAACAATTTATATTCAGTGATAATTGACATAACTGTTAAGTAGCAGTTCATATGCAAACAATAATTTCCAACAGTCAATTAATACGCAATAAATCAATTTAATTAACAGTTAAATTTAATAAAATGCAATTCAACAGATATGAATGAAATAAACATGCCAAATACTCATAAATAAATTTCTATTCATTTCTAAAATTTATTGAACAAACATAAAAGCTTCTAGTAATTGTGAGTGGGTCAAAACACTCACCTTTTGAATTTAAATCGAATTTAAATTCAATTTAAACCCAAAAATTCGACGGTCTCCAAATCTGTCCAAACCAGCGTCATCAGATTTGGAATTAAATTTCGATCCTAACAAAAGAAAAATTACGTGAATCGGAGTTCGTATGGGGAAGTTATGACGAAAATTCGATTGAACATAAAATTTAAAATTAAAACAAAATACACAAATCTAAACTAACTTACAGAGACAAGTCAACCTTTCTTCCACTCGGCTACAGGTATTATCACGCGGAACAACCAAGCCTTCATACATGCACGCGAAACTTATACATCACCTAAACCCTAGGACCATCCTCAGCCGCCACACGCTCAACTTCAGTCGCCACAAGCTAGCAACGCCGCACCCCTCTGGAACCCCTCCAGGCCGCCGCGATACCAAGGTTGATGAACAACGCACAAAGAAAACAACAGCCGCCACCCATACTTTATCAACCCTAATCGAAAATTCCCGCCAATCCAACCGTTGAAACTCGAAACAAACTACATAGATGCGATCCCCTCGGTTCCCTCTCCAAAACCCAGAAACCGTTTCTCGATCCGACGAAGTTTTGTACGACGATGATGAACGGTTTTGGGGCTGTTTGAATTTATTATGGATGAACAACAGCTCCAATTGAAAAACGAATTGCACCAGTATATTACGCGTATCGAATACTTCAACATATATTTTTTCTGGAATTTTCTGAAATTTTTGAGTTTTGACTTTTGATTTTTGAACTGTGGATAGATCTGAATTGGATCTGAGATGTATACATTTGGGGAAGAGAAAAGAGTGAAGAAATGAACGTACAGCAAATGAAAAAGAAAGGAGCTAGGGTTTATAGATGTATATTTATAGATAGGCTAGAGGTAGGGTAGCTAGACTGGATACGCGAACGTGCGTGACAAACCATGGTCCAAAAAGCCCGCTATGCCTCCGGAGTCGGATTTGTTAAAACTATATATCCAAATAGGTGTTTTAAAATATTCTGAACGCAATGGAAAAAGTTTCGCGACCAAATTCGATCGTATGAAGAAGTTATGCCAAAAAAACAAAAATTTCACATTGATTTCAAAATGCGTAAATTTCAAGGCGTTTCGAGTCCGTACGATCAAACGACAAGTCCGATCGCTACGAAACTTGAAACGTTATTATAATTCACCGTTACGGATCCGATGAAACTGGTTTCGTCGAAATCCGAGTCCGTGACAAAAATGGCTATTTTTAATATTTATTAAATAAATTAAAATAAATCATAAAATCCAAATTTTCTTTCAACTTTAAATATTGGCCAAATTTCATTACTAAGATAATTCAATCAGTTCCAATTGATTTAACACGCTTGGATTTGAATTAAAATGTATAAGTATATTAATTTGCAGCGTTAATATCCGCACTTTCTTATTATTAGGAAATTTAAAATTTTATTCTAAAACCCAATTATTAAAACTTATACCCTTATACTCTCAACAAAATCTAACTAAATAAATAATTGGATTTCCATTTCAACTCATTATCTTGATTGCAATTATCCTTTTTACCATAATTAAATTCCAAATTATTAATAACCCTTATTTTTCTTAACTATTTATTAATTCCAATCCAATTGAATTCAACACTATAAATTTGATTAATTTATTATATTCACTTCCTTTCTATTATTCAAAGTATTTGTTGTAAATACGACGAATACTAACATTAGTTTAAGATTTCACTCAATGTTTACAAATTCCATTTCCATTTAATAACGTAATATTTTACGTTCAATTCTATTTCATTTGTCGTAAATACCACTTGTGGAATTAAATACTCAAATCATAAATAAATCTTGCTTCTAAAGTTATACCAACAATGGTCCAGTTAAATTTGAATTAGCTTTACCTTTATTTTATGAAATTAACTATTGCAATAAATCCAAATTTATAAAGAAGGTTAGATTCCTATACTACTCCTTTGGTCTCAATTAACCTTTTATGGCGATTATGAATTTCCATGTATAATTGAAACTTTTATATCCCTTAAATTTTTACTATCATTCAATATCTACACATTCTAGCTAAATTTCAACTAACATATAAATTAGCTATTCCAACTTCCATTAATTTCGATTATCATACTATAGAAATTAAATTCCCTTGACCACATAAATAAAAGTTGATCCCCATCTATTTACATTATATCACGTTTACATAAATTTATTCAATGGTCGCTTTTAATTAATAACTATCCAATTTCCAATCCAAATGTAAATCTTCCACCTTTGAATTCTTATATTAATGGAATTTAATATTTACTGATTCAACATTTATATGTTTCTAAAAATTAGCTCCAACCAAATGTGACAATTTTACATTTCATTTCTATGCAATATATACTCATCTTATTCCATTATTTGGTTACTGCATTGAAATCTATTTATTAACCAATACTAACGTTATTATCATAAAAAAAAATTGATTCCCAATTTTTTCAATACTTAGAACAAAATTTTCACATTAAATCAAATCCTTCTATTCAAACCAAGTATCATGCTATGATAATATTTTACGTTGGTTACACTGGCAAAAATCAACTTTTTATCGTTATCAATTAAACATACATTAATTGCACAAATTAAAGGAATTAATTGCCATTTATCCAATTCAATTTCATACATCAATCTATTTCATCTAAAACCTTACCTATGAATATTACAACCTTTAATCCCATTAAATACCAATTAACCCAAATTATTTCATTTATTCTAAGTCATATCACTAAAATAATTCATCATAATAAACTTAAAATCTATACGTTTATTGATTTATTTCTATTTGTCTTATGTTAAATTCTAAATTTAGTAAGACAACCTAAAGTACTCCATTCAATCGACAGTCCCTTTCAATTGTTAATACGTACTTAAATTTCTACAGTTGCCTTCCATCTGCACTTCCGTTACTATGATAAAAATTAGTAACGTTTATGCCATCAATCCATCATAATTACTTACCCTTAATTGAGTTTGATTTCCAAATAAATTTGCTGACCCTTAATTAGACAATTTATAAAAGTTTGTCATCATACCTATAGTTCTACGCTTATGCTATGTCTTAAATTTCAATAAATTTATAAATTTTGAGATGTTCATTAGGGTTTACAAATTTATTGACTTGCAATAACAGGGTTTCTTAATCTATTCAATTTATCGTTCACAATCTTTTATTGCATTAATTTGGTTTAATATTCCCATATTAAATTTTATGTCCAGGTAAGAATTTTTCTTTCTTTCTCTACTTAATTCATTTGAATTTTATTCAATGTCTTTAAATAGGTTTCTAAGTCACTCCTATATAATTTATTCTAGCCTTCATTTTAATATTTATCTACCACCTTTATTCTTTCAACTAAAATAAATTACAAAAATCCTATTAAACAAACAAATTTAAATGGTCGAACTTAACGGGTCGTTACAAATTTGCTGGAATTAAATTCCATAAGAAGATAATCCTCTATGATTTCTATAAATTGGTTTAACACAAAAAGAAATGATTGGCTCGGTTTGAAATTAAAAGGAATGCATAATTTCTTGTTAATCAGAATAGATTGTGTAAGCTATGAAGAATAAATTTTTTACTTTATGCATCTCTTCCCTTTTTGTTTGTGGGTATTCCTTGTTAAATCGAATGTCATCCTTTTGAATGAAAAGTGGGAGAAAGTAAACAAATTGAATCAAAATGATGTTCTTCTCACAATTTAAACTATGGACAAATTACAATATAGCAGAAATTGGCAACAAGCCAACAATCCTATTTTACACCCAAACACGATCTAGCATAAAGAAATACAATATTCAATTTCTGAAATCTTTAGGACAGATTTCCATATCTAGGTCTAAATATATTTCAAATTAGATCTAAAACTTGAATATGTAGGTTATAGTTTTCTACACTAATTTAAGCCTACAATTCATAAATAAAATCCATTTTGGCATAAAAAATCAAATGTATGCCAATAGAACAGATTTAAAATCATAAACAATAAATATAATTTCCTACTCACCTTTTAAAAGTGATCTAAATCTCTAGATCTGAAGTAGAACCTTTAATTTATTTTCAAATCCTTTTAATCCAAGAAATATATATATTTTAAGGGTATATACATACGTTTGATTTACAAATCTAAGAAGAGATTTGAGATTGGAAGAGAAAATAGATATTGATATATAATTATATGCTCTTTATACTTGCTTCAAAATAATAGAAACTGTTACATAGCAAAAATTTCCTTAAATTCAAACTTATATGTATGTATAGATATTTTAGTGTTTCCAAAAACCTTTTTTTAAACAAAAATTCCCCCAAATTGGGAAAACTATTTCTTTGCAAAAAAATCATGCTTTTGCTGATATTTATGCATATAAATATTTAAGGACTTCAAAATTTAGTCCTTTGTAAAACAAAATTTATTAACACGACCAACTAATGGTATAGCTATTTCTTTGAAAATTGAAATACAAATACTTTCCCAAATCAAAATTTCTAAAATAAATCCTTGGAAAAAGAAATCCTTTGAAAACTCTTTTTCCAAAACCTAAGGCATTCCCAAAATATACTTTATAAGAATCCTCTCCCTAGTTTTAGACTAAGGAATTGACATTAATTATCCAAATAAAAATTCAATTTGCCATCAAAGACGCGATTAGTGGATACACCGTAGTAAGAACTTTCCTTCGGACAATTACGACATGCAAACTCCAATTTTTCATCCATCTGGAATAAATGTGTGTCTCCGATTAGAACTTATCATCAAATCCAAAGTCATAAAGGTAGCTAGAATCTCAACCATCAAGTTGAACACCTCCAGTCTTTGGGATTCTGCCGTATGTCGCATTCATGTTCTTTATCGATAGTGCCTTATGTATTCCCAGCACTCTAAGGGGTACTTTGAAGAGAGCGTGAAAATCTTAACTCTAAGACATTTCCATCCCATGGTCGTTTTACCCATTCATTCGAAGTGAAACTAGAACTACTTCTGCAATCAGAATTCTTAGAATCTACTGTAAAAATATAATAATACTAGATAGGAAAGTACGAATTCGTTCTCTCAGTCTATCCTAATTCCTCGGATCTACTAACTTAGGCTCTGATACCAAATGTAATACCCCATACATTAATAGGACTAAATGTTGGCAAAAATCAAAATCCAAGTCCATTAAAGCACAGATCATTGGATTTGATACCTGCAAATAAGCATGAGCATTATCAAAGATTGATAGAAATTTAAGCTCATAGCGGAAACAATAATATGATAAAAATACTGATTTTGACTACTACATTGAAATAAATGGTATTCCTTGGATATCTGATCGTTACATCAACATCGAGCATGAGAGAAAAGAAGACTTCTCCAACAACTAAACACATCCAGCTCCAGTGACCTTTTCCTTTAAATCTATCCTATAAGTTGTAATGAGGAGGGGGTCGGAACAACGTTCTAGTGGTTGGAAAATATCAATTGTCCATAACATAGATTTATACTGGTTGGTTTCCATTTAATTGTCATATCTATTAAGGTAAGAAATTCTAATCTGACCCTGCATTGCACACATGATTACTTACCAACCAATTCCCAAGGTATGAAATACTGAAGAAGCTTCATCAACCATCCAATACTTCCAAATCCATTAGCCACTTAATATTTCTAAATATGAAGCGGGCTTCTATTATTACTACATAATATTTCTAAAAGAGCAATAGGTAGACTTTGGCCATTTAAGATCTCCATCTAGGTAGACCCCGTCATTCAAAATCTATTCCTGAGGTGGACTTCTAGCATCGTCATTATTAGTCTATTGGGTCCCAACCACAGAGACCTTTGACCACTATCCATGGATTTATAATTTATAATAGCCATATTACTAGCACATCTATCGCTATTAATGTCTTAGCTCTGTGGGAGACTGTATCCAAGCCACTTAGTACCTCATTAACAAGGATTCGGCAAGCCTTTGACCATTTAACACCTATTTATGGTAGGCCTTTGCCAATAATACTAACCCTAAGACGGCTCCTCACTGGTACTATCTAGCTGATATTGCTTGGAAGTCTTATTAGGCTACTTTGTACTTCCATAATAGGAGAGAGGCGAACCCTAGATCAGTCACTTAGAACCTCAAACCTAAAGTGAACCCTTTCTGAGAAATCCATCATCACTATTAATCATAAATATGGAATCTCATTAGGTTACTTCTTTTGGTAGAAAAGCAGGCCCTGCAATAACCACTTAATACCTCAATGCTAAAGTGAACCTTTTTAAAGATATCTTTATTTATTTGGAATTTCACTGGGTTACTTAAAACTTTCTTTTAGGAGAGAGGCCGACCCAATAACCACTTAAAACCTCAAACATGAAGCAAATCCCTATGGAGATATCCTTCAGCCGCTTCTAATTTCAAATTTGGAACATTTAATACTTTTCAATTGAGAAACACAGGCCCAATCTCTCATGCCATCATGGGCCTGGGATTATTGGTATCTTACATCGGTAATAAGTGCACCCGATCGCTAGTAGTCTTAAAGTGAAGGACAATCTTCCATCAAGTGACTCTACTGACCTTGCATCACCAGCTCACTAAGTCCAATTAACTATCCTAAGTCTTTACTTATACTATACCAGGTAAGCATTGGACTTAGCGTACTAATTCCCTTTTTATTTAAGGCACTAAGATTTACCTTAAATACTTATCTACCCACAAATCCACTTTTGATGCTCATAAATGTAAATTTGTTCATTAAATCCTAACGAACATTTCTTAAAGCATTTATCTATGATTACTAATTTTAAATTAGCAACCATTTTATATCTATTCCATTTTTATCAGTTCCATCAATCCATTTATCTCTATTAATTGTGACTCCAAAATTCATTTCCATTAATTGCCCATTAATTGGAGTTACAGCCTTTAATTCTCATACTAAATAATTATAACCCCTAATCTAATTCTATCCATTAATTCATATTAATTGTCCATGGGGTTACAATGTTTTATTTCTTATTAATTATTGGCAACGCCTAATCTATCGCTCATTAATAGGAATTACTACCCTTCTTAATTCTGTACGTTTGCTTTTCTAAATATAATAATAACTAACGAAAGTTATGCATTAATAACGCTTTGCTTATTTATTAATGCTATAAATATGTATAACTACCTAATAAAACTACCTCTTATTAACCAAATATATTCTAGTCGTAAATATGTAACTAGAATATGCTTTGCATATTTATTTTGCTGGAATTAAATTCTTTAAGAAGGTAATCTGCTATGATTTCTATAAATAGGTTTAACACAAAAAGAAAAGATTGGCTATGTTTGAAATTACCAAGAATGGATAATTTCTTTTAAATGGTAATAGGCAGTGTAAATTACGAAGAATAAATCTATACTTTACACATCTCTTCTCTTTTTGTTTGTGAGTATTCCTTGTTAAATCAGACATCGCCCTTTTGAATGGAAAGTGGAAAACAAAAAAATTAATCAAATAGATGTTCTTCCCACAAATTAAACTATGGAAAACCTACAATATAGTAGAAATTGGGCAATAATCCAAAATTCCTATTTTACACCCAAATGCAGATCTAGCATAAAGATATACAATATTCATATTCCAAAATCTTTGGGACTGATTTCCAAATATAAGTCTAAACATATTTCAAATTAGATCTGAAATAAGAATACGTAGATAATAGTTTTCTACATTTATTTAATCCTACAATTCATAAATAAAATTCATTCAGGCATAAAAAACCAAATGTATGCCAACATAATTGATTTAAAATCATAAAAAATAAATATAATTTCCCACTCACCTTTTAAAATCGACCCAAATCTCTGGATCTGAAGTAGAACCTTAAATTCATCTCCAAATCTTTTTTAATCCAAGAAATATGTATAAAAAGCGTATTAGAATTACAGTTCTGAGAAGAGATTTGAAACTGGAAGAGAAATAGATACAAATATATAAATTACCTCAGATACGCATATGTTGATTCTCTTCTCTTCTCCTTTTCATTTGAGTTCTATTCATCTCCAATTTGTATAAATATACATACAAATATCTTATTATTATAAATATAAAAGAAAGTAGAGAAGAGAAAATGACCGAGTTTCATTGCTTTATTCAAAAAAATATGAGAAGTGAAAGGAGGGTTATGCTTGAATTTATTCGCACTAGAATCAACCAGAACTGCAGGATCAAAATATATTAAATCCAGGCCATCGGATAAAGGAAACTCTAACTGCCACAACAGGGAGTGGTCGACTGCCTCTTACCTATGGGTTGAGCTCCCCTGGTTGACCATTCGTAGTGGTGGGCCAACTTATGGGACTTAGTTAATTAAGTTAATTTTCTTATTTTATTTGTTTCCATTGCAAATTCGTTTTTCGTCCGTAACTTCTTCGTTTGGATTCTAATCGCTAAAATCCAAACAGAAAAGTTGCTCGGAAATTTGCTATGAACGCAATGGTGCAATTTTAGTGGTCAAATTTCATCGTTTGCATAAATTCCATTTTTGGAGCTAAATTAATTAACTAACCATCTAATTGAATAACTAAAGTCAAATTACTGGATGTTACATTTTTCCTCCCTTAAAAAGAATTTCATTCCCAAAATTTCACCAATAACTAAGTCATGGTTTTGGCTCATAGTTACCTTAAACTACACCAATTAATGAGTGTACAACCAATTTTGCAACCAAACATGTACAAGTGCATAGTGTATTATTATGTCACCACACAAAAAATATGAATGCAGAATGATTCTAAGTCGGATCCTCCTATATGAATGCATTTCTTTTGAAAACATTTTTGAAAACATGATGCAAGCAACCTATATATATACTAGTAGTTCTATATATATGCAGCTTTTAGAAATATCTTTTTAACCCAAATCCCCATATTCCTATGACTAGAAGTATGAAGTAATCAATTCTGCATCCAATATCTGCCATCCAAAAACTTAATGCATCGAAAAATCACTTCCTAAACTTTACTCCTATATCAGAAAAAGGAATTTAGATGGAGAACTTAACATTTTTACCATTTAGCTTCCAACTCCCGTAGTACTGTGGAGTTTTCCCCACTCTCTTGGATTTACTCCAAAATTTCCATGCACAAAACGCATATGGAGGCTTGTTTCCAAGCTCTAAAATGGAATTGAATCTAAAAATAGATCCACGTGCATCATCAACAAGGTATGGAAATGGAAATTCCAAAGCTAAAACATCTTTTCCCTTGTTATTTCTTACATTTATTGCATCGTCGATCCTAAAATACACTGCTAAATTCGCAAATTCTAACTCCATTTTCCTTCCCAACGCCTAAAATGCGGCCTTCAAAATCAAAGATTTCATAAAAACCTTTCCCACTTTTCGTTTTCTCTTCAAATATCTTGACGTACATTTTCTCTTGAAATCAAATTTTTGGACAAAAATAATTAAAGAGTCAAAAATAACTAAAACACAAAACTTTTTTTTTCGAAAGAGAAACTTTTCAAATCATGGGGAAACTTTTCAAAATATTTTCCTTTTCGAAAAATTTATTAAATCAGGCCATAATTCATGTAATCGGAAGTCGGTTATGCACTAAACGCATAAACCAAATTATAAAAATCTCAGAACTAACCTTAACCCACTAAAATTGTCATTTTACATAATGAAAAATGTCAACGCATTTATTATAAAAAAAATTAGCTTTAAAGGAACATAAGCAATGACCCTTGATACCAAAACAATTTTACCACGTCCTTCACTAAAATATTTCATCTATCCTAAACTTCCAGTCTTATATTGCATTTACTATTAGTTGAGTGTCTTTACAAAATTTCCATATTTATACTGCTTCTTTTCTATGCATATATAAGAGCGGTTTGCAAGTCCAGAAACAATAACACAGTATATAAACAGGAACTCATAATATCGTACATGCCTTTTACAAGGGACAACTAACAGTTAGAACCCAAAAAACCTAAAAGATAAGAACAACTGTTGGAAGGGAAGAGACTACAACACCACAAATCCTAAAATAATGCCTGTGAACTACAAGATTTCTTGCTCCATGGCTGGAGCTCAAGCCATTCTCCATAACCTCTAAATGGTCATAACATGGCGGCTTTACACTCAATCTCGTGTCGTTGTCACTGCTGGTGTTGTTTGTGGTTTCAGAGTTGCCATCTTCCTAAGGTTGATCTAATGATCGCAAAAGGAACCTTCTGCTAAACTTCCTTTCTACGGAGATTCACCCGTATTACCTAAAGACGAGAGTGGCTAGGTGAAACTACAAAAAATGAATCTATAGAGTACTAATCCTTGATTAACAATTTGAATCAAAAGGGTACATATCCAGTTGATGGCAATGCAGCTAATAATAGCATAGGAGGTCTTCCGCACCAAGGAATAAATCCGCTCATAACTTCTTGTCTTAGGGATGACGTTGTACCGAAGATGCACATAATCAGACGGGCAGTTGGACGTAGATTATCCATCTTTCAAACACCAACATCCTGGGAAAAGATTTGCAGTAAAATCACAGAGTGGTCACTTCTATATCATCCAAGTCCATGTCTTTCATGGAGGCCTTCCATAATCTCAGCAAGATCATCATTAATCAGCTCAAATAGGACACCTTTCACCTTTGAACGATTCAATCTATTGCCTCCATCGAAATTCTACGCCAACAAAGCATTAAAAAGGCGAATGCAGCTTGGGTAACATTTCCGCTAAAATGTCTTGAAGCAGAGGATCAGTGTAAATCCTTCCAGGATGAGTAGTTCCTTAAGCCAAAGCAACAAAACCTTATACTCATTCCGGTCCAGCCAAGTGGCCTCTAGAGGGGTGAGACCGGAATGTTGTGAGGAAGAACCAGTGTTGTAGGAAGGTGTCTTAGGCTAAGAAGTGGTCGAAGGGAGGGAATAGGGTTTTGATCTGGAGTAGTGGTGGGGAAAGATCTAATGCGCAAAAACCAACACGAGGGGGAAAAGGCGAGGCTATTGCTCCAAGGAAAAATGGCGTCGCCTAGTGGTACAACAGAGGAAAGAGGCTGCTACTTGAAGGGGGAGGATTAAGAATGGGTTTGGTTTGTTGAGGAAGGAGGAACAAAAGAAGGTAATTAGAGGAATTCGAACGTAGCTTTTATAGTCGCTTCTAGGTTCTAGTTGTGCCCAAACTCGTTAACTAGTAGACCACTCTGGGTTTACTGCTAGGAGGTCAACCGCTATATGTGCTTTGGGAAGTAATTGAACTTAGACCCAATTAGGGTCAGATTAAATAGTAATAATTATTTCATGCCGCTTTATACCATTCGACGTGATCCGAAAAATTCTTGTCCTTATCCCGGCGGTGTCGAAGCCTACATCCAAGTCCCGAACCTTGCTCCAATAATTCACAGTGGTCCCAACAAAACTGCTACGATCAACAACACTTCCCAAAACCTGAAAATACTCCAACTATTATTTCCTGCCTATTTCGCATGGTATTTCATCCAATAGCCGGTGGGTACAACAACACTTCAAACTACGTACCCAGTAAAATTAGATGTCATCCTATTTTGTCCATTCCTTAAAGAGAAAAAATATAGAAACCTCGGTTTTATAAATCAAAAAATAACCAAGCTAAAGATATGCTCCTTTATACTTGCTTCAAAATAATATAAACTGTTACATACCAAAACTTCCCTTCAAAATCATACTTATATATACATATATATTTCAAGGTTTCCAAAAACCTTTTCAAAACACAAATTTCCTTAAATTGGGAAAACTATTTCCTTGTGAAAAAATCAAGTTTTTCTTATATGTATACATGTAAATATTTAAGGACTTCAAAATGTACTATAACAAAAAAATTTAACACGACCAACGAGTGGTATACATATTTCTTTCAAAATTAAAATACAAAAACTTTCTCAAAACAAAATTTCCAAAATAAATCCTGGAAAAAAGAAATCCTTTGAAAAGTCTTTTTCCAAAACCTAAGGCATTCCCAAAATATACTTTATAAAAATTCTCTCATAGGTTTTAGATGAAGGAATTGACATTAATTATCCAAACAAAAATTTGGCTTGCCATCAAAGAGGTCATCAGTAGATACACCCTACTAAGAACTTGCCTTCGGACAATTGAGACATAAAAACTCTAATTTCTCGTCCATCGGGAATAAACGTGTGTCTCAGACTGGAACTTATCATCAAAATCCAAAATCATAAGGTAGCTAGAATCTCAACCATCAAGTCGAACACCTTCAGTCTTCAGGATTCTACTATATGTCATAACCATGCTCTTCATCAATAGTGCCTTAGCATTGCCAGCACTCCAGGGATACTTCGGAATCGGCATGAAAATCTTAACTCTATGATATTTCCAACCCATAGTCATTTTGCCCATTCATTCGGAGTGGAACTACAACTACGACTACAGTTGAAATTCTTAGAAATTTGATACTTGCAAATAAGCATGAGCTTTATTAGAGATTGATAGAGATTTAAACTCACAGTGGAAACAATAACATGATAAGAATACTAGTTTTGAATACTACCTTGAAATTAATAGTATTCCATGAATAATAGATTGTCACACCAACATCGAACATGAGAGTAAGGAAGACTTCTCGAACAACTAAACACACCCAGCTCCAGGTACCTTTTTCTCTAAATCTATTCGATGGGTTGTAATGAAGAGGGTGTCAGAACAACGTTCTAGCGACTGGATAATCTAACTTTCCATAACGTAAATTCATACTGATGTTTTCATTTTATTGTCATATCTATTAAGGTTAGCAATTCTAAACTAACCTCGCATTGCACACATAATTATTTACCTACCAATTCCCAAGGTATGAAATACTGAAAAAGCCTTATCAACCATCCAATACTTCCAAATCCATTTGCCACTTAATATTTCTAAATATGATGCAGGCTTCTACAATTACTACATAATACTTCTAAAAGAGAAATAGGTGGACTTTGGCCATTTAAGACCTCAATTGAGGTAGACCCCATTATTCCAGACCTATTCCCAAGGTGGACTTCTAGCATCTTCATTATTGATCTATTGGATCATAGCTATAAAGACCTCTGACTACTATTGATGGCTTTATAATTTATGATAGCCAAATTACTAGCACATCTATCGTTATTAAAGTCTTAACTAAGTAAGAGACTGCGTCCAAGCCACTTGATACCTCATTACCAAGGATTAAGCATGCCTCTGACCATTTAACACCTATATATTGTAGGCCATTGCTATTTAGTACCTAACCCGAAGGTGGACTCCTCACTGGGACTATCTAGCTAACATTGCTTGGAAATCTCACTAGGCTACTTAGTACTTCCTTTATAGGAGAGAGGCGAACCATAGGTTAGTCACTTATTACCTCAAACCCAAAGTGAACCCCTTTTGAGATATCCATCATCACTCTAAATTATAAATACAGAATCTCATTAGGTTACTTCTTTCAGTAGGAAGGGGGGCCCTGCAATAGCCACTTAATATCTCGATGTTAAAGTGAATCTTTTTGGAGATATCCTTATTTATTTGGAATCTCATTGGGTTACTGTTAACCTGAAAAATGGATCAACACCCTGGTTTGAGTGTGAAAGCACCAGCCCTGTTCTTATAGAGCAATAATATAGATAATATGTATAGAAAAGAATAGTAAAAGAAAGAAGACAAGAATATTTTTATAGTGGTTCATGTGTTAATGAAGCCTATGTCCACTTTATAGCTTTTATTATAGACTAATTGTTGTTACAAGTAGTGTTTGGTTATAAGGCTTTTGTTAGTCCTTAGCTAGATTGAATCTCCAAGGTTAGAATCCACTGGAGAACCACAGTGAATTTCTTTTGAGATTATTGTAAGGAAGGCGAAGAGTGAAGAAAGTTTCTAACAGAGCTTCAACAACAAACCCGAAGAAGATCCTGTTTGTCTTGCTGGTAGGACGGTAATTATAGAGATCAGAGAGCTTCTGGGCTAGGCCTATTCACGCCACCTACTCACAGATGATCATAGGAAGGTCCACTGGAGCTTGCCCACGACTCGAGCTAAAACCATGGATCGCTAGCAATCCATGGTCTATGGATCGCAAGCAATTCATAGTGTTTTATCGGCTGTGATCCAACTCATTTATTTTTTCTCTTGCTTTGACTTCTATGAATCGCGATGACCTTATGTTGATACATGGATCGTTGGCGGTCCATATTGTATGGATCGTTGGCGGTCCATATTTTATGGATCGCTAGCGATACATACAATTAGTCTATTTTTGGATTTTGGGGTCCGGAGATCTTCGTTATCTCGTGTTGACGTTGTTTGCAAACTCCTAAGTTGATGCTATGGATCGCCGACAATCCATTGGCTATGGATTGCTAGCGATCCATGCCCATAGAATATTTTTCTTCCTTTTCTTCCAACTTCTTCTGACTTCTTGTTCTAGTCCTTTCGATTGACCTTGGAACTATTCTGACTCGATCAAGTTGTTCCGACTTCTCTGGGGTTAAAAACCTGGATAACATTTGCCCTCTAGAGTATACTTTCGTTGGAAACAAAGTGTGATCTGGAACAAGAAGAGTTTCAGATTACTATTCTTTGACTTTCAATGAATCGTCGAAGTCCATCTCAAGATGTTGTTTACAATCTGAATTTCAATTCCCAGTATTGATGATGCAACCTTTGCTCCATTATTACACAAGGGTATAGGTTGGTAAGTGGGTGCATGACGTGAGTTTGGAGTCGACCTATATAGTTTTAGCTCGACCGACGATGAAGCTAAGTTTGTATCGAACGAGTATATGTTGTCTTGGAGCGAAGTCCTGCTCTTTGTCCACAACTGCCCCTTTTCGAGAACCTGGTTAAGTGCCAATCGATGTTTTTGAATTCCAATGCGATGATTTATTCCAAAATCAGATATAACGGATGATTCGATTGTATTGCTCTTCCTGTTTCTGTACTCCAATGATCCTGAAAAGAAAAGCTTCTTGTGTCGCTTCGGATGGTGGCTTCGCTATCGACCGTTGATCGATAATGGGTAAATGTGGAGAAGATAAGTTCAAAGGACAATATGGATTGTTTTTCAAATGTAAGCAAGCTATCTGCACTAGATTGTTTGTTTTCAATATTCAAGATACTGGACTCTTCTAATGTAGATAACACACTACATCTGCCTCCGTCATCGCTTAGAGCCCGACTAGTCAATATACGTCGAGTTCCCTTGGATTTCAGGTATTGGTTGTACGAGGATATCATTTAAAGTAGAACATACCTGACGGGGTTGAACGCTAAATTTTGTTGTTGAAAATGACTTTTCGATCATCCAATCTTTAGTCCAGCGGAGGTACTTCCACTCCCCCAGAAATAAGGTCCTTGCAACTTAGGCTTCGATTATTATTCCTTCGGAAACTAGTGCATGAATTGTTCAATTGCGATTATCCTTCCTTTGCGTCTTTCGAAATTCAACACGCACTGGCCTCCATCCCTAGGGACTATTGGCTTAATTTCTCGATTCCGAACATTGCTATTTCTCACTGTTGCACTTCTTATGCTCATGTGCAGAATACTCATCTACTATAATTCTATACAAGTAAGTATTACTTCTGCGGTCATTTCGGAAAATTCTATTTCATAGCTTTGTTCAGAACTATGAAGTAGCTTGGTCTACCTAGTTCTGTAGCTAATCCCTACTTATGCTCAATTGAGTTAGTTTCAACAAAGTGTTGGTGTAAATGCCTTAGTCCGTAGGGCTGATTACTTTGACTACTGAACCAACATGTTTTGGAAGACCCGGACTCCAAAGAAATAAGTTCGATTTCCTCAGTTTGATTAACACGGTAGCTCCTATCTTTGGGAATTATGGGCTTTGTTGCTTGATCCCAAGTTCTGTGTTTTCTAATAATGTCGGTATGTATTAGAAAGATGCATTTCTGGCATCTTTTGCTAAAGTAAATTCTTCCGAGTCTGGCATTGAGATCCTAATCATGTGTTGGTATCTCTCTTCGAAAAATCATACATGGATGACTCAACTCTGTGGATTTTTCCTTGATGTTGTGGATCTTCATATAGCATGAGACGCCAGAAGGTAGGGCTGAAGATTCAATCAAACTCCTGTTTCTATTTCTGAAAGCTGATGTATCGATAGTTTCATTTTGGACTTTCTTCTTAGCATCACCAAACTTTGGGTAATAGCATATTCCTACAAGTTGGAACCAAATGGTCAAGTTATACCGTAAGTAGGTCATTGATCCTTCTCATCATCACCACACTATGAGTGACGGTTGATTTCTGAATGTTAAATTCATCATTTCCTTTGTTGGCAATTTTGTTGCCAGAATGCTCTATTTTGTGACACAGCCAACCTCGTAGTTATTCATGCTTGGACTTTTGAAACATTACTTTCGATCAAGTATTTGTGCATCTATCTTTTCTTGGGGGACAAGCTATTGCAAATGCTCATATTTGGACAATTGTAAGAAATGGAAATCTATGGGGTGAATTGCTCAATTGGCCCCAATGTGGCTCTTAATCCCATTCCGGAATTGAGAATGTTCGGGATTTTATTTCTGACCTTCCATGATTGCTCCCGCTTGTCTTTGGCTATGCATGCTCTTCTTGGTTGCTGACGCATCATGGAATTCATATGTCAACTCCTGTCTTTGAGAATTGCTAATCTAAGTACTTGGTTCCAAGAAAAATTTCCTTGAGGCTGCTTATATTTTGGTTGTGTCTAAATTCTTTGTAAGTTGAATTTAGGAAATTTGGTTGTGCACCAGCTTTCATCCCTAGAAATTAGTACATGGGAAATTTAATCCTAGGATTTCCTTTTGATGCTACTTTATTCCTATGCAATGGCCAATTCCTATGATGAATGGTAAAACCATCCGGCTGACCTTTGAAAGGATATTTCTTTCGACCGTTGTCTGCCATTGGCCAACGGTAGTTTTTTGAAGAGAAGGTAGAATACTCATTTAAGGACCAACTTCTATCTCCGAAAGTTAGTGCATCGATGGTTCACTACAATGAGTGTTTCTCATCAACTCTATAGATTAAAGTTTTCTTGACATTGCCGGGGAAATACCGGTACTTAGTGAGCAGAATGTTTCCCGGAGTTGCCAGGGCAACACTGGTGGTACATATGAAATAGAAAGTTTCCTACCATTGCCAGGGCAACAATAGTACTTATGAAATAGAAAATTTTCACAACGTTGCCAAGGCAACACCAATATTTAAAAGATAAAAAAGGCCTTGGCATAGGTGAGGCAACACCAACACTCAGGAGGTTAGGATCGATTTTCTCCATCGATTCGGCATTGCTCTTAATCCAGTTGGGTACTAGTTTCGGCCTTTGAAAACTAGCACTTCGATGGTAGGATTGTAGGAGTATTTTTCTTAGTACTACCTGTTTTCAGGCAGTGTTAAAATCATGTTGGTGAGGGTTGAATCATTCATCCAATTCTATAGTGTCGAGTATATTCCTTTTGACCCAATATGGTTGTTATCTAATGTTGTTTAAAACTGGAAGATGCCATGTACAGGAAGGGTGAGAGTCCCAGGTGTCTCTGCTGCCTAGCTTTGTTTATAACCATCAAGTATTACCCTTGGAGATGCAAGGTTGTGCTTAACCAATTCCATAGCTTTTATTATTCATGAAAAATCAAACTTCCTCTCATTGGTTTTTGTTATGATCCGACGAATATCTATGAAACCCTTCATTTCTAGGTGTCAAACTCTAGGTTCTTATAGAAAATCTAAAATTGTAGAGTAAGTCATCACATTACCCCTGGTACGACCGCGTTCATTCCTATATTGATCATGGACCGGTAGAGTTTGGTAGTGTTTGTCTTAAATCCGTGACACTTAACCTTTTATTGTTTTAGGGCATATGCATTATGCTGGACTAATAGCATTGTTGTGGATATCAACCTTAATCATTGGTTCCAATCAATGGTTTATCTACTCGATTTTGAGTGTCCTTTCATTGTCATTGTCTTCCTTCGAATAAAAGCTGGTTTTTTTTGCAAGTTTGGGTTTGACACCTTATTCGAGCACCACCTTCTTCCTTTAGAAGCCTTTGGGTCGATGACTTGATTCTGAAAATGCCTTCCATCGCTATCTATCTCTGGTCGATGGTAAGTCCCTCCTTTCATTGCCTATTTTCGACCGATGGTGAATTTTAAGGAGTTCGATTTTCTTATCGATATGACAGTCTGGAGTTCTTAATGTTGTTAAGGCAATATCGATGTCTAGAGGGTTGAAGTAGTTTCCTTTTTCATTCCACATTCGTCCAGCCAACTACTCTACTTAGCTTTGTTGCGATTGCCAAAATTCTCTGTTCAATGTAACAAAACCATGGAATGATTCTTTGTGCTGACCAAGTGTTAGTGTGTTATGTGTCCCCGGTCCACGGGCCCGATTACTCTGAACAATTGATGCGAGACTTGATTTTTTGGGTGGCTCTCTAGATGTCCTATGTCATAGTGTTGTCATAGCTCCTATCCTTAGGAGCTCATGATTTGAATGTCTTAAATTTAGAAATTTTGGTCATAGATCGGAATTTTTGCTGAAATCTTGATTAGGGAACTTTATGGCATTGTCGAAGCAATATCGATATTTTTGGGTCGTAGGGATCGGTTCCAGTTAATCTTGAAATAAACAAGTTTCCTGGTGTTGTCAAGAAAACACTAATATTTAGAGAATTTTTATGATCCGGTAACGATGCCGGAGCGACATTGAGCAGTGTTTGTGCAGCTTATGAGATGCGTGGTTTATTAGAGTGTGCTTCTTACGAGATGCATGGCTTCTGATCGTGCACGGCTTATGGGTGGCATGGCTTATGAGAGTGCACGACTTATAGGATGCATGGCTTTTGGAGGTGCGGGGCTTACGAAATGCACGGCTTATGGGATCGATACGACCCTTTGATTCAGAACGATTTGGAACTTCTCGACATTGCCAATCTTTGGGTGATGTGAGGAGTTGGTGGTTTAAGTCGATTTGCTTTCTTTGACTCGACGAGTTGATGCAACATACTTGGGCCTAGTCTGGTCGGTCCAAGTAGCTAAACAATGATTTTTCGAGTCGATTTGACCCCGTTGACTCAGCAGGCTTCTTACATGAACGTGGTTTATTGGTTCATGAAGCTAAATATTTTTTGATTTGAGTAACCATGGCTTGGATGTTCCTTCCATGTTTCTGGAAGATGTACATGTCCAAATAGATCAAGTAGGCATGTTGGAGAGTTATATAGCTGACCGCATGAAGATGGACTGAAGAAAGAGCCTATGGGAGTTTAAGTCATGACTCTTAGCTCTTGGTCCAAACTACCTTTAGAATGGGTATTTAATTGGCCTACGGTCTAAGAGGAAGAGGGATTGGTCACCAAGAGCGGTAAATAGTAGTGAGAAAGAAGTGGGTAAGCATTATGCTAGTATTTTGTTTGTTGCACTAGCTAGGTCATTAAGTCCACAATTATCAGAATGCCGAAATTTTTGATTGGGCATAACAGAACTATGGTATGATTAGTTTAGGCCTTTCTTATGGCTATTCAAGTGTGTACGATGCCCCCCATGCCTTAGGACTGTTGGCGCGTTTGAATTGTATCTAGGTTCAATTTTGGCATAACATAACTCGTTTGAACTGTATCTAAGGCAGTTATCTCGAGTTCTAAGTCTTGGCTTAATTCGTGTCAGACTCTGATCGACCACAAAGTCGGTTCAATTTTAGCTTAGTTTCTTTGAGTGACTTTGAAGCTCTGGATTTCAGCACTGTTTGTTTCATCGGTCGTTGGCAGTGATTACGTTAACTATGCGGAGTGACTGATATAATTGTCGATTCGTGGCCCTGGAGCGTGATTTCGTTGACTTCGGGGGGCTCTGGAGTCATCTTCATGGATATCAGTCATACATAAATTTCACTGATCTATCGGTTCACCTTCACGGTGCTTTAGTTCATGAAAGACCTTCCCGTTCGCGAAGGGTTTTTTAGATCAAATGACCATTGATCTACCTGTTGACCTTCGCGATGCTTTGGTTCGTGAAAGACCTTCACATTCGCGAAGGTTCTTTTGGATCAGATGACCGCTGGTCTACCGGTTCACCTTCACGACGCTTTAGTTTGTGAAAGACCTTCATGTTCATGAAGGGCTTTTTGGATCAGATGGCCATTGATCTACCGGTTCACCCTCACGACGATTTAGTTTATGAAGGACCTTCACGTTCACGAAGGATTTTTTGGATCAGATGACCGCTGATCTATTGGTCCACTTTCACAACGCTTTAGTTCGTGAAAGACCTTCATGTTTATGGAGGGTTTTTCGGATCAGATGACCACTGATCTACATGTTCACCTTCATGATGCTTTAGTTCTTGAAAGATCTTCACGTTCACGAAGCGTTTTTTGGATCAGATGACCGCCGATCTACCGGTTCACCTTCATGATGCTTTAGTTTGTGAAAGACGTTCATGTTCGTGAAGGGTTTTTGTGGTTGGAGTCTGACGACCAGACGGCCTTGGAGCAATAACTCATCGACTTCATAGGGAATTTTGGGATTCGGCTCATGGGAACATGGTTTTATTAGTTCCTGGAGTCTAAGGGATTGGTTCTGTTTGTTCGACCATACTTTGGACAAGCCTTCTCGACGTTACCAAAGCAATGCTGGTTTTCAAAAGGGGGATCGACCTAACTCATCGAGGGCATAGAAGCTTTTTTTTATGTGCTATTTGCAATGCCCTATGTGTCCCCGTACAGCTCAATTGAAATAGCAAAGTAAAAAAGGATGGATGAGAAGGCATAGCTTTAGGTTATTGCCTCATTCCTTAGTAGCTACTTAGCCACAGTGTTATTTGATAATCATCCCCATCTAATTTCGTCACTTAGCCAGGGCGCTTTTTTACTAGGTCTTAGTGGCCTTGCTTAGGTAGGAGGATCCTGAGGTCCTATAGCTCCTTCACCGTATGGTATGTTCTTTAACAAATTGTCGTGTTTGCTTTCTTCTAATTGTACTACTTCTGGTATTTAGAACTGGTTTGTCTTCCATAGAATCCTTCTAGGGTAGCAGGTTGTTTCATCCTTCAATGATTCCTGAGGGCCTTGCAGTAAACTACATTCGTTGCCTTCGATTCATCCATATGCTATTCCTACCTGTAAAAAAGCAATTTCGAATCAGTTTTACTGTTGTATAAAAGTTATAGTTGGCATGAAAAACTTCTTTGGAAATTCTGAGTGTTAAACGGCTTCGGTGAATAGGTTTCGATTGGGGAAAATGCTCTAATTGTTGTCAAATCAGTCCCTTTTCAAGTTATGGTTGTTTATAATGCTTGAGAATGATATATGCACGATCGCTATGCTTGAATGATTGAAATGCCGATTGAATGATAAATCACCTATGATGGGGTCATGGATCAGTGAAGATCCCAAAAATTTCAAACTAGGTGAGATCGGTCTGGGTGACAAAGAAGGCCCCATAAGGTTGTATCCCAAATTTCAAGGTATTCGGAGTTCGCACGTTCAAGTTATGGGTAAAAGAAGATGGATCAACATTGAAGGATTTGTGGTATTTTACTTAGAGTCCAACCCAAGAAAATTTATCATTTGCTTGGAGTTAGCACATGGTTCTCTTGGAGTCACAGAATTTGAAGTGATGGGTTTGTGACAAGCGGTGCTTGGAGTCATTTGCATGTTTACTTGGAGAAAACTTGGTTTTACCCGAGTCTAATTTTTGGCCAAAATTTCCTAGGTTTGCTTCAAGTCAAATGGATGATTACCCGAGTTCAACTTTGAGTCAGGATTTCCAAAATCTGCTTCAAGTTAAATAGGAAATTACTCGAGTTCGACTTCGAGTCAACCCTAAAGTCAGTTTTTCAATGACCATTTTGATGATTTTTGATGATTTTCGACGAAGACCTTTCATGATTCGATGGTGGGAGTTCCATTGTAGGATTGGAGGCTGGTCAGTTGGGAATGGTCACAATATACCATGAAGCTTGGCCTTATAAACTATCCTGATTTGTGTCATATCTTCTCGGTTCTCCTGCCTTTGGAAGTACCGTTTAAGTAGTAGTTCTCCATCCATTGTTTGGCACTATGCTACGACATAGGTTTTAGAGCTTCTTCTACAGTTTTCCATGTTAGCATTTTCATCCAATTTATCTTCCTCAATTTGCTTGTCTTCTTTAGAGCTAGAGGGAGCCATTGTTATACCTCCCCACGTGGTTTTTACCCTTGAGTTCGGGTTTGTCACAAGCGCTTTTGCAATGGGTGGAGTGTTACTTTTTTTTCTATCATGATTCTTGGAGCTCTGCCCACTACTTCCTGTAGCTTTTTCCTTCCATCGATTATGTCCCCTTAGAATGACCCAGATAGCGGTCTCTACAGTGACGGTACATGTTACGACATGAATGTTGATACATTTTTGTACCCCAATAGTGATAGTTTAGATTTGTATTTGATGTTGATTAATGCAGAGATTGAGGATCTTACTTTTGAACCTATCTGATCCAAAGTAGATAACTAGATCTAAGCTTGAGTTGGGTTCTCAGTAAAAGCACCAAAATGTTAACCCAAAAAATGGATCAACACTCTGGTTTGAGTATGAAAGCACCAAACCTATTCTTACAGAGCAATAATATAGATAATAGGTATAGAAAAGAACAGTAAAAGAAAGAAAACAAGAAAATTTTTATGGTGGTTCGACTGTTAATGAAGCCTACGACCACTTTATAGTTTAAACTATAGAGTGATTGCTGTTACAGGTAGTGTTTGGTTACAAGGCTTTTGATTGTCCTTAGCTAAATTGAATCTTCAAAGTTAGAATCCATTGGAGAATCATAGTGAAATTCTTTGGAGATTGTTGTAAGGGAGATGAAGAGTGAAAAAAGTTTCCCGTAGAGCTTCGGCAACCAGTCTAGAGTAGATCCTGTTTGTCTTGCAAGTAGGATGGTGTTTATAGAGATCAGAGAGCTTTTGGGCTAGGACTATTCGCGCCAACTACTCCCATATGATCACATGAATGTCCACTGGAGCTTGCCTTACGACTTGAGCCAAATCTATGGATCACTGGTGATCCATGGTCTATGGATCGCAAGCGATCCGTGGTGTTTGCTTGGGTGCATGCCAACTCCTTTATTTTTTCCTTTGCTTTGTCTTCTATGAACCGCGACGACCTTATGTTGATGCATGGATCGTTGGCGATCCACATTGTATGGATCGTTGGCGATCCATACACTTAGTCTATTTTCGGATTTTGATGTCTGGAGATCTTCATTTTCTTGCATCGACATTGTTTGCGAATTCTCGAGTTAATATGGTTCACTGGCGATCCATTAGCCATGGATCATTGGCGATCCAGGTCCTTAGAGTATCTTTCTTCCTTTTCTTCCAACTTTTCTATCTCCTTGTTCTGGTCCTTTCGGTTGACCTTGGAGCTATTCTGACTCGATCAAGTTGTTTCGACTTCTGCTTGATTCTACTGTGTTAAAAAACCGGGATAACAGTTACTTAATAATTCCTTTTAGGAGAGAGCCCCTATAACCACTTAAAATCTCAAACCAAAAATGAACCCCTATGAAGATATCCTCACCGCTCCTAATTCCCAATTTGGACCATTTAATACTTTTCAACTAAGAAAGCGGGTCTAATCTCTTACGTCGTCACGGGTCTAGGATTAGTGGTATCTCACATCAGTAATAAGTGCACTTGACTACTGGTAGCCTCAAAGTTAAGGGCATTCTTCTGTCAAGTGACTCTACTGACCTTCCATCACCAACAAACTAAGTCAAATCAACTATCCTAAGTCTTTACTTATACTATCTTAGGTTGACATTGGACTTTGCTTACTAATTCCCTTTTTATATAAGGCAATAAGATTTTCCTTAAATACTTATCTACCATAAATCTTCTTTTGTTGCTCATAAATGTCAATTTGTCTATAAAATTCTAATGGATTTTCCTAAACATTTATGTATGATTACAAATTCCAAATTAGTAACCTTTTTATATCTATTTCATTTTTATCAGTCCCATCAATCTATTTATCCTATTAATTGTGGTTCCCAAATTCATTTCCGGTAATTTCCCATTAATTTTAGTTACAACCTTTAATTCCCATACAAACCAACTATAACCCATAATCTAATCCTATCCATTAATTCCTATTAACTGTCCATTAAATGGGGTTACAATCTTGTATTCATATTAGTTATTGGCAACACCTAATTTATTTCCCATTAATAGGAATTTCTACCCTTCCTAATTCTATCTATTCGCTTCCCTAAATATAATAATAACTCAAGAATGTTACGCATAAATAATGCATAAATAATGCTATTCTTATTTATTAATGCAATAAATATGTATATAGTACCTAATAAAACTACCTATTGCTAACCAAATACATTCTAGTCATAAATATGTGACTAGAAAATGGTTTCCATATTTAGTTTGCTGGAATTAAATTCTTTTTGAAGATTTTCCGCTATGACTACCATAAATGGGTTTAACACAAAAAGGAAAGATTGACTCTGTTTGAAATTATAGGGAATGGATAAATCTTTTTAATTGGAATAGACAATATAAACTAAAGAGAATAAATCTATACTTCACACATCTCTTCCCTTTTTGTTTGTTTGTATTCTTTGTTAAATCAAACGTTGCCGTTTTGAATGAAAAGTGGAAAACGTAAAAAAATTAATCAAATAGATGTTCTTACCACAAATTAAACTATAAAAAATGTATAACATAGCACAAACTAGGCTCCTATTTTACACCCAAGTAAAGATATGGCATAAAATACGTAACATTCAAAATCTAAAATCTTTGCAACTGATTTTCAGATTTAAATGTAAGTATATTCAAATAGGATCTAAAAAGGAATATGTAGGCAATAGATTTCTAGACTAATTGAAGCCTACCATTCACAAATAAAATTGATTTAGTAATAAAAATCAAATGTATGCTAATGGAATAGATTTAAAATATAAACAATGTATATAATCTCCCACTCACCTTTTAAAAGCGATCCAAATCTACAGATCATAAGTAGAACCTTAAATTCATCTCCAAATCCTTTTTAGTCTAAGATATATGTATAAAATGGATATATAAATAAATTAGAATTATAAATCTGAGAAGAGATTTGGGATTAGGAGAGAAAATAGATACTAATATATAAATATATAAATTACCTCAGATCTGCGTATTGTTGATTCTCTTCTCTTCTCCTTTTCATTTGATTTCTATATTTCTCCAATTTGTATGAATATAAATACAAATATTTTACTTTTATAGTTTAGGAAGAGAGTGGAAAAGAAGAAATGGCAGAGCTTTGTTACTCCACTCAGAAAAATATGAGAAGAGAAGGGAGGGATATGCCTGAACTTATAGGCGCTAGAATCAACCGAAATCGCACGATCAAAATATATTAAATCTGGGCCATCGGGCAAAGGAAATCGTAGTTGCCACAACAGGGAGCAGTCAACCGTCCCTACCAAAGGGTCGAACGCTCATGGTGGCAAGTTGAACTCTGGACCTAGGTAAATTATGTTAATTTTCCTATTTTATTCATTTCCGTTCTGAATTCGTTTTTAATCCGTAACTTTTCGTTTGGACTTCGATCACAAAACTCCAAATATGAAAGTTGCTTAGAATTTCACCACGAACGCAATGGTGCAAGTTTCATGATCAAATTCCATTGTTTGCACAAACTCCATTTTTGGAGCTAAATTAATTAACCAACTATCTAATTAAATAATTAACGCCAAATTTCAAGGTATTACGTTAATTAAATTTGTACTATACAACAAGATAGTGTTTTGGAAAGAAGAAATTGTACTATATTATGTATGGTTCGTTCCTTGATGAGTAAAGCTAAGTTACTTCTTTCCTTTTAGGGATATGCACCAGAAACAGCAGTGCATATGTTGAATTCAATGCCTATTAAATCTATACCTAATATTCCATATGAGATGATGCATAGGAAGAAACCCTACCTCCATTATTTGATAGTGTGGGATTGTCCAGTCATGTTAAGAACGTTGGTCTCAATAAACTTAAGGCAGGATTGGCCTAAAGTAAATTTATAGGATATCCTATTAATTCTATGAGATATATTTTCTATAACGCCGAGGAACAAAAGGCTATTATTTCTCGACATGCAATCATTTAAAAAAAGAAGTTTCTATCAAAATAAATTCACATGAAGTTGTAGACTTGGATGAGACTCGAGCAGTTAGCATAGAGGTTATGCCAATAAAAGAATCAAATTCACCATTATATGAAAAAACACAATCTATTAGAAGGTCAAATACAGAATCTCATGCACTAGATGGATATAATGATTTTCTCGTGGATGGTGAGAAAGAGGAATGTGTCTTAGAAGATAACACTCCTTACTTCTTTCAACAAGCATTGCAAAGTAAGGATTTGGACTTTGGCTTGAAGCTATAAGACTCGAGATGGATTCCATGTACGACAAAAAAGTTTATAATTTGGCTGACAAACCATAGGATTAAAACTCATCGACTGCAAATGGATTTTTAAGAAAAAATAAATGTAAATGGAAAGGTGGAGACTTATATTGCAAGGCTAGTTGTAAAAGGGTTTTGTCAAATTCAAGGTGTTGATTATGACGAAATATTTTCACCCGTAGCGATGATTAAGTCCTTTCGGGTAATGCTTATTATCGCTGCATCTTATAACTACGTAATATGGAAAATGGATGTGAAATCAACATTTTTAAGTGATGATTTCGAAGAAACCATTTACATGTCACAGACCGAGGTTTTGGGGTCAGTGCGAGCGAGAGAAAGACATGCAAATTGTTAAGATCAACTTATGGTCTTAAACAAGCTTCAACGAGTTGGAATAAGTGCTTTGATAAAGTAGTCAATAGTTTGGTGTTTATCCGAGTAATAGGAATTATGTGTAAATCATTCCAGGGAAGTGTTACCGTGTTCCTAGTCATATATGTCGACGATTTGCTCCGGCAATGACATTGCATTGTTATTATCGATGAAAGCATGGTTTTCCAAGAACTTCTCTATGAAAGATTTGGGAGAAGAAATTTATATACTTGGCATTAGAATCTATAGATAAAGAACCAAGAGTTTGCTAGGATTGTACAAATAATAAAACATAGACACCATATTGAAAAGTTTAGTACAGAGAGTTCTTGATGTGAAAAGGTTCCATCATAATCTGGAATCATCCTTTCTAAGAAGGATGCTCGTCATACTGATAAGTAGAAGGAATATGGCTCAAATATGCAGGGAGTTTTTTAGTTGCTAATGTTTACCTAAATTCTAGGCAAGTTAAACGACATTTATGAAATTGATTTTGATGAAGTAAACATAAGAAATTACTAAAACTTGAAGAAAAATTAAATTGAAGAGAAATATATAAAGAAAGAAGAAATCAACAAAATTTGAACAATGGATATTGAATATTTAATATGAAAACAAATAGAAAGCAGGGAGATCTATTGGCCACTTGGAAAACCAATAAATCCTAAGTAAGATTGAAACGATAAAAACAGAAATAAAATAGGATGAAATCTAACCGAAAACTGAATAGAAATAAAAGATTTTATTACTGAAATAAAGATTTGTTTATATGAAAATAAATTAAAAATAAAATATGAAAAACCTAAATTGATGCCCTAATGGCATCCTAAAAGAAACTCTAAAACAGATTCCTAAATGCCAAGATGATCTCAAATGTTTCTAGGTGGAGGTATTTATAAAGATCTCTACATCCAAATCTAAAAACAGGAATGTTTTAGAACTTTTTGACTTGGTCCATCTCTAGAAACTTCTATACTATGTGCATTTCATATTATTGTAGAAACCTCTTCCTTCAACATACTTCAGAAGCCTCTTTATTTGGTGTGTTCTAGAAGTGTCTCTCTAGGAGATGTGAATGGCTAAAAGTAATGTGTGCTATGTAGGATTCGAATCAATGACCTCATAGTAAATGCAGATCCTCAAACTGGTTAAGCTATAGTAGTTTTTGTGCAAGAATAGATTTTTTTTCTTATCATAGAGTCATGAAGTTAAACCATTGTTTTTGAACCGTCTCTCCAATAATTTCTTCATTTTCTAACAATCAAGAACCTACAATAAAACACAACAAAATGACCAAGTAATACTTCTTTATGGATATTAAAATGTATAACTATGTAGTTTAAAATATTCAATATTTGATGTTCATCAATTACCTCCACACTAGAATCTTTATTTGTCCTGAAATAAAATTTAACTAAATTTATTAGTTACACTTTCGTAGGGAAACATGATTGTATGTAGCGTATGCAACAAGCCTTTAAACCCTAGATGTCCCTAGTAGGACTAGTGTCTCGTGAGGCTTTTCAGCAAATACTACCCATAAAATCCAAATGCAACATGTTGTGCTTTTAATGCAGCTATATGAATGCAAAAGTTTATGAAAAATCGATGAACCGGTTTAATTTGAATAGCTACAACATTTTAGTGTACACATGTACCAGTCAAAATATAGAAATATTAATTCATCACCTAGTCACAAACTTTAAACAAAAATCAGGTTCTCATCATACTCGACTCTAGCTTGCTAGTAGTTTCAGTTGAAAACATAGTGCAACTATGAAATTAATTTTTTATTCGATTGTCAAAGTTTGCAAAATAGTATTTCTATTTCCCCTTGTATAACAAGTTCAAATCGATAGAACTAAAGAAAATGCCTTGAAATAAATCACTAAACCTCTCTTTATTATTATTTTTAAATTGTTCCTACATCTAACCCATGAACCAAGGTATATCATCCATGCACTGCCTTTTGGGCTTACATGAGAATGGAATAGAGCTTGGTGGATTTTGAAAATCGACTCTAACAATGTCAGTATAGGTCAGTGGTCCTTAGGTTCCCAACTCATAAAATGGCACCAAGGTATACCACCCATGCACTGCCTTTCGAGCTTGCGTGAGCGTGAGATAGAGCTTGGCGAGTGTGCACACTAAAGCTAGGTATACTAGCAATATTGGATACCATTGGTCATTATTATTATATCATTAGTTTTTTGTGTTTTCTAAGAGAGAAAGTGAGAGAAATGCAAAATCATTTAAGCACTTCTTAAGTATAAAGATTTGAAAATTGCAAACACATGTGCTTTAGACATCCCACTTTTAAACGATGACATCAAATATCAACGAACTTCATAGTCAACACTTATGGATCAACGTATATACTAGCTTCACTATTATCACCTGTAATTTAAACTTCTCATTTTATTTTCTGTTTGAAGCTAGTGATTCACAAAAATATCCTTCAAATGGCTAAAACAGTGCACCTACTTTTTCGTGTCTATTCAAAATAAACTAACTTCAAATAATTTTGATTTTTAGAAAAAAATGTTATGTCCTAAGTGCATATGGCTCGAAGAAATGTGAAACTACATGCAAAATGAATACATTTTGGAAAAATGAGATGCAAAATTAAAATAAAAATCCTGAATTTTTGGAAAAATACATGCAAATTTGAAAAAAATGAATTGAGTCTTCCCCCCCACACTTAGATTTAACAATGTCCTCGCTATTCAGAACGTTTTCTAAACTTGAACAACAAACGGTACCCACAAATGGATGCAATGTAAAATGATTTGCAATATAAAATGCATTTTAACAATAAGCAAAAATGTATTATATGTGAAACAATACATGTGTTTACGATGAATACGATGTAGAGATTGCCGCCATCTTATTCTTCTGCACTTGGTTTAAGTGTTATGTTTCCTCCTCACACTATGCTTTTATACATTTCCTAATAAGACCAACAATTCATTTTTATACCTAGACTTATAATCGGTTAAGTGATTTCCAAGTATCTTGGAAGTATAAAATTTTCCACCCAAGCTTTGTGCTTAATGTGACTCATGTACTCAACATATTTATCAGTGCAATCCTTCAAAAATAAATGATCATGCATAAGTATAGTTGAAATAGTATAAGCAGTATGTTGACTGTCTACTAATAATTTATATGGCTTAAGTTCTTCTTTTTCAAGAGGTGATTCAAGATAATGTTCAATATCAAATTTCTCGTTTGTTGGCATTTAAACATTCTCACTAAGTTCTAGATCAAGTTTGGGTTAACCTTTACCACAAGTTTCATTAGTTAAACTTTCAATTTCACAGAGAATAGTTTCATATTTTTCCTTGACTGTGATTTCTTCAAAATTAAAATTCTCAAATTCAGAGTGGTAATTTAAATTTAGCTTACCTTTATATGACAATTCATTCTCGAACAGTCCGAAAGATTCATATTCACTATATAATCTTTGAAATTTTCAACCTCAAATACCGTTGTTTCTATCTTGTTCGTGTCAAGTAAAGGAAGATCGAAATTCAACCTTAAATCATTTTCTTTAAAAGAATTGAAATTCCAATTAGTCTGTGAATTTTGAGCTATTTCATTAAGGTTGTCACGTTTTTCAAAAGTAGTTATTTGGATATTACCATTATGAATAAGGTTTAGATTATCATTTGATTTGTTGCATGTTTGTACTTCGATTTTTTCATCATATTGTTTCAACGGAATTTCAAGTAATTTGACAATTTCCTCATATTTTTCTTGGGAAGAGCTAGTTTCAGAATTATAATCTAAATAAATTTCATCATCAGAATTATTTCAAATTCACTTATGTATTCATTTTCTCGCTTGTAATTTTCTTGACATGAGCTAATTTCAAAATTATAATCCAAGTCATTTTCATTGTCAAAATTATTTTCAATCTCATTTTCGTGAAAAATACATCGGTCAGGAGGAACATTTTGGCAATGGAAATTCGTTTGAAAATTATTTTAACATTGAGAGTCGGGTCCATAACCAAAACCATTAAATTTGGAAAAGAAATTGTAATTTTGGTTATTTTTGAAATCTTGACTTGAATTATTTTGAAAATATTGTTCATACCAGGAATCATTTTCAAAATTAATTTTTTAGCTATTTTATCTTGAGAATTTCATATCTAATTCATTAGATATGATAGCTTTCTCTCTTACTTTCTTTCTTTTCTCAATAAATTCGTGTAAAGTTTGGACCAAGAGTTCTCTATAACTTTTTTCATCATACTCCAAATCTTATAGTTGAAATCTTCCTGATGGCTTTTTACTAAAAAATTATTATAATCCGAATCATCCCACTTACCAAAATTATTTCCATATTGGTTTTTTTTGTTTTCATAAAAACCATATTGATGTTGAAAATTGTTTTGGAAATGGAAATTATTATTTTGATAATAAAAATCATTTTGATGATGAGAACTAGGTCCATAACAAAATTGTTAAAGCTGGAATAAAATTTATAATTTTGGTCATTTTCAAAATTTTGATTTGAATTATTCGGGAAATTTTTTATGCTATAACCTAATTCATTTCTACTATCAAAGTTATTTTCAGAATAATTTCCATATCCATATTGATTTTGAAAAAAATTAATTTCGGGTTCAGAATTATTTTGATGTAAATTAAACATACAATCAAAATTATTTGAATTTGGATAAAATTGGTATTTTGGATTTTTTTTTTTATAATTTCGACTTTGGTTATTTCCGTAAAGTAGCTCACTTAATGTTAAACAAAAGCCGTGATTTAATTTTTCCACAAGTACATGGCATCTGTTGTGGTATTTTACGAATACGAGTTGAATCTGCAGGGAGTTTGTTAATTTCTAATGTTTATTTAAATTCTATGCAAGTTAGACGACATTTGTGAAATTGATTCTGATGAAGTAAACATATGAAATTACTCATACTTAAAGGAAAATGAAATTGCTGAGAAATATATAAAGAAAGAAGAAAATAACAAAATTTGAGTGATGAAGATTGCATATTTAATATGAGGACAAATAGAAAGCAGAGAGATTTATTGGCCTCTAGCAAAACTAATAGATCCCAACTAAGATCAAAAAGGTATAAACAGAAACAAAATAGAACGAAAAGTAAGCGAAAACCGAGAAACAAAGTAAAAGATTTTATTGCTGAAATAAAGATTTGGTTACATAAAAATAAATTAAAACTAAAATATGAAAAACCTAAATTGATGCCCTAAGGGCATCCTAAAAGAAACTCTAAGACAGACTCCTAAATGCTAAGATGATCTCAAATGTTTCTAGTGGAGGTGTTTACAAAGATCTTTACATCCAAATCAAAAAAGAGGAATGTTCTAGTATTTTTTGACTTGGTCCATTTCTAGGTACTTCTTTGTTGTGTGTGTTCCATATTATTGTATAAACCTTTTTTCCTAACATACTCTAGAAGCCTCTCGATTTGGTGTGTTTTAGGAGTGTCTTTCTATAAGATGTGAATGGTTAAAAAATGTGTGCTACGTAGGATTCAAACCAACGACCTCCTAGTAAATGCAGATCCTCAAACTAGTTGAGCTATAGTACTTTTTTGTGTACGAATATGCACTTATTTCCTTATCACGGAGCCTTGAAGTTAAACCATTGTTTTTGAACCATCTCTCCAATAACTTCTTCATTTACTAATAATCAGGAACCTGCAACGAAACACAACAAAAGAACCATGTAATGCTGCCTTATGGATATTAAAATGTATAACCATGTAGTTTAAAATATTCAAGATTTGATGTTCATCATTTACACAGGGGAAACACGTGAAGGACTACGCGCAAGTCATAGGAAGGCTTCAAACAAAGTATAGGAATGCCTACGAGTGAAACATGGAACGATTCTACTGACCCAAAGCTGGCTTAATATCAGTCATAGTTTGTTATTTGAGTTTTGTGTAGAAACTTTAGGTATGACGCAGGGTAGATGCAAAGCTTACTCTGAGGAAAGCATGGGATTACTTCAGAAAAATTTCAGGGCAACCAAGAAGTGACAAGACTTTAACGACTTTATTTTTAAGCAATGTATAGATCGATTACTTCATGAAGGAAGTGACTAAAGCGTCGGGTGATTGACTATATAGGCATGTTTTGAGTAATAACTTACAGAGTCGGACATGAGGTGGTTCTATTATTGGTGATGTGGCAATGGATCACCGGATAACTTGGAGGTTGAGATGTATGCAGGTTAAGTAGGAACATATGAGATTGCTCACCTAAGGTAGCTGAGTGTACCCAACTTAATCTGAGTAGTCCTTTATTATGGATGTCTAAGTTTGTCCAGTTACTGGCCATCCGAGTGGGAAACGATTCGAGCAATTATGTATCAACCATGTTGAGTAGTCACTGAACATCTTGATGGGTTATACAAATCGTTGCATATCCAATGGCATTGAGTGAGAGATGTAAGATTTAGTGATGGTTGCTATGTTTACCATGTTTGCTATGCATTGTTATGGATGTAATGTGATGTAGATACTAGTGAGTTAGGTACCCCGATACTCTATATTGTACTTAGTGTAATGGCATATCGATTTGATGATCGTTTGGCATATATTATGCTATATGCTAACTTGTTGGATGTAGGAATGGGTTAAGTATGATTCTCCATACCATAGGTTCCTACTTACGGTTTTTACTACTAATATCTATTTGAGATTTTAGATCACTCATTCCGGACTACCTGATTTGAGGTTATTGCATTTCATTTTATATTCTTGGGTACCCTTAAATAAGTAGATTGATATAATAGGTATACGATAGTGCATGGAGCTAGTGAAGGATGAGCACAAGGCTAATGTTTTTCATATATCTATATTTAAAGCTATTATCGATTATATTCCGATGTACAATACTACGAAGTTATACAAATAATTATCCATTATATAGAGAAATTTATTTAGAATTTATTTGATTCAAATGTATAAACTCTTTTTTGTATATAATTCGATGAACCTGTTGTATTCTGATACGATATTTCATTTTGGTTCATTTAGTTATATTACTATCTTTCTTGTTTTACATCTATGTTGTTACTATATTTTAACTATGCGTTATGAGATGTACTACAGGTTCTACGATTGATTTATTATACTTTATCCTTGATTGCTTCCTTCCATCAGTAGGGTATTGATGCAATGCACTTATGGTGTCGAATATTTGCATATTGGGTACCGAAGATGAAGGGAGGTCGTCACATATTACCTAAGATTTTAGAAATATTAAAAACATAGAATGTGAATTATCAATGTTGGTTAACAAAAAATAAAACCTTATGGTTAATTCTTTTTAAAAATGAATTAAATATCCCTATCATCCTTACGAAGGTGTAGGGTAGGCATAGGGAAATCCCTACATCTCCCTTGCACTTTTACTTACTAAAAGAACCAGCTAAATTTACATACGTCCCCCCAATGGTGACATATCATATATGCAGGATAATTAAGACGGTGTAGGGGACGTGAAGAGAATTCTCCGTACATTCCCTACGTCCTTTCGCAAATACATGTGAACGGAAAAATCTAACATGCATAGGGACTGCATAGGAAATTCTTTATTTATTCCCTACAACATAACTACGATAGAACACTTTCCTTACATCGCGCTTACAACGAATAAATATGGCATTGAGAATTTATGATGGAATGCGACCCTTTATATTGTAGTTATATAACCTTTTCAATTATTTGAAAAAGTATTCTTAAATGTCAGGACACTCTAAAAGAGGAACGTTGACCAACGGTAGGGGATGAATAATCTATTAATATTTAAGAAGATTCATGATTCCTTGTGGGGTTGTAGATTGACAAATCATAGTTCAAAGATGTAGACATTGTTGTGGGTTTGTGTAACATCCCTCATTTAGAAGCCCGAAACTAACCACTACCGATGTTGCAGCCATCCGTAGTTATTAATTTCTGGTGACCAAATGCGGTAATGTTAGATATATTGATAACACAAAAGCATATGAATATGAAAATATTTGAACATAGTTTAAATTCAGACTTCGCATTTTATTTCACAAAAGATGCTTCATATTCATTACATAATCCCATACGCAACCCACGTTTAGAGAAATTATAATTATAACAAAATACTCCAAGAGTGACCTATGAAGATACCCATTTAGTTGATTAGAGTCTAATACTAGGCAATTTAAAAAATTTGTCCTTACATTCAAATAATACAACAGACAATATATAAAATCTCCTAAATAGCTAGCTCGCCCCCTACACGTCTCCGATAGCTTACTTGTCAACTAATAAACTGAAAATCTCTTACCCTCAGCCTACTCAATTAATTTTGAGCACTCGAGAGTTAAAGGGAAAAAATGTAAACTTCGAGTCAAATAAAAAGTCCAGTGTGAATAATAATACACCATCTCAAACCAAATGAATATCAAGTGAAACCATGCCGCTGAGCGGAACTGATTTTCTCTTTGCTAGTACCATAACCAAAAACTTATTAATCATATACTATGTACCTACATCCACAATGGTAAAAACATAACATAATATGATGATATGCAATTATACAATATATCCCGGATTTCACATCCTCATTCATCTGACTATCCATCTCAGTTAATGTTTCTAGGGTGACTATTAACCTATTAGTTTTCATGGGCTGACTAATAACATGTTCCAAGCTTACGGACTACCTATCTGGTTTTATAGTTTTTACAGGATTACTAAGGACCCATTGGTGTCTACCAAGAACATCATCGAATCATAGTTTTCATGTGCTGACTATGAACCTATTGGATTCTCCAATAACATCTCTCAAGTCATAGTTTTCATGGGCTGGCTATGAACCTATTGATCTATATCAATAACTTATTATGGACATAGTTTCCATGGGATCACTAAGAACCTATTGGCCCCTGCAAATAAAAAATTTCAAGGAATAATTTTCATTGGCTAACTGAGAATCTGTTTAAATCAATAATCTTTTAACCAGTTTTGGGCATCATATATTTCATTCTATCTGACCTCCTAAATGCGATTCTACTCACACAAGGGTTAAATAAATGTATATTCAAAGTGGGTCAATCTAGCTGATTATCCTTCCCTTTGCACCCCAAGATGCAGTTATGGGTTATAAATGGAGTGAATATGATTACCCAAGCATACGTAACTCCTTTATAATACATACCACTACATAAGAAAAGTCATTTCATAGCGTTGAAAAAACGCTACCAAAACTTTTATTAGCGTTTCGGTAAACGCTGCGACATGGCATGCAATTAAAAATTTGAAAGTTTTAGTTGCGTTGTAGTAGTCGCTACCAAAAACAAACATATTATAGCGTTTTTGAAACCCTACGATAGTTTTTTTTTCAAGCATTTTATTTGTCGTACCATAAATTCTTTGTTGCATTTTTTTATCTTCTACAATTTTTGTTGTTGTGTAATTTACATTTGTTCTTGTAGCACTTTTAAAAGGCTATTAAAACTTATTGATCGTTGTGTAGAATATTTTAAATGCTACTATTTACTATTAATGGCTTGTATCATTTCCAATAATCACTTATATATAAGTCATATTAAAACCAACAATCAGTCACATAATTATCATATTCAAGCCAACAATTAATCACATAATTATCATTTTCAAACCAATATCAATAAATCATATAATCATCATACTCAAATAATTGAAAAAGTGCATTAATAGCATAATCAAGTATAATATTCATAACCATTTCGATAATAGTATTTCGACAAAATGGATGAATTCACATACCAAAACCGTTCACAAACATGTTTACACAACTAGTACGAAGAAATATTATAATATATATAACAATTCGTTGCTTAATTACTGACAATGCTTTGTTACAACTATTCTTCGCTTCGAAAACTTCTCTTCGAAAGTCCAATACCCACGGAAGTGAAAACACAAAACATATTCAAATAATTACGTTAATTTGTACATCAAATCTAATAGTCAAAATTATATTAATTTAACAAAACTTAGTTAATTTTTATTAACTTGGTTAACTTAGTTAACTTATTTTTATTATTATCATTGTTATTATTAAAACTCAGATAACTTAATTATATTATTAACCTAGTTAATTTTTATAAACTTAGTTAATGTTTATAAACTGGGTTAATTCTTTATCATCATCATTATTTCTAAAACTTTGTTAAATTAATTATATTACTATTTATAAAATTAGTTAACTTAAACTTAGTTAATTTTATAAACTTGTTTAATTTTAACAAAACTTAGTTAATTATATTAACTTGGTTAACTTAGTAAATTTATTGTTTTTTTTTTCTTCTTCTTCTTCTTATTATTATTATTATTATTATTATTATTATTATAAACTTAGTTAATTTTTGTAAACTTAGTTAATTCATCATCATCATCATTATTAATATCTATAAAACTCTATTAAAAAGTGTGTAAGCTAAATATTAGTTATTCTATGGAACTTTAGTTTAAATTCAGCTATGTTAAACGAAATTCAGCTATGTTAACCAAAATATATTAACTTGTTAAAAAGTGTGTATGAGCAAAAGCAACTAACTAGGGTATCATATCTTAAGGGCAACTATGATATGAAATTTTGTCGATTTGAAGCCTTGGCAGCAGCCTCTCTTCGATTATGGACCGAACAGTATATTCTCCTTTTGATGCTATAAATAAGGCTGGCTCTTGACTGGTTAAACCCATTTATGACCTCAGCCAGTTCAACTGTAGCTTTGTAATGTCGACACCATCAAGTATCTCACCTGAACTAGGATCATAAGATCTTTCAAGCAAAGCAATCACAATTGATTGTTCTTGATAGTACATATAGACAGCCTATGGAATCATGAATCAACCAACTATGGATTCCAAATATGATTAAAAAGACTTGAGTTAACTAGACATAGTATATATATCCAATCAGTCAACTACCAAACTGCATTGCCTTATCATAATGCCATAGTTACCACTTGGGCATTCATTGCTGAAGGTGAATTTTCCAGAGAGAAACTTGTGGCGATGGAAAGCTAGACAATAATATATGCAGTAGTGTCTAGATATCTAGAAGTTAAATTAAATTAAACATCATGAAATCAAAACCATTGATTGTGTATTGGGAAGGATACTAGTAGATCAACTCATTTTAAAAAAACATTATTTTTGAACAAAAAAAGGAAGGGTAAGAAGAAGACCTATATCAGTGTTAATCGATTTATTTGTTAAGGATATATAAGAAATAACATATTACCATAATACTGTTTATTGTATAACATAATGTTCCAAGATAAAATAAACTAGCATTTCAATCTAGGTGATATGAACGAAGAAAATTAAACATTGAACCTATATATCCAATTGTGCATTCAAATCGCATAGTAACCATTTAAATCTAGTTTTCACTATAATAGTGAATGCTCCTTTCTACAGAAAAGGGTGGAATACTTCTCATAACAGTTGTGGTAAGAAGAATCTAGTAGTGAGAATAAAGAGCAACCTATTAACAAACAACTAGGACCAAACATTAAACCAAGCTACCATGTTTTCAAAGATAACAATAAATATCACTTGACCTTCCAAAACCAATTTAATGATGTATAAATGGTGATAACCTTAATCAATTTCTCAAGACGTACTGGTGATAAGTTGCTGCAATTTCATTTGTACTGATGAATATACATACTAGTGATAAGCTGCTGCAATTTCATTTGTACTGATGAATAAATGTTTATCAAGCAGCATAAAGCTGCCAATTGAATATAAACATAACTTCTACAATTAGCAAGATGCTAAATATAAAAGTTAGTGTGTTTCACCAAGAATTTGATAGATAGCATTTGGACGACAACGAAGACTTCAATTTCTTAGCCATTGTTCAAGGTAGTTGTTAGATAATTACTCATGTTCACCTCGTTCATATTCTTATCCAGAAAAAAATATCATATATTACGAACAAGAATCAAACAACTAGTCCATAAAAACATCACAACTACTTGCAGCACTTGCATTCCACTGTATCGCCCTGAATGTGAAATATACAATTCAATTATAGGGATACTTCTGTGTGTATTTAACATAAGCTTAACTATTGATTATGCTCAGTACTTGAGGATGCTTAACATTGACATGAACGAGTGTTACAAGCAAAAAAAGAATAGCGCTGAAAGAAGGATTGAACATGGTTGTATGTACTGTATCAACGAACAAAAGAGTCAAAAAGGATTGCATGGTATAAGACAACTTAAACAAATGAAAATACAGACTTGTCTAAGTTAAACTACCTACGTAGAACCACACCTAAGCATATGGCAGTTGCAGGTCATAAAGAATGTGGACATGCCATTTACTACACTTTTCATGGCTTGAAAAACCTTAATAGATGGGAATAAAATTATTTTTCAGTAGCCAAGAAAAATAACATATAATATCAGTGAAATATAGCGCTAAGAAAAGAATGTAACTAAACTTTAGAGAAGATGTCTTTCCAGAAATCCTGCCAAATTAATACATCATTGGCAGCCTTCGTTCTGTTAGACAAAGCTGCAAATGGAAAAATGCAGCTAACGAACTCTCAAACATCCTTGAGCATTTCAAAAGCATTGTTGACGCAGCGGATATTAACGAATGACAATGAAATGAAGATTTCGCGTCAAACTAACCGATGAAACGATTAGTTGAAACAAGATAAATCGATGGATTGAAAATACCGAACGCCCAAATTCGTTGATCCGAGAGATACCGAATTCTACTTATCTCCAACACGTTGATCGTGCACGATACCGTGTTAAAAGATCTACGATTCTTCTACGTTGATCTCGCGCACGAGATTCCGTGAATCGGCTTCAAATCCGTTGATTCGAACGCACTCGAATAACCGAAAATGGAGAAAGGAGACAACGCTCAACTTCCCATTTTAAAGAGGCATAAAGCACTCAAACAAAGTTTTATTCAAAATCAACCAACTTCAAATGTTACAACTCACCCGCTATTTATAGGAAAATTGACAACACAGCACAGGTCGGCGACCTAACATAGGTCGTTAACGACCTAACAGACTCAAGTTACAACAGCACGACTTATGACCTAAATAACACACGGCTAACGACATATAGTAAACGACCTAAAATAAATGAGTTACAACATATACAACACGAGTTACAACCATAACGACCTAAAGACTCAGCGACTCAAGAAATCCATGCGGCCCAAGCTTCAGCGACATAAGAATTCTGCATCAGGTGAGCGACTCAAGATCTGGACGAAATAACTCGAAAGCGACCTAAAGATAGCAAAGGCGAGCGACCTAACCAAGCTCGCGACTTAAAGAAAAAACTTGATCATCACTTCAGGGAGCGACCTAATAATAGTTAGCTCACGAACGACCTAAATAGATAGCTCGCATAACTCGTGCACTGCTTCTTCCTTCCCTTTTATCTCGCTAGGCCGTATCCCACTAGGTCGCAGCCGACCTAAAGCATGTTGCACTGAATCACGTAGCTCGCTAGGTCGGTCCATTTGACTTGCTAGGTCGCTTGGGCGACTTATCAGCTCGCTGGCGACCTAAAACACACGTGAATTGCGCTGCATCCTCCCCTATTGCATCATCTATCTCATTAGGTTGCAAACGACTTAAGGCTATCGTGCGACTTAAAGCAAATGAGTTAGCATTGTGTGCTGCATCATCCTTCCCTGGTTGACAGGAATTCGATCCCGAATTCACACTTTCCTCTTCTTCGACACACTTATCCTCATGATATGGAATCAAGTGTTTGACGTTGAAAACGTCGGCAGTATGGACATGATCCGACAATCTTAACCGATAAGCATTATCATTAATTTTCTTCAAAATTTCTACTAGACCAATCTTTCGATCTCTCAATTTGTTGTAAGTTCCAACTGGAAAACAATCCTTGGTCAACACTGCATAAACAAAATCACCTTCTTTGAAGTCCACACTCCTTCGCTTCTTATCTGCAAGTTGCTTATATTTCTCATTAGACTTAAGCAATCGTTCATGAACAATCCTGTGACATTCCTGCAACTCATTCACGAAATCAAAATCTCGTTTAATAACCCCTTTCTGAAATGGAATTAGCGACAAATCCAACGGTCCCTTCGGAATTGCTGAATATACCACTTGAAATGGACTGAATCCAGTACTTCGATTCATTGCATGATTATGTGCGAATTCCGCCTGACACAATTTCACATCCCATCTCTTCAAATTATCCTTCACAAGACATCTCAACAAATTTTTCAAAGATCTGTTCACCACTTCCATTTGCTCATCTGTTTGTGGATGATAGGCACTACTAAAATTCAGCTTAGTTCCAACCATCTTCCACAAACTCAACCAAAAATGACTTAGAAATCGAGTATCCCGGTCCGAAACGATGGTCTCAGGTAGCCCATGTAGTCGATAAATCTCTTTGAAAAACAATTAAGCAACACGGACTGCATCAGCTGTCTTCTTACAAGCTATAAAATATGCCATCTTCGAAAATCTATCCACCACAACATATATAGAATCATTCCCTTGTTGAGTTCTTGGCAAACCCAAAACAAAGTCCATGCTTATATCAACCCATGGTCTAGTAGGCACGGGCAATGGCATATACAATCCTGCATTCATAGCTGTCCCTTTGGAAACTTGACATATATGACATCTCTCCACAAATCTTTCAACTTCTTTCCTCATGGAAGGCCAAAAATATGATTGAGAAATCAACTGCAAGGTGCGATCTCGTCCCACATGACCTTCTTCATGCAATTCTTTCACAATCTTCATTCGCAAACTGCCCTCTGGTGTACACAACCAATTTCCTTTGAATAGAAAACCATCTACCAACACATACTCATCTGCATTTCCTTTCTTGATTTCATCTACAATCTTAGCAAAGTAAGGATCTTCAACAAACAATTCTGGCAAAACATCAAACACCGTCACTTCAACTCTCATTGTAGTCAACAAATGATTTCTTCTACTCAATGCATCAGCCACACGGTTTGTAACTCCCGACTTATGCTTTACCACAAATGTAAACTGCTGCAAGTATGTGATCCATGAAGCATGCCTGGCTGCAACCTTATCCTATCCTGCAAATGCTTCAACGCTTCATGATCAGTATACAGAACAAATTCTTTATGGAAAAAATAGTGTCTCCAATGCTTTATAGCTTGAACAATAGCATAGAATTCCACGTCATAAGTATTATATCTCATCTTTGCTCCCGAAAGCTTCTCACTGAAATAAGCAATTAAACGGCCCCTCTGACTCAACACCCCTCCAATTCCAACTTTAGATGCATCAGTATGTAATTCAAATAGCAACTGAAAATCCGGCAAAACTAGAATTGGTGCTGTCGTCAAAAGTTCCTTGATTCACTCAAAAGCAAATCCTGCTTCCTTTGACCATGAAAACTGGTTGCCCTTCATACAATCAGTAACAGGTGTCATCACGCTACTGAAATGTGGAATAAACCTTCGGTAGAATGATGCTAAACCATGAAAACTTCTCACTTCAGTTATAGTCCTGGGCTGTGGCCAATTTCTGATTGCTTCAACTTTACTTTGATCTACCTGGATACCTTTCTTGGACAATACATACCCCAAAAACAAAACACTATGCGTCATGAACACGCATTTCTTTGTTGTCGCATAAAATTGTTCCTGACGAAGTATCATCAACACTTTCCGCAAATGTAGTAGAAGTTCTTCGGTGCTCCCACTGTATATCAATATATCATCAAAGTATACCACCATGAACTTTCTAATGAACGGTCGAAAGATCTGATTCATCACCCACATAAAAGTACTAGGTGCATTTTAAAGACCAAACGCCATGACCAGCCACTCATACAATCCTTCCCGTGTCTTGAATGTTGTCTTCCATTCGTCCCCTGGTCGAATTCGAATCTGATGATACGTACTCTTCAGATCAATCTTTGAAAAGATAGCAGCTCCATTCAACTGATCTAACAAATCATCCAATCCAGGCATCAGAAATCTGTACCTCACTGTAATCTTATTTAGTGCTCGACTATCTGTACACATTCTCCAAGTTCCATCCTTCTTCGACACTAACAATGCTGGTACTGCACAAGGACTTAAACTTTCATGTACGCGCCCTTGCTCAAGTAACTCCTCCACCTGCCTTCTCAACTCTTCGTGCTCCTTCAGACTCATTCTATAATGTGGTCTATGTGATAACACAGCTCCCGGAACAAGATCAATCTGGTGTGGTATGTCTCTCAACGGTGGTAACTCTGTTGGCAATTCTTCAGGAAATACATCTTCAAATTCCTTCAACACTGGCTTAACTTCTTCAGGAATTTCAACTGCTTCATTACTTTCACGTCCAATCAATAGAAATACTTCAGGTTCCTCCTCTACTTCTTTAACAAATTCCTTCAAAGATAACAGCGTCTTTAGTTCTTCAATCTCCTCTAACTTGCTTTCACCTTGTTGTCGCTTTTTAGGAACTAAAGTGATTTTGGTGCCCTCGAACATGAAACTATAGCAGTTAGTCGTCCCATCATGTTGCACAGCTCTATCGTATTGCCACGGTCTCCCCAACAACAAATGACATACATCAATATCCACATCACACCAAATTTCATCTTTATACTTCTTTCCGATGGAAAAAGTTACACAAGCTCTTCGACTAACCTTCACTTCCCCACCTTTCCTCAACCAAGCTAATTTGTAGGGTTTGGGATACTTCTCTGTCTTTAACGCCAACTTCTTTACATCTTCTGTAGAGATAATGTTAGCACAGCTTCCCGCATCGATAACAAACTTACAAACCCTTCCTAAAATAGTGCACTGAAAGATGTTACTCCTCAACCAGCTAGTCTCCTCTTCCTGCTTTGGCGTCAAGCAAGATCTCCTCATCATCAAATTACAACCCTCATCTCCTGACAATAATTCTGCTTCCTCCTCAACTTGTGGTGAATTGGAACATTCTACTTCCGCATTCTCATCCTCAACCTTAGCAACCATCACTCGCTTCTTAGGCTTCGGACATTCATTGCTCTTGTGACCAAACTCCTGACAGTTATAACACTTGAAATTGTTGTTGACTTTTGTCTTAGCAACTTCATTGACAATCGGTTTTCCAACAGCCTTGGAAACATTCGTATTGCTACTGGCCCCTTTCACTTGATTGTTGGAATTTGTAAACACACCAAATCCTCTTCTACCTTGCTTCTCCCAAGCTAGAGCCTTCTGGTGTGCTTCAACAACGGATCTTGGATCAAACATATTCACCATATCCTGAATTTGCATTCTCAATCCTTCAACAAATCTAGCTGTCAACTGTTCCTCCGTCTGCATGATATCATTTCTAGCAATCAGTTGATAAAACTCGTCTGTATAATCATTTACCGACTTTGTCCCTTGTCTTAAATTATGTAAGCACTAATACATAAGAGACTGATAATTATAAGGAAAAAAATTAGCCTTCATCAACTTCTTCATCTTCTCTCATGAAACAATCTTCGATTTTCCCATTCTTTCCCGTGTAAGTTTAGTTTGTTGCCACCATGTCATAGCTCTTCCCCTCAAGCGTGTAGCAACCAACTTAACTCTACGATGCTCGGGTACTTCTTTGAAGTCAAAAATTACCTCAACATTTGATAACCAATCCAGAAACTCTTCCGCAATCATTCCTCCTTTGCATTCTGGAATCTCTGTTTTCATCCCCGACTCCCATTTACGATCATCTTCTACATACCGATATTGATTTCGTGCTTGGTCTCGATCTCGATAATGAACACTTCCTCTATCACCATCTTCATCATAATCAAATGTACTTCGATATCGATCTCGACCATCAACATCTCCACGATCACGCATATCTCTTCTACTATATCTTTCATCATCACGATATGGCTCATCTCCAAACTCACATGGAGTTCTTCTCTCTTCATTTCTGTACTCGTGGTATTCTCTTCTCATTGAAACTGATGATTCTCTTCTTTCTCTACAAGATTATGGTGACACCCTCCTTGCTTCCGCAACCGATGGCGAAACTCTGTTTCCTCCATGGTTCGAGATTGGTGACCTTCTCCTTTGACTTTGGTTCATATCATTCATCAATTTCTCTAACTTTCCAATACCTTCATCAAACTTTTCATTTATACGTTGTTCCATTTGCTCAGCTTCTTGTCTACGGTACACACTTCAACATTTTGACATCGATTAGCTCTTCTCGGCGGCATTGTCGTAGCTTCAACAAATCCAAACACACACTTCAATAACTCTCGGCCTGCACTTAGCTTTCTCGGCTGTGATTGCTTTGACTCTCGGCCTTGATCCCAAAACTTCAACTAGGTTCAAACTTCAACACTTTAACACTTCTCCCAATAGGCTCGGCTTAGCTATGATTGGCTAAGTCTAGCTTTGATACCAAACTGACGCAGCGGATATTAACGAATGACAACGAAATGAAGATTTCGCGTCAAACTAACCGATGGAACGATTAGTTGAAACAAGATAAATCGATGGATTGAAAATACCGAACGCCCAAATTCATTGATCTCGAGAGATACCGAATTCTAGCTATCTCACGTTGATCGCGCATGATACCGTGTTAAAAGATCTACGATTCTTCTACGTTGATCTCGCGCACGAGATTCCGTGAATCGGCTTCAAATCCGTTGATTCGAGCGCACTCGACCGAAAATGGAGAAAGGAGACAACGCTCAACTTCCCATTTCAAAGAGGCACAAAGCACTCAAACAAAGTTTTATTCAAAATCAACCAACTTCAAATGTTACAATCACCCGCTATTTATAGGAAAATTGACAACACAACACAGGTCGGCGACCTAACATAGGTCGTTAACGACCTAACAGACTCAAGTTACAACAGCACGACTTACGACCTAAAAAAGAACGCGGCTAACGACATACAGTAAACGACCTAAAATAAATGAGTTACAACATATACAACACGAGTTACAACCATAACGACCTAATGACTCAGCGACTCAAGAAATCCATGCGGCCCAAGCTTCAGCGACATAAGAATTCTGCATCAGGTGAGCGACTCAAGATCTGAACGACATAACTCGAAAGAGACCTAAAGATAGCAAAGGCGAGCGACCTAACCAAACTCGCGACTTAAAAAAGAAACTTGATCATCACTTCAGGGAGCGACCTAATAATAGTTAGCTCGCGAACGACCTAAATAGATAGCTCGCATAACTTGTGCACTGCTTCTTCCTTCCCTTTTATCTCGCTAGACCGTATCCCACTAGGTCGCAGCCGACCTAAAGCATGTTGCACTGGATCACGTAGCTCGCTAGGTCGGTCCATTTGACTTGCTAGGTCGCTTGGGCGACTTATCAGCTCGCTAGGTCGCTGGCGACCTAAAACACACTTGAATTGCGCTGCATTCTCCCCTATTGCGTCATCTATCTCATTAGGTTGCAAACGACTTAAGGCTATCATGCGACTTAAAGCAAATGAGTTAGCATTGTGCGCTGCATCAATTGTGTAGAATGATTGATGAGTAGTCTTCCATTGCAAGCAGGAAGCTAACAGAAGCTGCACCTATATTCCTAGTTGTGCATATCAGTGGAAATATTTGCATTATTATGGTTCAAAAACAAAAGTTATTGATGAAAATATAAGACCAAATTATAGCGTGCCATGGTCATTATCATGAATAGGAAACAAATATAAGTATATAGATGCTCAATGAATACGCATGTAGAGTCTAAACAATCAAAACCACTGCAGTTGACATTTGTAAAGGAGAAATCTATAAGAATCACACGGTTAACATTAATACTAATTAGCACACAGGCAAAGGTCCATAAAAAAGTGTGAGGTAAAAATAAAAAAGTATGTACCATTCCCTAGTTGAGAAAATGGTATTAGCAATCCTCCCTTTTTCTTCGGCATGAAGTGCGTTATTAAAATCTCCAAATCGCAAACAAGGTTGAAAAATAGATGTCGAGTCACTGATAAATTGTTAAGGATATTTTGTTTCTTTTCTAACTTTGTCTTATTTGTATGAAACTATTTTAAATATTGAAATGGAAAAAAAAAGTTGACAGGCAGCAAATTGTATTTTGAGTAAGGCTTCAAACTTATCTAGTCTAAACTTATATATTTTGGTCAGTGTGCCTAGTCAATAAGAACTTGGAAATTTTTGAACAAAGCCAACTTAATTTCATATGGTGATCTTTTTGCAAATTTTGTTACCTATTAGTTAGCAGCACCACAACAAATAAGTTTGAGACAAACAAATTTGAAATAAATTAGAAAGTAAGCTAGTTAACTTATTCTTACATTTTCAATATGTATAGAATTAGCGTAGAAGTCAACCAATATTAGGTTACTATTATAGTGGTAGTTTTATCATGCCAAATAAATAAAATTAAGTGAATTAATTTAAAGCATATTCAGAAGCTAATCAAAAAATGACATCGGTTATCAAGAATAAAATTGAAGTTTTTGGTAAAGTGTCCTTGTCACTTTTATGTTGCCTATAAAAACATAAATATGGAAGGAAAACTTACCATGGTGCAAAAAAATCCAACAATCGAGAGATCCTTGCTTTTTAGAACTTCTTCATCAAAGTTGCTTGATGTCAACAATCCTGAGATCCTTGCTGTTGAGTTATGCATTGTACCAAATTCGATCGAAGTCTAGAGTTTCCACTAGCCCACCATCAATTGAAGTCTACAGTCGCCAGTCGCATTATGTGCCGTCCCACCTCATAGTAGGTCTCTTCTTCCCAAGGAAATAGACTATCCCTAAAGTTGTTCCTTTCTACATCAGCATCAATAACTTCTACCTAAGTGTCAATCATACCCTTCAGAGGCACTGGATCTCCTCTCCCATTTCAACACCAACCATCTAACTCATATTGATTCTCTTTCTTCTTCTTTAGCCTCCAGGTATTTCCTCTTAGCTTATCTAAAAATCAAAAACATTGTCATAAAAGAATACAGTGATACCCCCGACCCCAGCATTCTCATAATGCCCAGAGCAAATTCAAAATTCCAATCCATTCCCTTTGTGCCTTTGCAATCCATCAAAGAATCAGACAACGCATAATTAGGCAAAAAATTAAATAATAAAAAATGTGTCATTGATTAATTAGACAAACACCACTCGGTATTCTTATCTTTCTATATTCAGGAACCTCGCAGAAAGAATGTACTAAGTATTTACATAACTAGAATCACACCGTTGATATTTGGAATTCTAGTTGTAGTTAGTGGAAATTATAGAAATATATGCAGACGTAGGAATGCTATCTGACATAAAACTATAACAAGTAAATTCGTAAATACATATAAACCCATAGTTAGTCTCAAATCGAAAAGTAAAATATTACGATGCGTAATTATATATATATATATGTATATATATATATATGTATATATATATATATGTATATATATATATATGTATATATATATATATGTATATATATATCAATTACATTCTGATATTTGGTGGAACAATCTGTGTTATTTTTTAAAAATGAAGCGACAAGAGACTCTTTATCCTAAGTCATACAGGTGAACAAACGTTTTAGTGCTTGATTCCTACATTTATAAATCAAAATTGTACATCGAAATATGTCAACATTATTTGCGATATTGGAAAGAGAGAATATAAAAAAGACTTACCCAATGGTATGATAGTAGATTTTGAGAAAATTAGCCATGTCCAACACAAGAGCTGTATTATCCTTCTTCTTCGATTGGCATTATCGATTTCACATAGATTTGTCACAAGATGGTTTCCATCATACCACATCATGAGCTTAACAATATTATATGATACAAAGTGACTCATAGATTTGGCTATGAATCTGTGAATAATTAATACCTAATCCAGATTATGCATCGGGGGATGCCTAAATACCTTGAGACGCGTAGTCAGTATCAAACCCATGATGTCAGTTGGTAGTGCTGCGCAATACGGAGGCTGATGCAACGTTCAATCAGTGATGATTTTGACAAATAAGAATACGCTTTTGTTTTTTTAGTGGGGATGAAATTTTGGGCGAAAGTTATCTTGGAAACTTGAGAAGCGGAAATGGATTTATATAATCTTCATTTATGGTTTGTTTGGATTAAATAACCAGAAAAAATGAAAATAAGATGATGTGATAACCGGGAGCGTGAAAATAATGCTCGCCAAGAATAAATATAAATCTTACACGCTACAATTATACTGTAGCCGATGAAATAACAGCATTTTGTATTCATCTACTGCATCTAAAAACACATTTTCCTCTAGTGTATATTGCGTCCTCTAATGTAAATGGCAAAGTTTTATAGTTATTAGTACCCCAAATTATGGTATCGACTTTATTAAAGTATCCCTTAGTGTCCTTAAGGTCCAAAAAAACTTTATAAATTCTAAGGCTATCCACCCCTTCTTTTGTCTATTGAGTACAAGTGAGACGTCACAACCATGGCGGCACCATCAGATAAGTGTTGGATCATAGGTTTTGATTGCTGACATAAAACAACAATTCACGAATCTACGATTACGACAACATCCGGACTCAACGACTCAGAATATGGTTCACATAATTATATGTTTTAACAAGAGTTGTCGAATATGTACATAGAGTCTATTTTAGTGCTTTGTTAAAATCTTTCCTCAAGAATCATCATTCACATTCAAATAAACTTGAATGCATATTTTAATCAAAATCAAGCTTTCAAAAAATGCATTGAGCAGGGCTCAAACCCGGGTCACTAGTTTAGAAGGCAAGTGCTCTAACCAAATGAGCTGTGGTGATTTTTGACTATCAATAGAATTCAGTCGACTGAACAAAGTCATTCAGTTGACTGAATATTTATAAACAACCTATTGAACTTGTGCACATATGTATACAAGTTTATATTTTCCAATTCAGTCGACTGAAGTTCATAGACCAGTCGACTGACCTGGTTCAAACTGCTTTTTTTTTGAAAAGACACTTCCTTTTTGAATAGCCATCTTCCTTGCGAAGAGTTGTAGCCATTGCTACTCGTTGAGAACTCTTCACCAGCAGTTGCAACTCCTTAACTACTATATATATGCATGAATTTCAAGATCAAATTACTTCACTTACTTGCTTATACTTGAATCATATTTTCTAAATTAACTACTCTCTTGAATTCATACATTCATTGCTTACGTATTCATTTCCATATTCTTCAAGTAATTTGAAACTTCCTAATCTTCATACACACACAACTACACACATCATACTCAAGGAAAAGATTATCGGAAGGGTGTACTATAAGAAGACTTATCCGTGTTATCAGAACACAAAAAGTCAAACAATCTTTTGTATTTTGTTCAAGAAGTCTTGTTTTACTGCTCAGGCGTGCGACGCCCTCTTCAGGTGCTGAGGCAAAATCATGTTCCACTGCTCAAGTCCCTGTTCAGCTACTCAGGGGTTGTATAGACATGTTCCTTCAGATTAAATGAGGGTTGTTATTTTAGTCATATTCCATAAGGAGTGTAGGACTGGACATAGGACGAAGCTCCGAACCAGTATAAAAATCTCTGGTGTCATTTTTATTGTACTGCTTTTATATTGTGCACTATTTATTGTATAGCCATCATCATTACACTCTGTATTATCATATATCCATATTACACGATCCGTAGCACACTTTCATTTGGTATCATAGCCTGGAATTCTATTGATTGTCACAACATCATAGAATAATGGCCAGAAAAGATCCGGTCGAAATACAACAAGCAAAAAGCCTGAAACTATCAAAGCGACGACCAATAAGGACAGTAAAAAGGTACTTTCTGATTTACAAATTTCAGTAAATGAGAATAATGAATTAATTAGTATAAGCAATAAGATCTTAAAGCTTAATTTTCTTATTTTAGAAAGATGAAATCAATCAACTTGAAAATCAGAAATTGAAAATCAGAAATTAGATTTAGAAAATCAACAGGGTGTTTTGAAAAATAATTTTGAGGCTCGTAAAGATTTTCTAGACGAACAAAATACTATGTTTTAAAAAGGAAAAGAAAATTTTTCAAAAGAAATTAAGGATTTGAAAAGATAAAATGATTTATTACAATCATCTTTAGATAATTCAGAATCTCGAATTTTTCTTCTCGAAAATGAGAACTGTATGTTAAAAAAAGGAGAATCCTGAATTGAACAAGCAAATTGATATTTTGAAAAATAGTAATATTTCTTTGAAAATAATAATTGTGACTAAAGCTAAATTTGATAAACTTAACACTGAAGTCACAAAATTTAATAAAGGTTAAAATGATTTAAACATGATTTTATCTAGTTCTAGACCTTTACATGATAAAAGTGGTTTAGGATATAATAAAACCGATCATAGAAATAGCACTAGACATGCTTTGATGTATAGTAAATATGTCAGTACTAGTACTATATTACGAGTAAAGTCTAAATCCAATTTTTATATAAATTCAAATATTGCTATGACCAATAATGTTTATAATTTCTTTAGAAGTGCAAAATCATTGACGGGAAATATGAATAAAAATTATCTATGTATTTGGGTTCCTGTTAATTGAAAAAATAGAGAAAAATACATTAATGATTATTTTGATATGGTAGTTAATAATGAAAATTATATTTATAAAGGTTCAACCATACCCAAATGTGTATGGTTTCCTAAAAATTAGGAAATTATAAGAACCTTGGGTATCAGATGCCTTAAACATTAATTTTTTTATACCTTACATTATAAATAGTAGTTATTTTGTTCTATATTGTTCTATGTTAACACTTACGTAGAATGTAATATATTTTTTCATCACATAAACTCTCCTTTTTGTCGATGACAAAGGGGGAGAAAGATATTGCTTTAACACTATTTGCAGGAATAAACAATGCAAGCACAAATTAAGGGGGAGAAAAGATTAATTATTTACAGGAATATATAGCATAGATTCAAGGGGAGAAATCTATAACACAATTGCAGGAATATATTCAGGTTGAGAGATAAGTCAACAAAGATTGTCGAAGATTCATCCGTAGCAAATGGAGTTCTCAAGATCAAAAAGGGGGAGAATGTTGGATCATAGGTTTTGATTGCTGACATGAAACAACAATTCACGAATCTACGACTACGACAACATCCGGACTCAACGACTCAAAATATGGTTCATATAGTTATATATTTTAACAAGAGTCATCAAATATGTATATAAAGTCTAATTTAGTGCTTTGTTAAAATCTTTCCTCAAGAATCATCATTCACATTCAAATAAACATGCATGCAGATTTTAATCAAAATCAAGTTTTTTAAAAAATGCATTGAGCGGGGCTTGAACCCGGGTCACTAGTTTAGAAGGCAAGTGCTCTAACTAAATGAGCTGTGGTAATTTTTGATTATCAATAGAATTCAGTCGACTGAACAAAGTCATTCGGTCGAATGAATATCTATAAATAGCCTATTGAAATTGTGCATATATGTATGCATGTTTATATTTTCAGATTCAGTCGACTGAAGTTCATAGACCAGTCGACTGACCTAGTTCGAACTGCTTTTTTGGAAAAGACACTTCCTTTTTGAATAGCCTTCTTGCTTGCGAAGAGTTGCAGCCATTGCTATTCGTTGAGAACTCTTTACCAAAAATTGCAACTCCTTAACTACTATATATATGCATGAATTTCAAGATCAAATTACTTCACTTACTTGCTTATACTTGAATCATATTTTCTAAATTAACTACTCTCTTGAATTCATACATTCATTGCTTACGTATTCATTTCTATATTCGTCAAGCAATTTGAAACTTCCTAATCTTTATATACACACAACTACACACATCAAACTTGAGGAAAAGATTATAGGAAGGGTGTACTATAAGAAGACTTATCTATGTTATCAGAACACAGAAAGTCAAACAATCTTTTGTATTTTGTTGAAGAAGTCATGTTCTGCTGCTCAGGCGTGTGAAGTCCTCTTCGGCTGCTTAGGCAAAATCCTGCTCCGCTGCTCTGGTCCCTGTTCGGCTGCTCAGGGGTTGTATAGACATGTTCCTCCGGGTTAAGTGAGGGTTGTTGTTTTAGTGAAATTCCAGAAGAAGTCTGGGACTGGACGTAGGACGAAGCTCTGAAACCAGTATAAAAATCTCTGGTGTCATTTTTATTACACTGCTTTTATCTTTCGCACTATTTACTGTACAGCTATCATCACTACACTCTGTATTATCATATATCCATATTACATGATCCATAGCACACTTTTAATAAGGCTTTCGACCTTTATCTTCAATTACAAAGGCAAAGCGATGTGGTAAGACCCTGCTGCACCTATTAAAACTGAGGCAGAAGGATCCCTCTGCCCCTATCAAAAGAATAAAGTGGAATAACCCTTCCGTCTTGGTTGGAATCATTGCGAAAGGTGGCTTCTGTATGTATTCAACTATTGCAGAATGACCCCTCCACATCCATTGAAAATAAAGCGGCGAGACAATAAAAATTCTATTTGGGACATAACATTTTATTAGTGTAGAATTAGGGTCTCTGAGTTATTACATTGCTTCTGAATGATGGTTTCCCTTTCCATAGAGTGGTGATAATAGAAAAATGGACTTACGGTTAAAAAGTTATACATGTTTTAAATTCTGAAAACAAGCTGGAGGAAGCAATAGCGATGAAGGCAGATGTTGCTGTAGCATGGCTACGAAAGCATTGGCACTGTAGCGTGTCTATGAAAGCATTGGTACTGTAATATGGCTACGAAAGCATTGGTACTGTGGGAATACGAAGGCTAACTGACGCTGTAGCGTTACGAAAGCTAACTGACACTGTAGCAATATGAAGGTTAACTGACACTGTAGCGTTACGAAAGCTACCGACACTGTTGCCATACGAAGGCTATGGTGACGAAGGGTTATAGTGGCAGATTTGTAATTAGCGTAAAAATCATTATTTTGCTAAATAAAGTATATTCTTTTCACCAGCTCTTATTGTCTGTAAAATTCCTATTGGTTAGAGATATACTTTATAAACTTCTTTGTAGAAAAAAATAATATAGATCACATTTCATAATTTCCAAAATTATTTTCAAACCATTAAATTATATTAATATTTTAATATAATTATTAAGCCTTTCTAGCTTAGAAAAATCATAATAAATTCGAAAATACTTGGGAAAATCCCCAAAATTTCACCAAAAATTTGAAATAACATTTTATTTACCATATAAAAATTTCGGAGGAAAATTCATTACTATTATTCTTAATAATTAAAACCCAAAATAAATGCCCATTTCACCTTATGAATTTCATAAAATATTCCTATTAATTTCGAAAATTATGAAATTAAAAAACTATCTCCAAAATTATGTATCACATAATATATCCAAAAAAAAGTTGTTTGGAGGTCATTCGCTAAGATTTTACCCTGAAACCTATCATAAAAATTACATAAAAATTCCAATAAATCACCACTCATGCAAACAATGGTAAAATCAACCATATCATCATCAAATAATTCGAAATACATCTAAAATATAAAATTTAACACATTAGAATGAGATGTTACTATTATTCACTTTGATTTGAGAAAAAGAGTTGAGATTTGAGTTGTTCACTTGATTTACCTTTGCTTTAATTTGATTCTCCAACTTTTAGCAATAGCCTCTACTTTATTCGTGCTTGTATGGATATAAAAATGAATGAGGATGTTAGGGTGGAAGGGTTTATGTTTAGGAAATGAAGCTTATTCCTACCCCTCTCATAAATCCTCCTACTTATGTTTAAGTTGAAACAATCTTATATGTTGATTAGTTAAGGCCTAACCCAATTAATTATCAAATCTCTTCTCCTTTTCACACCACACATTATTCTATTTAATTAATCTGATTAAATCTCCTGTATAATGTTAAAGAAAGATTAGAAATGTTACATACTCTCCCCTTAAAGAATTTCGTCCTCGAAATTCATTACGGACTACAAACAAGCATATCAATCATGCAAACAAAGCTATTATATCTTACTGACGAAAAGTCTATACAAAACAAGTATAGAACATACCCTTATAAAAGTCTAGGGTAAGTATCCCTACTCCTGTCTTCTGTTTTCCAAGTACAATTCTTCTCGTTATCGCTCCACTGAACTTTTACCAACTTGACTGTCTTGTTTCTTAGCCTCTTCTCATCTCTCACTACAACCCGAACTGGTTGTCTAACAAAAGTCAAATCCAGTTCTACTATTAAGTCTTCTAATGCAATCAGAGGGATAGTAGTCTGTGGATCATGTGCATACTTATGAAGATGAGACACATAAAACAAATGAAGCACATTATCGATACCTGTCAAACTGCTCGGTAACTCTACTCTATATGCGAGCTTTCCGATCCTTTCTATGACTGGGAACAGTCCAACATACCTCGGTGCCCGTTCCCTGACTCTCCAAATCGTACCACACCCTTCATTGGTGATACCTTAATCAAAACTCTATCTCCAGCTGAGAACTCTAGATCCTTATGCTTCTTATCTACGTAAATCTTTTGTCAAGATTGAGCTTCTTTCATCCTACCTCGGATCAACTCCATCTTCTCCGTTGCTTCTCTTACCATATCTGGATCAAGGAACAATCCATCTTGTAACGAACCCGGATTTACAACCCTCGAAAATCGACACTAATACATCCACCATATTAGTTGTCGAGAAACAAATGCCGAAAAGCCCAATTGTTACGGGAAAAAGGAAGAAGGAAGAAGATAAGAAGAAATCTAAACAACACGAATCTTACACTTGAACAAATAAACTATAATATGTAGAAATGTTTACATAAAAGTTGAACTATAATATATGTATATGTAGACATCAGAGTATACTAACCTATTCTGCCTGAACAGTTATAAAATTCTGTCCGTACAATTTCTGGTAAATACAACAATGAGTACAGCGGAAATAACCACGTACTTGAATACGTCTCTGGCCCTACAGCTCATCTTCTGAAGCTTCAAAGCATCTTAAACAATCCATAATATGCTCAGTCTGACCCAAACGTTGTAATAAAATAACACCCGAGTCAGTCTGAAAAACTAGCATGAGAAAGCACACACAACTGGATTTAAATAAGAAAATTCTATTTAACCAAAAGTATCTTGTAAGACCACGCCGCATATAAATACGGATGAGTTTTTACCTTACGGTAACCAAAACCTTTTCTATAGAAAATTTGTTTATATTATAATAATGTCTAGGTGTCAAAGTGAAGTATGAATATAGCTGAGATGCTTACATTTCATGTTTCAGCATAGTTGGGCACAACTAAGTCCATACGACGCTTATTGGAGAATGGATTCCATATAATGACTGGGCTACTAGGGCACCATCTGTCACGGTGCATCTTTAGATAAAATAACATTTAGGACCTCGTTTGAATCCCCTATTAACACAGGACCGGCCTACCCTTTGCAGGATAATACCAAATATGATCACCCCTCCATTAATGGGCCCCGAAGCATACACATGAAAGATAATAGTGACTCTAGATAGGGATGATCATACCCTATTTGGGAGCAACCCACTTAGCCCTGCTGCATCTCCCTTATTTTAGCCATTCTCGGTTGATGAGCCTTGAGGCTACGATTACCTTTCAAGAACATTTACACTTAGAATGCTTATTATCCTCCAATGACAATGTGCTTATAGCATTCATCCATACAAGTCCATTCTGGGTTTGAACGAAACCGATGGCACTATTCCTACGACATCCATTTTGGAATCACCCTCAGGATTAGAGCAATTAGCCCTTGCACTTCACATCTCTATCTTCAATTCCATGCTCTTCACGATGTCTTCAGTTCGCAACGCATTCATTGGATCAAAGTGGTTATCAGATAGCATGTCCGATCCTGGTCTGTTTGAAACAACTTCGATAATTTCCAGAAACTCAATCCCAGTTCTTTAGGAAATAAATAGTCAAAGATAAGATCGGAGAACACCTCCTAACCATTAGTAGATGGATTTTCTTATCATTGTCTTAGGAGAATGAAACGAGATTTATACGCTCAGTACAACATCATCGGAGATGATTGTGCCATATAACTCACGTGTTTCTCCAAGATATTCAAAAGTTACGTTGGGTCCAATTTCGATGGTTGGTTATTTAACTATCGAATAATAAATTCAATCAAGGATTTATTCAATAGGGAAAACCAACATTGGTTCAGCATATAAGCTGTCACTAGCCTCCTTTTATAAATCTTTCATTCATTTTAAAAGCACTTTGTTAATTACTTGTATAAAGATACCTTTACAAGACATACTCGCAAATCCATATATTTCAATACTTAGAAATATCCATATACTTATCTCAACTGTATAAGTATATTCATAAAATAGAGAAAGTCTTCCTTTTTATTTGATTCATAAATCATTTATAAACTCCTTATAATTCTCTTAAAACCATACGTCATTTTATAAAACCCCTAAAACCATTTATGGAATTTCTTTTACACACTTCAATCAGTTATAAATTCCTTTTGCACATTTCTAAAATTCATTTATAAATCTCTAAATCATTTATAAACTCTTTTACCCTGCAAATAACCTTTCCTAAAGGCTTCAAACTATTTTGTAAGCTCTTTCATAAAGTCCAAGTCTTTCAATTCCATTCATGGGTCTCAGAAACATTTATAAATAATTAAAAATCTTTTACTTCAAAACATTATTATATAATAGGAATTTTTTTTAACAACAATATTTTAAATAAATAAATTTACTAACTTTAAATCATCTTGAATTAATAATTAAAATTTTTAAAATATTGTTAAGAAACAATAATAATTAATCTTACCTTTTTCATAAATAAAAACAATTTTATTTTCAAAACCTTATTAATAATTTTTTATTAATTCCAAACCATAATTATTCTAAAAATAATTAACATTTTAAAATATTAACATTTTTATAAATCCTTTAAAATAATATTAACTATAAACAAATGATTTTAAAACAATAGTAATAATTAAATAGTCTTAAAATAATATTTCTATAGTTAGATAACTCTAAAATAATGTTAATATAATTAAATAACCTTAAAATAATATTACTATAATTAAATAAATTTAAAGCAATAATATTACAATTAAATAGATAATCCTGAAAACAAAACATTTTCGAAACCCGATTTCGGATTTAAAAATCATTTCTTGTCTCAAATTTATTTTCAATATAAACGGCATTTTGTAGCATTTTTAAAATACTAATTTGAGACCAATAGCCACCAACACTCAACCAATATCGATATTGATTTTCTATCACTACTGGGTTTCATTTCCAAACATATAACAATGTTATAACCACAGTGTCCACAATCAAGTTCATTATTCAATAATCCATATAAAAGAATATTATCGTAACAATTCAATAATAGCGAGGAATCCTGTTGGATCCCTCCAACCCGTTTCTTCCTGTATCACAAAGTTATACAAGCATAAAATATAAATCATCCACTTCAAGGCAGAACTCGTATACAAAGGGTCATCCGATCTTATATGGGAACGTAATAGGGTCTCATCCGCACCAATAGGCGGGAGTATATCCAAACCAACCGATAAATATAGTAATTCATCCAAACAATCATTCAACAATTTTTATCAACTATATATCATACTAGTTATCAAAAAAGGTGAGTTTCACTCATCGAAATTTCCTGTTGTAGCCGAGGCATTCCGGTTTGGAACTAAAACCGAATGACATACGATTTTAGTCCAAATTTCAATAGTCTCCAAATTCATCCAGACCAGTTCCATTACAAAGATTTCGTCATCACTAGCACAACGTAAAAAACTGCGTCTCTGTAGGACCTCGTATGAAGGAGTTATTAAAATTTTAAGTTGTCGATTATTAACTAATATGTAAATAAACTAATTTCAAACTTCAACAAAATTACAACTCGACCCCTATCTCATCTTGCCCAAATCACAGATCTCCCTCCTATGCACGCTGCATCACCGTGCACGCCTCCTCCCTAACTCCTCCATCCATCCATGTCGCGCGTCAAGACCACAACCATTCTCTCTCTTGCCTCGATCTCCATCCAACCCACTGCGACTCCTCCACCTCGCATGTCCGTACCTAAAAGCGACAGGGAGCATAACGTCATGATAAGGCAATGTCTTATTCTCTAATACATAACCGACCCCCTCTCCTTTGGCCAGTAGAAGCTCTCCGACATCACAAAGCCAAAGGGAAAAACACCGTCCACTAACTTGTCCAATATCAACCAAAATTGCTAACCCTAGCTGCTAATATCCATTCGACTTCACTGTCAAACACCTTGAACTATCGCCGTATCCTCCAATACTCATTTTCGTGAAGTACTATCCTCCATCAACTCATAGAAACAAAAATCAATTCAATTTTTTTACCTTACCAACAGTATTTAAATAGATGAAGGATGGATGGGAGATAACATGGAGGGTATGGGATTGTCTACTGGGTGGGTGTGGTCTGGATTGTACAAAGATGAGGGTATGGGTTGATGGAAAATGGCATAAGTATGCTCAAATCTAAGCATATATATTATTTAAATTCAAAATATCAAGCTATATAATTTCGAACCCCAATTGTGACGTGCCACTTGGTGTTCTAAATGTTATACCGCTATTCCAAATGCAGTGGAAATAGTCTCAAGACCTAATTCGATCGTATGGAGAAGATAGTTTTTTTGAGCCTAATTATTATATTAAATTTTCAATGTTAAATCCTACGTTTTTCGATCACGCATGGCCAAACGGTACATCTGATCGCTATAAGATTTGATGGCATTTTATAATTCATTATTAGGGATCAATGAAACTGGTTTCATCGAAATCCGAGACAGTGCCCTTGAAGGCTATTTTTACTCGATAATTAAAACGAGTTATTTTCAAAATCGGGTAAATCGCTTTTAAATCCCATTTAAAAGTTTTACTATCTTCGTTCTTATTAAATATATTCAAATAAGCTTTTAAATCATTTTTATCCAGCTTATGACCCAAGATCCAATTATTTAAACAATTTCAACTATTAAATTCAACAATTAAATTATCCAATAAATTGCTTATATTTGAAATTCAAGTTACTTAATCTATAAAATTAACTTTTCAATATTTAAAATAAATTAAATATTCCAGTTTCAATTAACTAAAATTATCGGTTGTTACTTTCTTCCCTTCATAAATGAATTTCGTCCTCGAATTTGCCAAGTTAAGAAAAATGCTCAAACCTATTTCTTTATTTAAGACCAATTAGTTGAAATAACTTACCAAATCCTTTTAAGCCTTTGACATTCCAAAATCAATTTGTTGAACCCTTGTTATTACCTTTTTCTTAAGTCTTAAATTTCATCCACGGATTCCAACTAATATGATCCCATTCAATCGTTTCAGTTATAACTCAAAAATTAATTTTTAGTTATTAAAATTTACTTTTAAAATTCTAACTCATTAAATTTTCGAACAATTTCACCAGTGCCTCCTTTGCTTGGCTCGATTGAAACAACTATAAATCTCCCCGTAGGGCCCAAAGCAGTGAAAGAAAACCAAAGCCAAGTGGCTGAATCATAAAACAATCAAATCTATAAAGATTTAAACATGTACCTTTTAGTCGGGCAACCCAATTTTTCTTATGAAACCAAAGCATCAAATTAGCTCTTGCTTTTATGCCTGCATTTTATTTATCAATAATATCTAGCCATATAATTAATAATCCTATTATTTTGCAATTTCAATTTCCAACATTTAATATATTAAAACCGTACAGTGTGCATATATTATCCATACGCAATATCAAATCTGATCACTCGCTCGATCACATAATTTTACTTCTGAACTAGTATCATTCACATGACCACTCTAGTGCAGACTCAAATCCGGTCCCTTGATTAGAAACAACCATTCTCCTTGCATAGCCAAATATTATGATAGAGAACTCCAAAATCAATCAAAAATCCATCCAGTGTTCGCCGTTGAGATTCGAGTGAAAAATTCCAACTCGGATCGATGTAAGTCATCTCAAGATCATGTACTTGAATCTGGATCAAACCATTATGCAAATAAATAATATACGTACAACTTACATATTTATGTCCATTGATTTCTTAGCTATACCAAATCCCTTTTATTCAGATTCATTTCATTACTTTGTATTGTTCTTTCAGTACTAACTCACTTAATAACCTTTTCATCAAATTTTATGTTTAACAACATTTCACTCTATACTAAATTCGTTTATGAATCATTTCATAAAATTATACTTAAGTTTTATAAACATTTTATACAACTCTCGTCATGTTTATTACCACTTCATAACTTAAGTTCATATCCATTACAAACCAATTTCACTCAATTTCCAATTTCAATATTCAATTCTAACCATTTTCACTTCACTGACTTATTTAATTAGTCCATTTCATTTATTCATTTCAAATCATAATCATTTCCATTTCCAAAATCCATTTCATTTAACTTAACTTAGGTTAAATTCCTTTTCAAAAATCATTTTATTTCACTTAATTTAAGTTCCATTTCAATTTTATTTTTCTTAACATCCATATTCCACAATTTAAAATATTGTTTTACTTACTAATTCCCAAAATTTATAAGTTGTCAAACTTATTCTCATATTTTCATACGATACTTAATTTAAAATTACCATGTTTTTATTTATTTCAAATCATTTTGAAATCATATATATTTGTAATCCACTTTGGCATATCTAACCATCTTTTGCATTTAAATTTAAAACTAATTTTACCAAAAAAACTTCAATGTTAGAAATTCCTCTCTTGGAAACCCGAAAAATGAACGTCGATGATGCTGCAGTCATCATCGTTCAGCGACCGAAGTAAGTTCAGTGCTTTCGTTCTCTTTTAAATCCTTTTTTAAATATTTCCATCCAAAATATTTTTGAAATAATAATATTATTATTTTCCAAAACTTTGAAAAACAATTTTCAAAACACAAGATTTATATTCTCAAATTTCCAGATTAAACCCATTTTTACTCACAAATCATATTTATAATATACTTCTGAAACTGCGTTTTAATTTATAAATCTCATTTATAAACCATGTATTTATATGTTTCCATTTTGGTTATACAAAACCATTTTCTTAATCGTTTATCTTTGTGTGCATTATAATATTAACAACTTTTATTATAGCACAACAATAAACAAAAAATGATAATAATCAACATTTTCATTTCCAAGCAACCATGCATACCCTATATACTATAACAATTTTTTTAAAACTTTTCCTTTATATATAAAATATAATCAAGGTAAAATTATTTTATTTACCCAATTTCAAAACAATACCATGTCGAATTGCTTTATTCTAGCGTTTAGAGATCCCTATCAATAAAGTTAATTACTCATATTGCATAGAATCCATAAACCACTCAACTGACCAATCAACACAATATGAAACATTTTTATATCACTAACAAATATGCTCTCATATATATATGCACTCTCAAACCCATTCTAGGGTGTTACTGATCCCATCACTAATGAGTACCCTACCAAAGCCAATGTTTTCGCTTAACCTTCAGCTCTAATACCAAATGTAACGAACCTAATTTTCGGCACTCGAAAAGCGACACTAATACATCCACGTATTTGATGCCAAGCAATCGAATGCCAAAAAGCCCGATTGCTAGCGGAAAAAGAAGGAATAAGATAAGAAGAAATCTAAACGACATAAGATCTTACAACGGAACGAATAATCTATAATATACAACAAATCTTTACATAAAAGTAAAACTGTAAAATATGTATATACAGACATCAATCCGAGTATACTAACCAATTCATCCTGGACAGTAATAACATTCGGTCCTTATGGTAAATACAATAATGAGTACAACGGAAAATAACCATGTACGTGAATACGTCTTTGGCCCTCCAGCTTGTCTTTTTAAGCTCCAAAGCATCCTAACCAATATGTAATATGCTCGGTCTGATCCGAGCATTATAATAAAATAACACCCGAGTCTGTTTGGAAAACCAACGTAAGAAAACACACCCAACTGGATTTAAAGTTATAAGGAAAATCTTTTAAAATTAAAAGTATCTCGTAAGATCAGGCATTACATAAACGCTGATGAGATTTTACGATAACCAAAACCTTTTCTATAGAAAATCCATTTATATTATAATAATGTCTAGGACTCAAAGTAAAGTATGAATATAGTTGAAATGCTTGAATCTCACGTTTCAGCATAGATGGGCACAACTAAGTCTGTACGGCGCTTATTGGAGAATGGATTCCACACAATGATTGGGCTACTGGGATACTGCCAGTCATGGGGCATCTCTGGATAAGATAACACCGAGGACCTCGCGTTGATCCCCTACCAACACAGAACCGGCTTACCCTTTACTGGATTGTATCGAATATGATCAACGCTCCATTAATGGGCCTCGAAGCATACATATGATTGATAATATCGACTCTAGATAGGGATAAACATACCCTACTTGGGAGTGATCCATTAGCCATGTTGCATCTCCCATGTTTTAGTCATTTCCGGTTGATTAGGCTTGAGGTGCTGCATCTCCCATGTTTTAGCCATTCCCGGTTGATAAGGCTTGAGGTTATGATTACCTTTCAAGAATATTTACACTTAGAATGCTCATTGCCCTCCAATGACAATGTGCTGACAGCATTCATCCATACAAGTCCGTTCTGGGTTTGAACGAAAAAAGGCATTATTCCTACTACATCCATTTTGGAATCACCCACAGGATTAGAAGCGACTAGCCCTTGCACTTCACATATCTATCTTCAGTTCCATGCTCTTCACGATATCTTCGGTTCGCAACGCATTCGTTGGATCGAAGTGGTTTTCAGATAGCATATCTGATCCCGATCTCTTTGAAACAACTTCGATAATTTTCGGTAAACTCAACCTCGGTTCTTTAGGAAATAAACAGTCAAAGATAAGATCGGAGATCACCTCCTAACCATTAATGGATGGATTCTCCTATCATTGTCCTAAGAGAACGAAACAAGATTTATATGCACAGTATAACATCATCGGAGATGACTGTGCCATATAACTCATGTGTTTCTCCTAGATATTCAAAAGTTACATTGGGTCCAATTTAAATGGTCGGTTATTTAACTATTGAATAATAAATTCAATCACAGATTCATTCCATAGGGAAAATTAACATTAGTTCAGCATATAAGCAGTCACTTGCCTCCTTTTATAAATCTTTCATTCAATATAAAAGCACTTAGTACAATTACATGTACAAATACAAGATATACTCACAAATCTCTATATTTCAATACTTAGAAATATCTATATACTTATCTCAACGGTATAAGTATATTCATAAAAATGAGAAAGTCTTCCTTTTTATTTGATTCAAAAATCATTTATAAAACTCCTTATAATTCCCTAAAACCATTTATAAGTCATTTTATAAAACCACTAAAACCATTTATAAAATTTCTTTTATAAGCTTCAATCAATTATAAATTCATTTTGTACATTTCGTATCCAAACCATTTTATAGGCTCTTTCATAAAATCCAAGTCTTTCAATTCCATTCATGGGTCTTGGAAACATTTATAAATAATTAGAAATCTTTTACTTCAAAAGATCATTATATAATAGTAATTCTTTTAACATCAAAATTTTAAATAAATGAAATTTACTAAGTTTAAGCATCTTAAAATAATAATTGAAAATTTAAAAATATTGTTTAAGAAACAATAATAATTAATCCTTACCCTTTTTATAAATAAAAACAATTTTATTTTCAAAACCTTATTAATAAATTTTATTATTAATCCCAAAGCATAATTATACTTAAAATAATTAACATTTTAAAATATTAACATTTATATAAATCCTTTAAAATAAAATTAACTATAAAAAATAATTTTAAAAAAAATACTAATATAATTACATAATCTTAAAATAATATTTCTATAGGTAATAACTCTAAAATAATATTAATATAATTAAATAATCTTAAAACAATATTGCTATAATTAAGTAACTTTAAAATAATATTATTACTATTAAATAGATAGTCCTTAAAACAAAGTATTTTTGAAACCCGATTTCAGATTCAAAAATCGTTTCTTGTATCAAAAACCAATTCCACTTTAAACCGCAATTTATAGCATTTATAAAATATTAATCTAAGACGAATAGTCGCCTAACACTTAACCAATATTTATATTGATTTTCTATCACTACTGGGTTTCATTTCCAAACATATAACCATGTTATAACCACAGTGTCCACAATCATGTTAATTATTCAATAATCCATATAAAAGAAATATTATTTGAATTGTTCAATAATAGCGAGGAATCATGTTGGATCCCTTTAACCTGTTTCCCCGACAACACAAATGTTATATAATCATAAAATATAAATCATTCGCTTCGAGGTAGAATTCATATACAAAGGGTCATCTGCTCTTACACGGGAACATAATAGGGCCCCATCTGCTCATCAGGTGGGAATATATCCAAACCAACCCATAAATATAGTAATTCATCCAAATAATCATTCAATAATTTTTATCAACTATATATCATACTAGTTATCCAAAAAGGTATGTTTAACTCACCGAAATTTTCTATTATCGTCGAGGCATTCCGGTTTGGAACTCAAACCGAACAATGTCCAATTTTAGCCCAAATTTCAACAGTCTCCAATTTTGTCCAGACCAGTTCCATTGGAAAGGTTTCGTCATCACTAGCGCAACGTAAAAATCCACGTCTCGATTAGACCTTGTATGAAGGAGTTATTAAAATTTTAAGTTGTCGGTTATTAAACTAATATGTAAATAAACTAATTTCAAACTTCAACTAAATTACAACTCTACCCCTATCTCATCTTACCCAAATCACAGATACTCTCTCCTATGCATGCTGCATTACCGTGCATGCCTCCTCCCTAGCTCCTCCATCCATCCACGCCGCGCCCCGAGACCACAACCATTCTCTCTCTCTCCTCGATCTCCGTCCAACCCAACACGATTCCTCCACCTCACACGCCCGTACCTAAAAGTGACTGGGAGCATCACGTTATGATAAGGCAATGTCGCATTCCCCAATACATAACCGGACCCCCTCTCCTTCTGCCACCAGAAGCTCTTCGACGTCACAAAGCCAAAGAGACAAGCACTATCCACTAACTTGTCCTATATCAACCAAAATTTCTAACCTTAACTGCCATTATCCATTCGACTTCACAATCAAACACCCTGAACTATCGCGGTACCCTCTAATACTTATTTTCATGAAGTACTATCGTCCATCAACTCAAAGAAACTAAATCAATTCATTTTTTTCTTTTTACCTTATTGGCAGTGTTTAAATAGATGAGGGAAGGATGGGAGATAACATGGAGGAGGGTATGGGCTTGTGTACTGGGTGGGTATGGTCTGGACTGTACAAAGATGAGGATATAGGTTGATGGAAAATGGCATAAGTATGCTAAAATCTAAGTAAATATATTATTTAAATTAAAAATATCAGGCTATATAATTTCGAACCATAATCGAGATGTGCCGCCTGGCGTTCTATATGTTTTACCGCTATTCCAAATGCAATGGAACTAGTCTCGAGATCTAATTGATCGCATGGAGAAGATAACTCTTTTGAACCCAATTGTTATATTAAATTTTCAATATTAAATCCCACATGTTTCGATCGATCTCGTACGACCAAACGGTACATCTGATCGCCATGAAATTTAATATATAATATTACTGATCCAATGAAACCGGTTCCATTAAAATCTAAGACAATGCCTCGGAAGGCTATTTTCACTCATAAATTAAAACGAGTTATTTTCAAAATTAGTTAAATTACTTTTAAATCCAATTTAAAAGTTTTACTATCTTCATTCTTATTAAATAGAATTTAAATAAGCGTTGAAATTATTTTTATCCAGCTTAAGACCTAAGATCCAATTATTTAAATAATTTCAATATTAAATTCATAATTAAATTATCCAATAATTCGCTTATATTTGGAATTCAAGTTATTTAATCTATAAAATTAGCTTTTCAATATTTAAAATCAATTACATATTCCAATTTAAAATTCTAGGTCATTATATATCTTTGATCTCTAACCAACATCCTGGTGATTTGCACGGCCTTCCATATAAAGCTTCGAAAGGTGTCATCCCTATACTAGCCCGGTAGCTATTATTATAGGAAAACTCAACCGAGTGCAAATGGACTTCGCATGATCCACCGAAATCTAATGCACAATCTCCTAATAGATACTCGAGTGACTTGTTGACTCTCGCTGTCTGCCCATCTGTTTTTGGGTGATAAGCAGTACTCATCTTGTAGACTCCTCCAAAATTCACTAGTGAACAAGGCATCTCGTTCATTGACTATGCTAGTAGGAATCCAACGTAGTCTAACTATGTTCTTCATAAACAATTTAGCCAAGGTACCGTCCTAGTTGTTTTGATTGGAATGAAATGGGCACTCTTAGTCAACCTGCCCACTATGAACAGGTTCAACCTTGGCAAACCATTTATAAAATGCATGGATATTGAATCTCATTTCCAAACTATTATCTCTAAAGTTTGAAGCAACCGACTCGGCTTATGATGTTTGGCCTTTACTTATTGACAGTTCACACACTACTTCATTTAAAAGCCAAAATCCCATTTACCTACCCAATAGAAACTCCTTTTCATATCCCGATACATCTTGGTCCCCTTAGGATGAATCGTAAATTTTGATCGATGACATTCTCTAAGGACCTCTTTCCTTAGGTTTTCTACATCCGGGACACACAATTGTCCCTTCTTTCTAAACCACTCTCTCTAATCAAGACTAAAATCCTTCAAATCATCATTCTCGGTTCTGGCTTTTAGCCCTCTAATATTCTCAGCTGACACTGTGTCATCTTTCTGCTTAGATGTAATCTTTTCGATAATCTCGGTCGAAATTCCAAGCAGGACAACATGGCGGTACACTAACTAGAACTAGTAGTAGATCTTAATTGTACATTGCACGTAGTAAATGCCTCAAGATCATTCCATTCGGCCAACATGGCAAATACCACATTCTGATGTTTCATGTTAAGTGCATCCGCAACCTCACTACCTTTCGTGGTGTACACTCTATACCAAAGTCGTATTATGTTAAAAACTTCAGCCACATCTGATGTCTCATATTTAATCCTTCTGCTAGAATATGTATCTTAAGGGCTTATGATCGGTATGAATCTCACTCCTAAGAGATAATGTCCCCATATTTTCAACGCGAAGATTACCGCTGCCAACTGTAAATCATGAGTAGAGTATCTCACTCCATGGGTCTAAGCTGTCAAAAAGCGTAGGCAATAACCTTACCTTTTTGCATCAACGCAGCTCCTGATCCGATTCCAAATGCATCAGTATATACTGCTAATCCTTGATTCCCGTCTAGAACTACTAACACAAGTGCACTGGTCAATAATGCTTTAATTTAAGAAATGCTTCCTTACATTTTCCAGACCAACTAAACTTCACATCCTTTCTAGTCAGCCAAGTCAGAGGCGTTGTTATCTGCGAGAAATCCTTAATAGACCCCCAGTAGTAACCCGCAAGCCCAAGGAAACTTCTAATCTCAGTCACCATCTCTGATCTTTTCCAATTATTAACAGCTTCAATCTTATCTAGATCAACTAATAAAGCCTTCTCTGAAACCATGTGACCAAGAAATTTAACTTCTTTCTTCCAAAAATGATACTTTGAAAACTTCACATTCAGTTGATGTTGCCTCGTGTCTCAATCACCACTCTAAGATGAACTTCATGCTCTCTTTCATCCTTAAAGTATATTAAGATGTCGTCTATGAATACCAATACGAACCTATCAAAGTGCTCTCAAAAAACCCGGATCATCAAATCCACGAAGAAAGTTGGTGCATTCGTTAACCCGAATGGCATCAACAACCACTCATATGAGAACACTCATATGAGCTGTATCTGTTCCTGAACGCCGTTAACGGAATACTATTCCCCGCCAACCTTAGCCGATGGAACCCTGTTGTAAAATCCAACTGGTAGAACACTTTGACTCCATTAAAATGATCGAATAATCGTCGATGCTCTGCAAATGATGCTTATTCTTGATCATCCTTCCATTCAATGTGCGGTAGTCAATATACAACCTTAGAGATCCATCTAGCTTCTTCACGAATATCGCAGCTGCTCCCCAAGGAGAACTGCGTGGCCTAATAAAGCTCTTCCCTTCCAAGTCCACTTGCTGCACCTTCGGCTCTTTCATCTCAGTAGGTGTCATCCGGCTAGGTGGTCTAGTTAGAGGTCCTGTCCCTAGCACAAAATTTGTATGAAACTCAATAGCTCGCTTTGGCAGTACCCCTAAAACTAGCTCACTCTACAAACTCTTTTGATACCAATACCCGATCAAATTCTTCTTCCATTTCCATTGCATTCAGCAAAGCACAAGCACTTGAGTCTGACTTCTTTACCGAGTATATAATTCGGTTATGGTTATTAGGATTTCTCAACAATATTTCCCCTTCCAGGCAAAATATTCTTGTATCGTATCTATCTAACCAATCCATACCCAATATGATCTCGAAACCACGAAAATCAAAAATATACAGACTGCAGGCAAACTTATGACCTAACAAGTCAAGTTTTAACTGATTACATCTCATTCCCAAAGTTGCATACCCTTATATTGGATTCATAATCGTTAGGGAAGTAAGTAGCTATGATGGTTCTAAACATAATTTATCTATCAAACACTAAGATATAAATGAATGTGATGCATCAGTATCAAATAGTACCCTAACTGGTATACTATGTATCAAAAGCTTACCTTCAACATGGATTTCCTCTTCTAAGCTGTTTTTGGTCTGGAAGAAGATGGTTCCAAGGCATCCTTGTCTACTCTAACTGGTTATGGACATTGATTCTTGTAGATGCCCGATCTGGTCATAGTTAAAGCACTCCATTTCCTTTCTTATCTGCAACCTTCTTCCCTTTTCCAGCACGACATTCCTAAGAAAAATGTCCTTTCTTGTTACATTGGTAGCAAACTACATCGGCCTTCCCTTTCTTGGCAGCTCCTTTCCATTTAAAGAACTTTCTCTTCTGTCCTTGGGGATCCTGAACCTCAATAGACTTCCCCTTAATAAACGCAGAGTGCATCTCTTCGTTCCTGATGGCCTTCTCCACTATAACATTGCTTGGGTCATGGAGGCGTGGCATGGTTGCCCTGGAAATTTTTGGCTTCAGACCTTAAATAAACTTTTCATTTTTTCTTAATGTTGGTGTCAATCATTGCGTATCCGTATCTGGACAGCACATCCAATTTCGTGGCATATCAAATTATCGACATCTCCCCCTGCTCTATATCATAAACTTTGTCATCAACGCCGACTTGGCCACTTCGAATAGAAACCTCTCTTTGAATCACCTTCTAAAGTTGGTCTAAGTTAATTCTTATTCGGGTACTCCAACAGTAACCCCGTTCCACCAGTATAATGTTGCTCCTTGCAACTGTTTGGAAGCAAGTCTTCTCTTCTGTTAATCATCTAATCGTAAGTGAGTGAAAATTCTTTCATGGTGCCATAAACAGTTTCCTGCTTTGACAATATCCTTTATTCCCAAAAACGGCTTCCCATCAAGAGTAGTGTAAACCCTACTAAGCTTGGCATAGTTATTTCCAATTAGGGCCATAGAATTTGTTTCCCAGCATCCATAATATTTCCCACAGCTACTGCTGTAGCTGCTCCAACTTGCATCAGATTGATAAAGAACTGATACATCATCCCTATATCTACTGGCGGGGTCCCAGCACCTACTGTAACATCTCGTATCTAGAGGCACTTGAATATGAACAAAATCATAGTTTTTCAAAAAACAACATTTTACTGATTATATTTCAAAACAAATTCATATCCAAGTTACATAATCCCATATTGTTTTATAGGTAAAGATTAATTATAATCATTACAAAAGTACACCAAGAGCGACATAGGACGATGCCCCCTTGGTTGATCAAAGCATTATGACTTAATACACAATGGAAATAAACAAAATAATCTGCAATTCCTAATTAGATATACATCAGCCACATGCTCGTCTTTGGAAGCTTCATTCATCAAAATGACCAAAAGCAGAAAACCTTAACCCTCAGTCTAATCAAATAAAATTTTGACACCCAAGAGTTTAAGGGAAAAACAAAAACTTCGAGTCAGACATAAAGCCTGGTGTGAATAATACTGCTACATCTTGGTTTACTGATATTATGTGAGACCATGCCGCTTAGTGGAACGAGTTCTCATCACTAATATCCTCTTTAAAACATATATTTTGCATATCCTTTTCTGCAACCAAACTGGTTAATCAACTGATTATAATAACAATAATAGTAATAGCAATGTCCATTATGCTAAAACATGTAACTCATGAACTATCTGTCCACAAGTAATAAATGGAATAACTGTCTGATAACTGGACGGACTGCCCGCAAACCAGACTAACTGTCCGAACCAAAATAGACTATCTGTTCGAATCATTTTCTTAAGGTTTACCACCTTTCATTTTTTCCTTGAAAACCTTTTCAAAATGATTTAACCTTTTAAATCATACTTATTTAAGGAAAATATATTCTTACTTTAGCTCTAAGCTATTTTTTCCATGTTGTATATACTTTACGCAAAATAACGTTGATGAATTTTAATAAGGATTAACTATCCTTCCAAAACAAGTTAAAACCCTTTTTAACTTGAAAATACTTAGGCTATATTGCCTATTTAAAACTTTCAAAACCTTTGTTTAATACTTTTAAACAACCCTTTCGAAACCCTTGAAGGTAACCCTGTTGATACTGCTTAAAATAACCCTTTCGAAACCATTAAAAGCGTTTCCTTCGAAAGCTTTAAACCATTAAACCATGCCTTTCAAAAAAATTGGAAAAATCTTCCCTTTATTTTCTCCGAAAACTTCAAAACATTAGACATCCTCTTTTAAAACCTTTAAATATTGCCTTTCGAAAACATAGGAAAGACCTTCCCTTTCGACCCTGTCGAAACCCTAGGGAACCACCCCTTTCGAAACCATTCATTAAAACCTTTCGAAAGCATCAATATTCAACTCTTTCAAAAGTTCTTGGGTTCAATTTAAAATATATGGAAACCTTTCAAAATCATTCAAAAATTTATCCCTTCGAAATCTTTAAAAATCATCTCGGTCGAAACCATTTGGATTATGCCTTTAAGTAGAGCAAAACGATCAAAAACCCATTAAAGTCAAAAACATCTATTTCGAAACCATTTAAACTATCTTTTGAAACCATTTGGGTTTTGCTTCAACCATAGAAAAAGGGTCTTTAAAACATTTAAATCGAAAGCATCTGTTTTGAAACAATTTCCTAAGTATCGAAAGCATTGGAGAAGTGGCCAAATTTTAGAAACTAAGTACCCCTTCGAAACCATCTGGGTCGAAAGGTAAAAAGGTAGCAGCAAAAGGTTTCGACTTAGTCGAAAGCGGTTATTTAAAACAAAGGCGTAGCCCAATCGAAACCATTTCCTTTAAATTCATTAAACCCAGTCGAAAGTTAACCAAGTCGAAAGCTATTAAGTCAAAAGCATTTAGTTGAAAGCAAGCAGGAACATTTTCAATTTAAAAGAAAAGTAATGCCTCAACCCCTTTGCAACCCCTAGTTTTGATTCCATACCTTCCGCCTACATCCAATTCACTATGTACCAGTTCCTTGATACCATGTGCATTGGTTTCGGCTGTGTTGGAGGCGAAGTTAAGGAGGCAGAACTGGTGCCGAAAGCATCGAAACAGTGAAAAACATGTGTAGCAAATAGTACTTTTCACCTAACCCTCTTTACATGTCAAATTTTGATTGGTTGCCTCTTTTCTTTACCAATAAAAAGTACTTCCATTTTCAAAATTAACAATTTGAATTATTTATAAAAAAAACCTTTTCCTTTTATATATATGTAAACATTTAAGTCCTATACCTTAAATAATTTTATATACCCATTAAAACACTTAGGAAAAATCTACAAAAATTTCAGAAAATCTCATTTACCATGTTTTCAAACATAAAAATTTCAGATCCAATCCTTTCATTATTTAACCGTAAATAATTATTCACCCAAAATAACATTTTCTTTACTTGAAAATTCATTTAAATTCCACAAAAATTCTAAAAATTATAACCCCTTTCCAAAATAATTTTTGGTCTGCATAAAAATTCGCAAGGCATCAGGATGTCATTTAATAGGGTTTTCATATCAAAACATGTCATAAAATATATATGAACAACCATAAATCATCAACAAGTATATGTAATCATTCAATCACTCAAAAACATGGCAAATCAATGCAAAATATTTCGAATTTAATCTTGAAACCGAAAACAAAACAAATATGAGATGTAAACATTTGTTACCTTGGCTTTAGAGGTTAAAGAGATTAAGACGTGAATGGATTTAATTTGCTTAAGCTTCTTCCTAGCTTTTCTCTATCTTCTTCCTCTTTTTCTTGTTAATCGTGGCTGACCTTAGTTTAAAATTTTTAAGAAATGAAAATGAACGTGTAGAGATACACGGCCTAAGGGGATAGATACAGGATTGGCCACTTTCCCATTTTACCCCACCCCTATTTCACTTTAATTCTTTTCTTAATTCATTGTTAAATCGCACGGCTATGCCTTTAATTAAATCAAATCTTAATCCCCTAATCAACACATTATTTTATTTAGCTAATTATATATCCGAAATAATGTTACCAAAAATTTGGGGTGTTAAGACTCCCCTCCATAAAGAATTTCGTCCTCGAAATTACAGTAAGGGACACAACTAATCAATCAAAGAGGTAAAACATACCATCAAATAAGTCAAGATAAATATCTCTATTCCTGCTCTTAATCTTCCAAGTACAGTCCTGTCATAGTCGCTCCACTAGACTTTGACTAATCTGACTGTCTTGGTTATAAGCCTCTTCTCATCCCTCGCAACACCACGAATAGGCTTCCTCACTATAGTCAAATTCGGTTCTACTACTAAGTCATCTAGCACAGTCAGTGCAACTGTAGTCTCACAGTCTCTAACGCACTTTCTGAGATAAGAAACATGGAAAATATCGTGGACTCAAACAGCTTGGTAACTCAATTCTATACGCGAGCTTCCCGATCCTCTCAACAAGAGAAAATGGTCCAACGAATCTTGGTGCCAACTTTCCTGATTTCCCAAATATAATCACACCCTTCATCAGTGATACTTTGACGAAAACGTAATCTCCAACTGAAAACTCTAAATATTTCTGTCTCCTATCTACATAACTCTTTTGCCTAGACTAAGCCTCCTTCATTCTAGCCCTTCATTCTAGCCCGAATGACCTCAATCTTTTCTGCAGCTTCTTTGACCGAATCTAGACCAAAAACAAACCTATCCCTGGTTTCTAACCAACATATGGGAGATTTGCATGGTCTGCCATACAAAGCTTCAAATGGTGCCATCCCAATACTAGTCTGATAACTGTTGTTATATGAAAACTCGACTAAATGCAGATGATCTTCCCATTATCCCCCAAAATCTTGAACACAAGCTCTTAACAAATCTTCCAAGACCTTGTCAACTCTCTTTGTTTGCCTATTTGTCTGCGAATGGTAAGTGGTGCTTATCTTGAGCTTTGTTCCCAAAACTTCCTGTAGACTCTTCCCGACTCACTAGTGAATAATGAATCTCTATCACTAACTATGCTACTAAGAATTCCATGTAGTCTAACCACATTATCCATAAACAAATTTGCCAAAAAGGCGCCATTCTAGTAGACCTAATTGGAATGAAATGAGTGCTCTTGGTCAATCTGTCCACTATGACCCATATACTATCATTTCCTCTATTCAACCTTTGCAACCAGTCAATAAAAACCCATAGAAATAGAATCTCATTTCCATATTGGAATATCTAATGGCTTAAGCAACCCACTTGGCTTCTGGTGTTCGGCCTTTCCTTGTTGGTAATTCAAGCACTGCTTTACCCATAAACCACATCCCACTCATACCTTCGCCAGAAGAAACTTCTTTTCGTATCCTGATACATCTTAGTACCTCTCAAATAAGTAGAGAACTTCGAACGATGACATTCCTCTAAGACTTCTTTCCTTATGTTTCCTACACTCGGAACACATAATCTTCCTATCTTTCTCAACCTCCCATTCTGGTCATGTCTGAAATCTTTCTAGTCATCACTCTCGGTTCCATCTCTTAACTTCCTGATCAGCTCAGTTAATATCGGATCTTCTTCTTGTTTAGAAGCAATCTTTTCGATCATCATTTGTCGAACTACCAAACAAGATAACACTACAATTTCTCCGCTAGACCCAACCTTAGATCTCCACTGCACTTTGCAATCTCCTAATATTTTCAAATATTTCCACTCGACGACCATTAACAATATTGCATTCTGATGTTTCTTGCTAAGTGCATCCACAACTTTGTTGCCTTTCCCCGGTGTGTACTCGATCCCAAAATCATAAGCAGCGATAAACTCTAACCACCTCTACTGTCTCATATTCAACTTCTTATGAGAGACAAATACTTCAGCGATTCGTGATCTGTATATAACTCAAACCTCTCTCCCAAAAGGTAATGTCTCCATACCTTCAAATAAAAAATAACTGCAGCCAATTCTAAATCATGTGTTGGATTCCTGACCTCGTGCGGTCTGAGCTATCTGGAAGCATAGGCAATCACTTTACCTTTTTACATCAGCATTGCTCCTAATCATGTTCCACATGCATCGATGTAAACCACCAAATCCTGATTCCCTTTCGAAACAACCAACACAGGAGCATGGGTCAACATGTGTTTCAAACTCTGAAATGCTTTCTCACACACACAAACTTTACACCCTTTCTCGTTAGCTTGGTCACCGATGTCGCTATGCGTGAAATCCTTAATGAACCTCCGATAATAACCAGTCAAACCAAGGAAAATCTTTATTTCCGTCGCTTTCTCGAGCCATTTTCAATTATTCACCGATTTAATCTTGGTTGGAGCTAATGACAACCCTTTCTCAGAGACTACATGACCCAGAAACTTCACTTCCTTCTTCCAGAAATGACATTTCGAAAACTTCACCTTCAGCGATGCTGCCTCAGCGTCTCAAGCACTACTCTAAGACGAACATAATGTTCTCTTTCATCCATAGAGTATATCAAGATATCATCTATGAAAACCGATATCAACCTATCCAAGTGCTCTCGGAAAACCTGGCTCATCAAATCCACAAAGAAAGCTAGCGCATTAGTCAGTCTGAAAGGCATAACTAACCATTCGTACGATCCATATCTGGCCCTAAATGTTGCCAAAGGTATACTATCCTCTGCTACTCTAAGCTGATGGAAACCTATTGCCAAATCCAACTGCGAGAATATCTTGCTTGGCTCCACTCAACTGGTTGAGCAAATCATCAATCCTCAGCAATGGATATCGATTCTTTATCCTTCTCTCATTCAACTTATGCAATTGATACATTGCCTTAATAATCCATCCGGCTTCTTAGCAAACACTGTGTATGCTCCCTTATGGTGAACTACTTAGCCTGATAAAATTCTTGCCTTCCAGTTCCACCGACTGCACCTTCAACTCCCTTATCTCTGTAGGAGGCATCCTGCTTGGTGGCCTACTTACTGGTTCTGCTCCTGGAACCAAATCTATCCAAAATTCCATGGCTTATTTCAACGGAAATCTAATTACAGGCTCAAAAATATCTGCGAATTCTCTAACCACAAAAACTGGACTCAACTCATCTTCCAACTCCATAACACCTGACAATGCATTCACTTCACCGCTAGAACCTACTATGGTATAAACAATCTGATCGCTACAATCAGGGCATCTAGACGATATTTTACTATCTTGGCAAAATATCCTAGCATCGTACTCACTTAACCAATCCATACCAAGAATGATTCCGAACCCCACAAAATCAAACACATGAAAAATGCAAACAAAAGTATGACTAACCGGTCAAACTCTAACCGATCGCATCTCAACCATAGAGTTGCATACCCGCCTACTGGATTCTCAACCCGTAAGGAAGTAATTAAATATGTGGGTTCTAGGTTAGACTTATCTATTAAACATCTAGATATAAAGAATGCGATACACCATTATCAAATAGAACCTTAACGGAAATACCATGAATCTAAAGTGTAACTCTCAAAACTGCCATTCCTTTCTCCTAAGTAGTTAGTTTTGAAGTAGCAGGCTCCAATGCATACACCTTGCCTTTTCCATCCTTAGCGGGCTCATTGAAATGGTTCTTATAATTTCCAATCTGGTCATAATTGAAGCACCTGAGACGTTCTTCTTCCAGGCTATCTCCTTTGCCTTTCCAACACGACACACATTAGCAAAGTGACCTTTCTTGTCACACTAGAAGAAAACAGTCTCAGATTTTTCTTTCTTAGCTGCTTTATCCTTCTAAGCATCCTTCTTAGAAAAGAACTCCCTCTTTTGATTCTGCCCAACCTGGACTTCATTAGCCTTACTCTTCTCTAATGAATCAAGAATCTTCTCATGCCTTAAGGCCATCTCCACTACAAAGTCGGAAGGATCTCTAATATGAGGTAACATAGCCCTGGCTAACTCAAGCTTCAACCCACTAGTATACTTCGTATTCCTCTTTATTGATGTATCCACCGAAGCATACCCATATCTGGCCAACTCCTCAAACTTTTTGACATACTCCGAAACAGACATCTCTCCCTACTCTAACTTGACAAATTTTCTGATTAGAGCAGACAGTGCCGTCGCAGACATAAACCTCTCCTACAACCTCCCCTTGCAATCTGCCCATGTCAAGGTTTCCTCATCCACACCAGCAGTTACACTGTTCCACCAAAACAAAGCCACTACGTAAAGCTATCTCAAAGCAAGCCCCTCTTTTGCTCATCATTGGGCCCCAAGTCTGCAAAGATTCTCTTACAGTGTAGCAAACCAATTTTCCATCTTTATAGCATCCTCAGTCCCCAGAAATGGCTTCCCCCAGCTTAGCATAATCTCCGCTCAGCTTAGCATAATGGTTAACTACCTGAACTCCTGCCACTATAGCATCTCCTCCTAACACTCCAGCTGCAACTCCGGCTTGCATCATACTTATGAAAAACTGATACATAGCTTCCATTCCAACTTATATGACTTCAGCACCTACATTCTCTACTTGTTCCTGACTTTGGGTCCTCTTTGTACTAGATCTAGCATTCCCATCGGTGCCCTCCCCGCTTGGGTTAACTCTTCCTCTTCTATGTTCCGTATATGTATTCAAACTTCATGAGATACAAAAAATAACCTAACAAAGATAGGAGACTATAGATAGGGCATATACTTATATATAGCAAATACAAGTACGTTACTATAGCGCTATCCCATACTCCAATCTTACTCTAATTCCTTAGGATTATGTTTTAAAAAACATTTTTCAGTTAAAGTTTTTCATAAACCATGCTCTAATATCAAGTTGTAACATCCTGTATCTAGAGGCACCTGAAAATGAACAAAATCGCAGATTTTCAAAAAAAAACATTTTACTGATTACATTTCAAAACAAATTCATATCTAAATTGCATAATCCTATATCGTTTTGCAGATAAATATTAATTATAATCATTAAAGAAATACGTAGAGAGTGACATATGACGATGCCCCTTGGTTGATCAAAGAAATATAGTTATATTTGACTTAATATACAGTGGAAATAAACAAAATAAACTGCAATTCCGAATCAGCTATCCATCAACCACCTGCTTGTCTCAGAAGTTTTATTCGCCAAAATGACTAAAACGTAAAAAACCTTAACCCTCAGCCTACTCAAATCAATTTTGAGCACCCGAGAGTTTAAGGGGAAAACAAAAACTTCGAGTCAGACATAAAGTCTAATATGAATAATACCGTTACATCTTAGTTTACTGATATTAAGTGAGACCATGCCGCTTAGCGGAATGGGTTTCTCCTCACTAATATCCTCTTTAAAACATATATTTTACAAATCCTTTCCTGCAACCAAACTAGTTAATCAACTGACTATAATTAACATAATAGTAGTACCAATGTCCATTATGCTAAAACAAGTAACTCATGAACTATATGTCCACAAGAAATAAATGGATTAACTGTCCGATAACTAGACCGACTGCCCACAAACCGGACTAACTTTCCGAACCAAAATGGACTATCTGTCTGAATGATTTTCTTGGGTTAACCACCCTCCATCTTTTTCCTTGAAAACTTTTTCAAAATGATTTAACCTTTTAAATCATATTTATTCAAGGAAAATATATTCTTAACTTTACTCTAAGTTATTTTTGCAATGTTATATATACTTTACTCAAAATAACGTTGATAAATTTTAATGACGATTAACTATCCTTCCAAAACAAGTTAAAACCCTTTTTAATTTGAAAACATTTAGACTATATTGCCTATTTAATACTTTCGAAACCTTTGTTTAATACCTTTAAACAACCCTTTCGAAACCCTTTAAGGTACCCCTTTCGAAACTGTTGAAAATAATCCTTTTGAAACCATTAAAAGCCTTTCCATCGAAAGCTTTAAACATTAAACCATGCCTTTAGGAAACATTGGAAAAACCTTCCCTTTCTTTTCTCCGAAAACTTCAAAACATTAGACGTCCTTCATTAAAACCTTTAAATATTGCCTTAAGAAAACATAGGAAAAACCTTCCCTTTCGACCCCCTGGATACCCTGGGAAACCACCCCTTTCGAAACCACTCATTAAAACCTTTCGAAAGCATCAAAAATTCAACTCTTTTTAAAGCGCTTGGGTTCAATTTAAAATATGTGGAAACCTTTCAAAACCATTCAAAAATTTACCCCTTCGAAACCTTTGAAAATCGTCTCATTCGAAACCATTTAGATTATGCCTTCAAGTAGAGCAAAAGGATCAGAAACCCATTAAATTCGAAAGCATCTATTTTGAAACCATTTAAAACTATCACTTTAGAAACCATTTGGTTTTTACTTCAATCATAGAAAAAGGGTCTTTAAACATTTAAGTCGAAAGCATCTATTTTGAAACCATTTTCTAAGTAAAGAAGTGACGGTGCCAAAACCATCCCTTCGAAAGCATTGGAGAAATGGCCAAATTTTAGAAAACAATGTACCCCTTCAAAATTATCTAGGTCGAATGGTAAAAAGGCGATAGCAAAAGGTTTCGACTTAGTCGAAATCGGTTATTTAAAACAAAGGCGTAACCCAATCGAAACCATTTGCTTTAAATCCATTAAACCTAGTTGAAAGCTAACTGATTCGAAAGCCACTCAGTCGAAAACCATATAGTGGAAAGCAAGCAGGCGCTTTTTTAATTTAAAAGCAAAGTAATGCCTTAACCCCTTCGCCACCCTGGTTTTGACTCCATAACTTTATCCTACATTCAATTCACCACGTACAAGTTCTCTGATACCATGTGCATTGGTTTCGGCTATGTTTGAGGCGAAGTTAAGGAGGTGGAACCTGGTGTCGATAGCATCGAAACGGTGAAAAACGTGTAGCAAATAGTTCTTTTTACCTAACCTGCTTTACGTGTCAAATTTTGATTGGTTGCCTCTTTTCTATACCAATAAAAAGTACTACCATCTTCAGAAGTAATTATTCGAATTACTTGTAAAAAAACCCTTCTACTTTTATAAATATATAAAACATTTAAGTCTCATACCTTAAATAATTTTTATATACCCATTAAACACTTAGGAAAATTCTACAAAAATTCCATAAAATCTCTTTTAATATGTTTTCCAACATATAAAAAAATCAGTCCCAATTCTTTTATTTTTTAACTATAAATAATTAATAACCCAAAATAATGTTTTCTTTACTAGAAAATTCATATAAATTCCACAAAACTTCAAAAAATTGAAACCCATCTTCAAATTAATGTTTTTGGTCTACATAAAAATTCGCAAGGCGTTTGGATATAATTTAATAGAGTTTTCATATCAAAATATGTCATAAAATCTATTTGAGCAATCATAAATCATTAACAAGTATATATAATCATTCCATCATTCAATAACGTGGCAAATCGATGTAAATTTTTTCGAATTTCATCCTAAAATTGAAAAAAAATGAGATGTAAATATTATTCACCTTGGCTTTGGAGATTAAAGAGATTGAGATGTGAATGATTTTGATTTGCTTAAGCTTCTTCGTAGCTTTTCTCTATCTTCTTTCTCTTTCTCTTGTTATTAATGGCCGGCCTTAGTTTACAATTTTTAAGAAATGAAAATGAACGTGTAGAGATACACGACCTAAGGGAATAGATATACGAATGGCCTCTTTCCCATTATACCCCTTCTCTGTTTCACCTTAATTCTTTTCTTAATTCATTATCAAATTGCATGGCTACCCCTTTAATTAAATCAAATCTCAATCCCCTAATCAACACAATATTTTATTTTATTTAGCTAATTAAATATCCTAAATAATGTTACAAAAAATTAGGGGTGTTACACCTACATTGGCATTTGCTTTTGGATTAGAATTTATCATTCAACCTAGATTCCTCCTGGTATTGAGTTAAGCATTTCCATTAGTTTTGTTGCTTCCAACACCTAGATTTCCTCTCCGTTTCCTACCTCCATATCTTCCTTTCTCGTATATCTATATTCGAGCTTTAGTGAGATACAGAATAATTGTCTAAGAGAAAAGGGGAATATGTACTTATAGATATATATAACAAATGCAAGTACGTTACTATGGCATTAACCCAAACCCCGGTCTCATTCTTTGATTCATTGGGTTATGTTTCAAAAACATTTTAGGTTCAAATTTCTTTTATATTTACTTAAACCCATGCATTGATATCAAGGTGTAACATCCCGCATTTGGAGGCCCAACTAATCACTAGTGATGCTGTAGTCATCCGTAGTTGTTAATTTCCGATGACCGAATGCGATAATGTTAGATATATTGATAACAAAGAAGCACACGGATATAAAAAAATTTGAACACAACTTAAATTCAAACTTTACATTTCATTTCACAAAAGTTGTTTCATATTCATTACATTATCCCATATGCATCCCACATTCAGAGAAATTATAATTATTACAAAATACTCCAAGAGCGATCTATGAAGATACCCCCTGGTTAATCAAGGTCTAATACTAAGCAATTAAAATAAATTCCTTTACATCCAAATAACATAACATACCATAGATAGAATCTCCTAAATAGCTAGCTTGCCTCCTGCACGTCTCCAGAAGCTTACTTGTCAACTAATAACTTGAAAAACCCTTACCCTTAGCCCACTCAAATTAAATTTGAGCACCTGAGAGTTTAAAGGGAAAAACATAAACTTCGAGCCAGACAATAAGTCTGGTATGAATAATAATATACCATCTCGAACCAAATAGATATCCAGTGGGGCCACACCACTGAGCAGAATGGGTTTTCCCTTCGCTAACACCTTAACAAAATTCTAATTAACCATATAATTTGCACCTGCATCCATAATGGTTAAAATATAACATAATGATGATACGCAATTATACAATATATCCTGGATTTTCCATCCCCATTCATCTGACTATCGGTCTTAAGTTATAGTTTCTAAGGTCGCTATTAACCTATTAGTTTTCATGTGTCGGTTAATAACATGTTTCAAGCTTACAGACTATCTGTCTGGTTTCATAGTTTTCATGGGATTACTAAGAACCTATTGGTGTCTGTCAATAATATCATCCCATCATAGTTTTCGTGGGCTGGTTATGAACCCATTGATCTCTATCAATAAACTATTTCGGACATTGTTTTCATGGGATCACTAGGAACCTATTAACCCCTGCCAACAACATTTCTCAAGGAATAGTTTTCATGGGATAACTAAGAACCTATTTAAATCAATAAACTTTTAACAAGTTTTTGGCATCCTATATTCTGGTCTATCTGACCTTGTGGATGCAATTCTACTAACACAGAGGTTAAACAAATGTATATTCAATATTGGATCAACCTAGCTGGTTATCCTTCCTTTAACACCCCAAAATGCAGTTATGGGCTATAAATGAAGTGAATATGATTACCCAGGCACACATAACTCCTTTAGAGGACATACATTGGTGTCCCCTAATATAAATGGCAAAGTTTTACAATTATTAGTATCCCCAATTATGATATCAACTTTATTCAAATATGCTTTAGTGTCCTTAAGGTCCAAAAGAAACTTTTATAAATTCTAAGGCTATCCACCATTTCGTTTTTCTATTGAAAAAAAGTGAGATGCCACAACCATGGCGGCACTATCAGATAAGGCTATCCACCTTTATCTTTAATTACAAAGGCAAAGCAATGTGGCAGGACCCTGCCGCACCTATTAAACTAAGGCGGAAGGACCCCTCCGCCCCAATCAAAAGAATAAGGCGGAATAACTCTTCTGTCTTTGTTGGAATCATTACGGAAGGAGGCTTCCACATGTATTCAACTATTGCGAAATGACCCCTCCGCATCCATCGAAAACAAAGTGATGAGGCAATATAAAAATTTTTTAGGCTATAACTTTTTTTAGGTGTATAATTAGGGTCTCTAACCTATTCCATTGCTTTCGAGTGATGGTTTTCCTAGAATGGTCATAATATAAACTTGGACTTACGGTTAAAAAGTTATACATGTTTTAAATTCTAAAAACAAGGTTGGCGAAAGCAATAGTGACAAAGAGATATATTACAATAGCTAGCTATGAAGGCTACAATTACTGTAGCATGGCTACGAAAGCATTGGTACTATAGCATGGCTGTGAAAGCATTGTTACTGTAGCAGTACGAAGGCTAACCAGCACTATAGCAATACGAAGGCTAATTGACACGATAGCATTACGAAAGCTAACTGACACTGCAGCAATACGCAGGCTATGGTGATGAAGGGGTACAGTGGTAGAATTGTAATTAACATAAAAACTGCTATTTTGCTAAATAAAATAATTATTTTCACCAACTCTTATTGTTTGTAAAATTCCTATTAGTAAGAGATATATTTTATCAATTTCTTTATAGAAAAATGATATAGATTAGATTTCATAATTTCCAAAACTATTTTCAAACCATTAAATTTTATCAATATTTAATATATTTATTAAGACTTTCTAGCTTAGAAAATTCATAATAAATCGAAAACACTTGGGCAAAATCCCAAAAATTCATAAAAAAGATCTGAAATAACATTTACATTGCCATATAAAAATTTTGGAGCAAAATTCATTATCTTATTTTTTTAATAATTAAAACCCAAAATAAATTCCCTTTCAACCTTAGAAAATTCATAAAATATTTCTATTAATTCCAAAAATTATAACTTAAAAATCCTTCTGCAATTTTTTTTACACAACATATTCAAAAAATAAGTCATTTGGAGGTCATTCACAAAGGTTTTCCCTTGAAACCTATCATAATAATTTCATAAAAATTCCAATAAATCACCATTCATGCAAATAATGGTAAATCAACCATATCATCATCAAAATATTTGGAATACATCGAAACTCGGAAATTTAACACATAACAATGAGATGGATACTATTTTTCATCTTGATTTGAGAAAAAGAGTAGAGATTTGAGTTGTTGATTTGATCCCCTTTAGCTTTAGCTTGATTCTATAACTATAACTTTTCTTCCTTTAAAGGCTGTAGCAAGGTCCTCTACTTTGTTTATGTTTTGTATGGATGTAAATAGGAATAAGGATATGAGGGTGGAAAGGTTTATGTTTAGAAAATAAAGCTTATTCATATTCTGCCCGTATCATAAATCCTCCTACTTATGTTTAAGTAAAAATAATCTTATATGTTGATTATTTAAGACCAAACCTAATCAATTATAAAATCTCATCTTCTTTTCATGCCATATATTATTCTATTTAACCAATCTAATTAAATCTTGTGAATAATATTAAAGAAAAATTACGGCTGTTACAGTTTGTAGCTAATTCCTTCCATAATTGAACCAATGAATCTGAACACTTTCTAAATTATTTAACCCTTACAAAATTTCAGCTATAACAAAACGTAATATTCCTCCTAGCATTTGGGAAGACACATTTAGGGTGCATTTGTGTACATTAATTAGCCTATTGGGGCTTTCGACGCATCGAACGTATTAGAAGCCTAATTGACTGACCAAGATAATAGGAATGGTCGGACGAAACGACTTGAATATGACGATTGGGTCTTTGCACATTTGATGCATATGCCGTGTACCCAATGGTTCAATTTTGAATGACATTTTGGCAACATATGAAATCACCAATCCCTTTCTTCATTCACCATAGTCTATACACCTAAATTTGAACTTCCCTAGCTCAAACTGTCTATTTTCAAGCTCGAATTATGATGATTTCTTTCTTAGTTATGTTTGTTTAAATAATTATAGTTTTATGATCTTTTTGAACAATATTTTTATTTTAGAACGCCACTAAGAGAGTTAAGGGTATGCCATAGAGGCAATTGTGTAATTTTGTTACATATATTTAGCTATATAACCAATCTTGTTTGTAATAAGGTATTTGATTTCTATTATATACTTTATTATATAGTTAAACGGTATGTTATGTGATAATAATTGTAATAAGTTGTAATAATAAAAAAACCACCACAATATATAATAGCATATTATTTTAAATATTCCTAGTCAAGATTGTTTGTTAAAGGATAATGTTAGTGTGATATGCTATGGATCATGTAATATGGGTATTCAATAATGCAGAGAATAATGTAGATAACTATATAATTAATAATGCGGAAAATAAATGCAGTAAAAATAACACCGGAGATTTTTATAGTGGTTCGGAGCACCGTCCTACGTTCAGTCCCAGACTCCTTCTAGAATTACACTACAAAACAATATCCCTCACTTAACCTGGGGGAACAGGTCTATACACCATCTGAACAACCGAACAAGATTTTTGCCTCAACAGCCGAAGAGGTCTTTCTGCCTAAGCAATCAAACAGGACTTCTACTAGATACAGAAAGTTTTGTTGATTAGTATGTTCTTGATAACACAGATATGTCTTGAAGTACACCCTTCCTATAATCAAATCCTCAAGAGTATTTTTGTGTGTGTGTATTGATTGAAAGGAAGAAAATCACTTAGAATCAAAGAATGTATATATTAACTCAAAGATTCAAGCAATATAAAGTTTGTGAATGCTTTGAACTGCACAGAGTATAGAGCAAGAATAGATTAAGAGAGTAAAAAAAAGAATTCGGTGATTATGAGAAGAATCAAAGCAGGTTTATATAGAGGATATAGGGATGCAATCACTCGTAAAAGATCTCAATCAAAATTTGCATCCGTTCCTCTTGAAATTAGATTGAAACCCCTTCATGAAAGAACGTGTCTTTTCAGTCAAATAGCCATTATTTGTCCTCCAGTCAACTGACTCAGAAGTGCCAAGCGACTGAATTTGAAAAACATGTATTTCAAAGTACTTATATGTGCACTGACACAGGTCAGTCGACTGGCTGACCTGAGTCAGTCGACTGGCCTATGCTATGTTGCACAGATCACTTTAAAACACTATATTTTTGAAGTAAAATCCTTTTGTGTGTGTGTGACTACTTGAGGAATGATTTTAACAATATTTCTAAGACTCAAAAATGAGATAAATATACATACTATATTCTAAATTGAAGTCTCGTCTTTGTTTGAAGTTCCATATTCTTTTTGTCGCTATGTTCCATCATCTTGTGATCTATGATTGTCAATGCTAGTTGATGTTCTTCGTCATGAATCAACAACCATGATTCAATAGATAACAATACATCCATTGATATTGGAATATGTAATGCTCTCCAAATGTTAGGCGGTGTATTAATCATGCCTATTGGGGACGACAAGGAGTTACATACTGATAATTATTGGATAACTATGAAATGACTCATTTGAGAGTTTCTAGATGGTTAATAACAAATGGCCAGATAGGAAATCTCGAGGTGATGATATTACACGGTTGTCTCGACTTGAACATATTGTTGAGCTTCAATATGAACACTCCACTTTGATTATAAGTAGATCATGGCATGCCGACCATCAAGCAACTATAGTTGGGTCGAAGTTGAAGCATTAGATGTGAACCACTATTCAATAGAGAGTTCTTCTCCTAAGTTGTATGAGGTTAGTATCACGGTCAACTATAGTTAGTTCAAAGTGAGAATCTCTAACTAGAGCATTAGAGCAGTACAGTTAGTAATAATGTTATTATTTAACCAAGGACTTTTTTGTAGACTAACCAATTTGAATATGGATGATATTGGAATTTTGACCAAAACCAAATTCCATAAATCCTAATGTGATATAGTGTTGACGAAAAGAATTGGTGTAAACAATCGGTCCTAAAAAGTACTGCTTAAACTATAAAATTGGACCGATAATGATGTATAAGCGATAATAAAGGCCAAACTATCACTCCACTAGCTAAAGTGACGAGCGAATGTTAATATTTGAATAGTTTAATGTTAATCGCTGGCCGAAATTTACACCTCGAAGTGACAATCGTATTGGTGAATTCTCTAAAATACCACATGATATAATTGATTTATAATTATTACAAATTAATATTTATGTAATCTTAGTTGTTTATTTATTTTATTTATTGAATGCCATTATTATTTTCTAAGCTCTATTAATATTTAATTTGGTGCATACATAAAAGTTATGTATGTATATATTGATATACGATATTGATACACGTTTAAATATGATTTAACCATCATTAATTATTAAATGAATGTGTTTGTTTATCAGCCCAAGAAGGCCTTCTATATGGCCTGCCTAGGGAGAGGTAAAGAAGGTTTTGAAGTGGTTTGAACTTTTGATACAGATCTAGAAATAGTAAAAGGCAAAAGATTAAAAAGAGGAATATTCATCTCCTCCCTTTTATCTATTTAAACAAACCCATACCCTCACCTTTTGCTTCTCTTATTCCTTGCTTTTATTTCATCGCCATGAGCACCATACAACCCCCTCCCCACCCGGTCGAAAATCCTTTATTCCAAAACACATTAAATCGAACAAAATTGTGGTACTCTAAGTTATTGTGATGCTTGTAGATTGATTCAAGGTGAACCTAAAAGATCTTATTAGTTAACTTGTGTTCAAAGGTTGCATTCTTACGGTATAAATCTTGTTTACCTTTTATATTATATATATGATATTGTAGATAGATCATATAACAATTTTATACACACATTTGTAGTCTCCTTTGAATATATGTTAACATATCACACTATGTTACCTTATTTACCAGTTACTGTTTTGATCTATGTAACTAAATAAAATTATATACATATACGTTAACATCTCAATTCGACTATGATAATGACATACACACATACATACATCTTTTGTATCCAAAATTACTTAAACATTAATTTTAAATTAATATTAAGTTTAGGCAATTCTAAAGCAAAAAAACAAAAGTAAATTTTAAAATAATTTCATTATAATTGCATTACAATAATTTTCAATATCGTTTGTATTAATACACGCATACACAGATATATAATATACTCAAATATTAATTTTACTTAACGATAAAATGGTTTTGGATTTAAAAAAAATATGGCCAATAGAAATATTATATTATAATTGTTGATTTAATAATTGTTTAGAGTAAAATACAATAATTAATTATTTCGTATAATTTTATAAAAATATTTTTGGAAGTATATTAATTTTATTATATAAGTATAACTATTATAGATATTTTACTTGAATTTTATAGATCTGGATTTGAAACTCAAATTATTTTACTATTTCAAAGTTAGATATTTAAGAATACAAATTTTATTGACTTAGTCAGATTGTTTTTAGATATTTTAAACAAGGTTATTTATTTAATATAAAATAAAATTTGAATTTTATTTACAAATATGTAAATATTATAAATATTATTTTGATACAGCCAATGCATATGTAAGTGACAAATGTGTATGTTTTATATGCATATCCCAATGTCTATATACGTAGGCAATAATTATGTACACTTAACGATATGTTACACATGCACGACATACATACATGAGTTTATACTGATATACTCATAAACTATATAAATATTAATAATTAAATTCATTAATAAAAATTTAGAAAATTTAATGAAATTGGATTTATTTAAATTAACTAGGTTAGACATCCAGTATAATCTATTGGACTTCATAGGCCCACTATGATTCAAAAATGGATTTTTTTTGAAATCTACTCATTTCATCCAATGCATACACTACAAGAAAGGCTACCTATAGCGGCCACCTTTTCCATCGGCTGGCGACGACTAAAATAAGCAGTCATCGCTAGCCGTCGCAAGCTCTAATATACAGTTAGAACCTGTGAACTAGAAATCATTATAGTTTCCTGCCATAATCTAAAATGACGACGGATTTTTGCCCTCCGTCGGCCACCTCGACCATTTAAACCCTCTAAAGCTCGTCCATATCTCCTTCTTCTCCAATTTCAGCTTAATCTAGGTATGATTAAAACCTTAATTTCGAAGATTGGTTAATTATGGGTTAGAAATTGTTGATTACTCCATATTAGTTGATTTAGGGTATAAATAAAACCCTAATTTTTAAAATTAGTTATTTAAGGGTTTGAAATTGATGATTATTGTGTATTAGTTGATGATAATAGCATATTAGTTAATTGGGGGATATTAATTAGTGGTTTGATTATTTAATTTGTAATTTTAAATTAAAGTTGATTTAAAATCCAACATTTAGTATATAATTATTGATTAATAAGCATATTGATAAGTTTGCACCAATGTTTGTTATAGTTTATAATAATGCTTGTTATAGTTTACGTGAAAATTAGTGTATAATTATTGATTAATATGTTGTTAAATTGGTATGGTTAAACATAAGTAGTCTTTGTTAATTAATTAGCGTGTGTTAATTATGAGCGTTAGTGGGTAGTATAAAATAAATCTATTTTAATTTATTATAAGTGCAAACTTCAAATTTTAGTTTACAAAATCGTTAAACTAAAAATTTAAATAGTTAATTGAATTGTAAAATATGTTTTAAAAATTCAAATTTACTTAATATAATATTTAATGGTTGAATGAATTACAAGATTAAGAAATAAAGTGGAGTGAAATAATAAATTGATAAATAATAAATTTTACTATGAAATAATAATTTTTTCAAACAAAAATTCTACTAAAATCGGCACTAGCCTTTTGCTTCAGTCTGCGACGGCTAGAATAAGCGGCCAATGCTAGCCGTCGCTGGTCGACGTAGATCTGCGTACACAGATCAAAAACCCACAAACTTGAAAACTTATCATTCTTTCGCACCAAGAAGTAAGGTTGATTTAAAATCCAAAAGTTAGTGTATAATTATTGATTAATATGCTTGTTGAGTAATTTACGTGAATGTTTAGTATAGTTTAAACAATATTTGTTAGAATTTGTGCAAAAATTAGTATATAATTATTGATTAATATGCCCCTAGATAGTTAAATGAATTGCAAAATATGTTTTAAAATTAGTGTATAATTATTAATTAAAATAAGTGCAAATTATTGACTAAAATTAGTGAAAACTTCAAATTTTAGTTTTCAAATTCAGTTCAAAAATTAAATAGTTAAATGAATCGTAAAATATGTTTCGAAATTCCAAATTTAGTTAATAAAATATTTAGATAGTTGAATGAATTATTAAATTAATAAATGAAATAAAGTGAAATTAAGAAATAATAAATTTTAGTTTGAAATAATAATAATTTTTTTGAAAAAAATATTGTACTAAAATCGATTTTTAAAAAAACTAAGAAATAAAGCATTGCGTATTATTTTAACATATACAACAACAACAAATTAAATCCTTTAGTCCCAAAAGGATTTAATTTATTTTAGAAAATATAATAACAACAATATACCCCTTGAATGCAAAGTTATGCGTAGAAGAGAAGTGAAATACAGTGCCTTCGACGTTAGGCAGAAGTGTAATGTATGAAGTCTTTAGTCCCAAAAGGCTTTAATTTTGTTTTAGACAAAATTTAGGTGTTGTCGAAATTACTAACATATATTTTTAAATTAGGAACAATGTACGATTATTTTCTTGACCTTACTTAGATGTATGCGGAACTATTATGAAAGGTTCGGTGAAGGAACATTTCTAAAATTGTGCACATAAATTTATTAGATTCGCTACATCTAATAGTCGAAATAACGTAGAACTTCATTGCCCTTGTAGTAAATGCCAACATTTGAAGCATTGGAAGCCAGATTCAGTTAAAGTACATTTGTATAAATTTGGTTTTGTGCCAAATTGTTATTTGGGAGAACTTGCTGCATCTATACCTAACCTTGTAGTGTCAGAGAATGATTATGTTATGATGAATCTGATAAAAGATATGGTGGAAGATGCAGCATGATCAATGTTCCATACAATTCAAGTTGATGATGAAAACGTAAATACCGAAGAACTGTGTGGGAGCGATAAGAATTTTTTATTTATTAGAAGCTGCTAAGAGGCCGTTATGGGTGGTTGTGAAAGCAGAACCGAATTATCAGTAACCGCTAAATAGATCACTATGAAATCAAAATTCAAATTTACAAAAGATTGATTTATAGCAGTTGTACAAGCTGCAAAATGACATATGCCACCCAATAATTTGATCTTCAATAGTCATTATAAAGTGAAAACGCCTATGTCGACTTTCGGTCTGCCGTACCAAAAGATAGATACATGCATAAAAGGTTTTGTGTTGTATTAGAAAGATGACACTAACCTTAAAAACTGCAAAATATGCAATGAGGAAAGATATAAACCAAGAAAAAAAGGAAATGAAGTTTCATACAAGAGAATGCATTATTTACCTATCACTCCCAGACTTCAATGGTTATATGAATTTTCAGCTACGGCATGTCATACGTGATGGCATAGTGTAAGAACACATGAAGATTGAACTTCGATAAGACGTATCCCGCGTTTGCTGCAGAGAGCCATAATGTTAGACTTGGTTTATGTATGTATGGATTTTCACCATTTTTTCAGTTTGGTAGTAAATATTCATCTTGGCTTATTATCGTCACTCCTTATAATTTACCTCCGTGGATGTGTATGAAACTCCATATATGTTTCTCACTATTGTCGTCCCTTTCCTTGATGATCCGACACAAGGTTGATTGAAGAGTTCGAAACATTGTGGCATGAAGGAGTTGAAACATACGACATTTTGAAAAAAAAATATTCGTATGTTTGCTTCTTTGTTATAGACTATTAGTGATTTTTCTTCTTATGCAATGCTTTCAGGTTGGAATACTGCCGCTCATCTAGCTTGTCTTTATTGCATGAAAGAAACATGAGCATTTTTTTTACGGTAAGATTTTTTTTTAAAGCTAACAGATAAGAGAGAATGCTATTTGCACCAAAATTGGTTACAAACACCCAATTGTAAATGCAAGCACCCGTTCACAATCATAGATTACAGATAGCAATTATGTGGAGAATATAAATAAAAAGAACACTCAAAATTTAGTAGGAAAGCAGTTGAAACACAAGATTTATAGTGGTTCGACGTTGTAGCCTACGTCCACTGTGAAGTGCTACTGTTTTATTGATTATAACTCATTGGTTACGGAGGTTTACAACAGTACAACCGAGTTACAACAATGATTCCAGCAGAATATCGGTGTAGAAGAGCCAAAAGATCCCTTTCCTAAAGCTCTTAGACTGCTATTTATAGGTAAAGGCTACAAATATCTCGCCCAGATCTCGGAAAACTCCTTCTCTTATGTGGGTGGGCCCACATGATCGGTCCCCTGACATGTCGACTCGATCCATGATCGATATGCACCAAATTAGCATCGATCCAAAATTGCTCTTTTTGGGTTGGGATCGATCATGGACATTCTTGAGGCTGTACGTAAGCTCCTATGAAAATTTGGTGGCATTTGGACTTGTAGATTGTGTGATATGATCGATGCAAGTTTGGATCTTCAATGTGTAGCCGAGTTCGTATCGATAAGTTCATATAGCTCTCGTTCGTATCCATAGGATGATGTGATTGCTAGATGACGCGGTGCTCTCTTTTAGGATCGATCCACTTTTCATGCCAAATTGATTGCTTCCTCCTTCGTACGTGCTTACTTCGTAACGCTTCAGTGTAACCTCCTTCGTACCATACACGTTGTATCCATCATGTGCATTGTCTCTTGTATCGATCACGTATTCTTTTCATATCGTTGCTGGCATACAACCTTCGTATGGATCACTTGATGTTAGTTTCGTATCCGTGAAAAGTGATCGATACGTAGTGCATAACAATTTTGTATTGATAGCCTAGGTGATCGATACGAGGCACATGTTAAAATGGATCGATACGAAACATGCGTTGATATGAGTGAATAGTCCCTGATGGATACGAAAGGGATCGAGTGCAACATGATGGGTACGAATTGCATTGATATGAAATCATTAGTGTTTTTATTTGTTAATCGATTGTCGTGGTCACATGGATGCAAACTAGGTGGCTTAAGTGGATGGACATGAATGGATGTTCGTAGGATGGATACGCATGACATTGGGATAGATATGATGGTTGATACGTTGCTGTGACTCGAAGCAGTTGCCTCCTTGACCCGAAGTAAACCCTCCAGTGACTCGAAGCAAGTGATGTAGTGACTCGAAGCAAGTTGTAAACATGCTACCCCATCAAAGACCCTAAGAAAGCTCTTCTCTGACTCAATCAAATTGCCTAGAAACCCGAAGCAAACAGGAAGGTGACTCAGAGCAAGCTCCAAGCAACTTGAAGAGACTCAATCTTCGATGAAACCATATTTTAAATATTGTCGACTGCGCTATATTTTATCCATGTGATCATGCTTACTATCTATGAAAGTTTAGCTTTGATTATCGTGCAATCGACTGGGTTAAATCCGTATGTATTTTTCCTTGCCAAAAGGTAAGTTAACATGTTGCACCCCAAAACATGCCTTGTAATAGGAAAGTGTGTTTTGTAGTACCGTAAGTTGGATGTTTGTGTCCTGTTAATGACCTTAAAGAGATCGATGATCTTACCGGATAGTGAATGGCGGTCATTCTAGATCGTATTGCCATTCGAGGCAATATGTGACCGTTCGAGGTCGGGCACCATTCGAGGCGAATTGTGACCGTTCGTGAATTGTGACCGTTAGTGGTCAGGTGTCGTTCGAGGCAAATTGTGACCGTTCGCGGTCGGGTGTCGTTCGAGGTGCATTGTGTATGCCTAGGGGAGGACTTATTATTATTAATGTCATATTTCACGTTCAAGTGAGTTTCCGTATAACTTGTTTTGGCGGTTCATCACCATCTTAGAGCATGCCCGAGGACCATTCATGATCCCATACATATGTAAGTGACTTGGCCATTATGGAATTATAAATACCAGATTTACATTCAAAATTAGTCTTATAACAAAAATGTCCAACTAAATCAAGTCCATATGTGATAAATAGAAAACAAATGCAAAATAGAGACGTCAAAGTGCGAACACCTATACTGATGCAGTTGATAGTCATCTTAGAGCATGCCCGAGGACCATTCTTGATCCCGAACATGTGTAAGTGAATTAACCGTGGTAGTGGAATTTGTTACTTATTCATCATTACTACAATCAGTTGATGGATCTGGAGCCGTCCTCATTTGATGCAGATGGTGGTCGCACTTGCTCCACCGTTGATGCTCGCCTTCTCACGTACTGTAATAGCATGCCATTCTGGATATGCCCTTCTATCTCATCCCTCAAGTGTCTACAATCATTTGTACAATAGCCACTTAGCTTGTGGAATAAGCAGCACTTTTCTGATTTCCTCTCATTATTGGTCGGATCCTTCCTCATTGGCCTCTGGTTAGGAAACCTGCCACCTAGTGTCTTGGTAGATTCTTTCCAAAGTCTCGCTCAACTCTGAGTAAGAGGTGAATCTTGGTTCCTTTCGTGACCGTTTTGGCTCATCGCAATTGTCTTCTGCTTTGCGTTTCCCTTTATCCTTGCTTGAATCCTTTCCGGGCGGATCTCCGCTTTTAACTGCATAAATTTCAAATCCCTCTCCTTCCTCTCGCTCAGAATTTGCATCCTCTTATTGCAGAAACCTTTCTGCCTCATGGTAAAACTCTCCTAGATCCATGAGTGGATCCATTGTCAATGAGTTCTTGAATTCTATGCCACCAACTATACCAGATACAGCTTCCATCAAAACCATGGATGGATCTAGTTGATCCACCGATGTTGCCGCTGCATTGAATCGTGTCAGAAAACTCCTCAAAGATTCCTCGGTTCATTGCTTCAGTGTTGTCGAACTCATCACATTCTTGGATCCCGAAATGTGAACTCTAAACTGCCTCATTAGCATCTCAATTAACTTGGTCCATGTTCCAATGGAGCCGCCCTCCAATTGCCTAAACCATAGTACTTCTATGTCTATCAAATACAATAGGAAACACCAGGCCATAACCTCCTCCGATGCCCTTAGTACCTCCATGTGTCTCATATACCTCATCAGATGAACAACCGGATTTGTCCTTCCATCGTACGTCTCCAGTGCTGGTAGCTTCAATTCTGGTGGGTTCCTAGCCTGCTTGATTGCGAGGGCAAAGGGGCTCATGTTCACATCTTCCAAATCTCTATTCACTACTCCTCCCTTCATGGCTCATTTAACCATCTTCGCCAATTTGTCACTTTGATCAAGTGGGGGTCCTTGTCTGTTTCTTCTGATCTACCCCATGAGTTCGTGATGGAATCCTGGAATTTGCTTTCCTGGATGGGCATCCATTCTTCTATCAGTTTCGTGTTGCATAGTCCCAGCTGGTATCCTACCTGAGATTGGGTCAGCATGCTCCTGGTGAGTTCCCCCTAGCTTAGGGATTGCTTCTAATGGTCCTGCTCTATCTGATTACCTATTGGGTCCTCTGGTCCAGTACTGTAGATTGAACTCCAGCAGCTCCCACTGTTCCTGCCTGTCCAAACTATCTGAGAATGTTCTGTACCATTGCCTTCTGCCCTTTCAATAAATTTTCATTCATAGCTCCCATCATCATCTCCATTTCATTTCTGGTGATGAAAACTGAGGCTTGATTTTCTCCTGAGGAAGCCTCCTAACTCCCTTCGTACTAACTCCTTCTCCTGGTTGATTGCTTCGTCATAGCTTTCCAGATCCAAGTCTTTAAGCCTTTAGATCCAAAATCCAAGTTGTAGGATCCCTGAGTGCTAGCCTTCTCAATGAAAGCACCAAAATATTTGCACCAAAATGTTTGCACCAAAACTGGTCACAAACATCCAATTGCAGATGAAAGCACCGTTCACAATAACAGATTGCAGATAACAAGTATATGGAAAATATAAATATGAAGAACACTCAAAATTTAAAAGGAAAGCAGTAGAAACACAAGTTTTATAGTGGTTCGGCGATGTAGCCTCTGTCTACTTTGAAGAGTTGTTGTTTTATTGATTATAACCTGCTAGTTACAGAGGTTTACAACAGTACAACCGGTCACAACAATGATTCCGGCAGAGTATCGACATAGAAGAGCCAATATATCCCTTTTTTAAAGCTCTTGAACTACTATTTATAGGTGTAGGCTGCAAATATCTCGCCCAGATTTTGGAAGACTCCTTCTCTTACATGAGTGGGCCCACGTAATCAATCCCCTAAATTTTGACTCAATCCATGATCGATATGTAGCAAATTCATGTCAATCCAAAATTGCTCATTTTGGGTTGGGATCGATAATGGACATTCTTGAGGTTGTACGCAAGCTCCTATGAAAATTTGGTGGCATTTGGATTTGTAGATTGTGAGATATGAACAATGCAAGTTTGGATCTTCAATGTGTAGCCGAGTTCGTATCGCGTACTGCTCTCGTTCGTATCCATAGGATGCACATGATTGCTAGATGATCCGGTGCTATCTATTAGGATCGATCCACTTTTCATGCTGAGTTGACTGCTTCCTCATTCGAACGCGCCTATTTCACATCGCTTCAGTGTAACCACCTTTGTACCGTACACTTCATATCCATCATGTGCATTGTCTTTTGTATCGATCATGTATTCCTTTTTTAGCGATGCTAGCATATAGCCTTAATATCGATCACATGATGTTGGTTTCGTATCGGTGAAAAGTGGTCGATACGAAGTGCATTAAAATTTCGTATCGATGGCCTAGGTGATCAATATGAGGCACATGTTAAAATGGATCGATACAAAACATGCATTGATAAGAGTGAATAGTCTCTGATGGATACGAAAGGGATTGAGTGCAACATGATAGGTACAAATTGCACTGATATGAAACCAGTAGGGTTTTTGTTTGTTGATTGGTTTCCATGGTCATTTGGGTGCGAACTGGATGGCTTAAGCGGATGGACACGAATGAATGTTCGTGGGATGGATATGAATGACGTGGGGATAGATACAAAGGTCGATACGTGGCTGTAACTCGAAGCAATTACCTCCTTAACCCGAAGTAAACCCTCCAGTGACTCGAAGCAAGTGATATAGTGACTCGAAGCAACCTGTAAACATGCTACCCCATCAATGACCCAAAGTAAGCTCTTCTCTGACTCGAAGCAAACTGCCTGGAAACCCGAAGCGAACAGGAAGGTGACACAGAGCAAGCTCCAAGCAACTTGAAGCGACTCAATCTTTGCTGAAACCATATTTTAAACATCTTGCGCTATTTTTTATCGACCATGCTATATTTTAGCCCTGTGATCATGCTTGCTATCTGTGAAAGTTTAGCTTTGATCATCGTACAGTCGATTGGATTAGATCCGCCTATATTTTGCCTTGCCAAAAGGCAGGTTAACAAACGCTACCACCAAATATTTGGTTAAGCAAAGAAATATATGAAATTGTAAAGGAATATCCAAAGATACATGAAACTGGAGTACAATCTGAAATTTCAGATAAATTTAACATTCGTAGTTGGTGCAAACAAAGTATATTTTGAGAGTTATCTTATTGAAATGGTCTCTTACTTCAACATATTATTGACGATGCACAACGAAAAAAAGCATGTTTGATAACGTGTTTAATACAATTTTGAATGTTAAAGGAAAAACTAAGAATGATCTGAATTCAAGACTTTATATAACACACTTTTGTAAATGTCCAGAACTTGATATAAAGCCTCATGACAGTAAAAAACCTAAAGCGTGCTATGAATTAGATAGTAAGTAAGTAAGTAAAACTCGTGCTAAAGTGGGTGGAAGGACTAAGATGTTCTGATGTGATTTCTTTCAATATCCGCAGATGTGTTGACTTTAAGAATAATAAATTAAGTGGGATGAAAAGTCATGATTGCCATATTATGATGCAATATTTACTACCCATGGTTTTCAAAGAATTTTCCCCCGTAAAAGGATGGAGTGTTATAACAGAATTAAGTTTACAAAAATAAACATCTTTGCTCAACCACATAAACAGTCGACTGTATATGTAAACTTGAAATAGAAATTCCTATACTACTCTGCAAACTAGAGAAAATATTTCTGCCATGTTTCTTTAATGTAATAGAGCATTTATCTGTTCATCTTCCATCTGAAGCACTTCTTCAAGGTCATATGCAATATGGATGGATGTATCCATTTAAGAGGTAATATTGAATATTTATAATATGATGTTAGTTCAAAATTCAGATTTACATAAGTAAATCTAAATTGAATTAATTTTATTATAGTTACTTGAATCATCTGGAAAAAAAGTTAGAAAAAAAGCACGAGTTGAAGGTTTAATTTGCAAATCATATCTTGAAGAAGAAGCTTTATTCTTTTTCTCTTATTACTTCAGTGACCATGTGCACTTATAATTTGTAAGTGTTCCCCATAATGATAAAGCCGTTGAACAAAATTCTTCTCAAACAATGTTATATAATATGGCCGACCTGTTGGAAAATGTATGGAAATATGGTTAGATGATAGAGATTACCATATAGCATACATACATGTTCTTCTTAACTGTGTGGAAGTTGTATCATTTTTTAGATAATAATAAAATCATACTTATTTCAAGTATATTTACATATTAATTATAATGGAACATATTATATATATTTGCAGTATTTATGAATCACAATATCCATATGGCGATCTCAATAAAGAATTTGCTAAATGGTTTTCGAACTATGTTTTTGATCGAGGAAATCGTGTCGTTGATGAAGGATTACAACATCTTGCACTCAGACCAAAAATAAATGTTAAGGCTTATCCAATATTCTTCATCTATGAATTTAAATTCAACACCAATAATTATAGTGCTGAAAAATTAACATATAACAGCGGTGTATTTGTCAAGGTAGTGATGATCTGGATGATTATATAAAAGTTATGGTGTATTAACGCATGTTTTAGAATTGATATATTATACACAACCTATAGAAAAAGTTTTTTGTTCAGATGCAATTCGTTGAGCAATTTTCCTAGTTTGGGAATCAATGTGCACAAAGATTATAAGCTTACTAAAATAAAGCATACCATACATTACTATAAGTACAATCCTTTTGTATTAGCCAAGTAAGCATTACAAGTTTATTTTGCTTCTTACCCATCCTTAAAAGGGGATAAAGCGGATTGGTCGGCTATTTTTAAAATAAAGGAAAGATTTACGTTTGACGGAAATAATATTCCAAACGATGCAGCATATCAAGTGGATCTTGAACCAAATAATAAAATAATAATAACCGATGATATTGGTTTAGGGTCGTTAAATGATGAATCAAAATTTTTAATAGAAGCATTTGAGAGTACAGAAGAAAATGATATAGAGTACAAGAGCGATTTTGAATCAGAAAATGATGAAGATTGATAATTCTGAATATCTATATTGCTTGTTGTAAAATGTATATCCTGAGTTTCCGTTGTTATTAATATCGATGCTTATGTTGTGAGCTATGTATTATTTTATTTTGTTAATTCTTTATATGTATTCAGGAGATCTTGTTTTGTTTATCATGGTTTAGTGGAAATTTTATCTGATGATTGATCAAACATGTTTTCTAATAAAAAATGGATATGTTTTTTCATTATATGAAATGATATGTTTGTCACAGATATATATGTATTACATGAGACATTCCAACAGATCTCGGTCTACTCCTTCTCCTAGTACAAGTGCCAGTGGAACGACACCGGATTTACGACCAGTAGCGGAGGTCGCTTCGAGGAGTGCAGGGTAAGTCTCAAATATATTACATGTATATTATTTAAAATATGTTAAATGGCTACATCAAAATTTATATAAGGGTTTCGAGGTGGAGCCTTCGGACTACATTCTCCAAGTCTCCAAGAAGGCATTCAAGAGTCGGATGTCGTGATGTTGGACTCGTTAGGACAACATCCCAGACCATATTATGAATGCTATATGGGACGAGTTGATGGTAAGTATAAAATTATAATTCATTTGAAAGTTAATATAAGGTATATAATTCAATTTAATTTCAATATGAAGGCTGCAATACGTATTGATCCGAAACATATAGATATTTTTAGAAATCACTGGAACAAAACAATGCGGAAAGATTATAGGGACATTCTCTTGAAGGCAAAGAATGGGAATAGAAAACCCGTTTGGATGAGCACTGGTTTTTGGGCCGAATTTCTCCAGCTCTGGGATACTCCTGAATTTAAAGTAAGTTTTTTAATTTTGTATTGTTATTATAATTTGTTTAAATTTCATATAATAGTTGTATCACTTTAGTTAATTATAATATATTTAAATTTACAGAAAATATCATCGTGGAACTGTGCAAATAGGAATAAAAATCCTGCTATACACCGTGGTGGCTATAAATCCTTCTAGCGTTATCGGAAGGAATGGGTAAATTTATAGGTTGCGGTTGTAAATGGATTATTGATATTTAATCATATTGGTAAAAATATATTATTCATATATGTAATTTAAATATAAGATGTATAATCATGAGCCTACAATGTCAGAGGTCTTCACTCACATGCATGTTGTTGAGTAGACAAATGAGGATGGCAACGTTTCATATGTTTGGATAGACAATAAATCTCAATTCGTAATGGTAAACATTCTAAATATTTTTACTTCACATTTCATAAGTTTTAAATTGAATATTTATTATAGCAAACTTATATTCACCATTGTAGGAAGGATATGAAGCGGAGAAAGCTCGAGTGGCGCAATCCACTGGCTGTGAGTTGACCTTGGAGGAGTCGAATCGTATATGGGATGCTTTGATTGACCCTCCTTTGCAAAATAGGTGTTATAGTTATGGAAATCAGGAGGTAAAATTCTTCGTTAGCAAATATACAAATTTTATTTAATATTGGGCATAAATTATAACTCGCAATTAACTATTTTACATGCAATAATGACCCTAAATGGCTTATAGGAGATCACAGGCAGAGGAGGAGATAACTCAAATAAAACAGTAGATGTTTGAGTTCAATGATTGGCGAAAGAGCAGAGGATTAGCGTAGCTGCTAGATGAGTAGATTACAGCATATTTAGCAAAGAACCAGAGAATGCCTGGGAACGATGGGTCGGGAGATAACGATCAGTAGGTATGACTGTGGTGTTTGATGGATTTTGTTCGTTTTATTTTGTACTTATTTGATATGTGTTGATGTATTTGATGCTTGTTTGACGACTGTGTTGCCGATGGTTTTGTGGATGTTTTATTTGATGGACATGAGCATTTTTCGGGATGGTTGTGTTGTTTAAAGGATTTGTGGATGTGTTGTTTGATGGAATATAGACGTTGTTTGATGGAATGTTGATGTAGGTATTGATTTTTGCGTTGTATACTTGCTTATGGGTGATATGTGATGGTTGTAGTTGCGAAATTGAATTTATATGTTGTAACGATCCGATTTTTTCGACGCCCGAAAGTCAACATCGATACGTCCATTGTATCCAATGCCGCACAATCAAATGCCGAAAACCGAATCGTTAGGGTTTAAGAAGAAGAAGATAAAAGAAGAAAATAGAACAATAAAAGAATCTCACGTATCGCAGTGGAACAAATATATTAGATAAATGAATATCTTTAAAACAAAGAACTATATCAGTTATTACATTACATCACATTATATTATCAGAGTGTTACAACAATAAAACAGCGGAAAAGAATATAACATATATTGGTGATATGCTCCGCCATCCATCTTGCTTCTGATTTCCACAGCATCTCTTTTCTGACTTCGCTCCAGAATAATGATAACCTGACTCTAGGCTGCCCGTGTGTAAAATTATGGGCACCCAGAGTTTAGAAAGGGAACAATAAACTCCAGGTCAGTCGTGGGACTGGTGAGAGATTTTAAAAATAGTTATTTTCACAAAGAAAAGGAAAGAAATCCGCTATGCTTTTGGAAAATGAAACTACCATAAGGCCTCCCGCCACACACATAATGCAAACGCAGAATTGGAGGAGATTTCTCCTTATGATAGTCAAACATACTTGATACGCAATATCCTTTGATATTATTAATATTAGTGCATAGGGTGGAAAACATTTTGAAAGTATAATATTAATCTTAGCCAGCATACAACCATATTGTATGCCTACTATAACTACCATGTTCAATAGCAGGTTACTACCACATTCCATGGCAGGTTATACAACTAAAACCGTACAGGGCGTGTAACGACCCAGAATTTTTGATAATTTAAATTTGAATATTTAATTAATTTTAAATATTAATAAGTGAAATTTTTAAGTCGAATAATTTATTTATCAAATATTTGGATTTAATTGGACAATTAAAACGATAATATAATAGTGAAATTCCAGAAATATTTAAATTTGAGTTAAATATGATTTAAAATGATTTGGAAAATTTTATTTTATCATATTGAAGTTATAGAAATGTTTTAGAACTTGTAAAATTGAATTTGGAATTAATTTGTGAAAATCGAATGTTTTAATATTTAATTATCGACTGAAAAATAGCCAATTTTTGAACAGTCTCAGAATTGAACGAAACGAGTTTCATTGGATCCGTAATAGTTAGTTATTATTGGATTTCAATTTTCGTAGCAATCGGAGTTGTCGTTTGACCGTGGCAGCTCGAAACGCATCGATATCGTTTTAATATTAATTTAGCGAGTTAAAATAGCCATTTTTCAAACGGTCTCGGATTTCGACGAAAATAGTTTCATCGGATCCGTAATGTGATATTATTGTAAGATTTCAAATTTCAAGTCAATCGGATTTATCGTTTGTCCGGGGCAAGCCAAAACGCTTAGAAAATCGTTTAAATCGGTTTTAATTTAAATTGATCGTTTATTGTCGTATCTCACACATACAATCGAATTAGCTTACGAGACCTGTTCCATTGCGTCCGGAACACGGAAAAACTTTAGAATCGCCTGTCGGAAGGTGAGAATTGGAGTTCGTTTGCATAAGTTGTTAAAAAGAGAATTTTATTAATAAAATATTATTGAAACATATTATATATTCAATTAAACTATCTAAACCCTAGCGAAATTCAGCCAGCCGCCGTTTACGTTATTAATGGCCGAAATTCACTCGACTTCCACCTCAAATCCATGCAAATCCGTCAAGTTTTAGAATATGTTTCCAACTGGAATGTCGGAGAGGGCAAGGAGAACTTCGTATCCAACGGTAGAGATCGAGTTTCGAGCAACGAGGAGGCGGAAAGTGGAGCGGGAACGGCTGTGTTCGCCTTCGTTTCCAGGGCTCAGGTGATGGCCGAGCTCCAAGTGCTTTGGGGCGAGCATAGTGATGGTAGCAAGCTTCGCAACGGTGGGTTCGGATCATTTTTATGTTGAGCGAGTCGGTAGTGGTTGCAAACCCTAGCTCGTGTATCATGGGTTTCTTACGCGTTCTTCTTCCTGGGATGAAGGTTGCGTGCGTGAAGATAGAGAGGGAGGGAGGAAGCGTGATGTGCGGCCAGGATTAATTTGGGTTGAGAAATGTAAAATAATGTTGTAACTTTTATATTTAAAAATTCGTGTAACTTCTAGAATTCGTATCTTTTTCATGCGAGGTTCAAATCGGACGAGATTTTTTGCGTTAGAATCGTATCGTCTAGCACTTCGCGATGCAACCAGTTTGGAGTCGATTGGAGCTCGTTTGAATTTCGGGTAAAATTAAACGTTCGTTTAATTTTATTCGAAACAAACGCTGAAACCGGAAATAAAACCAAGGTGAGAACTCCTCACTCAATCGAACAGTTTAGTTTAAAATTTTAAATAGTTAATGTTGATTGATGATTGTTGTTTGATTGTGTTAGTAGATATAGTAGGATATATACTATATATAGCAATATATATATATATATTGGCATATGTATATATTGGAATTGATTTCCCGCCTCGTATAGCGGATGAGACCCTATTGCGCCGCCTATTAAGCGGAATATTTTATAAAATCCCATATACCGCGATATTCCACCTTGAAGTGGAATTGGTATTGTGCTAACGTCTGTGGTTGCAGGGAAACAGGTTGGAGGGATCCAACTAGATTCCTCGCAAATAGTTATTTGTTTATAAATATTGTGTTGATTGTTAACTATCATATCGATATACGATGTTTATTCCCGTGATTGACCATTTGATGCTGTTGCATCATCGGATTCATTTTTAAAGTTAAAAATAACGATTTTGAATTAAAAAGGATTTTAAGGTGATTTTTTTTTCTTTCAAAGTATATGTATTTATTTAATTTTTGAACTCGATTCATTTTAAATAAATTAAAATTTCAATTTTTAAAAGTTATAGAATTTAGGATTTTTGTAAAATATAACCAAAATGTTATTTTTGAGATAAGTAGTTAATAAATTTATGAAATGGTTTAAATTGAGATTTTTGAATTATTATTATAAATGGTTTATATAAAAGAAAAAAAATTGATATTTATGAATTTAAAATATTGGAATTATAAAACGAGTGTTATAAGTATTATAAAATGAATAGATGTTGTGAAATAAAGGATTTATAAGTAATTAACTTATAAACTGGATTTTGGCATTTAAATAGGATATTAATGGAAATTTTAATAAAGGAGATTTTATAAGTTGAAGTTGTCCTAAAATATAAACGGAATCTTATTAGTAACAAGATTTATAATTTGTGAAGTTTTAAAAAGAACGACTTCGTAAATAAATGATATTATAAGTGTTTAGCTTATAATATAGACTTTTGGTATAAAATTGAGTTATATAAATTGAATTGGATTGATAAAGGAAATTTATAAATCGAAGTTATAAAATAGGAATGGAATTTATAGACACTGTTTACAAATTCGAAATCAATTGAATTTGATGAATAGAACATAGAAATTTATTAAAGGAAGTATATTCACGATTTTTGGACCGTGAATATATTATGAAATAAAATAGATATGTGTTGGGAAAAACGATATTATTAAATGAAATTAATTATTTTAAAAGATGTTTTAAAATGTATTATGAATCGAATACGTAGGTTTCAACATTCATTGTTGAAATAGACGTTTTCGAGAAAATAAGAAAATGGTGGACTATAACACTGTTGTTATAGTAAATGATTTCCGAAAGGAAATACTTTGTATAGTATTGGTATTTATATATCTATTTTAAAATTTTGAATCCCTATACCAGTGATTTTGGGTTGTCGTAACGATGTTTTATGCAACATTCGTTTTGACCCAAGTAAATGTGAATAAAAGAACGTTTTCCTTAAAAGAATGAAAAATATACTTAACTACGGTTTAAGTATATCGAATATTTTCAAATTGTGAAAATAAATAATATTTGTGAATCACTTACTTTTAAATAAGTATGGAATTGCTTTTCCAATATGAAATGGAACGTTTTTAAAAATTTATCCTTTTGAGGATAAATTGGAATTGAATATTTGAAATCTATTGAAAACTGTAGATCAGTAGATATTTTGAAATATAAATTCACTATGGAATTTATAAATAGAAAGGGAAAATTGGTCTCAAAATAAACGTCGTTTATTTTTGAAGTGTGGAAGATTATATATATCTTGTAAAGATATTTTGGGAAATTAAATAATTTGAGAAATTATTTGGAATCTGGTGATGTGGCGCATCTATATTGATAGTTAAATAACCGACTATCAGTATTTACCCTTGGATGGTGTTTGTTGTGATTGTTTGGAATTGAATGCTACACTTATTTTTAAAATAAGCGCTCGCTATTCGGTTTAGCCGGGGTAGGACCTTTGTGTCGTATATCCCATTCCGAATATGTGATACGTCGTTATGGATAGCATTTGAAGACCGATGTGAAGACCGGGTATTTGTGAAAACGATAGGATGACCTATCGATTGTCTCTGCATCGTTAGCTACGATATGGAGATTTCCTTTGTGATGGGAAATTTTATCGGGATTGTGAATACCCGGATTGCAAGGGCTTCTTTGAAAGTGCCTTCGGTTCTGTTCGAACCCGGAACAGACTTGTATGGTTACATGTCTGACATTACATTTTGAGATATAGAGCAGATTTCTTTCAAATACATTTCTGTTGGTGGCGGAGAATTTATTCTCTTAGCTTAACACCCTTCTCTGAGACGTATGAGCTCAGAGGTTATGTAGTTGAAGGTCATCAGCGATATTTCCCAATCTGGTAATGTGACATGCTGAGTGCTGCTGTGTGATGATCATTGGTTGGTCATTTGTGATATGATCATTTGTTTGATCATTTATCTTTGTGATCATTGCTTTGGTCATATGTTGACCCAAAGCATGGCTTTGTTGCACAAAGCGTAGCTTTGTGGACGAGACTTCGTCAGACCTCACTTCCCGGAAATGGTCGAAATAGGAATATGCGGCAAGGTTATGAGGGTCGCGCCCTTTAGGGTATGTCATTTCCTTCTGGAAAAGGGTGGTATCATGGTATGGAGCCCAGATATTTACTCATGTGGATACACTATATCTATTACTGTGTGGTGTTGTTGGAATCGAGCGCTCGGATAAAGGTCCCAAAGGACCGGGGGATGGCATACTCGAGTAGTAGTTACCTAGTTACAGAGGTAACCCGGCCTTGTGTTGGCAGAGATCCGGTTAGGTTCTCGGGACGTCCCGCCAGAGGCGATCCCATGTGGCAGTAGGAAGTTCCTTAGCCTGACCATTTGTTGGAAATCCAATCAAAACAATACGAGCCTTGTACGGTTTTAGTTGTATAACCTGCCATTCACTTATGGTGGCGCCCCACTGTTTGGATGGTAGCTATAGTAGGCATAGTTCGGAATGTCTATGCTGGCTAGGATTTATATTCTACTTTCGAAATTGTTTTCTAAACTATGCACTAATAATAGTATCAAAAATGGTTTGATTTATGCGTAGTAAGCATCTTTGACTATCATAAGGAGAAATCTCCTCCAATTCTGTGTTTGCATTGTGTGTGTGGCGGGAGGCCTTATGGTAGTTTCATTTTCCAAAAAAAAGCATTGCGGATTTCAAAATTTAAAATTTCTTGTTGCTTATTTAAAGATAACTGTTTTGAGTTCTCACACCAGTCCCATGACTGACCTGGAGTTTATTGTTCCTTTCCTAAACTCTGGGTGCCCACTATTTTCCACACGGGCAGTCTAAAGTTAGGTTATCAGGTGATTCTGGATTCGGGAGATTGCTATGCAGATTTGGAGGCGAGCTTGGATAGCGTTGTATATTACTATTGTAGTATTTATTTTCCGCTGTTTTGTTGTACACTCTGATTGTTGTAATGTAATATGATGTAATGTATAAAATGTATAGTTCTTTTTTTTTAATGAATATTCATTTATCTATTATATGTTGTTCCGCTGCGATTGTGAGATTCTGATATTGTTATCCAGTTTCTGTTGTTTGTTTCTGCTTCTTCTATCTTTCTCTCTCTTCTTCTACCTCTTTCTTCTTCTTCAACCCTAAAGATTCGGAAGTTCGTTCCTCTTTGGCTGGATTGTTGTGGAATGTTGCCAGCTCAAAGGAGTACGGATTTTCGGGCCTTTACATTTGGTATCAGAGCATGTGGTTAAGCGACAACCATGGCTCTGTTGGGTAGTACTCATTAGAGATAGAGTCAGTAGTACTCTAGAATGAGTGTGAGTGTAATAATAGATATGAGCGCGTATTTGTTAGTGAATATTTTTTTTTTATATTGTGATGATTGGTTTGTTGAGTGGTATATGGATTCTGGTCGGTATAGTCTGTACAACTCTATCGATAGGGATCTCTAAACACTTATACAGAACAATTCGACACGATATTGATTTAAATTGGGTAAATGAAATAATTTTACCTCGATTATATTTTATATATAAAGAAAATAATTTTCCAAGAATTATTGAAGTGTGTATATAATTGATTGCTTGGTTGTTGTAAATGATATATATATATATATATAAGATAATCAAAGTGGTTTGAATAAGTTTAATAAAAACAACAATTGTAAAAAGAATAATTGTATAAACTAATGAATTATAAGTATGAAATTATAATTAGTATGGTTTACAATTGTAAAATGATCTTATATATATAAGAAGTGAAAAATTTTATATGTAAAAGGTTTACAAATGTAGTTATAAATAAAAAAAAGAAAACTTTTTGAAAGAATATTTAGCATTGATTTCACTATTGTCACTGGGAAATAATAAGGATGATAACTGCAGCATCATCAGTATCATTTTTGAGTTTCTATGTGATGGATTTGCTACAATAATGAATTTAAAACTGAAGTTTTGTTGTGATAAACAAATTTGAAAATTCAGCTTGAAATTGATAAATATAAGTGAAGAAGTTTTTGAACTTATAATATGATTTGGAAGTTGAATAATAATTTGTATAACTTATAGAATGGGAAAATGTAAGTAAAACTAATTATTGATGTGGTTAAACAATTAAGTTAAGTGAAATAAAATATGAATTTGAATGTTGGTATGAATTTGACTTAAGTAAAAGTTAAATAGAATTTACTTTAGAGTTGAAATCCGAATTGGATTGATAAGTGGAAACTTAAGTTCAATTGAACAAATGATGTTAAATGGAGTATAACCTAAGTGAAATTGAATAAAAAATTGATTTTGTATCGAAGTAAAATAATCAAGTGAATCAAATGATGTGAACTTGAGTTATATAAATGAAGTTCAATTTTATTTGTAAAAGAATTAGCAATTGAATTTAAGAATGGATTGAATGTTAATCAATCGAATATGAATAAGTTCATATGAAATGATGTATGTAAGTGTAAATTCATTTGAAGCTAGTTGAATAATTAAATGAAAATCAATTGAATGTTAAACCAATTGGAATTAAAACTGTTGAACCAAATTGAATGTAATGAGAAAGAAAATTAATAATTTGGTTGTATTGGATGTACATTGGTTATTATTTGCTTGTTGGTTGATTGTATGTAAATTCATTATGTGTTAATGAAATTGAATTAGAAAAAATTTGAAAGTTATGTAATTGAATTCAAAATTGAAAGTGAAGTAAATGAATTTAAATAGAATTGAATTTGATTTGAGTTGAAAGTGAACCAATGTGAATTTAAGTAGTGAATGTAAACTATTTGGAAACGAATGAAAATGAATATGTAACTTCAATAGTAAAGCTAAAATTGGGGTAAAAAGTAAGTATCGGAATTTTGTAATTGAATTGGCAAAATGATTTGAATGTTGGAATTGGATACTACTACTACCAGGATATACAGGTATATAATGGAATTGGGATTTTGATTTTGAAGTTTAAAATTTGAATCGCTCGACAAAAAGGTACGTATTTCAATTTTAGTATGAAATTTGATGATTTCCTTCTCCAACCACTTGGCTTTCTCTTTTCTTTTTGATTCTGAGGGGTCGTATTGCCATTTTGTAGTCGTACCGATCTAGCCGCACAAAGGAGACGCTGGCGAAATTTTTCGAAAATTTAGAATGTTAGAAAATTTTTGAGAAATTTTGAAAATTTGGAGTTTGAATTTAAATTTGAATTGTTAAGTAAACAATGTTGTTTGAAACCTATAATTGAAGTAGGAAAGCTAATTGAAATGATAGTGAATCTTTAATAAAAAGATTTGTGTTAAAAAGCTGATAAAACTAATTGGTTTTGGAAAAGTAATAAACGGATTAAGAATCATTTTTCTTAACTTGCAATTTCGAGGACGAAATTCTTTTAAGGGGGGAAGATTGTAACGACCCAGAATTTTTGATAATTTAAATTTGAATATTTAATTAATTTTAAATATTAATAAGTGAAATTTTTAAGTCGAATAATTTATTTATCAAATATTTGGATTTAATTGGACAATTAAAACGATAATATAATAGTGAAATTCCAGAAATATTTAAATTTGAGTTAAATATGATTAAAAATGATTTGGAAAATTTTATTTTATCATATTGAAGTTATAGAAATGTTTTAGAACTTGTAAAATTGAATTTGGAATTAATTTGTGAAAATCGAATGTTTCAATATTTAATTATCGACTGAAAAATAGCCAATTTTTGAACAGTCTCAGAATTGAACGAAACGAGTTTCATTGGATCCGTAATAGTTAGTTATTATTGGATTTCAATTTTCGTAGCAATCGGAGTTGTCGTTTGACCGTGGCAGCTCGAAACTCATCGATATCGTTTTAATATTAATTTAGCGAGTTAAATAGCCATTTTTCAAACGGTCTCGGATTTCGACGAAACCAGTTTCATCGGATCCATAATGTGATATTATTGTAAGATTTCAAATTTCAAGTCAATCGGATTTATCGTTTGTCCGGGGCAAGCCAAAACGCTTAGAAAATCGTTTAAATCGGTTATAATTTAAATTGATCGTTTATTGCCGTATATCACACATACGATCGAATTAGCTTACGAAACCTATTCCATTGCGTCCGGAACGTGGAAAAACTTTAGAATCGCCTGTCGGAACGTGAGAATTGGAGTTCATTTGCATAAGTTGTTAAAAAGAGAATTTTATTAATAAAATATTATTAAAACATATTATATATTCAATTAAACTATCTAAACCCTAGCTAAATTCAGCCAGCTGCCGTTTACGTTATTAATGGCCGAAATTCACTCGACTTCCACCTCAAATCCATGCAAATCCGTCAAGTTTTAGAAGATGTTTCCAACTGGAATGTCGGAGAGGGCAAGGAGAACTTCGTATCCAACGGTAGAGATCGAGTTTCGAGCAAAGAGGAGGCGGAAAGTGGAGCGGGAACGGCTGCGTTCGCCTTCGTTTCCAGGGCTCAGGTGATGGCCGAGCTCCAAGTGCTTTGGGGCGAGCATAGTGATGGTAGCAAGCTTCGCAACGGTGGGTTCGGATCATTTTTATGTTGAGCGAGTCGGTAGTGGTTGCAAACCCTAGCTCGTGTATCATGGGTTGCTTGCGCGTTATTCTTCCTGGGATGAAGGTTGCATGCGTGAAGATAGAGAGGGAGGGAGGAAGCGTGATGTGCGGCCAAGATTAATTTGGGTTGAGAAATGTAAAATAATGTTGTAACTTTTATATTTAAAAATTCGTGTAACTTCTAAAATTCGTATCTTTTTCATGCGAGGTTCAAATCGGACGAGGTTTTTTGCGTTAGAATCGTATCGTCTAGCACTTCGCGATGCAACCAGTTTGGAGTCAATTGGAGCTCGTTTGAATTTCGGGTAAAATTAAACGTTCGTTTAATTTTATTCGAAACAAACGCTGAAACCGGAAATAAAACCAAGGTGAGAACTCCTCACTCAATCGAACAGTTTGGTTTAAAATTTTAAATAGTTAATGTTGATTGATGATTGTTGTTTGATTGTGTTAGTAGATATAGTAGGATATATACTGTATATAGCAATATATATATATATTGGCATATGTATATATTGGAATTGATTTCCCGCCTCGTATAGCGGATGGGACCCTATTGCACCGCCTATTAAGCGGAATATTTTATAAAATCCCATATACCGCGATATTCCACCTTGAAGTGGAATTGGTATTGTGCTAACGTCTGTGGTTGCAGGGAAACAGGTTGGAGGGATCCAACTGGATTCCTCGCAAATAGTTATTTGTTTATAAATATTGTGTTGATTGTTAACTATCATATCGATATATGATGTTTATTCCCGTGATTGACCATTTGATGCTGTTGCATCATCGGATTCATTTTTAAAGTTAAAAATAACGATTTTGAATTAAAAAGGATTTTAAGGTGATTTTTTTTTCTTTCAAAGTATATGTATTTATTTAATTTTTGAACTCGATTCATTTTAAATAAATTAAAATTTCAATTTTTAAAAGTTATAGAATTTAGGATTTTTGTAAAATATAACCAAAATGTTATTTTTGAGATAAGTAGTTAATAAATGGTTTAAATTGAGATTTTTGAATTATTATTATAAAAGGTTTATATAAAAGAAAAAAATTGATATTTATGAATTTAAAATATTGGAATTATAAAACGAGTGTTATAAGTATTATAAAATGAATAGATGTTGTGAAATAAAGGATTTATAAGTAATTAACTTATAAACTGGATTTTGGCATTTAAATAGGATATTAATGGAAATTTTTAATAAAGGAGATTTTATAAGTTGAAGTTGTCCTAAAATATAAACGGAATCTTATAAGTAACAAGATTTATAATTTGTGAAGTTTTAAAAAGAACGACTTCGTAAATAAATGATATTATAAGTGTTTAGCTTATAATATAGACTTTTGGTATAAAATTAAGCTATATAAATTGAATTGGATTGATAAAGGAAATTTATAAATCGAAGTTATAAAATAGGAATGGAATTTATCGACATTGTTTATAAATTCGAAATCAATTGAATTTGATGAATAGAACATAGAAATTTATTAAAGGAAGTATATTCACGATTTTTGGACCGTGAATATATTATGAAATAAAATAGATATGTGTTGGGAAAAACGATATTATTAAATGAAGTTAATTATTTTAAAAGATGTTTTAAAATGTATTATGAATCGAATACGTAGGTTTCAACATTCATTGTTGAAATAGACGTTTTCAAGAAAATAAGGAAATGGTGGACTATAACACTGTTGTTATAGTAAATGATTTCCGAAAGGAAATACTTTGTATAGTATTGGTATTTATATATCTATTTTAAAATTTTGAATCCCTATACTAGTGATTTTGGGTTGTCGTAACGATGTTTTATGCAACATTCGTTTTGACCCAAGTAAATGTGAATAAAAGAACGTTTTCCTTAAAAGAATGAAAAATATACTTAACTATGGTTTAAGTATATCGAATATTTTCAAATTGTGAAAATAAATAATATTTGTGAATCACTTACTTTTAAATAAGTATGGAATTTCTTTTCCAATATGAAATGGAACGGTTTTAAGAATTTATCCTTTTGAGGATAAATTGGAATTGAATATTTGAAATCTATTGAAAACTGTAGATCAGTAGATATTTTGAAATATAAATTCACTATGGAATTTATAAATAGAAAGGGAAAATTGGTCTCAAAATAAACGTCGTTTATTTTTGAAGTGTGGAAGATTATATATATCTTGTAAAGATATTTTGGGAAATTAAATAATTTGAGAAATTATTTGGAATCTGGTGATGTGGCGCATCTATATTGATAGTTAAATAACCGACTATCAGTATTTACCCTTGGATGGTGTTTGTTGTGATTGTTTGGAATTGAATGCTACACTTATTTTTAAAATAAGCGCTCGCTATTCGGTTTAGCCGGGGTAGGACCTTTGTGTCGTATATCCCATTCCGAATATGTGATACGTCGTTATGGATAGCATTTGAAGACCGGTGTGAAGACCGGGTATTTGTGAAAACGATAGGATGACCTATCGATTGTCTCTGCATCGTTAGCTACGATATGGAGATTTCCTTTGTGATGGGAAAATTTATCGGGATTGTGAATACCCGGACTGCAAGGGCTTCTTTGGAAGTGCCTTCGGTTCTGTTCGAACCCGAAACAGACTTGTATGGTTACATGTCTGACATTACATTTTGAGATATAGAGCAGATTTCTTTCAAATACATTTCTGTTGGTGGCGGAAAATTTATTCTCTTAGCTTAACACCCTTCTCTGAGACGTACGAGCTCAGAGGTTATGTAGTTGAAGGTCATCAGCGATATTTCCCAATCTGGTAATGTGACATGCTGAGTGCTGCTGTGTGATGATCATTGGTTGGTCATTTGTGATATGATCATTTGTTTGATCATTTATCTTTGTGATCATTGCTTTGGTCATCTGTTGACCCAAAGCATGGCTTTGTTGCACAAAGCGTAGCTTTGTGGACGAGACTTCATCAGACCTCACTTCCCGGAAATGGTCGAAACAGGAATATGCGGCAAGGTTATGAGGGTCGCGCCCTTTAGGGTATGTCATTTCCTTCTGGAAAAGGGTGGTATCATGGTATGGAGCCCAGATATTTACTCATGTGGATACACTATATCTATTACTGTGTGGTGTTGTTGGAATCGAGCGCTCGGATAAAGGTCCCAAAGGACCGGGGGATGGCATACTCGAGTAGTAGTTACCTAGTTACAGAGGTAACCCGGCCTTGTGTTGGCAGAGATCCGGTTAGGTTCTCGGGACGTCCCGCCAGAGGCGATCCCATGTGGCAGTAGGAAGTTCCTTAGCCTGACCATTTGTTGGAAATCCAATCAAAACAATACGAGTCTTGTACGGTTTTAGTTGTATAACCTGCCATTCACTTATGGTGGCGCCCCACTGTTTGGATGGTAGCTATAGTAGGCATAGTTCAGAATGTCTATGCTGGCTAGGATTTATATTCTACTTTCGAAATTGTTTTCTACACTATGCACTAATAATAGTATCAAAAATGGTTTGATTTATGCGTAGTAAGCATCTTTGACTATCATAAGGAGAAATCTCCTCCAATTCTGCGTTTGCATTGTGTGTGTGGCGGGAGGCCTTATGGTAGTTTCATTTTCCAAAAAAAAGCATTGCGGATTTCAAAATTTAAAATTTCTTGTTGCTTGTTTAAAGATAACTGTTTTGAGTTCTCACACCAGTCCCATGACTGACCTGGAGTTTATTGTTCCTTTCCTAAACTCTGGGTGCCCACTATTTTCCACACGGGCAGTCTAGAGTTAGGTTATCAGGTGATTCTGGATTCGGGAGATTGCTGTGTAGATTTGGAGGCGAACTTGGATAGCGTTGTATATTACTATTGTAGTATTTATTTTCCGCTGTTTTGTTGTACACTCTGATTGTTGTAATGTAATGTGATGTAATGTATAAAATGTATAGTTCTTTAGTTTTAATGAATATTCATTTATCTATTATATGTTGTTCCGCTGCGACTGTGAGATTCTGATATTGTTATCCAGTTTCTGTTGTTTGTTTTTGCTTCTTCTATCTTTCTCTCTCTTCTTCTACCTCTTTCTTCTTCTTCAACCCTAAAGATTCGGAAGTTCGTTCCTCTTTGGCTGGATTGTTGTGGAATGTTGCCAGCTCAAAGGAGTATGGATTTTCGGGCCTTTACAGGGCACGTATTGTTTCATTGGATTTCCAACAAATGGTTAGGCTAAGGAACTTCCTATTGCCACGTGGGTATGCCCCTGGAGGGACGTCCCGAGAACTTAACCAGCTCTCTGCCAACACAAGGCCGGGTTACCTCTGTAACTAGGTAACTACTACACGAGTATGCCATTCCCCGGTCATTTGCGACCTTTATCCGAGGATCCTCAACCACAAAGCAACAACCACAAAGAGTAATAGATTTGCAGCAACCACATAGGTTAAATATCTAAGATCCATACCATGTTACCACCCTTTTCCAGAAGGAAATGACATACCCAAAAGGGTGTAACCCTCATAACCTTGCCATATCTTTCCTGTTTCGACCATTTTTGGGGTGTGAGGTCCAACGAAGTCTCGTCCACAAAGCTACACTTTTCACAAAGTCATGCTTTGATCAACAAATGATCAGCAGCACTTCGTATGCCACATTACCAAAATGGGAATGTATCACTAGTAATCATCAACTACATAACCTCTGAGCTCATCCATCTCAGAGAAGGGTGTTAAGCTAAGAGTGTAAATTCTCCGCCACCAATAGAAATGTATTTGATAGAAACCATCTTTACATCTCAAAGTGTAACGTCAGACACACATCAGTACAAGTCCGTTCCGGGATCGAACGGAACCAAAGGCACTTCAAAAGAAGCCCTTACAAATTCGGATATTCACAAATCACGTACGGAATCCCCATCACAAAGGGTGATAAAATCTCTACATCGGAGCAACCCGGTGCAGAGACATTCGACAGGTAATCCTTTCGTTTTTGAAAATACCCGATCGTCAACACCGTCTTCAAATGCAATCCCATTTCGTCGTATCGTTATTCGGAATGGGTTTTATGACACAACGTCCTCTCCCGGCTAATCCGAATAACGAGCGCTTAATTTAAAAACAAGTGTTACATTCAGATTTCAACAAATCACAACAAATTTCCACTTTGATCTTTTAAACAAAAGATCCATCATAATCACAAAGGTTCGATGTGGTTTTCGAATATCCATTTGGAATCCGACCCCTGGTCGCATCGAATGCCACTAAAGGGCCAATATTGATAGTCGATTATTTAACTATCAATCAACATCCACAACAATTGCTGGATTTAAATAAATTTCCCAAATTATTTATTTTCAAAATATTTCGCAAGATATATTTCACGCTTCAACCATTTGAAAACAATTTTCAAATTACTTTCCACGTTTCAATCCTTTGAAAACAAATTTCAAATCATTTTCCAGTTTTCAATACTTTGAAAACAAATTTCAAATCATTTTTCCTTACGTGGAATACATTTCCAAATATTTATTCATTTCCACTGAAAATCTGCCGAGTTCAAATAATTTAAAATACTTATCCAAATATACTCAAAAATATTTAAAATAAAACTATTTAAAACACTTGCTTAAATATTAGTTATGAAAATATTATACTAATACCTCATATGATACTTCAAGTCCAAACAAATTTTAAAATAACATTAGTAGATAGAGTATAAATATTTAAATATGTAAATAACTATTTTCTAAATCAAATATCAATTTAATCTTTAAAATAATCCCTTCTATAATTATTTAAATACATCTTTACTTCAAAGGTTTAAAATGATTCCCAAAAATAATTCCTCCAATAATATTTTTCCAAATCAATTTACACCTCAAAAGCTATTTTTAAAAAAATATACTTGGCTTTCCAAGGAAGAATTCTCCTTCCATTACAAAATGGTTCATTTACGTCAATTAATAAACCTTCCTTGATTTAATTTAAATTTACATTCCAAATCCATAAATTTCTTTCCACACTTAAAAATAAACCGATATTTATCTTTCAAACAAATTTCCCTTCCCTTTTTGAATTCCCAATGTGAATTCAAATTCCCAAATATTCACCGATATATGATTTTAAATCGATCTTAAAAATCATATACAAACACCAAATCAATTTCCAAATTTATTTCAAACATCAAATTTATTATCTTTTGAAAAAAATTCCTTCTTTTAAATTTATTCAATTTTCTAAAATTAATTTATTATAAATTTTCTACTAAATTTCAAAAATCCAATTTTATCTATTTTTGGTATCCTACGATACCAAAAATATATTCGACTAAATTATAGCCCTCAACGATTTAAATCACAATATAATCACACATAGATTATAAATAAATAAAAACACACCATATGAAACAAAATCAAATACTTGAGGAATCCAGTTGAATCCCTCCAACATGTTTCCCTGCATCCACAGATGTAACGACCCGCCGCTCTGACCGCCTCTAGTCGGTAATTAAACCAACTCGAAACGTTCAAAATGACGGATTGTTGTTCAGTTTATAAAGTTTAAACAGAATCAGCCACAGAATCACAGAATAATCATAATATTATTCATAAATGAATTTTTCTTACATACATATATCAGAGTTTGTACAATGCATTAAATTTTATACAGCGGAACAATTTATTTTCATTAAGTACAAGAAAAATTTTCTAGAAAAAAGTTTAGTGGAGTGCTTTCCCCAACTCTCTCTAACTTCGCGGCCTGAAAATCTTCAAGCTGTAAAAGTACTCGGTCTAACCCGAGCGTTTATTGCAAAACACAAAAACACTCGAGTCAGGATTAATCTTAATTCAAGTAATTAAATTTGCAATGAACTGAAATAAATGGTAACAGAGATGACGAATCACATGAATCAATTTAGATCTATTATGGATTTTTCACATTAACAACTTCAATTAAATTATTTTTTTCCGAAATCTATCAATCCTGTGTGGCTGCAGTACACACGTATATTTTCACACATGTGCACTGCCTCGCCAACACGTGTGCACCAAACAAAAGCACAATCTACAAATCATGTACAAGTCAAAGTGAGGTTGCACAAGTACAAATAATACACAGCAGCACAGTGCAATGAACAAGAAACACAAGTACAGGCAGCAGTCTCAAGTGACACAGTGCAAACAGCACTGTCAAAACAGGCAGCCAAGGGCAGAGACTCAGAAATGCCAAAGACACGAAGACATAAACAACAACAAGTGCAAGACCAGACTCAAAAGTAACACATCAGAAGTGAATAAGAACTCCACTGTGAACATGAGGACTGGAACAGCTACAAAAGTTCAAGTGCTCAGTGCAGACCCCAAAATGCATGCTAAGTCCAGCTACTCAAATGAACACAACATGTACAATGATCATGAAACCACTTAGCTAACAGAGTCAACACAAATGCAATGCTAAGTCTACAAGTGACTTGAACAAGACTCGAGAAGCTACAGATATCAGTTGCATTTTTATAGAAATGTGATTTAATAATTGGCACAATTGTGAAAACGAATGTTGTACAGAAAGTATGCAATTTAATAATCAAATATTCAACAAGTTTCAATTCAAGGCTCACACAAATACAAAACAGAAAAAGGGCTGGAAGCATTTTTCTTCAATTTGAAGTAAAAATATAGAAATCTGGAAATCAACAGAGATTAACTCTATACTTTCTCTCATTTCAAGACAAAGATTCAAACTTCTTAAATCATGTATGATAGCAAGTAAACAAGAAGCAGAAGCATGCAAGTTAATAATCAAATCAAAAGGCTTCAACAGGTTTTTATTTTATTTTTTCTACTGAGATTTTTGATTTAAAACTCAAGTTTTAATATAAATGAATTTAACTGCAGGCTTTGGATAGAAGAAAGCAGTGCAGTGCTTTGAAACAAACTTAAGCAAAGAAATCAGTGATAAAAATCAAATCTGGGTTTCAAGTAACAGGTAAAGCCTTCTCTGTTGTATAAGAAATCAGGTGTAAGGCAAAGATTTGTTCTGTTTTCAAATGCAAGAGGCCAGAAAATAATGTTGCAGTGAAAGAAATAAAGATAAGAATAAAATGCAAAACATCTTAGTATGAAATCAAAGCAAAGGTTCAGGCATGCAGATGGCAATGTGACATCTAGTGCTGGAATCAAACTAAAGCAATCAAGCCAATCTCTTCTTCAAATTCAAAAGCTAAAACTGAAGTATTTCTAAAGCCTCAAAACTGTAGTGGGCTATCAGGTAAGTTTTTACAATGTCATAGTTAAATAACAGAGCACTGCACTTGAATTTCAGGCATGCACAACATACATGTAAGCTGATTGATTTTTCAACATATCAAATATCAGGAAAACAAATCAATTTAAGCATGCATCAAGACACATAGCAGGTTCCAGATGAATTTGTTCACATGGTCATGTGAACAGAAACTAGACACTATATTTTTCTCTTACTGATGCTTTTAAACTTGCATGTTTTTAGGTTGCTGGATCTTCTTATTTTCAGGCATACATTTCAATTATCATCACACCATCAAATAATCAGCATAACATCACAATGTATCAACCAAATCAGGTTTCAAAAGAGGAAGTTGCTCACAGTTTTAATGAAGACAGAGAGGAACTATGAACAAAGAGGACTCAGATCATTTTCTTACTGTACTTTACTTTTTTTTTTTGAAACAATCACTGGATTTAAAAACTTAAGTCAAGAACATCAACAATTACTGATACTAACAGTGTATACATACTTATGTAAGTACATAGTAAATTTCCAGAAACTCGTATACATACAAACAAATTTCTTCAATATTATCTTGCATCTGTCCTTATGGGTTTAAAACAAAAATTAATAGCATCTGCTCTTATCAGTTTAAATCGAATTACCAGAGCAATTCATAGCAAATATCACCCAACAAACAGACATGCAGTGTGTTATCTGCCCTTATTAGTTTAAAAACAAATTCAAGTAGCATCTGTTCTTAACAATTTATATCAAATATCAAATAGCATTTGTTCTCAACAGTTTAAATTAAATTGACCGAGAGCAAAGAGCAAATGATAGCAAACAACCAACAACCAACATGTAGTGACAAATCTGCTCATATCAGTTTAAAACAATTTATATAGTATCTGTTCTTATGGGTTTAAAACAAAAATTAATAGCATCTGCTCTTATCAGTTTAAATCGAATTACCAGAGCAATTCATAGCAAATATCACCCAACAAATAGACATGCAGTGTGTTATCTGCCCTTATTAGTTTAAAAACAAATTCAAGTAGCATCTGTTCTTAACAATTTATATCAAATATCAAATAGCATTTGTTCTCAACAGTTTAAATTAAATTGACCGAGAGCAAAGAGCAAATGATAGCAAACAACCAACAACCAACATGCAGTGACAAATCTGCTCATATCAGTTTAAAACAATTTATATAGTATCTGTTCTTATCAGTTAAAATCGAATTATCAGAGAAATTGATAGAAAATATCACCCAAAACATAGCATGCGACCAAACATTCAATTCAACCAAATTTAAAAACTTGAATCTAAATTAATCGTGAGCAAAGAACTCACCTTTCACCGAAGCGAATTGGAACGATGCAAATCAATTATCAGAAACAAGCGCGAGCAAAGAGCAACATCAATCGGATTGAATCAAAGCCCCAATTGGAATTGAAGAGGTGAAGCCCTATTTTCAGATCGAACGAAATTCGGCCGCCATTTTTTTTCTGTTTTATATTTTTTTTTCATATGAACTGATGGAGGAAGGAGGTAGGGTTTCGAATGAATATAAAAGAGGGGAGAGACGTGTTTTTGGTCGTGGGTTATGGCGTGACGAAAGGCGTGTATTTGGCTGACAGGGGTAAGGTAATGTACTCTTTATATATATATATATATACTTTTTATTATTATTATTATTATACAATTTTTTTTTATATATCTTTTCTTTCATTTTATGTTCAATTGTTTTGTTTAATTTTTGTTGTTAAAACTTTAACTAAGTGTACTTATTTATTTTATTTTTGTATTGATTACAATTTTGTTCCTTTTATTTATTTTTAAAGAAAAGAAAAATGTTATTTAAAACTAACCATCTATTTATAAATTTACATAAGCAACAATTCTTATATCCAAATTTATTTTCTTCTAAGTCGTTAGTTTGAATTTCAATACAAATTCAATATTCAATTTCAACTTCAAAGTTAAATTCAAATTCTATTCAACTTTAAATAGATTAAATTCTTAAATTTAATCGCCAATTTATTCTGATAATTTGAAATTCAAGTCAAATCATCATTTAAATATTTAAAATAAATTAAATATTTACAAATTAAATTGTTCAAAAATTCTGGGTTGTTACAATCTCCCCTACTTAAAAGAATTTCGTCCCGAAATTATAAGTTAGGAAAACGATTGCTAAAATCTCACCAATATTTATACCCTACACAATTTTTACTAAGTTTCAAACTCGCCAATAAATATAGGATTCATTCCATTTATTTTATCTCACTAGTTTTGTTCATCAATTTTAATAATCAAGACACAAAAGTCTTTTACCAAATTTTTGACTTACAAAACTCAAATTTTTAAACTTGAAATCTTTCATGCTAAATATTTGCATATTACATCATTTCCAAAGCTGTGTGCTTTCAAGATATTTTAAAGATCTTCTTCCTTAATTCATTAAGTTAGAATTATGTAATTCTAATTTCAGATTATTGATTTTCTATTTAAAGTTTGAAAATACTTGATAACTCGAAGTTTAACAAGTCCATCGTCGTTCTTACAGACATTAGGCATACGCTGGCCAGGCGCAAGACTAAAAATCTCTAAGTACTAAACATACTTGCTTCAACTCCCAGTGAAAATACTTTTTAAAAATTATTTTAAAAATGGATATAGAAAGCACGTTCCCCCATGGATCACAGTTTACCCGGCGGTTACGCTACTATCTCAGTAGAATCACTTGTAACCTTAGATTTCTCATCACTCTCGAATTTCGCCATGGTTGTCGCCTTAGATCGCGGTCCACACGGCGGTTACGCTACTATCTCAGTAGAATCGCTCGTGGCCTTAGGCATCACGCCCCTCGAATTTCGCTTCGGTTTCCAGATCGCAGTTTACTCGGCGGTTGCGCCGCTATCTCAGTGGAATCGCTTGTAACTGTAGGCATCATGCCCCACGAATTACGCCAGCATCAATTTACATAATCCCAAACACGATGATCCATCGTGGGGGATATCATATCAGTCCCAATGGACATTCCACTAATGGAATTCTACGTAGCTACGATTTCCAATGGACACTCCACCGAGTTCCAATCACCTTCACACATAATAAATGGAAGGTACATTTCCATATCCTCAGTTTTTAGAAAACATATGTCATATACATATAGTACTTCATTTCACATTTCGTACTTATCATACCTATGTAAACTTACACAGGATTTTCATAATAATGACTTTCCAAACTGATGGTTTTCGATTATGTTCACATATATAAGTTACGAAAACTTAATTCACATTCATCACAAATAGAGGATTCCAAATTTTTCCATCATGTTTAAAATTTTCCTCTAAATCGATTTGAAAATTTAAGGTTATCTCAAACCTAATTCACATTCACAATCCAATTTATTATCGACTTCACATTCGATTTGGATTTCACGTTACATCGTCAATTCTCAACACATAATTGATGTCTATCGATATATAACCTCTAAGCTCGTATGTCTCAAAGAAGGGTGTTAAGCTAAAAGAATAAATTCTCTGCCACCACAGATATATATTTAATAGAGATCAAATGCTATGTCATCAATTCACAATGTTAGACATACAAAACCAATCGATATATTTTGTAATACTATCCTTTGTAATCCACAATCTTTTGTGTACGTCTTTTAAAAGTATTAAGCTATGTAAAATTTTGTACGGAGGAAATATTTTAATGAAATAGAATCTTGGGAAGTGCTATTATGGAAGGAAGTTTAATTGTTGATTTAACTGTATGAATCAAACTAGTTTGATGTGAAGTTTATATTTCAAGTTTAAAACTATTGCCTAAAATAGTTAATATGGAAATATAGATCTAATGGAACCAATTCGATGAATAATTTACTAAAGAACTAGTTGATTATTTTTGGAATAGAAAGCAAATGTAAAGTTCAAATGAAATTTAGATTTCAAATTTGAAGTTGTCAAGCATGTATTTACAGTCAATGTCTTACTTGATGTTACTAGAGTAATGGCATTAAATGAAGCATTAAATGGAATGTGAAGTTAATTAATTAATGATTAAATAATTTATGATTTAAAATTAGTTTGTAATTAATAATAATAAATAAATAAAAGCAATTAAAATTAAAGTTGTAAATTAAGAATCGTTAAGTTGATAATTTAAGTTGATTGATTCAAAATTGATAGTTACATTAAGATAATTTATTAAGGAATAATAAATTAATATAGTCAATTGAGATTTAATTTAATTGTAATTATAAAAAATAAATCATCGTTTTAAAGTAATCAAGGAAAAAAAATAATAATATTTATATGGTTAATTTATTAAATCCAGATACATTATTTTGCAAAATTGTTTAATAAATAAATAATGTAGTTTAAAATGATAATTAAGGTAAATAATTGCCAATCAATGATTTTGAAAAGAAATTAAGAATGAATTACAAAGTTGTAATTAAATTGATTTATAAACAATTAAGTGTTTAAATAAATTAGTAAGTAAGAATTTGTAGATTTTGAAACAATAAATTGAGTAATCAAAATTTAGTTTATTTATCCAAATTCTCATCATTAAATTAAATTAATTTAGGGGTAAATTTATTTAAATCACATTGTGAAGTAATTAACTATTGTTGTTAACTATTGAATGTAAATTCTGTATGATGTAATTTCCATGTTATTGCACTGTGATTATGATTTGTTCTGTATTGATGTGAAAACCCTGTTGTCCGTAAAACGGCATTTAAACTTCGATGCGACAGGGAATCGGATTTCAGTTTGTTATCCGAAACCCACATCGACTCTGTGAATATTTGTGAATGACATCCACACGTTTTAAAATTTGACATTCACTATTTGAATTAGCCGGGAAAGGACCTTTGTGTCATATAACCCATTTCGAATATGTGATTCGACGTTATGGATAGCACTTGAAGACCGGTGTTGAAGACCGGGTATTTGCGAGAGCGATAGGATGATCTGTCGATTGACTCTGCACCGAGTTGCTCCGGTATAGAGTTCTCCATATGTGATGGGGAATCCGATCAGGATTGTGGATATCCGGATTGCAAAGACTTCTTTGGAAGTGCCTTCGGTTCTGTTCGAGCCCGGAACAGACTTGTATGGATAGTCTGTCTGACATTACAAATTGAGATATAAAGCCGATTTCTTTCAAATATATTTCTGTTGGTGGCGGAGAATTTATTCTTTTAGCTTAACACCCTTCTCTGAGACGTACGAGCTCAGAGGTTATGTAGTTGAAGGTTATCAGCAATATATTCCCAATTTGGTAGTGTGACATGCTGAGTGTTGCTGTGAAATGATCATTGTGTTGATTATTTGTGATAGGATCATTTGTTTGATCGCCTATCTTTGTGATCATTTCTATGATCATTTGTTGACCCAAAGCACGGCTTTTGTATAAAGTGTGTTTTTGTGGACGTGACTTCGTCGGACCTCACACCCCGAAATGGTCAAAACAGGAAAGATGCGGCAAGGTTATTGGGGGTAGCACCCCTTAGGGTATGTACATTTCCTTCTGAATAGAAGTGGTAGCAAATATCACCAAACAAACAGACATGCAGTGTGTTATCTGCCCTTATTAGTTTAAAAACAAATTCAAGTAGCATCTGTTCTTAACAATTTATATCAAATATCAAATAGCATTTGTTCTCAACAGTTTAAATTAAATTGACCGAGAGCAAAGAGCAAATGATAGCAAACAACCAACATGCAGTGACAAATCTGCTCATATCAGTTTAAAACAATTTATATAGTATCTGTTCTTATCAGTTAAAATCGAATTATCATAGCAATTGATAGAAAATATCACCCAAAACATAGCATGCGACCAAACATTCAATTCAACCAAATTTAAAAACTTGAATCTAAATTAATCGTGAGCAAAGAACTCACCTTTCACCGAAGCGAATTGGAACAACGCAAATCAATTATCAGAAACAAGCGCGAGCAAAGAGCAACATCAATCGGATTGAATCAAAGCCCCAATTGGAATTGAAGAGGTGAAGCCCTATTTTCAGATCGAACGAAATTCGGCCGCCATTTTTTTTTCTGTTTTATATTTTTTTTTTCGTATGAACTGATGGAGGAAGGAGGTAGGGTTTCGAATGAATATAAAAGAGGGGAGAGACGTGTTTTTGGTCGTGGGTTATGGCGTGACGAAAGGCGTGTATTTGGCTGACAGGGGTAAGGTAATGTACTCTTTTTTTTTTATTATATATATATACTTTTTATTATTATTATTATTATACAATTATTATTTTTTTATATATCTTTTCTTTCATTTTATGTTCAATTGTTTTGTTTAATTTTTGTTGTTAAAACTTTAACTAAGTGTACTTATTTATTTTATTTTTGTATTGATTACAATTTTGTTCCTTTTATTTATTTTTAAAGAAAAGAAAAATGTTATTTAAAACTAACCATCCATTTATAAATTTACATAAGCAACAATTCTTATATCCAAATTTATTTTCTTCTAAGTCGTTAGTTTGAATTCCAATACAAATTCAATATTCAATTTCAACTTCAAAGTTAAATTCAAATTCTATTCAACTTTAAATAGAGTAAATTCTTAAATTTAATCGCCAATTTATTCTGATAATTTGAAATTCAAGTCAAATCATCATTTAAATATTTAAAATAAATTAAATATTTACAAATTAAATTGTTCAAAAATTCTGGGTTGTTACAACAGACGTTAGCACAAAATTAAATACCTATTCCACTTCGAGGTGGAATATCGCGGTATATGGGATTTATATAATATCATATGCTATTATACGGCGCATAGGGTCTCATCCACTATATAATGCGGGAAATCAATCACCCCAAATACATATATAATACCAATTCTACTTCAAGGTGGAATATCACGGTATATGGGTTTAATATAATATCATCTGCTATTATGTGACGCATAGGGTCTAATTCAATATAACTAGTAATAATTAATCATCCAAGCACACAGTCAACCATTTTAAATTTAACTATTTAAAGTTAAATCAGAAAAACATTCGATTGAGTGAGAAGATCTCACCTTTGCTTTGCATGCAATCCATTTACATACCAGATTGTTTTCTTCATGTTTTTCAGACCTTGTATAGACAATTTTACACAGTTGATTAATATTCGAAATAGATCGAATAATAAATTGTCATTTATAATTTAACTAAAAAATTTCTTTTTTCTCCTTTGAAACCTCACTTAAAAAATAATACTTTATATAACTTCAAAAATCCAATTTTAGATAACTCTTCAATATTTTAAAAATTACTATATATTATCCAAGATCGCATATTAAATTAAAACATCTACATCTATATACTTTAACCCATATAATGGAACGATTTACAACCAAAACCTTCCTAAATTTTACTGTAATCCTGATAAGTGATAATAATTTTATTCACAAGCTTACTTGAGTAAATGTTTAATTAAGATGTTTTTAAGACTCAAATTTACCTTAATTCGAACAGGACCAAAAATCAGAAGATCTGCACCCAACAACGAACTCAATGTCGCACGCTCCTTTACCACTGCCGAAACCCTAGCCGCCTAAGCCTTGAGCTCACTCGAGACGCTAGCTTCGACAAACCAAGCTTGAGCCCAAAAGTAGCATCGCAATCGCCAAGACGCCTCGCTCCCCAACCTCTTGCCTAACGCCAGAGCAACGCACCGCCATCGTGCTTTCTTGCTCGCGACTTCAGCTGGATCGCACCCCTAACTTCACATCGTCCCTTCTGGCTTGCTCGCGCACGAGCGACAGCCTCGACTTCGAATTCGTTCCCTGAGTGCTTGGTATACTATTTTTTTTATGAATCGAACGAGTTTGATTTTCGCCATTTCAATTTGATTTTATGGATTGTGAAATAGAGAAGGGGAAAGGATGAGAGAGCTCGTCCATGATTCGCATTCAAGAAAAAGAAAAGGGAAAACGAAGATAGGGTTTTCGTTTATTTCATCGGCCATTCTCTTTAATTTTACTTATCGACAATTTACTTCCTTTCTTCCACGCATGACTAAAATGTTATGAGTGCAAGACAAGTGGTGTAACCTTGAAGCCAAGTGGCTAAAAAGAAATAAATAAAGTTTTGATCAGTTAAAATATTCTTTATATTTAAATTTGAATTTAAATCGTCCCGAACTACGTAACTTCAAATCTCAACCTCAAATCGAGGCATGCCGCTAGGCATTTATAATGTTAAACCCCTATTCCGAACGCAATGGAAAAGGTTTCGAGTCCAAATTCGATCGTATGGAGAAGATAACTTTTTGAACCCAATTATTAAATTAAATTTTCGATTTTACTTCAGCGCATTTGCTTATCATATTGCCAAATGATCACTCCAAACACTATAAAATTGAAATCCAATAATAATACAATATTATGGATCCAATGGAGCTGGTTTCGTCGAATTCCGAGACTGTGCCTCGTAAGGCAATTTTTAAATATGGATTTAAATAATAAAATTTCAAAACCGAACAAATCGTTTTCAAATTCAACTTAAAAAATTCTACTATCTCCAATATCATCAATATAAATTTTCTAAGCCATCAAAATATTTTTAAATCACCTTAAAACTGAAGATTCAAATTTTTATCCAACTTCAATAAATTAAATTCAATAATTAAATTGCCAAATTCATAGTTAATTTTGAAATTCAAGTTAAACTAACTCCCAAATATTTAAAATCAATTAAATATTTCGATTTCAAATGTTCAAAATTCTGGGTCGTCACATCCTTTTCCCCTTAAAAGAATTTCGTCCCGAAATTACTAGTTAAGAAGAATGATGCTTAACCATTTTTTATTTTTCCCAATCCAAATAGTTTTATCATCTTACCAAAACAAATCTCTTCATTGAAGATCATCATTTCAACTAACTTTCCAAAATATTCCATAGTTTCCAAACAATATTGTCTTCTCAACAACTCAAATTTAAATTTAAATTCGGAGTTTAAATTTTCAAAAAAAATTCAAAATATTTCTAACTCCCTAAATTTTCAAAAATTTCGCCAGCGTCTCCTTTGCGCGGCTAGCTCGGTACGACTACAAAATGGCACCACGAGCCCCCAAATTTCGAAAGAAAACAAAACGCCAAGTGGCTAGACAAGAAAATCATCAAATTTCATACTGAAATTTAAATACATACCATTTGTCGAGCAATTCAAATTTATCTTCGAAAATCAAATCCCAATTCCTTTGTCTTTAACACATCTGTATATCCTGATATCCATAATGTCCAATTTCAACATTCAAAAATCAATTTTGCACGTTTCTTTACAAAAGTTTGAATACTTACCTCTTATACCATTTTTTACTTCACTATTGAAGTTATATATCCATTATCATTCAATCTTGCATTTTCAATTTCCTTTGAATTCAATTCACAATTTCAATTCTGTTTGGATTCAACATAACTTCTAAATATTAAATTTTTATCAAGTATCTTTCATTCAAAACTGATTCATATCACTATTTTAAATTAGTTTTATTTACTAATTCATTACAAATTCCAATTCATTTTATCTCAAACCATTTCTTTATTTCACCTTTATTATCTTTAGTTCACTTCGAACTAATTTACAACTTATATTTTATTTCACACAATTCAAATTGGTTTTTGATATTCAGTTTTCAATTCCAGTTTTATTCTTTTGTTCATCCCCAAACTTAATTCAATTTCAATTCTAGTTCAATTTACTTACAAATTCGAAATGAATTTCAACATTCAATTTAACTTTCATTTAATTACAATTGTAAAATTTATTCATTCATTCACAATTTTATTTTCCACCTTTATAGATTTTATTGCAATCATTTGTGAAATCGATTCAAATTATCCTTTGAATTCCCAAAACCAAACCCAGTTTGCAAAGAACCTCCATTTAAAATAATTTGGTAGCAATTCCTCTCTTGGAAACTCAAAAATGAATACCGATGATGTCGCGATCATCATCGGATTTATTTTCCAACGACCGAAAAGAGTTTAGAGCTTTCATCCCTTCAAAACACTTTTCCAAAACCTTTGAAAATCATCTTCAAAATCAAAAGGGGATTTAAACTTTCCAAATCTCCAAAATTTTCAAATTCTTTTCAAAACATTTCCAAATACTTCTCTGGAATTCCGTTTTAAATTTCAAATCACATTTACAATTTATATTCTCAAATTCCATTTGTATGTGAATTTATTTCTTAATTTTGGAATTACGATTTCAATTTCCTATTCAAATGATAATAATATTATCACTTCCTAACAATCAAGCAGCCATATACTATAATAATTTACAAAGATTATTTCCTTTATCTACGAAAATAGTTTGGGTAAAATTATTTCATTCACCCTATTTTAAAACAATATCGTGTCGAATTGTTCTATACGAGTGTTTAGAGATCCCTATCGATAGAGTTGTACGGACTATACCGACCAGAATCCATATACCACTCAACAAACCAATCATCACAATATAAAACAATTTTTATATTCACTAACAAATACACGCTCATATCTATTAATACACTCAAACTCATTCTAGAGCACTACCGACTCTATCTCTAATGAGTAACACCCAACAGAGCCAAGGTTGTCGCTTAACCAAATGCTTTGATACCACAATGTAACGGTCTAGGCTTTTCAACCATCGACAACGGCCAATCTCGATTGGTGGGATTTTCAACCATCCCAGACCCACTGTAGCATACAATGGTACCCTGCCCTTGCTTTTACGGCCATCCTTTCGACTGTCATGCCTTACAGCTAACCAACCCCTTAAAGAGGACGTGTATGGGTAAGAATCTCCTGCTCGCCACCAAACAAAAAGCGAGAACCCCCCATCACGTTTCACAAAGATAAGCAAGGTCAGTCGTGGGACTGGTGTGAGATCTTAAAAATAGTTCTTTTCACAAAGAAAAGGAAAAGAAATCCGCTATGCTTTTGGAAAATGAAACTACCATAAGGCCTCCCGCCACACACATAATGCAAACACAGAATTGGAGGAGATTTCTCCTTATGATAGTCAAACATGTTTGATACACAAAATCCTTTGATATTATTAATATTAGTGCATAGTATGGAAAACATTTTGAAAGTATAATATTAATCTTAGCCAGCATACAACCATTATTGTATGCCTACTATAACTACCATGTTCAATAGCAGGTTACCACCACATTCCATGGAAGGTTATACAACTAAAACAGTACATGACGCATATTGTTTCTTTGGATTTCCAACAAATGGTCAGGCTAAGGAACTTCCTATTGCCACATGGGTACGCCTCTGGAGGGACGTCCTGAGAACTTAACCAGCTCTCTACCAACATAAGGCCGTGTTACCTCTGTAACTAGGTAACTACTACACGAGTATGCCATCCCTCGGTCATTTGAGACCTTTATCCGAGGATCCTCAACCACAAAGCAACAACCACAAAGAATAATAGATTTTCAGTAACCACATAGGTTAAATATCTGGGCTCCATACCGTGATACCACCCTTTTCCAGAAGAAAATGACATACCCTAAAGGGTGCGACCCTCATAACCTTGCCGCATCTTTCCTATTTCGACCATTTTCGGGGTGTAAGGTCCGACGAAGTCTCGTCCACAAAGCTACACTTTTCACAAAGTCATGATTTGATCAACAAATGATCAGCAGAACTTCGTATGCCACATTACCAAATGGGAATGCATCACTAGTAACCATCAACTACAAAACCTCCGAGCTCGTACATCTCAGAGAAGGGTGTTAAGCTAAGAGAATAAATTCTCCGCCACCAACAAAAATGTATTTGATAGAAACCTATGATGCCCCACCTCTATACCCACACTAGCTAAGAACACTACGGTGTAATGATGTCAACTAGCACGGAGAATAAGGCTGTTGAGGAGCGGCCATCCGTAGTTAGGCCTTACACTAGTATTGGTCATCTCGATAGGAGTGGTATATATTTTTCATCTCTGATTTATTTACTCCCATAGACATACCCAATTCCAGTATAAAACGAACTATGATGGTTCATAATAGTTTAGGACAATAGATATAATAATAACACAGATAATATAAATGCGGAACATAGATAAAACAAAAATGCCTCATATATATAATAACTGATGTCAGTTGCAATACATGTGATACAATACATATGATACAACTACAACTGTCGACTCTGGAAGTTATATACACAAGTACATTATCGTGATTAATATACATGAATACATAACATCCTATACTAAGACAACGGCTACTCCAAAAGAATGAAAAGACTTCATAGCTCTAGCAGCAATCCAAAGCAGGATATCTACAACCTGTAATAACTCGGTCTGACCCGAGCATTACATTCAAAAGAAAATAATACATGGGTCAGTCTAATTCAAACTCAGTTATTAATGCACAGAAGCAATAATAATTAAATAACAATTAGACGCCAGTCACAAAAATCTCGTATATCCAATCCTTTAGTAAGAAATTGGAAAACGATAAATATAACACTTAACGGTGTTAAACAACTAATCAGCAAATTCAAATTATTAACGAAGATAAACGAGAGGATTATCAATGAAGATAATTTAGAAAACAGCAGGATTGCCTAAACGGCAATTAACAACAAAATCTAATTATTAAATAAATAATTAGAATCTCATAATCTAATTTTCAAAAAGATAATTAGATATCAACGAAATCATCAAATTAAACCAAATCAAATGCAATGTCAAATACTGAATTGAATACACAAAACAATTCAAGTAAATAAAATACCGATTGAAAATGCCAATTCTGTGTGGCTGCAGTACACGCACGCGTGTACCGCCTCGCCATTACAGTATATGATGTCATAATTTTCAGCACAAGGCCAAATCCGAGCTACAAGCTGGATTCAACTCAGGTGTATATTCAAATGAAATGGCCGAGACATAAAATCAAGCCTCGACCCTAGTTCAAATCAACCAACACAACAAAGATTGCACAAATGAATCTGCAGCAAGGGGATGACAACAAGCATGCCACAGTTTCGAAATTCAAAGACAAGCATAACTCTAACTAGAAGTACACATGAACTATACAAACTGCCAAACCCAAAGAGGCAAACAAAGATATGGCTAGAACCAACAGCACCTCAAGGCACAAAGCAGTAGTACAAATAGCACCATGAATAAGCAGTGATACAGACTACAAAGGTTGTGCCAACGCGGAATAGTGACCAGGCAGCAAGCATTTTGCAACCTGAGCATCTCAATGATTACATGAACCCGAGAAATCAAACTACAACAAGGACAAACATAGGTGGCAACATGAAACTGCAAAAGATACGACATGTATGCAATAGCGCAATAGGTCAGTGCAAACTACTATGACAACAAGTATGATTGGGATGCATACATGAACCAAATATCAAGTTATAGCATGGAAAGTGCAGACTCAAGTGATACATGAATATACGTGTATCGTAATGCAGTAGTAGCAAATGTTCAAGATAGAAGGCAAAATCGATAACAGACTCAAGTGCATATACACTACAGGTGAAATGAAGTGGATAGAGAAATGTGAACAAGTAAAGATGCAAAACAATACACCTATACTAGGTACAGGTCGAAAGTGTAATCATGGATAAAATTCAAAAATTTCCAACATATAAAACAGTGATCACTACATGCATCAGGGAACATTACAGGCATCTTGACAACAAAGCACTGCAAACTACAAAAACTCGAGTGATACAAGTTCGAACAAATACTCGATGTAACTACATAACGTCTCAGGACATGCATTGATGTATAGCTTACTGGTATTGGATATGCAAAGACAAAAATGGATGTGCAATGCAACTGAACACGGCAGGGATAGAGAATGCAAATATAATATGCTACCGACCTCAAGGAGGACGCAAATGACTCTAGCATGAAAATATAACATGCAGTGCAAAATGGATGGTAGCAGTGATGCAAAATCACGCCAAAACAGAATTCCAACATCAAAAAAAATGCCCCAATTTGAAACAGGGTCAGAGATATACTGGCCAAAGCTAATACTCGATCAAGTACAAGCCGAGGCAAAAATCAAGTTTAATTGGTCAAGACCAATGTCCACAGAAAATGCTCAAAGTCATCTGCAGTTCAAATCAAACTATGCCAAAGTTACAGATTCCAACAACTATTCAAAGCCGTGGTGGTCAGGGCTAGAATCGAACAAAGTTAGAGGTAGTATTTTCAAAAACCAACAAAGAAATTAAAGCAACTGTTAATGATCGAATACATATGGAGCTCCAGACTAACTTGTACCATAAACAACTCGAAAACAGTGAAGTCAAAATTCAATTGGTACAAGAAAATAACCAAGAGCAATAGCAGTCTTGAACAAAGACAACTGCAGTTTGAATCAAAGTCAGGTTATATCAAAAAAAACCAAGTCGAAGCAGACACAAAATGTCATCACAAATCACCATAGCCGAAGTCGAAAAGGAGCATCATGTAAAAATCACAAATCAAGCATGCCACAGGAATGGACGTACATACAGAAGTCACGGGCAACATCAAAGCCGTGAAGAAGAAGCTGTGGGTAAGAACCCAAGCAGTAATTGAATAAAACAATAGCCAATTCAAATCACTTTGTTGAAGACAAGATCATCATCAAGTCAAGTTAAACGCCCAGCATAATTTATTTATTTTTCAAATCAAGGCGACCGAAGTCAAAGTCAAAGACAACAAGAACGAACGAAATCAACATCAATAAAAATCAAAACAAGCAGAGGAAATCACTAAATCGCAAGATTAAAATAGCTAGAATTTTGTATTAGATGTGAGTGAATAATTACATCACTCACCTTGCTTTGAAGAACGCTACTTCCAACAGCTGAAGTGAGCAACGAGGAAACGATCGATCCAGGCTACTCGTGAAAATCCACTAAATCGATCTAATTAGAGGCGGTATCTCCAAATTTGCTCGAACCCTAGTTTTTGAACGAAGAGGAAGTGGCCGCCATTTTTATTTCGTTCTCTATGTTCTGTTTTAGGGTTTAGAATGAGTGAAAATAAAGAAAGGGGGACGGGTACATACTCGAAATAATATGGCACCAAACTAAGTAGGCCAAGATTCAAATTTGTTAAGCTCACATAATTCCTTAATCAATTTATTAGAGAATCACAACCCGATTTAAAATTTCCATTAACAATTTTCTAGCAGATATAATCGTCCAATGACGATGATCAATCGATACGAAACCCCGGGTTGTTACTGAATCCCCTCCTTATAAAAATTGCGTCCCCGCAATTTTCATAATTAAGGTCATCAATAACAATTATTTTTCTAACATAAACTGGTTAAGCTGGAAAAATAAAGTCGGGAATACAAACGCCAAAGAAATCTTTTAATTTCAATAAAAGAAATTCACAAATTCTCAACAAAATCTAACTATCAACTAGATAATCAGAATACAGAAATCACAAAACAGCAATATCTAATTATCGATACGATAATTAGAAGACAGCAAAATCTAATTATCAACAAAGATAATTAGAAAACACAAATAAAAATTTGTAAAACCGCAAGTATCCAATTACCAAAAACGATAATCAGAAATCCCAAATTAACAGCAAATATTTAATTATCAAAAACGATAATCAAATCTCAAATCAATAATATTTAATTACCAAAAACGATAATCAAATCTCAAATATTTAATTATCACAAGCGATAATCAGAAACAACAAATATCCGATTATCAAAAACAATAATCAGAACTCATATCAACAAATATTTAATTATCTCAAACGATAATCAAATCTCAAATATCTAATTATCACAAGCGATAATCAGAAACAACATATATCCGATTATCAAAAACGATAATCTAAACTCATATCAACAAATATTTAATTATCTCAAACGATAATCAAATCTCAAATATCTAATTATCACAAGCGATAATCAGAAACAACAAATATCCGATTATCAAAAACGATAATCAGAAATCTCAAATCAACGGAAAATATTTAATTATCAAAAACGATAATCAAATCTCAAATCAACAAATATTTAATTACCAAAAACAATAATCAAATCTCAAATATCTAATTATCACAACGATAATCAGAAACAACAAATATCCGATTATCAAAAACGATAATCAGAACTCATATCAACAAATATTTAATTATCTCAAACGATAATCAAATCTCAAATATCTAATTATCACAAGCGATAATCAGAAACAACAAATATCCGATTATAAAAAACGATAATCAGAACTCATATCAACTAATATTTAATTACCAAAAACGATAATCAAATCTCAAATATCTAATTATCACAAGCGATAATCAGAAACAACAAATATCCGATTATCAAAAACGATAATCAGAACTCATATCAACAAATATTTAATTATCTCAAACGATAATCAAATCTCAAATATCTAATTATCACAAGCGATAATCAGAAATAACAAATATCCGATTATCAAAAATGATAATCAGAAATCTCAAATTAACAGCAAATATTTAATTATCAAAAACGATAATCAAATCTCAAATCAACAAATATTTAATTACCAAAAACGATAATCAAATCTCAAATATCTAATTATCACAAGCGATAATCAGAAACAACAAATATCCGATTATCAAAAACGATAATCAGAACTCATATCAATTAATACTTAATTACCAAAAATGATAATCAAATCTCAAATATCTAATTATCACAAGCGATAATCAGAAACAACAAATATCCGATTATCAAAAACGATAATCAGAACTCATATCAACAAATATTTAATTATCTCAAACAATAATCAAATCTCAAATATATAATTATCACAAGCGATAATCAGAAACAACAAATATCCGATTATCAAAAACGATAATCAGAACTCATATCAATAAATATTTAATTATCTCAAACGATAATCAAATCTCAAATATCTAATTATCACAAGCGATAATCAGAAACAACAAATATCCGATTATCAAAAACGATAATTAGAAATCTCAAATTAACAGCAAATATTTAATTATCAAAAACGATAATCAAATCTCAAATCAACAAATATTTAATTATCAAAAAGGATAATCAAATCTCAAATCACAAATATTTAATTATCTCAACGATAATCAAATCTCAAATATCTAACTATCACAAACGATAATCAGAAACAACAAATATCTAATTATCAAAAACGATAATCAGAAACAACAAATATCTGATTATCAAAAACGATAATCAGAACTCATAATATCCGATTATCAAAAACGATAATCAGAACTCATATCAACAAATATCCAATTACCTGCAGACAATTGAAAACAACAAATATCTAGAAATCAATTAAGATAATCTAGAAAATCAGCATAAAAGGTGGATCGATCCCATCACATGGCGAGCCTATGCTACGCCGCACGTGCATCTCATATGGCCGAAGCCTACCAAGTACCGTCATCATAATTTTGGTGCCCAACAACTGACCCGAAGGTCCAACATATGACCCGAAGGTCTGGTACTGGTATTTGACCCGAACGTTCTCATATGGCCCGAAAGTCCTCGTAGTGGCTCGAAAGCACACGAAAATCATCAAATATTTCAATTAACGAGTCCGAAACTAACCGAAATAGAAAACACACATGTCCCATAACCATGAGTTTTACTAAATCGTTTAATTCTCTTCATCGTTTCCTTGAAAGTGTAAAATCATCAAACAGCAAATATTTCAATTAACGAGTCCGAAACTAACCAAAATAGCAAACGCACATGTCCCATAACCACGTGTTTTACTAAATTGTTTAATTCTCTTCATCGTTTCCTTGAAAGTGCAAAATTGTGTATTCCAAAAATAACATTTCACATTCTCAAATGAACAAGTTCGGAATTAAGCGAATCAGTAAAAGAAAGGGGTCATAATCCTCGATTTTGCTGAAACGTTTAAATCGCTTCCTCATTCCTTTGAAAGTGCAAACTGCAAAATTTCAAAAAACAATTTCATTTATTTCATAAAATTAATAATTTACATCCTCAAACGGACAAGTCCGAAATTAAGTGAATCAGTAAAATAAAGGGTTCACAGTCCTCGATTTTGCTGAATCGTTTAAATCGCTTCCTCATTCTTTTGAAAGCGTAAACTATAAAAATTTTGGAAAACAATTTTATTTTTAAAACGATTTGCAATCCGTGATAAAAACAGCAACATTAGTGACAGTTTCGACAAGGAAATTGCACTTCTCAAAACACCGTAAAAACGGATCTCAAAATCAGCATTGCGGGATAAACGCTTGAAAATCCACTTTAAAATTTGACGGTTACTGAAGTCAAAGTGACAGTAATATTCTTACGTCAAAATCTCATCAAAAGAATTCACATCAAAATATAATACTAGTGGATTTCCATTCATTAAAAATGTCAACAAAACACTGTGCTTCAAGATTTAGCAACGGCGTAAAAATCCCGTTATAAAAATAACGGCAACAAAATACGTTTAAAACCAAACATCGGTTCAGCGTAAAATTAATGCAGTAACGTGCAACTTAAATCTGCACGTATACCACAAAATGAACAAAGAAATCATTCGAATATATCTTCAATATGAAGATAATTCAAAACAACAATATCTCAACAAAAATCACATAACTACAATCGCTTCGGATCCTCAAATCGGATTCGAAATTTTCAACGAAAACAAATTAAACACAGCTATGTAAACAACAAATGAAATTTATTTCAATTTCTTAATTTTATTTTCAAATCAAAAAGGTTATCAGCCGTACTCAGCGAAGACAGTCTCATTGTTTTCGCTGCGCACTCTGATAAACAAAACACGAATCAACCAATCATTAAAACACAGTTTCACTTTTTTTTATTTTTAAATAAGGATATAAAAAAAAATTCATCATACTTTCAAAACTTTAGTTTTGACTCAAAGCACAAATTAAACATCGACTAATAATTGTAACACATGTTCCATCTAAGTTATGTTTTATATTATGTCCATAAACCCCAAGCTCTGATACCAACTGTGACGCCCCACCTCTATACCCACACTAGCCAAGAACACTACGGTGTAATGCTATCAACTAGCATAGAGAATAAGGCTGTTGAGGAGCGGCCATCCGTAGTTAGGCCTTACACTATTATTGGTTATCTCGATAGGAGTGGTATATATTTTTCATCTCTAATTTATTTACACCCATCGACATACCCAATTCCAGTATAAAACGAACTACGATGGTTCATAATAGTTTAGGAAAATAGATATAATAATGACATAGATAATATAAATGCGGAACACAGATAAAACAAAAATGTCTCATATATATAATAACTGATGTCAGTTACAGTACATGTGATACAATACATATGATACAACTACAACTGTCGACTCTGGAAGTTATATACACAAGTACATTATCGTGATTAATATACATGAATACATAACATCCTATACTAAGACAACGACTACTCCCAAAGAATGAAAAGACTTCATAGCTCTAGCAGCAATCCAAAGCAGGATATCTACAACCTGTAATAACTCGGTCAGACCTGAGTATTACATTCAAAAGAAAATAACACACGGGTCAGTCTAATTCAAACTCAGTTATTAATGCACAGAAGCAATAATAATTAAATAACAATTAAATGCCAGTCACAAAAATCTCGTATATCCAATCCTTTAGTAAGAAATTGGAAAACGATAAATATAACACTTAACAGCGTTAAACAACTAATCAGCAAATTCAAATTATTAACGAAGATAAACGAGAGGATTATCAATGAAGATAATTTAGAAAACAGCAGGATTCCCTAAACGGCAATTAACAACAAAATCTAATTATTAAATAAATAATTAGAATCTCATAATCTAATTTTCAAAAAGATAATTAGATATCAACGAAATCATCAAATTAAACCAAATCAAATGCAATGTCAAATACTGAATTGAATACACAAAACAATTCAAGTAAATAAAATATCGATTGAAAATGCCAATTCTGTGTGGCTGCAGTACACGCACGCGTGTACCGCCTCGCCATTACAGTATACGATGTCACAATTTTCAGCACAAGGTCAAATCCGAGCTACAAGATGGATTCAACTCATGTGTATATTCAAATGAAATGGCCGAGACATAAAATCAAGCCTCGACCCTAGTTCAAATCAACCAACACAACAGAGACTGCACAAATGATTCTGCAGCAAGGGGATGACAACAAGCATGCCACAGTTTCAAAATTCAAAGACAAGCATAACTCTAACTAGAAGTACACATGAAGTATACAAACTGCCAAACCCAAAGAGGCAAACAGAGATATGGCTAGAACCAACAGCACCTCAAGGCACAGTGCAGTAGTATAAATAGCACCATGAATAAGCAGTGGTACAGACTACAAAGGTAGTGTTAACGCGGAATAGTGACCAGGCAGCAAGCATTTTGCAACCTGAGCATCTCAATGAGTACATGAACCCGAGCAATCAAACTACAACAAGAACAAATATAGGAGGCAACATGAAACTGCAAAAGATACGACATGTATGCAATAGTGCAACAGGTCAGTGCAAACTACTATGACAACAAGTATGACTAGGATGCATACATGAACCAGAGATCAAGTTATAGCATGGCATGTGCAGACTCAAGTGATACATGAATATACATGTATCGTAATGCAGCAGTAGCAAATGTTCAAGATAGAAGGCAAAATCGATAACAGACTCAAGTGCATATACACTACAGGTGAAATGAAGTGGATAGAGCAATGTGAACAAGTAAAGATGCAAAACAATGCACCTATACTAGGTACAGGTCGAAAGTGTAATCATGGATAAAATTCACAAATTTCCAACATATAGAACAGTGATCACTACATGCATCAGGGAACATTACAGGCATCTTGACAACAAAGCACTGCAAACTACAAAAACTCGAGTGATACAAGTTCGAACAAATACTCGATGTAACTACATAACATCTCAGGACATGCATTGATGTATAGCTTACTGGTGTTGAATATGCAATGACAAAAATGGATGTGCAATGCAACTGAACACGGCAGGGATAGAGAATGCAGATATAATATGCTATCGACCTCAAGGAGGACGCAAATGACTCTAGCATGAAAATATAACATGCAGTGCAAAATGGATGGTAGCAGTGATGCAAAATCACATCAAAACAGAATTCCAACATCAAAAAAAATGCCACAATTTGAAACAAGGTCAGAGATATGCTGGGCAAAGATAATACACGATCAAGTACAAGCCGAGGAAAAAATCAAGTTTAATTGGTCAAGACCAATGTCCACAGAAAATGCTCAAAGTCATCTGCAGTTCAAATCAAACTATGCCAAAGTTACAGATTCCAACAACTATTCAAAGCCGTGGTGGTCAGGGCTAGAATCGAACAAAGTTAGAGGTAGTATTTTCAAAAACCAACAAAGAAATTAAAGCAACTGTTAATGATCGAATACATATGGATCTACAGACTAACTTGTATCATAAACAACTCGAAAACAATGAAGTCAAAATTCAATTGGTACAAGAAAATAACCAAAAGCAATAGCAGTCTTGAACAAAGACAACTGCAGTTTGAATCAAAGTCAGGTTATATCAAAAAAACCCAAGTCGAAGCAGACACAAAATGTCATCACAAATCACCATGGCCGAAGTCAAAAAGGAGCATCATGTAAAAGTCACAAATCAAGCATGCCACAGGAATGGACGTACATACAGAAGTCACCGGCAACATCAAAGCCGTGAAGAAGAAGCTGTGGGTAAGAACCCAAGCAGTAATTGAATAAAATAATAGCCAATTCAAATCATTTTGCTGAAGACAAGATCATCATCAAGTCAAGTTAAACGCCCAGCACAATTTATTTATTTTTCAAATCAAGGCGACCGAAATCAAAGTCAAAGACAACAAGAACAAACGAAATCAACATCAACAAAAATCAAAACAAGTAGAGGAAATCACTAAATCGCAAGATTAAAATAGCTAGAATTTTGTATTAGATGTGAGTGAATAATTACATCACTCACCTTGCCTCGAAGAACGCGACTTCCAACAGCTGAAGTGAGCAACGAGGAAACGATCGATCCAGGCTACTCGCGAAAATCCACTAAATCGATCTAATTAGAGGCGGCATCTCCAAATTTGCTCGAACCCTAGTTTTTGAACGAAGAGGAAGTGGCCGCCATTTTTATTTCGTTCGCTATGTTCTGTTTTAGGGTTTTGAATGAGTGAAAATAAAGAAAGGGGGACGGGTACATACTCGAAATAATATGGCACCAAACTAAGTGGGCCAAGATTCAAATTTGTTAAGCTCACATAATTCCTTAATCAATTTATTAGAGAATCACAACCCGATTTAAAAATTCCATTAACAATTTGCTAGCAGATATAGTCGTCCAACGACGATGATCAATCGATACGAAACCCCAGGTTATTACAAAACCAGCTTTACATCCCAAAGTTTAATGTCAGACACACATCCATACAAGTTCGTTCTGTGATCGAACAGAACCGAAGGCACTTCAAAAGAAGCCCTTGCAAATCCAGATATTCACAAATCACGTGCGGAATACCCATCACAAAGGGTGATAAAATCTCTATACTGGAGCAACCCGGTGCAGAGACATTCGACAGGTAATCCTTTTGTTTTTGAAAATACCTGATCGTCAACACCGTCTTCAAATGCAATCCCATTTCGTCGTATCGTTATTCGGAATGGGTTTTATGACACAACGTCCTCTCCCGGCTAATCAGAATAACGAGCCCTTAATTTAAAAACAAGCGTTACATTCAGATTTCAACAAATCACAACAAATTTCCACTTTGATCTTTAAACAAAAGATCCATCATAATCACAAAGGTTCGATGTGGTTTTCGAATATCCATTTGGAATCTGACCCCCGGTCGCATCAAAATTCAAATGCCATTAAAAGGCCAATATTGATAGTCGGTTATTTAACTATCAATCAACATCCACAACAATTTCCGGATTTAAATAAAATTTCCAAATTATTTATTTTCAAAATATTTCGCAAGATATATTTCACACTTCAACCATTTGAAAACAAATTTCAAATTACTTTCCACGTTTCGATCCTTTGCAAACAAATTTCAAATCATTTTTCCATACGCGGAATACATTTCCAAATATTTGTTCATTTCCACTGAAAATCTGCCGAATTCAAATAATTTAAAATAATATAAAATACTTATCCAAAATATACTTGGAAATATTTAAAATAAAACTATTTAAAACACTTGCTTAAATATTAGTTATGAAAATATTATACTAATACCTCATATGATACTTCAAGTCCAAACAAATTTTAAAACAACATTAGTAGATAGAGTATAATATTAAATAACTATTTTCTAAATCAAATATCAATTTAATCTTTAAAATAATCCCTTTTATAATTATTTAAATACATCTTTACTTCAAAGTTTTAAAATGATTCCCAAAAATAATTCCTCCAACAATATTTTTCCAAATTAATTTATACTTCAAAAGCTATTTTAAAAAATATACTTGGCTTTCCAGGGAAGAATTCCCTTTCCATTACCAAATGGTTCATTTACGTCAATTAATAAACCTTCCTCGATTTAATTTAAATTTACATTCCAAATCCATAAATTTCTTTCCACACTTAAAAATAAACCGATATTTATCTTTTAAAAATTTTCCCTTCCCTTTTTGAATTCCCATTGTGAATTCAAATTCCCAAATATTCACTGATATATGACTTTTAAATCGATTTTAAAAATCATTTACAAACACCAAATCAATTTCTAAATTGATTTCTAAATTTATTTCAAACATCAAATTTATTATCTTTTGAAACAATTTCCTTCTTTTAAATTTATTCAATTTTCTAAAATTAATTTATTATAAATTTTCTACTAAATTTCAAAAATCCAATTTTATCTATTTCTGGTATCCTACGATACTAAAAATATATTTAGCTAAATTATAGCCCTCAACGATTTAAATCACAATATAATCACACACAGATTATAAATAAATAAACACACACCATATGAAACAAAATCAAATATTTGAGGAATCCAGTTGGATCCCGCCAACCTGTTTTCCTGCATCCATAGATGTTAGCACAACAATTAAATACCCATTCTACTTCGAGGTGGAATATCGTGGTATATGGGATTTATATAATATCATCCGCTATTATGCGGCGCATAGGGTCTCATCCGCTATATAATGAGGGAAATCAATCACTCCAAATACATATATAATACCAATTCCACTTCGAAGTGGAATATCACGGTATATGGGTTTAATATAATATCATCCGCTATTATGCGGCGCATAGGGTCTAATTCAATATAACTAGTAATAATTAATCATCCAAGCACACAGTCAACCATTATAAATTTAACTATTTAAAATTATGTGACGACCCGCCCTCCTACGCCCAGGAAGACGTTTCGTCTTTAAGAAAGAAAGGGATGAGAAAATAGAAAAGATAGAGAAGAAAGAACAACAACATCAGAATCTCACAGCGGAACGAATAAAATATAATAATCACATAAATATTTACATAATATACAACATCAATCAGAGTTATACAGACAACACATCACATACTAGACAGTTATAAACACCTGTCTAGTTAACACACCTCAATATATTACAACTCAAACAATAAGACTCAGAGATACCAACACAGCGGATCTATATATATATATATATATATCTACAGCGCTGAAGCCTCTTGCTTCATTGCTTCTCCAGAATTCATCAAAGCTAAACCTGAATCCCTTGGCTACCCGTAAAAATTTGGGTACCCGAGAGTTTATGAAAAACAAAAATAAACTTCGGGTCAGACATGGGTCTGGTATGAGTAACAGGTTTAAGTTGCTTAACTTTGAAAATCTTTTGAAAACAAAAGGTATCACGTAAGACTTCCCACAAATAAACATGGAAAAGTTTTTACCTTACGCTAACCAAAACATTTGATAGGAAATTCTGTGATATTATAATAGGTCTAGGGTTTTCAAGTAAATAGAAAATAGACGAAATTGTTACATTCATTAAATTCTAGCTACTAGCCACAAAAGTGGGTAATACAATCAAAACCGTGGGCACTTATTGGATTTTGGATTCCATACAATGGCAGGGCTACTGGGGTACCGCCCGTCACAGTACGTGGCCTAGATCAACGTATCGAGGATTACTCCCTTCATCCCCTGCAACACAAGGCCGGAACCATTCCTTACTGAACAGTCGCGAACAAGATAAACCCCGGCAGTTGTTGCAATCAACCGCCCACACAGCCGAAAAATAAAGGGACATCTAGACAGGGGAATATCCTTGTCCTGCTTGGGCATGACCCACCTAGCCTTGCTGCACCTCCCCTGTTTTAGCCATTCCCGGTTGATGAGGCTTGAGGTTACTATTACCTTTATAGAACATATTCTTAGAATGCTCATCGCCCGCCTGACGATGTGTTGAAAGCATTCAATCCATACAAGTTCGTTCCGGGTTCGAACGAAACCGAAGGCATTATCTCGTTACACTCATTTTGGAATCACCCTCAGAGTTAACGACGATAACCCTTGCATTCTGAATCTCCATCTTCACTTCAGATTCACGACCTATCGTTAATTTGGAATCGATGTGGTTTTCGGATGTTCCTAATGCGGAAAACCGATCCCGGTCTCATCGAAATCCAAAACGTGTCTTTTAAGGCCAAGTTGTCTATTTAGTCTTAACAGCTTAATTCAATATAATTCAATATTCACACAGATGGATAATTCATAATATCACAGTAGATAATCACAGATAATCTCATAAACAGATAATCAATATTATCATCTAAGCAGATAATCAAATATTATCACATTTAAACCAAGCATCCATGACACATAGATATAATTCATGCCAGATCACAATCATCAAATGAAATATCAATATCATTCATCCATAAGCAATGATTTATAATCATACCATTTGTAATTAATTTAAAATGAATTAAATTAACTACTTCAATCTCTAATTAATTTAAAATAAATTAAATTAATTACTTCATCTATAAATCTTGCTTATACAACGATTAATTAATTACGAATCAAATTAATTAATCATTCTCTAAGTATCCATCTTGATTAAACACCTTTGCTTAATCATTTTCTAATTACAATAAGTAATTAGTCTTTAATTAATTTCACAAATTAATTAACCTAAATTATTCATAGTAATTAACATTTAATTACTTCATTTATTAATTAAATATAATTACTTATATTTATTCTTAATTAATTACAATAATTAATCACTTCATTATCTATTATTACTTAATTAAACAATTCTTAATTATATCATTAATTACATTAATTAATGATCTCTAGTTTATATTTAAATTAAATTCCTTTATTTAAGTTAAACACAATTATTAATCCCCTTGATTAATAACAATCCAGTAATTAACTACCCTTAATTACTTATTTAATAAATTAATTATTCCATAATTAATTATCTCCAGAATTAATCCCTGATTATCCTGCTCCATTAATTACACCAAGTAATTACACTTATCAAACCATCAAATGATTTCTTAAATTAATTAAACTAAATTAATTAACTTAATTTAATCATAACATCAAAATTAATTACAATAAGTAATTAATCTTCTAATTACTTTTATCAAGTAATTACTCTTAACTATTTACAATAGATTATCTAAATTAATTAATCTAATTAATTAATAAAATTAATCACATTAATTAATTAATAAATAATCCTTAGTTAATTATCTAATAACATTTCTTAATTTACTTCTTTATTAATCTCTAATTCTAAATCATTAATTTATAAATTTAATAATAAATCGTTTCTTTATTTTCTTATTAATTAAATCACTTATTACCTTAATTATCTCTAAGATAGTTCATTTCTATTAATAATTTTATTAATATTAAAATGTAAATTTTAAATTCAAATTACATTTGAATTAAAGATCTAAAGATTCACCAATTTAAACATTACCAAATTTAAATTCAATTCTAAATAATGTGAAGTACATCAATCACTTATATATGAAACTTATGTAAGAAAAGTTTAATCTAGACTACTTAATCCTTTTTATTTAAAAATCAAGCCTTTAAAATTAATTATTTAATTTAAACTTGTTTTAAAACATTTAGATTTCAAAACTGACTTATTTTCCGGATTTGAATTCATTAGTTTAATTTTGAATTTAAAACTTGGGTTTTATCTTTGATTTTGATTTAAAACCAAATTCATTTGAAATCTTGGATTCGAAGATCATTTGAAATTTTATACTGTAATTTCTTGAATTTAACCCATTTTAAATTCTGTTTTCAAACTTAAATAAAATGTAAAATCTGGAGCCCACCTAAAATCATTTAAACTTTGATCTCATTTCAATCTTGAATCAAAAAAAAAAAACTAAACTTGAATTTAATCTTTTAACTGAATCTAGACTTGATTAAACTTATACTTATTTTAGTTTTCATTTTGTTTTTAAAACAGAACAACACTGTTTCCAGGTTACACATGCCTGAAACAACACTACTCGAATCCCCCTTCATTAACTTCGGGTCATCCCCTACCATGCTTCGAGTTAACACTCGAGTGTCACGAGTCTTTCCCGAGCCCCCCAAAAAAAAAACAACACAGCACCTCCAATCCCTACAGAACTGCCATGGGCACGGTGCACGTGCACCGTGGCCACATCCACCTCCGGCCACCCAGCTCCAACATAACACCCACCGCCTCCAGATCACGGCACGACCACCCAAAAACATCACGGCAGCACAAAACGAAAGGGGGTTCAAAAACCCAAACCTGGAAACGCAACAGGCATTCCTCCTCGAAACCTGGAACATCGCCGTTCTCGCGACCAAGACCACCAGAGTTTATACCCCTCCGGCCAACAACTCGACAATCTCCCACCTTCCATTTTCCAGAACCACGATACACTCGATCAACTAAAAAGGGAGAAATGATCGAATTATCCCAAACCGTTAAAACTAGGGTTGCATCCAAAATTTCACCACCGCACTTTCCACTTGCCACTGCTCATCCTCCACCCAATTTTACCACACACCCCGACCACCCATGCACCTCCAGGAAGCACCACGAACTTCCATGTCCACTAGATTGCCTGAGGCAACCCATAATTCCCAAAACCATTAAATCAGAATTTCCAATCCAAAACTTAACTAAAGAAAATGAATTTACTTTTAAAAATCCTAGTTTCAGATAGGAATTCAATTTATAATCCTGAATTTATATTTTAGAATGATTAAAATTTCACTTATATTAATCATCAACTGTTCTTGGTCTTTTTACAGACAGTGTTACTTTATTTAATTAAGATACAAAATTTAAAATTTACTTTATAGTCAAACAAACATATCTTGTTAAGATACTAAGTCCTAACAATCACTAAATCAAGCAGTAATGATTTTTTTGAAATAAGATATGAACTTGAGAACTATAAACAAGATGGTCTTACAGGGTATTCAATATGCAGATATTGCACTCACAAATACACAGAGAATGGTCACATAAATATTCATCCAACTATTTTCAAGCATTCAATATTTATCTGCAACAAGTTTAAACTTAAGTTATTTAAAAAAAAATGTTACTCACCTTTTTAAACAGAGGTGATTCCAGGATGTCAACTCACATACATGCAGTAACACATACTCAGAAATGCATTAAAATATATTCACATATCAAACCATAATTAAGCAACATATATACTTAAGTATTTTAAAATTTAAGTTACTCACCTGATTTTTGAAAGACAGAGCACTCAGTTCTTTTTTTTTTCTTGAAAAATAGTTTGAAGCTGAAATTCTTTAGCTTTTAAAATCCTTGCTCTTGAATACATCAGGTTTGCATGCAGGTTGCTTGCCTTAAAGCTTGGGTTGAAGATGAATACATCAGGTTTTGAATTGTATTTGCTTGCAGGCTTGATTTTCTTAAATCTTCTTGTTTTATATTACATGAAAAATGTTTAAGTTGTAAAGTAATGATGCTTAATTTCTTGTTTTCTGGTTGCTATGTTGAGATGATCGAATTAGAAATGAGAAGAGAGGTATATATAGAAAGGAGTTTGCAGGGTTTGCATATGCTTGTACAAACATTTTCTGTTTGTATCAGAGATGTATTTAGAGGAAGAAAATTTACAGGTGAAGGTATTATCTGGGCTTGCAAATGCTGGTGCACTATTTAGTTTTGTTTTATCAGGCAATACTTTTCAAATGGGGGCTGAGTTATCTTATGAGATTTTTGAATAGACTTAAGTTATGCAAGTACCGGTTACATTAAATGCAAGTGTTCCCCTTCATGCATACATCCTTATCTTATTCGTATAAGTTGATATTTTCTTTTTTTTTTCTTTTTTTTATTCTGTTCTTGCCTTGCCTGGTTATGCTTAATATTCTATGTACATATAAACTTTGTTTTATTTTCACCTATTTATTTTACAGTCACATACATGATTACTTGCCAGGTTGTGTCATTACCTATCCTATATACTTTTACATGTCTTGCATATATTACTAATTACAGGTTACATACTCTTTTTGCCTGGTTGCTTTCATATGTATACAAAGCCTGGTTTTCTCTTAGTCTTAGTTATTTTAAATGCTACTTATTTTTCTTTTTACTTTACTTTGCTTTTGTACTTGTATACATATTATAAAATTATTTAAGTCATTTGTATTAGTTTATTACTTAATTTATATCCATATAATTTTATACTTAAACAATTTACAAATTCTATCTTTCTTTTATTTTCAAAACTTAGCAATTAAATACTTAATTTACTTATTATTTATTTCATACTTATGTTAATATTTATAATATTTATTTTATTTTAAATTTACAAATTATAGTTTTCCAAAATACATATATATAAATTTAAAATAACAATTTCTAAAAAAATCCATTTGTAAAGACATTACATCAAAAATATTGTTTAAATATAACTCATTATTAAATTAAAATAATCCATAAAAGAATTTTATCTCTTGTTTAATAAATTACTTATTTTATCGGCTATATAACAAAACAAATCTTTTTGTTTAAACTTAAGCTAAAATCAATTTTAAACAATTTAAGTTTTTATCTTGAGTATTTTAAAGCTATGGTTACTTATTTAATAGCTTAATATTAAATTAAATTTCTAATTTACCAAAATATTAGAATTAAAAAGCTTGCCCCTTTATTTATTAAATTTTAAAACAAAGCTTATCTATTTACAATATATATACAAATATATATACATTATAAATAGAAACAATCTAAATTAGCTTTTAAAAGATAAAACCACTCATTTAAATATTTACTAAAGAAAATTACTAAATAAATTCAAATTATTATTAACAATCTATTTAATTTTAACTCAGATTATTAAATTTATATTGCCAAAAATTCCGGGATATCACATTCCTCCCCTCTTAAAAGAATTTCGTCCCCGAAATTTAAAACAAAGGTAATTTAATAATCTAATAAATATTTAATTTTAAAAACACAATCATATATTAATCATATGCTAACAACCATAGCAACCAATTCATCCAAACAAACAAATCTAATTATCCAGACAAAATTCCGGATAGAATTTGCTCGAGTTTCCCCAAGTATAAATACCGGGTCACTCGCTCTATAGAATCCAATCAATCAATACTACTAAGCTACAGAGCTTCCACCTATCTAGATCTACAAAACAAGACAGGGTATCAGACTATAGACAAGTCTGACACAACAACCAAAACTCCATGAACTGCTGATTCTACAACCAGAGATAGATCTTACACGTACTCCCTTAGAGATACGTGAAACACAACGAATCTTAGTTATCCAAACTAACAATTCACTCCTGAAGACCAAACACTTATCCAAAATCAAATCTCTGACTTTGAAATCCAAATTCCTTCGTATCTTATCCACAAAACTCCTCGGACGATCCTGGGCTTCCTTCATCTTTCCCGATCAGCTCAACTCTTGCTGATGCTCCTAGAAATAAATTGGACCAATAGCAATCCAACAGAATGATCTTCCCAAGATCAACCAAACTCAGAACATAAACTTTATTCCAAATCAGAAAACAGAACTCACTTCTCTCATCTGGAAGAGATAAAACAGGTGCACTCCAAACTGGCCTAAGATGTTGAAAAATCTCCTGTAGAACTCTGCAACACCCAATAGCTTCCCAACTAAAACAGCTACCACCATGCTTCCACTGCGCAACTCTGACTGAACAGATGAAAATGCTAAAGTCGAACACAGATTGGTCAACACATTCCCAAAGATAAAGTTCACATATCCAAAAAGAAAATTCTGAAGTTCCTCCAAAATCCGAGTTACTTCACTAACTCAAAAATCATCCTATTACTAAGCTGATCCATCAGTACCACTCTTGGAAATCCAATCGATACCAAACTCAATCTCCAGATGCCGACACAACTCTGACTCCTTGAAGACATCCAGAAAAATTCTGAAACACAAAAGAACACTCAAACTATCGCAAGTCACTTTTGCGATCAACCCAGCCTACTTCCTAAGAAAACTGCTCTCTCTTTACCAAACAGAACAACCTATGCTTATCTAGCCAATTCATCAAGGAAACGGAACCACACTGCTGCTTCTGAACTCCACGGCTAACTCAGAAACCAAAGACTTCCTTCCCAACACACAGAATACTCCAAACAGCACTGCTGACACCAAAGCCAAGAAATTCCTAATCCAGAGTTCTTCGAGAAACTCGGACCATAAGCCAAACACAAACACCCTGCTGAACTCAACCACAATGCCGAGCAGACACTCTTCTTCGACTTGTTCCAAAGAAAACATCTTCGAAGACATCCATAGTCACTGTGTCCCATCACACAGCTACTACACCTTGATATATCCAGATATCATGACTTGCTTCTGTCCAATCGACAGATTTAAACTCTAGCTCAATCAAATTACACCTCAAAAGATGAACTCTGAACCTTAACAGGTTTCCTTCAGAGATCAATAAAATCCTTAAACCATCCAAAGTTTACTCGAGACGGTACTAGGTCTACAGTCTCGACAATTTCATTTCCAACCTCAAACATTCAAATTTCAACCATTGGTAGTTGTGTTTCACACACCACTACCCAATCTACCTTTATAGCTTATATTGGAAAACCCAAACAGGTAATCCAACAATAGGTAGAAATAAATATATAAATATATATATATATATCAAAATTACAAATACGCTCTCTCAAGAAAGAAATCACTCAAGAGCCTAGGTATTCGCTCAACCTAGCGCTCTGATACCAACTGTGACGACCCGCCCTCCTACGCCCAGGAAGACGTTTCGTCTTTAAGAAAGAAAGGGATGAGAAAATAGAAAAGATAGAGAAGAAAGAACAACAACATCAGAATCTCACAGCGGAACGAATAAAATATAATAATCACATAAATATTTACATAATATACAACATCAATCAGAGTTATACAGACAGTACATCACATACTAGACAGTTATAAACACATGTCTAGTTAACACACCTCAATATATTACAACTCAAACAATAAGACTCAGAGATACCAACACAGCAGATATATATATATATATATATATATATATATATCTACAGCGTTGAAGCCTCCTGCTCCATTGCTTCTCCAGAATTCGTCAAAGCTAAACCTGAATCCCTTGGCTACCCGTAAAAATTTGGGTACCCGAGAGTTTATGAAAAACAAAAATAAACTTCGGGTCTGACATGGGTCTGCTATGAGTAACAGGTTTAAGTTGCTTAACTTTGAAAATCTTTTGAAAACAAAAGGTATCACGTAAGACTTCCCACAAATAAACATGGAAAAGTATTTACCTTACGCTAATCAAAACATTTGATAGGAAATTCTGTGATATTATAATAGGTCTAGGGTTTTCAAGTAAATAGAAAATAGCCGAAATTGTTACATTCATTAAATTCCAGCTACTAGCCACAAAAGTGGGTAATACAATCAAAACCGTGGGCACTTATTGGATTTTGGATTCCATATAATGGCAGGGCTACTGGGGTACCGCCCGTCACAGTACGTGGCCTAGATCAACGTACCGAGGATTACTCCCTTCATCCCCTGCAACACAAGGCCGGAACCATTCCTTACTGAACAGTCCCGAACAAGACAAACCCCGGCAGTTGTTGCAATCAACCGCCTACACAGCCGAAAAATAAAGGGACATCTAGACAGGGGAATATCCTTGTCCTGCTTGGGCATGACCCACCAAGCCTTGCTGCACCTCCCCTGTTTTAGCCATTCCCGGTTGATGAGGCTTGAGGTTACGATTACCTTTATAGAACATATTCTTAGAATGATCATCGCCCGCCTGACGATGTGTTGAAAGCATTCAATCCATACAAGTTCGTTCCGGGTTCGAACGAAACCGAAGGCATTATCTCGTTACACTCATTTTGGAATCACCCTCAGAGTTAACGACGATAACCCTTGCATTCTGAATCTCCATCTTCACTTCAGATTCACGACCTATCGTTAATTTGGAATCGATGTGGTTTTCGGATGTTCCTAATGCGGAAAACCGATCCCGGTCTCATCGAAATCCAAAACGTGTCTTTTAAGGCCAAGTTGTCTATTTAGTCTTAACAGCTTAATTCAATATAATTCAATATTCACACAGATGGATAATTCATAATATCACAGTAGATAATCACAGATAATCTCATAAACAGATAATCAATATTATCATCTAAGCAGATAATCAAATATTATCATATTTAAACCAAGCATTCATGACACATAGATATAATTCATGCCAGATCACAATCATCAAATGAAATATCAATATCATTTATCCATAAGCAATGATTTATAATCATACCATTTGTAATTAATTTAAAATGAATTAAATTAACTACTTCAATCTCTAATTAATTTAAAATAAATTAAATTAATTACTTCATCTATAAATCTTGCTTATGCAACCATTAATTAATTATGAATCAAATTAATTAATCATTCTCTAAATATCCATCTTGATTAAACACCTTTGCTTAATCATTTTCTAATTACAATAAGTAATTAGTCTTTAATTAATTTCACAAATTAATTATCCTAAATTATTCATAGTAATTAACATTTAATTCCTTCATTTATTAATTAAATATAATTACTTATATTTATTCTTAATTAATTACAATAATTAATCACTTCATTATCTATTATTACTTAATTAAACAATTCTTAATTATATCATTAATTACATTAATTAATGATCTCTAGTTTATATTTAAATTAAATTCCTTTATTTAAGTTAAACACAATTATTAATCCCCTTGATTAATAACAATCCAGTAATTAACTACCCTTAATTACTTATCTAATAAATTAATTATTCCATAATTAATTATCTCCAGAATTAATCCCTGATTATCCTGCTCCATTAATTACACCAAGTATTACACTTATCAAACCATCAAATGGTTTCTTAAATTAATTAAACTAAATTAATTAACTTAATTTAATCATAACATCAAAATTAATTACAATAAGTAATTAATCTTCTAATTACTTTTATCAAGTAATTACTCTTAACTATTTACAATAGATTATCTAAATTAATTAATCTAATTAATTAATAAAATTAATCACATTAATTAATTAATAAATAATCCTTAGTTAATTATCTAATAACATTTTTTAATTTACTTCTTTATTAATCTCTAATTCTAAATCATTAATTTATAAATTTAATAATAAATCATTTCTTTATTTTCTTATTAATTAAATCACTTATTACCTTAATTATCTCTAAGATAGTTCATTTCTATTAATAATTTTATTAATATTAAAATGTAAATTTTAAATTCAAATTACATTTGAATTAAAGATCCAAAGATTCACCAATTTAAACATTACCAAATTTAAATTCAATTCTAAATAATGTGATGTACATCAATCATTTATATATGAAACTTATGTAAGAAAAGTTTAATCTAGACTACTTAATCCTTTTTATTTAAAAATCAAGCCTTTAAAATTAATTATTTAATTTAAACTTGTTTTAAAACATTTAGATTTCAAAACTGACTTATTTTCCGGATTTGAATTCATTGGTTTAATTTTGAATTTAAAACTTGGGTTTTATCTTTGATTTTGATTTAAAACCAAATTCATTTGAAATCTTGGATTCGAAGATCATTTGAAATTTTATACTGTAAGTTCTTGAATTTAACCCATTTTAAATTCTGTTTTCAAACTTAAATAAAATGTAAAATCTGAAACCTGAAGCCCACCTAAAATCATTTAAACTTTGATCTCATTTCAATCTTGAATCAAAAAAAAAACTAAACTTGAATTTAATCTTTTAACTGAATCTAGACTTGATTAAACTTATACTTATTTTAGTTTTCATTTTGTTTTTAAAACAGAACAACACTGTTTCCAGGTTACACATGCCTGAAACAACACTACTCGAATCCCCCTTCATTAACTTCGGGTCATCCCCTACCACGCTTCGAGTTAACACTCGAGTGTCACGAGTCTTTCCCGAGCCCCCCCAAAAAAAAAAACAACACAGCACCTCCAATCCCTACAGATCTGCCATGGGTACGGTGCACGTGCACCATGGCCACATCCACCTCCGGCCACCCAGCTCCAACATAACACCCACCGCCTCCAGATCACGGCACGACCACCCAAAAACATCACGGCAGCACAAAACGAAAGGGGGTTCAAAAACCCAAACCTAGAAACGCAACAGGCATTCCTCCTCGAAACCTGGAACATCGCCGTTCTCGCGACCAAGACCACCGGAGTTTATACCCCTCCGGCCAACAACTCGACAATCTCCCACCTTCCATTTTCTAGAACCACGATACACTCGATCAACTAAAAAGGGAGAAATGATCGAATTATCCCAAACCGTTAAAACTAGGGTTGCATCCAAAATTTCACCACCGCACTTTCCACTTGCCACTGCTCATCCTCCACCCAATTTTACCACACACCCCGACCACCCATGCACCTCCAGGAAGCACCACGAACTTCTATGTCCACTGGATTGCCTGAGGCAACCCATAATTCCCAAAACCATTAAATCAGAATTTCCAATCCAAAACTTAACTAAAGAAAATGAATTTACTTTTAAAAATCCTAGTTTCAGATTGGAATTCAATTTATAATCCTGAATTTATATTTTAGAATGATTAAAATTTCACTTATATCAATCATCAACTGTTCTTGGTCTTTTTACAGAACAGTGTTACTTTATTTAATTAAGATACAAAATTTAAAATTTACTTTATGGTCAAACAAACATATCTTGTTAAGATACTAAGTCCTAACAATCACTAGATCAAGCAGTAATGATTTTTTGAAATAAGATATGAACTTGAGAACTATAAACAAGATGGTCTTACAGGGTATTCAATATGCAGATATTGCACTCACAAATACACAGAGAATGGTCACATAAATATTCATCCAACTATTTTCAAGCATTCAATATTTATCTGCAACAAGTTTAAACTTAAGTTATTTAAAAAAAAATGTTACTCACCTTTTTAAACAGAGGTGATTCCAGGATGCCAACTCACATACATGCAGTAACACATACTCAGAAATGCATTAAAATATATTCACATATCAAACCATAATTAAGCAACATATATACTTAAGTATTTTAAAATTTAAGTTACTCACCTGATTTTTGAAAGACAGAGCACTCAGTTCTTTTTTTTTCCTTGAAAAACAGTTTGAAGCTGAAATTCTTTAGCTTTTAAAATCCTTGCACATGAATACATCAGGTTTGCATGCAGGTTGCTTGCCTTAAAGCTTGGGTTGAAGATGAATACATCAGGTTTTGAATTGTATTTGCTTGCAGGCTTGATTTTCTTAAATCTTCTTGTTTTAGTTTACATGAAAAATGTTTAAGTTGTAAAGTAATGATGCTTAATTTCTTGTTTTCTGGTTGCTATGTTGAGATGATCGAATTAGAAATGAGAAGAGAGGTATATATAGAAAGGAGTTTGCAGGGTTTGCATATGCTTGTACAAACATTTTCTGTTTGTATCAGAGATGTATTTAGAGGAAGAAAATTTACAGGTGAAGGTATTATCGGGGCTTGCAAATGCTGGTGCACTATTTAGTTTTGTTTTATCAGGCAATACTTTTCAAATGGAGGCTGAGTTATCTTATGAGATTTTTGAATAGACTTAAGTTATGCTAGTACTGGTTACATTAAATGCAAGTGTTCCCCTTCATGCATACATCCTTATCTTATTCGTATAAGTTGATATTTTCTTTTTTTTTTCTTTTTTTTTATTCTGTTCTTGCCTTGCCTGGTTATGCTTAATATTCTATGTACATATAAACTTTGTTTTATTTTCACATATTTATTTTACAGTCACATACATGATTACTTGCCAGGTTGTGTTATTACCTATCCTATATACTTTTACATGTCTTGCATATATTACTAATTACAGGTTACATACTCTTTTTGCCTGGTTGCTTTCATATGTATACAAAGCCTGGTTTTCTCTTAGTCTTAGTTATTTTAAATGCTACTTATTTTTCTTTTTACTTTACTTTGCTTTTGTACTTGTATACATATTATAAAATTATTTAAGTCATTTGTATTGGTTTATTACTTAATTTATATCCATATAATTTTATACTTAAACAATTTACAAATTCTATCTTTCTTTTATTTTCAAAACTTAGCAATTAAATACTTAATTTACTTATTATTTATTTCATACTTATGTTAATATTTATAATATTTATTTTATTTTAAATTTACAAATTATAGTTTTCCAAAATACATATATATAAATTTAAAATAACAATTTCTAAAAAAATCCATTTGTAAAGACATTACATCAAAAATATTGTTTAAATATAACTCATTATTAAATTAAAATAATCCATAAAAGAATTTTATCTCTTGTTTAATAAATTACTTATTTTATCAGCTATATAACAAAACAAATCTTTTTGTTTAAACTTAAGCTAAAATCAATTTTAAACAGTTTAAGTTTTTATCTTGAGTATTTTAAAGCTATGGTTACTTATTTAATAGCTTAATATTAAATTAAATTTCTAATTTACCAAAATATTAGAATTAAAAAGCTTGCCCCTTTATTTATTAAATTTTAAAACAAAGCTTATCTATTTACAATATATATACAAATATATATATATACATTATAAATAGAAACAATCTAAATTAGCTTTTAAAATATAAAACCACTCATTTAAATATTTACTAAAGAAAATTACTAAATAAATTCAAATTGTTATTAACAATCAATTTAATTTTAACTCAGATTATTAAATTTATATTGCCAAAAATTCCGGGATATCACAAATTAAATAAAAAAAAATCGATTGAGTGAGAAGATACCACCTTTACTTTGCATGCAATCCATTTACATACCAGATTGTTTTCTTCATGTTTTTCAGACCTTGTATAGACAATTTTACATAGTTGATTAATATTCGAAATAGATCGAATAATAAATTGTCATTTATAATTTAACTAAAAATTTTCTTTTTTTTCTCCTTTGAAACCTCACTTAAAAAAAACTTAATTTATATAAATTCAAAAATCCAATTTTAAATAACTCTTCAATATTTTAAAAATTCCTATATATTATCCAAGATCACATATTAAATTAAAACATCTGCATCTATATACTTCAGCCCATATAATGGAACGATTTACAACCAAAACCATCTTAAATTTTACTGTAATCCTTATAAGTGATAATAATTTTATTCATAAGCTTACTTGAGTAAATGTTTAATTAAGATGTTTTTAAGAATCAAATTTACCTTAATTCGAACGGGACCCAAAATCAGAAGATCTGCACCCAACGACGTACTCGATGTCGCACGCTCCTTCGCCACTGTCGAAACCCAAGCCGCCTACGCCTTGAGCTCACTCAAGACGCTTGCTTCGACAAACCAAGCTTGAGCCCAAAAGCAGCATCACAATCGCCAAGACGCCTCGCTCCCCAACCTCTTGCCTAACGCTAGAGCAACGCACTGCGTCGTGCTTTCCTGCTCGCGACTTCAGCTCGATCGCACCCCTACCTTCACATCGTCGCTTCTGGCTTGCTCGCGCACGAGCGACAGCCTCGACTTCGAATTCGTTCTCTGAATGCTTGGTATACTATTTATTTTTTTATGAATCGAACGAGTTTAATTTTTGCCATTTCAATTTGATTTTATAGATTGTGAAATAGAGAAGGGGAAAGGATGAGAGAGCTCGGTCATGATTCGCATTCAAGAAAAAGAAAAGGGGAAACGAAGATAGGGTTTTCGTTTAATTCATCGGCCATTCTCTTTAATTTTATTTATCGACAATTTACTTCCGTTCTTCCACGCGTGATTAAAATGTTCTGAGTGCAAGACAAGTGGTGTAACCTGGAAGCCAAGTGGCTAAAAAGAAATAAATAAAGTTTTCATCAGTTAAAATATTCTTTATATTTAAATTTGAATTTAAATCATCCCAAACTACGCAACTTAAAATCTCAACCTCAAATCGAGGCATGCCGCTAGGCGTTTATAATGTTAAACCCCTATTCCAAACGCAATGGAAAAGGTTCTGAGTCCAAATTCGATCGTATGGAGAAGATAAATTTTTGAACCCAATTATTAAATTACATTTTCGATTTTATTTCAGTGCGTTTGCTTATCGTACTACCAAATGATCACTCCAAAGACTGCAAAAATTGAATTCGATAATAATACAATATTATAGATCCAATGGAGCTAGTTTCGTCGAATTTCGAGACTGTGCCTCGGAGGGCTATTTTTAAATATGGATTTAAAATATAAAATTTCAAAACCGAACAAATCGTTTTCAAATTCATTATTAAAAATTCTACTATCTCCAATATCATCAACATAAATTTTCTAATCCATCAAAATATTTTAAATCAGCTTCAAGCTGAAGATTCAAATTTTTATCCAACTTCAGTAAATTAAATTCAATAATTAAATTGCCAAATTCATAGTTAATTTTGAAATTCAAATTAAACTAACTCCCAAATATTTAAAATCAATTAAATATTTTGATTTCAAATGTTCAAAATTCTGGGTCGTCGCATATGTGTTGTAGATGAGATGTATAGAGATATGAGGATATTTGCACAATTGGATGGATCAAATAGAAGTTGTAGATTTTAAAAAAATACCCAATATTGCAATGGCTTGCAATGGCTAGCGACAGCCAAGTTGTCCAAGCTTGTGTTGGCTAGCGACGGCTTGCTACGACCAATTTACCCAGCTTCATGTCAGCAAGAGTCGGTCTGCGACAGCATATCAACCACTCTGGATTTGCCACGTGTTTAACCTAACGACGCTAACCGCCGCTAAATTTGCGACGAGCCGTTGTTAAACCTATTGGTGTCGACTATTTTTACATCGCCTTTTAGCGACGGCTAGCGTCGCTTTTTAGCCATCGCTAATGGCAATGCCTTTTGTTGTGATACAGGCCCAGTTCCAACACCGACAGACTCCATCGGATCTTCTGTTAGAAAAACTGTTAATTGGAATCCTAAAAGGACTTCAGTTTTCATTGATATTTGTATATCTCTACTAGACACCCGTCATAGTCGCGTTAGCATAGCTATTGCGAGGTTGTTTCCCTTGAATTCAACGATCGCCTAGGCCTAGGCATAAATTTTACCAGTAATCATATAAAGAACAAATGTGACAAAATGAAATGCAATTGCGTTGTGCGAAACAATCTACTACAAATACCAAAGAGTGTTTCGTATGTCGAATATGATTGCGTTTAAAGAGATGATGAATGGTGGGAGATAACCTATTACAATTATCTGTCTTCAAAGTCCATGCTCCCTACCTCTAAATTTAGACAACTTGACCAAATGTACGACGATACTATAATGAGGGTGAAGTGCATCTACGACATTCCTCCTTCACCTCCAACTCACTTCTACATTCAGGTTTACTAGAGAGATTCTTAATGGGATAGCGAATAACTTAGTTTTGAGTCACACCATAGCCACGCTCTTTGGACCTTCAATACAGTTTCATCATGTTAGGAATGCCACATGATTTCCCTAACTATGAGAGACTACAAACCAAATTACAACATGTACAAAAAAAATTAGTGAACATTGTATTAGAATTCAATCATCGACGACAATTATGCACGATGGGAGCTTCATACTATATTTGGTATTAATACGACACATACTTTATTGGTCAATGTTGTTGAACTTAGAAAATTATTAAACTGGATGGTTTTGCAGTTTAGGGAAAATAATCGATTTATTATTACCTTCAAATATATATATTTGTTTTTAATGAAATGTACCTCTTATAATTTCTATAGTGTATGTTTTTATGCATTTTATAGGCAATTTAAAATATTATATTAATGATTAATATTTATTCAAAAATAAATAATTTTTTGAAAACAAATGAATTTAAAAATTCATACAAATAATTATTCCTTTTCCATTATTCGTTTCTTAATAGAAAATGCATTCCTCTTCCCTTAGCTTCCTCCTTTCATGTCTCACTTATAACTACATGTTTGGCTGCTCATTCATTTCGCGAAGAATGCACCCTAACTCAATCTAGTCATTTTGCACTCAAATTCTTGAATCTCAACTAAGGATTTCTTCATCCATGAATAATAGCTTCAAATGGACAAAATTTTAGACCATAAAAGGAATCACTCTCCATATTATTGACTTTATTTGGATGAATTCGTTGGAAGGAATAACAGTAAATAGTAGGCCATTGAAAATGTCTCCAAATGTGAATCTACATGTAAATTATTTCATAAGGAACAAATGAATCAAATGCATGCCATTCTACATTGTGACATAGTAAAGTGAATTTTGTTTTTCTCAATCGTAATTGTAGGCTTAATTATTGATCCTAATATTACCATGAAAATTAAGCTTCTTCATAAATAACTTGATATTCAAAACAATTACATATTTCAAGTAGCTTATTGGATTGTGTGGTTTTTGTGCTCTTTTAAAAGACTGAAGAATGTTTGGATAATGTGCTGGCAGGTTCTTTAATTTTGAATATGCAATATAAGTTGAAATGGTTGCTACTAAGATTGATATCGAGTTTATAGGCAGATTAAATCAGAGAAGAATGCTAACAACAGCACGAGTAAAGCAACAAAAGAAACTAATTGGTTGGTTTACATTACCTTATCTTCATTCTCCAATCACAGCATAAGTATCTGTATGCAAGCAGTCTTAGAACGACTCTAAATCTAATGAATGTTATCCTTGAAGGAGATGCAAATGCAATCGCAAAATGTAAGAAGAGTACATGCTTTTCAACGCAGCATAAAGTCAATGCTTAATGTACTTTATGGTGAATTCAAACCCCTCTTCCAATATAGTATAAATGATAATACTAGTATTGAACCTTTCGGTGGGTGGTATGGATTATGGTTGAGGCTCTGACTGGCACATCGGTAATACGGAAATACCTTTTTGAATTCGATGTTGATCGGACCAGAATTTCAAACCATAATCATTCTGGTCTACATAGTGGAAGACAAGAAAACAGAATTGTTTTTATCATATAGAACCAATAATATTCGAATTTATTGCAAATCAATAATAATTGAAGCATAAGAGGAGAGAGAGAGAAGTAAGAATCAAATCAAATAAATGAAAAAATAGTTTTTGAGCGTGCAATCTGAATTCAAGCATCTATTTTAGGGCTTACGCATTTATTCGATCGAATGATTTTGGAAGTATCAGAACCAAGGGCTTGCCTGCATTTGGTGAAGAAGATGGAATGTGTAACACCCCACACCCCTTAGTATACCCAAAAGGACACACTAAACGGCATGGTGTGTTGTATGTATAACTAAAACTAGTAGAGACCAAGATTCACAAGACAAAAATTAAACAATAATAACAATAATAATAACGCAGCGGAAATAATTATAGTATTTTGCTAAAAATCAAATTCCACAATTTAAGATGATAAAAATAAGTCACCAAATACCCAATACATCATATGACAAAATACCTACACAAGTCTCACGAAATCAAAAACCCAAAGTCTCAAATAATATCAGAGTACAATACATCCCTCTAAAAATACCAACTCAAAAAAAGAATTAAAAACTAGAATGGAAGGAAAGAAATATACAATAGAATCTCTAATAAGTCTCCACGAAGCTGTGGTCTACTATCCTTGTGCCTGATTGTCTACGGGGGGACGAAAAGGGGAAATAAAGGAGTGGGTCAGACTAAAAGTCTGGTGAATGATAGTAATTATTAGAATCTTTAAGCAAAGTAAAAGTAATAGAATCTACAACATTTCTAGTATATAAAGTGGAAACAAAGGAGTAGGAAAGAAATAAACTGGAAATAAGCATGATTAAATATTGCTCAATTTATAAGATAGGTTAACTTGTTTTCACTTCTCCTTGATTTCTGCTTTGATTAGGCTAAATTTGTAATCCTATAATTAGGATGTAACCCTAATCCTACCCCTTTTGATCGGCCTGCTACTCTGTAGTATCTTTCTACGGATCAGGTGCTATATAACTCCCTATATAGAATGTTACTATGGACCAAACGACATAAATAGCTCCCTACATAAAAGGCATTTATTTAATATGGACCAAATACAATATATAACTCCCTACACTGAATGTTACTGTGGACCAGACGACATATATAGCTCTCTAGACAGAAGGCAATGGTGTCTACGAAAGACACCCATACTAAGCGCTTGGAACTCATAGATATTCCTGAGCACCCAAATGGAAGTCGCACGCGTAACTGCCACCATGCCCATGCTACCTTTTTCTTCGCCTATTGGGTCTTCTTATTACCTCAAACTCCATCATAAGTGTGCCCCTCATCCCACTTAAGGCTAATGTAAGATAACCTTGTGTCCATAGGAAATTGGGGAAATGCTGTTGGTATTGGCCCGTTATCCAAACAATATCTAGTTGCGCCCCTTGTCCAAATCTCCCGTGATTTGGACTTCTACTTGACCAATTACTACCATTCTTAGCACAAGCGTGCCCTCGAATCACTTCAGGCTAATGTGGGACCACCGTTTTGTCTAATAAGGAATGCTATTTGGTACAGGCCCTACTTTCATCTTTGCTTATTAACTTAGATAAATTATTTTAAATAAGCCTTTACAATTTATCCCTACTTTCTTTACTTATTAATTCATCCTAAGTCTTGAAATAAGCCTTATTCTGTTATTTTTTCTTATTATGACCTACGTTATAATCACGCCTATTATTTAACCCAAGGTCTAAGTGTGAAAATTAGCTTCTTACATCTTTTACCTTTTTAGTTATAATTCTGAGTTATAACTAGGTCAATCTTTTTAATTCAGTCCAACTAACGTCATAATTAGGCATAATTTTAGTCCAATTAGGCATAATTTCAGTCCAATTCCATTTATATTACAGTCTTTGTAATTTAAATCTTATATTCCATTATTTCAGTTTTCTTACAATTTAGTCTATATCCGCATTAATCCTATTCTAATCCATACAAAAAAGAAGAACGAGGAATAAAAGAAAATTGGAAATAGAAGAAAATCGAAAACGTAGAAAAAAGATGTAAATAATGTACAAATAACAGTAAATAACTAAAATACTGTAAATAAACCGTAAATAAACGAAAAGGCTATAATTAATAGAAATAAACTAAAATTACTGAAAAGAATAGCTGAAAGGAAATAGATTGAAATTAATTCTGAAATTTGTAAATAAACCACTGAAAAGTTTATTCCAAAAATCATAGTAAGACTACAACTATTGAAAACTCTATTATTTTAAATCACTTAAAGAAATCTTTAAAATAATTACAATCACTCACCTGTGGTCCTTAGCTCTTCCTTAAGTCTTTTAAAATCCACTTGAGAGTATAAGAATATTTTTATTAGAAAGATTCTCTCCTTGGAAAATTATTCCTTTTAGGGTCCTTCTTGAAAAGGTGCACCCAAGCGGAGAAAATATAGATTGAGAAAAAATGTTAAGCTAGGGTCTTATTTATAGGGTAGAAGTGGATCTCAGACCATTTGATTTGGAGATTGAATAGGATGCAACCACGTCATAGGCTAAATAGGAGCCGTCGGATGGAAGCACGAAGAGACCAAATGAGCCAAAGGAATGAAAATGACGTTTTCGCTAGCTACTGGAACGAATCCTTCATTCATTCACTTAAGGCGGGTCGACCGTAGGGACAACCGCCCACTATGCCAGGTCAACCGGCCGGTCGACCTAGGCAGTGGGATGGTCGATCTCTAGGTCGACCTCCCCATATATATTATATATTTTTTCTCGGATTCTTGTTTGTTTCGTATCTTGGTCATAATAGCTCAGATTCTGACGTTGTACGTATGAAAATTGACCGAAAAATTATCACAGACATAATGGTGCAACTTCTGGGGTGTTATTCTGATAATTTCACAAAGTTATTTTATTATCTAATTAATTAACGAACTAATTATTATGGGTTAAATTTTGGGTTATTACATTCTCCCCTCCTTAAGGGATTTCGTCCCCGAAATCTCTAAGAATAAAAGATTTCATCCAATTCTACAATCAACTACTCAATCACCAACCATTCATCCGTTATCCTTAATTTTTTTTAGATACTTATGCAATTAGCGTAGTGTAAATGTTCCTAACTAATGGAAAAAATTAGGCGGTCCACTGATTCAGTTGACCTCCTTTTTATGCAATTATGTTCGTGCCACTTATCCAAATGAATGAAAAAGTTTCCTAATGGTAATTGATAATTCTATATGCGTGCTACAAACACCATCCAAATGCAATAATCATGTGGTAAGCATCCATTTATAGCAACCATGGAAATGAAATAAAATAAAAATGTACACACATCCATATGCATATGTTCTAGTGTCCTAGTTAAGCCACTCCCTAAAGAATAATAGTGTCTAGTGTACCTATATACGTCCATTAGCATCCACTAGCAAACACTTGCAACCACTAGCATACATCATTCATAACATGTTCTATTAACATGTTTGCATCAAATCCTACCATCCATAGTTTAAATCTAAGTTCTACCCTCCCATAGGATAATAAAGGAAAGAACCTATTCAAAACTAAAGATGAAAAAAGGAAATTCTAAAACCTATCAGAGAGATATGGATATGAGATGCGAATTTTCTCCAAATCAAAACAATCTTCTCCGAAGTCTTTTTAACCGTGTCGGAACCAAGGTTATCCCTTTGTAGACTCTATCCAACACGACAGCGACTTGCGCGGTCTTATATAAAGAGCTTCAAAATGTGCCACTTCAATGCTAGCTTGAAAACTACTATCATATGGGAATTCCAGTAAAGAAAGATGCTTCTCTCAGGTTCTTCCAAAATCAAGGATATTCGTCATCAACCATGTGTGCCTTACTACCTCAATCATTTCACTTTACTGTCTTCTTTAGTTTGCACACATGAATTAACATTCCAAGGTTCTTATATATTTTATGGAAACTCTATTATTACTTCCAAAAGTATTCACTGTTATCCCCTACATGGCCTTGCACTTTTTCCTTTACACCTAGGAAATGATTTCTCTATACTCCATATTTATAAGAGTTTGGTTGGGTATTTATCATTCTAAAAACTAAGACTTTTACATTTTCAAAACATCAAATCCCAAAATCTTTGCCATTCGAAAGTGTTATCTTTGAGTTTTTATTAAATTCAAAAATACTTGGTTACTTAACATTATTTCCCAACTTAGAGGGGAAAACTTTCAAACTCTAAGTCCAAAACTTATTCCTCGTTTTCTTTTAAAGACCTTTTCGGTTTTCCATAAAAATTTAAATTTTCAAGTTCTACTTTTATTAAGTTTTTCATTCCAAAAACTTAATACTTTTTCACCAAACCATTTTTTTATATACGTTTCCAAAACATCTTCTTATTATATCTTACGGTCTCATACCTGAATATATTGAAACTGCTTTCTCAAATGAGAAATTATTAACATTAAAATCTTCTATGAACCTTTTTTAGAAGAGAATTTCACGTTTATGTGAAATTACAAAGAAGTTATTTTATATTTTTTTAAATAGGCTATACAAAAGATGGTGTTTTTCATACCTTGTATATCTCTTTCATGTATTCCTTGTAACTTGCATAAACATTTTTTATTAGTTTCATTGAAAATTATACCATTACTCTTTTCATTCCAATAGATTAAGTATGTTTAGTTTATATTCTTCCATGATAAATATTTCTAATATCAAACTTACACATTTTCTTTTTAGAAAAACTCATCTTCAAAACTGTTTTAATATTTCTATAACTACATAAACACTTCCTTATACTCATTAAAGATAATAAGTGTACTTTTCAAACATTTTTGTTTCTATACTCAGAAATTACCTTTAAATATACATTTTTATTTGGGTTAAAATGGATGTTGCGTAAAACACCATTACTATAACCTAAAAAATACACTAGTGTATGGATTCAATTAAATAAATACCAATAAATCTCATATATTTATGTAAAAATACTGATCTTAAGGGTCACTTACTATAACAATAGTTTATAGCCCACGCTCCACCTATTTTTCACAAAAACATTTACTACAACAATAAAAGTTGTAATCTACGTTTTCGATACTTGATACATTCTAGGTTTTTATGTTTAAAATCTTTGTTTACTTACAATGAAACTAGTGAGTTATATATATACACACACTCCATAATTCTTCAAAAAGAATTCTGATTCTTCATTATATAAAAACCAACTTAAATTTCATACCATTTTTCAAAAAAAAAACCACATTCATTTTCTAAAAGAAAATATTAACAATGAAAATTTTCAATTCTAACAATTACATTTATTCAACTTTTTAAATTTCAAAATTTTCATTTTATTGAGCTTGGCATAAAGTAGATTTTGTCCTTACTAATCTAGGTTTACATTTCTTAAACTAAAGGCTTTTACTCCTATTCCTCTTGTATACTCATATCTATTATATGGCATCATCGTCAAATCCACTTGTCTGAGGCAGTTATAATTTTTGCAATTACCTACACATGGACTTTCTTCTCTGCTTATCTATTGAATTTTATTGTACATCTCTAATCTTTACCTATCTCTCTTTGGATTTCCATAATCCCAATCCTAAATGTACAAAACCATCTCTTAAATCCCTATCATGTGTAGATATTCTATATGCCCCAATAAATGCACTTCTAAAGTGATACTTAAAGAACTTTGCTCTCAACTGACGAACATGAAGCATACAAAGAACCTCCTTTAGATGAATAACACGCTCTTCCATACTTCTTGGAAAACACCAATGTCGACCACGAATACCACCTCGAACTTTATTTTAGGACATCTCTAAAAACATGATACATCAAATATATAGAATAGGCTGGGACATTGGTTAGCCCAAAAGTCATGACCAACCACTCAAAGAATCTGTTTGGTGTCCTTAATGCGGTTTTATCAATGTTATCATCAACTACCCTAAGCTGATGAAATTCGTTGGCTAAATTAAGCTGGGAGAATACCAAAGAGCCAACTAACCGGTTGAAATGATCATCAATCCTAGAGAGTGGATAATGGTCTTTCTTTGTGAGCTTATTCAATTCTCTATAGTCAATGTAAATTCGAAGAGAACCACATGCTTTGGTAGCGAAGACGACTGGCGCTCCCTATTCCGATATGTTTCTTCTTACGAAACCTTTCTCCAATGCTCATGGATCTGCTTGCTCAACCCTTCCATTCCCTAGGCGCCATATGCTTTAGGGGTAATGCTACTAGCTAGCCAAATAAATCTTGAAGTCAATCCCTCTCTTAGGGGGGTAGTCCCCTAACCTCCTCGAAGATGTCTGGAAGAATCTTTGACGATAGGAACCAAATGTAACTCTGATAATGACGAATCAAGAGAAGAAAGGAAGCTCAACATAACTAACTCTTGCGGGTCGTAAGAAATATCGAGAGTCCTACTGATGACTGCCTCTAGTCTAACGACTCTCCTCTCGCAATCTAATATAGCTACTTTTACGGATAGGCAATCAATTCCCAAAATCATTCCATACCCCAAAAAATCCTAAAATATAGGCGTCATAGTCAAATTTTATGCCTAGGATATAAATTTTCAAATCCCTACAAACTATGGACTAGAGTGTCCATCCTCCCATGGGATTTGAAACAACAATAGGGTCTACTACTAAAAAGATGTCTAAGTGCAAACAATCTACCAAAGAACTAGAGATGGTAGAGTGTGATGCTCTAGGATTGAAAAAGTCAATGCAAAAATCAGAAATAGAAACCAAATTTTCCTACCTCGATTTGGCCTACTACTGGAAGGTGTTGTATCCACAGTCCGAATCTGTGCTGTTGGTGCGCTTGCTGCCTGCCTGGCTTTTTGAGGCATACTTAAGTGACCAAGATATCCACAATTGAAACACCTTCCCTCCATTCTTTCTTTCTTATAGTTTTTTGCGTAATGACCATTCATTCTACAGCGCTTACATGTCCATTTTTCTTGATTCGCTTTTGAGGTACCCTTTCTTTCCTCTTATCCTTCTTGTCTTTACACCACAATTTCTTAGAGCTTGTAGGAATCTCCTTAAGCTCTCCCTTCAGCTTCCAATAAGCAGGTTGAATTCGCTACCGGTCCTTTAAGCCTAACTGCCTAAATTTTCGTTCCATATCTTCCGACCTAGCTTGTGTCCCCTTGAAATCCTTCATGCTAGAAAACGTTCAGCCCCTATGATAGTGAAGTCCTTGCATAGCTTAGAAAATTTGGCTGGTGTAGGTGGATTAAAGGGATTTCCACCTACCGGTGTTGTATTGGGCGCTTTCCCTTGCACCTTTGGTACCGTAGCTCTACGGAACCAGTCAGCCATGCTATGTAAAGAAATGGAAACTTAGGCTCGAAAAAATCGAAAGAAGGTTGAACTGGACTTTGAGAGGGTTTTTATAAAAACTCTTTTATACTTAAAAACTATTTCTAAGAGTTCTTTTCTAAAAATACTTTTTAAACAAGTTATTTTGGCAAATACTTTACTTTTAAGATAAATTTTTAGGTTTCCTATAACCTTAGGCTCGAATACCAAATGTAACACCCCATGCCACTTAGAGCGAAGTGAGAAAGCGACCCCCCACTCATAAACACATACCCAAAAGGACGCACTAAAAGACATAGTGCGTTGTAGGTATAACTAAAACTAGTAGAGACTAAGATTCATAAGAAAAAAATTAAATAATAATAACAATAATAATAACGCACCGGAAGCAATTATAGTATTTTTCTAAAAATCAAATTCCATAATTTAAGATGATAAAAATAAGTCACCAAATACCCAATACATCATAGGACAAAATACCCATGCAAGTCTCGTGAAATCAAAAACCCAAAGTCTCAAATAATATCAGAGTACAATACATCCCTCTCAAAATACTAGCTCAGCAAAATAACTAAAAACTGGAACTGAAGGAAAGAAATACATGGTAGAATCGCCAATAAGTCTCCACGAAGCTGCGGTCTACTATCTGTGTCCCTGATTGCCTATGGGGGGTGGAAAAGGGAAAACAAAGTAGAGGGTCATACTAAAAGTCTGGTGAATGATAGTAATTATTAGAATCTTTAAGCAAAGTAAAAGTAATAGACTCTACAACAGTTCTAGTATGTAAAGAGAAAACAAAAGGAGTAAGAAAGAAATAAACCGGAAATAAGCACAATTAAATATTGCTCAATTTATAAGATAGGTTAACTTTGATTATTGGACTTGTCCTTGATTTCTTCTTTGCTTAGGCTGAATTCTTAATCCTGTAATTAGGATATAACCCTAATCCTACCCTTTTGATCGGCATGCTACTCTATAGTACCTTTCTACGGACCAACTGCTATATGATTCCCTACATAGAATGTTACTATGGACCAGACGACAAATATAGCTTCCTACACAGAAGGCATTTATTTACTGTGGACCAAATAGTATATATAACTCCCTACACAGAATGCTACTATGGACCAGACAACAAATATAGCTCCTTATGTAGAAGGCAATGGTGTCTACGAAAGACACCCATACTAAGTGCTTGTAACACATAGCTATTATTGAGCACCGGAATGGAAGTCGCGTGCATAACTGCCACCATGCCCATGCTACCTTTTTCTCAACTTATTGGATCTTATTATTTCCTCAAACTCCAGCATAAGTGTGTCCCTCATTTCACTTCAGGCTAATGTGAGATTACCGTGTATCCATAGAAAATAGGGGAAATGCTGTTGGTACTGGCCCGTCATCCAAACAATATCTAGTGCATCCCTTATCCAAATCCTCTATGATTTGGACTTCTACTTGACCAATTACTACCATTCTTAGCATAAGCGTGCCCTCTTCTCACTTCAAGCTAATGTGGGACCACCGTTTTGTCAAATAGGGAATTCTATTTGGTACAGGTCTTACTTTTATCTTTGCTTATTAACTTAGATAAATTATTTTAAATAAGCCTTTACAATTTATCCCTACTATCTTTGCTTATTAATTTATCCTAAGTCTTGAAATAAGCCTTATTATGTTCTTTTTTCTTATTATAACCTACATTATAATCATGCTTATTACTTAACCCAAGGTCTAAGTGTGAAAATAAGCTTCTTTCATCTTTTACTCTTTTTAGTTATAATTATAAATTATAACTAGGCCAATCTTTTTAATTCAGTCTAATTAACGTCATAATTAGGCATAATTTCAGTCCAATTAGGCATAATTTCATTCTAGTTCCATTCATATTATAGTCTTTGTAATTTACATCTTATATTCCATTATTATAGTTTTCTTACAATTTATTTCATATTCGCGTTAATCCTATTCTAATCCACACGTGAAGAAGAACGAGGAATAAAAGAAAATTGAAAATAGAAGAAAATCCAAAGCATAGAAGATGTCAATAATGTATAAATAACAGTAAATAAACTAAAATACTGTAAATAAACTGTAAATAAATGGAAAAGCTATAATTAACAGAAATAAACAAAAACGACTGAAAAGAATATATGAAAGGATATAAACTGAAAATAATCCTAAAAACTTTAAATAAATCACTGAAAAGGTTACTCTAAAAATCGTAATAAGACTACAACTATTGAAAACCATATTATTTTAAATCACTTAAAGAAATCTTTAAAATAATTACAATCACTCACCGGTGGTCCTTAGCTCTTCCTTAGGTCTTCCCGGATCCACTTGAGGGTAGAAAATGTCTTTATTAAAAAGACTCTCTCCTTGGAAAATTATTCTTTTTTAGGGTCCTTCCTGAAAAGATGAACCCAAGCGGAGAAAATCTAGAATGAGAAAAAGTGTTAGGTCTAGGGTCTTATTTATAGGGGGTAGAAGTGGATTTTAGACCACTGGATTTGAAGACTGAATAGGATGCAACCACGTCATAAGCTGAATAGAAGCCATCAGATGGAAGCAAGAGGGACTGGATGAGCCAAAGGAATGAAAATGACATGTTCGTTGGCTACTAGAACGAAGGAACGAATCCTTCATTCATTCACTTGAAGCGGGTCGACCGCCCACTATGCTTGGTTGACCGGTCGACCTAGGCAGTGGGATGGTCGACCTCTAGGTCGACCTCCCACATATATTATTATTATTCTCGAATTCTTGTTTATTTCGTATCTTGGTCATAATAGCTTAGATTCTGACGTTTTATATATGGAAATTGACCGGAAAATTACCACAGACACAATGGTGTAAATTCCATGGCTTAGTTCTAAAATTTCACAAAGTTATTTTATTATCTAATCAATTAACGTATTAATTATTACGGGTTAAATTTTGGGTTGTTATAGAATATTTAGGGTATATACGAGATATGATAATGAGATTTTCTATTACAAGTGTTATGACATGTGCTTTGCGCATGAGCTGTTTTCCTTATAAATTGTATATGTTTAAAACTCAGTCAAAAAAATAAATGTTTATTTTCAAGTGATATTAGAATTTGTATATTTGTAAAGAAGTATTTTGAATTTGTAAAGGAAGTTTAATTATAGATCCTATTTTTTTAAAGAGTTTTGAATTTGTAAAGTATGTTTAATTGTTAGATCCTACATTTAGGGACATTTGAATTTATAAAAGAAGTTTATCATATTTTTATGTGATTAAGACTTGATAATATATAGAGGGGCGTTTTTATTAGTTCACGTTGATACCAAAATGTGTGATACCAAAGCTATTACAATTATCATTAAAGACGAGCGTTATGACACGTGCTTCACGCTTGAGTTGTTTTACAAATTATATTTGTTTCAAAACACTCAAAAACATAATTTTCAGAAATATTTAGTCATATTTTGCGTTGAATTCATGCATGGTTTCTTTGAATATTAATTTTTAAGTTTCGGTATCTGATTTTTTTGGTAGTCTGAATTTATATTTCTTTTACTAGTTAATAAAGAAAGAATTTATAAAGGAAATTCATTTGTTATATCCTATTTTAAACTAACATTAAGATTTGAAAATATTTGAGCATTTTGAATTTGTAAAAAAACTATTTATTAGGTCCTAATTTCAAGTAATATTAATGTTTATTAATTTTGTAAAGGCACGCGTGTTGAATTTGTAAAGTGTGTTTATTTGTTAGATTCAATTTTTAAGGGATTTAGTAACATATATAGATGAGTGTTAAATTATCTATGAGTAAAGGGTATTTTCAAAAGTTTGCAGTTGGACCATAAGTTTGTGCTTCCAAGCCAACTATTAATAGGGATGTGATAGTTTCTTTAAAGAATTTGTAACATTCGTTTTATTTGGAGTCAAAATTTGCTTTATTGAGCTTAAATAGAATTTCACCTTAATATTTATTTAGATTAAACATTATGCCCAATCAGATAGAAAATATAATTCAAGGATAAAAGGATAGATTTTAGTCTTAGATTCAAATTTGCAATAATTATTGATATTTTTTATTTGAAAGAACGAGTACAAAATTGAGCATCTAGAAACAACGAAATTTCTAAAATTTCCAAAACAAAACTGAAACTATTACAATTTTAATCGATACAAAACGAAACCAAAATTTTTAACCTTGCTTTTAGTAAGTGAAATAAAAATGAATATGAACAAACAAACAAACAAAAGAAAGAAAGAAAAGAAAAAAAATCTTAGGTTAGGGTACTGCTCACGCATGTTATCCAAAGTATGATGTGGGAGCAGGTCGTTAATGTTCAATTAGCCAAAAAAAACAATTTCAAGGACGCTTTCGTAATGAAAAGAATTGCAAGAACTAAATTTGAGATTTTATGTCGAAGTGTACTAAAAGTGGAAAATCATCGCACTACTGGACTCAACTTATGTGGTAGACAAATGTTAAAAAGAAGACAGTACATCATATATAGCATGTGAAATTGGTGAATGAAATTCTATATTGATGTTTTGCACCTAATTGAACGGAAAATCTGTTGAATACAATAGCCTATGATATTTGTTTGATGATAATATATATATATATTTATTTAAATGTATTTATCTTTGTACTATTTCATTTTTCCATATACTTAAATAAATATTTGTTAAATAAAATAAATAACTCAAAATTGATATTCAAACAAATATTTTATTAAAAATTCAAATAGTACAAATTTGAGCTCTCACTACATTTAGACATTTTCAATTACAGTACAATTTCAATTACAACACATTTTTCACTCTACAATTTTCACCTCACTACATATATTCACTCATCACTCGTAATTAATCTTCAACTGTACTCCAGCCTATATCCAGCATCTGAACTATCTGCAAAATAAACACCGACGCAATAATATTGAAAAAGAAATATTTTGCAATGCAAAATGAAGTGTGTGTTTGAAATTATTGTTTGCCTCAGTTATTTGGGTTTTTCATCATCATATTCTTATGCCACAAGGCCATGCACACCGATATACACTAGCTTGTTAAAACTGCAGGGACATGTGAGCTCAAGGTCAAACCCGAGCCTAGGCTGGATTTAATCAGTTGCAATATAAAAACAAAGCAACCCAGAATGATCATGCACAAAGCAGCTAGAACAAGACTCAATGCAACATGAAATCGAGCAGATCAGTGAAGAATGCAATTACACTAGATAAAACCACACATGCAAATGGTCAAAGTTCTCAGATGTACAAAACTCAAAGGCAAGAACACAACATATAAACGTTGGAGCATACACATGAATAGTGCAGACTCAAAGTGATGAACCAGATCAACATTTCAACTCCACATGAAAACCAAACTTGCTCAAGTTTGCAAAGCATGCAATTCAAACAAAGGAAATGATCAGTGCACCACCAGTTCTACACATGTGAAGACATAAACACACAGAGGCAAAAACATGCTCATATTGGAGCCAGACTCAAGGATGATAAACCATGAAGTATAAATAAAAGACTCAAGTGGAACAAGGAACACACATCAGAGAATACAAGTACGAAGGCATGAACTCGCACAAGCACGGTGACAGTGATCAAGTGAAGACACACACATGAAAACAAGAAACAGAGAAATATCCCAAAGCAAATAACAAGCAACTAGACATGACTCAAAGAAACTATCATTTAACTCAAAGAAAGATATCAAGACTGCAAGACATATATGCATACATATGAAATTGAGGTGACCAGCAAACAAGTGAACATGTTCAAATACATATATCACTTCAAAAGACTCAAGTTCAACCAACATGTGCAGACTCGAGTACACATAAAGAATCAACCAGATAACAGCTAGCATATTGGACCAAAAACATCAAGCAAGCCTCAACATGTACAAGTTTAAATGCAGTAACATATATACATAAATATGAATATACACGTATGTACGTATACATGTATATAAGCATATATAAAAATAAAGAAATTCAAAGCCGTGGGTTATGAACAAAGTCATGGTTCGAAAAGAGAATGGAACAGCTAATCGAAAATTGCTAGCAAGTTGATTATGAACAAGTCAAAGTCCATATCATCTCAAAATTTAAATTTCGAAGTCATAGTGCCAGCAAAGAATGGAACCGGATAAATAAACGGAGCAAATTCAAACCCATGGAGCAACACGTATGAAGTGAACAAGTCAAAAATAAATCACATCGTTCAAGCAAAAAATCCATGGCCGAAACAATCAACTGAAAGTTTCAAACCAATATATACGAATTAGAGTATATGGTGTTCGACCCCTTTAAATTATACCTAAAAAATTCATCATCGGCATTCAAGTTCAAGACAAATACGAGAGCAATCCATTGAAATAAATCATAAGCCAATAACTCGGATCAAAGTCTAGTATTATTGAATATCAAATAAGGAAAAAAATCGCATATCTTTTTAACACTTGAGCTCGACATATTTGAAGCAGCCATGAATAATTCAACTAATCAAAGAAGCATCAGAGTGAATTGAAAGTATACTAGCAAATGTTTTGAGCATCAATCTTTTCAAGCAGCGGCTTAAATGATCAAAACACTAATATGAGAAGAAGAACGAAAATAAAAGAGGCATCCAAAGTTACTACAAAAAGTAAAAGGAAGACATCTTTGTTTTATTTTGATTTGAGCCGTCCTTTATTTAATATTGGGCTTTAGTTTTAAAATAATAGGGTGTTGGTGCTTTATTTTGTTTAGTTGTTTAATTTTCCTTTTAAATTGTATAACTTTCTATTCTGTAACTAGGTACAAAGTACGGGGCGTAGTTTGAGAATTCACAAGTCAATGGCTGCGTTATGGTACGGTTTTGAGCTTAAAATTAGGTTAATCAAGTTAGATGGTGTCGTAAGTTTACGTGTATAAGCGTCTGACTATTTAATTTCTAGTAGAAACCTTGGGGCAACACGTAGACAGGTTATTATCGAAGTTGAGTAAATCTGTGTGTGATCTTTACTGCATTATTTTCTATTATTGTTTTTATTTCCACATTATTTTTATTTTTATTAGTACACCCTATCCACCCCCCTCTAGGGTGAAAACGATCCTACAAGTGGTATCTGTAGGATCGATTTCACCCTAGAGGGGGGGTGAATAGGGTGATAGTGTAAATTATTAAAAATTAATCGCGGAAGCTTATAAATTAATTTCAATTCAGATCACAGAATAGCAGCACAGATATCGCAGAATATAAATAACAGAATAAAACAGAACAACACAGAATTTACCCAGCTTCGGCAAAACCCTGCCTACGTGCTGCCCCCAAGGTTTCTACTAGAAATTAGATAGTCCCTCGCTTACACACGTAAACTCGCTATACACCGCTATTGACTAATCTAACTCTACGCTCAAAACCCTGCCACAACTCAACTACCGAGTTGCGAATTCTCAAACTACACACCGTAGTTTGTACCCTAGTCACACGACTAGAAAAAATTAAACGGTCTAAAAAAGAAAATACAAATTAAAAAACAAATTAAAATACAAAACCCTAATTTATAAAAAGTAAGCCTAAATTAATTATTGGTGGAAACGGCCCAATAGTTAGATGATTAAAAATGCGTCCCCTTTTCTCCTTTTATTTTGTCAGCCTGGTTCCTTTTTCTTGAGAATAACGGCGTTCGTCCCTTTTCCAGATTTAGGGTTTTGTATCTCGAAGCGCCTGTTTAATTCAATCGAATCAACGATGATTTGCGTGTTGCCTTGATCGATTTGGTTCCTTGAAGCTCACTGTGGCTGCTTTGAATTGATGGAGTTCGATTCGATTCGGTATGTGATTTTTAGTTTATTCTATTCTGTAATACTTGATTGAACTCCATACTGCTTGCCGATGATGTGAATTTGATTTATATAGGGTTTGTAACCCTAGATTTGCGTTCGTACGAATATATTTGAATTTTTCTACTGAATCACTTCGACCACTTGATGATGCTTGAATGATTGAGATTGATTCTGACTTTTTCATAATCGTATAAACTTGGTTCCTTGGTTGACACGGTTTTAAAATCAATTTCGTGATTTTCTCTGGTTGACTTCGAGTTGGATTTTGTGATGACCACCGGCTTTGACTTGGTTATATTCCTTCATTGCCAAGGCAATCTCGGCACTGTTTTGATTTCGTGACTCATGGCTCTGCATTACTTCGGCCATGATCTTTGACGTTGAACACTGATAATTTATTTTTGACTTTGGCTTGAATCTGTTCATCTGCACTTGTGTATATTTGGCTTCACTGTGAATTTTGGTCTTCATGATAATGTATTGCTGTTGTCATGATTGTTGTGGCACTGAACTTTTGATCATGTTGCCTTCGTGTTGTTGTTTGCAGTTTGATTGTGTTGTTTAGTATGTTCATTTGAGTCAGTGGAGTTGTTTCATTTCCATGATTTGCATTTTGATGTTGCAGTGCTTCATCATTTGAACTACTCTCTGACTTGTAGTGTTCATTTGTTATGCTTTGGTCATGGCTGATCTGTTGTTCAGATTGCATTATCTTATAGTCATTCTGGCCTTGAACCAGTTGTATCTTGTTTATGTGCATATTGCTGAGGCTTGTGGTATTTGCTGTCCACTTTCCATGATTTCAACTTCACTGTGAACTTTTGCTTGTTGCCTGTCGAACTTGTTTTGTATCACTGCAAAACTTGTTGTTCATGTATGAGTTGATATATTTGTGTATGTCTCATTTTGATCTAGTTGTGTAGTTTGCCACTGTTTGTTCTGGCTTGAGCTCATACCACAGCAAACTGCATGATGGTCTTGTGACTCTTGCTATACCTTTGTGCATTTTTCTGTATTCAGTTGAGTTGATTGTTGCATTGTCACTGGTTCATTTGAAGTTGTAGCTTGCATCTGCTTGCTGCTGCTTAGTGTCTTGAAACTCGGCCTATTGTGTACTTCATATAGTTGGTTCATGTTGTTGCTTATGTTGGTGGCCATCTTCAAGTCAGTTTGCATGATCACTATTGGGTTGATGTACATATGTTTGCACTGTGCATTTATATTGACCGCTGCAGTCTTCAAGCATTGTTCACTTTCCTGATCTTTACATTTTTGAAACTGTTCATTCCTAGTTGCCTTGAGTAGCAGTGCTTCATGTTGTATTCACTTGATATTCATTCCTGTTGTTTGCAACTATGTCGTAGCCTGGACTGGTGCATACTGTTGCTTATTGCATTGATGCTGCTGGCTTCGACATCTTATATTCATGAGATGTTTATTTTGAAGCTTGGTTTACTGTCTGTATTCACTACAGTTTGTACATGCTTCACTGTTCTTTTGCATTTGTGAACATTGTCGAGTCTGCACTTGTTTGATATGAAAATCTGGTCTTTTCATTCATGTTGCAGCTGTTCCACTGCAGTTTCATTGTGACTGCGACTCCATGACTTGATCTTTGTTGAATCATTGCACGGGTCATTGCTTGTGAAGTTTGATAATTTGTTAGCATGTTACTGATTGGTCTTTGTTGCCTCTTGCATGTAGTTGGTTGTAACTGTGCACCTCCCCTGTGTTGAACTCAGTTTTGCAGCTCGGGTTTGACCTTGTGCTTGTGTCGTGATTTTAAATATATTGCACGTGCGTTGAACCCGGCTTTGCATTTGGGTTTGACCTGTGCTCACCTGTCCCTGTAGCATTATCAAGTGTATATATCGGTGTGCACGGCTTTGTGGCATATACAGTAATATACTGTGTATGTCACAAGTTGTTCGTGTATGATGAATTCAGATTTAAATGATGACGAACAACCCAAATAACTGAGGCAAATATCATTTTTTAAAATTCACGTTTTATTTTATATCGCAAAAATATTTTATTTTCAATTTTACTGCGTTAGTTTATATTTTTGCAGATTGCTCAGATGCTGGATTCAAACTGGAATGAAGTTGAAGATAAATACGAGTGTGAGTGATATGTAGTGAGGTGAATTGTAAATGTGAAATGTGATGTAATTGTAATCAAAGTTGTATAGTTATAGTAAGAGCTTGAAATTGTACTATTCAAAGATGTAATAAATATTTGTTTGAATAAAATATTCGTTTGAATTCAAATTTCGTGTTATTTATTTTATTCTGCAAATATTTATTTAATCTGTGAAAAAATAAAATAGTATATTATCAAATACATTTAAACGAATGTATATATGTTTATTATCATCAAACAAAAATCATATAAGCGCATATTCAACAATCTCCCCCTTTTGATGATAACAAACATATATTTAAGATTTTGAATATATTAAATGTATTTGATCATAGTTATATCCTAATTGCTCCCCCTATTTAAATGCTCCTCTCTACACAATACTCCCCCTACATATATGCATACAAATAAAAATGAGCCTAGATGCAAATGGAAAATTGTTTGACCTTTGATTGATTCTATTTGACAAAATCTTAACTTTTCTCTCCCCCTTTTGTTATCAGCAAAAGAATAATAGAAATAGAGAAAATAGAGATAAAGTGATCGATATTAATCCAACATTAAAACCCAATTGAATATAAATATTAAATTTCAATAGAAAATCAAACAAAAATCATAAAAATATTGTTAGGCGCATATTCCACTTTTAGAATGATGGAGATGATGTCATCATATAAAACCATACAATTGTGTTTATTTGTGGTATTTTTATATCAGGAATTTGAATATCTACTAATCATACATAACCGTCAGGACTTTTAAATGAGATTAGTAGTATTTCAAATTTATTTTAGAAAAATGAATTCAAGTATCTTCTAACCACTCATAACCGTGAGGACTTTTAAATGGGATTAGAATCAACTTGTTTATTTTAAGAAGAAAAAGAATCAACTTTTGATATGCGTTCCATACATGCATAACCATAAGGACTTTTAAATGAGCATGGAAGCACATAACAAATTCCAAGTAATTCACCCATGCATAACCGTGAGGACTTTTAAATGAGAGTGAATACTTTGGTATTTATTTATTTTATTTTATTTTTTTTATTTTTTTTTTAAATGTGAAAATGAAAAAAAAACGAACGATTCCTGTTTAAAGTACCACATATCGACAAACTATATAGAATTTTGATGAGTGATGGTTGATAGAAATATGATAGGTATAGAGATGATCATGGAATTTTTATCAACAAAAAGTTTTATAACTCTTGTTTAAATTTCTAAAGAAATTTTCTGATTATACTTTCTCGAGTTATAATATATAATCAATATCAACACTCATCACTTTTTCAATCACTATTTTTCTTTTCGATAATCATTTGGGAGTCAGATTAGCCATAATAGTCATTTAAAATCAAATTTTTAAAAATAATTATGAAATTAATTTTTCAAAAATGAATAATCTGAAAATATGGTCAAAAATGATTTTCTCTAGGGGGTTTTTTAAAAGAAAATTTTCTGCTATTTGAAAATTATTTGAAATGAAAAATATGCAGATATTTTCTTTGAAAAACGATGCAGTTAATGAATGTGTCAAAAATTAATCACGTTCCACTAGTAATTTTTCTATCAACCATATTACCAGTGTAATCTGCATCTGAATTTAAATTTCACTCAAAATTCACTCGTTGAATGTCAAAGACCAGATTAAGAAATTTCTCATGATTATTATCAACAAATTTTAAATGAAATTCTCTTGGATTTGAAATGAAAACCGTGTCAACAATCAAACATATATTAAAGTGTCAATTTTAGAAGCCATCAAACATTATTTTTATTTCAAAACAATTTCTTAAAAGTTTCAACAATTTCAAAAAAATTTAAAATCCTTTTTTACAATTTTTAAAATAGAATTCATTAGGATTTTAAATCGAGGCCGTGTCAAAACATGAATATAGATTTAGCCAAAAATATTATAACAACAATATTATTATCCAATCAAAACACTATTTTTCTCTCAAACTTATATATCAAGTAATTCTAGAGAATTTTATAGTGTTTTTGGCATAAGAATATAAATGGCTAATCAATTTTGAATAAAGTCAGAATCAAAATCATCATTAAATCATCATCATATCATAATTGGCTGATTTTATTCAGAAAATGGTACAGATTATCACATTTAATGTATCGTACAAATAAATATACTTTTACCTGTCTTTACCTTTACGATATTTCTCGTCGTTGTTCATTGTGATTCTGTCACCCTTATACTAGGCTAAGGAACTTAGCTTTGTCGCTCGTTGTGTTTCTGAAACAGCCAAAATCCAGAGAACACTATTGTTGTTCCTTAGCCTGCCACCACACCTATACGGAAAAGGATTTATGTGACCTATTTGTTTTTATAGGTCCATGGTTGTTAGTGGCAGAAAATTTTAAAAAATAATTTTGTGTAGACCCAAAGCTATTTATAATTGTTCCCTTTGGCACCCAAATTTGTTTAACTTTGAGAGATTTTATATTTGTGCCTTTTGGAACCCAAATCGGTATAGTTTTCACATGTTTGGGTCTATACCAACAATTATTGTGATCGTGTCCAAATTTTCTACAAATTGTGCACATAGAATTAACTTGATTAATCTTGTTTTCAACAATTTTCGAATTATTAAATCCAAGTCCTTGTCTAATCGTATTAACAGTTTGCTTTCCTAATAGCATATTCAACGATTTTTCACTTTTTGAAAATTTATCTAAAGTCGTAGACAATTGTTGGACTTGTGATTTGAGAGATTCATTTTCGTTTAATAACTGTGTGCACTTTTTAATAGAATTCTCTCTCCTAGTATTTTCATTCTCCTTTAAAATCAGAATTTCATTTTCAAGCGATTTTATTTTAATTTCTGATTTTTTAATTTCCTCATCAAATGTTGGACACTTATCACACTTAGGGATCCTACTTTGATAGGTTTTAACTAATTGATCAAGTTGTTTATTACATTCTATCAAAGTATCCTTTTGAGATTCAAGTTTGGCGAATTTTTCCCTAAGTCGTTCAAAACAACCGTTTACTTCATGAAAATATATAAGCAACTCAGAATGGGTAAGTTTTGATACCTCACTTGGCTCGTCATCGTCACTGTCAGTTGTATCACCTCGAAGACACAATTCTGCCTTTTCGCTTTCACTGCCAGTGCTTTGATCATTCTCGTCTATTTCATCCCAAGTGGCTGCAAAACTTTTCTTTTTCTGTTTCTTTCCGTGGCTGGATTTAATTTGTGCACAATCGGGCTTGATATGGCCGGGTTTGTTGCAATTATAACAAATAAACTTTTGTTCTTCTGAGTAGTCTAGTGCTTTGGCTATTCTGCTTTTTGCTTTATGAATTCGAGCTGAATTTCCATGTTTTTGATTCCATTTTTTGAATTTCCTTATTAACAGCTCCAATTCTGCTGCTCCATCATCTTCATCGTTATCATCATCACTTTCGGTTGTTCCTTTGAGAGCTATTGATTTCTTTTGAGTGTCACCTCCTTCACGCTCTTCTTTGAATTTCATTTCAAGCTCATAAGTGGTGAGATTTCCGATGAGTTCCTCAACTTTAAGTTGTTTTAAATCTTTCGATTCTTGTATGGCAGTTACTTTTGCTTCAAAGCTTCGTGGAAGGACTCTGAGGATTTTCCGGACTATTTCTAATTCGGTGTATGTTTTTCCGAGAGCTTTTGATTTGTATACGATATTGGAGAGTCGTCCGTACATCTCTTTGACATTTTCTTCCTTCGCCATTTTGAAGTTCTCGTATTCGCTGCTTAGCATTGCAAGGCGAGATTCTTTGACTTGAGATGTTCCTTCGTGAGTCACTTCTAGTATGTGCCATATTTCCTGCGCAGTTAGACAATGTGAGACACGATTAAATTCAAATTGATCCAATGAACAGATAATAGAATTCATAGCTTTGGCATTAGTATTCTGTAATTTATTTTCTAGTTCTGTCCATTGTTCCTTTGGTTTCTCTATTTCCTGATTATCTACAGTTATAGTTGGTATACTATAACCTGTCTCAACAATATTCCAAGCGTCAATGGTTTTCAGAAAAATTTGCATTCTATTTTTCCAGTAAGCATATTCACCATTAAACATTGGTGGTCTAACTATGGATTGTCCTTCTGCAAAAACATTATTAAAAGAAACCATTTTTAAAAAAAATTCAAATTTTTAAAACAAAAACCGATTTTTGAAACACGAATTTTTAAAACAAAAATTGATTTTTTTGAAACACGAATTTTTAAACAAAAATTGATTTTTGAAACACAAATTTTTAAATTAAAAATTGGTTTTTGTAAAATCAAAATTTTATAAACGAAAATGGCTTTTGTTCCTAGCTCCGATACCACTTGTAGGATCGATTTCACCCTAGAGGGGGGGTGAATAGGGTGATAGTGTAAATTATTAAAAATTAATCGCGGAAGCTTATAAATTAATTTCAATTCAGATCACAGAATAGCAGCACAGATATCGCAGAATATAAATAACAGAATAAAACAAAACAACATAGAATTTACCCAGCTTCGGCAAAACCCTGCCTACGTGCTGCCCCCAAGGTTTCTACTAGAAATTAGATAGTCCCTCGCTTACACACGTAAACTCGCTATACACCGCTATTGACTAATCTAACTCTACGCTCAAAACCCTGCCACAACTCAACTACCGAGTTGCGAATTCTCAAACTACACACCGTAGTTTGTACCCTAGTCACACGACTAGAAAAAATTAAACGGTTTAAAAAAGAAAATACAAATTAAAAAACAAATTAAAATACAAAACCCTAATTTATAAAAAGTAAGCCTAAATTAATTATTGGTGGAAACGGCCCAATAGTTAGATGATTAAAAATGCGTCCCCTTTTCTCCTTTTATTTTGTCGGCCTGGTTCCTTTTTCTTGAGAATAACGGCGTTCGTCCCTTTTCCAGATTTAGGGTTTTGTATCTCGAAGCGCCTGTTTAATTCAATCGAATCAACGATGATTTGCGTGTTGCCTTGATCGATTTGGTTCCTTGAAGCTCACTGTGGCTTCTTTGAATTGATGGAGTTCGATTCGATTCGGTATGTGATTTTTAGTTTATTCTATTCTGTAATACTTGATTGAACTCCATACTGCTTGCCGATGATGTGAATTTGATTTATATAGGGTTTGTAACCCTAGATTTGCGTTCGTACGAATATATTTGAATTTTTCTACTGAATCACTTCGACCACTTGATGATGCTTGAATGATTGAGATTGATTCTGACTTTTTCATAATCGTATAAACTTGGTTCCTTGGTTGACACGGTTTTAAAATCAATTTCGTGATTTTCTCTGGTTGACTTCGAGTTGGATTTTGTGATGACCACCGGCTTTGACTTGGTTATATTCCTTCATTGCCAAGGCAATCTCGGCACTGTTTTGATTTCGTGACTCATGGCTCTGCATTACTTCGGCCATGATCTTTGACGTTGAACACTGATAATTTATTTTTGACTTTGGCTTGAATCTGTTCATCTGCACTTGTGTATATTTGGCTTCACTGTGAATTTTGGTCTTCATGATAATGTATTGCTGTTGTCATGATTGTTGTGGCACTGAACTTTTGATCATGTTGCCTTCGTGTTGTTGTTTGCAGTTTGATTGTGTTGTTTAGTATGTTCATTTGAGTCAGTGGAGTTGTTTCATTTCCATGATTTGCATTTTGATGTTGCAGTGCTTCATCATTTGAACTACTCTCTGACTTGTAGTGTTCATTTGTTATGCTTTGGTCATGGCTGATCTGTTGTTCAGATTGCATTATCTTATAGTCATTCTGGCCTTGAACCAGTTGTATCTTGTTTATGTGCATATTGCTGAGGCTTGTGGTATTTGCTGTCCACTTTCCATGATTTCAACTTCACTGTGAACTTTTGCTTGTTGCCTGTCGAACTTGTTTTGTATCACTGCAAAACTTGTTGTTCATGTATGAGTTGATATATTTGTGTATGTCTCATTTTGATCTAGTTGTGTAGTTTGCCACTGTTTGTTCTGACTTGAGCTCATACCACAGCAAACTGCATGATGGTCTTGTGACTCTTGCTATACCTTTGTGCATTTTTCTGTATTCAGTTGAGTTGATTGTTGCATTGTCACTGGTTCATTTGAAGTTGTAGCTTGCATCTGCTTGCTGCTGCTTAGTGTCTTGAAACTCGGCCTATTGTGTACTTCATATAGTTGGTTCATGTTGTTGCTTATGTTGGTGGCCATCTTCAAGTCAGTTTGCATGATCACTATTGGGTTGATGTACATATGTTTGCACTGTGCATTTATATTGACCGCTGCAGTCTTCAAGCATTGTTCACTTTCCTGATCTTTACATTTTTGAAACTGTTCATTCCTAGTTGCCTTGAGTAGCAGTGCTTCATGTTGTATTCACTTGATATTCATTCCTGTTGTTTGCAACTATGTCGTAGCCTGGACTGGTGCATACTGTTGCTTATTGCATTGATGCTGCTGGCTTCGACATCTTATATTCATGAGATGTTTATTTTGAAGCTTGGTTTACTGTCTGTATTCACTACAGTTTGTACATGCTTCACTGTTCTTTTGCATTTGTGAACATTGTCGAGTCTGCACTTGTTTGATATGAAAATCTGGTCTTTTCATTCATGTTGCAGCTGTTCCACTGCAGTTTCATTGTGACTGCGACTCCATGACTTGATCTTTGTTGAATCATTGCACGGGTCATTGCTTGTGAAGTTTGATAATTCGTTAGCATGTTACTGATTGGTCTTTGTTGCCTCTTGCATGTAGTTGGTTGTAACTGTGCACCTCCCCTGTGTTGAACTCAGTTTTGCAGCTCGGGTTTGACCTTGTGCTTGTGTCGTGATTTTAAATATATTGCACGTGCGTTGAACCCGGCTTTGCATTTGGGTTTGACCTGTGCTCACCTGTCCCTGTAGCATTATCAAGTGTATATATCGGTGTGCACGGCCTTGTGGTATATACAGTAATATACTGTGTATGTCACAAGTTGTTCGTGTATGATGAATTCAGATTTAAATGATGACGAACAACCCAAATAACTGAGGCAAATATCATTTTTTAAAATTCACGTTTTATTTTATATCGCAAAAATATTTTATTTTCAATTTTACTGCGTTAGTTTATATTTTTGCAGATTGCTCAGATGCTGGATTCAAACTGGAATGAAGTTGAAGATAAATACGAGTGTGAGTGATATGTAGTGAGGTGAATTGTAAATGTGAAATGTGATGTAATTGTAATCAAAGTTGTATAATTATAGTGAGAGCTTGAAATTGTACTATTCAAAGATGTAATAAATATTTGTTTGAATAAAATATTCGTTTGAATTCAAATTTCGTGTTATTTATTTTATTCTGCAAATATTTATTTAATCTGTGAAAAAATAAAATAGTATATTATCAAATACATTTAAACGAATGTATATATGTTTATTATCATCAAACAAAAATCATATAAGCGCATATTCAACAGTATCAGGGCTAGTAATAAATATCATTTTTTGTTTTAAAAATTTGATTTTTAAATGGCCTCTTTAATAATGCTTTTGCTGAGGGTTAGCCCATAGTTAGACCACCCATGTTTAGTGGTGAATATGCTTATTGGAAAAAGAGAATGAAATTTTTTCTGAAACCATATATGCATGGAATATTGTTGAAAAGGGATATAGGACACCAACAATAATGGTAGATAATCAAGAAGTTGAAAAAATTACGGATCGATGGCCAGATCTTGAAAATAAACTTCAAAATGCTAATGCTAATGCAATGAATTCTATAATTTGTTCATTAGATCAAATTGAATTTAATCGTGTCTCACATTGTTTGACTGCACAGGAAATATGACATACGCTTGAAGTGACTCATGAAAGAAACTCCTAGGTTAAAGAATCTTGCCTTGCAATGCTTGGTAGCGAGTATGAGAGCTTCACAATGGAAAATGATGAAAGTGTCAAAGAAATGTATGGACGATTTTCGAATCTTGTATACAAATCAAAATCTCTAGGAAGACCATACGTAGAGCTAGAAATAGTCTGAGAAATTCTTAGAATTCTTCCATAAAATTTTGAAGCAAAAGTGACTGACATTCAAGAATCAAAGGATCCGAAACAGGTTAAAGTTGAAGAACTCATCAGAAATCTCACCACTTATGAGCTAGAAATCAAATGCAAGGAAAAACATGAAGGAAGAGATACGCGTAAGAAATCAATATCTCTCAAAGGAACAATAGAAAGTAAGATGATGATGGAGCAGCTAACTAGCACTGATAGTAAAGAGATTCAAAAGATGGAACCGAAAATATGGAAATCGTGCCTTAAATCAACAACTGAAAAACAGAATCGTCAAAATTCTAGACAACTCAAAAGAGCAGGAGATCATTTGTCACAACTGCAATAAACCTGGTCATATCAAGCCAAATTTTCCTCAAAATCAATTCAACAAATGAAAGTAACCGAAACAGAGAAGTTTTGCAGTTACTAGGGATGAAAGTGATGTAAGCACTAGCAGTGGGAGTGATAGCGCGAATCTGTGTCTTCGAGGAGAAAAAAATGATAGCGATGATGACGAGCCAAGCGAGGTATCAAAACTTACTCGCAATTACTTATATATTTTCATGAAGTAAATGGTTGTTTTGAAAGATTTGGGGAGAAGTACGCTAAAATTAAATCACAAAGAGATAGTTTGATATAACTAAATAAGCAGCTTGATCAATTGGTTCGAAACTATAGAAATAAGAGCCCTAAGTGTGATAAGTGTCCATCATTTGAAGAGGAAATAAAAAAATCAGAAATTAAAATTAAATCGCTTGAACATAAAATTCTGATTCTGAAAGAAAGTTAGAATAATAAAAGAGAAAATTCTATTAAAAAGTGCACTTTATTATTGAATGAAAATGAATCTCTCAAATCACAAGTCCAACAATTCTCTACAACTTTAGGAAAATTTTCCAAAGGAGAAAGATCGCTAAATATGCTATTAGGGGAACAAACTATTAATCCTATTAGACAAGGACTTGGGTATACTCAATCTGAAAGAGTTAGAAGTGAAGCTAATCATGCCAATTCCAAGTGCACGATTTACCGAAAAATTGGACACAATCACAACAATTGCTGGTACAGACCTGTAACGACCCGTAAATTTAACCGGTTTTAATAACGTTACTAATTGAATTTTTGGAATTTCAAACGATAAAATTTTGAAATATAAAATTGATATTTTGAATGCGTCTAGTTAAACATAGCAACTGGTAAATTTTCGTCCGAAAATATGAAAGTTTATTTCGTGCGTAAAATTACTTCAATTTAATTAGTTAAAAAGTGATGGAAATAAAACGTTTTCAAAACCAAAATATTTTTACATAGAAAAATTCTAAAACATCTTTTGAGCAAGTTGTCAGTTTGTCGTTTTTCCAAATTCGGACATCTTTGGCTCCGTCGATCTTATTTTTCTGCGATTTTTATGCATTTTTCGTAGTAGAAAAATTCGAATTTTTATAATTCAACCGTACCGTTGATATGAGTATACCGTTCTGATCGTCTCGTCGCGCTGATCTCTACGATATATACGTTTCTGTGTTTTGAAGTTCGGTACGCATCAGAAACTGCGTAACGGTCAAATGCATCGGTATCCGTTTAACCCTTTGATTTCGGCGTGTATTCAAATTTTGAACTGCCGCTTGCTTTTACTAATTTCTTGAATTACGCGTGATCTTTTGTCTTTCATTTGAACCCATGGCATTCAAATTATATTCATTTCCCGAGGCTACTGTTCATTCACTTTCATTTATGTGATCCAACTGGAAATATAGAGAGACGGGAAACGTTCTGTGCCCACTCATTTTATTAATTATCTGTTGTATGGCAAGGCCTGGACAACTTTGCTCATTGCTCTCCTTTTTTTTTTTGGATCTTGCTTGCCACTTTCACCTACAGCATATTATTCTTCCCCCTTGCATTCTTTTCCCATTTGCACTTCAACGCAAGTTAGCAACCCACCGCCACAAACCGACCCCGCACTTCCAGCCCGCACCCCCCTTTGCCGCCGCATCCCCAACCCACGCACACCAAGCACAACCGAACTCACCACCCCATCACAACCACTCCGCCACCATTCTTCGCACCACTCCTCTTCCTCACCACCAGGCCTACACATCAGCAAACACCACCCTCCTCCGTAGGCGGCACGGCCTGACCGACCTCCGAGCACGCGGTAACCCACCTTCAACCTCACCCGCCTTCCGACCTCAATAGCCACCCCCGGTCAAGCAACACGGCAACTACCCCAGCCGCTCATCACTTCTTTCCCGCGCGCCCAATTCACCGCCTCTCCGACCTGTCCTCTCCGCAGACGTCCAGGGCCACAACCCCGACCGAGCTTCTTTTTCCTAACACCACCGAACCAATGACCAAACCTCCTTCACCCCGCGTGAAACTGTTCGTCCTTTAACCACCAGTCAGCCTAGTCCTCCCTTACAGCGCCGAGCTCCACCTGTCGCCTTCTTCTTCCCACTCTCCAACGCATACCGACCTTCTCAACGTTGTCCGACATAAACCGTTCGTGCACTTATCTAGTGCATAGGTATGTTCTTATATTTAGTATAGGTATGCATAAGTTGTTTAAAGGTTACATTATCTGTTGGAGCATATACAGATGTTATATTAATAATATGATAGGCTCACTTACATATGTAAGTTATACTTTGTTTCTATATTAGCTGTTCATACTTATATAGCTGGGTATAAACGTAAGTCTTTTTTTTTTGAAACTTTTTGTATTGCCGGATCTATATTTGATTTCAAGGTGTATAATTATTTATTTGCGTTCAGATCTATATTTAATTGATTTCAGAAGGGAAAAAAATTGTTGTAATATGAGTTTATAGATATGATGTGTACGTATACATATAGGTTTTGGAAAAGTTACTTTGAGCTGTTTTTGCATTTTTATATTGTGTTATTAACAGTCTATATTACATTTTAGTTATAAAGGTATGCATAAGACTGCGAATATATGTATAGTGGCGTTTCCTTTATATATACTATATTTGAGTACAGTGTATTATATATATGTTCGTATATTTCATATACAATCTGCTTTAGTTATTATATAAATATTATTAAAGTAAGGTTATATAGATGTTACTGTATATTAGATGGGAAGAGAAGTAGAGTAGGGGTTAAAGGTAGATAGGTATATAATATATAGGTATATGAAATTTGATAGGGGACTGTATATATTGGGTTTAAATAACACGAGAAGACGTGTTTTGTTGTTTTAGCAATCTATATATGCGAACGCATGTACAGCAATCTGCCTATGTCTGGTGGGTATGTGTCTCTAGTGTCTGCATTTGTATATTTGGTATGTCTGCTATATATATGAATTTATCAAAGTTTGCATCATTTTTTATCTGCATATCATTTGTTGTCTGCATATATAAGGGAGTATGCGCGTTTCCAAAGTTTCTTACAAAATTGATAATATGTACGTGTTTATTTATTTGTATATGTATATATAGATTTTGAAAGTTAATTGTTTATTTTAAATTTTTGGTTGTATATGGTATGTATATATATGTATATAGTTATTTATAGATATATGTATAAGTTCACCTAGCTCAATCATCTTCATCAAATCCGGTTCTGATTTGTTATTGATTTCTCTTATCAGCTTCGTCCGTCGTTCCTATTTTCTTTATTGAATCGTGTCCACCAGCGTTGCTTTGAAATTCGTAGCTCGTTCCTTGTCAAATCTATCTAGCCTCGAAAGGTGAGCAATCACTCACGATTTATATTCTTTTATTTATTAAATTTGATTTGAATTGGAACGAAAATTGAAATATACTGCTATTATTTATTGCACTGTTATTTATGTATCAGTTCACTTTTGACATCTAACACCGTTATCTGTTATGTATGCAACCATAAGTCAGTTTGGTTGATAATTGATTGATTGTTTGTTGTTTATGTTGGATGTTAAATTGTAATGTATAAAGTGATAAATATTATGCAATTGAAATTGACGTTGGATAGTTAACAATTTGAAATTGATATGTGTTGAATTTGATTAGTTAAATTTGTATAATATGACCCTTTTGAATGTTAAATAAATTGACACGTAGAAATAGTGTTAACGACATCTTGAACCATTTAAATGTATGTTGTATAAATTGATGAAGTTTGAAATTGAATAATAAATATAGTGAAGAACCGTATAAATATTACTGTAATAATCTTTAATCTACATGAAATGATAGTGTAGATTCTAGAAATAATTATATTAATTCGCACAAATAACAATGCGAATTAGTACGATTATTTCGGGATTATTTGAATTAATTGGATTGCTATTGATTGTTGCTATTGCTTGTTTATTTACTTTGACACCATCCCAGATATCACAATGCAAGTTCCCTTTATTATACTTTGATTTTGAATTGAATTGGAATCGGGTTGAAATGATATATACCCAAATGAATTTGACCTAGGATAGAGAATTAAATGAAATCCGATTGGTCAATAAATTGATTTAAAAATAAAATAATGATTTTATTCGAGCAAAGAATAAGTTTTGAAATGAAGTTGGAATTTGAATTTTATGAAAGAAAATGTAAAGATGGAAATCTGAAATAGATATTAACGTAGTAATTGATGAAATAACGTTGTTTGGAATTTAATTATTTAATAATTAAATTTGGAATTATTAATAAGTAATTTTGAATTAGTAATAATTGAGTTTTGAAATTTTTAAGTTTGGAATCATTTAATAATTAAATTTGAAATTATAATTAAGTTGGAATTATAATTAAGTTTGAAATTATTAAGTTGAATTTATAATCAAGTTGTAATTATTAAGTTTTGAAATTATTAATAATTAAGATTGAAATTATTTAATAATTGGACAAGGTTTAATTATTTGATAATTGAATAAAAAAATTTGAATTCTTTAATAAGAGGAAGTGAACTTCGTTGATAAATGAAATTGAGTTTCTTTATTTATTAAAGTTGAAAATTATTTAAGTAAGTTTACAAGTGAAAGTAAACTTCTCGAATATATGAAATTTAGTTTCTTTATTAATTGAGTTTTGGAAATTTGTAACTAAGTAAAGAAATAAGTGAAATTGAATTTCTTTAACAAGAAACAAAATGCGTTTATTGAAATGAATGTAAGACTTATAATTTTAAGAATATGATTTGGCGAATCGAATTTAAGTAAATTTGTAAGTTTTATTATAATGAAATTGAACTTAAGTAATGGATTTAATTGAACTGGAATTTGAATAGAATTGTTTGAATGATAATTAATTTAACGAATATTGAATGAAATCGATAAATGAAAAGAAATTGATTTGAATGTTAAAATAAATTAATTTAAATGACTTCGGAATAAAGTTTATACATACGAACTTGAATCACTATTTGAATTGTTGGAATGAAAAGTTGAAATCGAATTATAAGATTTTGAAATGGTAATTTGAAATTTTTGAACGTAAATTTTGAAAATTGATTTAGAAAGACAAACGAAATGATGGTTTACGAATTCTAGCTGAAATCGAAATTGATATGGTTTGAAACATATTAAACGACCAATCGGTGTAATAATTACAGAAGTTATTAAAGAGACCGGAATCGGTTATGGATATACTCTCTATCTAAACCGAAAACCACTTTAATAACTATACGCGGAGTGATGATCCAGAATGAAGTGGTTGGAATGATGTACGTGATGACTGAAGAAAGAGAATGATAATGGATAGCCTTGACACTTGTGTCAAATTGGAAATGACTAAAATCAGGAGCCGTGCCAGGCCAAATGGGGTTAGCCACCTCGAGCGGACACACTTCTTCGTAACTACTACTCATTACTTGTGATTGATTGGTGCACCCTCGGAATTTCAGGAGTGTTGTTTCGCGGTGTTGCGATCGCTGCGGCGATGCGTTCTCACCAGTCCGGATCAGGCGAACGGTAGTTTCACTACCTTGGGTATTGCCTCATGTGCCTTGTCATACTTGTATCCCGATATACGCGACCACTACGAATTTGTTTTGTGTTATACCTATGGAGTACTCCCTGATATCCCACCAGTTTACGGTGGAGTTTACAGTGCTGTATAGACTATGATGCTTATTAAAATGTGTTAAGGGGGATAATGGTAACGCCTTAACACTATTTTGATACTTTATATTACCGATAGACATTATCTATTTAGCGTACATTACTACATAGTAGATAGTTTAACGGATCCTTAGAGGATGGTGATTCCAACATCCTTTGAGTTACTTGTATTTCGATTGCTATTTCAATTGAGTTGGATTTATTGATATGAGAATATTAATCCTGACTCGAGTGTTTTGTGTTTTGCTTTACGCTCGGGTCAGACTGAGTGGTTCAGCTTTCGAGACTCATCTTTGGAGTTGGAGCTTTGCCTGAAGATCCAGCCATCTATTCTGCTTTCAGTATTCGATGATTCCAGTGATGTATCCTGATTTATACCTGATGTATCGTTTTACTGTTCTGTTGTAAACTCTGATGTATCTTATATATTTATATAGTAGCTTCATGAACTACTATCTCTTTTACTTCCGCTGCATATTATTACTCTGTGTCTGTGATTCTGTGATTATTTATTTACTGTATATCTGAGTTTTTCCAAATTTAAATTAACAATTCGGTATTTTGAATTATTCAAGTCCGACATGTGCGGATACGAATAGTCCAAAATAGCGGGTCGTTACAAGACCCAAACACGTGAAAACCATACCAATTTAGGTTCCTAAAGGCACTAATGTAAAATCTCTTAAAATCAAACAAATCTGGATGCCAAAAGGAACAAACATAAACTTTTTTGGTTCTACGCAAACTTGTTTTTCAAAATTGTCTGTCACTAACAATCATGGACCTATAGAAACAAATAGGTCACTAAAATCTTTCCTCGTGTAGGTGTGTTGGTAGGCTAAGGAACAACAACAGGGGTACTTGGATTCTGGCTATTCTAGGCACATGACGAACGACAAACTAAAGTTCCTTAGCCTAGAGAAATACAAAGGTGGTAGAGTCACAATGGGCAACAATGATGTATTATATGTTGAAAATCTGCACCATAATTGAGTTCAGTCAGCTAGTGATCAAATGAGAGAAAAAAAATCATCTTTTCACGCCAAGAACACCGTGGTAAGAGTATTGGTATGTATTGGTTGATGATTACTCTCGAGACACGTGGGTATATTTCTTTATTTTACTGCTTCTAGACATCATATTTTATGTTTGTTTATATGCACAGTTTCAATCAAAGCCATAAGAATCTCATTTAAAAACTATAAATAGGATTATAAAGAATTTGTTGAACACTCCACGATTTGGTCTACGGCGTCCAACTAATGATGACTTTGAGTTAAAAGGGTATTTAGATGCGAATTATGTTGGCAGACTAGTTGATAGAAGAAGTACTAGTGGAACGTGATTTATGATGAGACATTCATTTAGTTGCATCACATTTTCAAAGAAAATATCCACACAAATTTTTATTTCAACTGATTTTCAATTGACAGACATTTTTACAGAATCCCTTTGAGAAAATAGGTTTCGTCAACTTCGTCACAGATTAGGCATTTTAGAAATTTGATTTTATATTTTTGAATTTGATCTTAAATGAATACATTAGCTAATCTGACTCCATATTGATTATCGAAAAGACAAATAGTGAGTGAAAAAGTAATAGGTGTTGATATTAATCATATATTATGACTTGAGACAGTATATTTGGTAAAAAAAATAAAAATTTAAACAAAATTTGCAATAACTTTGGTTGGTTAAAATTCCATGACCATAACCATCTCTATTTCTATCAGATTTCTAACGACCATTACTCATCAAGATACAATATAGTATGTCAAAATGTGGTATTTAAATAGGAAATTATTCGTTTTTTAATTAACTAGCAATAAAATTATCCAAAAGTACACACTCTCATTTAAAAGTCCTCACGGTTATGTGTGGGTGAAGTACTTGAAATCTTTGATTATGTGCTTTAATGCTCATTTAAAATTTCTCACGGTTATGCATGTACGGAACACATATCAAAATTGCTTATTAAATATGCGAGTTGATTCTAATCCCATTTAAAAGTCTTTACGGTTATGCATGGCTAGAAGATGCTTGAAATTCATTTTTAATAAAAATTGTAAATACTACTAATCTCATTTAAAAGTCCTAACGATTATGCATGGTTAGTAAGTGTTCAAATTCCTATCATAAATATATCACAAATGGAAACGGCTTTACGGTTTTCTATACCGACATCACCCCTATCATTCTAAAATGGAATATAGCCTAATAGAGTATTTATGATTTTTTGTTTGATTTTTTATTATTGAAATTTAATATTTATACTCAATTAGGTATTAATGTTGTATTAATGTCTATCACTTTACCTCTATTTTCTAACACTATTACTCTTTTACTGATAACAGAAGAGGGAGGGAAGTTAAGATTTTGGCATGCATATTCTCGTATAGGCTCGTTGCATTTTTTTATTTGCATATTTTCTTTTTATTTTCATGCATATGTGAAGGGGGAGCTTTGTTGTAGTGGGAGCATTCAAAAAGGGGGAGCTAATAGAATTCATCAAGCGCAAATACATTTAATAAAATAAAAATCTTAATATATGTTTGTTATCATCAAAAGAGGGAGATTGTCAAATATAATAGCCTATTTTTTCGTTTGATGATAATATATATATATATATATATATATTCATTTAAATGTATTTGTTATTGTACTATTTCATTTTTTTACATAATTAAATAAATATTTATTTAATAAAATAAATAACTCAAAATTCATATTCAAACAAATATTTTATTACAAATTCAAATAGTACAAAATTGAGCACTCACTACACTTACACATTTTCAATTACAATACAATTTCAATTACAACACATTTTTCACTCTACAATTTTCACCTCACTACATATATTCACTCATCACTCGTAATTAATCTTCAACTCTTCTCCAGCTCGTATCCAGCATTTGAACTATCTACAAAATAAACACTGACGTAATAAAATTGGAAAAGAAACATTTTGCAATGCAAAATGAAGTGTGTGTTTGAAAATATTATTTGCCTCAGTTATTTGGGTTGGTCGTCATCATATTCTTTTAAATCATCATATACGAACAACTTATGACATGCATAGTGTATCACTGTACATGCCACAAGGTCGTGCATACTGATCTACACTTGCTTATTAAAACTGCAGGGACAGGTGAGCACAAGGTCAAACCCGAGCCTAAGCTGGATTCAACTCAGGTGCAATATAAAAACAAAACATCACAGAATGATCATGTACAAAGCAGTTGGAACAAGACTCAATGCAACATGAAATCTAACCAGATCAGTGAAGCATGCAACTGCACCAGATCAAACCACACATGCAACTGGTCAAAGTGCTCAAATATACAAAACTCAAAGGCAAGAACACAATATATAAATATTGGAGCATACACATGAATAGTGCAGACTCAAAGTGGTGAACCAGATCAACATTTCAACTCCACATGAAAACCAAACTTGCTCAAGTTTGCAAAGCGTGCAGTTCAAACAAAGGCAATGGTCAGTGGACCACCAGTTCTACATATGTGTAGCCATGAACACATAGAGGCAAAAACATGATCATACTGGAGCCATACTCAGGGATGATAACACCATGAAGTACAAATGAAAGACTCAAGTGGAACAAGGAACACACACAAGGGAACAAAAGTATGAAGGCACGAACTCAGACAAGCACAGTGACAGTGATCAAGTGAAGACACATACATGAAAACATGAATCCAAGAAATATCCCAAAGCAAATAACAAGCAACTAGACATGACTCGAATAAACTGTCATTTAACTCAGAACAAGATATCAAGACCGCTAGACATATATGCATACATATGAAACAGAGGTGACCGGCAAACAAGTGAACATGTTCAGATACACATATGACTTCAAAAGACTCAAGTTCAACCAACACATGCAGACTCGAGTACACATGAAGAATCAACCGGACAATAGCTAGCACAATGGACCAGAAACATCAAGCAAGTCTCAAGGTGTACAATTTAAATGCAGTAACATATATACATAGATATGCATATACACGTATGCATGTATATAAGCATATATAAAAATGAAGAAATTCAAAGCCGTGGGTCATGAACAAAGTCATGGTTCGAAAAGAGAACGGAACAACAGTTCGAATTGCCAGCAAGTCAATTGTGAACAAGTCCAGATCATCTCAAATTTTCAAAATGTCGAAGTCGTAGTGCCAGCAAAGAATGGAACCAGAAATAAATGTAGCAAATTCAAACCCATGGAGCAACACGTATGAAATGCACAAGTCAAAAATAAATCACATCGTTCAAGCAAAAATCCATGGCCGAGAAAAGCAATTGAAAAATTCAAACCAATATATATGAAAGAGAGTATGTGACGTTCGACCCCTGTAAATTAAACCCAAAACATTTATCATCGATATTCTAGTTCAAGCAAATACGAGAGCAGGCCATTGAAATAAATCAAAAGCCAACAACTCGAATCAAAGTCGAGTATTATCGAATATCGAATAAGGGAAAAATTGCATACCATTTTAACATTCGAGCTCGACATATTTTAAGGGAAAAATTGCATACCATTTTAACATTCGAGCTCGACATATTTGAAGCAGCCGTGAACAATTCAACTGTTCAAGGAAACATCGAAGTGAATTGAAAGCATACCAGTAAACGTTTCGAGTATCAATTTTTCAAGCGGCGGCGCAAATGATCAGAACCGTAATTTGAGAAGAAGACAAAAGTAAAAGAGTCAACCAAAGTTACTATGAAAAGAAAAGGGAAGACATCTTTGTTTTATTTTGATTTAGGTCGTACTTTATTTAATATTGGGCTTTGGTTTTAAAATAATAAGATTTTGGTTTTTTATTTTGTTTAGTTGTTTAATTTTCCTTTTAAATTGGATAATTTTCTAGGTTGTAACAAGGTACAGACTACGAGACATAGTTTAGTTAAGTCAGCGGGTGTTTCAAAATTTAAGTGTGTGAACGTCTGACTATTTAATTTTTAGTAGTAACCGTGAAGACATCATGTAGTTATTGCCAAAGCTGAATAAATCTATATGTAATTTATATTGCATTATTTTCTGTTATTATTTTTATTTCCGCAGTAATTTTTATTTTTATTAGTACATCTTATTCATCCCCTCCATGGTGAAAACGATAGTAAAAAATCAAGTCAGTAAAAAATCAAGTCAGCGAAACTAAGTTGTTATTTTCATTTGATTCCTTCCAACATATCTAAATGGGTTGCAAATTTAAAACATTACAACTGAACGTTCACTACTATTTGTCTAGAAAATATACTAAAGCCAAGTACACTAAAACACATTACAGACGGATTAGTACTGGTCCATCACAGATAATGTAAAACGCAAAGCATGATACTAAACCACCAAACAATTGAACAGAAATCAAGATATATTAAGAGAGCCACAAACATAAGTCCACATAAAATAACATGTCTAAGAAAAAAAACACAAACGGACGCCACGTTCATACATACAAAACGCTACCAAACCATACCGCATGCACTACAAATTCTGATATCCTTAAACATTAGCAAAGCGAAGGTAATCCTTCTTAGATGGCAAATCCACAGTCTCAAATCCATCTGGAAACTTCTTCTTGGCCTCAGCGGTGCCAACAGAAGCCGGAATGACCACTTTGTCCCCGACCTTCCAATTGACGGGGGTGGCCACTTTTGCTTTGGTTGCCAACTGCAAGGAGTCCACCACCCTCAGCACTTCGTCCATGTTCCTCCCCGTGGTTGCAGGATAAAGAAAGCTCAATTTCACCTACATCTTCGTATTTCAGTAAATATATTTTCACCACAACAAATTAGATAAATTTATAATATATAAAGAAACCTACCTTTTTGTCCGGGCCCACAATGTGAAGAGCGCGAGAGGGGAGTTGTCCTTGATCGTCATGTTCGTCAGGATCAACCATGTTCAGTTTCTTGATTAGTTCCCGCTTTGGGTCTGCCACAATCGGGTAGTTGACCTTACACCCATCTGACTGCCAAATCCCAAAATATGATGAAGGATTAGATGGAGTTAGTTGGATTTTACTGGTATGAAAAAGCAGCGGTACTTACAGCGTAGGCCTCGATGTCCTTGGTCCACTTCTTGTGGGTCTCGACGTCGTCGCAGGACAAGCCAAGCAACTTGACGCCACGCTTCTCAAACTCGGGTGCGTACTTGGCCATCATGCCCAACTCGGTGGTGCAGACGGGTGTGAAGTCGCCGGGATGGGAGAAGAGGATGGCGTAGCCAGACCCGACGTAGTCATGGATTTTGATTTTGCCGTGGGTGGTTACCACTTCCAGGTCGGGGATTGTGTCTCCGATTGTCAGCCCAGGCATATTTCTGCTATTGCTTTGATTTCCAAGTGTTCTTCTTTTAGATCGATGATGAATTGAACCGAGTGGATTAGCAGGTATAAAAAGGAAGCGGGTTCGTGTTGCATGGAGGACACGTGCACACCTACGTGCGAAACGTGTTGGTGACGTTGTTGCATGGAGTAGACCACTACCAAAGAGTTGATGTACTACGTGGCGGCAACGGCTTCGATCCTTCTGGAATTCAACGGAAACTGTTTCTATTGGGTTGCTCTCGACACGAATGCATTTATGGGTAGCCAATGAACTTCGTACATGAGGTTTGTAATATATAAATATGGTCCGATTCAACGTATTAAAAGTTGAGCAAATTTTTATTTTCAAATTGTTTATTACTTTTTCAAGTGCGTCGACATAGCTAAGAAATTGAACAGACTTTTAGTCCAATTTGTGCAATCCGGATTTAGTTTCGAACATTATAATGGTGCGCACTAAATTACTAACAGGCTAATTTCGGTATGAATTACTAGCTCACTCGATAACTCCATGTATTGCTAGAAAATGAATGTTTGTGACCATATTTTGGGTGGCAATTCTACTGCACCCCGAAAACATTTTTGTTAAAATGTGGAGGCTAAGAGAAAAAACACATTGTATCCAATCTCACAATTTTGTCATATACCTATTTTTTGACAAAATGTTTTTTGAAATCCAAAATGCTATGCATTAAAATTAAACATAACCCTCATGATCCATCATCAATTTAAAAACTCGTATATACATGACACCCGGATCTTGCAACACTACGTTTAAAGTTTTTTTTTTCCTGGTTTATTGTATTTTGCCGAGATAGATAAATTATAATTTAAATATACTATCTACATTTTAAGTAAACAATTTGTTTCATGTAAATAATTGTATAATTGAATGAAAATTTATTTTTATAGATGTATTTCTCATTTTGTTTTTCTAAGATTTAATAAGTGTAACGCAAACTAATAAACATTAGTTGACTGAATGTACACGACCATTTTAAAATCAAAGATTATTTTATTAATTTGTTTCCTTATATTCTTAATAATTCTCACAATGACGTTAAAAAAATATTTTAATTTATATACTAGGCATGTTTGTTGTTTGTATAGAAAAATTAAATTCTATCATATCAACTTCATTATAAATGGTAAATGAGAATGTAAAAAAATAACTAAATCGTTTAAAACATCTTGTACTATCTGAAAATTTTTAGGAAATAATCTGTCGTAATTGTAGTGTTTTTAACACGATTTCTAAGACAAAACAACATACTCACCATTCTAGTGAGAAACGTTTCTAAAGGCAATGTGCTTGCACATGAAAATATAAGAAAATTTAATTTAAAAGACAACAACAAAATGTGCATCAAAGTAAATTTAAAAAAGTGCATGATCATGTCAACACAAATTTTATTATTCATATGACGAGGGAGATAAATTTCCCTTTAAAATGGATCAAGGTAATTAAAACACTAACAGATTCACCCTTATTCTCAACCATAATTCATGAGAGGAATACCCTTTATCTTCCTATTTGTTTACCTTTTTGATTGAACATTTCATCATTCTTATGAACTTAAAGGAAAGTTTATATAAGATTCATCCAATGAGAAAAGACAGCCCATCCCATCACTCATCCGATTCATGCAAATAACTTTTGATATAAGGAGCTTGCGCCATTAAGAAAATATTAAAGAAATTGGATCAATCGAGTGGATTGCAAATTAATGCTAAGAAAACCATAGTATTCTTTAATAATATTTGTAACACAAATACTATATATTGAAAATCTAATTAATATGGGTGAACTACTTATCAAGTATTTAGGCATTCCCCCATCTGTTATCCAGATTTTAAAAAATTCAATAGTTTGGTAGAAAAATACTGTATAAGATCGTAGGGTGTGAAAGTAAATTATCAGCATAACATCGAAACTGGTACTAATAAAATTAGTAATATACCCTAGCGTGAGTTATTGGATGCAAAGCTTAAAAAAAATTATTAACATAATTGACACTATGAATCAAATATGTAGTAGAATTTAGAGGGAGGAGGAAGAAGTAAAGTATATGGGAGTTATTTACAACTCCAGAAAATGAAGAAGATTTGATATGGAAAAATTAAATGAAAGCAATGGGGTCAACCATCTAAAAGAACCGTGGAATTTCTTGAAGGGTGGATCGATTTAGGCTAAATGGTTATTGAAAAGATATATAAATTCAAACAACAGGGAAATTCAAATATTAAACACATTTTTGTGGCGTTGTTAAAAATATGTTGAAGGTTAGGATCAAGGCTTTGGGTTTATTTGATAGGAAAATAACAAATGGTAACAATACAAATTTATGTTTTGATCCTTAGTTTGATGGATCTAGACTAATTGACAAATTGAAGTACGCTTCTTTAGCTTGTCTACGAGGAGAGTCAACAGCATCTTAAGTGATAATTAATGGAAGACAGAACTAAGTGAGCTAATCAGAAGCTTAAGTAATGAGATAACACAAGTGATGATGTGCAACAGTAACTTAAATGAATGCTGGTTGTGCAACACGAACAAGAAGTAAGAATTCATTATTAATGGAGAAACAAGGTTTTATTTTCAGTTAAATTAATTAATTTTTTATTTAAATTTATAAACAAGGTTTTATTTTATATGATTTGTATTATATTATGTGTGTGAATCCATGTGTGTATCATATACACATTTGTGCGTGCATTATGTGCAATTATAATGTGTACTTAGTTTGACATGCCCATATATAGATGTTGTTATTTACACCGCAGTGGACATGTAAGCCCCTTATGTATATACATATATATATGTATATACGTATATATGCATAAAATTATTTGAATATATATACGTGTGTGTGTGTGAAAGTATAATTATATAATTATTGTATAATATTAGTTGTAAATTATTTACATAAAACATTAGTTAAAACACATATACATATGTATATAAATATATAATTATTTTGAAATAACTTAAATACATAATATAGAAATAAACATATTTCAGTTTAAATAATTTAGTGGATAAAATTCATAATTAATTAAAAACTGTATTAAATTAATAAAAATGTTTTTGAAACTATAAAGTATATTTTATTTTATATAAAAAAATTCAAAAATTTTCTATTATATATATATGCATACATTCTATTTATATAAACAATTTTAAATTGAATAAAAGTGTATAAGTATATATGATATCCAAAAAAAATATCTAAATGTCATAATTACTAAATTAAATTTTATATATAGATTTTGTGTATATATATATTTTATGTTGTTAAATTTTTTAATCAGATTGAATAAACTTTATATAATTTTTAATTATTTAAATTTCAAAACTAAAAGATAATAATTTTTTTAATTCCAGGCTGAGAGCATCTATAAACAACATGCATAAAAAATTAATACATATATTTATACAACCATCAGTATGTGATAATCCATTGATATACTGATTCATGATATTTCTAACAAAACAATATATATATATATAATGATTATATGAACGTTAATATAATATTAAACCTGAAGAATACCTTTCACAAAAATGCAAAGCTCACACCTTTAGATGAAGAAGTTAACTCCTTGAATTGAATTCTGTATCCAGAAGATACTACCTTCCCAAATGCAGCTACCATCTTGTAATTTCATGCTTGAAATGCTTGAATGACTAAAGGAGGGGGTGGATAATTTAACCCAAAAATATCATGGAGGGGCAAGCTAAAAGGAGAGATTCAAAAAGTGAGAGTTCGATTCACTTAAATAAGGAGAAACCAAGGAGTAAAATAAGGATCTAGATCCTTATTTTTCTCTTACCTATTCTCCTCTCTTTTATTCAAAATCCAAGCTCCCTTAGCCATCACATAATTAGTCCCTATTTACCTCTTCATGGTCGAAAATAACAAGCCTCTATGTAGGCCTTAAAATTACTTCAAGTTCGATCAATATTTAATATAATTAAATCAAATTTAAATGTGTATCGATATCATACATCGATAAGTGTATTTATAACTATTATATACATACTATTTATTATTGATCAACACATATCAAGTAAAAAAAATTATATTTAATATTTTATAAAGATTAATTAATTTAATTAATTTGTAACAATTACAAATTAATTAAATTGAGTGGTTGTAACACCCTGTAAAATGACCATAAATAAATAAAGTAAATTAAATTAAATATGATAAGGGTTGGATATGATAATTTTATAAAAGTTGGAATTTGACCATGAAAGTTATTTCATTGCGTTCGTAACGAAATTCTGATCTATTTTCATATATAATATGCTAAAAATGAAGCTCAAACAAAGAAGTTATGAGTATTTGAAGTTCTTAGATTTAAGTTGATTTAGTTTGAATTCAAATTCAAATGAGAAATCAAATTTAGAATTTAAATTTAAAAAATTAGCTTGGGGGATAAGTAAACTTTTAATTAAATCTTAACCTTAAAATGTTAATTAGGAAATAAAATAACACGGCAACGAAAATAAATAAGCGTCCTTGAATAAAAGGAGGTTGACCTGAATAGGTCAACCGACCATAGCGGTCGACCAATCGCACAAGGGCAGTACCCAAGCTACATGCTATTTTCAATCTCAGAAATGGACTGAGAACTTAAAGCCAAGTCTGAATAAATTCCAAATCAGAGGCCTACTTATCAGCTACGCAAACACTGATTCCTGCCCAACCAAAGTCTTCCTTCTCCAAACTCTGAGAAATAATCTCACCTATTATAACATTTCCTAGAGTAATATCGATGGAAGCATTCTTATGCATGTGCCTAAGACCGTGACTCAACAACAGTCTCATGATCCAAATATGGCTCCCCTCTAAGGCTAAGGAAATTCCGGCACTGTTCGGAGGGGCTAAAGATGGTGGAGTTAGAAATACCGATGCCCAAAGGGCTAGACCACCTCTGTCGATAACCAAAATCAACTAGAAGTGTTCATGGGTGATGGAACATCTTTTGCGGTAGCTAAATACTTACTGAACAAATCATGCATCTTAGACAGTCCATAGTCGTTCCTGTATTTCATCTGCTCATATGAACAACTTGATGAAAATAACATAGCAACTAGCGGTAGAAATGATTTAAGTCCATAAGACAAGCTATTTATACAATATTATATAGTAGGAAAAAAAAATACAAGTATGATCTCTCAATATATCTCCTTAAACTAGATCAATTAACTCAAACTAGTCTACTTGGTCCAAGCATTGAGCCTTAGCTTTGATACCAACTGTAATGACCCGCCCTTCGTGTTAACCCAAAAAATGAATCAACACCCTGGACTGAGTGTGAAAGCACCAGCCCTGTTCTTACAGAGCAATAATATAGAGAATAAATATATAATAAACAAAAATAGAAAGAAGACAAGAATATTATTATAGTGGTTTGGCTATTAATGAAGCCTTCGTCTGCAGTATAGCTTTTATTATTGATTGATTGTTGTTACAAAGTGAATTGGATTACAAAGTTGTTGAGTATCCTTAATTAGACTAAGTCTCTGAAGTTGGAGTTCACTGGAGAATTATAGCAAATTCCTAGGATGACTGTTATGAGGGAGGAGAAGAGTGAATAATAGTTTTTTAGAGTTTCAGCAGCCAGTCTAGAGGATTCCCTCTATGTTGCAGATAAGAGAGTATTAGAAGAGGTTGGAGGGCTACTGGGCCAAGCCTTTTTGCCAGATGCTTGCAAATGACCATAGGAAGGTCCATTGAAAATTTCTTCACAATCCAAGCTTTTTAAAATGATGGATTGCAAGCGATCCATAGGCTATAGATCGCTAGATTCGGCTCAAAGGCGACCTAATGCCTTAGTATGATCTCCCTTGCTTGTTCCATAAAGATCGCAGCGACCTGGTGAAAATGTATGGATCGCCAGCGATCCATATACTTAGCCAATTTTTGGGCTTTGTCTTCTGAATAGCGTTCGTTGCCTCATGTTAGTGCTGTCCATGTAGTCTCGTAGAATGTTGCCGTGTTTTGATGACGGTTTGCTTACTGGTTGCATTAGATTTCTAATTGAACTAGACGAATGCTTGTCTCTTGATTTAATTGGCTTGGAATTTCATCAAACTTTGTCATTGTTCTTAGAATACATATTGGATCATAATGTAAGCAGATCGATGGACCCACAAGCAAATTCCATGGATCACTAGCGATCCATAGGCTATGGATCGCTGGCGATCCATAGGCTATGGATCGCTGGCGATCCATAGGCTATGGATCGCTGGCGATCCATAGGCTATGGATCGCTGGCGATCCATAGGCTATGGATCGCTGGCGATCCATATCCTCAGCGTGTTTTTGCTTTCTATTCCTCTGACTTTCCTTGGCTTGCTGTTCTAGTCCTTTTGGTTGGCTCTTGAGCTTTTCTGACTCGACAACTTCCTTTGGATTCTGCTAGGTCAAAAATCCGATAACATTTTACCCCCTAGAGTATGCCTTCGTTGAAAACAAGGCATGCTCTGGAAGTAATTGCTTCCCAATTCCTGCTTATCGAGTTTTAAGTAATCATGTTAGGGCCACACGAATTTGATTTTGGCCATTATGTTGCTCATTAACTTTTGATCTGAACTGGCGTTGCTTGTCATAACAGACCAAATTTTATCCCACAATTTTCTAGAATGCCTTGAAACACCATGTGGATCTCGCTAGACAAACTTGAGATCGATCGTGTAACGATTCATAATTTCACTACTTCAAAAATGAGTGATTTTGTTTATTTTAAATTTAAAAAGGGTTTAAAACTTAAATAAATAAGTTATATATAATAAATAATAATTAAGGAATTATTTATTATTATAACTACAAAATAAAAAGTATAATTTGGATTTTAGAACAAAACAGCAAAAGTTAAGTTTTGTTAAAAACAAATAAAGGCTTAAATAAATAGGTTTAAATATTTATTTAAAAAGATATATATTATTTAAAATATCTAATAAAGATAATAAAAGTATGTTAAAAGATTTAAAAGTATATTTATGATCGTTTTACAAAATAACCAAATTTTATCGCATTTTGTCAGTTTTACATAGACTGTATAATTAGATATTTTGATATTATTTAAATATGATTTTAAAATATAAAGAGACATGTTTTAATTTATTTAAAAGAAGAAAAAATTTCATCTTAAATTCGGTTTACATAAATGAATAGTTTAACTAAAACGTCAAAATGTGACCGCAAAATATTTTATCGAAAATCAACGTTTTGTCGATTAAAATTTGTCGCAACTTTGTTGCACCTTTATTTTCTTATATATGAACATATATTCAAATAGTATAAGTATTAATTGATTCACTAATCAAGTTTACTTTTACTAAACATACTTAGAAAATTCTAGAATTTCATTAAGAAAAAGTTAGTACAAAATTCCAAAACATGTCAAATCAAACCAAACATAATTATTACTTTACATTTCTTAAGTGAAAATGACATAAAGCATGATTTGAAAAGTGACATTAAGTGTTGAAAAAAGTAAGGTTTCTAAAAAAGTATGTAAAGAGTATTTTGGTCATTTTACATAATAATATTTTATTCAAAAAATTTTCCTATAAATAGTCATGCATACCTCTTCCATTTTTACACAAATCATTCTCTTCTTCTTCCTTTAAGCTATTTTAAGGGCTTCTCTCTTTAAGAGAGGTAGGAGAGTTAAAAATAGTGGAGTGCTTAAGCACTAATCCACTTATTACTCTCTAACTTCTTCTTAATTCACCTCTTCTTCTTCTTCTCTTCTTAAAAATGGCCTTAGGCCGTGAGTCTAGGAGTTGATAGGGGGAGGACGTGAGCAGTATGGAAGAGGAAGGCTATGGACAAGAGCAAGAAGGGATGTGGGTGGTGGCCGAGCACTTGGAAAAGGTGGAAGAATGTTTAGGTAGTGGTTTAGTGAAGCGTTGAATTAAATGAATGTTGGTAAGAAGTTAAACGTTTTGGTTAGAGGTGAGAAAATTCTCATCGCTTTTAAAAGATCCTATATTGATTTTGCTATAGTAATTATCTTATGACATATGCAAGTATACACCCCTTTAAAATGTTGTTATGGATGTTTGGTTATGTTTGTGTTGTGTTTCAATAAGTCGCAAGTGTTTATGGTTCCGATTATTTATCATGTTAGTTTATGTATAGACCATAAATATTTAGTGATAAATGTTGAACTTGATTATGCTCATTTTGATTAAGTATTCTCTTTATTAAATAAGATCATAATTTGGTGATATGATATACTTTGGAAAAATAAGTCTTTTTTTAATTGGAATTGAAATTAGAGTTAAAATAAAAGAGAATTTGAAATTTGAAGTGAAATATGATTAAAAAGGATAGTGAAATTATAATTAAATTGAGATGAATAGTGAAATTGAAATGGATTTTTAAAATTGAAAGTGAAATCAAGGTTGAATTTGAGTTTAAATTGAGATTAGATTTGAGATCTAAGTTTTTATTGAGGTTAATTTGAAGTTAGAATTGAAATTGGAATTTAAAATCTAATAAAATAATAAGAATAAAATAATATTATAATATGGGAATATCGAAAATTCATTTTAAATATTTAAAATGTGGAAATATTGGTTTAAAATGATTTGTAGTGATTTTATAAGTAATAAAATTCTATTCGAATAGATTATTTCAAGTATTGAAAAATAAGTTAAAACTAGGTGCCTCACGCAACAATAGTTAGCGATTTCGCGTCGAAAAATTCCAATAAGTGTATAAAGTGGAATATAGCTCGGAATTCTTCGAGATAAGAAAATTCTGAACTATTATATCATATCTTCTAAACGAAGAAATAAAATCTTGAGTAGATTTCGAATTAAGTCCAAATTAATTTTCTAGAAAAATCGCGCTAGTGTAGTTAAGTGACCATAACGGGAAATCCGTTTAAATGAACTTTTTTAATTATGAAAAAATATGGAATAAATTCGATAAATCTATTTAAATAGTTTAAAAGATAATTGGAATGGAAAATATGAATTTTCAAATATTAAAAAGTTGTTTAAATCAAATAAGGTTATATAGCACTTTCTGCAACACTTTTATGCTACGAATTCTATTACTTTTGTAATATGACTATAAATGTAACGATTTTTCCTAGAATCTATTATGAATGTTTTTAAAAGGAAAATTAAGCGTTTAAAAGATAATTTGAAACCTTTATGATCAATTCCAAAATAAAGTTGGTAACTGAGTATTCGGAAACGACTAGTACATTTGCCCCACTTGTGAGATGTGGAAAGATAAAACAAGATGTTTAACTAAGGTTAAGGATGGAGCAATCAGTACCTTGAACTTACCTAGCCTCTGTTTTCTCTTCTTAGGCGAGGGGTGGAACAGATCGAAAGGAAAGCCGGATGCTCTAAAAAGATTATATTAAGTTTTCTAAAATAAAAGAAGATTAATATTGTACAAAATTTAAGCAGTCTCCAAAATGAATAAACTACAACTTGGATTGCATAGAGATAATCTTCTTATACTTGGTGTCAAAATCCAAGGAGGGAACTCGTCCTATTCATGGAATTTAAAAGGTGATCTCACCGTTATCCCGTCCACAGCACTAGTTAAATACAGAAATTGATATTGGTTAAAATTAAAATAATTTCTATCATCCTATTTACTCAATAATGTTTACTAAGATTGATTGTATGGTTTACAGTAAGCGATGTCTTAAATAACATTGTTTTTGACCCAATTAAAAGTTAAGAAATTCTAGATCGATGATAAGTAAGAAAATAGGAAAATGTTTTCCCAATTAATAAGTGAATTAACTTAGAATGCTCTAAGACAAAAAGAAGAGATTTTGTAATCATCCAAAAAGAATTAAAGTGAAAAGAGACTTAATAAATCCTATATACTCATATTCACTTTATATCGGTGATTGGATTTCGAAGGAACCGGGGTCGGATTTGGGTGATTCCTATCCGAAAACTACTTTGAACCAATTTACGTGTTCGATAAATGAAGACCTGATAGAGATAATGAAGACCAGGGATTTTCTGGATTTAAGGACTGCTTGCTGATAATTCTAGTTAGCTCCCAAATACTAAGTAGCAGTGGAGCTTCCTTTATGAAATTCTTTGGGTTGCAAGAACTTCTCGCTACTAATCCTAGGGTTAATTCCCGATAGGATGTGGTAGGAGAGTACCTTCGGTTTCGTTCAGTCCTAGAATGAACTTGTATGGATGAATTCCGACAATGCATTTTCTAAGATTATGTACATTGGTTTTTACGAACATACATCTATGGTGGCGGAGAAGGCAACTTCTTTTAGCTTAACACCCTCATTAAGACATACAAGCTCAAGAGTTGTATTTTTGTAGAAAGCAATTAGTAGTCAATGGAAATGGTAATGTGACATTCAGAGATGTGATATGTGCTATGTGAAAAGGTAATCGTTGCCTCAAGCCTCATCAACTGGAAATGGCAGAAACAGGGTTAGATGCGGCAAGGCTAAGTGGGCCATCTCTAATTAAGGTATGATCATCCCCTTCTAGATAATTTCTTTCTGCTATGACGTTCGGGATGTAAATTAATATGGTGTATGGAAATCGAGCGCTTGGATAAAGGTCGGTAAGGACCAGGGGATGATATATTCGGTACTATCTAGTTACAGAGATAGGCTGGTCTTGTGTTGGTAGAGGATCCTTTTTGATGGTCCTCGGTACATTCCCCTAGAGATGTACTGCTGGAAGGTAGTTCCTTCACCTCGTCATTTGTATGGAAATCCATTCTCTAATAAGAACCTACGGACTTGATTGTAAACCTATTATGCTGAAATTTAATCAATGTAACAATTTCGGCTAAGATTAATAAGTTTATTTGCAAATGTTTTCAAAGAGATGTCATTAAAAATAATATCAAATGTTTTGATAGAAAAGTGTTTTAGTTATCATAAGGTAAAAACACATCCATGTTTAGGTGTGGGCGTGGTCTTATGACATACTCTTTCCTTTCAAAAGGAATTTATTTAAAGCCTGATATATGACACTGTCATCTATTATCGAGTTTTTCTCATGCTGGTTTATCAAGAGTAGTCCGAGTTTATTCAATACTCGGGTAAGATCCGAGTAGTTTCAGGTTTAGTCGAAGACAGTTGGAGTTTCCAAAGGAGAGCTGGAGATATTCATCTACATATGGATGCATTCTATTATCTACTTCTGTTTGTTTTGTTTGACGTGTGTCAGCAATTATAAGGACGAATGTTTATAATTGTTCAAGCTGAAATTAGGTTAGACTCTGATATATTTATTTTAAAAGTTTTCCGCTGTAAAGATATTTGTTCAACATTATATGTTATTCTCGTGTGAGATTCTGCTCTGTCTATTTTTCTTTATTACCCTTGATAATCCACAATTTCATGCAATTTGGATCTGACATGTGTAGTTTATTGTCGGCACAAAGGGCATAGAATTTTGGGTCGTCACAGATCGCATGCAATTCGATGGATCGCTAGCGGTCCATAGCAAATGTATCACTGGCGATCCATTAATTAGCATTTTTCCCTTTCGTGCAATTCTTTTATTTAACTACTTCAACTCGACCTAACTCCAGTTCCATTTCTGCTTGCGGCCCGACCTCCTCCTTGTGAATTGAGCTATCTTCAACGATTCAATCCAACTTCGACCAAGCCCTAGCTCCATTCGATCCATCAATGCCGCCTATTGTACTCTTCGCCGTTGACTCTAGAACCTCGACACCGCCTTGATTTCTGCCGAGCTTCTTTTGGATCGACGCCGACCAAATCCTAGCTCCGTTGTTTGCTTCCTTGGGTCGCTGCCGATCCATTGTGTTTGGATCGCAGAATTGAAAACTTCGACTATCTTTGCCTTTTTATCATTAGTTCGAGGTAGGTTATGCTGATTCTAACGTTCATTTATCAATTCGACGATGTATTGTATTGGTGATGATTATAATACAGAGTCTGATTTGATTGCGATTTAATGGAGGAAGATAGTACATCAAGTCTTGAATTCTTCACGGAACGACATTTGGGCCTAGTGCATGACATGTTTTGTTTTCTTCGTTCATTGAACCAGAATTGACTTGTACTAAGTTACATTGCCGATACCACACGACGCATTATGAATTGGTTTCATCCTTCTGGAGGATTTGTATTGGTTTTATTTTCCTTTGCATGCTCGTTGTACCTGTATTGGGAAGAACTTTTCGTGTCTCTTCGCACAACGGATCATTGATCGATAACGGGTAAGTGTAGAAGAAGTAATTCCAAGAAACAATATGGAGAGTCCTTTTCCACTATGAGCGAAATATCTACATGGGATAGAGAGTTTGTAGTGTTCAGGACACCGAGCACACCCCCATGAATATCACACCACACTTACCTCTGTACATACATGAAATCCGACGCGTCAGCGTGAATCGATATTTCTTTGGAACTCAAGTGTTGTAGGGGGGAATTCTTAGTTTAGAGTGGAATTAACTAACTATTTCAAACGTAAGTCCTGTTGTTTAGAATGAAGTATCCGTCTTCTCACCGTAAGTCTGGTGGAGGAAGTCCAACACTTTCGAAAGCTAAGTCGTCGTCTATCGCCCTTCTTCTTTTGTTTCGCAGACTGAATATAGTCAACTAGTCCCGGTTGATCCGGTAGTGGACCAAAATCCTCCGAACTTTAGGGTTCTTCTTAATCCACCTGAGAGAGCCTCCTATGTGATTTCTACCAAGGTTTTGCACAACATTAGCTTGCAATATCGCATTCCTGAGGATGACATGCATCTCCTGGAAAAGAATGAATTCACCCATATACCACCTCAAGGATATACTGCTTGTCATCGATTTATGTACCTAAACGGAATGGTACCCCCTTTCAATGATTTCTTAATAGAAACCCTTTTGAACTTGGGAATTGCCCCATTTCAGATTCACTCTAATGGATATGCAATCTTAACTTTCCCGCACATTCTATTTATGCGGACATTCAACCGTGCTCTAAGTTTTGACAAGGTGAGATATTTTCTCTCATTTAAAAGGAGAGATGAGTGCCCATCTCTACTTGTGATTAAAGCTCAGAGAAATTGCAAAATCATGTTGCAACTACATAGCAAATCTATCTCAATTCAAAACTTAGTATTTCTTCGTTAGATGTCACGAAGGGTTCAATCATCTTTGGATAATGGGGGATAAGTTCTCTTTCTCACTTATTAAGTTCTGTTATGTCGCTATGGAATTTCTAACAAGTCAAATACTTCCTATAATTATTCTGAAGCCGAATAAAGACCTATCTCTTGATGAAACTTCCTATACCCTAAAGGCTGTAGATGTCGGGGAAAGATTGGTTAAATTATTGTTGATGGATGAAAAATTGCTTCGATATGGACAGTTGCATCCAGAGCGATCTAGCATAGCAGTTGAGGTTCCATCTCTTTCTCATTCCAGAATACGAACACACTCTACTTCTTCTTCCCATGGTTCTGAAGAGTGTGTTTTTGAAGACAGGGAAGGCTTGTCCGGTGAGTCAGCTGGAGAAACTCATGAGGGAAAAGATGTCACGACCGAAGCCAATGCCGGACCAGGATGCCCCCGATTCCATAGGAAGGGAAAGAAGAGTTTATACAACAAGTAGGCAAGGCTGCAATAGCAACAGAAAACGAGGAAAGTGAAATTAAGAGTATTAGTGATGAGTTCTCCAGTGACGATGATGATTTCAATGTGGATTCCGATGATGGAGCACGAGACTCCTGGCATGAGTTTCGTTATTCTTAGCTCGCCTCCCTAAGAGACCTGCAATAAAGATGCTACCCCGAAAGTCAAGCAACGTCGGGATTCCCAATTAATGATGCCAGCATAGACTTTGGGGATCTAAGCAATGTCTACATCGACTTTGAAGCACATATGGGGGTCCGATTTGAAGAGATGCCTCCTCGCCCGGGCCATGATGCGCTCGAAATCGGTCTGATTTCAACCACAATGGCTACCTGATTTGGTTTATGATGTCATTTTAGCCCCTACCCCAAACACGTTACACTTTTCACTAGGGTCACACTCACTTTTACACATATTATTCAAGCCTATTCTCCATCACTAAAGCTTTTTTTTATCTATTCTTCATTTCAGGTACCATGGGAGGACGTAGCCTCTACGATGATCTTGAGGAGTTCATCAATTCGCAACGCTGGTCAAAACGATCCTCCAGCCGTCATAAGCATCGTGAAACAGAGGAGGAATGTAGAAGATAGAAGGATTTAGAGGTTGAAGCTCGTCGCCGAGATGAGAGGGAACATAGTCAAATGTACAAAGGTGGTTATGAGAAAGGAAAGACTTTTGATGAGTGAGAGGAACCATCTAAAAAGTCAAAGATCGATCGCAATTCTCATTTTTTAGAGCAATAGGCCTTTGCCTCAGCCCCTGCTTGAGTCAATCTCAAAGTTCCAGGTTCTTCTATTTGTGTTTCGCCTTCTTCTGTTCACGTTCCATCTTCTTCTCAGGTTCCATCTTCTTCTCAAGTTCCATCATCCCATGTGGCACTTGCCCCTGGTTCTTCATGCCGTCACCAAAGATCGGCATATGTTCTTCTATCTAGTCTTCCTAGGCTTGAAGCATGGATTTTAAGAAGGGTTAAATTTGACCGCGATCTTCATCTAGTTCACAAAGATTCATATATTCCCCACCTTCAAGCGATCCAGAGTGATTTGGAGCAAACTAAGGGATAGGAAAAACTATGAAAAGAGCTGGCGAATACAAATTGCAATAACTGCCTAAAAATCCTCTCCTTTAAATCGAAGAAGGATGACGTCGAGAAAGCATTGGCGGAACACGATGCTAGAATTGAACGACTGGTAGAAGAAAGGGACGCAGCGCTTCGAGAGAGCAAGAGAAATGCCGACTTGCTAAGAGAGATGAAAGAGGCCCATGAAAGAATAGAAATCGTCTATGTAGATGAAATTAAGAAGGCCCATGCAGAAGAAGTCAAGTTGAAAGAGGAGCTGGAAGCTAGCAACACGATTATTGAGGCCTAGAAGAAGAACATTACTGATCACGACAAGATTGTCGAAGGGCATGACAAAAAAAATTGTGCAATATGAGGAAGTCATGAAGTCACATGATAAGACCATCTCCGATTAGGCCCAGACGATTTCTATGCTCTAGGATAGATTTGCGCAGCTTATTGCTAATAAAACTCATGTTGAAGTTAAAAAGGCTACCGTTACGGTAAATTCTTTTGAGCTGTAAGACACATTTGAAAGAAAAATGGTAAAGATGGATGATACCATCTTAAAATTCTACGTCAACTCCCTGTTGCACTTGGGGAGTCTCAATTACTTGTGCCCAAGTTCCCGCGCACTCTCGCCGTGGTTTGGGAGGAAATTTTGACTCGCTTCCAAGATAACAGGGATGTCTATACTGAGCGGGAGCTAAAGAACGCTTACCTTAAAGAAGAATCAAAGAAAGCATTGATATAAGGCTGGGAAATTCTACAAATTGAAAGAGAATAAGAAGCTTCTGATGTTGGTGTGGCAGCAACCGTCAAAGCATTGTCGGAGCCCCTTATTTTCAGACCTGGTAAATCGTTGAGGCAGCCTCGTAATCCATTGGAAAGTTCTAGCCTGAAGCTTCTCCATAGGTTTTGCAACCGTCCACGGAGGGAGAAGGCGGTGAATATGAGATCGACCTTCTCGATCACTCCTCTGGTGTTAATCTTCTTATTTCACCCGAGTTCAAGAATTTTCAACTCACGTCGCAATAGCAAGATGAATTTAACATTTTCATTTTTGATCTTATAGGTCTGTCTTCCTTATCCATTGATTTTCCGATTTCCTCGATAACTAGACCCACCGCTATTTCAACCACTTCCGTGCTCGTCTCCTTAGCTGCTCCATTGCCGTGTCTATGTCTAGTTCGCTACTACGGTCGGAGTTTGAGAAAATCGCTGCATTGCATGGCTTAGATGACCCATTCGTATCTTTGGAGGGCGACATTACAACAACCGAGGTTCGGGAGTAGGAGATCTAGATTAAGCAGCCGCATAATCCCAACAACAACTGATTTCCATCAATAAAGTAAAAGTTGAAGTGATAAAGTCCTCGAAGAGCTCTCGCAAATCCCAGAAGCGCAAGATGAATAGGCAGATTTTCTAGAATGTTAAAGAGAAGGAAGGAGATGTCAACACTAAGGAGATAGTCAACATCACTGGTAGCGACACTACCCCTGAGGGGCAGCAAAAACTTCCAACCAAAGGGGGGAAAGGGAGTGGTGGAAAAAGGCATTGAGAAGCTCGAATGATAGTTGAGTTTATTTTGAAGCATTTTGTATTATTTTGTTCATGTGCAGAGTCAACAATTACTGCTTTTGTTGTAGTGCGTGTTCCTTTTCTTTTTGTTGGTCGGTATTATGTGTGTACAACCCCCACATTTTGACTTGTACAAAAAAGTTTTAAGTAACAAATTACTGACATTTTATTGTAACTTCACATGTCTGCTTATCTGTGTTTTGTTTACATATACCTATTTTGATTACTTCTATTCTATTTTATCTTGTCCTATGATTAATGCTAAAATTCTTTGTTTGGGGTAATAAAACTTGTGAAGTGTTTTTGTTCTTGAGCATTTCTATTTGAGTACAGGCGTATGCTCCCCAGTTCATAGGGCTATTTACTTCAAACACTTGAAAAACGACCGGTTAGTTTGAGCGTTTGCTTATTATTTTCTTCTTTATTCATCGAACTTGCTTTATGGTTCCCATCCTCAAGAATTTATGATTTAAATGGCTTAATTATAGAACTATTGTTGGTTAACAATTAGAGTTCTCTAGCAATTTGTAGCACTTTGATTTTGTTAGATTCATGCCCGTTGCTCTTGGTTGTGGGAGTGGGTTCATCCTTGTTATTCCAGTAATGGATTTCGTGGTATTGCCGGGGTGATTTCAGTACTTAAAAGTATGCACGGCTTTTTAGAAGTATGCACGGCCAATGGGATGTGCGGCTTTTGGGACTGTTTTGACCCGTTAATCTGGAATGGTTTTGAAACTTCTCAGTGTTGCCAATCTTCAAGCAACATCAGGAGTTTATGCTTTGAGAACACGATTCCACAGCTTGAAGAGTTAATGTGTGGCTTATGGGATGCACTACTATTGATTTGGGCCTTCCCGATGTTGTCGAGCAATATCAGTTCTTAGAAGGCGGGGATCGGGTTCTGCCGATCCGATGGTTTGAGTCGATTTGCTTCCATCGACCAAGCGGGTAAGTGGGGTGCACTTGAGCGTGATTCCACTGTCTCAAGTAGTAATTGAATAGTTTTGAGCTGATTTACCCTCGTCAACTTGGCAGGTTACTATTATGAACACATTTTTATTAGTTTAGAAAGCAAATAAATTTTAGTAAGGAAAGTTGGGCAAGTTCTACCGATATACAATGCCGCCGGTATACTGGGATGGCTTATTTGATGAAAAACAGAAAGAACATAGGGAATTTTCAGATAAAGTAATGGCGCAGCGATTCGCTATTCTATGCTCTGGGAATTTGGATTCTATCAATGGTTGTCAATTTGAAAGTTCCATCCCTTGGCTTTTGATTGATCACATACAATCTATCCTAGTTTGGTCTGAAGGCTCCCGGCGTAGGACAGACTCATTTGAGGACGAGATCACCCACTTTGAAGGTTTGGTTGTGAACTTTGGAGTTGAAGTACCGCACGACCCTTTTTTGACGAGCAGCGGTCCTCGACCTGGATTCTTCCCTCCTTTCATCAATTGTGTCAAACGACTCGAGTAGGAGCTACTCGTTTTGTTTCTGATTGAAATTTTTCCTTCGATGGGAGGGGACTTCTAGTCGATGGGAATCATTGCCTCTAAACCATATGCTAAGTTGAATGGAGTATGCCTGGTTGCCACTTTGTGTGTTGTTCAATAAGCTCATAGTGCGAGTGGAAGCTCATTGACCCAACTCCCTTTTGCTATAGTTGACCACTTTTTGATGGTGGACTTGATGATCTTGTTTATTGCTTCCATTTGCACGTCTGTTTGTAGGTAAGCGACCACAGAAAAGCTCTTCTCGATTCGAAAGCGTCCGCAAAAGTCTTTGAACTCGACGCTTTCGAATTGAGTTCCGTTATCAATGATGATTTTCTATGGCACACCAAACCTACGAATAATGTTTTTAGCAACAAAATTAATGACTTTCTTTGTAGTAATGGTGGCCGGCGGTTCTGCTTCGGCCCATTTCGTGAAATAATCAATGGCAATTATAGCGTATTTGGCCCCTAACTTTTGCTATTAGCAGTAAGCCAATAAAGTAAATTCCTCATATTGCAAACGGCCATGGGATGATCATCTGTGTCAGCTCTGTTGAGGGAGTTCTTTTAATCTTGCCAAATATTTGGCAATGATCACGCCATTTGGCATAGTCTGCTGCATCACGGTTTACTGTTGGCCATAAATATCCATACCGAAGGGCTTTCTATGCATGGGTTTGCCCTCCAGTATGGTCTCCGCAGTTGCCTTCATGAAGCTCCTTCCGGATCTGTCGAGCTTCGTCGTCGGTTACACATCTAAGCAAGGGGTTAGAGAATCCTCTTCGGTAGATTATTCCATCCTGTATTATGAATCGCGGTGCTTTCCGGAGGAACTTTTTCCATTGGTTCCTATTAGTTGGAAGGGTCACAATGAGAAAGTAGTCTTTGATTGGCATCATCTACGTTTCTGGTTTGATGGTGGTCCCAAAAATCCAGTCGACATTAATTTTGTCTATACTTGGAGTGATCAGGATCTCAACCGGGACTAGTGCCAACAATTGAGCTTCTCTGGAGCTTGCAAGTTTAGCTAAGTAGTCAGCCTTGGTGTTGTGGTCCCGCGGGATGTGACTTATAGTGTAATGTTCGATGTCGTTTAGCAACTCTTGTACTTTAGATAGATATGGGGCATGGTTCTCCCTTCGAGCCTGGTATTCGCCTTCCGCCTAGCAGATGACTAGCTGAGAGTCGTTGTAGATGTGGATGGACTTTATTCTGAGTTCCTTCACGACCTTCAATCCTGCTATCAACACCTCGTATTCTACTTCGTTATTTATTGCAGGGAATTCCAAGCGTAAAGCGTAGCAAATAGCTCGTCCTTCGGGGGTTTCAAGCACTACCCCTGCTCCCGAATAGAGATTTTTAGATGTGCCATCGACGAAGAGTTTCCATTGTGTTTCCACTCCGAACAGTATTTCTTCTTCGTCAACCCGTATGATAAAATCGACGATGAAATCTGCTAACGCTTCCCCATTGATTTCCTTTCTCGGGTGGTAAGCTATATCATATTGGCTTATTTCGATATTCCATTTGAGGAGTTGCCCGAAAGTTTCAAATCGGTACAATACTTGCTTTAGAGATTGATCAGTTAGTACTTTGATCGGATGCGCCTGGAAATATAGTCCTAACTTCCTAGATGAAATCAAGAGGCAATATGCTAGCTTTTCCAACTTCGGGTAATTTTTCCCAACTCTAGTAAACCACTTGCTAATATAGTACACGGATCACTGGATTTTAGATTCTTCACGCACAAGGGTAGCGCTCAACGCATGAGGTGAGATTGCTAAGAAAATGAAGAGGTCCTCTCTGCCTACTGGCTCTGCCGGGATTGGCGGGGCTTCCATATGTCGGAGTAATTCTTTGAATGGGTTTGACAAGCCTCACTCTATTCAAAGTTCTTCTTCTATTTCTTCAATGCATCAAAGAATGGTATGCACTTGTCGGTGGCTTTCGAGATAAATCGGCTTAGTGCTATGACTTTTCCATTCAGGCATTGTAATTCCTTCATGTTTTTTAGGGCTTGGACTTTTTGTAGGGCGGTTATTTCTCTGGATTATCTTCAATACCCTCGGCCCTTACTATGAACCCAAGGAACTTTTGTAGGCTACCCCAAAGAGGCATTTGAGTGGATCGGGTTTCATTCTGTACTTTCAGAGTATTTCAAACATTTTAGTAAGGTTATCCAGGTGGATAGCAGTTACTCACGATTTGACCAGCATGTCATCCATGTAGACCACCATGGTTTTCCTGATCTGACGCTTGAACATGGTATTTACTAATCTTTGGTAGGTTGACCCAGCATTCTTTAAGCCGAATGGAATTACCCTATAGCAATATAGTGCTAAATCGATGATGAAGATGATGTTTTCCTGATCAGGTTCATGCACCAGGATCTGGTAGTACCTCGAGTATGCGTTCATGAACAATAGCAGTTCATGTCCCGTCGTTCCGTCCACAAGCTAGTCAATTCTGGGCAAATGGAAGCTATCTTTCGGGCAAACAATGTTTAGCCCGAGTAGTTGATACAATTTTCCACTTTCCATTGGACTTTTTGACCAAGACCGGGTTAGATACCCATTTAGTGTAAGTCGCATCATGGATAAAACCGTTGGCCATCAACTTGTCTACTTCTTCTCTTAACACCTTGGACCACTTTCGGTCTAGGCTGTGCCTCTTTTGTTTTAACAGTGTAAACCCAGGGTCAATGTTGAGAGCGTGGCATGCAATTTCTGGCAATACCGCAAATATATCGTAATGTGTCCAGGCAAACACATCTAAGTTGGCGCGAAGAAATTTAGCGAGTTCTAATCGCATATTGTTTCCAAGGTGCAATCTAATTTTTAAGACCCACGATATCTACTGGGATAGACACTATCAATTCCACCATTGCCGCTCGATCCTCCCTTAAACTCTTCTTTCTAAGGTCCAAAGCCTTGTTAAATCAGCTATGATCGCCAAGCCAAGAGCGGCTATGTAGTTGCTATTCGGCAGGTTCACGAATGTGGAGAGTTCTCCACACATCCTTCCCCTTCTCCTTTCTTTTAGATTTGCGTAACTTTGCAATGTAACATTCTCTGGCGGTGCATTATTCTCCTTTGACCACCACAATTCCATTTGCCATTGGGAACTTCATGATGAGGCACCACTGGGCTAGAGTGATTATGAAATCTACCAGCACTTGTCGTCTCAAGAAGGTGTTTTACGTGGAAGTTTCATCCATAATTACTAAAATCTGAATGATGGTGGCTCTTCAGTCACCCTGCTTAAGTTTTACTAGCAAGTCAATCGTCCTTACGAGTTGTTTTGGTTCGCCAGTGAACCCTTGGATTTTTATTTGGCATGTAAATACGTTTTACATGCTGAACTTCATTTGGTCAAAGGTGCATTTAAAAAGAATATTCATAGAACTTCCACTATCAACTAATACTCATCGAACCGCAGCAGGCCCGATCCCCACTGTCACCACTATTAGATCGAGAGCTGGAGCTTCAATCCCTTCAGTATCTCAATTTCGGAATGCTATATTGTCATACAAAGTTTTTTGCTGCTTGGACGGAGCCCTATCTTCGATTGTGAGACATGATTCCTTTGGAGTGTGCTTTAACAAACTCGCACACCTCTCCATCTCTCCCCAACTTCTTTGCGTAGGATGTGGTCCTTCGGATATCGTTCCAATGACGAGTCTCTGGTCAGTTCACGTTGATCCCTCTTCACTAATTCCGGCTTGGTTTCTTCGGTCCCTATGAGCTTGGGGAGCCGTGCACTGGTCGAGATTCTATGATTTTCTCACATATTGCTGAAGCTTATTTTCTCGGATCAGCTCTTCAATCAAGTTCTTTAGATGGTGGCATTCGTTTCTGTTATAATCATGCATCTCATGGAAGCACAAAACTTCCCCGAGCGCTTTATTTTTCAGTTGCTTCCTTCTTATAGGGTTTTTATACTCCTTCGTTCCTTGGTTGCGAGATAGATGTTTTCCGGAGTGTCATTGAGTGGAGTGTAATCCTCGGGCCTAAAGCCTTTAAGTCGCTTATTGTTACCATTTCTTTTACTTGACTTTTGATTCTTTTTTTTTTAATTTTTGTCTTTCCCCGTGCTTTCTTCAGCAATCTTAGAAGCATTTATGTTCTGGTTCCTTGCCATGTCACTATGCCCAACGTTCGTCGATTTCACGCTAGTAGACTTCCTTTCCAACACCTATGCTTCCTCCAATCTCAAATATTGACTTTCTTTGCAATTGAAATCATTCCTTGTGGTGGGTTGCTTCATTTTAATCCACTTTACGAACTCAGTTTAAGGGTGTATAGCACGGACCAAAGCCATAAAGACCATATCCTCATTTGGATTGCTTACTTTTGTCACCGTGGTATTAAACCATTCATGAAAGATTTCAACGACTCCTTTCTTCCTTGGAATTGTCCAGACAAGAACATTACATCCTTAGGCTGCATGGTTTGAAGCATGAATCGATCGAGGAATCTTGTTGCTAGTTGGTCGAAAGTGGAGATAGATCTTGGTGGAAGCCTAGTGAAGCATATGGAAGCAATCCCTTCCAAAAAAAAGGTAAAACACCTATACGAATAGCATCTAAAGCATTTGCTCCGTCCTTGTACCAACTATATTTGTATAAATGAGGTTTTGGGTCATTTGTTCCATCATAATACAGAATAGTTGGCATAGTGAACTTTTTTGGATATCGCTCATTTAAGATCTCGTCAGTGAAGGGAGTTGGACTTGGAGTGGATCCTCATTTATCATATCTTTTATTCTTATTCTTATCCATCAACCACTGGACCATATTTGCGTTAAATGCCTCATACGTCCGGTAGTTCGGGGGCCAGCTATCAGTCACCAAACCAAGCGTTTGGCTTTGCAAACGGTCTTGGCAAGTGGGATAAAGCCTAGGCTCTTCTGTCTTTGGAAGAGCCACTCCCTCAGGGTCCCATTGGTCTATGATTGGCCTGAGTGGGGGCGGTTTGGACATTCCTGGCGTCATCGAATGCATTGTCGTTTCCTTCCAATTTGCCATCATTAAATTGCACTCCATCTCCTGAGTCCGAGAGGTCCACGACTATGTCCTCCTATGGGGTCTTTGCTCCTTGGTTCAAGTTCATAGCTGGTTGCCTTGCGGTTTATGGAGTACTTGTGTTTCATTCCACATGGACTCCTATGATTTCAACTATCACTTCTTATTGGGCTGCTATCCATTTCTTTTATTTAGAACAGAAACAGAAAATTTTTATTGTTTTACGGCGGACACAGGTTCGACCATAGTTCTTGGAGCAGGTTGCAATTGTAAGTTAAGAGGGCATTAAGCTTATCCATCAAAGCTCTCTGATGATTCATTTACTGATGATTCATCTGTTCTCTGGCTATTACTGCCTCTATGGATCTTCCAGAAGCAGTTCTTCTTCTTCCCAAAGCCATTGATTTTTAGCAGCATAACTTTTGAACAGAGATTGAGGATCTAACTTCTGACCTATCCGATCCAATATAGATAGCTAGATCTAAGCCTGAGTTGGGTTTTTAGTGAAAGTACTAAAATTTAAATACAAAAAATGGATCAACACCCTGGATCGAGAGTGAAAGCACCAGCCTATTCTTACAGAGTAATAATATAAAGAATAAATATATAAGAAGCAGAAATAAAAAGAAGACAAGAAGATTTTTATAGTTGTTCGGTTGTTAATGAAGCCTACTTCCACTTTGTAGCTTTTATTATTGACCGATTGCTGTTACAAGGTGAATTGGATTACAAAGTTGCTGAATATCCTTAATCAAACTAAGTCTTCGAGTTAGAGTTCACTGGAGAATCATAGTAAACTCCTTGGATGACTGTTATGAGGGAAGAGAAGGGTGAAGAATAGTTTTTCAGAGTTCCAGCAGCTAGTCCAGACGATCCCCTCTATGTTGTAGATAAATGAGTATTTATAGGGTTGGAGGGCCACTTGGCCAAGCCTTTTTGCCAGATGCTTGCAAATGACCATAGGAAGGTCCATTGAAAATTTCATCATGATCCAAGCTAAAATGATAGATCGCTAGCGATCCAAAGGCTATGGATCGCTAGTGATCCATAGATTCGGCTTAAAGATGACCCAATGCCTTAGTATGTTTCCCCTTGCTTTGTTCCATAAAGATCGCAGTGAGCTGATGAAAATATATGGATAGCCAGCGATCTATATACTTAGTCAATCTTTGTCTTTTGGATAGCATTTGTTGCCTCATGTTGGTGTTGTCCATGTAGTCTCATAGCATGTTGTCTTGTTTTGATGACAGTTTGCTTACTGGTTGCATTAGATTGCTGACTGAACTAAACGAATGCTTGTCTCTTGATTTAACTAGCTTGGAATCTCATCAAACCTAGCCATTGTTCGTAGAATACACATTGGATCATAATGCAAGAAGATTGATTGACCCATGAGCAAATGCCATGGATCGCTGGCGATCCATATCCTTAGAGGGTTTTTGCTTTCTATTCTTCTGACTTTCCTTAGCCTGTTGTTCTAGTCCTTTTGGTTGGCTCTTGAGCTATTCTGACTCGACCAAGTTGTCTCGACTTCCTTTATATTTTGTTGGGTCAAAAATCCAGATAACACTTCGTAATACCAAAAAATCGGCACCTTACAATATTGCCTACTTTAAAATATCATAAAAGAAAGACTATTGAGGTAAAAATGAGAAAAAAACACTAAGCCAAGACATAAATAAGATCTCACAACGAAATGGCAACATATAATATACCGAATATACACAAACATAAATAGAATAACAATATATAAGGGATCGCACTAGCGGAAGCAACTAACAAATAATTACTAATACATAGTAGTCAGAATACATCAAGTTAAAAATACGGATTATAAATATATGAAACAATCGTCTCATATATAAATAACAGGTCTATCATGTACAATAAAATAATAAGTATATGTATCTTAAAATGTCGATGCCATGCCTCTAAAATGCTCCAGCTGCGCACTCTGTTATTGTATTCCTAAAAGCACCCCATACCCAAACTACTCAATTGAGTACCCGAGAATTGTCATGACATAAGCAGACAAAGACAAAAACTCAGGTCAGACATAAAGCCTTGTGTAAGGGAAACATGTCAAAAACCATATATTAAAAATATGTATAAGTAGACAGGAATAAAAAAATCACAGCCGACCCTCTCCATGAACGTGGCTCAGGGGAAATTCGGACTGCTTATAAACAAATTCAATCTCAAAAGTAGAATATCGTACCATAACATGCTCTTCTCCTATAACAATAAGTTAGCACAATTTCTCATTGCACTACACTAGCCTAAAACTACTAATAATATACTACCAAACTATGATCCGGTCGAGATCCCAAACAACGACCACTTCTGCTGAGATCGATATGATACACCTCAATGTGTACGGTCATTACTGCTAAGACGAAATAGGTATGCTACAATGCGCATGGTCACTACTGCTAAGTCCAAAATGACACAGCACAATTAGCATGAACACTACTATAAAGACCCAAAATGGTACGCCACAACATGTATGGTTACTACTGCTAAGACCAAATGCTCGTAAAATTACGAACGTAGAACCCAAAAACGTCCAAGCGATCACAACAAGATAAAGCTTTTCACGATCTCAAAAGACCACGTCGAGTGTGTCATGACCATCAACAACACTCTAGGTACACCACAATGAGGTCGATACCTAGGTAGGTCATGAATATAAGGTCATACCTTAGGTAGGTCACGAATATAAACCGATACCCTTGGAATGTCGCAATAAGGCAACACCAAACAAATGATATATTACTCTAAGATTGAAATCTTAGAGCACCGTCCTTATATAATGTATGGAATCGTCATGCATGGCTCCAGTAGCCATGGCCTAAAAATCCACTGTACAACTCTAACTAGCCTAAATTGCATTCTAAATGAAACACACGACCTCAACATCATAATACTCTTACCCTCCCGATCTACCTAATAATCAACAGTTTTGGAATGCGTGCCGGGGTAGGTCCCACGTGGGCTCGTATATTAGATTACTCCAAAACACACCAAAATTTCCTAGGTTTTAGCCTTTGAAAAATGATGAACACTGGTCTAAACAACACCTCAATCTAAGTCAATATGCGAAAGTTATCACATTTTGAAATTTCGATTGATCGATCAACAAAACTCAAACAACAGGATGTCAGATGTCTGCAACACCTACCAAATGCCCGATCTTTTGGGTCAAACATCTAAGAAATGTCATTGTTTGCTTCTAGGGCCAGATGTCTGAGAAGTGTTGTAGACGTATGGATGCTTGTCACTACACCAAACAACCCATTTTATAACACTTTTCCGCTTCCAATTTACAACGCTAATAACCGTTACAAATTTATAATGGTTATATCTGTTACAATCATTTACAACGGTTATTACCGTTAGTAAATATGGTAATTTCGTAAATAATTAAAACGGTATGGGTAGGAGTGTAAATTTATTTTCTTTCATTTATTATCTCATTTTTGACGATAATTGTTCATTTCTCACTCTCTCAACTTCTCTTTCATTCGTACAGCCTCCGCTGTCTGCCACCGCCTCTACCGTCTACTGTCACCGCCATCTTCTACCACAGCCTCCTTCCTTTGTCCTATCAACTCGACGAAGATGAATAAAGACCTGGGTTGCGAACTACATGTCTAGGGTTTCGCTTTTCCATCTCCGTCTACTTAGGTATGAACATTTTTTCAAATTCATATAAATTTCGTACATACGAATTCATATGAATCTAGGGTTTCTCAACAATTTTAGGTTTAACAAATTCTAGATTCAGATTAACATGATAGTAGAGCTAGAAATCTTATCCACATCAAACATGACTGTACAGCTTTTATTATTAGAGAGGAAGTGACGAACTAAGGGAATTATTCAGGTGAGTGAAGCTTTTATTATTATTTTATTTTAATACTAGTGTGCGGAACTTAGAAGAAATTGTAAGCACCCATAAGATACATACTTATTGTCTGTTAGTAAGCATAGAAATATTTTTAACAGTAAATACCTTAGAATGGAAATGTCTGCTGCAATAATTATGTTCAATGAACGGACTAAATTATCATTTTTTGATATTTTTGAAGAATCCAACTTTAACACAAAATTCTAACTTTAGTTTGTTGTCCATATAGTTTTCTTTATAGCTACTCATGGATTTTGGCATTTTTATTAAAAAAATTCATATAGTAATTGATATTCATCTGTATTTTCATCTTTTAACGAAAAGTGATATGGTTTTAAATAAATTAGAAAGGAGTAGGTGGAGTTCTGACTTGGTTGGCATCTCCGGGTTTTGTTTTTTTGGAACATTGATTGTCATTGTCTTTGTATACACAGAGTATCAAATAACATTCATGGTTTGATGTAGACGCTGTCATTGTCATTAGTCTCTTTACTTTTAAACTTTGAGATTCTGCCTTTAATTTTATCGATGTCAAAAGAAATTTCATAAATACTCTGTTTGAGTAATGGTTACAAAAATAAGAAATGGATGGTTAATGAAAATTAAAGGATTCATATTGCTGAACTACTACTGCTACTGCCAAAGTCAGGCTTTCATGTTCTGTTTTTATTATATCCACATAATTTGATATTCATAGACTATGTGTTCATGTACTATCCTTAAGGCTTTCGCTTCCAAAATATGTGTTCGTGTAATATCCTTACAAGTGAATTATCCATTTAAAATTTTGGTTTTTTCTTGTTCAGAAAGCTAAAATAGCTAATAAACTTACGAATGCTGTTACTGGAAGGCTCTGAGAGCATGGTTAGCATGTGAGACAAACTTGAGTGTAGGATTAGATTAAATGATAAGTACTTAATTTAAATCCCTATAATATTATATATTTTTTGAAAAGAAAATGATATGTAAATTAAAATAAGGTCATCATGTACTAGAGTCAATAGCTAGGAGGTGGATACACATGATCAAATACTGTCCGGACTAAGTACTACTTTCCAGATGATGCAATAAGCTTTTCATATTCTAAGGTTTATATTTACATATGCAATAAGTTTTTTATAATCTAATGATCTAGTATCCATATGATTTGGAATGATTATAACTTATTAAAAAAATATGTTATCTATTTAGAATAATCTTTGTACAAAAAATTTCAATTTGTTTAACTGTTTAATTTTTATATAGTTTTATCGAATATTTAATTTTCATTGAAATTCGCTTCGTAATATGTTTTATTGTGTTATTTGAGCAATATAGAGCAACACATTGACACATGGCTTTTCTCATAACTAAGAATAATACAAGGCAACAGATAACTACCTACTCAACATAGGAGCATAAATGTAAGTTGAATGTCATAGTCATTTCGTAGTTTAAAAAAATAGTTTTTTTAGTCTAACAAAAAATTAACTTCTTGTTGCACCAGAAAAGAACTAGCATTGATTAAAAAAATGTTATATAAGCTAATATCTGCAAAATGATGATGATGATAACGATAACTAGTAAATAAATAACAATAATAAAAAAGTTCACTCTGAAATATTTTCATCTTATATTTTAATATGATACGTGTTTATAATCTTAGTTATGTCATATGCAATTCTATTTGAACAATTATACAAAGATATTTTCATCTTATATTTTGATATGATACGAGTTCATAATCTTAGTTATGTCATATGCAATTCTATTTGAACAATTATACAAAGATAGTATTATAATTATACATGCTTATTTAAACCCAAATTTTCTTGCCACTTTGAAATATTTAAATTTATCACCTTCAGTTTGATTGAATGTGCATGCACCACATACAACATCATCACAACGCAAGTTTTATTGAGAACATTTTGGCTTTTAGGTGTGTTTGAATCACACAGTTTGCAAATGGGTTGTTAATAGATCTTAATGGACTAACGAATAAAAGTGAGTATAAGTTTTAGCAAATGGATCCGAGGAGATGAAAAAATATTGTATTAGTAAATTTATTTAGTATATATTCTAGCAACTTATTCATTCAACAACCCTTAAATAGTTCAAGTCCTTGTATGCATAATATGACAATTTAATATTGTATTTTTTTACATCTACCATTTTGAAACAAATATACACTGCAAATCTCATCTAAATAATAGCATATTGGCATTCATCTCTATGAAATAAATAACTATAATCATGCTGTCAAATGTCATCCAAGTAACAACATATTGACAATTATCGATTTAAAAGAAGATAAATACATTTATCTTATAAAGAGCTAAATATGCTTAGCTCCCTGCAGATAGCTCTTTCTATTGAGTGATGCTTTATGGGTTGTCATGTTCTCCATTCACATTATCTTTCTAATCTACACGATGTCATTCTATCATGTTCCTCAGTGTGATGATTATGTTAGTTGATTCCTGGAGTTTGGTCCTTTCTAGCATTGGCCTGCTCAGTTTTGTCTATTATATATGCTCTGGACTAAAATTGATTGTTGGTTATGCTTGTTCATTCTGGTTTGGCTAGATGTTTGTGTGGCTTGATGTTGTATCTTTGCTTGGTTTTCAATGTATTACTGCATTTTCCAACCACCTATTTTAACTATCCTGTTCTGTAGCCTTCTTATATTACTCTATTTTTCTTCAATGTTGTTTCCGTCAGCTCGTTATTCTTCCTAACGTGTGTATTTTAGGCCAGGTTGCACTTTTTATGTTTCCACTACATGCATAATTAGTATTATACCTATTTTAGTTCCATGTTAATTGATTGATTGTTAGCCATTTGCTTTCATGTTTTCGATTGCTACACTTGGGCTTTCATCCTTGCATGCATATGATCAATTATCACCAATCTATTCAACTGTATATTATTATATTTTCCGATGTTCTTGCTAATTTCTATTTTTGAACTATTCTTGGTTGTCTTTGTGGCGGTGCATGCCTCTTTTGTGGAATTTGTTCGGTTCTGTTGGTTTTGCACGTTGAGACCGTTCTTGCCTTGCACAAGTGTTGCCTTTGCCTGCTCAAGTCCCATCACTATGCATCTCTCTTGCTATTTCTTGCAACTTTAGCTCTTTACAGATTTTCCTTTCATGCTACTTTTTTGTTCAAATAGTTCATTCTCTACAGCACTCTTTCAACTGCCTTGTTTATTACTTTCTTCAATTGGTTAGTCTCTCTTACATGCATTGGACTCTTGATTCACTACCACCTTTTTTTGTAAACTGCTTATCTCATACACTTAAGCTGCCATTTCTTTCAAGTGCAAAGTAATTGGTGTGCAAGTGTAATAATTTGCAAGTATGCTATAGTTATTTACATTATCAAATAGTTTTTGTTGTGTAACAAAATAGATTGAAAAAAATCTGCATTCATTTACCATTATCTCTCTTTCCTTCTCTCTCTTCAAATAAGAAAGAAAAATTAAGAGCACAATCCATATTTTCATCTATTTCTCTACACAAGTTTTCTAGAAATAAAATCGTTTTATAAATAAAAATTCCAAGAAGTGATTTTGTAAATCTCCAAATCATAAAACCTTAAGAGTATAAGTTTGAAATATTGTTATTTTAATCTTAAAGAGCGCACAACAATTTTTAAACGTATATGTGACATCAACTTTTGCTTTTAAGTTAGTGGCCTTGTGCATGTCGTTTACTCTTCATTATTCAAACTCATGGATTTTAACAATAAGTACCATAATTTTTTGTTACCATGTTAAACGTATTGCTCATATCTTAATCCCTGAGTAATTCAATATGATTAATCATGAGAACCTCTACACTATTATGTCATTTACATTTGCTACATGATCCGGTAAAAGAGTGTTTAGTCCTCATTTTTTTCAAAATATAATTATATTTAAGAAATTGAGAGAACTAGTCGAACTTCATTTTCCAGTAGAATAGTTTTCAAAAATGTAATATCATCCGGAAAAATTCTATCAAATGACTTTACATTGTGGTGACACAACAGTATTTATTCACACTTGGAGTGTAGTTGTATTGAGGAATGTATTAAACATTAATTCCATAATTTGAACGTGCTTCAACGTTATCCATGCACATGTTCCATTCCAACGCGGTGACATCGACCTCAATTAAACATTTTTGTCCTTTTATCGATGTCCAAATCGAAACGTGTATTTTTGGTGGAAAAGTTTGAATATTAAAATAACAAAACATTCAAAAATTCACTCGTTTCTGTTGCTTTATGATTTTATATAAATACTAGCATTAGGATAATAACTAGCTAATTTAGTTCAATGTCATTAAAACAACCAGGGAAACAGAGCTCAATAGCTTCGCTTTATAGTCTAATAGCAAAAGGCAAGCATGGATGGAGTAGAATTCGAGTATGCCAACTACTAGGAAACCAAGCAATTTTACCAAGAGCTCGATAGGTACATATTTACACTTATATTTGCTTAATCCAATTTATTTAATTACTTCTTGAGTTGCATGTAAATGTTGATATTAATCGATTTTAATAAACATTTAGCTGGGGAATCGATGATGTGTTCTTAAACTATGAGTCAAGCGGCTCGCCTAAAGGAACAACAGACAACTCTCCTTCTTCTACTTCCAATGTTAATGCAGGAAAGAATATATTAATGGAAAGAAACAAGAGAAGAAAGCTCAATGATAAGCTATATGCTCTTCGTAGCCTAGTTCCAAATATTACAAAGGTATTATATGCTAACAGTCCATAAATTACAACATATGTATTGACGATAGTTAACTAATAACAATGGTTGAATATCATGATTTGGGTTCAGATGGATAACACATCGATAATAAAGGATGCAATCGAATACATTCAAGATTTGCAAGAACATGAAAAGAGGATTTTTGTTGAGATCGATGAATTGGAATTAACCAAGGCACCCAAAAAGCAATGCTGCGGTGGTGTTCCAAGAAGGAGAAACATGGGCACCATTGAAGTTACAGAGGTAACTAAAACTGGATTATTTTGATTTCATTCAGTATTTGATTCAATAATGACTACGTTTTATTCAGTATTTCAATTATGTGGCAATATAGATGAAGATAAGAGAAGTAGGGGAGAAGTCGACGGTGATAAGTATAACATGCAATAAGAAGAGAGGAACCATGGCTCTACTGTGAGAGCTCATTGAGTCTCTTAACCTTAAAATCATGAGCACAAATATCACAACTGTTTGTGGCAGTCTTTTGCATACTTTATTCGTGGAGGTAATAATTTCCCCTCTGATTTGTATTTGTTCCATTGTTATCCATTGTTGGATTATCACCGATAAACAAGTATATATCACTAAAATCTAATTAGTTGATAAGCAGCTTTCAAGTTAGATTGGCTTTTACCATAGCAATATATTTAAATAACAGTACCATATATCGCAGTGCATCGGGCTTAACGTATTTGAGATTGTATATCTTTGCAACTTGAAGGACTAAAATAGTAACATGATAGTTTCGCAAAAATAATAAACTAAATATGATTAAATAATAAAATGAATACTGGGTGGTTAAGTATAACAGGAAATTATTGTCAAGGACAAAATTTCACAGCTTTTTGGCCTCAAGAACAGACCTTCAATATTTTATCCTGAAGGACAACTTTCTGTAGGTATCAGTTTTTAGTTATTGACAGCAGTTTTTAGGTATCAATTTGTAGTTATCGGTAGCAGTTTTTAGGTATCAGTTTTTAGCTCGGTAGCAGTTTTGTTGTCCTTATGAATAATTTTGGAAAATGTTTGTCCTTATGAATAATTTTTAGAAGAAAGTTTGTCCTTGTGGCAAAAATATTGAGGTCGTGTCCTTGAGGCAAAAAATATACAAATCTTTGTCCTTTAAATTAATTCCCCCCAAGTATAATATATTATAGCAATGGGGATCATGTCAAATAATCCCAATTAACTTTCCATTGATTATTACAACCAAAACTCTCCTTTAGAGCTGTTGTTATAGCTTACAGCCATAAACTATTAGTCCTAAATATATCTTAAGTCATTGTCATATTTCTGTCTTGTTTCGTTTCATTGATTGTAGTAGGATATTATCAATTTATCAATTAAATAACAGTATCATTTAGGACTAATATAGTGGAAATATCCGTGCAGTTATGTTTTAGATATTCTGTGACGACCCGAAATTTTAAGCAATATCAATTTAATAATCTTTATTAATAATTAAATTGATTTGATAATTTCATTTAATAAATTGACAAATTAATTCTTTAAAAGCTAATAATATTTAATTTGGCAATAATTATTAATATCTTTTCTAACAATTTTGTAAAGATATATCTTTCAAAGCTAATAAAATTATATTCTATTTATAATATATATATATATATATTTTTGGTATCTATATTGTGAATAGGAGGTCTTTTGTTAAATAAAAGAAATATGTTTTCAAATTATAATATACATGTATGTATATATTGTGATTTGAAGCTTTGTTTTAAATTCAGTATTTTTCAAAAGCTAATTTAAGGTTAATTCAATATTTTCAAAGTATAAGATAATTATTTATTTTTAAAATGTGATAGTTTAAATAAGATTTATTTTATTTTGTTTTGTTTTCTTTAAAAAAAAAGAAGTGCTAAAATAAAATGGTTAAAAATATATATACGTATATAGTTTTAAATAAGCTTTCTTTTTAAAATATCTCTTAAACTAGAATAGTTTGTAAACATAAGTAATATATAAATAAATTACTAAATTCACATTTACATAAATATAAATACAAATTTATATTACACAATTTAAAGGAAAACATAAATACTTTTATAATAGGGATTTAAATAGAATAATCCATTTTTAAACACTTGTAAGCTAAAGTGAATTTGTGATGACATTTGTCTAAATTAATTAACAAGTGTCATCTCTTACCTTTTATTTTCTTTAATTTTTCATAATTTAGTTCATAAAAACCTACACTTCTTCTTTCAACTCTTTTTCCTATTCTCAGCTGAAACAAAAGACATTCCAAACTAAAATCTTGTAAAAACTTTTCACCAATTCAATTTCCAAAAACCTGATATTAAATCTAAAGCAAATTTACAAAACCTGTACAATTCTCAAAGCAAATTTCCAAAGCTTTATCAAGTTTTAAGCAAAGTATAGCAAGTAAGAAAATCTGGAATAAAACAACAAATTTCAACCTGCAACTCAACTAAGCAAAAAGAAAAAAGACATGCAAGGATTCCAGACTTCAACAGCAAAGCAAAAATTCAAAATAAGCAATTCTAGGAAACAAATTGAAAGCCTGGAGTGCTCTCTGTTCTTCAAGTTCATGTGAGTAAACTTTTTTTTAAAAACAGTTTAAGTTGTGATTGGCTCTAATGCAGTGTTAATATGTGAATCGATGTTGATGTTGCATGAAAATCTTTCAGTAATTGAATTGGTAGATATGTATATATGAGTAAGTAGGTCTGTATATATATAAATACCCCGTTATCTGTTGTTTCAGTCCAGGTTTTACTTTCAAAAATTCAAATTCCCAATAACATCAATATTAGACTTCGATGATTAAATGGAAGTCTTTTGTTAATGTATGATGATAATTTTAAAAATAGTTTTTGGAATTTTGAATTAACAAACAATTTTTAAAACAGGAATAACAGTAGAAAATGAATAATGGTCAGAAATAAATCATCATAATTTCTAAATTTGATTATATATAGAGATTAGTGATAGGAAATAATGAATTTAGGTTAAGATATCATGATTTTTAGATAAGTAAATTTTGGGATTTTCTGGGATGACCAGAATTTGGGTTTTGATCGAATTCCAATGTTCGGCGTTGAGGTGAGTGTCGAATTTTTGGTTGAAGGTGGCCGAAGTGTTGTCGGTCCCAGGAAAAATAATGGAGTATTTTTCAGGTGGTTGTGGTGGCCAGGAAGGATCGAAGTAGGGTTCGAAGAGCAGTTTTGTCAAGGTTGTGTTCGAAATGATTTCGTCACCGTGGGGAGGCCGGAGTAGTTCGCGCTGGTGGGGATGCGAGCTGGATGATGTGTCGTAGCTCCATTGAGATGGACCGGTGATCTTGAGGTCAGAGGCGACGGGGAGAAAGGGTTTTTCCGGCCATGGTGGTTCTAGTAGGGTCGAGTTTTTAGCTCGATTTTGTTTCGTTGGATTTTCGTTCGATCTGGGTTCTCGCTTGAGTTCGTATGGGTTCAAGTGGTCGTCGAGCATTGTCGTGACAATCGCCTGAGGTCGGCGGCGTTAGTGCAAGTGCACCTTGTGCACGTCGAATCTGGGAGGATTGGTTTTGTTGGAGGCTTAGGTTTTGTCTCGTGCGATTGGGAAATTGACTCGAAGTAGATGCAGATGGGGAGGGCTCGAGGCAAGCATGGGTTTTGTAGGGGATGAACTCGGGTTGATGTGGTTTTTGCTCGAGAATTTCGGTATATGAACTCGAGTTTGCTGTGGTGGTTATCTGGTTTCAAGTAAAGAATTATTATAAAGGGAAACAAGTCTGCATAATTTTAAGGCAAAATTATGTAAGAAAAACTCAAGTTTAAATTGTAAAACAAGTTTTTCAAAACAAATGGAAATCAAATTTAAGGGTACTTTACATTAATATAATTTCAAGTTCAAATGTACAAGATTGTTGATTTAAAGTGGTTAGTTAAATTGATTTTGAATTTTAATTCAATATATTTTCAATTTAAAATATTTGATCAAGATTTAAGAAATTCAAATGAGATTGAAATATGTATGTTTCAAGTTAAAGTTACATTCAAAGAAATTATAAAGGAATGTAAATTTGATTTTAAAATTTATTTTAAATGATTAATTTCAAAGGATATGACATTTGGATTTCAAAGTTAAATATTATTTTAATCTAATTTAATATGTTTGAAAAGGATATTCAAAGAGTTTAAGTGTATTTAAAAATTAAGTGTTTGAATTGTTTGATTTTAAAAGTAAAATCATATTTCAAGTTGATTTCTAAAATGGTCTTAATGAAGATATTTAATATAAATGCAAGTTTATTCTTAGTTAGGTAAGTTGAGATTAATTAAGAATAATTAATTAATGAAATAAATTTAAGCTTAATTACTTTGTAATTAAGGATAATTACTTAATGAAGTAATTAGTGGATAGTTAATGAATTAATTAGAGATTAAGTGATTAATTAATTGGTTAATTAATTAATGTAATTAATTTTATATAAATTAATTAGTTTAATTAATTAAAGATAATCACTTATTAATTAATTGAGTAATTACTTAATGAAGTAATTAATGTATAATTACTGAATGTTATTAAGAAAAGGAAATCACTTATGAAAGTAATTAATGGGAAATTACTTGTGGAAGTAATTGAATGGAAGTGATTAAGGGTTAATCACTTGATGTTATTAACTGAAGGATTAATTAATATAATTGATTTGAAAGTTAATTAATTAAAGAGTAATTAATTAATTAAAGGATTAAAGTTAATTAATGATATGATTAGTTACTTGTAAAGGTAATTAATTAAGAGAGTAATTAACTAATGAAGAGGATAACTACTTATGGAAGTAATTAAGGGTTAATTACTTAGTTAATTTAATTAATTAATTAATGTGATTAATTAATGTGATTAATTTAAGATTAATTACTAAATGTAATTAATTAGAAGTGTGATTAATTAATGAAGTAATTAATTAAGGATTATTAATTAATTAATAATTACTTCATAAGTAATTGAGGATTAATTAATTAGTGTATTAATCAAAGGATTAATATAATTAATTAAGGAGTTAATTAATTACAAATTTGGTAATTACTATTTATGATTAATTAAGACTAATTAATGAAGGTGGTTAATTAAAGTTTAGTTATTTAATTAATTAAAAGGTTAATTAATTAATAAGGATCATTAATTAATACAATTAATGAGATTAATCAAGGTTGATTAATAGAAGTAATTAATTAAAGTATAATTAATTAATTGTAATTAATTAAGGATTAATGTGATTAATTATAGTTAATTAATTAATAGAAGTAAATGGAGAATCATTAATTAATGTAATTAATGATAGTAATTAAAGCTTAATTCTGTATATGGTTAAGGATAACTAATTTGTAATTAATTAAAGGATAGTTACTTAATGTAATTAAAGGATAATTAATCAAGGATGATTAATTAAGGTAGATCATTAGGAGATGATTAATTAATTAACTGGTAATTAATTAATGATAAGTAAGCAGGATTAAGGTAATCCAAGTGATTAGAGGTTAATAATTAATTTAATTAAAGGTTAATTAAATTGATTAAGAGTAAATCAAACCTGCTTATGGATGATTGATTAATGTTGGATGATTGATATTGGATGATTGATATTGGATGATTTGAATATGATATCTCTGATATGTGAGATGTGCTGGTTTATGATGTAAGATGTTTGGTTGATTTAGATAATATGGATTATCTATATGTGATATTGTGAATCATCTATCTGTATATGTATTATGAATATAAGTTTAAACCTTTAAACAACTTGGGCATTAAAATGGCGTTTGGATTCGGTGAGACCAGGATCAGGTTTCCATATTTGGATATCCAAAAACCACATTGATTCAAATTAAATATTAGGCCGTGAATCCAAGTGAAGAGCATAGTGAAGACTTGAAGTGTAAGAACTGTTCGTCAGTATAACTCAGAGGGTGATTCCGAGATGAGTTTGACGGAGATAGTACTTTCAGGTTCGAGATGGTGATTCAGAGTGCAAGGGCTATGGTCGTTAACTCAGAGGGTGATTCTAAAATAAGTGTAACGAGATAGTGCCTTCGGTTTCATTCGAACCCGGAACGATCTTGTATGGATTGAATGCTTTTAGAACATCGTCAGGTGGACGATGAGCATTCTAAGATAGATATGTTCTACAAAGGTAATCGTAGCCTCAAGCCTCATCAACCGAGAATGGCTAAAACAGGAGAGGTGCAGTAAGGTTAAGTGGGTAGCACCCAAGTAGGACGAGATTTACCCCTGTCTAGAGGTCCCTTTCTATTTCGTTTTAATGTGTGGTTGGTCGCGCCAACCACGGGGTGGTCTTGTTCGAGACTATCCAGTAAGGGATGGTTCCGGCCTTGTGTTGTAGGGGATTGGAAGTAATCCCCCGTATGGTGATCTAGGCCCCATACTTTGACGGGCGGTACCCCAGTAGCCCTGCCATTGATAGAAACTCATTCTTCCTACGTGCCCTTACGGTTTTGATTGTATTACCCACTTTTGTGGCTAGTAGCTGGAATTTAATCATGTAACAATTTCAGCTATTTCTTACTTGAAAACCCTAGACACTATTATAATATCACTAGATTTCCTATCAAATGTTTTGGTTAGCGTAAGTTAAAAACTTTTCCATGTTTATGTGTGGGAAGTCTTACGTGATACCTTTCTTTTCAAAGGTTTTCAAAGTTAAACAATTTTAAACCGTTTACTCACACCAGACCCATTTCTGACCCAAGTGTTTATTTTCTGTTTTATTAAACTCTTGGGTACTCATATTATGTATGAGTAGTCGAGGGATTCAGGTTAACTTGACGAATTCTGGAGGATATTTGGAGCAGGAGGCTTCAACGTGTAGATATATAGTGGTTCCGTTGTGTTTGAGTTGTGTCTGTATCTCTGTGATATCTTGAGTTGTATAATTAGACAGGTGTTTATAACCGTCTAATATGAGATGTATGAGTTGTGTACTCTGATGTATATGATACAATGTAATATTTTATGCGATATATTATATTTCATTCGTTCCGCTGTGAAAATCTATTGTTGTTGAGTTTCTTCTTTCCTATCTTTTCTTCTTCTATCCCTTTCTTTCTTAAATCATGATGCGTCTTTCTGGTAGATGGAAGACAGGTCGTGACATATTCATGAACTTGTCGACGAATACAAATTTGTGAATTAGAGACAAGTAAATGAGACCCCTGAAATTTACATTATTTAGATTTTTTTTGCTTGTCCATAGAGTTGGTAATGATAGATACTGTATACTTGGTGTGCACAAATGAGTTTAACTTTGTCTACCAACTTTACAAATGGAAAGGCAACTATAACCAGTACATGGTTGAAGATGTTTTCAACCATAATTCTCGATGTGTAATACTTGGATGCTGTAATGTGTATATTGGAATTTCATTCTGCGTTCTATTTTGCAGATGCAATAATGTTCTGTACCTTAGAAAAGTACCCGTGGATGAAGAAATATTTTATTGTTAAGAAATATTCAGGATCCTCTACGGTTGAAAGACAAGAGGTGCAATTATTGTCACAAAAACTGGAAGTGGTAGCTAAAGGACATCTTGGAGTACAAAAGATTTGTCATGGTAGAAAGTTGGAGATGGAGAAAAGCTTGTTTGGGTGGCGGATGTTCTTAATCCGGACGAGCCACTTTTTGATGCACCTCAAACTGGTCATTATACATTGTCCAAGTTGGTTGATGGTGATTTTGTAGTTTGGCCAGAGTGTTGTATTCATTGTTTGTAAGTTTCTAGATATGTTGTAATAGTGAAATTTGAAGTTGTCATAATGAACTTTGTAGAATTTGATATGTTCTATTTCGTACGTTTGATGTTTTTTCAATGATTTGATGATATGTTATTTTTGAAATTTAATCTTGTGTTTACTACTGTTATAAATTCGTATAGATGTAGTTGAATGAAATACTATTAGATGCTGAATAAGATATGGTTCAGCTATACCAAATTTGTAACACTTTTAAGTGTTGGTAATTTTGCTATTTACTTATGCAAGGAATTCCCAACGGTTATAACCGTTGGAAATTAAAATATTCCCAATGGTTATAACTCATTTGTGCATGCCTATGCACACACGTTCATGCAAACACACACTAACTTACCAACTCACATTTCCGGACTTCACCGGGGCAATTACTCGACACGGTATACTCTCTCATAATTTAGCGCATAAGGTGGTCGCTATGGCTATGTGAAATGCTCGAAATGAACTTAACTTCAATAATACGTATACATAATCAAACATTACATACCTATATAAACAAGCTGACACAAAACAATTCCAGTTACAATACAATTTATTGTTTTAATTGTCGTTTACCTCCAAATACACGTATACGTATGCCTACTCTTGCATATACGTACATGCGTATCCGGATAAGTAATTCCATTATGACTTATAAATCAAAACTTACTTTTTGTTTATAAAACTTCTTCAATAAAAGTAAATCATCTCCTTATATCATTTTATAAAATCTCTTACCATTTTACAAAATATCATACTTGCTTACAAATTATCGTATAGCCTCTTAAATACTTAAACCACTTCATGAAAATTAAGTATTCCTCATTATACTATTCTTGAAATCCAATATTTATTTTTATAAAATGTATACTTCATTTATAAAATCACGAAACCATTTTATAAACATTAGTTAAGCTTCATTAGCCTCTAATCACTTTTAATAATAAGTGTAGATTTTGCAAACCATAAATTAGCTTACTAACACTTTGCAAATCGATTTAAATGGGTTGACTAATTTTTTTCTAATAACGTGCACATCATTATGTCACATAATTAATCCCAAATCAAACAATAACATCACAAACAATCACCCAATTAGTCCAAATCAAATCAAGGGCTTACTAACTATTTTCAAAAGATAGTAATAAGGCCTTAAACAATTAACTACATAAGGAAAACATGTTTAACATGAATACAAGTCTAAACTAACCTAATCATTCTCCAAATCACTTTACATAATTCAATATTAGCCAATAAACAAAAAAAATGAATTCTACCATATAAATTGATAAGGAGAGTCATCCCACTCACCTCATCTTCTCCAAACCATGCTTCAATCACAAAAACCCAATTCGAAGCTTTCTATAAATTTGAGATCTCCATCCCAACTCCACTTCATGCCAATTCCTTTATGGGTCTTGTAGAAGATGAGTAGGGAGGAATTTTTGTTATTTTATTAGGATTGATTGGAATTTATATGGGCTTGGATTAGTTGATCTAAGTTTAGGGGATTAGGAGGTGATTAGGAAATATTAGGAGAGGGAAAATGAAGTAAACATGGAAATGAAAGTGAATATGGATTATGAAGAGCTTAGCTACATATAAGCTAAGTTAGTGTAACGATTTGATTAACATTATTTAGGACATTTAATTACATAAATTAAAAGAAATAATGTAATTGGTTAAGGGAATTGAGATTTGAATATTAGAAGGTAGCTATGCCTAATTAACAAATGAACAAAAGGGAATTAAAATGAAATAAGTAAGGATAATAGATAAGGGAAAAATAGGAATAGGTTGTATTCTTATACCCTAACCCCTCATTCACTCTCATTTTACACATTCACAAATAAAAATTAAACTAAGTAAGGTCGGCAACCATTATGAGAAAGCACGAGGAAGATAACCAAGAATCAAAAGGAAGAAGCTTAATCAAAATAATTCAAGAGCAAATCTAAAACTCCTTAACAACAAACTAATGTGAATAATAGGTTACATATCATATTTTCTTATTTTCGGTTCTAGATCAGATCTGAATATGCTTTGCAAAGTATTATGCCCTGTTTGGAATGATATATATATATATATATATATATATATATATATATGCTTGTTGACGAATTTTGTTTGTTCATATAGATTTTTATGATAAGTTGTGATTGAAAAATTTATCAAATGACATCCAAATGCCTTGCGATTTTGATATAAGGTCAAAATATTATTTTAGGGATGCGTTTCAAGTTTTATAATTTTCTGAATTAATGTGGATTTATTATAAATTTTCCAGTAAATAAAATGGTTAAATTGAGTTTAAATTAATTACGACCATTATATGTTAGCTTTGAGTCAGAAATTTATATATGTTAGAAAACATATCAAAAGTGATTTATGGGAAATTTTGGAGCATTTTCCTAAGTGTTTTAATAAGTATATAGAATTATTTAAGGTATGAGACTAAATTGTTTACATGTTTATAAAAGGAGAAGGGAAATTTGTAAATGTCTTAAATTGTTAATTTCTGAAATTCAGCAGCACTTTTAGAAAAGATTTTCAAAAGTATTGGCAACTAATCATATGTTGACATACAAAGCAAGTTAATTATAAAGAAATTACTTTATGAAGTTAAAATTCAGTTTTTAAGGTTTATCTACTTTGCCACTTATAACAGCACCTTTCGACCTCATACTACCGCCTCCATGTAAGTCAAAACCAACACATGGTATCAGCTTCGGTACGTAGTGGATTAGAGTTGGGCGAAAGGTATGGAGTCGAAACAGGGCTTTCGAAGGGGTTGAAGTAGCTTTTGAAAACTTAGAACTATTTTGGTTGCAAATGAGGCTTTCGAATGAGATGGCTTTCGACTTGGTCAATTGTTTTAAAGAAAAGAGCTTTCGAAAGAGGTTGCCGCTTTTATTTTAAAAAGAATCTTTCGAAGGGGATCGAAACCTCTACTGCCGCATTCTACCTTTTGAAGCAATGCCTTCAAAAGGGCTCTTTTGTTTTAAACCTTGAAGCCACTTCTCCAATGATTTCGAAGGGGTTGGTTTCGACACCATCCACTTCTTTTATTTAGGAAAATACTTTCGAAAGAGTTGCTTTCATCCCAGTTCTTTTTAGCACCTTTTTATATTTTGAAAGCTACACCCAAAGGTTTCGAAAGGAATGGTTTTAAAGGTTTCAAAACTATCTTCCATACATTTTTACTTGAACCTAATGCTTTTGAAAGGTTTGTTTTAAGTGAAAACTTTAATGCTTTCGAAAGGTATATGATAAAGGTTTCGAAGGGGTGATTCCCCAGTGTTTTCTAAAGGTTTACCTTTAGTGTTTGGATGGAAGGATTCCAATGTTTTCGAAAGGCAAGTTTGCAATGTTTTGAAAAGAGGATATCTAAGGTTTTATAATGCTTTCGAAAGGACACTTTCAATTGTTTCGAAAGGTCTATTGTAAATGATTTCGAAAGGTATGTTTTGGCCTTTCGGCCTAGAGTTCAAAGTAACGTAGTTAACTGGTTTCGAAAGGGGTACTTCCAATGGTTTTGAAAGAGATTGTTTAAAGCTTTTAAACAAAGGTTTCGAAGGTTTTCATCAACAAGGTATTGTGTAAAGCATATATCGCGGCAAAGAGATTTGAGTAAAGAAAAAATAAATTTTGTTTGTTTAAGTATGATTTAAAGGGTTAAATCAATTTGAAAGGTTTTCAAGGAAAATTTGATGGGTAGTTTACCCTAAGTAAATGATTTAGATACTTGAATACCAGATGTGACTTGTACAGGCGCACGCCCTATATATTAGCTATAGCCCCTAGCTAATTTAGTCCAAAATTCCAGTGTCTAGGGCTTAGTCACATGTAAGACTTAAATGATGTTACACACAGAAAGGAATATACAAAGAAGGAGGATAGGTTATTGGTGAGCCCACAAAACCATTAGGATCGGTTGACTTTGGGGAGAAGTAAGTTAAGGACATATCATCCAGAAGTGTGTCTAACGGATGTTAGAATATTTATTTTGTCCGGTAGTCCTGGTTTAGCCAATGGTGAGTAGTTAGCAAAATAAAACTACATTGTTTGGATAGATATTCCATTTATTAACCTAATTTATGAGCACATATGATATTGTTATTGTTTTAATCAGTTTGATTGTAGGATTTTGATTTGCATAAAGATATGTTTTAAAGGGATATTAGTGAGGGAAAACTCGTTTTGCTAAGCGAAGTGTTCTTACTTAATATCAACAATCCGAGATGTAATAGTATTATTCACATCAGGCTTTATGTCTGACTTAAAGTTTATGATTTCCCCTTAAACTCTCGGCTACTTAAAATTAAATCGAGTCGATTGAGAGTTAAGGTTATTCAAGTTTAGTAGGGTGGACGAATAAAGCTTTCATAGACGTGCAGAAGGGAAAGCTAACTATGTAGGAGCAATTTAATTTTATTTCCACTATTTTGTATTAAGACTGATATGTCTATTTAGTTCTGTGATCATCCAAGGAGGCATCTTCATATGTTTCTCTTGGCATAATAATTTCATTTGGCCAAAACTTGGAAATCGTTTTAGGATTATTCATCTGAATATGAAACATTGATTTGAAATGTAATCAGAAAAGTTATTTTAAAATTTGTGTTGATTTTATTTCTATTAACGTGCTTCTAATATTATGGATACAATTAATATTACCGTATTTAGTCACCGGAAGTTAATACTATGGATGACTGCAGCATCTGTAGCGCTTAACTTTAGGCCTCATTATAGGGGATGTTACAACCTAGTATCAGAGCATATGTTTATGAAAAACTTAAAAGAAATTTCAAACTTAAAATGTTTTTGAAAATATAAACCTAAGGAATTAGAGAAAAGATCGGGGGTATGGAATAACGCTATAGCAAAGTACTTGTATTTGCTATATATTAGTATACGCATTATCTCTATTCTCCCATCTCTCTTAGGTTATTCTTCTGTATCTTACAAAGACTCGAATGCAGATTTTGCGGACATAAGATATGGATGCTAGGAGTGGAAGAGTTAACATTGGTAGGGGAAGCATCACAACCAATGGAAATATCAGACCAAATACCAGGAGGAACCTAGGTTAGGCACAAGTTGCAAATGTGGGTGATGGAGTCCCACAAGTCAATATGGGGGTAATGTATCAGTTTTTCATTAACATAATGCAAGAAGGAGTTGCTACGGGGTTAGCTGGAGGAAATGCTACGGGATTACCTGAAGGAAATGCTGAAGAAGAAAATCAAGGAGCTCTTGTGGTTAATAACCATGATGTTTTGAGTAGAGATTATGCTAGGTTGGGAGGAAAGCTGTTTATTGGTATTAAAGATTAAATCGAAGTGGAGAATTGGTTACTTGATTGCGAGAGGATTTTTGCTGATTTGGGTTTTGATGATAAGCAGAAAAGGAGATTCGCTTCTAGACAGCTACAAAGAGCAGCACTATATTGGTGGAACAGTGTTACTGTCGGAGTCAATGAGGAGTCCGTGACTTGGGATGAGTTCAAGAGGAGGTTTGAAAAAAACATTTATGTCGAAGATCGCTAAATCTACTCTGCCAGGAAGTTTGCTGAGTTGAAGCAGGGAGATATGATAGTGCTTGAGTATACAACCAGGTTTGAGGAGCTAACAAGGTACGGATATGGATACTGTCATCAAAAGAAATAAGAAGTTCATTCGTGGGTTGAAGCCTGAGCTTGCTAAGGCCACGTTATCGCATATTAGAGATTTGTGCGATATAGTTGTGGAAATGGCTTTAAGGCAGGAAGAGATGCTTGCTTTTCTTAAAGGAAACAATGCAAAGGAAGCTCGAGGAGGGCAGAACTAGAAAATAAAGTTTTTCCATATGAAAGGAGCTCAGAAGATGGAGCTGCAAAGAAAGGGAAGGCAGAAGTTGTCTATTATAAGTGTGATAAGAAAAGATACTATGCTCATGAATGCCGGACATGCAAAGGAAGGAAAGCTGCTGAGAAGAAAGAAGTGAAATGTTTTAACTGCGATCAAATTGGACATTATAAGAATGAGTACAAGGAGCCAGCCAAGGATAGAAAGGGCATGATGTTTGCATTGGAACCAGCTACCCTGAGACCAACGGCAGAGGAGAAGGGAAAAGCTGTGTTAGGAGGTACAGTTTGATTTATGGTGTATCAGTTAGAGTTCTATTTGATACTGGTGCATTGCATTCTTTTATATCTCGTTGTTTGGTAGATAAGCTTAACCTAAAACCCTTATATCTAGTTACTTTCCTTAATGGTTGCAAATCCGATAGGAGGGTATGCAACACTTGGGATGAAGTGTGACTAGTTAGAGTTTGAATTGTTAGATCATACATTTGTTTGCAGTTTTCATGTGTTTGATTTCGTAAGGTTCGAAATTATTTTAGGTTTGAATTGGTTAAGTAAATATGGCGCTAGGATATTTTTCCATGATAGGAAATATCATTTAAACACCCTGGCTGTAGTGATCAGATAGTATATACCACAGAAAACCCTAGTTTTGAGGTTAACGCTTTGTTGGGTGTTGTTGAGGTAGAAGACGAGTTGAATCGAGTTTTTGTAGTTAGAGAATTCGTAGATGTCTTTGAACCCATAGTGGGATTGCCGTCGAAATGAGCTATTGAGTTTGGATAGATTTAGTACCAAGAGAAGAACCGGTGAGTAGACCGCCAAGCAGAATGACCCCAACCAAGATGAGGGAGCTAAAGGAGTAGTTAGTGGATTTGGAAGACAAGAATTTTTTCAGACCAAGTAGTTTGCCATGGGGAGCAACCATAGTGTTTGAAAGAAACCATACAGATCTTTAAGGTTATGTATCGATTATCATAAGTTGAATGAGAAGATGATAAAGAATCGATATCTGTTACCTAGAATTGACGATTTGTTCGTTCAGTTGAGCAGAGCCAATGTATTTTTCCAGCTGGATTTAGCAACAGGGTTCCATCAGCTTAGAGTGGAAGAGGAAGTATTCCTTTGATGGCGTTTAGAACCAGATATGAATCGTGCGAATAGTTAGTAGTGCCATTCAGACTACCTAATGCGCCAGCATTCTTTATAGATTTGATGAACCGATTTTTCCAAGAGCACTTGGATAGGTTCGTGTAGGTATTCATAGATGATATTTTGATATACTTGAAAGATGAAAGAGAGCATGAAGTTCATCTTAGAGTAGTGCTTGAGACATTGAGGCAGCATCAGCTGAAAGTGAAATTTTCAAAATGTCATTTTTGAAAGAAGGAAAGGAAGTTCATTAGTCATGTAGTCTCAGGCAAAGGGTTGTCAGTAGATCCAGCTAAGATCGAGGCAGTGAATAGTTAGAAGAGACCCGAGACGGCGACTGAGATAATGAGTTTTATTAGATTATTTGGGTATTATCAGAGATTCATTAAGGATTTTTCGAGGATAGCGACACCGATGACTAAGCTAACGTGGAAAGATGTGAAATTTGTCTGGACTAATAGTGTGAGGGAGCATTCCATAAGCTGAAACGCTTATTGACGAATGCACCTGCATTAGTTGTTCTAGAAGGGAATCAGGACTTAGCTAGTGGTGTACACAGATGCATGTAGAACATGGTTAGGAGCTGTGTTAATGCAAAGAGGTATAGTGGTTACCTATGCTTCTCGACAACTCAGACCGCATGAGGTCGGATATCTAGCGCACAATTTGGAATTAGCTACAGTAATTTTTGCAATGCAGGTGTGGAGACATTACCTGTTGAGAGAGAGGTTCGAGTTGTATACAAATCATAAGTCATTGAGATATCTATTCTCTCAAAAGGAGCTGAATATGAGACAGTATAGGTGGTTAGAGTTCTTAGCCGCTTATGACTTTGGTATTGAGTATACATCAGGAAAAGGCAACAAGGTGCGGATCCACTTAGCAGAAAATATCAGAATGCAGCGTTCGCAATGGTAGCTGAGTGGAAAGTTTTAGAAGAATAGAGTACATGCAGAATACAGTGGGGATCTAAAGCTATATCTAGTAAGGAAACTGTAATGTTGTCATGTCTATAAGTTTAACCGATGATGATCGAAAAGACTGCTTCTAAGAAGAAGGAGGATTCATTATTAGTTGAATGGATCAGAAGGTCAAGGGATGGAACAGAGAGCAATGACTTGAAAGATTATAGTCTTGACCAGAATGGGTGGTTGAGGAAGAAAGGAGGAATGTGTGCTCCAAATGTGGGAAACATTAGGAAGGAAGTTCTAGAAGAGTGCCATCGTTCGAAGTTCACTATTCATCCGGAAGGAACTAATAAAGTATCAGAATGTGAAAAGAAGTTTCTTTTGGGAAGGTATAAAGAGAGATGTAGGTTTGTGGATGAAATAGTGTTTAAAGTATCAACAGGTAAAAGATGAATATCAAAAACCAAGTGGATTACTCAGGCTTTAGATATTCCTGTATGGAAATGAAATTCAACCTCGATGGATTTAATAGACGGGTTGCCAAGGTCGAATCGAGGAAATGAAAGTATATGGATCATAGTAGACGCGTTGACCAAGAGTTCCCATTTCATTCCAGTTAAGTCAGCCAGGACGACACCTGTTTAGCTAAGTTATTTATAAAGAATGTAGTTAGACTGCATGTAATTCCTAGTGGTATAGCAAGTGATAGAGATTCCTTATTCACTAGCGATTCTGTAAGAGTCTATAGGAGAAGGTGGGTACCAAGCTCAAGATGATTATCACTTACCATCCGCCGACAAATGGGTAGAGAAAGAGTTAACAAAATCTTAGAAGATTTGTTACGAGCTTATGTGCTAGATTTTGGAGGATCATGGGAAGACCATCTATACTTAATCGAGTTTTCATAGAACAACAATTATCAAGCTAGCATAGGGATGGTACCATTTGACGCTTTGTATGAAAGGCCACGCAAATCTTCTGTTTGTTGGTTAGAGAACGGGGATATGTTGGTTCTTGGGCCGGATTTAGTTAGAGAAGCTGCAGAAAACATTGAGTTAATTAGAGCTAGAATGAAGGAAGCTCAGTCTAGGCAGAAGAGTTATGCTGATAAGAGATGGAAAGACTTGGAATTCTCAGTTGGAGATCATGTTTTCATCAAGATATCACCGATGAAAGGTGTAATCAGATTCGAGAAATCAGGAAAATTGGCACAAAAAATTGTTGGACCATTTCCTATTATAGAAAGGATTAGAAAACTCACATATAGAGCGGTGTTACTGAGTAGTTTGGTAGGAGTCCATAATGTTTTCCATATTTCTAATCTAAGGAAGTGTATTCGAGAACCAGAGACTACTATAGCAACGACTGTAGATGACTTAGTAGTTGAGCCGAATTTGACTATAGTTAGAAAACCAATTCATATGCTCGCGAAAGATGAGAAAAGCTAAGGAATAAGACTATCAAATCAGTCAAAGTCTAGTGGAGTGACGATGAGAGAGATTGTGCTTGGTAAACTGAGAGCAGGATTCAAGATACTTATCCTGATTTGTTTCATGGTATATTTTACCTTTATGATTGATTTTGATGAGTATCTTATCGTAACTTCAAGGACGGAATTCTTTAAGGAGGGGAGTCTGTAACAACTTAATTTTGATCAACATTATTTAGGATATTTAATTAGATAAATTAAATGAAATAATGCAATTGTTAAGGGAATTGAGATTTGAATATTAAAATGTAGCCGTGCCTAATAAATAAAAATAAAAAGGGAATTAAAATGAAATAAGTAAGGGTAATAGATAAGGGTAAAATAGAAATAGGTTATAAGCATATACCCTTATTCTCATGCACTCTCATTTTACATGTTCACAAACAAAAATTAAACCAAGTAAGACCGTCCACCGTTAGGAGAAAGCAAGAGGAAGTAAGTAAGAACCAAAAGGAAGAAGCTTAATCAAATTCATTCAAGAAAAAATTTCAAACTCCTTAACAACAATGTAAGGTGAATAATACGCTACATCTCATATTTTCTTATTTTCGATTCTAGATCAGATCCGAATATGTTTTGCAAAGTATTATGACATGTTTTAAATGATAAATATATATATGCTTGTTGATGAGTTTTGTTTGTTCATATAGATTTTTATGATAATCTTAATTAAAAACCTATCCAATGACAAATGCCTTGTGATTTTGATATAAGGTCAAAAGTATAATTTTAGGGATGGGTTTCAAGTTTTATAATTTTCTGAATTAATGTGGATTTATTATAATTTCCTAGTGAAGAAGATGATTAAATTGGGTTTAAATTAATTACGGCCATTATATATTAGCTTTGGGTCAGAAATTTATATATGTTATAAAACATATTTAAAGTGTTTTATGGGAAATTTTGGAAAATTTTCCTAAATGTTTTAATATGTATATGAAATTATTTAAGGTATGAGACTTAAATGTTATATGTTTATAGAAGGAGAAGGGGGAATTGTAAATGTTTTAAATTGTTAATCTTTGAAATTTGGCAGCACTTTTAGAAAAGATTTTGAAAAGTATTGGAAACCAATCATATGTTGATAAACAAAGCAAGTTGGTTAGAAAGAAATTACTTTATAAAGTTAAAAATCAATTTTATAAGGTTTATCTGCTTTGCAACTTATAGCAGCACCTTTCGACCTCATACTGCTGCCTCTATCCAAGTCGAAACCAATACACATGGTATCAGCTTCGGTACGTAGTGGATTGGAGCTGGGAAAAAGTTATGGAGTTGAAACAGGGCTTTCGAAGGGGTTGGAGTAGCTTCTGAAAACATAGAACTATTTTGGTTGTAAATGAGGATTTCGAATGAGATGGCTTTTGAGTTGGTCAACTGTTTTAAAGAAAAGAGCTTTCAAAAGAGGTTGCTGCCTTTGTTTCAAAAAGAAGCTTTCGAAGGGGTAGAAACCCCTACTGCCGCATTCTACCTTTCGAAGCAATGACTTCAAAAGGGTTCTTTTGTTTTAACCTAAAGCCACTTCTCCAGTGCTTTCGAAGGGGTTGGTTACGACACCATCCACTATTTTATTTTGGAAATTGCTTTCGAAAGAGTTGCTTTCGTCTCAGTCCTTTTAAGACCCTTTTTATATTTTGAAAGCTAAACCCAAAGTTTTCGAAAGGAATGGTTTTAAAGGTTTCGAAACAATGTTCCACACATTTTTACGTGAACCCAATGCTTTCGAAAGGTTTGTTTTAAGTAAAAACTTTAATGCTTTCAAAAGGTATAGGACAAAGGTTTCGAATTGGTGATTCCCCAGTGTTTTCGAAAGGTTTACCTTTAGTGTTTGAATGCACGGTTTCTAATGTTTTCGAAAGGCAAGTTTGCAATGTTTTGAAAAGAGGATGTGTAAGATTTTATAAAGCTTTTAGAAGGACACTTTTAATGATTTCGAAAGGTCTATTATTAATGATTTTGAATGGTATGTTTTGGCCCTTTGGCCTAGAGTTCAAAGTAAAGTAGTTAACTAGTATTGAAAGAGGCACTTTCAAAGGTTTCAAAAAAGATTGTTTAAAGCTTTCAAACAAAGGTTTTGAAGGATTTCATCAATATGGTTTTGTGTAAAGCATATATCTTGGCAAAGAGTTTTGAGTAAAGCAAAAAGTATGTTTTCCTTTTTAAGTATGATTTAAAGGGTTAAATCAATTTGAAAGGTTTTCAAGGAAAATGTGATGGTCGTTAACCCTAAGTAAATGACTCAGATATTTGAATACTAGATGGGACAGGTATAGAGTCGCGCCGTATACATTAGCTATAGCCCCTAGATAATTTAGTCTAAAATTCTAGTGTGTAGGGCTTAGTCATAGGTAAGACTTAAATGATGTTACATATAGAAAGGAATATATAGAGAAGGAGGATAAGTTAGTAGTGAGCCCGCAGAACCATTAGGATCAGTTGACCTTGGGAGAAGTAAGTTAAGGACATACCATCTAGAAGTGTGTCTAATAGATGGTAGATTATTTATTGCCCGAGTCAGCCAATGGTTAGTTGTTAGCCAAATAAAATTATATTTTTCAGACAGATAGTCCATTTTTTACCTGATTTATGAGCACGTATGATATTGCTATTAGTGTTTTAATCAGTTTGATTGTAAGATTCTGATTTGCAAAAAGATATGTTTTAAAGGTATAGTAGTGAGGGAAAACTCATTTAGCTAAGCCATATGATCTCACTTAATATCAGTAATTCGAGATGTAATAGTATTATTCATGCCAGGCTTTATGTCTGACTCAAAGTTTATGTTATCTCCTTTGACTCTCGGGTGTTCAAAATTAATTTTAGTAGATTGGGAGTTTAGGTTTTTTAGGTTTGGTAGGTTGGACAAATAAAGCTTCCGAAGATGTGCAGGAGGCAAAGCTAGCTATGTAGGAGCTATTTAGTTTTATTTATGCTGTTATGCATTAAGACTGATATGTCTATTTAGTTCTCTGATCATCCAAGGGGGCATCTTCATATGCCGCTCTTAGCGTATTTTGTAATAATTACATTTGATCAAAACCCGGGAATCATTTTGGGATTATGTATCTGAATATGAAATATTGATTTGAAATGTAATCAGAAAAGTTGTTTTAGAATCTGTATTGATTTTATTTCATAATCATTTGCTTTTGATATTATGGATACTATTAAAATTGCCGTATTTTTTCACTGGAAATTAATACTATGAATGACTACAGCGTCTGTAGTGCTTAGCTTTGGGCCTCAAGAAAGGGGATGTTATAGTTAAAGGCAAGCTAGTGGGCTTAGCCTATTCTGTTCATCTGGCACTATTCATCTCCAAAAATTTCGAACTCCAAACGTAATGAACCTTATACTCATTCAAATTCGCAATATCAATCCAGACTCAATGGAAGTAGTATCAAGTCTTAATTTGACCGTATGCAAAAATTCACAATTTAGGCTTCCAATTCAATAACAACTTAATATTTAAATTGACTATTTAAATATATTATTGTTAAATATGCGGGCTGTTACATTTAGCGCTTACTTGGTATTAGTAAAATCTAATTTTACTATATTAGGTGTTACCTGGTACTGATAATTATTTACACTAATTTTTTCCGTCAAAACTATGTCATGTTTGGACTTATGAAACTTGGTAATGGTCAAAATTCCAATATCATTCATATTCAACTCTATAGTCCAAACACAATGCCCTTCATCCAATAATAACAATTATTATTAATCAAACTGCTCTGATCAAAGATTTTGACTTTGAGATGACTTCAGTTGATCGAGATACTAACCTAATATAACCGACGAAATGAATCATCTTTTGAATAGTGTTTCACTTCCAATGCTTCCACTTGACACAACTATAGTCATTCGATGGATGTCGTACCATGACTTAACTATAATGCTTTTGTAATAAGGATCAATAGTATTTTCAAGTCAAGAGAATTATTTCATTTTGTCACATTGATATTTTTTATTTGACCCCAGTAATATTAACCAATAATAAAATATCTAGCGAGTCATTCCATAGTTATCCAATAACTATTCGGTACTTAATCCCTTAGTGGCCCCAACAGTCACGAGTAGTATACTACCACTATTTGGAGAGCGTTATGTACTCTTATCTCAACTGATGTAAGGATGTTCAGTCTTGATATTTCTTGACTAGGAATATGTAAAATAGTATGTTTATTTTCATTATGATAAATTACTCATGGTTACAACACTTTGTACCTATTAGCATAAAACATACATTAACGGATTTTCATTAAATATACTTTTAATTAATAAAACACATATAGCAATTATATAATAGAAAGAAAATATCTTTTATTTCAAACAATATTGGCATCTAATATATATGTGACAAATTACATAATGCTGCTTGGGAATACCTCAAACTCTATCAATCTCCTACTTGCACTTGGGGTCGATTGTGGAATCTATATCCCATCCCTTCGATCAGTTTGATGAGAGTTGATCAAGTGAGACCCTTCATGAATGGATATGTTATGTTGTTCAAATATCTACTATGTTAATCAACTCTCTAATGTTGATAAACTACCTTTATCATGTGGAACTATGCAGAGTATGCTTTTTGATTTCTAGTGAGCTTTTATTATTACATTGTTATCGTATAACAACGATATAGTATACTCAATATTTGGATGCACCGTTAGCCCAGTTATAAATTTGTGCATTTACATTTATACAATGCTTTTACTACAGTGCTATTCAAAGCGATGTATTCCTTTCTTGAATCAACCACAACCTTTCGTTTGGAACATTTCCTGCTTAAAACTTCTTAGTTAAGATTCAAACGTGAATTTAATATTGACATACTATACTCGATAGCACTTATAAAGTTCAAATCTGAACAATCCTTCATAAAGAGTTTGTTACTTCTATAAACAATTCTCTAGTATTTCATAAATGCACGAGAACACTCTAAACTACCATTTAGTGATCTTAATTTGGATTTGTTGATTGCTTCATGCATTAAATATTCCATATTGTCAATACACAAGAAATCTATCTTACTTATTCCATATTAAATTTTTTAATGAGATATCTTTGCATATCGTTTAGCATATTCTAACATCCTTTATACATATTATAAAAGATATAATTTACAAATCCAATAATGAGTATCAAACAACGAAACTATTATTGATTCTAATATTAGTACATTATGAATAATTAGTAGCATGTTGTTTAGTTTATAGAATTATTTTTTGCAACACCCTGTAGAATTAACAATAAATAATTAACTAAAAATTAGCAAAGCTGAAAATAGACTTGTCACAAACATCAGAATTTCGCTATGAAACTTACACCATTGTGTTCGTAGTGATTTTCTAATCAATTTTCATATATAAAGTTTTAGGAATGGAGCTCAAATGAAAACTTTATCAACGTTTGATGATTTCAAATCAAAAATAATTATAAATGTAATAAAGAAAATAAATATATTTAATTAACCTTAACAGATACTTAACATCTAATAAAAATTAACGTTAATCAGATCAAGCCAAAATCGTATAGTATTTAATAGTAACAAAAACACGTTTAACAAAACAAACCAACTGGTCGGCCGCTAGTGGTTGATCGATGGTAGGCTGGCGGTTGTGTACTGAACCAAGGCCCAATGGCCTAGATTTAATATCATATAATCTAATTCCTGACACTGATTTGAACACCAATAAATACAAGCCTAGTCTCTCACTTTTCTCCACATATTTTCTGAAGCAACGACCAAGCTTGCAATTTTCATTTCTTTACAAATTCTAAAATCCATAAAAATTATAATCTATGTATATATATAAGTAGAAAATAGCAAAAAATAGTAGAGAAGAAGATTAGGGTCGAATTGAATCGCTAAAGCCAAGGAAAATTATATATCTAAATCCAAATCTAAATTAAATTCAAATCTCTTCTCGGATCTAAAATTCTAATAAATATGTATATGCTTTCGATACATATTTTGGTAGGAAGAAAGGGAATAAAACAAGAATAGCATAATTTAGATATAGAGATTTGAAAGTCAGAGATGAGTGAGAAATTATACATTTTTGTATAATATTGAATTCATATTGTTATAAATCTGTTCCTTGTATGCCTGAATGTAAAATTTGGAGTTGTATGCTTAAATATACACATGTAATGAATTTGAGAACCATGCCTACACATTATGTGAATCGCTAACTTTGATTAAATATTGCATATGCTCGAATCTGGATACTAAGGGTGAAAGTACTCCCTCAATTTATGAGATAATTCGTTAATGAGATTGTATAATAATTCTAGATTTGTTGGTTGAATGATATATGTCAGTAAACATGAATTGGAAGTTGTTATAAATTGGATTGGTATTTGAGTAGTATTTTAATTCATCAGAATGAAGTTTATTATAATGTGAGTTTATATAAACTAGTCAGTTTAATAATTATGAATAAAAGTGTATCGTTATGACCAAAAGAAAGAGATGTACAAAATTAGGATTTTACCATATTTTATACCGTCTATTTCAATAGAGAAGATATAATTCCTTGTAATTCCAAATGTAACACAAGTCTCTTTTTAGATAATTTATGAAAAATTACAGCGTTAACATTTCCTTTTGGGAAAGTGTAATTCCAACACCTTAAAACATAGAATTTCCTAAGTATAAACCAAAGTATAGTAATTAGAGATAATAGTAAAAAATTAATTGTAAATCTAAATATGCGAGTTAAGATAAGTCAGAGAATGAACAATAAGCAATGGAGTGTAAGTAGAGCAATGAAGTGTAAGTAGAGCAACGAAACAAGTAATCAAGAAAGATAGTAACAGTTGAAAAGGAACAATATAATATATCTAATAGTGTTAAGTGGAAGAGCAGTAAAATATATTTCATCTATTAAATTAGAAATAAGCATCAAATGACATAAAATGACAGTAATGAAATAAGAAGTAAGATATGTAAAAATAACTAAATACTAACAGTTGAATATAAAAGGTGAGAAATTCAATAAAATTTATATAGCCTCAAGTATACATTTATAATGGGTGTGAATTTATTGGATCTAGCTGATTACTTAAATTAAATTAAGAATGATGTAGTCATTAGTAAGGGTTAGGATGCGAGGTTAGTTATGTTGCACAACAGAAGTCTGCCCTCTTAAAGGAGCTATCAGTAGTATTGATGTGAGATATCTCCAAATATAGGACCCGTGGGATTATACATTCGCGTATAGGTGAACGGAACATACAAAAGTGGTTTCGTCTTGGTTTGAAGTGTTAAAGAGGCAGGTAGGGTTTACTTCAACCCTTATAATGGGTATCAAGTAACAAGTGAGCATTTCTTTGATTGCATTAGGCAATCTAAATAGGACGGTGGGCATAGGCTTAATGCTATGTCAGTAAATGTTGGTACCATATATGTGAGGAGTAGGATAGTACACATAGGTCGAGAGCATCATCGATCTTGGAGTGGTCAACATAAAGTCTCTGTTATACCTAAACAGACTACACCTCCTACTAGTGTAGGTAACGTATGATACATGCACCTCCTCAAAGTTGTTTATTAGTTTTTTATTGTTTGGAAGCAATCTAAATAACTCTTAGTTAATGTCTTTCAAGCAGATACGATAGTCTGAATCATCAATATTCCAAGGAGCTGAGTCCATGATAGTCCAAGGAGTGGAGTCCTCGATATGAAGCGGTTAGATAAGTCTTCGAGACAAAGTAGAGAAAGGCTAATTAGTGTAATGCTGTTATTAGTCACTAGCAGGAAGTTCCTTGGTATGCATGACCAATTCGGCCAAGACACAGATGGTGGATGCCTAGCGCGGTACAAAGTTACGAACACTAGCCGGGAATGTATCCTGGTCTACATGGGGATTGTGTTACTTACATCTACACATACATTATCTACGTATGTAGATATTGTTTGCGCCAAAATTGGTTACAAACTCCAAAAGTAGTGAAAGCGCCAGTATTTACACACAAATTCTCATTATCTTAACATAGATCTCAGATCCACATAATGTAGAGAATAAAAATGAAGAAATAACCAAATTAAAATGGAAGAAAATGGGAAAAGACACGAGATTTATAGTGGTTCAGCCATTTCTAGCCTACGTCCACTTTGAATTTATCATTTTATTCTTTTTATATTGAGATCAGTTACAAGCCTTTGAAATCAATAAACAAAATGGTAGAGTTTCGCGTAGAAAAGCCAAAGAAGATCCCTTTTAGTTGCCATTGAGCTGCTATTTATAGGTGCGGATCTAAAAAGATCTGCCCCAATACCTGGAATACCTCTTCTCATGCCCAAGTGGGCCTACCAGATGGATCTGGAGTCGTTTAGGATCGTACCTGATTAATCCAAGTATAATTTGTATCGACCCAAAAATAGTCCAATAAAGTTGATATCGCTGTCGAACGCTCTTGAGTGAATAACCAAGCTCCTGTGAAAATTTCATTGCATTTGGACTTGTAGAATGAGAGTTACGATCGACCTAAGTTTTTATTTCTCAATGTAGGCTAGTAGCTTCGTATCCATCACATTCCATTGCCTCGTGTCCATTATTTTGTATCGATCCTTGAACGCTCGCTGCCCTTCATATCCATCCCTTCTTTGTATCGATTCCAAGTGTCCATGCTATTTGTATCGATCTACTGCTTTGCATTCCATCTTGATCGCTTCGTATCGATCGATATGAACACGATCGATATGAAGTGTGCCTCCATATCCAACAACTACCGCCCTTCGTGTCCATCTCCCACTCTCTTCTTCGTATTGATCCCTAACATGGATCGATGCGTACTGTGATTGATCCGAAGCAAAGTGCATTTTCCATATCCATACCCATGCTGATTGATACAAAAGCATCAATCCAAAGTAAATAGCCGAGCCCATGTTGATCGATACGAACCATCTCGACACAAACTAATTTCCCATGAATATTGATTCATCCATATGTTGAGCATACGAACTTCGTTTGGCTTGAAATTTGAAATGCAGCTTTTTCTGGCCTTGTTCATCATTCCCTATCGATCTCACCTTGATCGAAGCTTGGTCCAATTTTGACGGTATCGATCATAGCCTTGTTTCTAATCGATCTCCAATCTTTATATCCATCCTTTTTAGCCAATTTGTTGATATCCCAGCCTTAACCAAAAGGCGGGGTAATAGATATTGTATACCTTGACTAGGTCAGGTGCATCTATGTGTACATAAAGTTAAGACAATGGAGTTTAAACTGTAGACATAACACGTAATGGAAGACAATCGGCATAATCTAGTGATGTGGATAAAATATGTAATTTACCAATCACTATAACATTATTCTGACCCCTCCTCAATACAACCCATAGAATAGACTTAGTGTGACATGTACTGGTATACGGTGGAAATGGTGTAAGGACAGATTTTCTTATGTATGCTCAGCATTGACAAGGGCACTAGATGCCATAGGTATTAGCCTTGTTCAAAAATTATATGTTTTATTATACTTCTCTATTGCACTATGAGTTTATATCAATTGTGCTCAGATATACTTCTATTATTTATAGTGGACTTGGGTTTTTAATTTAGTGAAAATTAGGGCTCATTAAATAGTGGGTTGTTACATTTGATATCAGAGCTTAGGTTAATCGATCATAGGATTAAAACACGTTGATGGAATGTATTTGTATTATATATATATATTATAAGCAAACCTCTATAAATTCCAACTATAGAAGTAGTTGCAATCATATTCTAAAAAGATGGATAAGTCGACTATGAATTCGAATAGCAGATAGAGTTAAGAACACGCATATCTCGATTACCGAATGGGAGATAGGTTATACTGAAAGACATTGACTTAAGAAAGCATGAATGTGACATATAGAAGGATCCTTGAAGTTGGATGGTATTTGACTCCCTTGTTGGTCATAGATTGTCATTTATAGTAGATCCATGCAGGATTACCGAATGATGACGTACGTTAGATCTAGATAAGAGGAAAGTAAAAATTTATGTCGTAGATGTTCGGAAGTAAGAACTAAATGATTCCTGAAGGAATGTACATAGAAATCACTCCAAGATGATAATCAGATTTTCAATATTATGAGAGAAGATAAGTTAGAAAGTAAGTAAAAAAGAAGAAAAATTAAAAGAAGGGAGAATAAAATCCACTCTGAGTTTGACCCCATGGTTTGACATGCTCGTGTATAGATGTTGGGATTTGCAACGCAACAGACATGTTAGCCACTTGTATATACAAATGTATTGTCTATATATAGGCATAAAGTTATTTAAATATTATATATACACACAAAAATATAATTACTTAATTATTATATAAATATTGAATGACAATTATTTGCATAAAACATTAGTTAAAATACATTTACATATGTATTTAAAGATACTAATAAATATAATTAAACTATATTAGAATATTTATAATATAAAATTTGAACTGGAATTTTTGTAATGTGTACGTATATATATATTATTTATTTTTAATAAATTAAATACATAATATATATACAAACATATAATTAACTAGTTATAATTATATAATAATATACGTATGCGTGTGCATATATATATATATATATATATATATTAAAATTAATATTATGTTTTGTTGTTGCCATATATATATATGCACATTTTATTTACTAAATAAATTTGAATTGAATAACAGTATTTAAACAAATTAATTTTTTTAATAGTCAAATGTCATACTAAATAAATTAAATTTTATGTAGATTTAATATATATAAACATATATATATATATATATATAATATAGTGTTAAAACTTTTAATTAGATTTGATATTAAACTTTATATAATATTTTATTATTTAAGTTTCAAAATTAAAACTCTTATTTTTTAATTCCAAACCAAGAGTCTACAAACAATGTACATAAAAACATTTTTAATATATATACAACTATCAATATATTGCAATCCATCTATATAGCAATTTGTGATATTTGTAAGAAAATAATATATATATATATATATATATAATGATTATATGAACATTAATATAATATTGAACTTGAAGAATAACTTTCACAAAAGCCTAAAGCACGCACGTTGAGACGAAGAAGCTAACTCTTTGATTAGAATTCGGTATTCAGAAGATGCTACCTTTAAGAATGCAGCTACCACTGCTAATAGTGTTTTATTAGATTTTGTGCTTGAAATGCTTAATGAATAGAGGAGTGGGTGGATATTTTTAGCCAGTAACTGTAGGATCTATTTCACCCTAGAAAGGGGGGAGGGGTTAAATAGGGTGACACTAATAATTATAAAAATTCATGCGGAAATATATAAAATAATTGCAGCACAGATAATAGCAGAATACAGAAATAGAACAACACAGGTTTACCCAGCTTCAGCAAAACCCTTCCTGCATGCTGCCCCTTAGGTTTCTACTCGAAATTAAGTAGTCAGATGCTTACACACGTAAACTTGCGACACCCACTATTGATTAACCTAACTCTAGCTCAAAACCCTATCACAACTCAGTCACTAAGTTGCAAATTCTCAAAATATGCCCCGAAGTTCGTCCCTAGTCATAGGACTAGAATTTACACAAATTATAAAGAAAAAACAAAAATAAACTAAACAATATAAAAGCAAAGCCCTTTTTAATATATTCAGCCCAATATAATTTATAAAGTAACCAGCCTAAAATTAAGGCTTAAGAAAATAAACTCATTTCCCTTTTCTTTTGTTCGGCCCGTATGCTTTTGTTTCTTCGTTCGTTCCTCTTTCAGATTTAAGGCTTCGTGATAACTTAGGTCGCCGCTTGAAATTGATGTTCGAATTGAAGTAAACTTTGCCTCTGGTTCCTTCGAATCGTTCAACATAATTTGCTATGTTGTCTTGCTTTGATTATGCTTGCGGCTGCTCTTAGGATTGAGTTCGAATCAATGAATCTGGTATGTAAATTATTTCGTTTAAATGCTCTGTTATTTTTCCTTGATTCGAACTTGATTCGAGTTGTTGATTTGGGATTTAAATTGAAACTTGCCTCTATGATTTTCTTAAACTCAAATGCCTTTGAATGTCGATGATGATGGGTTAAATCGAGAAAAATTTCCTATATTTACGTTCGAGTTTATTTTGTTTGAATTCTTCTCGTGCTATGCTTGGCCATTGATTTTTGATTTAATGCTGGTGACTTATCCTGACTAGTTCAATTCGTATATTTTCGTTGCTTGATTATCAAGGCTTTCATTTTTCCTCTCTGTTGTCATCTTTGATTTCATTCTTTGCTGGCAACGATCGAATTTTTTTACTTTGGCCATTTGAAATCGTGATGTTTTGAGATAATATATTGCTGAGCCTCTGACTTGTTATCATGTTATCACCAGTGAGTTCCATTCTTTGCTGGCAGCGTTCGAATTTGAGATAAAATATTGACTTGTTGAAAAACAATTCGACTTGTTCAATTTCTTTTTTGCTCTGATTGAAAATGTGTGACCTACGGCTTTGATTCTCTATATTTCTTGACTAATGTTTACACTGCTTGTACCGGTTCGACCTGCTACTGTTGTAATTTTTATCAATTCACGTAGAACTTCACATATATGTTACTACTGTTCTAACACACACGACTTCACTCAATTCATGTTATCTTGGTAGAAATTTAAGCAGCCTTGTCTCTTTGTATTCTAGTATAGGTTGCATCCCTTCCATGTGTACATTTGTATGTGTACTTGGTTCCCCTGTCCACTTGGTTGCATTGCATTTGAAGTTATCTACATGTGCACTGAAGTATGTTGAGTAAATTGACCTGCTTGATTTGAAGTCTGGTCTCATGATCACCTCAGTTTTGTATTGAATGTTGTTGCATTTGGTGTCTTGCTGTCCTTATCCATGTTGGATTGCTCTATTTTCTTATTCCACTATAAGTGTGTCATAATGTGTACACATGCATATGTATGTGTGTGTATATGTGTTATGAGTTGCTGGAGTTTAATTTGTTCACTGCATGGTGTTTCATATGTACTTGTCATTTTTCAAACTACTACCATTTGCTCTGACTTCTGTGTTGATGTTCATGTAGTTGAGTTAATTCATTCACTGCCTTATAAATGTACGTGGGTGCAGTCTTGTATTCTCTGGTTCAATGATGATGCTTTGAGTCATGTGCTTGTTGTATATATGCATGTCTAAAGCATTGTGAGTCTGTGCAGTTAATGCGTCGGTAGATTCAAAGGGTGGAGGTGCAAAAAGTCATAGCGGGGATACAACGAGGATATAGCGGAATATAGCAGATGACTCTAAAATAACATATAAAAATCGTACTTAATGTTTTTATAAATATATAAATGGTAATTAAATGAAAAATTATCATTCAATTGAATTATAAATAATATATAAATAATTTTAAATAATAACATGTGCGAATGTACTTTAAATAAACGAAAAACTGTTATATAACATAATTGAATTTGGTAGAATATTAGAGTATTTTCATTTCTAAAAATATATTAAAAATTAAATCAAATAAATTAGTTTCATAATCTTATAATGTATAAATGCAACTTTTCAATTCATTTTATTAAAAAAGATATAGCGGGAATAGCAGAATATAGCGGAAATAACGGAATATAGCGGAAATAGCAGGGATTAAAGCAGAAAGGCTATATTTTGAGGCTATATGGAAAAATCGTAGCGTTAGAAATCCGCTATGAGATATAGCGGGGTTGTAGCAGGATAATAGCGGGGCATTAACTACATAATTGTGAGTTTGTTTTGGTTGGAGTCTTCATGTGTCTGCACTTCTGTTGTCTTCATTTGGCCTTGCTCATTGATCTGGTTGAAATTTGTGGCCTTGGTTTAACTTGAGTCTGAGCTTGTGCCTCATCTGGTTCATGATGTTTTCATGTATACTCGAGTCTGGTTGGACTGTCTAGCCTCTCTTTTCATGTGATGCTTTGAGTATTGCCTCGGTTCTGTTATGCACTTGTATTCAGTTGCACATTTCCTTGCATTCATATTGTAACTGTTATGTGTATGCATATGTGCATTCATGCCCTAATGCATATGCTCTAGTTTGCATTGATTTGAGTATATTTATGGTTCACTTGATATCTTTTCTTATGTTGGTTATTTGCCTCCTTTATGTGTTGTTCAGCTCACTTTTTGTACTGGTTCATTGCTGATTTTGGACTGGTCGAGTTGTTTTAGTTGTCTTGACCCGTTGGTTTGTTATTCAAGTGATTTCATGTTGCTGTCTTGGACTTGAACTGTAGCCACTTCAGTTTTTGACATTGAACTTGATGCATTCGAACTGGGTTTCCTTGGCATTTTGAAACTCTATATGTTGTCTTGTTGTAGTCTTGGTTCATACTTGAGTTTGAATGGTTGAGTTGTTTTCATGTGTAAACATTGAATTTTTGGTCGAGGCTTGTTATAGTCATTTAAACTTAGCCATTCTATTTTTGTTTTTGTATTGCACCTGAGTTGAACCTAGCTTTAGCTCGGGTTTGACCTTGTGCTCATATCTGTTAGGAACTGAGATGTTGGTTTTGATGACAACAACCTTTTTAACTTATCTTATTATAAAATATATACCAACACTGTTGTCTAGATAGATATATATATGCATGATATATATATATGAAAGTATTGATTACTGAAGACTGATCAGTATAAAGACTCAAGAGTCAAGATTCAAGACTCAAGATTGAAGACTATAGAGTATTAAGATCAAGATTTCAAGATATGTGTCTAGTTTTTGTTAAAACTTCATAATAGCACGGAAATCTTCATCCCGAATTTCTTTTGGGATGGGACCCATTTCTACCTTCTTAGTGGCTTACAAACCCACGACAAGTAGCTTACAAACCTACGAAAAGTGGCTTACAAACCCACGAACATCCTGGTTTTGTACAAGTTCTCGAGTCCTGATGTGATGAGATATTCTGCAGGAAGAAGCTTGTAAAAATATTTCAAAATGGTTTTTTCAAAATGATTTTCAAAACTGCTATTCAAAATATTTTAGCCTTAAAATTATATTTTTCAAATGGTTTTCAAAAAGATGTTTTATCCTTAAAATATTATTTGTTTCTGTTTTAAAATAAACTCTTGTTTTAAACTTCATTTTCAAAAAAAAATTTAACATTGTTTTCAACTAGGGATGTCGACATCATGGGATACCCCATGTCGACATGGTGGCCATTGAATTCAAAAGTTTCAATTTTCAAAAGTAAGTGACTGTTCGTTTAAATCTCTTCACGAATGGTTATGACCGTTGGTGCTTTATAAATAGCCTTCACAAATGAATTTTTTAACTAACTAATTTCTTATTTTCTTCACTTCTTCTTCTCCACAAATCCATATTCTAGAATTTTCGTATTTTTAAGATCGTGCCAAGCCGAATTCTCTAGCGAATCAGATTAGAATCTCATTCTTGTTTGATTCCCTGCCCTCTCTCGAAAATCAAAGTGCTATTCAGAGTTATAGGATCAATTTGTAATCAAAAGTTTATCGAGTCTCTCTATAAGGTGCGGTTGTGCCTTGAAATCAATTGGTGATCTTGGGTCCATAAATCAATAGAGTTTGCCCCGGACTCGTGAGACAGGAGGTACCTCAAGGCCTTTAGAAACTGAGGGTTGCAATCTCGACATTGGTATAATAAAAATCTGCATGAGGTGTTTGCCTTGGTACATGATTGGATGTAGGGTAACTCCAAACTGTATAAAATCCGGTTTGTTCTTTCCTTTTACTGCTTTTTATTTACTTTCTGCATCTGTGTTTGATTCTGTGATTGTTCTGTGATTAAGTTTTGCATTTGTTATATCATACTTTCAATTTAGTCCACATAAGTCTTAGAATCCATTAAACACTATTCACCCCCCTCTAGTGTTAAATTAGCCTTAAGATCCTTAATCCGATATCCCTTTCAACATCGTGATTTTATTTGTATTGCACTTGAGTTGAACCTAGCTTTGGCTTGAGTTTGACCTTGTGCTCACCTATCCCTGCAGTTTTATCAAGTGTATATCGGTGTGCACGGCCTTGTGGCATGTACAGTGATACACTGTGCATGTCACCAAAATTAAATAATGACAAACAACCCAAATAACTGAGGCAAATAATATTTTCCATACACATTTTATTTTACACTGCAAAAAATATTTCTTCTTCAATTTTACTGCGTCAGTATTTAATTTGCAGATAATTTAGATGCTGGATACAAATTGCAATGCAGTTGAAGATCAAATATGAGTGAACGAGTGATATCTAGTGTTGAATTAGCCTTAAGATCCTTAATCCGCTGCCCCTTTCAATGGGTGAAAACACATTATATCATGGAATTTATCTCACTTGGATTTTTAATTACTTTGGAGTTGATTTCAAAAGGGAAGAATTTATAACTAGAAAAGTGTTCAACCATGGAAACATTTCCCTTATGCAAATTCCATTAGTGTTTCAACCATATGAAACACTTACGGAAAAGGAAGAAAGATTTTCTCACGAAGAGATGGAAGAAATGGAGGAAGAAGAAGAAGAAGAAGAGGAAGAGGAATAGGAAGAGGAAGGAATGGAAATTGAAGAGGAGGAAGCGGAAGATCAAGAAACTTCCTCAGAAAGTATTGCATATCCTACTAATCCTGCTAATCCATCAAATAAGACTATTCTCAATAATCAAAGAATTATAGTGGAAAATCAAAAGACACTTAAAAGATCAATGAGTAAGAAAGTGGATAAGGTTTCCACTAAAATCGATAAGTTCTTCGGGAAAATTCATAGAAAGCTTGGACTATCATCTTCTTCATCTTTATCTAATTAGTTTTAGTTCATGTTATCTTAAGTTCTATCTTTGTATTTTCTTTATTTTAGTTAATATTATATTATCTTATGTAATGTTGACTAGAATTATTAATGAAATATTTCGTTTCCTGTTATTCAACTTCACTTGTCTCTGTAATTTCTTGCTTTTATATTATACAAATTTTAGTTGAATAGATTTGTTCATAATGTTCAAACCAAAGCAAATTGTCACTTTAGGAAGAGGCATGTCGACATCTACCATCCCTCCATGTCAACATACAACGGGCAAAAAATTGTTACACTTTCAAATTTTAATTTCATGTAACTAACTTGTATCAATTCAATTTAAACGACTTTCTACCCCTATCTATACCTATTTATTTGAGAATAAATTATCAAAATTCACTTCTAATCACTCTATTTCACAGTTCTTCCTATTTCTTGAATTATGGCTTCTCCGATTAAGAATCTAAGTGATAATCTTGAAGAAACTCTCACTTCCTTCAAGAATATTCTTACAGTCATACTTCGTAATTAGCGTCACTTAGAATTGAGTCAAATACAGATGATCAAGAAGCATGAGAGACATTTCGACGCCCTTCGTTGGAAGATCTCAGCCCTTAACAAGGACGATCTCGAAGGTAATCCACCAGTCACTATCGACAAAGATAAAGAAGAATGGGATGCCATCAAATCATACCCTATCTTTGGAGAAGATGGATGGGTGGAAGTACAAATGTAACGACCCGTATTTTCACTACTTCGGAAATGAGAGATTTCGAACGATTTAAAATTTAAAAAGGTAAATCTTATTTAAAATATCTAATAAAGATAATAAAAGTATGTTAAAAGATTTAAAAGTTTGTTAATAATCGTTTTATAAAAATAACCAAAAATTTGTCGCATTTTGTCAGTTTTGCATACACGGTAAAATTAGAGATTTTGATATTAATTAAATATGATTTTAGAATATAAAGAGACTTGTTTTAATTTATTTAAAGAAGTAAAAAGTTCATTTTTAAATTTGGTTTACTTCAATACATAGTTTAACTAAAACGTCAAAATGTGACCGTAAAACATTTCGTCGAAAAACGACGTTTTGTCAATTAAAAGTTGTCGCAACGTCGTCGCACCTTTATTTTCTTATATAGGAACATATATTCAAATAGTATAAGTATTAATTAATTCACTAATCAAGTTTACTTTTACTAAACATACTTAGAAAATTCTAGAATATAATTAAGAAAAGTAAGTAAGAAAAGTCAAAAGTAAACATCAAATCAACATCAAATCAAACCAAACATAATTATTACTTTACTTTACTTACTTCTTAAGTGAAAGTGACATAAAGCATGATTTGAAATGTGATGTTAAGTTAAAAAGTAAGTAAAGGGCATTTTGGTCATTTTACATAATAATATTTTATTTCAAACTTTTTCCTATAAATAGCCATGCATACCTCTTTCATTTTCACACAAATCTTTCTTTTCTTCTTCTTCCTTTAAGCTATTTTAATGGCTTCCCTCTTAAGAGAGGTAGGAGGGTTAAAAATAGTGGAGTGCTTAAGCACTAATCCACTTGTTACTCTCTAACCTCTTCTTAATTCACTTCTTCTTCTTCTCTTCTTAAAAAAGGCCTTAGGCCATGAGTTTGGAAGTTGATAAAGGAAGGACGTGAGCAAAGCAAGTAAAGATGGAGATGGTCGAGCACTTGGAAGCATGGTTATGATAAGGTTTAGTGAAGCGTTGAATTAAATGAATGTTGGTAGGAAGTTAAACGTTTGGGTAAAGGTGAGAAATTCTCATCGCTTTTGAATTTATATTTTGATTATGTTATAACAATCACATTTACACTCTTATGACATATGAATGTTTAAACCAAATTGATTGTTAATATTAAGTGAATTGTGATAATATATCCCGTTATGATATTAATGTTGAATGTTAGATTTGAAATCATATGCATGTGATGGTTGAATGGATGTTATGTTAGTGATAAATAATGAATATTGAATATGTTCATTTTGATTAAGTAATCACTTTTGTTTAAAAGACCCTATTTTAGTAATGTGAGAAATTCTCATCGCTTTTTAAATCATATTGATTATCATGTTCAATTGTTATGTTAGATAATCACTATTTGATGATATGTATGTTTGGTTGATTGTTTGAATATGTTGGATAATCCGTAGTAATGTTATGACATTTACCGTATGGAAAATATTGATGTTATATGATTGTTGTATGGTTGTTATGATAATGTGGATATCAAATTCCTATTGATTTAGTAATCACTTTTGTTTAAAAGACCATATTTTAGTAATATGAGAAATTGTGGAAAAATAAGTCTCTTTTCATTTAGAAGTGAAATTAAAGTTAAAATGAAAGAGAATTTGAAATTTGAAGTGAAACGGATTTGAAAAGAATAGCTAATTAGAAATTGAAATTTAGATGAATAGTGAAATTGAAATTAAAATCGATTTTGAAAAAGTGAAGTTTAGTTTGAGATTAAATTGAAATTTAAATTGGAATTAGATTTGAAATCTAAGTTTTAAATGTGTTTAATTTGAGATTAGAATTGAAATTGAGTTGAAATTGGGTTTTAAAGTTTAATATTAAAATAATGGGAATATAATAATATTTTAATGTGGTAAGAGTGAAAATATATTTTAAAAGTTTTAAAAGGTGAAAATATTGATTTAAAAGGGTTTCTAATCATTTTATAAGTATTGAAATCCAATTTGAATAAATTATTTCAAATGTTGAAAAATAAGTTAAAACTAGACGCGTCGCGCAACGGTAGTTCGCGATTTCGCGTTGAAAAGTTCAAATGAATGTGTAGAGTGGAATATTGCTCGGAATTCTTCGAGATAAGAAAATTCCGGACTATTATATCCATATCTTCTAAATGAAGAAAGAAAATCAAAGTTTCGATAAGTAGATCTTGAATTATGTCCAAATCAATTTTCTAGAAAAATCGCGCTAGTGCAGTTTAGGGATCATAACAGAAAATCTGTTCGAATGAATGTTTTTAATTATGGAAAAATATGGAATAAATTTGATAAATCTATTTAAATGATTTAAAAAAGATTTGGATTGGAAAATATGAATTAGCGAATGTTTAAAAGTTGTTTTAATCAAATAAGCTTATATAGCACTTTCCGCAGCACTTTTATGCTGTGAATTCTATAATTTTTGGAATATGAGTTTAAAAATAATGATGTTTCCCAGAATCAATTGTGAATGTTTTAAAAAGGATAATTAAGCGTTTTGAAAGATAATTTGGAATATTTATAAGCAATTCCAAAATAAGTTGAAAATCTGAGTATGCGGAAACGACTAGTACATTTGTCCCGCCTGTGAGATCTGGGAAGATAAAACAAGGTGTTTAACTAAGGTTAGGGATGGAGCAACCAGTGCCCTGAACTTACCTGGCCTATGTTTTCTTTTCTTAGGCGAGGGGTGGAACAGATCGAAAGGAAAGCCCGGATGCTCTCAAAATAAAAATATTCTGTTAGGTTTTCCAAAATAAAAGAAGATTGGTATTATCCAAAAGTTAAGCAATCTCCAAAATGAATGATTTCTACGAACCTGTGAAGTTTAGAAAAGAATTTATAATGAATTTTAGGAATGAATTGGTAAATAAGAGTATTGGATTTTGACTTACAAGTGAGATATAAAAATGGAATTTATAAACACCGTTTTGTAAATCTGAAATCAATTTAAATTGATAAGTTAAATGTGAAAGTTATTAAAGGAATTATATTCGCGATTTTGGACAGTGAATAATCCTTTAGATTTAATGGATGTTTTGGAAGGTGATATTATAAAGGGAATGTTTTCCTTAAGTTAAAAAGTTAAGAAATTTGGATCAAGAATTAAGTAAAGAAATCTGAGATATTTTCCAAAACAAAAGAATGAATTACTTAGAATTATCCTAAGTTGAAAGAAAGAGAATTTCGAAATCATCCGAAGAGAATTAAAGTGAAAAGAGACTTAATAAATCCTATATTCTCATATTCACTTTTTATCGATGATTGGATTTCGAAGGAACCGGAGTCGGATTTGGTTAATTCCTATCCGAAAACCACTTCGAACCAATGTATGCGTTCGAACGTGAAGACATGTTGAAGATGGTGATTGAAGACCGTGGATCTTCCTAGCGTGAAGACTGCTTGTTGATTTGCTCAGGGTGCACCCATTATAGAGTTATATATAGCAGTGGTCTCCTCGTGATAGAGATTTTGCGGATTGCAAGGGCTTCTCGCCTAGTAATGGCCGAGGAAAGTACCTTCGGTTTGTCCTGTTCCTGGACAACTTGTATGGACGTTTGTCTGACGTTGCATTTCTAAAGATTACGTACATTGGTTTTTACAAACGTACATCAGTGGTGGCGGAGAAGGCAACTTCTCTAGCTTAACACCCTCCTTGAGACATACGAGCTCAAGGGTTGTATTTTTGTGGAAGGCAATTAGTAGTTAACGGAAATGGCAATGTGGCATTCAAAGATGTGATATGTGCTTTGTGAAAAGGTAATCGTAGCCTTAAGCCTCATCAAACCGGAAATGACCGAAACAGGATTAGATGCAGCAGGGCTATGTGGGTCATTCCCATTAGGGTATGATCATCCCCTTCTAGATATATTTCTTCCCGCTATGACGTCGGGATGTTAATTAATGTGGTGTATGGAAAACGAGCGCTCGGTTAAAGGTCGGTAACGACCGGGGGATGACATATTCGGTACCATCTAGTTACAGAGGTGGGCCGGTCTTGTGTTGGTAGAGGGCAGATGTTCTGTGCCTCGGGACATCCATCTAGAGGTGTACCCATTTCGGAAGGTAGATCCTGCGCCTGGTCATTTGTATGGAAATCCATTCTCCAATAAGAACCTACGGTTTTGTTTGTATTGGCGTAATGAATAGCCTCGAAATGCTATATGGGTAACCATTTCGGATAAGATTAATAAGTTTATTTGCAAATGTTTTCAAAGAGATGTCATTAGAAATAATATCAAAGGTTTTGATATAAAAGTGTTTTAGTTATCATAAGGTAAAAACCCGTCCGTGTTTATGTGTGGGCGTGGTCTTATGAGATACTATTTATTTCAAAGGATTTTATCCAAAGGCTGATATATGACACTGTCATTTATTATTGAGTTTTTCTCACGCTGGTTTATCAAGCCTGATCCGGGTATTTTCAATACTTGGGTCAGATCCGAGTAGTTTCAGGATAGTCGAAGACGGTTGGAGTTTCCAGAGGAGAGCTGGAGATATTCATGGACGCATGGAGATATTCTTTGATCCGCTTTGCTTAGTGTATTTTGTTTGATGTTTGTCAGCAATTGTAAGGGCAGGTTTTATAACTGTCCAAGCTGAATCTAGGTTAGACTCTGATATTGTATTTTAAAATTTTCCGCTGTAAAGATTATTATTGAAATAATATATGTTATTCCATTCGTGTGAGATTCTGTTCTGTCTATTTTTCTTTATCACCCTTCATGTTCCGTATTTTCGTACAATTTGAGTTGGACATGTGTGGTTTATTGTCGATTCAAAGGGTACGGGAAAACGGGCCTTGACATTTGGTATCAGAGCTGAAGGTTAAGCGAGAACCTTGGCTCTATTATGGGTAAATTCTCATCAGAGATAGGATTAGTAATATCCTAGGATGAGTAACTCATTAGAGATAGGGTTAGTAACGCCCTAGAATGAGTTATGAGAGTATTATATATATGAGCGCGTATTTGTTAAATTTATAAAAATGATTTTGTTTTAAAAGAAATTGGTAAATGAAATAATTTTACCTTGGGTTTATATTATAAATACTAAAGAGGATATTATTATCTTTTGGGTTAAGGATTGATTGTAATTTAGCTTAGTGAAACTAAAATATGAATATCTTGTGATTAGAATTGCACAATTTGACTATAAGATATTTCATATAGGATCAGTTAGTTGAAAGCTAGAATTTAAAACTGTAATCATATACCCTTAGATACTTGGTATTAAGAAATAATGATTAAGTGATTATCATAATGAATGGATTTAAAAGCTAAGTACAAATATCTTGTGAAGTAAAATTCACAATTTGATTATAAGATATTTGATGATAATATTGAAGCTAGAAGTGTAATTAGAGGAAGTAAAGTGAAAATTTACACTTAGAAAAAATTCTTGTCAATAAGATAGAAAAGATAAGCCAAAATTGAAATTTTGGGTAAATATATTATGAAAGGATAAGTTCTATAACTTATAAATGAGTTAAGGTAATTTGAAATTTAGACACTTTGATTAAGTTTAAAAATCAAAGTGAAATTTAGGAACAAGAAATATAAGAAATATCATCCTAATATAAAAATTTGAAATAATGATACATTTAGGGTAATATTTTTAATTCAAAATGAAGTAAGATTAGAAGGAGGTAGTTTTGAATAATATGGTTAGTAGTTGAATGTTGGATGAAAATGTTTAAATAACAAATACCATGTGAATTAAGTTTCACAATTTGACTATAAGGTATTTGACGGATTTAAGGTTAAGAAATTTTGATTTGGCAAATGGATAGGTAAATAAGTTAACTTTGTAAGAAAAAGGACGTACATTTAGTAAAGTTGTCTTATTAAAATATGGATTAGATAAATAATATTAGCTAAATGGAGACCTTAGGTAAAGAAAACAAAGGATTAAGTTTTATAACTTATTTATTTGGAATAATAGAATTCCACATTTGTTGAAGACCCTAATTGAAGTAATGACGATTTGAAGATTTGGGATATGTATATATACTCTTAGGAAGTAAAGGTATATTATACAAGTTAAGTCATTTGTATGCTTAAGTAATAATGGATTTAGAAGAAAGTAAATGGTTGTGAAATAAACTTGGATTAATAGAAGTTTTGGAAGAAATGTATTAGGTAAAGATGAATGTGAATAAATACTTAAGTTAAACGTAGATCATTTTGGCACATAAATTTTGATCTAAGATTTGAGTACAAAACTTTGAGGTGTTTACACCAATCCGAAAAAGAATTTATCACTCAATTCTTGATGGCGAATATTGATGAGAGTTTGTGATTATGTACACGAGTTTTCTATCATAGTTGAGAGCTATGCAAGGAAAGCAAGGGTTTGTGATCAAGAAGTCTGATCAAAGTCCGCAGTAGAAAATCGGGGGATCGATACTAGTTCGAAAGAAAAGTTGTGGATTTGAATAATAGATCGAATCAAATATCACATATAGTATGATGTGTTGGGTCTATCAACTTAGTAGTTCGATAGTTATCTTGAATAGAAGACATAAGAGATAATGGTTAGAATTATGTTTTGGTATGTATATATATAGACCTCAGGTGTAGTACATGCTTAGGTCAAAGGATGAGTTATGTGGTTGTATTCATTTATGTTGATATAGTATTAGTTTGGTTGTTTTTGGATGTATAGTCTTGTTTGATAGTTGGATACATTATCTTAAGTGTGCAGTACGCACTAGGATGGGAAGGATAGAAGTTTGACTTGATGTATGTATATATAATCTTAAGAAAGTGATAAGTACTCAGCTTAGTGTGGGGAATCTTTATATATGTTTGGCATCATTTGTTTTAGTGTTGTTATGATATCGGCCTTCTTCTTTTCTATCATCAATAGAAATAAGTCAATTTTTTTGAGGATATGAGTATGAGATAGATTCCTTTATCTAACTTTCATTTCGAGGACGAAATGCTTTTAAGTAGGGGAGAATGTAACGACCCGTATTTTCACTACTTCGGAAATGAGAGATTTCGAACGATTTAAAATTTAAAAAGGTAAATCTTATTTAAAATATCTAATAAAGATAATAAAAGTATGTTAAAAGATTTAAAAGTTTGTTAATAATCGTTTTATAAAAATAACCAAAAATTTGTCGCATTTTGTCAGTTTTGCATACACGGTAAAATTAGAGATTTTGATATTAATTAAATATGATTTTAGAATATAAAGAGACTTGTTTTAATTTATTTAAAGAAGTAAAAAGTTCATTTTTAAATTTGGTTTACTTCAATACATAGTTTAACTAAAACGTCAAAATGTGACCGTAAAACATTTCGTCGAAAAACGACGTTTTGTCAATTAAAAGTTGTCGCAACGTCGTCGCACCTTTATTTTCTTATATAGGAACATATATTCAAATAGTATAAGTATTAATTAATTCACTAATCAAGTTTACTTTTACTAAACATACTTAGAAAATTCTAGAATATAATTAAGAAAAGTAAGTAAGAAAAGTCAAAAGTAAACATCAAATCAACATCAAATCAAACCAAACATAATTATTACTTTACTTTACTTACTTCTTAAGTGAAAGTGACATAAAGCATGATTTGAAATGTGATGTTAAGTTAAAAAGTAAGTAAAGGGCATTTTGGTCATTTTACATAATAATATTTTATTTCAAACTTTTTCCTATAAATAGCCATGCATACCTCTTTCATTTTCACACAAATCTTTCTTTTCTTCTTCTTCCTTTAAGCTATTTTAATGGCTTCCCTCTTAAGAGAGGTAGGAGGGTTAAAAATAGTGGAGTGCTTAAGCACTAATCCACTTGTTACTCTCTAACCTCTTCTTAATTCACTTCTTCTTCTTCTCTTCTTAAAAAAGGCCTTAGGCCATGAGTTTGGAAGTTGATAAAGGAAGGACGTGAGCAAAGCAAGTAAAGATGGAGATGGTCGAGCACTTGGAAGCATGGTTATGATAAGGTTTAGTGAAGCGTTGAATTAAATGAATGTTGGTAGGAAGTTAAACGTTTGGGTAAAGGTGAGAAATTCTCATCGCTTTTGAATTTATATTTTGATTATGTTATAACAATCACATTTACACTCTTATGACATATGAATGTTTAAACCAAATTGATTGTTAATATTAAGTGAATTGTGATAATATATCCCGTTATGATATTAATGTTGAATGTTAGATTTGAAATCATATGCATGTGATGGTTGAATGGATGTTATGTTAGTGATAAATAATGAATATTGAATATGTTCATTTTGATTAAGTAATCACTTTTGTTTAAAAGACCCTATTTTAGTAATGTGAGAAATTCTCATCGCTTTTTAAATCATATTGATTATCATGTTCAATTGTTATGTTAGATAATCACTATTTGATGATATGTATGTTTGGTTGATTGTTTGAATATGTTGGATAATCCGTAGTAATGTTATGACATTTACCGTATGGAAAATATTGATGTTATATGATTGTTGTATGGTTGTTATGATAATGTGGATATCAAATTCCTATTGATTTAGTAATCACTTTTGTTTAAAAGACCATATTTTAGTAATATGAGAAATTGTGGAAAAATAAGTCTCTTTTCATTTAGAAGTGAAATTAAAGTTAAAATGAAAGAGAATTTGAAATTTGAAGTGAAACGGATTTGAAAAGAATAGCTAATTAGAAATTGAAATTTAGATGAATAGTGAAATTGAAATTAAAATCGATTTTGAAAAAGTGAAGTTTAGTTTGAGATTAAATTGAAATTTAAATTGGAATTAGATTTGAAATCTAAGTTTTAAATGTGTTTAATTTGAGATTAGAATTGAAATTGAGTTGAAATTGGGTTTTAAAGTTTAATATTAAAATAATGGGAATATAATAATATTTTAATGTGGTAAGAGTGAAAATATATTTTAAAAGTTTTAAAAGGTGAAAATATTGATTTAAAAGGGTTTCTAATCATTTTATAAGTATTGAAATCCAATTTGAATAAATTATTTCAAATGTTGAAAAATAAGTTAAAACTAGACGCGTCGCGCAACGGTAGTTCGCGATTTCGCGTTGAAAAGTTCAAATGAATGTGTAGAGTGGAATATTACTCGGAATTCTTCGAGATAAGAAAATTCCGGACTATTATATCCATATCTTCTAAATGAAGAAAGAAAATCAAAGTTTCGATAAGTAGATCTTGAATTATGTCCAAATCAATTTTCTAGAAAAATCGCGCTAGTGCAGTTTAGGGATCATAACAGAAAATCTGTTCGAATGAATGTTTTTAATTATGGAAAAATATGGAATAAATTTGATAAATCTATTTAAATGATTTAAAAAAGATTTGGATTGGAAAATATGAATTAGCGAATGTTTAAAAGTTGTTTTAATCAAATAAGCTTATATAGCACTTTCCGCAGCACTTTTATGCTGTGAATTCTATAATTTTTGGAATATGAGTTTAAAAATAATGATGTTTCCCAGAATCAATTGTGAATGTTTTAAAAAGGATAATTAAGCGTTTTGAAAGATAATTTGGAATATTTATAAGCAATTCCAAAATAAGTTGAAAATCTGAGTATGCGGAAACGACTAGTACATTTGTCCCGCCTGTGAGATCTGGGAAGATAAAACAAGGTGTTTAACTAAGGTTAGGGATGGAGCAACCAGTGCCCTGAACTTACCTGGCCTATGTTTTCTTTTCTTAGGCGAGGGGTGGAACAGATCGAAAGGAAAGCCCGGATGCTCTCAAAATAAAAATATTCTGTTAGGTTTTCCAAAATAAAAGAAGATTGGTATTATCCAAAAGTTAAGCAATCTCCAAAATGAATGATTTCTACGAACCTGTGAAGTTTAGAAAAGAATTTATAATGAATTTTAGGAATGAATTGGTAAATAAGAGTATTGGATTTTGACTTACAAGTGAGATATAAAAATGGAATTTATAAACACCGTTTTGTAAATCTGAAATCAATTTAAATTGATAAGTTAAATGTGAAAGTTATTAAAGGAATTATATTCGCGATTTTGGACAGTGAATAATCCTTTAGATTTAATGGATGTTTTGGAAGGTGATATTATAAAGGGAATGTTTTCCTTAAGTTAAAAAGTTAAGAAATTTGGATCAAGAATTAAGTAAAGAAATCTGAGATATTTTCCAAAACAAAAGAATGAATTACTTAGAATTATCCTAAGTTGAAAGAAAGAGAATTTCGAAATCATCCGAAGAGAATTAAAGTGAAAAGAGACTTAATAAATCCTATATTCTCATATTCACTTTTTATCGATGATTGGATTTCGAAGGAACCGGAGTCAGATTTGGTTAATTCCTATCCGAAAACCACTTCGAACCAATGTATGCGTTCGAACGTGAAGACATGTTGAAGATGGTGATTGAAGACCGTGGATCTTCCTAGCGTGAAGACTGCTTGTTGATTTGCTCAGGGTGCACCCATTATAGAGTTATATATAGCAGTGGTCTCCTCGTGATAGAGATTTTGCGGATTGCAAGGGCTTCTCGCCTAGTAATGGCCGAGGAAAGTACCTTCGGTTTGTCCTGTTCCTGGACAACTTGTATGGACGTTTGTCTGACGTTGCATTTCTAAAGATTACGTACATTGGTTTTTACAAACGTACATCAGTGGTGGCGGAGAAGGCAACTTCTCTAGCTTAACACCCTCCTTGAGACATACGAGCTCAAGGGTTGTATTTTTGTGGAAGGCAATTAGTAGTTAACGGAAATGGCAATGTGGCATTCAAAGATGTGATATGTGCTTTGTGAAAAGGTAATCGTAGCCTTAAGCCTCATCAAACCGGAAATGACCGAAACAGGATTAGATGCAGCAGGGCTATGTGGGTCATTCCCATTAGGGTATGATCATCCCCTTCTAGATATATTTCTTCCCGCTATGACGTCGGGATGTTAATTAATGTGGTGTATGGAAAACGAGCGCTCGGTTAAAGGTCGGTAACGACCGGGGGATGACATATTCGGTACCATCTAGTTACAGAGGTGGGCCGGTCTTGTGTTGGTAGAGGGCAGATGTTCTGTGCCTCGGGACATCCATCTAGAGGTGTACCCATTTCGGAAGGTAGATCCTGCGCCTGGTCATTTGTATGGAAATCCATTCTCCAATAAGAACCTACGGTTTTGTTTGTATTGGCGTAATGAATAGCCTCGAAATGCTATATGGGTAACCATTTCGGATAAGATTAATAAGTTTATTTGCAAATGTTTTCAAAGAGATGTCATTAGAAATAATATCAAAGGTTTTGATATAAAAGTGTTTTAGTTATCATAAGGTAAAAACCCGTCCGTGTTTATGTGTGGGCGTGGTCTTATGAGATACTATTTATTTCAAAGGATTTTATCCAAAGGCTGATATATGACACTGTCATTTATTATTGAGTTTTTCTCACGCTGGTTTATCAAGCCTGATCCGGGTATTTTCAATACTTGGGTCAGATCCGAGTAGTTTCAGGATAGTCGAAGACGGTTGGAGTTTCCAGAGGAGAGCTGGAGATATTCATGGACGCATGGAGATATTCTTTGATCCGCTTTGCTTAGTGTATTTTGTTTGATGTTTGTCAGCAATTGTAAGGGCAGGTTTTATAACTGTCCAAGCTGAATCTAGGTTAGACTCTGATATTGTATTTTAAAATTTTCCGCTGTAAAGATTATTATTGAAATAATATATGTTATTCCATTCGTGTGAGATTCTGTTCTGTCTATTTTTCTTTATCACCCTTCATGTTCCGTATTTTCGTACAATTTGAGTTGGACATGTGTGGTTTATTGTCGATTCAAAGGGTACGGGAAAACGGGCCTTGACAACAAAGGAATGTCTAGTCATTTTGTATGTTATTGGTTTAATTTGTGTAATGATCTGCAAATCCGTACCCCTTTAAATCGACAATATTCTCCATCAGATCAACTCAAAGTGGATGGAAAGACGAACCATTAGTGTTAAAGAAGAAGGAGGTAGAAGAAGAGAAAACAAAACAAAAACAGAATCTCACAATTGCAGCGGATCAATATATAATAGATAATAACCGATCTTCATACAAAAAGAACTATATTTGTTTATACATTACATCATCAGAGTACAATACAATCAATAGAAAAAATACTGGACAGTTATATTAACTTGTCCCCACAGCTAAATACACAACTTATACTGCACAGCGGAATATACATCAAGTACGTGTGATACGTTTTGCCATCCAGCCTGTATCTTGAGCTCCACAACATCCTATCCTGTATCTTATAATACTCGATCTGACCGCAGCATTATAATAAGATGACACCCGAGTCAGTCTGCAAAACCAGCGTGAGAAAACACATTCAATTGAGCTATTAAAGTTTTCAAACCCTTTGAAACCAAAGGTATCTCGTAAGACCACGGCACAAATAAACATGTCGGGTTTTTGTCCTTACGATAACCAAAACATTTCTTCTAAAAATCCTCTGATATTATAATAGTGTCTAAGTACAAATACTTATTCAAATAGCCGAAATTGTTACATTCGTTAAATTTCAGCAATTACTAGGCTCTATAATCAAAACAGTAAAGGCACGTAGGGAGAATGGATTTCCAACTAATCACCTCCTAACCGTTAGTGGACGGATTTCCTTATAAACGTCCTAGAAGAACGAACGAGTTTATACATACAGTATAGCATCTCGAACGGTAACTGTACCATATAATTCTCATACCTTTCTTAGATATTTTCAAGGTTATATTCAGGTCTAGATTTGATAGTCGGTTATTTTACTATCAAATAAACAATTAATTCAACCAATTATTTTATCTCCATTGAAAAGCAACCAGTCTTATTAAATTTAGATTTTTAATAATTTAAATCACTTTATCCAAAAATATAAACTTAAAACATTTGAAATAAAAATACTTAAAACCCTTTATTTAAATAAAAGTTATGAAATTCTAAATAATTTTCCAAGTAAAACTTAGCCAAAATCACTTTAAAATAAAATTATTATATAAAGTATAATATTAAATAATTATCTTTTTAAATCATAACACTAGTTAAACCTTTAAAATAATCACTTTATATAAAGTATAACTAACTTAATAAATTTTTACTTAAAAATATTAAAATGATTAAATAATAATTTCTCTAAAATATAGTTTTAAAACAACTTTAAAACTTCCAACTTATACATAAAAATCTCCTTTGAAAATATACTTGGCTTACAGGAAAATACACTTCCCATTCCAATATAGCCCATCTAATCCTTTATAAATCTTGCTCGATTTATACCAATTTAATTTGTGTCCCAAATCATTAAATTTCTTTCAACACTTTAAAAATAAAACCACTTTTTATTTTTAAAACACATTTTCCATCTCCTTATAAATTCCCACCGTGAATTTATACTTTCAAATTTATCCCTGATAAATATTCCACTTTATTTATAAACTCAGTTTATAAATTTCCATTCCTCATTATCCTTTAAATCACAGTTTTCAAAACACTTAATCGATTTCGAACAGATTTCCTGAGTTAAATTCCCTTTAAAAAATTTCTCTTGATTTGTGCAAAATCAATTCCAAATCCATTAACACCAAATTCGCCCTTTATTATGATTTAAAATCCTTATTTAAATCTAAAACATCATTTTCATTCTTTATTCCAAAAATTCTCTATTCAATTCCTTTAAGAACCCAATTCATTATATTCTTATATTTAAAATATCACAATAGATTCATCCAAACCATAGCACCGAATAACTTAGATTTCCAATACAATCAATCAAAGTATATCAACATTTCATATAACTGAATATGAAAATCAATTTAACATTTTTGAGGAATCCAGTTCGAAACCTCCAACCTGTTTCCCTGCATCCACAGATGTTAGTCAACAAATAAAATACCAATCCCGCTTCAAGGTGGGATATCCCGGTATATGGGGTCATCTGCTATTATGTGGGGCACATAGGGTCTCATCCGCCATATAATATGGGAATATCAATCACTCCAATATATATATACTACTATATATAATATCATATCCAAACTAATAATAAATCATCGATTCAAGCAACCAACAAATAATTTAATTTTTATTAATTTAACGGTAATCCAAATGAGTGAGATTAACCTACCTTTGGTTTTATTAGCAATCCGATCCAATCCAGCTTATTCCCACGATTTTATACCTTGTATAAACATTATACGATTTTATTAAAATTTTAAATAATCAAACAAATTAATTACCATTTATTAATTTAAGTTAACTAATAATTTAATTTTAAACTAATTTTCCTATAACAAATATTTTTAGTAACTAAATTTAATAAGTTTATTAAATAAATTAATCATCCTAAATACATTATTTTCTTTTAAACTACATATATACTTATAAAAATAATCTACATAGGTAATTATTAAAATCTAATTTTATCTACCGTTCAAAAATTTAAAATCCCTATATTTTGCAAACCTTGTCTATATATGTATTAAATTAAAAACAGCTGATATACCTCACTGTATATTTCCTTCTGAAAACATCAAAACAAAAATTTTCTTTACTGTAAATATACAAATGTTTATATACGTCTTTAATTTGAAATATAACTGGCATATATGCCTTACTGTAAAATATTCCTCTATCTGCATTTTTTTAGATTAGAACAAAAATTATACATGCTGCTCAAACATAAGCCGAGATGCCAAAACACACAAGCGGCACCTTCCCACTTGCCTGCATGCGAACCTACCACTCAATCCTTCCTCGACCTCTCCTTTCCTTCCTCAGAGTCACTCGCCCCTACCTCCACAATACTTCACGACTCTCCCTCATTCGCCATCGGCTATCATTTCGCGCTCCACCGCATCCTACGCCATCGCAACCACCCACTTCCCACAGTCACCTAGTCGTCGTGCATAATAGCCTACTGGAAGCCTCAACGTGGTCGCGACCACGTGCCCATCGATGCTGCTCCTCAGTTCGCCGCTTCACCCTCACGATTTCGATTTCGTGAATCACCCTTTTGACCTCGAGCGCACCTTGTCCTCACGCAACTTGATTCGCGATGCCGCCCCTCTCCTTGTTAGTCGATTTCGGAATTGAAGAAAAGGTGGAAAGGGCTTGTGATTTTTAACTGCCTACATTCGTTTATTTTTTATTTATTTAATTTTCTTTTGACGATGTAGAATTAGAGAAGATGGAGAGGGGGGCTCGCCATTTATTCAACTCGATGTCATTTCATTTTTTTTCGATTTATCTGAGGGGAAGGAAAATGTGAGTGAGATAAATAAAAGGGAAATGGGGAAGATAAGATTTGAAATCGAGATGATGGGTGGCGTGAAGAATCTGGCTAGCTACAGTGATTGATGAAAAGAAAGAAAGAATGCTGATGTGAAATAAATACAGCTGAAGTTGACCGATATATAAATATATATTTTTAATCAAATTCAAGTTGTTTCGACTAATGCAACTTAAAATCTCGATCTCCTATCAAAGCATGCCGCTAGACGTTTATAAGGTTATTCCCCTATTCCGAACGCAATGAAAAAGTTCCAAGTCCTAGTTCGATCATATGAAGAAGATAGCTTTTTGGACCCAGTTATTGATATAAATTTTGACGCATTTACCTATCGTACGATCACAAGAAAACTCCAAACGCTATTACGGAACCTTGAAAATCCGATAATAAAACACTATTACGGATCCAATGGAACTGGTTCGTCGAAATCCGAGACTGTGCCTCGGAAGGCTAATTTTAAACATCGATATAAACGATATATTTTCAAAACTAACCAAAACACTTTCAATTTCACTTTTAACACTTTTACTATCATCGGTATTATCAATATAAATTTTATAAGCCTCTGAAATAGTTTTAACATGCCTGAAACTCCAAATTTCATATTGTACCCAATTCCCAGTTATTAATCCAATAATAAAATTATCCCAAAATTAGTGATATATGAAATTCAAGTCAAACATTAACTTTTAAATATTTAAAATCAATTAAATATTCTAGTTTCAAATATTCAAAAATTCCAAGTCGTCACATTCCTCCCCTCTAAAAGAATTTCGTCCCCGAAACTACTAGTTAAGAAGAATGATCCATAACCCGTTAACTATTTTCCCAATCCAAATAGTTCAACAAGTTATCAACCATCTTTTTATAAAAGACCCACTATCATTCTTACTAACTTCCCAAACTCACTCATAGATTCCAACCAATATTATTTACCCACCCACTACAACCAATAATTTAAAACCAAATTTTAAATTATCAAAATTATCTCAAAAATTTTCTAATTCCTAAAATTTCCGAATTTTTTTTGCCATTGTCTGCTTTGCGCGGCTAGATCGAAACAACTACAAAATGCCTCTACGGGCGCCCAAATTTCAATAGAAAACAAAATGCCTCTACGGGCGCCCAAATTTCAATAGAAAACAAAATGCCGAGTGGCTGGACCAGAAAATCATCAAATTTCATATGATAATTTAAACACATACCTTTTTGTCGGTCAATTCAAATTTATCTTCAGAAATCAAAAACAACCATTTATCCTTTGCCTTTAGATACCTGTACGATATCTACCGATAGTGTTCACCAGTACAGTTCAAATTTATTTTACTCATCTCTTTCCAAAATTTTCAATATTTGCTTTTTTTAAGCTATACGATGCACACATATCATCCGTACGCAATATCAAATCCGATCGTTCACTCGATCACACATTTCACTTCCGAACTAGTATAGTCCATCCAACTTTCTAGTGCGGACTTAGATCCGGTTTCTTGATACGAAACCGTCATTCTCCTTACATAGCCTCAAACTATGATAGAGAATTTTCAGAATCAATCAAAAATCCATATCCAGGGTTTGCCGTCCAAAATCGAGTGAAAAATCCCAACTCGGATCGATATACATATCTCGAAATTCTGTGCTCGAATCTGGATTAAATCGCTATGCGCATAAAATAATACATGTGCATCCTACGTAATTATCTCCAATTGATTATTAGCCATACCAATTCTTTTTTATTCACATTTATTTGATTTCCATTCACTTATTCACAATTATCATTTCACACACCCTTATTAAATCTTCATTCATTAACTAACTTAGCATATTTCCAATACCAAATTTACTTAAGAATTTCACCATCCCTTTCTCAAGTTCAATATGAATAGTTTATACACTACTTAAATTTATTTTCACTTCACTACTTAAGCTTTCATTATATTACATTTAATTTAAATTTCCAATTCCATTCTGAATTCAATTTACCTTTCATTTTTAAATACTAAATTCTATTCATTTTATTTCAAACCATATTTAATTAACCATTTCTTTAATTAGTTCCACCTAATAATTTATTTTAAATCTCAATGGACTTTATTTCCAATCTTTTATTATTCTAGTCCAATTCGAACTAATTTTTCAACTTCACTTTACTTAACACAATTTAAATTAAATATCATCCCAATATTCAATTTCAATTCATTTGCTTACCCATTTAAATCAATTAGTTCCATCCACTAATTCATTTCTAATCAAATTCTATTTCAATTTTGTTCATTCAAAAATTTATTTCCTACTTAATAAATTTTTATTTTAATGGCCATTCCATTTAATCAACTTAGATTCATTTCCTCAAATTCTCTTTTATTTAACTTAATTCAGTTAAATACCAATTCAATTCAAAATTTAAACTTCTATTAGTTTTCTAACTTATTTACTTTCCATCTACTAATCTCCTTCGATTTACTTTTCTTAATTGGTTTGCCTACCGCTTTATTTCGTCTTCACACTTACTTCAAGTTAAATTTTGTCCTTTAGATTTCAAATTCTTATAAGATTTCAGACTTACTTATTATTCCATGAACATTTTTAAATAAACTTCCAGAGTTTAACAATTTCTTAAACATTCCAAAACATTTTTGAAATCATATATACCCAACCCAAATCATTTCTTTGAATTTCAAAACCAAACCCAGTTTTGCAAACAACTCCAATTTAAAATATTCAGGCAGCAATTCCTCTCTTGGAAACTCGAAAATGAATATCGATGATGCTGTAGTCATCACCGAAGTTATTTTCCAACAACCGAAGAGAGTTTGGTGTTTTTATTCTTTTCAAAAACATTTTCAAATATTTTTAAGTCCAAATCTCACCAGATTTCATATCCAATTTAAAAATATTTCCGAAATAATATCACCATTATTCCTCCAAAACCTTTGAAAAATCATTTTCAAACTCAAAGGAATTAGTTTCCAAAACTTCAAATTTCAAATCCTTTCAATTCATATTCAAACATTACTCTGGAATTTTTATTTCATTTTCAATTATAAATCACATTTATAATCCCCATTTACAAACTCCATTTTGTTATATAAGTTAATTTCTTTACTTTGGTTACAATTTCAATTCTTGTTCAACTTTTACTTAACCATTATAATAATTTAATATTATCACTTTCTAACAACCAAACAACCATATATAGCTTTAATAATTTATGGAAAATTATTTCTTTCATATATATGAAAAAAATAATTTAGCAAAATTATTTTATTTACCCTATTTAAAATAATACTATGTCGAATTGTTCTTTTTAAGTGTTTAGAGATCCCTATCAATAACGTTAATTACTCGTATTGACCAGAATCCATAAGCCACTCAACAAACCAATCAAAAAAATAAAAAAAAGTTATATTCACTAAAAAATACGCGCTCCTATCTATTAATACGCTCAAACTCATTCTGGAGTACTACAGATTCTATTTCTAATGAGTATTTCCCACCAGAGCCAAGGTTCTCGCTTAACCTTTGCTCTGATAGCACTGTAATGACCCGCAAATCCATACCCCTTTGAATCGATAATATTCTCCATTAGATCAACCTAAAGTGGACGGAAATACGAACCATGAGAGTTAAAGAAGAAGGAGGTAGAAGAAGAAAAAACAAAACAACAACAGAATCCCACAATCACAGCGGATCAATATGTAATAGATAATAACAGATCTTTATACAAAAAGAACTATATCTGTTTATACACTAAATCATCAGAGTACAACATAATCAATAGCGAAATACTAGACAGTTATATTAACTTGTCCCCACAACTGAATACACAGCTTATACTGCACAGCGGAATATACATCAAGCACGTGTGATACGTCTCGCCATCCATCTCGTCTCCTAAGCTCCATAACATCCAATCCTGTATCCTATAATGCTCGGTCTGACCTGAGCATTGTAGTAAGATAACACCCAATTCAGTCCGGAAAACCGGCGTGAGAAAACACATCAATTGGGTTGTTAACGTTATCAAATACTTTGAAATCAAAGGTATCCCATAAGGCCACGCCACAAATAAACATGTCGGGTTTTTACCTTACGATAACCAAAACATTTCTTATAAAAATCCTTTGATAATATAATAGTGTCTAAGTACAAATACTTATTCAAATAGCCGAAATTGTTACATTCATTAAATTCCAGCAATTACTAGGCCCTACAATCGAAACCGTAAAGGAACGTAGGGAGAATGGATTTCCAACTAATGACTAGACACCGGGGTACCACCTATCACGGTACCTGGTCTAGATCAGCATACCGAGGACCCCTCCCGATCCTTTGCAATACAAGACCAGACTACCCCTTACTGGATAGCCCGAATAAGATCACTCCATGGTTGGGATCAACAACCGTCCTACACAGCCGAAAAAGAACATTTAGATAGGGATGACCTTACCCTAATTAGGTGCTACCGGCTTAGCATTGCTGCATATCCCTTGATTTTCAGTAATTCCCGGTTGATGAGGCTCGAGGCTATGTGTTACCTTTTTAGAACACATCTCACTTAGCTCATCATCCTCCCGACGATGTTCTGATAGCATTCATCCATATAAGTCCGTTCCCGGTTCGAGCGGAACCGAAGGCACTACTTCTACCACATACATTTTGGAATCACCCTCAGGATTAGTAGCGATTAGCCCTTGCACTTCATTACTCCATCTTCAACTCCAAACTCTTGTCTCACAAAAACGTACTCGTTAGATCGAAGTTGTTTTCGGATCACAAATCCGATTCTGGTCTCGTCAAAACAACGTTCGCTATTTCTCGGTAAACTCAACCACGGTTCTTTAGGAAATAAACAGACGAAAATAAAATCGAAGATCACCTCTTAGCCATTAGTAGACGGATTTCCTTATAAACATCCTAGAAGAATGAACGAGTTTATAAATACAGTATAACACCTCGAACGGTAACTGTACCATCTAATTCTCATACATCTCCGAGATATTTTCAAAGTTATATCTGGATCTAGATTTGATAGTCGGTTATTTAACTATCAAATAAACAATCAATTCAAACAATTATTTTATCTCCACTGAAAAGCAATCAGTCTTATTAAATTTAGATTTTTAATAATTTAAATCACTTTACCCAAAAATATATACTTAAGACATTTGAAATAAAACTACTTAAAACCCTTTATTTAAAATAATAGTTATGAAATTTTATAATAATTTTCCAAGTAAAACTTAGCCAAAATCACTTTAAAATAAAATTATTATATAAAGTATAATATTAAATAATTATCTTTTTAAATCATAATACTAGTTAAACCTTTAAAATAATCACTCCTATAATTAAGTTAATAAATATTTACGTAAAAATATTAAAATGATTAGATAATAATTTCTCTAAAACATACTTTTAAAACAACTTTAAAACGTGCAACTTATACATAAAATTCTCTTTTGAAAATATACTTGGCTTTCAGGAAAATACACTTTCCATTTCAATATAGCCCATCCAATCCTTTATAAATCTTGCTCGATTTACCCCCCGTAAATTTCTTTCAACACTTTAAAAATAAAACCACTTTTTATTTTTAAAACACATTTCCCATCTCCTTATAAATTCCCACCGTGAATTTATACTTTCAAATTTATCCACTAATAAATATTCCACCGATAAATATTCCACTTTATTTATAAACCCAGTTTATAAATTTCCATTCCGCATTATCCTTTATATCACAGTTTTCAAAACACTTATTCGATTTCAAACCGATTTCCTGAGTTAAATTCCCTTTAAAAAATTTACCTTGATTTATCCAAAATCACTTCCTAATCCATTAACACCAAATTCACCATTTATTATGATTTAAAATCCTTATTTGAATCTGAAACATCAATTTCATTCTTTATTCCAAAAATTCTCTTTTCAATTCCTTTAAGAACCCATTTCATTATATTCCTATATTTAAAATATCAAAATAGATTCATCCAAACAATAGCAGTGAATAACTTAGATATCCAACACTATCTATCATAGTATATCAACATTTCATACAACTAAATATGAAAATCAATTTAACATTTTTGAGGAATCCAGTTGGATCCCTCCAACCCATTTCCCTGCATCCATAAATGTTAGTAGACAGATAAAATACCAATCCTGCTTCAAGGTGGGATATCGCGGTATATGGAGTCATCTGCTATTATGCAGGGCGCATAGGGTCTCATCCACTATATACACACACACTACTATATATAGTATCACATCCAAACAGATAATAAATCATCAATTCAAGCAACCAAGAAATAATCTCATTTTTATTAAATTAACGGTAATCCAAATAAGTGAGATTAACTCACCTTTGATTTTATTAGCAATCCGATCCAATCCAGCTTTTTCCCACCATTTTATACCTTGTATAAAAATTATATGATTTTATTAACATTTTTAAATAATCAAATAAATTAATTACCATTTATTAATTTAAGTTAACTAATAATTTAATTTTAAACTAATTTTCCTATAATAAATATTTTTAACTAAATTTAATAGGTTTATTAAATAAATTAATCATCCTAAATACATTATTTCTTCTGAACTACATATATATACTTATAAAAATAATCTATATAGGTAATTATTAAAATCTAATTTTATCTACTATTCAAAAATTCAAAATCCCTATATTTTGCAAACCTTGTCTATATATGTATTAAATTAAAAACAGCTAATATACCTCTTTGTGTATTTTCTTTACTGTAAATATACAGATATTCATATACGTCTTTAATTTGAAATATAACTGGCATATATGCCTTACTGTAAAATATTCCTTTATCTGCATTTTTTTTAAATTAGAACAGAAATTATACATGCTGCTCAAACATAAGCCGAGATGCCAAAACACATAAGCGGCACCTTCCCACTTGCCTGCATGCGAACCTACCACTCGATCCTTCCTCGACCTCTCCTTTCCTTCCTCAAAGTCGCTCGCCCCTACCTCCACAATACATCGCGACTCTCCCTCATTCGCCATCGGTTATCATTTCGCGCTCCACCGCATCCTAGGCTATCGCAACCACCCACTTCCCTCTGTCATCTAGTCGGCGTGCATAACAGCCTACGTAAAGCTTCAACATGGTCGCGACCACGTGTCCATCGATGCTCCTCCCTAGTTCACTGCTTCACCCTCACGATTTCGATTCCGTGAATCCCCTTTTTGACCTAGAGTACACCCTGTCCTCACGCAACTTGATTCGCGATGACGCCCCTCTCCTTGTTAGTCGATTTCGGAATTGAAAAAAAGAAGGAAAGGGCTTGCGATTTTTAGCTGCCTTCATTCATTTATTTTTTTATTTTTTTAATTTTCTTTTGACGATTTATAATTAGAGAAGACGGAGTGGGGGGCTCGCCATTTATTCAACTCGATTTCATTTTTTTTTTAATCTTAGGGGAAGGAAAATGTGCGTGAGATAAATAAAAAGAAAATGGGGAAGACAAGATTTGAAATCGAGATGATTGGTGTCGTGAAGAATCTGGCTAGCTACAGTGATTGATGAAAAGAAAGAAAGAATGCTGATGTGAAATAAATACAGCTGAAGTTGACCAATATATAAATATATATTTTTAATAAAATTCAAATTGTCTCGACTAATTCAACTTAAAATCTCGATCTCCTATCAAGGCGTGCCGCTAGGCGTTTATAAGAGTATCCCCCTATTCCAAACGTAATTAAAAAGGTTTCGAGTCCAAATTCGATCGTATGGAGAAGATAGCTTTTTAGACCCAGTTATTATATTGAAATTTTCGATATAAATTTCAACGCGTTTACCTATCGTACGATCACACGACAACTCCAAATGCTACAAAACTTGAAACCCGATAATAAAACACTATTACGAATCCAATGGAACTAGTTTTGTCGAAATCCGAGACTGTGCCTCGGAAGGCTATTTTTAAACGTCAATATAAACGATATATTTTCAAAACTAACTAAAACACTTTCAGTTTCACTTTTAACATTTTTACTTTCTTCGGCATTATCAATATAAATTTTATAAGCCTGTGAAATATTTTTAACAAGCCTGAAACTCCAAATTTCATATTGTACCCAATTCCTAGTTATCAATCTAATAATAAAATTATCCAAAAATTAGTGATATTTGAAATTCAAGTTAAACATTAACTTTTAAATATTTAAAATCAATTAAATATTCTAGTTTCAAATATTCAAAAATTACGGATCGCCACATTTTGGTTGGTGTGTTTTAAACTTGATTGACTTAACTTATTTGGTATAGTTTGTATATATGTTTGAATTGCATAATTACTGTAAATATGTTTGGCTGATGATTGATTTACTTTTTGGATTACACTTAGGATCACATTTCATACTTATGATCACACTTAGCACATATTACACTTATATATGGATTACTCTATTTTATTATGGATGATTATCTTATATCAAGTTCAGGGAATTTATTAGTTAGAAGTTTTTGTTGATGACAAAGGGGGAGAAGTTATAAAATTGTTGTTGGCTTGTAGTAAGGGGGAGTTATGGTATAGGAGTTATGGTATGATAAGTATATTTTATAAATATAGGTTGTCATCATCAAAACGGGGGAGATTGTTAGGAACTAAGATGTTGGTTTTGATGACAACAACCTTTTTAACCTATCTTATTATAAAATATATACTAACACTATTGTCTAGATAGATATGTATATGCAGAATATATATATATATATATATATATATATATATATGCTGGTATTGATTACTGAAGACTGATCAGTATAAAGACTCAAGACTCAACATTCAAGACTCAAGATTGAAGGCTCTAGAGTATCAAGATCAATATTTCAAGTATGTGTCTATTTTTTGTTAAAACTTCATAATAGCACGGAAATCTTCATTCCTAATTTCATTTGGGATGGAACCCATTTCTACCTTCTTAGTGGCTTGCAAATCCACGACAAGTAGCTTACAAAGCTACGACAAGTGGCATACAAACCCACGAACATCCTGGTTTTGCACACGTTCTCGAGTCCTGATGTGATGAGATATTCTGCAGGAAGAAGCTTGCAAAAATACTTCAAAATGGTTTCTCAAATTTATTTTCAAAACTTCTTTTCAAAATATTTTAGCCCTAAAATTATATTTTTCAAATGATTTTCAAAAATATTTTTTAGCCTTAAAATATTATTTGTTTTCGTTTTAAAATAAACTCTTGTTTTAAACTTCATTTTCAAAACAAATTTTAACATTGTTTTTAACTAGGGATGTCGACATCATGGGATACCCCATGTCAACATGGTGGTTGTTGAACTCAAAAGTTTCAATTTTCAAAAGAAGTGACTATTCATTTAAATCTCTTCACGAATAGTTATGACCATTGGTGCTTTATAAATAGCCTTCACAAATGAATATTTTAACTAACTAATTTCTTATTTTCTTCACTTCTTCTTCTCCACAAATCCATATTCTAGAATTTTCATGTTTTTAAGATCGTGCCGAAATTCTTCCGAATTCTCAAGCGAATCAAATTAAAATTTCATTCTTGTTTGATTTTCTGCCCTCTCTCGAAGATCAAAGTGTTTCAGAGTTATAGGATCAATTTGTAATCAAAAGTTTATCGAGTCTCTCTATAAGGTGTGGTTGTGCATGGAAATCAATTGGGTGATCTTGAGTCTCATAAATCAAGAGAGTTTGCCCCGGACTCGTGAGACAGGAGGGTACCTCTGTTAGTCCTTGAGATGATGGTTTTGATGACAACAACCTTAGAATAAGATTATAAAATATAAATACTAACATGGCAGTTTATATATATATGTATATGTAGGATTTAACCATGCAGGTACCAAGAATGAAGACTGCACAATGTAGAGATTCAAGATATCAAGATTGAAGATTCATGAGCATCAAGAATATCAAGATTATCAAGAATTCAAGATTTCAAGAATAAGTAATTTGAGTAGGAATTTTGTTAAAACTGAAAAACACTGGCAACTTAAAATCCAATTTATTCGTGGAATGAAATCCACTTCGAGCCTGTTAAAGGGATGGAACCTACGAAAGATCTAGCGGAACATTATTTTGTATCTGCTAACTTTTATTCAAAATACTTTTACAAAATTATATCTTGTTTTCAAATGATTTCAAAACCTTCCTTTTAAAAGAATAAAAAACATCTATCCTGATTTTAAATATTTTTAGCCTCAAAATAATCTTCATCTTCAAAATCAAATTATCCTTAGTTTTAAACTATCTTTTAATAAAAATATATTTAACTTTCAATATTTATACTTAGATTTAAATATAAAATTATAGTAAGATTTTATATATACCAAAATATTATTCTCTGTATTTATTTATGTATTTTAACTATAGTTAAGTATATTTATAAAAGTTTAAAATAGTTTTAAAATAAGATAAAAGTTATTTTCAAAGAAAAACAAAACACCAAAATTTCCTTTGGGATGTCGACATACCCAAGTTACCAGTGTCGACATAGTGTCAGTTGATTTCAAAAATTTGAATTTCAAAAGAAGTGTCTATTCGTCATATCCCTTTAGGAATGGACATGGCTGTTGTTCTTCTATAAATAGGGGCTGTTTTCAACGAATTTCTATTCATATTTTCTTGTTTTCACTCCTCTTCTTCTTCCACATTTCTTTATACATATTCTTACCATTACTCTGCCGAAATCAACATTGAATCTAACTAGATCATTTCTGGTTTGATTCTCTATCACTATCTCAATAAGACCTCGGTGTTATTCAGAGTTATAGGCTTCTCTGTAATCATTTCTGTGAAAAAAGGTGTGATTGTAGCCTTGGAAATCAATAAAGTGAGAAAATGTGTGATTGTAGCCCTGGAAATCAATTGGGTGAACTTGTTGCCCGTGAAATCAAGTATCTCTACCCAAAGAATTGTGAACCTGTAGGGTGTACCTCGTAGCCTTGAAATCGAGGGTGTAATTGTACAATTGCTTTTGAAAGGAAATCAGTACTTGTATGCGGGACTGGATGTAGGGTAACTCCGAACCAGTATAAAATCCGTTGTATTCTTTCCTTTACCGCTTTTACTTTATTTCTACATCTGCGTTTGTTTCTGTGATCATATATGTGTCTGAATATTGCATACATTTGTGTTCAAACTAACATAAACTCAAAATGATTTAGTAATTCCTTAAAACACTATTCACCTCCCTCAAGTGTTTATCCTAGCCTTAAGATCCGCAATCTGCATTTCCAACATTGGGTATCAGAGCAAGGTTTTCAAAGTTTCGTAATCTTTTTTTGTGAAAAAGTTTCTAATATGGCTATGTTTGTTAATACTAGTTTAGAATATTCAGATCATCATTGTCTCTTGAGTTTGCATATAATCAATGTTCAAATTCAAGTTGTCTACCAAAATTGTTTGATATGTAGGAAACATGCTTTATGGGGGTTAAGGAATCAATCCACAATGAACAAATTGTGCAGATCAAATAGAATAAATGGATACTCGATAGTGGATGCTCTAGGCACATGACTGGCAATACCAGATATGCTGAATGATATAATATACAAAGACGGAGGACTGGTTTACTTTGGAGACAATTCAAAAGGATATGTGATTGGCATAGGCAAAGTCGGTAACTCTGAAACTCCTATTATAACTAATGTTTTGCTAGTTAAGAATCTGAAATATAATCTGTTAGGTATAAGTCAACTTTGTGATAAAGGATATAAAATTAAATTTGAAATAAATGTCATATTAAAGATAATAATTCAAACATGATATTTGAGGGAATTAGGAAAAAGAATATTTATATTCTTAGTATGAAAGTCTCAAACGATAACTTATGTCTTTTGGCAAATACAAGTGACCCTTGGATTTGGCATAAGAGATCTGGACATTTGAATTTCAAACTCTTATCTAAACTGTCTAAACATGATCTAGTAAGAGGTGTCCCTAAAATGAATTTTAAAGTAGATAATCTATGTGATGCATGTCATTTAGGAAAACTTAGAAAAAGTTCCTTTAAATTAAAAGATATGATTTCAACCTCAAAACCTCTTAAATTACTTCACCTTGATTTATTTGTTCCACCTCTGTCAATAAATCATAGTAAATATGTTTTTGTAATTGTAGATGGTTATTCTAGATTTACATGGACAATATTTTTGAAACACAAAAGTGATACTTTTGAGTATTTTAAGAACTTGACAAAAAGGATTCAAAATCAACTTTCTCTAAAAATTATAACCAACCTTAGTGATCACGATGGTGAATTTGAAAATGAAAATTTTAAGGAATTCTGCAATAAAAAGGGAATAACTCATAATTTTTCATTTTCAAGAACTCCACAACAAAACGGAGTAGTAGAACGTAAAAATAGGACGATTCAAGAGTGTGCATGAACTATGCTCTCAGATAGTAAATTACCAAAGTATTTTTGGGCAGAAGTAGTTGCTATCGCCTGTTATATTTTAAATAGAATTTTAATTAGACCTTTAACTGATAAGACATCTTATGAACTTCTTCACTCAAAGAAACCTAAGGTATCTTATTTTAGAATTTTTGGAAGTAAATGTTTTATTTTACATACAAAAGATAATTTAGATAAATTTGATCCTAAATCCGACAAAGGTATCTTTGTCGGATATTCTAATAGGAGTAAAGCATACAGAGTGTTTAATTTAAGAACTAACACCATCGAAGAAACAATGCATGTTCCATTCGATGAAAATCTGAAATTTTTTGAAGATACAAACGATGAAGTGGATTTAATCACTAAAAATCAAGAGACAACTGAAACTAATAATGAAATTAATTATCCTAATAAAATGATTAAACTTTTAAAAGATCACCCTATTGAAAATGTACTTGGAGATATGCAATCTGTTTTAAAACTAGAAATCAACTAAGTCAAATGAGCAATGTAGCTTTTATATCAACTATTGAATCCAAAAGAAGCATCAACTGATGATTCATGGATTTTGGCTATGCAAGAAGAATTAAATCAATTCACTAGAAATGATGTTTGGAAACTTGTTCCTAGACATGAAAATAAAAATACAATTGGAACTAAATGAGTTTATAAAAATAAAATGAATGAACAAGGAGAGGTTGTTAGAAATAAAGCCTGGTTAGTCGCTCAAGGTTATTGTCAAGAAGAAGGAATAGATTTTGATGAAAACTTTGCTCCCGTAGCAAGATTAGAAGCCATTAGGATTCTACTTGCTTTCGCAAATCATAATAATTTCAAAATATTTCAAATGGATGTTAAAAGTGCCTTTTTATATGGATTTGTAAAAGAGGAAGTATATGTTGAACAACCACCACTTTTTGAAAATGAAAAATTACCAAATCATGTTTTCAAACTTAAGAAAGCTCTATATAGTCTAAAACAAGCTCCTAGAGCCTGGTAAGATAGCCTAAGATCTTACTTATTACAATCAAAATATGAAATTGGTAAAGCAGATAATACTCTTTTTATTAAAAGAAATAAAAATGATATTCAACTAGTACAAGTTTACGTAGTTGATATCATTTTTGGATCAACTAATTTTGAAATGAATAAAGAATTTTCTGATATAATGACAAAAGATTTTAAGATGGGTCATATGGGTGAATTAAATTTCTTTTTAGGATTACAAATAAACAATTAGATAATAGTGTCTTTATTAGTCAAGAAAAATATCTAAAGACCTAATTAGTAAATTCGGTTTGACAATTGCGAGTGGAGAACCCACTCCCATGGAAACCAATGAATACCTTAGTAAAGAAGATCTCTCAAAAGATGTAGATCAAAAATTATATAGAGGAATGATTGGATCACTACTCTATATCACTGCTAGTAGACCTGATATCATGCATAGTGTTTGTCTTTGTGCAAGATATCAACCCCAACCTAAAGAGACCCACTTAAAAGCCATAAAACGTATCATAAGATATGTTAAACACACATCTGATTATGGCTTATTTTATCCTAAAGATGATTCTTTTGACTTAATATCTTACTGTGATGTTGATTATGCTAGTTGTAAATCAGACCGAAAAAGTACAGGTGGAACTTGTCACTTTTTGGGGAATTCTTTGATTTCCTGGTTAAGTAAAAAGCAAAACACAGTTTCTTTATCAACAACTGAAGCAGAATACATTTCTGCTGCTTTGGCTTGTTCTCAAGTAATATATATGCAACAAACTTTAAAAGATTATGGTTTAAATATCTCAAAATCACCAATTTATTGTGATAATACTAGTGCGATAAATTTATCCAAAAATACTACTCAACATGCTCGAACTAAACATATTGATATAAGACATCATTTTCTTAGAGATAATATAAGCAAGGAAGTAATTATTCTCGATTATATCAATTCTGAGAATCAAATTGCTGATATCTTAACAAAACCATTAAATGAATCTATATTTACTAAATTAAGAAGAGAATTAGTTATTTTTCAATAACTGAAATATAAAATATAAATAACAAAGTATAATTAAAAATTAAATCAAATAGTAAAATTTCAAGCACCATGTCGACATCCCCCCTATACCCACGTCGACATATAACGATTTTTTTTTTGAAATTTTTCCGACCAAAATTCAAATAATTGGTTGTATATTCTTCTTATTTTCGAAATTTTGATCATTCTCTCTGTTCTCTCTCTGTTCTAACTTTTGAAATAAATTAAACCATGGCCTCCTCTTCCAAATCAAACATAAATTCAACCTTTTCATTCCCTTCTCCTACTTCTGGACCATTTCAACGAACTACGCTCGCTCGAGTGACAAAAATGGTGGATTCACTGAAGGATGCACTGCAACTATTGACTGAAATTCAAGTGGTACAACTTAGAATGGCCAAAGATCAAGAGAGGCAAGGCAAAATCCTTAGGAATTTGCAAAAATTTCTAATGAACAATCATGCTAATCCAATCTTGATTGACGAAGATTCTTCAGAAGTTCAAGTGAAAGAGGACAGCGAAGAAGAAGAAGCCTTCATGGAAGAAGAGCATGTTGAAGAAGACGATAAAGTCGCTTGTGTTGGCGAAGTGTGCTTTGACAAAGATGGAAATCTTGTCGAACAACGTGGAATGTTATGTTTCCACTATCCAAATTGTTCGATTCATAGATCTCCTATTTTCAAACACACTCATTAGTTTCTTTTCTCTTTTTCATACTATTGTATATTCTTTCTTACGTTCTCTACGAAAATGTAAATATAACTATATAATTAATAAATAATTTGTGTTCTTATACATGCTCTATTGAAAGTATTATTATACTTAGTTAGGATAGTTAGTAGTTTAGGACTAAGTTTTAAGTTTTAGAGTTAAGTGTTGATTATTTATGATAACACTATCATTATAATCACATGCCATAGAGTATTAGATTAAGGGGGAGTTATATAGTTTGGAGTTAGTTTTTGTTGATGACAAAGGGGGAGAAACATAAAATAGGATAGTAAGGCATAGATTAAGGGGGAGTTATTAGTTTTAGGGGGAGTTATTAGGATATGAGTAATATTTTATAAACAAAGGTTGTCATCATCAAAAAGGGGGAGATTGTTAGTCCTTGAGATGATGGTTTTGATGACAACAAACTTAGAATAATATTATAAAATATAAATACTAATATTATAGTTAGTTATATACGTATATGCAGGATTTAACCATGCAGGTACCAAGAATGAAGACTGTACAGTATAGAGATTCAAGATATCAAGATTGAAGACTCATGAGTATCAAGAATATCAAGATTATCAAGAGTTCAAGATTTCAAGAATAAGTAGTTTAATTAGGAATTTTGTTAAGACTCCTAGAAAAGCACTGGCATCTTAAAATCCAATTTATTCGTGGAATGGAATCCACTTCGAGCCTGTTAAAGGGATGGAACCCTAAGTAGGATGGAACCTACGAAAAATCTAGTGGAACATTGTTTTGTATCCGCTAACTTTTATTCAAAATGCTTTTACAAAATTATATCTTGTTTTCAAAATGATTTCAAAACCTTCCTTTTAAAAGAATCAAAAACATCTATCCTGATTTTAAATATTTTTAGCCTCAAAATAATCTTTATCTTCAAAATCAAATTATCCTTAGTTTTAAACTATCTTTTACTAAAAATATGTTTAACTTTTAATATTTATAATTAGATTTAAATATAAAATTATAGTAAAATTTTATATATACCAAAATATTATTCTCTATAATTATTTATGTATTTTAACTATAGTTAAGTATGTTTATAAAAGTTTAAAATAGTTTTAGTATAAGATAAAAGTTATTTTCAAAGAAAAACAAAATACCTAAATTTCCTTTGGGATGTCGACATACCCAAGTTACCCATATCGACATAGTGTTAGTTGATTTCAAAATTTTGAATTTCAAAAGAAGTGTCTATTCGTCATATCCCTTAACGAATGGACATGGCTGTTGTTCTTCTATAAATAGGGGCTGTTTTCAACGAATTTCTATTCATATTTTCTGTTTTCACTCCTTTTCTTCTTCCACATTTCTTTATACATATTCTTACCATTAATCTGTCGAAATCAACGAATCTAACTAGATCATTTCTGGTTTGATTCTATATCACTATCTCAACAAGATCTCAATGCTATTCAGAGTTATAGTGTGACGACCCGAAATTTTCAAGCATTTAAAATTGGGAATATTCAATAGAATAATTTTGACTTGAATTACAAATATCACAATTCATTTGATAATTTAATTATTGAATTTAAATAATTTAAAATTTGATGAAATGTTGAATCCAGAATTATAAACCTATTAAAATATATTTGAGGGCATATAAAATTTATATTGATGATAGTGAGAGTAGGAAAAGTGTTAAAATTGAATTTAACACTGAATTGGTCAGTTTTGAAAATTTATCGTTAAATTGAATTTGAAAATAGCCTTCCGAGGCACAGTCTCGAAACTTGACGAAACCAGGTCCATTGGGTCCGTAATATGGAATTATTATCGGGTTTCAAATTTCGTAGCAATTAGAGTTGTTGTGTGAGCACACGATATATAAACGCGCTGAAATTTAATTGATATTAATCGAAATAAAATATATACTTATAAAAGAAGAAAAAAATCAAATCTAAAGTCCAATCTTCCTCTACAGTCAAATCTTCTTCTATACGCTTCCTTTTCCTTTTATTTCTAAGCCGAGCCTTCTTCACGAATTCTCCTATCAATCTTTTTGGTGAAGCCATTCTCGTTCAAATTAAATCTTTCCCTTTCTTCCTTTTAAGTCCAACCCAGTTAAACGGAAAAAAAAATTCAGTAATGGCCGAACTTCCTTTTTCCTCGTGTACCTCAAATCCTTCGAATCTTGCTTCAGATAAAACTCCAAACCTAATTCGAAAAATAATGCCTGCCGATAGTTTCCTCTTCCCAGATTAAAAAAAAAATTAATTAAGGAATGGTGGCCGAGCTTTTGTAATCCAATTTCGCATCTCCTAATAAAAAAAAATCAAAGCCAATATATATAAAAAGGGGAAGGAAGAGCAGGCGATTCATCTAAGCTCGTCGATCGGCCGCATGGGAGATGAAGTCTTCGCGAATAGGGAAGCGTTCTGTAGCTGAGTTCGATCGTGAGGGCGTTGGGTCTCTGGGGTCACGCGCGGCAGCACTGTCGAGGGAGCTAGCTCTCATTTATGGGTCGCGTCAATTGGGTACAGCCGGATCGAGCTCGCGATTGTGGCGATTTCGATTAGGTCAAAAGGGAAGGGAGAGAGAGGGCTCGCATTCGATTGAGGTGCAAGGTATAGACTTTTGTCTATTTTAAATTTGTGCAGTAATCGTTTTTTTTTATCGAAGAAAAAAAATATTGTTTGTGGTTAGTAGGAAATAATTAACAGTAAACTGTTAACACAATTTACTTCTTCAATTTATAAATTATTTTGGTTTATACAGTAATGTATAAACACAATTTTTATTCTTTACATTTAAAGTAAACATGTTTTAAGTATGTTTATGTATTAGTACACACATATTTTAAATTTTAAATTTTAAAATATTTTAACGGAAACTATTATAGATTTGGAAGAAGCAAGGATTTAAATTAAATATTGGATTTAAAAACCAAAGTATTAGGAATTAATTAATCGATTAATTCAAATATTAATAAATTATATAATGTTGATCAAGGTCTAAAATTATGGTGGAATTGGCGAGAAGGAAATGGATTGCCAAACAAAAATCAAAGGTGAGTTAATCTCACTCAGTGAATTTAAGATTTAAATTTAAATGAATAAATTTAAATAATTGTTTGAATGGTTGAATTGATCGATGTGATATAGTATGATGTTTTGTAATTGGTATACTATATGGTGCTAACATCTGTGGATGCAGGGAAAACAGGTTGGAGGGATCCAACTGGATCCCTCAACATTTATTTAAATTATTTAAATTACCCTGTCATGATGATTTGATATCTTATTTTGGATTATGTTGAAATATTGAATGCTATGGTTTGAATTGGATAATTGGATATAATGAATTTCCAGAAAAATATGTAACATGGATCTTGGAAAGAAAAGAAAGGGAGTGAATTTGTAAGTAAAATAATTATGGAAATTTGAATAAAATTTAAGAATGAAATAAAAATAAATAAAGTGACATAAGAATTCTAATTAATAAACCTTGATTATAGAAAGGAGATTTTTGAATTAATAGGAAGTTAATGGATTGTAAACTCCAATGCTAATATCTAAAAGAACAGAACATTAATTTTAAATCTAAGATTATAAATTTTGAAAGGAACAAAGAAGAAATGGGAAAAGCCTGAAATGTGTATATTTCAGCTAAAGGATTTAAAAAATCAAACTGAAAATAATAATAAAGTCCATAATTAATGAATTTTGAAATGAACTGATAAGTAAAGAAATTTATTTTAAATGGAATAAATTGGGGATCAATTAGGAAAATTGATTTAAGTGATTGAGATTGGAAATTTCTCTCTGAATAACCAAGTACGTTTTCAAAATAAATTTTTAAATATAAATTAAAAGTTTAACGTTGTTTTAAGAAGTATGTTTTGAAAAAAATTACTATTTCATATATTTAAATTCTAAAGTAAGTATTTTCTCTTAATCTATTATGTTAGTAATTATTTAAAGAATGACTTAATATTATGTTTTAAAAGTATAAATCTAGTTTTATATCTTATTAAGTAACCTTATTATCAAATATTCATATAGTATGGTATTTTTAATAAATTATTAATGTAGTTTTAACTTAAATATTTTAAAGTATATATTTCAAAGTAAAGTGTTTTAAATTATTTTAAAATCTATTTTGTGCTTGGTAATTTCAGAGAAGATAGAAAATATTTGGGAAAGTTTATTCTGAAAGGAAAGATGATTTTGAAACTGTTTTCAAGGATTGAAAATAGAAATATATCCTGTGATGATATTTTGAGATAAATAAATAATTTAGGAAATTATTTATTGTGTGATGGATGTTGTGAATATTAATTGATAGTTAAATAACCGACTATCAATATTGGCCAAATGCGTTGATCGTTTCGAAGAGACCGGGATCGAGATTTATTTTCTCGAAAACCACTTCGATCCGGCTTGTACGTTCCGTGTAAACGATTTGGATACGAAGATGGAGCAGTGAAGTGCAAGGGCTAGTCGCTACTAATCCTGAGGATATTTCCAAAATGGATGTAGTAGGAATAGTGCCTTCGGTTCCGTTCGAACCCGGGACGAACTTGTATGGATGAATGCTTGCGAAACATCATCAGGTGGACGATGGGCATTCTAAGGAATATATTCTAAAAAGGGTAACGCTTAGCCTAAAGCCTCATCAAATGGGAATGGCTGAAAATTAGGGGATATGCAGCAAGGCTTCGTGGGTAGCCCCTACTGGAGGGTGAGGTCATCCCTGTCTAGATGTCCCTTTATTTCGGCTTAGTGGGCGGTTGCTGATCCCAACCGCGGGGTGATCTTGCACGGGACTGTCCAGTAAGGGATGGTTCCGGTCTTGTGTTGCAGGGGAGTTAGGGTGGCTCCTCGGTACGCTGATCTAGACCAGGTACTGTGACAGGTGGTACCCCAGTGCCTAGCCATTAGTTGGAATCCATTTTCCCTACGCGCCCGTACGGTTTTGATTGTGCCCAACTATTGCTGAAACGTGAGATGCAAGCATTTCAGCTAGATTCTATTTACTTTCTATAGACACTATTATAATATCAGAGGATTTCTATAAAAATTGTTTTAGCTATCGTAAGGTAAAAACCCGACATGTTTATTTATGGCGTGGTCTTACGAGATGCTTTTGTTTTCATAGGACTTTGAAACTTTAATAATCAATTGGGTGTGATTTTCTCACGCTGGTATTCCAGACTGACTCGGGTGTTGTTTTATATGATGTTCGGGTCAGGCCGAGTATTATAGGATACAGGATATGATGCTGTGGAGCTCAGGAGACGAGCATGATGATGACACGTACTCTCGTACTTGTTTATATATATATATTTCCGCTGAATTGAGTTGCTATGTATCCATTTGTATGTTATTGATGTGATCTGTGATTGATGTACTCTGATGATGTAATATATGTAAACAGATAGATTTGATTTTGAGTAAAGATTATTTACTATCTATTATATTTTATTCTGCTGCGATGGTTAGATTCTGATGTTGATTTTGTTTTCTCTTCTTCTACCTCTTCTTCTTAAACCCAAATGGTTCATATTTCTGTGCAACTTGAGTTGATTGTTGTAGAATAATGTTGTTTCAACGGGTATGGATTTGCGGGTCGTTACACTTGGTATCAGAGCTTAGGTTAGGGATAACCTTGGCTCTGGTGGGAATTACTCATAAAATAGAGTCTATAGTACTCTAGAATGAGTTTGAGCGTATTAATAGATATGAGCGCGTAATTGTTAGTGAATATAAAATTATTTCATATTGTGTTGATTGGTTTATTGAGTGGTTTATGGATTCTGGTCAATACGAGTAATTAACGTTATTGATAGGGATCTCTAAACACTTGAATAGAATAATTCGACACAATATTGTTTTAAACAGGGTAAATGAAATAATTTTACCCAAATTATTTTTGTATATGAAAGATATAATTTTTGTAAAGTATTATAGTATTTGGATGCTTGATTGCTAAGGAATGATAATATTAAATTATTAACACTATTGTGAAGAAATTGAATAAGAAATTGGAACTTATAACAAAAGTTAAGGAAATAAACACATTATAAAATATAAAATTCATAAATATGAATTATAAATGAAATTTATGAATTGAAATATAATCAAATAAAAATTTGTATGCGCATAAGCTATGCAAATGAATTGTAGTAAAATTGAATTAAGCAGGGTTTGGAAATTTAACATCCCGAAGATTTGGAAGTATTTGAAGATTAATGATAGCATTATTGTTTTGGAAATATTTCTGAATGTAAATCTGTTTTAAATGAATTTTGAAAGAGATATAGCATTGAAATCACTTGGATTATTAGAAAATAATTCTGATGGTGACGGCCGCATCATCAGTATTCATTTTCGAATTTCTAAGTGACGGATTGCTGCCAAAAATTTGATTTGTTCCCGAAAACCTGTTTGTTTTTGAAATCTCAAAGGAAATTTGTTGGGAATAAAACCAGGATTGGTTTAACTTTTGAGAAATGTGATTTGAGATGTTGGAGATTTCAAAATGATTTGAAACCAAAGTCGGGAGTTTAAAAATCTTGATAGGATGGGTTGTAAGCTTATAAATTGAGATGATTTTTTTTTTTAAATCAGGAATGGAATATAAGCTTTGAAGGTTGGAATTTAAATTTAAAGTGAGAAGTTAAAAATGAGATGTACTTAGATTGATAAATAAAACTGAATCGAATTGAGTTAAATCATACTGAGTTCAAATAAAATTAGATTGGAATAAGAATTCAATTGAACTATGAATGGAATTATATTCTTACTTAAATAAATGAAAAATAAATTGAATAAGGATTGGAATTGAAATAAATAAATCAGAATAACTTATAAAAGAATTAAAAATCCATGGAAATAGATATGCTTGGGCAATAAATAAATAGAAGGCTTGAGTTAAAAATAAAGGATGAATATATTCAAGCTTATGATGGATGGAATTGTATAAAACAATAAGTTGTGACTTATTGAATTGAAAATGGAATACAAAATCCAAAATCAATATTTTTATGAATTGAATGGTGAATTTATGATGAAGTTTGGAAATAAACTCAATTTATAAATTGAATTTGACTTAAATTGTTGATAAAGTGAAAGTAATTGAGAATGAAGTTGAATTGTGAGTTTATAAAATTGGGTGGTAAATTAAAAATGGATAACGAATTCAGAACTTGAGTTATTAATTAAAATTTAACGTGAAGTGTTAAAAAATCAAATATAATTGGAAAGGTATCGAATAAAAATGAAACTGGATTGAAATAGCAATGATTTGAATGTGCAAATAAAATCCATAAGTGAGGATAACTTGGAAATAGCCTGGTAATAAATTGTGTGAGCTGAATCTAGAAAGCTAAAATGTATAATAATTGATCAAATAATTTGTAGTTGGAAATGAGATTGGATTAAAATAGAATCAAGATAAATTGAAAAGAGAAATTTATTTGTAAAATGAAAATGAGCTTAAGTATGAAATTTGAATAAATGGAAGTGAATTAACTTAAGCTAAATAAATGGAAGAAAGATGACTTGAATTCAACTTAAACAAAGTTTAATAATATTGGATTGGTTTTAAATCAAGTGAAAATAAATTTTTAATCGAAATAAAATTCGGTGAGTTATGAATAATATTAATGGAATGAAATTCCAGAATAAATAATTGTAAACTATTTAAAATTATTAAGGAATTGAAATATCTTGAGACAATAAGGAAAATAGAATGTTTCGAGTTTATTAGAATGGTTTATGTAAATGTGGATAAACTAATTATATTGAATAAATAAATGATGGAATAAATAAGTATCAAATGAAATGTGATTTAAATAAGTTAAGAAATGGTTATTGAATGAAATAGCTTGGATTGTCTTCGAGCTAAATAAAATAGTTTGGAATAAACAAATATGGTATGAAATGAAAATAAATGGATTGTGAATAAAATTGAGATGAAATGTGTCGAGCTAAATAAATGGTTGTGAATGAATTTAAATAAAAGGGAATTTAATTGAAAAATGAAGATGAACCTAAGTTGTAAATGGTTTTGAATGAACTGGTTTGGTAATTAAGGAATAAAATGCAATGGAAATGAGAGTATATGGATTGTGAATAAGTTTAAAATGGAATAGAATTAAATATAAATTGAATTGGAGTCTAAATTGGTTATAAACATAAATACTTATTTATTCACATAAATCTTATCAAATTGCATAGAATAAATTATCGTTGGATGTAAATGGAAGTAATTAAAATTCTATGAGTTGATAGAAGTAAAATAAATTGATTTTGAAAGCAATTGAATTAAATATGAGTTCAATTTGCTTAAGAATAATTAAAAGTAAGCAATTGGATTCTAAACCATTCAAATTGATGGAATTGTGTACGAATAAATCGAAAACCATTCGAATTGAGTGAAAATGGTTATAAATAAATTGGAACAGTTGAATTAGCATGGAAACTATATAAATTGCTTACAGAAAAATGTTTGGTATGAGTTTCTTTTAGAATTCATATGTTTTAACTATTATAAATAAGTGAAATATAGTTAAACTGCATATATTTGGCACTTACATGTTTAAATTGAGTAAGTACAGGTGCTTGGAAGCCGTGTGGCTGGATTTGATTGTGCTATTTGCTAAAAATAATAAGCCGCTTGCTTAATATGCTAAATAAGGTACGCCTACGCAATAAAAATAGGAAATATGAACTGTTTTTGGTTTTTCCGACCGTGTGGGTCGATGTATATATATTTATCTCTTTTGCCAAATTGCAAAAGCTCCTCCGTACAAAGGAGACTCTGCCAAAAAATTTCAGAAATTTTGGGAGTTAGAAAAAAAATTTGAAAATTTTTAAGAAATTTTTTGTTAAAGACAAAGCGAATTTAAATTGGATACTAAAATTAGTTATAAACGAAACTAATTAAAATAATGACATAAATTAGTTATAAATGAAAAATAAAATTTAAAGTTTAGAGTTGAAAATAAATTGAATTCGTTTGGAAATGAAAGAATTAATTTGAATAGGAATGGATTTGCAGGTAATCTAAAGGGAAAAGAGAATTGAGTTTGATTTCAAAAAGATAAATTTGAGATGCTCGAAAAAAAAGGTATGTATTTAAAATTGATATGAAATTTGATTGGGATTTGGATTTGGATGGAGCCATTTGGCTTTTTGTTTACCTTTTGGATTTGGGAGGCCGTAGAGCCATTCTGTAGTTGTACCGAGCTAGCCGCGCAAAGGAGACGCTAGCAAAAAATTTCCGAAATTTAGGGAGTTAGAAAAATTTTGAGAAAATTTTGATAATTCAAACTTTGGTTTTAAATTGAAACTTGAATAGTTAAACAAATGGTATGGTTTGGGAACTAGGGAAAGGTTTGGAAAGTTAATGAGAATGATAATGGATCTTTTATAAAAAGATAGTTGGTAAGATGTTGAACTGTTAGAAACTGTTTGGTTGGGAAAAATAGTAACGGGTATTGAATCATTCTTCCTAACTAGTAATTTCGGGGACGAAATTCTTTTAAGGGGGGAGGAATGTGACGACCCAAAATTTTCAAGCATTTAAAACTGGGAATATTTAATTGATTTTAAATATTCAATAGAATAATTTTGACTTGAATTACGAATATCACAATTCATTTGATAATTTAATTATTGAATTTAAATAATTTAAAATTTGATGAAATGTTGAATCCAGAATTTTAAACCTATTAAAATATATTTGAGGGCATATAAAATTTATATTGATGATAGTGAGAGTAGGAAAAGTGTTAAAATTGAATTTAACACTGAATTGGTCAGTTTTGAAAATTTATCGTTAAATTGAATTTGAAAATAGCCTTCCGAGGCACAGTCTCAGAACTTGACGAAACCAGGTCCATTGGGTCCGTAATATGGAATTATTATCGAGTTTCAAATTTCGTAGCAATTAAGTTGTTGTGTGAGCACACGATATATAAACGCGCTGAAATTTAATTGATATTAATCAAAATAAAATATATACTTATAAAAGAAAAAAAATCAAATTTAAAGTCCAATCTTCCTCTACAGTCAAATCTTCTTCTATACGCTTCCTTTACCTTTTATTTCTAAGCCGAGCCTTCTTCACGAATTCTCGTATCAATCTTTTGGTGAAGCCATTCTCGTTCAAATTAAATCTTTCCCTTTCTTCCTTTTAAGTCCAACCCGGTTAAACGAAAAAAAAAAATTCAGTAATGGCCGAACTTCCTTTTTCCTCGTGTACCTCAAATCCTTCGAATCTTGCTTCAGATAAAACTCCAAACCTAATTCGAAAAATAATGCATGCCGATAGTTTCCTCTTCCAGATAAAAAAAAATTAATTAAGGAATGGTGGCCGAGCTTTTGCAATCCAATTTCGCATCTCCTAATAAAAAAAAATCGAAGCCAATATATATAAAAAGGGGAAGGAAGAGCAGGCGATTCATCTAAGCTCGTCGATCGGCCGCATGGGAGATGAAGTCTTCGCGAATAGGGAAGCGTTCTGTAGCTGAGTTCGATCGTGAGGGCGTTGGGTCTCTGGGGTCGCGCGCGGCAGCACTGTCGAGGGAGCCAGCTCTCATTTATGGGTCGCATCAATTGGGTACAGCCGGATCGAGCTCGCGATTGTGGCGATTTCGATTAGGTCAAAAGGGAGGGGAGAGAGAGGGCTCGCATTCGATTGAGGTGTAAGGTATAGACTTTTGTCTATTTTAAATTTGTGCAGTAATCGTTTTTTTTTATCGAAGAAAAGAAAATTTGTTTGTGGTTAGTAGGAAATAATTAACAGTAAACTGTTAACACAATTTACTTCTTCAATTTATAAATTATTTTGGTTTATACAGTAATGTATAAATACAATTTTTATTCTTTACGTTTAAAGTAAACAGGTTTTAAGTATGTTTATGTATTAGTACACACATATTTTAAATTTTAAATTTTAAAATATTTTAACGGAAATTATTATAGATTTGGAAGAAGCAAGGATTTAAATTAAATATTGGATTTAAAAACCAAAGTATTAGGAATTAATTAATCGATTAATTCAAATATTAATCAATTATATAATGTTGATCAAGGTCTAAAATTATGGTGGAATTGGCGAGAAGGAAATGGATTGCCAAACAAAAATCAAAGGTGAGTTAATCTCACTCAGTGAATTTAAGATTTAAATTTAAATGAATAAATTTAAATAATTGTTTGAATGGTTGAATTGATCGATGTGATATAGTATGATGTTTTGTAATTGGTATACTATATGGTGCTAACATCTGTGGATGCAGGGAAAACAGGTTGGAGGGATCCAACTGGATCCCTCAACATTTATTTAAATTATTTAAATTACCCTGTCATGATGATTTGATATCTTATTTTGGATTATGTTTAAATATTGAATGCTATGGTTTGAATTGGATAATTGGATATAATGAATTTCCAGAAAAATATGTAACATGGATCTTGGAAAGAAAAGAAAGGGAGTGAATTTGTAAGTAAAATAATTATGGAAATTTGAATAAAATTTAAGAATGAAATAAAAATAAATAAAGTGACATAAGAATTCTAATTAATAAACCTTGATTATAGAAAGGAGATTTTTGAATTAATAGGAAGTTAATGGATTGTAAACTCCAATGCTAATATCTAAAAGAACAGAACATTAATTTTAAATCTAAGATTATAAATTTTGAAAGGAACAAAGAAGAAATGGGAAGAGCCTGAAATGTGTATATTTCAGCTAAAGGATTTAAAAAATCAAACTGAAAATAATAATAAAGTCCATAGAAATGAACTGATAAGTAAAGAAATTTATTTTAAATGGAATAAATTGGGGATCAATTAGGAAAATTGATTTAAGTGATTGAGATTGGAAATTTCTCTCTGAATAACCAAGTACGTTTTCAAAATAAATTTTTAAATATAAATTAAAAGTTTAACGTTGTTTTAAGAAGTATGTTTTGAAAAAAATTACTATTTCATATATTTAAATTCTAAAGTAAGTATTTTCTCTTAATCTATTATGTTAGTAATTATTTAAAGAATGACTTAATATTATGTTTTAAAAGTATAAATCTAGTTTTATATCTTATTAAGTAACCTTATTTTCAAATATTCATATAGTATGGTATTTTTAATAAATTATTAATGTAGTTTTAACTTAAATATTTTAAAGTATATATTTCAAAGTAAAGTGTTTTAAATTATTTTAAAATCTATTTTGTGCTTGGTAATTTCAGAGAAGATAGAAAATATTTGGGAAAGTTTATTCTGAAAGGAAAGATGATTTTGAAACTATTTTCAAGGATTGAAAATAGAAATATATCCTGTGATGATATTTTGAGATAAATAAATAATTTAGGAAATTATTTATTGTGTGATGGATGTTGTGAATATTAATTGATAGTTAAATAACCGACTATCAATATTGGCCAAATGCGTTGATCGTTTCGAAGAGACCGGGATCGAGATTTATTTTCTCGAAAACCACTTCGATCCGGCTTGTACGTTCCGTGTAAACGATTTGGATACGAAGATGGAGCAGTGAAGTGCAAGGGCTAGTCGCTACTAATCCTGAGGATATTTCCAAAATGGATGTAGTAGGAATAGTGCCTTCGGTTCCGTTCGAACCCGGGACGAACTTGTATGGATGAATGCTTGCGAAACATCGTCAGGTGGACGATGGGCATTCTAAGGAATATATTCTAAAAAAGGTAACGCTTAGCCTAAAGCCTCATCAAATGGGAATGGCTGAAAATCAGGGGATATGTAGCAAGGCTTCGTGGGTAGCCCCCACTGGAGGGTGAGGTCATCCCTGTCTAGATGTCCCTTTATTTCGGCTTAGTGGGCGGTTGCTGATCCCAACCGCGGGGTGATCTTGCTCGGGACTGTCCAGTAAGGGATGGTTCCGGTCTTGTGTTGCAGGGGAGTTAGGGTGGCTCCTTGGTACGCTGATCTAGACCAGGTACTGTGACAGGTGGTACCCCAGTGCCTAGCCATTAGTTGGAATCCATTTTCCCTACGCGCCCGTATGGTTTTGATTGTGCCCAACTATTGCTGAAACGTGAGATGCAAGCATTTCAGCTAGATTCTATTTACTTTCTATAGACACTATTATAATATCAGAGGATTTCTATAAAAATTGTTTTAGCTATCGTAAGGTAAAAACCTGACATGTTTATTTGTGGCGTGGTCTTACGAGATGCTTTTGTTTTCAAAGGACTTTGAAACTTTAATAATCAATTGGGTGTGATTTTCTCATGTTGGTATTCCAGACTGACTCGGGTGTTGTTTTATATGATGCTCGGGTCAGACCGAGTATTATAGGATACAAGATATGATGCTGTGGAGCTCAGGAGACGAGCAGGATGACGACACGTACTCTCGTACTTGTTTATATATATATATATTTCCGCTGAATTGAGTTTCTATGTATCCATTTGTATGTTATTGATGTGATCTGTGATTGATGTACTCTGATGATGTAATATATGTAAACAGATAGATTTGATTTTGAGTAAAGATTATTTACTATCTATTATATTTTATTCCGCTGCGATGGTTAGATTCTGATGTTGATTTTGTTTTCTCTTCTTCTACCTCTTCTTCTTAAACCCAAGTGGTTCGTATTTCTGTGCAACTTGAGTTGATTGTTATAGAATAGTGTTGACTCAAGGGGTACGGATTTGCGGGTCGTTACATATAGGCTTCTTTGTAATCATTTCTGTGAAAAAAGGTGTGATTGTAGCGCTGGAAATCAATCAAGTGAGAAAAGGTGTGATTGTAGCCTTGGAAATCAATTGGATGAAATTGTTGCCCGTGAAATCAAGTATCTCTACCCAGAGGATTGTGAATCTGGAGGGTGTACCTCGTAGCCTTGAAATCGAGGGTGTAATTGTACAATTGCTTTTGAAAGGAAATCCATACTTGTGTGCGGGACTGGATGTAGGGTAACTCCGAACCAGTATAAAATCCGGTATGTTCTTTTCTTTACTGCTTTTACTTTATTTCTGCATCTATGTTCGTTTTTGTGATCATATCTATGTGTGAATACTGCATACATTTGTGTTCAAATTAACATAAACTCAAAAAGATTTAGTATTTCCCTTAAAACACTATTCGCTCCCCTATAGTGTTTATCCTAGCCTTAAGATCCATAATCCGCATTTCTAACAACCTCAAGGCCTTTAAAAATTGAGGATTATAATCTCGACATTGGTATAATAAAAATCTGTATGAGATGTTTTCCTTGGTACATGACTGGATGTAGGGTAACTCTGAACCAGTAAAAAATCTTGTGTGTTCTTTCCTTTTACTGCTTTTTATTCACTTTTGCATCTGTGTTTGATTCTGTGATTGTTAGGTGATTAAGTTTTGCATTTGTTTATATCATATTTTCAATTTAGTCCATATAAGTCTTCGAATCCATTAAACACTATTCAACCCCCCTTCTTTAGTGTTAAATTAGCCTTAAGATCCTTAATCCGCTGTCCCTTTCAATATCGTGACATTATTTGTATTGCACTTGAGTTGAACCTAGCTTTGGCTTGAGTTTGACCTTGTGCTCACCTATCCCTGCAGTTTTATCAAGTGTATATCGGTGTGCACGGCCTTGTGGATGGACAGTGATACACTGTGCATGTCACCAAAATTAAATGATGACGAACAACTCGAATAACCGAGGCAAATAATATTTTCCAAACACATTTTATTTTACACTGGAAAAAAAAAATTTCTTTTTCAATTTTACTACGTCAATGTTTATTTTGCAAATAATTTAGATGCTGGATACAAATTGGAATACAGTTGAAGATCAAATACGAGTGAACGAGTGATATGTAGTGAGATGCAAATGTATGTATAGTGAAAATTTGTATTATAATTTGAAATTGTATTGTAATGGAAATGAATATATATATATATGTGTGTGTGTGTGTGTGTGTGTGTGTGTGTGTGTGTTTATTATCATCAAACAAAAATCATATACTAGCATATTCAACAATCTCCCCCTTTTGATGATAACAAATGTATATTTAAGATTTTGAATTTATTAATGTATTTGATCATTCAATTTGCTCCCCCTATTTGAATACTCCCTCTCTACAATAAAGCTCCCCCTTCATATATGCATGAAAAAAATATATGCAAATTAACCTAGATGAAAATATGCAAATAAAATAGACCTTTATTGCCATAATCTTAACTTTGCTCTCCCCCTTTTGTTGTCGGCAAAAGAGTAATAGTGTTAGAAAAATAGAGATAAAGTGGTAGACATTAATACAATATTAATACCCAAACGAGTATAAATATTGAATTTCAATAAAAAATCAAACAAAAATCATAAATACTCTGTTAGGTGCATATTCCACTTTAGAATGATAGGGATGATGTCAGCATATAAAACCATATAGTTGTGTCTATTTGTGGTATATTTATATCAGGAATTTGAATATCTACTAACCATGCATAACCGTTAGGACTTTTGAATGAGATTAGTAGTATTCCCAATTTTTATAAAAATGAATTTCAACTATCTTCTAAACACGCATAACCGTAAGGACTTTTAAATGGGATTACAATCAACTTTTCTATTTAATAATCAGTTTTGGTAGTGTTCCATACATGCATAACTTTGAGGACTTTTAAATGGGCATGTAAGCACATAATCAAAAATTCCAAGTAATTCACCTATGCATAACCGTGAGGACTTTTAAATGGAAGTGAATACTTTCGATGTTTTTCTTGCTAAAAAATAAAATTAAATGAAAACGAATAATTTTCCATTTAAAATACCATATATTGACATATTATATTGGATTTTGATGAGTGATGGTCGTTAGAAATATGATAGAAATAGGATGATCATGGAATTTTTACCAAACAAGAGTTATTATAAATCTTGTTTAAATTTTTAAGGAAATTTACTAAATATACTTTCTCAAGTTATAATATATGATCAATAACAATACTCATCGCTTTTTCAATCACTATTTATCTTTTCAGTAATCAGTAGGGAGTTAGATTAGTTAATGTAGTCATTTAAGATCAATTCCAAAAATAATTATAAAATCAAATTGACTAATCTGAAACAAGGTCAACAACAACGGTTTTATGAAAGGGTTTTATAAAAAATGTCTACTATTTGAAAATTAATTGAAATAAAAAATATGTAGATATTTTCTTTGAAGAATGTGATGCAACTAATGAACGTCTCTACATAAAACATGTTCCACTAGTACTTTTTCTATCAATTAGATTACTATTGTAATTTGCATCTGAATTTCTCTTAGACCCAAGATTATCATTAGTTGGATGTTATAGACCAGACCGTGAAGTGTGTAACAAAATACCTTAAAATCATTTTTAACAACTTTTAAATGATATTCTCTTGAATTTGAATTGAAATCGTGCAAATTTACAAATAGTGAACATAGTGTCAGATCCAGAAGCAATAAGATAAGCAAATATATCCACGTGTATCTAGAGTAATAAAAAATCAATTCAAGACAATATTTCTTATCATCTAAACTTGCAACATCATTAGTCCAAACAAATCTATATGAGATAGTTCAAAAACTTCTAGAGATACTATAGTGTTCTCGTCATAAAAAGATAATTGGCCAATAATTTTGAATAAGTCAGAATCAAAATCAACATTCATTTCTTTATCACATAATTGGCTGATCTAACTCGGATTATGGTGCAGATTTTCACATTTAATAATTCGTTCAAAATAAATATACCGTTACCTGTTTTACCTTTACGATAATTTTCCATTGTTGCCCATTGTGATTCTGCAACCTTTATACTAGGCTAAGAAACCTTGATTGTTGCCCGTCGTGTGCCTGGAACAGCCATAATCCAGGTAATACTACTATTGTTCCGTAGTCTGCTACCATATCTACATGAGAAAAGAATTTTGTAACCTATTTGTTTTTATAGGTCCGTGGTTGTTAATGGCAAAAGATTTTGAAAAATATGTTTGTGTAGATCCAAGACTATTATTATTTATTCCTTTTGGCACCTAGATTTTTTTTGACTTTAAGGGATTTATATTTGTGCATTTTGGAACCCAAATTGGAATGGTTTTCACGTGTTTGGGTCTATACCAACAATTATTGTGATTGTGTCCAATTTATCCACAAATCGTGCACTTTGAATTGACTTGATTAATTTCGTTTCTAACACATTTAGATTGATTATACCCAAGTCCATGTCTAATAGTATTAATAGTTTGTTTCCCTAATAGCATATTTAAGATCTTTCTTCTTTGGAAAATTTTTCTAAATTCATAGACAATTGTTGGACTTGTGTTTTGTGGGATTCATTTTCATTCAATAATTGTGTGCACTTTTGAATATAATTTTCTCTCCTAGTATTTTCACTTTCTTTCAAAATCAGAATTCATTTCAAGTGATTTAATTTTAATTTCTGGTTTTTTAATATCTTCTTCTAATAATGGACACTTATCATGCTTAGGGCTCTTGTTTCGATAGTTTTAACCAATCGATCAAGCTATTTATTTAATTCTATCAAACTATCTCTTTGTGATTCAATTTTAGCATACTTCTCTCCAAGTCATTTAAAACAGCCATTTACCTCATGAAAATATATAAGTAATTCTTAGTGAGTAAGTATAACATCCCGCCTTTTTGTACGTTTAAGCAGACACACGCGCCAACTAAAAACCATATAGAAGGGCAGATTGTTATGGGGTAAAGAAAACAAACAGACTCTTATAGCGGAATGACAAAATATAATAATCAAATAAATAGTTTATGAAGCTGTTTTACAAAACTTTTGACTATACTTATACAACACAAATCAGAGTTACACATACCAGAGAATAATAAATAATGTAGCAGGATACATGATGCAGTGAATCAAATATAGTAAATACTAATAGTACAAATCTTCGTCTTTGTCCTCCAGAATTAAAGTCTTCAAATCATGAAATGCTTAGGCTGACCCAGGCGAATTGAAAAGACAAAACACTCGAGTCAGAACTAAAAGATCTTATGTAACTTAAATCAACGGAAATAAGTATGAGTGGAACAGCTTCAGAGATGTTTACGGGGTTTGACATCTCCTATCCAGTGTCGAACGTGAGTGCGGTAACTTGAGAGATGCTCGGGATTCACACCTCCTAAGGATCCGCTGAACTATCTACTATATATTAATATACGCTATTATAATAATGTCTATAGTAAAGTAAACTATTAAAATGCGTTAAGGCGTTACCCATATCCCCCTTAACACATTTTATATATTCCCATAGTCAATACAGTACTGTAATCCCGCCCGTACTGGACGCTGTCAGAGGGCACTCCATACGTATGGCATAAAACAAACTCGTAGAAGGCGCGTGTAACGACCCAGAATTTTTGTTAATTAAAATTTGTATATTTAAATTGATTTTAAATATTAATAAGTGAAATTTATAAGTCGAATAAATTTTATTTCAAATAATTGGATTTAATTTGATAATTAAATCAACAATTTCATATGTTAAATTACAGAAATAATTGAAAATTAGGTTAAATATGATTGAAAATGATTTGTAAAATTTTATTATATCATATTGAAGTTATAGAGATGTTATGGAACTTTTCAAATTGAATTAAAAGTTTATTTGTGAAAATTGAATATTTTAATATCTAATTATCGACTGAAAAATAACCAATTTTCTAACAGTCTTAGAATTGGACGAAACTAGTTCCATTGGATCCGTAACAGTTTGTTATTATCGGATTTCAATTTTCGTAGCAATCAGATTTTTCGTTTGACCGTGGCAGCTCGAAACGCATCGAAATTGTTTTAATATTAATTTGGCGAGTTAAAATACCATTTTTCAAACAGTCTTGGATTTCGACGAAACCAGTTTCATCGGATCCATAATGTGACATTATTGTATGATTTCAAATTTCGTGTCAATCGGATTTACGGTTTGTTCGGGGCAAGCTAAAACGCACAGAAATTGGTTTAAATCGATTTAATTTAAATCGAACGTTTATTGCCGTAACTCGCACAGATGATCGAATTAGCCTCCGAAGCACGTTCCTTCGTGTTCGGAACGTGGGGTAAACCTTAGAAACGCCAACCGGCACGCTTCGTTTGGAGTTCGAAAAATTTCGGATGAATAGTAATTCGTGAATTTTCTATAAAAGGACCTAACCTTCTTCATTTTACACTTAACCCTAGCCGCCACTATCTTCATCAATGGCCAGAAATTTCGTTTCTTTTCCCTTGATCTCTCTCTATCCTTAAACAATTAGCCTAAACACTCAACAACAATGTTGAAGAGCGTAATAAGAGCTTCGATTCCATACGGGTATGATCGAAAATAGTCGCGTGAATCGATGGCGAAATTTACTCGAACGTGCTGCGTTCATGCATGAATCCCAAGGGCAGGACGCAGCCGAGCTCCACTATCTTTCGGCCGTGGGTAGAATTTGTGATGGGCTTCCATATGGCACAACCTGATCGTCTTCGAAGTCGTCGTGGTGGCCGAGAATTTTAACCCTAGTTCATTGCTATGGGTTAGAGGGTTACGACATTCACCTGGGACATGCTCGCGTTTGGGAAGGGAAGGGCCGAACGGCCTTGATTTCCTAAAGGAATTTTGAACGGCTATGATTTGAATCTGGGTATAAAATTAAAAGTAATTATGAATTATTTTATATTATTATGTGTACAATCTTTAAAATGCGATAACTTATTCATACGAGGTCGAAAAATTTCGAAACAAGTTGCGTTGGAATCGTATGGACGAGCACTACGCTATTGAATTAGATTGGAGTCGTTTGGAGCTAGCGAAAATTTCGGGTAAAATTAAACGTCCGTTTAATGTTATTCGAAATAAAAGTTGAAAACGGAATTGAAATCAAGGTAAGAATTTCTCACTCAATCGAATTAGTTTCGATTTTAATTTTAAATAGTTAGATTTAAAATTGCTTGATTGTATGTTTGAATGATAATTTGCTATCTATTGATTGTTAAAATAGACATTAAGCGTCGTTAGTAAGCGGAGGTTATTTATTAAATACATATACCGCGAATATTTCACCGTATAGTGAAATTGGTATTATATATGTACTTGGAGTTGATTTTCCCGCATTATATAGCGGATGAGACCCTATTGCGTCGTCTATTAAGCGGATAGTATTTTATAAATCCCATATACCGCGATATTTCGTCTTGAAGCGAAATTGGTATTGTGCTGACATCTTTGGATGCAGGAAACAGGTTGGAGGGATCCAACTGGATTCCTCAAATAATTGAATTGGTTTCAATGTTGTGTGTTGATCTATTTATAATCTGCGTGATTATCTTTGTGATTGAAATTGTTAAAGGCTAAATTTTAGCCGAATATATTTTGGTATCGTTAGATGCCGAAAATAAATAAAATTTGATTTTTGAAAATTTAAGTTGAGAATTCATAATAAAATTTAATTTTGAAATTGATTCATTTTAAATAAATAAACGTTGTAATTTATATGTTATAAAAAATTATGATTTTTGAGAAATATAACTAAAAGGTGACTTTTTAGATAAATGGTTGATAAATTTATAAAATGGTTAAAATTGGGATTTTTGAATTTTCATAAATGATTTATGTAAAATATTTATAAAATTGATATTTATAAGTTAAAAATATTGGAATTACAAAACAAGTTTTTATAAGTGTTAAAATGGAATATAAATGGATTTTATAAGTGAATGAAGTCTATATATTTATAAATTGTGGAATTATAAAATGAATAGATTTTTTTAAATAAAAGATTTATAAGTGATTAACTTATAAATTGGATTTTTGCGTGTAAATGGAATATGGATAGAATTTGTTAATAAAGAGATTTTATAAGTTGAAGTGGCCATAATATATAAATAGAATTTATAAATATTGTTTTATAAATCCGAAAATGACTTATTTTGATAAGTTAATTATTATAGCTTATTAAAGGAAATATATCCACGATTTTGGACAGTGGATAATCCTTTAAATAAAATATGTAGAAATATTGAATTTGGATAAGAAAATATATTCACGATTTTGGACAGTGAATAATATATTAAAGAAATATTTTGGAAAAGTGATGTTTTAGATAGAATTAAAATGATTTAAAGATATTTTAAAATGTATAAAGTATCGAAACCATAGATTTCAACATTTATTGTTGAAATAGATGTTTCGAGGAATAGAAGGAAATGGTGGACTATAACATTGTAGTTATAGTAAATGATTTCCGAAAGGAATTTTTTTGTATTGTATTGGGATTTATATATCTATTTTAAGTTCGAATCCCTATACTAGTGATTTTGGGTTGTAGTAACGATGTTTTACGTAACATTCGTTTTGACCCAAATGAATGTGTTTAAGTGAACGTTTTCCTTAAAGAATAAAATATATACTTAATTTCGATTTAAGTATATTGAATATTTTCAAATATTGAAAATAAATAGATTTGTGAATTACTTATTATTAAATAAGTATGGAAATGTTTTCCAATATGAAGTGAATGTTTGAGATTTTATCTTTTAAAGATAAATTGAAAATGAATATTAGAAATCGATTTAAAAATCGTATATTCATAGATATTTTGGGAATTGTAAATTCACTATGGAATTTATAAAAGAAAGGGGAATTAATTAAAAATAAACGTTGATTTATTTTTGAAGTGTGGAAACTAATTTACGGATTTGGAACGTAAATTTAAATAAATCGGCAAGGATTTATTTAATTGGTTTAAATGAACCATTTTGAAATGAAAGTTGTAAGGGTGTAAATTTGTTTGAAGTTGGTTTTCAAATGGCTGAAATGTGGGAAATATATCTTATAAAGATATTTTCGAAAATAAATAATTTGGGAAATTATTTGAAATCGGGTGATGTTGTGAATATTGATTGATAGTTAAATAACCGACTATCAATATTTACCTTTAAATAGGTATTCGTTGTGATTTGCTTGAATTTGAATGCTACACTTATTTTTGAATAAGCGGTCACTATTCCGGTTAGCCGGGAAAGGACCTTGGGGTCGTATAACCCATTCCTAATATGTGATATGTCGTTATGGATTGCATTTGATGACCGGTGTTGAAGACCGGGTATTTGTGAGAATGATAGGATGACCTATCGCTTGTCTCTGCACCGTTAGCTACGGTATGGAGATTTCCTTTGTGATGGAAAGTTTTATTGGGATTGTGAATACCCGGATTGCTGGCTTCTTTTGAAGTGCCTTCGGTTCTGTTCGAACCCAGAACAGACTTGTATGGTTACGTGTCTGACATTACATTTTGAGATATAAATCAGATTTCTTTCAAATACATTTTTGTTGGTGGCGGAGAATTTATTCTCTTAGCTTAACACCCTTCTCTGAGACGTACGCGCTCAGAGGTTATGTAGTTGAAGGTTATCAGCGATATATTCCCAATTTGGTAATGTGGCATGCTTAGTGTTGCTGTGTGATGATTATTTATTGATCATTTGTTGATCAAAGCGTGGCTTTGTGCCTAGCTTTGTGGACGAGACTTCGTCTGACCTCACTCCCCGGAAATGGTCAAAACAGGAATATGCGGCAAGGTTATGAGGGTCGCGCCCTTTAGGGTATGTCATTTCCTTCTGGAAAGGGTGGTATCATGGTATGGATCCCAGATACTTACTCATGTTGATACACTATATCTATTACTATGTGGTGTTGTTGGAATCGAGCGCTCGGATAAAGGTCCAAAGGGACCGGGGGATGGCATAGTCATGTAGTAGTTACCTAGTGACAAAGATAACCCGGCCTTGTGTTGGTAGAGAGCTGGCTAAGTTCTCGGGACGTCCCGCCAGAGGCGATCCCATGTGGCGGTAGGAAGTTCCTTAGCCTGACCATTTGTTGGAAAATCCAAAGAAACAATACGAGCCTTGTACGGTTTTAGTTGTATAACCTGCCATGGAATGTGGCGATAACCTGCTACTGAGCATGGTAGCTATAGTAGGCATGCGATAATGGTCGTATGTTGGCTAAGATTTATATCTTTACTTTCGAAATGTTTTCCTACACTATGCAGTAGTAATAATATCAAATGTTTCTTTTTAATGCGTATCAAGCATCTTTGACTATCATAAGAAGAAATCTCCTCCAATTCCGCGTTTGCATTGTGTGTGTGGCGAGAGGTCTTATGGTAGTCTCATTTTCTAAAAAGCATTGCGAGTTGACTTTGAAATTATCATGTTCTTTGTTTTTAAAAGTTAAATAACTGTTTTAGTTCCCACACCAGTCCCATGACTGACTCGGAGTTTATTGTTTCCTTCCTAAACTCTGGGTGCCCACCAATTTCCACACGGGTAGTCAAGAGTCAGGTAAATCGGGATATTCTGGAATTCAGGAGTTGCTGGAGGCAAGTTGGATGGCATGGCGTATTCACTAGTATATAGTATTTTTTTTTCCGCTGTTTGTTGTTGTTTAATGTGTACACTCTGATGATGTAATGTAAAGTGATGTAATGTAATAACTGATATAGTTCTTTGTTTACAGATTATTCATTTATCTATTATATGTTGTTCCACTGCGACTGTGAGATTCTGATATTGTTTCTGTTCTATTTTCTTATTTCTTCTATCTTTTTCTTCTACCTCTTCTTCTTTAACCCTAACAATTCGGTTTTCCGGCATTCGATTATGCGGCATTTGATACAGTGGACGTATTGATGTCGGTTTTCGAGCGTCGAAAAATCGCGTCGTTACATTTGGTATCAGAGCATATGGTTAAGTGACAACCTTGGCTCTATTGGGTATTACTTATTAGAGATGGAGTCAGTAGTACTCTAGAATGAGTTTGAGTGTAATAATAGATATGAGTGCGTATTGGTTAGTGAATATAAAATTGTTTTATATTGTGATGATTGGTCTGTTGAGTGGTATATGGATTCTGGTCGGTATAGTCCGTACAACTCTATCGATAGGGATCTCTAAACACTTGTACATAACAAATTCGACACGATATTGTTTTAAATTGGGTAAATGAAATAATTTTACCTTGATTATATTTTATATATAAAGGAATAATTTTTCAGAATTATTAAAGGGTATATGAATTGATTGTTTGGTTATCTAAATAAAACATCAGTTGTAAAAGAATGAAGTGTATAAAAGAATGAATTATAAGTGTGGAATTATAATTAAAATGATTTACAATTGTAAAATAATCTTATATATATAAGAAGTGAAATTTTATGAGAAAGAATTATAAATGTAATTTATAACTAAAAGGAAAATTTTGAAAGAATTTAAAGCACTGAATTCACTATTATTACTAGGAAATAATAAGGGTGATGACTGCAGCATCATCAGTATCATTTTCGAGTTTCTGTATGATGGATTTGCTACCATAGTAAATTGAAATTGAAGTTTTGTTGTGATGAACAAATTTGAAATTAAAATTTAAGTTGAAATTGATGAATATAAGTGAAATGAATTTTGAACTTATAGTAAGAGATAATAAATTTAGCTTTGGATAAGTAAATGGATTTGGAAGTTTAAATATATAAGTTGTATAACTTAGAAAATGAGAAAATGTAAGTGAAACCAATAGTTAAAATGGTTAAACAATTTTGTTAAGTAAAATGAAATATGAATTTGATAGTGATATGAAAATTTGACTTTGGTTAAAGTTAAATAGAATTTACTTTAGAATTGAAATCTGAATTGGATTTGGAAATTTAAGTTAAGTTAAACAAATGATGAATTGAAATGAAATATAGCTTAAGTAATATTGAATAAAGTTGATTTTGGTATCGAAGTAAAATAATGAAGTGAATTAAATGAATATAAACTTGAGTTATATAAATGAAATTCAACTTTATATGGTTAAAGGAATTAACAATTGAATTAGTGAATGGATTGAATGTTAATCAATCGAATGTAAATAAGTTGATATGAAATAATGAATGAAGTGTTAATTCATTGAAAGCCAATATAATTAGAAGTTGAATAATTGAATGAAAATCAATTAAATGTTAAACCAATTGAAATTAAAAGTGTTGAACCAAATTGAATGTTGAAAGTAAATTGAATGAATTTGGTTGTATTGGATATACATTGTTTGTTATTTGGATGTTAGTTAATTGTATATAAATTCATTAAGTGTTAATGAAATTAAACTAGTGAAATTGAAAGTTATGTAATTAAGTTCAAATTGGAATAAAATGAATTTGAATAGAATTAAATTTGATTTGGAAGTGAACTAAAATGAATGTAAATTAGTGAATGTATACTAATTGGAGATGAATAAATGAATGTTGATAAAATCCAATGTTAACAAATCAAATGAGATTAAAATGAAAAACTAATTCATTGAATATTAATGAGAAATGAAAGAATATTGATTTGGTTATTGATTTGTTGGATGATTATTGGATGATAGTTGTTGATGGTTGCATTTGTTGTTTTGTTGCATTTGCTATATTATATAGTTGTTATGTTGCTATATGATGTATATTGATATTATTTTCATATATGCATGTTCTCATTTGTTTGATTGAGTGTATAGTAGGTGCGGATGGCTTATGCTTCGCATTTGGAGCTCGCTTTCGCGCTATATTAGCCATATATGTTCGCTAATAATAAATAAGGTACATATCTCAGATTAAATATCGTACTTTTACACTTTTTTTCCTACGGGATGCCTCATCACTTGATGAGATGTATATTTGTGATATATATACTGTCATTTTTTTTCGGATCGAGCCGCGCAAAGGAGACTATGGCGAATTTTTCCGAAAATTTAAGGCGTTAGAATATTTTTGGGAATTTTGAAAAATTTTGAAAACTATAACTAAGTATGATTTGAAAACTTAGTAAAGTTATTGTATGAAGTTTAACTATGAATTTGAGGGAAGTTAAACACTTAAGAGATTTGTAAAATCTAACTTGAACGGTTTGTTTTGAAAAGTTAATGGATTCTCTAACTTTTTCTTACTTGATAATTTCGAGGACGAAATTCTTTTAAGGGGGGACGTCTGTAACGACCCAGAATTTTTGTTAATTAAAATTTGTATATTTAAATTGATTTTATATATTAATAAGTGAAATTTATAAGTCGAATAAATTTTATTTCGAATAATTGGATTTAATTTGATAAGCAAATCAATAATTTAATATGTTAAATTACAGAAATAATTGAAAATTGGGTTAAATATGATTGAAAATGATTTGTAAAATTTTATTATATCATATTGAAGTTGAGATGTTATAGAACTTTTAAAATTGAATTAAAATTTTATTTGTGAAAATTGAATATTTTAATATTTAATTATCGACTGAAAAATAGCCAATTTTTGAACAGTCTCAGAATTGGACGAAACTAGTTCCATTGGATCCGTAATAGTTTGTTATTATCGGATTTCAATTTTCGTAGCAATCGGAGTTTTCGTTTGACCGTGGCAGCTCGAAACGCATCGAAATTTGTTTTAATATTAATTTGGCGAGTTAAGATAGCCATTTTTCAAACAGCCTTGGATTTCGACGAAACTAGTTTCATCGGATCTTTAATGTGATATTATTGTATGGTTTGTAATTTCGTGTCCATCGGATTTACGGTTTGTTCGGGGCAAGCTAAAACGCACAGAAATTGGTTTAAATCGATTTAATTTAAATCGAACGTTTATTGCCGTAACTCGCACAGATGATCGAATTAGCCTCCGAAACACGTTCCATCGTGTTCGGAACGTGGGGTAAACCTTAGAAACGCCAAACGACACGCTTCGTTTGGAGTTCGAAAAGTTTCGAATGAATAGTAATTCGTGAATTTTCTATAAAAGGACCTAACCTTCTTCATTTTACACTTCACCCTAATTCTAAACCCTAGCCGCCACTATCTTCATCAATAGCCAGAAATTTTGTTTCTTTTCCCCTTGATCTCTCTCTATCCTTAAACAATTAGCCTAAACACTCAACTACAATGTTGAAGAGCGTAATGAGAGCTTCGATTCCATACGGGTATGATCGAAAATAGTCGCGTGAATCGATGGCGAAATTTACTCGAACGTGTCGCGTTCGCGCACGAATCCCAATGGAAGGACGCAGCCGAGCTCCACCATCTTTCGGCCGTGCGTAGCATTTGTGATGGGCTTCCATATGGCACAACCTGATCGTCTTCGAAGTCGTCGTGGTGGCCCAAAATTTTAACCCTAGTTCATTGCTATGGGTTAGAGGGTTACGACGTTCACCAGGGACATGCTCGCGTTTTGAAAGGGAAGGGTCGAACAGCCTTGATTTCCTGAAGGAATTTTGAACGGCTGTGATTTGAATCTGGGTATAAAATTAAAAGAAATTATGAATTATTTTATATTATTATGTGTACAATCTTAAAATGCGATAACTTATTCATACGAGGTCGAAAAATTTCGAAACAAGTTGCGTTGGAATCGTATGGACGAGCACTATGCTATGGAATTAGATTGAAGTCGTTTGGAGCTAGCGAACATTTCGGATAAAATTAAACGTCCGTTTAATTTTATTCGAAATAAAAGCTGAAAACGGAATTGAAATCAAGGCGAGAATTTCTCACTCAATCGAATTAGTTACGATTTTAATTTTAAATAGTTAGATTTAAAATTGCTTGATTGTATGTTTGAATGATAATTTGTTATCTATTGATTGTTAAAATAGACATTATGCGCCGTTAGTAAGCGGAGGTTATTTATTAAAAACATATACCGCAAATATTTCACCGTATAGTGAAATTGGTATTATATATGTATTTGGAGTTGATTTTCCCGCATTATATAGCGGATGAGACCCTATTGCACCGTCTATTAAGCGGATAGTATTTTATAAATCCCATATACCGCGATATTTCGTCTTGAAGCGAAATTGGTATTGTTCTGACATCTTTGGATGCAGGAAACAGGTTGGAGGGATCCAACTGGATTCCTCAAATAATTGAATTGGTTTCAATGTTGTGTGTTGATCTATTTGTTGATCTATTTATAATCTACGTGATTATCTTTGTGATTGAAATTGTTAAAGGCTAAATTTTAGCTGAATATATTTTGGTATCGTTAGATGCCGAAAATAAATAAAATTTGATTTTTGAAAATTTAAGTTGAGAATTCATAATAAAATTTGATCTTGAAATTGATTCATTTTAAGTGAATAAACGTTGTAATTTATATGTTATAAAAAATTATGATTTTTGAGAAATATAACTAAAAGGTGATTTTTTTAGATAAATGGTTGATAAATTTATAAAATGGTTTAAATTGGGATTTTTGAATTTTTATAAATGATTTACGTAAAATATGTATAAAATTGATATTTATTAGTTAAATATATTGGAATTATAAAACAAGTTTTTATAAGTGTTAAAATGGAATATAAATGGATTTTATAAGTGAATGAAGTCTACATATTTATAAATTATGGAACTATAAAATGAATAGATTTTTTTTAAAGTAAAAGATTTATAAGTGATTAACTTATAAATTGGATTTTTGCGTGCAAATGGAATATGGATAGAATTTGTTAATAAAGAGATTTTATAAGTTGAAGTGGCCATAAAATATAAATGGAATTTATAAAAATTGTTTTATAAATCCGAAAACGACTTATTTTGATAAGTTAATTATTATAGCTTATTAAAGGAAATATATCCACGATTTTGGACAGTGGATAATCCTTTAAATAAAATATGTAGAAATGTTGAATTTGGATAAGGAAATATATTCACGATTTTGGACAGTGAATAATATATTAAAGAAATATTTTGGAAAAGTGATGTTTTAAATAGAATTAAAACGATTTAAAGATATTTTAAAATGTATAAAGTATCGAAACGATAGATTTCAACATTTATTGTTGAAATATATGTTTCGAGGAATAGAAGGAAATGGTGGACTATAACATTGTAGTTATAGTAAATGATTTCCGAAAGGAAATGTTTTATATTGTATTGGGATTTATATATCTATTCTAAGTTCGAATCCCTATACTAGTGATTTTGGGTTGTAGTAACGATGTTTTACGTAACATTCGTTTTGACCCAAATAAATGTGTTTAAGTGAACGTTTTCCTTAAAGAATAAAATATATACTTAATTTCGATTTAAATATATTGAATATTTTCAAATATTGAAAATAAATAGATTTGTGAATTACTTATTATTAAATAAGTATGGAAATGTTTTCCAATATGAAGTGAATGTTTGAGATTTTATCTTTTAAAGATAAATTGAAAATGAATATTAGAAATCGATTTAAAAATCGTATATTCATAGATATTTTGGGAATCGTAAATTCACTATGGAATTTATAAAAGAAAGGGGAATTGGTTAAAAATAAACGTTGATTTATTTTTGAAGTGTGGAAATTAATTTACGGATTAGGAACGTAAATTTAAATAAATAGGCAAGGATTTATTTAATTGGTTTAATGAACCATTTTGAAATGAAAGTTGTAAGGGTGTAAATTTATTTGAAATTGATTTTCAAATGGTTGAAATGTGGGATATATATCTTATAAAGATATTTTTGAAAATAAATCATTTGGGAAATTATTTGAAATCGGGTGATGTTGTGAATATTGATTGATAGTTAAATAACCGACTATCAATATTTACCTTTAAATAGGTATTCGTTGTGATTTGCTTGAATTTGAATGCTACACTTATTTTTGAATAAGCGGTCACTATTCGGGTTAGCCGGGAAAGGACCTTGGGGTCGTATAACCCATTCCTAATATGTGATATGTCGTTATGGATTGCATTTGATGACCGGTGTTGAAGACCGGGTATTTGTGAGAATGATAGGATGACCTATCGCTTGTCTCTGCACCGTTAGCTACGGTATGGAGATTTTCTTTGTGATGGGAAGTTTTATCGGGATTGTGAATACCCGGATTGCAAGGGCTTCTTTTGAAGTGCCTTCGGTTCTGTTCGAACCCGGAACAGACTTGTATAGTTACGTGTCTCACATTGCATTTTGAGATATAAAGCAGATTTCTTTCAAATACATTTCTGTTGGTGGCGGAGAATTTATTCTCTGAGCTTAGCACCCTTCTCTAAGACGTACGCGCTCAGAGGTTATGTAGTTGAAGGTTATCAGCGATATATTCCCAATTTGGTAATGTGGCATGCTTAGTGTTGCTGTGTGATGATTATTTATTGATCATTTGTTGATCAAAGAGTGGCTTTGTGCCTAGCTTTGTGGACGAGACTTCGTCAGACCTCACTCCCCGGAAATGGTCAAAACAAGAATATGTGGCAAGGTTATGAGGGTCGCGCCCTTTAGGGTATGTCATTTCCCTTTGGAAAGGGTGGTATCATGGTATGGAGCCTAGATACTTACTCATGTTGATACACTATATCTATTACTGTGTGGTGTTGTTGGAATCGAGCGCTCGGATAAAGGTCCAAAGGGGCCGGGGGATGGCATAGTCGTGTAGTAGTTACCTAGTGACAAAGGGAACCCGGCCTTGTGTTGGTAGAGAGCTGGTTAAGTTCTCGGGACGTCTCGCCAGTGGCGATCCCATGTGGCGGTAGGAAGTTCCTTAGCCTGACCATTTGTTGGAAAATCCAAAGAAACAATACGAGCCTTATACGGTTTTAGTTGTATAACCTGCCATGGAATGTGGCGGTAACCTGCTATTGAACATGGTAGCTATAGTAGGCATACGATAATGGTTGTATGTTGGCTAAGATTTATATCTTTACTTTCGAAATGTTTTCCTACACTATGCACTAGTAATAATATCAAATGTTTCTTTTTAATGCGTTTCAAGCATCTTTGACTATCATAAGAAGAAATCTCCTCCAATTCTACGTTTGCATTGTGTGTGTGGCGGGAGGTCTTATGGTAGTCTCATTTTCTAAAAAGCATTGCGAGTTGACTTTGAAATTATCGTGTTCTTTGTTTTTAAAAGTTAAATAACTGTTTCAGTTCTCACACCAGTCCCATGACTGACTCGAAGTTTTTTGTTTCCTTCCTAAACTCTGGGTGCCCACCAATTTCCACACGGGCAGTCAAGAGTAAGGTAAATCAGGATATTTTGGAATTCAGGAGTTGCTGGAGGCAAGCTGGATGGCATGGCGTATTCACTAGTATATAGTATTTTTTTCCGTTGTTTGTTGTTGTTTGATGTTGTACACTCTGATGATGTAATGTAAAGTGATGTAATGTAAAGTGATGTAATGTAATAACTGATATAATTCTTTGTTTAAAGATTATTCATTTGTCTATTATATGTTGTTCCGCTGCGACTGTGAGATTCTGATATTGTTTCTGTTCTGTTTTATTATTTCTTCTATCTTTTTCTTCTACCTCTTCTTCTTTAACCCTAACAATTCGGTTTTCCGGCATTCGATTATGCGGCATTTGATATAGTGGACGTATTGATGTCGGTTTTCGAGCATCGAAAAATCGCGTCGTTACAGCGCGCTAGGGTAGGTGACATGGCACAACTAGGCAATACCATGGAAGATATACCAATTACACTTTCGGACTATTGGTAACGCATAGCCGCAACAACCGTCCAACTCGGAACACACTTCCGAGTAAAACTCGAAGGGTGGCCACCAAATAAATCATAAAGTCAGAATATAGATCGATGGAGTGTGCCCGATCGGAGGAATGACCTCACTTGGCCCGTTAATTGTTCCTGTTTTAGCCACCTTATGCCAACTCACGGGATTCGGGTCCATATATATACCTCATATAGGATTGTCGCCACCATCCTACTTCATTCTGGAATCTCCACCGCGTACACAGTTGTCAATGTGGTGTTCAGTATTGACAGAGAGCATGACAACATCCGATCCCGGTCTCTTCGACAACCAATCGCTTATTACACACCAGATGGTTCTTTTACATTTCCAAAATCATTTCATAATTGATATCAAAATATCATATTCAATTCAAACCATATCACTTTCGAAATCATTACTTACCTTCGAAATTATATTCGCCTTTGATATCATAGTTCGATAATTATATTTCCTTTCAAAGTCAAATTCATAATTTATACCAAAATATCATATTCTCAAAACTATATCACTTTCCAAATCATATCGTTTCCAAAAACATAACTTCTTCCAAAAATCATATTTCCAAAACAGGTTAAGTCCTTACCTCAAATTCATTATTTCAATTTATTAAAACATTTAAATTCCAACTTAGGTTATAACATCACTTAACCTTATTCTCTTTTTAAACCAAATGAATTAAATTAAACACTTCCACTTTACTAAATCTAGAAATATAGAAATAGTTTAAAGAATTATAAATAGTTAAAATACTCCAAAATAGTTTAATTATAGGTAAAGTACTTTTAGTTTGATTTAAAATAGTTAAATAGATTAAATTTAGATTAAATATAACTAAAATAGATTACATAACTTTAAAATAGATAATTATATTTAAAATAAATTAAATTCGTTTAATTAGTTTAAAAAATAAATCAAATTGGTTTTAAAATAGATCAAAATAAACTTCATAGTTAATATTAGTTAAATAGTTTAATCAATTTGAAAATCTTAATAATTAGAAAATTTAAAATAATATATTTTAAAATAGTTTACTTAAAAATATGAGATTGAAATTAATACCAAATTAAACTATTCATTTCATTTCAACATATTTGGACCATTTCAAATTTCCAAATCGACAAACCAAATTTCAATAAACTATCGAATTTCATGTTGTTTCAGTCCATGTTCAAATATCAAATTTCGGATTATTCCACTTTCAAAATATTTCAAGTTATACTTCGAACAAATTCAATAGCCCAATTGTGACCGAAAAAATTAATTTTAAGCTATAATTTCAATTGTTAATGCAATTCCTTTAAACCAATTCACATTTCAACATAAAACTTGATTTTTCCAAAATACTTCAATTTATATAAATCAAATTTCATTTCAAAATAAGATTTAATTAAATTCAAAACTTTAAATTTTTTGAAATCATTTAATTTAACCAATCCGGTGTCCTTATATAATTTTCTACCCTAGGGTCAAATGATGCGGATATTTATCATTTCAATCCGCAATTTAAGATTTTACGGTTATATATCATTTTAAACCGTAATCTCGAATTAAATGAAAATCCGTAACAAACTTACAGTTTATAACGATATAAAATACAACATCCATTCAACCAATATGACCAATCAACATCCATCACAATCAATAAATGTAAATATAGAACTGATAATCGATAACGGGTATTTACTGGCAGCTTATATTCAATAATAAATTAAATAATGATTTAATCCAAATTAGCTAAGATGACGATTAAAAATATAGCAAATAGCCATAAACAAATTTTCAATCACATCATAAATTTAGTTTAACAAACATAAGAAATTTTAGAAGTTGTGAGTGGGTTAAAACACTCATCTTTGAATTTAAATTGAATTTAAATCCTATTTAAATCAAAAATTCAAACAGACTCAGAATTAGTCCAAACATGCATCAGAATGTATGGAATTTCAATACAATCCCAATGCAAGAAACCGCACGTAAATCAGACCTTGTATGTGAAAGTTATACGCATTAGAAGATTTACGATTTAAAATATGAAATAAATAAAATAAAGTAAAAAAAATGTTACCAATAACGTAGGAAACCCTAGCACGCACCAGACTCTCATTCGCGACTAACAAGTCCAGCCGCCACCTATCTTCGACAACGTCGCAACCATATGCCTCGATCGTTACATCAGACGGCGCCTTTGGGCTCGACGACCAAGGCTGAGCTTTCCCTGACCGAGCGATCTCGCCCGACTCCCTCAAACGATCACCGTCGCCGCCACGCAAAAACCCAAATTCCAGGCGTTCTAGACCACCCGATGACAAACGAACACCACCACATGATATGCTCGACGCCACCCTTCCAACGCCACCACCCGATCGCCCTATAGTCGGAGATCTACCGCAAGATCAAATTCTTACCAATAGACGGCGTGGCTGATTTGATCAATTCAGGACAAACAAAAACCCTATTGCAAAAATGAACCACATATTGGAGTTGCACTCGTCGAGAGCTTCAAATCAATATAAAATTCGATATATGTTGAGGAGTTATAATGTTGGAGTTGAATTTGAAATTGAATTTGAAATTTGGGAATTAGGTTTTGTCTGCCATTGGAATGAAGAGCTGAGAAGGAGGTGTACATACAGACAAATGAGAATAATGAGTGGCTAGGGTTTATAACAAGGTATTTATAGGTAGGTCAGAAATAGGATGAATGGACAAGATTCGATTTGGATTGGAACGAAAAACGACCCGACAAGCCCGTTCTGCCTCTGGAACAAAAATGGGTCAACGCATATATCAAAATAGATGTTTTCAAATATTTTAAACTCAATGGAATAGGTTTCAAGTTCTAATTCCATCGCATGAAGAAGTTGTGCTAAAATCAACTCATTTTAAATTGGTTTTAATTGAATTGATTTCTAGGCGTATCGAGCCTGTATGATCAAATGAAAAGTCCGATCACTGTGAAACTTGAACTCCTACAATAATTCATTGTTACGGATCCGATGAAGCTGGTTTTGTCGAAATCCGAGTCGGTGGCCAAACTGGCTATTTTCACGTTAATTAAATAAATTAATAATTAGTTAATTAAATCACTTTTTCGTTCGAATTTTATATATTTCAATTTCTATCAATTTGAATTACTTAGTAATTTATAACTCTTTATAACAAATTTCCATATAAATTTAATTTTACATATTTCACCAATTTCAAAGTTTTAAATTTCAATTTCAATATATTTAGAGATTATAAATTAAATTTCCAATAATTCAATTTTATTTGCTTTCGATTTATTATTCAATCAATTTCATCTTATGGTATAAGTATCATGGTTTATACCTTAGTGCATTAATAAATTCCAATTTCATCTAATTTCAATTAATGTAGTATTTTTATCTCATTAAATTGCAAAATTTGATTTTCCATTTTAATTTAATAGACCAAATTAACAGGTAACTTATAATAATCGTTACCATAACTTTTAATTACACTTATGCATTTATTACTCACAAACAAATGTTACAATTCTTATATAATACCGATTTCATTCAAGTTGTTAATAGTCAACTTATAATAACATTATTACCTTTAATTCTGAATATTATTTCATTCATAAACCACAGTTAACTTTTATTCACATTGATAAGTCTATTATTTATATCCAAATGTTACAATTACGTACCTAACACTGATTTACTTCAATTGCTATCAATCATATATTATCTCATTAGTTGATTCAAAATTCATACTTGTAATCTTATATTTAATTTACACCTAAGTATAATATTCACATTATTTCAATTGGTTGGAAGGTCATTAAAGCTGTTAAAATTTACCTTAAAATTGTTACATTTCATTTTAGTATTCATTTCATTAATAAATTCCAAATTTGTATTTCTTTCAATATTAAACTAACAAAATCATATTAAATTAACAATTTTAATTATCGAAATTTACGAGTCCTTACACTCTCCCCCACTCAAAACTTTTCATCCCCGAAAAGGAAAAAGGAGGGAAAAAAGGAATTAAGAAATAAATATATCTTATTCAAAATATTAAATTTATAAACAAATAAATTTACAAAATAAAATAATTTAAGTAAAATATATTAATTTATAACAATTAAATCCTTATATATTAAAGATAATAAGAGTTTGGAAAACATTTCACAAAATTTCTAAGTCCAAAATTTACGAAAAATTTCGACAGATTCTCCTTTGTATGGAGAGGCTCGGGAGAAATTATAATATCAATAAATAATATATATGATAAATTTTCAAAAATAATATATTCTAACAGCAGGAAAAACATTATAAAATGCTAGAAAACCATAACCCGGGAATGTACTAATTTGTCGGGCAAACAACACTTGTTTTATGAAACCAAAAGCAGTAGTGATTGCTTCCATAAACCTGTATTTCACTTATATAATCCAAAACGAATTAATAATTATATAAAATGAAATATTTAAAGTTGTTTCAACCACTAACAAACAAATCAATATAAAACAACAATCACTTGTAATCACAGCATACAATCATCATATGAAATCAATGTAATCAACCATCCATATAAACCAAAAAAATAGTTTGTTCAGGTTAAGACCCTTTTAATCCCAAAGAATAATAAATAACTACTAAGTGCACCATTTACTCAACAGTCTTAGATGATCTCAATAGATTATTCATACACCTTAAACAATTAGAAGTATCCTATCCCAAACAACCCATAAACCAAAACAAACAATAATTTACAATGTACTTGTGTTATTCTTATTAAATTTCTTTCACAATATTTACAGTTTTTATTTTTTCCTTTTTCATTCATACGAGGATTATTTATTTGACTTACATTTATCTCTTTCAAATTTTTATTCCCATTCATTCATTCAATGTTTATTTCATTTATTTTCATTCATTACTTATAAAATTCATTTTCATTTATTCATATCATGTCAATTTCTTTTTATTGCATTACATTCATTCATTCATTACTTAATTTCATTTATTTACATTCATTTATTAATACTTTTCATGTTCCATTCAATTGCTTAGCATTTCAATTCATTTACTTAAGTTTAAAATCATCTGCTTACAATTCTTACTTCCTATCACATTTTATGTGGTAACATTTCAATTATACTTAAGTTTATAACAACTATAGCATCAAATTCTTATCTATTAAAGAATTTCATTGAATACTTTCATTACTTTAAGTTTTACTTGTATAATATCCTTTTACGTTTTCTTATTAAACATTATTATAACTTTTAATATTTGGTAAGTTATATATATATATATATATATATATATATATATATATATATATATAAGCTTTAAGAATGCAATTGAAAGTTACATAAGTTTATCTCATTTCTTTTAATTAATTTAATGTTCAATAATCATATCCTTTGTATTATAGGTTACAAATTTCTTATATACTTCAATTATAATTTAAATTTAAATTTCTTATTTTTAACTTTAGAAGTTCCAATTATTAAATAGTTAAAATTTTATTTCTTTATAATAATTAAAATCTCTAATTTATAGGAAGTTAAGAACTAAATACAGGGTTCCATTTCAAATCATTTAAAATGATATATATAACCATATCTTTATATATATATCTATCAAATCATATTTAACAATTAAAATCAAGATTTCTTTATCAAACAATTGTGTAGTTACTACTGCAACTGTCTTCCCACTTTGAAACTCGAAAATGAATGTCGATGATGCATGCACTCATCACCGAAATTATTTTCCAGCGATAGAGAGGGGAGTACAGAGCTTATTTCTTTGCAAAATTTCTTTAAAACAATTCTTTCAAATTATATTGAAATATTTATATCAGAAAATAATTCTAAATAATATTATTATTATATTCCAAATCATTCGAAAGAAATTTTCAAAACCCCGGAACTTAAGTTCTAAATTTTAAATTTTCATTTATTTTATTTTCAAATCTTATTTCCAACCAATATTTATAAATTTCACTACCTAACAACCAAAATATTACAACCAAATATATATCATTTATGTATCATTATTTTATATGTAAAATTATACGATGGGTAAAATTATTTCATTTACTTCAAAACAAATATTGTGTCGGTATGTCCTGTTAAGTGTTTAGAAATCCCTATGGATGTCACAGCGTCCTATGCACCAACCAGAATTTATAAATACAAAACAGAACAAATTAACACAATATAAAACCTTTTTATAACACTAACAAATACGCTCTCATATATATATAGACACACACACACTCAGCGGCTCATTTTAAGGTATTACTACCCTATTAATAAAGAGTCGAACCCCACAAAGCAAAGTTATCGCTAACCAAAACTCTGATACCAACTATAACATCCCGCCTTTTTATACGTTTAAGCAGACACACGTGCCAACTCAAACCATACAGAAAGGCGGATTGTTATAGGGTAAATAAGAAGAAGTAGAAAGAAAAAACAAACAGAATCTTGTAGCGGAATGACAAAATATAATAATCAAATAAACAGTTCATGAAGCTGTTTTACAAAACTTTTGATTACACTTATACAACACAAATCGGAGTTACACATACTAAAGAATAATAAATAATGCAGCGGGATACATGATGCAGTGAATTAAATATAGTACATACTAATAGTACAAATCTTCATCTTCGTCCTTCAGACATAAAGTCTTCAAATCCTGAAATGCTCAGGCTGACCCGAGCAAATTGAAATGACAAAACACTCGAGTCAGAAGTAAAATATCTTATGTAAGTTAAATCAACGGAAATAAGTATGAGTGGAACAGGGCCAGAGATGTTTACGAGGTTTGGCATCTCCTATCCAGTGTCTAACGTGAGTGCGGTAACTTAAGAGATGCTCGGGATTCACACATCCTAAGGATCCGTTAAACTATCTACAATGTAGTAATATACGCTATTATAATAATGCTATAGTAAAGTAAAATAATAAAATAGCATTAAGGCATTACCATTTCCCCCTTAACACATTTTATATATTCCCATAGTCTATACAGTACCTTAATCCCTCCCGTACTGGACGCCGTCAAAGGGCACTCTATAAGTATGGTACAAAACAGACTCGTAGAAGACGCGCTAGGGTATGTGACACGGCATAACTAGGCAACGCCAGGGTAGATATACCAATTACACTTTCGGACTGTTGGTAACGCATAGCCGCAACTATCGCCCAACTCGGAACACACTCCTGAGTAAAAATCGAAGGGTGCCCACCAAATAAATCACAAATTCAGAATATAGATCGATGTAGTGTGTCCAATTGGAGGAATGACCTCACTTGGCCCGTCAAATGCTCCTATTTTAGCCACCTCATGCCAACTCACGAGAGTCGGGTCCATGTATATACCTCATATAGGATCGTCGCCACCATTCTACTTCATTATGGAATCTCCACCGCGTACACAGTTGTCAAATTGGTTTTGGGTATTGGCAGAGAGTATGACAACATGCGATCCCGGTCTCTTTGACAACCAATCGCTTATTACACATCAGATGGTTCTTTTACATTTCCAAAATCATTTCATAATTGATATCAAAATATTATATTCAATTCAAACCATATCATTTTCGAAATCATTACTTACCTTCAAAATTATATTCACCTTTGAAATCATAGTTCGATAATTATATTTCCTTTAAATTCAAATTCACAATTTATACCAAAATATCATATTCTCAAAACTATGTCACTTTCCAAATCATATCGTTTCCAAAATCATAATTTCTTCCAAAAATCATATTTCCAAAACAGGTTAAGTCCTTACCTCAAATTCATCATTTCAATTTATTAAAACATTTAAATTCCAACTTAGGTTGAAACATCATTTAACCTTATTCTCTTTTTAAACCAATTGAATTGAATTTAAACACTTCCACTTTACTAAATCTGGAAATTTAGAAATAGTTTAAATGATTATAAATAGTTAAAATACTCCAAAATAGTTTAATTATAGGTAAAGTACTTTTAGTTTGATTTAAGATAGTTAAATAGATTAAATTTAGATTAAATATAACTAAAATAGATTACATAACTTTAAAATAGATTAATTATATTTAAAATAAATTAAAATGGTTCAATAAGTTTAAAAAAATCAAATTGGTTTTAGAATAGACCAAAATAATTTATATAGTTAATATTAGTTAAATAGTTTAAAAAATTTGAAAATCTTAATAGTTAGAAATTTGAAATAATATATTTTAAAATAGTTTACCTAAAAATACGAGTTTTAAATTAATACCAAATTAAACTATTCATTTCATTTCACCATATTTGGAAAATTTCAAATTTCCAAATGGACAAACCAAATTTCAATAAACTATCGAATTTCATATCGTTTCAGTTCATGTTCAAATATCAAATTTCGGATTATTCCAATTCCAAAATACTTCAAGTTATACTTTAAACAAATTCAGTATCCCCTCTGATTGAAAATTTTAATTTTAAGCTACAATTTCATTTCTTAAAGCGATTCCTTTAAACCAATTCACATTTCAACATAAAACTTGATTTTTTCAAAATACTTCAATTTATATAAATCAAATTTCATTTCAAAATACCATTTAATTAAATTCAAAAATTTTAGGGTTTTAAAAACATTTAATTTAACCAATCTGGTGTCTGTATATAATTTTCTACCCTAGGGTCAAGCGATACGGATATTTATCATTTCAATTCGCAATTTAAGATTTTACGGTTATATATCATTTCAAACCACAATCCCGGATTAAATAAAAATCCATAACTAACTTGATGTTTATAACGATATAAAATACAACATCCATTCAACCAATATCAACAATCAACATCCATCATAATCAATAAATATCAATATTGAATTAATAATCGGTAGCAGGTATTTACTGGCGGTTTATATTCAATAGTAAATTTAGTAACAATTTAATTCAAATAAATTTATATTAACCGGATTAAAAATATACCAAACAGCCGTAAATTTAATTTTCAATCACATCATAAATTTAATTTAACAAACATAAATTTTTTTAGAAGTTGTGAGTGGGTTAAAACATTCACCTTTGAATTTAAATTGAATTTAACTCCAATTCTAAATCAAAAATTCAGACAGTCTCAGAATTCGTCCAAACCAACGTTAAAATGTCTAGAATTTCAATACGATCCCAAAAGAAACTGCGCGTAAATCGACACTCGTATGTGAAAGATATACGCATTAGAAGATTTACGATTTAAAATATGAAATAAGTAAAATAAGTTAAAAAAACGTTACTAATAACGTACGAAACCCTAGCATGCACTAGCCTCTCGTTCGCGACTAACAAGTCCAGCCGCCATCTACCTTCGACAACGTCGCAACCATAGGCCTCGATTGTTACATCAGGCGGCGCCATTGCGCTCGACGACCAAGGACGAACCTCCCCTGACGAGCGACCTCACCCGACTCCCCCGGACAATCGCTATTACTGCCATGCAGAAACCCATATTCCAGGCGATCTAGACCACCCGATGACAAACGAACACCACCACATGACCTGCTCGACGCCACCCCTCCAACGCCACCACCCGATCGCCTTATAGTCGCGGATCTGCCGCACGATCAAATTCTTACCAATGGAAAGCCGTGATTGATTTGATCAATTCAGGACAAATGAAAACCCTATTGCAAAAAATAACCACATATTGGAGTTGCGCTCGTCGAGAGCTTCAAATCGATATAAAATTCGATATATGTTGAGGAGTTTTAATTTTGGAGTTGAATTTGAAATTGAATTCAAAATTTGGAATTAAGTTTTGTCCGCCATTGGAATAAGGAGCTGAGAAGAAGGTGTACGCACAGACAAATGAGAATAAGGAGTGGCTAGGGTTTAGAATGAGGTATTTATAGGTAGGTCAGAAATAGGATGAATGGACAAGATTCGATTTGGAATGGAACGATAAACGACCCGAATATCTCATTCTGCCTCCGGAACGAAAATGTGTCAACCCATATATCAAAATAGATGTTTTCAAATATTTTAAACTCAATGGAATAGGTTTCAAGTTCTAATTCCATCGTATGAAGAAGTTATGCTAAAATCAACTTATTTCAAATTGATTTCAATTGAATTAATTTCTAGGCGTTTCGAGCCTGTATGACTAAACGACAACTCTGATCGCTACGAAACTTGAAATCCTACAATAATTCATCGTTACAGTTCCGATGAATCAGGTTTCATCGAAATCCGGTTCAGTGGCCAAAATGGTTATTTTCACGTTAATTAAATAGATTAATAATTAATTAACTAAATCACATTTTCATTCAAATTTTATATATTTCAATTTCTATCAATTTGGATTACTTAGTAATTTATAACTCTTTATAACAAATCCATATAAATTTAATGTTACATATTTCACCAATTTTAAAGTTTAAATTTCAATTTCAATATATTTAGAGATTATAAATATAATTTTCATTAATTCAATTTTATTTGCTTTCCATTTATTATTCAATTAATTTCATCTTATGGTATAATTATCATGGTTTATACCTTAGTGCATTAATAAATTCCAATTTCATCTAATTTCAATTAACATTGTATTTTAATCTCATTAAATTGCAAATTTTGATTTCCCATTTTAATTTAATAGACCAAATAAACAGGTAACTTATAATAATCGTCACCACACCTTTTAGATACAGTTATGCATTTATTATTCACAAACAAATGTTACAATTCTTATATAATACCGATTTCATTCAAGTTGTTAATAATCAACTTATATTAACATTATTGCCTTTAATTCTGATTATTATTTCATTCATAAACCACCATTTAACTTTTATTCAAATTAATAAGTCTATTATTTATATCCAAATGTTACAATTACGTACCTAACATTATTTACTTCAATTACTATTAATTATATATTATCTCGTTAATTGATTCAATATTCACACTTGTATTCTTATATTCAATTTACACCCAAGTATAATATTCACATTATTTCAATTGGTTGGAAGGTCATTAAAGTTGTTAAAAATTAACTTACCTTAACATTGTTACATTTCATTTTAGTATTCATTTCATTATAAAATTCCAAATTTTTCTTTCTTTCAATATTAAATTAACAAAATCTTGTTAAATTAACGAATTTAATTATCGAAATTTAAGGGTCGTTACAGTAAGTTTTGATACCTCGCTTGACTCGTCATCATCCCTATCAGTTATATCACCTTGAAGACACAAATCTGCTTTTTTACTCTCACTGCTTATGCTTTTATTATCTTCATCAGTTTCATCCCAAGTGGCTGCAAAATTTCTCCTTTTCAATTTTTTCTATGGCTGAGTCGATTCTGAAGTCAATTTGGCTTGATATGACCGGGTTTATTGCACTTAGGACAAATGATCTCCTGCACTTCTGAGTTGTCTAGTGCTTTGACTATTCTGCTTTTCAATTTTTGATTTAGGGCTGGATTTCTATATTTGCGGTTCCACTTTTTGAATCTCTTTATTAGTAGCGCCAGCTTAGCTGCTCCATCATCATCATCACTTTCCGTTGTTCCTTTAAGAGCTATTGATTTCTCTTGTGTACCACCTCCTTCGTGTCCTTCCTTGAATTTGATTCCTAGCTCGTAAATGGTGAGATTTCTAATGAGTTCTTCGACTTTGATTTGTTTCGAATCTTTTGATTCATGAATGGCTGTAACTTTCGCTTTATGATTTCGTGGAAGGACTCTGAGGATTTTTTGGACTATTTCCAATTTTATGTGTGATTTTCCAAGAGCTTTTGATTTGTATACGAGATTGGAAAGTCGTCCATACATCTCTTTGACATTTTCATCCTTGGCCATTATAAAGTTCTCGTGTTCATTACTAAGAATGGAAAGATGAGACTCTTTGACTTGAGATGTTCCTTTGTGAGTCATTTCAAGTGTGTGCCAGATTTCCTAAGCAGTTAGACAATGTGAGACACGATTAAATTCAATTTGATCCAATAAACATATAATAGAATTTATAGCTTTAGCATTGGCATCTGTAGTTTATTTTCAAGATCTACCCGTTGGTCCATCGGTTTATTTATTTCTTGATTATCTACCATTATAGTTGGTGTCCTATATCCCGTCTCAACAATATTCCAAACATCAATGGTTTTCAGAAAAAATTTCATTCTATTTTTCCAGTAAGCATATTAACCATTGAACATTGGTGGTATAACTATGGACTGACCCTCAGCAAAAGGATTATTAAAAGAAACCATTTTAAAAAATCAAAATTTTAAAACAATAATTTGTTTTTGAAAAAATCAATTTTTTTAAAAAAATTGCCCTTTTGTTCATTGCTCTGATACCACTTGTAGGATCAATTTCACCCTAGATGGGGGTGAATAGGGTGATACTAATAATTATAAAAATTTATATGAAAATATATAAATAATTGCAGCATAGACAATAGCAGAATAACAAAAGTAGAAATAGAACAACACAGATTCACCCAGCTTCGGAAAAACCGTGCCTACGTGCTGCCCTCAAGGTTTCTACTAGAAATTAAGTAGTCAGAAGCTTACACACGTAAACTTGCGACACCGGTATCAACTAATCTAACTCTACGCTCAAAACTCTGCCACAACTCAACCACTGAGTTGCGAATTATCAAACTACGCTCCGTAGTTTGTCTCTAGTCACACGACTAGAATTTAAAAAAATTTAAAGAAGAAACAAAAATAAACCAAGCAATAAAAAGCAAAGCACTTTTTAATATATTCAGCCAATATAATTTATAAAGTGACTGGCCCAAAATTAAGGCTTAAGAAAATAAAATCATCTCCCTTTTTTTTGTTCGGCCCGTATGCTTTTGTTTCTTCATTCGTTCCTCTTTCAAATTTAGGGGTTCGTGATAACCGAGGTCGTCGCTTGAAATTAATGTTCGAATTGAAGTAAACTTTGCCTATATTTCCTTCATATCGTTGGCTATGATTTGCTCTATATTTTTATTTGATTATGCTTGCAGCTGCTCTCAGGATTGAGTTCGAATCAATGAATCTGGTATGTAAATTATTTCATTTAAATGCACTGTTGTTTTTCCTTGATTCGAACTTCATCCGAGTTGTTGATTTGGGATTTAAATTGAAACTTTCCTCTGTGATTTTTCTTAAACTCGAACGCCTTTGAATGCCGATGATGATGATGGTTTAAACAGGGATAAATTCGTTATATTTACGTTCGTATTTATTTAGTTTGAATTCTTCTCGTGCTATGCTTGGCCATCGATTTTTGATTTAATGTTGGTGATTAATCCTGACTAGTTAAGTTTGTATTTTTTCGTTGCTTGATTATCACGACTTTCATTTCTTTTTTCAGTTGTCATCTTTGATTTCATTCTTTGTTGGCAACGATCGAATTTTTTTACTTTGGCCATTTGAAATCGTGATGTTTTGAGATAATATATTGTTAAGCCTTTGACTTGTTATCATGTTATCACCTATGAGTTCCATTCTTTGCTGGCAGCATTTGAATTTGAGATAATATTTTGGCTTGTTGAAAAACACTTCGACTTGTTCAATTTCTTCTTGCTTTGATTGAAAATGTGTGAACCACGACTTTGATTCTCTATATTTCTTGACTAATGTTTACACTGCTCGTACTGGTTCAACCTGCTACTATTTTGATTTTTATCAATTCACGTAGAACTTCACATGTATGTTACTACTGCTCTAACACACATGACTTCACTCAATTCATATTATCAGGGTCGAAATTTAAGCAGACTTATCTCTTTGTAGTCTAGTATATGTTGCATCCCATCCGTGCGTACATTTGTATGTGTACTTGGTTCCCCTGTCCACTTGGTTGTATTGCATTTGAACTTATGTACATGTGCAATGACGTATGTTGTGTAAATTGACCTGCTTGATTCGAAGTCTGGTCTCATGATCACCTCAGTTTTGTATTGATTGTTGTTGCCTTTGGTGCCTTGTTTGTCCTTGTCCATGTTGGATTGCTTTATTTTCTTGTTGCTCTCGAAGTGTGTCACCATGTGTACACATGCATATGTATGTGTGTGTATATGTTTTGTGACTTGCTTGAGTTTAATTTGTTTACTGCATGGTGTTTCATGTGTACTTGTCATTTTTCAAACTACTACCTTTTGGTATGACTGCTATGTTGATGTTCATGTAGTTGAGTTAATTCATTCACTGCCTTGTATATGTACATGAGTGTAGTATTGTATTCTTTGGTTCAATGATGATGCTTTGAGTCATGTGCTTGTTGTATATATGCATGTCTAAAGCATTGTGACTTTATTCTAATTGGAGTCAGCATGTGTCTGCACTTCTGTTGTCTTCATTTGGCCTTGCACATTGATTTGGTAGAAATTTGTAGCCTTGGTTTCACTTGAGTCTGAGCTTGTGCCTTATCTGGTTCATGATATCTTTATGTGTACTCGAGTCTGGTTGGACTCTCTAGCCTCTCTTTTCATGTGATGCTTTGAGTATTGCCTCAGTTCTGTTATGAACTTGTATTCAGTTGCACATTTCCTTGAGTTCATATTGTAACTGTTATGTGTATGCATATGTGCATACATGCCCTAATGCATATGCTCTGGTTTGCATTGATTTGAGCATATTTATGATTCACTTGATATCTTTTCTTATGTTGGATGTTTGCCTCCTTTATGTGATGTTCACCACTTTTTGTACTGGTTCATTGTTGATTTTGGACTGGTCGAGTTGTTTTTGTTGTCTTGACCCATTGGTTTGTTATTCAAGTGATTTCATGTTGCTGCCGTGGACTTGAACTGTAGCCACTTCAGTTTTTGACATTGAACTTGTTGCATTTGGACTGGGTTGCCTTGGCATTTCGAACCTCGAGATGATGTCTTGTTGCAGTCTTGGTTCATACTTGAGTTTGAATGGTTGAGTTGTTTTCATGTGTGTACATTGAGTTTTTGGTCGAGGCTTGTTCCAGTCATTAAAAATTGATCATTTAATTTTTTTTGTATTGCACCTGAGTTGAACCTAGCATTGGCTTGGGTTTGACCTTGTGCTCATATCGTGATTTTATTTGTATTGCACTTGAGTTGAACCTAGCTTTAGCTTGGGTTTACCTTGTGCTCACCTGTCCCTGCAGTTTTATCAAGTGTATACTGGTGTGCACGGCCTTGTGGCATGTACAGTGATACACTGTGCATGTGACAGGTTGTTCGTGTAAGATGAATTCAAAATTAAATGATGACGAACAACCCAAATAGCCGAGGCAAATAATATTTTCATAACACATTTTATTTTACGCTGCAAAAAATATTTCTTTTTCAATTTTACCGCGTCAGTGTTTATTTTGCAGATAATTTAGATGTTGGATACAAATTGGATACAGTTGAAGATCAAATACGAGTGAATGAGTGATATGTTGTGAGGTGCAAATGTATGTCTAGTGAAAGATTGTATTACAATTTGAAATTGTATTGTAATGGAAATCGTGTATATAGTGGGAGCTCAAATTTTGTACTATTCAAAAATTGTAATAAAATATTTGTTTGAATAAAATATACGTTTGAATTTAAATTCCATGTTATTTATTTTATTTAGCAAATATTTATTTAATTATGTGAAAATAAAATAGTACAATAACAAATACATTTAAAGGAATATATATATATGTTTATTATCATCAAACAAAAATCATATAGTAGCATATTCAGCAGTAACATCATGGAGAAGGAATCCAATAGGAGAGATCCAAAAAGTTAGAGTTGGATTCATGTAAATAAGGAGAAACCAAGGGGTAAAACGAGGGTCTAGATCCTTATTCCCTTCTTACTTATTCCTCTCTCTTTTAATACAAATTCGAACTCCGTTAGCCATCATATGGATGGCCCTCTTTGTGTCTTCATGTTGGAAAATAAAAACCCCCTGTATGGGCCTTAAAATGACTTCAAGCACAATAATAATTTTAAACACTTAAATCTAATTTAAATGCATATCAATATCGTATATCTATAAGTGTGTTTATAATTATTATACACACACTATTTAATTTTGATTAAAACATATCAAGAAAAAAATGTAATTAATATTTCATAAATTTTAATTAATTTATAGCAATTACAAATTAATTAAATCGGGTTGGTAATAGGAGCATTCAACGTTTTGGTTTTGTGACTCTTAGGTGTAAATTTTGGTCAATGATTAATATAGAACTATTCAAATATAGCCAAATTTAATAGGTGAAATGACATTATGGCTAAATTTATCGTTTATTTAGTGTCGGTAAAATCCAGTTTTACTTTATTAAGCATTAACTGGTACTGACAATTATTTACACCAATTCTCTTTGTCAAAACTATATCACTTTGAACATATGGAATTTGGTAATGTTCAAAATTCCAATATCATCCATATTAACTCTATAGTCTAACACAAAGTCCTTGGTATAATAATAACAATTATTATCAACCGAACTGCTCTGGCCAGAGGCTTTTAATTTGAGTTGACTTTAGTTGACCATGATACCAACCTCATACAGCTGAAGAGATGAATTCTCTCTTGAATATTGTTTCAGTTTCAATGCTTCCACTCGATCCAATTATAGTTGTTCGGTGGACGTCGTGCCATGATTTAACTATAATCAAAGCGGAGTTTCCACATTGAAGATCAACGGTATTCTTAAGTCAAGGGAACTATGTAGTTTTATCATATTGATATTTTATGTTGGAACTTAGTTATATTAACCAACAGAAAACTATTGAGTGACTCATTCCATAATTATCCAACAACTATCAGTATGTAACCCCTAGATGCCCCCAGCAGTCATGAGTAATACACCGATCAACATTTGGAGAGCACTACATACTCTAGTCCCAACGGATGCAATGAAATCCAATCTTGATACATCTTGATCAAGGATATTTAAAATGGTAGTATTTGTTTTCATTGTGACAAATTATTCATAGTTACAAAACTTTGTAACTACTATCACAAAACATACCATTTATGAATTTATAGTGGATATACTTTTAATAAAATAAATTAATCAATATAACCTACTATATTAGTTATATAATACAAAGAAAACACCTTTTATTTCGAACAAGATTGGTTATCAAGTTGGATATATGTAACAAATTACATAATTTCTTCTTGGCCATACCCTTAACTTTATCAATTATTAACCGTGCTCCTACGGTCAAAGATTTTGACCTTAAGTTGATTATCCTTTACCGTGATACTAACCTTGCATAATTAAGGAGATGAACTCTCTACTGAATAATGTTTCGCTTTCAACTCTTTAACTCATACCGGACTATAGATGTTCAATGGATGTCAGCCATAACTTAATTATAATCAAAGTGGAGTGTCTATATTGAAGTTCCATGATATTCTCAAGTCAAAGGAACCATGCATCATCGTCACTTCGAGATTATCTCTTTGACCTTTGTTATATTAACCAATAGAGAACTTTCGAGTAAGTCATTTCATAGTTATCCGATAATTAACAGTACATAACCTTCTAGTGCCCCCAATAGCCATGAGTAATATATTGTCCAATATTGGAGAGCACTACGTACTCTAGTCTTAATGGATGAATTTATATCCTTTCTCAAAACATTTGACTAGAAATATTTAAAACAATATGTACTTTTTCAGTGTGATAAAATATCACAATATAATAAGCATTCAATAGAAAGAAAATACCTTTTATTTTGAATAAGATTGATTATCGAGTTAGATATATACAGCAAATCACATAATTACCCCAAGGGCATATTCCTAACTCCACCAATCTCCCACTTGCACTTAGGGCCAATTACAAAATCATATTCCTAGATCTTCAATTGGGTTTCTCAAGACTAATCAGTTCACTCTCTTAGTGAATGAGTATGCTATTTAAATTTAATTATCTAATTTATCAATCAACTCTTCCCATCATTAATAAACTATCTTTATCATGTGGAACTATTTAGAATTTTCCTCTCGATTTCTAGTGAGCTTTAGGTTCTCATACGAATTGTATCGTAGCATTGTTATTCATAAATGTGATTCACAACATTTGGAATCACCACTAGCTTAGGTATACATCTATGCATTTATTTATACTTATTTTATTATAGCATTATTTAAGGCAATGCACTCAGCCTTTGGTTGAATCAGCAAATACTTGTTGTTTGTAACATTTTCAACTTGAAGTTCTAACTTAGGATTGAACAAAAACTTAGGATTGACATACTTTATTCAATATTACTTATGATGTTCAAGTCCACACACTGCTCCATAAGGAGTTTGTTATTTTCTATAAACAATGCTCTAATATTTCATAAATATTTAAGAACATTATCATTTTCATATAGTAACTTAATTTGCATACATGCCTATGTATCAAATGTATAAGTGAAGTGCGATATTGTAGAAAATGTAGCATGTATGATAATTTCTATTACCACTACATAAGGAAATCATCTTACATGCTCCATATTAAACAATTTTAATATCATAACGTTGTATATCATTTAAGACAGTTCTAATATCCTTGTATACTAATTATAAACAATATCATTTCCAAATGCAATGTTAAGTGTCAAACAATCAAACTAACATGATTTTAACTTAAAAGCATCATTAACAATCATAAGTTTACTGTTTACTTATAATTTTAGAAATATTTTGCACCTAACTATTCTTTCTTACAAACACACGCTTCCTCTGCATTTTGACTAAAATCAAGCCTTTTGATTTTTTTTTATAAAAATACTTTTTAACTCTGATGCTAATCCAATAATAATGTCATATCATTTCTTGGATCATAACCAAAAACCCACAAACTCAGAATTGCTCTCACTAATTTTGAGACACTTTGGTTACTAAGCCCAAATAACTCATTCTAGAACATTATTTAGAATTTTTGCCTCACAGTTCATATACTTAAACTCAAAATCATATCTAGCGATAATTTTGTGAGTAAAATCCGAATTAACTTAAGTACACTGAATGATGAATCAATTACGCCAATTTCAACAACTAAAACTTTCATTGTTATTCTTTTCAATGTAACTTAATATATTCCAAATGCATTGATCTTTTTCCTGAAGACTTTTTGTGATCGATGGATCGTATCCCTTTGGGTATAACTATCAAAATCACATTTTAATATTTTTCTTAGAATCTATTTAGGATTTGCAGATCATGCCATATGGTAGATTTAATACTCTTAATGGCTCATTGAGAACTGAGGAAATTCTTGTCTCGACATTGATAAGAAAATCATAGTTTTTCTTTATGCACGAGACTAATTTTTAGACATTCTAACATGTCATGTCTATCCGGTCTAGTAAATTTCATTTCATCCATTGTAATCGGCTTTATATTTGGATCGTGTCTAAGTCCATTTACTACCAACAATTTTCAAAAGAAATTCCTTCGTTTTGAAGTTGATGGTTCTTGAAATAACTGTTGTTCCTCAATATAATAGAACATGTATCCATAAACATTTCATAAATTTCCTATATATGTGTGCAACACTAATATGATTTTTAAGTTTATTCAACTTATGTTCGTGATAAATTTTTCAACTAATATTGATTGGTCCCAAACTACTTTAGGGAGTTTCATGAAAGGTCACTCATGGGTGAACATTACGTGCAGCCTTTCAACTCACATAACTTGTCAACTCCTTGACCTAGGATACATAAAGGTTATTTCATCAAATCTTATATTGTGTATTGTAAACTTTTTTCAGATAAAATTTAACTTAATGTTATGCAATTACTTTTAAGTACTCAACCTTACAGAAAGAAGTTAACACAACTCTATTCATTTTCAGTCATATTTTGTTCAACAAGTCCGATTATAGCTTGTCAATACGTCATTATGTATTATAGGGAGACATGATTTTTTAGATTGAGTCTTTATTAATTTTATGTACTTTTGGAAATATTTTTCCATATACTCACATATTTGAACAAATCTAATTTTCCTGTTTCATTTGCACATTACGTTTTAAACTTCTATTTTATATTCACTGAACTTATCGTAAATACAGAACTTATGTATCGAATAAACATGTTAATTTTAATTAATTAGTCATAGTATTACAAATTTTAGACCACATAGCCTACTGGGTTCAGATACTATTAAAAGAATCAGACCGGTCGAAAGCGGGTAAAGTAGGTAGATTTCAAAAAAATTCCTATTTTGGATCTTTGTTAAGTCCATAAAGCCTAAATGGATTTTAAAGCCAATCTAAAAAAATTTACATAAAAATTACTTTATTAAAATTGTTAAAATGGATTTTTAAATTTAATTTGAATTTACTTGTATTATAGTGAATGTATCTAATACATTCACATATGTAATGTGTAAGTGCTTCATAAAAGCAGTGTGTAACAGTAACATGCAAAAATAACATAGAGAAAGAAAACTTTTGTTTCTTTCTCTTAACTTACAATTAATTGAGGAAATATATAACATTATATATAGAGAGAAAGTTTTATTTCTCTCTCTATATATATAAAGTTTATTTTAAAAATTGAAGTTAAAATATGATACATATACATATGTGTATTTGTAAACAATGTTTTGATATATAAAGCACCATGTGTATTTAAAGACTATAATTTAACATATACTTATATGAATCAAAAGTTGGAAAATTTAAATTCAACTTTCAAATAGGAAAGGAATTAATTACATTAAGATTTTACATAAAAATCCACTTATGTGTTTTAAATTGAGATAACTTTTACACTATGTAAACAACAACTAAACCAAATTATTCAAGCAGCTACTATGTAATACAATTTTTTCATTTTAAAAATAATTCAAAGCATTTAAATTAATTCAACAAGAAAAATTCAATCAAAAATCAAATAAAATTTAATCAAAATTATTTTCAAGCAAAAAATAAAATAATAACATTATATGCATATATTTAATTAAAGGTAATTCAATTCAAAATGATTTCAAAACGATCCAATAAATTAGGTCAGACAATTAAGGCACATATAAATTCATCATAAATGATTCAACACCAAACTATATGAATAAATAAGCATATGAGATAATGATCTATACTATATTAGCATATTTGTCATATAATTAAATGAGGAGTAACAAAGGAGTGAATTCGAATTATATAATAGTAATTAATTGAGATGTAAAAAAAAGGGATTTGAAATTATGTTACTATAGGAATATACAAACATTTGATGTACAATATTTAAGAGATTCAACACATATGAATATAGTTAATACGTAAATAAACAGAACTGAAGAACTACCTTAATTTTGCATGTAAATCATATTTTGGAATGATGAATCATAAGCTACTAAACTCAAGTATCAAGAATTGCCTCGGATGTAAATCACATCCAAGGTAATTCTTCAATTATATTCATTTGTATATCAACCGTGTTCATATGTTTTGAATCCCTTACATGTTGTACATCTAAAAAATTTATATTCGTATTCGGCATAATTTCAGATCCCTATTTTTCACATCTCAATTAATTATTGTTAATATAATTTGGATCTACCTTTTTGTTATTTCTCCACTAACTGTATAACAAATATATCGATATAGTTTAAATCCTTCATATCATATGATTGTTTATTCATACTATTCATATAGGTTGATATTGAATCATTTATAACAAATTTATGTGCACCTTAGTTGTCGAATCTAATTTAGTTGATTGCTTTGAAATCATTTTGATTGAATTCCCTTTAATTAAATATATACATATTATATGAATTTTTTAATTTTTGCTTGAAAATAATTTTGATTAACTTTCATTTCTTTTTTATTATAGGCAATTTTTGATTGAATCAACTTTAATAACTTAAACTTATTTTCTAAATGAAAACATTTATTACATAGTTATCATTTGAATAATAGATTTATTTATTGTTTATACTAGTGTAGGAGTTGTTTCAATTTAAAATATGTTAGTGGATTTTTTATGTAAAATCTTAATTTAATTGATTCCTTTTTGAAAGTTGGATTAAATTTATCATCTTTTGATTTATATACGTGTATATTAAATTGCAATCTTCAAATACATATGTAAATATTGTTTACAAATAAAGATACATATGTGTATCCTATTTTAACTTTAATTTTTAAATTAGACTTTTATGTAAGACTATAAAATTTATTTCAAGCTTTTCCTTAATTATATTTATGCGCTTGCATGCATGTGTGTGCACACACGCGCTCGTGCATGCATATACTTTATTAATCAAACCTTGGACAGTAAAGGCATATGTAATTTTTTTCCATAAATATCATTTAATAAATCAGTTAATCTAGTTATAAAGAGAGAGAACTGAAAGGCTTACACACATGCACGCACACACACACATACGTATGTATATATATATATATATATATATATATATATATATATATATATATATATATAATGTCATATCTTCCCTCATTAATTATATAAGTTAATAAAGGAAAAAGAAAGGTTTTTTTTTCTCTATATTAATTTTTCATGTTATTATTTCACACTTACACACAACTTATATGTTACACTTACACATTACACATATGAATGTTGTTAACCCGCCTTTTTGCAAGGACATAAACATGCGGATTTAACTAAATCGATTACTCGGTTATCGAGGCTGAAATATGACGAGTTTGAATCAGCTAGATGGATAGACGATCAATCATGGATAATGATCATGAAACCGGGTTCGGCATGGTGGATGGACAAAAGTCATGGGAAAATGAAATATGGGTTTCGGCAAAAGTCAAGTTGTTCCAGGTTGTTTTGGGTTTGATTCAAGTCATGTTTGTGGATCGACTTTGGGTTTTGAAGAAGTTTGCTTCGAGTCAGTATCTGGTGCACTTTGAGTCAGCTTAGGATCGGCAGGTTTTCCCTGGGGTCAGTGTAACTCTAGGTCGGCGTGGTGAATTGGATCGGCGACTTTGGTTTGCTCTAGATTGGTGGACTTTGCGTGTAACGACCCGGAAATTTCGATCTTGAAAATTCCAGATAATTAGTGAAAAGAAGAAAGAGAAAGGAGAAGAAGAATCAGAACACCAAAACACAGAAAATCTCACATTCGCAGCGGATCAAAATACAATATAAATAATATTGGTTTACAGAAGGATATTGTATCTGTCGATTACACTGTAATAAAATTAGAGTCACTAATACACAGATATTGAATATACTCAATTATCATGTTAAAGATACCCAACAAAATTATACTTTACAGCAGAAATAAACTATACGCTCTTGCCATCCAGCACGCCTTCTGAGCTCCTGAACGTACCTACCTGAAAATCTGTAATACTCGGTCTGACCCGAGCATTACATCAAAGTAACACCCGGGTCAGGCTGGAAACCAGCGTGAGCAAACCCATACATCATGAAATACAAAAACATACAACTCATATAAAACCCGGGTAACTTATATCAATTTACAACTTCGCACGTTGTTATATACATCATTTAATCCACCCATCAATTTTCTAACTACCAAACTTAGATTAAATGATCCAGTTCACTAAAATCATCCAGTCCAATATATAAATTTCGCATATCAAGTCTGAACAGAATTATTATAGATTACAAATCGAAGCGGTTTCGGGTATTTACTAATACCCGACTATGGTCTCTTCGAATTCAATTTCCATCTTAACCCCACAGATTAAGTGAAACACAATTCAACCTTAAATTCAAGATGTCACTTTTAATATAGCAACTCATCAACAACAGATAATCACACAATCACTATACAAGATAACAGATCATATCACAAACATTTATACCAGAAATATTAACCAATCATTCATAAGCAAGATTGATAAGTCACCCATTCATATTTAAATCAAATTAATTTCCTTAATCACTTTTAATCTTGCTCACTTAACAATAATTAATTACAAACCACTAATTAATCATTCCTTAATTATCCTTTTTATTACATTCAGTAACTAGCCTCTAATTAATTCACAACAAATTAATTATTCTCAAACCCCTCAAATTCATTATTACCATTGATTAATTATGCGATTAACCTTTAATTATTAATTAAGTTAAATAATTCATAACAGTTAATCCTTTAGATTGCTTACATTAAGTAATTATCATTACTTGACTACATTAAGGAATTTAGACTTAAATAAATTAATCATCCTTTAATTAATTACCTTAATTAATAAATCACATTAATAGATCAATTCTTTAATTTATCCCTCATCATTATTAATTAAATTAATTATTCGTACCTAACTTTCCTTAATTAACTTAATTAGTATCAAGACATTAAAACCTTAATTATCTTTAAGATAAAACATTTGTCTTAATAATGGTTAATTTCCATTTGCATATTTTAACCATTTTATTTTTATGATTAACTTACTTAAATCAATTATCAAATAAAATAAACATTTTAACTTGATAAATTAATGTTATTAAAACATAACTTCCATAACTTTAAACATTTATCAAATGATAATTCAAACTAAATCCAATTTAAATTTAAACTTGTCTAAATGCCTTGCTGGTACTTGAATCATACTTTAACCTGGAAACCTGTTTTAATTATTTTTAAACTTTGTACTATCCTCCATTTTATAAATACGATTTAAGTTTTCTTACACAAATAATGACCTGGAAACTCATCAGGCAACCCGAGCCACGAACGAAAATTTCCAAGGCCAAACACGATCCAAATCCACACTTCTGACTGATGCCTACTCGAACAACCCGACCTCCTTCCTTCCCAAAATCTCGTGTTCGCATACGAGAAATCTCACTGATTTCCCAAAGCTTTAAAACTTACCCAAAATTTCAGATGCCAAACAGAATTTGTGCACTGGTGCACGTGCACTACCCTACGGAGGCGTTCCGGCTTGCTCAACCATCATCATTAAGACGACGTTAACCCACTCTACCGATCCATACATCCCGAAATCATCATCGAGCTCGAAATCAAAATCGAGACCTCCGATCCAAACTAGAATAGCAACTACGACCCAAACTTGCCCCATACCTTCGCCGTCGACAATCAGAAAAACTCTGCCGCTCCGCCAGAGCTTCGTCCACATCCCAAGCACTATTTCCCCCACAACTGACCTAACTCGATGCCTCAACGACGGCACTGCAATGAGGTTTCCAATCTCGACTAAAAGTCCACTCGTAACCCTACTTCAACCCTCCATCGACGCCACGACGAATGATCACCATCTTCTCTATTTTTTTCCATGCCTCCAAACATCAAGCAAACTCTGACCAAAATCCGATCAATCAAAAGTTCGTAGATAGCTAGAAAATGATAAAAATTCAATTTCTGTTCAACATCCAGTTGCTCCTTCAATATCTGATTAAAAATCGAGATGTTCGTCTTAAAAATCCTATTTTGTATAGAGGATTTCGATTAGTCACATGAAACTTTAATCCATTCAACTTGAAATTTTGATAAAAACAAATTTTTACTGTAATGACTAAATTCTGATTGACATTATCTCGAGTTCTTGTTTTAAACATTTTTAAAATTTAAAGTTTGCTGTTTTGAACAAATTTTGTTCAAACATTATAACCTAAAACTGATCTAAGATTAAACAAATAATTAATTTGGAAGATATTTACATCCAGCATTCTTAAGGACGTAGTACCACCTGGAATATCAACATGCATACCGAGATATCCACTTTCATATATACCTATATCATTAAATCCTACATGCAAACATTTTTAACTATTCAATTCAAAATTTTAAACAGGCATCAGGATCTTGAATATATTTAAAGCTTTTGGAAACAAATTTGTTTACTCACCTTAGATGCAGTTTAAACAGAGGAATTTGCTTAAGCACAGGAAACTTGCAAATGCCTGAGATCTTTTGAAAACTGAAATGTTATGATCTGGACAATACTTGAATGCTTGAAACTAGATTCACTCTGATGATTTCAAATTGAAGAATTGTTGCAGGATTAATTCCTGGTTTGAAGAAAATACTTTGCAGGTTGGTATTGATCCTTGAAAATGAATAGGCTTTGAGTTATTATTTTGAAGTTGATATGCAGTTTATTGTTTATAAATTCTGGATTGAGAGGAGATTTATCATTGATTGTTTTGGAGTTTATAGTAATTCAGTTTTCTTAGCTTGGAAAGAGAATAGTAAAAAGAAAATGAAGAGAAGGAACAATGTTTTATATAGCTAAATTTGAGTTATTTAAAATAAAAGAAAATCAAAAATAAAAAGTGACACATGTTTAAAATCGTTACATTTGTCATTTACTAAAGTTTATAAATCAACATTTTTTAAAATGAAAACTTAATATATACACTTGTAATTAGGTAACTTATATTTAATTTTAAAATGTTAGTAAAAGTCCTTACTTAATTTATTTATTGTTATGTATATATGAATTTCTTTTTATTGAAAATGTAACAAACAATTTATTTATTAATAAAGGCTTATACATATATTTTAAATCCAAATATTTAAAATATCTATCCTTTGAATTACTTAATAAATCCAAATTTATATTCAAATTAAATATGAAAAATCTAATTTTAAATCAGGTCAACAATATTTTAAGCAAACCTAATTCAATGTGTAATTAATAATGATATTTAAAAATTTATTTATCTATAAATTCAGCATTTCTATTAATTTACCCAATTATATTATTAATTAAAATGCCCAGAAATCCGGGTTATCACATTCCTTCCCCCTTTGAATCTTTTCGTCCTCGAAAAGGAACGAAATCAGAATTTATTAAATATTTTAAAACCAGTTAAAATATTCTTTGATCATTTTAAAACACTTAAAAAATCTATATAATATTTTTAAAATAGTATTTGTAGAAAATATCATTTTATAACTCGATATTTCAATAAGTCCGTCCTCGTTCTCATAGAAATTCGGTCAAACGTTGATCAGGCGTAAGACTGAAAATCTACAAGTGCTTGGCAGACCCGTTCTCAACATCCAGTGAAAAACTATTTTGAAAATAATTTTATTGAAAATATAGAAAACAGTTTTTGAAAATAGAGGATATATCTTTGGTGAGAATGCTTTGGAAATCATCACCCCCATCCATGGTCGCAGTTACATTCCAGGGTTACGTTGCGTCACAACAAAAGTCAATGTAACTGCAGGCTCTCTGCAGCCTCTCGATTACACCATGGATCCCACAACAGATCACAGTTACATTCCAGGGCTACGTTGCCATCACAGCAAAAGTCCATGTAACTGCAAGCTCTCAGCGACCTCTGATTTTCGCTGTCGAAATGAAACTTCTCCACTCCAACATAGGTCGCAGTCTACCGATATAAAATCAAACGCAGACTGTTGGCTCTCAGCGACACACATGACTTTCGCTATGTTATACTCTACTCATAATCCCCAGGAAGTAGTTATGTCCGGACTCCTCACAGGATCTACTTTAGAACCCCCCCTTGAGGCTCAAGGCAGCACCACCCGGTGGCACTCCTGAGAAGTTCATTTCAAGGGAGCACCTTTTTCCCAGATCCATCATCAAAACACTTTATACTATACACATATAGTATCTTCAAACCATACACCTAGTATGATCTCATACAAAGCTCCTTTACACAAAATCGATTATCCCAAAATCGATAATTCTCAAACTAGGCTTTCCGAATTCTCATATTGATTTTACCCAAAAATCAAAAGCCTTTCCAAATCCAAATCCAAAGGTTTCCAAAACTTTTTCCAAAATCCTCATATGATCCTTTATATATAGAAATATATATAAAATCCTTGATAAAAATCTTTGGATCATTTTAAACTTGTATAAAACTCCTTTTATACTTCAAACATTTCCAAAACCCCTTTTCTTCTAGCAAAAGTTTAACAAGGGGAGTTTCATTTTATAAAACAAAGATATTTAACTTTGTTTACTCAAAATCAAATATTCAAATTTGATTACTCTTTTCAATATCATTTTCATCCAAATCCGTACGATGTACACATATCATCCGTACGCTATACCAATCCGATCGCTCACTCGACCACACAATTTCACTTTCGAACTAGTATCGTTCACCCGACTTCCTAGTGTGGACACAGATCTGGTTTCTTGATCAGAAACCGTCATTCTCCTTGCATAGTCATAACTATGATAGAGAATATCCAGAACCAATCAACAATCCATATCCAGGTTCACCTTCAAAAATCGAGTGGAAAATTCCAACTCAGATCGATATAACTATCTCGAAATTCTGTGCTCGAATCTGGATCAAATCATTATGCGAATAGAATAACATACGTACACCCTACGTAATTTTTTTTCATTATTGGTTATTAGCCAAATCAATTCCATTTCTATTCACATTCACTTTGATTTTCATTCACTTACTTACAATTGCTTTAATCCATTTGGATTATCACCTCTATTCTTATCTCGATTGGGTATTTAACCAATAACAGTTTGAACTCCGACCAGTTTATTTAGAAAATAGCTTGAAAAATTTAAAAATAGATAAGTAGTTGGAAAATAATTACTAATTTGTAAAATAGATGTAAAATAGTTAGAAAATAGTTAAAATAATTATAGAAATTTTAGATAATTGCAAAATAGTAGTAAGATAGTAATTAGTTTTGTAAAGTTGAAATATAGTAATTAGTTTATAAAACAGTTGGAAAATTGTTAAACAGTTCCAAAAATAATTGTAAAACAAGTATAAGATAGTTTTGGCCTTTTAAAAGGAAGGTTGTATATATAATAAATAGCTTGGAAAAATAGGTTTATATTAAAACAATTTATATTAAAAATAGTCCAAAGTCAAAACTGCTCACTTCCCAATTTCCATTCTCATCAGTTCAATTTAAATTTCCACTTCCATTTAAATTGACCCAATTCCAATTTCAATTCATTTCAACTCCAATTTGAATTAATCCCAATTTCAAACTCCATTTCCAAATCAATTTGGATTATTCTTGATTTCCTTCCAAATTCAATTCAAATTCCTCTTGAATTTAAAATTATTCAACTTTAATTACAAATCGTTTCAAACTAATCCAATTCAAATTTTCCATTTGAATTTTATATTTATACATCTTCAATCACAATTTCAATTAATTCAAATCAAATTCAATTTGAACTAATTTTAATTCAAATTCCAAATTTAAACCATCTCGAATTATGTAAATTCGAGTTAATACTTCAAATGTTGATTTAATTCATTTAAATTAATTTACCTTTAAGGTTTTTAACAGTTCAATTCACAGTTTAGACCTAACATATTATACCACACTGTATTTCTCATTTATTTAAACAAATCCAATTTCAGCTTAACGATTATTAATAACAATGGGTTGGGATCATTCAAATTATTTTTAACACATCCATTCTTTTCCAATTTTCGGATCTCAAACCCATTTTGAGATCACTCAATCTTCCTAATTCAAATCAACCATTTAACTTCCCAAATTATGTTCCAATTTCATATTGAAATTTCCAAATCAAGTTGTCCATTCAAACTCATTTAACTTCCCCTAAGTTAAATTTAATACACTTAATTCAGTCAAATTCACACAATTTGAATTCTCATTCAAATTTCAAAATTCTTTCCCATCTATAAGTTCATAATCTTATCACTTTGGGTTTTCACCTCTCTTTCCAGATTTAAAACTTAATATTTATAGTTTATTTCAAACCATCTTTGGTATTATGAATATCCATACATATATATATTTAATCATCCAGGCTATACTTTAAAATTTAAACCACCCTTGATTTTTAATTCAAAACAAATTCCTTTAAATCTTTAAACAACTCTTGTTTGCATCAAGATCTCTCATTCAAATAATATTATTTATTATTCCTTCTAATAATTTGAAAACAAATTTCAAATGCTTTTAAATCTTAAGATTCAAACTTCACAATTTAGATCAATTCCAATTTCAATTTATAACCCATACTTACCTAAATGGTTTACTTCCTTAAAACATTTCATTACAATAACCACTTATGATAATAACCAAAATTATCATATCTAAAACCATCCATTATCATCTTATTCTGAAATACTTTTCCAATTCAAGATTTCAATTTTAGTTTGAATCCATTTCAACTTATCTTTATCCACTTTCAAGTTGGTTGTATTTCTATTACTTCTTAATTTAATTCAATAATTTAACAACCAATTCCCTTATTATTTGTTAGAAAGAATATTGCTTTATATATCAAAATATATTTTTATATAAAATCATTTAAAATCTTTATATAAGAAAATAACAAGTACGCTCTCATATATATATATATACACTCAACTCATTCTAGGGTACTATAGACCCTATCCTTAATGAGTAATCCCAACAGAGCCAAGGTTCTCGCTTAACCTTCGGCTCTGATAACAAATGTAACGACCTGGAAATTTCGATCCCGAAAATTTCAGATAATTAGTCAAAAGAAGAAAGAGAAAGGAGAAGAAGAATCAGAACACCAAAACACAGAAAACCTCACATTCGCAGCGGATCAAAATATAATAATAAATAATATTGGTTTACAGAATGATATTGTATCCGTCGATTACACTGTAATAAAATCAGAGTCACAAATACATAAATATTGAATATACTCAATTATCATGTTACAAATACCCAACAATATTATACTTTACAGCAGAAATAAACTATACGCTCTTGCCATCCAGCACGCTTTCTGAGCTCAAGAATGTACCTACCTGAAAATCTGTAATACTTGGTCTGACCCGAGCGTTGCATCAAAGTAACACCCGGGTCAGGCTGGAAACCAGCGTGAGTAAGCCCATACATCATGGAATACAAAAACATACAACTCATATAAAACCAGGGTAACTTATATCAATTTACAACTTCGCACGTTGTTATATACATCATTTAATCCACCCATCAATTTTCTAAGTACCAAACTTAGATTAAATAATCCAGTTCACTTAAATCATCCAGTCCAATATATAAATTTCACATATCAAGTTTGAATAGAATTATTATAGATTACAAATCGAAGCGGTTTCGGGTATTTACTAATACCCGACTCTGGTCTCTTCGAATTCAATTTCCATCTTAACCCCATAGATTAAGTGAAACACAATTCAACCTTAAATTCAAAATATCACTTTTAATATAGCAACTCATCAACAACAGATAATCACACAATCACTATACAAGACAACAGATCATATCACAAACATTTATACCAGAAATATTAACCAATCATTCATAAGCAAGATTGATAAGTCACTCATTCATATTTAAATCAAGTTAATTTCCTTAATCACTTTTAATCTTGCTCACTTAACAATAATTAATTACAAACCACTAATTAATCATTCCTTAATTATCCTTTCTAATTACATTCAGTAACTAGCCTCTAATTAATTTACCACAAATTAATTATTCTCAAACCCCTCACATTAATTAACCTTCATTATTACCATTGATTAATTATGTGATTAACCTTTAATTATTAATTAAATTAAATAATTCGTAACAGTTAATCCTTTAGATTACTTACATTAAGTAATTATCATTACTTGACTACATTAAGAAATATAGACTTAAATAAATAAATCATCCTTTAATTAATTACCTTAATTAATAAATCACATTAATAGATCAATTCTTTAATTTATCCCTCATCATTACTAATTAAATTAATTAATCATACCTAACTTTCCTTAATTAACTTAATTAATATCAAGACATTAAAACCTTAATTATCTTTAAGATAAAACATTTGTCTTAATAATGGTTAATTTCCATTTGCATATTTTAACCATTTTATTTTTATGATTAACTTACTTAAATCAATTATCAAATAAAATAAACATTTTAACTTGATAAATTAAAGTTATTAAAACATAACTTCCATAACTTTAAACATTTATTAAATGATAATTCAAACCAAATCCAATTTAAATTTAAACTTATCTAAATGCCTTGCTGGTACTTGAATCATACTTTAACTTGGAAACATGTTTTAATTATTTTTAAACTTTGTACTATCCTACATTTCATAAATACTGTTTAAGTTTTTCTTACACAAATAACAACCTGGAAACTCATCGGGCAATCCGAGCCACGAACGAAAATTTTCGAGGCCAAACACGATCCAAATCCACACTTCTTACTAATGCCTACTCGAACAACCCGACCTCCTTCCTTCCCAAAATCTCGTGTTCGCATATGAGAAATCTCATTGCTTTCCCGAAGCTTCAAAACTTACCCAAAATTTCAGATGCCAAACAGAATTTGTGCACTGGTGTACGTGCACCACCCCACGGCAGCGTTCTGGCTTGCTCAACCAACATCGTTAAGACGATGTTAACCCACACTACCGATCCATACATCCCGAAATCATCATCGAGCTCGAAATCAAAATCGAGACCTCCGATCCAAATTAGAACAGCAACTACGGCCCAAACTTGCCCCATATCTTTGCCGTCGACAATCAGAAAAACTCCGCCGCTCTACCGGATCTTCGTCCACATCCCAAGCACTATTTCCCCACAAACGACCTAACTTGATGCCTCAACGACGACACTGCAATGAAGTTTCCAATCTAGACTAGAAGTCCACTTGTAACCCTACTTTGACCTCTGTCGACGCCACGACGAATGATCGCCATCTTCGCCATTTTTTCCATGCCCCCAAACATCGAGCAAACTCTGACCAAAATCCAATCAATCAAAAGTTCGTAGATGGCCAGAAAATGATAAAAAAATCAATTTATGTCCAACATCCAATTGCTCCTTCAATATCTGATTAAAAATCGAGATGTTCATCTTAAAAATCCTATTTTGTATAGAGGATTCCGATTATTCACATGAAACTTTAATCTATTCAACTTGAAATTTTGATAAAAACAAATTTTTACTGTAATGACTAAATTCTGATCGACATTATCTCGATTTCTTGTTTTAAATATTTTTAAAATTTAAAGTTTGTTGTTTTGAACAAATTTTGTTCAAACATTATAACCTAAAACTAATCTAAGATTAAACAAATAAATAATTTTTAAGATATTTACATCCAGCATTCTTAAGGACAGAGTACCACCTGGAATATCAACAAGCATACCGAGATATCCACTTTCACATATACCTATATTATTAAATCCTACATGCAAACATTTTTAACTATTCAATTCAAAATTTTCAACAGGCATCAGGATCTTGAATATATTTAAAGATTTGGAAACAAATTTGTTTACTCACCTTAGATGCAGTTTAAACAGAGGAATTTGCTTAAGCATGGGAAACTTGCAAATGCCTGAGATCTTTTGAAAACTAAAATGTTATGATCTAGACAATACTTGAATGCTTGAAACTAGATTCACTCTGATGATTTCGAATTGAAGAATTGTTGCAGGATTAATTCCTGGTTTGAAGACAATACTTTGCAGGTTGATACTGATCCTTGAAAATGAACAGGCTTTGAGCTGTTATTATTTTGAAGTTGATATGCAGTTTATTGTTTATAAATTCTGGTTTGAGAGGAGATTTATCACTGATTGTTTTGGAGTTTATAGTATTTTAGTTTTCTTAGCTTGGAAAGAGAACAGTAAAAAGAAAATGAAGAGAAGGAACAATGTTTTATATAGCTAAATTTGAGTTATTTAAAATAAAAGAAAATCAAAAATAAAAAGTGACACATGTTTAAAATCTTTACATTTGTCATTTACTAAAGTTTATAAATCAACATTTGTTAAAATGAAAACTTAATATATACACTTGTAATTAGGTAACTTATATTTAATTTTAAAATGTTAGTAAAAGTCCTTACTTAATTTATTTATTGTTATGTATATATGAATTTTTTTTTATTGAAAATGTAACAAACAATTTATTTATTAATAAAGGCTTATACATATATTTTAAATCCAAATATTTAAAATATCTATCCTTTGAATTACTTAATAAATCCAAATTCATATTCAAATTAAATTTGAAAAATCTTATTTAAAATCAGGTCAACAATATTTTAAACAAACCTAATTCAATGTGTAATTAATAATGATACTTAAAAATTTATTTATAAATTCAGCATTTCATTAATTTACCCAATTATATTATTAATTACAATGCCCAGAAATCCGTGTTATCACATCGTGCTTTGGGTCATGATAGTGGCAGGCTTTGGGATCGGCAAAAGGTAGTTGTTCGGTGCGCTTTGGGTCGGATGGGCATAGACAATGGGTCAGTGTTGTGAAGGTTTTGGGTCGGTAGGAAGGTGGTTCGGTAGGAAGGTGGTTCGGTCATGATGAATTGGGTCGGCAGTGGTGTGGATCGGTGATTGGAGTGGATCGGTGATTGGAGTGGATCGGTGATTGGAGTGGGTCGGCATTGAAGGTGGTTCGACATTTGGATGGGTCGGTAGGAAGATGGTTCAGTCGTGATGAAGTGAGTCCATAGTGGTATGGACCGGTAGTGTTGTGGATTAGTGATTGGAGTGGATCAGTTATTGGAGTGGGTCAGCATTGAAGGTGGTTCGGCATTTGGATGGGTCACTGCTTGCTTGGCTCCAAGATCGACCCGAGTCAGTTTATGGAAATCCTTGGGTCAGCTATAGAAATGGATTGTGGGTCGGCATGTTTTAGATCACCCCAGGTCGGCATCATCACAAGCTTGGATTGGCATCTTTGGATCTGTCCAAAGGAGTGGGTTGGCAACGCATAGGGGTCGGCATATTTAGAGTGATCGGCTACTTCGGGTCATGGTATGAGTTTCTTTGGGCCAACTGTTGAAAAGGAGGTGGATCGGCATAGAGGAAATAACATGGGTCGGCAATGTTTTCCTCCGAGTCGTGACACAGTTTGCTTCGAGGCAAGCATAAGGCTGCTTTGGGTAATTACCTAGGAAAAATCAGGTTGGCATACCCAGAATCAGGGTCGGTCGTGGTAAGGGACTATGGATCGGCTATGGAATTGATGGGCCTGGATCACTCAGGAAGCCCGTTAACTCAGGTTTTGCCTATAAATACTACACGTGGGGATTCGGAAAAGGGGATCTTCACTCTGCTTCCCTTCTTCTTCTTCATTATGGCTTCTCTGCTATTATCGTTTTAAAAACTCTGGACTATAACTGATTAATTCTCATATCAATAAAAAGGAAATTTCTAGAGTGGACGTAGGCCAGAGTCAGCCGAACCACTATAAATCCTCTGTTATTGCTACTTTTTATTTTATTTTTGTTGTTCTTCATATTTATACTTTCTACATACATTCTATTCATGACTATGATTTGGTGCTTTCATCTGGATTTGGGTGTTAGTGACCAATTTTGACTCTAACATTTTGGTGCTTTCATCTGGATTTGGGTGTTAGTGGCCAATTTTGGTGCTAACATTTTGGTGATTTCAATGAGAAATTTAGCACTTAGAGATTCTGAAGCTTGGATTTTGGATTTAAAGGCTTAGGAACTCGGATTCTGGAAAGCAATGATTAGGCCATGGACAAGGAGACAAGTGACAACAATGAGCAATCAAAAGGGAAGTCAGGAGGCATCTTCTGGAGCTAGAACGGATCGGGCATCCATCTATATCACTGGGGACGAGATGCAGGTCATGATGAATTCCATGCAGGAACAATTGATGAAAAGGCAAGAGCAAATGATCAGACACTTTTCAGACAATTTGGACAAGCAGGAACTGCAGGAGCTCGGATCCATGGAGTTGGATCAGAAGGACTCAACCGGCAAGTAGATGGTGTGGTTCATTAGAGGGCAGACCCCAATCAAAAAACAACTATCAATCTGGATGGACCTAGACTCGGGGGCACACCACCAGGTAATGCTGGACCGATCCATGGAGGGATACCAGATGACGCTGCGCAGCCCGACGCTAACAGGAATATAGGAGTGCGTGACGAGGAGTATGTAGCAGAATTCCCCCGAGGACATGGAGGGCAGTTAGAAAATATGGATGGAAGGTAACCCTTGGTAGGTAACTGTAACGACCCGCCTTTGGACAGTTTAAACCGACGATCAAATACCCATGTCGATTCCAAACCATTAAAAGGGCAGATAGTTATTGGGGTAATTAAGAAAAGAAAAGGAAGGGAAATAAAGGAAATGAAACAACACAGAATCTCACAGCGGAAGGCTAAAGTATAATAATAAAATAACAGTTCATGAAGCTGTTAATTAAATGAATACATTTGAAATGAATACATTTGATTATTATTATACAACATTTATCAGAGTTACATACACAACAAATATCATACAACAATGCAGCGAAATGGAATGAATATAATAGTAGTAGATAATATACCAAATCTTCGTCTCCGTCCTCCAAGGAAATGATCTTCACCTAAACTGAAAACTCAGGACTGACCCGAGCGTAATGAAAAGACAAAACACTCGAGTCAGGACTAAAATATCCTTATGAAAGTTAAATCAATCGTCAATAAATATGAGTGTGACGGCGTCAGAGATGTTTACGGGGTTTTACATCTCATATCCAGTGTCAACGTGCGTGCAATAACTTAAGAGATGTTACGGGATTTTCCATCTCTCAAGGATCCGTGAAACTATCTACTATGTAGTAATATACGCTAAGTAGATAATGTCTATCAGTAATATAAAATATCAAAATAGCGTTAAGGCGTTACCATAATCCCCCTTAACACATTTTATATTCCCAAAAGCATATACAAGACCGTAGTTTCCCCAAAACCGGAAGTCACCAGAGGGCAATCCATATACTCAAGGTACACATCAAAACGTAGTGGTCGCGAATAGGATAATCAGTATGACAAGGTACATGAGGCAATACCAACTAGGATACTAGTAGTTGCGTGATCCGGACTGATGTTGGGCATAGCCAGCAGCTACCCCAACACCGCGAAACAACACTCCGAAATCAAGGGGTGCACCCAAATCGCATCACAAATGTAATAGATATGGTATCGAAGAAGTGTGTCCGCTAGAGGTGGCGAACCTCAATGGCCCGGCGCGGCTCCTGTTTTAGTCATGTCAGGGGTCATCCAATAATCGTTCTCTTTCTTCAGTCAACGCGTTCACCAAACCATCCACTTCATTCTGGATCAACACTCCGCGTATAATAGTTATTAAAGTGGTTTTCGGTATCGACAGAGAGTATGTCCATATCCGATCCCGGTCTCTTTAATAACTACGTATTATTACACCGTTGGCTCCTTTACATTTCGAATCGATTCATGATTGATATCAAATGTCATATTCACTTCAAAATCAAATCCATTTCAAATATCGACATAGCCATTCAAAGTATAAGGTTCCTTTTCAAAAATCATTTTGCGTCTCAATATCTTATTTCGGTTTCAAAATCATCCCGAATTTAAATTTTATGTTGCAACTTCATTTAACCCAATTCGTATTTAAATTCAAGATTTAAACATAAACATTCCACCTTATTAACCAGCTTGAAATTTTTAGAAAATAGTTTTAAGTAGTTTAAAAGTAGTTCAAATAATTAAAATAGTTAAAAATAATTAAAATCTTGCAATGGATTTAAAATAGATAAATTAGTTTAAAATAATTTAAATTGGGTTAAGTAGATTAAAAATAGATTAAAATAGTTTAAGTATTCAAAATGGTTTATATAACAGAGTAATTTGGAAAACAATTTAAAACAGCTTCAAAACCAATCCATTTCAATTACAACTTCCCAATTCCAATCAATTTCAATTTCCATTTTACCGATTCAATTTCGATTTCAATTCAAAACAATGTCAACTTTAACTTCAAATCAATTCAATTCTACATTCACCTTCAATTTATTCAATTTCAATTTTTTTTTTCGATTTGGAGCTTGATTTCAAAATATCCATTTATAACACTTAACAAATTTTCCATCAATATTCAAGTCTAAATTCCAATTTCAAATATGATTCAATTCCAAACTCGATGTCAAAATGTCATTTTTATATCACATTTACTTGGAAATCTTCAAAGCTCGAATTAAGGTTAAATCTTTAAACAAATCAATTTTCGAAATTCAATCAAATTCTAATTTTTAAATTTCAAAGTCTCGAATCATATTACTTAACAATTTCTTATAACCAAGATTTATTTCATCATTTCAAAACTCAATTTTTCAATAAATTCGATTTCTATAAATTGATTTCTATTTATAACCTTTAAATCAAAACATTTAAATAAACTTCAAATCGAAGATTTTTTAAAATTATTCATTTAGCCAATTCGGTGTCCGTATATAATTTTCTATCCTATGGCCAAGTAATTATTTATTTCAATTAAATGTCAGGGATGAATATATATTACTTAAATTAAATCACAGTATCATATGTATGCATAACAGGATATATATAAGCAAATAAACATCCAAACACTCAAATATCAACCAATAACATCCATCGAAATACATCGTCCAATAAGCAATACAATTCATGGCAATTTCATAGTTATCGATGTCAGGTAAGTAAATCGCAATTCAATTTCGATTTCAATTTAACTGTCAATTTGAGTTTTCAACGGTTAATTCAAATAACAAGCAATATGATAATTAAATTTATATCAAACAACGACAATAAAATTCATATCACTTTATAATGTCAATTTAACTAGCATAAAAATATTTAGTACGGTGTGAGCGTTATAAAACACTCACCTTGATTTTCTCGATTTAAAATCAAATCGAACGACGTTCGATTTGACCCAAAATTTCTCTAGCTCCAAAAGCTTCCAATCCAGCTCCATAGCGTAGTGCTCGTCAATACGGACCTGTCGCAATTTGTTTCGTCCAGTTTGGACCTCGTATCAAAAAGTTATAGCCGTTTGAATTTTATATACAAATTTATATAAACAAATTAACTTTTCTATTTCTCTTTATTATTATTATTAACCTTTAATCTCAGCCGTTGCTTCCAGGATACCAAATCCAGACCGCCCCTTCCTTTCACCTTCTTCTTCGTTCACACGAGAAACAGCGAACCCAAGCACGCACGAAAACCCCAAAGGCCGAGCCTCCAACTTCCCACGAGACGACGATCAGGCGACGCTATGTCAAGCGCCTCCACGAGCTACACCCACGCCCCAACCCGCGGCCCACTCGGCCCTATATGCTGCACGCAAAACGAGATCGAACGGTCTACGTTCACGGCCCCACCGCGGCTCCAAACGACGACGATAAACAAAATCTACCGTTGGATGGAGAGATCTCTCCTAGCTCTACGATATTCGTGTTGGAGGTTTAGGCTAAAACGACATGGATGAGGAGAGATTGAGGGTGGAAGGTCGTAAGTTTTCGGCCATCGAATTCTAAAGGAGGCGGCCACGAATGAAAAGGGCTAGGGTTTCTGCTCAAACATGTTTATATAAGATTTTATATTATATTATTATTAATTCCAAAATTCACATGCTTTTTCAAACAATCTCCAAACGAAACGTGCCGGCTGACGTTTCTAGGGTTTACCCCGCGTTCCGGACACAATGGAACAGGTTTCGGAAGCTAATTCGATCATATGCGACAGTTATAGCGATAAACGATCAATTTGAATTAAATCGATTTAAACGAATTTCTATACGTTTTGGCTCGCCCCGGACAAACGGTAAACCCGATTGACATGAAATTTAAAATATTACAATAATATCATATTACGGATCCGATGAAACTATTTTCGTCGAAATCCGAGACCGTTTGAAAAATGACTATTTTAACTCGTTAAATTAATATTAAAACAATTTCAATGCGTTTCGAGCTGCCACGGTCAAACGACAACTCCGATTTCTACGAAAATTGAGATCTGATAATAACTAACTATTACGGATCCAATGGAACTAGTTTCGTCCAATTCTGAGACTGTTCAAAATTTGGCTATTTTCCAGTCGATAATTAAATATTAAAATATTCAATTTTCACAAATTTACTTTTAATTCGATTTTAAAAGTTCTACCACATCATTCTAACTTTAGTATGATAAAATAAAATGTTACAAATCATTTTTAGTCATATTCAACCCGTTATTCAATTTATCCAATAAATTCCAAATTTAAAATCTTATTAACTCTATTATAATCCTGATATAACTTACATTCACTTTGGAAACCAAATTGAATCATATTAAATCAAATTTTAATTTTTCACTTTATTTTCATATATTAAATTCTAATATCAAATTAATCATATCAAATTCGGAATTTAATTATTCAAACATTTGTAATATTAAATTTAAACAATTTTATTATTCTTAAATCAGTATCTTTTGAAATATTCGAAACGAACTTATAAAATTTAACACATTCAAATTATAGAACAACCATTTTCATTAAAACAATTATTCAATTCCCTTTATTCAATTATTCAATAAATTCCAAATATTAAATTTTAAACAATTTAATTGTTCAATATTTGACGGATTTCAATATTGGATTTTTAAATAAAAATTTCATTATCAGTCGATTTACTATATTACATTAGATGAATTCCACGTTATTATTTAACTGCAGTTAGAGATAATGCACTCAACTAATATATATACTTTCATTTCAATTGCAATTGGTTCACAAATTCAATTCGACTAACTAAATGAATAGGTAACTTAAATAATTATCACTGTTGACTTTTAATTACTTATAAGTTTATTATTTACAAACAAGCGTCACAATTACCTATACAATACAAATTCATTCAATTACCTTCGACTACATCTTATTTCAATTGATTTGGGATTTCATTCAATTAATAAACACTTAACTTAGATAAATTTTGTTGCATTTCATTCTAGTTATTATTATTCCAAATGAATTACAATTTTTTTCTAACACTAAATCACGAAATCTTATTAAATTAGCTATTTTAATTATCGGAAATTTACGGGTCGTTACAGTCTCCCCCACTCAAAACTTTTCGTCCCCGAAAAGGAAAAAGAAGGGAAAAGAACTAAGTATAGAATTCGCATTAGATATATTTCATTCAAAGTTATTAACTTATAAAACAATGAAATTCCATTTATAAAGTTATAACTACGCTTCCACTAAGTTATTCCAACGGCTTTCTAAATTTAAAGTTAGTTATCAAAACAAGTTATAAAAATTTTAAAACTTGAAAATTTTTCTAACACCTGGATTTACGAAAAATTTCGGCAGAGTCTCCTTTGCGCGGCTCGATCGGTACAACTACAAAACGCCTCTACGGGCCCCAAACAAACAAAAGAAAATCCAAAAGCCAAGTGGCTCATCAAAAATCACCAAATCCAATGATAAAATAAACATGTACCTTATATTTTTATTAGCGAGCATATACGAATAATATAGCGTGAAAGCGAGCTCCAAATGCGAAGCAAGCGCAATCCGCACCTACTAAACACTCAACAAACCATGAGAAACATGCATATATGAAAATAATATCAATATACACAATATAGCAACATAACAACTACATGTGCCAACATAGAAAATGCAACAAAACAACAAATGCAACCATCAATCAACTATCATCCAACAAATCCATAACCAATCAATATAAATTCACTTCTCATTAATATTTATTGACTAGGTTTCAATTTTAATCATAGTTGATTCATTAACGTTGGATTTTTCTAACATTCATCCTCAATTCAATTAGTTAACATTCACTAATTTATATTTACATTAGTTCACTTCCAATTTGAATCAAATTAAATTCATTTAACTTTCAATTTGATTTCAGTGATTTATAGCTTTCAATTTCATTAACACTTAATGAATTATATGCAATCCACTAACAATCATATAACAACCAAATCATACCCCACATAACCAAAATATTAATTTTACATTCAATTTGGTTTATCTCCTTCAATTCCAATTATACAATTTAAAAGAATCATTTTATATTTGGCATCTTATATTTCCAATATTAACTTTAATTAAATCCGTAAGCCGTACATATATCATCCGTAAGCAATATCAATCTAATCGCTTATTCGATCACACAATTTCACTTCCAAACTAGTATCGTTCACACGACTCTCTAGTGCGGACTCGGATTTGGTTTCTTGATTGGAAACTGTTACTCTCCTTGCATAGCCATATGCTATGATAGAGAATTCCAGAATCAATTAAAAATCCATATCTAGGGTTCGTCGTCAGAAATCGAGTGAAAAATCCTAAATTGGATCGATATAAATCATCTCGAAATTTTGTGCTCGAATTTGGATCAAATCGTTATGCGAATAAAATAATATACGTACAATCCCACGTATTACCTTCCAATAGATTTCTATCCAATTTATCTATACTAAATTATTTTATTGACTTTCATTTTATTTACCATTTATTATTCACAATCCATTATTTAGTTAATATATCCATTTCTTTACATAGCATATTCTTCAACATTATCTTTTCTTAACACCTTATCAAAGAATTCGCTTACTCAAGTTCATTTTCAAACATTCTATATAATTTAATTAAATTCAATTTCATTTTAAAATTGATTCTTAGCTATAAGAAATTCCTTTGTTTATACTTATTGCATTTTCATAATTCCAGTTAATAACGAATTCATTTGTGGAACATTTTTTTTTTTAATCATTACTTTAGTTTATTGTCATCTCATAAAAGTCTAACTTCTCATATATGACTTCTCTTAGTTTACAGATATCTTAAAGGTTACAAATTTAATTATTTTACAATCCCTTTGCAATTTATATTTTTTTTCTATAACCAATTTACAAAGATATAATACGATTCATTTCTTAAGTTCACTTACTTGTTCCATTTATTCATTCACCATTTCAGGTTATATTTAAGTATATAACATTTTTCCACAACCAAAATTTTCATTTACACATTTTAATTCATTTTGAGTTTTCCTTACTTGTATACTTCAATTACTTTCAGGTTCTGTTTATTTGTACAACATCTCATTACATATCCAAAACATCATTTAACTTCTTAATATTTGGTAAGTCTTGTTATGTGTTATCAGAATGCAAATTTTCGGTATTATACAAATTTATAGAATTTCATTTTACTAATTTAGAATGTTCACAATTTAATTTGTTTAAATCCCTTTTACCTTTCAACTTTAAAGTTTTCCTAAACAATAGCTTAGATATCTTAATCCTCTTATTTTTATAAATTTTGGTTATTCCCATTTCATTTAAATAATTTGAAAATTTCTAATTAACATAACTTAGAAATTTAAATGCTCGGTTCCTTTCAAATTGTTTGAAATAAACAAATACTTATATTATTATATATTTTTTTTTTATATATCAAATCATACCTTTGGAGTTTAAACCAAAACTCATTTACCCAAAATAATTTTTAAAGAAAAGCAAAGCTTCTTAGAAGTCTCCCCCACTTTGAGACTCGAAAATGAACGTCGATGATGCTGCGCAGTCATCACCGAAATTATCTTCCAGCGACATAAGAGAGGAGTACTAAATTTATTCCTTCCTTTAAAAATCCTTTCAAAATATTTCCATAAACAATTTCCAACTAATATTAATATATATTTCTTCAAAGCTTGGAAAACCATTTTAAAACCTCCGGGACATAATTCAATATTTTCCAATTTAAATCTATTTTAATTCATAAGTCACCTTTATAAAATATTCTTATAAGATTTCACAAGTGTTTTATATTTTCTTCAAATTATAGGAATTTCTTTCTTAAAACATTCCACAAGTATTTTATTACTGTTCTTTTGTAATTCAACTTAGTTATCAAATTACAATATCCAATTAGTGATAATAACCAATATTTTTATTCCTAACAGCCAGGTAAGCTAGATAAGTCACACTAATTTCTGAAGAATTTTCTTTATATACAAAATATAATTAGGGCAAAATTATTTCATTTACCCAATTTCAAAACAATACTATGTCGAATTGTTCTGTTTAAGTGTTTAGAGATCCCTATCAATGACGTTAATTACTCGTACTGACCAGAATCCATAAGCCACTCAACAAAACAACCGACACAATATAAAACATTTTATATCACTAACAAGTACGCTCTCTCATATACACTCAACTCATTCATATAGTTTACCTCTATTTCAATGAGTTACTCCCCACTAGAGCCAAGGTTTATCGCTAAACCAAAGCTCTGATACCAACTGTAACGACCCGCCTTTGGACAGTTTAAACCGACGATCAAATACCCATGTCGATTCCAAACCATTAAAAGGGCAGATAGTTATTGGGGTAATTAAGAAAAGAAAAGGAAGGGAAATAAAGGAAATGAAACAACACAGAATCTCACAGCGGAAGGCTAAAGTATAATAATAAAATAACAGTTCATGAAGCTGTTAATTAAATGAATACATTTGAAATGAATACATTTGATTATTATTATACAACATTTATCAGAGTTACATACACAACAAATATCATACAACAATGCAGCGAAATGGAATGAATATAATAGTAGTAGATAATATACCAAATCTTCGTCTCCGTCCTCCAAGGAAATGATCTTCACCTAAACTGAAAACTCAGGACTGACCCGAGCGTAATGAAAAGACAAAACACTCGAGTCAGGACTAAAATATCCTTATGAAAGTTAAATCAATCGTCAATAAATATGAGTGTGACGGCGTCAGAGATGTTTACGGGGTTTTACATCTCATATCCAGTGTCAACGTGCGTGCAATAACTTAAGAGATGTTACGGGATTTTCCATCTCTCAAGGATCCGTGAAACTATCTACTATGTAGTAATATACGCTAAGTAGATAATGTCTATCAGTAATATAAAATATCAAAATAGCGTTAAGGCGTTACCATAATCCCCCTTAACACATTTTATATTCCCAAAAGCATATACAAGACCGTAGTTTCCCCAAAACCGGAAGTCACCAGAGGGCAATCCATATACTCAAGGTACACATCAAAACGTAGTGGTCGCGAATAGGATAATCAGTATGACAAGGTACATGAGGCAATACCAACTAGGATACTAGTAGTTGCGTGATCCGGACTGATGTTGGGCATAGCCAGCAGCTACCCCAACACCGCGAAACAACACTCCGAAATCAAGGGGTGCACCCAAATCGCATCACAAATGTAATAGATATGGTATCGAAGAAGTGTGTCCGCTAGAGGTGGCGAACCTCAATGGCCCGGCGCGGCTCCTGTTTTAGTCATGTCAGGGGTCATCCAATAATCGTTCTCTTTCTTCAGTCAACGCGTTCACCAAACCATCCACTTCATTCTGGATCAACACTCCGCGTATAATAGTTATTAAAGTGGTTTTCGGTATCGACAGAGAGTATGTCCATATCCGATCCCGGTCTCTTTAATAACTACGTATTATTACACCGTTGGCTCCTTTACATTTCGAATCGATTCATGATTGATATCAAATGTCATATTCACTTCAAAATCAAATCCATTTCAAATATCGACATAGCCATTCAAAGTATAAGGTTCCTTTTCAAAAATCATTTTGCGTCTCAATATCTTATTTCGGTTTCAAAATCATCCCGAATTTAAATTTTATGTTGCAACTTCATTTAACCCAATTCGTATTTAAATTCAAGATTTAAACATAAACATTCCACCTTATTAACCAGCTTGAAATTTTTAGAAAATAGTTTTAAGTAGTTTAAAAGTAGTTCAAATAATTAAAATAGTTAAAAATAATTAAAATCTTGCAATGGATTTAAAATAGATAAATTAGTTTAAAATAATTTAAATTGGGTTAAGTAGATTAAAAATAGATTAAAATAGTTTAAGTATTCAAAATGGTTTATATAACAGAGTAATTTGGAAAACAATTTAAAACAGCTTCAAAACCAATCCATTTCAATTACAACTTCCCAATTCCAATCAATTTCAATTTCCATTTTACCGATTCAATTTCGATTTCAATTCAAAACAATGTCAACTTTAACTTCAAATCAATTCAATTCTACATTCACCTTCAATTTATTCAATTTCAATTATTTTTTTTCGATTTGGAGCTTGATTTCAAAATATCCATTTATAACACTTAACAAATTTTCCATCAATATTCAAGTCTAAATTCCAATTTCAAATATGATTCAATTCCAAACTCGATGTCAAAATGTCATTTTTATATCACATTTACTTGGAAATCTTCAAAGCTCGAATTAAGGTTAAATCTTTAAACAAATCAATTTTCGAAATTCAATCAAATTCTAATTTTTAAATTTCAAAGTCTCGAATCATATTACTTAACAATTTCTTATAACCAAGATTTATTTCATCATTTCAAAACTCAATTTTTCAATAAATTCGATTTCTATAAATTGATTTCTATTTATAACCTTTAAATCAAAACATTTAAATAAACTTCAAATCGACGATTTTTTAAAATTATTCATTTAGCCAATTCGGTGTCCGTATATAATTTTCTATCCTATGGCCAAGTAATTATTTATTTCAATTAAATGTCAGGGATGAATATATATTACTTAAATTAAATCACAGTATCATATGTATGCATAAAAGGATATATATAAGCAAATAAACATCCAAACACTCAAATATCAACCAATAACATCCATCGAAATACATCGTCCAATAAGCAATACAATTCATGGCAATTTCATAGTTATCGATGTCAGGTAAGTAAATCGCAATTCAATTTCGATTTCAATTTAACTGTCAATTTGAGTTTTCAACGGTTAATTCAAATAACAAGCAATATGATAATTAAATTTATATCAAACAACGACAATAAAATTCATATCACTTTATAATGTCAATTTAACTAGCATAAAAATATTTAGTACGGTGTGAGCGTTATAAAACACTCACCTTGATTTTCTCGATTTAAAATCAAATCGAACGACGTTCGATTTAACCCAAAATTTCTCTAGCTCCAAAAGCTTCCAATCCAGCTCCATAGCGTAGTGCTCGTCAATACGGACCTGTCGCAATTTGTTTCGTCCAGTTTGGACCTCGTATCAAAAAGTTATAGCCGTTTGAATTTTATATACAAATTTATATAAACAAATTAACTTTTCTATTTCTCTTTATTATTATTATTAACCTTTAATCTCAGCCGTTGCTTCCAGGATACCAAATCCAGACCGCCCCTTCCTTTCACCTTCTTCTTCGTTCACACGAGAAACAGCGAACCCAAGCACGCACGAAAACCCCAAAGGCCGAGCCTCCAACTTCCCACGAGACGACGATCAGGCGACGCTATGTCAAGCGCCTCCACGAGCTACACCCACGCCCCAACCCGCGGCCCACTCGGCCCTATATGCTGCACGCAAAACGAGATCGAACGGTCTACGTTCACGGCCCCACCGCGGCTCCAAACGACGACGATAAACAAAATCTACCGTTGGATGGAGAGATCTCTCCTAGCTCTACGATATTCGTGTTGGAGGTTTAGGCTAAAACGACATGGATGAGGAGAGATTGAGGGTGGAAGGTCGTAAGTTTTCGGCCATCGAATTCTAAAGGAGGCGGCCACGAATGAAAAGGGCTAGGGTTTCTGCTCAAACATGTTTATATAAGATTTTATATTATATTATTATTAATTCCAAAATTCACATGCTTTTTCAAACAATCTCCAAACGAAACGTGCCGGCTGACGTTTCTAGGGTTTACCCCGCGTTCCGGACACAATGGAACAGGTTTCGGAAGCTAATTCGATCATATGCGACAGTTATAGCGATAAACGATCAATTTGAATTAAATCGATTTAAACGAATTTCTATACGTTTTGGCTCGCCCCGGACAAACGGTAAACCCGATTGACATGAAATTTAAAATATTACAATAATATCATATTACGGATCCGATGAAACTATTTTCGTCGAAATCCGAGACCGTTTGAAAAATGACTATTTTAACTCGTTAAATTAATATTAAAACAATTTCAATGCGTTTCGAGCTGCCACGGTCAAACGACAACTCCGATTTCTACGAAAATTGAGATCTGATAATAACTAACTATTACGGATCCAATGGAACTAGTTTCGTCCAATTCTGAGACTGTTCAAAATTTGGCTATTTTCCAGTCGATAATTAAATATTAAAATATTCAATTTTCACAAATTTACTTTTAATTCGATTTTAAAAGTTCTACCACATCATTCTAACTTTAGTATGATAAAATAAAATGTTACAAATCATTTTTAGTCATATTCAACCCGTTATTCAATTTATCCAATAAATTCCAAATTTAAAATCTTATTAACTCTATTATAATCCTGATATAACTTACATTCACTTTGGAAACCAAATTGAATCATATTAAATCAAATTTTAATTTTTCACTTTATTTTCATATATTAAATTCTAATATCAAATTAATCATATCAAATTCGGAATTTAATTATTCAAACATTTGTAATATTAAATTTAAACAATTTTATTATTCTTAAATCAGTATCTTTTGAAATATTCGAAACGAACTTATAAAATTTAACACATTCAAATTATAGAACAACCATTTTCATTAAAACAATTATTCAATTCCCTTTATTCAATTATTCAATAAATTCCAAATATTAAATTTTAAACAATTTAATTGTTCAATATTTGACGGATTTCAATATTGGATTTTTAAATAAAAATTTCATTATCAGTCGATTTACTATATTACATTAGATGAATTCCACGTTATTATTTAACTGCAGTTAGAGATAATGCACTCAACTAATATATATACTTTCATTTCAATTGCAATTGGTTCACAAATTCAATTCGACTAACTAAATGAATAGGTAACTTAAATAATTATCACTGTTGACTTTTAATTACTTATAAGTTTATTATTTACAAACAAGCGTCACAATTACCTATACAATACAAATTCATTCAATTACCTTCGACTACATCTTATTTCAATTGATTTGGGATTTCATTCAATTAATAAACACTTAACTTAGATAAATTTTGTTGCATTTCATTCTAGTTATTATTATTCCAAATGAATTACAATTTTTTTCTAACACTAAATCACGAAATCTTATTAAATTAGCTATTTTAATTATCGGAAATTTACGGGTCGTTACAGTAACATTGGATTAGCTAACATTATCAGGCAAACTATTCGTGGAGGTCTGACAAACAGAGATTCGGAGGGAGTAAACAAAAGTACATTTACTTGTAACATCAGGATGGCTAGGAATCTACCTGATTTAAAGTTGCCCACTCTGGAAGTATACAATGATAAGATGGATCCCACTGACCACTTGATGAGGCACACAAGAGATATGGAGGTGCTGGGTACATCAGAGGCGGTTATGGCCCGGTGTTTCCCTTTGTACTTGACCGATATAGCCACTATATGGTTCAGACAGTTGGAAGATGGATCTATTATAACATGGGCAGAACTGGAGGAAAGGTTCTTGAAGCAGTTTCGCGTTTACGTATAAAGGCCGAAGAATGTGATGACACTGACATCAGTTAAGAAGAGGGTAGATGAATCGTTCGGGACTTTTTTAACTCAGTTTAATGCAGCAGTTGCTTCAATGGATCGACTAGATCCATCAATGGTACTGATGGCAGTAGTATCAGGAGTCAGGGATAATTCGAATTTCAAAGTATCGTTGATATGGGATCCAACAATGGATCTCGGGGAATTCTTTCATGAAGCCGAGAAGTTTCTTTGACAAGAGGATGCATGTTTGGATACGAAGTCAAAGGAAGTAGACATGGTTAAGGAAGGAGAACCGTCCGATGAAAGCTCGGGTAAAGATAAGGATAAAGGGAAGAGGAAGCACTGGGGAGAACCAAAATTCTCCACTTACATAAGACTGAATGAGACATTGGAACGGATATAATTAGATACTCGGGATCCCCTTCCTTATCGAAGGCCAGCAAGAGGGAACCTTCAGAAAGCAAAAGGGCATCAGGAAGGCACTATCTCTTTCGTGACCTGGACGGGCATGATACTAACAGCTGCAGGCATCTAAAGGATATAATCGAGGAGCATGAAAGTAATGGTCAGTTGTGACAATATGTCGAAACTCGGAATGTGACGGTGGAAGAGGAGCAGCTATCGCCTACCTTAAATGACGATGGCACGAGGCCCAGGAATGGTGGTTGGTTGGTCATCAACTAATTGTGTTGGTTTGAAATAAGTAACAAACTTGGGCTAACGACTAAGTCGCTTACTGATGTACGGGATGCAGATAACCCCTAGGCATGCTTTAAGACGATGATAAACCGTGAAGCTCTGGTTTGTGAAATCTTTTTTTTCTTTTTGGTTTGGACACTTGCTTTTTATGGTTTGGTTTTGGAGTTTGGTTTGAATTCCTGGTTTTGTTTATTTTGTGATTTGGATTTTACTTTGGACATTTTCCTTTTGGTTTAGACTTTTGATATGGATTTCTGGTTTGAATCTGGATTTCGGATTGGATTTTGGCAGACTTTTTGTCTAGTTTTTGGCTAAAAGGTCATCGAGCATGGACTATGTGTGGAAGGGTCCGGAGAGACCAGGATTCGGCCTAGGACTTAGGTCACATATTATCTGTCGGTTACAATTTCAGGTCATCGAGTGTGGACTATGCTCGGCAAGGGTCCGAAACGACCAGGATTCGGCTTATGACTTAATCCCTGGCATTACTCAACGTTCGGGAACACTAAACCAGGAATATCATGGCATTACTTAACACAGGTCGTCAAGTATGGAGTGCTCCTGGTAAGAACCCGAAGAGGTTACAGATTCAAATTTTGGCTTTGAATGGCTAAGGATTGGTTATGATCTGGAGCGATCCCGGATTTGGATATCGACTCAAAGAGGTCATGAATTTGGTTATTGTTTATTGGATATGGATGGATTATAACTCGATTATCAGGTTCGAATGGGTGTGGAATTAGATAAGGATTTGGTTACTGGATAGGGATCGGATATCGACTCGAAGCAGTCGCGGATTTAAATAAGGATACGACAATGGCACTTGGACAAAATGGATTGGATTATAGGTCGGATGGTACGACTATGGATGATATATGGACTTTGGATGATGGATCAAAAGCTATTCAAAACATGCCTTCCTACTAAAAGGCATGTTTTGGGGGACAAATGTTAACCCACCTTTTTGCAAGGCCATAAACATGCGGATTTAACTAAATCGATTGCTCGGTTATTAATGATGGAATATGACAAGTTTGATCAGCTAGATGGATATATGATCAATCACGGATAATTATCATGATTATGAAACCGGGGTTCGGCATGGTTGATGGAAAATAGTAGTAGGATAATGAAATATGGGTTTTAACAAAAGTCGAGTTGTTCCAGGGTCACACTTGTGGATTGACTTCGGGTTTTGAAGCAGTTTGCTTCGAGTCAGGATCGGGTGCACTTCGAGTCAACATAGGGTCGGCAGGTTTTCCATAAAGTCGGTGTAACTCCAGGTCGGCGTGGTGAATTGGATCAGCGACTTTGGTTTGCTTTAGGTCGGTGGACTTCGTGCCTTGGGTCATGAGAGTTGTAGGCTTTAGGATCGACATAAGGTAGTGGTTCAGCATGCTTTGGTTGGATGGGCATAGACATTGGGTTGGTGTTGTGAAGGTTTTGGGTCGGTAGGAAGGTGGTTCAGTCATGATGAAGTGGTTCGGTCATGATGAAGTGGGTTGGTAGTGGTGTGGATCGGTGATTGGTGTGGATCGGTGATTGGAGTAGGTCGGCATTGTAGGTGGTTCGTCATTTGGATGGGTCGGTAGGAAGGTGGTTTGATCATGATGAAGTGGGTCGGTAGTTGTATGGATCAGTAGTGGTGTGGATCGATGATTGGAGTGGATCAGTGATTGGAGTGGGTCGGCACTGAAGGTGATTCGGCACTTGGAAGATCGGTGCTTGCTTAGCTCCAAGATGGACCCGATCAGTGTATAGAAATCCCCGGTCGGCTATAGAGATGGATTGTGGGTCGGCATGTTTTAGATCACACCGGTCGGCATCATCACAAGCTTGGATCGGCATCTTTGGATTGGTCCAAGGAAGTGGATCGACAATACATGGGGGTCGGCATATTTGGAGTAGCCGGCTACTTCGGGTCGTGGTATGAGTTTCTTCGGGCCAGTTGTGGAAAAGAGGGTGGATCGGCATAGAGGAAATAGCATGGGTTGGCAATGTTTTGCTCCGAGTCATGACACAGTTTGCTTCGAGTCAAGCATAAGGCTGCTTCGGGTTAGGAAAACTCAGGTTGGCATACCCAGAATCAAGGTTTTTTGTGGTGAGGGATTATGGATCGACTATGGAATTGATGGGCCTGGATCACTTAGGAAGCCTAGTAACCCAGGTTTTGCCTATAAATACTGCATGTGGGGCTTCAAAAAAGGAGATCTTCACTCTGCTTCCCTTCTTCTTCTTCATTATGGCTAATATACCATTATCGTTCTAAAACTCTGGATTGTAATTGTAATTGATTCTCATATCAATAAAAAGGAAATTTTTGGAATGGACGTAGGCCAGCGTCATCCAAACCATTATGAATCCTTTGTTATTGCTGCTTTCTTTTTTAATTTTGTTGTTCTTCCTATTTATATTCTCTACATAAATTCTATCTATGACCGTGATTTGGTGCTTTCATCTGGATTTGGGTGTTAGTGACCAATTTTGGCGTTAAGAAATGTATTAGATACATTTATTTTTATACAAGTAAATTCAAGTCAAGTTTAAAGCTCTATTTTAACAATTTAATAAAATAAGATTTTATTAAAATATTTTAGATTGGATCAAAATCCATTTAGGCTTCATAAACTAGACAAAAATCTAAAAAAGGAAAATTTCTAAAATCTACCTATTTCATCTGCTTCTGACTGGCTCGGTTCCTTCGTTTTAGATGTTGCAAATTCATTTTAGATCAATAGTTAACAAATACATTTTAGATGTGGTTATATAAAGTCAAAGACAACATATGCTAGTGTCAATGCAAATGCAATGTATGCACAAGACTGATATATGATAAATGAGTCATTTTTAGTATCTAGGAATCATTTTGACTTAATATTAAACACATTTTTAGTTGCCATAAATAGTTCCCCTTCTAATATTTGATGAATTTTTAAATAGTTAAAGTGTAGTTTGATTTTCATATGATGCTAATTTTTTTAATGTGATTGATTTACAACGTCAATCCAGTAACAGGGGCTCCTCCTACAGTGCTACTCAGACTTAGGCATAGACCTAGGTATAGGCTCAGTTGGAGGAAATATCAAGAAATCATGTAGAGCTGCTCGGGAAGCATACCAAGGAAATAGCGGCACGGAGGGAGAAGACGAGGAGGCATGAGAAGGAGATAGCCATCAGATGAAGCAAGTTGAAGCCTTGTATCAAATGTTCATCAAACATTTTGGAAGAGATGCGCAACTGCCATTACCACCACCACAACCATGAGTTTTCTTTGTATGGACATGATTGTGTATGATATATTTACATATGATGTTTTTTATTGTATGGATATAATGTTGTGTGGATACAATGTTTTGTATGAGATTGTCTAGACATACATTTGGTTTCGTGTTGTCTTTTATGGAGTATTTACGGTGTTGTTTTTCTTTTTCTATGATTTTTTTGGTTTTGTAGATATTTAGATATAATATTATGTTGGTTTGGTATTATACTTTCCTATGTGGAATTTCTAGAATAGCTGATATTGTGTTGTGAATTGAGGGGGAGGAAAGAAGTAGAAATACTGCAAAATTGGTTCTAGAAAGTTCTTGGTAGTGCGTTCATTGAAAAATCTAGAAATTGTATATTTACAATTTCATCTAAAAGTCGTTGGTATATTGTTAAAGTAATATGTCATTGGAATGTCATCGAAATAAGATATCAATGACAAATCGTCGAAATAAGACATCGTTGGCATGTCGTCCAAAATATGTCATCGTCACAAGTTATTGGTATTGGCCTCACGACTTTCATCGGTAAGTTGTCGACCTTGAGTTTCACATAATGGGTGGTACTGATTCAGCTAGGAGTTAGGCAATTCTATAGTTTATTTTAAATTATTAACTCTATAATAAATTTTCATTTGAAATAAAAAGTGTTTTTCTTTCTATTATATAACTATTATAATGTGTTATACTAATTAATTATTTAATTTAAGCATATTAATAGAAAATCAATAAATGGTAGTTTTGTGGTAGTAACAACAATGTGTTTTAATCATGAGCAAATTATCACAATATAATAAACATATCATTTTAAATGTTCCTAGTCAAGCCGTTAAGACTAAAATACATAATGCTTTCCATATGTTAGGTAGTGTTTTCATGATTGCTGGAGGCACGAAGATGTTACGTACTGATAGTTATTGGATAACTATAGAATGATTCACTCGATAGTTTTTTGTGGTACAAATGGATTTATTAGTTATAATTTTTTTCTAAATTTGTCAAAACATAAATATGGCCGAAATAATACACACACGCATATGGCTATTATGCAACATCATTTTATATGATAAATAATTTTAAAATATTTAGACACACACACACAGATATATATATATATATGTGTGTGTGTTTGTATATTTAAAAAAATTAATTTTTCATGCATATATATTTTAAAAATGTATAATTTTTTTGAGTTTGGAGTTAAAAGATATTTTCAGGTCCAGATCTGATTTTTTTTAATTTAAAATTTGAAATTTAAATTGTTTCATATTTATTATTCATAAAATTTATTTTATGTATATATGTTCACATATATGCATATATATAAGATTGCTTATACATTATTATTTGTATATTTATTTAATTAAATATAAATTTAATTTTTATAACACATTAATTATATATATTGGACATCATATATGTATATGGATGGGCTAACATATCTAGTACGTTGTAAATCTAAGTACTTAGATATAGGCCTATTAAACAACACATACCATATATGTTGCACGTGCACGTGTATATGATAAACATGTACACACTATATATTATATATAATATCAGATCAAACCCTTTTTACAATAAACAAAATAAAATAATAATTTTATTTATAATTTATTTAGATTTGGCCTAAATTAATTTAGAATTTATAAGGCCCAATAAGATCTAAAATAGTAAAACAAATTGAAATTCACTTATTTAACCCACTACATATTGAACCATTTCCAATAATGTTATTGAAACTCAATAGCAAATACGGTCTAATTAGTCATGTTGTTAGGCAATCGAGTATCCTGCCCTATTTGGCTACTAGCCTGGCCCGAAAAGTGAAGTGAGCCCAAAGGTTATCCTTAACAGAAAAGAACCAATTTAAATCTAGGTCTTGGGCTAATTTTCAAAATTTGTTCAGAAATTAAAATAAGATATATATTATAAATGCAATGATATGATTTCTAAATTGTTTGGAGAATTTATAAATAAATTTTGAAAATGAATCAATTATTAATTAGATTAATAAATTAAAAATTAATTAAATAGTTAATTAATTAAATTATATAATATAACGAATGATATATATATATATTACATTATCCTGAATTGTTTAAGGTGATGTAAGTATATATGAAATTTTCGAAATTAGTAATGATTAATTAAATAAATTAATTAAATGTCAATAAATAAATAATATAATAAATATATATAGGTATATAAAGATATATGTGTATAACTAGTGTACATATTCAATTTAAAATATTCAGTTGAAAGATATAAAATTAATTAAAGTGTTAATTAATTAAATTAAAAATAATATTTAATTAATAATATTAATATATTACTATACATAAGACTATTGTATAAGTTAATTAAATAATAAAGGTTATACAATAATTAAAATTTATATAATATGAATGCATAATAAAAGGTGGAACAATAAGAAACTATAATTAGACTTAAGGGATAAATACACACGTATAACACGTATATTGCGATTTAAAATGTTTTTGACATTTGAATCACGATGGTACTTCATAAAAAATACATTATTCCATAGTCGATATCACTCACTTAAACATACTAAAGATTATGAGTCTTTAATATACAGTTGTTCTCTACCATTTATATATTCATAGATTACTCGTATAATCCTTAGTTGTTGGGCTTTCTTTAAGCTAGGGATATTATGTGTAGTACTATTAATATATAGAATAGATGAGGTAAGATAACTACACATATTCGTTGTTTTCCTCAAAGTATTATATTTAGGCTGTAGAGACACTACAAGAAAACATGTCTTTAGTTGCATTTATTGGTAGCGTTTATGGTGTACACGCAAACAATATTATTTTAAACCTTTTTTCCCTCTTATTTTTTTTACTAGAACGTGAACAAAATTTACAGCCTATACCAATGAACAACCGAACGCTTGTCACGTTTATTCACCTTTTCCCTAAATTCCCTCCACTTGAAATTTTTTTCTCTCCTCTATTGCTTTCGTCTCCTACGTATTCAACCTAAATTCACACTTTTTTCCTCTCATGTTTTGGCTTTCGTCTCTTCCCAACGTATTCAACCTAATTCATCCCATTCTCTGCCTTCGTTTCTTCAGCTACTATCGCCTTTTGGGGTTGTTTCCATCGCGCTTTCGATTGAGGTTTTGGGTTCAATTCCATTGCGTTTTTTGTTTAGTGGAACGATTGACATTAAGCGATCGATTCAGAGTTAGATCCATAGTCGAGGTACGCAAATTAATTTTTGATTTTTACGTATTAAATCGTTCTTTAGTTGCATTTTTTTGGTTGGCAGTTTGAGTTATAACCAAAAAAAATTTCATGCCCTGTTGTTCCATCATCTATCAGCTTTGGATAATGACTTAGAAACATAAATATGTTTTACTATTTATAGACACTACACTAGTTTTGTCAGGATATATTTGTATATGCTTAATGCTGAAATGTAATAGATAATTTGTTTATGTAGGAGCCTGGCACTATAATTGTTCATGTGTTATAACCATGTATTTTGAAAATTTCAATACTAATAATTGTGAATGAACTAGCATAGTAGAAATCTGTTGTGCCTATTCCTTGCAAAACCAGTCAAGTCAATTGACATTCACTACTTTTCTTTATGAGGTTTATAATTTTGAAGTGAGGTTTTGAAGTGATACAAAGGTTCAAATATAAATGGCTTATTAGGAGTACATAATTACTGCCTCAAATATATGTAATTTCAAAAACTGGATTGGGCTTCTTATCAATACTTTTGAATGTATGAAGTTGACAGTCATTAAATATATATATATATATATATATATATATATATATATATATATATATATATATAGGTTCAAATATATGTATGCATGCTATATGTGTTAATCTCTTATGTATACAAGTTAAAAGTGTCGGTTTTCTATATCTAAAACATAAATGCTTTGTGCATTTGATTTCAAATATCCCAAGGTTTTATAGGGTATAGTTTTAAATATAATATCTTATATATGGAGTTTTGTGGGTTTCTAACATATGAATTTTTTTTGAGTATGTTCCACTTTCGAATACACTCAAATATGATGTTTAAAATACATCAGATTTTGAAGGGATTTCTAAATATATATGACTTTGCATATATGATCTACATGATTTTGGAAGACGCCTGATCCTTGAGGATCTAATAAATTTTATAGGTATAAATATGAGTCATATTTTTGTTTTGAACACACATAATTGTAATAACCCATATTTTTAGCTATTTCTAATTATTAGATTTAGCATAATAAACAAATAAAATGGTAAAAACATAAAATCCTAATGATTTATTAATATGGTAATGAATATGAACTTGAACAAGATTTTATAATAAACATGTTCGAAGATTTGGCAATAACGAGTTTTGAAATGAAATTATATATATTTGCTGGGTTTATGATCAATAACTGAAGTTCAATAATAATTATGAATTATTTTGATAGAAATAAAATGATGTTGGTAACTAAGATTCATTTAAAATCCAATATTGGAATTTGTTTGAATATTGGACAATTAAATTGTTTAAATTCAATATTGGGAAATTATTTGGATAATTGAACAACAGGAATTGAATAACTATAAATGAAAATAGTTGTCCTATAATTCAAATTCATTTTAAAAGTTAAATCCTATAAGTTCATTAACTTATATTTCAAAAGATGGTGATTTATTGAATAATCAAAATTGTTTAAATTCAATACTGCAATTATTTGAATAATTGAATTCTAAATTTAATATGATTAAAATTGATGTCGGAAGTGGATTTCATTTTTATTTAAACAACAATGAAGATTGTTAGCATTTAAAATTGGATTTAAAAGTGAATAATTAGAAATTGAAAATTTTATATTATAATCGAGATGTTAAAATAACGATCCGGGGCACAGTCTCGGGATTCGATGAAACCAGTTCCACTGGATTCATAATAGTGTATTATTATCAGATTTCAAATTTTGTAACGTTTGGAGTTATCATTTGGTCGTACGGGATAGAAACGCATCGAATTAAATATCGAAAATTTAATATTTTAATTCGATTCAAAATGCTATCTTCCACATACGATCGAATTAGGCCCCAAAACCCATTCCATTATGTTTGGAATAGGGTTAACACATTATAAACGCCAGGCGGCACATTTTGTTTGGACTTCGTTTAGAAAAGTCAAAATAATATTAAAATAATAGATATTTTATGTATATATACATGCGTCCACATAGTAAAACCCTTGATATAACTCAGCTGCGTCGTTCTTATTTATTAATGGATGAAAATTTCTGGTCTTCTAGCTCTAATCTCTCTCAATCTATCGATTATTAGAAGAAAATCCCAACTAGAAAATCTAGAGCTCGACAAGATCTCTAAATCCAACGGTTATGATCGAAATTGGAGTAGTGGATCAGCGGCAATTTAGGTTTGAAGTCTTGCATTCAAGCACGTTCTATGAGGAGGAGGAGGCAGTAGGCATGGTGGCACCAGTGGTGTTGGGAAGAGGGGTCTCAAGCGCAACCATGGTGAAGAAATGATGGACTCAGGCGAGCTGTAGAAGGGGCGACGATCAAACGATCGTGTGTGTATTGGGTTCAAACCTAGGAGCTATAATCACGTGAGGAAGAAATAGATTACAGCCTGGATCTCTCTCTTCAAATGAACGACCCAGATTTTGGGTATATAAAAAATATCTATATAATTTGTATTCAAACTTTAAAATTGTATATCATTTCCGTACGAGGACGAATCAGAACGAAACTAGCGGAGACGGAATCGTGGCGACGAACACAACGTCGTGGAGTTGATTTGGAGTCATTTGGTATGATGCCCCACCCCGAGACCCACATTAACAAAGATTATTACTAGATAATATTGCCTGCTATTGTAGAGAATAGCTGGATATGAGCGACCATCTATAGCCTTGTCTTAAATATCTATTGAATACGTCGACAAATACCCTTTTTTTTCTATCTCCAGTGGATCAACATATCCAATAAATACTTAATACAAAGCCATAAGTGGCTATAGGATCTATCAGAACAAAATACGACAACTCAAATGCAAAACACATTACATAACAGCAGATAATCCCATATATACACTCATATACAGATACATCACAGAGTACACAAAATGATGCATCACATTATGGTATGATGACCACAATACAAACACGAGTGAAAAGAATATACATAACAGAGTAGAAAACCAAAAAGGACCGCACAAAAAATTATAACAAAAAAGCTAGCAGAATAGAGTCCATGCAGAAGCAGAATAGGCTAAGTCCAAATGTACGTAACCTGAAACACCTCGGTCTTACCCGAGTATAAAATACACGGGTCAGTCTAGCTAAACAAATCAGTTAACACGGATAAGCGATAATATGAGCATAAGGATAATGTGATAATATTCTCGAGTGAGAAGGGACAACTAAAGTGTATGATTACATAAAGTGATAATATGATATCACTACATAAACATGTAATCACAAAAGAGATAAAATAGCCCATAAAATGCAAAAAGTATCAAGCCTCATATCATTGGCATTCATAACACATCAAATATGGTTTAGAGGAAAACCTAAATCTGCTATCTTAGCAAACCCAAAACATGCATAAAGAGATCCCATCTCAAACATGCCATCTCAAACATGCCATAAGACAAATATATCTCCAAAGAGAAGAATAAAATCTCAAGTGAACGCCAAAAGGCAAATCTCATAAAACGCCAGTGTAAGCAATTCAAATCTCAAAAATAGAACTTCCAAGAGTTCAAACTCTCGAATGGTAATCACCACAAATATATATCAAATGGTTCAAAGGACCAATTCTGGAAAGGGGCGGTACACTAGGGAAAATATTCAAAGAAACCATCTCAAAAGTGTTTGCACGTGCATGTGGCCGAACCTTGCTAAGTAATGTTATCTCAAATAGGTACCTCGTCCGAAGAAAAAACATCACAATAACAAATACGCCGCAATGGCAAATACGTCGCAATGGAAAATACGCCGTAATGGCAAACACAATGGCAATGACCCGAAGGTCCAGTACTGGCACACCACAATGGCAAATGTTTCATAAACTCTCGAATAGGAACCCGAATAGTGTTAATGTGCGTCCCATACCACACGTTCACACTAAGCGGTTTACTAACCACGGGTAAATTTCACAATCAAAGCAGTAAAAAGTTTACCTTGTCTCATCGGTACACTCAACCCAAAGGTCAAAACGATCAAACGGACAAGTCAGGAATTAACCAATAAGATGAATGCACATGTCCCATACCATGTATTTTACCAAACCATTTAATTCTCCTTCTCATTCGCTCGAATAGTGCAAAAACGTGTATTTTATATATAAAATAATTTATTTGAGAAAACAAGCTTTTAAAACCATTTTCCGAAATCAATTTTGAAGACAATATTTGAAAATTCTCTTATTATAGAGAATAAATAAATTTTATAACTCAAAATAATTAAAAAATATTACATAATAATTATTTTAAATGCCATGTGTTTTAAAACTTATTTCAAAATTGTTTGGAAAAATATGTGCTCGAAATTAAAGTAATCACTCAAAACTGTCATTCAAATTCAATTCAAATTTGAATTTCAAATTCGTCAAAACTTGGCTAGCTTATTGATGGGCATCATAGCCCTCAAAATATTTCAGAAATATCACAAAAACATGAAGTAAAAGTCATAAATCGGACGGAAAAAGAACATAAACTCTTAGGAAAAATAATACCTAGCTCTGAAATCTTCTCCGGGTTCAACTTTCGGACATAAAATAGGTATCCAAACGACCTTTGTTTGAACTAAAAATTAGTGTGCACAAAGTAGAAAACTACGCCTTTTACAAAAATGAATCAATGAATTACAACAGAAAATGAAAAAGTTATGATGTCTCAAACATGGACTCAAACCATGTTTGTAACAGTTCAACAAGAATGTGCCCAGGCCTGAAAATCCCTTCTGGGTTTAACTTTCAGGCATAAAACGAGGACCAAATGACATCGGATTGAGCTCTAAATTGGTATGCATATAGTAGAAAACTTTATCTTTCAAATGAAATAATAACACAATTTGGATGAAGTATGGAAAGTTATGATGCCTCAAAGTTGAACCCAGACAGTTTTTTCACTGTAAAAAATCTGGGCAAAAACATGCTCTGAATCAAAGTTCGGCAACATATTTCTATAAGCTATATAGGACGAAATGACCTGAAATTTGGTACGCTTATAGTATAAAACTTTATATTTCAAAGAAAAGAAGAATCATGCAATTTATATAAAGTATGAGAAAGTTATGATGTCTCAAACATGGACTCAGGCCATGTTTGCAGCAACACAAACAAAATGTGTACAGGTGATTTACAGGCTGTGCATTGATTTTGCAGTGCAGTTTTTAGACATCGAACGAATATGTTTTGCAATGAAATTTGGCATAAATATACTACAGCACAAGGGCTATCAACTAAAGAAAATACGGCAGCATTTTGTTGCTGGAATTGGGAGAAAATGATGTGTAAAGTGACACACAAACTCAGTTTTCACAGAAACAAAACATGAACATAAAATCAATATATTGTAGCTATTTTTCGTTAGATTTTGGCATTTTGAAGCATGGCTTCAGATAGCATTTATGAGTTTTGATACTACCTTAGAAAATAGTAGAACATCAAGAGCAAATTGGAGAGAAGATGCAAGTTTTGGCCTTGAGGAAGTTTCAACAACCTAAAAAAAGAGTTTATACAAACATGCAAGAACAAAACTTCAATATAGACAACAAATTTACCAAATCAGAAAAAGGATGAAGAGAAGTTTGGTTTTGACTGGATTACCTGAAATAATTTACTTTATTTTGATAAATTTCAGCAATTAATTGGATTGGAATGAAGATTTTGATTTTTACTTTGAAAGAGGAAAATGGGTTTTTGATTTCTCTTCTTTTAGTTTACAGGGAAGAAGAAGAATTGTACTGAACGTACATGAATTGTGAAAGAAGCTTTCCTTCTCTTTTCTGGTTAAAGTTGGCTAATGGGCTTTGGACCCAAATTAGAAGAAAAAAATAATAATTTTCCTAAGTTAATTTATTTCAACACTTAAACCAAATGTACACCAAGTTATAAAACAAATGTCATTTTCTTCAAATTTTCATACAAACAATTTATGTAAACTTACATACATGTCAAATAAAATATTTTTCATCATATAAAAAGATAATTTTAGTTTTAAAGATATTTTTATTAAAATTAACTTTTATTTTACATAAATACACAATTTTACACAAATAAATGCATAAATCCACATTTTTAACTTCTAAAATTCCACAAAAATATTTTTCTTGCTTAGAAAAATATAACTAACCATTCTAAACTCAAATTTATAATTAAAACTCATTTTTAAACTAAATTCCACTTTATCTTATTTAAATAAACAACCTTTAAAAATCAAATACTTCCTTTAAAAGTAATTGGCAATAATTAATAGAATTATTGCATTTTCTCTAAATAAAAATCGTTTTCCATTCATTATTAACCCAAAAAAATAAAATAAAGCTTTAAAACTTTATTTTCACACTTTATTTCCCAAAATTCATTGTTTATTCCAAATAAGCAATTTAAAAACTCCAATTTTAATTTTAGTTCACAATATTAAATCATAACTACCATTATAATTTTATATTTATAGGTAATCTACAAACTAGGTTTGTTACAGAATCCCCCCTTAACAAAATTTCATCCTCGCAATTCCTAGAGAAGAATTTGTATTCAACTATTTAATTTCATCACTCAAAAAAGAAAATAAAATAAGCTTGAGATAAAAAGACATTCTCACCATCGTTATGCGAAGATAGAAAACCAGGATAGGATCGCTCGATAAACTCTCTGGTTTCCCAAGTGCAATCATTGGGATTAGCAGACCATTGAACTTTAATGAGCGGCATGTCCTTGTTTCGAAGGCATCTCACCTCCAAAGCAAGTACACGAGTAAGCTGCTGCACAACAGATAGGTCTGGTGAGATTTCAAGCTCTAGCAAATCAGGAGAATCAATAACAGAATCTGACTCTCGAAGACACTTCCGAAGCTGAGAGACGTGAAACACGCCATGAATGCCAGATAGATGAGCTGGAAGTGAAACTCTATAAGCCACGGGGCTATTATGTTCAGTAATAGGAAATGGTCCTACAAAACGAGGAGCCAATTTCCCAGTCATACTAAAACGCATAACCCCCTTCAAAGGAGAAACACGAATAAAGACGAGATCACCAATAGAGAATTCGAGAGGCTTCCTACGGTTGTTCGCGTAGGATTTCTAGCGGCTCTGTGCCTCTTTCATTCTCTGACGAATAAGCTCAATCTTCTCAGAAGGATCGCGAACAGAATATGGGCCAAGAATAAGCTTCTCACCAGATTCCAACCAACAGGAAGGTGATCGACATGTCCTTCCGTATAAGGCTTCGAAAGGACCCATACCGATACTAGGCTGAAAACTATTATTGTAGGAGAATTCCACAAGAGGAAGGTGTTCCTCCCAACTACCAATGAAAACTACAATGCAAGCATGTAGAAGATCCTCGAGAATATGATTCACCCGTTCAGTCTGTCCATCAGTGCGGATGATATGCTGTGCTGAAATTAAGCTTTGTTCCCAAAGCTTGCTGAAGGCTCTGCTAGAAATGACTCGTGAATAACGGGTCACGATAAAAAATAATCGAACTAGGAACACCGTGAAGTCTAACGATTTCCTTGTTATATAACTTGGCCAAACGAGAAGCACTCCTATTAGACTTTATAGGAATGAAATGAGCTGATTTATTGAGGGGATCAATAATAACCCAAATTCGAGAATGGCCCGATCTCGAATGAGGTAGGCCATCAATGAAATCCATCAAAATCTGATCTAATTTCCACAATGGAATCTCTAAAGACTGAAGGAGACCAGAAGGGCACTGATGTTCGGCTTTGATACGTTGACAAGTCATGCAATTACTCACATAACTCGCCACATCGCGCTTCATGTCTTCCTAATAATACAGGCGATGCATATCGGCGTACATCTTACTACTGCCAAGATGAATGGTATACTTAGAACGATGAAAGTCATTGAGAATGTCATGCCTAAGTGCAGAATCAGAAGGCACAACAAGACGGTTCTTCTTGCGAAGACACCCATGAGAATCAATACTGAAATCCTACAACTCCACATCACGGGACTCAAAGTCACAAATCTTAATAAGGTGCACAAGATCGAGATCACACCGCTGAGTATCAGTAATAGGATCTAATAAGCTGGATCGAGCTTCCAAACCGAATAATAAAATAGGAGAATCAGAAGATGGAGCTCGATCACGAATATCACGAAGGGATAAGGTCTCTAGGACAGCCCACTCGGCTAGCATCATAGAAACAACAGCCGAATGTTTGTGACTAAGCGCATCAGCAACATGATTACCCTTACCGAGGGTATACTGGATATCGAAGTCATAGGAGGCAAGGAACTCGAGATCACGCTATTGCCTCATATTAAGCTCCTTCTAAGTGAACAGATATTTTAATGACTTATGATCAGTATAGAGAATGAAGTGCTCACCTAATAAATAGTGTCGCCAAATCTTCAAGGCGAAGACAATGGAAGCTAACTCGAGGTTATGAGTGGCATATCGTACTTCATTCGATCGCAGTTGCCTAGAAGCATAAGCAACTACCCGATCATTCTGCATAAGCACGGCACCGAGGCCACATCTACTAGCATCGTTATAGATAACAAGATCTTGATTCCCTTCGAGAACCACTAGAATAAGAGCATTAGTGAGAAGCTCCTTCAACTGTTGAAAAGAAGATTCACACTTGTCGGACCAAATAAATCAAATGCCTTTCTGAGTAAGACTAGTGAGAGGAAGCACAGTATGAGAGAAATCCTTAATGAACCGACAGTAAAAACCCGCCAATCAAAGGAAGGTACGAAACTCATGAACATTCTTAGGCCTCTTCCAATTCTGGATGGATTCGATCTTCAAAGGATCGACCGAAATGCCTTCGGAAGAAACATGTAGCCTAAGAACTTAACCTTATTCTCCTAGAAATGGCACTTGGAGAATTTGGCTTTAAGATGGTGGTGACGAAGAGTACTCAAGACAATTCTTAAGTGATTAGCATGCTCGGCTTTAGACTTCGAATAAACAAGGATGTCGTCAATGAACAAAAAGATGAACTTATCGAGATATTGTCGGAATACTCGATTCATAAGATCAACAAAGAAAGCAGGAGCGTTCGTCAAACCGAACGGAAAGTGCCACTCGTAAGATCCATATCGAGTGTGGAAAGCTGTAAGAAGTATGCTATCTTCCGCGACTCAGAGCTGATGAAAACAAGTTGCAAGGTCAAGTTGAGAGAAGACCTTAGCTCCACTCAATTGATCAAATATATCATCGATCCTAGGTAATGGATATCTATTCTTGATGGTCAAATCGTTAAGCTTGCGATAGTCCATGCAAAGCCTAAGAGTTCCATCGGACTTCTTCATGAAGACGAATGCGGCACTCCACGGTTAAAAACTAGGCTGAATCAACTTCTTGGATCAAGCTCTGAAAGCTGCTTCTTGAGTTCCTCATTTTCCATTATAGACATCCTCGTGGGAGGACGACTAATTGGCTACATGCCTGGAACGAGATCAATGTGGAACTCAGTCGCTCGCTTGGGTGGAAAACCCGAGACAGGCTCAAATACATCAGAGAAGTCACAAACAATAGGAATATGAGATATATCATCATCATCTTGTGAGACTAGAGAATATAAAGCTACTTTGAAATTATCCACATTCCGAAGAATAAGTGATAGCTAAGTAGACGAACCTGGATCTCGAAGATATAAAATTCCATCAAAACAAATAATCCTGGCATCATATCGCACTAGCTAGTCCATACCCAAAATCATATCAAATCCCAAATAAGAAAGAACGTGCAGATTCACACGGAAAGAAAAGTGACATAAAACAATCTCAACATCATCACAAAGCATGCTAAGGGTTGTGGAACCCCTGATAGGATTCGCAATCCTCAATGAAGTAACCATACAAGAAACATCCAAAGACATATCATCGACGAGCTTCTTCGATACGAATGAATGTGACGCACCCGTATCGAAAAGGACTCGAATAAAATGATCACGGAACAACAATAAACCTTGAAGAATAGAAGGAGAAGTGCCTCTGCGCTGAGAAGAACCTTTAGAAGCATCCACTAAATTAGCTTGCTAGATTTAGAATTATTCGGAGCAATAGGACAAGTGGAAATACGATGGCCTTCTTTCTTGCAATAGCGGCAGAAGAGAGGCTTAGGACAATCTTGAATCATATGGTCAGGGGAACCATAATTGAAACACTCCTTCCGAGTAGGAGGTGCTCCACTAGGTTTGGAACTGGGACTAGATCCAATGGGCTCTTCTTGTTGGAGGGGAAAAACTTTGGCTTATGAAACAAGAACGCTTTTTATTGGGGTTCTTGCGAACCTCAGCCTCATCACCACTATCACACTCTTTCTCGACGGCTTCGAGATGAAGCGCGGAATCAACCAACTCCTCGAAAGAAAGCTCGAGCTGGAGCATCAAAGACTTCTTCAAATAATTCCTAAGACGAGAGACAAACTTCAGATTCTTCTTATAAGAGGTGTTAATGTATTCATGGCCGTACTTAGATAAGGCCTCGAATGATGAAACATTCTCAGAGACGGAGGACTTCCCTTACTTCAACTCAAGGAAGCGACGGGCCAATAAATCTTTTTTAGATTCAGGAACGAATTTGAGCTCGAATCGTTCCGGAATCTAAGTCCAAGAAAGAGTAGACTCATCGAGCTTGGCTATGAGAAGATCATACCAAGCAAGGGCACGCTCTTGCAACAGGCTAGATGCTACAAGAACTCTGTCATGGTCAAAATGATCCATGCGAGAGAAGAAGCGCTTGCACGTACGAATCCAAGCTTGGACCTCAAGAACGGACTCAGAGCCTTTGAACGGCTTTCCTTCGAGATGAGAGAAATCACTGCACAAGCGTGCAAAGACAGACTTGCGTGGTGGAGATGCTCGAGTAGGAGATGGAGGCTAAGTGCTCCTAAATAACTCCATAACTGATCGACAGACATATAAATGCTATCTGGATGCGAGCCACTGGATTGCCCAGCATCCGAGCGTCATCCTCTTCCTCTTCCAGCCATTAGCTGAATGTTAAGATAAGATAAAGATTATTCACATGGTAGATATCATTAATTCAAACAACGAATACTATGCAATCAAAATGCATTTCTAGACGTTTACCAAACTTCTCTCTTACCCTAAAGGACACGAAAAGAACAAAGGCACGATGATTCAGAGATTCACAACACTTGTATCACACTTTGATGTACCGTAATATGTGTTTCTATTCTGTGTTTATCATATTTGTTCTGAACTCAGCTCTGCTGCTAAGCTGTGACGCCCCACCCCGAGACCCACATTAACAAAGAGTATTACTAGGTTAATACTGTCTGCTAATATAGAGAAAAGGGTTGGATATGAGCAACCATCTATAGCCTTGTCTTAAATATCTATTGAGTACGTCGAAAAATGCCATATTTTTTTCTATATCAAGTGGATCGACATATCCAATAAATACTTAATACAAAGCCATAGGTGACTATAGGATCGATCAGAACAAAATACAACAACTCAAATGCAAAACACATCATAGAAAAGTAGATAATCCCATATACACACACATATACAAATACATCACATAGTATACAGAATGATACATGACATATGTGTTATGCCGACCACAATACAAACACGAGTCAAAAGAATATGCGTATCAGAGTAGAAAACCAAAAAGGACTACAAAAAAAGCTATAACAAAAGGAGCTAGCAGAATAGAGTCCATGCGGAAGCTGAATAAGCTAAGTCCAAATGTACCTAACTTGAAATACTTCGGTCTGACCCGAGTATAAAATACAAGGGTCGGTCTTGCTAAACAAATCTGTTAACAAGGATAAGCGATAATACGAGCATAAGGATAATGTGATAATATTCTCAAGTGAGAAAGGACAACTTAAGTATATGATTATCACTACACAAAAATATAATCTCAAAAGAGATAAAATAACCCATAAATCACTAAAAGTAGCGAGCCTCTTATCATCGGCATTCATAACACATCAAATATGGTTTAGGGGAAAATCTAAATCCGCCATCTTAGCAAACCCAAAACATGTATAAAGAGATCCCATCTAAAACATGCCATAAGGCAAATATATCTCCAAAGAGGAGAATAAAATCTCAAGTAAACGCCAAAAGGAAAATCTCATATAACGCCAGTGTAGGCAATTCAAATCTGAAAATTTTCAAATTCTCGAAAGTTAATCGCCACAAATATACTGGATGGTTCAAAGACCAATTCCGGAAAGGGGCTGTACACTAGGGAAAATAGTCAAAGAAACTATCTCAAAAGTGTTTGCATGTACATGTGGCCGAAGCCTTGCCAAGTACTGTTATCTCAAATAGGTATCTCTATTGAAGGCAAAACGTTACAATGACAAATACGCCGTAATGGCAAACGTCTTGAAGAAAATTACGCCGCGAGGGCAAACGCCGCAATGGCAAATGCCGCAATGGCAATGACCCGAAGGTCCGGTACTGGTACACCGCACTGGCAAATGTGTCACAAACTCTCGAATAGGAACCTGAATAGTGTTAACTGCGTCCCATAACACACATTTGCACTAAAAATTTTACTAACCGCCAGTAAAATTTACACTCAAAGCAATAAAAAGTTTACCTCATCTCAACGGTACACTGACCTAAAGGTCAAAACGATCAAACGGACAATTCAGGAATTAACCGATAAGATGAATGCACGTATCCCATACGACGTGTTTTACCAAACCGTTTAGTTCTCCTTCTCATTCGCTCGAATAGTGCAAAAATGTGTATTTTATATGTAACAACCCATAATTTTGTAAATATTTTAAATTTAATTTATTTGAAATTTCATTTTTTAAATCATTTAAAATTGAAATTCTAGAATTTACCAATGTAATTTTGGATTTTGGTTATGAATTATTTTCCAAATACAATAAAACAAAGATTTTATAAAATTTTATATTTTGGTCAACTATGGTAAAACTTTGACTTTCAGTTGAAAATTTTAAATTTGAATTTTTAAATTCTAATCTTTTTTTTGAAACTGTATTTTATTTTAGTATTGATTTTGCTTTTCATTTCGTCAAATTCTGTGTTATACTTTTTAAATTTGATAAATACAGCGTTTTACATGCAATTATTTTCTGTAATTTTATTTTCTATTTCCTATGCTCATTTCTCTATTTTATTTTTCTATTTTATTTTTTTTATACTTTGATTTTATTTATTGGATTTTTAACTTGTTCATTTTTGATAATTGGCTTAGAAAATTCAAAGAGTCTTAGGTTACATGTTTTATTGCAATGCCTTTTCCTTTCCTAGCCGTTTCGTTTACTAGTTTTTCATTCCCTACCATAGTTGTGCATTGACACTTCCATAGTCGCGTAAAAACTTCTCATCTCATTCACGTACTATTCCTCATTTCATTGTCTTGAAAAAATGCATAAGTTCTCATGGCTTCTCCTTCCTCTTCTTCTTTTCTTTTCTATTTTCTTATTCTCTTTTGTTTAGCTTCAGCATAGCTCGACCATGCATCTCCTAGCCGATCGCACCACCACTCCACCACCACCATGACTGACTACATCTCCTCCTCCTCACCACCAAACCAAAGCCGTGACCCATAGATGAAAAACCTCATCACCACTCCATGATTTAACCAAACCAGGCCTATGCATTCATCCACCTCCTCCTATTTGTTTGCTCGGCAATAACACAAAAACCACGCCATCTCCACCCCTAGCCATGACTATCACCTCTTTCTCTAGCCGTGAATTAATGTGCTTAGACCCAACGAACCACTTGACCAAGCCACACAAGCCATGGCCGAACCCATATGTACTCTTGACCTTTCATGTGCTTGACCTTTTGCCTTCCTATCATTTGTAACTTGCCACTCCTCTTCATTAACTTACCTAGTCGTGCATTGCTTGACCCAAAGACCATCATGGCCGAGCCTACTTGCCCTGAATCCAATCATGGCCAAGCCTATGGTGTAGTGGCTGAGCCACTTGACGTGTTAAGGCAAAGTTATGCCATTTGATTCATATTATTTTCATAGTTTTGATTTATATTCTTTGTATTGAATAATATACTTATGTTTGTGTATTTGTTTATGTACAAGATTTGGATCTTGACTCTTCATCCACTAAAAATCTTGTCTTTCCTTTTCGTGCTTTGCGGAGTTTGGATTTGTGTCTTGAATTTTCAATTCTATCTTTAAGAAGGTGAGTTTATCACTCTCGACATTCATACTTATATAATTGCGAAACGATGACAAGTGAATATGTAGAAATTTATATGCTATTTTGGTAAGTTCATATATGCCTGTGATATGATTATATGATGTTAAAATCTATTTATAAACCTGTCACATCATCTGATATGTTATATTATGCTATACTGTTTATTTTATTTTCTATTTCTCACACTACAAGTCCCTTTTAGAATAGAATCACTATAGGTTGAAATGATACATACCTGAACGGACTTTAGAATAAGGAAAAATCGTTATGAGCTGAAATGATAAGATCAAGCGATTTTTATTTTTATTTATTTTATTTGACTTGGGATTGCGAGTTTGAAATGATAGAACCTGGATTATCTTTTTTAAGTTACGGATTGAAATGAAACATATCTGTATCACTTGACTTAGTTTAGAAAATTATATACAAACCCATAGATAATTTTTAATATAATATTTTCCTAGAAATCTATTGAGTATTTTGAATTTTTAAAAATATATGAAATTTTAGCTTAAAGACTTAATTTAATGATTTAAAACATAAAGTTAGATTGGTTTTCTATAAGTTAAAATTTTTACAAGTTAATAATTGGTTTTAAATTTAATTTAAAGATCTTTATCGATGATAAATAACTTAATAATTAAATTTGATTTGATATGGAATTTTTAAATCTAACATAGTAATTGTAATCAACTTTTATTTATGAAATGGATATGATATTTTGGATTTGAAGTATAAATGGTTAGAAATAAATATCCATGGGTAATAATAGCATTGGATTGTTAAAGAGACCGAGATCGGAAGTTTTCATACTCTCTGCCAACTCCGAAAACCACTTTTACAACCGTGTACGCGGTGGAGATTCCAGATTGAAGTAGGATGGTGGCGACGTCCTTTGAGGTATGTATGTGGACCCGACTACCGTGAGTTGGCATAAGGCGGCTAAAACAAGAGCGATTGATGGGCTAATGAGGTAGCACCTCTTATCAGACACACTTCTTCATATGCCATTCTATTACTTTATGATTGATTAGTGCGCACTTTTGATTTTTGGGAGTGTGGATCGAGGTGGGCGGTAGTGGTTGCTACGCGTTACTACCGGTCCGGAAGCGTAGTTGGTATATCTACCCTAGCATTGCCTAGTTGTGCTGTGTCACCTACCCTAGCGTGCGTTATACGATTTTGTTTTTTACCATAAATACGGAGTGCCCTCTGGCGACGCCTAATACGGGGGAGATTACGGTACTGTATAGGCTATGAGAATATATAAAATGTGTTAAGGTGGAAAATGTAAAGCCTTAACGCTATTTTCAAGTATATTATACTTCACTTCTAGGCATTATTATAATAGCGTATATTACTACAAAGTAAATAGTTTAACGGATCCTTAGAGGATGGACGATCCCAAGCATCCTTTAAGTTACATGTACATTTCTGTTACAGTTCACTTGAGCTGGTTTACATTGTATAAGTATGTATGTCCTGACTCGAGTGTTTTGTGTTTTGCTTTACGCTCGGGTTAGACTGAGTGATACACCATTTGAGACTCACCTTCGGAATTGGAGCTTTGCTTGAAGATCTAGCTGTCTGTTTCGCTTTTAGTTATCCAGTTGATTCTAGTTATCCGGTTGATTTCGGTGATGTATTCTGATTTATACATGATCATCATATTTAGACTTATGTTGTATCTTGTTACTTCTGTTGTAGCTTGTTTAGCTCTGATGTATTTATATATAGTAGATTCATGAACTACTATCTCTTTGCTTCCGCTGCATTATTTTACTCTGTGTCTGTGATCCATGATTTATTTATTTACTGTATATTCTGAGTTTTGCCAAATTTAAATTAACAATCTGGTATTTTGAATTATTCAAGTCTGACATGTGTGGTTTTATTGTCGATTTAAATGGTCCAAAATAGTGGGTCGTTAAAGAGTGGTATCGGAGCTTTGGCTCTAGGCAAAACTTAGCATATATGGTAAATTTATTTACAGAATCACTTTCCTTCAAGCTTAAATCTCTTTTTCTTTGACTCTGTTTCCTTTGAATTTTGGAACGTTCCCTCGGTTCCAAAATCCATTTTGTCTCTCTCTATTTGTATTCTTTTGATTCTGGAGTATCCCACAACTCCATTTCGAATGATCTTTATAATGAGTAGGCGGTCTCGCCAATCTCCAAATGACTTGCAAAGGGATGAAACTCCTTTTACAATTGGCATCTATTCATTAGAGATTCATATATCCTTGTTTTAGATGCCAGTATCTCTTGTTATGCTAAACTCTATCTCTTGAGATCGGATGTAGATTTGCCTTAGAATTCCACATCAATCTAATTCTTGAAGTCACGGTTGACCCAAATAAGGTTATCGTGATTTATATAATCCTATCCATTTCCCTTATTCTGTTGTTCAATCATCTCATCTTTTATTTCCAACTTATTTTCAAATCAGAATTCTCTTTGATTTGAGTCGATCAAATTTGAATTCCTATCCTTGCTTTGTAAATCTATATTTAAAGGTTTTAGTTTAAATATGGTGTTGTTTGAGTTGTTGATGTTGATTCGGGTTTCCGATCGATTCGTCTGATCAATGCTATCAATAGGAACTCCAAAACACTTGAATAGAGCAAACTGACACCATATTGTTTTCAAATTTAGTAAATGAATAAATTTTGTATAATTATATTAGATATATAAGTATAATTTTCTAAATTTTGATAGTTAATTGAATTGGATGTTAAGAAATAATATTTGACTTTGTATATAGCATGTAACCATTGGCTTTTGTCTCATATATAAATAATTGAATAATAGAACAGGGATATAAATAAATTTAGAAATTTAAATGAATTTAAAACAAGAAACTAAAAATTTAATTTCTGATGGTTTCAAACTTTGTGTTTAAAGTTTTAAAAGGTGTATTATTTAAAGTAGAAATTGTTTCAAAGAATTTTTAATTTGTAAATCAGTGCTCTTTTCTTTATCGTTGGAAAATAATTTCGTTGATGACTGTAGCATCATCGACATTCATTTTTGGGTTTCAAAGTGAAGAGACAATTCTGTAGTTTTGCTACAGTCTTGCTTTGGAGAATTAAAATGATTTGGATTTCTAAAATACGACTTGATTTATATATAATGGTATATGATTTAAATTGGATTTCGTATATATATTGTGTATATATATTTATTTTATGTCTAAATGGTTTAAAATTAATCGGAAATTTAATTCTTAAACTTTATGTTGAGGATAATTTCAATTATAAAATGAAGCCAAAATTTTGAATAGATATTTAAGCTTGAGATAATTGAATTAGAAAGTTTTATTTGTATAATAATTTTATTTGTATAATACTCGATTTCATTCCAATATAACTTACCTAAATTATTAGAAGTTAACTATGTAATTGAAAATTTTAAAATATAAAATGATGTTAAAGGAATTTATAAATAAATTGGAATAGTTATAATAGGAGTAAATATGCTTGATATATGTATTGGATATATTAAATGGAAAATTTAATAATAATTTAGAATAAAGAAAAATTAAATTTATTGAAAAAAATTATGAGTATAATAAATGATTTTCAAATTCATGATTTTAGAAATCGTTAATTTAAGATTATTGGATGTTAAGATAATGAAATTAGAAATAGTTAAGATTTATTTAACTTGGGTGAAATCAAATGGATGAAACATTGAAGATGAAATTTTCATGGTTTTAAAATTTATTATTTTATTTGTTTTCCAATTTATTTTCTTTCGGGTTGTTCCTATTCCCCTGCATCCTAAGCGGGAAACTGGATTCTGAATTGATCTTATTCCTGAAGTTCGACCTATAGTTCTTCCTCTAGAAGAACTTACCTTACCTTTCAGTTTGAAAAACTTTTCAGGAACCTTTGGTACTCATTTGAGTTTGAGCACTACTTACCATCCACAGACCGACGGTCAAATGGGAAGAGTGAATCAGATTCTAGAGGATCTTCTTCGTGCTTGTGTTTTTGATCATGGAGGATCTTGGGAAGACCATCTCCCTCTTGTCGAATTCACCTGTAACAATAGTTATCAGGTATAATTTCGATCTTCTTTTTCATCTTGTCTTAATCCTATCTCATTCTATCTTGTTTTCTCTGTTCTTCGTGTCTCGTTCCTTTTTTAGGAAAAAAAGTTTTGAGTGGGGAAGAGTGTAACAACCCATAATTTTGTAAATATTTTAAATTTAATTTATTTGAAATTTCATTTTTTAAATCATTTAAAATTGAAATTCTAGAATTTACCAATGTAATTTTGGATTTTGGTTATGAATTATTTTCCAAATACAATAAAACAAAGATTTTATAAAATTTTATATTTTGGTCAACTATGGTAAAACTTTGACTTTCAGTTGAAAATTTTAAATTTGAATTTTTAAATTCTAATCTTTTTTTTGAAACTGTATTTTATTTTAGTATTGATTTTGCTTTTCATTTCGTCAAATTCTGTGTTATACTTTTTAAATTTGATAAATACAGCGTTTTACATGCAATTATTTTCTGTAATTTTATTTTCTATTTCCTATGCTCATTTCTCTATTTTATTTTTCTATTTTATTTTGTTTATACTTTGATTTTATTTATTGGATTTTTAACTTGTTCATTTGTGATAATTGGCTTAGGAAATTCAAAGAGTCTTATACTTGTTTTATTGCAATGCCTTTTCCTTTCCTAGTCGTTTCATTTACTAGCTGTTCATTCCCTACCATAGCCGTGCATTCACACTCCCATATCCGTGTAAAAACTCCTCATCTCATTCACGTACTATTCCTCGTTTCATTCTCCTAAAAAAATGCGTAAGTTCTCATGGCTTCTCCTTCCTCTTCTTATTTTATTTTCTATTTGCTTTTTCTCTTTTGTTTTGCCTAAGAATAGCTCGGCCATGCATCTCCTAACCGACCGCACCACCACTCCACCACTACCTTGACCGACCATATCACCTCCTCCTCACCACCAAACCAAGGCTGTGACCCATAGATGAAAAACCCCATCACCACTCCATGATTTAAACCAAACCGAGCCTATGTATTCATCCACCTCCTCCTATTTGTTTGCTCGGCCACAACACAAAAACCACACCATCTTCACCCCTAGCCGTGACCATCACCTCTTCCTCTAGCCATGAATTGATGCGCCTCGACCTAATGCACCACTTGACCAAGCCACACAAGCCACGGCTGAACCCATATGTACTCTTGATCTTTCATGTGCTTGATCTTTTGCCTTCCTATCATTTGTAACTTGCCGCTCCTCTTCATTAACTTACCTAGCCGTGCAATGCTTGACCCAAAGACCATCATGGCCAAGCCTACTTGCACTAAATCTAATCATGGCCGAGCCTATGGTGTAGTGGTCGAGCCCATTTGATGGGTTAAGGCAAAGTTATGTCATTTGATTCATATTATTTTCATAGTTTTGATTTATATTCTTTGTATTGAATCATATACTTATGTTTGTGTATAAGTTTATGTACAAGATTTGGATCTTCACTCTTCATCCACTAAAAATCTAGTTGTGCCTTTTTGTGCTTTGTAGAGTTTGGATTTGTGTCTTGACTTTTCAATTCTAGCTTTAAGAAGGTGAGTTTATCACTCTCGACATTCGTACTTATATAATTGTGAAACGATGACAAATGAATATGTAGAAATTTATATGCTATGTTGATAAGTTCATATATGCCTGCGATATGATTATATGATATTAAAATCTGTTTATAAACCTGTCACATCATCTAATATGTTATATTATGCTATACTGTTTATTTTATTTTCTGTTTCTCACACTGCAAGTTCCCTGTTAGAATAGAATCACTATGGGTTGAAATGATACATACCCAAACGGATTTTAGAATAACGAAAAATCGTTATGAGCTGAATTGATAGGCTCAAGCGATTTTTATTTTTTTATTTAACTTGGAATTGCGGGTTTAAAATGATAGAACCTGGATTTTCTCTTTTAAATTATGGATTGAAATGATACATATCCGTATCACTTGACCTAGGTTAGAAAATTATATACAGACCCATGGATAATTTTTAATATAATATTTTCCTACAAATTTATTGAGTACTTCGAGTTTTTAAGAATATATGAAATTTTAGCTTAAAGACTTGATTTAATGATTTAAAATATAAAGTGAGATTGGTTTTCTATAAGATAAAATTTTTATAATTCAATAATTGGTTTTAAATTGTAATTTAAAGATCTTTATCGATGATAAATAAATTAATAATTAAATTTGATATGATATGGAACTTTTAAATCTAACCTAGTAATTGTAATCAATTATTATTTGTGCAATGGATATGATATTTTAATTTTGAAGTACAAATGGTTTTAAAATACTTATTCATGAGTAATAATAACGTTGGGTTGTTAAAGAGACCGGGATCGGAAGTTGTCATACTCTCTGCCAACTCCGAAAACCACTTTTACAACCGTGTACGCGGTGGAGATTCCAGAATGAAGTAGGATGGTGGCGACGTCCTTTGAGGTACGTACGTGGACCCGACTCCCGTGAGTTGGCATAAGGTGGCTAAAACAGGTGCGATTTACAGGCTAATGAGGTAGCTCCTCTTATTGGACACACTTCTTTGTATGCCATTCTATTACTTTGTGATTGATTGGTGCGCACCTTTGATTATTGGGAGTGTGTCTCTAGGTGGACGGTAGTGGCAGCTACGCGTTACCACCTGTCCGGAAGCGTAATTGGTATATCTACCCCGGCATTGCCTAGTTGTGCCGTGTCACCTACCCTAGCGCGCTTTATAATATTTTGTTTTGGACCATACCTATGGAGTGCCCTCTGACGACGCCCAATACGGGGGAGATTACAGTATTGTATAGACTGGGAATATATAAAATGTGTTAAGGTGGAAAATGTAAATCCTTAACGCTATTTTCAAGTATATTATACTTTACTTCTAGACATAATTATAATAGCATATATTACAACATAGTAAATAGTTTGACGGATCCTTAGAGGAAAGCATCCTTTAAGTAATTTGTACATTTCTATTACATTTCACTTGAGTTGGTTTACATTGTATAAGTATGTATGTCCTGACTCGAGTGTTTTGTGTTTTACTTTACGTTCGGGTCAGACTGAGTGATATAGCATTTGAGACTCACCTTCGGAGTTGGAGCTTTGCTTGAAGATCCAGCTATCTATTTCGCTTTCAGTTATCTAGTTGATTCCAGTTATTCGGTTGATTCTAGTGATGTATTGTGATTTATACTTGATCATCTTATTTAGACTTCTATTGTATCTTGTTGCTTCAATTGTAGCTTGTTTAGCTCTGATGTATTTATATATAGTAGCTTCATGAACTACTATCTCTTTGCTTTTGCAGCATTATATTAATCTGTGTCTATGATCTGTGATTTATTTATTTACTGTATATTCTAAGTTTTGCCAAAATTAATTTAACAATCTGGTATTTTGAATTATTCAAGTCCGACATGTGTGATTTTATTGTCGATTTGAATGGTACAAAATAGTGGATCGTTACATTATATATAAAATAATTTGTTTAAGAAAACAATCTTTTAAAATAATTTTCCGAAATCAATTTTGAAGATGATATTTGAAAATTCTCTTATTATAGAGAATAAATAGATTTTATAGCTTAAAAAATTTTAAAAATATTATAGAATAATTATTTTAAATGCTAATTTATTTTAAAAATTATTTCAAATTTTTTGGTAAAATCTATGCTCGAAATCAAAGAAATCGCTCAAAACTGTCATTCAAATTCAATTCAAATTTGAATTTCAAATTCATTAAAACTTGGATAGCCTATTGATAGAGATCATATCCCTCAGAAATATTACAAAAACATGAAGTAAAAGTCAAAATCCAGACGGAAAAGGAACATAAAAACGCTTGGGCAAAATAATACCGAGTCTGAAATCTTCTCTTGTTTCGACTTTAGGATATAAAAAAAGGGCAAAACGACCTTTGGTTGAGCAAAAATTGGTGTGCACAAAGTAGAAAAATTCATCTTTCAAAAAAAAGAATCAATGAGTTCTGACAGAAAATGAAAAAGTTATGATGTTCGTAACAGTTCAACAAGAATGTGCTCAGGCCTGAAAATCCACTCTGGGTTCAAATTTCAGGTATAGAACAAAGGACCAAATGGTGTCGAATTAAGCTCAAAATAGGTATGCATATAGTAGAAAACTTTATTTTTCAAACCAAAAAAGAATCACGTAACTTGGATAAAGTGTGAGAAAGTTATGATGTCTCAAATATGGACTCAGGCCATATTTGCAGCAACACAAAAAATGTACAGGTGATTTCCAGTTTATGCATTGACTTTGCAGTGCTGTTTTCAGGCATCAAACGAATATGTTTTGCAACGAAATATGGCATAAATATACTACAAAACAAGCTATCAACAGAAGAAAATCTGGCAGCATTTCATTGCCGAAATTGGGTGAAAAGACGTGCAAAGTGACACAAACTCAGCTTTCACAGAAACAAAACATGAACATAAAATCAATATATTGTAGCTATTTTGGTTAGATTTTGGCATTTTGAAGCATGGCTTTGCTAGAATTTGTGAGTTGTGATACTCACCTTACAAAATAGTAGAGCGATAAGAGCGAATTGGTGAGATGATACAAGCTTTGGCCTTGAGGAAGCTTCAACAACCTAAAAAAAGAGTTTATACAAACATGCAAGAACAAAACTTCAATATAGACAACAAATTCACCAAATCAGAAAAAGGATGAAGAGAAGTTTGGTTTTGGCTTAGATTACCTGAAATAGTTGACTCTATTTTGATAAATGTCAGCAATTAATTGGATTGGAATGAAGATTGTGGTTTTTACTTCGAAAGAGGAAAGTGGTTTTTTGATTTCTCTTCTTTTAGTTTATAGGGAAGAAGAAGAATTGTACTGAACGTACATGAATTAAGAAAGAAGCTTTCTTTCTCTTTTTTGGTTAAGGTTGGCTAATGGGCTTTGGACACAAAGTAGAAGGGAAAAAAATTTGCCTAAGTTAATTTATTTCAACACTTAAACTAAATGTACACTAAGTTATAAAACAAATGTCATTTTCTTCAAATTTTCATACAAACAATTTAAGTAAACTTTCATGCATGTGAAACAAAATATTTTTCATTATATAAAAAGATAATTTTAGTTTTAAAAATATTTTTATTAAAATTAACCTTTATTTTACATAAATACATAATTTTACACAGATAAATGCATAAATCCACATTTTTAACTTTTAAAATTCCACAAAAATATTTTTCTTTCTTAGAAAAATATATCTAACCATTCTAAACTCAAATTTATAATTAACACACAATTTTGAACTAAATTACACTTTATCTTATTTAAATAAACAACCTTTAAAAATTATTAAAAGAAGTAATTGGCAATAATTAATAAAATTATTGCATTTTCTCTAAATAAAAATCATTTTCCATTCACTATTAACCCAAACAAATAAAATAAAGCTTTTAAACTTTATTTTCACATTTTATTTCCCAAAATTCATTGCTTATTCCAAATAAGCAATTTAAAATCCTCCATTTTTATTTTAGTTCACAATATAAAATCATAACTACCATTATAATTTAATATTTACACGTAATCTCCAAAACCAAGGTTGTTACATTTGGAGCTAGTTAAAATTTTAGGTTAAATCGAACGTCGTTCAATTTGATTTGAAATTGAAAACTCAAGGTGGGTGTTTAATAACGCTCACATGTATTAGAATATTTTTATGGTGGTTAAATCTGAAATTATGAAGTGATATAAATTAATTGATTGTTGTTTGATAAATTTAATTATCATCTAAATTGTCATTTGAATTGACCGAAGAAAAAAACTGACACTTAGATTTGAAATTGAAACAAATTTCCAGTAAAATACCCAAAAGTAATAACTATGAAATTATTGTGAATTATATTGACTGTTTAGATGATTGATTGCGATAGATGCTATCGGTTGATATTTTTGATGATTTGGATGTCCATTTATTCTGATATATCCTAGTGTCACCCTGTATATTATTCACAGTATATAAACTATAAATTGGATTATTTTGAATAAATTAAGAAACGGGTTTAAATGATATATACCCATGACATTGTGATTTGGATTGATTGAAATGATATTTATCCATCCTTGAAATTAAACTGAAATAACTAATCACTTGGCCATACGATAGAAAATTATATACGGACACCAGATTGGTGAAATTAAATAATTTTAAAAGTGTAACGACCAGATATTTCATGCCATTTGCACCTGCACATTCGGACTTGAATTGCTCAAAATATCATATTGTTAATTTATATTTGGCAAAAATCAGCATATACAGTAAATAAATAAATCACAGAATCACAGACACAGAGTAATATAACATTAAGCAGCGAAAAAAATGAATAGTGGTTCATGAAGCTATTATATATAACAGAGTTAAAATAAGATACAACGGTAGTCTCGAATACGTAAAAATCTCAATACAATAGTCAAATAACAAAATCTGAATATATCACCGGAGTCAACTGAATAACTGGAAGCTGAATAGACATAGATGGATCTCCAAGCGAAACTCCAACTCCAAAGGTGAGTCTCAAATGTTATGACACTCGGTCTGACCTGAGCATAAAGTAAAACACAAAATACTCGAGTCAGGATTAACATTCTTATATCAATAAGTCCAACTCAAGTGAAATATCAACTGAAATACAAGTAAACCAAAGGATTTTTGGAATACCCATCCTCTAAGGATCCTTGAAACTAACTACTATGTAGTACAATACGCTTTCATAATATGTTTATAGTAAAGTAAACTATTAAATTAGCGTTAAGGCGTTACCCATATCCCCCTTAACTCATTTTATAGTGCCATAGTCTATATAGTACCGTAATACCTCCGTAAACTGGAAGCTACCAAAAGGCACTCCATAGGTACGACACAAAATAAACTCGTAGTGATCTTGATATAGTAGGTGACATGGCACAACTAGGCAATGCCAGGTAGATATAACAATTACACTTTCGGGCTGTTGGTAACGCAAAGCCGTAGCAATCGCCCAACTCGATCCACACTCTCAAAATCCTAGGGCGCACCCAATCAATCACAAAGTAATAGAATGGTATCGAGGGGTGTGTCCGATTGGAGGAGCTACCTCACTTGGCCCGTCAATTGCTCCTGTTTTAGCCACCTTAAGCTAACTCACGGGAGTCAGGTCCACGTATATACCTCAAATTGAATCGTCGCCAACCATCCTACTTCATTCTGCAATCTCCACCGCGTACACGGTTGTTAAAGTGGTTTTCGATATTGGCAGAGAGTATGACAATAACCGATCTCCGTCTCTTTAACAACCAATCATTATTATAACACCATGGTCATTTCAAAATATCAAATCTATTTCAAAACCTTATCAATTCGAGATCATTACATATTAAAAATAACATTCATTTCGAAAATTATAACATTTTCCAAAATTATAACTCTTTCAAAATTATAGCACTTTTAAAACCATAACACTTTAGAAATCATAACATTTTGAAATCCTAATACTTTGAAATCATAACACTTTCGCTTAACAGTTTAGATATAGAAAATAGTATATGTAACAAAATATTTATAAAATAAATAATTTATACAATAAAATAGTTTATAAATTAAAAATAGTTTATATTAAAATAATTAGTATATAAAAAAATAGTTTATATTAAAATAGTTTATATAATAAAATAATTAGTATATTAAAATAGTTATAACTTAAATAGTTTATAAATTAAAATAATTAGTATATTAAAATAGTTAAAAATTAAAATAGTTTCCTTCAATTCCACCGATCGATTCAAATTACTTGAATTCCAAAATCCCATTTAAATCAAACCTCAGTTCTTCCATTTCAATTAAAATCTCAATAAACCATTTTATATCGTTTAAAATATAGATATAAACTACAAATTAAACCATTTCAACTTCAATAGATTTGAAAGCTTTAAATATTCAAACATTTACAAAACTAAAATTCGACAATTTCATATATATATATATATATATATATATATATATATATCAAATTCACCTTACTATTATATAGTTTTGAAATATTCACTTAATCATTCCAATAACATTTAAATAAAACTTCAGATACAAATTTAAATAAACTAAATATCCCATTTCAATTTATGTAAATTTGAAATTATTCATTTAAATCACTTTTAATTAAAATCAAGTTGTAAAATCGTATCTTTAAAATCTTAGATTTAATTAATTTCAAATCAAACTTATTTGAGTATAATTCTTAAATAAATACAATTTCAAACCAATTTGTAATTCTCTTTCCAACCTCAATTTATTTAAAATTATTAAAAATCTATTTTTAAAATATAATTTTAAATTAATACTTAAACATAATATATATATATTAATTAAATTAAAGATTATTATTAAATTTATTATTATATTAAAACTTATTTATACATATTTTAAAATTGTAAAATTATAAGTAAATTCTTAAAAATTTATAATTTCAAAACTAACTTATAATTTTAAAATTTTCGAAACATATAATTTTAAAAATTTAAAATTTAAACCTTTATAAAAATACATTTATACATAATATCTTAAAATCAATATTTATTAAAACCACATATATTTCTTTTTAAACCTTGGAAATCATTTTCAAAATATATATATATATATATAGACCAACGGTGTGTGTATATAATTTTCTATCGTATGGTCAAGTGATATGGATATTTATCATTTCAATCCGCAATTCAATTATCTACGGGTATATATCTTTTCAACCCACAATCCCAAATTCAGTGTCAATGAAAATCGCTTGGGTTTATCATTTCAACCCATAACGATTTTCTCCTACTCTACAAGATCGTTCGGGTATGTATCATTTCAACCCATGGGGTATTCTATACTAACAGGGAACTTACAGAGCGAATACAATGATGATAATAATATAACATATCAACAACAGGTATATATCATTAATAACAGATAAAATATAAATAACAGATTATGGTGTCAGATGCCACAAGTGAACAGCTACAGATAATGGCATATCATATATATAGCAGTTAAATAAATAGCAACAACATATTTTAATTCTCGTTTCAAATGAAATCAGATTTAATAAATATAAGAACGTTAATCATGAGTGAATAGATAACACAACAAGCTACGAATCCAAGCACAAAATTCCAAAGCAAGACACGATGAATACGAATTCGATAATCAAAGCAAAGCTGGAATATCATGAAATTGATGAAGACAGATCAATAACTAGATACTGATGGAACAAATTGATACATAGAAACGACGAGAACAAATCGCATTAGCCTGAAATATACAAATATATATATATATATATTATTTTATAAAAATAAATGTTTTTGATTTAAGATAAATATTAAAATAACATATGTATATATTAAAAATCATATTTAAAATAAACTCTATATATGTGATTTGATTTTAAATCAAAACGTGCATTTTTCCCATAAGATCACTATTTGATTTCAACACATATTAAGTCAAGATACCCATAAAAAAATCAACATTAAATTTCAAATACCCTAAATCAACATCATTATATGTATTCATATTTAATTAATACTAAAATTAGTATGTATACTACACGAATTACACATTATATGAGTACTAATGAAATTAGTACTTAAAACTAGTATATTACATGTATAAAATATATAGGATCAATAAACTTCCTACAATATATGTACAACACACATAAATATAGGCTGTCACTTACAGAATTTACATAAACTTATAAAGACTTGCATACATATTAACATTTAAATCAATATTTATTATAAAATAATACAATTTACCTTATTATAGTACATACACAGACTCAACTATTTATCTACAAACCTTTGTAACATATATTTATATACATACTAATATATATAAGTTTAACACCTAACATATAAAACAAAAATGCAGGCAAACCATTTATAAATTTGTATGTGCTATAACATACAAAAGAGAAAGTATCTCAAAATTTTCAACTTATATATATTATTCTATATACATACATTTTAAAGAAAAAATCAAAACACATATAATAAAAACAATCATATCTTATATAAAAGAAACTAATATAAAATTTACATACTTCAAACATACATAAGTTGCACTTACATTTGTCTAAAATCTTACTTATATTAGATATATAGGTCACTATATATTCAAAGAACAAAGTCAAAATAACATAAATTAACATGCACCGCTCACATATACTTATATATAATCTAAATATATGCTTCTCGCAAGAGCAAGGAGAAGAACTTCAAGTCGATGCCAATATATAAGGTAGAAGAGGAGACATATGGATGCCAAGAAGATGGAAGCTGGCGTTCGGTGGAGGCTGCGGGAAGGAGAAGGAACGCGGCTGCTGGGTGGAGGCCGTGACAAGGCTTGGGTTGGGTTCGAGGTGGTCGAGGGAAGGTGGCTGTCGGCACTTAGGTTGGGGAAACTTCGACTCGAGGGGAAGGTGGTTCTGGTGCTCTCGACTATGATGGAAGGCCGAGGCAAAAGAGGGGGACACTACGCCATAGATGGCCTATTGCAACGAAAATACAAGATGTTGCTAGCTATAATGTAACGATAGCTATGCTGATTTTTATCTATTACAACATTAGCTTCAGGATGTTAGCATAGATGTCAACACTATGTTGCAGTAGCTATAGACTTATAAAAATATTATAAAAAATGAGTGCGAGCTGAAAAAAAGCGGGCTGAAATAATTTTTAACGCGGCAACCAAAAACAAAGAGGCAAAAGTTAACTAGGGTTTCACTCAAACACTTTTATTTCTTCGGCCTAGTATCTCTTTCTTGTGAAAAATGGCGGCTTCCCGTTGCTTGTTCTCGTTCGTTCCGATTTAGGGCTTCGTGATTATTTTCGAAGCTGCCGACTTTATTGATCAATCAGGTGGATGTTTGCGTGTAGCTTTGTTGATCGACCGTTTCTTCGTTGCTCAGTTTTGGCTGCTTCGATGATCGAGTTCGATTCAACAATTTGGTATGTGATTTGTTACTTTTGCTTTACTGCTTTAGCTTGCTTGAACTCGATGATCAACTGCCGATGATATTACTTGTTTATATTTCGAACCCCTTGATTTTCGTTCGTTTATTTTATAAGAATTCGTCAATTGATTTTTTTCTCGGCTGTACGATTTTGCTTGGACGTTGATGATGATTTCTGACCTTTTCAATTTCGTATATTTGATTACTTGATTTACACGGCTTGCTCCTTGGTCATCACGGCTCTGACTTTGGTTTGAACTTGCTACTGTTTTGATTTTTATAACTTTAAATTGACGTCGTGAATTTCGGGCTTGACTCTGAACTTGTTGCCTTGGTCATCAAGGCTGTGACTTGATGCTGCAAATTGACTTCGGTCATTTTTGAACCTTCCCGCTTGGTTTTGTTTCTTCCTGTACTTGTGCATTTGAACTTGAATTATTCCTCTCTGTCTTGTTCAAATTCAGCCTTGACATATCAAACTATTTGTATGTTCGGTAGCTCTGCCTTTGGCTCGACTTGATACTTGTAGTTGTTTTCACTACACATGTATATGCTGCACCATAGTTGAACTTGTTTGAACCTTGAACTAATTTATTGTGTGCTGTTGTATTTGGACTTGTACTCTTGTGTTTCACTTGCACTTGATCACTGTCACTAGTTGACATTATGTACATGTTGTCATTTATTCACTTGTGTACTATATGGAGCTCGAGTTGCTTCAATGTTGCTTTGCACTTCCGATCAGGTCTGCATGGAGTCTGGTCTTTGTTTCACTAGTGCACGCTCTTATCCCTTCATCATGTGTACACATGCATATGTATGTGTGTGTATATGTTTATGTTAGCTTTGAGTTTCATTTTGAGTCCTGGTGAACTGTCTTGATACACTTGACTTTGGTTACTTGTACATAGCATATTGAGCTGGTACATATTGGTTGATCATTAGCTTAGTCTGGTGCATTTAAGTCATGTGCAGTTTCACTTGAGTTGTTGCCTGATGAACTTCTTTATTGAGTTTGAGTTATTTTCATGTGTACTTGAGTGTGGTGTGGTGCAGTTGCTCATTCGAGCTACTGTGTGGTTCGATGCACTTATATATGTCTTCATTTGTTGATTATTTGAATTCTTGTGCTCGACGGTTTTGTGATGATTTGTAGTGTACCTAAGTTGAATCCAGCTTGTAGCTCGGGTTTGACCTTGTGCTGATATCATGACTTAAATTGAGTTGAACTCGGCTTTTGATTTGGGTTTGACCTTGTGCTCACATGTCCCTGTAACTTTATCAAGTGTATATCAGTGTTCACGGCCTTGTGGCATATACAGTGATGCAGTTTATGTCACAAGCTGTTCATGTTTGATGAATTCAAAATTAAATGATGACGAACAACCCAAATAACTGAGGCAAATAATATTTTCAAAATCATATTTTATTTTACACTGCAAAAATATTTTCTTTTCAATTTTACTGCATCAGTGTGTATTTTTGCAGATTGCTCAGATGTTGGATTCAAACTGGAATGAAGTTGAAGATAAATTATGAGAGAACGAGCGATATGTAGTGAGGACATTTGTAAATGAAAGATTGTGATGTTATTGAATTTGTATTGTAATCAAAATTGTGTATGTATAGTGAGAGCTCGAATCTGTGCTATTCAAAATTGTAATAAATATTTGTTTGAATAAAATATCTGTTTGAATTTAAACTCTGTGTTATTTATTTTATTCAGCAAATGTTTATTTAATTCTATGAAAATAAAATAGTACATTAATCATATACTCACATATTCAAACCATTGTGGGGCCCACTTTTTAGTAAATTTGGTATCTGTGGCAACAACAGAACCGATGTTGCCCTAGGGCCGCAAAGGTGTTGCCTTTGACTCAACGGCAACGTGGAAAAATGCATCACCGAGAAAGTGTTTCCTTTGCCCTTTTTTAGCCTACAGCAACATTTTTTGGCACTTCCTGCATCACTTCTTGGTGTTGCAGTATGCAATGTATGGCGTAGTGGGAAAAGGAGGTGGAGATGGATGTAGGGAAAGGCGAGGCTGAACAGAAAGTATAGGACGAGAGAGGAAGGGAGAGGGGACTCGCGGATGGAGGGAGGTCATTTCAGGACGAGAGCATGCTTCTATGTAAGCAAATATAAACTTTAAGCTTTTCACTGTACATAAAAGTTTCAGAATGAAAGAAAGGAGAAAAGGAGAAATGAGAGCAAGTGCACTAAAATGGAAAGGGACAGAGAATAAAAACGAACCAAAATAAATATCAACCAAATGCGAATAGTCATAGCTTGAATTCTGAGAACATTAAAGGCAAGTGGTCGTTAATTAATCCTATGGATAATGAAAAGACACATGAAACCAAAAACTTCGGAAACGTACCGATACGATTAACTGTTTCGCGGATTCCACCACGTACTGAAACTCCAGAGCATTGAAATGAATATACAGCAGAGATCAGAGCGACGAGACAATCAAAATGGTATACAGTATCTGTGGTACGATCATCCTATCAAAAGTCGATAAACGGTACCGAAAAATGCTGCTAAAATGCCGAAATTAAGATAAATGAAGCAATAGCTGTCCAAATTTGACGAAACAAAATATGACGTCTCACTCAAAAAATGATTTTCAAATTTTTTATATAAAAATATTCAGGTTTGGAAAATATTTTATTATCATCAAATATTAACTGATTTAAATTTAAATAAAATTACACCATAGAATAAACTTCCATATTATCAGATGAAAATTTACCATTTTCTATGTTTAACTAGACGTATTCCAAATATCAAATTTTTCTCAAAATTCAATTATTTAAAATTTCATAAAAATTTAGTTAATCACATTATTAAAATTATTAAAATTTATGGATCGTTACAAAAAGTCTTGGTTTTGAGATTATTTAATGTGGAATTTAACGAATGAAAATCGAATTTATGATATTTGAATTAATCACAAATTCAATTTTGAAATGTTGAAATTAATTTTGGTTAAAAGAAATTGTTTTAATAAATGAAGTTGAGATTTTGAAGTATAATTCGAAATATGATTGGATTTCATGAATTGATTTGTTATAAAAGATTGGATTTTTATTCGAACTTTGAATATTGCTAAATAAAAGTGGTATAAATGATACTTCAAAATTGAGCTTGGAATTAAATTACATTTGAAAACTGGATTTTTAATTGAATATTGAAAGAAAATTTGGTTAAGTATTTTAAATCGATATTTTTTGAAATCGAGCTTGGAATTAATGTAAAACCGAAATGTTTTAAAATAAAAAATTGAATTGAAATTAATTCAAATTGGAATTGAACTGAATTAATTAGAATTGGAATAGAAATCAAATTATTGGGAACCAAAGTTGAAATTGATTTGAAATCAAAATTGAATCGATTGAATGGAAATTGTAATTGATTTGAATTGGGAAGTTGGAATTGAATCAATTTGACCTTCAAACTATTTTTAAGTAAATTATTTTAGTATAAACTGTTTAAAGTATATATTCTTTAACTATTTAAATTATTTTGTTTTTCCAAATTATTTTACTATATAAACCATTTTAATATTTAAACTATTTTAAATATTTTAACCATTTAGACTATTTTTAACAATTTTAATTATTTAAACTAGTCAAACTATTTTTCAAAAAATTCAAACTATTCAAGAGTGGAATTTTATTTTTAAATCATGGATTTAAATGCAAATTGGGTTAAATGAAGTTATAACCCAAATTGGAATTGGAAATGATTTTGAAAGAGAAATTGTGATATTAAGGGGAAAATGATTTTGAACTGGAATAGTATATTTTGAGTAAATGTTTCGAAATGAATTTTATTTTGAAGCAAACATGATATTTTGATATCAAGTATGAACTACTTTCAAAATGTAAAAGAACCATCTGGTGTGTAAAACGATGTTTGGTTGTTAAAGAGACCGCGGTTGGATATGGGCATACTCTCTGTCGATATCGGAACCACTTTAACAACTTTGTACGTAGAGGAGAATCCAAAATGAAGTGGTTGGATTTGGCGACAGTTGCTAGATTTGAAGAAAGAGAACGATGATGGATAGACCCTAGCATTTGTGCCAATATGAAATAACTAAAATTGGACGGCTTGATAGGGCCAAGTGCGCTAATTACCTCGAGCGGATATCCGTTCATCGATTTTCTTGGACTCGGTCCATATTAGTACTCTTGTTATTGGTTTCGATTGGTGCACCTTGATTTGGGATAGCCTCTCTTTGACTCGATGTGGGATGGATGGATGTCGTGGGCGGTCATGGCTATGATGCGTTACCACCAGCCCTGCGACGAACTGATAGTATCCTGCCTTGGACATTGCCTTATGTGCCTTGTCATACTTTTATCCCTAAATGAGACCCATATGATTTTGGTTTAGTGTTGTCTTATCACGGCGTATTCCTATCCACCGACCGTTTAACTGGTGTTTTATATGCAAACTGTACGACAATGCTTAAAAACGCGTTAAGCGGGATTAATGTAAAGTCTTAACGCTTAGAAAAATATTTATTTTATTGATTAGACCTTACATATCTAGCGTATTCTACTATATATAAATATTTTGAAGGATCCTTAAGAGATGGAAAATCATGTTACATCTCTTGAGTTATTGCACGCACATTTTACACTGCATAGGAGATGTGAAAACCCGTAAGCATCTCTGATGCCGTTACACTCATGTTATATGCGATATCGATTTGAATTACATAAGGATAATTTAGTCCTGACTCGAGTGCCTTTTCTTTTCATTTTGCTCGGGTCAGTCCTGAGTTTTTTAGCTTATTGAAGATTTATTCTAGAGGGCGAAGACGAATTTGGGTATTACTATTATTATCCCTGCATCAAGTTCTCTGCTGCATTTTTTTATTTCTGACGTTTTTATACTATGATAAATGCTGTATAGATTATAATCAAATGTATTGTACAAACAGCTTCATGAACTGTTTATTTGATTATTATATTTTATCGTCCCGTTGCAAGATTTTGAGTTTATTTTCCTCTTCTTTTCTTATTTTTCTTAATTAACCCCAATGATCATCTATGTCCCGGATTGTTTAAGTTGGACATGTGTGGATTATCATCAATTTAAACCTTCCGAAATGTGGGTCGTCACAGTTGGTATCTGTAACGACCCTGACTCGACCTTCAAAAATCGGCACCGAATACGACACTCGTATTAAAATGCTGCAGATCCAAACGTCGAATCTGGTTCGCCGGAGCTTATAACACATTAAGTACAACACAGTGGAAGAAATGAAGTAATACATATGATATACAACATTAGATACAATATCTGATACAATGGTGATACAATAGAATGATACAGTAGATATCAATACTATTAGAGATACAACAAATAGCAGCGGAAAAATAATGTCTTCAATGCGAAACTCCAAAAAATCCATCTTCAATCCAAAGCTAGCTCGAACCCTCATCAAGTTGCATAAAGATAAGCAAGGTCGATCGCGTGTGCTGAAGTGTAGCAAATACGATCCATAAATCCAAAGAGCTTCGAAGGCTATCGAATCAATTCCTACTATAGACTATCTGAAAAACCCAACTCTAGACTGCTCGTGTGGAAAATAGTGGGCACCCAGAGTTTAGGAAAGGAACAATAAACTCCAGGTCAGTCATGGGACTGATGTAAGCAAACAAAAACAGTTTTATCTTTTTAAAACAAGCAACCAAAGAATTTAAAATAAATCCGCAATGCTTTTTGGAAAATGAAACTACCATAAGACCTCCCGCCACACACACAATGCAAACGCGGAATTGAAGGAGATTTCTCCTTATGATAGTCAAATATGCTTGATACGCAAAAGTCATTTGATATTATTACTATAAGTGCAAAGTGTAGAAAAACCATTTTGAAAGTATAATATTAATCCTAGCCAGCATAGACATTCCGAACTATGCCTACTATAGCTACCATCCAAATAGTGGGGTGCCACCATAAGTAAATGGCAGGTAATACAACTAAAACCATGCAAGGCGCGTATTAGATGAATGGATTTCCAACAAATAGTCAGGCTAAGGAACTTCCTATTGCCACATGGGAATGCCTCTGGCGGGACGCCCCGAGAACCTACCTGGCTCTCTGCTAACACAAGGCCGACTACCCCCTTTCCGGGGAATAAAACCTAAGATATACCACCCCCGGTCCTTTGGGACCTTTATCCGAGGGCCTCCAACAACATCACACAGTAATAAATATACTACAGTGTCCACATGAGTAAGTATCTGGGCTCCATACCATGATACTACCCTTTTCCAGAAGGAATGGTCATACCCTAGGGGAGCTACCCCTGAAACCTTGCTGCATCTTTCCTGTTTCGACCATTACTGGGTTGTGAGGCTCGATGAGGACTTAACCACAAAGCTACGCTTTTTACAAATCCATGCTTTGATCACAAATGATCATCAACATACAGCAGCACTTAGCATGCCACACTACCAAATTGGGAGTATATCGCTGATAGCCTTCAACTACATAACCTCTGATCTCGAATGTCTCAGAGAAGGGTGTTAAGCTAAGAGAATAAATTCTCTGCCACCAACAGATATGTATTTGAAAGAAATCGGCTTTATATCCCAAAGTGTAGTGTTAGACACACGACCATACAAGTCTGTCTCGGGTTCGAACAGAACCGAAGGCACTTCCGCAGAAGCCCTTGCAAATCCGGGTATCCACAATCCCGATCGGACTTCCCATCACTTAGGAAATCTCTATACCGGCGCGACTCAGTGCAGAGACAATCGACGGGTTATCCTTTCGTTCTCGAAAATACTCGGTCTTCACCACCGGTCTTCAAATGCTATCCATAACGACGTATCATTATTCGGAATGAGTTATATGACACAAGGTCCTCTCCCGGCTAAACCGAATAATGAGCGCAATATTTAAAAACATATGGATATGGGATTTCCAGTTAACTCACAACCTAAAACCCAAAACTTTCTTTTCAAATGGTTTAAACAAATTACCATTCTAAATCTTTTAAACAAAAAGATTTATTTCACAAAGTTTACCAATTTTCCACAAAGGTTCATCCATGACTTTTTAAAACAATTTCACTTCAAATTGGATTAACATTCCCAATCTTTAAATTAAAGATTTAATTCATAACTTTTCAAACCATTTCCAATTCGAATCTTTATATGAAAGATATGCCATTTAAGATTCTCTTCAATTACAAAACACGGTTTGATAATCTTTCACATAAGTTAAAGTTGATTATATTTACATAAGTTAAAGCCATTCAAGTATAAAACTTGGATTTGGATTTAAATTTCCAAAACAATACTTTTAAATGGTTAAAAACCCATATAACACCATTATAACTTATATAATCCTTTTAACCCATAATTTCCAAATCATAGAATTCAATTTCAAATATTGAATTCAAATTCAAGTCAAATTATTTAAATTTCAAAAAATTTATTAAGTTATTCAAAATAACTTTTATTTTTGAAACTCATTTTCAAAAGCTTTAAATTCCAATTCCAAAACTATTTTGGATTCAAAAATTCAGTTTTTAAAAATCATTAAAAATCTGTTACTTAACTGATTTCCTCGTGCGATCCATATTTGTGTGTGTAAGGAGTAGTCTAGGGGTTTTACCCAGTAGTGCAACAACATCAATCATCACAGATTCAATCATAACAATATCGATAAGCGGTATATCCTATAACGCTTATCTATATACACAGGATTATAGATAGGAAATATGAATGCATTATAAATAAATTACATTCATCACAGTTTGAATTAAACAACTCAAATCACAAAGTATCACACATCAAAGCAATTTACAGCATTCAATAGAAGACAATCATCCATAATAAGGTTAATTGATCATTTGATTGATTAAAACCAGATTATTTACTAATTCTGGTTGATTAACATTAATTAATTACATTTTATGTTAATAAATTATCCTTTAATTATTTATTAATTAACCTAAATTTATAAATTAATTAATCCTTTAACTATTAACTAATCAACCTTAATTAATAAATTAATTGACCTTTACTAATTAATTTAAATCAAATTTGATTTAACAAATTAATCAATCTTTAATCATTAGATAATTAACTCTTTATTTTAAATAATTAACCTTTAATTATTCAATTGTCCTTTAATTAATTATCTTTAATTAATTAACCCCTTAATTGATCAACGTTTTAATTGATTATTCTTAATTAATAAATTAATTATCCTTAATCAAGAATTAATCTTAATCGCTTAATTACTTAAATCATTAGTTAATTCCCTTTGATTACATGTTTAATTACCTTAATTTAATTAATCTTAACTGATTAGTTATCCTTTAATTATTTCTTGATAAATCAAACTTAAATTTATTAATTTATTTATCTTAATCACTTTTATTAAGCCATTAACTTCAAGTAATTAATTTCGTTTAACAAATAAATTTAATTTAACTTTTAAAAAAGTTAATTAATCATTTCAACATTCTTTAACAAATCCTTAATATTATTGAGTTAAACTTTCAAAATAAAGGTTTATGTATATCTTTAGTCATTTAAAACTTAGTTAATTAAAACATTTTAATTTAAAACCTTCTTAATAAATTTTTAAAACTTAGACAACTTCTAATCTTACAGGAAATTGATTTTTAAGCAAAATTTATTTTAAAAAAACTTGATTACTCTTTAAAGTTCAAAACTGTTTTGGTATTACAACAGATAACCCAAAAAAATTTCGTTCAACCCAGCAATTCCCTTGTTCTACTCGAGCAACACTTAATTCTATTCGACCTCTACTTTGAGTCTTCCCTTCGCCACCCTCTGCTTCGAGTTAGTTCGTGAAACGCTTCGAGTTACTCCCCAGAAAACTTCGTATTCCCCAATTCTTTTGAGCAACAATGGATACGCACCCCCAATCGTGCACGTGCACCTTCACTTCGACCATCACTGGTCATCGCCGTGTCCCCCAACAGGTCGCCTATGATCCTGTGACAACTCTGACCACCCAAATCGTCAAGAACCCCCACAAATAAAAATCGAGCCTCCATCCTCGACCTGGAATCAAACAACCATCAGAAGAAACCCCTCGCCACGACGAACGCGCCAACTGGAATCCACGCCGACCCACCTACAGCTGCTCGCACCTCCCCCTTTCGATCCCCCCATATACGATTGCCCAGAATATCATGTCGATGAAGCAATTTTCCCAAGCCCAAAGTCAACTAAGTAAGGTCGTTACACCCTAATTCTAGGTCGTCCGACCACCACCTGCTTCGAGAACCCCTCCGGCCATTTTTCCCGAGACCGTGCATTATCACTCTGTCTCCAGTAGCGACCACGACCCCTCGAGCTCACGTGATCTCCGTAGATTGTAAAAATTCAATTTTCCGTTCATCTTGGTTTTTCTCATCAAATATCAACCTAAAAATCCTAATTTGATTATCAAAAATCATAATTTTGAATTTGTAATCTGTTCATATAATCAAAACCCATAATTAAATTACTTGATTTTTCTACTTTAGATTGGTCGTCACTGACATTTTCTTTTTCTGAAATTTTTATCGGTTGTTTTTATCTAGAAATACTTTTAAAATTCTAATTTAAGTATCCTCAACAATTTCCCTTTAAAGGTTAAGATTTAAACAGCTTGTATATTTAGATTTTAATTTTTTTGTAGAAAATCCTGTTGTTCATTTTACAACAGAGATGTATTTTTATATTCACACAGTCACATATATATTATCTTCCGATTTCTTCTCTAAAATCGATGATGAAAATGGACTCAGGATCTAAAAGTTTTGCTCATATTGTTCAGATAGAGGAAAGGTTATTGATTTTCTTTCTTATGTTCTTGAGCCTGTATACATATCAGAGGTATATATAACCTGATGGACACAAGCATACACAGGAATTACAAAATAAATTCAGGCTATAATCCAAACATCTATTATCCATGCAAACAATTTCACCCCATAATTAACACACATATCAAAGTATAACACAAATCTAACTAAATTTGGGATAGTTTGCTCACCTTTTTTTCCAGAAGATAGAATATTCCCTAACAGTTTTCAAAACAGAGATGGAGGCCTGCAACCTTTTTTTTCTTCTGCTTTAATTCTTTTTAAGTTTAGATATGCAAATAGTTACAGATCTTAGTTTATTCCTTGTTATATTTAATTACTTAATCATTAATAACAATATTTTTCTAAATTACTTACAGTTGAAATTTTATATACAGAGAAACTCTTTCTACAACTACAAATCCAGAAACAGGTTAATTCTTTGGTCTTGATTTCCCTGCAAATGAATGATTATCATTGTATTACATTCTTTCTTCATTAAAGATTTTAATTCCAAGTTTCAAGTCTCAAAAAGAAGGTTACTTGCCTTTAAATTGCTTTAGGAATCACTGCCAGAAACCTGAAGCTTACAACTCTGCAGTTTTGAAATTTTGTTTGTGTAAAAAAACTTGGTTTTTAAAAAAGTCATAATTTTATTAACTATAAAATTTTAAAAACATACCTGAGAGATATATCACTACAATTTGATGCTTAAAAAATGATCCTCGGATTTTTTTTCTCTCTTTTGTATTGAATGGAAGATAGGTAGTTTTTTTTCTTTTTTTCTGATTTTTTACTTTTCTTGAGTGTTGAGATTTGAAATATTATGTCTTTGATTACTAAACTTTTCAAAGGTTGGAGGTTTAGTAAATTTTGAATTTGAAAGGTGAAAAGTTTTTTGAAAATTTTAATTTGATTATTTTATTTGAGCAATGATGCCTTCATGCCATTTGTAAAAACATATCATAAGCTTTAGATTTTGTTAATTATCTTACTCTACTCCATCTCACATGTGCATGTATGTTCACATAGGTGATTTTTACAAGACAAAATAATTTTATAAACTTTATTTTTTATATCATATACACTTTATAAATAAATGTATTTGTTTATTCATTTGTATATATATGTATATGTTCAATGTTAAAAGAATTTAACCAATATTTATATATATACATATATTATATCTTAATAATTTTTAAATGCTACTCATTTTTAAAACACTTATTTTAAATTCAAATTTCAATTTTAGACTTGAAATCAAACATTTATATTTATTTTAATTATATATTTTTTTTTAAAGAGAATTGGATTATCATAACTTGTACACTCAACAATTAAACCATACAAATGTACATTTCTTAGTTTATAAAGCTTTTGTAAATTTATTTTATTACATCAATTTTATTTACAATACATTTATTAAATTTCAAAAGGGTAAATACTTTACATTCATTCTTGTTTTTAAATTTTAAACTCAAGTCATTGTACAAATCATATTTTTATTGATTTATGAATTCTATCTTTAATGTTTAATATATATATATATATATATATATAAATACAACCCATATTTAATTCCTTAGTTTAAATTATTTTATAGATTTTGTTTTTAAATCTTTAATTTAGCTCACATATTTATATACATATATTTTATACATCTTTCATTCATGCATTTTTTTATATCATTTATTTTTGTACAACTTTTAAAAAGAAAAGAATGATTTTAAAAAATTTGATTGCATATTACCAATTAATCACTTTTATTTATATAAGAAAATTTAACTTAAAATAATATTCTGAAAATTAGTACATTGATTCTTTGAAAGTTAATACATTTCCCAAATATATTTAATATTTCAGAAAACAAACTGCCATTAACTTTTTAAAGCTTTTAAATTCTACTTTACTTTTTAATACATATTATTTTCAAATTCAATATTTGTTTATAAAATACTTATCCCTAAATTTTAAACCAATTCTACTTTATAATCTAAAAATTTTATTCATTCCAGAAATTATCTAATTAATTCATAAGTAAATTAGCAATTTATCTTCAAAAATTAATTCAATTGCCAAATTAAACTTGGTAAATTTTCAGGAATGTTACTGTTGGTTTAACGATAACCTTAGCTTTGTGGGGTAGCTCATTAGAGATAGGGTTGGTAGTACCCTAGAATGAGTTTGTGTGTATTGATAGATATGAGCGCATACTTGTTAGTGAATATAAAAATTGTTTTATATTGTGTTGGTTGATTTGTTGAGTGGCTTATGGATTCTGGTTAATACGATTATTGATAGGAATATCTAAGCACTTGAACGGAACAATTCGACATAGTATTGTTTCGAAATTGGAAAAATGAAATAATTTTACCCTGATTATATTTTATATATAAAGGAATAATTTTTAAAAATTATTATGGTATATATGGTGTATTTGGTATTTAGGGATGATAATATTGATTATTATCATTAATTGGTTGATGTACCTTAATAAAAGTGTTGTTATAAGGTAAACAATGATAAAACATTTGTGAAATGATTTAAGGAAGTGAAATTTTGTAAGTATAATTTATAAATGTAACTTATAGATTTAAAACTTATAGATTTGAAATGGATTTAAACTGGGAAGTTTTTGAATCTAAGACCCGGGAAATTTTGCAAATAGTTTTCAAAGTTTAGGAAAAATATAGTGATATTAGTTGAAAGTAATTATGAAAAATATTTTTAAAAGCAATTGTTAAAAGGAATGAATTCAGTACTCTCCTCTTCTGTGGCTGGAAAATAATTTCGGTGTTGACTACGCAGCATCATCGACGTTTGTTTTCGAGTCTCAAAGTTGGGGAGACTTCCGAGAAGCTTTGCTTCGAAATTGTTTTGATAAATGGATTTTTGGTTTAAACTCCAAAAGTATGATTTGATATACGAAGGATATAAGTATACATACTCATTTCAAATGATTTGAAATGATCCTGGTATTTAAAAATTTGAACTTTTGTTAATTAATAATCTTTAAATTATTTGAATGAAATGAAATATTTGAAAAACTAGAACTTATAAAATAAGAGAATTAAGAAATCGAAGCTAAATATTTAAGAAACTTTAAAGTTAAACTAAAAGTAAAGAAATTTTAATAAGTTAAAATAGTGAACATTCTAATTTAGTAAAATGAATCAAATTAATTTGTATACTACCAAATTGCATTCTAATAGTGTATAATAAGACTTACCAAATGTTAAAAGTTAAAATATGACTTGGATATGTAATGGGAAGTGATACAAGTAAACAAACTTAAAAGTAATTAGAATGTATGTAAATGAAAATTTAGTTGTAATAGTAATTGTTATATACTTAAGTATATTATGAAATAATTAATGACTAAATGGAATAAGTAAGTGGAAACTAAGAAAGTCAATAAATGAATCAAATAATATTTTTGTAAATGGGTTACAGAATTAAATAGAAATTTGCGAAGAAATCTTGAAATTGAATCTATAACTTTTGAGGAATTATAAACTTAGAAAAGCCATATATAAAAAGTTGGACTTTTATAGAAAGATTATAAACCAAAGTGATGGTTAAGTAAATGTTTCACAAATAAATCTGTTTTTAAAGGAAATTATGAAAATGGATGCGAATGAAAAGGATTTGGTGTAACTAAGAATTAATTGGAAAAGGAAATTGAATTTAATTAGATTGTATGGAATGTTTAAAATGAACATAAGGAAGCAAATTCTATGGAATGACGTTTAAGAAATGATAGTACTAAAGAATATGCAATGTAAAGAAATGGATATACTAAGCAAATAAGGGATATGAATAATGGATTGTGAAATTGATTGTAAATGAAATGAAGGTAAGTAAAAGAAATTTAATATAGACGAATTGGAAAGAAATCTACTGAAAATTAATACGTAAGTTGTGTGTATGCTATTTATTCGCATAACGACTTGATCCAGATTCGAGCATAGAATTTTGAGATTATTTATATCGATTCAAGTTAGGATTTTTCACTCAATTCTCGATGGGAAACCCTAGATATGGATTTTTGATTGATTCTGGAATTCTTTATCATAATATATGGCTATGCAAGGAGAATGACAATTTTTGATCAAGGAACCAAATCTGGGTCTACACTAGAGAGCCATGTAAACGATACTAGTTCGGAAATGAAATTGTTTGATTGAGTGAGCGATCAAATTTGATATTGCGTACGGATGATATATGTACATCGTACGGGTTTAAGTAAAGTAGTTAAGGGAAATTTAAAATGAAAAATATAAAATGATTTAAATTATATGATTGGACATCATTGGAAAATAAGATACAGGTATTTAAAATCAAGAAATTTTGGATGGCCAAACAAAAAGGTACGTGTTCATTTTGTCATTTGATTTGATGGTTTTATGATAAAGCCACTTAGCTTTTGTTTTCTTTTTATGGTTTGGGGCCCGTAGTGGCGTTTTGTAGTTGTGTCGATCGAGCCGCACGAAGGAGACTCTGCCGAAATTTTATGTAAATCCGGATGTTAGAAATTTTTTGAGGTTTTAAAATTTCATAACCTGTTTTTATAACTAAGTTGTGATTCCGTAAACCGATCGGAGTAGCGTCGTAGAACGTAGTAAAAGTTTTCTAATAAGATTTTATTGTTTTATATGTTGATTATTTTGAATAAAGTATATCAAATGTTAAATTCTTTACTTAACGTCTTTTGGGGGACGAAAAGTTTTGAGTAGAGGAGACTGTAACGACCCATATTTTTAGCTATTTTAAATTATTAGATTTAGCGTAATAAATGAAAAAAATGGTAAACAATTAAAATCCAAATGATTTATTAATATGGTTGTTGAATATGAACTTGAACAAGATTTTAGAATAAACTAATTTCAAAGATTTGGCAATAACGAGTTTTGAAATGAAATTATATATATTAGCTGGGTTTAGTTCAATAATTGAAGTTGAATAATAATTATGAATTATTTTGATAGAAATAAAATGATGTTGGTAACTAAGATTCATTTAAAATCTAATATTGGAATTTTTTTGAATATTGGACAATTAAATTATTTAAATTCAAAATTGGGAAATTATTTAGATAATTGAATAACGACAATTGAATATTATAAAATGGAAATAGTTGTTCCATAATTTGAATTCATTTTAAAAGTTAAATCTTATAAGTTCATTAACTTATATTTCAAAAGATGGCGGTTTATGGAATAATCGAAGTTGTTTAAATTTATTATTGCAATTATTTGAATAATTGAATTCTGAATTTATATGATTAAAATTGATATCGTAAGTTTATTTAATTTTTATTTAAACAACAATGAAGATTGGTAGCATTTAAAATCGGATTTAAAAGTGAATAACTAGAAATTGAAAATTTTATATTATAATCGAGACGTTGAAATAGCGATCCAGGCACAGTCTTGGAATTCGATGAAGCCAGTTCCATTGGCTCCATAATAGTATATTATTATCGGATTTCAAATTTTGTAACGTTTGGAGTTATCATTTGGTCGTTAGGAATGCGTTGAATTAAATATGGAAAATTTAATATTTTAATTCGATTCAAAAAACTATCTTCCACATACGATCGAATTAGGTCCCAAAATTCGTTCCATTATGTTCGGAATAGGGGTAAAACATTATAAACGTCAGGTGGCATGCTCGTTTGGAGTTCGTTCGAGAAAGTCAAAAAAACATTAAAATTATAGATATTGCACGTATATATATGCGTCTACATAGTAAACCCTAGATATAACTCAGCCGCGCTGTTCTTATTTATTAATGGCCGAATTTTTTTGTCTTTTACCTCAAATCTCTCTCAATCCATCGGTTATTAGAAGAAACTCTCAATTAGATAATCGTTGAGCTCGACATGATCTCTAAATCCAACGGTTATGATCGAAATTGGAGCTGTGGATCGGCGGTGATTTGGGTTTGAATGCTGTGCGTTCAAGCACGTTTTACGAGGAGGAGGAGGCACTAGGCATGGCCATGACCAGTAGCGTTGGGAAGAGGGGTCTCAGGCGCAACCACGGTGAAGAGATGATGGACTCAGGCGAGCTATGGAAGGGGTCTCTTGAGTATTGCACGCATGTTATACACTGGATAAAAGATGTGAAAACCCATAAACATCTCTGAAGCCGTTACTATCATGTTATATGCGATTTCAATTTGACTTACATAAGGATATTTTAGTCCTGACTTGAGTGTTTTGTCTTTCCATTACGCTCGGGTCAGTCCTGAGTTTTTCAGCTTATTGAAGATTTATTCTGGAGGATGTAGACGAAGATTTGGTATTATTATTACTATTGTTATCCTTGCATCATGATATCTGCTGCATACTTTATTTTATTCCTAATGTATTTATAACTCTGATAAATGTTGTATAGATTATAATCAAATGTATTGTACAAACAGCTTCATGAACTGTTTATTTGATATTATATTTTATCATCCCGCTACAAGATTCTATTTTTGTTTTCCTCTTCTTTTCTTATTTTTCTTAATTAACCCTATTGATTATCTATGTTACGGATTGTTTAAGTTGGACGTGTGAGGATTATTATTGACTTAAACCTTCTGAAATGTGGGTTGTCGCAATGATCTTCTGAGGAAATATAAGGCTTTGGTTATGCTCACATAAAAGTTTTGTATAAACTAAATTACATATTTATATATCAATTTTAAGTTAGTTTGGGATAAAAGTAATTTCAAAAGATGTCAGGTCCCAAAAATATATTGGCTTTGAATAAATATGTGAGTATTGAGCTTCAAGTAGATATATGGTTTTTGATAGACATGCAATTTTGAAAATATCAAGGATTCTAAAATAAATGAGATAATATTTTTTATTTTTCATATAAGTAACCTTTTTGATAAGTGTAATTTCATAAATATATACGAATCCAAAATACATGAAAGTTTTGAATTTTAAGTTTTAAAGCATATGATGGTTTGCATGTGCATGAATTTTTTGTTTCAAACAATCATGTGATCTTAAATACATATACACACATATATAGTTATAAAAATATGATTGTCTAAGTATATAAAACTCATATATATGTTGCTGCAAACATAAATACATGCACAAAGGTATAAAAGTGAATGTGTTATAGTGCGATGTTGGGAACATATGCTTCTGAGGTATTTAAACTCCATTTATTTAAAATCTCAAAAGCATAGGTTTTAAATGTGAATATGATTTTAAGTATATAATTATGCTTCAAGTTCCTGTTAAATGAAGATTTTGGATATACATAATTTTAAGTGCCTACCAAGCTTGGAGTTTCAGGAATATTTGATAGGGAATAAAAGTGTGAAGTTTTAATGGGTTTAGTTCTAAATGTGTATGTGATCAGGTAGCAAAACCATTGAAATCAATAATAGACTTTCTAGTACATTACAAAATGTGTGTTGCTCCTATATGTATCAGTTTAATGATGTACCTATTTATCATGAATGAAACTTGCTAGTGTGTAGGTTAATGTTTGAGTTAAAGTATGAAGGTTCAAGTTTATCTCGTTAGTGTCAGTATTAGGCAAATGAAGCCTGAATGCATGTCTGCACATAAATCAATATTAAGTATATCACATCCATAAGATTTTCGAAGTGCTTGCCAAAATTATAAGTGTCCTTGTCTATAATATATGCATACATGCATATAAGGATTAAGAAAATTGTATCATTTTATCTGTTATTCCCTATTTGTATCCCATTTCGATTTGAAACCTACTTTACGATTTGAATCCTGTTTTGGAATCTTGACTGAAAATGCAAAAATACATATCTTCTTTACATGTCATCAGTTTAGGATTCTTGTTTCCCTTCATACAACGTGTATTATGGTGCTTATTAGTTGTGGACTTATCTGAGTTGCCAAGCTCCATACTTTCGTACTAAACATGATCGTTTGTAGCATTGTTAATGTTTAAATTTCCCTCCACATCAGCGTCTGGACCTAATGATTTTTTCACCCATACCTTTTTGACCATACAAAAATTTTGTTGATGTCCAAAACAGTCGCACTTCTGGCACACAGTAGGCTTCTGTTCATATTCCACTTGCTGTAGATGTATACTGCCGTTGTTGTCTAAGGAATATAAAAATAACTTGCTACAGATGTGAATTAGATGCTTTTTGGATGGCTATATAAAAATATAAAAGTTGTTATGTATTTGGATGTGCCTACTAGTTTGGATTGCTTTTGCAGTAAATTTAATTTACATTAACCTTCATTTTTGCATTTAGTTTGCACAATAGAAATTCGAATTATGAAATATGTCGTATTTTGTTTGGTTAAAATAGAAAAGCAAATTATACATCAAAGCTTGAAAAATTACTTGATTGCCTATGTCACTGATGGAAAAAGATTGGGTGTATTTAAACAGCTGATTATATAATACTTAACTTAAAACATATTTTGAGAATTAAAACATATATGCTAATATTAAAAATTAATTGTTTTTATTTTTTATTTTTTGTCATAGGACTAGTATAGAGTATCGGCAATGAGCTTTGAATTTCGTGCATGTGGAAAAGACAAATTTGAGAAATGTGGAGAAAATCTTGTGCCCATGTGTGGATTGTCGAAATCTTAGATGTCACGATGACCACATCATTGTTAAGCATTTGATTAGAAAAGAAATGGATCCTAAATACAAGAACAATAGGTGGTATAGACATGGCAAACAAACAAATTTAGATAAAAAACAAGTTCATTTGACACGTATGACTTATTCAAGACGATTCACTATGAAGATGAAGATTTTATGAATCATGATTTTTTTCTGATGATGAGGATGATGTTGATTCTCAAAGAAGAGAGTATGAGTTACTTAAAAATTTGGAAGATGCGGAAACTCTGTTGTATCCTAGCTGTACAAACCATACAAAATTATCTGCCATCACTGCCTTGTATCTTCTTAAATGTGAGACCGGTCTGTCTAATAGTGGGTTTGACAGGCTTCTAAATCTGCAACAGTTGTTTTTGCCAAAAGATAACGTACTTCCTAAGACTTTATATGAAGTAAAAATATTTCTTAAAGCATCTGACATAGCTTTTGAAAAAATACATGCTTGTGAGAATGACTATTGCCTTTTCATAAAAGAATATAAAGACTTAAATACTTGTCCAAAATGTGGTTCTTCAAGATGGAAAATAAATAAAGATACCAAGGAGATTATACAATAGCAATCCAGTATATGTTGATTGGATCGGTCCCTGTTAAGGTGTTCCAGTTAAAAGTGTTGAGATATTTTTCGATAATTTCAAGATTTAGAAGAATGTTTAGATCTCGAAAAATGGCAGAAGATTTAAGATGGCATTTCAATAATAGAAGCCATGATGGAAAAATGCATCATCCTGTGGATTCTATGACATGGAATATGGTGGATGAATGATGGAAATCTTTTTCAGCCGATTCACACAATCTTAGACAAGGTCTTTTACAGATGGATTCGATGCATTTTATATGTTAAGTTCTAAATATAGTTGTTGGCCAGTAATGCTTGTGACATACAACCTCGCACCTATGTTATGTACGAAGAAGGAAAATATTTTGTTAACGTTACTTATTCCCGTCTGAAGCCGCCTTGGAATGATATTGATGTATATTTGGCGCCTTTGATTGAAGACTTGCATTATTTGTGAAGTAATGGAGTTAATGCTTATGATGCATTTAGTAAAATGTTGTTTAAACTAAAAGCAATCTTGATATGGAGGGTAAATGATTTTTCAGCCTTTGGAAATCTTGTTGGATGTTGTGTGAAAAGAGAAAAAGCTTGTTCATTGTGTGGTGTTAATACTCATCATCGTTGATTAATTATAGTCGAAAGAATGTCTACATGGGTCACAGAAGATATCTACCTATGTTTGATTCACGGAGGAAATAATATTCTTGGTTTGATAACACCGTGGAGAAAGGTAATGCTCCTAGAATTTTAACTGGAAGAAATGTTTCTGTGTTCTTAAAAGATTTTCCAAATGATTTGGGAAAAGAGAAAGAAAAGAAAAAAGAAAGAAGGGAAATAATAAGAACAGGGCCATTAAGATAAAATCCATCAAACTGAAAAAGTGGAACTTCATTGGCAAAATTTTAATAGGAACTTCCGTTGCGACATAATTTAGATGTAATGCATGAGGAGAAAAACATTGGCGAAAGCATATTAGACACAATGTTGCAACATAAAAAATCAAAAGATTGAACCAACTCCAGAAAGGATCTAGAGGATTGGGGAATTCAGCATAAGCTTCATGCACAACCTCGTGGGAAGAAAAGATATCTTCCATCGGCTCTTTATACGTTGTCAAATTCCAAAAAAACAATATTCTGCAGATGACTGTATGATTCCAAAGGACCCGACGGCTACTGCTCAAATTTGAAAAACCGTATATCGTTAGAGAATTGTAAAATTAGTGGCTTGAAATCACATGATTATCATGTCTTAATGCAACACTTATTACCTGTAGCAATAAGAGGCTTGTTATCAAAGAAGGCAAGAAAAGCAATAATTCGCTTATATTCATTTTTCAACAAATTATGTCAATGTGTCCTTGACAGAGAGAAATTGAAAACAAATAAATATTGAGATTATAAAAATTCTCTGTGAGCTTGAAAAGTATTTTCCACCATCATTTTTTGACATGATTGTGCATTTTTCAATTCATCTTGGTAGAGAAGCACTAATCTGTGGACCGGTTCAATTTCGCTGGATGTATCCTTTTGAAAGATATATGAAAACACTTAAAGATTGTGGAAGAAACTATTCACGACCCGAGCGATGTATTGTCGAATCTTATCTTGCAGAAGAATGCAAGAAATTTTTTAGTTAATTTTTGAAAAAAAAATCAGGACACATTGAGGAGACAGAGGCTCGAAATGAAGATTATGAAAACAATGCAATACTCGAGGGACGTCCAATTTGAATGTCTAGGACAGTTACATTATCCTCAAATGAGAAAGAAAGTGCTCATTTAGCCGTATTAATGAATATGACCGTGGTGGAACTATTTTTAGAGTAAGTATATGTAATATTATGTTTCAATTATTTTGATGTGTTTCTACCAGTAAATATGGGAATTACAAAATTCAAGCAAGCGCATAGGGACAAAATTCAGCCTTGCTTTGGGAAACATGTACAAAAATTTTACTGGTCAGATTAAAAAAAGGTTAAATGAATTTTTTAAAATACTCTCATTTTCTTAAGAATATTATTCTATAATATCCATTGTAAGTCAAGGTTTTTATAGATACTTATTAACTCCAATGATCATAATGAAATGCTGAAGTGGATTGCATATGGTCTGAAGAATGATGCTTTGTTTTACAAAGGATATATCATCAGTGGACAACCGTTTCACATAAAAGATGCAGGGAGAGAAACTCAAAATGGTGGAGTGACTTATAATGCGACTACTATGTGTAGAGCAAGTGCAAAAGATATTTCTCAAGTAGCTGATGTGACCATTTATTATGGAATATTGACCGATATAATTTTATTAGATTATCATGTGTTTTATATTCCTGTTTTTAAGTGCCATTAGGCACATATAGGAAATGGAGTAAAAGTTGATGAAGATGGTTTCACTCTTGTCAATTTACATCAAAATCAAGCATCATTTTCAAAAGATCGATACATCCTTGCATCTCAAGCGAAGCAAGTATTTTATTCAAGAGAAAATGATTATTTAAGTTGGTATGTTGTAATGAAAGCACCAACAAGAGGTTTTCATGATCTAGAGACAAATGGTTATGTAAACGAAGTTATCGATATTCCAGAAGATTGCGACTTAACCGATATGGATGTTGAAGATGTTAGCTATGTTAGGGAGGACTGTGAAGGCATACTTGAGTAGCTCAATATTTTGTTTGATTATGGAAATTGTTTTTGAGTACATGTGTATGTCATTCTTGTTTGTTTTTCAATTAGTTGCTCATAAGATCAATGATTATTGTTTGTGTCTAAATTAGGCAAACATAATTAATATGTTTGGATAACCAATTTGTTATTTCATGTATGCAGGTATTGATTTATTGATTATCATAGAGATTTACATACTTAAGGACACACATAATCTTCATCATGAAGGTATGAAGGTATGAAGTTAGTTTTAAATCACTTTTAGTTTTCGTTAAGCCGAAGTTATTAATTATTGATATTCTAAAAATTATATTATTGGCAAACAAACTCCTATTGGGTTGTCACACAGTAGGGGAAAACTATATTATTAATATTCTACTCATTCTACACATGCAAATTTATGGTAGTAAGCTATATTTATTGCATTATTCATTTCGATTCACTTCAGCTTTTCCCATCTTTTTTATACTTATTTTCATATTATTTTTCCTATTTACCACCATAACTAAATTTTACCAGGCATAAAGTACTCATATGTGTGCTTTGAAGATATATAAACATATATCTCATGCATGCATGCTAGTAATATGCTATGAAGATATATAGACAATAATATATTGATAAGTAAACAATTCAGACACTAAGACTGTTATAGTGAAGCTTTTGTAGCAGTAAAAAAAATTATTCGAAGCGTAGGAATATCTGATTTAGTAATTTAATTATATATATATATGTATGTATGTATGTATATGTATATGTACATATATGTATTTATATATGTATATATATATATGTGTGTGTGTGTATACATACATACATAAACATACATACATACATGTATGTATGCATACATATAACACTACAGAGTTAAGTGAAGTATGAAAGTATATCAACTTTATCCAATTAGGTGATTAAGCTATGAAGTGGAGGCATGGTTACAACCAAGTAACCGACAATATTAAGACAGTTACTTGAAACCAAAAATCAAATGACAGAGATATATTTATAGTCCTATACGTAAGAAAAATTTGTTGCCACTCATATTCCAGAATAAATACATAAAGTTTCCTATTTATCATCCTTGCCATTATTATTAAACTATGAAGATATATAAACATATATATGTTGCAACTCTATGTTACAATTCAATTTGGTATGGTTTTATTGTATATAAATGGATATTAAAAACATTTATTGTGAAAGTTTATCTAATTTTGTTGTTTTTGTTAATAAATTTTTTCATAGCGAAAGGATATGCATACAAGCTTAGTTCGTACTCGCCAACAATTGAAGAACGAGAAATCCTGAAAGTTAAGCCAAAGGTCAAATATATTAAGCCAATTGTTGAAGCTTGCAATGTAGACGAGGAACAAGAATTATGGCACGAGACAATACAATTGCCGTGTGTAGAAAATGAAATGCCTTGTGAAGAAACTGAAATGCAAGAAGATATTGAAATTCTCCGTGAAGAAAAAGAAATGCGTGAAGAAGATGAAATAGCTTGTGAAGAAAATTTTGATGCCGAGGTGGAAATCAGTAGACCGCATGAAGCTAAAACTGTAAATATAGATGTAAAAAACGTGCTAAAGATCCAACAAGAGCAAAAATACTCCCGTTAAGTCATGAGAATCGAATTGAAGTTGAATTCAATGAGGTAGCCATACACATAGGAGAAGGCTCGGTACATTTATCTTCTTATCTTGGGCTGCTTGTATGAGAGCATGTTTCGGTTACACTTGATGGTTGGAGGCTTCTAAGCGATGAATTGAAAGTTGTATTGTGGGACTCGATTAAGGTACGAGAGATTACCATTTTTGTCATATAATAATTGTTTTATTTACTAAACAACCTTTTAACGAAACGTCCTTTTAAAATCCTTTAATATGAAATAACAACAATTTTATTTTTATTTTTACTTGTAGGCTAGATTCAAAGTGGATGAATGGTAAAAAAATCCATATTTCAATAAATTGGAACTATTTGGAGATCCTCAAAAAGCAAATTGGTCTGAAAAATAGTTAGTGCAACAACGGAAGAGGAAAGACTTGGTTCGAAACCTTACAATATAAAAAACAGGATAGAGTGGAGAAAGTTTGAAAAGGCGAAAACAAGTTTGGAGTTTAAAGTATGCGTATGTGTTTTTTACATGGTAGTTCACCTTTATACGCATTGGTAATTGTTAATTCTTATGGTAATAGTTCATGCACTGGCAAGTATAGAAGTTTCAATATCATAGAATGAGTCTAATATATGGTATTGCGCTAGGATATGTATTCATGGTTACAAATGAAATTTGTTCCAGACAATAGTGTGCGTGAGAAATCTAAGATATAAATGACAGGTATATATATGGTGGGAAACTTACCGAATTCAAAATCTTAAATAGCCTACTTGTGATACATGAATACAACGACTTTGAAAACATACAAATAGTATGCATTATTCTATAACAATATCACTGTTTAAGTTAAAACATAGTAGTTTTGGTGTTGCATGAGATAAAAATTCGTAGTGCTAGATTCCAAATTTTAGAGGCAAACATAATTTAATATGAGCTAGTATAGAGAAAAATTAAACCTTTATCTATCATTGCTACTAATTTTGCTTTGGCAGGGTAAAGAATGTTCGAAAGAAGAAAGCACACCTAAAATGGTATAAATCACTTATATTGATATAACTTCATTTGGAGTTTAGTCTTAAATCGAATAATCAACATAATTTTCGACTGAATAATTATAGAACAATGACAACATTTGTGAGCTATTGAATTGGGATGGAACCGACAAAAATTTTGCCAAAGGAAGAGTAGTGTCCAACGATCCAAATGAAGTTGTCAATAACATTCGTATTGGACCAAATGTTATGAAAGTTGTTACAGATTGCATAAAGAGAGTAGATGCATATTTATGGAGGCCTACATCTAGTTTATCAGTATTAAGAGAAGCCGAGGGTAAGTCGGTGTCATAGCCTAAAAATCGTGTTGTTGCGCTGTGAGAACACATGGTAGAAGATATTACGGTAAAATTTATGATTCGCGGTAACTATTTATAAACGTATACATATTTTTTTCCATTAAACATATTTATCGTTCTTTTTAGAGTAAAACTAGTAGCGCAAACGACAAATGCAAACTTTATGATTGGAATGAGGGTGAAGTGTTGGTTGCCAAAGGAAGACTTTACTCGAGTGATTCAAAAATGATTATGAACGGTATTCCGCTTGGTCCGTTAGCCATGGTGGTTTGGGTAGACTATGCAAAAAAGATGCTTTCTTGTGGTGACCTATAATAGATATGTCATGAATTAAAGAGGCCGTGGGCAAGAAAATAGCATGGCGAAAATCAAAAGTTGTAGCTGAAAAAGAAAGCGTTGTGGCTTCTCCTTACAAGGCTGGAGCAAGCATTGCAACTTCTCCTTGTAAGGCTAAATCAACTCCTCGGGTAACTTTTTGGATAGCTAATCATTATGGTAAATCAACTCCATTGTAAACTAAATGCTCTGAGATGAAGTTCAATTGTTTATGATGCAAATTTAAATTATTATTCTTGAGTATTTTCTTAGACAGTGATCATACATTCATATCGTAGTAATAAACTAGTAATAACTACAGAAAACATTAAAATATTAGGACATAATATATCTAAACAGCCGAGTATAGTATGAAAGTGCAAATCTGATCTGCACTCTTCATTGTACAAAGTGCAAATATAAAAATGAAAAATTATATTTTAACTTCATTTCAAATTACTGTTTTTCTTGATGTTTAAAAATAAAACTAAATGGAGGATTTCAAAAATTAAGATACTTGATTCTATATACATAAATTCAATATAACTGCTTGTGCATCCAGAGAAATCAAATTGCAATTGATCTTAATCGGTACATATAGGTCAGAACGTTCAAAAATGATTTTTATTTATTTTGAAAATTAAAAAAGAAAATGGAATGATGCCATTAAATTAAAAAAAATTGAAAACCTGAAGAAAATGATGAGTATCATGTATGACTTTATTGACTTCCGACATTAAAAATAGAGATGTGACAATGATATAATGCATATAATATGGATTTTAAATTTTATGTCTGATTTACGCTATCTATGAAGAGAAGAAAAGGGCAATACATACGAGGAAACTGAATCCAGTGACCACAGCAAGCGAGGTAGCAGTAGCGGAACTTGAAAGTGCAAGCTCTCTGAGGTGACCAACCATCATGTTGGAAACCACTTGAACCAAATAAGTGCATATTGTCACTGTCACCATAGGCCTTGCTAAATAACTAATCCATTTTCCTTCATCCTTAAACTTGCTTATGAATTCGGTAAAGTTTATAAAAATAATATTATATTGTGTAAAATTAACATTATATTGGGTAAAGTTTGCAAAAGTAATAATATAAAGAGCAGAATATTTGAAGCTTTACTACAGTGAAAAACGCAAATACTCAGGAAAAAGTACAAAAATTTTAACTATTCTTGTGCGAAATGCTCACAGGTTTCAGATCATTTGAAAAAAAAACATATCTTATTTATGATAAAATATTTGATATAATTGACTGACCTATCTTGTAAAAATTGTTATTTTGGTTTAGTTATCCAATAGAGCTCAAATCTGGTAGCAAAGAATAGATGCAAGTTGATTAAATTGGACGAAACGGGACGAGTAGTTGCTGAAGGAACTATCGCTTCAACTGATACAACTATAATGGTTCACTGTGTTCCATTAGGAAAAGATGCGGTAAAAGTTTTGGTAGACTTTGTGAGAGTTAATGATGCATTACTATGGAGACCTACATCGGAGTGTACATACATAGAAGATGCTTTTGGGACTATTGTAGCTTGGCCGGTGGCAAATGTCATTGGGAAATCAAGTTCTAGTAAGTATTATTTTTCAGTTTAATAGTAATATTATATGAACTCTGCCTATCAGGCTGCACATAAACAAACACATATATAGTTGAATGTTAAAATAATCGAATAGGTAAAATTTGAAGGGCAGAGATTAAATTAGGACGTAAAAAGATAAAATGGACATAAAGGAATCTAACCTAGCTTTTGATTTATAATATGCTTGTTTTAGTTGAAATAAAAAGTGTCATGATCTAATGATCTAGTGTTAAAGTTTAACTCGTACATGACCAGGCAACATTGACATATAGAAATGTCTGGATATTAAGCGGGCAAACAAACCAAGATTTATTTTACTTAGCTTGCAAGTATTTTTAGCCTATACATACACACATGAAAGAAAGATAAGGAGGACACATTTTCATTCTTGCTTATTTTTCTTCTTCTTCTTCTCTAAAATAATTAAAATAAATAAATTACACAAAGAGCAAAATGATACATTTTCACACATGGATATACACGGCAAATGAAACACCACAACTTATAAACTCAGCAAGAAATATCTATGTGTTGTGCCAGTGAGTGGGTATATATGTGTTGTGCAAGCCAGTGGATTCGAGCGAAGTAGTGATAGGTTGAAGTTTTGGTGAGCGAAGGAGTATGGTTGACAGTGAATGACAAGGCTGTGGAGATTCTAGTCGGTTTGCGGTGGGGTGTTCTAGAAGCAACAATGGTGGAGCAGCAGGAAGATGTTGTTTGTAGTGTGTTCTTGCCGAAGTTGTCATATGGGTTGTTGGTTGTGGGTTAGTGGAATTCGCGGTTATTGGAAAAGAGGGCAGTGTTGAGATGATGAGGCAAGTAGGAAGTAGGAACTGAAAAGAGCGGTGATTGTTTGAGGAGATGGTGGTGCACGTTCTAGGTGTAGATTGCAGTAGGCGATTGCCAGTTGCGTATATAGTTTGAAGGTAGTGGATTGTGATGATGGATGAGAGCTTGTTAACGAAGGTTGCTACTTATGGTCAGTGAGGTGTTTGGATTGGTGATTGCAGATTGGTTTTGGTGTTTGTAGTTGCTGAGTTGCTGGTGGGATTGTTTAGGATGTGAAGGGGTGAATTATGGTATATACAGGCAGGGAGTAATAGAGCAGTGATTGGGAGGAGTTTAGAGATTATGTTGCAGGTTGAGATTATGTTGAATATTTATATTGATTCAGATTAAAACATCAGGGAGGGAGGGAGGGAGAGAGAGATCTGATTGATATAAACCTTTATTTCTTTATTTATGCTTTTTCAATTGAAACACAGGGAACCGCTTTTTTCTCCAGCCTGTAGCAGCATGTAGTCCAAGATGAATGTGTTTCCACCAGACTCTCCACTTCAGATGTTTCTCCATGAATCTACATTCTTGCTTTTCATTCATTGCTTTAGACATGCATATCTTTCTTCTGCATCTTATCTGAGATTTCCTTTGGTTTCAACATCCCAATATTTTTTATTGCAAATCAGGTTCCACACTACAATTCTACCGAACCATTTCTCTTGCAGTCACATTCTTTCTAACACCTTAATAATACTTGCCAATGCATTTCATCTGTTTGCTGCTATTGACACTACGATGCACTCGATTCCTTTAGCCAGCCACTCTGTATATGATTAGCATTTCTAACCACTTGGATTTCATCATAAGTGGTTAAGCCTATCAACCTTAGCTCATACATTATATGGGTTGTTGGTTCATGTATGAGTAAAATTATGGAAGAAATGGAGTAACTATATTAAGATTAGTCGGGCCGCTACACAATTCAAAGAGCTTCAAGCAAAGTGTATATTTACATGTTGTTAGCTAATTTTGTTAATGTACTTAGAATCAGCTCATACTCAAGGTCCATTGCATGGGTTGTGTGTGCATGCATATGTTTGTACACATACATGTGTTTAGGAAACTCATTGACATGCAATGCTTAATGATTTGCGGATGATTGCAATGGAATAGTAGATTTGACAACCATGCTTCAAATTTGATTTTATATGCAGTTATAAGCAAATGTTCAAATTGTAGCAAAGCCTTGGTGTCTTATATAGTTAGTATTATATGCAATTATAAGCAAATGTTTAAATTGTAGCAAAGCCTGGGCATCTTAAATAGATTATAATTCTATGTTTTGAGTTAGAAAAAGATACGGCTAAGCTATTAAGTACTGTTGCATTATAAATAATTTATGTTTTCATTTGGCCTGAAGCTAATTTGTGAACTTGGAGAAAATTTCACTCATTACTGAGTATATCTTCTGGTAAACCTATAATTATTTCAAGTTTTGGTTATATTATGTTTGAATTATAATCAATTAATATTGTTTGAATGTTACTTGATAATTCATGGCAAATTCTTATTATTGATTATCAACCTTGTTTGTATGTAATTAACTTTTTTGGAGTGAAGACCATCAGCAACAATGAACATGACTTCATTATTATATTTATTATGATATTTGTTAGTACTGGTTGTGCAAACTTATTTGTGAATGCTTGTGGTATGCGAATTTGCTCATTTTGTCAAATAAATATTATCTAAATGGTTATGGATATTATACTTATGTGATTAACGTGTTCTCAACTATTTAAATATGATGATTATATGATTGATTGATTGTTGGTTTGAATATGGTAATTATACTATTGTTGTTGATTTTAATATGACTATTATATACTGGTTGCTGGAAATAATATAAGCCATTAACAGTATATAGTAGCATTTTAAATTTGCTACTAAACAATCAATACGCTTTAGTAGTGTTTTTAAAATGCTACAGAAACAAATGTAAAATACCACCTGAATTTATAGTGGCATAAAATAAATGCAACGAAAAGCTTTTAGGTGCACAAAATAAACGCTACAGAAAATCAAAGAATGATCCTAGTACAAGCGCAACTAAAATTTTTAGTTTTGGTAGGGTTTTGTTAACGCTGCAGAAAAACCTTTAGCGGCGTTTAAAAAAGGAAGTTATACGAAAATATTTATAGCGTTTATTAAAACGCAACCAAAAGATCATACTTTTAGTTGCGCAACCTATATTAGCGTTCTTTAAGACGCTACTAAAAGTTTTGGTAACATTTTTTCAACCCTACTAAAGGTCTCTTCAGATGTAGTGAGAAATGATATGTACGAGTAAATAATCTCTCTTTATTTGTTAAGCATTCCTCGAGGTAAAGATTAGATGATGACAAAGACCATAAGGTTAGTAGTTGTATATGATACAACTGATAAGGAGTTGTCCATTGTATGTACGACTATTATTTGTTGAGCATTCCTCAAGGTTGGAATCCCAAGGCATACAATTCTAATACTCACTAGTGAAATCAAATGGCTTCTTATGTTTCATCTTAGGATTTTAAGAAAACATAAAAGACTGGTGAGGGCATATCAGTAAAATGAAATGTATTGCTTAGCTTTACTAACATTAAGAGAAATCTATAATAAATAATGTCTTAATCTACTAAGTTAAAATTTGCAAAAATATGTCTACATCCAAGTTGTTTTCTCAAAATAACAAACTCACCAGACTTAGCTACATAGACTGGTTAATGGCAATAAAGAAAGCACTAACATACGAATGTCGATGGCTACCAATAACCAAACTTCCAAGGAAAGAACCCGGTAATATTGCAGACCTTAAATTACACCTAGCCTATAACATATAGACTACAGACGTTGAGATCGCCTGATTTCATGTGTTGTCTGCTTTAGACAAACTGTTGCAGAAACAACACGAAAACATAAATGTCCATAAAAATTTCAGTAGCCTCAAAGCTTTGTTTGGGGAACACTCTTATTCAGCAAGGTACGAACTTACGAAGAAACTGTTTAATAAGAAAATAACGAAGGACATGAAAGTACGTTTGAATGATGAAAGGCTTTATTGATAGATTTTCTCAGTTAGACATTTCTTGACGATAGGCAAAGAGTTGTAAGTGGATCTAGTCCTCGGGTCTCTTACTCCTTAATTTTAGCCATTCATGTTAACCACAGTATGAACCAATTGAACATAAGCCTCTCGTGGACCTCCCCAATATGTTGAGGTTAGTCGAGTCTTCATCTACGGATTAAAGCGTGGTACTCGCGGTTAAGGGGGATGCATCATCTTTCAAAGGTCCGAAGAAGTGGAAAATAGTTAATAAGATGAACAAGAAGATTGCTCCAACTGACAAGGTTGAATGTCATGTTGTCACAAGAAGGGTTACTGGAAACAGAACTGTGCAGAGTATTTAAATATTGTCAAAGAGAAGAAACAAAATAGTTTTAATGCTCTTATAGGTATATTTACGATTCAAAATTATTTTGCAATTAACAAATTATCTTGGGTTTTAGATTCTAGATCTGGAACTCAGATCTATAATTAGTTACAAGGACCCAGGGACAGGCATTATGTGGCCAAGAGAGAAATGAGTTGCTGATGGATCTTTGGTAGATGCAACGGTGGTTGGAGATTTTCATTTGAGTTTGCCAAATGGATTAGTTTTAATATTAAATAATTTCTATTATGTAAAAGATTTTATTTTTGGTATTATTTCTATGTCTAGATTATTCGAGATTTATTGTATTTTTCAGTACGGTAATTATGTTTATGTTGAATGTAATAAACTTTGCAATGATATTTCAGATAATGATATTTATGTGATTAATACTAATTATGTATATGATGCGAGTAATTCTTCTACCATTGACGTAAATAAAAACTATTTTTCTCATCACAGGCTAGATTATATAAGTGAGAAGCAACTACACAACCAAAGGTTTTCTACCATTATTTGATTTCGAATCATTTGGTACGCGTGAGTAGTGACCAAGCACCACTTCAATAGGAGCAATGAAAGAGTTAACGAAATCTTAGGTCTTTTACATACTAATGTATGTAGCCCAATGTCTACAGTTACCAAAGATAATTGTTACTTGTAACTTTTTCAATGATTTCTCAAGACTAGGATATGTGTATTTCATAAACAACAAATACGATGTCCATAAGAAATTTATTTAATATAAAAACGTGGTCGAAAATTGGATGAACCATAAGATTAAAATACTTTGATCTTATCGAAGAGGTGAATATGTTGGAAAAGAGCTCGACAATACTTAAAATATCATAGGATTATCTCTCATGTTACTCCACCATATACTCCACATCACAACAGTGTTTTGGAGTGAATGAATCGAACCCTATTAGATATGGTTCTTTCCATGATGAGTAAACCTAGTTATCTCTGTCCTATTGCAGATATGTGCTACAAACCACAACAAATATGCTGAATTTGATACCCATGAAATCTATGCCTAAGGCGCCATATGAGATGTGCCATAAGAAGAAATCCCACCTTAATTATTTGATTGTGTGGGATAGTCCAGCTTACGTTAAAAACGTCGGCCCTAACAAACTTGAGGCAAGATCAGCCTTGTGTAAGTTTACGGAATATCCCTAGTAGTCTAAGGGATATATTTTTTGCAACATAGAAGAACAAATAATTTTATTTCCACACATGCTATTTTTTCAAGAGAGGAATTTCTATCAAAAAAATTTAACATATAAGTTATAGAATTAGATGAGATTTGAGAAACTAACACAGAGGCTAAACTAGTGGAAGAACCAAATTCACCCGCATATAGTAACACATAACCTATTAGAAGGTCTAATAAGGAATCTGATCCTCTAGAGAGATATTACGATTTTCTCATGGATGTTGAGATAGAGGGTTGCACGTCTTAGGTAACAACACTCTTCTATCATTCAAACAAGCACTGCATAGTAAAGACTCACCACTTTGGCCTGGAGCTATGAAATCTGAAGTGGATTCCATGTATGAAAACAAAGTTTGGACTTTGGCTAACAGGGCCAAAACCCATCAGTTGAAAATGGATTTTTTAGAGAAAACTAAATGTGAATGGATAAGTAGAGACTTACAAAGCAAGGCCATTTGCGAATGGATTTTGTCAAAGTCAAGATATTGATATAACGAATTTTTTTTGCCCATAGCGGTGCTCAAGTCCATTCAAATAAAGCTAGTTATTGTTTCATTCTACAACTATGAAATATGGCGAATGGATATAAAGACAACATTTTCAAATGGTGATTTAGAAGAGATCATCTTTATGTCGCAGCCCGAGGGTTTTGAGGTCATTAGGAGTAAGGGGTAGGTTGGCAAATTGTTAAAGTCCATTTATGGACTTAAACAAGCTTCAAGGAGTTGGAATTAGCATTTTGACAAAGTAATCAAATAGTTTGGTTTTTATTAGAACATAAAGGAAGCATGCATATACCAAAAGGAATAAGGAAATTCTTTCGTGTTCTTAAATCTATACGTTGATGATCTGTTATCGGTTGGCAATAACGTTTCATTATTACAATGAGTGAAAGCTTGAATTTCCAAGAATTTCTGCATGAAGGTTTGGGAGAAGCAGCTTATACACTAGGTATAAATATTTATAGAGATAGATTTAATAAGAGGCTATTGGAATTGTCTCAATTCATGTATATAGATATCATACTAAAAATGTTCAGTATGTGAAGAGTATGTGTACGAGTGCACGTACTAATATAGTACACACGAATCGTGTAATATGGAATATAGTATAAATGCAGAAATAGATGATAGTACCAAAGTAAATAAAAGTAGAAAAATCACACCAGAGATTTTTATACTGGTTCGGAGCACCGTCCTACGTCCAGTCCTAGACTTCTATCTGGATTTTCACTATTAACTGCCTCGCTTCACCCGGAGGAACTGGTTTACAACACCCGAGCGAACGAACGGGATTTCACGCCTCTAATACACTAAGGACTTCAACACTTGCCTCTTACAACACCGAGGACTTCAACACTTGCCTCTTACAACACCGAGGACTTCAACAAAGATGAATATAATTGTTTGTTGACGGTATGTGTTCTTGCTAACACAGTTTTGTCACTTGTAGTACAAACTTCCTATAATCTTATCCTCAAAATATGTGAATGATGTTTTGTGAAGATTAAGGGAAGTATATTACTTATTGAATCAAAAGATATGAAATAATTTCAATGATTCAATAAGAAATTAAAATAACTGAGAGATTTTAGAATGAAGGAGTATTTAGAAAGTAAGATCATAAATTAGAGTAGTAAAAAATATATATTCATATATATTGAATCAATGATTTAGATGAGTTTATATAGAGAAAAATGGTTGTAACTCTTTGTGAACAGTAGCCATTAATAGATACGATCATTGATGAAAGGTAAGAGATGCAACCATTGGAGAAAGAAGTGTCTTTTGGAAAAGGTTGCTCTCTGTTTAAAAACGGTCGACAGGTTAAAAAATGGCCAGTAGACAGGATTTCAAATATATAGTCGTTATGTGCATGTGTGCACGTTCATTATGCATTTTACACAGAAACGGCCGACCGCCTGATTTAATACCGGTCGACCGATCCCTGTCAAATTGCTCAATGAATGTGCAATGCTATTCAAACGTATATATATCGATTATATTAAGGTGCATGATTATTTGAGGATAGATTTTAACAAGGTTATCACTATTACAATATCAAATAATCAACCTATAATCTAGAGTACCATATGTAGCTCTTTTGTGACTCTTTATAGCCATGATGTCTTTGTTTTGTCGATCGCCTTTATTTCTTTGTCAGAAATCAAAAACTTCATAGAATCTGTGACTCAACATTCTCCCCCTTTTTGATTGATGACAACATATATCTGATGTTCTGAATCTCCCCCTGAATATGTGATCTCCCCTTGAGATTTTGTTTGTATTCTTTATATATATATATATATTCCTACAAATAATTGTTAGCACTTTCTCCCCCTTTGTCATCGACAAAAAGAAATAATAGATAATGGAATAATATAGGAGTATATCAACCAGAATATCCATAATATAACATATCCAAACATACCAGAGTATCATACACACCATAATATCATACGAATAAAAGTAACGACACTGTTTAGTACAAGTGTCGAATGATGTTTTAAAGTACTAAACCAAAATATGGAGATAGAAAACAGAATCTAGGATGAGTCAGATGCTGTCTCCTCTTGATCATCTTCTTCCTCATCATCATCATCATCATCATCATCTTCCTCATCATCGTCCTCTCTAGATGATTCTCCACGACCATGTCCACTAGTACCAGCAGACTCCTCAGTTGATGACCAGTTGAAAACAGAAGGAGCAGGACGTTTGCCTGGGTCCTGATCTTGAGCAGAGATGGATGTGCTACATGATATAGCATCCCATAAAATACCAAAGAATGACTTGACTTTGTTGAAGCGTTTATCAATTTTTGTGTCCATGCGCTTGAGTCTTGATTCAAGCAAGAATTGATTACATGCAATAGTTTCAAGTGATTCTTTTGTGGAGGATTTTGATTTCAACAGTTTAACTTCTTCGGAACAAGGTCGAGAGGAAGTAGCTTTTTGTTTTCTGGGACCTCTTTGTTTCCATTCTTCAAACGGCATAATCCGAAGGTAAGGAGTAGGGAGCTTCATGCGTTTGATGGTTACAGAATCAATACATTTTGGTTTCGAGGTGGCAGAGTCAGGAGGCCTTACGCCACAAGCTAGCAAAATACGCACGATATATTCATTGAAGAAAAAGTGAGGTCGCGTAGAGTTGTTCACCTTGAGAATCTCGTCAAATAGCATATGAACCCAATTGATTTGGATACCCCCATAAATAGCATAAAGGGCCTTGAAGTTTTCTTTGTATACAGCGTCGTAGTTTCCTAGTCTAGGAAATAAAGAAAACATCAAGACGCGATGTAGTAGTCTGGCGGTGGGTCGAAGTCCAATTGATTTTGTGCCATCACTGTTGTCCTCCATGAATTGATGGCTGATGCTATTGCGAGTGAAGACTTCACAGAAACGTGATAAAAACTCATCGCCTTGATTTGGAATACCCAGTATAGAAGTTATCCTATCATGAGTGATAAAAATTTGTTTGCCACATACGACAGACCAAATGACTCCGTTCGGATCATCAGGTTTATACTCGTCCAAGTTCATGTTGGCACAGAACAATTTTATCATCAAGTGATTTATTTCCACATTGTTATCTGAAAAATCGATCAATGGAGAAAGATTGGAGTTATTTGCTAACATACGGATTCCATAAGATGTGAAATCATCAAACTTGATGTAAGAACCCGGATGAAATTTGTAGTTAGTCATTCGATTCCATCTTGTGATAGGTACCGGATTTTCGAGCCATTTCTTAGCAGAGATATTGAGTGATGAAGTTCCGGAGGATGATCCTCTCTTGGGTTTCTTTTGCGGAGGAGCCATTTTTAGAAAATTTGGAGAATTGGAATTTGAAATTGAGAGAATAGGGTTTTTGGGATTTGGGGATAAATGACCGGTTGAAACAAATGAGGAAGAGGAAGGACAAAAAAAAATGATGCAATGTATATATAAAAACAGAATTTACGTATACCGGTCGACCGCTATAATATGCCCGGTCGACCGTTTTCATCCAGAGGCTAAACGGTCGACCGTTTCTATTATAGGTGGTCGACCGGATTTGTTGCCTGATGAAAAACAGTCTGTTTTGCAATTTGTGAGAATATATCGAGCTATATAATTCATATTTCACTCTTATTATAAAATACAAACGTTATTACATGAGTGATAGAGAGAAAACGATACAACATGTATATATAAATCTAATGAGGAGTGGAAGATTCGTCATTAGAATTTTCTTTATTATCTTCAATACGTTGTGTCCATGGACTCCAGTTTTTCTGAGCACCTTCATTCCTGTTATAATTCCGATCCCAAGAGTTAGGACTCCTAGATGTTGACGGCCTAGATGGCATTGGTTCATGCACATCATGCTTGTTTGAACCACAAAAGAACGATGCCACTTTTTCTAAAACAGATAAACATGCCGATGTTCGTTGTTGCTCATGATAAAGCTGGCTTTGCCCAAAATGGAGCTGTCTTTGAAGATCTATTTGATGTTTCTGATAGTGGTGAATCTCGTCGATCTGTGCTTTGGTACGAGGAGAACAAAACAGCGCCTTCTTTACTCGTTTTGAGGTTCGTGTACTGCCAGGAGTACGAATGCATTGGTGATGATACTTTGGTTTCTGTTTTGGTGTTTCAGGAGAATAATACTCCTCTGGCTCAGAAGTTGTAACGGAAATGTGTGATTTTTGAGCACACTCATCACAAATGTGGGCCATAGAAAATTATGTATAGAGCCTTATGCTCAGATAAGGAAAGATGAATTAAAAGAGAAATTTTGACAAGCTTATAAAGAAATTCCTTATATATAAGCCTGTGGATGAGAGTGAATAAAGAAATTTGACCGTGAAAGCAAGCAGAGGCTCTTATTCAAAAAGAATAGCTTTAAAAAAAATGCTATAGTTAAAATATAACCAAAGGAAAAGACAATCATTAGTAATTACTAGTCAAGATCTTTTCTTGAAATTAAACCAAGCTCTCTTAGTAATCTAATAAAACTAGATTCGAGCAGAGGCTTAGTAAAAATGTCCGCTAATTGATTATCAGTTTGGACATATTCAAGACATATATATCCTTTTTCAATATTATCTCTAAGGAAATGATGACGGATATCAATGTGTTTGGTTCTAGAATGATTCACTGGATTCTTAGAGAGATTTATAGCACTTGTGTTATCACAGTATATAATAGAATTTGATAAATGAATATCAAAATCTTGAAGTGTTTGTTGCATATATAGTACTTGAGTACAAGCGAGAGCCGCTGATATATATTCAGCTTCACATGTTGATAGTGAAACACAATTCGGTTTCTTACTAAACCAAAGAGACAAGTGATTTTCCAATAAAATGGCATGTACCACTTGTACTTTTTCTATCCGTTCGAGAACCTCCAAAATCAGCATCACTATATGATACTAATTCGAATGGACATTCTGTTGGATAGAAAAGACCGAAATCTTTTGTATTTTTAAGATAACGAATTATACGTTTCACTGCTCGTAAATGCGATTCCTTTGGATTTGCTTGAAAACGAGCACATAAACAAACACTCATTATTATATCTGGACGACTAGCTGTAAGATAAAGAAGAGAACCAATCATGCTTCGATATAATTTCTGGTCAACACTTTTACCATTTTCATCTTTTTCAAGATGTGTAGTCGTACTCATAGGAGTTGGTTTACCAGATGTATTTTCTAATCCGAAGCGTTTGATAAGATTTCCGCAGTATTTTTCTTGATTGATAAAAATACCATTTGAAAGTTGCTTGATTTGAAGTCCAAGAAAATATGATAGTTCTCCAATATGAGACATTTCGAATTCTTTTGTCATAAAACTTGCAAATTCCTTGCAGAGTTTATCGTTTGTTGAACCAAAGATGATATCGTCTACATATATCTGGATAACTAGAATATCCTTTTGAGAATGTTTAATAAACAAAGTTTGATCGACTTTGCCTATTTGAAATCCTGAGTTAATGAGATAGCTACGTAGTCGTTCATACCAAGCACGAGGTGCCTGTTTTAAACCATACAGAGCTTTCTTAAGTTTGAATACATGGTCAGGATATTTTTCATGCATGAACAAGGGAGGTTGTTCGACATATACATTTTCTTTGATAAATCCATTTAGAAATGCACTTTTGACATCCATCTGATAAAGTTTGAAGTTATGGTGACAAGCAAAAGATAATAGAATTCTAATAGCTTCTATTCGAGCAACTGGTGCAAAAGTTTCTTCATAATCGATACCTTCTTCCTGATTATACCCTTGTGCTACTAATCTTGCTTTATTTCTGGTGATATTTCCTTGTTCGTCAGCCTTATTTTTGTAGACCCATTTAGTACCAATCACTGACTGATCAGTGGGTCTTGGAACAAGTTCCCAGACGTCATTGCGCTCGAACTGATTTAGTTCTTCTTGCATGGCAATGATCCAATATTCGTCGGTAGCTGCTTCTTTAGGATTCTTAGGTTCAATATTTGATAGAAACGCAACATGACCCATTTGATGTAATTGACTCCTAGTTCTTACTTGTGAGTCGACCTCGCCAATTACATTTTGAACCGGATGGTGTCTCAATAACCTTGGAGGGGAACCTATCTCACAAACTGGTTGTTGTTGGGAAATATTGTCAACAATATTTTCAGAGTCAGAGTCATAATTTGTGATGAAAGGAGTGTCAGTAAATATAGATTCGTCATCATCTGGTTTTGATTGAGAAGGCTGAAAGAATTCATCGAAAGAAACATGAAGAGATTCTTCAATAGTTTTGGTTCGTTTATTGAAAATACGATACGCCTTGCTTCTTTACGAATAACCGACAAATATACCTTCATCAGCTTTTGGATCAAACTTTCCGAGATGGTCTTTCGTATTTAAAATAAAACATTTTGAACCAAATACTTTGAAATAAGATATATTTGGCTTTCTTTCGTTAAATAATTCATAAGACGTGTTTTTGGTGAGTGGTCGAATGGACACACGATTCAAAACATAACACGCAGTAGCGACGGCTTCTGCCCAGAAATGTTTTGGTAAAGTGGATCCATTTAAAATGTTCTTGCACATTCTTGTAATGTTCGATTTTTCCGTTCTACAACTCCGTTTTGTTGTGGAGTTCTAGGAAACGAAAAATTGTGGTTAATACCTTTCTTCGTACAAAAATGTTCAAATTCATTATTTTCGAATTCACCACCATGATCACTCCTTATGTTTTAAATTTTTAGCCCTTTCGATTTTTGAGTTCTTTTGACGAAAGATTTGAAATGGTCAAAAGTATCACTCTTGTTTTTCAGAAAAATAGTCCATGTATAACGAGAATAGTCATCAACTATTACGAATACATATCGATTATGGTTTATTGACTGAACCTGTGTTGGTCCGAATAAATCCATATGTAGTAGTTCAAGTGGTTGTAATGTTGATATGACTTTTTTTGACTTGAATGATGATTTGGTCAATTTTCCTAACTGACAGGCATCACAAAAACTATCGTTTTTATAACTAATTTTGGGTAGCCCTCTTACTAGATTGTTTTTGGCTAGCTTGTCAATAGTTCTGAAGTTTATATGACAGAAGCGTTTGTGCCATAGCCATGGATTATTATCATTAGCCATAAGACACATATCTGAATTATGATTAATATTCATATTCAGAATATATATATTTCTGTCTCTATAACCTTCGAAAGCTAAATTATGATCTTTATCTAAAATACTACACTTATTATCCGGAAAGGAAATTGTAAACCCCTTGTCACATAACTGACTGATACTAAGTAAATTGTGTTTCAAATTTTTAACTAGCATGACATTTGTAATGAGAGGTAAGTTAGATGTACCGCAATTGCTCACATTGCCTTTGCCGATGATATAGCCTTTTGAATTATCTCCAAAAGTGACGGAGCCACCATCTGAGTATGTAATATTTGTTAATAAGCTCTTGTCTCCAGTCGTGTGCTTCGAGCAACCACTGTCCAATATCCACTTTCCTCTTTTCTTAAGTGGGACCTGCAAAAAATAAAATTAAGTCCATGGTACCTACTTTTTATGGGGTCCTAAGAGTTAGGTCTTAGGAGTCCAAACCCATACGGGTCTGGTATCCCCTTTATATACATAATTAATATTAAGATGTACAGTATTCATGAAATTCTGAATATATTTGTTCCTAATCAAATTGTTATTTGTTTTAGGAACCCATATATTGATAGTCTTGACATTTTTCTTTTGAAATTTCACAACTGGTTTTGGTTTGGAATATAACAAACTAAGATTTTTCTTAGCTTCAGGTTTTTGTACTTTCTTCTTCCTTTTATTTCCAAGATGTTTCTTGGTTTCTTGTTTCTTATATCCCAAAGCTTGTTTATCTGACATAGATTGTGAACTTTCAATGATTTTTGTCAAATTTTCTCGACCTTTGTTAAAGTTAGAAACATTTTGAGTAATGTTATCTAACTTAGTTTGTAAACTAGCCTTTTCTAGGTCCAGAATTTTGACTTTTGCCTCAAGCTCATGATTTTTAGTAGTGAGAGCATCATTTTTTTCTTTTTGAGTTTCAATTTCTTGACTCAAAAGAACTAGTTGAGAGTCAACATTAGATGATGATTCTTGAAAATTTTCAAGTTCTTCTTCTAATATTTTCTTCTCGTCTTTTAACATATCTGTTCAAATTCTGCTCTACTCAAATCTGCTTTGGTTTCTTTTAGCTGTCGTTTTATGTCTTTATATTTGACTATCAATTCAGCATTAATATCAAGCATTTCATTGAATGTAGGAATTTGTACCTCATCTTCTGTTGCCATAAAACAAACATTAGCTTGTTCATTCTCCGAATCACTTTCACTTTCTGATGAAGATGAGTCTGAATCATCCCATGTTACCGAGAAGGCTCGTTTCTTTGACTTGTCCTTCTTATATTTGAATTTTAATTTTCTGACTTCTTCTTTTGTTCTGGACAATCCTTCTACATGTGCCCCTTTTTGTGGCAGTTGAAACATTCTATAGCAGATGAAAATGGTTTATTTGATCCAGGTTTCCTTTTGTTGTAATGACTGGCTTTTCGATATTTTAGGAATTTTTTGAATCCTTTTGCAATGAATGCTAGATCTTCAACTTCAGAATCTGATTCATTTTCATCTTTCTCAGCATGAAATGCTACATTTTTCTTTTCTTCTTTCTGTTCTTTTCTAGCCTGCAAATTTGCTTCATAGGACATTAAATTTCCTATCAATTCATCTGGCTTCATGACGGAAAGATCATTAGCTTCTTCAATTGCTAATACTTTTCCTTCCCATTCACTAGTCAAAGAATGTAGGACTATTGAAACAACATCAAAATCTGAATATTTTTGCCCTAATCCGATAAGTGAATGATGAATAGTTTGAAACCTTGAATACATATCATTTATTGTCTCATTCGGTTTCATTTTGAAATTTTGAAACTGACTTTTTAGCATAGCTATTTTGGCTTGTTTAACCTTGTTAGTACCTTCATGAGTGGTTTTCAGCGTTTGCCAAATTTGATATGCAGTAGTGCAGATACTAACACGGTTATATTCATTATGGTCTAATGCACAAAACAACATATTTATTGCCTTTGCATTTACGGTTGCTGCCATTTTCTCAGCCGCTGTCCATTCTGAATATTCAGTTATTGGATTCACTATTTCTTTTTGGGTAGCGTTCCAAGCATCATAGCTATTTGATTGCATAAAAAATGACATACGTGTTGCCCAATAGCTATAGTTGAGACCATTAAAGAATGGAGGTCTTTGTGTTGACTGACCTTCCATATAAGTGTTAGTGCTAGTGCTTGCGTTATTTGCCATATTACAAGAATATATCAAATAACGGTGTTACAGTTATATGATGGCATGTGCTCTGATACCAAATGAAGAGTATGTGTATGAGTGCACGTACTAATATAGTACACACGGATCGTGTAATATGGAATATAGTATAAATGCAGAACTAGATGATAGTACCAAAGTAAATAAAAGTAGAAAAATCACACCAGAGATTTTTCTAGAGATTTTTATACTGGTTCGGAGCACCGTCCTACGTCCAGTCCTAGACTTCTATCTGGATTTTCACTATTAACTACCTCGCTTCACCCGGAGGAACAGGTTTACAACACTCGAGCAAACGAACGGGATTTCACGCCTCTAATACACTGAGGACTTCAACACTTGCCTCTTACAACACCGAGGACTTCAACACTTGCCTCTTACAACACCGAGGACTTCAAAAAAGATGAATATAATTGTTTGTTGACGGTATGTGTTCTTGCTAACACAGTTTTGTCACTTGTAGTACAAACTTCCTATAATCTTATCCTCAAAATATGTGAATGATGTTTTGTGAAGATTAAGGGAAGTATATTACTTATTGAATCAAAAGATATGAAATAATTTCAATGATTCAATAAGCAATTAAAATAATTGAGAGCTTTTTATAATGCAGGAGTATTTAGAAAATAAGATCAGAAATTAGAGTAGTAAAAAATATATATTCATATATATTGAATCAATGATTTAGATGAGTTTATATAGAGAAAAATGGTTGTAACTCTTTGAGAACAGTAGCCATTAATAGATATGATCATTGATGAAAGGTAAGAGATGCAACCATTGGAGAAAGAAGTGTCTTTTGGAAAAGGTTGCTCTCTGTTTAAAAACGGTCGACAGGTTAAAAAATGGACAGTAGAAAGGATTTCAAATATATAGTCGTTATGTGCATGTGTGCACGTTCATTGTGCATTTTACACAGAAACGGCTGACCGCCTGATTTAATACAGGTCGACCGGTCCCTGTCAAATTGCTCAATGAATGTGCAATGCTATTCAAACGTATATATATCGATTATATTGAGGTGCATGATTATTTGAGGATAGATTTTAACAAGTTTATCACTATTACAATATCAAATAATCAACCTATAATCTAGAGTACCATATGTAGCTTTTTTGTGACTCTTTATAGCCATGATGTCTTTGTTTTGTCGATCGCCTTTATTTCTTTGTCAGAAATCAAAAACTTCATAGAATTTGTGACTCAACAGTATGCATAATTCTAAAAGTAGAAACATTTCGATGCAGTTTGGGATCATCCTTTCTAAGAAGGACGCTCCTTAAACTGATGATAAGAAAGAGCATACGAAAAGGATACCATATGTTTCGGCGATCGGTTCCATAATATATGATATGTTATGTACTAGATCGATTGTGGCATATGCATTAGGATGAGTAAACTGATACCAATCTAGTCCTAGAGAAAAGCAATGGATGCTGTAAAATGTATACTGAAGTATTTAAGAAATACTTGGGACTTATTCCTTATATATGTGAATGGAGACCTCCTTACGAAGGGGTATACAGAGTCTAGCTTTCAAAATGATCTCGACGATAATAAGTCAGTGTTAGGTTATTTCTTTATTATAAATGATAGGACCGTTACTTAGAAATTTTCTAAACAACAAACTATGGTCGACTCCATAATGAAAGTAGAGTACATCGCCTTCAATGAAATAGATAAGGAAGCGATCCGGATGTGCAAGTTTTTAAGTGAGCTAAGTGTGATTTTTGACTTGGGGAATCCAATGGCATTGTTTTGTGAAAACAATGTGGCTATGCATATTGCAAAAGAGCCTAGAGCACATAAGAAATCACCACACTTTCTTTGATAATTCTACCTAGTTAGGGATTTCGTTGAATAGAAAGAGGTTATGATACAAATAGTGGATACAAAGGATAATATAGATGATCCATTTATAAAGGGACAAGCTCAGTAGGCTCCCGTCAAGCTAATCGAAGGGATGTGATAAAAAATTCCATAATTTTCCCCAAGCATAAGTGAGAGATTGATAGAGTTAAGGGTGTGCCTAGGACAATTCTATAATTTATTTTAAACTATTACTGTAATAAAATCTAATTTTGACATCAATACATCCATTAAGACCAAAATAAGTAACGCTCTTCAAAATGGTTGGCAGTATATTACTTATGGCTGCTAGGGACCAAGGGGTTACGTATCAATAGTTATTGCATAACTATGGATTGACTCACTCGACGGTTTTTTATTGGTTAATATAAATAATGTCAAACAAAAATATCGAAGTAACAATATTACACAGTTTTCTCAACTTGAGGACGCTATTGAACTTCAATGTGGACACTCCACTTTGATTATAGTTAGATCATGGCACGACGTCTAACGAACGACTATAGTGGGTCTGAGTTAGAAACATTAGAAGTAAAACACTACTCAATAGAGGATTTGTCTCCTCGATTATATAATATTAGTATCACGATTAATTGAAGTCAACTCAAAATTAAAGTCTTTGGCCAGAGCAGTTCGATTAATAACAATTGTAATTATTGAATCAAGGAAAGTGTTTAGACTATACAAGTGTAATATGGATGATATTGGAATTTTGACCAATACTAAATTCCATAAGTCCTAATGTTATACAGTTTTGACGAAGAGAATTGATGTAAATAATAGTCACTACCATAGTCCACTTAAAATAGTAAATTGGAATTTAGACTATGTAAGCGATAAATTTGTCCAAACTATCACACTACCAGCTAAAGTTTGTGTACATGTTAATATTCGAATTGTTTAATATTAAACACTGATAGAATTTACACCTAAAAGTCTCACAACTGCAATGTCAAATACTTCGAATACTATCTGATTTGATTAAATTATAATTATTACAAATTAATTAATATTTATGAAACATTAATTGTAAAATTTTATTTGATTTGTGTTGATAAGCATTGAAAATAGTGCATATGTAAAAATTATACATGCATGTGTCGATATACGATATTGATGTACATTTGAATTTGATTTAAATGTAAATTATCTGATATGGTTTAAAGTTGCATAGAAGCGTACAAGGCCCATGATTTATTTTTTTGGTAGCGCTTTATGGAATGGACAGATTCAACTCTTGGAGTTCTATTGATTCAGCATTCAAGGTGTCAGTACTAGACTATAATTAAGTTAATATTTAACTACATTTATTTATGTGTATCTATCATTTATTATGTTATTATATCTAGTTAAACCAGATTTATACCATGAATTCTTATGTGTATGTTGTCAATATATATATATATATATATATATATATATATATAGGTTTGTTTGTATGTATATATGTATATATATTGTTATTCAAATATATATTTTATGTATGTGTGTGTACGTACATATGTATATATTTTACCTTTAGCCTAATTTAAAGTAAATAAAAAATTGGATTAGAAATGAATAAAAGTGTTTCAAATAAAAGTTGAACTTTTAAATTAAATAAATATACATAAATGTTTGTAAGTTGTCAAATTCTAAACATTTTATTGTTTCCAAAATAAAAAAGATTATGTGTATATTTCTTAAATTTGAATTATATATCAATATTAGTTTTCCAAATATAATGTATTAAATTGATTTAATAATGTATAAATACATATCAGTATATTTTAATATATGCAAATATCTAAACATAACAAAATATTTTATTAAGATTTTTTAAAATATAAATTAATTTTTTAATTTAAAAAAGGGAATAAAACCATATGGATTTGTTAATTTAAAAAATAAAAAAATTAGTTTGTCAAAATCTAAATATAGCCAAAACTATATATATATATATATATTAAATGAATATGCTTAATTTTGCAACAAGGTTTAAGTCGACAATAAACCACGCATGTCCAACTCAAAATAATCCAAAACACAGATAATCAATTGGGTTTTTTAAGAAAAATAAGAAAAGAAGAAAACAACACGGAATCTCACAGTGGAATGACAAAATATAATAATCAAATAAACAGTTCATAAAGCTGTTTATACTATACATTTGATTAAAATTTTACAACATCTATCGTAGTTATATATGCAATAGAACAATAAAATAATGCAGCGGAATAAACAATGCGGTGGCATAATACTAGTAATGATAATATACCAATCTTCGTCTTCATCCTCTTGAATGATAATCTTCAATGTACTGAAATATTCAAGGCTGGTTCGAGCAAAAAGTAAACGATACGCTCGAGTCAAAACTAAAATATTCTCATGTGAGTCAAATCAATATCACATATTATAGGAGTGTAATAGCGTCAGAGATGTTTATGGGGTTTTACATCTACTATCCAATGTACAATGTGCGTGCAATAACTTAAGAGATGTTATGCGATTTTCCATCTTATAAGGATCCATCAAAATATCTATACATAGTAGAATATGCCATATATGTAATGTCTAATCAATAAAATAAATATTTTTCCTAGCGTTAAGGCTTTACATTATTCCCCCTTAATGCATTTTTAAGCATTGTCGTACTATTTGCATATAACACAACCAGTAGAACGTTGGTAGATCGGGATGCACCATGATACGAAAACACTAAACCAAACTCGTAGTGGTCTCGTATAAGGATAAAAGTATGACAAAGCACGTGAGACAATGCCAAAGGTAGTATGCTACCGGTTCAAGTCGCCTGGCTGGTGGTAACGCATCGCCGCAACGATCGCCGCAACGATCGCCCACCGCGTCCACCCATCTCATATCAAGTCAAAGGGAGGTTATTCCAAATCAAGCTACACCAATCAAAACGAAAAACGAAGGTAATAGTATGAACCGAGTCCATAAGAAAAATCGAAGAGCAGGTGTCCGCTAGGGATAGCTAGCCCACTTGGCCTGGTTCAAGCGTCCTGTTTTAGTTATTTCAAATTGACACAAGTGTCAGGGTTATCTATCATCGTTCTCTTTCTTCAAATCCAGTAAAGTACACCAAATCCAACCACTTCATTCTGGAGACTCCTCCGCGTACACAGTCGTTAAAGTGGTTCCAACATTGATAGAGAGTATGCCAATAATAGGCCCCGGACTCTTTAAGAACCAAACGTCATTTTACACACCGATTGGTTCTTTTATATTTCGAAAATGGTTCATACTTGATATCAAAATATCATATTCACTTCAAAATATCATTCGTTTCAAAATTATCATATTCACTTCGAAATCAATTTCGATTCAAAATCATTTCATTCACTTCGAAATCAATTTCATTTCAAAATCATTTTTTTCACATTGAAATCAATTTCATTTCAAAACCATTTTCGAATTTTGACTTAGGTTATAACTTCATTTTTACCACATTCGTATTTAAATCAACGATGTAAAAATAAATAGTTTCCAACTTGAATGGTTTGAATTTGACTGAAAATAGTTTAAATAGTTAAAATGGTTTGAATAGTTAAAATAATTTGAGTAGGTAAAATAGTTAAAACAATTTACATGTTAAAATAGGTAATATATTAAATGATAAACAATTTGAAAATTTAAAAAGATGAATTTTAAAACAGTTTATAGTAAAATAGTTTATAGTGAAAACAGTTTCAAATTTGAAACCGTTTCTTTCCATTTCCAATTCAAATTATCTGTAAACTCAAATCAATTTTTAAATCGACTCAATTTCAATTTCAATTTCAATTCAAATCAACTTCGGTTTGGATTTTGATTCAAATTATCTCTAATTTCGATTTCAATTTGAATTAACTTCAATTTTGATACGTTCATTTTTAACTTCAAATTTGATTCAACAATTCGATTCAATGGTTCAAATTCAATTCAATTCTTATTTTATACCATTTCAATTTATATAAATTTCATGTCCAATTTCAATCTCCAGATTTAAATTACTTAAATCAAATTTAACTTCAATATTCAATTTAAGGTTCAAATCTTTAAAATAATTCAATTTTGAGCCCAAATTTGAAATATTCGTTTATATCACTTTTACTTAGATAAATTCGAAATTTCAAGTAAAAGTTCAAACCTTTAAAATAATTCAATTTTCATAATTCAAGTCATACGTTGATTATAACTTCAAATTTCAAAATAAATTCTTTAAACAATTTCTTTTACAAATTCCACCTTCAGCATTTCAAAGCTCAAATTTGAAAATACTTCAATCTTTATAAATTAGATTTTTATTTCTTTAAAACAAAATCATTTAAACAGATTAAAATTCAAGAATTTAAAACCATTTAATTTATCCAATTCGGTGTCTGTATATAATTTTCTATCCTATGGCCATGTGAATAGTTATTTCAATTTTAAATGCAAGGATGGATATATATCATTTCAATCCAAAATAAATGTGTTATAGGTATATATATCATTTCAATATATTTCTTAATTTATTCGAATATAATTCAAATTACAATTTTATATGTTGTCAAATAATATACAGGATGATAAAAGGAATATATCAAAATAAATAAACACATAATCAACCACATATCAAACAATTGGCATCCATCACAATCAACATCCAAACAGTCAATATAACACAATAATTAACTGGTTATTAATAATCAAGAGTTTAACTAGTTGTTTAATTCCAATTCAATTTAATTGCTAACTCAAAATTTCCAACAGGTCAATTTTTTGTCGATTTCCGTGTCAGTTAAATTACCAAACAATAATTAATAAAATTAAATCACTTCATGATTTCAATTTAATGAACATCCGAAATATTTTAGTATTCATAAGCTATAAATATTATTTTATGTATATATGTGTACATATATATAAGATTGCTTCAACGTTATTAAATGTAAATATATTTCATTAAGTATAAATATAATTTTTATGTCACATTAATTATATATTTTGGATAATATATGTGTATATGAGTGTCTATTGTGGTATAAATAATGGCACTTAGATATGGTCATGTTTAAACCATGCATATTGTATATGTTGCATGTGCACATACATGTACATGTGTATAGATACACATGTACACACTATGTATTATATATAATATCAAATAAAACATTTATTGTCAATAAATAAAATAAAATAATGATTTTATTTAAAATTTATCTAAATCAATTTAGACTTCATTGCCCGATAAAATCCAAAATAGTAAAAAAAATAAATAGAAACCATTTAGCCCGCTATGCACTGACCTAGTTCTAAAGATATATCTTTAGATTAGGCTTACCGATGACATTTTATCGTCGGTAAACCATTGTGATTCTATTAGTAATGGTCGATTTAGGGTGAAAGATTTAATGGACCATACAACCGAAAATCCAAAGACAGAAGAAAATTTTGTGAAGCAATTAACAACAATGGTAGAATACTTATGCTCAATGTAAAACAAAACATTAATGAATCATTGGTATAGACTGAAATATTAGAGTTGTTGGATTTTCTTAGTGTTGGTGCCAAAAATGGGCATCAGCACCCAATAGAATCTAGTAGAGATTAAATGCAGAATAAAGTTAAAACAAAGTGAAAAACATAAATGAACACACAAAATTTTATAGTGGTTCGGCAATCTTGGCCTGCATCTACTTCATATTTTTATTGATCTTGCACTATGATTACAAGAATGTTTAGATCAGCAGGGATCCATTAGTATAAGAATGAATAATAAAAATGGAAGAGCCTTTGCAACAAAAAGAAGGGGCCCCTTTTATGATGCCATGTTTGATGTATTTATAGGGAAAGACATGCACAGATTGGGCTAAAATTTTGGCAAAAGAACCTCCAAGCCAAGACAAGGCCACACAAGAATTTTGAGGCCCATTGGGTCCTACAATAGGGATCCATACCGATCCCTATTTTGATGTCCAAATAGGGGTTGATTCCTCTAGTGGGTCCCCCATGATGTTGGCTACTTTCCCTTCAAATTTCATTTCATTGCAGTTTACTGTTTGTGAGATATCATGTTTTCCGTGAAGTTGTGTTACATGCATTCTGATTTCAGCCAATCCCTTTAAAGGGATAGAGACCGATCAAGCTCCTCTGATTGGGATGAGATCTCTAGGGGATTTCTCCATGTTGTAATATGCTTATACTCCAAGTTTCATGTTGTTAGCATATGTATATTCTGAGTTATTGATCAATCATTGTTGTAATATGCAGTGAAAGCTTAATATGGCCGATCCCTTTTATACCGATAACTTTTTTATAGGTAAAGGAATCTTTCCATAGCTTGAGCATACGAACTCCAAATGACTTGAAACTTGAAATGTAGCCTAATGGGGCCTTCCTTGTCACTCTATATATCGATTTCATCTAGTTTGGGACAAAAATTGAGGATAGGTGCTGATACCCTTGGGAAAGGGATGGGCATTGATCCCCCGTCTAAGGGACGCATTTTCCATACTTAGTATTTCAGACAGTCTATTTCTTTGTCTCAGTTGATCGCCGCTTCATATCATAGCCTGCACTTGATCTCTAAGCCTAATACTCATCTATACAGGCAGTCTTCTTTGATGATCATCCATTCTAACTTGTCCAATCACTCTGAATATAGTCGGGCCAAAATGTCGGATAACACCTAGCTTTCCTTCTTCCTCTTCTTATCATGATCCTCCCTAAACAACCTTGTCTTTGTGTAATCTCTATCAAAAATAAATCTCTTCATCATATTAGCGAGTACCCGATTAAGAGAAAATAATTGCAATTTCATGATTGCATTGGAAAAAAGAAAATAAAATCAAAAGCTTTAGGGTTTCCTTTTCTAAACTACTTAAAGAATAATGAAGTTATCGCCTTACCATAATATTATTTAGTGTAGATATTTATTTTTTAGGTTGATAAGCTAGGCTTGTTTGTAAAGTTATATTACTTAAATAATAAAATGTGTATACCATTTCGAAAAAAACAATCTAGTATGCATAACATTTACGTCCACTACATATCAGTATTCTCTTAATTTGTATGATTGTATGCTTCTTAATATGTCAACATAACTTATATGGTTATTTTCGTCAAAATCCATAATGTATGTTCTAACAATCTATCCTATTTCGATGATCATCACTATATAAATTTTATATAAAATAAAGCATATAAATGTATACTATATTTCACTACCTTCTTGCACTCATAAATGTTTATTACATGCTCTCAATTTCTTCATACGCTCCTCTTATTGCAACGATCCATATTTTATGTATCGGATGGTCAAAAATTATTTTTATTTTATTTATATGAGGTCGTATGATTTTAAAACATTGGGTAATGACTTTTAGGGATATTTTCCACATCTGTGATATTTTTTTGGAATTTCTATATAACCATTTTGACCCTGTAAATCTTGTGTGGGCTATAACTTTTGAAAGGAGCCGAGTTAGGGTCTCAAACCATTTCCATTGCTTTAGGGTTATGGTTTTACATTCCATAGAATAGTCATAATAGAAAACCAGAATTACTATTTGAAATTTATAGTTGTTTTACATTTTGTCTGTTGCTAGATTACATTATTGGGTAATTAACTAAGCCCATACATAGGCCCCCTAATCTATCTCAAATTTGTGCAAAGGGGTGGTTGTAGGAACTGATCTAAGTCATTTCTATCTTCCCCAAAATAGCTTTAAACCTCCATCAGCTCTAATTTCATGAGAAGGCATACCATTTCCTTACTAATTTTAGCCTAAATCATAATTAGAGGGGTACTTAACATAGATGAACTTGAGTTTATCATTTTGGTTGATTTGAATTTCTCTTCTTCACTGTCCGCTTTAGATATAAGGGGAGAAATTAGTATTTTAAGTATTTGATGAGTGGTTCTTGACCTCCAACTCTACTATTCATGTTTATATAGTTAAAAATGATGTTTTAACATGATTTTGGCTCTTGCTTGTTTCTAACTTTAATCACATTTTAACAAATGTTTATGGATGAAATTTAAAGGTTTTAAAGTGGTCTTTAAATGGTTTTTCAACCCCTTTTGTTCATATTCATATGCTCATGTAAAAGGTGGATTTAGATTAGGATTTGCTTGATTATCATGTTCTTATGTATTGCATGTATGAATGTGTATATATGATATTCCATGTTTGTATGTTGTGCTTTGATGTGGTTTGCTAATGCTTTAGGTAGTTAGTAAAGGAGTGGTCGAATTAGAAAATTTAAGATAAAGTGGACATAATTGGATGAAAATTGAAGGAGGGGCTCTGGAGTGTAGGAGGAGCTCAGGATTCAAGTCACACCAAAATTGGAGTTAATTAGAGGACTCGGTAATAAGAGCTTTCACTCGGTACCGAGAGCTTTTTATTGGTGGTAAACACTCGGTGGTAGTTTGATTCTTCAAGTAAAGGCTAGGGGTGATGGGTAGAATTCAAATACTGAAGTTTGGTTAAGTATTAGACCAAGCACCTAAATGTTCTAGAGTCCACATCGATAGCTTCTGGAGTTAGCATTTGGGGCTTCGGGTTGATGTTGAGAGCTTTTGTGGGAAGTAGTCTAAGTCCAAGCACTTAGAATATGGAGCTCTAGAAGAGAAGGAAGAAACTTAGCCAAAATTTGATGAAGTACACCACTCGGTATTGAGAGGTTTGGTTGGTAACGAGAGGTTTAGTTTGTTGGGATTGTGGTGAAACTTCCTGGGAGGGAAATGGAGGATCTATAGGTTGTGCTGAAGGTTTTTTTTGTCGTTTGGGGTTTGATGGTGATATGGTAGCACGATGATAACTTCTGGATTTCGGTGGTGACAATTCGATGATAAATGGAGTTAGGTTCCGATGATGGTGGCTTGATGCTAAAAGGAGTCATGAGAATGATTATCCACAAAGGGCGGGTCTTAGGAAGGATGACCTAGGGATAGAATATAGAATGGCTCTATCATGGAATGATTCCTTAAGGATGTTACAAACTGGATGAAGTAAGGAAAGGACTTGAATGCCCATGTTAAGAGGTCATTGATACGTGAAGTGTTTTCTGATGTACTCGAAAGCAAGGATATTATAGGGATGCTCTTGGGTACTTTGTTTGACTAACCCAGGTCGATTGTTTGGATCTGTATACTCTGGACTAGTGGATTTGATCTAGTATCAGGTTCGAGCTAGAGGCGAGTATATTGAAAATCGAGATTTCCATTAGTCTCTGGCAGGAGAAAGGCCATACTAGCTATCATATATCTAGAGAACATTGAGTGATGGTGAGGATTGTTTGATGGATCCTATGGTTGCTTTGATTGTTTTCTTCTATAGTCTGTCACTCTAGGGATGTCATTGGAGATACGTATTAAGGATAGAGATACCTGGACACCCGTCATTATACTTAGTTTGCAGTATACCTTTATTATATTTGCAGAGTTGCCTATTGGGTTTGTTATGTGCTAATTATTTGGTTGCAGGGACATGTTGGGTATGGTTTGTATACCCTTGTTCCTTATTATATCGACTTGTATACTATTTTAAAATTCAGTTACTGCTCACATCAGAGTATTATCTGAACCTAGGTTTTATGCTTTTCTTCTTATTATCTTGGGTACCCTTAAATTAGTAGACTAGATAGCAGGTCTAGGTGTGATGCAATAGCTGTGCAAAGGATAAGCTGGTTGAAGCTATTTCATATTATATTTATTGATTTCTATGCTTATTCCACTGTACAACATAATGGAGCCTTGACATTATCTTCTTATTACTATTGTTATGAGATAGTTCTTTGGGTTTATTTCAGTTTCTATAAACTTTATTACTCTATTGTATAACTCCATACTTTGATATTTGGTTCACTTAGTTATTACTATGTCTCATGTTTATATTTGTGATATATATTATATTTTATTCCATGTACTATGAGATATACGACTGGTTCTATGATGTTTTATTTCATTTTCAACCCTTGATGATCGTCCTACGTCAGTTGGGCACATCAGTAGCACGTTGTATAGTTATATTGGACGCTCGTGGTGTAGGGTGATCGTCACACTTATCTATTTTCTTTATGGAATTTATACAATCCCCATCCTTAGCAATTTTTGAAAAGGGAGGTATATTAAATGGTTAAGTGCAAGATAAAGCTAACATTCTAAGGGCAAATAATTTTGTATACTTTGAATGTATGCTTAAATCCTTATATGACTGAAACTATCGTAAACAAAATTCCTTTATGATATTATGAATACATTACATATACTCAAACAAACTCATAGATACAACACTTATAAAAGAAAGAAATACAACGCACAATAATCAAACATAATGAACTGTAACATCTCCCATTTTGAGACTTGAAAATTAATGTCGATGATGTTGCGGTTATCTTCAAAATTATTTGCAAACGATTGGGATCAGTTTTTTTCTAACAATATTATGTAAAATGAGCAGTTAAATACATTTTCATTGCACGTTTTCTCTTTATATATTTTTTTTCCAACATATGCCTATGTAGGGGTAAACATAACTAAACATATATAATATTGACATGTTCAACATATGAGGATGTTAGCATGTTCAATTAAATAGTTATAAAACCTGATTTTACAACAATTGAGTAAAACAAATCATAATCACTACTATGCATAACGCTTTATATTAGAAGCTTTATTTGTTAATAGAATGTAAACTGGCTAAACCTCTAAGCCCAGTCTACTCAAATGAGAACCCATGGGTTTAAAGAGAAAACAACAGTGAAAACTGAGTCAGACATAAAACACGGTATACCTAATAGTTTCTCTAAACAAAATAGTGAGACCATGCTGCCTAGTGGAATGAGTTTTCCCTTCACTAATTCATCAACAGTAATTACATCATATCATGTAATCTATGTAGTTAATAATGGATAATATCACTGATATATTACAAGTATATCTCATATCACGCCTAAGTCAATATATTTTCAAAATATCGCTCAAAATATCATTATCGATATATCACTTGATATTTGCCGATATATCATTCCGATATTTAGTATAAAATACCCGATATTTTTTGAGAATATCGTTCATTATTGTATGTGTTAGCTAAAATAATTTATAAATAAATATCTTCACATTCTCAATATTTTTTATATGGTGAATGGAAATATGTGGACAATATTAGAATTTTCAATGCATAAAATTTTCAGTTTTAACCATATAGTTTTAGTTAGTCTTTTATAAATTCTACTTATTCGATTATTTTATATATTTTATTTTCCATAAAGATATTACCACTAAAGACAATATCATGAAAGAGCTACTTCTTTTTTAGTTATTTTTTGTTCACCATTTCCAATTGGTAAACTAGCTTATAAAAATTCATTTTATTATTATTTGTAACTATCCGTATTTTTTTTGGCAAGGCCAGCGGGGTTAAAAAATGGGTCCCTACCATTTTTATTAATATACCAAGAAGAGTTACAAAGACGAGAAGAACAAAGCTACCAACAGGCAGGCGAGAAGCAAAAGAACATGACAACTAAGAAAGACAGGCATATTAATAAAAAAGAAAAATAAAAACACACAACATTAAGACACACAAACACAGGCTCAAAGGCATCAGAGGAGAGAATTAAGGAAAGAAGAGGGAAACACATGCCTGGAAGCACATATTCCATTCCTTATTCCCTCCACAATACTAATTATCATTTGAGTGAAAGTCTTCCTTTTAGCAGAGAAAATAATCGCATTCCTCTCATCCCATATCAAACTGATGAAGATTTTAAGAGTAAACAGCATAACATAAGTTGTTTTACATTTCGTATTTTATGTAGCAGAGGATCATAAAATATTATTATTAATCCATATGAGGTCGTGATGGAGTTAGGTGATGCCCTAGGGGCAATTATGTAATTTGTTACATATATCTAACTCATTAAACAATCTTATTCACAATAAAGGTGTTACTTTCTACTATATACTTGATATAATGTGTTTACATTAATTAATTAACTTAATTAAAAGTATATTTAATAGAAAATCCATAAATGATATATTTTGTGATAGTAGTTACAAATTGTTGTAACCATGAGTAATTTTTGACAATAAAACAAATACACCATTTTAAATGTTCCTATTCAAGATGCATTGAGACAAGATATCGGTGTATCCGTTAAGACTAGGGTATGTAACGCTCTCCAAATGTCGGGCGGTGTATTACTCATAACTACTGGGGGAAACTAGAGATTACGTACTAATAGTTATTGGATAACTATGGAACGACTCACTCGATAGTTTTTTGTTGGTTAATATAACTAAGGTCAAATAAAAAATATCGATGTGACTGATTTACACGGTTCTCTCGACTTGAGAATACTGTGGATCTTCAATATGAAAGCTCTGCTTTGATTATAGTCAAATCATGGCATGGCGTTCCATCGAGTGACTACAGTTGGGTCAAGTGGAAGTATTGAAAGTGAAACACTATTCAAGAGAGGATTTGTCTCGTCGGTTATATGGGGTTAGTATCATGGTCAACTCCAGTCAACTCAAAGTCAAAGTCTTTGGCCAAGGCATTTTCATTAATAATAACTGTTATTATTAAACCAAGGACTTTGTGTTTGGACTATAAAATTGAATGTGGATAATATTGGAATTTTGACCATTACCAAATTCCATAAATCCAGAGTGATATAGTTTTAACGAAAAGAATTGGTATTAATAATTGTCACTATTAGGTACCACCTATAAAAGTAAAATTAGATTTTACCAAATGATGTGTAAGTGATGAATTCAGCCAAAATGTCACACCACCTGCTAAGTGATGTGTGAACGTTAATATTTGAATTGTTATATATTAATCCTTAACTGAATTTACACATTTGAGTCGCACAACCGTAATGATGAATTCTTCGAAAAATCACATGGTTTAATTAATTTATAAAAAGTTGTAAATTAATTGAATTAATTAGTATTTGAGAAAATTAATTATTATTTATTTTATTTGGTGTTTGGGAGTTATTTGTATATTTAAATGCATTTATAAAAGTTATATTTACGCGCACTGAAATATGATATCATTGTAACTAAATAAAAGATAATTACATGCGTTAATTTATGAAATCTTATGTCATTTGATGGTATGTAATTTAGCCATACCATGTAAAGAAATAGGAGTGAAAAGAGAAAGTTAATCAAAAGAATTAATAGAGAAATTTTAGTTAAAGAAAAGGAAATGTTTCATTCTTTCAAATAAAACATACTCTCTAATTCATTACGTACGTAGAATTTATTCTTTCTCATTCAGTCCGTTTCTTTCTCTCCTCCTAACTTTTCATGGCAGAAAATAATTCCAAAAAAATCTTTCAACGCCATATAAAAAATCAAATAAAATAAATCAAATATGGTTCATCTATCCCTTGGAAAGATAGGATGGGGATCGTGAAGATCTGAGGAGACATCATTATTCAAGGTACGATTTCTATGCAGCATCCTAAGGTGATTCAATTAGATCTAGAAACATTCTTCATTTAAGGTGCAAGTCAAAGGCAACATCAATAACATTCGTTTTAAGGATTTGGTAGCAATATGTCATTATATATATATATATATATATATATATATATATATATATATTGATTTTTCAATGTTTGATGGAAATTTAATTTGACTTTCATAATTAGTATGATGTATTATTGCCTTGCTTAATTAAAAAAAATTGTTTATGAAAGACTAAATTATTTATTGAATGACATGATTGAATTTTCAATGATAGATCAAAATTAAATTTTTTTATGTTTTAAAACAATATTTAACTATAGATCTATGTTTTAAAAAAAATCTAATTAAAGTGTAATTCTTAAGATCTGAATGTTCACATTTCAAATTGGTCAGCTGCTTTTCTTTTCTTTATTAAAATGAAGCTAACTCTATATATGTTAAAATACAATGTTTATTTTAGTTCTATGTTTTAACATTTAATTTAAATTTCATTTCCTCAAATCTGGAAATTTACATTTTCATGTTGATTGATTGAATTACATTTAAGGTTAAAAATGAAATTTATATGGAATCAATACAATTTTTCAATTGTAGATTTATATTCTAATCATTCATAACAAAGTGCAGTTTTAGTTTTGATTTTTAATGCATCTATGTATGTATGCATGTATGCATGTATTACTTGCATTTTATATTGCATTATATATATAAGGAATTTAACAGCAAATCGAAGTTTTGAAATTGACAGTAATAACTATCTAATTTATATTATTAGAAAGATTTGATTGAATTCCATAAACATATTTGGATCTACTTCTATGTGTTCATATAAAATTTATTTTTCTTTACATATATATTGTCATAGTATGAATCATTTCACTTTTTAATTAAGATAATAATGTATACATACAATTCATTATTTACCTTCTATATTCTTACGCTATGGTTTCTATTGATTGTCATAATATATTACATTAATTAAGTTTACTAAAAGGAAGACTGTATCAATTAACCTTGCCATCCCTTATTTATTTCCATTTTAATTCCTATGTAATAAACATTCAAATTGTTCTTTTTTTATTTTATGTATACATATCAATTACCATTGACTATACATGCTCCCTATATGTTACAATTTCACAATGTTTAGTGTGAATATATTCACAATTCATGTCATATGTAGATTAGTCATTAATGTTATTTCATTAGTCAATTATTTAATTTAACTAAGAGAAGGAAATGAAAAGTTTCCTTCTCTAACTATATTTATGATCCCTCGTTAATTGAATAATTTAAAAGGAAGGAAATGAGAAGTTTTCTTTTCTAAATAAATTTATGCCCCATCAATAGTTGAATAATTTAAGATATAGGAAATGAAAAGTTTCCTTCTCTAAATAAATTTAATAGGTTAATGTTACACACAAATATGAACATAAGAGTATATTTGATATACTCTAATTTGCATATACATTAAATTAAAGTAAAACTTCATTTATAAAATTAAATTAAATATTGTTTTTATTTGCAAGAAACTTAGAAAAGTTCTTAGTATATTTAGACTTCATAGGCCCACTAAATATCCAAATTAGCTAATTTTTTTGAAATTCACTCATTTCTTGCAATGTGGATTGGCCTAGTTCCTTTAATGGTATCAGAGCCCAATAGCTTATGCGGTCTAAATTAATCATGTTAGGGCTAACTAATTAAGCTTGTGCACTTGGTATGGTGTCTAGAAAGGTGATGTCTAAGATTGGAATTGGGTAATCGAGTACCATGTCCTACCTGGTTACCTGCCTAGCTTGAAAGATGATGTGAGCCCAAAGGTTGCCCCTAATAGCGAAAGCCCAATTTGAATTAGGCCTTGGGCTAATTTTCAAAATAGTTTTAAAATTTGGGATAATATTTTAAATTTAAATGTTAAATTTAAAATAAAAACATGTTTATTATAAAGGTTATAATATAACATAATTTTCAAAATGTTTGAAAAGGTAACTGTGACGACCCGACTTTCTCACCACAGAAAGTCGCATCATCTTGAAGAAAGAAAGGGATAGAAGAAGAAAGGAAAGAAGAGAAAGAAGAAACAACACTAGAATCTCAACAGCGGAACGAATAAATTATATTAATAACATAAGTATTTACATAATATATAATATCAATCAGAGATACACAGCATACACATCACATATACTAGACAGTTATAACACCTGTCTAGTATTTACAACTTAATACAAACACAACACAGAGAACACATAGCGGAATCTATATATCTACAACGCAGAAGCCTCCTGCTCCATTGCTCCTCCAATATTCGTCAAAGCCAACCTGAATCCCTTGGCTACTCATAAAAATTTGAGTACCTAAGAGTTTAAGAAAACAAAGATAAACTCCGGGTCAGACATGGGTCTGGTGTGAATAACAGGTTAAGGTTGCTTAACTTTAAAAACCCTTTTAAAAGAAAGGCATCACGTAAGACTTCCCACATATAAACATGGAAAAGTTTTTACCTTACGCTAACCAAAACATTTGATAGGAAATCTGGTGATATTATAATAGTGTCTAGGGTTTTCAAGTAAATATGAAATAGCCGAAATTGTTACATCTATTAAATTATAGCTACTAGCCACAAAAGTGGGTAATACAATCAATACTGTTGGAACTTATTGGATTGTGGATTCCATACAATGGCAGGGCTATTGGGGTACCGTCCGTCACAGTATGTGGCCTAGATCACCGTACGGAGGAGTATGCCCGCTCCCCTGCAACACAAGGTCGAAACCATTCCTTACTGAACAGTTCCGAACAAGACAACCCCGCAGTTGTTTGCAACCAACTGCCCATACAGCCGAATATAAAGGGACTTCTAGACAGAGGTAAATCTTGCTCTCCAGTGGGAGCTACCCATGAAGCCTTGCTGCACCTCCCCTGCTTTAGCCATTCCCGGTTGATAAGGCTTGAGGCTACGATTACCTTTAGAGAACACATCTCTTAGAATGCTCATCGCCCACCTGACGATGTTCTGAAAGCATTCAATACGTACAAGTTCATTCCGGGTTCGAATGAAACCGAAGGAATTATCTCGTTACACTCATTTTGGAATCACACTCAGAGTTAACGACGACAACCCTTGCACTCTGAATCTTCATCTTCACTTGAGATGCACGACCTATCATTAATTTGGATCGATGTAACGTTTGCGATTTTTCGTCGCTCGAAAACCGACATCAATACGTCCACCGTATCAACTACCGAGCAATCGAATGCCGAAAAACCGTACCGTTATGGTTAAAGAAGAAGTAAAGGGTAGAAGAAAAGAGAAAAAGATAGAATAGAACAAATGGAAACACAGAACAATATAAGAATCTCACAATCGCAGCGGAACAACATATAATAGGTAAATGGATAATCTTTAAACAAAGAACTATATCAGTTATTACATTACATCATATTACATTACATTACATCATCAGAGTGTACAACAACAAACAACAACAAACAGCGGAAAAGAAATACTATATACTAGTGACTACGCCATGCCATCCAACTTGCCTCCAGCAACTCCTGAATTCCAGAATATCTTGATAAACCCGACTCTTGACCGCCCGTATGGAAATTGGTGGGCACCTAGAGTTTAGCAAGGAAAACAATAAACTCCGAGTCAGTCATGTGACTGGTGTGAGAAATAAAACAGTTTATTTTTTTTAAAACAAAGTACAGGATAATTTTTGAAATAGATTCGCGATGCTTTTTAGAAAATGAGACTACCATAAGGCCTCTCGCACACACACATAATGCAAACACAGAATCGGAGGAGATTTCTCCTTATGATAGTCAAATATGCTTGATACGCATTAAAAAGAAACATTTGATATTATTACTAGTGCATAGTGTAGGAAAAATCATTTTGAAAGTAAAGATATAAATCTTAGCCAGCATAGGCATTACGCACTTATTTCATTCATATAACTCAAGTTCAAATTCTTAATGACTTCATTTCATTAATTCACTTATTAATTTACTTTGACACCAAAAATAAACTTCATTCAACATCACTTAAGTTATATTCCATTTCAAACATCTTATCAAATCCAAATCAATTTATTTAACTTTCCTTTTGTTAAATTTCAAATCACATGTCTTTGATGACAACTCAAATTTATTTCAACTTGGATTTTATTGATTTACTTATACTTTCCTTTAATCTAACTCCATCCTTTAAGTTAAATTTATTCTATTAAAATTCAAATTGTATAAGTTATCAACTAATTTATCATTCTCATAAATATTTTAAATAGGATTCCAGAGTCTCTTTAACCTTTCAAAACCATTTTTGAAACCAATTCAATTATCCTTTGAATTTCCAAAACCCAAATCCAAATTTTTCGAACAAATTTTATTTAAAACAATTTGGCAGCAATCCCTCTTTTGGAAACCCAAAAATGAACACCGATGATGTCATGATCATCATCGGAATTATTTTTCAGTGACCGAAAAGAGTTTAGAGCTTTAATTTTCCCAAAACAATTTTCCAAAATATCAATCCTTTCAAAACACTTCTCTGGAATTTTGTTTTTAGATTATAAATCACATTTATAAATCTTTTACTTATATAATTTCACTTCTTATATATAAGATTATTTCTCAAGTGTAAATCATTTTAATTATAACTTCATACTTATAATTCAATTGCTTATACAATTATTCTTTTAATTAACTTATATTCATTCTTACATTTTTTAACGACCAAACAATCAATTCATATATACCTTAATAATTCTGAAAAATTATTCCTTTATATACAAAATATAATCAAGGTAAAATTATTTCATTTACCCAATTTAAACAATACTGTGTCAGTTTATCTTGTTTAAGAGTTTAGAAACCCCTATCGATCACGGTTGTACTTCCCGCACCGACCAGAATTCATAAACAATCAACTGATAAGTCAACACAATACAAAACAATTTATATTCACTAACAAATACGCGCTCATATCTATTATTACACTCACACTCATTCTAGAGTACTACTGACTCCATCTCTAATGAGTAATTCCCAACAGAGCCATGGTTGTCTCTTAACCATATGCTCTGATACCAAATGTAACGTTTGCGATTTTTCGTCGCTCGAAAACCGACATCAATACGTCCACTGTATCAACTGCCGAGCAGTCGAATGCCGGAAAACCGTACCGTTATGGTTAAAGAAGAAGAAAAGGGTAGAAGAAGAGAGAAAAAGATAGAACAGAACAAAAAGAAACACAGAACAATATAAGAATCTCACAATCGCAGCGGAACAACATATAATAGGTAAATGAATAATCTTTAAACAAAGAACTATATCAGTTATTACATTACATCATATTACATTACATTACGTCATCAGAGTGTACAACAACAAACAACAACAAACAGCGGAAAAGAAATACTATATACTAGTGAATACGCCATGCCATCCAACTTGCCTCCAGCAACTCCTGAATTCTAGAATACCTGATAAACCTGACTCTTGACCGTCCGTGTGGAAATTGGTGGGCACCCAGAGTTTAGGAAGGAAAACAATAAATTCCGAGTCAGTTATGACTGGTGTGAGAACTAAAACAGTTTATTTTTTTAAAACAAAGTACAGGATAATTTTTAAAATAGATTCGCAATGCTTTTTAGAAAATGAGACTACCATAAGGCCTCCCGCACACACACATAATCCAAACGCAGAATCGGAGGAGATTTCTCCTTATGATAGTCAAATGTGCTTGATACGCATTAAAAAGAAACATTTGATATTATTACTAGTGCATAGTGTAGGAAAAATCATTTCGAAAGTAAAGATATAAATCTTAGCCTGCATAGGCATTCCGAACTTATGCCTACTATAGCTACCATCCAAACAGTGGGGCGCCACCATAAGTGAATGATAGGTTCTACAACTAAAACCGTACATGATCGTATTGTTTCTTTGGATTTTCAACAAATGGTCAAGCCAAGGAACTTCCCATTGCCACATGGGTACGCCTCTGGAAAGACGACCCAGGAACCTAACCGAATCTCCGCCAACACAAGGTCGGGTTACCCCTAACTGGGTAACTACTGACACGAATATATCATCCCCTGATCGTAACCGATCTATATCATCGGATCCTCAATTTCCAACAACCACAAAGCAATAAATTTGCAGCAATAACATAGGTTAAGTATCTGGGCTCCATACCATGATACCACCTCTATCCAGAAGGAATGACATACACTAAAGGGGTGCTACCCCCTAATAACCTTGTTGCATCCTTCCTGTTTTGACCATTTGTGGGGTGTGAGGTCGGACGAAGTCTCGTCCACAAAGCCACGCTTTATATAAAAGTTGTGCTTTGTTTCAACAAAGTCTCAACAGTACTTCGTATGCCACATTACCAATTTGGGAATGTATCACTAGTAACCATCAACTATATAACCTCTAAGGGTGTTAAGCTAAGAGAATAAATTCTTCGCCACCAACGGAAATATATTTGATAGAAACCAGCCTTACATCTCAAACTGTAACGTCAGACACACATCCATACAAGTCCGTTCTGGGATCGAACGGAACCGAAGGCACTTACAAAGAAGTCCTTGCAATCCGAATATTCACTAATCACGACCGGACTTCCCATCACAAAGGGTAATAAATTTCTATATCGGAGATCAGTCGATGCAGAAACATTCGACGGTAATCCTTCCATTTTCATAAATATCCGGTCTTCAACACCGGTCATCAAATGCAATTCATAATGACGTATCACATATTTGGAATGGGTTATACAACCCCGAGGTCCTTTCCCGGCTAACCCGAATAGTGAGCGCTTATTCAAAAATAAGTGTGGCATTCAAATTCAAGAAATTCACAACAAATACCTATTTAAAGGTAAATATTGATAGTCGGATTACTTAACTATCAATATGCGTGTTCAACATCACCAAATTCCAAATAAATTTCCCAAATTATTTACTTTCCAAAATATCTTTACTAGATATATAATTTCCACACTTCAACCTTTTGAAAACAAATTTTCAAATCACTTTTCACCTTTACCACTTTTGAAAATAAATTTCAATCATTTTCCTTACGCGGAAATACTTTCATTTCAAAATGGTTCATTTAAACCAATTAAATAAATCCTTACCGATTTACTTTATATTTACGTTCCAAACCCGTAAGTTTATTCCCACACTTCAAAAATAAATCAATGTTTATTTTTAAACAAATTTCCCTTTCTTTTACAAATTCCATAGTAAAATTACAATTCCAAAATATCTATGAATATACGATTTTCAAATCGATTTCGAATATTCATTTCAATTTATCTTTAAAAGAAAAAATCTTAAGATATTCACTTCATATTGGAATACATTTCTATACTTATTTAATAATAAGTAATTCACAAATCTATTTATTTTCAACACTTGGAAAATATTCAATATACTTAAATCGTAATTAACTATATATTTCATTCTTTAAAGAAAACGTGCGCTTAAACACATTTATTTGAGTCAAAACGAATGTTGTGTAAAACATCGTTACTACAACCCAAAATCACTAATATAGGGGCTCGAAATTTAGATAATACATAAATCCCAATACTATACAAAAACATTTCCTTTCGGAAATCATTTACTATAACAACAGTGTTATAGTCCACCATTTCCTTCTATTTCTCGAAAACGTCTATTTCAACAATGAATGTTGAAATCTATGGTTTCGACACTTAATGCATTTTTTTACATATCTTTAAAACAATTTACTTCATTTTATAATATCACTTTCCCAAAAAAACATATCTATTTTCTTTAATAATATATTCACTGTCCAAAATCGTGAATATACTTCACTAACCAAATTTCAATAATTCTACACATTTTATATAAAGAATAGTTCATTATCCAAAATCGCGAATATACTTCTTTTAATAAATTTCTATATTCAATTTATCAAATTCCATTGATTTCGAATTTATAAACTATGTCTATATATTCCATTTCTATTTATAAATTTTGATTTATAAATCTCCTTTATTAACAGTTTCTATTAATATCCCATTTAAATGCCCTAAATCCAGTTTATAAGTTAATTACTTATAAATTTTATTTTACAACATCTATTCATTTCATAACTTCACAAATTATAAATCTATAAATTTTTAATGAAATCCATTTTATACTTCATTTTAACACTTAATAAACTCGTTTTATAATTCCAATATTCTATATATATATATATATATATATATATATATATTTAATATCAATGTTAAAAATCTTTTATATACATCCTTTATAATAATTCAAAAATCCAAATTTAAACTATTTTATAAATCTATTTATTTTAAAAATCACCTTTTGGTTATATTTCACAAAAATCTTAATTTTTATAACATAAAAATTTATAACATTTTAATTATTTAAAATGAATCAATTCAAAAATTTAATAAAACGTATACTTTGAAAAATCATTTTAAAAATCCTTTTAAAATAAAAATCGTTATTTTTAAACTTTAAAAATGGATCCGATGATGCAACAGCACCCAATAGTCAATCACGACAACCAAACATCATATATCAATATGATAATTAACAAATATCACAATATCTGTAAATAAATCAACATTGTTGAGGAATCCAGTTGGATCCCTCCAACCTGTTTTCCTGCATCCAAAGATGTTAGCACAATACCAATTCCGTTCCAATACGGAATATCGCGGTATATAGGATTTAAAAAATATTATCCGCTTAATAGGCGGCGCAATAGGGTCTCATCCGCTATATACTGCGGGAAATCAACTCCAAGTACATAAATAATACCAATTTCATTTTGTAGTGAAATATTCGCGGTATATGTTTTTAATAAATAACCTCCACTTACTAACGGCGCATAATGTCTATTTCAAAAATCAATAGATAACAATCATCATTCAAACATACAATCAAGAATTTTAAATATAACTATTTAAAATTAACATCGAACAATTTCGATTGAGTGAGAAGTTCTCACCTTGGTTTCAATTTCGTTCTAGCATTTTATTTCGAATAAAATTAAACGGACATTTAATTTTCCCTAAAATTTTCACTGACTCCAATCGCTTCCAATCCAGTTTCATAGCGTACTGTTCGTCAATATGAACCCGTCGCAACTTGTTTCGTCCAAAACGGACCTCGTATCAACAAGATATCATATTTTAAAGTTTGTACAATTTATAAAATAATAAAATTTACAATTTCCTTATATTATTTTTACAACCTGCAAATCTGGCCGTTCGATTTCAAGAGAATAATCTCGGCCGCGTTCGTTTCTTTCTTCCTCCAGGTGATGAATTTCGAACCGAACCCATCAATGCCCATTTAGGGTTTCGAACGCACCCACCATACGACGTCGAGAGTCCATCACTCCACCACCATTCGAAGCGCCATCTCCAACTTGATACTCGGCCAGAGACGTGTAGAGCTCGGCCCCCCATAGCCTAGAAAAACGTGCACAAAGTCGCGACCTTCATGCTTGATTTGCCGTTGATCCTCTGCGAATTTTTCAATCATAATCGTTCACATCGTAGAGCTCGCGAAGCTCTTCAACTTTCATTTAGGAATCGAAAGCTAAAAGGGTTTGGATCGAGAGATAATCGAGAAAGAATTTGTGAAGTTTCTTGCCGTTCTTGGAGATAGCGGCGGCTGCGTATAAAACCCTAGGGTTTCTATTTTCTTTGCAAATGTGAATAATCCAAGGCCTTTTATAGAAAATTTCCAAATTACTATTCATCCTGAATTTTTCGAACTCCAAACGAAGCGTGCCGGCTGGCGTTTCTAAGGTTTTCCCCGCGTTCCGAACACAATGGAACGTGTTTTGGAGGCTAATTCGATCATCTGTGCGAGTTAATAAACGATTGATTTTAAATTAAACCGATTAAACGATTTTCTAGGCGTTTTAGCTTGCCCCGGACAAACGGTAAATCCGATTGACACGAAATTTGAAACCCTACCATAATATTACATTACGGGTCCGATAAAACTAGTTTCGTCGAAATCCGAGACTGTTTGAAAAATGACTATTTTAGCTCGCCAAATTAATATTAAAACAATTTCGATGCGTTTCGAGCTGCCACGATCAAACGAAAACTCCGATTGCTACGAAAATTGAAATCCGATAATAAAAAACTATTACGGATCCAATGGAACTAGTTTCTTCCAATTCTGAGAATGTTCGAAAATTGGCAATTTTTCAGTCGATAATTAAATATTAAAATATTCAATTCTCACAAATAAACTTTTAATTCAATTTTAAAAGTTCTATAACATCTCTATAACTTCAATATGATATAACTACAAATCATTTTCAATCATATTTAACCAAATTTTCAATTGTTTTTGTAATTTCACATATTAAATTATCGATTTAATTATCCAATTAAATCCAATTATTCGAGATAAAATTTATTCGACTGTTTAATTTCACTCATTAATATTTAAAATCAATTAAATATACAAATTTTAATTGACAGAAATTCTGGGTCGTTACATACTTCCCCCCTTAAAAGAATTTCGTCCTCGAAATTATCAAGTAAGAAAAGTTACAGAATCCATTCACTTTCCAAAGCAAACCATTCAATTTAGATTTTTACAAATCTCTTAAGTGTTTAACTTTCCCAAAATTCATAGTTAAACTTCTTACAAAATCTTTACTAAGTTTCCAAATCCAAACTTAGTTTTCAAAAATTTCCCAATTTTCTCAAAAATATTCTAACGCCTTAAATTTTCGGAAAAATTCGCCATAGTCTCCTTTGCGCGGCTCGATCCGGAAAAAAAATGACAGTATATATATCACAAATATACATCTCATCAAGTGATGAGGCATCCTGCATGGAAAAAAGTGTAAAAGTACGATATTTAATCCGAGATATGTACCTTATTATTTTATTAGCGAGCGTATAAGGCTAATATAGCGCGAAAGCGAGCTCCAAATGCAAAGCAAGCGCGATCCACACCTACTAAACACTCAACAACAACATGAGAAACATGTATGTATGAAAGTAACATCAATATACAATATATAGCAACATAACAACTACATGTGCTAATATAATGCAACAAAAGCAATAAATGCAACTACCAAATCAATATAAATTTACTTCTCATTAACATTTAATGAATTGGTTTTCCAATTGATTCATTAACATTGGATTTTATCAACATTTATTCATAACCAATTTCAATTAGTTTGCATTCACTAATTTACATTCAAGTTGGTTCATTTCCAAATCAAATTTCAATTCTATTCTAGTTCATTTTCTTCCAAGTTGGATTCAATTTCTTTAGCTTCCAATTTCGCTAATTCACTTTCATTAACACTTAATGAATTTATATACAATCAATTAACAATCAAATAACAACCAGTGTTTATTTAATATAACCAAATTATTCAATTTACATTCAATTTGGTCCAACACTTTTAATTCCAATTGGTTTATATTAAATTGATTTTCATTCAATTATTCAACTTCTAATTACATTGGCTTTCAGTGAATTAACACTTTCATCAATTATCCCATATCAATTTTATTTACATTCAATTCATTAGTTCAATTCAATTGCTAATTCCTTTAACAATATAAAGTTGAATTTCATTCATATAACTCAAGTTCAAATTCTTAATGACTTCATTTCATTAATTCACTTATTAATTTACTTTGACACCAAAAATAAACTTCATTCAACATCACTTAAGTTATATTCCATTTCAAACATCTTATCAAATCCAAATCAATTTATTTAACTTTCCTTTTGTTAAATTTCAAATCACATGTCTTTGATGACAACTCAAATTTATTTCAACTTGGATTTTATTGATTTACTTATACTTTCCTTTAATTTAACTCCATTCTTTAAGTTAAATTTATTCTATTAAAATTCAAATTGTATAAGTTATCAACTAATTTATCATTCCCATAAATATTTTAAATAGGATTCCAGAGTCTTTTCAACCTTTCAAAACCATTTTTGAAACCAATTCAATTATCCTTTGAATTTCCAAAACCCAAATCCAAATTTTCCGAACAACTTTTATTTAAAACAATTTGGCAGCAATCCCTCTTTTGGAAACCCGAAAATGAACACCGATGATGTCATGATCATCATCGGAATTATTTTCCAGTGACCAAAAAGAGTTTAGAGCTTTAATTTTCCCAAAAATTTTTTCCAAAATATCAATCCTTTCAAAACACTTCTCTGGAATTTTGTTTTTAGATTATAAATCACATTTATAAATCTTTTACTTATATAATTTCACTTCTTATATATAAGATTATTTCACAAGTGTAAATCATTTTAATTATAACTTCATACTTATAATTCAATTGCTTATACAATTATTCTTTTAATTAACTTATATTCATTCTTACATTTTTTTAACGACCAAACAATCAATTCATATATACCTTAATAATTCTGAAAAATTATTCCTTTATATCCAAAATATAATCAAGGTAAAATTATTTCATTTACCCAATTTAAACAATACTGTGTCAGTTTATCTTGTTTAAGAGTTTAGAAACCCCTATCGATCACAGTTGTACTTCCCGCACCGACTAGAATTCATAAACAATCAACCGATAAGTCAACACAATACAAAACAATTTATATTCACTAACAAATACGCGCTCATATCTATTATTACACTCACACTCATTCTAGAGTACTACTGACTCCATCTCTAATGAGTAATTCCCAACAGAGCCATGGTTGTCGCTTAACCATATGCTCTGATACCAAATGTAACGTTTGCGATTTTTCGTCGCTCGAAAACCGACATCAATACGTCCACTGTATCAACTGCCGAGCAGTCGAATGCCGGAAAACCGTACCGTTATGGTTAAAGAAGAAGAAAAGGGTAGAAGAAGAGAGAAAAAGATAGAACAGAACAAAAAGAAACGCAGAACAATATAAGAATCTCACAATCGCAGCGGAACAACATATAATAGGTAAATGAATAATCTTTAAACAAAGAACTATATCAGTTATTACATTACATCATATTACATTACATTACATCATCAGAGTGTACAACAACAAACAACAACAAACAGTGGAAAAGAAATACTATATACTAGTGACTACGCCATGCCATCCAACTTGCCTCCAGCAACTCCTGAATTCCAGAATATCCTGATAAACCAGACTCTTGACCGCCCGTGTGGAAATTGGTGGGCACCCAGAGTTTAGGAAGGAAAATAATAAACTCCGAGTCAGTCATGTGACTGGTGTGAGAACTAAAACAGTTTATTTTTTTTAAAACAAAGTACAGGATAATTTTTAAAATAGATTCGCGATGCTTTTTAGAAAATGAGACTACCATAAGGCCTCCCGCACACACACATAATGCAAACGCAGAATCGGAGGAGATTTCTCCTTATGATAGTCAAATATGTTTGATACGCATTAAAAAGAAACATTTGATATTATTACTAGTGCATAGTGTAGGAAAAATCATTTCGAAAGTAAAGATATAAATCTTAGCCAGCATAGGCATTCCAAACTTATGCGTACTATAGCTACCATCCAAACAGTGGGGCGCCACCATAAGTGAATGATATGTTCTACAACTAAAACTGTACAAGATCGTATTGTTTCTTTGGATTTCCAACAAATGGTCAGGCCAAAGAACTTCCCATTGCCACTTGGGTACGCCTCTGGAAAGACGACCCGAGAACCTAACCGGATCTCTGCCAACACAAGGCCGGGTTACCCCTAACTGGGTAACTACTGACACGAATATGTCATCCTCCGATCGTAACCGATCTATATCCGAGGATCCTCGATTTCCAACAACCACAAAGCAATAAATTTGTAGCAACAACATAGGTTAAGTATCTGGGCTCCATACCATGATACCACCCCTATCCAGAAGGAATGACATACACTAAAGGGGCGCTACCCCCTAATAACCTTGTTGCATCCTTCCTGTTTTGACCATTTCCGGGGTGTGAGGTCCGACGAAGTCTCGTCCACAAAGCCACGCTTTATATAAAAGTTGTGCTTTGTTTCAACAAATGCTCAATAGCACTTCGTATGCCACATTACCAATTTGGGAATATCACTAGTAACCGTCAACTATATAACCTCTAAGGGTGTTAAGCTAAGAGAATAAATTCTCCGCCACGAATGGAAATATATTTGATAGAAAACAGCTTTACATCTCAAACTGTAACGTCAGATACACATCCATACATCCGTTCCGGGATCGAACGGAACCGAAGGCACTTACAAAGAAGTCCTTGCAATCCGGATATTCACTAATCACGACCGGACTTCCCATCACAAAGGAAATAAATTTCTATATCGGAGATCAGCCGATGCAGAAACTTTCAACGGTAATCCTTCCGTTTTGACAAATATCCGGTCTTCAACACCGGTCATCAAATGCAATTCATAACGACGTATCACATATTCGGAATGGGTTATAAGACCCCAAGGTCCTTTTCCGGCTAACCCGAATAGTGAGCGCTTATTCAAAAATAAGTGTGCCATTCAAATTCAAGCAATTCACAACAAATACCTATTTAAAGGTAAATATTGATAGTCGGATTATTTAACTATCAATAGGCGTGTTCAACTTCACCAAATTCCAAATAAATTTCCCAAATTATTTACTTTCCAAAATATCTTTACTAGATATATAATTTCCACACTTCAACCTTTTGAAAACAAATTTTCAAATCACTCTTCACCTTTACCACTTTTGAAAATAAATTTCAATCATTTTCCTTACGCGGAAATACTTTCATTTCAAAATGGTTCATTTAAACCAATTAAATAAATCCTTACCGATTTACTTTATATTTACGTTCCAAACCTGTAAGTTTATTCCCACACTTCAAAAATAAATCAATGTTTATTTTTAAACAAATTTCCCTTTCTTTTACAAATTCCATAGTGAATTTACAATTCCAAAATATCTATGAATATACGATTTTCAAATCGATTTCTAATATTCATTTTCAATTTATCTTTAAAAGATAAAATCTTAAGATATTCACTTCATATTGGAAAACATTTCCATACTTATTTAATAATAAGTAATTCACAAATCTATTTATTTTCAACACTTGGAAAATATTCAATATACTTAAATCGAAATTAAATATATATTTCATTCTTTAAAGAAAACGTGCGCTTAAACACATTTATTTGAGTCAAAACGAATGTTGTGTAAAACATCGTTACTACGACCCTAAATCACTAGTATAGGGGTTCGAAATTTAGATAGATATATAAATCCCAATAATATACAAAAACATTTCCTTTCGGAAATCATTTACTATAACAACAGTGTTATAGTCCACCATTTCCTTCTATTTCTCGAAAACGTCTATTTCAACAATGAATGTTGAAATCTATGGTTTCGACACTTAATGCATTTTTTAAACATCTTTAAAACAATTTACTTCATTTTCTAATATCACTTTCCTAAAAAAACAAATCTATTTTCTTTAATATTATGTTCACTGTCCAAAATCGTGAATATACTTCACTAACCAAATTTCAATAATTCTACACATTTTATATAAAGAATAGTTCGCTATCCAAAATCGCGAATATACTTCTTTTAATAAATTTCTATATTCAATTTATCAAATTGCATTGATTTCGAACTTATAAACAATGTCTATAAATTCCATTTCTATTTATAAACTTCGATTTATAAATCTTCTTTATTAACAATTTCTATTAATATCCCATTTAAAGGCCCAAAATCCAGTTTATAAGTTAATTACTTATAAATCTTTTATTTTACAACATCTTTTCATTTCATAACTTCACAAATTATAAATCTATAAATTTTTAATGAAATCCATTTTATACTTCATTTTAACACTGTAACGACCCGTATTTTTAGCTATTTTAATTAGAAAATTTAAGGTGATTATTAAAGGAAAATAATTATTAATGTAATTTGTTGAATAATTTAATATTTGAAATTATTTGAATAATTGGATAACGGGTTTAATATGATTAAAAATGATTTGTAAAATTCTATTTTATCATATTAAAGTTAGAATGATGTTGTAGAACTTTTAAAATCGAATTAAAAGTAAATTTGTGAAAATTGAATATTTTAATATTTAATTGACGAGTTAAAATAGCCATTTTTCAAACAGTCTCGGATTTCGACGAAACTTGTTTCATCGGATCCGTAATAATAAATTATGGTAGGATTTCAATTTTCGTAGCAATTGGACTTGTCGTTTGGCCGTGCGAGCTTGAAACGCGTAGAAATTTAATTTCGAATTTAATTAAAATAATCGACTTCGAAAAGCTATCTTCCAGATATGATCGAATTAGGCCTTGAAACTAGTTCCATTGCGTCCGGAATGGGGGTAAAACCTTATAAACGCCTGGCGGCACGTCTCGATTGGAGTTCGGATGATTTTGGACCTGCCTATATAAATACGCACGCAAACCGAGACAGTTTTATTACTATTTTAATCCAGAAACCCTAATTCTAAATCATGGCCGCCACCTATTCCATGGCCAGAAATTGTCGATCTTCTTTCCTTAATATCTCTCAATCCGTTCGACGAAATCGAAAAATTCCAAAAGCAAAAGTGTAAATCTCGACGAGCTCTTCAAATGCATACGGTTGATGTATGCTAATTTTTCATGGATTCGTCCAGATCTGACTTGGAAGTGTGTACGTATTTCCTTGGATTGCGTGCAAACGACGGCAAATGACGGGATGAAACTTGGCGCGTAGGTGGCTCTGGTGAAGGGCTTCGTGGTGGGGCTAGTTGATCGTTCTGGAAGTCGACGAGGTGGTCATGAAAATTGCTTGAAAATCGGCGGCTAATGGGTTTGCATACGTGAATTTCACGTTGGGGAAGAAGCGCCGGAATCACGGAGATGAGAGCTGCGCTGCAGTGCAGATCCGAAAGTGTTTGGAGCTCATTAAAATTTTATGTTAAATCGAACGTCGTTCGATTTGATTTAAAATCGTAAAATCAAGGTGAGTGTTTTATAACGCTCACAACGTACCGAATATCTTTATGCTAGTTAAATTTGACATTATGCATAGTTATGATTTTTATTTGTTGTTGTTTGATAAAATTTAATTATCATATTGATTGTCATTTGAATTCACCATTAAAAAAATTAAATTGACAGTTAAATTTAAATTAAAATTGAATTGCGATTAAATTACTTGACATTGATAAATATGAAATTGCTGTGAATTGTATTGCCTATTGGATGATGTATTTCGATGGATGTTATTGGTTGATATTTAAATGTTTGGATGTTTATTTGTTTATATATATCCTGCTATGCATACATATGACACTGTGATTGATTTAAATGATATATTCATCCATGACATTTAATTGTAATAACTAATCACTTGGCCATAGGTTAGAAAATTATATACGGACACCGAGTTGGATAAATTAAATGATTTTAAAAGTTGTTTTGAAATTATTTAAATGAATTGATTTTAAGAATAAAATCCAATTTATGGAAATTGAATTATTTTGAATTGGAGCTCGAAATGTTAGAATTTAAACTTGGTAAACGAAATTATTAAATAAAATCAAAGTTTAGATTTAAATTGAAAATTGAAATACGGTGTAAATTTTTGAAAGTTGATTTGTTTTAAAAGATTGGACTTTTAATCGAACTCTGAATATTTCTAAGAAAATTGATATGAAATGATATTTCAAGTTTGAGTTTGGAATTGAAAATTTATTTGAAATTTAGATTTAAATTAATTTGGAATTGAATTGAAATTTAAAGAAATTTGTGAATTGAAATCGAAATTTACGTGGAATAGAAATTTATTCAAGTTGAAATTGGAATAAATCGATTAAATCGAAATGGAATTTGGATTTGATTTGGATAGGAAATTTGGGAAGTTGACCGGTTTGACTTTGGAATTATTTATCAAATAATTTTTGATTTTTTCCAAACTATTTTATATATAAACCATTTTATATTCAAATTATTTTCGATTAAACTATTTAAATATTTTCTATTAAACTATTTTGAATTATTTAACTATTTTAAACTATTTAAACTATTTTCTTAAATTCAAACTGGTTAAAGAGACGGAAATGTTTATATTTAAACCTTTGGTTTAAATACGAACTAGGTTAAAGTAGAGATTATAACCTAAATTGAATTCGAATCAAATTTTGAAGTGAAATTGATTTATCGGACAAAATTGATAATTTTGAATATATGATGATTTTGAAATGGATCTGATTTTAAAGCGAATATGATATTTTGTTATCAATCATGAATCAATTTGAAATATAAAAGAGCCATCAGTGTAACAATACGTAGTTATTAAAGAGACCGGGATCGGATATGGACATACTCTCTGTCGATACCGAAAACCACTTTAATAACTATTATACGCGGAGTGTTGATCCAGAATGAAGTGGATAGTTTGGTGAACGCGTTGACTGAAGAAAGAGAACGATATTGGATGACCCCTGACATGACTAAAACAGGAGCCGCGCCGGGCCATTGAGGTTCGCCACCTCTAGCGGACACACTTCTTCGATACCATATCTATTACATTTGTGATTTGATTTGGGTGCACCCCTTGATTTGGGAGTGTTGTTTCGCGGTGTTGAGGTAGTAGCTGCTATGCTCAACATCAGTCCGGATCACGCAACTACTAGTATCCTAGTTGGTATCACCTCATGTACCTTGTCATACTGATTATCCTATTCGCGACCAGTATGTTTTGGTTTGTACCTTGAGTATATGGATTGCCCTCTGGTGACTTCCGGTTTTGGGGAAACTACGGTCTTGTATATGCTTTTGGGAATATAAAATGTGTTAAGGGGGATTATGGTAACGCCTTAACGCTATTTTGATACTTTATATTACTGATAGACATTATCTAGTTAGCGTACATTACTACCTAGTAGATAGTTTAACGGATACTTGAAAGGTGGAAAATCCCGTAACATCTCTTAAGTTATTGCACGCACGTTGACACTGGATATGAGATGTCAAACCCCGTAAACATCTCTGACGCCGTCACACTCATATTTATTTACGATTGATTTAACTTTCATATGGATATTTTAGTCCTGACTCGAGTGTTTTGTCTTTTCATTACGCTCGGGTCAGTCCTGAGTTTCAGATTTTTGAAGATCTATTCTGGAGGACGAAGACGAAGATTTGGTATACTATTGCTATTATTATCTGTGCATCATGTTGTCTGCTGCATTATTTATTTGTTCTGTTGTATATGTATAACTCTGATAAATGTTGTATAAATAATTATCTAAGTATAGTAAACAGCTTCATGAACTGTTTATTTGACTATTATATTTTATCGTTCCGCTGCGAGATTCTGTGTTGTTTCATTTCCTTTATTTCTTTTCTTTTCTTAATTACCCCAATAACCATCTGCTTTTTTTAATGGTTTGGAACCGGCATGTGTATTTGATCGTCGGTTTAAACTGTCCAAAAAGGCAGGTCGTTACAAACACTTAATAAACTCGTTTTATAATTCCAATATTATATATATATATATATATATATATATTTTAATATCAATGTTAAAAATCTTTTATATACATCCTTTATAATAATTCAAAAATCCAAGTTTAAACTCTTTTATAAATCTATTTATTTTAAAAATCACCTTTTGGTTATATTTCACAAAAATCTTAATTTTTATAGCATAAAAATTTATAACGTTTTAATTATTTAAAATGAATCAATTCAAAAATTTAATAAAACGTATACTTTGAAAAATCATTTTAAAAATCCTTTTAAAATCAAAATCGTTATTTTTAAACTTTAAAAATGGATCCGATGATGCAACAGCACCCAATAGTCAATCACGACAACCAAACATCATATATCAATATGATAATCAACAAATATCACAATATCTGTAAATAAATCAACATTGTTGAGGAATCCAGTTGGATCCCTCCAACCTGTTTCCCTGCATCCAAAGATGTTAGCACAATACCAATTCCGTTCCAATACGGAATATCGCGGTATATAGGATTTATAAAATATTATCCGCTTAATAGGCGGCGCAATAGGGTCTCATCCGCTATATACTGCGGGAAATCAACTCCAAGTACATAAATAATACCAATTTCACTTTGCAGTGAAATATTCGTGGTATATGTTTTTAATAAATAACCTCCGCTTACTAACGGCGCATAATGTCTATTTCAACAATCAATAGATAATAATCATCATTCAAACATACAAGCAAGAATTTTAAATATAACTATTTAAAATTAACATCGAACAATTTCGATTGAGTGAGAAGTTCTCATTTTAAAGTTTGTACAATTTATAAAATAATAAAATTTACAATTTCCTTATATTATTTTTACAACCTGCAAATCTGGCCGTTTTATATCAAGAGAATAATCTCGGCCGCGTTCTTTTGTTTCTTCCTCCAGGTGATGAATTTCGAACCGAACCCATCAATGCCCATTTAGGGTTTCGAACGCACCCACCATACGACGTCGAGAGTCCATCACTCCGCCACCATTCGAAGCGCCATCTCCAACTTGATGCTCGGCCAGAGACATGTAGAGCTCGGCCCCCCCATAGCCTAGAAAAACGTGCACAAAGTTGCGGCCTTCATGCTTGATTTGCCGTTGATCCTCTGCGAATTTTTCAATCATAACCGTTCACATCGTAGAGCTCGCGAAGCTCTTCAACTTTCATTTAGGAATCGAAAGCTAAAAGGGTTTGGATCGAGAGATAATCGAGAAAGAATTTGTGAAGTTTCTGGCCGTTTGTGGAGATAGCGGCGGCTGCGTATAAAACCCTAGGGTTTCTATTTTCTTTGCAAATGTGAATAATCCAAGGCCTTTTATAGAAAATTTCCAAATTACTATTCATCCCGAATTTTTCGAACTCCAAACGAAGCGTGCCGGCTAGCGTTTCGAAGGTTTTCCCTACGTTTCGAACACAATGGAATGTGTTTCGGAGGCTAATTCGATCATCTGTGCGAGTTACGGTAATAAACGATCGATTTTAAATTAAACCGATTAAACGATTTTCAAGGCGTTTTAGCTTGCCCGGGACAAACGGTAAATCCGATTGACACGAGATTTGAAACCTTACAATAATATTACATTACGGATCCGATGAAACTGGTTTCGTTGAAATCCGAGACTGTTTGAAAAATGACTATTTTAACTCGCCAAATTAATATTAAAACAATTTCGATGCGTTTCGAGCTGCCACGGTCAAACGAAAACTCCGATTGCTACGAAAAATTGAATGTAACGGCCCGAAATTTTCACACTCGAAAATTCCAGATAGTTATGAAAAAGAAGAAAGAGATGGAAGAAGAAGAACCAAACACCAAACATCTCACATTCGCAGTAGATAAAATATAATAATAAATAATAACAGTTTACAAAAGAATATTATAACTGTCGGTTACATTTAGTATACATCAGAGTTTCACATAACATACAGTCACTGAATATTTACAATTATCATATCTCATGTAACAATAATATAAATACAGCGAAAATACTCTATACGCTCCTGCCATCCAGCTCGCCTCCTGAGCTCCAGAACGTACCTACCTGAAAATCTGTAATACTCGGTCTGACCCGAGCATTACACCAAAGTAACACCCGGGTCAGGCTGGAAACCAGCGTGAGTAAACTCAACTAACATGAAATACCACGCAAACAACTTATATAAACCCGGGTAACTTATAACAGTTTATACAAATTCAAAATTTGCTATAGTCAACACTTGTTCCACACGTCAATTTCTAGTACCAAACTTAGATAAAATAATCCATTCTCTTAAATCATTTTATTCCCGCTCATTGATTTCACAAATCAATTTATAAGAATTCGAAATGGTTTCGGGTATCTTCTACTAATACCCGATCCTGGCCTCTTCGAGCCTCATGTCATCCTATCCAAATTATACATACGAAAAACACATTCATTACATATCAGAGATAACAACTCATTCAAAGCATCCAATACCATTCATTAATTTTAAGCAAAGCTTAATCGCTTCCAAATTAAGAAAATTAATCCTGATTGAATTACTAACCTCATCCACTTAGATTCCTTCATTCAATATTAATTAATTCCAAATCAATTGGTTAATTAACCCTTCATTATTCATCTTAATTAATCCCACTGAATTAATTATCTTTCAATTGCATTCGAGTAATTATCTTTAATTAATTACCACGATTTTAATTATCCTTAACCAAAATCAATAAGTAATCTTTAATTACTTTATAAATTAACTAACTACATTTAATTACATTAATCTTTGATTGCTTATTTTAAATATCTTCTCATAAGTCACTTATTATTGATTAAATCATTTAAATAAATCAATCTTTAATTATGACATTAATTATATAAATTAACGTTTTCCAATTATATTTTAATTTATCCTAATCTAAATTAATTACATTAAACCCCGATATCAATCATTCTTGATTTATCTCAAATCTTTAACTAACTATCCATTTATTTACTTTATTAAATAAATTAATTCTCCTTAATTATTTATTAATTAATTTCTCTTAAGCCACTGTTTATGGATTAATCAAATTTTTAATTTATCAATCTTCAATTTACATCATTGATTTATAATTTAATGATTTCTCATTTTCAATTTCAATCTCTCCTAATCTAATTTAAGTACATTAAACAATTAATCATTAATTAAACCACAAATATTAATCATCTTAATTAATTTTCTTGATAAATTTCACAAGTAATTATATTTTAAAAATTTCATTAAGTAATTTTCTATCACAAATAATGCTTTCCAGTTTTAATTAAAGATCATTATGAAATAACTTTTATTTCCGTAAATATTTCACTTTCTTTAAAAATCCACTTTTGTTTTCCATTCCGATCACACACTATTGTGAATCTCATCAGAACAACCATTAATCGAATATATGAAATTCAACGTCATCCATTTTATCCATATCAATAACATACTTCACTAGAAATTCAACCAATTCATTAAAATATCGTCTAAAACTATAGTAGCGAGTTATCCAAATTAACTTACGAAAATAATGCAAGTAACTTAAACAACCATCATATGTTGATGCACAATTCAGATGACATCAATACAACAACAAAGGGAAAAAGTATTAAACACTAATTATGAGAAAAGAATTTACTCACAGCAAATTGATTGCGAGAGAGCCCTAACCACGGCCTCAACATCGCCTTCCCCAAACTGCCGAACCCCATCGCCGTTCCAACACCGCAACCCCCCCCTTCAATCTCGACATCGACCTTGCCTTTCAACGCTGCGCACCCTTCCCACGACCGCGAGCCCTAGCTCACGCGCGAGAACCTAGATAAGAAGCCCTACCGCTCGTATGCCTTCCAGAATCTCACGATAGATGATGCTCGAAAAGAAAATTGACTCAAACCCTCCTCGCGCACGAGAGCGCGTGCGTGTGCTTCGCAACTTCAAGCTGCCTTCCCCTCGCGAGTCTCGACCCTCACGATTCGGTCGCCATCCCCTTCTTTATTTTTATATATATTTTTGTTTTTTTTTACGGCTTCGGCCATTATTCTTTTTTTTTAAATTTTTGGAAAGTAATGGAAAGAGGGAGGCTCGGTTTATTTCGATTCTGTTGTAAAAAGAGAGAACGGAAATAAATTATTGATTTGGGGAGAAACTTCTTGAGTACGCTTTATAAAGTAATATAATATTGAAAATATCACGTTGCATAACGCGAAATTCCGAACCCCGAATCAGACATACCGGCAGATGTTCATAAGGTTATACCCGCATTCCGAACACAATGGAACGTGTTTCGAAAGCTAATACGATCATATGCGCGAGTTACGGAATTAAACGATCAATTTTAATTTAAATCGATTAAAATAAATCTAAGCGTTTCGAGCTGCCAGGGTCAAACGACAACTCCGATTGCTATGAAAATTGAAATCCAATAAAAGCTAACTATTACGGATCCAATGGAACTGGTTTCGTCGAATTCCGAGACTGTGCCTCGGAAGGCTATTTTTAAATTCAATTTAAACGGTATATTTTATTAAAATTTGAACAAATCACCTTTAATTTCAATTTCAACAATCCTATTATCTTCAGTATCATCATTATAAATTTTATAAGCCTTTAAATTATTTAAACAGGCTTAAAAATTTCAGATTCAGCATTTTACCCAATTTGAATTATTAAATTCCATATTTAAACTATATAATTCAATGATTTAATTATCAAGTAAATATTGATAGCTTAAATTCAAGTTAAAATTAACTTTTAAATAATTTAAAATCGATTAATTATTCCAACTTAATTCGTTAAAATATCCGGGTTGTCACATTCCTCCCCTCTTAAATGAATTTCGTCCCCGAAATTACTAGTTAGGGAGAATGACCCAATACCCGTTTACTTTCCAAAACTCACAATTCAACTTGCTACTAACTATCCTTTACTAAAGACCCACTATTACCTTAAGCAACTTCCAAAACCTTCTATAGTTTCAAACTATACCCCTTTTTGCTCAATCATCTAAATTTTAGTTTAAAACCAAATTTTTGAATCATCAAAAAAAAATTCAAAAATTTTCTAACTCTCTAAATTCCCAAAAAAATTTGTCAGCGTCTCCTTTGCGCGGCTAGCTCGGTACTACTACAAAAGGCCTCTACGGGCTCCCAAATCCAAAAGAAAACAAAAGCCAAGTGGCTACATCAAAAACCCAATCCAATTTCATCTAGAAATTTAAATACGTACCTCTTTGTCGGGCAATTCACATTTATCTTTTGGAATCAAATCCAATTTTCTTTTCCCCTTTTTAATACATGCATATCTTACCAAGCAATAATATCCAATTGTAACTTCTTTAATCATTTTATACATCTCCTCACATATGCTTCATACCTATTTCGAATTAGCCATTCCCTTTCCATATGAATTCAATTCATCTCTAATTTGAGCATTGAATTTTAACTTTCATTTATAAGTGACTCATAGTAGTTTCATCTACTAATTTATTTTAATTTCCAATTTAGCATTGTTTGTCGTTAATAAAATTTTCCCAAAAATTTTCTAATTGGAAAAATTTTCAGAAAATTTTGGCAGAGTCTCCTTTTTACGGAGGAGCTTTTACAATTTGACAAGAGATATAAATATGTATACATCGACCCACACGGTCGGAAAAACAAAAACAGTTCATATTTCCTATTTTTATTGCGTAGGCGTACCTTATTTAGCATTTTAAGCAAGCATCTTATTAATTTAAGCAATTAGCGCAATCCAAACCAGCCAAACGGCCTTCAGGTACCTGTACTTACTCAATTTAAATACGTAAGTGTCATATATAGAGAATTTATTAACATTCTACTTACTTTCAATAGCTAAACACATACATTACTAAACATCAAGCACCAAACACTTCCCATAAACAATTTATATGCTTTAAAGCTAATTCAGTTTCCTTTCATCCAATTCATATGTCGTTTCATTTAAGTTTTAATGGTTCACAACTCAATTTCTGACATTCCATTGATTTATAATCCAAACAGGCTCATATTCACTTCAAATGATTCAGAATCAAATTTATTCAATCTCTATTATCTCATAGAATTTAATTTCTTTGGTTTTACGCCAAACGATAATTATTTCATGCAAATTTTGACGATATTCACTTAATAGAGTATCTATTTTAGTTTATAACTATTTCAAATTAATTTCAACTCATTCTGAATTTAATTTCATTTCATTTCTAATTTATTAACCAACCATTTATTTAGCTCGACACATTCCATTCTTGTATATTTCTAACCATTCCCAAATTAATTCAATCCAAGCTTTTATGTAATGGGCTTTCATCCTTATTCGAAACTAAGTTTCCATAAATTTTAAACTTAAATTAATTTACTTCAATTTATTCCAACACCTAACTTAAGTTTACTCCTATTTGATCCTCACTTAATGAAATTCCATTTAATTTAGTTAGCTCACCCATTTAAATTTAAATTTTAATTCACCTTCTCAATTTTCAAAATAATATCCAAGCACATATGCCATCGAACTTAAGTTCAGTCCGATAATCCAATTCCAATTACAACTTTGGTTTAGTTTTTATTCAGTCAGACTTTATCCATTTATTATTTAATTCAATTAACCCATTTAAAAAAAATTCTTACTTAATTCATTTTCGAATTTATTTTATTAATATAAGACCATTCTCAAATTATTTCTATTCACCTGGGTTTTTGTTTTGCAACTCAAACCATTTCTATTATAATCACTTCTCTTGTATCCAATATTTTTGTAAATTCATTAAATATTATTCAAATGAATCTAATCACACTTGAATATTTTACTTGTAATCCAAACCATCACATTTCAATCAAATGCTATTTTATTTCCACTTTATAGCATCTTCACTTATTCAATTCATTATCAAATCTAAGTTGAATTCTATTATTAATTTCCAATCCATTTATTTAGCCAAGTTAAATTTTCATTAACATACTCTATCAAATAATTATTTATTAACTTACTTCCATCTTTTTAATTCAATATTCAATCTTAATTACAAAATCACTTCATTAAAATTCTAGTTTGGATTTCCTTTTAATCTCCCCAAAACCCCAACACTTTTATTTACAATTTTAGAAATGCTTTTAAATTCACATCATACTAATAAAATAGCTCTTTATAAAAATACTTTTTATAACTCGATGTCTCAACCAGTTCATTCTTGTTCTCACAGAAATTCAGTCGTACGTTGATCAGGCGTAGGATTGAAAATTTATAAGTACTTGGTAAACCCGTTTTCAACACCTAGTGAAAATACTTGAAAAATAATTTTATTAAAAATATAGAAAACAGTTTTGTTGAAAATAGAAGAAATATCTTTGGTGACAATGCTCTGAAAATCATCACCCCCATCCATGGTCACAGTTACATCCCAGGGTTACGTTGCCGTCGCAGCAAAAGTCCATGTAACTGCAGGCTCTCCGCGGCCTCTCGATTACGCCATGGATCCCACACAACAGATCACAGTTACATCCAGGGTTACGTTGCCGTCACAGCAAAAGTCCATGTAACTGCAGGCTCTCCGCGGCCTCTGATTTTCGCTGACGAAATGAAACCTCTCCACTTCTACATAGGTCGCAGTCTGCCGATATAAAATCAAACGCAGACTGTTGGCTCTCCGCGGCACACACGACTTTCGCTATGTTATACCATAGGTCGCAGTCCACCGATATAAAATCAAACGCAGACTGTTGGCTCTCCGCGGCACACACGACTTTCGCTATGGTATACACTACTCATAATCCTCAGGAACTAGTTTTGTCCGGACTCCTCACAGGATCAACTTTAGAACCCCCCTTGGGGCTCAAGACAGCACCACCCGGTGGCGCTCCTGAGAAGTTCATTTCAAGGAAGCGCCTTTTTCCCCAAAGCCATCATCAAAACATTTTATACTATACATATAGTATCTTCAAATCATACACCTAGTATGATCTCATACAAAACTTCTTTACACAAAATCGATTATTCCAAAATCGATAATTCTCAAACTAGGCTTTTCAAATTCCAATATTGATTTTACCAAAAATCAAAAGCCTTTCCAAGTCCAAAGGTTCTCAAGACCTTTTCCAAAATCTTCATAAGATCCTATATATATATATATATATATATATATATATATATTCAAAAAAAAATATAATTATTTTTTCTACAACTTTGGATCTTTTCAAACTTGTATAAAATTCCTTTTATACTTCAAACATTTTCAAAAACCCCTTTTTCTTCCAGAAATAAATTCCACAAGGAAAGATTTATCCTATATAACAAAGATATATAACTTTTCTTATTAAAAATCAAATATTCAAATTTGATTACTCTTTCCAATATCAATTTCATTGGATTATCACTTCAATTCTTATCTCAATTGGGTATTTTACCAATAACAGTTTGAACTCCGACCAGTTTATATTTAGAAAATAGCTTGAAAATTTTAAAAATAGATAAGTAGTTGAAAAATAATTAGTAGTTTGCAAAATATCTATATAACAGTTAACTAATAGTAAAATAGTTGAAAAATAGTTAAATAGTTTCGGAAATTTTAGATAATTGCAAAATAGTTGTAAAATAGTAATTTATTTGTAAAATAGTTAGATAGTAGTAATTAGTTTATAAAACAGTTGAAAAATGGTTAAATAGCTCTAAAAATAATTTTAAAACAAGTATAAAATAATATGGCTTTAAGAAAGAAAGGTTGTATGTATTAAATAGCTTAGAAAAATAAGTTTATATTAAAACAATTTATTTAAAATAGTTTAGAGTCAACTGTTCACTTCCCCAACAATTCAATTTAAATTTCCATTTAAATTGACCCAATTCCGATTCAAATAACTCCAAATCCCATTGGACTTGATTAATTCCAATTCAAGTTTAATCAATCTTGATTCCTTCCCCAATTTGAATCAAATTCTAGTTGATTTTAATCCTGTTCGATTTTAATTTTAATTTCATATTATTCCAATCAATTTGAATTATTATCAATTGAACCCATTTCAAATTCAAATCATTTCAATATAATCCAATTTAATTTTCCCAATTAAATTTTAAACTTATACATCTTCAATCACCAATCCAATTAACTCGAACCGAATTAAATTTCAATTCTTGAATTTAAACTATCTCGAATTATATAAATTCGAATTAAATCCTCAAAGATTGGTTTACCCTTTTAAACCAAATTAACCTTTATTAAAAGTTTTTAACCAATTTAATTTCTGAGTTCAATTCTCAAAATTCCATTCTATATTATCTTTACTTATGTATTTCAAGGTTCAAATAAGAGTTCAATGCAATTTTATTTGTTTTCAAAATTTATTTTATTATTCAAATTTATCTTTCAGTTTGAAGCCAGTTCTTAAACAGATTAATTTACAATTTAATTATTCAAATTCATTTTGTTGATACAATATCATTCTCAATTTAACGATTTTTATTAACAATAGGATGGTATCATCCAATTTATTTTAAAACATCCATCCATTTTCAAATTTTTTAAATCTCAAAACCGTTTTGAGATCACACAAATTCCCAATTCAAATCAACCATTTAATCTTCCAAGTTAAATTCCAATTTCATCTTGAAATTTCCAATGCTGGTTGCTTTCTCTTCACTTATTTAACTTTCCCAAAGTTAAATTCCAATTTACTTAATCAAAACAAACTTACTCAAATTGAATTCCCGCTTCAAACTTCAAATTCTTTTCCACTTATAAGTTCAAAACTTATATCACTTTTGGGTTTTTACACCACATTTCAGGGAAAATCAAAACTCAACACCTTAGAGTATATTCTAAATTATCTTTGATTTATCTCAAATCTTTAACTAACTATCCATTTATTTACTTCATTAAATAAATTAATTCTCCTTAATTATTTATTAATTAATTTCTATTAAGCCACTGTTTATGGATTAATCAAATTTTTAATTTATCAATCTTCAATTTACATCATTGATTTATAATTTAATGATTTCTCATTTTCAATTTCAATTTCTCCTAATCTAATTTAATTACATTAAACAATTAATCGTTAACTAAACCACAAATATTAATCATCTTAATTAATTTTCTTGATAAATTTCACAAGTAATTATATTTCAAAATTTTCATTAAGTAATTTTCTATCACAAATTTTATATTTTAAAATTTTCATTAAGTAATTTTCATTAAGTAATTATATTTTAAAATTTTCATTAAGTTAATTAAACCACAAGTAATCATCTTCAATCTCGACATCGACCTTGCCCTTCAACGCCGCGCACCTTCCCACGACCGCGAGCCCTAGCTCACGCGCGAGAACCTAGATAAGAAGCCCTACCGCTCGTATGCCTTCCAGAATCTCGCGATAGATGCTGCTTGAAAAGAAAGTTGACACAAACCCTCCTCGCGCAAGAGAGCGCGTGCGCGTGCTTCGCAACTTCAAGCTGCCTTCCCCTCGCGAGTCTCGACCCTCACGATTCGGTCGCCATCCCCTTCTTTATATATATATATATATATATATATATATATATATATATATATATATATATATATTTACGGCTTCAGCCATTTTTCTTTTTTTGATTTTTGGAAAGTAATGGAAAGAGGGAGGCTCGGTTTATTTCGATTCTGTTGTAAGGAGAGAGAACGGAAATAAATTATTGATTTGGGGAGAAACTTCTTGAGTATGCTTTATAAAGTAATATAATATTGAAAATATCACGTTGCATAACGCGAAATTCCGAACCCCGAATCAGACATACCGGCAGATGTTCATAAGGTTATACCCGCATTCCGAACACAGCGGAACGTGTTTCGAAAGCTAATACGTTCATATGCGTGAGTTACGGAAGTAAACGATCAATTTTAATTTAAATCGATTAAAATAAATCTAAGCGTTCCGAGCTGCCAGGGTCAAACGACAACTCCGATTGCTACGAAAATTGAAATCCGATAATAGCTAACTATTACGGATCAAATGGAATTGGTTTCGTCGAATTCCGAGACTGTGCCTCGAAGGCTATTTTTAAATTCAATTTAAATGGTATATTTTATTAAAATTTGAACAAATCACCTTTAATTTCAATTTCAACAATCTTATTATCTTCAGTATCATCATTATAAATTTTATAAGCCTTAAAATTATTTAAACAGGCTTAAAAATTTCAGATTCAGCATTTTACCCAATTTCAATTATTAAATTCAATATTTAAACTATATAATTCAATGATTTAATTATCAAGTAAACATTGATAGCTTGAATTCAAGTTAAAATTAACTTTTAAATAATTTAAAATCGATTAATTATTCCAACTTAATTTGTTAAAATTTTCGGGTTGTCACATTAAAATCCGATAATAACAAACTATTATGGATCCAATGGAACTAGTTTCGTTCAATTCTGAGACTGTTCCAAAATTGGCTATTTTTCAGTCGATAATTAAATATTAAAATATTCAATTCTCACAAATAGACTTTTAATTCAATTTTAAAAGTTCTATAACATCTCTATAACTTCAATATGATATAATAAAATTTTACAAATCACTTTCAATCATATTTAACCCAATTTTCAATTATTTCTGTAATTTCACATATTAAATTATCGATTTAATTATCCAATTAAATCCAATTATTCGAGATAAAATTTATTCGACTGTTTAATTTCACTCATTAATATTTAAAATCAATTAAATATACAAATTTTAATTGACAGAAATTCTGGGTCGTTATAATCGATTTGGTTTTCGGATATCCAAATATGGAAACCCGAACCCGGTCTCATCGAAATCCAAAACGTGTTTTTTAGGTCTAAGTTGTTTTAAATGTTTAAAATAGTTTAATTCAATATCTGTATACACACAGATAGATAATTCTCAACATCATAATAGATAATCCATATTATCATCACAACAGATAATCCATATTATCGTTCCAAACAGATAATCATATCATCAACTCAATGCAACCATAGCATCCAAATCACACAACATCACTTATCTCATAACTGAGATCTCAACCGTTCAGGGTAATCAGTATCAATCAACATTCATAAGCAATGACTTATTAATCATTCTATAATTAATTTAAAATGAACTAAATTAATTACTTCTTCCTTAATTAATTTAAAATAAATTAAATTAATTGCTCATCCATATAAATCTTGCTTACATATCCATTAATTAATTACAAATCAATCGATTGATTACTCCCAACAAATTACCCTAATTAATCATCTTGATTAATCATCCTTTAAATTACATTCAAGTAATTAACCTCTAATTAATTTCACAAATTAATTATTCCAAACAAAATTCAGTAATTAACCTGTAATTACTTCATTAATTAATTAATTATAATTAATTACATTAATCCTTAATTAATTCCTTCATTGATTAATTGTTCTTATTAATCAATCCTTAATTACATCATTAATTATATAAATTAATGATCCCAAATTATTTTATTTATAATTATCCTATTAATTATCAATTATCCACATTAATTAATCACTCTTGATTAATCACATTAAGTAATTAATTATATTTAATTTAATTACATCTTTTATTATCTTCAAATAACTCAATTAACAAAACCTAAATTAATTTCACTAAGTAATTAAGTATTAATTACTTCCTTAAGTAATTAATTAACATACTAATTACATATTAATTACACAAAGTAATTGAATTCCAAAACTCCTCCATTATTCAATTATCCTTTAATTAAATTACATCAAGTAATTTATCTTCTTAATTACTTCACTAAGTAATTATTCATTTTTAATTACATTGATAATTACTTCTCAAATCAACCAGTGATTAATTTAAATTAATCAAACTTAATTAATTAACTTAATTAATCAAAATAAACTTAATTAATTACAATCAGTAATTAATTTCTTAATTACTTTATTAAGTAATTCACTTAAACATTTCTCAGTTGATTATCTTTAAATTAATTAATACAATTAATCATCAAAATTAATTACATTAATTAATTATAAAATAATACTAAGTTAATGACCTTCATTAACCAATAACAAAACTTTAATTACTTTTCTGAATTAATCAGTATTAATCCTTAATTTATTTATAACACTCATTAATTTATCTCTAATTATTAAATTAATCAAGTGATAATTAAAAACTTAATTAATTATTGATTACTTGATTAATAAATTCAAATCATTAATTAAATCAAATCTTATTTAATTAATTGAGTTCTTAATTAAAATTAAACTAATCTTAATTAACTTACTAATCCTTTAATTAAATAAAATCCTTAATTATTTAATTAATTAACCCTATTTATTAATTAATTAAATTAATTAATTACAAACTTAATTACCTTAATCATTTAATGAATTATAAATTATTAAGTTCTAATTAACTAAATATAAATATAAATCACATTAATGATTAAATCATCACTAGCAAAGTATTTTAAAAGCAACTTGCTTTTAAAATTTCATCTAAATTCCATTTTAAATCAAGATTTAAAATGAAATTAAATTTAAACTTAAACAAGGTTTAAGTATTTAAAAACCCTTTTGTTTTCATTTTAATGAATCACTTATCTTCTAAAGTAATTTTAGAAGAATAGTTTTAACCCGTATTCAATTTAAATAAATTTAAAATTATACTTTAAATATATTCAAATTATTTTGAAAACATTTAAATTCAAACTTATTTAATTTCAATACTAGAATTCAAAATCATGCTTTGAATTCATATGCCAATATTTCAGATTTTTTTTTAAAAAAAAACAAGTTATAAAATTATATAATCTTTAAACTTAATTATAACATTGAAATTTATAAACTTATTTTCTTTTCAAATCCAAAAATTCAAATTCAAATTTGAATTCAGATTTTTAAAAACCCTTTTGTTTTCATTTAAAATTATACTATTCGGATTTTTAAACTTAAATTTTAAAATCATGTTTTAAATCTCAATTTTCCAGATTTATAAAACACTTATAAAAACTGTACAGTTTTAGTTATTAAACATCCATTTTTTTATAAAATCTATTCATTTGAAAACTGGAATTCAAATTCATTTGAATTCATAATTTAAACATGCTTAAACCTAATTCAAACTTGCTTTATTCTCTTTTATTTAAATTTAGTTTTAAAATTTTAAAAACCTGTAACAGTCAGGTTTCAGAAACCAAACCTGAAACTAACAAAATTACTCGAGCCATAAACTGACTTGCTTCGAATCAGCTTCCTCCTATCTTCGAGTCACACCTCAAACAACATGATTATTCCTAGAGAACACTTCCCCTACAATTTTCCAGAAACAAAAATTGTAACAACCCGCATATTTATCGATTTTATATTTAAATATTTTATTTAAATATTTTGTCGTTAACCGGATATTGGTCTGAAAAGCTACTTTTTGCAAACGGTCAAATTAGGACTCGAGACCACTTCCATTTAGTTCGAAATGCCATTTACAACTTTTTTAAGTATAAACATTGATAGGTTTGGAGTTAATGGAATTTCACTTACTTTTCCCGCTTTGGACTTTGGGTTAGATTAGCCATTACAACTCAAACTCACTTCTCTCCTTCTCCTTACTCTTCATAAATTCCTACCAAACACAAACTTTAACATTAATGGTGAGTGGAAAGGGAAATTAGAAACTCCAAGCCTAGGTTTCAACTCCAACTCCATCATTCAACTCCAAATTCAAGGAAAAGCATTGGATTCAAGCTTGTAGTTGCTTCTCCATTCACCTTCAAGCTTTACCTTCATAATTTGGTGAAAAGGTGAGATTTTTATCTCACAATTCTAGTCTATAACTATATTGGACTGTTGGGAATGATTCCACATCACTTTAGCATGTACATTTGCATTTGGTTTGGATTGGATTGACGAAAAACTCCAATTTCTAGCGTTCTTGGCGAATCCCTGCGTTTAGGTCGCTCTGCCTTCGTTAGGTCGCAAGGTCGTAGGCGGTTCGCGTGGAAAAGTCGCCGCCTGCTTATAGCTCGTTCTGGCTTAGGTCGCATGGAAATAGGTCGCTAAGTCGTAGTCTTCTCCGACCTTATATCGCCCGACTTGTTTGAGTTAGGTCGCACCTCTTTTAGGTCGCTCTCCACTGGACCTCGTGAGGTCGCTCAACACACTGTGTCGCTAAGTTGCTCGACGCTGGACTTCGTTAGCTCGCTCGACCTTGTCATTTTTAGGTCGCGAGCCCCGCTAGGTCGCTCAACCGTCTACATTTATAAGTCGTAGGTCATCTCCAACCTTAAACTACTCACATTAGGTCACATACACTTTAGGTCGCGTGTTTCACTAGGCCATTAGGCCTTTACCTCGTTAGGTCGTAGGTCACTCGACCTTATAACCTTGTTTGGTCGCGAGTCCCTTAAGTCGCTCGCCTCTGTTAGGTCGCTCGCTTCTGCTAACTCGCGAACACCTCTAGGTCGCAACCACTAGGTCGCTTGACACCCTTAGACCCCTAGGTCGCAACCATTAGGTTGCTCGATCCTATCCTCCCTTAGGCCTTACCACGTAGCGGGGGTGTTGCCCCCGCACCCCCACCATGGGGGGTTGCCACCCCCCCCCCCTCGGACCCCCCTCCGTAGGGGATCTTATCTGAAAAACTTTCAATAGAACTTGCGTTGTTGAGATGCTGAGTTGACCATTCTTCGAGACAACCTATCTTGGGCTCCTCGGTCGATTTTATGGTATCACGGCCTTGCTACAAAGGCGGGATAACAACTTTAGAAATACGAAGGTTTCAATACTAGTAGTAAATATCAAAAATCTTACATCAAAACAATTTTAACCCTATTTTACTACAAAGCTCTTTCCTTAAACCGTTTTCCAATCTACTAGTATATACAAACCTTTTCCTTAAAACCTTTTGTGACAATCTTCTAGTGAAGATCTACAGCTTGTTTGTAAAAATTTAAGTTAAGCAAGTGGTTATGGGACATGAAGCTAAACTCATATATTTACTGGTTTGGTGAGATTGACACTACTTGATGATCATGACGATCATTTTTGTGTTTTAGACTAGCAACTGTGCGATGTCTCTTTGTCTGCGAGGGAGACTTGACCCCACTCTTGTGATGTTTCGCCATCGCATTTGTGTGATGTTTCGCCATCACATATGTGGGGTAGTGCCCCACGGTCTTCGGGACATTCGTGTGTCAAAATTAATGGCTTGCAACCATGAGATAGCGTCTCGCTTTGTGTTACACGTGTAGGTGAGTTTTCATGCTCCTATATTGTGATTTCTGGATTTCTTGTGTAGTCTTCTGGAATTTGTGCTTCACCTATTTTCATGACTTTCATTGTTATGATTTTCCAGCTTTTATGTTTTGGTGAATTTGTGTGTCATCACTTTTTTTAGGTGAATTTGGATCTTTTAGAAGATTCTTTTGATATTGTTTGATCTCTTGATGATCTTCATTTACATGCTTATCATAGTATGTCTTTATGGTTACTATATGTTCTTGCCATATCTATTGTTTTATATCATGTTACCTGATATTTATAGCTAGACTGATCCGTTTATTATTTTCTTATAAATAATACTCGGGTCAGACCGAGATGTTACAGGGGCTTCTGCTTGATTTCTCCCCCAGGGATTTGCTACTCTGACTTTTGGCTGACCATTTAGATTAGCAGTTTTTGTCGTTTACACTTGAGATATGACTCATAGATGTATTCTTTTGTATAGCACGTGTTGCTATTCTTTTGTGTATGTGGTCCTTTCATGACCACTACTCTGATGTACACTTTCATGTGTTAGTTATATATTCATATCTTTTTCCGCCTTTGTGATATGGATGTCTGTGACTGATTGTGTTATGTTTATTTCTATATTTGTTTCCGAAGATTTATTTATAGCCACCGTGCGATAGCTTTGAGTTTGTATCGGTATGTTGGACTTCCTCCTTAAATGAAATGCATGTTATACTATCTGACATATCGGTGCTCGCACAAAGAAGTTACATGGATGGTCGCTCCTCAACAGCCTTATTCTCCGTGCTAGTTGACAGCATTACTCCGTAGTGTTCTTGGCGAGCGTGGGTATTGAGGTGGGGCATCACAAAAATCACCTCCACATGACTACTGTGCACATGCACAAAACCCAGGGACAATTTCCGATCATCAACGATGATCATCCTCATCCACCAACCACTCTTGAATCCAACTTGAACACCAACTCATAGGAATATCTCCAAATACCAAAAATAAAAAACCAGCCCTTTTTTGAAAACCTGGAAACACAGTGCACACCCCTAAACCCAAACCTGTCAACGGCGAGTTCTTCCCCCTCCGACCATCGTTTGAGTTGAAACCTCGGCCATAATCACGTCGTGGTCTCAGCAACACTTTCCCAAAATCGTATAACACTCGAACAACTACAACGTCAGAAATGATCGAATTCCTTAATTTATTTAAAACTATGGTTATAGAACAAATTTCCACACCTCTGCTAATTCAAAGATCAGCTCGCCAATTTGATAATTTTTATGAGGAGCCTGATCAATTACTACATACAGAAGAAACATCAAAACTCCAGAATCCCATAATCATCAGAAACACTCCAAAACCTAATTTTGGGTCAAAACAGTAATGCACAACCATTCCCAATCTAAAAACTTTGTTTTTAGTTTTAAAAATCAAAATATTGATTTAGCTTTCTTATTTATATACTTATATTAGTGAATTTGTATGTTTGAACATTAACATAAATCCAACTTCCACTGTTCTTAAAGGTTCTAGAGAAAATTGTCAAACTTATTTTAACTAAATAAGATTTTTTTTTTTAAACATTACTTCAAAAACTAACAACAATATTTATCTACAAGCAAGATTCTACAGATCTTGGTTCAAAGTATAGGAATTATGTTTGAAATCTGGGTCATATAAAAAATAAAACAAAGGACAGGGGTGTTTTATATATTTTTCTATAACTACAGGCATGCACAAACATTCATCCAATGTTCACAAGCAAATCTAATTTTCTAGAATAAATCTGGCAACTAAATTACTTAATTTATTTAAAACAAAATGTTACTCACCTTTCTACAGAAGAACAGAGCAGTATTGACAATGAAGGAGCTTTTATTTCCTGTTAAAACTTCATGCATGCAGGCATGAGTCCTTTAATTTTGAAAAATGCAGACTTTATTTACTTGCAATATTGGTTACATGTTGCTTCCAGAGAATGGATTACAGATTTGAATTTTACTTGCATGCTGATAGTTTTCCAGAGAAAAAAATGCAGGTTTTCATGCTTGATTTCCAGATTTTATAAGAATGCAGTTTGCATTTGATTAGAAATGTGCAGGAAACAATTTCAGATTGTTTGCATGTGCTTTTAGATTGAATACAATACAAACTTGCATGCAAATGATATAGGGATTTTGCCATGCATTTTTGAGGATGAGTTACAGGAGTTAAATTTCAATTTGGAAATGGTTTCAGAGATTTCATTTTGCATGTTTGCTATTTTTGGTTCTTGAAATATGCAGGAATTGATTTGAGGGATTTCAGATTTTTGAAGATGGTGTTCCTCTTTGATTTACTAGCTTAGGTATTGCAAAGAGAATGAGGGAAACGAAAAATGTTTTAAAAGGGATGAGATAAATTTTAATTAAAATAAAGAAAAGATTAAAATTCAAATGACACTTGTCATGTTATTGAATTTGTTAGCTAACACTTTATTTAGATTATTTAATAGGTTAACACTTGTCTCTTAATTAATTTAGTTATATTTTTAAATTTTAATAAATGATTTTTCTTTAATTTATTTATACTTGTGTGAAATTCACTTAAACAATTCTCAGTTGATTATCTTTAAATTAATTAATACAATTAATCATTAAAATTAATTCCACTAATTAATTATAAAATAATACTAAGTTAATGACCTCCATTAACCAATAACAAAACTTTAATTACTTTTTTGAATTAATCAATATTAATCCTTAATTTATTTATAAAACTCATTAATTTATCTCTAATTATTAAATTAATTAAGTGATAATTAAAAACTTAATTAATTATTGATTACTTGATTAATAAATTCAAATCATCAATTAAATCAAATCTTATTTAATTGATCGAGTTCTTAATTAAAATTAAACCAATCTTAATTAACTTACTAATCCTTTAATTAAATAAAATCCTTAATTATTTAATTAATTAACCCCATTTATTAATTAATTAAATTAATTAATTACAAACTTAATTACCTTAATCATTTAATGAATTATAAATTATTGAGTTCTAATTAACTAAATATAAATATAAATCACATTAATGATTAAATCATCATCAACAAAGTATTTTAAAAAAACTTGCTTTTAAAATTTCATCTAAATTCCATTTTAAATTAAGATTTAAAATGAAATTAAATTTAAATTTAAACAAGGTTTAAGTATTTAAAAACCCTTTTGTTTTCATTTTAAGGAATCACTTATCTTTTAAAGTAATTTTAGAAGAATAGTTTTAACCCATATTCAATTTAAATAAATTTAAAATTATACTTTAAATATATTCAAATGATTTTGAAAACATTTAAATTCAAACTTATTCAATTTCAAAACTAGAATTCAAAATCATGCTTTGAATTCATATGCCTATATTTCAGATTTTTTTTTATAAAAAAACAGTTTATAAAATTATATAATCTTTAAACTTAATTTTAACATTGGAATTTATAAACTTATTTTCTTTTCAAATCCTAAAATTCAAATTCAAATTTGAATTCAGGTTTACCATTCATATTTTTAAACTTAAATTTGGAAATCATGTTTTAAATCTCATTTTTCCAAATTTATAAAACACTTATAAAAACTGTACAGTTTTAGTTATTAAACATTCATTTTATTTTAAAAAAAATTATTCATTTGAAAACTGGAATTCAAATTCATTTGAGTTCATAATTTAAACATGCTTAAAACTAATTCAAACTTGCTTTATTCTCTTTTATTTAAATTTAGTGTTAAAATTTTAAAAACCTGAAACAGTTAGGTTTCAGAAACCAAACCTGAAACTGACAAAATTACTCGAGCCATAAACTGACTTGCTTCGAGTCAACGTCCTCCTATCTTCGAGTCACACCTCAAACAACACGAGTATTCCTCGAGAACACTTCCCCTACAATTTTTCAGAAACAAAAATCACCTCCAGATGACTACTGTGCACATGCACAAAACCCAGGGACAATTTTCGATCATTAACGATGATCATCCTCATCCACCAACCACTCTTGAATCCAACTTGAACACCAACTCATCGGAATATCTCCAAATACCCAAAATCAAAAACCAGCCCTTTTTTTAAACCTGGAAATACAGTGCACGCCCCTAAACCCAAACCTATCAATGGCGAGTTCTTCCCCCTCCGACCATCGTTTGAGTTGAAACCTCGGCCACAATCTCGTCATGGTCTCAGCAACACTTCCCTAAAACCGCATAACACTCGAACGACTACAACGTCAGAAATGATCGAATTCCTTGATTTATTTAAAACTAGGGTTATAGAACAAATTTCCACACCTCTGCTAATTCAAAGATCAGTTCACCAATTTGATAATTTTTATGAGGAGCCTGATCAAGCTACTACATACAGAAGAAACATCAAAACTCCAGAATCCCATAATCATCAGAAACACTCCAAAAACCAATTTTGGGTCAAAACAGTAATGCACAACCATTCACAAACTAAAAACTTACTTTTTAGTTTTAAAAATCAAGATATTGATTTAGCTTTCTAATTTATATACTTATATTAGTGAATTTGTATGTTTGAACATTAACATAAATCCAACTTCCACTGTTCTTAAAGGTTCCAAAGAAAATTGTCAAACTTAGTTTAACTAAATAAGATTTTTTTTTAAACATAACTTCAGAAACTAACAACAATATTTATCTACAAGCAAAATTCTACAGATCTTGGTTCAAAGTATAGGAATTATGTTTGAAATCTGGGTCATATAAAAAATAAAACAAAGGACAGGGGTGTTTTATATTTTTTTCTATAACTACAGGCATGCACAAACATTCATCCAATGTTCACAAGCAAATCTAATTTTCCAAAATAAATCAGGCAACTAAATTACTTAATTTATTTAAAACAAGATGTTACTCACCTTTCTACAGAAGAACAGAGCAGTATTGACAATGAAGGAGCTTTTATTTCCTGTTAAAACTTCATGCATGTAGGCTTGAGTCCTTTAATTTTGAAAAATGCAGACTTTATTTAATTGCAATATTAGTTATAGGTTGCTTCCAGAGAATGGATTACAGATTTGAATTTTACTTGCATGCTGATGGTTTTCCAGAGGAAGAAAAATGTAGGTTTTCATGCTTGATTTCCAGATTTTGTAAGAATGCAGTTTGCATTTGATTAGAAATGTGCAGGAAAAAATTTCAGATTGTTTGCATGTGCTTTTAGATTGAATACAATACAAACTTGCATGCTAATGATACAGGGATTTTGCCATGCATTTTTGAGGATGAGTTACAGGAGTTAAATTCCAATTTGGAAATGGTTTCAGAGATTTGATTTTGCAGGTTTGATATTTTTGGTTTTTGAAATATGCAGATTGATTTGAGGGATTTCAGATTTTTGAAGATGGTGTTCCTCTTTGATTTACTAGCTTAGGTTTTGCAAAGAGAATGAGGGAAATGAAAGATGTTTTAAAAGGGCTGAGATAAATTTTAATTAAAATAAAGAAAAGATTAAAATTCAAATGACACTTGTCATGTTATTGAATTTGTTAGCTAACACTTGTATTTATATTATTTAATAGGTTAACACTTGTCTCTTAATTAATTTAGTTATATTTTTAAATGTTAATAAATGATTTTTCTTTAATTTATTTATATTTGTGTGAATATATATGAAATTTTTATTTAAAGAAAGTGTAAATTAAACAAACTATAAATTAAAACTTAATCAAATATTTCTAAGAATCTATTAATTTGAATTTCAAATAAAAATTCCAAATTCATAGTAAACCTTTGAAATCTAAATTAATATCAATTTATTCAATTAAAAATGATAAATTTTATTTTCTTATTTTTAATTCCTTTTTATGTTTATGGAAAATAATATATTATAAATATGGCTTGAAAATAACAATTTAACCAATTTTATATGATTTATAAGAAGATTATAAATCACTTTTATTATCAAATGAATTTAACCCATATGTTATTTTGTATCTTAATCTTATATAAAATATTTCCAAATCATATTTATCAAATAATATTTAATAAGAAATAAAACAAACTTTTTATTTAAATTTAAAAATTAAACTAAGATATATTTTAAACAATATAACATTTATTTTAATTATTTCAAACCATATAATTATTAATTTAAATAACATTGAGAAACTTAAAATTAAATTTTAAAACATAATTCCCAATTACTAAATATATTATTAGAATTTAAAAACAAAATATTAAATTCCAAAACAAAGATTATCTATAATATATATACATAAAAATTAAAAACATTTATTTTAACCTTTTAAAAGATAAAAATCACAAATTGAATATTTATTTTTCCAGATTATTAAACCAATTCTTATTTTATTAATCAACTTTCATCAAATCAATTTAATTTTATATAAAGATTATTAAATTGATATTGTCAAAAATTCCGGGATATCACGGTAATGAAAATTTTGAAATGTTTGAAACTTTTTAAATGTTAATTTCAAAATTTTAAATTTATTAACAATATTAGTAAAATAAATTAATTAAATGAGTTAATTAATTAGTACTTATATGCATGTACTATATATGTTATCTGTGTTATGTTATTTTAAAGTGTTAAGGTAACATAAGTATATCTGTATGTAAGATAAACTTTGAAATTGATATAATTTGATTAAAAAAAATTAATTAAGTAAATTAATTAAAGATTAATTGATTGAATAAAAATTACGCATATATAAGGTTATAGTATACACTATAAAGGTTATAATAGATATGTCCAATATAACTGTTGTATTGGAATACTAATATAAAATTAATTAAAGAGTTAATTAATTTAAACTGATTAAATAATTTTTTAACTAAATAAAATATTATACATAAGACTATCATATAAGTAATATGAAATATAATAGTTATATATCAATAAAACTTATATGATATGAATGTATAAACTATAGGTGGAACATTAAAGAAACCTAAATAGACTTGAGGAATAAATATATACGTAAAATACGTATACTATGATTTCTAATGTGTCTAATACTTGAATCATAGGGGTATTTCATGAGAAATACATTATTCCATAAGTCGATATCACTCGATATAATATATTAAAGATTATGAATCTTCAATATAATATTGTCCTTTATATATATATATATATATATATATATATATATATATATATATATATATATAAATTACTTGCATACTCCTTAGTTGTTGAGCAAACTTAAGCTGGGGATGTTATCTGTAGTATTATTAATATATCGAATAGACGAGGTAAGATAACAATATGTATTTATTGAGCACACTCAAGGTACATATACTATACTTAAGCCATCACGATATGGTAGGTACAAGTGAATAATCCCTTTCAATTTGTTAAGAAAACTCAAGGTCGAAATGAGATTAAGACAAGGAAAAATGGGTTAGGAGTTATATGTGATACAACCAATAAGGAGTTATCCATGGTCTGTGGGACTATGATTCGTTAAGCAAACTCAAGGTCAGAATACCAAGACAGACAAGTCCTAACACCCACTGGTAAATTCAAAAGTCTTCTATGTTTCGTCTTAGGGTTTGGAGAAACATGAAAGACTAGCGGGAGCCTTATTAGGAAAATGAAATGGTAACATTTAACCTTTCTAATATTGTAAGAACATATGTTGAATAATGTTATAATTATCTATAATGATAAATTTGTGCATTTAACATGATTGATAAAATATTATCAATTAACATATACAAACAAACTGAATTGAAAGTTGACAAATGGAATATAATACCCACTGTTAAATTCTTATTGCATGTTGAAATTTCAACACCTACGCAAGTGTCTTATTTTACAACTACTGAATACATTCGTGGTTTGTTTACTTATGCATTTATTTGGTCAAGACCATGTATTGCATTTTATGAGTTTCGAATTCTAAACGCAATACAAGACTATGGATATTTGATCCATATATAATTGCATATAAATGTTATATGGTGAATGGTCAAAGTTTGTAATGTACAATGTTTCGATGAAATTATTTCATCCTAAAAGCCAAATAAATCTTAGTGCGAGATCGAGTATTCAATCTTATTGATTACAAAAGGGATCATATTGTGTTAATGTAACACAAGACAACAACTACAAGATTGATTTAAGAAATCGATTGCTGAAATGTCATTTCGATCGGTTTACCTAAAGTGCAACATATTTGATGTCCTTAAATATTAAGGATAATCGAATGCGCTTTTGTAAAGAGTTTTTTATGATATTGTAGTATGGTTTTCTTTTGAATAGTTTGACCATTTTAAAGGAAAACAAATGTATAAGAATATATTAATTTAAGGTACAATTAGGATGAAGAGAATGAATAGTCACTTCTGCTTCATAGAGAAACATTAGAAATGGAAATTGTAATAATAATTGGTACTTGATATTGGAATAAGAAATATGATTTTTATTTCGAAATGTATTTTCATATAGAAAATTGTTTTCTATGAGATTTATTTCTTTAATCTCAAGATATTTGACCAACGAACTCTCCACTATAAATAGTTGTAGTGTATGAAATAAACAAATTGCATTAAGTGAATAATGAACCTTCGAATTTAGTACACTGTTATAGTAATGGTGGAAATAGTGTGAGCATGCCATATAGCACTTATTAATTGTATCATATTATGAAAATTGTTTCTGTAATACTTACCATACGTTATTTACGAAATAACGATTATTTTTCAGTATCGACTAAAAAATAGACATAGCTTTATTTCAATATGAATATTATGAATATTCTTTATGAAATAAAACTATAATGTAGTAATTTTTTTATATAAAAAAGTGATGCATTGGAAAATACAACAGTATCTAATATCATTACAGTTGTTTTGTAATTATGGACCAAAAGGTAGTTCTGAGAAATAATTTTATTGTATGATTTTGAATCACATGATCTTGCTAATTATATCTCAAACAATAAAGTGCTATGCAGCCATTTAGTGGGAGTATCGTAAGATTTTATGAACTCTTCGGACTGATACATATAGATGTATGCAATCGTAATTCTATAAATACCAAAACAGTTCCATGTATTTCGTTATATTCACCGATGAGTTATCATCAACATGACATGTGTTTTTGATACGCATGTAGTATGTCTATGATAAACTTATAGAATATGAATAGAAGTAAATAAAATAACATGCAATAGAAATGATTTGATTTAATCGAATGTGTGAGTATATTGAAAAATGTTCCTAACGTATCTAAAATGAATAAAGATTCAATCTCAAAATTACTCCTCCATGTGATAGATAATGATGCATCGATCTTGAGTAATCGAACTTTGTTGGAAAATGTATGATTAATTGTGAGTGAAGTTGAGTTAGTTTCTTTCTATAAGGTAATGTACTTAAGGGTAGTACACAAGGTTAATATTATTTCATCTGAATAACAGTTTATAAAATTTTACAAGATAAAGGTTTATAAGAAACTCCAACACATCCTAGGTCAAGGAATTTGTAGGTTGTGCCAGTTGAAAGATTGCATGTAATAATTGTTCATGAGGGATTTTGTATGAATCTCCCCGAAAGGATTTTGAAAAGACTGTCACTGGATGACATATTTATGTTTCGAACATTTTGTTTGTAAACTAATAAAATCAGTTTTATAAATAAATAAAAATCATAAAATGTTTATAAATACCTATTCTATTGCACTGAGAAACAATTGTTGTTTCAAGGTATACCAACTTCATTTTGAATAAATTTCTTTGAGGAAATACAGGTATAAAATGAAATTGATACAATCCATGGATGGAACTGGTTATATGAGACGAAATGAAATTAACTAACCTAAACGAACATGTAGCATTAGAATGTCTATTAAGTGTTCTTGCACATCGAAGAGAAACCATGAGTTTCTTATTATTGTTGAAAATATATAATCCTAGATTGTTTAATTAAACCATCGAGAGTGTTGACTCTTATGGTATGATGCGCAAATCCGAAAGAAGTCCAAGTACGCTATCAAAATATAAATTTTAGTGGTCGTAACAGAAGGGATATGATCCATCGACCTCGACTGTGTCTTTATAAGTAAGACTAATGCGGTTGGAATTAAATGAGCAATGTTAATAAGAATAATATCGTAAATTTCAATTGTTGAAATTAGCGTAATAGATTAGATATTCAACATGTTCAAATCAACTCGGATTTACTCACAAAATCATCGCTTGATAAGCCCTGATGTTTTGGTAGATGTGTATTGAAATAGAAAATTCTAAATAACGATTTAGGGTAAGCTATTTACACATATTTACCAAAAATGTCTCAAAGTCAGTAGGAGCAATATTGAGTTTGTGAGTCTTTGGACATGATCGAAGAAATGATACAAAAAAGTATCATTTTATAAGCATCAAGATTGAATTAAATAGAAATTTCAAATAGTTTGATTTTCAATCAAAGTGCAGAGGAAGTGTGTGAGAACGTTAAAAGGTACATTGACTTTTGTAAACTATAAGTAAACAACACGTTGTTGATTTTAAAGATGTACTTGTGTTAAAATCAGCCTTAGTTGTTTTAATACTCAACATTGGATTAATAATTGATGTCTTTTATAGTAAGTATAAAAGATGTCGGGAATGTCCCAAATGGTATGCAAGGACACCTTATTAAATTGTTTAACACGGAACGTGTAAGATTGATTCCTTTGCTTTGGAAAAAGGAATTATCATACATGTCGTGTTGTCCACGATATCATGATTTGTTATGTATTTGATACATGAAGCAAATATCAAATCCAAATTGATATCACTAAATGGTTGTTTGAAATGTTCTACTGTATTTATGAAATACTAGAGAATTGTTTATAGAAACAAAAACTACTTATCAGGAAGTGTTCGGACTTAAACTTCATAAGTGATATTGAGTATAGAATGTCAATAATAAATTCAAGTTAAGAATCTTTAAGTTGGAAATGTTCCAAATGAAAGACCGCGGTTGATTCAATGAAAAGGCTAAGTACATCGCCTTGAATATTGCCGCAATAAAAATGATGTATACAAAAATATAAGTGCATAAATTATAACTAAGTTGATTCCAAATGTTGAGAATCTCATAAAATTGTTATATGATAACAATGTCGTGATATGGTTCATAATAGAACTTAAAGCTCACTAGAGTTCGAGAGACATACTCCAAATTGTTCCACATGATAAAGCAGTATATTACCGTCAGAGAGAGTTGATTGACAAAGTAAATATTTGAAACATAATAACATATCTGTTCACAAAGGGACCGACCCAGCTAGTTTTGAGAAACTGATTGAGAAGTTGGAATAACATTGCATGATTGACCCCAAATGCAAGTGGAAGATTGATAGACTTTGGTGATGCCCTAAGGGCATTATGTAATTTGTTACATATATCTAACTCGTTGAACAATTTTGTTCACAATAAAGGTGTTTCTTTCTATTATATACTTGATATAATGTGGTTACATTAGTTAATTAGTTTAACTAAAAGTATATTTAATAGAAAATTCATAAATGATATATTTTTTGATAGTATTTACAAAGTGTTGTAACCGTGAGTAATTTATGAAAATAAAGCAAATATACCATTTTAAATTTTCCTAGTCAAGATGCATCGAGACTAGATATCGGTGTATCTGTTGAGACTAGAATATGTAATGCTCTTCAAATTTTGGGCAGTGTATTACTCATAATTGCTGGGGGCACCTAGAGATTAAGTACTAATAGTTATTGGATAACTGTGGAATGACTCACTCGATAGTTTTCTGTTGGTTAATATAACTAAGGTCAAACAGAAAATATCGATGTAACTGATTTACACAGTTCTCTCGACTTGAGAATACTATTGATCTTTAATATGAAAGCTCTGCTTTTGATTATAGTCAAATCATGGCATAGCGTTTCATGGAGTGACTATAGTTGGGTCGAGTGGAAGTATTGGAAATGAAGCACTATTCAAGAGATGATTCATCTCCTCGGTTATATGGGGTTAGTATCAAGGTCAACTCAAGTCAACTTAAAGTCAAAGTCTCTAGCCAGAGCATTTCGCTAATAATAATTGTTATTATTAAAACAAGAACTTTGTGTTTGGACTATAAAGTTGAATGTGGATAATATTGAAATTTTGACCATTGCTAAATTCCAAAAATCCAAAGTGATATAGTTTTGACGAAGATAACTGGTGTAAATAATTATCACTATTAGGTACCGCTTATAAAATGTAAAATTGTATTTTTATCAAAAGATGTATAAGCGATGAATTCAGCCAGAATGTCACATCACCTGCTAAGTGACGTGTGAATGTTAATATTTGAATTGTTCAATATTAATCGCGGACTGAATTTACACCTTTGAGTCGCATAACTATAATGATGAATTCTCCGAAAAACCACTTGATTTAGTTAATTTATAAAAAGTTGTAAATTAATTAAATTAATTAGTTTTGAGAAATATTAATTATTATTTATTTTATTCGATGTTTGGGAGTTATTTGTAATTATTTGTGCATTTATAAAAGTTATATTTGCGCGTATTGAAATATGATATCATTGTAATTAAATAAAAGAAAAGTACACGTGGCATGTAATTTTCAGCCATACCGTGTAAAGAAATAAGAGTGAAAAGAGAAAGTTAATCAAAAGAATTAATTAGATAAATTTTAATTAAAGAGTGGGAAATGTTTCATTCTTTCAAATAAAACATATTCTCTAATTCATTCTGTATGTATAATTCATTCTTTCTCATTCAGTCTATTTCTTTCTCTCCTCCTGACTTTTCATGGCAGAAAAAAATTCTTATTAATCTTTTAACTCCATATAAAAAAATCAAATAAAATAACTTCAAAACTGTTCATCCATCTCTCACAAGGAAAGGATAGGGATCTTGAAGATTTGAGGAGACATCATCATTCAAGATGTGATTTCTAGGCAATATCCTAAGGTGATTCAATTGGATCTAGAAACATTCTTCACTCAAGATGCAAATCAAAGGCAACATCAACAACGTGTATTTTAAGGATTGGATGGCAAGGTATGTCATTTTCTATATGTAGATAGTGATTTTGCAATGTTTGACAGAAATGTAATTTGACTTTCATAATTTGTATGATAATTTATTGCGTTGCTTAATTTAAAAAAATTGTTTATGAAAGATTGATTTTTTGTTGAATGACATGATTGAATTTTCATTTGATAGATCAAAATTAAATTTGCTTATGTTTTAAAACAATATTTAAGTGTAGATCTATGTTTTTAAAAAATCCTAATTCAAGTGTAATTCTTTAGATCTGAATGTTTATATGTTCAAGTTGATCACCTGCTTTTCTTTACTTTATTAAATTGAAGCTAAATCTATATATGTTAAAACAAAATGTTTTATTTTAGTTCTATGTTTCAAAATTTAATTTAAATTCCATTTCTCAAATGTAGAAATTTACATTTTCATGTTGATTGTTTGAATTATAGTTAAGGTTAAAAATGAAATTTATATGGAATCAATACAATGTTTCAATTGTAGATCTATATCCTAATCTTTCATAACAAGGTGTAATTTTAGTTTTGAATTTTAATGTATGTATTTATGCATGTATTACTATCTAATTTATATTCTAATATGAATAGAAGGAATTTTAACAACAAATCAAAGTTTTGAAATTGACTGTAACAAGTATCTAATTTATATTATTATAATGATTCGATTGAATTCCATATATACATATTTGGATCTATTGTATGTGTTCATATATAAATTTTTTACATATATTATCATGGTATGAAACATTACACTTTTTTTAATTAAGATAATAATATATACATGCAATTCATCATTTACCATCTATATTCTTACACTGGTACCTATTAATTGTCATTAATATGTTGCATTAATTAAGTTTACTAAAAGGAGGACTGTATTAATCACCCTTGTCATCACTTATTAATTTCCATCAACTCCTATGTAATAAACATTCAAATTGTTCTTTTTTTATTTTATGTATACATATCAATTACCACTGACTATGTGCACTCCCTATATGTTACACTTTCACAATGTTTATTGTGAATATATTTACAATTCATTTCATATTTAGTTTAGTCAGTAATGTTATTTCATTAGTCAATTTTTTAATTTAATTAAGAAGGAAATGAAAAGTTTCCTTCTCTAACTATATTTATGACCACTCAATAATTGAATAATTTAAGATGAAGGAGATGAAAAGTTTTCTTCTCTAAATAAATTTATGCCCCATCAACAATTGAATTATTTAAGAGATAGGAAATGAAAAGTTGACTTCTCTAAATAAATTTAATAAGTTACTGTTACACACAAATATGTACATAAGAGTACACTTGATATACTCTAATTTACGTACACATTAAATTATAGTAAAACTTTATTATAAAATTAAATAAAATATTGATTTTATTTAAAAGAAACTTAGAAAAATTCTTAGTATATATAGACTTCATAGGCCCATTAAAGATCTAAAATGGCCAATTTTTTTGAAATTCACACATTTCTTCTGCTACGGGCTGGCCCAGTTCCTTCAGGTCGTATGACTCTATTGCTTTGGAAAATGCCTATTAATAATATTTTTTATTTTAAGAATTTTTCCAGACGATTTTACCCCTAGAATACCTATTTCAGCTATATCTTTAGATGTTAGCCGAATTAGCACCCAAAACCATTTTCATTGGAAAGATATGATGGTTTCTCTTCTTGTAGAGTGATCATGATTGGATATTCTAGCTAAGAGATATGATCTTTTGAAGATTTGGCTCTAGTAGGTGCTAGGCGTATTCGAGATTTGGAGAGGAACTGCCTTAGTTTGGTGGTAGTCGGTTTAGGAGGGGGGTGGTCTGAAGTTTCTAGGGAGGATGCTTGGGGTTTTGCCTATAAATATGTGAGCCATCCCTCGCAGAACTTTCTCTTTTTCCACTACTTCCCATTCCAGTCTCAAACGTCATTAGTGAAGCTTGATCTGACATGGTTGGTTTGGATAGGCGTTAGTTCGATGATGGAATGGTGTTGTGCCAAGCAAGGAAGTTGTTTTGATAAAGGGTTGGATCGGTGGCCGAGCAGGATATTCAATTCAATGGGGTGGCAGTCCAGCTCTAGTCGATGGAGGTTGTTCAGTCGGTGGTGATTCGGTGGTCGAATATTGAAGTTAGTTCAGTTATGGGACCGGTTTGATGACCAAATAGGATATTCGATTTAGCGGTAAGCTTGTATTGGTAGCCAAGCATGAAGATTGGTTCGATAGTATGGTGGAGCGGTGACTGGACAGGGTTGGCTATTCGGTGGGTGTCGGCTCGATGGTGTGGAGGTCTGGTGACCAAACAAGAATGGTGGTTTGGTAGGAGGCGGTTCGACGACCGAGCATGGGACTCGGTTCGGCATTGGAACTTGGCTCGACTTGCGTGTTCTGCTCGGCTTGATTGGAGGTTGAACCGCTAGTGGTGGAGCATGAGGTTCAGCTACAGACTTTGGGTATGATATGGACGAACTGCAAGGCAGAGTGGGGTCTTTGATGAGTTGATGGGTAATGAGAATGGATGATTCTAGGACGACTTGAGATGACCTTGGACTTCATGCGACAACTTATGATAATACTTTGGCATATATTACATTTATGTCCTAACTCTTTGGATGCAGGGACATGTTAGGTATGGGTTTACATAACCTATGTGATATATTACTATGTAGTGTGCAGTTGGTTATTATGAACGTTGTGTTACTAATATGGTGAGTTAGTGTGTATTTGGTGACTTGGTGTTGTGTACTAATATGGTGGGTTATTACCTTTGGTGATTTGGTGGTGCAAAGGAGTAGTGTTACCTGCTTGGATTGATTGCATTGGTTGCGATGGTTACATTAGTTGCCTTAGTTTCATTGACTGTGATGATTGCAAATGGTTACATGGATGCTATGGTTGTTATGTGCTAACGACTATCAGGGTGCAAGTGAAGAGTAGGAAACAGAACTACGTGGGATTAATCCCCTTGAAGGGTTACGCAAGCAGTCTTTTTTATGCAATAGCCACCGGATCCCTTAGGTTGGACTAGGGTGTATAGAAATTGGTGCAGTCCAAAAATAGTTGAAACCTTTTCCTTTCTATTTTGTCTTTCTTTACAGGTATGAAGTTGTAAATAGGAGGGAAAGAGGAAATGGAAAGTGGATGTAAGCTATGTCATGGGTAGCTGTTTGTTATATATTTTATTCCATTATTTTATTGATGTTGGGTTATGTCGTGCAGTACTGTGGAGCCATGACAATATTTGTATTCTTAGAGATAGTATTTAAGTTCTTATATAGTCCGTGAATCTATTGCGCTTTAATGTTCTAATTTACGGTTCATTTGATTATATCACGGTCCCACCTATTTTACATCTACGTTATATTATATTTTATCGGTACACTGTGAGATGTTCTATAAGTTATGGTTTTGGTCATTTTTCATCCTAGGCAACCAATCTACATCGGTTGGGCACGATAGCAGTGCGTTATCTTATGTTTTTTAGGTGCTGAAGGTGTAGGATGGTCATCACATTTGGTATCAGAGCTTAGATTGGCAACTCCTTGAGACTTGGGTAAACTAACCGTTTTGGGCATGGTGTTTGCTTGTATGCTAGTATGATTGGAAACACCCATCAGAGAAAAATGGAGGAAGGAACTATAGGACCGGACTTTGATGGATATGCCCTTAGCATTTGGAGTTATATCATTGCATGGGTGATGCATGAGGAATGAAGTGTTAAGTGTAGTGATGGAATCGGTGCAATGTTGATGTGCTGAAAGAGCTACAGGTTTTGGTATGGCAAAGCTCAGACCGACATGGTATGGTCCGGTGGGTGGCTTTAGCAAGAGAAGGAGCTTGGATCAGTAGTAAAGGACAGAATAGGAAATTCTATTTGGTAGGAGCTTGGCTCGGTTAATGGAGGACCGGATAGGAAATCATGTCTGGTAGTTGATGGTTCGATGTTAGGGAAAGCCGAATAGGAAATTATGTTTGGTGTTGCTTCTGTTTGGAGGGAGCGCGTTTTCATGCCGAACACATGGATGTTGAAAAGAACATGGAGTGGTACTTCTGGAGCGTTGGCTTTGGGGCAAGACTTGGGGTCGCTTGGTAATCTTAGGAGTTGGTTCGGGGTAGGCATGGATGACCCCTGGATGGCTCTAGATGACTTTGGAATGGCAACTAATGAAGATGACGACTTAACAATGGAAGTCATAGCGCTGATCCACAAGGGCAAGCTAAATGATGGAGGCTTGCAAGTGGGATTTGCGATGGTGTCCTACTATGGAGATAGCCAGGATGGAATAATGATTAGGTTCCATTATGGAGATGCATGCAAAGGGATCGCTGATAACTGGCAGGCTTCTAGTGTACACATAAAGAAGGGGTGCATGGGTAGCTCCCACCCGGATTTGCGATGTATTTGGATCTTACAATGGTAGAATACCCTAGGATTTTATGATGGTGATCCTAATTCCTAACCATTCAGAACGGCATGGATTCAAGCACTAATGAAGTTGGGATAACGATGAGTCCCTGGTTTGCGACTGCGCCATACAAGTTATCATATACCCAATGCATATGAGTGATGGTCTGGAGGCGGGGTGATGCTTCGACAAAGTGACTTTGAAATTTCAAAAAGATGACACTATGAGTGAAATTAGATGTCGAGAAATGTTCCAGACTTTGATGGATCGATGGGTGAGTCGATGTAGTTGACTGCTTCGGGTGAGAATTATTTGTATGGAATTGGTGATGCCTAAGAAGGCACATTCAACAAGGTGAAGTGATGCAGAGGAGCATGAGATGTTTTGTATCGAATCGAATGCTAAAGGGATTATAGGATGTTTGTTCCTAGGGGAAAGGGTATGGGAGGATGCTCACCTGTGTACTTTGGACCGTGAGATGGTCTGACTTATCCTAAGAGGGAAGGCCTATGAGATAAGTATTAGAAAGAATACCAGATCTAATTGTGGCATGAGATGCCACTGACCTAAGAGGTTGTAGAACGAGTTATTATGTGTCTAAGAGACCTTGAGAAGGTAATAATGAGGGTGGACTTTGAGAAAGTCATAGCAGGGTGAGACTTCAAGAATGATCATGATGGGGTGAGACTCTAGAAATGGTCATACTGAAGTGAGACTTCGAGGAGGTACCTTGAGAAGGCCAAGATCGAGAGAGAGACTTTGAGAAATTCGTAGCGGGGTGAGAGAGCGGAAATGGTTATACCGAAATGAGACTTTCAAGACTTGGAAAATGTCATGGTGTAGCAAGGCTTTGAGGATGATCAAGTAGAGCGAGACCTTGGTGTTTGTCAGGAATGGAGTAGCATCATGGTGATGAAGAGAGGCTTTAGTGATGGTTGGGATGAAGTGATGATGTAAAGGCTTAGTGATGGCTATGGTCATTTGAGACCTTCATGATGGTCTAATTCACCTTGGTGGTGGCAATAAGTGTTTGATGTAAGACCTTAGTAGCAGTCTAGTTTGCTTTGGTGATGGCAAAGAGCTACCTTAGGCTTTGGTGGGGTTGTAGTGTTAAGTAGTTATCGATCTTGGTAATGATCGCATGGATTATTGTGTATCCAATTATGCTTAGTGAAATACCTTAGTGGTAGTTTATAATTTTCGACCGTATGTGTGATCAGTATAGGAGTTTGCACACATATTTTATTTGTCGGTATGATTATGTGAGGATGACACCCTATTGCTTTAAGTAGGAGATATGCTAGCTTAGGAGTCCGTGGAGAGCATGATGATCGCTTACTCGGAGCTCTTTACTTGAATGAGTAGCCAATAGGATACGAAGACATGTTGAATGAAGAGAGGATGAAGATGACGATTGGGACAGGAGGAGAGCAGAGGCTGGAGCTGGACGATGCACCTGAAAGGTATAGTTATGGTTAGCTTAGCGTGTTCTCTTGGGAACCTGCAGGAGGATTCATCATCATTTCCTATGGTGAGGGAAACACCCGAAGATAGTTAGACTAATAAGGTGTAAAAGGATTGAATTCAGTATAAATTAGGACAGGAGTTTTATCTTCGAGGAGGGTGATACTCGTAGAGCGAGAAGGACTAGAGAAGAAAGTGGAAGACTCATGCAGAAAGAGGGTCCTTTATTGGAGTATATCCACGTGATGACTGCCTACGGTATCTGTATAGTGTGAAGATGAATTTTGGAGACAGAATGCTGTATTGGGAGCCTGGTGGACCTGCACCGATGTTCATGGGTGATATTCTCGTCTTTTAGCAGAAAAAGAACACATGATGCATATTGGAGTTGTGTAGGTGGTATTAAGGATATGTACCGGCCCTAGGAATAGTGTTCCCATGGAAGCCAGGATTTGAGTGTATTGGTAATGGATGATAGGCATGCTGGGTAGATATGTTTGACTTTGCCTTGCTTGTGTTGGGATTTCGAGGGCGAAATACCTAAAGGAAGGGAGAGTGTAAGGACCCATATTTTACATATCAGATGATCCTAAAATATTATTATTTAATTCATATAAGGTCGTATGACTCTATAGATTTGGGAATTACCTATTAGTGACATTACCTATTTATTAAAAATTTCCAGATGATTTCACCTCTGGAAAACTTGTTTTGGATATATCTTTGGGTAGGAGTCAAATTTGCACCCGAAACTACTTTTGTTTAAAAGATGTGATGGTTTCCCTTTCCATAGAATGGCCATAATAGAAATTTGGATTATGTGGCTAGGAGTTATGGTTGTTTGAAGATTTAGCTCTAGTATGTGTCAGTTGTGTTCGGGGTTTGGAGAAGAGTAGCCTTGGTTCGACAGTAGGCGGTTCGGGAGGGTGGTGGGGGGCTTCTGGGGGGTGCTTAGGGTTTTGCCTATAAGTATGCGATTCATCCCTCCCAGAACGTTCTCTTTGTCCAACACTTCCCATTCGAGTCACAACTTCCATTAGTGGAGCTTTGTTTGGCATTGTTTGGGTCGACTAAGCATTGGTTCGGTAATGGAATGATGCGGTACTGAGCAAGGAAGTCCACTTGGTGAAGGGTTGAATCAGTGGACAAGTAGGATATTCGGTTTGGTGGGGTGGTGGTCTAGCTGTGGTCGATGGAGGTTGTTCGATTGGTGGTTGTTTGGTGGTTAAACATTGAAGTTGGTTCGATGGTGGGACATAGACAATGACCAAACAAGATATTCGATTCGGCGGTGAGCTTGGATTGATGGTCATGCACAAAGATCGGTTCATAGGTGTGGCGGATCGATGACCAAACAAGCATGGCTATTCGGTGGGTGTCAACTCGGTGGTGTGAAAGTCGAGTGACCGAACAACAATGTTGGTTTGGTGGAAGCCGGTTCGATGATAGAGCCTGGGACTTAGTTCGGTGTTGGGACTTAGCTCAACTTGCATGTTCTACTTGGCTCTACTTGCATGTTTTCTTAGCTCGGTTGGAGGTTGGACCGATAGTGGTGGAGCATGGGGTTCAGCTACAGACTTCAGGCATGATACGAATGAACTACAAGGCTGAGTTGGGTTTTTCATGAATTGATGGGGAGTGAGAATGGATGACTCTGGGACGTTTCGAGATGACCATGCTGGACTTCGCGCAATGATCTATGGTAGTAGTTTAGCATATATTGCATTTATGTGCTAACTCTTTGGATATAGAGACATATCAGGTATGATTCTACATATAGTATATGATATATTACTATGCTTTGTCTAATTAGTTATTATAAATGTTGTGTTACTAATATGGTGAGTTAGTACGCATTTGGTGACTTGGTGTTGCGTACTAATACGGTGGGTTCGTGCCTTCGGTGATTAGGTGGTGCATAGGAGTAATGTTTTCTGCTTGATTGGTTGCAATGGTTGCGTTAGTTGCATTAGTTGCATCGACTATGATGATTGCAAATGGTTGCATGGATGCTATGGTTGTTATATGCTAATGATTATTTGGATATAGAAGAAGAGCGGGAACTAGAAATACATCGGCTTGGTCCTCCAAAAAGGGTACGTAGGCGGTCTTTCTCTATGCAATAGTCACTGGATCCCTTAGGCTGGCTAGGGTGTATAGAAGGCACGGTCCAAAAATAGTTGAAACCATTTCCTTTTTATATTTTTTATGTGTACGGGTGTGAAGTTGCAGATAGGACCGAAAGAAGGAATGGAAAGTGGATGCACGCTATCTCATGGGTAGTTGTTAGATGTATTCTTTTATTCTATTGTTTTACTGATGTTGGATTTTGTTGTGAATTACGAGCTATGACAGTAGTTGTATTCTTAGAGATAGTATTTTAGTTCTAGTATAATCTATGAACTTGTTGCGCTCTTATGGTTCATTCGATTATATAAATGTCTCACCTGTTTCATATCTATGTTATATTATATTTTATCGGTGCACTGTGAGATGTCCTATAGGTTCCAAATTTGATCCTTTTTAATTTTTTCATCTTAGTCAATCATCCTACATTGGTCGCACAGTAGTAGCATACTATCTTATGTGTTTTTGGGTGCCAGAGTTGTAGGCCAATCATCGCGTTGTTATCATGCACCAAGAACTAAAAATTGAAGAGCGATAAAATTAGATATTTGCCATATCGATAAGGAACAAGCTAAAGTAGTAATTGGTATTAATTCAACATTTCTTATTCGATAAATTAAGTAAAAATCAAATTGATTAAACTATAAACAAGGAAAATTTTGGAAAAGAAATATAGATGATTAAGCTGCTGAAAAGACAATGAATATAACATAAAAAGGAAGAAAATAATATAGATGTACATTATATTAATTTCTTAGTTTGTATGTGCCTGTATTATGATTTGTATTTAATAAAATATCTTAATAAGCATATTGACCTATAAACTATAAGCAATCAGCCTTTGATAGAAATTTGGCATTATTTGTCAAATGTTTGAAAACATCAATATAACAGTATAACATAGCATAGTATCGTTTATAACATGTTCTGTACATATCAAATATTTTACTAATATTATTGCGATATATTGATACATCTTATATTAGTACTTGATCGATATGTACTCGATAGCGATATTAACATAGCATGTAATATTAAGAGCATTATATCAACATTAACCAATTTCTCATGGGCTGAGATTTTGGCTTTAAGTTAACTACCAATTACGATGATATTAACCTTCTACAATGAAGGAGACAAATCCTCTTTTGATATGTGTTTCACTTTCAAGTGGTTTAAAGTATACCCAATTATGATCGTAACATGATCGTGATATCATGTGGTTGACCATAATCAAAGTACTATTTAGATACTTAAGATAAATATTATTCTCAGGTTCGAAGAATATTGCACATTGTTATAAGAGACCTTCTATTTTGACTTAGTTGTTTTAATCTATATAAGACTCTCGTTGAATTGTTCTGTGATTGTTCCAACAACCATATGTACACATTCCCTTCGTGTACTTTATGGTCATAAGTAACTCACTATCAATAATATGGAGAGAAGTAAATACACTAGTCTCAATGAATGCATCGATACCCATTTCTCGATACATCGTAACTATGAATAGTTTAAGGATAAGTATTTCAAATTTTTGATTTAAAATTTGTGGTTACGAACATATTCACAACTGCAATTGATTACATACTTTTTCTTATGATTTTTTATTTATATATGTTACCTATATCATAATATAACAACACATACAATAGAAAAAAACCAATAACATATTTTATTTCAAACAATATTCTTATACATGAGTTAAGCTATTTCCCTTAGGGAACACCCTTAATTCTATCACATAAAAAGGTTATATTGCAAATCCATTCACTAATTCATTTTCTTAGTTTCTCTACAAAGACTGATCAAAGGAATGGACGTAAGTTCCATAATATCCTCAAGTGCAAGTGGGAGGGTGATAAAATTAAGGATATGCCATGATGGAGATTATATAATTTGATTAAGTAAGTCCCATAAGAAATCTTGTTCAACATAAAATTTTGTTTTTAAAATTAATTTTGTTATATGTATGTACGTATATATAATGTTAAAAGAACATTATAACAAAAGAGTATAAACCCTTAGGACAAAGTGCTTAATCAATCGTAGTTACGAAAGAGCTTGTATCCATGAGTATTGGATCGTATAAAAAATGTTTGGCTTCAAATGTTCCTACTCAGTTGGTACTTTAGGAATGCGATATCAATATATCGATAAGATTAGTTTATATATAGTTATCCATATAGTGGATAGTGTGATCTATTCATAATTGTTAGTAGCACCAATATGTTAATTATTTGGAAAAATTACCAAATAAACCATCAAGATTCTTCTACAAGCTATTTTTCTTAGTCAAATGAAACATCTAATGTGATGATATGCAGTAGTCTAATACTTGAGAATATTATGGATCTTATGAGTGGAGACCTTACTTTAATTACGGTCCATCATGTGATGTTGGTTCATGTTACGGCCATAGTAGGATGCGCATGTATCAAGACACGTAATGTAACGATCGTAAATTTTCGATAGTTAAAAATTGTTAGTTTAATAAGTTTTGTGATTTAATGCTGGAAGAAATAAAAAAAAATTGTGATTAAATAATAAGAATATAACTGGAATCAAATAAATGGTATTAGTTTAAGGAAATTGATAATTGCTTTAAATGTAATTCAATTAACTGAAAGGATTAAAAAGGTTATAATTAGTTATAAATTCTAAATTTATTGTAATAATGAATGTCTAAATTGATAACTAAATTAAAAGAGAAATTAATAATTTAAGTGTTGTATTAATTAAATAGTATGTAATAAATTGTAAATTGGGAAAAAATGAATGTTGTGTGAATAACTATAACATTTATGTGTGAATAACAAACATACAAATGTAACTAAAAGTTAATGATAACAATATTATATGTTACCTCTTTATTTAGCCTGTTAAATTAAAATTAGAAATCAATTGCAATTAATTCACTTAATTAGTGCAGTTAATGTAGGTTAAATTAATAATTGTAGAATGTTGATTCAATAAGATGTAACCAATGAAAATTTTATGCATGATATAATAATTGATTGAATAAAAAAAATTGTAATCAAGTTTGCTCAATTTATTGGAACTCAAATTACAATAAATTGATTTATTGCAATTAAATGTAATTAAAGATTACATTAATGAAAAGTAAGATGAAATGGTAAAATATTAATGTAATAAAATATATAACAATGTTAATTATGTATGTAGAGAAATAATTGATTGAATTAAAAGATCGAAACCAAATTAAATAAATTTATTGAAATTAAATTATATTAACTGGATTTAATTACAGTTGTAATTGAACACTGCAATTTATGAAATATTTAAGACTGAAGTATATGTAAACTTGTTTTAATTTATTTGAAATGTCTATGCAATCAAAAATGATAAAAATTGGTTCGTTAATTAAATTGAATATAAAAAGTGATAAATTAATTTAATATTAATTTATTTAATTAACGTGAAAATAGCCATTTTGGCCACTGACTCAGATTTCGACGAAAGCAGTTTCATAGGATCCTTAACAGTGAATTATTGTAATCTTTCAAGTTTTGTAGCGATCGGACTTGTCGTTTGATCGTACGAACTCGAAACGTGTAGAAATCAATTTAATTAAAATCAATTGAAATCAATTTGAAATAAGCTGATTTTTAAGCTATCTACTTCAACGATGGAATTAGGACTTGAAACCTATTCCAATGAGTTTAAAAATATTGAAAACATCTATTATGATATATAGGATGACCCATTTTCGTTTTGGAAACAGAACGGGCTTTTTGGGTCATTTATCGTTCAACTTTCGAATCAATTTTGTCCTTTTGTTTTTATTTCTAGTCTACCTATTTAAATAGCCCGTTATAAACCCGAGTTATTTCTTTTCCTTTTGTTTGTATGTACAATTTCATCTATCCACTTCCCTTCTCAATGGCAGACAAACAAATTTCCAATTCAATTTCAAATTCAGTTGCAAACCAAAATCAAATCGAAAATTTAATCTCCTCAAACAATATCGAATTATATATCGATTCGAAGCTCTCGACGAGCGTAATTCACTTGTGGGATTCATTTTCCGATTCAGATTATCATTTGACCAAAAATCGAGGATGAACTTTGGCCATCCATTCTAGGTTTTGGACGATCCAACGATCAGGAGGGACGTTGGGAAGGTGATGGAGAGCAGGTCAAAATGGTGGCCTTCGTTTGTCTCGACATGGCCAGAATTCGCCAATTTAGCCGAGAAAGGCGAACGACGGTGGAGCTCTATAGGGCCATCTTGGTGGTCACGCGGTGGCTAGTGGGGTCGGCTGAAGGTGTAGGTGATGGTGGTGTATGTGGATCGTCGTGAAGATGGCTAGCGGCCGGTCAGTGTTTGAATGATGAAGGTTAGGGTTGCGCATGTTGTACGATGACATGGCCGGGTACGTGGGCTACTTTTTCTTTATTTTTGATTTAAACTTTAAAGAAAATTTTCAATCTTCTTATATCCATAACTTTTGCATACGATGTCTAATTTACACGTGGTTTGTTCCGCTAGGATCGTATTGAAATTTCGGACATTTTAATACTAGTTTGGACGAATTCTGAGATCATTCAAATTTAGGCTCTAATTTGAATTTTAAATCGATTTAAATTCAAAGGTGAGTGTTTTGACCCACTCATGACTACTAGATTATCTTATGTTAGTTAAATTAAACTTATGATGTGATTAGAAATTAGTTGGTCAATGTTTGGTATGTTTAAATTGTTATTCTAGTTAAAGTTGACTTTTATTGCATTTAATCATCCTTTAATTTAATATTGAATTTTAAATTGTCAATCTAATACATGTATTGATTATCAGTTATTTATTGATGTTTATTGAATTATTTGGATGATAGTTTTGATGTATGTTGATGATTTCTATTGGATGATTGGATGTTGTATTTTATATCGTTATAATATTGCAAGTTCCCTATGGGCTGAAACAATACATACCCGAACGATCTATAAATTTGGAAAAAATCGTTATGGGTTGAAATGATAGACTTCGGCGATTTTACGGATTTTTATTTAATTCGGGATTGCAGTTTGAAATGATATATAACCGTAGAATTATGAATTGAGGATTGAAATGATAAATATCCGTATTACTTGACCCTAGGGTAGAAAATTTTATACGGACACCGGATTGGTTAAATTAAATGATTTTTAAATCTTTGAAATTTTAACTGGTATTCTGAAATAGAACTGGGTTTATATAAACTGAATTATTTTTCGTTAATCCAAGTGAAAATGCTAAAATTGGAATTGATTTAATGAATTGTTCAAAGCATTTAAATTGAAATTTCAAAGTTGATATGTCAAATATAAATAAATCAATTGGAATTTGTTATTGAAAATGTTTGGTAATATCTTTGAAATCTATTTTAACTAATTTAAACTATTTAAATGAAACTAGCTATTCTAATCAAATTAAACTAATTTAATTTGTTTAATCTAATATAACCTATTTAATCCAATTTAAATCTATTTTCCCAATTTTAAACTAATTAAATTTATTCAATCTATTGTAAACCTATTTTAGATGATTTAAAACTATTTAATGTATTTAAACCTATTTAATGTAATTTAAATATATTCAATCTATTTTAAATTTATTAATCTATTTAAAACCTATTTAAGATAACTTGAATCCACTTAATTTATTTTAAATCTATATAAATCATTTAAATCTAATTAAAAATCAAATTTAGATCTATTTAAAGCTATTTTTCTATTTAAACTATTTTAAATCTATTTTGAAACCGTTTTTAAAACCACTAAAACTATTTATGACTACCTAACCTATTTTTAACAACTGCGTAAAGCTAAAGTAATTATATTTAAATCCTTGATTTTTAAGGAGAATACGATTAAATGATGTTATAACATAAGTTGGGATTTAAATGACATACTTGAAGAATATGATGATTTTGAACAAGGATTTTATCTATTTTGAAATATGGATTCGAAAGTGTTGTGATTTCAAATGTAATATAATTTCGAAAGTAAATATGATTTTGAAGTGATATGGTTTTGAGCATATGATATTTTGATATCAACCGTAAATTGACTTTTTGAAATGTAAAAGAACCATCCAGTGTGAAATAAGCGTCTGGCTTTTAAAGAGACCGGGATCGAATGTTGTCATACTCTGTGCCAATACCGAAAACTACTTTAACAACTGTGTACTTGGTGGAGATTCCAGAAATGAAGTATGATGGTTTGATGAACGATTTCTGTATGAGGTATTGACGTGACCTAGACTTTCGTGAGTCACCTTAGAAGTGACTAAAACAGGAGCTATACCGGGTCAAGTGAGGTTGTACCTTCGATCGGGCATATTTCTTCGATACCATACTATTGCTTTGTGATTGATTTGGTGGCCACCCCTCGATTTTGATATGGGAGTGTGTCCGAGATGGGCGGTAGTAGCTGCTATGCGTTACCACGAGTCCGAGAGTTCAATTGGTATATCTACCCCGGCATTGCCTCGAGTGCCATGTTCACATGCTCTAGCGCAACTTCTACGAGTTTGTTTTGTACTATACCTATGGAGTGCCCTATGAGTAAACCTCACGGAGAAGCTTACAGTACTGTATAGACTATGGAAATATATAAAATGTGTTAAGAGGGATATGGGTAACGCCTTAACGCTATTTTAATATTTTACTTTACTGTAGACATATATAACTCACGTTAGACATTGGATAGGAGATGTCAAACCCCGTAAACATCTCCAACGCCGTTACACTCATATTTATTTACTATCCATTTAACTTGCATAAGATCTTTTAGTTCTGACTCGAGGGTTTTGTCTTTTCAATTTTCTCAGGTCAGCCTGAGCATTTTAGGGTTGAAGACCTTATTTCTAGAGGAAGAAGACGAAGATTTATACTAGTATTATTTATTATATTTTGCAGCATCATGTTGTTTTGCTACATTTATTATTCATTTATTCATGTTTCTGTAACTCTGATTTTGTGTTGTAAAAGAATAGTCAAATGTATTTATAAAATAGCTTCATGAACTGTTATTTGATTATTATATTTTATCATTTTGCTGCAAGATTCTGTATTTGTTTTTTTCTTTCTCTTTTTCTTATTTACCCTATAACAATCTTCCCTTTTGAATGGCTTGATTATAGTACGTGTGTCTGCTTAAACGTCCAAAAGGCAAGTCATTACAGTTAGTATCAGAGCTTTAGTTTAGCGTTAACCTTAGCTTTGTGGGGTCTGACTCATATTAAATAGGGTAGAAATACCCTAGAATGAGTCGCTGAGTGTATATATATGTGAGAGCGTATTTGTTAGTGTTATAAAAGGTTTTTTATTGTGTTAGTTTGTTCTGTTTCGTATTTATAAATTCTGTTCGGTGAATAGGATGATATGACATCGATATGGATTTCTAAACACCTAACAGGGTAGATCAACACAATACTTGTTTTGAAATATAGGTGAACGAAATAATTTTCATACTATATATTTTGTATATAAAATAATAATTTTACAAATGATATAGTTGGATGTAATATGTTGTTTGTTTGGTAGAAAATTTTATAAACATTGATTGTAAAATGAGATTTAAAGAAAATGTAAACTGGAAGTTTAGAACTAAAGTTCTTTGATTTTGAATTTTTTTTAAAAGATTTTGGAATATAATATAAGTATAATTTAGAAGTATTTTCTGATATAAATATTTCAATATGATTTGAAAGAAATGTTTTAAAAAGAAATTTTTGAAGGAAATAAGTTCTATTACTCCCCTCTCTGTCGCTGGAAAATAATTTCGATGATGAGTGCATGCATCATCGACGTTCATTTTCGAGTTTCAAAGTGGGAAGGCTATTGTAGTAGTTTTACTGCACATTGATTTTGATAACAAATAGTCAATTCAAAGTTTAAATATGTTCGGATATAAAGGTTATGAGTATACATACATGCATATATATATATATATATAATTCTAAAATGATTTGAAAATGGAACTCGGTATTTAGTTCTTAAATTTTCCAATAATTAGTAGTTTTCAATTATTGAAATGAATGAAATCCAAATTATTTTAATAATTGGAAGTATTCTAGAATGAAGAAAAATATAAGTAACTGGATGCTAAGTGATAAATAGAATATATAAGGAATTGAAATTTGTAAACTGAAAAAAAAATGAAAATAGGAAATTGGATGTTAAAATGATCAATGAAATAGATAAGAAACTGAGATTTTGAAAATCGTAAATAAAAATAAAATGAAAATAAGAAATGGTAAATATTAAACATTTTGTTGACTAAATAAATAAGAGAAACTTAGGTAATATTCAATTACATTCTTAAAAACATATATATAACTTACCAAAATATTAAAAAGTTGAAATGTTAATAAGAATATGTAATAAAATACTATACAAGTAAAACCTGAAGATGAAAAAATGAAGTATTCAATGGACTTACTTTTATAGGGATTCTAAAGTTATATAAACTGTTATAAACTAAAGTTAATGTTTGAGGCTATTTATAATTAAAGTAAATAATAAAATGAGTACTATATTAGTGAATGAATATAAGTTCAGAAATTGTTGAAAGGATTCATAAAGTAGATTAAATATTCAATTACACTATACAAGGAAATGAATGTAAAAAAATAAGAAACTTGAGTATGAATTTATGAACTAATGAATATTAATTCTAATGGAAATCAAGTATATAAATTAATAAATGTGAACTAAACTGCAATAAAATATGTAATACTTAAATAATGAATGTATTGATCCTTTCAAACAATTGAATGGAAATAACTTATGTAAGAAATGAATGTAAAGAAATGAAAAGGAAATTGACAATATATGAATAACTGAAAATGAATTTTGTAAGTAATGAATGAAATAATGGAAATAAGCACTAAATGAATGAATGTTAATTTATATACAAAGAAACCTATATAGTATTTTAAGAATTGATGTACATATGTTTGAATAATTGTATATGAATAACATATATAAGAAATGTAAACAACATATGTAAATAAATGAATGTGAATGAATGAAATAATCACTGTATGAATGAAACCTAAGAAAGGTAAATGATCTGAAAAGAAAATGGGGGGTAATAGGAATAAAACTTAAATATTATAGGAAATTATTGTTTGTTAGACTTATGGACTGGTTGGAAAAGGATACTTCTATTTTGTACAGAGATGTATAAATAACCTATAAAGTTTTATCTACGACTATTGATTGTATGGCTTACTTCATAGTTTATTTATCATTTTATGTGATTAGAAGTTCTAAACTCAAATAAACCGTTTGTTTTTTGTTGCTATGAATGGATGATTGACTTCTTTGCTGAAAATAATGTTTGTACTGTTTGTTTGCAAAATGATTGTTGTTATGTTGTATTGATTTGTTTGTTATTGATTGAAAACAACTTAAATATTCCTCTTTTACATAATTATTAACATCTTTGGATTATATGAGTGAAATACAGGTTTATGGAAGCAATTGCTACTGCTTTTTGATTTCATAAATTAGTGTTGTTTACCCGACAAATAGGTACGTTCCCAGATTACGGTTTTATAGCGATATTATATTATTTTCTCGTGGTTTGGGATATATTATTTTGAAATATATGATATATATTGTTATTTTTGATATTACTATTTCTCCCAGACCTCTCCATACAAAGGAGACTCTACCGAAATTTACCGTGAATTTTGGACTTAGAAAATTTTGTGAAATTGTTTCCAAACTTTTGTGAATTTGAATATAAAAGATTTAATTGTTACAAATTGATATATTTTATTTAAATTATTTAAATACGTAAATAAATTTAATATTTTGAATAAGAGATATTGATTATATAAATTCCTTCTTTTCCCTTCTTTTTCCTTTTCGAGGACGAAAAGTTTTGAGTGGGGAAGAATGTAACGACCGTAAATTTTCGATAATTAAAAATTGTTAATTTAATAAGCTTTGTGATTTAATGCTGGAAGAAATAAAAAAATTATGATTAAATAATAAGAATATAACTGGAATAAAATAAAATGGTATTAATTTAAGAAAATTTATAACTGCTTCAAATGTAATTCAATTAATTGAAAGGATTAAAAAGGTTATAATTAGTTATAAATTGTAAATTTATTGTGATAATTAATGTATAAATTGATAACTAAATTAAAAGAGCAATTGATAATTTAAGTGTTGTACTAATTAAATAGTATGTCATAAATTGTAAATTGGAAAAAGATGAATGTTGTGCGAATAACTATAACATTTGTGTGTAAATAAGAAACATACAAATGTAACTAAAAGTTAATGGTGACAGTCATTATATGTTACCTCTTTATTTAGCCTGTTAGATTGAAATTAGGAATCAGATGCAATTAATTCACTTAATTAGTGCAGTTAATGTAGGTTAAATTGATAATCGTAGAATGTTGATTCAATAAGATGTAACCAATGAAAATTTTATGCATGATATAAAAATTGATTGAATAAAAAGAATTGGAATCAACTTTGCTTAATTTATTGGAATTTAAATTATAATAAATGGATTTATTAAAATTAAACATAATTAAAGATTACGTTAATGAAAAGTAAGATGAAAATGGTAAAATATTAATGTAATAAAATATATAACAATGTTAACTATGTATGTAGAGAAATAACCGATTGAAATAAAAGATCGAAACCAAATTAAGTAAATTTATTGAAATTAAAATATATTAATTGAATTTAATTACAGTTGTAATTGAACACTGTAATTTGTGAAATATTTAACACTGAATTATATGTAAACTTGTTTTAATTTATTTCAAACGTCTATGTAATCAAAAATGATAAAAATTTGTTAGTTAGTTAAATTGAATATAAAAAGTGATTAACTAATTTAATATTAATTTATTTAATTAACGTGAAAAAAACTATTTTGGTCACTGCATCGGATTTCGATAAAACTAGTTTCATCGGATCCATAACAGTAAATTATTGTAAGGTTTCAAGTTTCGTAGCGATCGGACTTGTCGTTTGATCGTACGAACTCGAAACGCGTAGAAATCAATTTAATTAAAGTCAACTGAAATCAATTTGAAATAAGATGATTTTAAGCTAACTTCTTTTACGATGGAATTAGGACTTGAAACCCGTTCCATTGTGTTTAAAAATATTGAAAACATCTATTTTGATATATGGTGTGGGTGATGGTGGCGTAAGTTGGATCGTTGTGACGACGGCCGTAGGCGGCTGCATATTTGGTTGAGGGATGGTGGACGGTCAGCGTTTGAAAGATGAAGGTTAAGGTTGCGCGTGTTGTACGATGATGTGGCCAGGTACGTGCGCTTCTTTTTTTTATTTTATTTTTTATTTAAACTTTGAAGAAAAATTTCAATCTTCTTATATGCATAACTTTTGCATACGAGGTCTAATTTATGCACGGTTTATTTCGTTGGGATCGTATTGAAATTCCAGACATTTTAACAGTGGTTTAGATAAATTCTGAGATCGTTCAAATTTGGGCCCTAATTTGAATTTTAAATCGATTTAAATTCGAAGGTGAGTGATTTGACACACTCACAACTACTAGATTATCTTATGTTAGTTAAATTAAACTTATGATGTGATTAGAAATTAATTGATTGATGTTTGGTATGTTTAAATTGTTATTCTAGTTAAAGTTGACTTTTATGGCATTTAATCATCGTTTAATTTAATATTAAATTTTAAATTGTGAATTTAATACATGTATTGATTACCAGTTATCTATTGATGTTTATTGATTTATTTGGATGATAATTTTGACGTATGTTGATGATTGCTATTGGATGTTGTATTTTATATCGTTATAATACTGCAAGTTCCTTATGGGTTGAAATAATACATACCCGAACGATCTATAGATTAGCAAAAAATCGTTATGGATTGAAATGATAGACTCATGCGATTTTATGGATTTTTATTTAATTCGAGATTGCGTTTTAAATGATATATAACCGTAAAATTGTAAATTATGGATTGAAATGATAAATATCCGTATTACTTGACCCTAGGGTAGAAAATTTTATACGGACACCGGATTGGTTAAATTAAATGATTTTTGAATCTTTGAAATTTTGAATTCAGTTAACTGGTATTTTGAAATAGAAATGGGTTTATATAAACTGTATTATCTTCCGTTAATCCAAGTGAAAATGCTGAAATTGGAATTGATTTAATGAATTTTTCAAAGGATTTAAATTGAAATTTCAAAGTTGAAATGTCAAATATAAATAAACTTATCGAAATTGAGTTATAGAAATTTTTTGGTCATAACTTTGAAATCTATTTTAACTAATTTAAACTATTTAAATGAAATTAACTATTTTAATCAGTTTAAAATAATTTAATTTATTTAATCCAGTATAATCTATTTAATCCAATTTAAATCTATTTTCCCAGTTTTAAACTAATTAAATTCATTCAATCTATTTTAAACCTATTTAAGAAGATTTAAATATTTAATCTATTTAAACCTATTTAATATAATTTAAATATATTTAAACTAATTTAAATTTATTAAATCTATTTAAAACCTATTTAAGATAACTTAAATCCACTTAATCTATATAAATCATTTAAATCTATTTAAAAATCAAATTTAAATCTATTTAAAGCTATTTTTCTATTTAAATCTATTTTAAAACCATTTTTAAAACCATTAAAACTATTTATGACTACCTAAACTATTTCTAAAAATTCCATGCTGCGTAAAGCTAAAGTAATTATATTTAAATCCTTGATTTTTAAGGAGAATACGATTAAATAATGTTATAACATAAGTTGGGATTTGAATGACATATATGAAGAATATGATGATTTGAATAAGGATTTTATCTATTTTGAAATATGGATTCGATAGTGTTATGATTTCAAATGTGATATAATTTCGAAAGTAAATATGATTTCGAAATCATTTGGTTTTGAGAATATGATATTTTGATATCAATTGTAAATTGACTTTTTGAAATGTAAAAGAACCATCCAGTGTGAAATAAACGTCTGGTTGTTAAAGAGACCGGGATCAAATATTGTCATACTCTGTGCCAATACCGAAAACCAATTTAACAACTGTGTACATGGTGGAGATTCAAGAAATGAAGTAGGATGGTTTGGCGAACCATTTCTGCATGAGGTATTGACGTGATCCTAACTCCCGTGAGTCAGCTTAGATGTGACTAAAATAGGAGCTATACCGGGCTAAGTGAGGTCGCGCCTCCGATCGGGCACATTTCTTCGATGCAATTCTATTGCTTTAGAATTGATTTAGTGGCCACCCCTCGATTTGGATATGGGAGTGAGTTTGAGGTGGGTGGTAGTAGCTCCTATGCGTTACCACCAGTTCGGGAGTGCAGTTTGTTTATCTACCTTGGCATTGCCTCGAGTGCCGTGTTCACATTCCCTAGCGCACCTTCTACGAGTTTGTTTACCATACCTATAAAGTACCCTCTGAGTAAACCTCACAAAGGAGCTTACGGTACTGTATAGACTATGGGAATATTTTAAATGTGTTAAGGGGGATATAGTTAATGCCTTAACGCTATTTTAATACTTTACTGTAGACATATTATAATAGCATATTGTACTACATAGTATATAGTTTAACGGATCCTTTGGAGATGGGAATCCCAAACATCTCTTAAGTTATTGCACTCACGTTAGACAATGGATAGGAGATATCAAACCCCGTAAACATCTCTGACGCTGTTACACTCATATTTATTTACTGTCGATTTAACTTACATAAGATCTTTTAGTTCCGACTCAAGTGTTTTATCTTTTCAATTCGCTCAGGTCAGCCTGAGCATTTCAGGATTGAAGACCTTATTTCTGGAAGACGAAGATCAAGATTTGTACTAGTATTATTTATTATATTCCGCTGCATCATGTTGTTTCGCTGCATTTATTATTTATTTATTCCTATTTCTGTAGCTATAATTTTGTGTTGTAAAAGAATAGTCAAATGTATTTATAAAACAGCTTCATGAACTGTTATTTGATTATTATATTTTTCCATTCTGCTGTGAGATTCTATATTCGTTTTTTTTCTTTTTCTTTTTCTTTTTCTTTTTCTTATTTACGCCATAACAATCTACCCTTTTAAATGGCTTGAGTCTGGCATGTGTGTCTGCTTAAACGTCCAAAAAGGCAGGTCGTTACACGTAATGTCAAACACTACTTAAGAGAGGATTCGTCTACTTCAGTATAGAAGATTAGTCTCACTGTAATTAGAATTCACTTGATGTCAAAGTCTCTAGCCACGGTGATTTTATTAACTAATAACTTTTATTATATTAAACCAAGTTGATTCTTATTAGTTTGTAATTAAATATGAATTATTTGAGTTTTGAACTCGGATCGAGCTCAAATGTCTAAATGACATAGTAATGATGAAGAGATATCACGTTCACAATATATTATCACTTTCAAGTGTTACTTTGAAAATGATTGGAAGCAGAACTTCGCCAAGATGATCTATAAGCCACTGAACTCTTGTTTAATATTATACTATAGCAAAGTCCATACAACCTCTAAAATTTAAATTGTTAGCGATAAGGTTAGGGGTACACCATAGGGGAAACTGTGTTATTTGTTACATATATCTAACCTGACAAACAGTTATATTATATACTTATTATATTATTTTATAATTGATTAAGTAATTAATTTAAGTTATACTAAATAGAATATTCTTAAGTAATATGTTACGTGATCATAATTACAATATGTTGTAATCATGAGAAATTTGTCGCATTAAAAACATGTTATTTTAAATATTTTTAGTCAAGATGTTTCAAGATAGGATATTGAAACATCAGTAGAGATTAGAGTGCGTAACGCTCTTCAAATATTAGGGAATGTATTACTCATGGCTATTGTGGGCACTAAGGGATTACGTACTTATAGTTATTGGATAATTATGGACTGACTCACTAGAAAGTTTTCCGTTGGTTAATATAGGTAAGGTCAAATATGGAATCCTGAAGTGATGATGTTACAGAGTTCGCTCGACGTGATAATACCGTGGAACTTCAATATGGACACTCCACTTAAATTATAGTTAATTCATGGAATGTTATCCATCGAACAACAATAGTTGTTCTAAGTTGAAGCATTGGAAGTGAAACAATATTCAATAGAGAATTCATTTCTTCAGTTGTATAAGATTAGTATCACGGTTAACTGTAGTCAACTCAAAGTCAAAGTCTTTAGCCACAGCGGTATGGTTAATAATAGTTTTTATTATTAAACCAAAGATTATTTTTTGGACTAACCAAATTAAATGTGGATGATGTTGGAATTTTGATCAAAACCAAATTTCATAATTCCTAATGTGATATTATCGATGAAGAGAATTATTATAAATAATCATTGCTATGAGGTACCAATTATAATAAGTAAAACTACATCTTATGGAAAAGATGTGCAAGTGATAAATTCAGCAAAATATCACATCACTAGTTCGACGATGTGTAAATGTTTACATTTGAATTGTTCGATATTAAGCGTAAATTGAATTTACACCTTTGATTTGCACGATCGAATTAATGAATACTTCGAATAAACCACATGATATAATTAGTTTATAATCACTATAAATTAATTAGATTAATTAATTATATTATTAAATTTTATTTGATTTGTTTTGAGCATCATTAATAAATAATACAATGTGTGTATAAAAGTTATAAACATTCATATTGATATATGATACTGATAAAATATTTAAATTAGATTTAAATGGAACAGATGCTGAATGGATTTGGAAATTTTTTGAGGCTTAGTCCACCACTTTTTATAGTTGACCATGTATTTGGGAGAGGAAGATGATTTGATGAGATTTAATTGCAAATTAAATAGGGAAGGTTTTAAAGGAGGAAATTGAAAAGTTAATGTTTCCTTTAAAACATATTCTCTCTCATTCATTCCACTATTCTTTTCGAACAAAATTTTATTTATTTTTCCTCGTGATCTCGTCCTTCCTTTAATGATTGAAAATTTCAATGGCCTTCTTGGCTTCAAAATTCTTGGAAATATAAATATAAAATTAAATCAATTTATTAAAGGTGAATTTTATATCTTGATCCTTGTAAAATCTGAATGTTGATTCAGTTGAATCTTAGAATGCCAATTCATCGTTCAACGTGTGACTTTTGGCAATATGCCAAGGTAATTCTCAGATTTAAGGTGTTTATGTCATTCTTATGTTTTGACTCCACATGATTAATCTAGTCTTTTAATGGTTCATCTTCCAACAATAAATTCAAACTTATTTTTTTTCCATTTTAGTCAAAAGTATTTCTATTGTATTGATTTAATCCAGATCTATTTTATTCTTCATTTTTCTCAAAATACGTCCACTATAATAATTATGATTTAGGTCCTCTTAATATTTTGTTAAGTTGTTGTTGTTCTCTATATTATTTAGACTTGAATATTATTTTCTTAAATTTACATACTCTTAATTTGTCCAATTCCTTTTCTTTTATTTTGGAAATTTTGTTAATAAAAAAGGAATGCTAATTTTGATTGAGATCTAATTTTTAATTTTATAATATTTACATACATAGATGTAAATAAACTGTACATATTAATCTTTTAGTTTTCACTTTGAAAGTTAATTTTATTTTATATGATTGTTTGAACATGAATGTTTCATATATTGTTTACATAAAAAAGGTTTTGGTCTAAAATTCATGAATAGACTTTTGTGCAAATTCTAAATCTTTTGTTTCTTTTCAGATTTAAATTTTTGTGTAAAATTCTAAAATTTAGTTTCCTTTCTAAATTGAAAGTTTGATGTTAAACTTAAATTCTAACATACATACATACATATAGACACACATACTACAAATGACAATGTTTTCATATACATACATACAAGTTGTTTTTAAATCAAAGAACTAACTGGAATATTTATATATTCGGTAACAAACATGTATCGCTTTAATTCAAAATCACAAGTCGGATCTTGTGTAACAATGTAATATTTGATATGAAATCTTTCTTTAATTAAAACCCCATTCACTATTGTTAACTTCGTATTTTAAAACTTACAAAATTATCTAATGTGATATATATACATACATACATACATATACATACACACTTCTATACGTCTATTACACACATACACATACACATACACATATATAATCTTAAATTAAAACCTTGGACAAAAAATGCATATGAAAAGGGGATATGGTTCTGTTGTGGTGTAAATTTCAATCCTATTTATACGGTCGTTATGTACACTATTGGGTCAAAAAGTGACACGACACCATAATCGATCAAAAATGAGAATAAATCTAATTCAAACAAGAAAACATAGTAAGAATACACCAAATTTTTATAAAGGTTCGGCCGAATCAAGTTCCCACGTCCACTTAATATTATTGATTTCGAATTTATCGCACATACAAGCACTTTTACAATATTTTCGATCTAGAAAAAAAAATTATGCAGATTTGACAACACTTCATGACAATGGTAGAAGTGGAGACATGGGATCGAAGATCCCAAAAGTCTTCTCTATGTTGCTCCAGCCTCTCTATTTATATCCTAGAGCAAAAACTCATGTCGGCACTGATCATAATTATGGTCAGTGCCGACCATAATGGATATCAAAGTGATGCAAACTCCCTATATTTCCATAAGCTCCAGGCTTCCAAAGTTTGAGGCGGACCCCTTTCGAGAAATCAACTAGGTACCTACCACTATTGTGGTCAGTACCGACCATGTTTTCTTGTTTCCTTCCGACGTTAAACTTCTTTAGTTATCTTCCATAGTTATTCCAAGCATGCCTCCATGTTCTCGAACCATTTTTTCTTGGTTACAATGTCCATATTCACTTATAGCTACTCGATTTAAGCGTTGGATAACACTTGCCCCTAAAGTATGCTTTTGTGAAACAAAACATGCTTTGATCAAGATAAGAGATATTATCCTAGTTGCACAAGGGTCTTCAGGTAGCCAATCGTCGTGTTTGAAGTGTTATCTTTTCCGAAGACAAACTTTCAGCACTTCAAATAGTTAGCACATTATCCCTTTTTAATAATCGAGTTGAAGTAATTATCACTTTGGAAACCAAGTCATGTCTTGGACTAGTATGCTTCCTCTTATTCTTCTATTTTCTTCTCTTATTTAAATCAGCAGCCGAATCATGTTGGTACCGGACAAAGCATGTCGGTCGGTATGATTTCTGAATGGTTACAAACAAGCATACATATACTATCGGGATTTGGAAAAACTTCCCCACTAGATGTCATTTGTCAACTCCGACTTATTTCTCTCTTACAAACTTCAACCTTCAGCTACCGCCAAAGTTTCTCAAGTTCACCACCTAGTCATTGACGCACCTAGAGCCTCCAAAATCACCTATACTGCTACCATAACATATTTAACTACCACTTTCATCTACTTGATCCAGAATTCATCAGCTTCGATCTTCCTTGTTCTCAAATCTAGATCTAAATCTAAACGTAGGGATCTGGACCACGATTTCGCCATGACCACCAATACCACACCTCGCATACTCCAACGCACCATTAGTGATGCTTTGGCTATACCATTAATCCACTAATGACCATAAGCCAATAATACGACATGTAGCCAAATTCGAGCATATCACTTTTAGGGGAAACATAGGCTGCCTCAAAGGTCGACACCAAGCAATTCGAGGATCAAAACTGAGTTAATTTCAAGGCCTATTTAGTGCTTGGTGTTTGCTTCTAGTTTTCATACTTCTTGCCCCAACCTTTTCCTTTGATAATCTCAATTTATTCGTGTACGATAAGTCTTTCATTCACCGAATCAATAGAAATGATCTCCAACGAGCTTTCATTAAGTGTGGACCAATAACTTGTTTCGACGAGACAGTTCTGAGGAACGAGTGATCGCATGAAATGCACCCCGGAATCAACATTAGATATTCAAATAGATATTTCAAGTTACAAATCATTATCCTATGTTCCTTCAAAGAAAACTCAGTGCCGCTTCGCACAATGGTTATATTATCGTTCATTCAGCAATAACAGATAAGACTCGAGACACATTTCAATCGTGCAATGGAGCTCGTTTGCTATGCTAACTATCTACATAGAATGTTTTATACATTGTGCCTTGGACAAGGGACACACACTGTGTAGACTGACATTTCACACAGCCCCGGTCGATGCCTAGAATCTGATTGGTCAACATGCATTGACAACCATTGGATCTTGCACATCGGCTATACGGGTTTAAATTAAATCAAGTAAAACATACATGATCAGATTCACTATCAAGATTTTCAGTTCAGAACTGCTTGACAATCTCCTTGCCTTAAAGTTAATACTGATCCTTCCACTCTTCCTGAGGTTGGTTCTACTGCTGCTCAAGCCTCCATGTCTACTTCGTCCGAAGTATGGTGTTCCATAACAGCAGAATTGAAAATGCAAATAATTCCAACGGCACAATGTCACAATCAGCCTCGTTCACTAGATGAATGATAAGGTCCAAGGGTCTTAGACAATCCTCTAGATCTAACTCTATCTCTACTAATAGTGGAGTCACTTTATTTTAGTTGCTTTCGACACCGGATCCCATAGAGCGATGTTCTATTACCAATAATCGGTCAAAGAGCGCACAACCCACCTTAGGGCTACATCATGTGCAATGAATACATATGTCTAGGTGGAGTTGTTTCATCCTTCAACAAATTTCTCAAATTCTTCTTACAAGAGATTGAGCTGGCTCTGATATAGCTGCACCCCAATGGATATGCCTTACCCAATTCTTTATACATCTTTTTTATAAAGTGATTGAATTATGCCCCATGCTTCGAAAAGCTTACATATCTCTTAAGCTTCAAAAAGAGGGCAGACCCACCTCCTTGCTGTAACATCCCAAATTATGAATTTTAAATTCGATAAATTATTTGAACTTTTGAATTTAATTTTAAAAGTTTCAAGGGAAATAAAATATTATTAATATTAATATTACATAGATATATGGATATAAATAAATATTTGATTGTTTAAGCTTTAAATAATAATAATAATAATGAACAAAATATGTAACAAACAGGAAATTGTATTAAACAATAAAATAAATATATGTGATGAATTAAATATTGATAGTTAAACTTCAAATAGAAAAAAATTCAAGAGTATGCTTATGATAAAATTTATATAGTTTTAATTATATAGTTATAAAAGACATAAGGTTGCATGGGAAGTTTATAAACAAGGAAACAAAAAAATAAAAAGTTGAAGTCAGACCAAATCAAAATTGATTACAAAAAGAAAAAAAATCTGCAAGGCTTATACAAGAAGATAAATATCTTAAATAAAACAAAAAAATAGTACTTATAAAAATCAACAGCGTGTTTATGTAAACAAAGATGGGAACATAAAAATAAAATGCCATCTATTCTTAAGCCTAAATCAAAATCATATCAGCCCAAACCAGTGTTGTTTGGTCAACAGAAAAAATAAACAAAAAAATAATCTGATTAAAAGAAAAACACATGCACCAGTTAAACCTTCCCCTGTACAAACCATCTCCCTTATATATACACATGCATATTTGTTTTATTTGAAAGAAAATAAAAGAAAATATCATATTTTACAAATTCAAGATCATTCAACTAAGTAAAACAGAAAAAAAAAGACATCAACTGCAGTTCTTCAAAAACACAGCAACAACTCTGTTCATCAACATACTAAGTGAGTAAACTTATATTTTTCATGAATCTTGTGTTTTGGTGACATATTGGAAAGAATATTTTGTTCGTATGTTTCTGTATTACTGAGAACATTTATACAGTTTGTCCTTATTATTTTGTCTCGGCACAAAGTAAATTGAAGAAGAAATCAAAGAAACTTCACACAATCCTTTTTAGCTTAGGGTTTCAAATAAAACAAGTTGTTTAAACTTGAATTACAGTTTAAAAAATTGTTTCAAGCCTGAACAGGAAGTATTTGTCTTTGTAACTTAGAATTTACAGTAAAAACAAAAGCATGTGATAAACTCAAGTATGTTAAATCATTGTTTTGATTATATAACCTGAATAAATGCACAAAGAGATGATTTTTAAAATAGATATGATGATTTCTCATTCAATATTCTAAGTGCAGTTCGTGGTTGTGTGAAAATTGTGTTTTTTCTATTTTCTAGCGACCGATCAAATGATTGTTGATGAAAATTTGTGTGAAGCTAGTTTGTTGATTTAAGACTTTAGGAAAATTGTCGAAAAAAAATTTCATTGTGTAAATTGATGAATCGAGTTCAAATTAGGGTTATAATTGAGTTCGTTTGCGTGTCTGTAAACAAGAAGATTTCATCACCTAGGAGCGATCGAGCTGCAAATGCTTTTGGGGAATGATAGTACGAAGTGCTGACGTGATATGGCCGGAAGTGTGGATTTTCTGGTGAACTATGCGAGGAGGACGAGGCGTTTTAGGCCAGGGGGTTTTAATTACAGTTTGAACGAAGGGGTGAATTTCGATCCTGAATTTTTTGCATCGAATTGAGCCTTGATTTCGAGCATAGAAAGGATTTGTGACTCGCCGCAGATATTGGTGTTTGCCGGAGCAACGGCGACGTGCCGTGCATGTACACGACCGAGGATGGTGTCAGCGTTGGGTGAAATGGTGAATGACTCGAGTCAACACTCAAGGAAATGCACGCGTGGCTTCGATACGGAACTCCTGTACGCGAGTGTGTTTACCTGTCATTTAGTCTAAGCTTAATGCAAACTTCAATTGGAAAAAAAAAGAAGAAGAAACAGGCACGGGGAAGAAAGGAAATGGAGTCAGGGAGAGGACGAGAAGAACTCGAGTTTGACTCGAGTGAAAAACATGGTTTACTCGGGTTTTGTTTAAAATTGGATTAGGCCCAATAAAATTTTGAATTTACAATGTTAAGTAAATTTTTGTATTTCAAGTTAACCAATGTTGATTTATGTTAAGTGAAGAACTTACTATAAGTTAAATTATTTAACAATGTTTTAAAGATTTAATTAATCCTTTAATTAAATAATTAAATTTAAGATAAGAATTGAAATTAATTTACATTAAAAGTTTTAATGCAACAACAAATTGATTCTTAAGATATAAAGAAGATTTTCAAACGATAATTAATATAAATAATTTTTATTAACTAATGGTTTTGAAAAATAATTAAGAGTGATTTATAATTTGTAATAAAAATGGATTAATAAACAATTAAGTGTCAAAATTACTTATAATTAAGAATTGTTAGTTAAATAAATTAAGTTAATCAATTTATAATTAGTAATTAATCAAGTTAATTGAGTGAGGAATAGTTTATTAACAAAACTAATATTTAATTAACTTGTTTATCGTTAAGATTAATTGATCGTTGATCAAAATAATTATGTTGTAAATTCACTTAAACCACATTGGAAAATAATTAACCATTGTTCTGCACTGGATTGTTATTTCTGTTGTGATCGTAGTACTATGTGATGTAGATTGCCATGTACTGCACTGTGATCTATGATTTGCTCTGCATTGATGTGAAAACCCCTTTGCCCGTAAAACGGCATTTAAACTTCGATGCGACAGGGAGTCGGATTTCAATTAGTTATCCGAAACCCACATCGAACCCTGAATGTGAATCTTTATGATTGATATATCCACGTGTTTTAAAATTAAACGCTCACTATTAGGTTTAGCCGGGAGAGGACCTTGGTGTCACATAACCCATTCTGAATAGCGATACATCGAAATGGATAGCATTTGAAGACCGGTGGTGAAGACCGGGTGTCTTCGAAAACGATAGGATAACCTATCGATTGTCTCTGCACTGAGTTGCTCCGGTACAGAGATAACCTAAGTGATGGAAAGTCCGATCGGGATTGTGGATGCCTGGATTTGCAAGGGCTTCTTCCTTTATTGGACAAAGTGCCTTCGGTTCTGTTCGAACCCGGAACAGACTTGTATGGTTGTGTGTCTGACACTACACTTTGAGATATAAAGCAGATTTCTTTCAAATACGTATCTGTTAGTGGCGGAGAATTTATTCTCTTAGCTTAACACCCTTCTTTGAGACGTACGAGCTCAGAGGTTATGTAATAGAAGGTTATCAGCGATATACTCCCAATTTGGTAGTGTGGCATGCTAAGTGCTGCCGTGTGTTGATGATCATTTGTTGATCATTTGTGATCAAAGCATGACTTTCATGTAAAGCGTAGCTTTGTGGACGAGACCTCATCGGACCTCACAACCTGAAAATGGTCGAAACAGGAAAGATGCGGTAAGGTTATGAGGGTCGCGCCCTTTAGGGTATGTCATTTCCTTCTGGAAAAAGGTGATGTCATGGTATGGAGCCCAGATATTTACCTGTGTGGTAGCTCCAATTTCATTTACTGTGTGGTTGTTGCTTTGTGATAGAGGCCCTCGGATAAAGGTCCCAAAGGACCGGGGAGTGGCATACTCGAGTGGTAGTTACCTAGTTACAGAGGTAACCCGGCCTTGTGTTGGCAGAGAGCCGGGTAGGTTCTCGGGACGTCCCGCCAGAGGCATACCCATGTGGCAGTAGGAAGTTCCTTAGCCAGACCATTAGTTGGAAAATCCAAACAAAACAATACGAGCCCTTTACGATTGAAATTTGTATAACCTGCCACCTCAGGTGACAGCTATAGTAAGCATAGTATAATGGTACCTATGCTGGCTAAGATTTATATTATATTTTCGAAATGATTTTCTACACTATGCACTAGTAATAATATCAAAGAATTTTCTCGTATCAAGCATATTTGACTATCATAAGAAGAAATCTCCTCCAATTCTGCGATTGCATTGTGTGTGTGGCGGGAGGTCTTATGGTAGTTTCATTTTACAAAAGCATATCGAATTTTCTTTTATAAACCTAGTTTATTTAAAAGCAACTGTTTTGTTTACTCATACAAGTCCCATGACTGACCCGGAGTTTATTGTTTCTTTTCCAAACTTTGGGTGCCCATAATTTCTACACGGACAGCCTAGTAGCAGGTTTACGTGTTCTGGTATAGCAGTATTTTGGAGCTCTTGCTTTGGAGATAGTATAGAAGCTTTTTGGATCTCAGGTGTTTAGTTTTTGGGAGTTCGTTATCACTTCATTCCTTTGAAGACTTTTTGGGTATATGATCACTGTTGTATTATTATGATTGTTATAAGGAGTTGTGGTGTATGTATTAAAAATGCTCTGATGTGGTAATGAATATTATGTTGATGTTGTATCTATGACGTATGCATGATATACATTTTGTTCCGTTGTTTTATATTCATCTGATGTTGTTATAAGCTCCGGCGAACCAGATTCAATGTTTGAATCTACGGCATTTCAATATGAGCGTCATATTCAGTGCCGATTTTAGAAAGTCGAGTCAGGGCCGTCACATTTGGTATCAGAGCTGAAGGTTGAGTAAGAACTTTAGCTACGGAGTATAACACATCAGATAGCTCATTAGAGATAGGGTGAAGTATACCCTAGATTGAGTATAACTGAGGCTGAAACTCTAAATTTTCTTAGTCTATTTTCTTTTACTACTGATATTCTATGACGACCCAACTTCCTACGCCCAGGAAGAAGTATCGTTTTTAAGAAAGAAAAGGGTGAGAAAATAGAAAAGATAGAGAAGAAAGAACAACAACATCAGAATCTCACAGCGGAACGAATAAAATATAATAATCACATAAGTATTTACATAACATATAACATCAATCAGAGTGATACATATAATACATCACATACTAGACAGTTATAAACACCTGCCTACTTATACAACTCAATACACAATACATCACAGAGATACCACACAGCGGAACTATATATATATATCTACAGCGCTGAAGCCTCCTGCTCCATTGCTCCTCCAGAATTCGTCAAAGCTAACCTGAATCCCTTGGCTACCCGTAAAAATTTGGGTACCCGAGAGTTTATGAAAAACAAAGATAAACTTCGGGTCAGACATGGGTCTGGTATGATTAACTGGTTAAAGTTGCTTAAATTTTGAAAAAAAATCCTTTGAAAACAAAAGGTATCACGTAAGACTCCCCACACATAAACATGGAAAAGTTTTTACCTTACGCTAACCAAAACATTTAATAGGAAATCCAGTGATATTATAATAGGTCTAGGGTTTTCAAGTAAATAGAAAATAGCCCAAATTGTTACATGATTAAATTCCAGCTACTAGCCACATAAGTGGGTAATACAATCAAAACCATTGGCACTTATTGGATTTTGGATTCCATACAATGGCAGGGCTACTGGGGTACCGCCCGTCACAGTACGTGGCCTAGATCAACGTACCGAGGATCACTCCCGACCCCCTGCAACACAAGGCCGGAACCATTCCTTACTGAACAGTCCCGAACAAGATAAACCCCGCAGTTGGCTGCAGACCAACTGCCCACACAGCCGAATAAAAAGGGACATCTAGACAGGGGAATATCCTTGTCCTGCTTGGGCACGACCCACCTAACCTTGTTGCACCTCCCATGTTTTAGCCATTCCCGGTTGATGAGGCTTGAGGTTACGATTACCTTTATAGAACATATTTCTTAGAATGCTCATCGTCCGCCTGACGATGTGTTGAAAGCATTCAATCCATACAAGTTCGTTCCGGGTTCGAACGAAACCGAAGGCATCATCTCGTTACACTCATTTTGGAATCACCCTCAGAGTTAACGACGATAACCCTTGTATTCTGAATCTTCATCTTCACTTCAGATTCACGACCTATCATTAATTTGGAAACGATGTGGTTTTCGGATATTCCAAATAAGGAAAATCGATCCCGGTCTCATCAAAATCCCAAACGTGTCTTTTAAGGCCAAGTTGTCTATTTAGTCTTAACAGTGAATTCAATATTATCAATATGCACAGATAGATAACTCACATCTCATAATAAATAATCACATTATCACCATAAACAGATAATTAATATCATCATCCAAACAGATAATTAAATATTATCATTCTTAAACCATACATCCATATCACATAGACATTATCCATCTCATTTCTGAGATCACAATCAAACAATGAAATATCAATATCATCCATCAGCAATGATTTATGAATCACAATCTATAATTAATTTAAAATGAACTAAATTAACTACTTTCATTTTTTATTAATTTAAAATAAATTAAATTAATTACTCATTTCGTAAATCCAGCTCTCACAATTATTAATTAATTATAAGTCAAAGTAATTAATAATTGTCTAATTACAAGAATAATTTAGTCTTTAATTTATTTCTTAAATGAATTATTCTAAATCATTTATAGCAGTTAACATTTAATTACTTCCCTAATTAATTATTCCTTAATTAACAATTCTTAATTACATCATTAATTATATTAATTAATGATCTTCAATTTATATTAAATTACTTATTTAAATTAATTAAGTGATTAATCTTTACTTAAACACAATTATTAATCACCCCTTGATTAATAACAAACCAGTAATTAACTACCCTTAATTACTTATTAACAAATAAATCATTCCATGATTAGTTATTTCCATAAATTAATCCCTTGATTAATTTTAAAAGAAATTACCCAAATTACTTCACTTACAAATTATCTTGTATGAATTTCATCAGGTTATTATCATCTAATTACTTTCCTAAGTAATTATGCTCCATTAATTACACTATGTAATTACTCATACCAAATCATCAAATGATTTCTAAAATTTATTAATTAACATAATTTAAACCTTATTATCCATTACTTATATATTCAAATTAATTATCTTTGATTTAAATATACTTGACTGCATTCCAGTAGTTTTCCTTAATTCATTTACAGTAAATTAATCTTGAATGAATCTATTAATTAATTACATTTATATTGATTTATTACCATTTAATTATCTTGTTGATTTATTATCCTCAAATAAATCAATCTCTAATCCCATCATTAATTATTAGTTAATGATTTCTAATTACATTTTCATTTGTTAATTTATATTAAGAATACAAATCTTCAAATCACAAATATTAATCCTCTTGATTCATAACATACAGTAATTAATCATTAATTACTTCTCAATAATAAGCTTAATTAATCCCTTGATTAATTTTAAGTAATTATATTCCAATTACTTCCATTAACATCATCCAGTTAATTACCTTCAGTAAATATTCCATCAACTTCTCTAGGTAATTCAATTCCAAAATATCTGTTAATTAAACTAAATTAATTAACTCAAATCAATTTACTCAATTAATAAGTAATTAATTTCTTAATTACTTCCCAAATAAATAATTACACTTAAACTATTACAATGATTATTATTGTATAATTAATCAAATTAATTTATTAAAAATTAATTACATTAATTAATTATAAAATAATCTAGTTAATGATCTTCATTAACACTTATTTAATTATTCCTTCTAAAATAATAACTTGTATTAATTATAAGTTTGATTAACCATTAAAATTTATTCATTTAAATAAATATCTAATTTATGGTTCTTAATCACATATTAGTTAATTAATTTATTATTTACACTTTGATTAATACATTTAAATTCATAAATACTAATTTAAATAATATCAATCATAAATTATTCTTACTTGATTAACTTAAGAGTTGATGTATATAAATTCTAAGTTTTCATTACTTAAGGTACTATTCTATTATTGATTTAAATTTTCACTTTCAACATGTTTTAAAAACATGTATTTCAGTTTACTCTCTAAATAAACCCAATTTATCCTTAATAAAGTTTTAAAACTAATTTTTCCCAAAACCCCTTTAAACTTACTTATTCAATAGCATTAAACTTATTTGAATCAATTTAAATTTTAAAACTTTCTTTTATTTCCAAATCTAGAATTTCAAATCTAAGTTCTTGTTATCAATTTTTGGAGTAACTTGTTTGAATCTTTCTTAACAATTTATATTTCATTTTTTTAAGATTCAACTCTTTTTGAATACACCTAATCATTAAGCACTTTTAAAATAATTTAAATTATGAAACTTATTATTTTCAACTTTATTTCAAAACTAACTTAAATTCAGTATTTAAACTTGTTTAAAACTGGGTTTGACTTTGTTTTAAATTTAAAACAAAATTTCAAGTCTGTTTAAAAACTGTAACAGGTTGTACAAAAAAAACACTGAACAAATACTACCCGAGCACCCCCTGCGTTTCTTCGAGTAATAAACGAAGTTCCCCCGAGAAAAATAACAAGCTGCTTCGAGTTTCTCAGGCACGCAAAACAAATCAGAGAAATACAAGACCTGGAACACAACTACACCTCCCCTTCCAAACCTGTCACTGCCACGCGCACGATGCTCCCACCACCGGAGGCCACCAAACTCCGGCTACCAATTTGACTATCTTCCCTCTACCTTCCCTCCCAACGGCGTGGCACTCGGTTCATCAACGGTGATGAACAAGCCAAGAGAAACCGGAACCTTAAAACTAGGTCACCCGCGTTAGAACGTCCCCCGCCGCCACCCCAAGGCTTAGATCAACCTCCGAACAATTTCCCCAGACCCCACTATCGCCCCCGCATCTCCAGTTCCAGTCAAGACCTCCCCCATCCACGCTTTCATCCACGGCGACTCAAAAAGCTCCAAACAGAAAAACCCAAGCTACTCTCAAAACACACCCCTAAAAATTATGCTTTAACCCTTAAAAATCATGTTATTGTTCACTAGTTCACTTTGTATGCCTGAATCAATGATCAGTGAAAGTTTAAATTTTGCAAATCTTAAGATTGTTTTAAATTTTGGGTTCCAGAGATAAATTTTTAAGTTGTTGTTATCTCAACTAAATACTTAAACTTAGTTTGAGATGATACAAACATCATTTGCTTGAAACTGAAGTGCAAGCATAAATCAGGAAAGAAGTAAATAGTTTTTAATAGCAAGATTTTGTTTATAGAGAGTAACAGAGAACAAGCATATGCAAACACTGCAGGTTAGATTTGGTTCCAGATAAAACTCAAGACTATATTGCTTTAAGTATAATTCTAAACTTACTCATGGTTTAACAAACTTAAATTGTTCAGATCTCTAACTCTAACAAAGATTAGACGAATAGATTTGCATTTGGATCTAACTTTTAAATTTCTAAACTAAGAACAGAGTTACTTAAATACAACAGGCAAGCATATTTACAAACATTTATAAACTCAGAATTATCGACCCTATATATATATATACAAACAAAGAATATTTCATCTTAGAAATTTTCACAAGCAACAAATTAAAATTTACTTAAGCTTTTAAAAAGAAGTTACTCACCAATTTTACAGAGTAGAACAGAGACACTTTTATTGAAGCAGGCTTTGAAATTTACAGGCTTGAATACAACAGAAACTTCCTTTTGCTTTGCTTCCTGAATTTTGTTTAAGTTTGAAATAGTTTTACTTTCAAGTGTTTACTTAGTTCGAACTGAATATGCAGATTTATAGAAAAGAAAAGAAGACAGGGTTCATTATTATGTTTTATACACTGTGACAATATTTGCATACAAATCTTTGTTTGTACAGATCTTTGAAACAAGATATTTTAGGTTGGAGGCTGAAACGAAATACTCAGTGTACTAAAAAGATTTTACATTAATGACTTTTTGTTTGTTTGCTTAAAGATACTTAATAATGTCTTCCTTCACAAGCTTCATATATACATTATTTTTTTATTACTGCCTGCACATATTTTAGATTTTGTTTTGTTTTAGATATGAAGATGGCTAATAAATGTTTATGCCTTTACTTATGTTAACACAATCCATATTTACTGACACAAATGTTTGTATAAAGATACTGCAGCTTTGTTGCACTAATATGTTTTCATTCATTTCATACTTGCAAATCTCTGTTTGAACATATTTATGTTAATATATAAACAGAATGTCAGCTGTAGAAATTTTGGGTTTGTACTAAATGTGTTCATAATGATTTATACTTATTATGCTTTGCTGACCAATTTTTGTACAAGAGTTTTTGTTACTGTCTTTATTTTGTTTTATTCAATTTGGCCTGCACACATTTTTTTTACTATCATTTGCTTCATGTTCTTCTTTTGTTCTTGATGCTTAAAACATATATATATGCTGCAGTTCATTTGTGATAGTTTACAAATTTGAAAATTCCTTTGTTTCTAGTTTTATTGTTGTCTTATTATATTTTGAAATGCATGTGAATGTTGTTATGTTATCATAATTTAACTAATGTACTTACTTATATTTCTTTTCCAATTTATCTTGTAGGCTTGTATTTTTATATGTACATCTTTATTTTATTTATATGATAAAACACATGATCAATTTGAAATGATAATAAAATGAATTATCTTTCTATTATAAACTACATATTTTATAATATATGCTAATATATTGTTTGACAAAATTATATTAAAACTCATATATACTTTTAAATCCATATTTTAATCAAGCTATACTAAAAAGAAAAGAAAACAAATCTTTTTGTTAATAAATTTAAATCTAAACTTAAGTTAAAATAAGTTTTAAACTATTTAAACATTATCTTATGTATTTAAAACTCTATATTTATTTATTTATTTAACTTTGAAAAGTTTACATTAAATAAAGCATAATTTTCAATTCACTAGCATTTGAAACATAATTTATTAGTTAAATTTTAAAACAAATTTCATCTATTTACAATGTATACAAATATATACATTTATAAATAGAAAACAACCAATTAATTTTAACAGATAAAATTTACCAATTAGATATTTATTAAAAGAAAAGTATCAATTCAAGTCTAATTAATAAAGATATATCAAATCAATTTAATATTTAATGCAGATTATTAAATTGATATTGCTAGAAAATTCCAGGTTGTCACATTCCTTCCCCCTTAAAAGAATTTCGTCCCCGAAATTTAAAAGCAGAGATAATTTAATAATATATTTAAGATTTTAATTAATTTTAAACCATAAGCATATATCAATCACATGCTAACAATCATCACAACCAATCAACTCAATCAACAAGGCTAACTATCCAGACAAAATAGAGTTCCCTAGAGTTTCCCAGTAGAATACCGGAATACTCGATCTATAGAATCCAAACAGTCTATGCTACTAATCTACAGAACTCCTTCGAATCAGAGAAAATTCATACAAAATCAAATTTCCGACTCCCAAATCCAAAGCTGCCTTCAACCTACTGATCAGCTCAACCTTCGTTGATAAATCCTAAAATAATCTGAATCCAAAAACAATCCAGTAGAATGATCTTCTCAAAACCAACCAAAACCGAGAACACAACCTTTATTATCATCAGTAGAAAACAACTTCTCTTTATCCAGAAAAGAAAAACAGATGCACTCCCAACTGCTTCCGCTGCACTACTCTGATCTGGATGGATGAAAATGCTGATGGTGCACATAAGCACAAACTGGACAACACAATACAAAAATATGGTTCAACAGATCCAAAATAAAAATCCAGAAGTTCCTCCAAACTCTGAGTTGCTTTACCAATTCCTCTCTCTAGAAACCATTCTATTACTAGGCTGAACTATCGATACTACTTCTGAAATCCAGTCGATACCAAACTCAACTCCTCAGATGCTAAGGCAAACCACCGACCTTTTCAAAGATATCCAAAAAAAATTCTGCCATCCCAGAGAGTACTTTAACTATCGCAAGTCACTTTTGCGATCAACCCAGGCTAATATCCCAAGAAAACTGTTCTCTCCTTACCAATCTGAACGGCTTAAACTTATCTAGCCAATCCATTGAAGAAATGGATTCACAAAACTGCTTCTGGACTTCACCTCTAGAGAACTGCTGACAGATGAACTCCTCGCGTGCCGGCAGAACAATCTGAGCTGCAACACTGCTACTGATGCTCAAAAATTCCTTAATCCAAAGTTCCTCGGAAAACTCAGGCCTCAAAGCCAAACACAACATTTCGCTGAACTCAAACTCAGAACTAATGCAGACACTCTTCCTTATCCAAAGATCGTTGAGAACTTCTTCGGAAACAATCCATCACTACTGCATTTCAACACACAACTACTACTTCTTGAGGTTCCAAAAATCCAAATTCTACGCATCCAAACTTGTACAACAAAATGGACTCCAAATCTTAACAGTTTCCTCAAGAGATTTGGTGAAATCCTTACACCATGAATTTACTCGAGACGGTATTAGGTCTACAGTCTCGTCAGATATACTTCTAACCACAGGTAGTCGTGTTACACACACCACTACTCAATCTACCCTTATACTTATATTGGAAAACCCAAACAGGTTATCCAATAAATAGATAAAAATAAATAAATAAATAAATAAATATATATATCAAAATTACAAATACGCTCTCTCAGGAAAGCAATCACTCAAGAGCCTAGGTATTCACTCAACCTAGCGCTCTGATACCACTGTGACGACCCAACTTCCTACGCCCAGGAAGAAGTATCGTTTTTAAGAAAGAAAAGGGTGAGAAAATAGAAAAGATAGAGAAGAAAGAACAACAACATCAGAATCTCACAGTGGAACGAATAAAATATAATAATCACATAAGTATTTACATAACATATAACATCAATCAGAGTGATACATATAATACATCACATACTAGACAGTTATAAACACCTGCCTACTTATACAACTCAATACACAATACATCACAGAGATACCACACAGCGGAACTATATATATATATATCTACAGCGCTGAAGCCTCCTGCTCCATTGCTCCTCCAGAATTCGTCAAAGCTAACCTGAATCCCTTGGCTACCCGTAAAAATTTGGGTACCCGAGAGTTTATGAAAAACAAAGATAAACTTCGGGTCAGACATGGGTCTGGTATGAGTAACTGGTTAAAGTTGCTTAAATTTTGAAAAAAAATCCTTTGGAAACAAAAGATATCACGTAAGACTCCCCACACGTAAACATGGAAACGTTTTTACCTTACGCTAACCAAAACATTTAATAGGAAATCCAGTGATATTATAATAGGTCTAGGGTTTTCAAGTAAATAGAAAATAGCCGAAATTGTTACATGATTAAATTCCAGCTACTAGCCACATAAGTGGGTAATACAATCAAAACGGTTGGCACTTATTGGATTTTGGATTCCATACAATGGCAGGGCTACTGGGGTACCGCCCGTCACAGTACGTGGCCTAGATCAACGTACCGAGGATCACTCCCGACCCCCTGCAACACAAGGCCGGAACCATTCCTTACTGAACAGTCCCGAACAAGATAAACCCCGCAGTTGGCTGCAGACCAACTGCCCACACAGCCGAATAAAAAGGGACATCTAGACAGGGGAATATCCTTGTCCTGCTTGGGCACGACCCACCTAACCTTGTTGCACCTCCCATGTTTTAGCCATTCCCGGTTGATGAGGCTTGAGGTTACGATTACCTTTATAGAACATATTTCTTAGAATGCTCATCGTCCGCCTGACGATGTGTTGAAAGCATTCAATCCATACAAGTTCGTTTCGGGTTCGAACGAAACCGAAGGCATCATCTCATTACACTCATTTTGGAATCACCCTCAGAGTTAACAACGATAACCCTTGTATTCTGAATCTTCATCTTCACTTCAGATTCACGACCTATCGTTAATTTGGAAACGATGTGGTTTTCGGATATTCCAAATAAGGAAAACCGATCCTGGTCTCATCAAAATCCCAAACGTGTCTTTTAAGGCCAAGTTGTCTATTTAGTCTTAACAGTGAATTCAATATTATCAATATGCACATATAGATAACTCACATCTCATAATAGATAATCACATTATCACCATAAACAGATAATTAATATCATCATCCAAACAGATAATTAAATATTATCATTCTTAAACCATACATCCATATCACATAGACATTATCCATCTCATTTCTGAGATCACAATCAAACAATGAAATATCAATATCATCCATCAGCAATGATTGATGAATCACAATCTATAATTAATTTAAAATGAACTAAATTAACTACTTTCATTTTTTATTAATTTAAAATAAATTAAATTAATTACTCATTTCGTAAATCCAGCTCTCACAATTATTAATTAATTATAAATCAAAGTAATTAATAATTGTCTAATTACAAGAATAATTTAGTCTTTAATTTATTTCTTAAATGAATTATTCTAAATCATTTATAGCAGTTAACATTTAATTACTTCCCTAATTAATTATTCCTTAATTAACAATTCTTAATTACATCATTAATTATATTAATTAATGATCTTCAATTTATATTAAATTACTTATTTAAATTAATTAAGTGATTAATCTTTACTTAAACACAATTATTAATCACCCCTTGATTAATAACAAACCAGTAATTAACTACCCTTAATTACTTATTAACAAATAAATCATTCCATGATTAATTATTTCCATAAATTAATCCCTTGATTAATTTTAAAAGAAATTACCCAAATTACTTCACTTACAAATTATCTTGTATGAATTTCATCAGGTAATTATCATCTAATTACTTTCCTAAGTAATTATGCTCCATTAATTACACTATGTAATTACTCATACCAAATCATCAAATGATTTCTAAAATTTATTAATTAACAAAATTTAAACCTTATTATCCATTACTTATATATTCAAATTAATTATCTTTGATTTAAATATACTTGACTGCATTCCAGTAGTTTTCCTTAATTCATTTACAGTAAATTAATCTTGAATGAATCTATTAATTAATTACATTTATATTGATTTATTACCATTTAATTATCTTGTTGATTTATTATCCTCAAATAAATCAATCTCTAATCCCATCATTAATTATTAGTTAATGATTTCTAATTACATTTTCATTTGTTAATTTATATTAAGAATACAAATCTTCAAATCACAAATATTAATCCTCTTGATTCATAACATACAGTAATTAATCATTAGTTACTTCTCAATAATAAGCTTAATTAATCCCTTGATTAATTTTAAGTAATTATATTCCAATTACTTCCATTAACATCATCCAGTTAATTACCTTCAGTAAATATTCCATCAACTTCTCTAAGTAATTCAATTCCAAAATATCTGTTAATTAAACTAAATTAATTAACTCAAATCAATTTACTCAATTAATAAGTAATTAATTTCTTAATTACTTCCCAAATAAATAATTACACTTAAACTATTACAATGATTATTATTGTATTAATTAATCAAATTAATTTATTAAAAATCAATTACATTAAGTAATTATAAAATAATCTAGTTAATGATCTTCATTAACACTTATTTAATTATTCCTTCTAAAATAATTAACTTGTATTAATTATAAGTTTGATTAACCATTAAAATTTATTCATTTAAATAAATATCTAATTTATGGTTCTTAATCACATATTAGTTAATTAATTTATTATTTACACTTTGATTAATACATTTAAATTCATAATTACTAATTTAAATAATATCAATCATAAATTATTCTTACTTGATTAACTTAAGAGTTGATGTATATAAATTCTAAGTTTTCATTACTTAAGGTACTATTCTATTATTGATTTAAATTTTCACTTTCAACATGTTTTAAAAACATGTATTTCAATTTACTTTCTAAATAAACCCAATTTATCCTTAATAAAGTTTTAAAACTAATTTTTCCCAAAACCCCTTTAAACTTATTTATTCAATAGCATTAAACTTATTTGAATCAATTTAAATTATAAAACTTTCTTTTATTTCCAAATCTAGAATTTCAAATCTAAGTTCTTGTTATCAATTTTTGGAGTAATTTGTTTGAATCTTTCTTAACAATTTATATTTCATTTTTTTAAGATTCAAGTCTTTTTGAATACACCTAATCATTAAGCACTTTTAAAATAATTTAAATTATGGAACTTATTATTTTCAACTTTATTTCAAAACTAACTTAAATTCAGTATTTAAACTTGTTTAAAACTGGGTTTGACTTTGTTTTAAATTTAAAACAAAATTTCAAGTCTGTTTAAAAACTGTTACAGGTTGTACAAAAAAAACACTGAACAAATACTACCCGAGCACCCCCTGCATTTCTTCGAGTAATAAACGAAGTTCCCCCGAGAAAAATAACAAGCTGCTTCGAGTTTCTCAGGCGCGCAAAACAAATCAGAGAAATACAAGACCTGGAACACAACTACACCTCCCCTTCCAAACCTGTCACTGCCACGCGCACGATGCTCCCACCACCGGAGGCCACCAAACTCCGGCTACCACTTCGACTATCTTCCCTCTACCTTCCCTCGCAACGGCGTGGCACTCGGTTCATCAACGGTGATGAACAAGCCAAGAGAAACCGGTACCTTAAAACTAGGTCACCCGCGTTAGAACGTCTCCCGCCGCCACCCCAAGGCTTAGATCGACCTCCGAACAATTTCCCCAGACCCCACTATCGCCCCCGCATTTCTAGTTCCAGTCACGACCTCCCCCATCCACGCTTTCGTCCACAGCGACTCAAAAAGATCCAAACAGAAAAACCCAAGCTGCTCTCAAAACACACCACTAAAAATTATGCTTTAACCCTTAAAAATCATGTTATTGTTCACTAATTCACTTTGTATACCTGAATCAATGATCAGTGAAAGTTTAAATTTTGCAAATCTTAAGATTGTTTTAAATTTTGGGTTCCAGAGATAAATTTTTAAGTTTTTGTTATCTCAACTAAATACTTAAACTTAGTTTGAGATGATACAAACATCATTTGCTTGAAACTGAAGTGCAAGCATAAATCAAGAAAGAAGTAAATAATTTTTAATAGCAAGATTTTGTTTACAGAGAGTAACAGAGAACCAGCATATGCAAACACTGCAGGTTAGATTTGGTTCCAAATAAAACTCAAGACTATATTGCTTTAAGTATAATTCTAAACTTACTCTTGGTTTAACAAACTTAAATTGTTCAGATCTCTAACTCGAACAAAGATTAGACGAATAGATTTGCATTTGGATCTAACTTTTAAATTTCTGAACTAAGAACAGAGTTACTTAAATACAACAGGCAAGCATATTTACAAACATTTATAAACTCAGAATTATCAACCCTATATATATATATATATATATATATACACAAACAAAGCATATTTCATCTCAGAAATTTTCACAAGCAACAAATTAAAATTTACTTAAGCTTTTAAAAAGTAGTTACTCACCAATTTTACAGAGTAGAACAGAGACACTTTTATTGAAGCAGGCTTTGAAATTTACAGGCTTGAATACAACTGAAACTTCTTTTTGCTTTGCTTCCTGAATTTTGTTTAAGTTTGAAATAGTTTTACTTTCAAGTGTTTACTTAGTTCGAACTGAATATGCAGATTTATAGAAAAGAAAAGAAGACAGGGTTCATTATTATGTTTTATACACTGTGACAATATTTGCATACAAATCTTTGTTTGTACAGATCTTTGAAACAAGATATTTTAGGTTGGAGGCTGAAATGAAATACTCAGTGTACTAAAAAGATTTTACATTAATGACTTTTTGTCTGTTTGCTTAAAGATACTTAATAATGTCTTCCTTCACAAGCTTCATATATACATTATTTTTTTATTACTGCCTGCACATATTTTAGATTTTGTTTTGTTTTAGATATGAAGATGGCTAATAAATGTTTATGCCTTTACTTATGTTAACACAATCCATATTTACTGACACAAATGTTTGTATAAAGATACTGCAGCTTTGTTGCACTAATATGTTTTCATTCATTTCATACTTGCAAATCTCTGTTTGAACATATTTATGTTAATATATAAACAGAATGTCAGCTGTAAAAATTTTGGGTTTGTACTAAATGTGTTCATAATGATTTATACTTATTATGCTTTGCTGACCAATTTTTGTACAAGAGTTTTTGTTACTGTCTTTATTTTGTTTTATTCAACTTGGCCTGCACACATTTTTGTTACTATCATTTGCTTCATGTTCTTCTTTTGTTCTTGATGCTTAAAACATATATATATATATATATATATATATATATATATATATATATATATGATGCAGTTCATTTGTGATAGTTTACAAATTTGAAAATTCCTTTGTTTCTAGTTTTTTTGTTGTCTTATTATATTTTGAAATGCATGTGAATGTTGTTATGTTATTATAATTTAACTAATGTACTTACTTATATTTCTTTTCCAATTTATCTTGTAGGCTTGTATTTTTATATGTACATCTTTATTTTATTTATATGATAAAACACATGATCAATTTGAAATGATAATAAAATGAATTATCTTTCTATTATAAACTACATATTTTATAATATATGCTAATATATTGTTTGACAAAATTATATTAAAACTCATATATACTTTTAAATCCATATTTTAATCAAGTTATACTAAAAAGAAAAGAAAACAAATCTTTTTGTTAATAAATTTAAATCTAAACTTAATTTAAAATAAGTTTTAAACTATTTAAACATTATCTTATGTATTTAAAACTCTATATTTATTTATTTATTTAACTTTGAAAAGTTTACATTAAATAAAGCATAATTTTCAATTCACTGCATTTGAAACATAATTTATTAGTTAAATTTTAAAACAAATTTCATCTATTTACAATGTATACAAATATATACATTTATAAACAGAAAACAACCAATTAATTTTAATAGATAAAATTTACCGATTAGATATTTATTAAAAGAAAAGTATCAATTCAAGTCTAATTAATAAAGATATATCAAATCAATTTAATATTTAATGCAGATTATTAAATTGATATCGCTAGAAAATTCCGGGTTGTCACATATTCCTTAAGATATTTCGTCCGTATATCTAAACCATTTTTCTTACTAATTACAGATAGTAAGAATGAGCAGATGAAGAGGAAGAGTTAGGGGTCAAGGAAGTGCCACAACAACTAATCAAGATCCCCTAGCAGCAGTACCTATTCAGCAACAGCCGAATCTGGCTGATTTACATAAGAATTTCTCAAGTCTGGGTGGTAAGCCGTTCACCGGTAAGGAGTCAATTGTTGAGGCTCAAGCATGGATTCATGTGAGAAAATTTTCGTAGGGCTAAAGCTGCAAGACGATCAGAAGCGACTCATAGCTTCTTGGAAACTCCAAGAAGAAGCCCTAGCCTGGTGGGAGACGGTCTTTGTAGATAAACCAGAAGACGAGTTTACCTGGGAGAAATTTAAAGAAGTGTTTGAGAAGCGTTATCTGCCATCAGCAGGAATTTCTCGAATGTACCAGGAGTTCATGGACTTAAAGCAGGGGAGTTTGTCATTCGAGGAGTATCCCAACAAATTCAATGAATTGTCATGTTTTGGTCCCGAATTGGTAAACACACCTTTGAAGAAGAATGAAATATTTATTCGTGGGATGAATAAGAAGTTCCATGAAAGAATGACTGGCCATGTCAAGGAATATTTTTTAGATTTAGTTGATATGGGGTACAGATATGCCACACTTGATATGCAAGAAGCCCCAGTGGAGAAGGGAAAATCGGGCAATCAAAATTGGAAGAAGCATAAATTTGGAGGTAAGAAACCATGGAAGGGCAAAGAAAAACGAAGGGCATTCAGAGAAGCATAGCAGAGAATGTCACTTGCTATAATTGTCTAGAAAAAGGCCATTACTCAAACAGTTGTAAGAAGCCAAAGAGAGATCAATCCGCTCAAGCAAAGCCTAGGAAGTGCTATTATTGTCAGAAGGTGGGACATGAAGTTAAAGACTGTCCATTTATGAAGCAAGCTCTGACCGCAAAGATGTACGCAGTCAAAGACCATCCTGCATCTTCCAAAGCAGAGAAAGGAAAAGGAGTTCTAGAAGGGAACCTTATTATTTACGATAGCATTGTTAGAATTCTATTTGATACGGGCGCTACACATAGTTTTATCTCTCAGCGAGCTATAAATGAATTAAATCTTGAACCTGATTTTGTTGATGAGCCTATATGCGTAAAGAATCTAGTTGGAGGTCCCGCGAATCTTTGTCTTCGATATAGAAACCTTCCTATCTCATATTCTTGTTATCAATTTCCTATCGGTCTCTTTGTTCTTGATTTTAACGAGTTCGAAGTCTTACTCAGAATGGATTGGCTAGCAAAATATGAAGCCAAATTGGATTGCATAATCAATTGATTTCGATTAAAACCAAATTTGGAGATTTTATCGAGATTTCTTGTGAGGATCGTAGTCCTAAAAGAGAAGGGTTGATGTATAATTTGGGTTATCCCGAACCCAGTTTGGAATCTATACCCATTGTTAGAAATTTTTCGGACGTGTTCGGAGAGGTGAAATCTTTACCTCCATATCGGGAAATAGAATTCATAATTGACCTAGTACCCAATGTTCGTCATGTCGTTCACACAAGTCGCAGGATGGCCCCCAGGGAAAAACTTGAATTAGTTCAGCAAACCGATGATCTACTAGCAAAAGGGTTAATTCGACCCAGTGTTTCTGAAAAGGGTTCAGCCGTCGTGTTTGTTGCTAAATCAAACGGATCTTTGAGATTGTGTGTAGATTACCGCGATCTCAATAAAATGACTCTCAAGAATAAATTTCCACTGCCCAGAATTGATGATCTGCTTGATCAATTGCACGGCGCTCGTTTCTTTTCAAAGATGGATCTAGCCCAAGGATTCCATCAACTATGAATCGCCAAAGATTGTGTTCATTTGACAGCTTTCAGGGGTCCTAATATGTTCTACGAATGGTTAGTCATGCCTTTCGGGCTAACCAATGCTCCAGCGTACTTAGTAGACCTTATGACCCGTGTATTCCGGGAAGTATTGAATAAATTTGTGCTCGTGTTTATTGATGATATTTTGATCTATTCCAGGACTGAAGAGGAGCACGCCGAGCACCTTAGAATCATTTTGGAGATTTTGAGGAGAAATATTCTATTTGCAAAATTTTCCAAAGGCCACTTTTGGGTCAAAGAAGTTAAATTCCTTGGCCATATTGTTAATGAAGAAGGAATTTCTATTGATCCTAGCAAAATTTCCACTATTCTTGATTGGAGAAGACCTACTACCCCAAAAGAAGTTCGAAGTTTTTTGGGTTTAGCAGGCTATTACCGGAAGTTCATTCAAGATTTTTCTAAGATAGCTAGTCCATTGACTAAGCTGACAATGAAGGATGTAAAATTCAATTGGACTCCGAAATGGATGAAGCTTTTTAGGAATTGAAGAAGAGACTAACCACCGCTCCTGTTCTCTCTATTATTAACGGGAAGCAGGGATTATCTGTTTATACTGACGCATGCGGTGACGGGGTAGGTGCAGTATTAATGCAAAATGGGAAGGTAATTGCCTACGCGAGTAGACAATTACGTCCGCACGAGAGAAACTACCCAACACATGATTTGGAGCTTTTGGCTGTTGTTTTTGCCTTAAAAATCTGGCGACACTATCTTCTGGGTAAGAATCTTTTCAGCTTTCTTATCAATTTACGAATTTAACTTAACTTAAACAATATACTTAATGAACTCTCTTTCTCTAGGTGAAAATTTTGAATTATTCACCGACCACAAATCTTTGAAATATCTCTTTACCCAGAAGGATCTAAATTTGCGACAACAACGTTGGTTAGAATTAATGGCATCGTATGACCTAGATATTCTGTATACACCGGGAAAGGCCAATGTGGTTGCCGATGCTTTGAGTAGAAAGCATGCTATTCTTGCTCATCTCATCATTGCTCCTACTCTTCTTGAGAAAGTCGCCAATAAAAAAAGAGAGGACGAGTTCCTTCATCAAATTTATGAGAAAATACGTCGTGGTGAAAATACGAGTTGTGAAGTCGATGACGATAAAATTATCAGATTAAAAGGCAGAATATGTATCCCAGACTTCCCTAATTTGAAACGCGAAGTTTTGGACGAATGCCACAAATCTAAACTCAACATCCATCCAAGAGTTAATAAAATGCATAAAGATATTAAAAGAACTTTCTGGTGGAAGACAATGAAAAGAGACATATCCATATATGTGAGTCGCTGTGCTACTTGTCAGCAGATTAAAAGCGACTAAAAGAAAGTTGCAGGTTTACTTCGGCCTTTGGAAGTACAAAAATGGAAATGGGATCAGGTATCGATGGATTTCATTGACGGATTGCCACGAACCAGGAAGGGAAATGAAGCAATTTGGGTTATAGTGGACCGTCTAACTAAAATTGCTCACTTCATTCCAATGAAATCCACTCGGACTGCAGCAAGCTTAGCAGGACTATATATAAAGGAAATTGTTTGACTCCATGGTATTCCCATCAACATAGTGAGTGATCGTGACCCGATCTTCACTAGTAGATTTTGGGAGGCATTCCAAGCCGCATTGGGAACAAAATTGAATCTCAGCATTTCTTATCACCCACAATCTAGTGGGCAGACTGAGAGAATTAACTGAATTCTAGAAGACCTTTTGCATGCTTGCATTCTCAACTTTGGTGGTTCTTGGGAGGACCATTTGCATCTGGTCGAATTCTCTTATAACAACAGCTCTCAAGCCAGTATCGAAATGGCTCCTTTCGAAGCTTTATATGGTCGTCCGTGTCGATCAACTACATGCTAGATTGAATTAGGTGATAGACTCGTTCTTGGACCAGATATGATTAAAGAAGCCACAGAGAAGGTTGACTTTATTCAGAAGAAATTAAAAGCAGCTCAAAGTCGTCAGAAGAGCTATTATGACCGCCGAAGAAGAGATTTGGAATTTCAAGTTGGAGATTTTGTATTTCTAAAAGTATCTCCAATGCGGGGTGTATTAAAGTTTGGGAAAACTGGAAAGCTAGCACCGTGTTATATTGGTCCTTTTCCTATTCTGGAAAGGATCGGTCCTCTAGCATATCGAGTATAGCTACCCAGCTGGTTGGCTGGCGTGCACAATGTGTTCCACGTTTCTAGTCTTCGGAAGTATGTGTACGATCCAGATAGTAATATTGAGGAGGCAGCTCGGCAGGATCTTGAGATCACTCCCAACCTGACCGTAAGAAGAGAACCAATAAAGATCGTAGATCGTGATGAAAAGAGATTGAGAAACAAAGTGGTGAAACTGGTTAAAGTTCAATGGAGTGGTGATATAAAGGACTGTACTTGGGAAACTGAAGATAATATGCAGAAATCATATCCCAACTACAGAGTGGACATCTCAGCTTAAACTGATAAGCCATTTCCTTATTTTCTGAATTCGTATATTCTTTATTGCTTTTCTCACTCTTTCAAATTTCGAGGACGAAATTTTCTTAAGGGGGGGTATTTGTAACATCCCAAAATTTTGAATTTTAAATTCGATAAATTATTTGAACTTTTGAATTTAATTTGAAAAGTTTCAAGGGAAATAAAATATTATTAATATTAGTATTACACAGATATATGGATATAAATAAATATTTGATTGTTTAAGCTTTAAATACTAATAATAATGAATAAAATATGTAGCAAACGGGAAATTGTATTAAATAATAAAATAAATATATGTGATGAATTAAATATTGATAGTTAAACTTCAAATATAAAAAAATTCAAGAGTATGCTTATGATAAAATTTATGTAGTTAAAATTATATAGTTATAAAAAGACATAAGGTTGCATGGGAAGTTTATAAACAAGGAAACAATAAAATAAAAGGTTGAATTCAGACCAAATCAAAATTGATTACAAAAAGAAAAAAAATATGCAAGGCTTACACAAGAAGGTAAATATCTTAAATAAAACAAAAAAATAGTACTTATAAAAATCAACAGCATGTTTATGTAAACACAGATGGGAACACAAACATTAAATGCCATCTATTGTTAAGCCTAAATCAAAATCATATCAGTCGAAACCAGTATTGTTTGGTCCACAGAAAAAAAAAATCTGATTAAAAGAAAAACACATGCACCAGTTAAACCTTCCCCTGTTCAAGCCATCTCCCTTATATATACACATGCATATTTGTTTTATTCCATTCAAACAAATCTTAGCATGCCTGAAAGAAAATATCATATTTTACAAATTCAAGATCATTCAACTAAGTAAAACAGAAAAAAAGAGACGACAGCTGCAGTTCTTTAAAAACACAGCAACAACTCTGTTCATCAACATACTAAGTGAGTAAACTTATATTTTTCATGAATCTTGTTTTGGTTATATATTGGAAATAAGATGTTTTTTGTATGTTTTTCTATTACTGAGAACGTTTATACAGCTTGTTCTTATTATTTTGCCTCAGAACAAAGTAAATTGAAGAAGAAATCAAAGAAACTTCACACAATCCTTTTTATCTTAGGGTTTTAAATAAAACAAATTGTTTAAACTTGAATTACAGTTTAAAAAAAATTCAAGCATGAACAGGAAGTATTTGTCTTTGTAACTTAGAATTTACAGTAAAAACAAAAGCATGTGATAAACTCAAGTATGTTAAATCATCGTTTTGATTATATAACCTGAATAAATGCACAAAGAGATGATTTTTAAAATAGATATGATGATTTTTCATTCAATATTCTAAGTGCAGTTCTTGGTTGTGTGAAAATTGTGTTTTTTCCATTTTCTAGCGATCGATCAAATGATTGTTGATGAAAATTTATGTGAAGCTAGTTTGTTGATTTAAGATTTCATGAAAATTGTCGGAAAAAAATTTCATTGCGTAAATTGATGAATCGAGTTCAAATTAGGGTTATAATTGACTTCGTTTGCGTGTCTGTAAACAAGGTGATTTCATCACCTAGGAGCGATCGAGCTGCAAATGCTTTTGGGGAATGATAGTACGAAGTGTTGATGTGTATGGATGGAAGCGTGGATTTTCTGGTGAACTATGCGAGGAGGACGAGCGTTTTTGGCTAGGGGGTTCGAGTTACAGTTCGAACGAAGGGGTGAATTTCGATCCTGATTTTTTGCGCCGAATTGAGCCTTGATTTCGAGCATAGAAAGGATTGTGACTCGCCGCAGATATTGGTGTTCGCCGGAGCAACGGCGATGTGCCATGCATGTACACGACCGAGGATGGTGTCAGCGTTGGGTGAAATGGTGAATGACTCGAGTCAACACTCGAGGAAATACACATGTGGCTTCGATATGGAACTCGTGTACGTGAGTGTGTTTACCTGTCATTTAGTTTAAGCTTAATGCGAAATTCAACTGGAAAAAAAAGAAGAAACAGGCACGGGGAAGAAAGGAAATGGACTCGGGGAGAGGACGAGAAGAACTCGAGTTTGACCCGAGTGAAAAACATGGTTTACTCGGGTTTTGTTTAAAATTGGGTTAGGCCTAATAAAATTTTGAATTTACATTGTTAAGTAAATTTTTGTATTTCAAGTTAACCAATGTTGATTTGTGTTAAGTGAAGAACTTACTATAAGTTAAATTATTTAACAATTTTTTAAAGATTTAATTAATCCTTTAATTAAATAATTAAATTTAAGATAACAATTGAAATTAGTTTACATTAAAACTTTTAATGTAACAATAAATAGATTCTTAAGATATAAAGAAGATTTTCAAATGATAATTAAGGTAAATAACTTTTATTAAGTAATGATTTTGAAAAATAATTAAGAATGATTTATAATTTGTAATAAAAAATGGATTAATAAACAATTAAGTGTCAAAATTACTTATAATTAAGAACTGTTAGTTTAATAAATTAAGTTAATCAATTTATAATTAGTAGTTAATTAAGTTAATTGAGTGAGGAAAAATTTATTAACAAAATTGATATTTAATTAATTTATTTATCATTAAGAATAATTAATCATTGATCAAAATAAATTATGTTGTAAATTCACTTAAACCACATTGGAAACAATTAACCATTGTTCTGCACTGGATTGTTATTTCTGCTGTGATCGTAATACTATGTGATGTAGATTGCCATGTACTGCATTGTGATCTATGATTTGTTCTGTATTGATGTGAAAACCCCTTTGCCCGTAAAACGACATTTAAACTTCGATGCGACAGGGAGTTGGATTTCAGTTAGTTATCCGAAACCCACATCGAACCTTGAATGTGAATCTTTGTGATTGATATATCCACGTGTTTTAAAATTAAACGCTCACTATTCGGTTTAGCCAGGAGAGGACCTTGGTGTCACACAACCCATTCCGAATAGCAATATGTAGAAATAGATAGCATTTGAAGACCGGTGGTGAAGACCGGGTGTCTTCGAAAACGATAGGATAATCTATCGATTGTCTTTGCACTGAGTAGCTCCGGTATAGAGATTCCCTAAGTGATGGGAAGTCCGATGGGGATTGTGGATACCCGGATTTGCAAGGGCTTCTTCCTTCATTGGACGAAGTGCCTTCGGTTCTGTTCGAACCCGAAACAGACTTGTATGGTTGTGTGTCTGACATTACACTTTAAGATATAAAGCAGATTTCTTTCAAATACTTATCTGTTGGTGGCGGAGAATTTATTCTCTTAGCTTAACACCCTTCTCTGAGACGTACGAGCTCAGAGGTTATGTAATTAAAGGTTATCAGCGATATACTCCCAATTTGGTAGTGTGGCATGCTAAGTGCTGCTGTGTGTTGATGATCATTTGTTGATCATTTGTGATCAAAGCATGGATTTCGTGTAAAGCGTAGCTTTGTGGACGAGACCTCATCGGACCTCACAACCCGGAAATGGTCGAAATAGGAAAGATGCGGCAAGGTTATGAGGGTCGCGCCCTTTAGGGTATGTCATTTCCTTCTAGAAAAAGGTGATGTCATGGTATGGAGCCCAGATATTTACCTGTGTGGTAGCTCCAATCTCATTTACTATGTGGTTGTTGCTTTGTGATAGAGGGCCCTCGGATAAAGGTCCCAAAGGACCGGGGAGTGGCATACTCGAGTAATAGTTACCTAGTTACAGAGGTAACCTGACCTTGTGTTGGCACAGAGCCGAGTAGGTTCTCGGGACGTCCCGCCAGAGGCATACCCATGTGGCAGTAGGAAGTTACTTAGCCTGACCATTAGTTGGAAAATCCAAACAAAATAATACGAGCCCTTTACGATTGAAATTTGTATAACCTGCCACCCCAGGTGACATCTATAGTAGGCATAGTATAATGGTACCTATGCTGGCTAAGATTTATTTTATATTTTCGAAATGATTTTCTACACTATGCACTAGTAATAATATCAAAGAATTTTCTCGTATCAAGCATATTTGACTATCATAAGAAGAAATCTCCTCCAAGTCTGCGATTGCATTGTGTGTGTGGCGGGAGGTCTTATGGTAGTTTCATTTTACAAAAGCATATCGAATTTTCTTTTATAAATCTAGTTTATTTAAAAGCAACTGTTTTGATTACTCATACTAGTCCCATGACTGACTCAGAGTTTATTGTTTCTTTTCTAAACTCTGGGTGCCCATAATTTCTACACGGGCAGCCTAGTAGCAGGTTTACGTGTTCTGGTATAGCAGTATTTTGGAGTTCTTGCTTTGGAGATAGTTTAGAAGCTTTTTGGATCTCAGGTGTTTAGTTTTTGGGAGTTCGTTATCACTTCATTCCTTTGAAGACTTTTTGGATATGTGATCGCTGTTGTATTATTATGTTTGTTATGAGGAGTTGTGGTGTATGTATTAAAAATGCTCTGATGTGGTAATGAATATTATGTTGATGTTGTATCTGTGATGTATGCATGATATTCATTTTGTTCTGCTGTTTTATATTCATCTGATGTTGTTATAAGCTCCGACGAACCAGATTCGATGTTTGAATCTAGGACATTTGAATATGAGTGTCGTATTCGGTGCCGATTTTCGAAAGTCGAGTCAGGGCCGTCACACTTGCTTATCGCTGAAGCTTTTAACGATTGCAAATTTATCGAGACGCTTCACATTAAGTGCAGTTACTTCAAGAGCGAATCTTTCTTCATTTGCTGCCTCTATGGCTTCAACTGCCTCTGGTTGTTTGGACATAAGTTTTCTCCTCTAACATTATTTCTTCATTTGGATTTTCTTCTTCCAAATGCCTAACTCCTTTTCCATATCCCTTGTAGATCTTCCTAACCGAGGCCTTAGAAACGCACTTGCGGACACTTAAAGCTCCTAAAAAATGTTTATTACCAGTTTTGCACTACCTCTTATCTCCTCATCAATGAGAGGCTTTGTTAAAATGGCTCCTATACCCAGATAAAAGTGTTGTTCCTATCAAGAAGTATCAAACTACCATCGTTCCATGTGCCCCTGTTCGTGATCGTGACGATGATAATCAAGGGGGCAATGAGGGCCATGGAGTCGAGGCGAATATAGGCGAGGAGTGAGTGAGTGTAGATGAGCACATGGCAAGGGGAGTAGTCGATGGAGAGGAGGTGTGTAACAACCCTGGTCAAGATTACCTGGAATTGAATCTAAATTGTGATTTTAAAATATCTTAATTAATTTTAAGATGAAATTGGAGAATTTATAATTATTTCATTTCCAAATTTGAAGTGGATTTGGAATCAAATAAACAAGGAAATTATTAATAAGAATTTCCAAGTAATGTTGGATAAATTGAGAATGTATTGAAATAACAAATTTTGTAGTTTTATTCTTATAAATAATAATATAAAAGTAATTTTGAGAAAATGGGAGAATTAAATATATGAAAATAATTTTTGTTAGTTAGAATGTTAATTTTTCCAAGGTAATTTATTTATTTATTTAAAAGGAGATTTATTGTTTAAAAGGAGACTTTTAGTTTATTTTATTGAAATAATGAGAATTTTGACTTATTGGGGCTTTGTAAAATTTGAGAAATCAAAGTATAATATAAATTATTGTTTGGGATCGAATGTTGTTTATATTAAATGTAACGTAATAAATTAGTAACACTTGCTTAGAAATTTTGCAATACTTTCTTATTGGGTTTAGAAACAAACACTCTTGGCCCATGAAGGAAGAAATATTAAATAAGAAAAGAAACTACATATAATTTCTCATTCTCATTTCTCTTACCATAAAACAGAAAACACAAATCCTTTTATTTCCATAACCTTAGAAATCCAATTAATCCCCTAAATCTAGATCTTATTCAAAGGGATTTTGATTAATAATAGAAGAAACTAATCTAAGATAATCTCCTTCATCCCATTTCTCATCTATTAGAATTTTATTCTTAAATTTTTAGTTGGCTCATGAACTTGCTTTGCTTAGTTTCTAAAAATCAACTTAGGGATATTTGCTAAAAATCATTAGTCTAGAGGAATCTCATGCCGTCAATTTGAGCTTGTATTGGTGAGTTTATCTCACACTTCTAGACTATGAATAATTGCAAATTGATATTGTGATAATTTGATGAATTTAGGTTAATTTGCTCTTAATTGGTTTTGATAACCTTTGAATCGTGTTGCCAAATTCTCAATTTTGTTGAAACCCTAATATATGAATCTTAGAATTTGCAAATCATGCTTATTTATATGCTTGCATAGCTTCACAATTGATACCTTTGGAGTTAGAACAAACCTCACCAAGAAAATCATTACCGTCGAGCATCCAGGGAGCCAGGAACACTGCTTGGAGTTCAGCCCAAGTAATGTGACCGGTGCACCAGTCGCATATGACCGGTGCACCGGTGCACAACCTGGGATGTGCCCCAAGTTGTGTTTGTATGCTTTCCCATGGCAATGCTTTACTCGATTCTCCTCCCGTTGCTTCTTATTGACGTGTGCATGTTTAGTTGCCATTTTGTGATGATTTTTAATACTTGGTTCTGGAATTTAAACTCTTGATTTTGGTGTTGCCTTTAATATCAATTTTATTGATATTTTTAGATTTTTTATTTATAAATTGATGAATACATTTTATATTTTATGCCATAGAGATTGTCCTATGGATCTTGGGAGTAATACATAAATTTAATGCATGTTTTCAGATTGGATTTACAAATGGCTGATCTATGAATCAAACCGCTATATACAAATCTTTTTAAGTACCAATCTAATATATATATATATATAAAGAATTTTAGTAATATATACACAATCTATTCTCATTTACGATGATTTTAAAAATGATTTGGAGCAATTGTTTGAAAAGTGTACTTATATATGTATATTTCCACTATAAATCAATACTTTTAGAAATGGTTTCTAAAGAGAAATATTTTCATAAAATTGCACGACATCGATCGAATGAGGAATTGATTTAAACGGTTAAATAAGACGAGTAGTATGGAACGCTCGCGCTTATTTTACCGGTTAATTCCCCGATTGTTTGACCGAACCATTCCTACACATAAGGGGAGTTTACTGTTGTATAGTAAACCTTTGGGAAACCTATATGGTATAGGACACATGGTCATTATCTTCGGTTGCTATATGGAAGTACACAACACTTTTATCGATGAGTTTATGACTCACCTTTGGAGTTTGTAGGACTTGTTCCTATTTGATGTTTATTGGTCTTGTACCTATTTCAATGTTTGTAGGTCACCTCTCTTGAAGTTTATAGGTCTCATACCTATTTCGATGTTTATAGGTCTTGTACCTATCTTGATGTTTATAGACTTATACATCTACCTTGGAGTTACATGCATGTAGGTGAACTTATTCACTAATCTTGGAGTTTGTCGCCCCCTCCCCCCTTATTATGATATTTCTGGATTTCTATTTGTGAGATTTCTAGATTAATGTTGTTGAATTATCACCGAACCATTTCGAGGATTTGTTGCTTTTAAGAAGCCATTTTGAGTTTTATTTGGTAACTTGAAGTTATTGATTCATGTTTGATATTTGATGATATATGACTATATTTGAGATCAAGTTCACTTTATCTATCATTTAGTTTTGATAACACATTTATCTTAGTCCAGACTGATCCGTTTATTATTTTATAATACTTAGTCAGATCGAGATGTTTTAGGTCATTCAGCTTGAGGCTTTAGAGTGAATGTCCTATCAGTTATCTAGTAGCTTGCTTTTGTCAGTCGATGTATATATTTGACGTCATGCTGTATCTTATGTTGACATTAGACTCCTTTTGTGCACATATTCATGTCTCTCGAGATCTAGAACCTTGTATATGTAGTCTACATTTTGTATCCATTTTGTGTCGGTTCAAACTTGTATCTATTATATTTTGCTATCACTGATCTATGCTTCTATAATCTATATATTATTTTATGTTGTTCTGAATTTTTATTATAGCCACCGTAGTATTGTTTTAAGCCTGAATTTTATATGTCGATTCCACTTTATTCAAGAAATATATAGCATATTAATCGACATATCAATGCTTACTTAAAGTAAAATTCACAGATGATCATTCCTAATCAGCCATATTCTCTATGCGAACTGACAATATTACATTATTATATTCCTTGTTAGTGTAGGTCTCATGTTGGGGTGTCATATCTAGGTATTAGAGTTGATTTAGAATAAAATATGATAGCATTAACGGGAATCTTATCTTAGACAAGCCATAGGATTTGTCCGTTAAGGGTTCCTAGGATAAATAGTATGAATCATCTCGGGTAGAATAAAAATGTGTATTTTAGGATCATTTCCCTTTGTTTCCACTCCTTAATGTTCCTATTATCAAATCATGTGATTTCCAAGCAATCTTTGATCCGATATAACCCATTCTAAAAGTGTAGTTGGTTGGCGGTTGAGTCACTTGTTCTAGTATTAGGCAATCCCACAAGCCCAGTTGAGACAGAGTACTTTGTTCATCCAGTAAATAATGAAGTTTGTGGTCAATCTTTTTATGATAAAAGTCACGTTGCGAAAGAAGACGGATGGTTCCGTTAGGCACATTATCCTGTAAATTTGTGATTGATTTGATTGGTTGATTGAATGTATGTTTGCATAAGATTCCTAGTGCTAATTCTAATTCAATTAAGAAATATTCCTTGATAATTAGAATCCTAATTGAAGATTAATAATTGAATCTTCCGGCATCTTCGTATTGGAAATCCCCGCAAGAGAAATTGAATTTCTTGGGTATAATCAAGGATCAAATCTTATAGTTATAAAGATTAATCAATTGGAAATAGAGATAAGTCAGTATTTGATTACCAACTAACCAAAAATAAATGATTTATCATTTACTCTAAACCAAAAGTTTATTAAGAATTGTAAATCACCGCCTAATTAGAAAATACCATCCTATGAAGTTTTTCTGTAAGATGTTTAATGGTGATGATTATAAGCTTGTTATTATATGTATAAACTAGAGTGTATTGAAATATAAGCATTCTTCAATTTAAAAGAGGATTTTGAAGTGTATATATATACATTATAGATGTTAAATTGCCCGATGGATGCTTTAAGGATTTTGGTCGGGACGTCTGGCTAATATACTCGATAGGGATCCCTAAACATTCAAACGAGATAATTGGACATACACTTTTATTAAAATAAGTGTGTGAGAAAATAAAATATTTTTTTGAAATATGTTAATTCACGAAGGAATAAAAACATTTTGGAACTATGTGACTTAAAATAAAATGATATTGGATATGCATACAAAGATATATAATTATAATTATATATTAAGGTTTCGGAAATATAAGGGTATTTCTAAAATAAGAAAGAATGCGAATATCAATAAAGATAAATAATATTTAGAAATCATTTTCTATAGGAAAGAGTATATTATTGGATTTCTAAATTATAATCTTATAAGGAAAATGTTTTGAGAGCCTTAGTTCTATAATATGGGAAAGTATTAATAATCGACTTAGTTTTACTAATCAATTTAAATGCTCTCGAGTAATGCTTGATTAAATATAGTATAACTCGTTAGTTAGAATGTTTGGGTGGAACATACTAGCCCATTAGTTAATACTTGAATTTCACCGGGTAGTATAGCATGCCTTGATTAAATTCTTATAGTTGCTATTAGGAAGTACTTAACACTTTAGGATTGTATTCTCTTTCGGTGTTCGGTAGGACCGATAGATCCTTAAGGGAATATAGTTCAGGTTTTCTAGTGGTATCTGTAACAAGTGAGATTTACTAACTACTAGTAAATACTTTAATTTCAACAAGCCATATGGGACGTTTTGTTTAAGTTCTAATAATTACTGAAAGTGATAGTATTTGACACTTTAGAGTATATTTCTTTTGTGTTCGGTCAAGGGGCCGATGGATCATTAAGAGGTATGCTTTGGATAGGCTTTGAAAGGCCATTATAATCTAAGTATAAACACAAAAGTGTAAATCCTTAAATAGTTAAATTAGCAAAAGCTAAAGAGAAGCATGATTCTTTTATTTAGAATCAGCTGGAAATAAATTCCGAATGATTTAGGTTAAATAGTATATGAGTTGGAGATTCTATCTTTAATTGTATTTGAAATAACAATTTGAGGAAATATCTTTATGAATTAAGTCATCTTTTGAATACTAATTATGGTATTAAAAGAAGTTTTTGGTAGTGCTTTGTGGAACATATGTTACATACATTGACCCACTATTTAAACTTGTTATTGAGGAAAAATAACTATTTAAACTTAACTAGATAAGGGTTTCAAGTTATCATGAAAATTTCAATGATAACTTATATAAGTTACTTTGGAATATGGTTTGAGAAATAAATAAATTAATAAGAATTTGAAACAGGTAAATATTTTTATATTGAAAATGGAAATTTGGATTATTTTACCTAAAGAAAAATATATTTGTATAGTTGAGAAATAAATGATTTTATGGAATTTAAATGAGAAGAAACTCCCGAATTAATCCACAACTCCTAGGTATACTTTAGAACATTGAGAATTTAAACGAGAAGGAACTCTAGAATTGATCCGCAACTCTTGGGTGTGCTTTAGAACATTGAGAATGTTAAGTATTTTAAATAGAGAAAATACTTTTAGTAAATTGAGATGTGAAAATCAAGAATCTCTTTTTGAGTTATAACCTTTGTTTGATTGAATGAGATTTAAATTGGAAAATTTAACCTTTAAATAAGTTACAGGAGTAATCAATAGTGCAATCTCAGGATGTGATAATTAAGAATATTTGGAAGTAGATATTATAGAAATTTTTCAAGAACTCAGAGCAATCATTTGAGTTTACCTGAAATAAGTAATAAACAAAAGTGAAATTTTGATGTAGATAAATCTTAGAAATCTGTCCAATAATTGTATTTTTGACCCCGGTAGCGCTAGGAAGATCGTGTCTACCTTGATTAAATTTCCCCATTAGTCAAAGTTTCTAATCCGGTATCGGTATGGCTTCTTTCAAGACTTTATCTAGGAGTCAGATCGATCACTCTCTTGTTAGCTTAAGTCAGGGAAAGATAGTAATCATAAATCCCGACTCTATTTGTGAATCTTTTAGAAAGATCTTGGAAACTTTTGTTAAAAATCAAATCTCTATTTGTGTTTCTTCCTCGTTGAATGACTGGTATTTCAATCAATTAGGATAATGACTCTTTGATACATATCGGACCCTACCCAACAACTGAGCATAGTGGTCCTATTTCTTACCGAGTCTCTCTACCTATCCAGTTTTCTGCCATTCGTGGTGTCCTTTATGTGTTTCAGCCTTGAAATCACACTAGGAATTTTAATTCTGTTCTCGAGCATAGAATCAGTGGTGCACTTGAGGTCTCTCGAAATCTAACTTATGAATAGTACTCTACTTGTTTTATTGCCTCGGAGGTTGAATGATTTCGACATACTGTCATTTCGCTCATCTAAGTCCAATGGGCCAATGATCGTAAGGACTATTCATGTGAAACTAGATGGTTCATCAAGTGAACGTACCTGCGTATTATTTTTCTGAGTTCGTGGGTAAGGAGTCTCTGATTTTGAGTTATTCCTTGATCATAGCTCAGTTTTCTTCGAGATTATCCATTTTTTGTAAATTGTAATAATTAAGGAAACTATAGGGATATAATTTTTTAAAGAGGGGAGTCTATAACAACCCTGGTCAAGATTACTTGGAATTAAATCTAAATCGTGTTTGTAAAATATCCTAATTAATTTTAAGAAGAATCTGGAGAATTTATATTTATAATTGTTTCATTTCCAAATTTAAAGTAGATTTGGAATCAAATAAATAAGGTAATTATTAAGAAGGCTTTCCAAGTATTGTTGGATAAATTGAGAATTTATTGTAATAACAACTTATGTAGTTTTGTTCTTATAAATAATAATATAGAAGTAATTTTGAGAAAATGAGAGAATGAAATATGTGGAAATAATTTTTGTCAGTTAGAATGTGAATTTTCCAAGGTTATTTATTAAAAGAAGATTTATTATTTAAAAGGAGATTTTCAATTAATAGTTTATTTTATCAAAATGGTGAGAACTTTTGACTTGTTGAGGCTTTATAAAATTTGATAAATCAAAGTATAATAAATAAAATATTTTTAGGATAGAACTCTATTTATAATAAATGGAACATAACAAACTAGTAACATTTCCTTAGAAATTTTGTAATACTTTCTTATTAGGTTTAGAAACAAACCCTCTTGGCCCATAAAGGAAGAAATATGAAATGAGAAAAGAAACTACGTATGGTGTCTTATTCTCATTTCTCTTACCGTAGAATAGAATATGCAAATCCTCTTATTTCCATAACCCTAGACATCCAATTAATTCCCTAAATCCAGATCTTATTCAAAGGGATTTTGGTTAATAATTGAAGAAACTAATCTAAGGTAATCTACTCCATCCCCTTTCTTATCTAATAGAGTTTTATTCTTGGATTTTTAGCTGGCTTATGAACTTGTTTTGCTTATTTTCTGAGAATCAACCTAGGGCTATTTGCTAAAATTCTTTAGCCCATAAGAATCTGAGTTCATGCCGTTAATTTGAGCTTGTATTAATGAGTTTATCTCATACTTCTAGACTGTGAATGATTGCAAGTTGCTATTTGACAATTGGATGAATATAGGTTGATTTTCTCTTAATTAGTTTTGATACCATTGAATCATGTGGCCAAATTCTCGGTTCTGCTGAAACCCTAACATACAAATCTTTGAATTTGCAAACATGGTTGTTTATGTGCATGCATGGATTAACAATTAATACCCTTGGAGTTAGAACAACTCTCATTAGGAAAATCGCCTTCATCGGACATCCGAGGAGCCAAGAACACTGCTTCGAGTTCGGCACAAGCAGTGTGACCGGTGCACCGTTCGCATATGACGGTGCACCGATGCACGACCTGGGCTAAGCCATAGGTTGTGTTCTTATGCTTCCCGATGGCGCTTCTTTGCTTGATTCTCGCCTAGTTGATTTTTATTGATGTGTGCATGCTTAATTGCCATTTTGTGATGATTTTTAATACCCGATTCTGGGACTTAAACTCTTGATTTTGGTGCTGCCTTTAATATCAATTTCTTTGATATTTTCGGATTTTTGATTTATGATTTGATGAATTCATTTGATGTTTTATGCCATAAAGATTGTTCTATGAATCTTGGGAGTGATACACACTTTTAGTGCACATTTTCAACTCGGGTTTATAATTGGCTGATTTATATATCAAAACATTTTATACAAATCTTTTTAAGTGCCAATCAAATATATATATATACATACATACATACATATATACACACCTATATATATAAAGAATTTTAGTGATATATACATGCACACGCTATTTATTCTCATTTATAATGGTTTTAAAAATGATTTGGAGCAACGATTTGAAAAGCAAACTTATATATGTATATTTTCGCTATAGATCAATATTTTTAGAAGGTAGAACTTTTCAAAAGTTGGATCTTTTCGCCATGACTGCTCCCCTGCTTCAACGCTTTATCCAATGGCCACTGCCTTAATTTCAACTGTTTCTATCTCCTATTTTGTTTCTGCGCTCGTCCATTCATCGCCTTTCCTCCTCCCCCATCATGCCCTAGGCTAATTATCAGTTTTACTTCTTTTTCCTAAATCTGCTCCATCGAGTTTAACTAGGTCTGGAAAAATTTTCCATCTCCAAATCTACCGCGTGGGGTCCTTGTCGCCTCATAATCCAGAGTTAGGCTCGCATCTTGCTGCTGTCTTCCTCTGCCGCCATCAGCCAGCTTCCTCCCATCAGTAGAGTTATTCCTCTTCCCCAGGTCAGATTTTGTTTAAAGAATCATTGTTGCCTTCGCTTGGTAGTAAGGCTGTTTGCTTAAACGATGAGAGATTGGATAAGAGGTGTGTAATGCTAAAGTTAATGTGTCCTATGGAATGATCTCATCCTCTACTGGATTATGTAATGATCATGCTCAATGGAATTCCACAACCAAAACTATTGCTGCACTCTTGGGACAAAATGTCAAAATTGAAACTCCTGTAGTGATTCGTGTCGTTGCATTAGATTTTCCAAATGTTGGCCTACCATCATCAACTACGCATGTCCCATTGTGCCCCAAGACTTGGTCTTCCTTATTCTGATCCTTGTCATGCAACGCCAGAATTTACCAGCCTGTTGATTTTGTAATTAAGGAGGAAAATGGTATTATAATGCCTTCTCTCTCTATTCTTCAAGATGGAGCTGATTTCTGGTCTAGGTCCTTGGTGGGTTTCTTCTTTAATCCGAATCAGACGATTCATGATGCTAGGAATCTTTATCGCCGTATTTGGAAAATCAGTGGTGATCTTTTGATCGTCTATGTTGACTCAATGTATTATTTCAAATTTTCCAACAAAAAAGAGCATCAATATTCATGAAGCTGACCCATCCTTCATTGATGGGAAACCATTTATTATTACATCTTGGTCTTCTTCTGTGCAAGGTGATAGAAATCAAGTGACGTCTATTCCAATTTCAAGATTTTTTTACGCATATACCTTCAGTTTTACAGCAATTAGAAGACTGAACTCGCTAGCATGCACTATTGAAAAATTGAAATTCTTTGATTAAAACACGTTTTCCCATGAGAGATTGGTTTATGCTAAGGCATTGATTGAAGTAACTCATGTCAAGCCACTTCCTTCTTTGATTCATGTTCAAACTGCTCCAAGTCATGTAGCAGAAGTTTTTGTTAGATATGAATGGGCGCCTGATATTTATATTGCTTGTCGATCCTTTGGACACCTGTTACCTCCTACACTGTTCCGGTCTTGACCTGTGACGATCCACCTCCGATCAAGATTTCGCTTCCTCGTCCTCTGGTGTGCAAGTGGGTTCCTTTCGTTAGGAATGCCGACCTTTCTTATTCCCCTTCTATTATTGCTCCTATGCTAGTTCCTTGCCTGGTGTGATGACCCGCAAATCCATACCCTTTGAATCGACAGTAAACCACACATATTCGACCTAAAAAGCACAGACTAACGGAAAGTCAAGAGAAAGAAAAGAAGAGAGAAGAAGAGAGGAGAAGAAAGAGAGAAGATAGAACTAAATAGAACAATACAGAATATCACATCGCAGTGGAAAATATATAATATCGTATCAATGATCTTTACAAAACAGAAACTATATATATATACATCAATCAGAGTTCAACAATCAATCAATAGTTATTAGCCTGGACAGTTATAATAATCTATCTTCACAATTGCCGATAATATAAACAACTAAGCAGCGGATAACAAAATAGATACGTGTATACGAAATGAAGATCCTCAGCTCGCCTTCTGAAGCCCTAAAAGCACCAAATATGAACTTGTAAATATACTCGGTCTGACCCGGGCATTGAAAGGGAAGAATGCCCAGATCAGTGTGGTAAACCAGCGTGAGAAACACACTCAACTGAATTTATTAAATTACCAAACTTTTCCTTTATTAAAACAAAAGTATCTTGTAAGGCACGCTCACGCATAAACACGAACATGTTTTTACCGTATGATAAGTAAAACATTTTATATCAAATCCTCTTATATTATACTAGTGTCTAGTATACAAATAATATTCAAAATAGCCCAAACTGTTACCATTATTAAATTCCAGCATACTAGGCTCTACAAATAAAATGGTAGGTATGTAGTGGAATTTGGATTTCCATACAGATGACCAGGTGAAGGGACTACCTTCCGATGGGTACATGTCTAGATGGATATCCCGAGGAATAGAACATCTGCCCTCTACCAACACAAGACCGGCCCGCCTCTATAACTGAATGGTACCGAATATGTCATCCTCCGATCATTATCGACCTTTTCTGAGGCCCCTCATAGCATACAAACCACAATAACTAGATACCCTACGTCATAGCGTGTAAAGATATATCTAGAAGAGGATGATCATATCCTACTTGGAAGAGACCCACTTAGCCTTGCTACATATAACCATGTTTTGGTCATTTCCAGTTGATGAGGCCTGAGGTAATGATTACCTTTCACATATTACATATCACGTCACTTTGAATACCACACAGCCATTTCCGTTGACTACTAATTGTCTTCCATAAAAATACAACCATTAAGCTCATACATCTCAAGAAGGGTGTTAAGCTAAGAGAAGTTGCCTTCTCTGCCACCACTAATGTACATTTGTAAAAACCAATATACGTAATCATTAGAAATGCAAAGTCAAACAAATATCCATACAAGTTGTCCAGGAACAGGACAAACCAAAGGTTCTTTCCTACCACGTCCTATCGGGAAATCCCTAGGATTAGTAGCGAATAGTCCTTGCATTGAATATTTCATATTGAAAAGACCACTGCTGCTATATGTATATTGGTATTTTAACCCCAAACGATCAACAAGCAATCTTCCATTATGAAAATCCTGAATATCAATATCATCACAATCTGCAAAAATCGAACGTATATACGTTGGTCCAAAGTGGTTTTCAGATAAATCTGTTCCCGGTCTCTTCGCACCAACAACGCAAAAGCATTTCTCAACCTCACACAGAAACTAAGTCTCATAGACCTATCACGTCTCCAACTTTCAACTTGCTATCCTTCGAGCCAAGAGGGAAGCTCAGTAGATTAGAGTAATACTCCACACCATACGAATCAACATCCTCAACACAAAAGATAATCAAGCCTACAAAGAAGGCTACGTACTAAGTGTACGACTAAATAGTTTCCACATTAAGTCGAGAAACTAAAATGACCAATTTTGATAGTTGGTTACTTAACTGTCAAAGCAAACAAACAAATATTTAGCACCATATACAATCACTAGGCCCTTTTAATTTTTTATTAATTAAATCATTTACCAAATATTCACTTCAAATTATCTTTCAAAAGATATATTCCAAAAACCATTTTGATTTCTATATTAGAAAACATTTCCAAATACTTATTTAATAATAAGTGATTCACAATTCACTTTATTTTCAACACTTAGAAAATATCCCATATACTTAAATCATAATTAAGTATATATTTTATCTTTATGGAAAACATTCTCTTTAAACACATTTATTTGGGTCAAAATGAATGTTGCGTAAAACATCGTTACAACAAACCAAAATCACTAGTATAGGGATTCGAAAATTAGATAGATATATAAATCCCAATACTATACAAAAACATTTCCATACGAAAATCATTTACTATAACAACAATGTTATGGTCCATCATTTCCTTATTTCTCGAAAACATCTATTTCAACAATGAATGTTGAAATCTATGTGTTTGATACTTAAAACATTTTCAACATCTTCAAATCATTTTATTCCATTTATAATATCATTTTTCAAAACTTGTCTTTAAATTTAAAAGATCGCTTTCCAAAAAATACCCATTTTATTTAATATATTATTCACTGTCCAAAATCGTGAATATAGTTCATTTACAAAATCCAATATTTCTACACATTTATTAAAGGATAATCCATTATCCAAAATCATGGATTTAATTTCTAATCAAATTCATTACTATTGCACTTTTATTAAAGGATTATTCACTGTCTAAAATCGTGGATATAATGCCTTTAATAAACTTACACATTTGACTTATCAAATTTAATTGATTTCGGATTTATAAACAATGTTTATAAATTCACATTTCTATTTTGTAAAAACTTCAATTTATAAAATCCCTTTATTAACAAATTCCATAATAACTCAATTACATGCCAAAATACAATTTATAAGTTAATTACTTATAAATTCATTTGTTTCCAAAATTCATTCTTTTATAACTTCACAAATTATATAAATCTATAAATCTTATTTGCTTATAAAATCCATTTATAACTTCATTTTAACATTTACAAAACTCCTTTATAATTCCATCATTTTGATTTATAAAATATCAATTTAATAAATCTTATATATAAATATTTATAAAATCTAAATTTCAACTATTTTACCAAATAGTTCACTTTATATTTCAAAAATCACATTCTGATTATATTTCACAAAATCAAAATTTTTATAACATAAAAATTATAACTTTTGTTTATTTCAAATAAATCCATTCCTTAATGATTCAAAAATTTACAAAATATCTATTTTCAAAATCACTTGAAAATCCTTTTAATTTGGAAATCATCACTTTAACATTTTTAAAATTTCAAAAATAGGCCCAATGCTGCAACAGCACTAAATACATCAATTACAACATCCAAAACATCATATATCATACGATAACAGCATATATCACAATATTTGTAAATAATATCAACACTGATGAGGAATCCAGTTGGATCCCTCCAACCTATCACCTGCAACAAATGTACATATTAGAAAATATGTACATGTTCGCTTCGAGGCAGACGCGCGTACAAAAGATCATCCGCTCATACACAGGAACGTATAGGGTCTCATCTGCTCCAATAGGCAGGAATATATCCAAATACCAATCAATATATATATATATATATATATATATATATATATCATCCAGACAATCATCACAAAATAAATTTAATCTCACTTATATAAAAATATCGACGAGTCAGAAAGAGTGAGTTGTACTCACTTTGGATTCCACTCCGTCAAACTTTAAGGCAAGGAACTTTAAGGTCTAACGCATACTTCCTACTATGCTTTAGAAACCAAATGAAATTAAGCCCGAATTCCTCCTTTCTAATGCTTGACCAAGGCTTGAAATGGAGATTGGCCGAAAGTATAGAGAAGAAGTGGTAGAGCTTTGAACTTGAATTCTCAAAATTAGACCCCGAAAATAGGTCATCTTCTCTCTTATTTTCGACTTTTTAATCTCAAAATTTGAAAAACCTGTTAACTGAAAAGTTACTAAAAATTATTTTATCTTGAGTTTAAGAAAAGGATCACTTGATTCCAAGTTGTTTCGAGGGAGATATGATAACATGAAGAAGAGGTATTGTCGGATTGACAAAAATGAAGCCCAAAAATGCACTTCAAAGAATGAGTTTCAGGTATATCAAACATCAAAACTGGAAAAGTGATCAACATAAAAGTTGTAAACTTTTTGTGATTTAAAAAAAGGTTTTCTTGATTTGAATCTTCTATGATCAAAACAAAATGGCCTATTCTCTGGCTTAAAAACTAAGCCAGAGAATGCACCGGAAAGAAGTGGATTTTTGACATATTTATGCTAAGAAATGGACAAAGTGGTCAACATAAAAGTTGTAGCCACTGGATAAATACATGATTTAAAAAAAATATTTTTACATTTTGGTTCAGTTTTTAAGAAATTATGGCTTAGAGAAGAAGAGTTAAAATATGGAGAAAAGAGGAGTTTGATTTGAAGAGAATAAACATTGATTTCTTTTGAATATTTTTAAATATTTTGACATTACATTATTTCTTTATAATATTTTTATATGGCTTAGAAGCCATTAAAGAGAAGATGAAGAATATGAAGAAGCTTGAGAAAAGAAGAACAAGAAATGTGAATGAAAGTGAAGGAGGAGGTGGGTATTTATAGAAAAAGAAAGAAGTGGTAAATTTACCAAAATAAGCTCTTACCAAATTACCAAACTAACCTTACTTCAACCTAAAGCAATCTCCACTTTTTCAATACTTACCATCATCTTATACATCCTTACTTTATGTCTTAGTCACTTAAAGATTAAGTAAAGAAAAGTAATTATTTTGTTGGATTTTGATGTGATTTGGATTTGATGTTTACTTTTGACTTTTTTTAAACTTACTTACTTTTCTTAATGATGTTCTAGAGTTTTCTAATTATATCTAGTAAAAATAAACATGTTAGTTATTGGAATATGTAATACATATGTTAAAACATGTTAACAAAGGTGCGATAATGTTGCGGCAACTTATTTTGAATAACACGTTGATTTTCGACAAAACGTTTTCCGGCCACATTTTGACATTTTTGTTAAACTATTTATTCATGTAAACAAAACTTCAAAATATATTTCTTATTATCTTTAAATAATTAAAACAAACATATTTGTATTATAAAATAATATAAAACAATATCCAAATCTTCTTACAAAAATACGACATCGATTTATCGATATGCGACAAAATTTGTCAATTTTATAAAACAAGTTTTATATATTTATCAAACCATTATAAATTAAATTACCATTATTGTCAAATGAGTTTTATATCGATTATATATATTTAAAAGGAATTATTTATCCTTTAAACAAATTTCTCGAATATTTATCCTACTTTATCGGAATCCGATTTTTGTCAATTTTACAATGGGAAACCAAAATCTTTATTCAATATCAAAAATATGTTTACCATTCTTATTTATCATATAAAACATGATTGTTTAAGTTTGAAAATTCTACATTTGAGTATTTAAAATAATTAAATATCTCATTTTCAAGGTGTTAAAATTACGGGTCGTTACACCTGGATTCCATTCTCATTGTAGGCACCGTTACTCCTATGACTCCTCCATTTGCTAGTACTCTTGACACATTGTTTGGTACTACTGTTGATCCTAAGGCTATTGTGTGGGTATCTTCAGAGAAAGCATGGATACATGAGATGTCTGAGATGAGATATTACCTTGCAAGACATGACTCCCATATGTTTATCAATGAAATTGAGGGTGAAACCTGGCATCTTCACTATTGTTAGTGAAGACCTTGTGCTTACTATTACTGGAGCCCATGGTGCTAGGAATAGGAATGTCCTTGTTGATCCTTATTGGATACGAAATTCATCTACTGCAAGAAATACTATGGATTTTGCCTCATATTTATATCTCTTTTTGGAAATTATTTACATTGATTAGCCCGAAATCCTCGGATGATGGAAGTGAATCCTCCTAGGAGGAAGCAGACTAGATTTTAGTCTTTTTAGTAGCTTAGGCATCTTTGCCTAACTCTTGATCTGTATTTTCCATTTTGTTTAGCAGTTCTGTGCATGCATAGAACACATGTTTTTCAATCAATAATTAGCGGTACGGTCACTATAAAACCTGCTGGCTTTGCCAAAAAAATCGATATTTTTAGAAATCATTTCTAAAGGGAAAAATTTTCATAAAATTGCATGACATCGATCGAAAAAGGAATTGATTTAAATGGTTAAATAAAACGAGTTGTATGGAATGCTCGCGTTTATTTTATGGCTAATTCTCGGACTTATTCGACCGAAACATTGCTACGCATAAGTGGAATTTACTATTGTATGGTAAATGTTTGGCTAAACCTATGTGGTATGGAACACATGGTCGTTATCTATTCTGTTGCTACATGGAAGTACATAATACTTTAATCGATGAGCTTATGACTCACCATTAGAGTTTATAGGACTTGTTCATGTTTGATGTTTATAGGTCTTGTACCTATTTTGATGTTTATAGGTCTCATGCCTATCTTGGAATTTATAGATCTTGTACCTAATTCGAGATTTATATGTCCCGTACCTATCGTGATGTTTGTAGACTTATATGTCTACTTGAAATTACTACATGTAGGTGAACTTATTCATCAATCTTGAAGTTTGGCGCCCCCTCTTATAGGATTTCTTGATTTCTATTTGTGAGATTTTTGGATTTGATATTGTTGAATTATCACCAAATCATTTTCGGGATATATTGCTTTTAAGAAGCTATCTTGAGTTTTAATATTTGGTGATTTAAAGTTACTGATGCATGTTTGATATTTGATGGTATATGACTATATTTGAAATCTAGTTCACTTTATCTATCATTCAGTTTTGCTAACACATTTATCTTAGTTTAGACTGATCCATTTATTATTTTTATAATACTGGGGTCAGACCGAGATGTTTCAGGTCATTCGGCTTGAGGCTTTAGAGTGGATGTCCTATCAGTTATCTAGCAGCTTACTTTTGTCAGTGCGACGACCCGGAATTATGGACATTTGAAATTGGAATATTTAATTGATTTTAAATATTCAAAAAGGTTAATTTTAACTTAAATTTCTAATAGCTCCATTTATTGGATAATTAGATTATTAAATTTAATAAGTGGAAATTGGGTAAAGTATTGAATCTGGAACTTAAAGCTAGTTAAAAATATTTCAATGGCTATAATACTGAAGGTGATATTGAATTTATAAGTATTGTGTGCAGTTTTCAAAATATATTGTTTAAATCGATATATAAAAATAGCCTTCCGAGGCATAGTCTTGGAATTTGACGAAACCAATTCCATTGGATATGTAATAGTGTATTATTATCGGATTTCAATTTTCATAGCGTTTGGAGTTGTCATGTGGTCGTACGAGATATAAGTGCGCTGAAATTAATATCGAAAATTCAATTTAATAGTTGGGTCCAAAAAGCTATCTTCTCCGTACGATCGAATTAGGACTCGAAACCTTTTCTCATTGCGTTCAGAATAGGGGTATAACATTATAAACACCTGGCGGCACGCCTCGATAGGAGGACAAGATTTTAAGGTTCATTTTTTAGACAATTTAAATAATTTCACATCGATATTTTTCTTTTTTTTCACTTCAGAGCACGTGCCTGCTTCCTTTTCTAATCATGCACCTGATGTCCACCTCGTTTTCTTTTTAAAACTCATACCAGTTGAAAAAAGAAGAAGAGAATATTGCTGCTTCGAATTTTAATGGCAAAAAAAATCAAGTCTCCTCTTCTCCTTTCCGTTCGAAACCAAATCACAAGAGAAATCCATCGTTCTCTTCTTCTTCTTAACTGCCAAGCCTGCTTTTCCTTTTCTCAATTGTCTTCAATCGAATTTCAAGTAAATCAATCAATGGCGGAACTATATAGTTTAAAAAAAGGGCAGAGTTCAAAATCAAATCGAAGGAGGGAAGGTCGTGATTTTGAGTGCTAGATGTCGAGGATTGGGATGGGTAGCGTTGCCTGATGGAGGCGCTAGGCGCGTGGCTTTGGCGTCGTCGCGCGAGTGCGTGGGAAGGGAGGAAGCTCTGATATGGTGGTGCGCGAACAAATCACGACAGGAGGTCGCGTTCTCGTACGAGATGGCGGTTTGGCTCGTTGATTCACCATGGCAAAAAGGTGGATTCATGCTTGATAGCTCGGCATTTTTCATGTGGAGGTCAGTAGTGATATTGACAAGTGGAGATGGGAGGTTGTGGGGTCGTTTCTGTCGAGGCATCGAGGTATAAGTCTTAATTCTAAATTAATAACATATATGAATGTATTACAGAAAAAAATATACATACAAATATTTTAACTTGCTATTTAACATTAAAGAACTGTTCAATGGTGATTAGGATATATATATATATATACACTGTTGGAAAAATTATAATTTGGTCAGGAAAATAGAAAGAAAGAAACAAATATACCTATACCCATTTTAAACCCACTATTTAATTTTAAAAACATGCATTAGGGTGATTAACTTGTTTAAATTTATTTATTTAATTTATTTAGTTACTAAAAAATTATTTAAAGGACAATTAGTTAATTATGTTAATAAACGGTAATTTATTTTTCGATTAGTTCAAATATTTACCAAACCATATAATGTTTATACAAGGTCTGAAATCGTGGAGAAAATAAGACGGTTTGGATCGGATTGCAAATTAAAAGTCGAAGGTGAGTTTATCTCACTCATTTGGATTTCGCTTAAATTTAAATAGTTAAATTTAAATTATTGGTTGATTGATTGAATTGATATTTATTATCAGTCTGGATATGATATTATATATAATAGTACATATATATTGGAGTGATTGATATTCCCACATTATATAGTGGATGAGACCCTATGCGCCCTTCATAATAGCCGTTGACCCTTTATACTGTGATATCCCCCTCAAAGTGGGATTGGTATTATTATATTGTGCTAACATCTGTGGATGCAGGGAAACAGGTTGGAGGGATCCAACTGGATTTCTCAAAATATTGAAATTATTTTCATAATCTATGACATGTTTTATTGATATCCTGTGATAGCTTATATTGAAAATCTAAGTTATTCAGTGCTATTGTTTGGATGAATCTATTTTGGAATTTTAAATATAGAAATATAATGAGTTGGGTTCTTAAAGGAAATGAAAAGAGAATTTTGTAATAAAGAATGAAATTGATGTTTCATATTTAAGTGAAGATTTTAAATCATAATAAAGGGTGAGTTTGGTGTTAATGGATTTTGGAATTGATTTTGGATGAATCAAGAAATAAATTTTAAAGGGAATTTAACTCAGGAAATCGGTTTGAAATCGATTAAGTATTTTGCAAACTATGATTTAAAGGATAATGAGCAATGGAAATTTATAAACAAGGTTTATAAATAAAGTGAAATATTTATCAGTGGATAAATATGAATGTATAAATTCACGGTGGGAATTTATAAGGAGATGGGAAATGTGTTTTAAAAATAAAAAGAGGATTTATTTTTGAAGTGTTGAAAGAAATTTACGCGATTGGGACGTAAATTAAATTAGAATAAATCGAGCAGGATTTATAAAGGATTAGATGGGCTATATTGAAATGGAAAGTGTATTTCCCTGTAAAGCCAATTATATTTTCAAAAAAATATTTTAATGTATAAGTTGGAAGTTTTAAAGTTGTTTAAAAAAGAATGTTTTAGAGAATTATTATTTAATCATTTTAATATTTTTAAATAAATATTTATTAAGTTAATTGTAGAAGTGATTATTTAAATGGTTTAACTAGTATTATGATTTAAAAAGATAATGATTAAATATTATACTTTATATAATAATTTTATTTTTAAGTGGTTTTGGCTAAAGTTTTACTTGGAAATTATTATAGAATTTCATAACTATTGTTTGAATAAAGTGACTTAAGTAGTTTTATTTAAAATGTTTTAAGTATATATTTTTGGGGAAAGTGATTTATATTATTAAAATCTAATTTTTAATAAGACTTGGAGTTTTTCAGTGGAAATAAAATAATTGGTTGAATTGATTGTTTATTTGATAGTTAAATAACCGACTATCAAATCTAGACCCAAATATAACTTTGGAAATATCTGGAAGAGGTATGATAATTATATGGTACAGTTACCGTTCGAAGTGCTATACTGTACATATAAACTCGTTCGTTCTCCTAGGACGTTTATAATGAAATCTGCTCACTAACAGTTAGGAGGTGATCTCCGATCTTATTTTCGTCTGTGTATTTCCTAAAGAACTAGGGTTGAGTTTACCGGAAAATAGCGAACGTTGTTTCGAAGAGATCGGGGTCGGATTTGTGGTCCGAAAACCACTTCGATCCAATGAGTCGTTTTTGTGAGGAAGACAAGAGTTTGGAGTTGAAGATGGAGCAGTGAAGTGCAAGGGCTAATCGCTACTAATCCTGAGGGTGATCCCGAAAGGGATGTAGCAGGAGTAGTGCCTCAGTTTCGTTTGGACCGGGAACGGACTTGTATGGATGAATGCTTTCAGAACATTGTCATTGGAGGACAATGAGCATTCTAAGTGAGATGTGTTCTAAAAAGGTAACGCTTAGCCTCGAGCCTCATCAACCGGGAATAACTGAAAATCAGGGGATTTGCAGCAAGGCTAAGTGGGTAGAACCCAATTAGGGTAAGGTCATCCATGTATAGATGTTCCTTTTCGGCTGTATGACGCAATTGCTGATCCCAACCGCGGGATGATCTTATTCGGACTATCCAATATGGGGTAGCTTCGGTCTTGTATTGCAGAGGATCGGGAGTGGTCCTCGGTATGCTGATCTAGACCAGGTACCGTGATAGGTGGTACCCCAGTGCCTAGTCATTAGTTGGAAATCCTTCTCCCTACAAGCCTTTACGGTTTTGATTGTAGAGCCTAGTAATTGCTGGAATTTAATGAATGTAACAATTTCGGCTATTTGAATAAGTATTTGTACTTAGACACTATTATAATATCTGAGGATTTTATAAGAAATGTTTTGGTTATCGAAAGCTAAAAACCCGACATGTTTATTTGTGGCGTGGTCTTACGAGATACCTTTGATTTCAAAGGGTTTTAAAACTTTAATAATTAAATTGAGAGTGTTTTCTCACGCTGGTTTTCCAGTCTGACTCACGTATTATTTTACTATAATGCTCGGGTCGGACCGAGTATTATAGAATATGGGATAGGATGTTGTGGAGCTCAGGAGACGAGCTGGATGGCGAGATGTATCCCACGTACCTGATGTATATTCCGCTATGCAGTATCAGCTGTATAGTTAGCTTTGTGAGGACAAGTTGATATAATTGTCCAGTATTTTGCTATTGACTGTGTTGTAATCTGATGATGTAATGTATAAAACAGATATGGTTCTTTTGTATAAAGATCGGTCATTTATCTATTATATATTATTCCACTGCGTTTGTGAGATTCTAATGTTGTTCTGTTTTCTCTTCTTCTACATCCTTCTTCTTTCCCTTACGGACTGGTTTTCCAGCATTCGATTGTTTGGCATTTAATGCAGTGAACGTATTGATGTCGATTTTCGAGCGTCGAAAAATCGGGTTGTGACAGTTGGTATAAGAGCTAAAAGGTTAAGCGAGAATCTTGGCTCTGGTAGGGATTACTCATTAGAAATAGAGTCCGTAGTACTCTAGAATGAGTTTGAGTGTATAAATAGGCATGACCACGTATTTGTTAGTGGATATAAAATTGTTTTATATTGTGTTGATTTGTTTGTTAAGTAGTTTATAGATTCTGCTCAATAGGAGTAATAACGTTATTGATAAGGATCTCTGAACACTTGAATAGATCAATTCGACACTTTATTGTTTTAAATAGGGTAAATGAAATAATTTTTCCTAAAATTATTTTATATATGAAAGAAATAATTTTTCATAAATTATTATAGTATATGGATGCTTGGTTGTTAGGAAGTTATAATATTAAATTATTATCATTGTTATGTGGAAATTGAATAAGGAATCGAAATCATAACCAAAGTTAAGAAATTAACTTATATAACAGGATGAAATTTGTAAATGGGAATTATAAATGTGATTTATAATTGAAAATGAAATAAAAATTCCAGAGTAATGTTTGAATGTGAATTGAAATTATTTGGAATTCAAAAATTTTGGAAGTTAAATTCCTTTGATTTGAAAATGATTTTCAAAGGTTTTGGGAAAATAATAGTGATATTATTTGGGAAATATTTTTGAATTGGATATGAAATCTAGTAGGATTTGAGATTCAAAATATTTGAAATGTTTTATAAGAAGTAAAAGAACTAAACTCTTTTCGGTCGCTGGAAAATAATTCCGATGATGATCGCGACATCATCAGTGTTCATTTTCGAGTTTCCAAGAGAGGAATTGCTACCTGAATGTTTAAATTGGAGTTGTTTGCGAAACTGGGTTTGGTTTTAAAATTCAAAGGATAATTTGACATGCAAATGAATTATGTATATAATTGATTCCAAAAATGATTTTGAAATGTTGAGTAATTGTTTAAAAGACCCTGGAATCTTATTTAAAATGCTTGCGGAATGTTAGAAAGTTTGAAAATCTTATAACAATTTGGAATTGTTAAGATAAAATCTAATTTAAGAAAAGTTAAATGAAGGTAAGTGTGATAATGAAATAAATGAGTAAAATAAACGAATTAAGTGGAATAAACGGGAAGAGATGGATGAAAAGAATATTGATAAATTTGAACTCCTAAAAATTTAAATGTGTTAGAATAAAATTTAACTTGAAGAAGAGTTAAATTAAAGTAAGTGTGGAAACAAAATAAGTTAGAAATGTAAGCCAACTGAATGAAGTAAATTAAAAGGTTAGTGGATGAAATGAAAATAAGTTGGAAAAACTGATAGAAGTTTAAAATTTGAATTGAATTGGGATTTAACCGAATTAAGTTAAATAAATGTGCATATAAAGAAAAAGTCTAAGTAGACTAAGTAAAATGGTTACTTAAAATAAAATTTATAAGTTGGAAATAATATGTGAATGAACAAGTTAATTTAAAGGAGTAAGTAAATGGAATTCAAGCTGAACACTGGAATTGATTGAATTGTGTTAAATAAGGTGAAGTAGAAGAATTAGTTCAGGTTGGACTAAAAGATCAAAAGTTCTAAGAACTAGAATTCATTTGAATTTGTAATAAATTAGTAAACGAAACTAATTTAAAATAATGATATGGATTAGATATGAATGAAAGATAGTTGATAAAAATTCAGTATTCAGAATTCAAAGATAAACTGAATTCAAATAGAATTGAAATTGTAAATTGAATAAAAATGGATATAAAGCTTAAGTGATAAAGGGGGAATCAATATAAGAAGTTATATAAAATATTTATATTGAAGTTAAGAAGAAATGGTAAAATTCTTAAGTAAAATTTGGTATTAGGAAAATATTCTAAATTAATACTGAATGAAGGTTAAGTAAAGTGCGAAATGGGATAAGTGAATGGAAATCAAAATAAATATGAATAAAAAGAAATTGATATGGCTAATAATCAATTGGATATTAATACGTAGGATGTACGTATATTATTTTATTCATATAACGGTTTGATCCAGATTCGAGCATAGAATTTCGAGATAGTTATATCGATCCGAGTTGGGATTTTTCACTCGATTTTCCACGATGAACCCTGGATATGGATCTTTGATTGATTCTAGAAATTCTCTATCATAGTATAGGACTATGCAAGGAAAATGACGGTTTCTAATCAAGAAACAAGATCTGAGTCCGCACTAGAGAAGTCGGGTGGACGATACTAGTTTGAAAGTGAATTTGTGTGATCGAGTAAGCGATCAGATTTGGTATTGCGTACGGATGATATATGTACATCGTACGGGCTTGAATGAAATAGATATTGAAAATTTTGAAAAAGAAGTGAATAAAATGATTTTGGTTTCTGTGATTGGATATTATTGCTAAGTAGGATATACAGGTGTTTAAAAGCAAAGAAAAATTGAGGTTTTTGGATTTCAGAAGATAAAATTTAATGGCCCGACAAAAAAGGTATGTATTTAAATTGTTATATGAAATTTGACGGTTTTCAGATCTAGCCACTTAGCCTTTTGTTTTCTTTTGAAATCTAGGGGCCCGTAGAGGCATTTTGTAGTTGTACCAATCTAGCCATGCAAAGGAGATGTTGGCGAAATTTTTTTAAAATTTAGGGAGTTAGAAAAATTTTGATAATTTAAAATTTGGTTTTGAATTATAATTTGAATGGTTGAGTAAGTAATGTTGTTTGCAAACTATGGAAGAGTTTGGAAAATTAGTAAGAGAGATAGTGTGTCTTTAATAAAAAAGATTGTTCTGGGTGTTGTTAAAAACTGTATGGTTTTAGGAAAATAGTTAACGGGTTATGGATCATTCTTCTTAACTAGTAATTTCGGGGGCGAAATTCTTTTAAGGGGGGATGAATGTGACGATCCAGAATTTTGGACATTTGAAATTGGAATATTTAATTGATTTTAAATATTTGAAAGGTTAATTTTAACTTAAATTTCAAATGTCCAAAATTTCGGGTCATCACAGTCAGCCTATGTATATATTTGACATCAGGTTGTAATTTATGTTAAGATCAAACTCCTTTGTTTACATATTCATGTATTTTGAGATGTAGTATCTTGTATATATGTAGTCTACATCATGTATCCATTTTGTGTCGGTTCAGACTTGTATCTATTGTATTCCATTATGACTGATCTAAGATTCTGTGATTTTCATATTATTATATGTTGTTCTGAATTTTTATTATAGCCACTGTAGTTTTGTTTTAAGCCTGAATTGTATACGTTGATTCCACTTGATTCAAGAAATATCTAACATATTAATCGACATATCAATGCTCGCTTAAAGTAAAATTCATGGATGGCCGAGTCTAACCAGCACTATTCCCTACACGAGACAATAATATTACTTTGTAATATTCCTTGTTAGTCTGGGTCTCAGGGTGGGGCGTCATAAGGTGAAGGAGAGGGAGAAGGAGAAGAAGAAAGAGAAGAAGGAGGAGGAGATGGTGAAGATGATAAAGACTATAGCTCGAGTGGCAACGGATCATACGGGGAGACATCCCTTGAAGGCGACATAATGCATGTCGCATCTCATCCGAAGAGCTTTGTTAATAAGTCTTCCTAGCATGCCCCTGGACCAAATCTACCACCAACCGATGAGGCAAAACCTTTTGTGGGTTCCTTCAAGAACATCTTTAGCTCATTGGGTGAACCTGTAATTCTTTCAGCCTTCGGCACTAGGAGAATCACTTTTGAAGATATTCTAAACACAAATTCTAGTGAATTTAGCCTCCTGTTAAGAGATATCCTTACCGAGGGTGATGAAACCTCATCCTTGCAACTACCTGAACATGATTCATAAATTTCTTAGAGAAATACCAGCACTTCATACACTTTGAGGATCATGAACACCAACACTCTACGCTCATTCTTAATTTATTGCTTTAGTCTTGATGTATCTATATATCCCTTTTTCTTTTTTGGTACTGTGGATAGACATCGCATGGGCTTTCTCTGCTTGGGTGTGAGCTAGTACCACTTGTCGATTCTAGACATTTACACATAGCGGCCTAGCTTACACCAGGAGTTTGAAGGCAAGAGAAGGAGGAGTAAAGAGAAAGGACGCCAAGTCGAGGAGGAGAGACTAAGGCATCGAGAAGAAGTAAAAGAGCGCCACAACGTGGAAAAGAAACAACACCATTATAAGGAACCGCAAGGACCTCGTGACCACTCCAAGCATGACTCAGGTGCCTCTCAGTCACATACCTTATCTCAAACTCCTCGACAACAATCTCCAACAAATTAATCCCCTATCACTACCATTTCTACCTCCCATAAATCTACAGAAGCTTTAATTCATGCAGCTCCACCTCCTTCCCTTACAGGCCAATTTACCGTTATTTGTACTAGGATGCAAGTAGCTTAGCCTGACTAATTCATGATGGGGGTTATGTTTAACTACAATTCCAAAGATATCTCTTGCCAAATGGCCAACCAAGAGATAGACGGAGTCAAGGAGATTTTAGACCAGCTGTTTGAGTGGAAGAAGCTGGTCAAGAGCCTCTTTGATGTCAATAGGATTAATTAGACACTCATTCGATCGTTTGATTCGGAGAGAGCCGACCATGACAAGGTAGTGGCAGGCTATAAAAAGAGTTAGCTGATATCGCCAAAGAGAGAGATAAAGTGCTGAAATCAGCCAAAATTTCGAATGAGCTAATAGAAGAAATGTCAAGAGCAAACAAACAAGTCACCACAGTAATGAAAGATCAAATTAGAACTTCTCATCAACAAAACATCGAGCTTGTAGAATAGGTTAAGGTAAAAAAAATTACAACTAAAAGCCCTCGAGGCCAAGGTAAACAGTCTTAAGGCATACTTGAAGGCTAAAATGGATTCCAAAGCACAAGCTCAAATTGACCTCAGTAAAGCCAAAAGGAAGATTGCTTAACTTAAGACAAAGGCTATTTAGCCTAATAAAAAAATGAATGCCACTTTACAGAAATTCATCGCCAACGTCATCGAGAACAAGAATCTTAAGTGGCTTGGGGAGAGTTATGTTACCACATTGGCCGATGCCTAGGAAGATATGCTCAGAGCTGCTACAGCCAGTGAAAGGGCAACCGAAGAAAAATTGAAGTCTCGTTTCCTGGAAAAGGAGGACTTCATGGCCTTAGAAAGAAAAGGTTATTCTAGCCACACAGGATGCAACAGTATAAAAGGTAACTATTTTGGCTCCCGCTAGCTTCAATGGATAGGATCAAGCAAAATCATCCATTCCCATACTGAAATAACTTGCAATAGAGATCGCAACTTCTGTGATGGCCACCTCTAAGGACCATTACTAAGACTCATATCCTGGCCATTTAAAGTACCGATGCTCCTTGTTCCCCTCATTTGGTTATTTAACCGACTAACTCTTCTGTTGATGAAGAGGAAATCATCAAGTCCTTAGCCAAGGAAACTCTGCCCAGCCAAGGTATTTCTCTTGTCTCTCTAGTTTTTAAGAAACTTCAACTCTGACCAGAGGACTTCATTAACTTATACTATTCTGTATCAGGTCATCCGTTATTTCCTCCTTCATCACCATCCACTCAAGGCCTGAGCCAGGGCGCTATCTCTACCATCTCAACCTCCACTTGCATAAAGCCCATTGTACAAGCTCCCATTTCCATCTCCGGTTTGGTCTAGAATCATAGAAAATATGGGCATTGGAAGGATTAGAGGATGTTGATCAGTCCTAAGAGGAAGAAGTCATCATCACTAGCGCAAAGAACCTAGACGACCACATCACAATGGTTGAAAAATGTTGAAACATGATTATAACAGAATCAAGGTCAAGTCTGAACAAGGAATTGAAAAGCCTACTGGCTTCGGACGACCGAGCTCTACTCCTAAGCTTCACCCTTTAAAAATCTGGCCCCCAAAAGGTTGTGATTTAGGTGACGCTTCAAAATACTCCAATAAGCCTGAGGAACCAATCAACTTAACCACTGAAGATGAGTACACACCTTTTGAGGGAATCGCTTCAAAGAATGAAAATGTCCAAGAGGGGAAGGGTTCAAAGAAGCTCTCGCGAAGTTTGAGATCAAGAGTGGTAAGCAAGTGAGAAAAAAGTAGGAAATCGACTTACGTTTTGGGAAGACGGTTTCCTTTTATTTTTTTCATGTACTTTGTTTTTTTGCCTTGCATACAAGTTGGCGTTGTATGAGAGCAGCCTCCACATTGCTCGTACAAAAAGTTGATGTAAATAAAAGATGGTTTTTCTATACAATCTTTTTCATTGTCCATTTTTGCACTTTCTATTTTACTTGCCTTATACCTGCCTGCATATATGATATATTTAGCTATAATTCAGTTACGTTTATATATACATGCCTGTGTCTATGCAATGCCATTATTTACTACAACTCCATACACATAAACAAATCTCTACAATTTCTTAGAACATTTTGTTATTTACTCATGTTTATCATCACTAAAGCATTTCTTTCTTGACTAAAAAAAACTATTTTCATTTGGCCAACTCTATTGCCAACCTTGCTTATCTACAGTTGTATTTCATCTGACCATAATAAGGTTGTGTTCGTTGAAGCAGTTAGCTTCGTACCGTTTCCTATCTCTAGGAAACAACATTTTGGGCATCTACCTCTAGACACCGAACTTTGATCTCACCTATCTTCGGGCATTGATCAAATATGTTCTCTAGGCTTCAAAACACTTATCATTGGGTAGGTGTGTCTCATCGGCCTATAAGTATGGTCATGCTTGTGAAAGGTTCAATTGCACACTGACCCCTATCTCTAGGGATCCGTATTTCAAATGCTTGTCTTTGAGCATCCATAGTTGATTCTGTCTATCTTTGGGAATCGGTTAAAATGTTCTGCTGACTATCATTGCTTACCTCCGATCGGGTGTGTCTCACCAGGCCATAAGCATAGTCGTGAAAGCTTTGATTGTACATCAGTTCCTATCTTTGGAAACCAGTGTTCTGGTTACCTAACTCTGAGTATCCTTCTTTGACTTAGCCTATCTCTAGGCATCATTCAAAGATAAGATGGGTGAGTGTGAATCATCTTGACCCTAGTTTGATTGTACTCATCTAATCCAATCATGGATCAAAGGAATTCATCGGTACCTATCTCTAGGTACCTAATCACACTGCTAATCATGTAGCATAAAGTTTAACTTACAAGAAAATGGTTCCGTTGGTTCCAAAAGCTAACTTTATTTATACAAAAACAATAATTCTTGCCTTATTATATTGCCCTCAGTCAACTAGAGTGGCTTATTTGCAAAAGATAAATAAATCTAGTTGAAATAGCACTGCTGGCGCTCGCTATTCTATGTCCATGGAATTGGGATCCCATCAATAGTCAATAGCTTTAAAGTTCCATCTCCAAGCTTCTGTCCAATCACATAGGGACCTTCCCAATTCGTACCAAGTGCCCTTGTACCGGGAAGGACCCATTCCAAAATGAGGTCCCCTTCCTTAAAAGTTCAGTTCCTGACCTTGGCATTGAAATGTCTTACTAATATTTTCTAGTGAGCAACTATCCTTAGTTCATCCTCTTCTCGCTTTTTGTCAACCAAGTCGAGGGACTCAAGTAAGAGTTCATTGTTCATCGTGGGATCCTAGTGTTTTCTTCAATGAGAAAGGATTTTTGATCCTATCAAAATCATAGCCTCGTCTCCATAGGCCAAAACAAATGAAGTATGACCAGTCCCAGACTTGTTACTACTCTATTAGCCCACAATGCAAGTGGTAACTCATCAACTCGGTTGCCCTTGGCTTTTGTCAATTATTTCTTTAGGATGGATTTGATGATCTTGTTACTGCCTTCACCTGTCCATTCACTTGCACTGTGCTACTATCAAAATCTCTTCATAATTCGGTACCGGTTACAGAAGTCCTAAAACTTGACACTCTTAAATTGAGTTCCATTATCAGCAATGATTTTTTATGCGACTTTAAATCTGCATATGATGTTCTTTACCATAAAATTGATCACTTTTATCATAGTAATCGTGGCTAGTAGTTCTGCTTCATCCTACCTTGTGAAATAGTCCATAAATATGATAGCATATACCGCTCTGCCCTTCAACATTGGTAGCACATCGTTTATATCAATTCCTTAAATCATAAACGATTATGAGCTAACCATTTGCGTAAGCTTTATAAATAGGGCTCTTGGTATTTTCATGAACCTTTGGAACTTATCACATAGTTTCGTATAATTAGTTGCATCTGGGTTGATCATTGGCCAAACGTATCTATAACGAAGTAACTTCTTTGCTAAAGTTTTCCCCTTGACGTGATCACCATAGATTTCTTCATGTATGCCCGAAAGGACCTTGTTAGCATCATCTCTGGTGACACTACACAAAGTGTCGAGACACCTCTCCTATACAACACTCCCTCTTGTATAATAAACCGTGATACCTTTGAAAAAGTTTTCGCCCTTCATTCCTTCCATTCGAGAGAGTTCCCTTCAACAAATATTCTTTAGTTGGAGTCATCTACGACTCCTTTTCTTCCTTGGCCTCTAAGATCCAATTGACATCCATTTGGTCGATACTCGAAGCCGATAAAATTTCCACCATAACAAGTCTTATAAGCCATGGATCCCTAGAGCTAACCAGTTTGGCTGGTCAATCAACTTTTGTATTCTCTTCTCTAGATATGTACATAATATGTATAAGGCTCAATATCATTCGATAGTTCAAGTGTTTTCGTCGGGTAAGGGGTAAGTCTCATTTCTTAGCCTGAAATTCCTTCTTGACTTGTCATACCACCAATTGAGAGTCACTGAATATATCCAGTGCCTCAACTCCCAGCTCCTTCAGTATCTTGAGTTTTGCAATCAATGCCTCATATTCGGCTTTGTTGTTTGTTGCTAGGAACTCTAGCATTAGTGCATTGCACGATGTTCATCCCTTCAAGGTTAAAAAATCACTCCTACCCTGAAACTACATTAATTGGGAGCTCCATCTACATACAACTTCCACTGGGAAGATAGGACCACGTCTTCTTCCTCTTCTCCATCCTAGACGGTGAATTCAGCAATGAAATCAGCTAATCCATGTCCTCATTCACCTTTCTAGGGTGGTATGTTATACCATATTAGCTCAACTTAATATTCCACTTCAATATCTTCCTGAAGTCTCAGGTCGATGCGGTACTTTCTCCAATGGATTATCAATCATCATCTTTATCGGTTGAGCCTGGAAGTATTGTTGAAACTTCCTCGAAGCAATCAATAAGTAGTATGCCAGCTTATCTAACTTTAAGTAGTTCTTTTTTGCTCTAGTTAACCACTTGCTAATACAGTATATGGGCCTTTAGATTTTAAATTACTTATGTACAAAGGCTGCATTTTGTGCATACGCACATATCGCCAAGTAAATAAATAGATCTTCTCCTTCCAAAGGCTTCGACAAGATTGGTGGTCTTTCCATGTGCTCCAATAGTTTTTGAAAAGCTTTTTGGTATTCCGTAGTTCAAGCAAGCTTTACTTTTTCTTTCTTGAGGTCATCAAGGAATGGTATATATTTGTTCACCTCTTTCAAAAGAAATTACGTATATGCAGCAACCTTCATATTCAAGCTTTACATTTCCCTCCTTGTCTTTAGGACAGTAACAACTTTCAATGCTTGAATCTACTCTAAATTTAATTCATTGCCCCTTGAGTTCACAATAAACCCCAAAATTTTCCTAATGCGACACCAAAAGAACATTTCAATAGATTAAGCTTCATTTCATACTTTCGGAGCATATTGAACAATTTAGCGAGGTTATCCATATGATTCATCGATCGTTATGACTTCATCAGCAAATCGCATATAAACCACCAACATCCGCTTGATTTAATTTTTGAACATCTTATTCACCATTCATTAGCAAGTAGCTCCAACGTTCTTCAAACCAAACGGATCCCTCAGCAACAATACATGACCATATTAGTGATGACACTCGTATGCTCCTAATCTGGAATGTGTATTATTATATGATTGTAACCAGTGTATAGATCCATAAAGGATAGCAATTTGTGTCTGGCCGTTGAGTACACAAGTTGGTCGATCTTCGACAACGGGAAGCTTTTTTGGGTATGCTTTACTAAGATATAAATAATCGATTCATATCCATCATTTTTCATTTGGCTTCTTGACCAACACAGGATTCGATACCCATTTGGGGTATAAGGCATCACGGTTGAAGTCATTTGCCTTCAACTTATCCGTTTCTTTCTTTAGCGCAGTGGATCGCTTTAGACCCAGACTATGTCTCTTCTATTTCACAAGAGGGCATTTTGGGTCTATAGTCAATGCATGGCATGTTATCTCTGGCGAAATTCCATATATATCAGAATCCATCTAGGCAAACATATCCAGGCTTTCCCAGAGAAACTCTACCAACTCCTTTTCCATTTTCAAGCTGATCTGAGATCCAAACTTGAGAACCCAAGTAGGATCGTCGTCATCGATCAAGATGTTGATCGTCAGGCCCATTAGTGCTGCCCTTGCATCCTCTAGCTCTTTTCGGGGTCCATAGGCTTATCTAAATTACTATAAGACCTAATCCAGGGTATGGGCGGTACTTGCTATGCATTTGCAGTCTTGATGCAGTGAGCCTTCTCTACACCTTTCCCTTTCTAACGCTGCTTTTCCTTTCTAAGCTTGGCAATATAGGATTCCTAAGCAGTGCTCTAGTTGCTTTGAATATCTCCAACCCTATTCTCGATGGGGAACTTCATCATCAGACATCATGGATTAGTGCTATTTTGAAACCTGCAAGGGTTTGTCAGCCCATAGAAGCATTCTAAGTGGAAAATTTTCCAACTATCACAAAGTTCCATACTCGCACTATCTTGCGGTCTCCCTTGCCCAATTCCATGGACAAGTTAATAAATCCGGCAGGCTCTTTGGCTTCTTCGATAAATCCTTGGATGTAGGATTTACATGACTTCATATCCTTTGGACTAGTCTTAATCTGATCAAACGCCTTCTTAATAGAATGTTAAACGAGCCCCAACAGTCAATCGGAACTGTGTGCATAGTGATCGACCCAACAACAGTCATATTCACCATGGGGTAAAGCATCAGTGCTTGCACCCATCAACGACTCTATTTCAAAAAACAATATCATTACTCATCGTCTTTAGTTATTTTACCAAAGCTCTGTCTCTGATAGCAAATCAACTCTCATACATCACACACTTCAGTGAATCTTAATACCACTCCGGTTCATTCTATCACTTTTCCATTACAGGTACTTTAGTTATCGCGCTAATCACAATCCAACCTTCTGATCGCCTAGGTCCCTCTCCACTGGACCTAGGTTGGTCTTTCTAAGCATTCTGCCCTTGAGATCTAGAATTATGCCCACCATCCTACGGATCTCTCATGTACTACTTTTTAAGAATCAAATCTTTTATCGTGTCTCTCAAGCGATGGCACTCATTAGTATCATGTTCGTGAGTTTTGTAGAAGTGATAATACTTCAGCAAGCGCTATCCAGCTTCAATTCCTTCCCTTCGAGGCGGGCTTCTAGTAATTCTCCATTCCTTAAGTTGCAAGGTAGATATTCTCAACATAATCATTCAAAGGAGTATAATCTCCTACCCTCATATATCATGGATGCTTCTTAGTTTCATTCTTCTTCCCATCGGTGCCTTGGTTTCTACCATTTTGGTTGTTATTATTTCCAATGTTCACGGTAATATTCCTGGCACTCTCATTGATTTTCTTGATAGCAACGTTGTTCTACACAACTTCATTTGATGGTCTGCCACCAATTGGTCCTAAGGCCAGCTTTATCTCTTCCAAGCTCATATACTGGTATACTTTCTAATAAAAATCTTCCATTGTCGGTGAATGTTTCCTTTTTTTCACTTACCAAAGACTATATCTATATGGTCCTCTCGAATCAATGCTGTCAGAACTATATCTTCCTTTGGATTGCTGACTTTAGTTACAAAAGTATTGAATCACCTCAGAAATCCTTCAGAGTCTATCTGGATCATTGGTAAATGTTGGATAAGGACATCACATCCTCTGGTCAAGCTGTGTGGAGCCTGAACTGCTCCATGAACTTCTTTGCTAACTAATCAAATGAAGATAGGACCATAGCATGAGCCGATTGAACTACATCTTAGCCACCCCATCTCAAAATATGGGAAACATCTACAGCTCCCTCCATCTTTTGATCGATCATCATCCACGTGTGATTCATACTTCAATAGATGTTGTATAGGTTCTATTGTTCCATTATAAGACATCATCTTCATCATCACAAACTTCTTAGTATAGCTCTAATGTAAGGAGTTCTACTGGGCATCAATCTCCATTCATTGTTATTTCTATGTCGATTCTCACTCCGTAATATCTTAATCATACTTGCTATGAATTCTTCGTCGGTTTGGGGAGTTAACCAGTGATGATCAAAGACTTCTCCAAGTGTTTGACTTTGCAAATAATTTTGATTCATCACATGATGTCTAAGCTCTCTTGTCTTTGGGAGAGGCACTCATCTAGATCTTCTATAGCATCTTGTTGGCTCTACAGCATTCCACCTAGCATCATTGCCAGTATCCTACAATTCGTCCTGACTATTAGATAAATCAATGGCATCAATGGATTGTGCATCGGTACAACCCTCAATATGGTCGGCACCCTCAGTATGGTTGGCAACGACATGATTTTGGTTAGTCCTGACCATGTTGGTTATAACCAAAACTAGGTCACTTCCTCTGTTAATCATCTTTGACGTCCCAACAACCTTTTCTTTCAACTTTTGCTTATCGTTTCTCCTTTTCTAACCTGATGAAGATGAAAGATTCTTCCTTAGAACTTGATGATGATGTATAGTTATGGCTCTTCCAACGCCTTCATGATTGTTGAGCTAATAAAACGAGGTTCTCCTCCATCTTACCAAAGAGGGCTTGTTGACTGTCAAGCATTCTCTGATTCATTTCAACCATTATCTTATCAAGTTCAACATTGGATACCATCTCCTACGTGGAAGAAGTTATGGGCAAAGAATGCGTTGGCTGAGTAGTTGTTATGATGAGAAGCTTCATCTTCTCCTGTAGTGGCTCTAGATCTCATAAAAGGTCCCTTAGGTGCCGTTTCTTTCAAATCTGGAGTAGATTCCTTGCCATATCTTAGTAGCTTCAGATCTACAAAAACAAACTTCTAGATCTAACTTTTGGATGCTCGAAATCCAAAGGTCCAAGCTAGGTCTTCATTTCAAAAACTCGGTTCTTAGTAAAAGCACCAAAAATGTTGGACCAAAAGTGAAACAACACCCCAGTTTATCAAAAACGAGAATAGATATAATTTCAACAAGCGAAAATAGTAAGAACTCGGCTAGCTTTTATAGTGGTTTGGTCAAATCAAGTGCCTACATCCACTTAATATTGTTTATTTTAGGTTTGTCAAATGTACAAGCACTTTTACAAGGTTTTCAATCTAGAAAACAAAGTTTGCATTGATTTGATAGCACTTGGTCATAATGGTAACGGTAGAGACAAGAAGATGAAGAGTATAGGCTCATAGATCCCAATAGTCCTCTCTATGTTGCTATAGCCTCTCAACTTATAGTTGGAATCGTTTATTATGGTCACTAGATCATGGAAAAATATGCAAGAATTCAGATCCGAGAAGAAATGAAGGAAGAATAAGTCATCTTAGAGCAAAAAATCCTGTCGGTGCTGACCATATTTATGGTAGATACCAATCTAAGGTCGTCACAATGATGCAAGCTCATCTACATTTCCATAAACTCCAAGCTTCCAAAGTTTAAGGTGGGCCCCTTTTGAGAAATCAACACAGTAACCATGTTGCCTTGCTCTCTTCCGACTTCAAACTTCTTGAGCTATCTTCCATAGTTATTCCGAACATGCCTGCAAGTTCTCGAACCATTTTGTCTTCGTCGAGACGTCAAGATTTTATTAGAAGCTGCTCGGTTTAAATGTTAGATAACACACACTTTTTATATGTTGCTCGGTTTAAATGTTAGATAACACACACTTTTTATATGTTGCATTTACATAAATACACTAAGTATATTTGGATATACTCGCAATTTTTACTACGTATAATTTGCTCGCTGATGACATTTAATAAATCAATCAATTTAATTGAAGAGAAATAAATGATAGGTTTTCCTCTCTAATCAAATCAAAACCTTCCCTCAATTAACTGCGTAAGTTTTAGAGATGGAAAGGAATGTTTCCTCCTCTAAATTAAATTTAAATATTAATTGTTGCATTTGTGGCTGTTTTTAATGCACTCATGCGTTTGAATTTAAACAAAATTCAATCTCTTTAAACAAAGTAAATAAAATAAAATTTATTAAAAATATTTTAGATTGAATCTAAAATGAATCTAGCATTCATAGACTTAACAAAGTCTAAAAGTAGAAATTTTTTGAAATTAAGCTATTTAACCTGCTTTCAACTAGCCAGTTCCATTAACGGTATCAAAGCTCAAATGGTCTATGTGGTCTAAATTAGAAAATTTAAAGCTAAATAATTAAAGTCTGCTTATTAAGCAGGTGTCTAGAAAGGTAGTGTCTAAGGTTGGGATTGGATAACAAGTACTCTGCCTTACTTGGCTACTGGCCGGGCCCGAAGGATGAAGTAGGCCAAAATGGTTATTCCCAATATAAAGGCCTCAGTTAATTTTAAGCCTTTGGCTAATTTAAAATTTTGTTTGAAAATTCAAAATTATATTTTAAATTTAAAAGTTAAGCTTAAAATATAAAAGGTTACAAAATGCATTCAAAATTTTCTATTTTTTGAGAAATCAAATAATTAATTTTGAAATTTAAAATTTAATTAATATGACTAATTTAATTTAATTACATAATTTATTAAAAGTTAATCGATTAAAACATATATGTTTATATGTGCATAACTATAATTGTTGTAGTTATTTATTTATCTTAAATTTGTTTATGATAATTTAACTAAAATTTAAAAGTAATTAAAATGTTTAATTTAATTATTTAATTAAGAAAAAATTATTAAATAAAACTAATTAAATGTTAATTAGGATGTGCACATATATTGATATATATAATAAACATACTATAAATGTTATGGTTGGCTAACTATCTTAAATAGTTTAAGATGAGCAATATAAAATCTTAGAAATTTTACATAAAATAGACTAAATTAAACATTTTTTAATTAATAAGGATTAAAATTAACTAAATGAGATTTGGTTAATAAGATACATGTATATATGATATAATTGAACTAAACTATAAAACTACATATGCATAAAATTAGTGGAATTGGAAAAAAAACCCAAATTAGATTTAATGAATAAATTCATACATATAGTATGTATGTTATTATTTTAGATGTGTCTAACGCTTGAATCACGAGGGTATTTCATAAGAAACACATTATCCTCTAAATCGATGTCACATAGAAAAATAATTATTAAAGATTATGAATCTATAATATAAGTTGTCCTCTATAATTTATATATGAATATATTACTTGCATATTCATTGGTTGTTGATCTTTCCTCAAGCTAGTGGTATTATCTGTACTATTATTAATATATTAACTAGGTCTGTCAATGGATACCCAAAAAATACAAAATCCGCCAAAATCCGTATCCGAAAAAACGAATATTATCCGATATCCTAGAAGCGGATGCGGATATCCGATATCCGAAAAGAAAATCGGATGCGGATGCGGGTATGATCATATCCGTATCCGAAAAGCATCCGTCCGATCCAAAATTAATTATAATAAAAATTATTATTATTATTGATTTTTATTTAATGATGATCTAAAAATATACTTAGAAATAAATTGTTCCACTTTGGAAAACTGATTAGTACTGTAGTGTGTCTATTGTCATTTGAGAAAGTGATTGTTTTAGTTCAAAAATATTAGTATAATAAAAATCTTATTCAATTTTGAATGCGATTATTTTGGTTATTTTTGAATGTCCACAGGTATCCGCTTTTTATTTTCGGATGCAGATATTTTCAGATATACGAAAATATCCATGGATGCGGATACAGATGTTAATTCTCAAATATCCACGGATATCGGATGCGGATTTGGATGTGGATTTAAATTTTCGGATGCGGATGCGGATACAGCCATATCCGCATCCATTTGCATCCGTTGACGGCCCTAATATTAACTAGACAAGGTAAGACACATGCATGTATTTGTTGAGCTTTCCACAAGGTATGTTCATTATGCTTAGGCCATGGTGAAATGGTAGATATGAGTGAAAAATCTCTTTCGATTTATCGAACTTTCCTCAAGGTTGAGATGAGATTAGGACAATGACCACGGGTTAGCAGTTGTATATGATACAACCTATAACTTATTATTCATCGCAAGCGGATCTATGATTTGTTGGAATTCTAAGTCATGCGAGTCCAAACACCCACTAGAGAAATTAAAAGATTTCTATGTTTCATCTTTGGGTTTGAGTAACATAAAAGTCTATGGGATCCCTATTAGAAAAATGAAACGGTAAAATTTAAACTTTCCAATATTGTAAGAACATTTGCCATATGAAGTTAAAATAGTCCACGTTGATAAATTTGTGCAACTAATAAACTGATGAAAAATTATCAGTTAAGATATACAAATGGAATAAATTAAAAATTGATAAAGAAATATAAAATATATTTACCTTTGAATCCTTTGGCATGTTGCGCTTCAAGACCCATGCAAGAGCCAATTTATACAACCACTAAACATTCTTGTCTCGGTCGCTTATATGTTTATTTGTATAATACTATGTATTGTCTTCAATGAGTGTCGAACTCCACTAACAATACAAGAATATGGATATTTGATCCATATTCAATAGATAAATGTTATATAGCGAATGGTCGCTGTTCATAATGTACAAAACTTCAATGAAATTAGTTAATCGGAATAAGAAAACAAACCATAATACAAAACCATGTATTCAATGTGATAGATTACAATAAGGATCTTTTTTGAATGTTTTGACCATTTTAGAAAGGAAAGCGAATATACTGGAGTAGATGTAACTTAGGAACGGTTGGGATAAAGAGAGTGAATGGTCACTTCTACTTCATAATGGGACATCGAAAACGAGAATTATATTAAATACTAATGGATACTCAATATGGAATGAGAAATATGATTTCTATTCAAATTGTGTTAAAATATAGAAAACTGTTTTCTTCAAAGGTCATTTCTATGAGTTCAAGATATTTGATCGAAAACTCTCGATTGTAAAATAGTTGTAGTAAAAGAAATAAATAACCCATAATAAGTATTTGAATGAAGCTTCATATTTCATATTCTATTATAGTAATGGAAGAAATAGTGAAAGTAAGCCATATAATACTTATAAGTGGATGCATCAAGTTATGAAAAATTATTTTCGTAAACACACCAAATATTATTTGTGAAATAATGTTTTCTTCAGTATTGATTGAATATAAATATAGTTTTATTTTGTTATGAATATTTTGAATATACATTATGAAATAAACATATTAGAACAACGATATTTGCTGCATTGGCAACATAACACATAAGTATCCAAATTTTTAACTATTACTTTTGAGATTATGGACTAAGCCATATCTTAGATGAATAATTCTTTAAATCACATGATTATTAATCATGTAATAATGGTGAATTGTGACTTAGAAGATTAATGACAAAGCACCCACTCAGTAGAAGCGACAAAACAGTTAATGAACTCACGGGATTGATACAAGTAGATGTATGCAATCATAAATTAAATGGTACCAAAATGGTTCCATATGCTTCATTTAATTCACAAATGAATTATCATAAAATAAACATGTGTATTTGGTACACATCTAATATGTCTAAGATAGGTCCATAGAATATTAAACGGGAGTAATTAACATGTCATGCAAAATAAGATAAAACGATTCACTTTGACTGAAATGTGAGTGTATTAGAAAGAGTTCCAAAGTACTAAAACTGAATAAGATTCAATCTCAAAAGTCGTTCCCCCTTATGATACATAACAACTTATCGATAAAGAGTAATCAGCCTCCATTGAACAAATATGATTGATGATGGGCGAAGTTGTGTTAGCTTCTTTCATTTACGTCAAGTACTTAAGAGTAAGAACATAGGTTAAATTTAATTTGATCTAAAACAAAGTCTACAAAATCATACAAGATAATAATTTATGAAACAACCTCCACACATCCTAGGTCAAGGAGCTGATTGGTTGTGTGAGTCGAGAGACTACACGTAATATTTTACGTGAGGGATATTGTGTGGACCACTCAAATTGAGTTTGAGACCAATCAACTTGGTTGACCAATTTATGTTATAGATGCAAGCTTCGTAAACATGAAAACCAAATAAATTTTATACATATGTATAGGCAATTCATAAAAAAATTACAAATACTTATTTCATTGCATCGACAAACAATTATTGTCTCAAGAAATGCTAACTTCACGACAAAGGAACATTTTTAGAAATTATTGGTAGTAAAATAGATTTGGATACGATCCAAAGATAAAACTAATTATATAAGATGAAATGAAATTAACCAAACTAAATAGACATAACACATTAGAGTGTCTGATAAAGATTCCTACACATCAAAGAGAAACTATGAGTTTCTTAGCAATGTCGAGAATGGAGTTTCCCCAATTGTCAATAAAGTCATTAGGAGTTTGACTCTACTATATAATGCGGAAATCCTTAATAGATTCCAAGTACGATATCAAAATATGGTTTTGGTAGTTACATCTGCATGGATATGATCCATTGGAAGCGAATGTGCTAGAACAAGACCAATGGAGTTAGAATGTGGTAAGCAATATTAACAAGAATAACATTGTAAATTCCATTTGTTGAAATTAATGTAATCGATTAATCATTCAACGTGCTTAGGTTAATTCGTATTTTACTTGCAAAATTATTGCTCGATATGATTTTGAGTTTGGGTATATGTTAAAGTAGAAATTCTAAATAACAACTTAGATATGCTTTTTACGCTTAATACCGAAGTGTCTTGAAGTCAGTGGGAGTGATTCTGAGTATGCGGGTTATTGGATTTGATCTAAGAAACGTTATGAAAGTACCGCTAGATAAGCATCATAGTTAAGCAGATTTTTTGACAAAAAAATCAAATAGTTTTGATTTCAATCAAAATGCAGAGGAAGCTGTAGGATCGATTTCACCCTAGAGGGGGGGTGAATAGGGTGATGGTATAAATTATAAAAATTAATTGCGGAAGCTTGTAAAATATTTTCAATACAAATCACAGAACAATAGCAACACAGATAATAGCAGAATAATAAATGCAGAAATAGAACGACACAGAATTTACCCAGCTTCGGCAAAACCCTGCCTACGTGCTGCCCCCAAGTTTTCTACTAGAAATTAGATAGTCAGACGCTTACACACGTAAACTCGCGACACCCGCTATCGACTAAATCTAACTCTACGCTCAAAATCCTGCCACAACTCAGCCATTGAGTTGCGAATTCTCAAGCTACGCCACGTAGCTTGTCCCCTAGTCACACGACTAGAAATTTAAACGGTTTAAAAATGAAAATACAATTAAAAAACAATTTAAAATAAAATAACCCTAATTTTAATTAAAAGCCCTTAAAAAAAACCGGCCCCTTTAATTAATTTGGCTCGTCTCCTTTTGGTTGCTTCATTCGTTTATGGTGGTCGTTCCTCTTTGCAACTTACTTAGGGCTTCGTCCCTTCGATCCAATTTAGGGTTTGATGAAGCCGCCGATTGTTCAATTAATCTAATTGAGTGATGATTTGTTCGTCTTAACGCTTTCGGCTGCTTCTGGAGTTCGACTTCAATCTGGTATGTGATTTTCCTTTATGCTTTTCAGTTATGCTCGATTGAACTCCAATGATCAATTGCCAGTGATGATTCTGGGTTATATATGCGTTCGATCTCCTTTATTTTCATTCGTATAAACTTATTTGAATTTGTCAAATAATTTGTTCGGCCGTTCGATTTCACTTTGATGATGATGATTTCACTGACTTTTTCAATTTCGTATAAACTTGTGTTACTTGGTTGACACGGTGTTGATTCAATTTCGTGATGACCACGGCTTTAATTTGTGACATTTGACTTTGTCACATTCGTATATTTTTATGACTTGATTACCACGGTTTTGATTTTGATTACGGTTTGACTTGTTCGACTCCTTGATCGTTGTACCGATTTTCTTGGCTACAATATTTTAATTTTGAGATGACCTGCAATTTTTCGATTGACTGGTTTTGGCCTGGTCGACATTTTCGTACTCAGCTCTTCTCTGTTGTTGGCCAATGACCTCTGGTCTGTTTTTGTATTCGTCCACGAGTATTTTTGATCTGCAGCTTTGTTCCATATACGTATGTTCATACATTGGTATTTAGTTTGCATTCATGTCTGATCATTGAAGAGTTGCATTGTTCCATACTTTAGTTCGAGCCTTGTGTTCTTCATACCATGTGTATAGACTTCATTTGATCTGTTGGCACTATTGATTGGTCCTGGTTTGAGTTGAGTTGATCATGTAGTCTTGAATGTGGTATATGCTTTGTCCTTTTTTTTATTGTTTGATACATGTTTGAACTGACTTGTGATGTTGCTCTGTCTTTGTGCATTTCACTGCGTTCATTTGAGTTGTTGCAGTTCCACTACTTTGGTTGACATTTGATGGTCTTCATATTCATGTGTCTTGTTGACGTGGTTGAGACTGGTTTCATTCTTTGGTTGGGTCTGCACATTCACCTGTTGTTGTATTCATGTACCCTTGACTTTTCCCATGCTATTTACTGGTTCGTGTATATGAGTTGTTTCACTGGTGGCATGTTGTAGTGGTTGCGACCTGTACTTGTATACTGCTGTTATTTTTTGAGTCTTGTTCATCCCACTGGTATACATGGTGTATCACTTGACTTGTTGTATTGTCTCTGACCTGATGGCTTTGGTTTTTGCTTGCTTGATGGCATTTGATCTTGCCTGTTGTTTCCTTTGTTGGTTTGTGATGCACTTGTTTTTTCTAAAGCTCGAGTTGCATTGTCTATTCAGTTGAGTAAATGTGGACTGTCTTGATGCACTTGAGGTCGGGTTATGTGCATGCAGTTTTGTAGTAGTTGTACACTTGTGTACTGGTGCTTTATCTTTGTGTATGGCTATTCTTTGACCACTTCTGATCTAATGCTTGAGTCTTACCATTTTTGGTTTTGGATTTTGACCATTTTATTGAGCTTGTACACTTACATTGCTTCTGAGTTGAATCCAGCTAATAGCTCGGGTTTGACCTTGTGCTGAGAGTTGTGACATTTATTTTATTGCACGTGAGTTGAACCCGGCTTTTCATTTGGGTTTGGCCTGTGCTCACTTGTTCCTGTAAATCAATCAAATGTATATCGGTGTGCATGGCCTTGTGGCATGTACAGTGATACACTGTGTATGTCACATTGTTCGTGTGTGATGAATTCAAATGTAAATGATGACGAACAACCCAAATAACCGAGGCAAATAATATTTTCAAAATACATATTTTATTTTATATTGAAAAAATATTTCTTTTTCGATTTTACTGCGTTAGTGAATATTTTTGCAGATTGCTCAGATGCTGGATTCTAACTGGAATGAAGTTGGAGATAAAATACGAATTGAGTGAATGAGTGGTGTGTAGTGAGGTTAAATGTAAATATGAAATTGTGATGTATTTGTAATCAAAATTGTATATGTATAGTGAGAGCTTGAATTTATACTATTCAAAAATGTAATAAATATTTGTTTGAATAAAATTTCTGTTTGAATTCAAATTCTTTATAATTTAATTTATTCAGCAAATATTTATTTAATCTGTGAGAAATAAAATAGTACATTAACAAATACATTTAAACGAATGTATATATGTTTATTATCATCAAACAAAAATCATATAAGCGCATATTCAACAATCTTTCCCTTTTGATGATAAAAAACATATATTTAAGATTTTGAATATGTTAAATGTATTTGATCATTGATATGCTCTAATTGCTCCCCCTATTTAATTGCTTCCTCTCTGCACAAAGCTCCCCCTACATATATGCATAAAATATGCTAATGAACCTAGATGCAAATAGAAAATTATTTGACATTTGCTTGATTTTATTTGACAAAATATTAACTTTTCTCTCCCCCTTTTGTTATCAGCAAAAGAATAATAGTGTAAGAGAAAATAGAGATAAGGTGATTGATATGAATTCAACGTTAAAAGTCAATTGAATATAAATATTAAATTTCAATAAAATCAAACAAAAATCATAAATATTTTGTTAGGCGCATATTCCACTTTTAGAATGATGGGAATTATGTCATCATATAAAACCATACAGTTGTGTCTATTTGTGGTATATTTATATCAGGAATTTGAATATCTACTAACCATGCATAACCGTTAGGACTTTTAAATGAGATCAGTAGTATTCCAATTTTATTTTAAAAAAAATGAATTCAAGTATCTTCTAACCACGCATAACCGTGAGGACTTTTAAATGGGATTAGAATCAACTTGTTTATTTAAAAATCAACTTTTGATATGCGTTCCATACATGCATAACCATGAGGACTTTTAAATGAGCATGGAAGCACATAACAAATTCCAAGTAATTCACCCATGCATAATCGTGAGGACTTTTAAATGAGAGTGAATACATTGGTATGTATTTATTATTACTATATTTTTTTATTTTTTTAAGAAAAAAATGTAAAATGAAAAACGAACGATTCCTGCTTAAAGTACCACATATCGACAAAATATATAGAATTTTGATGAGTGATGGTTGTTAGAAATATGATAGAGATAGAGATGGTCATGGAATTTTTACCAACAAAAAGTTTTATAACTCTTGTTTAAATTTCTAAAGAAATTTACTAATTATACCGTCTCGAGTCATAATATATGATCAATATTAGCACTCATCACTCTTTCAATCACTATTCATCTTTTTGATAATCATAGGGAGTCAGATTAGTCAAAATAGTCATTCAAAATCAAATTCAAAAATAACTATAAAATCAATTTTTCAAAAATGACTAATCTGAAAATATGGTCAAAAATGATTTTACCGAAGGGGTTTTATAAGAAAATTTTCTGCTATTTGAAATGAAAAATATGCAGATATTTTCTTTGAAAAACGATGCTATTACTAAATGTCTCAACAAAAATCACGTTTCACTAGTAATTTTTCTATCAACTAGACTACCAGTGTAATCTGCATCTGATTTCTCTTTCACTCAAAATTATCACCAATTGAATTTGATAGACCAAGACATGAAGTGTGCACCAAAAATTTCAAACTCAATTCTAACAGCAATTTAAATGACATTCTTTTGAATTTGAATTGAAGCCGTGTAAACAATCAATAACCGTGAATAAAGAGTTAACCGTATTATAACCAAATGTATTATCATCCAACAAAACACTATTTTTAATCCAAATTAATATATATGAAGTAATTCAAAGAATCTAGAGAATTTTATAGTGTTTTTGGCATAAGAATATAATTGGCCAACTATTTTGAATAAGTCAGAATCATCATCTTTTCATCATTACATTATTGGCTGACTTGATTCAGAATACGGTGCAGATTATCACATTTAATATATCGTTCAAAATATACCATTACTTGTTTTACCTTTACGATATTTTTCGTTATTGTCCATTGTGATTCTGTCACCTTTATATTAGGCTAAGGAACTTTGCTTTGTTGCTCGTTGTGTCCTTGGAACAGCCAAAATCCAGAGAACACTGTTGTTGTTCCTTAGCCTGCCACCACACGTACACAGGAAAAGATTTATGTGACCTATTTGTTTTTATAGGTCCATGGTTGTTAGTGGCAGAATATTTAGAAAAATAATTTTGTGGAGACCCAAAACTATTTATAATTGTTCCCTTCGGCACCCAAATTTGTTTAACTTTGAGAGATTTTATATTCGTGCCTTTTGGAACCCAAATTGATATAGTTTTCACATGTTTGGGTCTATACCAACAATTATTGTGATTGTGTCCATATTTTCTACAAATTGTGCACATAGAATTAACTTGATAAATATTGCTTTCAACAATTTTTAATTTATTATATCCAAGTCCTTGTCTAACCGTATTAACAGTTTGCTTTCCTAATAGCATATTCAACGATTTTTCACTTTTGAAAAATTTATCTAAAGTCGTTGACAATTTTGGACTTGTGTTTTGAGAGACTCGTTTTCATTTAACAATTGTGTGCACTTTTTAATAGAATTCTCTCTTCTAGTATTTTCATTCTCTTTTAAAATCAGAACTTCATTTTCAAGCGATTTTATTTTAATTTCTGATTTTTTAATTTCTTCATCAAACGTTGGACACTTATCACACTTAGGGATCCTACTTTGATAGGTTTTAACTAATTGGTCAAGTTGTTCATTTAATTCTATCAAAGTGTCTTTTTGTGATTCAAGTTTAGCGTATTTTTCCCTAAGTCGTTCAAAACAGCCATTTACTTCATGGAGTAAGTTTTGATACCTCGCTTGGCTCGTCATCGTCTCTATCGGTTATATTCCCATGAAGGCACATATCTGCTTTCTCACTTTCACTGCTATCGCTTTTATTCCAGGTGGCTGTAAAACATCTTCGTTTTAATTTCTTTTCTTTGTCGAGTTGAAATCGGGGATAATTGGGCTTGATATCGCCGGGTTTGTTGCAAATGATCCCGTGTTCTTTCAAGTTGTCCAATGCTTTGATTGTTCTGCTTTTTAATTTTTTATTTAGAGCTGGATTTCCGTATTTGTGGTTCCACCTTTTTAATTTCTTCATTATTAATGCCAGCTCGGCTACTCCATCGTCATCATCCTCATCACAACTGCTATTTACCAATCCTGTAAAACACATTTCTTTAACTGAGTCGGTTGGGGAGGACTTCTCATTGCTGTTGACTTTTGCACCATATATTGCATCGAAAGTATTCTAGGTTTCCTGTGCATTTTCACAATGAGAAATGAAATTAAAATTATCTTGATTAATATGAGAATATAATATATGAATAGTAAGTGCATTAATCGAGATAATTTTCTTATCTGTTATGTCACACCCATTTTCAATAATATCCCAACATTTAATATTAACAGATTTTAAATAAAATTCCATTTTCAATTTCCAATTCAAAAAATCTGTTCCATCGAAAATAGAAGGAATAATATTGGAACGACCCTCAAAATTATTATTAAAAGAAGCCATTTTAAAAATTCAAATTTTTAAAACAAAAACCCATTTTTGAAACACGAATTTTTTAAAACAAAAATTGATTTTTGAAAAATGAATTTTTTTAAAACAAAAATTGACTTCTATTCCTAGCTCTGATACCACTTGTAGGATCGATTTCACCCTAGAGGGGGGTGAATAGGGTGATGGTATAAATTATAAAAATTAATTGCGGAAGCTTGTAAAATATTTTCAACACAGATCACAAAACAATAGCAGCACAGATAATAGCAGAATAATAAATGCAGAAATAGAACGACACAGAATTTACCCAGCTTCGGCAAAACCCTGCCTACGTGCTGCCCCCAAGGTTTCTACTAGAAATTAGATAGTCAGACTCTTACACACGTAAACTCGCGACACCCGCTATCGACTAAATCTAACTCTACGCTCAAAATCCTACCACAACTCAGCCACTGAGTCGCGAATTCTCAAGCTACGCCACGTAGCTTGTCCCCTAGTCACACGACTAGAAATTTAAACGGTTTAAAAATGAAAATAAAATTAAAAAACAATTTAAAATAAAATAACCCTAATTTTAATTAAAAGCCCTTAAAAAAACCGGCCCCTTTAATTAATTTGGCCCGTCTCCTTTTGGTTGCTTCGTTCGTTTATGGTGGCCGTTCCTCTTTGCAACTTAATTAGGGCTTCGTCCCTTCGATCCAATTTAGGGTTTGATGAAGCTGTCGATTGTTCGATTAATCTAATTGAGTGATGATTTGTTCGTCTTAACGCTTTCGGCTGCTTCTGGAGTTCAACTTCAATTTGGTATGTGATTTTCCTTTATGCTTTTCAGTTATTCTCGATTGAACACCAATGATCAATTGCCAGTGATGATTCTGGGTTATATATGCGTTCGATCTCCTTTATTTTCGTTCGTATAAACTTATTTGAATTTGTCAAATAATTTGTTCGGTCGTTCGATTTCACTTTGATGATGATGATTTCACTGACTTTTTCAATTTCGTATAAACTTGTGTTACTTGGTTGACACGGTGTTGATTCAATTTCATGATGACCACGGCTTTAATTTCTGACATTTGACTTTGTCACATTCGTATATTTTTATGACTTGATTCCCACGGTTTTGATTTTGATTACGGCTTGACTTGTTCGACTCCTTGATCGTTGTACTGATTTTCTTGGCTACAATATTTTAATTTTGAGATGACCTGCACTTTTTCGATTGACTGGTTTTGGCCTGGTCGACATTTTCGAACTCAGCTCTCCTCTGTTGTTGGCCACTGACCTCTGGTCTGTTTTTGTATTCGTCCCCGAGTATTTTTGATCTGCAGCTTTGTTCCATATACGTATGTTCATACATTGGTATTTAGTTTGCATTCATGTCTGATCATTGAAGAGTTGCATTGTTCCATACTTTAGTTCGAGCCTTGTGTTCTTCATACCATGTGTACAGACTTCATTTGATCTGTTGGCACTGTTTATTGGTCCTGGTTTGAGTTGAGTTGATCATGTAGTCTTGAATGTGGTATATGCTTTGTCCTTTGATTTTATTGTTTGATACATGTTTGAACTGACTTGTGATGTTGCTCAGTCTTTGTGCATTTCACTGCGTTCATTTGAGTTGTTGCGGTTCCACTACTTTGGTTGACATTTGATGGTCTTCATATTCATGTGTCTTGTTGACGTGGTTGAGACTGGTTTCATTCTTTGGTTGGGTCTGCACATTCACATGTTGTTGTATTCATGTACCTTTGACTTTTCCCATGCTATTTACTGGTTCGTGTATATGAGTTGTTTCACTGGTGGCATGTTGTAGTGGTTGCGACCTGTACTTGTATACTGTCGTTATTGTTTGAGTCTTGTTCATCCCATTGGTATACCTGGTGTATTACTTGACTTATTGTATTGTCTCTGACCTGATGGCTTTGGTTTTTTCTTGCTTGATGGCATTTTATCTTGCCTGGTGTTTCCTTTGTTGGTTTGTGATGCACTTGTTTTTTCTAAAGCTCGAGTTGCATTGTCTATTCAGTTGAGTAAATGTGGACTGTCTTGATGCACTTGAGGTCGAGTTATGTGCATGCAGTTTTGTAGTAGTTGTACACTTGTGTACTGGTGCTTTATCTTTGTGTATGGCTATTCTTTGACCACTTCTGATCTAATGCTTGAGTCTTACCATTGTTGGTTTTGGATTTTGACCATTTTATTGAGCTTGTACACTTACATTGCTCCTGAGTTGAATCCAGCTAATAGCTCGGGTTTGACCTTGTGCTGAGAGTTGTGACATTTATTTTATTGCACGTGAGTTGAACCCGGCTTTTCATTTGGGTTTGACCTGTGCTCACTTGTTCCTGTAAATCAATCAAGTGTATATCGGTGTGCACGGCCTTGTGGCATGTACAGTGATACACTGTGTATGTCACATTGTTCGTGTGTGATGAATTCAAATGTAAATGATGACGAACAACCCAAATAACCGAGGCAAATAATATTTTCAAAATCCATATTTTATTTTATATTGCAAAAATATTTCTTTTTCGATGTTACTGCGTTAGTGAATATTTTTGCAGATTGCTCAGATGCTGGATTCTAACTGGAATGAAGTTAAAGATAAAATACGAATTGAGTGAATGAGTAGTGTGTAGTGAGGTTAAATGTAAATATGAAATTGTGATGTATTTGTAATCAAAATTGTATATGTATAGTGAGAGCTTGAATTTGTACTATTCAAAAATGTAATAAATATTTGTTTGAATAAAATTTATGTTTGAATTCAAATTCTTTGTTATTTAATTTATTCAGCAAATATTTATTTAATCTGTGAAAAATAAAATAGTACATTAACAAATACATTTAAATGAATGTATATATGTTTATTATCATCAAGCAAAAATCATATAAGCGCATATTCAACAGAAGCGTGTATCTATAAGGAAAGGTATTAATATGTACTAGAATCTTTTTAAAATTACAAGTAAACAACGAACTTATGATTGTTAATGATGTACTCGTGAAATCATCTTAGTTTGATCATTTAATTCCTGGTATAGGATTTGAAAAGACGTCTTTTATAATCAATATAAAATAATGTTGGGTTTGTCCCAAAGCGATGTACATACATCGTATTAAAAATGTTTAATATAGATCACGAAGTGGATTCATTACGCATTAGCAATATAGGAATCGTCGTGCATGCTATGTATTCAATAATATTTCATTTTTGCTTATGTATTTGATACATGGAACAATTAGCAAATCTGAATTAAGACGACTAAATGACAATTAGAGTGCTTTTGAGTATTTAAGAAATACCAAAGAATTGTTTATAGGAACAACAAACTCCTTATGAAGGAGTGCATGAACTCGAACTTCATGTGCTATAGAGTATAGCATGTCAATCCTATTTCATGTTCTATCTTAAGTTAAGAACTTCAAGCTGGAATTATTCCAAACAATTAGTGGTTGATTTAACCAAAGGCTAAATACATTGCCTTGAATAACATTGCAATAACAGAAGTATAAATAAATGCATAATTTATAATGGAGGTAAAGGTGATTACAAATGTTGAGAGTCCCAGAACTTTGTTATATGATAACGATACTGCAACACTATTAATAAAAGAACGCAAAGCTTATTAGAAGTCGAGAAACATACTCCAAGAATTTCCACATGATAAAGGAAGCTTATCAACATTAGAGAGAGTTAATTGACACGTTGGATAACTAAAACAATATAGCATAAAAATTCACTTCAGTATTGACCCGATTAGTTTTAGAAAAATTGATCGAAGCAGTTGGAATAAGATTTCATGATTGATCTCAAGTGCAAGTGGGAGATAGATAAAGTTTGAGGTATGCCCTAGGAAAATTATGTAATTTGTTAAATATATCTAACTCGATAACCGGTCTTGTTCAAAATTGAAGGTTTTTTCTTTCTACCATATATTATTATATTGTGATATAATTAATTAAGTAGTTAACTTGAAGTGCATTAAATAGAAAATCATTAAATGATATGTTATGTGATAATAATCACAAGAAGTTGTGATCATTATAAAATTACCATAATATAAAATAACATATTATTTTAAATATTCATGGTCAAGATATTTCGAGAAAGGATAATGATACATCCATTGAGACTAGAGTGTGTAACGCTTTTCAAATGTTGGGCGGTGTATTTCTCATGGTTGCTAGGGGGATTAAGGAGTTATGTACTGATGGTTATTAGATAATTATGGAATAACCCACTCAAGAGTTTTTTATTGGTTAATATAACTAAGGTCAAACAGAGAATCTTAGAGTTATGATGTTACAAAGTTCCTTTGACCTGAGAATACCATAGGACTTCAATACGGACACTCAACTTTAGTTATAGTTAAATTGTGGCATGGAGTCCATCAAACGACTAAAGTTGGGTATGAGTTGAAGCATTGGAAGTGAAACACCATTTAATAGAGAATTTGTCTACTCGATTATATGAGGTTGTATCATGGTCAACTATAGTCAACTCAAAGTTAAAGTCTATGGCTAGAGAAGTATGGTTAACAATAGTGTTATTAAGCCAAGGATTTTGTGTATGGACTAACCAAGTTGAATATGGATGATGTTGAAATTTTAACCAAACCAAATTCTATAAGTCCTAATATGTGATATAATGTTGATGAAGAGAATTGGTGTAAATAATCATTATTATTGGATGCCACTTATAATAAGTAAAATTGGATTTTACCAAAAAGACATGTAAGCTATAAATTCAGCCAAAATTTTACATCATTGGCTAAGGTGATTTGTGAATGTTAATATTTGAATTGTTAGATATTAATTGCTGACCGAATTTACACCTAAGGCCACATAACTAAAGTGTTGAATACTCCAACTACTACCTGATTTAACTAAACTATAATTGTTATAAATTAATTAATACTTGTGAAATATTAATTATAAAATTTTATTTGATTTATGTTGACCAGTATTGAAAATAGTGCGTATATAAAAGTTTTATACATACGTATCGATATACGATATCGATGTACACTTAAATCTGATTTAAATATGAGTCATTTGACTTGGTTTGAAAATGGAATGGAAGCCCGTATGGGTTCGATACTGGCCAGCCATAGCTATAAGGGATGTGGGGTTATTTTTGATTTTTTGGAGTATGAATTAGCAGAGGAAATACTGGCTCTTAATGCACACTTTACTCTCTTCTTTATCTCATTAAATGCCATTATCCTCACTTTTCTTTTCTTTTTTAACTTTTTGACTCTCCTCCTTCTACCTCTGGCGTAAGCAATACTTCCCCTCCTCTATTCATTTCTAAGTTTTAAAACACAAATTCAAGTCAAATAGTGCAAAGATACATAGATCTTTCAGTCTGGTAGCACTTTTTCGAAGAGTTTGGATTTAGATCCAAGCAGTCTACAGATTCAGCATTCAAGGTTCTATTATTAGGCCATAGTTGAGATAATGCCCTAACTTATATGTGTGTGTGTGTTTGTGTGTGTGTGTGTGTGTGTCCATTGTTAGACTTATATATGGTTAGGTTATATATGTATAACACGAATCCTTATATATGTATGTTATTAGTTTTATATATATATATATATATATATATATATATGTGTGTGTATGTATGTATATACATATATATATGAATATGCTTTCAACCATGCTTTAAAATAAAATAAAATTGAACTAAAAATGATTTAAAAATGAACTTTAAATAAAAATTGATTTTTAAATTAAATAAACATTAATATGTTACAGATAAATTTGTTATTAAATTATAAACATAATTGAAATAAATAAATTAAAGTTTTTAAATCCAACTCTGCTTTTTTCTATGGCCTACCATGGATCTGTGAAGGAAGAGGATTTGATGAGATTTAATTGCAAATTAAATTGGAAAGGATTTAAAGGAGAAAATTGAAAAGTTTCAATGTTTACTTTAAAATATATACTTTCCGTTCATTCTCGTATTCTTTCTGGACAAAATTTTATTTTATATCTCATGCTCTCATCTTCCCGTCAATTTATGAAAATTTCAACGGCCTCCATGGCTCTAAAAATTCTCAAAAACAAGTACAAATTAAATCAATTTATTATAGATGGTTCTTATCTCTCGATCCTTGCAAAAATCCAAAGACCGGTTCAACTAAATCAAGGAGCATCGATTGATCGTTCATGATGTGGTTTTTGGCAACTTCCCATAGCAATTCCCTGATTTAGTTTGTTTATTTCATTCTTATGTTTAGACTCCATGTGACTCACCTAGTGTTTTAATGGATCATCTTGCAAAAAGCAAGTCATACCTTTTTTTGTCCATCTCATTCAAAAGTACTATTGTGCTTATTTGATTTAGATATATTTTGTTTTTCATATTTTTCAAAATATGTTCATTATAATAAATATGATTTAGGTCCACTTTCTATTTTGTTAATTTATTATTATTCTTTGTATTATTTAGATTTTAATGTTACTTTCATGAATTTACATATACCTATTGTTCGAATCATTTTATTTTGTTTTGGAAATTGTTAAAAAAAAGGAATTCTGATTTTGGTATAGATCTAATTTATAATTTTGTAATATTTACATACACAAATGTAAATAAACTGTATGTGTTAATCTTTTAATTATCACTTTGAAACTTAATTTTTATTTATATGATAGATGTTTAAATGAATATTTTAGATATTGTTTACATAAAAAAATGGTTTTGATCTAAAATTCATGAATGGATTTTTGTGTAAATTTTAAATCTTTTCTCTTTCAAATTTAAAGTTTGATGTAAAATTCTAAACTTTAGTTTCCTTTCTAAAGTTTTATTTTAATCTTAAAATTGAATTATAACACAATAAACACACACACACATATGTGTGTATATGTGTGTGTATTATAGATGATAATGTTTACATATATATAAGTTGTATTTAAATCAAAACGTTAACTGGAATATTTATATATAGAGAGTAACACATATGTGTTGCTTCAATTCAAATCATAAGATGGATCTTGTTTAACAATGTAATATTTGATATCAAACCTTTTTTAATTGAAACAGAATTCGATATTGTTGATTTTAGATTTCAAAACATACAAATTGTCTAATGTGAGATACACATACTCTCTTTCATACGTCTATTACACACACACACACACACACATAATTTTAAATCAAAATCTTGGACAACAAAGGCATACGCAAAGGAGAAATTGGTCGGTTGTGGTGTAAATTTCAATACCTACATGCGATTGCATTAACTCTATACACTTTTCATATGTTGCAATCATACAATATTCACTAGAGTATATTTGGATATACTCACAATTCATGCTATGTATAAATTGCTCATTGATGGCATTTAACAAATCAATCAATTTAATTAAAAGGAGAGAAATTAACAGTTTCTCTAAAGCAAAATCTTCTCTCAGTTGATTGCATAAGGTTTTAGAGAGAGAAACCAAAGGTTTTCACCTCTAAGTTAACTTTAACCATTAATTGTTGCACATATGGGTGTATTTACATTTAATTTTAAATCAAATTCAAACTCTTTTAAACAAATTAAATAAACTAAGATTTTATCAAAAATATTTTAGATTAGATCTAAATTCATTTAGGCTTCATTGAGTTAAAAAAAGTCTAAAAATTGAAATTTACTTATTTAACATGCTTCTGACTGGCCTGATTCCATCAGTTAGAATATGGATTGAGTTCCTACGAGTCACACAACTGTGATTGTCAATATTCAACCAAAATTAATTTACTGCAATAATTTTTAAATATTATAAATTATTATGGAGATATTATATGTATATATATATATGATTATTAAATTATTATTTTGAAAATATTTTGATTGATAAAGTACATATAAAAGTTATATACATTTAAATAATTAAATAAGCATTTTAATTATTTGTTAAAATATGTATATATTAAATAAATGACCAAAAGAATTCACTTTCCAATGTAGCGATCGACCTTATTGTAAGCTATATGGAGGAAAATAATTCAATTTTTTGAATTGAATCTTATAGAAGTGTAAGTTTCAAAAGCTTGAGATATTTATGGATATTTGCTTATAACATTAGCTCATGTTACAAGTATAAATAACACCCAAAAGGTCTTCATTCATAACCCAATTTTATTTTTTCTGTCTAGTAGTTAAGCTATCTAAAATTTTCAAAAATATTTTAGGATTTGGAAACAAGCTTTGTGAAAGGAGATACTGACGACCCGATGTGTGCAATCCTGGCATTACCATCAAAGCTAATGTTTTTATCTTATACATATATCATTTTTTAAATTATTTATACAAGACTAAAATAGAACTTTTTTAAAATGAGAACTTTATAATATAGATTAAATGTGTCAATATATATCATACATATTACAAATATTAAAACTATAGTAAAATTGTAGAAATATATATATAATATTTAAAACAATTCTGTGTAATATCATATTTGATTTTAATTATATTTTATATTCAACTAGTAAATGTATAAATTGAGAGAAATGCGGATTAAGGATCTTAAGGCTAAGGATAAACACTAGAGGAGGTGAATAGTGTTTTAGAGAATTGTTAAATCTTTTTGAGTTTTTGTTAATTTAAACACAAATGTATGTAATATTCAGACACAGATATGATCACAGAATCAAACACAAATGCAAATATAAAGTAAAAGCAGTAAAGGAAAGAACACACCGGATTTTATACTGGTTCGGAGTTACCCTACATCCAGTCCCGCACATAAGTACGTATTTCCTTTCAAAAACAATCTTTACAATTACACCCTCGATTTCAAGGCTACGAGGTACACCCTCCAGAATCACAATCCTCTGGATAGAGATACTTGATTTCCAGGGCAACAAGTTCACCCAATTGATTTCCAAGGCTACAATCACACCTTTTACACTTGATTGATTTCCAAGCACTACAAGAAAAACCATTTTTTATAGCACAGCAAAATACTAAAATATAGCATTTGGTCAGTAAATGCTATTTTAAATTACTGGGGAAAACACAAATTAACGTTTAAACGCTATATGATCACATAACTGGGCGGGTTATTAATAAGATTAAAAAAAAGGCGGGATTGTGCAGCTCATTTTACTTTTCGTTCCCTCCTCCCCTTCATGACTCCTGCTCTTCATTTTTTCCTAAAACTTGAAAAATCAAATGATGAATTCATCTCAAAATTCAAATCCTAAATTAAACCTATGTTTCAGTAAAGCACGAAATCAAATCACGAACAATATCATGAATTCTCCTCCACTTTTGCAACCTAGGGTTTCTTTGTGTCCTTTCTCCTTCTCAATCATCGTCCACAGAAACAAGGGCGAAGGTTTCTATCGGCTTTTCCTCCTTGGTTGCATGTACTAACAAATTACCTTTTCCATTCTACTAATTTGTTTAGCATGGTTTCAATCTAGCATGTTTATTTGCTATTGAATTCTCTTTAGTTGCTGGTATTACTGATTAGTCTTTGCTAGCAGGTACTCACGAATTTCACTTAAACCTTTTCCTTTTGTTCTTTCAGAAAAGCATATGAATATATGTTACTTCGATTACCGTTTGGTAACAGCCTTACAACATCAGACAATATGTTACTGTCATTTGTTGGACGTTCGGTTTCAACAACATCGTCAACGATTTGAAGATCGGGTAACATCTTAAAACTTTTCATTTTGATTACATTGAAGTAGGAATCGTGTTAATGCTATTTGTTATTCAAATTGAAAGTTGACAGTGAGCCGTGCCTTGATTTGATAGCTTATTCCCTGTAGCAATCTCTTTGTAGTTTGCTATTTTACGCTCTATCAATAACGCAATCTCCCTTTGCTATGTGTATGTTATAACAAATTCTGCAACATATTTAACAAGCAGGTATTAAGTTTTTGTCTGGTCAAATAGGATTTCAAAGAATGCTGACAGTATTCACCACATTAGTTGATTATAGGGCAATTATGTAATGTTTTGATGTTACTTGCCTGTGACATTGATAGTCAGCAGATATTTATGCCCATGGTTGAAAGATTATTCTATTGGGTAGATATTTGTTTGTACGTTGGTTCATTTCTATGATCAAGTAACATATTCTGCCTTTTTGCTTTATGTGTACTAGCGATGTCAGTTGTTGCTGTTGACAGCAGACGCAAATGACTTCAATTACTTCATTCTAAGTTCAACTAATTTGTAATTCAGTTTGTAGTAAGTTCATCTGAGTTGCTGTTTAGTGTTGCATCTAGGGCATATCAACTAGGGGTATCAATAATTTTAAACTTAATTAGTAAGTTATAATAACTTGTGCATGTACATATTTTTTTCCTTCGTCTTAGCACGTTCCCATTTAAAAAAAATTACTTCAGGACTGGTTTTAGTTTTCTAACTCATGTACGGATTAAGACACTTATTTGGTAGACGTAGTATATGAATACTATACAATGCCAGAATATGCATCTTCTCTTTCATTTTTGAATAGTTGTGTTGCATTTGACGAAGGGTATCAATTTTTAAAGCTTGATTAGTAAAATTATCGTAACTTCGCTGTGCAGTTGCATATTTTTTTCCCTGTCTTAGCATGTTCCCATTTTAAAAAATTTCATGGCTAGTTTTTTTATTGAACTCATGTACGATCGAGACACTTCTTTGGTACAAGTATTAGTATATACTCTTTTTCTTTCACTTTCGAATAGTTGAGTTGCATATTCTACGTTGTTCATTTGACAAATTCCCATTTTAATAAAATATTATGCCCATATTAAATGTTTGTTACTTGATCTTAGTATTATTTATAAGAATAATGTATAACTTTGAGTATAAGAAGTCATATATGAGATTATGTAACCAATTAAATTGTACACTAAAATTTATTTATTCTTCCTCCTACATTTTTAAGACCATGTAGTTCCTAACCTTCATGTAATTTAAATTCTTTTAGTAGTGAAGTTATCATTCTTTTAATACAAAAAATTCATACAGGATAATGTATTTACTTGCAATGTACACTATTTTATTTTAACGGTGTTTCTTATATGAACAGTCAGAGTCATGCTTTTAATGTCTATTCAAATTTTGGTTTGGTACTTCATTCATGTATATACATTAATGATATCTATATATTAATCAACATTAAATAACATTTATTATTCTACAACCAAGAATGCAAAGATATTAATATCCACCTTCACTGCCATTAGTTCAAACAGTTGATACAAAGTTAAAATTAATTAGCCTTTGTATAAAATGTATGTGATCACCCATTGTTATTTTCATCATTATCAACTGCAACATTTTTATTGTCTCTATATACATCTATTACATAGTTTGGAGAGAATTTCTCTTAGACTTCCTGTGCCTGAAAGAAAAAACTTCTATGACCATGTTAATCACTCTTTTATTCCTTTAAGGTTGAGCTAGAGGACCCTATAGAGAACATTGGTTCTAAATTAGTAAGACAAGTTGCTGCAAATATATTTGATTCAGTGGGGGATGGTATTGCAATTGTTGTTCTTGCCCAATGTATAATTGGTGAAGGTGCCAAGAAATAATATATGTTTCATTTGATTTTGTCACAAACATATGAATTAATTTGTTATTGGTATTAACAATTGCTTAATTCATTAACTACATTTCTTGTTGCAGCTGGTGCTAATTCTATACAAGTCACTCATAGCTTTGAGGAAACTATTAAAGCTTTGGTTTTCAGAACCCAAGCTAATGTCAAGGGGGGTAAATTTTGTTATTTATTCTATGTTCTATGCCTAAAGTTTTAAATACAGTTAGCGAATAAGTATCATACAGTCAGTAAAGTAAATAAGTATTGTTTACTATGATATTTACATACAAAATTTCAAACTGTCAAAAAATTAAATGTAAAAAAATATAACAGCATCCCTAGAGTCAATATATAAATTCTTTTGAGTAGCATATTATAGCCATTCTTTGTTTTTCATGATTCATCACATATCAAATAATTGTACAGAAGTTAAAAAGAAAAAAGAAACAAGTACATATGTTTGGGAGGAGAATAATAACGATGCTATAAAATATTTTGAAGAAGAGTATAATGTTCCGGAAATAAAATAATATTTCGAGAAAAACTATAAACAGTGTTTTGAAAAGGATTTTTTTTTGTTTGAAACGGGTTAAATAACATTTTGACAAAAAAAGGTCTTATATTTTGAAAATGTTATAGTGGTATTATGATTACAAAAAATTCTGAACTAATTAAGTGCTTCTTGCCATTGAGAATATATCTCCAGTTACAAATTAAATTCTACATTAAGATGACACCGGAGCTTATTAAAATCTTACTTCCTAGTGTGTATAGAAAATGAGTTAAGGCCATAAGTTAACTATTCTTTGTATCCATGATGTCTCTGTAGTAAAAGTGCAGAAATGGAATTAGATTTCAATTATAGTCTGAAATGTGCAAGAGGTCGAAGTTTACTTGAGTTTAGAGAAATTTTAATTTTGGAATTGCTGAATAATCAAAGGCTTGATTGGCAAGAAGTCTGATCTGATTCTATTTTTATGAGAAGTGAGGTGGATAGATTGAAATAGAAGCCAACTTCTGGAGGCAAAAGTTAGAAATAACCAACAAATTTTGATAGTTTTTGAAGTGAATTCACAGTAACGGGAAAAAAAAGAAATACATTTGCTATGGACCTAAATTGCAAAATCAGGAAGCAGAATGCACAACATTAATTCCAAATCTTAGATTGATGAAATCATTAGCTGAAACATGGCATTCTGCAAAAACATTAATGATGTATTCCTACTTGAAAGAGACTACACACAAGCTCTGAGAATTGCGCAAAGATGAAAGAATTTTATATAAAAAAAGTAAATGAATGTCCAGTAAATTAACATAAAAAGGCTCCTGAGATCTTTGTCACTTGTATTTGCAAAAGTAAAGCAGTGTGTTTTAAATGAAAAACCAAAAGGAAAAAAAATGTTTGATGTTACAATTAAATAAAAACGTGAAAGGAAAAAATATATCAAGGTCTGTTAAGAAATTTTGTTTAAAGTACAAAGTTAAAAAGCCTGTATATCAAGATTTGTATAGGTTCAGTATCAAAATATTGAATATTCAAGCAATGAAGAAATATAACAAAACCCGATGAATCAACTAACAGGTTAAAGGAGATAGAAACAAATGGAGCATTAATACACAGAAAAAATAGTTCACATGATTCAGGTATACTGGCAGGTGTTTCAGTTCGCAATACTCTCATAAATTAAAATGATGTATGTTGCTGTTTTTATTTTATTTCAGTTTGTTTATTTTATATGATGACAATTGTACTATATCTGGGTTTGGAATGTTAAATTTTGTATAAGATATATTCCAGTGTGCTGGAAAATGTATCACCCAACAATTCTTAATTCAGTGAATTGGCAAACAATAAGATATTAGATATTATGTTATCTCCAGAACAATTATTCAGTAATTATTTAACTGGCTGATTCAAAGTGGAAGATTTTAATAGGTATGAATGGACTAATTGTTGATTTTGGGAAAAAAGAAAAGAAAAGAAAAGGAAATAGTAATTCTAAAATTTACAACTTTGTTTTGTGTGCTTTTATAAAATTTTGTTGTCTTCAAAGTGGAGACTTTAAGTTGAAATAAGAATCAAAGTTTGAGATTAGAGTTCGAAAAAAATTATAGTGCTTTACTAACTCTTAGTTAACATAGTTACTATATTTAGATAGTTTATCATTGTTCATTGATGATTTCAAGATAGCTTTATCATGCAAATGTTCTTACTTCACCTTTGTAATCTCATTTTGACAAATCATGATCTTGCAACTTATATCCAGCCCAGAAGCATGTGCAGCAATATTATGGAAAACTGCGAAAGCTTCTCCAAAGGTATAAGTATTTATATATGCATTGTATAATGAGATGCACGACTTCTAAATTTTGATATTATATCTTAAATTGTATATACCTTGAACTTACAGGCCACTGAGAATTTGGAGATAACTGCAACAGAGCAATGCTAATTAAAAATTGCTGATGGAGTTATACCTGTAATATTCTGACAACCTCTATTTTCTTAGATTGAACATAATAACATCACATTCAATCTCGATAAACTTTCAACTTTTGAAATATTAATTTGTTATTTTTTTATTTTGTTCTGCAAGTTAGCATCAATGATGCCTGCTGCGTCACTGAACCCTACAATAGTGTTTTTTAGATCCTTTTGATGCTTCTCATTTAAATTTGAAATTCCCAATCTTTGTTTTTTATATAACGTCATGTACATCATTAATTATTGTACACAATACCTTGTACTTATAAGGTTAATTAACTAAGTTTATATGATTTTTTTACACCCAAAGTTGGTATAGTAACCATAGACATATTTTAAAGAGAAGTTCTATGTATTTGGTTACCATACTACTTATTATACCCGATTTTTCCCAAAGTCGAGGCTTATATTTAACATATAGATGTTGAATGGCATTTCAGTTCACGGTATTTCCTAATATAAATAAAAAATTGTGTTAAACTTGAATGAGTCATATGTCAATAACGTTTGCGGTCCTTATTGGATATTATATACTTCTGACATGTGCTACATCACAAATGAAATTGCTTATTAATCTAGAATATGAATAGCTTGAATATACTAATAACTGTACCGCACATTATTAATACCATTAAACTTCTGGTATTTTATATTTCAGTTCAAACATTAATTGCATTTTTTATTAAGGTTAAGAAACATTTAATGAATATTCATGTTGAATTTTATTTTAACCGGGGTTAGGAAACATTTAATGAATATTCGTGTTGAATTTTAAATAACATATCACCACAAAAAATATATTCGTATTTAATAGTACAAAGTGATCCTTTTGTTCAGAATATATGTCCGTAGATTTCCTCAATAGTAAAGTATTTGGTCATAGTCTATGTTACAATGTTGATAATTGAACTGTCAATGCAGGCAAGAAGAGTAATGGTAGCATTAGCAGGATTAGTGAAGCTTCAACCTTAGTTGGTGGCAACATAGTCAAGAAACAAATAGTTGAAACTTTCAGGTGCATTCAAGCATTGATCAAGGTACATGCATGAGCTCGTGCTTCTTCAATTCACTCAAAGAGAATTCATCGTAAATTGAGGTCACAAGCTGAAACAGTAATTGCTTTTTTTTCTTCGACAACTAATTGCAGTTGTTTTATATTAGAAGTTATGTTTGAAAATAGTATTGTTTGGTGATGCAGCAAGGCATATAGGAATTCAGAAGTTAAACCATATTCAATCGTGCACGAGTCAAGGAGCTTCGAATTTAACCCGTGAGTCGTACACAAGCGTGAAACGTGCATGCTTGATGAGTCGGTCACGAGATAGGGGGAGCATGAGTCGGTGCCGGTTTAACAAAGCTTGGAGGAATTCGAGTTTGATGAGTCATCCACGACTCAACACAGGGATGAGTCGTTTCCGACTTAATGGGGCACGGGATAACAAGGTCCGAGTTAACAACAATTCAAGCTGTATCAAGGAGGCAGATCTGAGTCGTATACGACTTAACGAAGAGGGCTTGAGTCGTAGACGAGTTAACCAAGATCAGGAGAAGATGTTACGACCTAATAAAGACTTGATGAGTCGTCCACGACTCAACAAAGGGATGAGTCGTTTCCGACTTAGGGAGTTACAAGGGGGAGATAACAAGACAGTGCACTTGAGTCGTTTGCGACTTAACCAAGTTCAGGGGAAAATGTTCCGACCTAACAACACGTTCATGAGTCGTCTACGACTCATCATAAAGCAAGGGAGAGCACCGTCTTGGGAAAGCCTTGAGTCGGAGGAAGTGGGGCATGACTTAACTGAGTCGTTGGAAGATTTGAGTCGCACAGAGGAGAGTCGTATGGAGTTTGGAAGGCCTTCTTTAAGTCGCTACCGACTTATACTGAGTCGTAGGTCGTTGCCGACCTAGTATGATTCGTGAGTCGTGTAACTGCGTATGTTGAGTCGCTTTGTATGATGAGTCGGTTGTATTTTTCTTGAGTCGTGTACTGTGATATGAGTCTTGAGTCGTTTGTCTTAAGTCGTATATGATGAGTCGTGTCCTGAGTTCTGATGCGCTATATTTTGAGACGTTGGCTTATGAGTCGGTTATGTGTGTATGAGTCGTGAGTCGCTCACGATCTGTGTTGAGTCGGAGAGAGTTTGAGTCGTGTAATTTGTATAGTTTGATGAGTCGTGGGTATGGTGTGTAGCTAAGTCGTTAACGACTTATGATGAGTCGGGGGGTTTCATGAGTCGGTCACGACTTATGGCTGTGTTGGAAGAAAACTCTATAAATACGCGTGTGTTGTACATTTTGAAGGCGGTTGAATATTGAATAAAATTTCCTTTTGTTAGCTTTGTGCTTTCATACCAATTGGTAGTTGAGTGTAATCTCCTATCTCCTCTTTCGGATAATCGAGTGCGCTCGATTCAACGATTGCAGAAGCCGATTCACGGAATCTAGTGCGCTAGATCAACGTGCGAAGAATCGTAGATCTTTAACACGGTATAGTGCGCTATCAACGTGTTCGAGATAGCTAGAGTTCGGTATCTTTGGATCAACGAACTTGGGCGTTTTGGTATTTTCAACTCACCGATTGCTACATTCATCGATTGAAGTTTATTTCGAATTATCCGCTGCGTCATTATTGGTATCGGAGCCATACTTAGCCAATCATAGCTAAGTTTGATTCTTGGAGCCAAATTTTTGAAGTCTTGTGTTAAATTTTTGAAGTCTTGTGAAGTTTACAACCATGCCACCAAGGAGAGCTAACCGACATCAAAACGTTGAAGCTTTGTATCGTAGAGAAGAAGCTGAACTTATGGAACAACGTATTAATGATAAATTCGATGAAGGCATTGGTAAATTGGAGAGATTGATGAATGACTTGAATCAAAGGAGGAGATCACCAAACTCGAACCATGGAGGAAACCGAGTTTCGCCATCGGTTACGGAAGCGAGGAGGGTATCACCACATTCATGTAGAGATAGAAGAGAAACATCAATTTCATCACAAAGAGATCATCATGACTATGTACATGAAGAGAGAAGGAGTCAACGTGAATTTGACCATGAAGCATATAGAGATGAGGAGAGACATAGTCAAAGAAGCATGCATGAACGAAGGGATGACATTGGTCGAGATCGATGTAGGCGTACTTTTGATTTTGTTGAAGAAGGTGATAGAGCAAGTATTCATTATCGAGATCGAGACCAAGTTCGGAATTCTTATCGGGATGTTGAGGATGATCGTCGTTGGGAGTCGGGTATGAAGATGGAGATTCCGGAGTTTAAAGGCGGGATGGTTGCTGAGGAGTTTCTTGATTGGTTGTCTAATGTGGAGGAAATCTTTGATTTCAAGGAGGTGCCGGAGAGTCGAAGGGTGAAGTTAGTTGCTACAAGGCTGAGGGGGAGAGCATTGGCATGGTGGCAGCAAACTAAACTTACTCGAGAACGGATGGGGAAGTCAAAGATAGAATCTTGGGAGAAGATGAAGAAGTTGATGAGATCTACTTTCTTACCTTACAACTACCAATCACTTATGTACCAAAGGTTGCAGAATCTGAGGCAGGGGACTAAATCTGTTAGTGATTATGCTGATGAATTCTACCAACTCATTGCCAGAAACGATATAATGGAGACAGAAGAACAGCTGACTGCTAGATTCATTGGAGGTTTGAGAATGCAGATCCAGGATATGGTTAATATGTTTGATCCTAGATCCGTTGCAGAAGCACATCAAAAAGCATTGGCTTGGGAGAAACAAGGAAGGCGTGGAGGAGGTGTGTTTACTAACTCTAATAATCCAGTGAAGGGTGTTGGTGGAAGTTCTCATGTTCCTAAACCAGTTTCAAAGCCAGTGGTGAAGGAGGTTGAGAAGGCGAAGGCTAGTACTGTTTTCAAATGTTATAATTGTCAAGAGTTGGGGCATAAAAGCAATGAGTGTCCGAAGCCAAAGAAGAGAACCATGGTTGCAGAGGTTGAAGCAGATGATGGTGAGGAGGCAGAGTATTCAAATGTACCTTATGTTGAGGAAGAAGAAGAAGTGTCGGGTGATGAAGGATGTAATCTTATGTTGAGGAGAAGTTGTTTGACACCAAAGCAAGAGGAGGAATGTAGTTGGCTGAGAAGCAATATTTTTCAATCGACATGCACTATTCTGGGGAAAGTCTGCAAGTTCGTTATTGATGCGGGAAGTTGTGATAATATTATTTCTTCAGAGGCAGTTAGAAAGTTGAACTTGAAGACCGAGAAACATCCGAAACCGTACAAGCTAGCATGGTTAAGGAAGGGAGGTGAAGTGAAAGTATGTCGAAGAGCTTGTGTTAATTTTTCGATTGGGAAGAAGTACAAGGACGAAATTTGGTGTGATGTCGTAGATATGGATGTTTGCCACTTATTGTTGGGCAGACCATGGCAGTTTGACAGAGCAGTACAGCATGACGGTCGTGCCAACAGTTACAGTTTCATGTTCGAGGGTACTAAGATCACTTTGGTTCCCAAGAGACAGCAACAGAAGGAGAGCAAGCTAGAAGAGATTGAAGAATTGAAAACTCTGTTGACTTTGAAGGAGTTTGTCAAGGAAGTCGAAGAAGAACCTGAAGTGTTTCTTTTGATTGGGAGAGAGAGTAGTGAAGAAGTTGAGATTCCAGAAGAAGTAAAGCCTGTTTTGAAAGAATTTGAAGATGTCTTTCCAGATGAGTTACCAAAGGAGTTACCACCACTTAGAGACATTCAGCATCAGATTGATCTTGTTCCAGGAGCAGTGTTACCACACCGACCACATTACAGAATGAGTCCGAAGGAACATGAGGAGTTACGGAGGCAGGTGGAAGAGTTGCTTGAGCAGGGTCGTATTCAGGAAAGTTTGAGTCCATGTGCTGTGCCTGCATTGTTAGTACCAAAGAAGGACGGAACTTGGAGGATGTGCACTGATAGTAGGGCTTTGAATAAGATCACTGTTCGTTATAGATTTCCTATGCCGAGGTTGGATGATTTACTGGATCAGCTGAGTGGGGCAACTATATTCTCGAAGATTGATTTGAAAAGTGGTTATCATCAGATTCGTATCAGACCTGGGGACGAATGGAAGACAGCTTTCAAAACTAGAGAGGGGTTGTACGAATGGTTGGTTATGCCATTTGGTTTGTCTAATGCGCCTAGTACATTCATGCGGGTGATGAATCAAATCTTTCGACCATTCATTGGGAAATTCGTTGTGGTTTATTTCGATGATATTCTGATTTATAGCAGGAGTACAGAGGAGCATGTTCTACATCTGAGGGAAGTGTTGCTTATACTTCGAGAAGAACAATTTTATGCTGCTACAAAGAAATGTGTGTTTATGACACCTACTGTTTTATTCCTGGGTTATGTTGTTTCAGGGGAAGGAATCCAAGTTGACCAGAGCAAAGTTGAAGCAGTCAGGAATTGGCCACAGCCAAAGACAATTACAGAAGTGAGAAGTTTTCATGGGCTAGCGTCATTCTACCGAAGATTCATTCCACACTTCAGTAGCGTGATGGCTCCAGTGACTGATTGCATGAAGGGTAAACAGTTTGTGTGGTCAGAGGAAGCAGGGGTTGCCTTTGAGAAGATCAAGGAATTGTTGACGTCTGCACCAATTCTTGTTCTACCTAATTTTCAGTTGTTATTTGAATTGCATACGGATGCTTCGAAGGTTGGTATTGGAGGAGTTCTGAGTCAGAATGGGAAGCCAGTTGCTTATTTCAGCGAAAAGTTATCAGGGGCAAAGATGAGATACAGTACATATGACGTTGAATTTTATGCTGTTGTTCAGGCTGTTAAGCATTGGAGACATTACTTATTTCAGAAGGAATTTGTTCTGTACACTGATCACGAAGCTTTGAAACATTTACAGGGACAGGATAAAATTTCAGCGAGACATGCATCATGGATTGCTTATCTGCAGCAGTTTACTTTTGTCGTTAAGCACAAATCAGGGGTGACGAATCGAGTAGCTGATGCTTTAAGTAGGAGGAGTCATTTACTAACGACAATGAAGATTGAAGTGACGGGGTTTGAAATGTTGCCAGAGATGCTTGAAGAAGATCCTTACTTTGTGAAATATGTTGAAAAAGTGAAGGATGGGATTACCGATGAATTCATGTTGGTTGATGGTTTTCTGTTTAAAGGAAGTCGATTATGTATTCCGGATTGTAGTTTGAGGATGAAAATTGTGAAGGAATTGCACGAGGAAGGACATGTGGGCCGTGATCGTACTTTACAGTTGATTTCGCAATCTTACTTTTGGCCATCGATGAGAAAAGAAGTTGAGAGATTTGTGGAGCGATGTCATATTTGCCAAGTGTCAAAAGGAACAGCAACGAATGCAGGGTTGTATATGCCATTACCAGTACCATCTAAGCCATGGGTTGATATTAGCATGGATTTCGTTTTGGGTTTGCCGAGAACTCAAAGGGGAAATGATTCGATATTTGTTGTAGTGGACAGGTTTTCAAAGATGGCACATTTTGTTGCTTGCAAGAAGACAGCAGATGCAGTTCGAGTAGCACAGTTATTTTTCAAGGAGATTTATCGACTTCATGGATTGCCAGAATCTATTGTTTCTGATCGAGATACTCGTTTTCTGAGTCACTTTTGGCTGAGTTTGTGGAAAATGGTGGGAACGAAGTTGAATTTCAGCAGTGCTTATCATCCACAAACCGATGGGCAGACGGAAGTTGTTAACAGGTCATTGGGTAATTTGTTGCGTTGTCTTGTACAGGATAATTTGAGAAGTTGGGACCTGAAGCTATGCCAGGCAGAATTTGCTCACAATCATGCAGTAAATCGAAGCACAGGATTCAGTCCGTTTCAGATTGTTTATTCAAATTTACCCAGGGGACCGTTGGATTTAGCAGTAGTACCACCGTCGAAAGGAACAGTTAAACGAGCTGCTGATTTTGTTGATGAGCTGAATGAATGTCATAAAATCGTTCAGGAACGATTGGAGAAATCGAATGAGAAATATAAGAAGTTTGCAGATTCGAAACGACGAAATGTTGAATTTAAAGAAGGTGATTTGGTTTATGCTGTGTTAACAAAGGATCGTTTTCCAGTAGGTGCTTATAACAAGTTAAAGGCGCGGAAAATTGGTCCTGTTGAAGTTTTGAAGAGGATTAATGAGAATGCTTATCGATTACAATTACCAGATGATGTTTATACTTCTGATGTTTTTAACGTTAAACACTTAATTCCGTATCATGGAGATGAACATTTTGATGAGAAAGAATTTGCAAATTCGAGGTCGAATTTTTCTCAACCAGGGGAGGATGATGCAGCAAGGCATATAGGAATTCAGAAGTTAAACCATATTCAATCGTGCACGAGTCAAGGAGCTTCGAATTTAACCCGTGAGTCGTACACAAGCGTGAAACGTGCATGCTTGATGAGTCGGTCACGAGATAGGGGGAGCATGAGTCGGTGCCGGTTTAACAAAGCTTGGAGGAATTCGAGTTTGATGAGTCATCCACGACTCAACACAGGGATGAGTCGTTTCCGACTTAATGGGGCACGGGATAACAAGGTCCGAGTTAACAACAATTCAAGCTGTATCAAGGAGGCAGATCTGAGTCGTATACGACTTAACGAAGAGGGCTTGAGTCGTAGACGAGTTAACCAAGATCAGGAGAAGATGTTACGACCTAATAAAGACTTGATGAGTCGTCCACGACTCAACAAAGGGATGAGTCGTTTCCGACTTAGGGAGTTACAAGGGGGAGATAACAAGACAGTGCACTTGAGTCGTTTGCGACTTAACCAAGTTCAGGGGAAAATGTTCCGACCTAACAACACGTTCATGAGTCGTCTACGACTCATCATAAAGCAAGGGAGAGCACCGTCTTGGGAAAGCCTTGAGTCGGAGGAAGTGGGGCATGACTTAACTGAGTCGTTGGAAGATTTGAGTCGCACAGAGGAGAGTCGTATGGAGTTTGGAAGGCCTTCTTTAAGTCGCTACCGACTTATACTGAGTCGTAGGTCGTTGCCGACCTAGTATGATTCGTGAGTCGTGTAACTGCGTATGTTGAGTCGCTTTGTATGATGAGTCGGTTGTATTTTTCTTGAGTCGTGTACTGTGATATGAGTCTTGAGTCGTTTGTCTTAAGTCGTATATGATGAGTCGTGTCCTGAGTTCTGATGCGCTATATTTTGAGACGTTGGCTTATGAGTCGGTTATGTGTGTATGAGTCGTGAGTCGCTCACGATCTGTGTTGAGTCGGAGAGAGTTTGAGTCGTGTAATTTGTATAGTTTGATGAGTCGTGGGTATGGTGTGTAGCTAAGTCGTTAACGACTTATGATGAGTCGGGGGGTTTCATGAGTCGGTCACGACTTATGGCTGTGTTGGAAGAAAACTCTATAAATACGCGTGTGTTGTACATTTTGAAGGCGGTTGAATATTGAATAAAATTTCCTTTTGTTAGCTTTGTGCTTTCATACCAATTGGTAGTTGAGTGTAATCTCCTATCTCCTCTTTCGGATAATCGAGTGCGCTCGATTCAACGATTGCAGAAGCCGATTCACGGAATCTAGTGCGCTAGATCAACGTGCGAAGAATCGTAGATCTTTAACACGGTATAGTGCGCTATCAACGTGTTCGAGATAGCTAGAGTTCGGTATCTTTGGATCAACGAACTTGGGCGTTTTGGTATTTTCAACTCACCGATTGCTACATTCATCGATTGAAGTTTATTTCGAATTATCCGCTGCGTCATTTGGTATATTTAGGATCCAAATACACTAAAAAAAGGAAGCGAATAGTGGCTTTGTGATGTACACAGTGATGGTTGAAGGCTGTGCACAGGGTGGATGGCTGAAATGAACAAGGTGGTATTGCAGTATCAATATCTGAGGCTAACAGCAAGGAGGTGAAGGGGATGCAGGAAGTACAGTGTCAGTTTGTAAATATGAAAATTTGTAAAAATGTGAAATGCGAATGTATTCGAAAATGGAATAAAAAAAAAATCTTTTTCGAATGAAATTGTGTGTATATATTTTTTTTAATAGAAATGCTAGTAGAAAAACAACAAGCACACGATTCAAAATGCAAGCAACAACCACAAAAAAAATGCTGAAAATTAATATTATATAGAATAGCGTTTTAAAAACGCTATTGATTCATCAAATGCTATCGCAGCTCTATATGAGATGTATGATTTATGCATCAAAAACGCTATAATAGAATCAAAAACGCTATAGTAGAAAATAAAAACGCTATACAAACATGACAAGAAATGCTATCGAAAAACATTGTAACGCTATAACATGGTTTGATGAAACGCTATAAAATTTTCCCAAAAACGCTATAGAAGTTAAATGAAGGATTATACTCCCTATAGCGTTTTAGTTTAATAACAGAGAAAAAACGCTATGGTAGGTTGCAAATGCTATGACCTTTTGTAAACGCTATTAGCTATTATAGCGTTTTCCTTCCTGCTATGTAATGTTGCCGGCCTACCATAGCTTGTGGTTCCATGGCGTTCTCTGAAACGCTATGGTAGCCTGTTATAACGTTTTTCAAACGCTATAAAATCCATAAACTGTTGTAGTGAAGGCTACAAACACATCTTTTCTCGCTAAGTTGATTACAAAAGGCCTACAACTCTGAATAACTGTAAAGGCTCGTTTGCCCGTACCTTTTGAATCGACAATAAACCACACATGTCTAACTCAAATTGCACGAAAAGACAGATCTTTAAGGATGATTAAAGAACAGTAGACAGAACAGAATCTCACACGAATGGAATAACATATAATATTGAACAAATATTTTTACAGCGGAAAACTTTTAAATACATATATCAGAGTCTAACCTAAATTCAGCCTGGACAATTATAAACATCTGTCCTTACAATTGCTAACAAACATCAAACAAAATATACTAAGCAAAGCAGATAACAGAATATCTCCATACGTCGATGAATATCTCCAGCTCTCCTCTGGAATCTCCAACTGTCTTCGACTATCCTGAAACTACTCGGATCTGACCCGAGTATTGAAAATACCCGGATCAGGCTTGATAAACCAGCGTGAGAAAAGTCAACAATAGATGACAGTGTCATATATCAGCATTTGGATAAAATTCTTTGAAAATAAAGAGTATCTCATAAGACCACGCCCACACGTAAACACAGACGGGTTTTTACCTTATGATAACTAAAACACTTTTATATCTAAACGTTTGATATTATTTCTAATGACATTCTTTGAAAACATTTGCAAATAAACTTATTAATCTTAGCTGAAATTGTTACATTGATTAAATTCTAGCATAATAAGTTTACAATCAAGTTTGTAGGCTCTTATTGGAGAATGGATTTCCATACAAATGACCAGGCGCAGGATCTACCTTCCAAAATGGGTACACCTCTAGATGGATGTCCCGAGAAACCATCACAAATCTCCTCTACCAACACAAGACCGGCCCACCTCTTAACTAGATGGTACCGAATATGTCATCCCCGGTCGTTACCGACCTTTAACCGTGTGCTCGTTTTCCATACACCACATTAATTAACATCCCGAACAACATAGCGGGAAGAAATATATCTAGAAGGGGATGATCATACCCTAATTGGGAATGACCCAGTTAGCCTTGCCGCATCTAATCCTGTTTCGGTCATTTCCGGTTTGATGAGGCTTGAGGTTACGATTACTTTTTCACATAGCGCATATCACATCTTTGAATGCCACATAGCCATTTCCGTTTAACTACTAATTGCCTTCCATAGAAATACAACCTTGAGCTCGTAAGTCTCAAGGAGGGTGTTAAGCTAAGAGAAGTTGCCTTCTCCGCCACCACTGATGTACGTTTGTAAAAACCAATGTACGTAATCGTTAGAAATGCAATGTCAGATAAACGCCCATACAAGTTGTCCAGGAACAGGACAAACCGAAGGCACTTTCCTCGGCCATTATTAGGCGAGAAGCCCTTGCAATCCGCAAAATCTCCATCACGAGGAGACCACTGCTATATATGACTCTATACTGGGTGCGACCCCGAGCAAATCAACAAGCAGTCCACACGCTATGAAGATCCACGGTCTTTAAAAATCATCGTCTTCAACATGTCTTCACATTCGAATGTATACATTGGTTCGAAGTGGTTTTCGGGTAGGAATTAACCAAATCCGACTCCGGTTCCTTCGAAATCCAATCATCGATAAAAAGTGAATATGAGTATATAGGATTTATTAAGTCTCTTTTCACTTAAATTCTTTTCTGATGATTTCGAAATCTCTTTCTTTTAACTTAGGATAATTCTAAGTAATTCATTCTTTTGCTTTGGAAAATATCTCAAATTTCCTTTCTTAACTTTCAATCAAATCCTTTAACTTTTAGGCGGGTCAAAAACAATGTTATTTATGACATCGTTTACGATAAACCCTAAATCAATCTTAACAGACATTTTTGAGTAAATAGGATCGTAGAAATCATTCATTTGGGAGATTACTTAACTTTTGGATAATACCAATCTTCTTTTAATTTAGAAAACTTAACACGGAATCTTTTTTAATTTCAGAGCATCCAGGCTTTCCTTTCGATCCGTTCCACCCCTCTTCTAAGAAAAGAAAACATAGGCCAGGTAAGTTCAGGGCACTGGTTGCTCCATTCCTAACCTTAGTTGAACACCTTGTTTTATCTTCCCAGATCTCACAGGCGGGACAAATGTACTAGTCGTTTCCGCATACTCAGATTTTTCAACTTTATTTTGGAATTGCTTATGAATATTCCAAATTATCTTTCAAAACGCTTAATTATCCTTTTTAAAACATTCATAATTTATCCTGGGAAACGTCGTTACATTTAAACTCATATTCCAAAAGTTATAGAATTTGCAACAGAAAAGTGCTGCGGAAAATGCTATATAAGCTTATTTGAATTAAACAACTTTTAAACATTCGATAATTCATATTTTCCAATCCAAATCTCTTTTAAATCATTTAAATAGATTTATAAAATTTATTCCATATTTTTTAACAATTAAAAACATCAATTTAAACAAATTTCATGTTATGGTCACTAAACTGCACTAGCGCGATTTTTCTTGAAAATTGATTTGGATTTATTTCAAAATCTACTTATCGAAACTTTGATTTTCTTTCTTCGTTTAGAAGATATGGATATAATAGTCCGGAATTTTCTTATCTCGAAGAATTCCGAGCTATATTCCACTCTACACATTCATTTGAACTTTTCGGCACGAAATCGCGAACTACCGTTGCGCGATGCGTCTAGTTTTAACTTATTTTTCAATACTTGAAATAATTTATTCAAACTGCATTTCAATTTCACTATTCATCTAAATTTCAATTTCTAATTAACTATCCTTTTCAAATCCGTTTCACTTCAAATTTCAAATTCTCTTTCATTTTAAATTTAGTTTCACTTCTAAATAAGAAGAGACTTATTTTTCCACAATATCTCATATTACTAAAAATATGGTCTTTTTAGATAAAGGGATTACTTAATCAAAATGAACATATCCAATATTCATATTTATCACTAACATAACATCCATTCAATCCAATCACATGCATATGATTTCAAATCTAACATTCACTATTAATATCATAACGGGATATATTATCACAATTCACTTAATTTACTAACTATCAAATCATCCATATTAACAATCAATTTGGTATGAACATTCATATGTCATAAGGGTGTAAATATGATTTATAACATAATTAAAATATAAATTCAAAAGCAATGAGAATTTCTCACCATAATCCAAAGCGATTAACTTCCTACCAACATTCTAATCAACCAACACTTCACTAATTAATTCCTACTCCATTAAACACTAGCAAACAACACCCTCTCCCATCCAATAGCTTGGCCGAGGCTTGAGATAGAGGTTGGCCGAAAATATAGAGAAGAAGCAGTAGAGCTTTGAACTTGAATTTCCAAGATTTAGATCCGAAAAATATATCATATTCTCTCTTGTTTTTGACTCTCTTACTCACAAAATTTGAAAAACTTATTAACTGAAAAGTTGTTGCAAATTCTTTTATGTTGAATTTAAAAAAAAGAATTATTTGAATCCAAGTTGTTTTGAGGGAGATATGTTCAAAATAAAAGAGCTATTCTCGAATTCACAAAAAAAAACCGAAAATACACTTCAAAGATTTGAGTTCAGTTATAGCAAACCTCAAAACTGAAGAAAGTGATCAACATAAAAGTTGTAGCCACTGAAATTTTATACGGTTATAAAAAATAATTTCAAAATTAGGATATGTTATGATCAAGTTATGATCAAAACAAAATGACATATTTTCTGCTTTAAAAACTGGGCCAGAAAATGCATTGTAACGAAGTGGATTTTTGACACAGTAAACTTTGGATTGAGACAAAGTGATAAACATAAAAGTTGTAGCCACTGGAAAAATACATGATTTAAAAAAAATTGCATTTTGGTTCTGTATTGAAGAACTTATGGTCGAAAGAAGAAGAGGTAAAATATAGAGAAAAAAGGAGTTTGTTTTGAAGAAAATAAACATTGATTTCTTTTGAAAATTTTGTAAATATTTTGACATTATTTCTTTATAATATTTTTCTATGGCATGGAAGACATTAGAGAGAAGAGAAAGAAGATGAAGAAGCTTGAGAAAAGAAGAAGAAGAAATGTGAATGAAAGTGAAGAAGGAGGTGGATTTTTATAGAAAAAGAAAGAAAGTGGTAATTTACCAAAATAACCTCTTACCAAATTACCAAACAAACCTTACTTCAACCTAAAGAAATCTCTACTTTTTCAAAACTTAACATCACCTTTTACATCCTTACTTTATGTCTTAATCCCTTAAGAACTAAGCTAAGTAAAATAATAATTATGTTGGCTTTTGATGTGATATTGATTTAATGTTTACTTTTGACTTTTCTTACTTTTCTTAATGACTTCTAGAAGTTTTCTAACCTTGTTTAGTAAAAGTAAAATTGATTAGTTAATTAATACTTATACTATTAGAATATATGTTTCTATATAAGAAAATAAAGGTGTGATGACGTTGCGACAAATTTTAATCGATAAAACGTCGTTTTTTGACAAAATGTTTTACGATCACATTTTGACGTTTTAGTTAAACTATTTATTTATGTAAAACAAATTTAATATTGAACTTTTTACTTCTTTAAATAAATAAAAACAAGTCTCTTTATATTTTAAAATCATATTTAATCAATATCAAAATGTCTAATTTTACATTGTATGTAAAATTGACAAAATGTGACAAATTTTTGTTATTTTTATAAAACGATTATTAACAAACTTTTAAATCTTTTAACATACTTTTATTATCTTTATTAGATGTTTTAAATAAGATTATCTTTTTAGACAAATATTAAAATCCATTTATTTAAGCCTTTATTTATTTAACAAAACTTAACTTTTGTCGATTTGTTCTAAAATCCAAATTTATACTTTTTAATACATTAACTACAAGAATAGATAATTATTTATATATAACATATTTATTTAAGATTTAAACTCCTTTTAAATTTAAATTGAACTAAATCTCTCGTTTTCGAAGTAGCGAAATTACGGGTCGTTGCAATAACACTGAGGATCTTGTTGAGATAGTGATAGAGAATCAAATCAGAGATAATCTAGTTAGATTCAATGTTGATTTCGGCAGAGTAATGATAAGAATCTATATATAGAAATGTGAAAGAAGAAGAGGAGTGAAAACCTAGAAAAACTGTCTTAAAATTCGTTGAAACTAACTCCTATTTATAGAGGAACAACAGTCATGTCCATTCATGAAGAGTTATGACGAATAGACACTTCTTTTGAAATTTAAATTTTGAACTCAACTGACACCATGTCGACATGGGTACATGAGTATGTCGATATTCCAAAGGGATTTTTGGTGTTTTGATTTTCTTTGAAAATAACTTTTATTTTATATTAAAACTATTTTAAACTTTATAAATATACTTGACTATATTTAAAATACATAAGTAAGCATAAAGAATAATATATACAAAATTTTACTATAATTTTATAATTAAATTCTGAGTATAAATATTTAAATGTTAAATATATTATATTTAAAAGATAGTTTAAAAACAAGGATAATTTGATTTTCAAATTAAAGATTATTTTGAGGCTAAAAGTATTTGAAATCAGGATAGATGTTTTTGATGCTTTTAAAAGGAAGGTTTTGAAATCATTTTTAAAATAAGATATAATTTTGAAAATCATTTTGAATAAAAGGTTAGCGGATACAAACAATTTTCCACTAGATTTTTCGTAGGTTCCATCCTACTTAGGGTTCCATCCCTTTAACAAGCTCGAAGTGGATTCCATTCCACGAATAAATTGGATTTTAAGATGCCACTGCTTTTCTAGGAGTTTTAACAAAATTTCTAATTAAAGAATAAATTACTTGAATTCTTGAACTCTTGATAATCTTGATACTCATGAGTCTTCAATCTTGATATCTTGAATCTCTATACTGTACAGTCTTCATTTTTGGTACCTGCATGGTTAATTCCTGCATATATATATATATAAAAACTTATACTGTTAGTATTTATATTTTATAATCTATTCTAAGGTTGTTGTCATCAAAACCATCATCTCACGGACTAACAATCTCTCCCTTTTTGATGATGACAACCTTTGTTTATAAAATATTACTTCTATCCTAATAACTCCCCCTAAAACTAATAACTCCTCCTTAATCTATGCCTAACTACCCTATTTTATACTTATGCCCCTTTGTCATCAACAAAAACTAACTCTAAACTATATAACACCAAATTATAGAACTCCCCCTAAATCTAATACTTCATGATGTGTGATTATAATGATAGTGTTGTCATAAATAATCAATACTTAGATCTAATAATAAACCTAATCCTAAACTACTAACTATTCTAAGTATATGATAACCATATAGTTATATTTATTAATAAGGAAGAACACATATAAGAACACAATTTATTTATTAATTATATAGTTATATTTACATTTTCGTTGTAAACGTAAGAAGAAATAAACAATAATGGTAAAGCAAGAGAAGAAATTAATGTGTGTTTTTGAACATAGGAGATCTATGAATCGAACAGTTTGGATAGTGGAAACAAAAATTTCCTTGTTGTTCGACAAGATTCCCGCCTTTGTCAAAACGCACTTCTCCAAGCACACGACTTAGTCGTCATCTTCTGCATGCGCTTCTTCCATGGGTTCTTCTTCTACTTCTTCTTCTTCTTCTTCGCAGGCCTCTTTTTCTTGATCTCCTGGAGAATCTTCGTCAATCAAGATTGGGTTAGCATGATTGTCCATTAGAAATTTTTGCAAATTCCTAAGGATTTTGCCTCGCCTCTCTTATTCCTTGTCCATTCGAAGTTGCGTTACTTGAATTTCAGTCATTAACTGAAGTGCATCCTTTAGAGAATCCTCCATTTTAGTCACACGAGCGAGAGTAGTACGTTGAAATGGTCCAGACGTAGGAGTGGGGAACAAAAAGGTTGATTTTATGTTTGATTTGGAAGAGGAGGTCATTGACTATTTGATTTTAGAGAAAAGAACAGAGATATAACAGAAAGGATGAATAAAATTTCGAAAATGTGAAGAATATATAACCAATTATTTGAATTTTGGTGGGAAAAATTTCAAAAATTTAAAAACGTTGTATGTCAACATAGGGTAGAGGGGTATGTCGATATGGTTCTTGAATTTTTTTCCTATTTAATTTATTTTGAATTAATTTTTAATTATACTTTGTCTATTTATATTTCAGTTATTGAATAAATACCTAATTCTCTTCTTAATTTAGTAAATATAGATTCATTTAATGGTTTTGTTAAGATATCAGCAATTTGATTCCCAGAATTGATATAATCTAGAGTGATTACTTCCTTACTTATATTATCTCTGAGAAAATGATGTCTGATATCAATATGTTTAGTTCGAGCATATTGAGTAGTATTTTTGGATAAATTTGTCGCACTCGTATTATCACAAAAAATTGGTGATTTTGAAAATTTTAAACCATGATCTTTTAAAGTTTATTGCATATATATTACTTGAGAACATACCAAAGCAGCAGAAATATATTTTGCTTCAGTTGTTGATAAAGAAACTGTGTTTTGCTTTTTATTAAATCAGGAAATCAGAGAATGCCCCAAAAGGTGACAAATTCCACTTGTACTTTTTTGGTCTGATTAACAACCAGCATAATCAGCATCACACTAAGATATTAAGTCAAAAGAGTCATTTTTAGGGTAAAATAAGTCATAATCAGAGGTGTGTTAACATATCTTATGATACGTTTTACGGCTTTTAAGTGGGTCTCTTTAGGTTGGGACTGATATCTTGCACAGAGACAAACACTATGCATGATATCAGGTCTACTAGCAGTAATATAGAGTAGTGACCAATCATTCCTCAATATAACTTTTCATCTACATCTTTCGAGAGATCTTCTTTATTAAGGTACTCATTGGTTGCCATGGGAGTGGGTTTTCCACTTGCAGTAGTCAAACCAAATTTATTAATTAGGTCTTTAGCATATTTTTCTTGACTAATAAAGATATCATTATCTAATTGTTTTATTTGCAATCCTAAAAAGAAATTTAATTCACCCATATTGTTAGTCCGTGAGATGATGGTTTTGATGACAACAACCTTAGAATAGATTGTAAAATATAAATACTGACATTATAAGTTTAGATATATATGTATATGCAGGATTTAACCATGCAGGTACAAAGAATGAAGACTGTACAGTATAGAGATTTAAGATATCGAGATAGAAGACTCATGAGCATCAAGATTATTAAGAGTTCAAGATTTCAAGCATAAGTATTTTTATTAGGAATTTTCGTTAAAACTCGTAGAAAAGCATTGGCATCTTAAAATCCAATTTATTCGTGGAATGGAATCCACTTCGAGCCTGTTAAAGGGATGGAACCCAAAGTAGGATGGAACCTACGAAAATCTAGTGGAACATTGTTTTGTATCCACTAATTTTAATTCAAATGATTTTCCAAAATTATTTTGTTTTCAAAATGATTTCAAAACTTTCCTTTTAAAAACATCAATACTCTCTATCCTGATTTTAAATAATTTTAGCCTCAAAATTATCTTTAATTTCAAAGTCAAATTACTCCTCATTTTAAACTCTCTTTTTAAATTATATATTTAACTTTTATACTTAAATTTAAATATAAACTTATAGCTAAAATCTATATATATTATTCTCTATATTTACTTATGAATTTTAACTATAGTCAAGTATATTTGTAAAGTTTAAAATAGTTTTAATATAAGATAAAGGTTATTTTCAAAGAAATCAAATCACCAAAAATTGCTTTGGGATGTCGACATGCCTAGGGTAACCATGTCGACATGATGTCAGTTGAATTCAAAATTCAAATTTTAAAAGAAGTGTCTACTCACCATAACTCTTCATGAATGGACATGGTTGTTGTTCTTCTATAAATAGGGGTTAGTTTCAACGAATTTTATATCAGATTTTCTGGTTTTTCACTCCTTTTCTTCTTCCACATTTCTTAATACATATTCTTACCATTACTCTGCCCAAATCAATATTGAATCAAACTCGATTACTTCTAGTTTGATTCTCTATCACTATCTCTACAAAGTTCTCAGTGCTATTCAGAGTTATAGACTTCTTTGTAATCTATTAAGCGAGAAAAGGTGTGATTGTAGCCTTGGAAATCAATCAAGAGAGAAAAGGTGTGATTGTAGCCTTGGTAAATCAATTGGGTAAACTTGTGGCCCGGAAATCAAGTATCTCTACCCAGATGATAGAAATTCTGGAGGGTGTACCTCGTAGCCTTGAAACCGAGGGTGTAATTGTACAATTGCTTTTGAAAGGAAATCCGTATTTGTGTTGCGGGACTGGATGTAGGGTAACTCTAAACCAGTATAAAATCCGGTGTGTTCTTTCCTTTACTGCTTTTATTTTATTATGCATCTGTGTTTGTTTCTGTGATCATATCTGTGTCTGTATCTTGCATACATCGTTGTCTAAATTAACATTAACTGAAAAAGATTTATTAATTCTTGATTAACACTACTCAAACCCCCCCCCCCCCCCCCCCCCCGCTACTGTTAATCCTAGCCTTAAGATCTGTAATCTGCATTTCTCACAATTGGTATCGAGCACGGTTTTCAAAGTTTCATAATATGATTTTTGAAAAAGTTTTTAAAATGGCTATATTTGTTAATACTAATTTAGAAGTATTCAAACCATAATTGTTTCTTGAGTTTGCATATAATCAATATTCAAATTCAAGTTGTCTACCAAGATTGTTTGATGTGTAGGAATCATGCTTTATGGGTGTTGAGAAATGAATCCACAATGGACAAATTATGTAGATCAGAAAGAACAAATGGATACTTGATAGTGGGTGTTCTAAACACATGACTGGCAATCCAAATATACTGAATGATATAATATACAATGACGGAGGACTGGTTAACTTTGGAGACAATTCAAAAGGATATGTGATTGGCATCGGCAAAGTCGGTAATTTTGAAACTACTACTATTACTAATGTTTTGCTAGTTAAGAATCTGAAACCTAATCTGCTAAGTATAAGTTAACTATGTGATAAAGGATATAAAATTAAATTTGGAAAAGATAAGTGTCATATAGAAGAAAATAATTCAACCATTATATTTGAGGGAGTCAGGAAAAAGAATATTTATATTCTTAGTATGAAAGTTTCAAATGATAACCTGTGTCTGTTGGCAAATACAAGTGACCATTGGATTTGGCATAAGAGATTTGGGCATTTGAATTTCAAACTCTTCTCTACGCTGTCAAAACATAATCTAGTAAGAGGTCTCCCTAAAATGAATTTTAAAGTAGATAGTTTATGTGATGCTTGTCGATTAGGAAAACTTAAAAAAAAGTTCCTTTAAGTTAAAAGATATGATTTCAACTTCAAAACCTCTTGAATTACTTCATCTTGATTTATTTGGTCCATCTCAAATTTTATCAATAAATCATAGTAAATATGACTTTGTAATTGTAGATAATTATTCTAGATTTACATGAACAATATTTTTGAAACATAAAAGTGGTACTTTTTGAATGTTTTAAGACATTTTCAAAAAGAATTCAAAATCAATTTTCTCAAAAAATTATAACTATTCGAAATGATCACGGTGGTGAATTTGAAAATGAAAAGTTTGTGGAATTATGCAATAAAAAAGGAATAACTCATAATTTTTCATTTCCGAGAACTCCACAACAAAACGGAGTAGTAGAACGTAAAAATAGGATGATTCAAGAGTGTGTGAGAACTATGCTTACAGATAGTAATTTACCAAAGAATTTATGGGCAGAAGCAGTTGCTACCCGCCTGTTATATTTTAAATAGAATTTTAATTAGACCTTTAACTGATAAGACATCTTATGAACTTCTTTATTCAAAGAAACCTAAGGTATCTTATTTTAGAATTTTTGGAAGTAGATGATTTATTTTAAATACAAAAGATAATTTAGATAAATTTGATCCTAAATCCGATAAAGGTATCTTTATCGGATATTCTAATAGAAGTAAAGCGTATAGAGTGTTTAATTTAAAAACTAATTCCATTGATGAAAAAAAGCATGTTTCATTTGATGAAAATTTCAAAATTTTTGAAGATACAAATGATGAAGAGGATTTAATCACTCAAAATTAAGAATCAATTGAAACTAATAATGAAATTAATCATCCTAATAAAAGGACTAAACTTTTAAAAGATCATCCTATAGAAAATATACTGGGAGATATGCAATCTGTTGTTAAAACTAGAAATCAACTAAGTCAAATGAGTAATGTAGCTTTTATATCAACTATTGAATCCAAAAATCCAAAAGAAGCATCAACTGATGATTCATGGATTTTGGCTATGCAAGAAGAATTAGATCAATTTACTAGAAATGATGTTTGGGAACTTGTTCCTAGACCAGAAAATAAAACTATAATTGGAACTAAATGGGTTTACAAAAATGAATGAACAAGGAGAGGTAGTTAGAAATAAAGCTCGATTAGTCGCTCAAGGTTATTATCAAGAAGAAGGAATAGATTTTGATGAAACATTTACTCCGGTAGCAAGATTAGAAGCCATTAGGATTCTACTTGCTTTCGCGAATCATAATAATTTTAAGTTATTTCAAATGGATGTTAAAAGTGACTTTTTAAATGGATTTGTAAAAAAAGAAGTATATGTTGAACAACCACCACTTTTAAAAATGATAATTTACCAAATCATGTTTACAAACTTAAGAAAGCATTATATGGTCTAAAACAAGCTCCTAGAGCCTGCTATGATAGACTAAGATCTTATTTGTTGCAATCTAATTTTGAAATTGGTAAAGTAGATAATACTCTTTTTATTAAAAGAAATAAAAATGATATTCAACTAGTACAAGTTTACGTAGATGATTCATTTTTGGTTCAACTAATTTTGAAATGAATAAAGAATTTTTTGAAATAATGACAAAAGAATTTGAGATGAGTCATATGGGTGAATTAAATTTCTTTTTAGGATTACAAATAAAACCATTAGATAATGGTATCTTTATTAGTCAAGAAAAATATGCTAAAGACCTAATTAGTAAATTTGGTTTGACTACTGCAAGTGAAAAATCCACTCCCATGGCAACCAATGAGTACCTCAGTAATGAAGATCTCTCAAAAGATGTAGATCAAAAACTATATAGAGGAATGATTGGATCACTACTCTATATTACTGCCAGTAGACCTGATATCATGCATAGTGTTTGTCTCTGTGCCAGATATCAATCCCAACCTAAAGAGACCCACTTAAAAGCCGTAAAACAAATCATAAGATATGTTAAACACACATCTGATTATGGTTTATTCTACCCTAAAAATGATTTTTTTGACTTAATATCTTACTGTGATGCTGACTATACTGGTTGTAAATCAAACCGAAAAAGTACAAGTGGGACTTGTCACTTTTTGGGGCATTCTATGGTTTCTTGGCTTAGTAAAAAGGCAAAACACAATTGCTTTATCAACAACTGAAGCAGAATATATTTCTGTTGTTTTGGCTTGTTCTCAAGTAATATATATGCAACAAACCTTAAAAGATTTTGGTTTAAAATTTTCAAAATCACCAATTTATTGTGACAGTACGAGTGTGATAAATTTATCCACAAATACTACTCAACATGTTCGAACTAAACATATTGATATCAGACATCATTTTCTCAGAGATAATATAAGTAAGGAAGTAGTTACTCTCAATTATATTAATTCTGAGAATCAAATTGCTGATATCTTGACAAAACCCTTAAATGAATCAATATTTACTAAATTAAGAAGAAAATTAGGTATTTGTTCTATAACTGAAATATAAAATATAAATAATAAGTATAATTAATAATTAATATTAAAATAATTCAAAGAGTTAAAATATAAAAGACCATGTCGACATCCCCCATATACCCATGTCGACAAGCAACGTTTATAAATTTTGAAATTTTTCCCACCAAAACTCAAATAATTGGTTTGCACATTTTCAAATTTTTATTCATCCTTTCTGTTATCTCTCTGTTCTTCTATCTGAAATCAAATAATCAATGGCCTCCTCTTCCAAATCAAACATAAAATCAACATTTTCGTTCCCCTCTCCTACGTCTGGTCCATTTCAACATACTACTCTCGCTCGTGTGACTAAAATAGAGGACTCCCTGAAGGATGCACTTCAGATGATGACTGAAATTCAAGTGACTCAACTTCGTATGGAAAAGGAACAAGAGAGGCAAGGAAAGATTCTTAGGAATTTGCGAAAATTCCTAATGGATAACCAGGCCAATCCTATCTTGATTGATGAAGATTCTTCACTCAATCAAGAACAAGAGGCCAGCGAAGAAGAAGAAGAAGAAGAACCCAATGAAGAAGAAGCGCAAGCGGAAGATGACGACAAAGTCGTTTGTGTTGGAGAAGTGTGCTTTGATAAAGATGGGAATCTTGTTGAACAATGTGGAAATTTCTGTTTTCATTATCCACATTGTTCGATTCATAGATCTCTTATTTAGTTTCTATTCTTTCTTCTCCATTGTTGTTTGTGTTTCTTTATGTTTTCTAAACACTCATGTATATACAACTTCATACGTAATAAATAACTCGTGTTCTTATATGTGTTTTAATTATAAGTACTATCGTGAATTCTTAGTTAGGATAGTTAATAGTTTAGGACTATGGCTTAGTATTAGATTTAAGTGATGATTACTTATGATAACACTATCATTATAATCACATGTCATAGAGTGTTAGTTTTAGGGGGGGTTATATAGTTTGGAGTGAGTTTTTTTCATTGATGACAAAGGGGGAGAAATATAAAATAGGGTAGTTAGGCATTAATTAAAGGGGGGTTATTAGGTTTAAGGGGAGTTATTAGGATAGAAATAATATTTTATAAATAAAGGTTGTCATCAAAAAAAACGATGAGATTGTTAGTCTGTGAGATGATGGTTTTGATGACAATAACACTAGAATAGATTATAAAATATAAATACTGACATTATAAGTTTAGTTATATATGTATATGCAGGATTTAACCATGCAGGTACTAAGAATGAAGAATGTACAGTATAGAGATTCAAGATATCGAGGTAGAAGACTCATAAGTATCAAGATTATCAAGAGTTCAAGATTTCAAGCATAAGTATTTTTATTAGGAATTTTTGTTAAAACTCGTAGAAAAGCACTGGCATCTTAAAATCCAATTTATTCGTGGAATGGAATCCACTTCGAGCATGTTAAAGGGATGGAACCCTAAGTAGGATGGAACCTACGAAAATCTAGTGGAACATTGTTTTGTATCCACTAATTTTAATTCAAATGATTTTACAAAATTATCTTGTTTTCAAAATGATTTCAAAACTTTCCTTTTAAAAACATCGAAACTCTCTATCCTGATTTTAAATAATTTTAGCCTCAAAATTATCTTTAATTTCAAAGTCAAATTACTCCTGATTTTAAACTATCTTTTAAAATTATATATTTAACTTTTATACTTAGATTTAAATATAAAATTATAGTTAAAATCAAGTATATTTGTAAAGTTTAAAATAGTTTTAATACAAGATAAAGGTTATTTTCAAAGAAAATCAAATCATCAAAAATTTCTTTGGGATGCGACATGCCCAGGGTAACCATGTCGACATGGTGTCAGTTGAATTCAAAATTTAAATTTCAAAAGAAGTGTCTATTCGCCATAACTCTTCATGAATGGACATGGTTGTTGTTCTTCTATAAATAAGGGTTGGTTTCAACGAATTTTATATCAGATTTTCTGGTTTTTCACCCCTCTTCTTCTTCCACATTTCTGAATACATATTCTTACCATTACTCTGACGAAATCAACATTGAATCAAACTCGATTACTTCTAGTTTGATTCTCTATCACTATCCCTACAAGGTTCTCAGTGCTATTCAGAGTTATAGACTTCTTTGTAATCTATTAAGCGAGAAAAGGTGTTATTGTAGCCTTGGAAATCAATCAAGAGAGACAATGTGTGATTGTAGCCTTGGTAAATCAATTGGGTAAACTTGTGGCCCGGAAATCAAGTATCTCTACCCAGAGGATAGAAATTTTGGAGGGTGTACCTTGTAGCCTTGAAATCGAGGGTGTAATTGTACAATTGCTTTTGAAAGGAAATCCATACTTGTGTTGCGGGACTGGATGTAGGGTAATTCCGAACAAGTATAAAATCCGGTGTGTTCTTTCCTTTACTACTTTTATTTTATTTCTGCATCTGTTTTTGTTTCTGTGATCATATCTGTGTCTGTATATTGCATACATCGGTGTCTAAATTAACATAAACTGAAAAAGATTTAGTAATTCTTGATTAACGCTATTCACCCTCCCCTCTAGTGTTAATCCTAGCCTTAAGATCTGTAATCTGCATTTCTCACACATATGACTCATCTCAAACTCTTTTGTCATTATTTCAGAAAATTCTTTATTCATTTCAAAATTAGTTGATCCAAAGATGATATCATCTACAATTACAAAAACATATTTACTATGATTTATTGACAGAATTTGAGATGGACCAAATAAATCAAGGTGAAGTAATTCATAAGGTTTTGAAGTTGAAATCATATCTTTTAATTTAAAGGAACTTTTTCTAAGTTTTCCTAATTGATATGCATCACTTAAACTATCTACTTTAAAATTCATTTTAGGGAGACCTCTTACTAGATCATGTTTTGACAGTCTAGATAAGAGTTTGAAATTCAAATGCCCAAATCTCTTATGCCAAATCCAAGGGTCACTCGTATTTTCCAAAAGACATAAGATATCATTTGAAACTTTCATACTAATAATATAAATATTCTTTTTCCCAACTCCCTCAAATATTATGGTTGAATTATTATCTTCAATGTGACATTTATCTTTTTCAAATTTAATTTTATATCCTTTATCGCAAAGTTGACTTATACTTAGCAGATTATATTTCGGATTTTTAACTAGCAAGACATTAATAATAATAGGAGTTTCAAAGTTACCGACTTTGCCGATGCCAATCACATATCCTTTTGAATTGTCCCCAAAGTTAACCAGCCCTCCGTCTTTGTATATTATATCATTCAGCATATCTGGATTGCCAGTCATATGTCTAGAACACCCACTATCAAGTATCCATTTGTTCTTTCTAATCTGCACAATTTGTCCGTTGTGGATTGATTCCTCAACGGCCATATAACATGCACATCAAACAATTTTGATAGACAACTTGAATTTGAACATTGATTATATGCAGACTCAAAAGACAATGATGATCTGAATATTTCTAAACTAGTATTAACAAACATAGCCATTTTAAAAAAAATTAAAAAATCTGATTATGAAACTTTGAAAACGTTGCTCTGATACCAAATGAGAGAAATGCGGATTAAGGTTCTTAAGGCTAAGGATAAACGCTAGAGGGGGTGAATAGTGTTTTAGAGAATTGTTAAATCTTTTTGAGTTTTTGTTAATTTAAACACAAATATATGCAATATTTAGACACAGATATGATCACAGAATCAAACACAAATGCAAATATAAAGTAAAAGCAGTAAAGGAAAGAACACACCATATTTTATACTGGTTCGAAGTTACCCTACATCCAGTCCCGCACACAAGTACGGATTTCCTTTCAAAAACAATCTTTACAATTACACCCTCGATTTCAAGGCTACGAGGTACACCCTCCAGAATCACAATCTCTGGGTAGAGATACTTGATTTCCCGGGCAACAGGTTCACCCAATTGATTTCCAAGGCTACAATCACACTTTTTACACTTGATTGATTTCCAAGGCTACAATCACACCTTTTCTCGCTAAGTTGATTACAAAAAGCCTATAACTCTTAATAGCACTAAGGATCTTGTTGAGATAGTGATAGAGAATCAAATCAGAGATAATCTAGTTAGATTCAATGTTGATTTCGGCAGAGTAATGATAAGAATTTGTATCTAGAAATGTGGAAGAAGAAGAGGAGTGAAAAACCAGAAAAACTATCTTAAAATTCTTTGAAACTAACCCCTATTTGTAGAGGAACAACAGTCATGTCCATTCGTGAAGAGTTATGACGAATAGACGCTTCTTTTGAAATTTAAATTTTGAACTCAACTGACACCAAGTCGACATGGGGTACATGAGTATGTCGACATCCCAAGGGGATTTTTGGTGTTTTGATTTTCTTTGAAAATAACCTTTATTTTATATTAAAACTATTTTAAACTTTATAGATATACTTGACTATATTTAAAATACATAAGTAAGTATAAAGAATAATATATACATAATTTTACTATAATTTTATAATTAAAATCTAAGTATAAATATTTAAAAGTTAAATATATTATATTTAAAAGATAGTTTAAAAACAAGGATAATTTGATTTTGAAATTAAAGATTATTTTGAGGCTAAAAGTATTTGAAATCAAGATAGATGTTTTTGATGCTTTTAAAAGGAAGGTTTTGAAATCATTTTGAAAATAAGATATAATTTTGAAAAATCATTTTGAATAAAATGTTAGCGGATACAAAACAATATTCCACTAGATTTTTCGTAAGTTCCATCCTACTTAGGGTTCCATCCCTTTAACAGGCTCGAAGTGGATTTCATTCCACGAATAAATTGAATTTTAAGATGTCAGTGCTTTTCTAGGAGGTTTAACAAAATTTATAATTAAAGAATAAATTGCTTGAATTCTTGAACTCTTGATAATCTTGATACTCATAAGTCTTCAATCTTGATATCTTGAATCTCTATACTGTACAGTCTTCATTTTTGGTACCTGCATGGTTAAATCCTATATATATCTAAACTTATACCGTTAGTATTTATATTTTATAATCTATTCTAAGGTTGTTGTCATCAAAACCATCATCTCATGAACTAACATAAATTTGGATATTTACACACACACACATATATAAACATATTTATATTATTTATTTTACGTATAATCTTAAATTTAAATACGTATGAATTTAGTGTGTGTGTGTGTGTATTACTGATAATATATTAAGTTAATTTTGAATTTAAGAGTTTATAATAAAAATATTACAACATTAATAGATATACACATACACACACACATATATGATTAATTCTATTTGTTAAAAAATTCAACTTTTTGTTTATATTTTACGTAGAAAATAGTATAATTTTTTTAAATAGTTTGACTAAATAAAACAATGATTAATTTGAATTTTAAATACACCTAATCTTTAGAATCTAATTTTGAATTAGTTAATTAATTAAAAACTATAATATACGTATATGTATTTGATATAAAACACACACACACACATATATATTTGTGTCAATGGTACGGTCTTTGGTCTAAACCCGTCCTGTTGATGCGGGTAGGCATGGCCCAGGCACGGCCCAGGCCCAACCCAATTACTATTAAAGATGAGCGTGGTTTGATCACAGCCTGACATTGTTTACCCCGATCCGATTATTATTTTTCGTAGTATCAAAACATGAGTGTGTGTATTATTTGTTTACAATTTTATTTGTTGCATGTAAATGTTTTTGTATACTTTTACTGTGAAATTGGTTTAATCACTACCATATTTATGTTTGTCCGTGTCTAATTTTTACAGAAAAAAGACGAGATTAAAGTCTGATTTTAGCATAAACATTATGAGTTAGACATACATGTATTGCCTAGTGAGCTTGAGTTGGGTTTGGATATTTGGTTTGAAAAACCTAGCGGGTTTGAACCGTGCTCTGATTTTGATTATTGTAACTGGACTTGGGTTCGGGTTTTAAGATACTTGGACCGAACTCAGCCCATTGACAGGTAACATGTATATGTATTCGACAACAAACATATATGCGCGTAATGCATGCTACTAAAATATATATGTATATATATGTGCAATCACAAATCCCAATAACTATGCTCGTATATTCAATACCAAATACATACTCATATCATTGATAAATATAATTAATATTAGAAAAAAATATTTATTCAAGTCTTCTAAATAAACCCAAATATATTGAATGTGGTTTAATATGCTATAAAAAAATTATTCACCATAACCCATGTGCGACTTTAGTAAATACATATATATACATATATATGAAATTCATCATTTTACCTCATTGCGTGGCACACTTAATCCAACATCCATTGCATTTATTTTTATATTTCTGGAGTATCCCCTTCTCTTGTATGGCTTCTTAATATATCAGCAAATCCTATACCACTTAGTAAACATGCGTTTGCCTAATTTATTTGATTGTTGCCATCAAAATATATTATGTATGTTCTAACATATATTATCAACAATTTACATTATTATTTATACGAAACTATAGTTCTTGCTTCTTTCGGATTTCTAAATCAAATCATGGATCGACATGATATAAATTGATACATCATTATAAAATATCATATGAAATAATCATACATTGTTAGTATGATATAGATTACCAAATTTTTTACCTATTATTGTAACCGTTGGTACTGTAGATGTTATGGTATTTGTATAAATGTTTGATGATTCAAGAGAACAGCATTATCGGTGGAATTATAAAAAATTGAAAGGGGACAGATGAATTGGAAGTAATGATGAAAATTACACGTTATTCTTTGTTAAAGCACCGAGAGAATCAAGTTTCCTTTGTAACCTTTAAGAAAATATGCATCATGCTTACAATGCATACTCTACATTTTGCACAAGGATATACATTTGTCAATGTCAAACATGGAGCTTCTATGCAAGTACATATCCATTAAGCACACATTCAACGTCTTTGTTACAGTACAATGAACTCTACATACCATGAATGTTTGTCTCTGCCACTTCAAAGTTTAAAGTACGTGTGTACAATTAGGAGTTTTAAATAACCATGCGACAAATCAAAATCGATAATTATACCACAACAACAAAGACTAAACCATTACTTCCAAACAAGTTGATATCGGCTAATAATTATACGACGACGTACAAAAATGACAAACAACCAAAAAGGGAGGAAAAAGCGAATTAACATTTTCTCCATCATCACTTTTATCCGCCAGACATGTTTCAAATCTTCTCCCTTCTGCTAGTTTATAACCACAAAACTCAAACAGCGGTGCGAATGCAACATAATCCATTAACCCAAAAAAAAAAAAAAAAAAAAAACAGCAGCAGCATTCGTAAAGCATATGGAACGGAAAAGCATAAATACAGATAGTCATGTCTAAGCAGCTCAAAGTTGACACTCCTCTATACAAACACCACCAAAATACAATAATGGTTCAAGTGACTTCACGGGGTGCAATAAAAAGCAACCAAAATTCAACAAGATTCACTGTTAATACATAAATCCAATGAACAAAATGGAGTAGTGAAAGCTCCTGAACAAATACTCCAAATAAATCTTCATCACTTCCAAGCTCTGGCACTGCCAATGAAACTGAGAAGTATAAAAATGGGCTGTGACAAAAAATATAAAAAGCACCCAAAAATTTGCTGCTAACACATAACATATTACCTAGGAAAAAATGCATCGTGCTCAACTATCATTCCCAACTTTAGCTGAAATACCACCAGCACTTTGAGCGTAAAACTTACCACCACCACGGTGATAATTACGTCCCTGCCCTCGATATCTTGATCCAGTAACCCTAGCACCTTCACCATGCTTATGGTCCTCAGGATAATCTTTGTTCTTGTCATATGATCCAGCATGCTGATACTCTACTTGTTCACTATCATGATAATTGATCTGTTTGTCTCCGTTGTACTGACTTCTGTAGTTGGAGCTGTAGCCTCTCTGGGCATTGCCATGTTGTACTCTATTATAACCAGCTTTTGGATTAGCATAGTCAGATACCTTTCTCGCTCTTCCTGATTCTTGATTCTGTGATTCTATTTCAGGTGCAACAGACTTATTTGCATATGCATTATTTGCTATTTGGGAAGCATCTTTTTGCTTCACTTGAGATTTTGGCTGCCATTGAGATTTCACATGATCGATGCTAGCATTAGGGTATTCATTTCTTTCATTAAACCCCATGGAAGATGTGCCTTTATCAGATGTTGCATGTTGATTGATGCTATCAGACTGGTTACCGACATGAGCTTTATGTGTTTTTGGTGGTTGTCTTCTTTGCTTGTTTGATGCAAAGCTCTTAGAAGCTACACTTGAGTTCAAAGATTCACTTTGAAGCACATTGTCAGTACTATCGCCCCAACCAAAGTTCGATGTCCGAGCTTTATTTGTTGGGTCTGAATCAACTGGTTCTGCATTCTTGCCATGTTTATAGTTCTCTCCCTTTTCAACAGCCTGTAAATTTTTATGGGGCGATATGTGTTGGGAGTTAGCATTTTGTGAATGTTCTTTAGCTACAGGTTTAGGAACATATCTCTCCATCTCTGCTCTCTTTGCTTTTGATCCATTATGCAAGTCATTCCCACTCTTTTCGGACAGTTTATTAGACTCAGCCAGTGTGTTTTTCTCACCAACTCCATGAGATGATGCATCATTCTTAATTTGTGGCTTCACTGGAGTCCACATAACAGCATCAGATGTATGATACTTTGAAGCTTGCTTATTATTCCCACTATTATTAGTGTGTTGATTTCTACCAACTTTTCTCTGAGCTTGAGGCCTTGAGCTTCCCTTACCAGTAACTTCTCTTGTAATTTCAGGATGAGTTGAAGTAGATATTGAGCTCTGTGTTTGTGGTGGAAAATTCAATTTAGAGTTTGTGATGCTCTTCGAACTGTTACTGTTCTTATTGTCTTCAATAAGAAGATCTTTATTTGTGGGCACAACATCGCTTGTAGATTGACTTGTAACCAGCTGCTTCTGTTTGATCATCTGGTTATGTTTAATCTCTATAGTTCCAATAGTAATACTTGCAGTAAAATGAGCAGGATTTGACTCATCCATGCTAGACAAAGGTTTTGTGTCGCTTTGTTTAGCATTTGCTTCTGCATTTGACGAAATATCAGATGAAAGTGAAGGCTTTTCAATGCTACTGTCATTAACCTGCTTCACCACTTCAGAGTTCTTAGCTGCCTTGACACTTAAAGATTCACTAGAGGTCACATCAGATGAGGAAGTTGCACTATTTGGACATTCTTGCTTTGCAATATTTTGGACCTCAATGCTCTCTGATGAAGTTTGAGATGATTTTAGGTCGACGGTTTTTGCTATTGTGCGCCTATTCAGTTCTTCTAATTTAGCAAAAGCTTTCGCTTTTTGTTCCCTGGTTCGTTGTTCTTCCTCTTGTTGACGCTGTTCTGCACGCTGTAATGCTACCTCTCTCATTTTGATACGCTGCAAAGAAACCTAATAATTTAACAGTTATGGTGGATAGTATGACACAAAAGAACGTAGCAGAAACAATATATTATGTTATTCTGGAGTTCAAACTTGCAGACAGCCCAGTAATCAGTACAGAAGAAGCCAGATAGGTTTCTAATTTGTTATCAAAAATATCTACAGATTCATATATGATGACAATTAATATGCACAATAAGATTACGGTTTTCCGTAATGTATAATGGCAATATCTAATTTAAAAGGTCATAACAAGCTAATTTATTTTTTGAGTTTAATTATTATTTTACCCAAGTAGGAAATGATATTTTTTTTTTTTGAGTTTAAAAATAAAAATCAATTTTGACCAGAAGCTTCTCAATGTAGTAGTATAGGCCTGGAAGTTCTATAAAAACTAGCGCACAGATTTTCAAATAAATAGAGATTGTCAATCTTAGATTTGAATAATAATACACTTTAAGACTTGACTGAATAAAGGTGGAAAAAATTTATAAACCTGAATTTTCTCATCATTTGGATCCAAAGGAGCATCAGATTCAAGCAGTCCACTCTTACCACTAATTACAGTAGTATTCACAGTGGAATGACTTGGAACCTTATCTGGAGGTTCATTATTAATCTCCTGGTCGGTAGACTTTTGTTTAGCAGGATGAGCATTTTCACCTTCTTTTCTATAGTTCCTAGGTGCTTGGCTTGTATCATCAGCAGGGACATTCAATTCTTCATAGTTAGGAACAGCACCCTCTCCTTTTGGTTTCTCCTTGGATAAAAATTGACCATCAGTGACTCGAGCTCTATTATTTAATCCTTCAACTTTTTCCAACAGAGTCAGATCTTTCTTGACAACGGAATAGTTTGGGATATCACTGCTTATTGCATTTGCAGCTTCGGGGTATTTCAATATACCTTCATCAGCTGTTTTGCTTGAATCTATCCGTGCATTTTTAGAAGTATCTCTTGGAGGACAATCAAACTCCATTGTTTCTTGAACTTGACTTCTAGTCCCCCAATCCCTTTTCCGCTCTTCTGGGGCATCATTGTGTTTCAGCAAAACCCTATACTGCCCTTGGTTATCATGAGGATGATCAGATCTCCTCTGCTCGCTTCCCATTGCATTAGAACCAAATCCACTTGGTCTAACATTAAAGTTTGCATGGTTAAAATTTTGATTTTGCAGTGCATATTGGTTATGACCTTGTGGCGGGGCCATGCCCATCAAAGAAGCTTCCCTATCAGCTGGACTGTAAAAATCTGGGCGAGGTGGGCCGTAAAATCCTTCATGAGGCATTGGCCTTGGATAAGATCCAGGTCTTATATCAGGGTGATTTGGGCCCATGTATCGTTCGGGTTGCATGTAAGGGCGAGGAGGATAAGGTTCACAGTACAAAGGCCTTGGCGGGCCTTGTGGATAATCAACTGGATAATTTCCAGGTGGACCAGGTTGTCTGTATGGCCCACTGGGTGGTCCACCTCGGTTATACCATGATCCATCAGCAGGACCTGGGCGGAATTGAGGATTATGCCAAGAACTGTAATGTGGAGGCGGAATATTCATATGTGGATATGGTGGTGCCTGATGAGGTTCTCTATGCCAATGATCCATGTTTGGTGGAGGGTCATTAAGTGCATACTGAGGATCGTCTGCTTTCCAAGTATTAACAGTTCCTTGGTTATGATATATGTTATCTCCTGCTATCAAGATAAGAAAAATCTTCCATTAGCATATAGAATAAGAATGCATTGCGGTGCTTGGTTATAAGAATGAGTGCACTGCTATGATGCCGGACGCAAAGTCGCACACTCACCAGTTAAATGATGTTCGATGAAATCCTGTGACTCAGGGCTAGATAAGGAAGTAGGGAGATTATGAGAACTTAGAGGACGTCCCTGAGAACTGAGAGGACGGCCCTGAGAGCTGTGGCCTAAAAATGAAATATAAGAATATGCATCATAAAATTTGGGGTACGTTACGTGACAAAGTATTACAAATTTGTGGTAAAATTCAACCACAAAAGGCTAGCATGCACATGATGCCATAAATCAATGAATTAATTAAACCAACACTGACATAGCAAGAAAAATGACATTATAATGTTTAATTTAATTAGAACAGATTCTACTAGACAACGTAGTCCAGTACAAATTTCTTGAACTTTTTGGATATGTTATGCAGTTAGTTTGGAACATGATGCTCATATAAATTGACCGTATGCATTAAGTAGACAAATGCAATTCAGGCTACAAATGTATTAAAAAAAATCTACAAACCTAGAAGGATAGCAACCCACCCTAACCTGCCCTATTGCCATCCCTATAAAGATGTGTTTGTGTCCTCTCTATGAGTGATTCAAACGGACATGGACCGGACAAGGTTTTTTTAACATCATATAACTGGTGAGTTTGCGACAAGATATTGTGCGTACGAGCCGAACAACGAATGGATAGCATATAGACAATGGAAAAACATTGGACAATCTCATACGGACATATTTTCGGAAAATTTACACATCAACATATAGGGAAATGATACAAGGGAGCACCACGTAGAACAAGGAGAGACCTAAACTTGATAAAACAAAAAGGTTTAACGGCAATTAAGTTAAAGCACACTCCTGCACAATGAACGTAGAGAGTTTTCCCTTCTTGAGAGCTTTACGCTTTACAAATGGGTTTGCCTCTCCGTGCATTATTCACATAGGTCAGATGTCAGAACATCGACAGGGACATTTAGTTATAATGAAGCATATTGATATGGCGTTCACATAAAGCATAAATACCTCTTTGAGAGTTTGTGTCAGAATTTTTATCAGAACCAAGTGTTGGAAAATCTCCTGAGCTTAAATTGAACCCACCGCCCTTCAAAGCTACAGTTCCCTGTAAATTTAACCATCGCTATTGAGTAAGTTTGTGATGTTAGTCAAGTGAGGTTCCACGATGCACACATTATACACTGTATTTGCACCTGTCAACCTTGCATCATTTACTAGCAATTGCACTTCTCTAATTTCACAAAATTACTTAACTTTTACAGTGTATATGATTTCATTCATGCTTTGATAATGTAATCAGCCTGATCCATAAATTTAGATGTTCAACTGAAAAAGTTGAGGAGCTCGTGTGTTCTTAGCAGCATTTAAGTGTATAAATCAAAAAATGGTTTATGATTTTAGTAAACTTGATCCACTAATTCAAGAATAACAGTTCAGGTAACCAGATAATTTTTGCAATCTTTAAGTACTATACACGTTAGGAGATAAGAGCAGTACACTACAAACTAGATGGCAATTAACCCAAGAGCATTGCGAAAAATACCAATCTCTCAGGAGTTCCTGCTGCCCCCCAAGCGACTGATTTATCAACTGAATTATCTGCAAACCTAGATAGCTGAGAGCTACCTGGTCTTGTCTCTGCACTCCGAGGTCGAGATGAAGATGCTGATAATTGACCTGATGCTATTGTACCAGATGCTGATGATGGGCGAGAGTTTTGCCCCCATGCATTATAAAATGGTTCATGGGACCTATCACTGCCAGCAGTAGAAGGTCGTGTGCCTGATGAACCAAGGCTTCCATCCGCATTTGGAGAAGAAATGCTTGAATTTCCCCATGCATTTGTCATTGTTGAAGATGGCCTACTTCCCCATGTAAGTGTGCCCCTGTATGTTATGAAATATAACAAAATTAATGTAAAATATAACGTATTAGGAATAAAGCCTCGCATGCCACATACTATTAAGCCCTTTTAGGTTTTCCAATTACTAGTCTCGCTATGTCAAACTGATTATTATTATCCTGTTTTTCAGTTGCCTGCAAAATTCTGTTAAATATTCATGCAAAATCAATATCGTAGTGGCTAAAGTGTTAAAATCAGCAAAATATTGGTCAATGGCTGATATTTGATTTAATTTTTTTGAAGTATATTTGTTAGCGAATTACAAAAAATATATCAACAACAGATTTGAAGATTTTCTTTTTAGCACTTTAAAAAATTGCTAAATTGTTTGATAACAAATCCATGTAAAATATCTGCATATGTATTTCAGAAATTTGTCCAAATGAGACATAGTTATGTGCTTATTTTACAAAACGGCGACACGTTTTTTCAAACAACAAAAAATGTTTATTATGCGTTATATTTATTCAAACAAGACTAATACAACTTGTTTATTTTACCACACATGTGATATATCATTTTGAATACTCTATGATGTATCTGTATATGTGTATATAACTGATTATCTGCTGTTCTGTGATGTATTTTGCATTCCAGTTGTATTTTATTCTGATAGATCTCATAGCCACCTATGATATTGTATTAAGTATTTATTGGATATGTCGATCCACTTGGATAGAAAAAAAATATGGCATTTGTCGACGTATTCAATAGATATTTAAAACAAGGCTATAGATGATCGCTTCTATCCAACCCTATTCTCTGCATTAGCAGACAGTATTACCCAGTAATACTTTTCGTTAACGTGGGTCTCGAAGTGGGGCATCACAGCTTGGTAGATATCAAAAAAATCATTTCGCAAAAACATCATTACACATAACGTCACAATCATAAATTATCATTTAATTATATTACATCACTTAAAAATTGTTCATTTGTTCAGAAGTTCAATTTCGAGTTAAAAGCTCATACATATCGTTTAGCAACTAAATTTCAAGCATAAACTTCAAGCTAATTTTGTATTATTTTTAACTAAAAAAATATTTAAGAGATTTAATATTTCATTACATATTGCTTATTGTAGTATCATTTTGTATTATTCTAACATGTTGATTTAATATTGCATTTTTACATCTAGTACGCTTTGATAACATTAAATTTACAAAAGCCTGTAAATTAGATCGTATGGCAATTTATCAAGATGTAAATGTACGACTAGAAACATTATCATATCATCGTATGAAAAAATATACATAATACATCCAAATATTAGTTTGTGTATGTTTGAGAAATTTTATGTTACAACTTGCTTTAAGTTACATAAAACCAATTAGTTTCCCCATATCAATTAATGCAGGTGTTCATCTAAAAGCAGAGAAAATTTAGTAAGGAAATGTTTTATCAGTCAGAATCTAACAAAAACAAATTAATTTGAAACACAATCATATGATGAATACTACTTTTTATGCATTGTTTATCGTGAAAAGAAAATAAAAAATGTGATTTTTTTTTTAACATCGCGTGTCTGCGTGTCTTGTGCGACATCTTTTGTGCACCGTGCCAAGGGTCAAAAGGCGCAATCGCCCCATATTGCGCTCGCGTCTTGTTTAACTAGAAGACATAGAAATAATATTTGCATGAACCTCTAATGGCTTAAAGACTAGGTGGTTTAGTACCTACTACCCAAGGTAATCTCAAAAGGTGATAGCAATATGTGCTCAAGGAGAACTACTGTTTCAAGTACACAAAGCTTACATTTTCTACTTTGTAACAATTGATACTCATCAAATGAACATTGATAAAGTTTTGTCTTTCAGATCTGACTACTTACTTTGGTACTATTTCAACATTTGGGTCGTTTCCTTGGTTCTCCAACCTACAACAGAAGAAACTTATGTCATTCGTAATTGTTAATAGATAGAAAACATTGAGACTAGAAATTACTTTTGGCTTGGTAAGTTGATAGGTTTTGGAACTTTTCCCAGAACAGTCATTCCAGACTTCCTTGCCGGAGCCAACCTATGTGATATGATAAACAATACCATGGTAAGAACCTTAACTATTTATAGAATACCAAAAATACTAGTTTTTAAATGAAACAACAATAAAAAGGTCATGTTTACAGATGAAACCAATTAAGGTAGATTTAGAAAGAATAAATAAACTGATGTTGTAAGAAAAAATAACAGTTAAACATGTGAACTCAAATGAGAACATAAATGAACTTTTCAAATTAGCAAACCACTTATCTAAGAACGAAAAGGTGCAAGATGGTATAACACAGATCAGAGTGTATCTGCGACAATTATAACAAAAGGAGGTTCCATCTTTCATGAAACTTAAGGTTCCTAGTTATATATGTGTCAAAAACTAGCATGGTTACATGCTATATAGGTGCATTGGTTATTTCTGTTAGGCTAACATCAAGGCCTGTTTTGTCCCTTACTGAGCTATATTTCTATCGCCAGTAACATGTATTCCCATGCTGCATCTGAAAACAAAAATTACTTTAGCAAACCTTGTGAATATTGTGGCGAGGGTTTCAGTTTGTAAAACTTCACCATCGAGCTCAATCATATATAACTTTTAAACAATACAACTTACTAGCTTCAAATGAAGTAAATTTTGAATTGTAGCAAATTTGTCCTGATAGTTAAAATCTCTTTTTGTAGCTCATTCAATATCCATGTTCATTAAATTAACCATGTTTTGTAGCATAGCCTTCTATGATAAACTTTAAGCCTCACTAGTTTTAATGGCTGATTGGTTTCTTCTAAAATTACCTAGAATATGATATAGGTTTAGATGATACTGAAATTATAGTACAACCGAAATTTGGGGTTATGTTGAACAGAAAGTCTAGATGTTACAAATATATAAAAGAGTCGAGTACAATATTGTTGCATTGGTATGATATTTCACAGTTATGTACTGATATTCCAGCTCTAAACTATAACATGACTGTCACTTTTATTTCCTTTTTAAAAGTTCTTGAATCCTTTTTCTAGAACAAAAAATTAGCTAATTCAACAATGTTTAGCCCATCTAAATCCTGGTAATCTCAGCAATTAATAATGTGATGCCTTTTTTTAACAACTACTTGAAACTGTTGGTGGCGTTATGCATAATCAGCTTTGTTTGCTTACTCTAGTACTCCCTAAATGATAAAATACCAAGACAATGAAGTAATCAAATTGGATTGCTTTTCACTTATAGAAGTTGAACATAATCTATTAACATTGCCTCATTGGCCAAGTCATTTACCAAGTTATTTAACCACTAATTGTCACTCTGTACTATGGTTAAATGTTGATTAGTTTGCTGGATGTTTCACCCGTTACATGTATGCCAAGCTTTAACTTTAATTGAACATGAACTCTCCAAACAAAAATATGCATCAGAGTTTCATCTAGACCTTAAATATAAGTCGTCCAAGAAAAAACAATTTCCATTAAACTGGCACAAAATTCATGTATTGCATATAATTGATCCTATCTACTAAGCTTAACATTTAAAAAACACATCAAATAAAATGTCGTGTGCATAATAATTCAGAAAACATGCATATTTATAAGAACAGGATGAAGAGCTACAACCTCCGATCTCCTGCAAGCATACATGAAGACATTTTCCAACCGAGGCCAATGAAAAGTTGTTCCTCTCAACATACAGTTACCTGTAAATATGAATAACCTAAGCTAATTACACATAAGAAAGCTGTTTAATTGCATCTTAAAAAAGATACTGAACTACTTCACAGGTAGCACGTACAAGATGAAAAACTGCCAGCCACTGAACCTGCAACTCTTATAAAATATATTCATGGTAATTCAAAGCCCAAGTTTTACATGTTACATGTTCAGGAACGTTCTCAGCTTGTTAATGAATTTTAACTGCAAACGTGCAATATACAAGTTACATTTGCATACCATCCTAGTCCAACAACACTAAAGTAGCTCCTATTAATTCTCATTGCGTAACCTTTAAATCATATTACCAGGATATCAAATCAAATCTACGAAGCAAACAGCTATCTTTAATTTACGAACAAATCTATAAGGTTAATAAAATACGGATCCCATGTCTAATAAATCAATCAGCAAATATATCTCCAATAAATCAAAAAATTTAGAAATAAACACATAATATATCAAGTATGAACGCGTAATAACCGAAAAATTAACAGAGTGCACGGGCAATGAGATTATGGGCGCAAACTTGAAGCTTACCCTAACCCTAGATTAGGAAAATCTAATCGGAAGCATACCTTCAAAAAATCTTTTAAGTGTGAGAGCCTTCTATATCGTCGATCGGTTGGGTTTTATTTCCGCTGACTACGAAAATAAAAGGCAAAGATCGACAGAAAAATTATCGAAGAGCTGCAAGCGATCGCGCAGCAGGGAAAAAAATAGAGAGTGAAAACGACGACAAAAAAAATGAAAATGCGAAAAAATAAGTAAAAAGATAAAGGGGTAAATTGTAATTTAAACGAGTTGCGTGACGCGGCAAATAATATGCAATACAGTTTGCAGTTTGAGTGAAACTAAATAATGAACACCCCAAACTCAGAACACAAGCTTGGTAGGTTGATGGCTCGCAAGTGATTAATTTACTGAATTTTATTTGAAGAACATAAGAGTAGATTTGGCAACCAGGAGCAAAAGAGTATAAAAGCATTTCGATTTTATAAAGCTAATACATCCAACTTTTGCTTATTAACATATTCACTAATTTAATGTAAAAATTATATTTCTTTGGAACAGATTCGAAAAAATAGCAATAATTTCATTAATTCCCCGATAGTGAAATTGTTTTGAAATTTTGTTTACAACAGGTAAGGAGCTACGGTCCTATTTGGTTTGGCATTTTTGATTTTGGATTTTCGTTCAAACGAAAATGCGACGCTTGTATAGTTTGACGACTCGAAAAATAAAATTAACATACAAAATGAAAAAAAAAATTCTTTTGTTTTCCGTGTGCAGAGAAACAACAAAAGCATGAGAAACGATACATTTCTCCATAGTCTCTCCACCGCCTTCGCCGTCCTCTGTCGTCCCTCCATCCCCTCCATCGTCCCTTCATCACTGTCATAATGACTTAAAATTTTAAATATCTTCCTTTGTTCTTCCCATATTTTGTAATTAATTTTGAAACGCAAAACACTAAAATATAAAATGAAACCAAACATACCCTACTTTTATGATAAAATAAGTGCAATTTATCGCTTAAAAAAATTTGTTATTAGTGTTATATGAATTAGCCAAAGCGCTTGGGTTTTATAGCGGTGGAAGCGCAAAAGGTTATAACGGTGACAAAACGGGAATATGGTGAAAAATAGCGGAGGTGCAAAAAACTTCATTAGATATAAAATCAAATATTTAAAGTTAATTTATTCTCATTCTCACATCATTTATGCAGGAAAAGGAAATGATGTTTTACAAAACCAAAGAATATCATGATTTATGTGGACTAGATTTGGTGACTACAATAGTTTTCTAATTTTGTTGATTTGGTTTAAAAGATAACTAGTCAAATCAATTTTTATATACTAATGCTGTTAAAGCGGGTGTAAAAAAGCCTGAATTTAGCTGGTATAACGGAAAATGGCGAGCATAAAGCAGATCTACTGTTCAACGGCGGTAAATCGAAACAACGTGCGGTAGAAGAGCACTACGCGCTATAGCAGGATTTTGCGGGGCTTTAACCGCATTATGAGTTCAACATTTGGGCTTCATTTGGAGACTTTGTCCAAAAGTGAAAAAATAACATCGTTAATTTTTTACCCTTAATAATATTGTCAACTTTCCAAGTCGCCTTTTTTGCGTATGCCCAAGTTTCCCATGTACTTTTATGATTTTAACAATTCGAAAAATTAACATTAAAAGGTATCTTAGGTTTGAACTTCAAATTTGATAAAAATATGTTTATATTTTTCGTGTGAAATTCTATAAAATATCAACGAAATATAAAAAATTCCAAGTCCATCATCAACTATAAGAATATCAAAAAGTTTATAATGTGCAATTTTTACAGCTCACTTGGATCTCTTAGTTATTTCCCGTCAATTTGTGTTCAAGTATGTTTTTTTAGTCTCTAAAATTATTTAACAGGTCTTCCTTAATTCTCTCTCGTGTATAAATATACATACATACACACGCGCACATATATATGTATGCATGTATGTATATGTGTATGTATATATATATATGTGTGTGTGTGTGCGTACGTATGTATAAGAAGTTACAGGTGCGATCCTCGAGATCGACACTTGATGACATTAATGTACCGTGTTCTAAAAAAAATAAGTCACGTTTTCGAAAAGCTAGGCAAAAAAAAATCCTTATTTTCAACTTAAAATTATATAAATAATAATAAAATAGAAAATTTCAAGCATATCATCAACTTTAAGAAATTAGAAGTTGATCCTAAATTCTTAATGTTTTTCAACAAAGTGTCCTCGTAGTATTCTACAAGAAAATCTCAACAATAATTCAGGTCGTTCTCTCAATTATTTTCCACCATGTTGCATCCAAGTATCCTTAGCTTATAATTTCCAAAATCATCTAAAATTGATAGATTTAGGGATATACCATGGAGGCAAATATTTGTAATTTACTGTAAATTATAAAACTTTATAACAATTTCGTTCGAAATAAAAGGTGTTTGATATCTTATATATGCTCGTTGTATCGCGATATAAATTATTGAGTAACTAATTTAAGTATATTTACAGGAAAGTCCTTATATAAAATATTATGTGATTGAAATTGTAAAGGAAAGTCCTTATATAAAATATTATGTGATTGAAATTGTAAACAGTTGCAATCGTGAGTAATTAATCACAATACAAACATTATTACTTTTAAATATTACTAGTCAAGATGTTTCGATAAAAGACTAGATACATATGTTGAGAACATACTACACAACGCTCTTCGAATGTTAGACAATGCATTACTCATGGTTGCTAGGGATACCAAGCGGTTGCATACTCATTGTTATTGGATAACTATGGAATGTCTCGTCGAGGGTTTCTTATTGGTTAATAACAACTATGTCGAACGGAAAATCTCAGAGTGACGATGATACATAGTTCTCTCGATGTGAGGAGACTATTAAATTTTAATGTGGATACTCTACTTTGATTATAGTTAAATCATTTTAAGCCGACCATCAAACAATTACAGTTGTGTCTGAGTTGATGCATTGAAAGTAAACCCTTTTAATAGAGAATTCATATTCTCAGTTGTACGAGATTAGTATCACGGTCAACTATCGTCAACCCAAAATCAAAATCTCTGACCAAAGCAATACAGTTAATAATAAATGCTATCATTGAGCCAATGACTTTATTTGTGAAACAACTAAGTTGAATGTGGATGATATTGGCATTTTGACCAAAAGCAAATTGCATGCATCATAAAGTGATATGGCACTGATGAAGAGAACATGTGTAAATAATCGTTACTAAAAGTTACCTCTTAAATTTATAAAAGTGGATTTTATCAATGATATTTGTAAGTGATGAATTCAATCAAACTGTCACGCCACTAGATAAGATGAGTGTGAAAGTTAGTATTTAAATTGTTCAAACAGTGATCCCTGACTGAATTTATACATACGAGTCGCACAACGGAATTCATTCGTTCTCTGAAACACCACTCGATTTATTTAGTTTATAAAGTGTTATAAATTAATTAAATCAATTAGTATTTAAAGAAATATCTTCTATCATTGTATTTGATATTTGGGTCTATTTAGTAAATGTAATAGCCTTTAGAAATGTATGATGCTTTTAGAACTTAACTGGGCATCTATATTAATGTTATATATTTGTGTATCGATATATAATGTCGTTAAGAATTTAAATTGGAATTATTTAAATTGGAATTAAATAGGTTTAATTCACTACAAGAAAAATTGTTTTTGCCAACCGCGAATAATAATGTTAGAATGCAAGTGGTGTTTTTGATGAAATATTTAAAATAAAAATCGATAAATAAACCGCTGCAGACTTATAAATTTGAGAGTGCACTCCCAATTTGTTCTTGAGGTCGCATTTCCCTTATTTCCCATGAATTCCTCTTTCATTTATTATAATTCTTCTATTGTAAATCCCTTCGATAATTTTAATTCCCTCGACTATTGCAAATTCCTCTTAATTTTCATCGTATTGCTCGAAGGTCATCTCGCTACCGTAGTTTGCTCTCACCGTTGTTTCTCTACTGTAGCATGCTCTCGCTATTGTCTCGTGTTAGGGGTCCCCATCTTTATTGCTTCTGCTCATTGTCGTCGTTGTCATTGCTATCTCTCTATGCCCTTTGTTCACCCCATTGTAAGGTAAACCAAATTTGTAATCTCGATTTATCTTAGTTTGCGATAAATCAAGACAACTATAAGAAAAGTAGCTTCTTACATCGATGATTATTTTCTTAGAATCGTTTTAAACTTCAATATGTTGTTATAAGGATGACTTTAGATTTGAGTTTTTTAACTCTGTTCAATCCCTGGATTTGTCTAATTTGTATGAATTTTAAATGTAAAATTAGCTAATAAAGAGAGCTAAATAAGGCTTAAAAGTTTGATTAAATTATTATTATCATCGTGATGTATTAGTTATGGAGTTTTATTATAACTTTTATAGTATTTTTGCAGTAGGAGAAAACATAATAAATTGGGGGAAAAAACTATGCTTCTTTAAAGTATTTGTGTGTTTTTGCAGTAGGATAAAAAGATGCAGGAAGTGTATTTTAAATGATGTTTTCACAAATGTGTAGTATAAAATATAGAGTAAAAGTATATAAAGGGAAAGTAAAACTTACTAATTTTAGTTAACGGAGCCATTAAGTTCAAAATTTATCATTATTTCTTCCTCTATTGAACATATTATATTTTGCAGGCAAAATAAAATGTTATAGTGGTCATACCACTTTACACATATAAGACACGTGTGAAGCAAAAACACCTTGCCAACTACGTAGTGAGGCACAGATGCCTCAGCAACTACATGGTATATCTTAGTAGTCGAGACACTGCAGTCCCGTTCCTATTCCTTTTATTTTTATTATATTTTATATTGAACTTTGTATATTGATTGTTCTAAAATTATATACTAACACTCAATATATGATTAATTATGTTTAAGCAACTAAAATATGCATAATTTGGTCATATATTCTTTGTTGCATATATTGGATAAAAGTTTTTTACTTTCACATTAATTATGTTAAGTTGGAAGATAAGTATTGTACTTGATGTTTCATCGCAATTTATCGGGTAATGTGAAAATTTGGAGTATCTTCTTGTATATTGGAAAGCAACCTCAATCGGTAACAGGTAGTGCTGCTGTTTGTTCGTCCTACTCTGATATATATATATATATATATATATATATGATCATATGTGTGTGTGAGTGAGGTGATATCTATTGGTGGTTATTCTACAGTGGTTCTCTACACGATGATACTAATTGGTAGATCTCTGTATCTTTCTTTTAAATATATATGACTTATAATTTAATGGTAGAAGTTTACCTAATTTTTTTGTGACCAATTAATTTTTGTCTAACCTTGGTATTTCATTTCTCAACTATAATCTTTCATCTAAATTATTCAAATCAACAATCTCTTAAAAATGCTTATTATTCGAACGTGATTACTAGGGTTTAGATCTTTTGTCTGGACCGCAGTTTCCTACCAAATGAAAGATATTCTCAAGATGTCCCCTTCGGTTTCCCAGTTTGTAGTCTCTGTAGCAATTTTTCTATAGCATAAAACCATTATATGGCCAAGGAAATATTTGTAGCATTAAAGATTAAATAACTGCAAACACTCATGGTTTATAATATGGTAATTTTAGCATTACTTGTTTTCTTTATGTTTTTTCTCATTGCAAAAATTATAGTTTATGTACGATTAGGTACCTGTGCTCCAGTTAGGGACAATATGAGCATAAAATATTATTACCTGATTGCATTATGCACACTTCTTTTTTATGATAGCGAATCTGCTATAACATGTTAGTTTCATTCATAACTTGAAATAACATAGAGCGGTAATACTCTATGACGACCCGCAAATCCGCACCCTTTGAATCGACAATAAACCACACATGTCCGACCCAAAAAGCACAGACTGATGGAAAGTTAAGAGAAAGAAAATAAGATAGAAGAAAAGAAGAGAAAAAAGAAAGAAGATATAACCAAACAGAACAATACATAGTCTCACATAATAGCAGGAAAACATATAATATCATATCAATGATCTTTACAAAACAGAAACTGTGTATACATACATAAATCAGAGTTCAATAATTAATCATTAATCATCATTCTGGACAGTTATAATAACATGTCCTCACAATTGCTGATAATATACAACACAATGCGCAAAGCGGATAGTCAAAACAGATACATGTATACGAAATGAAGGTCTCCAGCTCTCATGCTGAAGCTCCAAAAGCACCAAATCTGAACCTGTAAATATACTCGGTCTGACCTGAGCATTGAAAGGGAAGAACGTCTGGATCATTCTGGTAAACCAGGATGAGAAATACACTCAACTGAATTTATTAAATTGCCAAACTTTTCCTTTCAAAATAAAAGTATATCGTAAGACACGCCCACACATAAACGTGGACATGTTTTTACCTTACGATAACTAAAACATTTCATATCAAATACTCTTATATTATACTAGTGTCTAGTATATACAAATAATATTAATCATAGCCGAAATTGTTACTGATTAAATTCCAGCATATAACCCAAAATGGGTAATACAATCAAAATGGCAGGTACGTAACGGGGTTTGGATTTCCATACAAATGACCAGGTGAAGGGACTACCTTCCGGAAGTACATCTCTAGAGGAATGTACCGAGAAACCATCACAAAGTTCCTATACCAACACAAGACCGTCCTACCTCTATAACTAGATAGTACCGAATATATCATCCTTCGGTTGTTACCGACCTTTATTGAGGGCCTTCATAGTATACAAACCACGATAATCATATACACGACGTCATCATGTGTAAAGATATATCTAGAAGAGGATGATCATTATTGATGGGAATAACCCACTTATCCCAGTTGCATCTAACCCTGTTTCGGTCATTTCGGTTGATGAGGCCTGAGGTAACGATTACCTTTCACATATCACAAATCACATCACTTTGAATGCCACACGGCCATTTCCGTTGGCTACTAATTGCCTTTCACAAAAATACAACCCTTAAGCTCATACGTCTCACGGAGTGTGTTAAGCTAAGAGAAGTTGCATTCTCCACCACCACTGATGTAAGTTTGTAAAAACCAATGTACGTAATCTTTAGAAATGCAATGTCAGACAAACATCCATACAAGTTGTCCAAGAATAGGACAAACTGAAGGTACTTTCCTACCACATCCTCTCAGGAAATCCCTAAGATTAGTAGCGAATAGTCCTTGCATTGGATATTCTATAATGAAGAGACTACTGCTACTGGATGTATATTGGGATTTTAACCCTAAACAATCAACAAGAATTCCTCCATTATGAAAATCCTAAATCGCAATATCTTCGATAATTTGCACAATCGAACGCATATACGTTGGTCCGAAGTGGTTTTCGGATAAACCGATACTGGTCTCTTTGCACCAACAATGCAAAAGCATTTCTCAACCTCACATAGAAACTAAGTCTCATAGACTTATCAGGTTTCTAACTTTCAACTTGCTATCCTTCGGCCAAGAAGGAAGCTCCGTAGATTGAAGTAATACTCTACACTACACGAATCAACATCCTCAACACAAACGATAATCAAGCCTACACAAAAAGCTACATATTAAGTGTACGACTAAATAGTTCCCACATCAAGTCGAGGAACTAAAATGGCCAAATTTGATAGTCGGTTATTTAACTATCAAAGCAAACAAACAAATATCTAGCACCATAAGCAATCACTAGGCCCTTTTAATTAATTTTTCATTAATTAAATCACTTGCCAAATATTCACTTCAAATTATCCTTAAAAAGATATCATCTCAAAACATTTCAACTTCCTATATTGGAAAACATTTCCATATAATTACATAATAATAAGTAACTTCACAAAATCAACTTATTTTCAACACTTAGAAAATATTACATATACTTAAATCACGATTAAGTATATATTTTATTCTGTAAGGAAAACATTCTCTTTAAACACATTCATTTGAGTCCAAATGAATGTTGCATAAAACATGGTTACGACAACCCAAAGTCATTGATATAGGGATAGATATATAAATCCCATATACTGTACAAAAAAAATTTCTTTCGAAAATCATTTACTATAACAATAGTGTTATAGTTCATCATTTCCTTATTTCTCGAAAATGACTATTTCAACAATGAATGTTGAAATCTATGGTTTCGATACTTAACACATTTTAAAATAATCTTCAACAATTTAACTCTATTTGAGAGATCGCTTTTCAAAACATTTATTTAATTTAAAATATTATTCACTGTCTAAAATCGTGAATATAAATCTCTTGCCAAATTCAATATTATTGCACATTTAATTTTAAAGGATAATTCACTGTCCAAAACTGTGAATATAATTCTCTTACCAAATTCATTATTATTGCACATTTAATTTTAAAGGATAGTTCACTGTCCAAAATCGTAAATTTATCTCCTTTACCAAATTCATTACTTCTACATATTTATTAAAGAATTATCCATTGTCCAAAATCGTGGATATAATCCCTTTAAAACCAATCTCATTTATATTCTCGTTTATAATAAATCCAAAAAATCTCTTTGTTAACTAATTCCATTTATTTCATTTATATGCCAAAATCTGATTATAAGTTAGTTTACTTATAAATCATTTATTTACAAATTCATTCTTTTATAACTTCATAAATTTTATAAATCTTATTTACTTATAAAATCCATTTATAACTTTATTTCAACATTTATAAAACTCCTTTATAATTCCAATATTTTTATTTACAAAATATCAATTTTATAAATCTTACATCTAAACCATTTATAATAATTCAAAATCTCAATTTAACTATTTTACAAAATCATTAACTCTCTATTTCAAAAATCACATTCTAATTATATTTCACAAAAATAATAATTTTTATAACATAAAAATTATACCACTTATTTATTTAAAATAAATTCATTCCTTTATAACAATTCAACATTTAATAAAACATATATTTTCAAAATCAATTGAAAATCATTATAATTTGAAATCATCACTTAAATATTTTTAAAATTCCAAAAATAGGCCCAATGCTGCGACAGCACTAAATAAATCAATCACAGCATCCAAAATATCATACATCACATGATTATAGCATATATCACAATATTTGTAAATAAAACCAATACTTGTGAAGAATCCAATTGGATCCCTCCAACCTATCGTCTGTAATAAACATACATATTAGAACTTGTGTACAATGTCCGCTTTGAGGCAGACACGCGTACAAAGGGTCGTCCGCTCATACACGAGAACATATTGGGTCTCATCTGCTCCAATAGGCAGGAACATATCTAATTACCAATCAATATATATACAATATATCATCCAAACAATCAGCATAAATAATATTTATTCTCACTTATATAAAAATATCAACGAGTTAGAAAGAGTGGGTTGTACTTACTTTGATTCCAATAGCAGTTGCAGTGTTTTATTCCAAATAAAATTTAACGGGCATTTAATTTTATCCAAAATTTACACTAGCTCCAATCAACTCCAAACTAGCTCTAAAATATAGTGCTCTTCAATACGGACCCAACGCAACTTGTCTCGTCAAAAACAGACCTCGTATGAAGAAGTTATGATTTTTTTAAAGTTTATACGAGTTAATACATAAATTAATTTACAACTCCTATTTTTATTTTAAACTTTAATTCATCATAGTCATTCGTCCCGTTGATGAGATATCGGCTGTGCATTTGTTCTTCTCCCCCTTAGGCTTTCACGCACGATCAAACCCATAGCTGCCACTTTTTTTTGAATTATTCTCCCTCTACGATCATCGAAACAGCAATCAAGCTCCACCACATGACAACCCATCCCCGCTCCACCCACGGCCATAATGAAGAGGAGCTCAGTCCCATCTAGGCATAGAAAACTGTGCGTTAATAGCAGGCTAACGCGGCCAAATTTCATTATCGATGATGAGTTTCAGGCGATCGCAGTCGTATGGATTCGAAGTACTCGACGAGCTCTACAACATTACAGTTGAATATTTTTCGTGAAAGTGAATAGGTTGAGAGAGATTAAGGGAAGAAATTTGAAGCATTTTTGGCCATTGGTTTGTAAATGGTGGCTAGCCCTAGCTGTTTTAAGGTTTTGGCAAAATGAAGAAAAAGATGGCCTTTTATAGAAAATTTTGCACAGTATTCATCCGGAATTTTTCCGAGCTCCAAACGAAGTATGCCGCATGGTGTTTATAATATTTTACTCCTATTCCGAACGCAATTTAATATATATCGAGAGCCAATTCAATCATATTTGGAAGATTGGTTTTCGAATCGATTATTTAAATTTAAAATTCACTTAAACAAATTTCTACGTGTTTTAACTTGCCAAGGCTAAACCGTAAATCCGATTGACACAAAATTTGAAATCCTACAATAATATAACATTACGGATCCAATGAAACTAGTTTCATCGAAATCCAAGACTGTGTCAAAAATGACTATTTTTACATGTTAATTAAATATTAAAATATTCAATTTCTACAAATTAACTTTTAGTTCAATTTTAAAAGTTTTCTAACATTATTCTGATTCAAATAAAATTTAATTCAACTTTATAAATCATTTTTATTCACATTAAATTCAAATTCCAATTATTTCTACAATTTTCAATATTAAATTAACAATTTAATTATCCCATTAAATCCAGATATTCGAAATATAAGTTATTCAATTCATAAACTTTACTTTTGAATATTTAAAATCAATTAAATATATGAATTTCAAATGACTAAAATTTCAGGTCGTTACATCTCCCCTACTTAAAAGAATTTCGTTCTCGAAATTACCAAGTAAGGAAAAAACCCACAAAATCCATTAATTTTTCAAAACAACTCATTCAATTTTGACATCAAGATTATTTAAACCTTTTATCTTTTTCCAAAATCTATTCGTTAAACTTCTTATAAAAAATTTCTAAGTTTTCAAATCCATACCTAATTATCCTTTCAAAACCAACTAATATCGTTTAACTTTCAACTAAATATCAAAATTTTAGCTATCAAATTTTTTTCCAATTCCAAAAAAAATTCTAACACCTTAAATTTTCAGAAAATTTCGCCATAGCCTCCTTTGCGCAGTTCGATTGTAGTAGGATCACAAATATACATTTCATCTTCGAGAATGAGGCATCCCGTAGGGGAAAAAAATATAAAAGTACAATTTGTAATCTGAGATATGAACCTTATATATTATCAGCGAGCATATACGGCTAATATAGCACGAAAGCGAGCTCCAAATACGAAGCATACGCCATCTGCACCTATTAAATACTCAATAAACGATGAGAAACATGTATATATGAAAAGTAATATCAATATACAACATATACCAATACAATAATTATATATGCCCATATAGCAAATGCAATCAAAAGCAACAGATCCAACCATCATACAACCATCATACAACTATCATTCAACTACCAATATTTATCCAATCAATCCATAACCAAATCAATATAAATTCACTTCTCATTAATTTTCATTAAATTAATTTTCAATTTATTCACATTTGATTCATTAACATTGGATTTTACTAACATTCATTTACTCGTTCAATTAGTTTACATTCACTAATTTATATTCAAGTTTGTTCGCTTTAAAATTAAATCAAATTCAATTCTATTTAAAATTCACTTACTTTCAATTTGGATTCAACTATATATAACTTTCAATTTCATTGATTCAATTTCATTAACTTTTAATGAATTAACACTTACATTCATTATTCCTTATTTTATTTACTAATCTATTTCATTAGTTCAATTCATTCATTCAATTGCTAATTCATTAAACTACTTCATTTCATTAATTTCTTATTATTCAACTTTACTTTGCATATTCATTTTATTTATCAGAATCAACTTGATTCAACATTACTTAAGTTATATTTTAGTTCATTCTTACTTGCCTTCATTTTCACTATACAACTTAAGTTCACTACTAATTTAATTCAAATTCTATTTTATTTTATTTAACTTTTACTTAAGTCAATTCCATATCACTATTCAAATTCAGATTTTGTTTAACAAAATTGTTGAACCATTTTACAATTGGTTTTACTTACATTTTCACACTTTACAAGTTATATAACTTATTCAAACATTCAAATTCATATTATATAATCACCTACCACTTAATTTTAATTTCCATTTCCATAATTTATTTAATCTAGTTCAAATCCAATTTGTTAAACTTTTCTTTAGTTAAATTTCAAATTATATAATTCACTTACTTTCTCAAATTTATCTAACTTTACCAAAGCTAAAATTTATTATTTTATTTCATATCATAAGTCCAAAACTCATTTCACTTAATTTACAATTTCAACTTGGATTTGATATTCAAATTTGTTTATTACAACAAAACTTTAATTTTCAATTTACTATTGGTAGCAAATCCATCATATAGAAACTCAAAAATGATACTGATGATGCTGCAGTCATCACCCTTATTATTTCCCAACAATAGTAGTGAATTCAGTGCTTTATATACTTTTAAAAATCCTTTTGTTCTTTGTAAATTACATTTATAAATCATTTACTTATATAATTTCACTATTTTACTTCACTTATATAAGATTCATTCCAAATTTATTTATCTTATCTAGATTTATAATAATATAATCTCTTTAACTTTTGAAAAATAACTTCCAAAGTAAATGGGATTCAAATTCTCAAAATCTTTAGTTTAAATCATTTTTCATTTACAACTCATATTTATAAATATATTCATATTGTTTCACTTCTTATATATAAGATTATTTCACAACTGTAAATCATTTTAATTATAATCCCATAATTTATAATTCATTTGCTTATATAACTTATTATTTTACAATTGTTGTTCTTATTTAGATTATTCAAATAGCTTTTTAATTAACTTATGTATATTTACATTTTCAAACAATCAATAATCAATTTATATACACTTTAATAATTTCTGAAATTTTTTTCTTTATGTATAAAATATAATCGAGGTAAAATTATTTCATTTACTCAATTTAAAATAATACTATGTCGACTTGCCTAGTTTAAGTGTTTAAAAATCTCTATCGTTAACATGGCGTCCTAGATACCGACCAGAATTCACAAACAGCTCAACGGATAAGTAAACACAACATAAAACATTTTTATATCACCAACAAATACTGCTCACACACACACACACACACACATATATATATTCAAACTCAATCTTGGGTGCTACTATCCCTATCTATACGAAGTACACATCAAAGCCTAGGAATATACAAAATCTAAGCTCTGATACCACGTATGGCGACCCGCAAATCCGTACCCTTTGAATGGACAATAAACTACACATGTCCGACCTAAAAAGCATAGACTGACGAAAAGTCAAGAGAACGAAAAGAAAAGAGAAGAAGAGAAGAGAAGAAAGAGAGAAGATAGAACCAAACAAAACAATACAGAATCTCACATCGCAATGGAAAACATATAACATCATATCAATGATCTTCACAAAACAGAAACTGTACATTCATACATAAATCAAAGTTCAACAATCAATCACTAATCATCAACCTGGACAGTTATAATAACTTGTCCTCACAATTGCTGATGATATACAACACAATGCGAAAAGCGAATAATCAAAACAGATATGTGTATAAGAAATGAAGATCTCCAGCTCTCCTGCTGAAGCTCCAAAAGACCAAATCTGAACCTGTAAATATAATCGTCTGACCCGAGCATTGAAAGGGAAGAACGTCCGGATCAATCTGGTAAACCAGCGTGGGAAACACACTCAACTGAATTTATTAAATTACCAAAATTTTCCTTTGAAAACAAAAGTATCTTGTAAGACACGTCCACACATAAACACGGACTATTTTTACCTTACAATAACTAAAACATTTCATATTAAATCCTCTTATATTATACTGGTGTCTAGTATACAAATAATATTAATCGTAGCCGAAATTGCTACATTGATTAAATTCTAGCATATAGCCCAAAATGGGTAATACAATCAAAATGGCAGGTACGTAGTGGAGTTTAGATTTCCATACAAATGACCAGGTGAAGGGACTACCTTCCGGCAGTACATCTCTAGAGGAATGTAAAGAGAAACCATCACAAAGTTCCTCTACCAACACAAGACCGACCTACCTCTATAACTAGACAGTACCGAATATGTCATCCTCCGTTCATTACCGACCTTATCCGAGGGCCTTCATAGCATACAAACCACAATAATCAGGTATACGACGTCATAGCATGTAAAGATATATCTAGAAAAGGATGATCATATCCTGATGGGAGCAACCCACTTAGCCCTACTGCATCTAACCTTGTTTCGGTCAATTTCAGTTGACGAGGCCTGAGGTAAAGATTACCTTTCACATATCACAAATCACATCACTTTGAATGCCACACGGCCATTGTTATCCCATTTTTGGTCAAAACTGGAATATCAATGTTGTGTGCATTTCCACCACGACCGAACCAAGAAGAAGCAGCCAGCAAGCGTATATAAGTCTGGGATTTCACTCATGATTCCAGTATAAAAGTCCATTCGGTATCAAAGGTTTAAAGTTTCATTCGGCAATGTAGAGCGAAATCTCATTCGGCATTCAAGATGCCTTGGTTCATCCGGCATTCCCAATACAAGAGCTCATTCGGCACTCCCAAATATAGAAGTTTATTCGGCATTCCCAACTCACTGCTGAACCAAGTACACCCCTTCAATACCGAACCAACTCGTCTCCCCCGTCCTGCCAAATCAACTGCCACCGAACCAGACTCCACTTCCCTTCCTAGCCGAACCAACCACACTTCCATGTACTACCGAACGAGCTCCACCGAATCACCTCCACCGGACCAAGCTCCACCGGTCCAAGGCCACACCGAACCAACTCACCACCGAGTCAACCTCCACCAAACCAACCACTACCGGACCGGAGCTGCCGAACCAACCCACGCTCCACACACTACCGGTCCAATCAACACTCCACTCACCGCCGAACCAGGGTGTTGCCGAACCAACGTTGCCAGACTAGATTGCTTCGTCCCAGGTCCACCAGCAGCTATATACATCCAAGACCCCTGCTCCCAGCCTCACTCTATAAATAGAGGGGCAGGGGTACAACAATGGGAGACAAGTTTGAGAGCTCAAGCATGGAAGGAACTTTCAAACAACTTTCATATACTTGTAACCAAAGCTTTGTACTTGTAATCTGAAGAGAAAAAGGAGAATAACATATAAAGTGGACGTAGGCACGTTCTGGCCGAACCACTATAAATCTGTGTGTCTTTTACAGTTTAGTCTCTGCTTTTTAAATATTTGCATAAATCATCCAAATCGCTAAGAACAACATAAAATTGACTAAATCATACGACTTGGAGGTGTTTGCCCATTTTTTGCGCAAACATTTTTGGTGCTTTCACTGAGAGCTGAACTCAAGGATTCTACCGCTTGGAAGTTGAATATGAGAGTTTAGACATTCAGATTGGAAGAGTCATGGCGAGACAATCAAGCAGAAGGCCAAGGCCAGAGAGATGTGAACATGAAGGAAAATCAAGAGGCTTCTTCAGAAGCTAATTAGGCATCGATCCTGCATGGGGGCACCACACTTGGAGAATGTTGATCCAATCCCAGGGAGAGAGATAGGGGCCTCTGAGCAACCTGGTAAGGAATGAACGCTCATCCAGGGGGCAGGTAAAATTCCCTCCTGAACTCGGGGGGGGGGGGGGGGGGGGGGGGGGCAGGTCGAAAGAGATGAACAAGTCGCAAACCTCTCACTAACACGGTTAGATCATTTACACATGTAAGCGATCGCGCACGATCCATAGGCATGCTCTGAATGACTACTGACCACACCATAGTAAGAGTTTACACTTTGACATCCTCGTCTTGCTCTTGCTTTGATCTTGACTTGAATATTCCTGTTGTGGAATTCGTATGATTATTGCTTTGATATTTGCAAATTTACTTGTATGCCCGTTGGATCGCGAACGGTCCACAAGCACCTCTTGTATGGCGATGAACCGCCAAAGTATTTGATTCAGGAACTCCCCCGAACATGAAATCTGGCAAACGATCCAGGGACCCACTCGAACGTGAACCTGGTATCAACAATACCAAGCCCCCCCGGCACACTTACTCGCCTCCAATAGGCACACAAACGATCCAAGGACCCACTCGAACGTGAGCCTGGCATCAGTAATACCAAGCCCTCCTGGGCACACTTTCTCGCCTCGAACGGCACCCCAAGCCCTCCTGGGTACACTTTCTCGCCTCGAACGGCACCCGACTTCGAACAGTCACAATTCGCCTCGTACGGCACCCGACCTCGAACGGTCACAGTTCGCCTCGAACGGCACCCGACCGCGAACGGTCACAACTCGCCTCGAACGGCACCCGACCTTGAACGGTCACAATTCGCCTCGAACGGCACCTGACTTCGAACAATCATAAACTCGCCTCGAACAGCACAACTAATCTCGCCACAAATGGCTCGATCGCGAAAGGTCGTCATTTGAGATCCACCCCCTGACCGCCAACAGTCGCACCTTACCACGAATGGCTAGATCTCGAACGATCGTCATCCGAAGTAAGGCGCTTGACCGCGAACGGTCCCATTTCATCTTTTGCCACGAACGGCACCGGCCGTGAACGGTCACATTTCACCCCAAGTGGCTTGATCGCGAACGGTCGCCATTTGAGGTCCGCCATCTGACCGGGCTCGGTCGCACTTTACCTCGAATGGCTCGATCCCAAATGGTCGTCATTTGAAGTAAAGCGCTTGACCGTGAACGATCACATTCCACCGCAAATGACTCGATCTCGAACGATCGTCGCATGGATTTAGACGCTTGACCGCGAACGGTCGCACTTCACCTCAAATGACTCGATCGCGAACGGTCGTCATTTGAAGTTAGGCGCTTGACCATGAACGGCCGCGCTTCATCCCAAATAGCTCGATCCCGAACGGTCGTCATTTGGGGCCATATAAAATATCAAGCTCTTTACAGGTTGTCAACAGGATATGAACATCCAGCTCATGGCATTACAAAACACACCTTCCTATCGCAAGGCATGTTTTGGGGGGCAAAGTGTTATCCCATTTTTGGTCAAAACTGGAATATCAATGTTGTGTGCATTTCCACCACGACCGAACCAAGAAGAAGCAGCCAGCAAGCGTATATAAGTCTGGGATTTCACTCATGATTCCAGTATAAAAGTCCATTCGGTATCAAAGGTTTAAAGTTTCATTCGGCAATGTAGAGCGAAATCTCATTCGGCATTCAAGATGCCTTGGTTCATCCGGCATTCCCAATACAAGAGCTCATTCGGCACTCCCAAATATAGAAGTTCATTCGGCATTCCCAACTCACTACCGAACCAAGTACACCCCTTCAATACCAAACCAACTCGTCTCCCCCGTCCTGCCAAACCAACTACCACCGAACCAGACTCCACTTCCCTTCCTAGCCGAACCAACCACACTTCCATGTACTACCGAACGAGCTCCACCGAATCACCTCCACCGGACCAAGCTCCACCGGTCCAAGGCCACACCGAACCAACTCACCACCGAGTCAACCTCCACCAAACCAACCACTACCGAACCGGAGCTGCCGAACCAACCCACGCTCCACACACTACCGGTCCAATCAACACTCCACTCACCGCCGAACCAGGGTGTTGCCGAACCAACGTTGCCAGACTAGATTGCTTCGGCCCAGGTCCACCAGCAGCTATATACATGCAAGACCCCTGCCCCCAGCCTCACTCTATAAATAGAGGGGCAGGGGTACAACAGTGGGAGACAAGTTTGAGAGCTCAAGCATGGAAGGAACTTTCAAACAACTTTCATATACTTGTAACCAAAGATTTGTACTTGTAATCTGAAGAGAAAAAGGAGAATAACATATAAAGTGGACGTAGGCACATTCTGGCCGAACCACTATAAATCTATGTGTCTTTTACAGTTTAGTCCCTGCTTTTTAAATATTTGCATAAATCATCCAAATCGCTAAGAACAACATAAAATTGACTAGATCATACGACTTGGAGGTGTTTGCCCATTTTTTGCGCAAACAGCCATCTCCATTGACTACTAATTTCCTTCCACAAAAATACAACCCTTAAGCTCATACGTCTTAAGAGGGTGTTAAGCTAATAAAAGTCGCCTTCTTCGCCACCACTGATGTACGTTTGTAAAAGCTAATGTGAGTAATCTTTAGAAATGCATTGTCAGACAAACATCCATACAAGTTTTCTAGAAATAGGACAAACCGAAGGTACTTTCCTACCACATCCGCTTGGGAAATCCCTAAGATTAGTAGCGAATAGTCCTTGCATTGGATATTTCATAACGAAGAGACTACTGATACTGAATGTATATTGGGATTTTAACCCCAAACGATCAACAAGCAGTCCTCCATTATGAAAATCCTAAATCATAATATCATCGATAACCTGTACAATCGAATGCATATACGTTGGTTCGAAGTGGTTTTCAGATAAACCGATCCCGATCTCTTCGCATCACCAACGCAAAAGCTAACCTCATACAGAAACTAAGTCTCATAGCCTTATCAGGTTTCCAACTTTCAACTTGCTATCCTTCGACCAAGAAGGAAGCTCGATAGGTAGGATTAATACTCCGCACTACATGAATCAACATTCTTAACAAAAATGATAATCAAGCCTACACAAAAGGCTACGTACTAAGTGTATGACTAAATAATTCCCACATCAAGTCAAGGAAGTAAAATGGCCAAATTTGATAGTCGGTTATTTAAATATCAAAGCAAACAAACAAATATCTAGCACCATAAGCAAGCACTAGGCCCTTTTAATTAATCTTTCATTAATTAAATTACTTGCTAAATATTCACTTTAAATTATCTTTAAAAATATATCATCTCAAAACATTTCAACTTCCTATATTGGAAAAAAAATTCCATATACTTATATAATAATAAGTAATTTCACAAATTAATTTATTTTCAACACTTAGAAATATTACATATACATAAATTATGATTAAGTATATATTTTATTCTGCAAGGAAAACATTCTCTTTAAACACATTCATTTGAGTCAAATGAATGTTGCGTAAAACATCGTTACGACAATCCAAAATTATTGGTATATGGGTTCAAAAATAAGATAGATATATAAATCCCATATACTATACAAAAACATTTCCTTTCGAAAATAATTTACTATAAGAACATTGTTAAAGTCCATCATTTCCTTATTTCTCGAAAACGTCTATTTCAACAATGAATGTTGAAATATACGATTTCGATACTTAACACATTTTAGAAACATCTTCAACAATTTAACTCTATCTAAGAGATCGCTTTTCAAAATATTTATTTAATTTAAAATATTATTCGCTGTCTAAAATCGTGAATATAATTCTCTTGCCAAATTCATTATTATTGCACATTTAATGTTAAAGGATAATTCACTATCCAAAATCATGAATATAATTCTCTTACCAAATTCATTATTATTGCACATTTAATTTTAAAGGATAATTCACTGTCCAAAATTGTGAATGTATCTCCTTTACCAAATTGGCTACTTCTACATATTTATTAAAGGATTATCCATTGTCCAAAATCGTGGATATAATTCCTTTAATAATCAATCTCATTTATATTCTCATTTATAATAAATCCAAAAAATCCCTTTATTGACAAATTCCATTTATCTCATTTATATGCCAAAATCTGATTATAAGTTAGTTTACTTATAAATCATTTATTTACAAATTCATTCCTTTACAACTTCACAAAATTTATAAATATTATTTACTTATAAAATCCATTTATAACTCCATTTCAGCATTTATAAAACTCCTTTTTAATTCCGATATTATTATTTATAAAATATCAATTTTATAAATCTTATATATAAATCATTTATAATGATTCAAAATCTCAATTTAACTATTTTACAAAATCATCAATTCCCTATTTCAGAAATCATATTCTAATTATATTTCACAAAAATCATAATTTTTATAACATAAAAATTATAATTTTTATTTATTTAAAATAAATTCATTCCTTTATAACAATTCAACATTTAATAAAACATCTATTTTCAAAATCACTTGAAAATTATTATAATTTGAAATCATCACTTAAATATTTTTAAAATTCCAAAATAGGCCCAATGCTGCAATGGCACTAAATACATCAATCACAGCATTCAAAATATGATATATCACACTATAACAGCATATATCACAATATTTGTAAATAAAACCAATATTGGTGAGGAATCCAGTTGGATCCCTCCAACCTATCACCTGCAACAAATATACATATTAGAATATATGTACAATGTCCATTTCGAGGCAAACGCTCGTACAAAGGGTCATCCGCTCATGCACGGAAACGTATAGGGTCTCATATACTCCAATAGGCAGGAATATATCCAAATACCAATCAATACTTATACAATATATCATATATCATCCAAAAAATCATCAATCAACATAAATAATATCTATTCTCACTTAAATAAAATATCAATGAGTCAGAAAGAGTGATTTTTACTCACTTTGATTCCGACAGCTGTTGCAATGTTTTATTCCAAATAAAATTAAACAGGAATTTAATTTTACTTAAAATTACACTAGCTCCAATCAACTCCAAACCAGCTCTATAATGTAGCGCTCGTCAATACGGACCTAACGCAACTCGTCTCGTCAAAAACGGATCTCGTATAAAGAAGTTATGATGTTTTAAAGTTTATACGATTTAATATATAAATTAATTTACAACTTCTATTTTCATTTTAAACCTTTAATTGATTATAGTCGTTCGTTCCGCTTTATGAGATCTCGGCCATGCGTTTGTTCTTCTCCCCCCGGGGCTTTCGCGCATGATCTAACTCATGATCGCCACTTTTTTTTGAATTATTGTCCCTATACGATCATCGAAACAGCAATCAAGCTCCACCACATGACAGCCCATCCACGCCTCCACCCACGACCACGACGAAGAGGAGCTCAGTCCCATCTAGGCGTAGAAAACCATGCGTGAACAGCAGGCTAATGCGGCCAAATTTCGTCATCGATGATGAGTTTCAAGCGATCGCAGCCGTATGGATTCGAAGTACTCGACGAGCTCTACAACATTGTAGTTGAACATTTTTCATGAAAGTGAATGGGTTGAGAGAGATCAAGGGAAGGAATTTGGAGCATTTTTGGCCATTGGTTTGTAAATGGCGGCTAGCCCTAGCTGTTTTAAGGTTTTGGCAAAATGAAGAAAAAGGTGGCCATTTATAGAAAATTTCGCTCACTATTCATCCGAAATTTTCCCGAACTCCCAACGAAGCGTGCCGCCTGGCATTTATAATATTTTACCCCAATTTCGAATATAATGAAATATGTATCTAGAGCTAATTCGATCGTATTTGAAAGATAGGTTTTCGAATCGACTATTTAAATTTAAAATTCACTTAAACAAATTTCTACGCATTCTAACTTGCCACTACTAAACCGTAAATCCGATTGATACGAAATTTGAAATCGTACAATAATATAACATTACGGATCCAATGAAACTAGTTTCATCAAAATCCGAGACTGTGTGAAAAATGACTATTTTTACACGTTAGTTAAATATTAAAATATTCAATTTCTGCAAATTAACTTTTAATTCAATTTTAAAAGTTTTCTAACATCATTCTAATTCAAGTAGACTTTAATTCAATTTTATAAATCATTTTTATTCATATCAAATTCAAATTCCAATTATTTCTACAATTTTCAATATTAAATTAATAATTTAGTTATCCCATAAAATCCAGATACTTGAAATATAAGTTATTCAATTTGTAAACTTTTGAATATTTAAAATCAATAAAATATACAAATTTCAAATGATTAAAATTCTGGGTCATTATATATACTTATTTTCATAAGATGGATTATATTTTCTTCTAGAAGTAATTTCATATCCATTAGATAATCCATGTCTTGTTGCACCTTTTGTAAATGAAGATGTTTTATAGTTTATATGCAATACGGTCAAGTATAGATAAAACGGAAATATGGTTGATTTTTATCATCTTTTTTAAGAAACCATTTCTTGTATTTTGTTTTAGAATTCTCTCAGACTGCATTCCTATAAGATGGAAAGAAACAGAAGTCGTATATGGTTATTGCATCAATACTTTCTCTTTTTCCATGGATTGTACTTGGATTAACATCTTTAAGAAGTTCACACAACTTCCTTATGGTCATCTTATGTGATAATCACCCTACACCTCCGACCCCCAATTACCTGAAGAGTGCGCTGCTGTAGTGCTCGGTCGATGTAGGACGATTGTCAAGGTGAAAAGAAGAGAAACAATCACAGACGTTGTCGTATATCTCACGGCACTATGAATAAAATATAATAATAAGTATCATGGATATAAAAAAGGCGAGACGGTAATAACTAAAATGAACCGCAATATCAGAGTACATAGGTACACAAAGTTATGCAAGATAACGATAGAGTTTATACGACTAATAATAAACTCAAACTGTCTTTAAATATAATAACGAACACCGCCTAGGCTCTATAGTGCCACACGGAAAAATAAGCATAAGTAAGTACATATATAATATGAGAAAGCTACAACATGCTCGTCCTCTGCACTGTCACCGTATACTACCTAGACCTACTATCTAGTCTACTCATTTAAAAGTCCTGAGATAATATGAAGCAAAACATAAAATCTCGAGTTAGTAACAGCTGTAACAACCCACTCCAAAACAGACCTAAATTTTGACCCAAAAAGACCCTTCGAAATTTAGGCCATTCCAAAACTGGCTATTGGTTGGTAAAAAGAAAAACTATACGGAGCTATCTATCTATTCTTTCAGAACTCACAACGGAAGGAAAAAATACAATAGTAATAATAGTTCCCATTTATTTCAAACCATTTCAAATGTCATAATACATAACAACAATCATTACAATGTTTTGTTTAAAAATACATTTTTGAATACAATAGAAAATAATACAAAAAGATAGATAGTAACTACCACAAGCTTCACTCTCGTCATCTTCAAGCTTCATCAACTCTTTCCCTAACTTATGTTGTAATGAGGATGGAGTTAGAACAACAAGTGTTTGATGAATAAAAACCTCGAGTCTTACCATTTCAGTACTTGGGTTACAATATAAGAATATGTCTCACATACATAAAACCATTTAATACTTCTTACAAAGAAAGGAGGCGGGTCCACATAACCACTTGATACCTTCCATTCCCGAAGTAGGTCTCTAAATCCCGTAACCAAATCCCATGTGATAAATACCTAACAATGTAAGAGATAATACCCAAGCCACTTAATATATTTTATTGGAAAATAGACAGACTCTAGCCATTTAAAACCTCAATTAAGGTAGAGCCCATCATTTAGTACCTTTCCCAAGCAGACTCCTCAATAACTATCTAGTTAACATCATATGGAATCTCTCGAGGTACTTAATACTTCTTTATAAAAAGGCGGACCCCCAATCAATCACTTAATACCTTATCCTGAAGCGGACCACTATCGAGATACCTCCTAACGTGCCTAATAACTAGCCCCTTGGCTAATTAATACTTCATTTAAGGAAAAGAGACATGTTCTCAAACAACCACTTAATACCTAAAGACCCCGAAGCAGGCCCTTCATATTATGATACATACTCATAATGACGTCTTACATTAATCCGACTATCGTAGGAACTAGTAGCCAAATTAACTGGGTTGATTTACCCTACAGAATCTGGGACTAACCTCGCGACATCACAAATATTTATCATAAGAGACGTCTCACATCAATAGGAAGTGTACACAACTGCTGGTAACCTCAAAGTAAAGGGCAGACTTCTGTCATGTAACTCTACTGACCTTGCATCCCAATGGCTTGGCCATACTTTAAATACTCTCCATACATATAATACTCATCTCACTGTTTCATAATTAAGGCCTTATAAGGAATCTTCGCTATTACACATTAAAATACCAGTTACCTTCCTAAGGCCGAAATTAATGACCATCACTACCTGATTAACTATGCAATTATATGCCATAATTATACGTTTATTATGCTAATAAAATAATATATATTCGCACTTATAAAAACTAAGCATGCGGTTTATACGCCCAAAACTAGCGTTAAATGTCAATTCATTTAACATAATACTAATACAAGACTTTTTCCTTCAAACTTCCAAGATTTCAACATCCATAACAATGGATTCTAATATTCATAACATGAATGAAATATCCATAACCAAAACTGCAATAAATTGACTTTGGAAACCCAATACATTACATCAATTAAATGGAATATCCTAAATACTAGGAATTGCAATTCTAAATTCATATTCTATTCAACTCCTCTTTTGCCAAGAAAAAAACGAAGGAATTTTGTGTGGAATAAGTGGTGTAACTACGAATAAAATTTATACTCTAAACCCTTATTTTATTACTGAAAACTCACAATTTGAATCAGAGAAGGGAAAGTGAAATATACTATGGAATTATAAAAAATTGTAGAAACAGTATAAATTCCATCAAATTAACATAAATAATCGAGAATCTCCATCTAGAATTGATATTTCGAAATAAAAAGGAATTTTGGAGGATTTTATCTGTTTTTTTTTCGCAATCCCAAAATCCCTAGAGCATATTCAAATCCATAGATATATACTAACCAATTACTAAAATCAAAATACTAAGAGTTCCACTCACAGTTGGCCCTTAGCTTTGCTTCTCTTTAGATTTACAGCGCCTATTATAATCTTCTTCATATCCCTTCTCTTTTATACATATAACGAGGGATTTTTGTGTGTGTGTGTGTGTGCTAGATTCAGAAAGGTTGAAGAAGAAGAGGCTTAGATATAAAATAATGAACAAAGATAGCTTAGGATTTCTTACTTGAAACCCTAATGGAGTTTTCTAAATCTAATAAGAGATAAACTGACAGAGTTTCGCCGATGTTCCCAAAATATTTTTGAAAAAAAGTGAGGGGCCTAGGGTCTTATTTATAGTGGTTGAAACACACCAAAACCGTAGAATGAAACTAGGTCGAAAATAGATAAATTTGGAGTGTACAATGCAATCAAACCCTAACCGCCACACAGGAAGCAGTCGACCTCTTCCTTCCAAGCGGCCGACCCCTAGGGGTCGACCTCTTCCCCCTATTTGGAAAGATTATTAAAATTTTGAGCCATTGTTTATTTAATTCCGTATTTACTCTTAACATTAATTGTTAACTTTGACATTTACTTAACCCCCAAGTCTAATCATAGTTAATTTCAAATTTCCAAATTAAAAAGTTAATTATTTTATTTGAATTCTAAATCGAACTAAATAATTGAAATTTGAGAAATTCAAACGCCAATAACTTTTTTGTTTGAGCTTCATTTTCAGCATATTATATATGAAAATTGATCAGAATTTACTTATCTAATTAGGGTTGATTTTACGGGGTGTTATATTCTCTCCCTTTAAGAAGGATTTTGTCCCAAAATCTTTCAAGGGGGAACGTGTAAAGCACAATATTATTCATGTTATACAATCAAGTTATCTATACAACAATCTACTCCACCAAAGTGCAATGTGATTATGTACTGCAGACAGATTATAAATGAACTAAATCCAAGCGTAAGAGTGTGATCGTGTAATGCAAATACCCTAAACATGCATAAGCTGCTATATGAGTGTAAAGTGATGGTGAAAAAGTGTAGCAACCACCTCCTGCCATCCAATTTAGCAACCACGATGCAACCAAAATCCTAATTTTAGAGAAAAGTTTACCAGAGAAAGACTTAGGACGAGAAGCCCTCATGCCTTCCACCGGACTTTCTCCCCATTATACTAGGACAAACTTAATTCTTTATTGTGGAGCTTCTATTTCCGTGCTCCATAATGCAAGCTCCATAATGCGTGTAGGAACATGAAACGTCAATGGCTCCATCTCAATATCCTCCAATTGATTAGACTCTACCACAATTTCTATGCTATGAAGGTATTTCCTCAAATGCAAAATGTGAAAAAGTCATGGACTCCAGCCATACAAGTTTTCTTGTTTTCCCCCAATATTAGGAAAAAGCCCAATAAATCCGGTGCCAACATTTCCAATTATCTAAATCCTACAACCTCCATATGCTGCCTAATCAACTTTGACTTTCCAAAGTCTCGCAATTCAAATCTGGTCCGAGTAGAATTTGTCGGTGGTTTCCCATCCACAATTTGATGATTTGTACGGCCTTCTAAAAATCGCTTCAAGGGTGCCATAACAATCATCTGTTGGTGACTACTAATATACGTGGATTATACTATGGGTAACCGTTGCTCCTATTGTCCTCCAAATTCCAAAATGCAAGCTCTCAACAAATTCTCCAAGTTCCCATCCATTCCTTCAGTTTTCCTATCGGCCTTCAGTCGATAAGCGATTCTTAGATTTAACGAAGTTCCTAAAACTAGTTCCTAAAGCCACCTGTACACTTCTCCAAAATTTTCTAGCAAACTAAAGGGTCCCTACCATTAAGGATGCAAACCGCAACTCTATGAAGTTGTGTTGGAGATGCTGCAGTTTTATTGCTTCTAACGGAAAATTCTTCAACCTTCTTTCTCATCCTTGATTAGTAGGAAATCCCTTCAAATTCCTATCCCGTGGTGACAATCTATGAGTTAAATTTTATTTTTTCCAAAATTCTAAAGTTTTGGGATTGAAACATTTATTCATTTTAGACTGCTAACCTAATTTGCTCATTAACTTCTAGTCTTACCTATGGTTTATAGCTGGTTAAGTGTCCCCATAAAATTTCCTTATTTACTTTACTTCCCAACACACACACACACACACACACACATATATATACATCAAGTGGCTTAAATCTCATACATAAAGTCAATATAGGAATAAACAAAGATATATCTTATACCACGTCATACACTTTCTCAATAGCTAAGGGAGACAACTAGTGACTACAACCCAAGAACTCTAAAATAAAACTTTGCTGGAAACTACCATTTATTATTAAGTGGTATAAATGGTGTCGAGGTCCTAACATTCCCTACTAAATTAAGATGGATATTTCTCAATATGTCATTCTATTATTACCCATTTTCCTTAATTTTCGTTTCCAATTTATAATAAACGCGGTCCATCCATTGCTTCAATTAATATCCATAGCAGTTAATCATTACTGTCAAAAGTAGATCATTTCCAATTAATCCTTCTTAAATCCTTTTAACCTTCTTCGTGTTTCCAAAATCAATTTATTACTCAAATTCCTTTCTTCAATAAATGCCCTATCATGTTTTCTTAATCAATCCTCATTTAATTCCTTTTCCTCTTATTAATTTCAAATTTATTGCCCGTTAAATTTGTAATTAATGTTCATAAATCTTAATCCGTTAATTACTAACTAATACGCATATAGTTGTAAGCTATGCTATATATATTCTAGTCATTTAGCATGGCTATACGTATATATATATTTCTAACTACTAATTTCTACAACCAGAATACTCGTTCCATATTTTAATTTATCGAAACCATCCTTCTAAAATGATTACCATCGTAATTTCTCATAAATTAACCACAAGTGAGACATTTGCTTTATTTAAAATTATAAGGAACTATTTCTTTTCTTTTCATTGAAATAGACGGTGTAAACTACGGAAAAGAATATTCATCTCTTACACATCTCTTTCCTTTTTAGTTTATTCCTTATTACTTCAGACGACATACTTTTATATGTATTTCAGAATTGGAAATTTATGGAAGTCATAGGGAAATTGCTCTAGAATTAATATAGAAATTTATATTCTATAGGCAACCTAATTTACAACCCAATATAGACCTGGAATATCTTTACACTTTACCAACTTCTTCAAATAGAGATTTGGGACTGATTTCAAATTTCCAATTCATGTTGTACACTCTATTCCTATTTATTCATATCCTAAAAACCTTATTATCTCCTACCTAGGCTGTGATCCTTATCTACTCCATAAAAACTATTCCACATAAAACTAGAATTTTAGTAATCATACAAAATAGTTTTAAATAAACTATTTTCATCAAATTCAAATCAGCATTAATTGCCTCATTTCTTATAAACCTTAAAATTTCACAAACTTGAAGTACCAAACTCAAAATCTCCATATTTGAAAATATGAACCTAGTAAGAATTCAAAATTTCTTAGTTCCAAATACGAGCAACATAATTTCTCTTTTAAAAAATTTAATCAAAGATTTATCTCTTTAAGGGTTAGACTTAATTCTCTTTTTAATATCTTATTATAATAAAAACTTACTCCTTTTGAAAATAGGATCTTTAACACAATATAGTTAAACTTAATTATCATTCTAAAATAATAAACTAGACCTTTATTATTCCAAAGAGATTTTGAGTTATACGAATTATCATTTCCAAAATAACAGTTATGTCTAAAATATAGATATATATCTATTGTCTTATTATTCAAAATATACTGTTATTTGACAAAATACTTTTTGTAACTCTTTTCATAACTTTTAAAATCCCTTGCAATCCTTTTCTTATCAATTCCAATAATATTCTTATTCAAAAGTTCTAAATTCGAATAGGATATATATATATATAATTCTCATCTTTACACAAATTCTTTTCCAAAAATACCCGACTCTTTTATTAATAACCATCATCTAAATTGCCAAAAACACTTTATATATAGCTTTAAACAATAGAAAAATTGAATAGACAAAAATAACTCATATCTTATTCTTATTGCTCCTCTTCTATATCCTTTATTACTGGATTAAAATTCCCAATTCTATTACTATCTAAACTTCAGCTATCAATCTCCACGTTTCCTTATATGGAAATGTTCCTCCTATCCGCCTTGTTAGACATTCTTATCCTCCTATTCTTTCTATCCTATGTCGATCAATTGTCTTTTCCATTTGTACACCCTTTAAAAATATATTTAAGAAAAAGAACCTCTAATTTTATAAGGTAGAAAAAATCATGCATTTCCTAAAGAAAAATCCCTTATTAAAAATCTTTAGACTAAAACTTTTGGCTAAATAAACTTAAACTAAGAACTTTAAGAATGCAAAATCCCTTTAAGTTAAAACTTTTTAACTCGACTATTTATAAATTATAAATCTTCATATTTCCTTGTTTTTTTCAATTAACAACTTTCAAATTCACGAAGTAGAAGAATTCATAAAAATAGAAGAATCCAAAATTTGAAATTTTTTAATTCAACAAATTTTAAACTAAAAAGTTAACCAATGATAATCTTCTCTTTTTTTCAACATTTCAAGTTATTAAAAATGTCTACCATTTTGTTTTAAAAATATTTCACCACTTCTTTCTAAACTTCTTACAAATGCTAGCATATTTCCAAAGCTGTCAAAAAGCCTCTTTCTATCAAAAATTCCAACTTACAATACATAAAATTTTCATTAATAATCCTATGAAAAATCTCATTCAAAACTTTTAAGGAGTTTTCAAAAATCTTTTTACTACTTTCTTTCTCAAGCGGTAGAATTTTAAAAATGGACATTGATTGTTCTTTCCTTTGAACTCCCTACTCAATCATCTTAAAAATCTAATTATCTTCTTATGGTGATTAATGCCAACCTTCTTATAGAAGATTGTTTCACTAATATATCCCTTACTTCCATATGTTTATGAATAATATGTCTTTTAACATCTAACTATTGCCTAAAATAAATATTTACTACTCTCATAAATGTCACTTTGTCCTTATTAAATGGTTATTATCTTCACGGACGTTTCCTGAAGACATTTACTTATTTATTCAACCTTACCTATTTAACTTCTTCATTATCTTCCTATAATCCCTAACCGTCTCATAAATCTACTTAATTTCTTATAGCTCCTCTCTTAATGCTTATTCATTACCTATTAAATTTTAGAGTTACAATCTTTTCTTCTACGATTTATATCCCTATTATTTAATATGCTTATAAGCTCCAAATGATAAGGAAGTCTGGGTCCAACAAAGAAGTAGAAATTCAACTCTATTTATTTTCCCAACTCACAGTTGCTTTGCCCACCCTTTCGGAATATGGTAGCAACTACATCTATAGTCGGAGTTTATAGAGTCAGGTGTAAATTCAAAATAATTATGTGTATATATACACACACGCACACGCGCGCGCACACACACACACACGCGCGCGCACACACACACACATATATGTAGTAAGGTTTTTGAAAATATTTTCAAAAGTAAAAAATACACCACTCATATGTATACTTTTACCCGTTGATCGGATAATCTAAGCTCTGATACTAAATGCAACAACCCGCTCCGAAACAAACCTAAATTTCGATCCATAAAAGGTACCATCGAAACTTAGTCCCATTCTAAAGCTGGCTGTTGGTTGGTAAAAAGAAAACCTATACAGAACTATCTATCTATTATTTCAGAACTCACAACGGAAGGAGTAAAATATAATAATAATAATAATAATGCCTATTTATTTTGAATCATTTCAAATGTCATAATACATAACAACAATTGTTACAACATTTTGTTCAAAAATACATTTCATGGATACAATGGAAAATAATACAAAAAGATAGATAGTAACTACCACAAGCTTTACTCTCGCCATCTTCAAGCTTCATGAACTCCTTCTCTAACCTATGTTGTAATAAGGAGGGGTCAGAACAACAAGTGTCTGGTGAATAAAAACCTCGAGTCTTACCATCTCAGTACTAGGGTAGTATATTTCAAAATAAAAATATGTCCCGTGTGCAAAAAACCATTTAATACTTCTTATAAGGAAAGGAGGAGGGTCCATAATCAACCACTTAATACCTTCCATCCCCGAAGTAGATTTCTAAATCCTATAACCAAATCCCACGTGATAAATACCTAACAATGCAAGAGATGGTACCCAAGCCACTTAATACCTTTTATTGGAAAATAGGCAGACTCTAACCATTTTGTTGAATCATGAGTTTTGATTTATGACAAGCTTCAACGACCAACGATGAGATTAGATGATCAAAGCAACAAAAAGAGAAAGCTATGCACACGTGGTGAACTACAAAGGAAACTAGACTTCAAACCCGAGCACCCTATAAAAATCTTTATTGTTTGAGTCGTAGTTATAGTTTGTAATTTTTAAAATCACTCCTCAAGTAGTTTACACACACTATACAAAAGTTTTAAATACACACACACACACACACACAAAATAGTGTGCACAAATGCTCACTGTGCAAAAAAGCATAGTTCAATCGACTGGACTGAATACATCAGTCGACTGAATCTGTGTTCTTTGCACAGATATGCACACTACTTTGAATATTCAGTCAACTAGATATTTTTTACCAGTCGACTGACCGTATGCAACTGCCATATTTTCTTAAGGGCTGTTTCTCTTTGCGAAGAGCAATGATCCAATTTGAAGAGTTACGGATGCAACTCTTGATTGAAACTCTTCATGAACAGTAGCAACCTTATATACTGTATATATAGATCTAAATCCATGATTTTAATAATCTAATTTACTTCAATCTATTCTATTCTCTGATCTATATTTCTTGACTATATTTTTGCATTTTAAAAGCTTTCTAATAAAAGATATATTGCTTGAATCATAGAGTTAATTATTATATACTTCGATTCAAAGCAATATCTTCCTTTCTAATCTTCACACACACAATATATACTTGAGGATTTGATTATACGGAGGGTGCACCATCAAAGACAAATCAGTTTTATCAAGAGCACAAAGCGTCAACTAACTTTATCAAAATTGTAGAAGTCTTGTTAGTTTGTATCAGGCAGAAAAGTCATCTTCGGCTGCTGAGGCGGAAAAATCATGTTCGGTTGCTCAAGTGTTGTATAACTATTCCTCCGGGTTAAGCGAGGGGTTATTGAGAAAAATTGCAGAGGGAAGTCCGGGACTGGACGTAGAACGGGAAGTTCGAACCGGTATAAAAACGCCTGGCGTGCTTGTTCTTATTTACTTTACTATTCTTATCTGTTTCCATATTTAGATTATAATACATTCCATATTACACGATCCTAAGTGTTTGCTATACGGCATACGCATTTTTCAATTGGTATCAGAGCACAGTCATCTAATAATCGTTACACAGTTATTTGATATATTCTAGTAATATGGAAAATACCACTACCATCAGTTTTATAAAAGGCCAATCCACTACACGACCACCACTATTCAATGGCATGAATTACACTTATTGGTCCACACATATGAGAATTTATATGCAAGCAAATGATTTTGATTCACGGAATATCACACAATCTGAATATATACCCACAACTGAATTTTCTACATGGTCAAACACACAAAAATTAGATGCTACTACAAATGCTAAACCTATAAATATGTTGGTTTGCGCCTTGAACAAGAATGAGTTTAATCATGTTACCGTGTGCAATACTGCATATGAAATATGGCGAACACTGAAAATAACTCATGAAGGTACTAACAAGATTAAACAAAGCAGGATATCTATGCTTGAGAATCAATTTCAAAATTTTAGAATGAAAGAAAATGAGTCCATTAATGATATGTATTCCAGATTCCCAGATATTTATCATTCATTATTAGGACTAGGAGAATTTTTTTCTGATTTTGATATAGTATCAAAATCCTAAACTCTTTAACGAATGAATGGAAAAGCAAGGTCTTAGCTATTGAAGAAGCAAACGATCTTTCCACTATGAAACCAGAAGAGTTAATAGGAAATCTAATGTCATATGAAGTGAATTTGCAGGCAAAGAAAGTTCAAGCACATGATAAGAAGAATCTAGCATTTCAAGCAGAAAAAGATGCTTCAGATTCAGATGAAAAGGATATGGCACTTATTGCAAAAAAATTCATAAAGTTTTTGAAATTCAAAAGGAATAACAAGTTCAGGAGCAACAAAAGCAACTCCAACAACAATGCTGATAGCAATAAACCATCATCTTCAGTCATGGAATGCTATGAATGTCATAAGAAGGGCCATATGAAAAGAGATTGTCTAGAACGTAAAAAAACAAATTCAAGAAGGACAAATTCAGAAAGAAAGCTTTTTCAGTCACATGGGACAAACCAGACTCATCAGATAGTGATAGTGACGGCGACAACGACAATGAACAAGTTAATGTATGCTTCATGGCCATAAAAGACGATGTAAGTGATTTAAGTTTTGATGATTTAGTAGAAATTAATTCAGAATCAATAGATTTAGTCAAACAGGTTAAAAAGAAGAATAAGGAATTAATAGAAAAACTAAATAGATCAGAATTAGAAGTGAGTATGCTAAAAGATGAGAAGAAAATTCTAGAAGAGGAACTTGAGAATACTCAAGAATCTAATTCTAATTTAACTTCCCAAATATCTATGATTACTCAAGATTAGAAATTCAGAAAAATAAGAATGATGATCTATCAATAGATATTAAAGATTTAAAATCTGGCTATAAAATTTTAGAATTAGAAAATTCTAGTCTCAAAACAAAATTAGAAAATATTTCTAAAAATATTTCTAATTTTAATAAAGGAAGAGAGAATCTTTCTAAAATTATAGAAAATTCACAATCTACCTCAAATAAATCAGGACTAAGGTATAAAAAATTATTTAAACAAGAATTTGGAAAAGGTTCGGATAACATTAAAAATAGGTTTAAAAAGGATATTAAATCAACAGTTTCTAAGGAAATTAAAACTATAAAAATATGGATTCCTAAAACAAATAATAATTTGATTAGGAATAAATATATTAAATCATTCATGGAAACTGTTCATTATAATGATAATTATATTTTCAAAGGGAACTCTAAACCCTATTGGGTTTGGCTTTCTAAGATTTAACCTTAAGACCCTAACAGAGGAAGTGGGTACCAATATTATTCTTTATTTTTTGTAGGTACCACTTAAAAAGAGAGGAAAATGGATATTGGACAGTGGCTGCTCTAAACACACGACTGGCAATAAAGATATGATAACCAACATTATCTACTCGAATGGAGGAACAGTCACATTTGGAGATAACTTCAAAGGCTATATCATCAGCAAAGGCGATGTCATCAGCAATGGTACCTCTAATTTACCTCTCATTACTGAAGTTTTATTAGTTAAAAATTTAAAACATAATTTACTAAGTATAAGTCAATTATGCAATAAAGGTTTTAATATATCGTTTTTAGAAAATAAATGCAATATTACTAATAAAAATCAAGAGTTAATCTTTGAAGGTATACGGGATAGAAATATTTATATTTTAAATATAAATATAAATAATAACTCTAATATGTGTTTGGTAGCAAAAGAAAATGATTTTTGGCTATGTCACAAATGATTTTGTCATATAAATATTAAAACTATGAATAAATTAGCTAAAAATAAACTAGTGAATGGTTTACCCGATATAAAATTCAAAATCGACAACATCTGTGATGCATGTCAATTAGGAACATTAACAAAATATTTTTTAAATCTAAGAAAGTAATATCTACAGAACAACCACTTGAACTATTACATATGGATCTTTTTGGACCCACTCAAATTCATTCTATTAATCATAATAGATATGTATTTGTTATTGTAGATGATTTTTCTAGATATACATGGACTATATTCATGAAAAATAAAAGTGATACTTTTGAAAACATTAAAATATTTGTCAAAAGAATTGAAAATATTAAAGATTTAAAAATTAAAAATAGTAGAAGTGATCATGAAGGAGAATTTGAAAATAAAGCTTTTGAACATTTTTGTAATAACAAAGGAATTAATCAAAAAAATTCTTTTCCTAGAACACCACAACAAAATGGAGTTGTAGAAAGGAAAAATAGAACATTACAGGAATGCGCAAGAACTTTATTAAATGGAACCACTTTACCAAAACATTTTTAGGCAGAAGCTGTAGCAAATGCTTGTTATGTTTTGAATCGTGTTTCTATACGACCACTAACTAAAAATACTCCATATGAACTACTAAATGGAAGAAAACTAAATATCTCATATTTTAAGGTTTTTGGTTCAAAATGTGTTATTTTAAACACTAAAATTCAACTCGGTAATTTCGATCCAAAATCCGATGAAGGAATATTTATAGGTTATTCAGAACGAAGTAAAGCTTATTGAATTTTTAATAAATGAACTAAAATTATTGAAGAAACTCTTCATGTTCTTTAATGAAAACTTTATTAATGAAAATATAAATAATATCAAAAATAACTTGGGTGGTGATGATATTATTCAAAAAGTTAATGATAATAATAATAATAATATTAGAGAAGGTGAAAACATTATTCATAATGAAGAAAATATAAGATCTCCACCTAGAATTTTACGAGATCATCCTGTTCAAAATATAACTAGAGAAGTAAATTCAAACGTTAGAACTTTACACCAATTAAATCAAATGGGTCATATAGCATTTCTGTCTACTATAGAACCTAAAAATATAAAAGAAGCCTCAACAGATGACTATTGGATTCATGCTGTGGAAGAAGAACTAAATCAATTCGAAAGAAATGAAGTTTGGGAACTTGTTCCTAGACCAAGTGATCAATCAATCATGGTACTAAATAGGTATTAAAAACAAAGCCGATGAATTAGGTAATATAACTAGAAATAAAGCTAGACTAGTAGCGCAATGATATAATCAAGATGAATGTATTGATTATGAAGAAACCTTTGCTCCAGTCGCTAGATTAGAAGCCATACGCATTTTATTAACCTTCGCCCGTTTTCACAACTTTAAATTATTTCTAATGGACGTAAAAAGTGCTTTTTTAAATGGATATATTAAAGAAAATGTTTATGTTCAATAACCTCCTCTTTTTATTCACAAAAAATTTCCAAATCACATCTATAAACTTAAGAAAGCTTTATATGGTTTAAAACAAGCACCACGTGCTTGGTACGATCGTCTTAAGAAATATTTAATAGACTCTGGTTTTGAAATTGGAAAGATTGATCAAACTTTATTCATTAAAAACACAAAAAACGATATTTTAATTATTCAAATATACGTAGATGATATTAATTTTGGGTCAACTAGTGAAAAATTATGTCAATAATTTTCAATTATAATTACTAAAGAATTTGAAATGTCACATATGGGTGAATTACCATATTTTCTTGGATTACAAATAAAACAATTAGAAAATGTAATTTTTATTAATCAAGAAAAATATTGTAATAATCTAATTAAACGATTTGGTATGGAAAGCACTGCAGCTAAACCAACTCCGATGAGTACAACAGTACATCTCGATAGAGATGAAGAAGGCAAAAGTGTCGACCAAAAACTATATCGTAGTATGATTGGATCACTACTATGCTTAACTGCTAGTAGACCTGATATAATGACGATTTTTCTTTATGTGCTCGATTTCAAGCAGATCCTAAAGAATCACATAGGCGATCAGTAAAACGCATTATTCGTTACTTAAGCAAAACCAAAGATTTTGGATTATTTTATCCGAAAGAATGTCCTTTCGAATTAGTATCATATAGTGATGCTGATTTTGGAGGAAGTCGGACAGATAGAAAGAGTAAGAGTGGGACGTGTCACTTTGTTGGACGTTCCTTAGTCTCTTGGTTTAGCAAAAAACAAAACTGCGTTTCCTTATCGACGTGTGAAGCAGAATATATATCTGGCGCTTTAGCTTGTGCTCAAGTCGTCTATATGCAACAAACACTAAAATATTTTGATATACATTTAAATAAATTAATAATATATTGTGATAATACTAGTGCAATAAATCTTTCTAAAAACCCAATAAATCACTCACGAACTAAACATATTGATATACGACATCGTTTTCTTCGCGATTGTATTAGAAAGGATTTAGTAAATTTAGAATTTGTAAATTCAGAAAATCAACTAGCTGATATTTTCACTAAACCATTAAATGAAAGTATATTTATAAAACTAAGAAGAGAACTTGGAATAATATCAATAAAAGAGTTATAAAAATATTTATTAATAGAAAGGCAAAAACAATACGATTTCTAACCATGATGGGATTTGAACTCCATCCATTCCTAAATTTCTAATGTCTATAGCCACTTGAGCTATGGGTGTTTCTTGTCACAACATAGAATTCACTGTTTTTTAAAAAGAAAATTTTCGAAATTCAGAAATATTGAAGCTAATAAGGATTGAACTATGGTTTCTCTGTTGGAAGTCTCATGTGTCTACCATTTTGATAATTATTGTTTCTTGTTTAGTAGTAAAAACCAGCTCATCCTATATTGAATCACCTCGAAATTCTGTTAACCATACATTTTCAAATCATTTTCCTACCTTAAATCATTAACTTATTTATATAAGGTCTAAAACTAATTTCATATACTGACCATAGAAAATACAGGTTTCTGCTCCTATATGTACATGAATTTTTTTAATTGTTGCATACACTTTTCAAATACAGTTGAAATACAAGCTTCATATATTTTATTATCACATCGTAATGGTGTCGCAATCCTCAGATAACTCACACCTCTCCTATGAAACACCTTCCTCAGATAGCTCTGACCAAATCACCTACTCCAACATCGGAATATAAACCTGTACGTAAGTAGGAAATCTATCATACCGGTTATACACTGGATAATAAGAAGGGAAAACAAGCTATGTTCATCTCGCCATCGACTTAAGAGAAGATCGACTATATTCATCACTACCAACAACAACAAATGGACCTACAATATGAATTATATTTCGAACAAATAGTGACGACAAGATGCTTAATTTTTTGGGAACAAATTACAGTCAAATTTTGCAACTCTAAACCGGTAGATGCATATGAACCTTTACCAAAGCCATGTTCATCGCTCGACCCATCAGCTGGATATCGAAATCTGTGGGATCCTTCTCCATGATACTCTCCTCGAACTCCAAACTCATAGGATCGCAAACTATCACCAGCAACCACGTCATCAAAGAAGGATGATAAGGAGAAATCTAAGACTCCAAAGAAATCACCTTCAAAATAAATCATATTTTTTGATCAATTTGTTTTTTGAAATTTTATTATTAATGCATATCTTCGTGAAATCATCAATAAATATATCAATAATTTTTTTAATTGGTATTGTATTTTCTAAAATTATTGTTATATTATATGAAACCGTCGTATGAAATTAGTTGCATTATAAATCAAGCAAAGGTCACTGGCAAAAGTCAGTCGACTGGACCAAAATGTCCAGTCGACTGAACTCATTTACAGAGCATTAAATTCACTGACAGAAGTTAGTCGACTGGACCAACATGTCTAATCGACTGAACTCATTTCAAGAGCAAATAGCTTCAGGAAAAGGGTTTAGTTGACCGAACTTTTTAGTTCAGTCGACTGAACGACGTAACAGAGACGAAAAGAAACCCTATTTTGTAAACCAATCACGTTCATTTTCACTCATAAACTCTTCCAAACTCAAAACTTTCAAAACCCTAAAACATTGCAAAGCATTCCTAAATCAAAAATTATCCAAATTATTCAACATCATGGCTCCTAGACCTCAGAAAAGACAACGACAAACAACCTCAATGTAATGACCCAATATTTTCAACCATTCGCATCCAAACATGTCGGAATTGAATTTCTTAAAATATTAAGTTGTTAATTTATATTTGGCAAAACTTAGCATATACAGTAAATAAATAAATCACAGAATCACAGACACAGAGTAATATAACAATAATGCAGCGGAAACAAGAGAATGGTAGTTCATGAAGCTACTATATATATAACAGAGTTAAATAAGATACAACAGAAGTCTCGAATACAATAGTCAAATATAAGATCAGAATACATCACTAAAATCAACTGAATATATAAAAGCTGGATAGATAGCTGGATCTCCAAGCGAAGCTCCAACTCCAAAGGCGAGTTTCAAAAGCTGTATCACTTAGTCTGACCCGAGCGTAATGCAAAACACAAAACACTCGAGTCAGGACTAAAATTCTTATATCAATAAATCCAACTCAAGTGAAATAACAACTGAAATACAAGTAACTCAAAGGATGTTTGGGATATCCATCCTCTAAGGATCCGTTAAACTGTCTACTATATAGTAATTATGCTATTATAATAATGTCTAAAGTAAAGTATAATATATTTAAAAATAGCGTTAAGGCATTACCCATGTCCCCCTTAACACATTTTATATATTGTCATAGTCTATACAGTACCGTAATCCCACCCGTACTGGTTGTCGTCGGAGGACACTCCATAGGTATGGTACAAAAAAAATCATATAAGGCGCGCTAGGGTAGGTGACATGGCACAATGAGGTAATGCCGGGGTAAATATACCAATTACGCGTCCGGGCTGGTGGTAACGCATAGCCTCAGCTACCGCCCACCTCAAGCCACACCCCTAAATCAAAAATCAAAAGTGGCCACCAAATCAATCAAAAAACCAGAATATAGTATCGAAGGAGTGTGTCCTATCACAGGACCTACCTCATTGGCCGAGAATCGCTCCTGTTTTAGCCACCTTATGCCAACTCATGGGAGTCGGGTCCACGTATATACCTCAATAGGACGTCGCCACCATCCTGCTTCATTCTGGAATCTCCACTGCGTACACAGTTGTTAAAGTGGTTTTCGAAGTTGGAAAAGAGTGTGACAACTTCCGATCCTGGTCTCTTTAACAACCAACGTTATTATTACACCACGGTCATTTCAAAATAGTTAATACTTCAAAACCAAAATATCGTTGCCATTTCAAAACCAAACATGACATCATTTCCATTTCAAAACCAAATACGATATCATTTCAAAAATCATAGCACTTTCAAAATAATAACATTTTCGAAAGCAAACAGTTGAAATTATAAAACTTTCAAAACGCAATACTTTGAAATTCATAACTTTGAAAACATGACTTCCACCACTTAAACAATTTAGATATTAAAATAGTATATATGATATAAATAGTTTTAAATTTAAAATTACTTTAAAAAATAAAATAATTTCCTCAAACTTCCCAAATTTATTCAAATCAACTTGAATCCAAAAATTCAATTTAAATCAAATCTCAATTCATAAATTTCAACTCAATTCAATTTTCAATAATCCATTTCAATTTATATCAATTTCAATTACAAATTTGAACCTCGAATAAACCATTTCAAATTCCATATATTTCAAAGCTTTAAATATTCCATAATTTCAAAACTAAATTTTTATAATTACATATATATCAAAACCAATTTACTATTATCTAGTTTTGAAATATTTACTTAATAAATCTAATATCATTTAAACAAAAGTTTCAAACTTCAAATAACTGAATACTGCTTCAATTTATTTAAACTTGATATATTCATTTAAATCACCTTAAAAAAAAATCAAGTTATAGAAATCACATCCTTTAAAATCTCAAATTTAATAAATTTCAAATCAAACTTATTTGAGTATAATTCTTAAATAAATTTAATTTCAGATCAATTTCAAATTTATCTTCCAACCTTAATTTATTTAAATCATTATAAACTCTATATAAACATATAATTTTAAATGAATTTTTAACCATAGAATATTTTAATAAAATCAAACTTTATTATTAAACTTATTCTATATTAAAACAAATTTATACATAGCTTAAAATCAAGAATTTAACTATATATAAAATAACATTTATATAATATCAAAATCAATATTTTATAAAACTACATATTTCTTTCCAAAACCATAGAAATCATTTTTAAAATATTTATATATGGATCAACGATGCCTTCGCCATCTTGTTCTTGTTATCTCTCTAGCCTCGAAAGGTGAGCAATCACTCACGATTAACATTCTTATATTTAATAAATTTAATTCACATTGAAATGACAATTGAAATATGCTGTTAAATTTGAACTATAAATTATTTAATTGTTATATATAATATGCCACTATCTATAATTATTAACCTATGACATCTAACACCATAATCTGTTATTTATATTATAATTAAATTTGTTACTAATGATATATGCCTGTTGTTGGTATGTTATATTATTATCATATTTGTTCTCACTCTGCAAGTTTCCTGTTAGTTTAAAATTCCCTATGGGTTGAAATGATACACACCCAAACGATCTTGTAGAATAAGCGAAAATTGTTATGGGTTGAAATGGTTAACCCAAGCGATTTTCATTGATTTTGAATTTTTGTGATTGCGTGTTAAAATAACATTTACCCGTAGATATTTAAATTGCGGATTGAAATGATAAATATCCGTACACTTGACCATATGATAGAAAATTATATACTGACACCGTTGGTCCATATTTTAAAAATGATTTCCAAAGTTTGAAAGGCAATATATGGTTTTAGTAAATATTGATTTAAAAAAATATAATATATATATATATATATATATTTTATATTTATATATGTCAAAATTTTAGATTTTTTTAAATTATATGTTTTGAAAATTTTAAATTTATAAGCTAGTTTTGAAAATATAATTTTTAAGATTTTACTTATAATTTTACCGTTTTAAAATGTACAAAAATAGATTTAATATAAAATAAATTTGATAATAAGATTTAATTTAAGCAGTATATAATATGTTTAGGTATTTATTTAAAATTATATTTTAAAAGTAGATTTTGATAACTTTAATAATAGAGGTTAGAAAGATAAATTAATGTTGACTGGGAATTTAAATTATTTAATAATTGAATTTAATAAAAATTGACATGAAGTTATTTATTTTTGAGATTTTAAAAGATATTATTTTATAAATTGATTTGAAAGAAAAGGTGATGAAATGAATATTTTCAACTTTAAATAAAATTGAGACCGAATATTTAACATTGATTTAAATTTTATAAATTAAGATATTATTTAATTATTATTAAAATGATTAAGTGAATAGTTTCCAATTTGAATAAAATTAAAGTTAAATGTTGAAATATAAGTGAAACTTATATTGAAATTTTTGGAATATTTAAACCTTGAATCTTATTAGAATTGAAATGATAGTTCAAACTTGGATTTGAAATCAAGAAAAAATTGAAATGGTTTATTAAGAATTTGAATTGAGTCTTTAACCTTTTAAATTGAAAGTGTTAAACAGGGATTTATTTAAATTAAATTTTGGAATTTAAGCTGATTTGAATCGATTTGTGAAATTAGAGAAAACTATTTTTATTATATAAAGTATTTTAATATATATAAAATATTTTAATATTTTTTTAATATATAAACTATTTTAATCTATAACTATTTTAATATATATACTATTTTGATATATAAATTGTTTAAGTTAAAAGTATTATGATTTCAAAAGTGTTATGATTGTCAAAAGTGTTATGATCTAAAAAGTGTTATGGCTTCAAAAGTCCTATGATTTCGAAAGTGTTAAAATTTTGAAAGTGTTATGACTCCGGAAATGAATATTATTTAAAGTGAATAATGATACCGTATTGAAATGGTTTTGAAATTAATATGATATTTTGATATGAAGTATGAACTATTTGAAATGAAATGACCACGGTGTGAAATAAGCATTTGGTAGTTAAAGAGATCGGGATCATATATTGTCATACTCTCTGCCAATACCGAAAACCATTTTAAAAACTATGCACATGGTGGAGATTCCAAAATGAAGTAGGATGGTTTGGCGACGATTTTATATGAGGTTTTAGCGTAGCCCTGAATCCCGTAAGTCAGCATGATATGGCTAAAACAGGACCTATATCGGGTGAAGTGAGGTCGTACCTCAGATCGTGCACATTTCTTCGATTCCATTCTTTTGCTTTTGTGATTTGATTGGGTGAAACTTTGATTTGGGAGTGTGTCACGAGGTGGGTGGTAGTAGATGTTATGCTTTACCACTAGTTCGGGAGTGTAATTGGTATATCTACCCTGGCATTGTCTTGCGTGCCTTATCACATGCCTTATTGTGCCTTCTACAAGTTTGGTTTGTACCATACCTATGGAGTGCCCTCTGATAGCCTTCCACTTTATGGAGGAATTACGGTACTATATGGACTATGGGAATATATAAAACGTGTTAAGGGGGATATGGGTAACGACTTAACGCTATTTTAATAGTTTACTTTACTATAAACATATTATAATAGTGTATATTACTACATTGTAGATAGTTTCACGGATCCTTAGAGGATGGAAATTCCAAACATCCTTTAAGTTACTTGTATTTCAGTTGATATTTCACTTGAGCTGAATTTACTGATATAAGAATGTTAATTCTGACTCGAGTGTTTTGTGTTTTGCTTTATGCTCAGGTCAGACTGAGTGTCACAGCATTTGAGACTCATCTTTGGAGCTAGGAGATTTACTTCGAGTTATCTATTCGCTTTCAGTTATTCCAGTTATTTCTAGTTGTTTAGTTCAGACCTATCAATTATTTCTGTATTAGATACTATGTATTTGAGATATTTGTTGCATTTTACTGTAACTGTGATGTTTATATAGTAGCTTAATGAACTACTATTTATCTACTCTGTTGCTTATTATTATATTACTCAGTGTCTATGATTCTGTGATTGATTTATTTACTGTATGTGTTGAGTTTTGCCAAATATAAAATTAACAATCTAGACATATACGGATGCGAATGTTCGAAATAGCGGGGCGTTACAAGTGGTATCAGAGCTCTAGTTTAGGCAAAACATATCATATAAAGTAAATTTAATCACAGAATCATCTTCGTTCGAGCTTGAGTTTCATCCTTTTTAACTCGGGTTTCCTTTGAATTTGGGAATTTTTCCCCTTTGTTCTGAAATCCATTCTAGTCTCTTCCTATTCATGTTCTTCTTGATTCTGGAGCATCCCATCGCTCTACTTCGGTTGATCTAATGAATTTGAGAACATCTTGCTACCTCAACTGCAAACTTCATCCATAGCTGTGACTAATCAAATCAGCGGTCCTGCCAACCTCTATATGATTTGTGAAGGGGTAAAACTCTTTTACAACAAGTGTCGATTCACCGAAGATTTCTACGTCCTCGGTTTTGATGTTGTTATCTCTTATAAAGCCCAAACCGTTTCTCTAGTAGACGGCCTGGAGTAATTCTGTCTTATCGAATGTCAATTACCTCCGGATATGCAGGAAGCTCTATCTTTCTGCTTGATTCGCCACCTAGTTGTCTTGACTCACACTGATAGTCAGGGATTATCCTGATGTTTAGTGAAGTCACTTCTTTTCCCTTCAAGTGGGAAATTGAATTTCCGCATCGATCTTATTCCTTAAGTCTTGATTAAACCGGTTAAGGTTACCACGATTAACATAAGTCTATCCATTTCTTCTTTTGTAATTTAATTAACTTATCTTCCTTTCGAGCCTATCTTCGTAGTTAGAATTTTCTCTGATTAGGGTTCCTCTAAATTTGAATCTCTATTCTTGTTTTGAAATCCATTCTTGAATCATCCAGTGAGAGAGTGTATTTGTAGTTAATATAAAAATGTTTTATATTGTGTTGTTTGAGTTGTTAAGTTGATTTTGGGTTTTGATCGATTTGTCTAGCCAACGCTATCGATAGGAATTCCAAAACACTTGAACAAAACAAACTGACACAATATCGTTTTGGAATTTGTAAATGGAATAATTTTATGTATGATCATGTTATACTTAAAGGCATGATCTTCTGAAATCAGATAGTTAAATAAAATTTCTTGTTAGGAATGATAATACTAGATTATCATTTATTATTTTGTCAACACTACTAAATCATTTTCTATTGTTATATGTTATAAGGTGTTGAAATTTTATGAACATGGTTTATTTGATTTGAAATTGAAATAAATTTAAATTAAGGATTTAAGAATTTAATTTCTAGTGCTCTTCAAAATTTGGTTTTCATAGTTTGAAAGATTATATTATCTGTAAGCATTTTCAAATAGAAATTGCTTTCCTAGAAAAAAAGGTGAGTCAGTACTCTCCTCTTTTGTTGTTGGAAAATAATTTCGATGATGACTGCAGTATCATCGACATTCATTTTCGAGTCTCAAAGTGGAGAGACCACTTAGTAGCTTTGCTACACTTTATATATTTTGAAAATTAGATTTGATTTGAATTTCTTGAGTATGATTTGATTTACAAAATATATAGGTATATGTATATATTTATTTAAAAATGGTAGGAAGTGAAACCAGAAATTTAATTCTTAAATTCTGTGTTAAGTCAGGGCTTTCAAGTGCTGAGATGATTTTTTTTGGAAATATTTGAAGTGCTTAAAAATTGAAATTGGAATTTAAGCAACTTAAAACAGGCGACGTAGGATAAAATTTATTTGTATAATAATCAATTGCATTCTATTATATAATTTACCTAGTATATTCAGAAGGTTAAAATGTTAGGGTGGATATATATAATTAAAGGTTATAAAGAGAAAAATTAGGCAACAAATTGTTCAAATTAATTTTTTTGCTGAATAAAATACTATAAATAACGAGTAAGTTGGTAGAGGGCTTAATTACATATGAAACATTAATAAAACTTACCTAAAATATTCAAAAGCTTAAAATGTAATAAGAATATGTAGTTGAACAGTATACAATATAAAATGTAAGAAATAAAATGTGCAAAAATAAATTCTGATAAGGGAATATATAAATAAGAATTGCGTTGTTATAATGAATGTTATATATTTAATTTATATTATAAGAAATGTAAATTGGAACAAATTGAATAATAAATAGAGAATGAGCAAATAAATGTAAACTTAAGAAACTGAACAGGTATTAAAAGAATTCATATCTTTGTAAATAAATGGTAAATTATAAAGAATAGTTGAAATTGAATTATATGAGGAATTAACTTAAGTGAAATCAAATGAAACAAATAAATAAGTTAAATGTAATAGATTTTGTTTTGGAAGAAAATTTTTGTAACAAATGTTGATAAATTGAAATTTAATCAATTGAATTAAAATTTATTTATCAAATAAAATGGATGAAAACCAAAATTATTAAATATCAATCAATTTGAAACTAATGAAATTTATGGTTTTAAATTAATCATTATATCTAACACTATACATTTTGAATCTATCTTTCCTTTGGTTTGTTATATTCTCCTATCTCATTCCTTTTCGGGGACGAAATGTTTTGAGTGGGGAAGAGTGCAACGACCCAGATATTTTAGTGGTTTTCATAGCGTAATTAACTGAAATTTTGCTTCAAATTTGACGATAAAATTTATCAATGAAAATTTAAGATTTGAGATGTGTCTATTTAAACATAGCAAATGAAAGATTTTCGTTGATAAATATGGAAGTTAGTTTTGTTATGTAATTTCAATCTCAATTTAAATCAGTTAAAATTTGTTAGAAATAAAATATTTTCGAAACCTAAATATTTTATATAATTAAAATGTTTATCATTTTCTGAGTGAGATGTCATATTTCATTTTGTCAAATTTGGACTGCTATAGCCCTGTTTATCTTATTTTCGTCGAATTTGCAGCAGTTTAGCAGCGAAATATCGACTTCTGATAGGATGGTCGTATCGCTGATATCTGTGTACCATTTTGTTCGTCTCGTCGTGCTGATCTCCATATTATATATTCACTTCTGTAATTCGAGATCCGGTACGAGGCAAAATCGGCAAAACGATTAGCCATATCAGGTACGTATTTGAACCTTTTGGCTTCCTTTGTCCTTTCATCTATCCATCTGTTGAAGCCAAATAGCCCGTAGCCTTTTGTATTCTAGAATTTAATAGGTAGGCTTTGCTATTCACTAGCACGATTTATTATATGCTGGATCGTTTGTTTGCATTTGTCTCTTCCAATTCTTTTTGGCTCGTTTTGTTCAAAATATATATAATAAATATGTGAAGCTTGTATTTTTATTTTTCCCAGAACATATAAATCAACTTTTATATATATAACCTCTGTTCTCTCTGTGTTCAGGCTGTTCATTGTTTTTGAGAAAATAAAAATATTATAAAAGTATATGTATTGAGAACTGTTCATCTCCTTTCCGAAACCTGCTCCTCATTTCTTCAACCCTTCCACCCCTTTTTCCATCGACCTTCCACCCATCCCCTACTTCCCCTCCCTCCGATCTTTGCTCCGACCCCGTCATAAAACAGCCATATACCCACACGCGGGCAGCCATCCTGCCACCTTCCTCGTTTGCACCACCGAACACAACCACATCGCCACTGACCTTTGTTCTGCCCCTGACAACAGCCTGCTGCTTCCCTTACACCATCAACTCGTACGGCCATGTAACCCACCCGCTACCTAACAACTCCGCCAGAAAACCCACCGAGCTCACCCATCATCACCATCGAGCAGCACCTATTGGCCACTTCCTTTCCACCTCCGGCCTTTCCCTCTCCACGTCGAACTCCACTCTAACCCAAACTCCAGCAGCCAAACCCCACGCCTGTACCCACCGACACACCGCCTTCGTGCCACCACCGTACGTCGAAACCCGCCACCCAAGCAGACAACAGCACTCAGCCCTTCGCTTCACTGTCTTTTGCCTTATTCTAGATCATCGTGCAATCTATATATAAAGTATATATATCGGTTTGCAGGTATATGTACTTAATTTCTGTATCTCATATACATTGCCTATATATTGTAACTTATACGTGGCATTATAAAAATGATTGATTTTATATATATATATTACATATCGTATCATATTGTTGATATTGGGTACTGGTTTGAAGGATGTATGTATATAAATGTTAACGTATATATATATTTAAATTTATTTGGAAATAGTTTGTAATAGTTATAATTTATTATATATACTTGATTTTGAATATAAGCATTTTAAATTTATGTTATTGATTTTAAATATGTGTGTGTGTGTGTGTATATTGATTTCGAATGTATGAGGTTTTAAAATATAATATTTATTCATACCGTGATTTTAATATATATGCATATATATTGAATATGTGTTTTAAATTTTAGAGTTTTAAATATATAGCTTCATACGTTTCGTTTTAGTTTATATATCTTCGTTCAAGCTAGCTTTGATTCGCTTCCATCGATTCAAATTTCTAGCTTCATCGCTATTCGGATCTGCATTTGAGTGTTGTGTCCGTATCCGGTGCACGACCGTATCACCATCTTCGTTATCTTGTTCTTGTTATCTCTCTAGCCTTAAAAGGTGAGCAATCACTCACGATTAATATTCCTATATTTAATAAATTTAATTCACATTGAAATGACAATTGAAATATGGTGATAAATTTGAACTGCAAATTATTTAATTGTTATATATAGTATGCGATTATCTATAATTATTCACCTGTGACATCTGAACATAATCTGTTATTTATATTATAGTTAAATTTGTTACTGATGATATATGCATGTTGATCATATGTTATATTATTATCATATTTGTTCTCACTCTACCCCTGTTAGTTTAGAATTTCCTATAGGTTGAAACGATACATACCCAAACGATCTTGTAGAATAAGGGAAAATTGTTATGGATTGAAATGATAAACCCAAGCGATTTTCATTGATATTGAATTTTTAGGATTGCGGGTTGAAATGATATATACACGTAGATATTTAAATTGCGGATTGAAATGTTAAATATCTGTATCACTTGACCATAGAATATAATATTATATACGGACACCGTTGGTCTATATTTTGAAAATGATTTCCAAAGTTTGGAAGGAAATATATGGTTTTAATAAATATTGATTTTTGAAAAATATAATATATATAAATGTTATTTTTATATATGTCTAAATTTTAGATTTTTTAAATTATATGTTTTGGAAATTTTAAATTTATAAGTTAGTTAAAATTTTACTTATAATTTTACTGTTTTAAAATGTATAAAAATAGATTTAATATAAAATAAATTTAATAATAAGATTTAATTTAAGGAGTATATAGTACGTTTAGGTATTTATTTAAAATTATATTTTAAAAATAGATTTTAATAACTTTAATAATAGAGGTTGGGAAGACAAATTAATATTGAATGGGAATTTAAATTAGTTAATAATTGAATTTAAATAAAAATTGATATGAAATTATTGATTTTTTAGATTTTAAAAGATATTATTTTATAAATTGATTTGAAAGAAAAGGTGATTAAATGAATATTTTCAACTTTAAGTAAAATTGAGACTAAATATTTGATATTGATTTAAATTTTATCAATTGAGATTTTATTTAATTATTATCAAATTGATTAAGTGAATAATTTCTAATTTGAATAAAATTGAAGTTAATGTTGATATATAAATGAAACTTATATTGAACTTTTTGGAATACTTAAACCTTGAATCTTACTGGAATTGAAATGATAGTTCAAACTTGGATTTGAAATCGAGAAAAAATTGAAATGTTTTATTGAGAATTTGAATTGAATCTTTAACCTTTTAAATTGAAAGTGTCAAATAAGGATTTATTTAAATTGAATTTTGGAATTTAAGTTGATTTAAATCGATTTGTGAAATTAGAGAAAACTATTTTTATTATATAAAGTATTTTAATATAATTAAACTATTTTAATATATAATTTTTTTAATATATAAACTATTTTAATCTATAACTATTTTAATATATATACTATTTAAATATATAAACCGTTTAAGTTAAAAGTATTATGATTTCAAAAGTTTTATGATTTCAAAAGTGTTATGATCTCAAAAGTGTTATGATTTAAAAGTGTTATGATCTCAAATGTGTTATGATTTCAAAAGTGCTACGATTTCGAAAGTGTTAAAAATTTGGAAGTTTTACGACTCTAAAAACAAATATTAGTTAAAGTGAATAATGATATCGTATTGATATGGTTTTGAAATGAATATGATATTTTGATATGAAGTATGAACTATTTGAAATGAAATGACCACGGTGTGAAACAAGCATTTGGTTGTTAAAGAGATCGGAATCAGATATGGTCATACTCTCTGCCAATACTGAAAATCACTTTAACAACTATGCACGTGGTGGAGATTCAAGAACGAAGTAGGATGGTTTGGCGACGATTCTATATGAGGTTTAAGCATAGCCCTGACTCCTGTAAGTCAGCTTGATGTGGCTAAAACAAGAGCTATACCGGGCTAAGTGAGGTCGCACCTCCGATCTGGCACATTTCTTCGATACCATTCTATTGCTTTTGTGATTTGATTGGTTGTACCTTTGATTTGAGAGCGTGTCACGAGTTGGGCGGTAGTAGCTGCTATGCGTTACCACCAGTCTGGGAGTGCAATTAGTGTATCTACCCCAGTATTGCCTCGCATGCCTTGTTACATGCCTTATCGCGCCTTCTACGAGTTTGGTTTGTACCATTCCTATGGAGTGCCCTTTGATAGCCCTCTAGTTTATGAAGGAACCGCGGTACTGTATAGACTATGAGAATATATAAAATGTGTTAAGAAGATATGGGTAATGCCATAACGCTATTTTAATAGCTTACTTTATTATAGACATATTATAAAAGCGTATATTACTATATAGTAGATAGTTCCACGGATCGTTAGTGGATGGAAATCCTAAACATCCTTTAAGTTACTTGTATTTCAGTTGACATTTCACTTGTTGAATTTGTTGATATAAGAATGTTAATCCTGACTCGAGTGTTTTGTGTTTTGCTTTATGCTCGGGTCAGACTGAGTGTCACAACATTTGAGACTTACCTTTGGAGCTTAGAGATTTGCATCGAGTTATCTATTCGCTTTCAGTTATTCACGTTATTTCCAGTTGTTTAGTTCAGACTTGTCAATTATTTCTGTATTAGTAACTATTCTGTATTCGAGATATCTGTTGTATTTTACTGTAAACTCTGATGTTTATATAGTAGCTTCATGAACTATTATTTATCTACTCCGCTGCTTATTGTTATATTACTCTGTATCTGTGATTCTATAATTGATTTATTTACCATATATGCAGAATTTTACCAAATATAAAATTAACAATCTGGTTTTTTGAGCAATTCAAGTCTGACACGTACGAATGCGAATGGTTCGAAATAGCGGGTCGTTATAACATTCAATCATTTTAATAAAATCTCAAATTACTATTTAAATCAAAATTAAATATCTAACTTCAGTTATATTTAAATTTGAAGTTATTCACTTAATCATCTTTTTATAAGTATTTAAATAAAATCTCAAATTACAAATTTAGATCAAAATTTAATATTCAATTACAATTTTGTTAAAATTTGAAACATTGATTAAATCGCCTTTATCAAATTCACGTTATTAAGTTATAAAATCGTATCTTTAAAAATCTCAAAAGTCAATAAGTTCAAATCAATTCTTTCTTTCATCCAATTCTTAAACAATAATATTTCAAATCAATTTCAACTTATCTTCCTAACCATTCTTTACTAAAGTTATTTCAAAATCTATTTTTAAAATATTAATATAATTTTATATAAATACTTAAACATATTATGTATATACTAATTAAATTAAATTTTATTAAATTAAATATTATTTTATACATTTAAAAATAATAAAATTATAAGTAAAATCTTAAAATTTATATTTCCAAAACTAACTTATAAATTTAAAATTTTCAAATATATAATTTTAAAAAAAATCTAAATTTTACTCTATTAAAATTAAAATCTTTATATTACATCCAAAAATCAATATTTATTAAAACCCGTATTTTTTTTTTCAAACTTTGGAAATCAGTTCAAAAATAGACCAATGGTGTCCGTATATAATTTTCTATCCTATGGTCAAGTGAGACGGATATTTATCATTTCAATCCGTAATTATTTTAAATTTACGGGTTTACATCATTTCAACCTGCAATCCGAAAATTTCAAAATAAATGAAAATCGCTTGGGTTTATCATTTCAATCCATAACAATTTTCCATTAATCTATAAGATCGTTCAGGGATGTATCATTTTGACCCATAGGGAATTTCTAAACTAACAGGGAACTTGGAAAGTGAGCACAAATATGATAATAATATGACATATCATTAACAGGCATATATCATCAGTAATAAATTTAAATATAATATGTACAACAGCTTATGGTGTCATATGTCATAGGTAAACAGTTGCAGATAATGACATGTCATATTTAACAATTATATAATTAACAATTCAAATTTAATAGAATATTTCAATCGTAATTTCATGTGAATTAAATTTACTAAATATAAGAATGCTAATTGTGAGTGATTGTTCACCTTTCGTGGCTAGAGAAATTTGAAGATGAAATTGAGCTATGAATCCCAAAGCATAACACGATGAACACGAGTTCAACGAACAAAGCAGGGCACGACAGACTCCAATTGATGAAACAAATATGTAATTTTTAATATCTATAATAATATTTTTATATTATATTTAAAATCAATTTCAAATCTACAACACATATATAAATAAAATTTCTATATACGTATATTTTAAACTAACATCACAATAAATCTTTATTTGAAAAAATCCGTGTTTATAAAATTCAATTTGACACACATATCAGAACCACTTCTATATATATATATATATATTATTTTTTTCAAAATCATTATCAGATTTAAACACATAGTAACAAATCATTATATATATTATTTCAAAATCTTTTCCTTAAACACATGATAAATACTTTAAACAAGACCACTATGTATAAATACATATACAAAGTTTAAATCTCAAACTCAATATATACGAAAACCTGTAATATACATACACACACAGATATATATATATGTATCGTTTTCCTTTTTTTCAAATAAACATAGTGTGTGTGTATATATTAGTTGTTACAAAAATCTAATTTTAAAATATTAATATAAATGGAAAAGTAGGCTATGCATGCTTGGATCTGTGGAGGGTGGCGGAGTTGCGGAGGATGGGTAGCTGAGTGGAAGGGGAAGGTGCAGGCTGATGGGCGATGCTGTCGGAAAACTATTGGAGAGGGGAAGAGGGTATTCGGTCAAGAAGGGCAGAAAGTGACAGTGGAGACTTTGGCTTCACGGAGGCAGTGGGGCAGGAAGGCGAAGTCGAGTGGTCAGATGCAAACGATGGGAGGTGAACGTGGGTTTGTGGAGGAGGGAGAGAGGCCACGTCAAGGGATGGCGACACATGAGCTGATGGGTTTTTTGGTTGTGGTGTGCGTCTGGGATGGTGATGGTTGTGGGTATGGAGACCGACGAACTGACGGTGGAGAGGCTGACGTTAGGGAGAGAATGGTAGGCTGCTTGTGGGTTGGACTCGGAGGATCCGTGGGAGGAGTGCATGAGATGTTCGGAGATATGCTTGGGTGAGTTCCTGGGTTCGAGGCGGGAAGGGAGGCGGGTTTATGGTGGGGTGGAAGACGTAGGGCCGTGGCATGGGAAAAGGCTAGAGGACAAGGTGAACTTCTTGGTCACGATAGGCTTTAGGAAAGAAAAAAAGCATGCATGCTTCGGGCAAAAGAATGCAGATCATAATATAAACCTTCATTATATTTTTCCTTTCTGAATCAAGATGAAGCTAAGAAGGAAGATGGGAGAACTTTTCTCAGACAAGAATGAACGCAACAGATATCTTCCTTTATTTATTTAATTTTTTTTCTAGAACAAATCAAAAAAGAGAAAGAGACCGATAGAAGCAAATAGGTTTATATATTTGAAACCAGTAGAATCTTAAAAGTCACCATGCGAATTTAGGAAGTATTAAAGGCAAATGACTGTTGGGTTAGTACATGGTGGAAATCGAATGGACAAAAATAACCCAAAAGGCACGAAACATGTACCAATATGGTTAACTGTTTTGCGATTTTCGCCGCGTGCCGGACACCAAAATGCACAAATAAATATACTACGAAGATCAGTAGGGCGAGACGAATAGAATGGTACAGAGATATCAGTTATATGACCACCCTATCGAAAGTCGATATTTCCTTACTAAACTACTGCAAATTCCTCAAAAATAAGACAAACGGGGCTAGAGAAGTCCAAATTTGACAAACAAATTATGACGTCTCACTCAAAAAATGATTTACATTTTTGTAATATAAAATAATCAAGTTTCGAAAATATTTTATTTTCATTAAATCAACTGATTTAAATTGAAATTGAAAATTGCGCAATAAAACTAAATTTCTTATTGTTAGGTGAAAATCTGCAATTGCTATGCTTAAATAGACGCATACCAAATATTGAATTTTCGTTGCCAAACTTTAACGTTTAATTTCAAGCAAAATTTTAGTTAATTATGTTACTAAAACCGTTAAAATTTACGAGTCGTTACACTCTCCCCCACTTAAAACTTTTCGTCCCCGAAAAGGAACAAGATAGGAGAATGGAACAACAGAAAGGAAAGATAGATTCAAAATACAAAATACGATGATTAATTCAAAACTATATAAATTTCATTAGTTTTTAAATTGATTAATATTCAACAAATCTGGTTTTCCATCCTTTTTATTCAATTAATAAATATTCATTGTATTCACATTTGGTGGATTTCAGTTCAAGGTATTTTCATTCAATTGAATTGATTTCAATTTATTAACATTTGTTACAAAATTTTCTTTCAAAACAAAATTTATTTTATTCAACTCATTTATTTAATCCATTCGATCTCACTTAAGTTAATTCCTCTTATAATTCAATTTCAACCATTCTTAAGTTCATGTTTCTTTACTTAATTAACATTCAACCTTTATTCAATTTATTTCACTTAACATTTCTTGTAACATATATTAAGTTTATAATCCTTTATTCAATATCAAATTTTCATTTCTAAAAATTTAATTTTTTATCTCAAGAAAAATTTAGTTAATTACGTTATTTAATTGTTAAAATTTTCTGATCACTACACATGATGTTGAGTTTAAGTTCTGTCTTTTATCTCTTTCACCCCAATAATCCGTCTTTCTAATACTTAGATGTTCGGCACGAGAATACCATAGATGTATTAGTGTCGATTTCTAATGTTCAAAAAGGCAGGTCGTTGTACTTGGTATCAAAGCTTAGGTTGAGTGAATACCTAAGCTTTGGTGATGTTAACTCATTTGAGATAGAGTAAGTGAGATCATATGATGAGTTTGAATGTGTTATATATATATGTGAGCATGTAACTGTTATTTTCGTAAAAATGTTTTGTTTTGTGTTGTTTGATCTGTTAAGTCTGAATTTTGGATATCCGATCGAAGCATCTGGCCAACGTTCCCGATAAGGATTCCAAAACACTTTAACAAGGCCAAACCTACATAGTATTGTTTTAAAATGGGTAAATGAAATAATTTTACCTAGGAATACATTTTATATACAAAGAATAATTTTCAAAGATAAGTATAGTCATTTTTGATGTGTTTGGTTGTTAGGAATGATAATATTCCATTATTATCATCTAGGATTTTATTAGTCATACTCGCCCAGTTCTGAGAATTTATTATTGTTTGTTGATCTATTTGTAATCTTCCATTTTGAAACCTGGGTTGGGTAGATAGAAATTTTGGGAACATTGAGACGAACACCTTATGAATTAAATTTCACAATTTGACGATAAGGCATTCGATGTTAATATTGGGTTAAATTTGGTTTTACTAAAGGTTGTTTATCAAAATTGGAATACCTTGAAATAAATATTTAGGAAATGAAATTCATAAAAATGATTTTATAAACTTGGTTTATAAAAAAGTGTTTTGTAATAATAGTATTATTTGAAAGAATTTATAAATAGAAATTTTCTATAGGATTTTAGGGAAACAAAAAGCACTGAACTCACTTCTGTCACTGAAAAATAATTCTGATCATGACCGCACCCTCATCGATGTTCATTTTTGAGTTCTAAGTGGGGGAAATGCTACTGTTGAAATTTGCTATGAAATTGTTTTGATAAATAGATTTTAATTTAACCCCAAAAGCATGATTTGATTTACTAAAAAGGAAATATGTATATTATTATTTCAAATGATTTATGGAGAAATAAATAATAGTTTTACTTGAAAGACTTTCAGAATATAAATATTTTTTAAAATGGCAGAAAGGGTTTGCCTAAAAGTATTCTTAAGTATAAATACTTCTGAAAAGGAAATTTTATAGAAATATGTGTTTTCTTTTGTTTGGTTTGGGGGTTTTTTTAATGATCGAAATAATCTTCTAAGTGATGATCAGATGTTTGCCAAGGAAAACGTTATGGTGCACTTAGTAAATTATTCTTTTCGTCATTATAATTGAAACGAGTTCGAATCCAAACGAATCCAACGCAAGTTGGAAACTAATATTTTTGGTAAAACTATCTATTTGGATACACACACACACACACACATATATAATATCGTTCTAAAATAGGTTTGAGAAAGAAAGAAAGTGTTTTTTTACATTAACTAGTTCGAGTTGCTCAAAAATAAGTAAAAATGAACAAGAGATGTCTTCGGATGGTAAATTCTTATCTTGAGTATTATCCTTCTTGGTAAGGGGATACATAATACTATTTGATAGCACCTAGTTCCTTGGTATAGTTTTGGAGTTACTCGGGCTACAAAGGTATTGTCTATTGATTAATTATATATATTGATTTCAAAAGGAGTTTTGAAATAAAAACCGGATGTTAAATTCTCAAGTTGAGTTCAAAATAGAAAGTTTGAATCAGATTGTTGTATATGTCCTAAGGATATGACTGGGTGTCATACTAGTTTTAAACTTAAATTGTGTTTTATGAATCTATATTCAGAAATAATTTAGTAGAAATAGAATTGGCATCAGTGAGAACCAATAATACAAGTGCATAAGTTGAACGTAGATCACTTCTCTCTTTCATATAGTTTTGATCTAAGATTCAAGTACATGATTTGAGGTGTTTCACACCATTCCAAATAAAGATCTATTACTCAATTTTGACGGCGAACACTGGGTAAGGGTTCTTGATATGGAACCAAGGTTTTCTATTATAGTATATGATTATGTAAGGAGAACGGAGGTATCTAATCAAGAAACTTGATCGGAGTCCCCACTAGTAAATTGGGTGAGCGATACTAGTTAGGGAGTGAAGTTATGCAGTTGGGTAGTGATCGAATTAGATTTTTGTATATGAATGATTTACGATGTAACAACTCGGATTTTTAATGTTTAATTTGGAATATTTAAATTGTTTTAAATATTGAATTTGGGATCATAATTTAGTTAGTAAGATTTTAAAACTGAAAATTTCAAGCAATTTCGTAAATTTTTGAAATCGTCGATTTAATCGACGCGTTAAAATAGTGATACGAGGCATAGTCTCGGGATTCGATGAAACCAGTTTCATTGGATCCATAATAGTGTATTATTACCGGATTTCAAATTTCATAGCGTTTAGGATTAACGTTTGGTCGTACGGGATAAAAACGCCTGGAAATAATTTAATTGATATTAATTTATATAGTCGATTTAAAAAGCTATCTTCAACATACGATCAAATTGGAACTCGAGACTTGTTCCACTGCGTTCAAAATAGGGGTATGTGTGACATTCAAAATTGGAACTCGAGACTTGTTCCAGTTCCACATGTGATCGGCCATTTGAATAAGTATTTGTAGTTAGACATTATTATAATGTCACTGGATTTTCTATAAAATGTTTTGGTTATCGTAAGGGAAAAACACATCGTGTGTATGTGTGACGTGGTCTTACAAGATGTATTTATTTTTCAAAGGGTTTTCATAACTTTAATAACAAGAGCGTGTTTTCCCACGCCGATTTTTCAAACTGACCTGGGTGTTATTTTATTATAATGCTCGGGTCAGACTGAGTATTACAGATTCAGGATAGGATGCTATGGAGCTCAAGAGACGAGCTGGATGATAAAGACGTATTTCCATACTTGATTTGTATTTCCGCTGTGTGAGGACAAGTTATTAAACTGTCCAAATTGATTGTTGTCTATTATACTCTGAAAATGGTATGTATATGAACAGTACAGGTCTTGTATTTAAAATCTGTTATTATATATTATATTTTGTTCCATTGCGATTGTGAGATTTCGTGTTGTTGTTTCTGTTTCTTCTTTTTTCTTTCCTTCTTCCCCCCTAAAGAATCGTATTGCTATTCAATTTGAGTTGAACTGATGTGAGTTATGGTTGACTCAAAAGGTACGAAGATATGGGCCTTTACAAGTGGTATCAGAGCTGAAGGTTAAGTGAGAACCTTGATTTTGGTGTGGATTACTCATTAGAAATAGGGTCAGTAGTACCCAGAATAAGTTGAGAGTATTAATAGATATGAATGTGTATTTGTTAGTGAATATAAAAAGGTTTTATATTATGTTGATTAATCTATTGAGTGGTATATAAATTCTGGTCGAGTAGTGGGACGCCACGACATCGATAAGGGTTTCTAAACACTTGAATAGAGTAATTGGACACTGTATGGTTTTGGGAATGGGTAAGTGAAATAATTTTACCCAAATTATATTTTGATAAAAAAGAAATAATTTTCTGAAATTATTATAGTATATTGGTGTGTTTGGTTATTATTATAATATAAAAACAAAGTTATGAAATTGGAAATGGTTTATTGAAATCAAATTAGATTGTATAAGAATGAGTTATACAAATGACTTAAAAACTAAAAATGGATTCAATCCAGAATTTAGGAAAAATATCAAATCCCGGAGATTTTTAGAAAGGTTTTCCAAGGCATTTTGAAATAAATAATGGTGATATTATTCTTGGATTAGAAAATGCTTCAATGAAAATGGATTTTGAAAGTGATAAAGCACTGAACTCACTTCAATCCTTGGAAAATTATTATGGTGATGACGTCCGCAACATCAGTATTTGTTTTCGAGTTTCTAAGTGACAGATTTCTTCCATTATTGATATATTTCAGATTTGTTGGGCAAACAAGTTTTTTTTTAAAATTCCAAAAGGAATTGTTCTGGATAAAATATGGTTGATTAGAAAATCCAAGGAAGTAGTTTGTTAAACCAAAGAGAGTTTATATATATATATATATATATATTGATTTCAAAGTGATTTGAAATAAATACCGGGGGTTTGAAAAAAATTTTGGAATCCTTATTAAATGTTCTAGAGAATATCATAAATAATTTTTTTTTAAAACCTTATAAATGGAAGATGATGTTATAAGGAAAGAAGTGTAAAAATTGAATTTTTGAAATTAAAATTTAAATTGAGAAAGTTAAATGGAATTTAACTTAAGTTAAGTTGAAGGAATTAAATTTTAGAAATTTAATTGATTTTGATTTGGATGAAATAAACTGGTTAAGTGAATTAATGGTATGAATGGGAATTTAAATTAAGTCAAGTTAACTAAAAATTGAATAGGAATTAGAAATGACATCGAATGGAATTATATATAGAACTGGAATTGTAAAGCGACTATATAACTATAAGCTATAAAATTTGAATGAAATAAAAATTTAAGTGGGAATTATGGAACTGTAAGTAAATAAGTTTGTATAGCTTATAAAAAATGGAGTTAGTGGAAATATTGAATGAATCAGTAAATATGAACTTGAGTTTTAAAGTCAAATATATATAAACTTAAGAAAATGGTATATAATGTTTAGAATAAAGACTTAAGAAATAATTTTGAGGGAATGGTTTCCGAAATGGACTTAACTCGGGTAAAGGAATTTGAAGTTAATTCAGGATGTGTTAAATGGAATTGGATTTGAATTTGTAATAGCTTAAATAAAGGAATATAAGATTTAAATATGGAAAAAAATTTGAAGATAATTTGGAATGAATTAAGGGAAAGAAGCTTAGATAAAGAAATAAAAATCCAAACTTGAATTAAAAAATAAATTTTAACTCAAGTAAATTAAATGAAGTAATTTTTAAAATAAAAATTAGATATTGAATACAAAAATGGAACTAAACTTGTGTAATAACCCAGATTTTTAATATCCGTGATTGATAATTAATTGGGTAAATTAATAAGAAATGCTGATTCTAACCGTTAAAATACTGACCGTTAAAAATTAAAACAAATAAAATCTGATAATTAATATTCATATCTGGGAAAATATTGTTTGATAATCTTCTAATATAATTATTCGAAATGACAAACTTATTATTTTCAAACAAATAAAGCATACATATATATATATATATATATATAGGTGATTTTGAATTTGAAATTCAAAAGATAAATATCTTTAAGTAATTTGGATTTAAAAATAATATATAGACGATTTTATTTGTATAAAATTTGTTTTATATTACTTTTCTTTTAAAGGATTTGCTAAATGTGAATCAAGAAATATTAACTAAATAGAAATTAAATATAAAGATTTATAGAACATTTAAATTTATTTACACATGCCAAATTCAAATGTTGAAATATTAGAATATAAATTAACAAATGTAAGTTACTTAGCTTACCTAAATGACAAGTGTTAGGTTTTCAAATAAGTGTTAGCTTAGAAAATTTACAAGTGGCAAATTAATCTCTAATCTAAAACAAAATTTTTCACACATAAGAATAATAATAATAATATACAAAACTGAGATTTTCAGTTCAATTCCTCTTCATTCTTTTGTTCTTCATCTTTTCAATCTAAAAAAAAAATCAAAAAAATCAAGAGAGTAGCAAGGCAAACCAGAAGGAGAAATTTGAGCAGAATTTAACTAAAAAAAAAGAAGCAAGCTAGCATGGAGGTTCAAGGTTTAACTCAGCATATAGAGATCAGATTCAAAATCCAACAAAAGCAAAACTGAAAACCAGAAACAAAATAAAATCAAAAGCATGCAGTTCAAATTAAATTTTATCAAACCTCTTCTGTTCAAAACCCAAAGCAGGCGAGTAAACTCTTAGAATCTGTTACATATTGAATTGGCATGTAATGAATCATCGAAGTATGACCTGAATTTTGTTGTGAATGTGTATAAAAATGATTTGTGTATACAAATGGGTGTTAGTATATGTGCTCAGGTCTGGAACATGATTGCATGTCTCTGTTTTAAACCATTTCAGGTTTGAAAACCTGATTTAAAACTCAACCTTTCACTTAAGTGATTTTTTGTCCTTAATCTTTGAACATAATTTTCTTGTATGTGTGTAACATCTTTAAAAAAAAAATTGATTCAAGTAAATTACTTTGTAAATATTTCAGAAACAAAAATATCAGTGAAAAACCCTTTTTATCAGAAAACTCAAACATTTCAATTGCATGAATTATATTCTTGAACAGTTTGGTTATTGTAAATAATGAATTTAGAAATTGAAATCATGTTTTTTAGATGGGAATTTGGTGAGTTATGGTGGGATGATGGGTTTAGACATTTTGGTCGATAACTGTTGATCAGAGATGATATTTCCGGCGAGGCATGGACTGGAGGTGGTCAGGGGTGGGGGATCACCGGAAAAATGGGAGAGAATTTTTCTGATGAACGAGGCGTCGAGTCGGAGCCTAGCTAGGGTTCGGGGGTCGATTTGGAATGTTGTTGTTCTAGAGGAATGGAAACGTGCGGTCATGGGGGAAACTGTGGAGAACGACATGGCGAACTTGATGGCAAAGTCTGATGATTTACAATGGTGGTAGATGGCCAGGCGAGGGGTTTGTTTTGGTCGATCTTGGCTACTGATTTGGGTAAAATATGTTTTTGCTTAGTAACGATGGTAACCGTGGATTCAAGTGGTCGGGCATGGCGTGTAAACGAAGGCGAACTTGTGGGAATCGGCAGCGGCGACTAACTCGGCTTCCCGCGAATGTGTATGTGCACAATGGATCCGCAGGGACCTTGTGCATGTTCTCTTGTTTACTAGTGAAGTGAGGAAGAGAAATACTGGGAAAGATGGAGAGGAAGGGAGATGGGCCAAAGTGGGTAATTGTGCTGGAGGTAAGAAAAGAAGTAATTAAGGGAAGAAATGAAAGATTTGTTGACAAAGATTCAGGGATAAAGGAAGAAGCCGAGAATCAGAGCAAAAGGGAAATTTATCAAGTATGAATTTAGAAGTTTTCTTGGTCTCGGGTTTTCATGCGAGTTCACGAGGAAGGTGAGAGATTGGCTCGGGTGTTTTTGAGGGCTGGACCCAAAGTAAAATTTAACAGTTTAGATTTTTAAAAAAGTAAGTTTTAAGATATAAAATGAATCTAGTTTTGAATCTATGTCTTAAAATTTATTCTTTATATAATTTATGTTTAAAACAAACAATTTAAGGAAGTTTTATAATTTGTTTAACTTGAATTTGTTAAGTTAAAATTCTTTTTAAGTTGTTTTAAACTTAATTTATAAATAAAATTAAGTGTAATCAAAGATAAAATGTTTTAAACTTTTTTTAGGATAATGATAATTAAGTCATTAATTAAGAAAATGGTTTATCCTAAAAGTTAATTATGGTTTTGATGATTTAAGATTAAATAAGTAACTAAAGATTAAATAATTAAGAATTATTTACTTAGAGTAATTAATTAATGGTTTGGATTGTTTGAAGGCATGAAATTTTGAAAGGGATGAGGGTTAGTGAGCACAAGTTTCTCGATATTCAGTTTGAACCATGGATTTCATAGTTCATTCCTTGTTTGGCATTTCCCTTTTTGTTTATTTGTTTGTGTTTCTTGTGTGGTCTTTGTTTGTTCCTCTTCCTTTTTCTTTCCCGTGATGTGTTTTCTCTTGCTCTGTAATTTCTTCTTTCAATAATAAACCTGGTAGGGCCCCAGTTTAACCCTGCTTAACCTGAATTTTATTATTATTATGGATTGAGTGATTAAGGATAATAAATGGTAGTAGTTAGTGAGTGTGATTAATTAAAGGATAATTTATCAATACAAGTGATTATAGAATGGTTAATTTGAGGAATTATTTAAGGATAAATGTAATAAATCATTGTAATTACTTTGTACGAGTAATTAAGGGATCTTTTAATATGGAGGGTGAAGGTTAATTTATTAGTGTGTAATTAATTAAGATTTGATTACTTATTGTAATTAAAGTACAATTAGTCAAGGGTGATTAATTAAGATAGAGAAAAAATTGAATTAATTAATTGAATTGTAATTAATTAATGTTAAGTAAATTGGATTAATGTAATCCAAGTAATTAAAGATGGTGATTAATTTAATGGGGATTAAATTAATTAGGAATTATATTCCTAATTAATATTGTTTATGGATGGTTAAATGATATTGGATAACTTGAGTTGTTGTTGGAAGATTTAGATGTGCTGTGATAATGTGAGTTATCTATCTAAGTTGGATTGTGGTGTGATACGATGCCCTGATTATGTATTGTTTTGTTTAAAACTACAACTTGAATTTAAAATAACACTGAATTCGAAGAGGCTGGGGTTGGGTATCAGTAAATACTCGAACCCACTTCGATTTGTAAGATACAAAGATTCTTTATGGAATTTGACTTTGGAATGAATAGGCTGGAATGGAATTATAATATAAGCTTTGTCAATTAATTTAAGTAATAATACTTAGATATGAATGTATGATGTGTATTGACTATGGTAAGTAATAACTAGTAGTAAGGTACGAGTTACCCGGGTTTTGAAATACTTTTATGCATTGGTATTTCTTGTTAGATGGATTTACTCACGCTGGTTTCCAGCCTAACCCGGGTGTTACTTTGATGCAATGCTCGGGTCAGACCGAGTATTTCAGATTTTCAGGTAAGGACGTTCTAGAGCTCAGGAGACGAGCTGGATGGCAGGAACGTATGGAGAGTATCCGCTGTGTTATGTTGTTGAATATCTAGGACAAGTTATTTTAACTGTCTAGTGATTGTGAAATGTGTAACTCTGATGTATAAAAATATAATTTGATAAGTATAGTTTTCCTTTATATGACTGTTATTATTTGATATTTTATTTTATCCGCTGCGAACGTGAGAATCTGAGTTTGGTTTTCTGTTTCTTCTTCTTCTATCTCTTTCTTCTTATCTAACTATCTGGAATTTTCGGGATCGAAATTTTCGGGTCGTTACATTTGGTATCAGAGCCGATGGTTAAACGAGAACCTTGGCTCTGGTGGGGAATACTCATTAAGGATAGGGTCAATAGTACCCTAGAATGAGTTGAGTATGTATATATGTATATGTGTGTGTGTGTGTATATATATATATATATATATATATATATATATATATGAAAGCGTACTTGTTATTTTCTTATATAAAGATTTTTAAATAATTTTATAAGAATATATTTTGATATATATAGCAATATTTCTTTCTAATAAATATAAAGGTAATTGGTTGTTAAATTATTGGAATTAAATTAAGTGGTAATAGAAATACAACCAAATTGAAATTAATTTAAAGATAAGTTTGAAATGGATTCAAACTGAAATTAAATCTTGAAGTTGGGGAAGAATTTCAAAATAAGATGAATTAGAATTGGTTTCATACCGGAGAAATAGAACGGTTATTGTGTCTAATAATGGGATGATTGTTTTTCAATAAACAATAAAATGTTTTAAGAAAGCAACAATTTAAAGAGAATAACTTGTAAATTAGAAAGGATGGAAATTAAAGTGGGTTTCAAATTGTGAAGTTCTGAATTCTAAATTTAAACATTTGAATTGGTTTCAAAATGTTAAAGGAAATAATATTATTCAAACTATTTTAAATTTAATCTTATTTTTGAATAAGAAGTTGTTTGTATACTTTAAAAGAATTTGCTTGAATAAAAACCATAGGTGGTTCAAAATTAAGGATAACTTGGTGTGTAAAGGAAATAGTATGTGTATATGAGGAATATACATAATATCAAGGATGGTTTGAAATAAACTCTAAATGTTGAGTTTAATTTTTTTTAATTGGGAATAAGATGTGATACCCAAAGCGATAAGTTTTTGAACTTAATAAGTAGGAAGATTATTTATGAGAAGTTTAAAATTTGAAATGGAAGTTTAAATTAGGAAAGGTTGACTGGATTAAGTGAATTGAGTTTAACTTGGGAAAAAGTTAAATAAGTTGGGATGATCAACCTGATTTGGAAATTTGAAGATGAAATTAAGATTTAACTTGGGGAAAAGTTAAATGGTTGATAGGAATTGAGAGTTTGAGTGATCTCAAAATTGGTTTGAGATCCGAAAATTGGAAATGGATGGATGTTTTAAAATAATTGGATAATATTACTATTGATATTAATAATCTTTAAACTGTGAATTGGATTTGTTTAAAGAAATAGGGTATAGTAATATATCCATTATTAAGATGAAATGGAATTTGGATTCAGAATTAAATAGTTTAAAGATATAAGTTGATTTGATTTAAAGGATTAAATCAACATTTAAAATTTTAACTCGAATTTATATAATTCGGGATGGTTTAAATTTGAAATTTGAATTGAATTAGATCAAATTAAATTTGATTTGAATTAATTAGAATTGTGATTGAAGATGGATAAGTTTAAAAATTCAAATGGAAAATTTGAATTGGATTGATTTGAAATGAAATTGAAGTTGAATAAGTTCAAATTCAAATGGGAATTAGGATTAATTCAAACAGAAATTGATATGAATTGAAATTGGTTCAATTTGAAATTTATTTGAATTAATTGAAATTGTAATTAAAGTTGAATGAGTAAATTCAAATGGAATTTGATTTGAATTTAGGAAAGAGATTGAGGATTAATTCAAATTGAATTGGGGATAAATTAATTTCAATGGAAATTGAAGTTATTTAAATTGGAATTGAGTCAATTTAATGGAAATGGAAATTTAAATTGAATTGATTGGTAATGGAGGTTGAGAATTGAATAGTTTGACTCTGGACTATTTACAAAATAAATTGTTTTAAATATAAATATATTTTTCCAAACTATTTAACAATTTTTTAGCTGTATTATAAACTAATTATTATTTTTCAACTATTTCACAAATTAATTACCATTTTTCAACTATTTTGCAGTTATTTAAAATTTCTATAACTATTTGACTATTTTCCAACTATTTTACAATTACTTAACTATTTTGCAGCTATTTTACAAACTAATAATTATTTTTCAACTACTTATCTATTTTGAACTTTTCCAATTATTTCTAAATTTAACTGGACAGAGTTCAAACTGTTTATGGTTGAATACCCAATTGAGGTAAAAATAGAGGTGATAATCTAAATGGGATTAAAGCAATAGTGGATAAGTGGATAGAAATTTAAGTGAATGTGAATGGAAAAGATGATTGATTTGGTTAATAATCAATAAAGATAAATATGTAGGATGTACGTATATTATTCTATTCGCATAGTGATTTGATCCAGATTCGAGCATAGAATTTCGAGATAGTATGTCGATCCGAGTTGGAATTTTTTGCTCAATTTTCGACGACGAACCTGGATATGGATTGTTGATTGGTTCTGGATACTCTCTATCATAGTTAGGGCATGCAGGGAGAATGATGGTTTCTGATCAAGAAACCAAATCTGAGTCCGCACTAGGAAGTCGGGTAGACGATACTAGTTCGGAATTGAAATTGTGTGATCGAGTGAGCGATCAAATTGGTATAGCGTACGTATGATATGTGTACATCGTACGGATTGGAATGAAATTGATACTGAAAATTTGTGGATAACAACTGTAAAAAGGTTTTTGAAATGGAAAATATATTTTGTGAAATATATGATTAAGTGAAGTGGAAATTGGATATTTCTATGGTAGTACTTTATGGAAGTAAGAGATGTGGTAAGTGGTTTTGTAAAGAATAATCAAATTTGAATGTTTGATTTTAAATAAACAAAGCTATATATCTTTGTTATATAAGATAAATCTCCCCTTATTGAATCTATTTCCAGAAGGGAAGAATTTTAAAAGTGTTTGAAGTATAAAAGGAGTTTTATACAAATTTGAAATGATCCAAAGATTTTTAAAGTTATATATATCTATATATATAAAGGATCTTATGAGGATTTTAGAAAAAAGGTTTTGGGAACCTTAGGATTTGGAAAGGCTTTTGATTTTTGGGTAAAATCAATATTGGAATTTGGAAAGCCTAGTTTGAGAATTATCAATTTTGGGATAATTGATTTTGTGTAAAGGAGCTTTGTATGAGATCATACTAGGTGTATGATTTGAAAGATACTATATGTTTATAGTAGAAAGTGTTTTGATGATGGCTCTGGGGAAAAAGGCGCTCCCTTGAAATGAATTTCTCAGGAGTGCCACCGGGTGGTGCTGCCTTAAGCCCCAAGGGGGGGTTCTAAAGTTGATCCTGTGAGGAGTCTGGACAAAACTAGTTCCTAGGGATTATGAGTAGTGTGTACCATAACGAAAGTCGTGTGTGCCGCTGAGAGCCAACAGTCTGCGTTTGATTTTATATCGGTAGACTGCGACCTATGGTAACATAGCGAAAGTCGTGTGTGCTGTTGAGAGCCAACAATCTGCATTTGATTTTACATCGGTAGACTGCGACGTATGTTGGAGTGGAGAAGTTTCATTTTGACAGCGAAAATCATGCGTGCCGCTGAGAGCCAACAGTTACATGGACTTTTGATGTGATGACAACGTAACCCTGGAATGTAACTGCGATCTGTCGTGGGTTCCATGGCGTAATTGAGAGGCCGCGGAGAGCCTACAGTTACATGGACTTTTGCTGCGATGGCAATGTAACCCAGGATGTAACTGCGACCATGGATGGGGGTGATGATTTCCAGAGCATTCTCACCAAAGATATTTCCTCTATTTTCAAAAATGTTTTCTATATTTTCAGAAAAATTATTTTTCAAGTATTTTCAGTGGATGTTGAAAACGAGTTTACCAAGTACTTATAGATTTTCAGTCTTTCGCCTGATCAACGTATGACCGAATTTCTATGAGAACGAGGACAGACTTGTTGAAACATCGAGTTATAAAAGTATTTTTATAAAGACTATTTTGATAATGTTATATAGATTTTAAAGTGTTTTTAAAATAATAAAGGTGATTTAAGTAATATTAAGTATGTTACCAAATACTGGCTTCGTTCCTTTTCGGGGACGAAAAGATTCAAATGGGGGAGGGATGTGATAACCCAGATTTTTAATATCTGTGATTGATAATTAATTGGGTAAATTAATAAGAAATGTTGATTCTAACCGTTAAAATACCGATTGTTAAAAATTAAAACAAATAAAATCTGATAATTAATATTCATATATGGGAAAATATTGTTTGATAATCTTCTAATATAATTATTCAAAATGGACAAACTTATTATTTTCAAACAAATTAAGCATACATACATACATACATACATACATACATACATACATATATATATATGAGTGGATTTTTAATTTTGAATTTGAAATTCAAAAGATAAACATCTTTAAGTAAATTGGATTTAAAAATAATATATATATATATATGATTTTATTTGTATAAAGTTTGTTTTATATTACTTTTCTTTTAAAGGATTTGCTAAATGTGAATTAAGAAATATTAACTAAATAGAAATTAAATATAAAGATTTATAGAACATTTAAATATATTTACACATGTCAAATTCAAGTGTTGAATTTTCAAATAAGTGTTAGCTTAGAAAATTTACAAGTGGCAAATTAATCTTTATTCTAAAACAGAAATTTTCACACATAAGAATAATAATAATATACAAAACCGAGATTTTCAGTTCAATTCCTCTCCATTCTTTTGTTCTTCATCTTTTCAATCTAAAAAAAATCAAAAAATCCGGAAAGTAGCAAGGCAAACCAGAAGGAGAAATCTGAGCAGAATTTAACTAAAAAAAAAAGAAGCAAGCTAGCCTGGAGATTCAAGGTTTAACTCAGCATATAGAGATCAGATTCAAAATCCAGCAAAAGCAAAACTGAAAACCAGAAACAAAATAAAATCAAAAGCATGCAGTTCATATTAAATTTTATCAAACCTCTTCTATTCAAAACCTAAAGCAGGCGAGTAAACTCTTAGAATCTATTACATATTGAATTGGCATGTGATGAATCATCGAAGTATGACCTGAATTTTGTTGTGCATGTGTTTAAAAATGATTTGTGTATACAAATGGGTGTTAGTATATGTGTTCAGGTTTGGAATAGGATTGCATGTCTCTGTTTTAAACCATTTCAGGTTTGAAAACCTGATTTAAAACTCAACCTTTCACTTAAGTGATTTTTTTGTCCTTAATCTCTGAACATAATTTGCTTGTATGTGTGTAACATTTTAAAAAAAAATTTGATTCAAGTAAATTATGTTGTAAATATCTCAAAATATAAGTGAAAAACCGTTTTCATCAGAAAACTCAAACATTTCAATTGCATGAATTAAATTCTTGAACAGTTTTGTTATTGTAAATAATGAATTTAGAAATTGAAATCATGTTTTTAGATGGGAATTTGGTGAGTTATGGTGGGATGATGGGTTTAGACATTTTGGTCGATAACTGTTGATCGTAGACGATATTTGCGACGAGGCTTGGACTGGAGGTGGTCATAGGGTGGGGGATCACCAGAAAAATGGGAGAGGATTTTTCTGATGAACGAGGCATCGATTCAGAGCCTAGCTAGGGTTCGAGGGTCGATTTGGAACGTTGTTGTTCTAGAGGAATGTAAACGTGCGGTCATGGGGGAAACTGTGGAGAACGACGTGGCGAACTTGATGGCAAAGTCTGACGATTTATAATGGTGGTAGATGGCCAGGCGAGGGGTTTGTTTCGGTCGATCTTGGCTACTGATTTGGGTAAAATATGTTTTTTCTTAGTAACGATGGTAATCGTGGATTCAAGTGGTCGGGCATGGTGTGTAAACGAAGGCGAACTTGTGGGAATCGGCAGCAACGACTAACTCGGCTTCCGGCGAATGTGTATGTGCACAATGGATAAGCAGGGACCTTGTGCATGTTCTCTTGTTTACTGGTGAAGTGAGGAAGAGAAATACTGGGAAAGATGGAGAGGAAGGGAGATGGGCCAAAGTGGGTAATTGGGACAGAGGTAAGAAAAGAAGTAATTAAGGGATGAAATGAAAGATTTGTTGACAAAGATTCAGGGATAAAGTAAGAAGCTGAGAATCAGAGCAAAAGGGAAATTTATCAAGTATGAATTTAGAAGTTTTCTTGGTCTTGGGTTTTCATGCGAGTTCACGAGGAAGGTGAGTGATTGGCTCTGGTGTTTTTGAGGGTTGGGCCCAAAATAAAATTTAACAGTTTTAAATTTTAAAACAAGCAAGTTTTAAGATATAAAATGAATCTAGTTTTGAATCTATGTCTTAAAATCTATTCTTTATATAATCTATGTTTAAAACAAATGATTTAAGGAAGTTTTATAATTTGTTTAACTTGAATTTGTTAAGTTAAAATTCTTTTTAAGTTGTTTTAAACTTAATTTATAAATAAAATTAAGTGTAATCAAAGATAAAATGTTTTAATTTTTTTTAGGATAATGATAATTAAGTCATTAATTAAGAAAATGGTTTATCCTAAAGGTTAATTATGGTTTTGATGATTTAAGATTAAATAAGTAATTAAAGATTAAATAATTAAGAATTATTTACTTAGAGTAATTAATTAATGGTTTGGACTGTTTTAAGGCATGAAATTTTGAAGGGGATGAGGGTCAGTGAGCACAAGTTTCTCGATATTCAGTTTGAACCATAGATTTCATAGTTCATTCCTTGTTTGGAATTTCCCTTTTTGTTTATTTGTTTGTGTTTCTTATGTGGTCTTTGTTTGTTCCTCTTCCTTTTTCTTTCCCGTGATGTGTTTTCTCTTGCTCTGTAATTTCTTCTTTCAATAATAAACCTGGTAGGGCCCCAATTTAACCCCGCTTAACCTGAATTTTTTTATTAAGGATTGAGTGATTAAGGAAACTAATAAATGGTAGTAGTTAGTGAAGGTTATTAATTAAAGGATAATTTATCAATACAAGTGATTATAGAATGGTTAATTTGAGGAATTATTTAAGGATAAATGTAATAAATCATTGTAATTACTTTGTACAGGTAATTAAGGGATCATTTAATATGGAGGGTGAAGGTTAATTTATTAGTGTGTAATTAACTAAGATTTGATTACTTATTGTAACTAAAGTATAATTAGTCAAGGGTGATTAATTAAGATAGAGAAAAAAAATTGAATTAATTAATTGAATTGTAATTAATTAATGTTAAGTAAGTAGGATTAAGGTAATCCAAGTAATTAAAGATGGTGATTAATTTAATGGGGATTAAATTAATTAGGAATTATATTCCTAGTAAATATTGTTTATGGATGGTTAAATGATATTGGATGACTTGAGTTGTTGTTGGAACATTTAAATGTGCTGTGATAATGTGAGTTATCTATCTAAGTTGGATTGTGGTGTGATACAATACCATGATTATGTATTGTTTTGTTTAAAACTACAACTTGAATTTAAGATAACATTGAATTCGAAGAGGCCGGGGTCGGGTATCAGTAAATACCCGAACCCACTTCGATTTGTAAGATACAAAGATTCTTTATGGAATTTGACTTTGGATTGAATAGGCTGGAATGGAATTATAATATAAGCTTGGTCATTTAATTTAAGTAATAATACTTAGATATGAATGTATGATGTGTATTGACTATGGTAAGTAAGAACTCGTAGTAAGGTACGAGTTACCCGGGTTTTAAAATACTTTTATGCATTGGTATTTCTTGTTAGATGGATTTACTCACGCTGGTTTCCAGCCTGACCCAGGTGTTACTTTAATGTAATGCTCGGGTCAGACCGAATATTACAGATTTTCAGGTAAGGATGTTCTGAAGCTCAGGAGGCGAGCTGGATGGCAGGAACATATGGAGAGTATACGCTATGTTATGTTGTTGAATATCTGGGACAAGTTATTTTAACTGTCCAGTGATTGTGAAATGTGTAACTCTGATGTATAAAAATGTAATTTGATAAGTATAGTTTTCCTTTGTATAACTGTTATTATTTGATATTTTATTTTATCCGCTACGAATGTGAGAATCTAAGTTTGGTTTTCTGTTTCTTCTTCTTCTATCTCTTTCTTCTTATCTAACTATCTGGAATTTTCGGGATCGAAATTTCCGGGTCGTTACAACTTGGTTGATTAAAATTGGATTGTGGATTAAAAGTGAATATTGGGAATTTGAATGTAAGTTGTAAATAAAATTCGACTTGATTATAAGCGAATTAAATATATTTGGAAATGTGGTCAAATAAAATAGAATTGGATTGAAATGGTGATGACTTGAGTTATAAATAAATTCAATCTAAATGTAAATAAATTGAGCATGATTTGGGATATTAATTAAATGAATTTGAGTATGGAATTAAAATTTGAAGTGGACTAAGTGAATGAACTAATCAAAAGTAATTAGTGAACGAAATAGAATTTGATTGAAGAAGGATCAATCTAAAATTGAAATGGAATTTGATTGAAATAGAAATGAGCTTAAGTATGTGATTGAATTAATTGGGAATAAAATGAATTAACTCAAATTTATAATATTGTATGAAAGCTTGGTTCAAATAAATTTGTGAAATGGTTATTAATGAAGTAGCATGGAATGATTCCGAGCTAGATAAAATGGATATGAATGTAATGAAAGTAGATTTGGATGGAATGCAAGTGAATTGATTGAGAATTAAATTGAAATGTAATAACATTAAATATAAATTAATGTGAAATCAACTTAAAATAGCTATAAGCTTAAATGGTTATTGATTTAAATGAATATAGCCAAATTTGCATAAGAAAATTTTGTTGTTTAACGTAAACAGAAGTAAATAAAATTCTATGAATTAATAGAAAGGGAATAAATTGATTTTTAAATCATTTTGGAATGGATATGATTTTGTTCGATATATATATGAATTGAATATAAATGATTGGGTTGTAAATCATTTACAATTAGGTGAAAAGGTATAGGGATGGACTGATAATTAAATTAGTATCAGAACCATATAGTTGCTTTCAAAAATATATGTTAACATGTTTGGTTATGGAATATTGTGTTTAACTAGTGAAATAAGTGAAATGTTATTGAATTTTCACGTTTTGGTACTTATATGTTTAAATTGAGCAAGTATAGGTATATGGAGCTATTTTACTTGATTTTGATTGCGTAAATTGCAATAAAATAAGTCGTTCGCTAAAAATGCTAAAATAAGGCATGTTTTCGGATTAAATATCGCAAAATATATAAATGTTAATATATATTGTGTTTTCCAACCGTGTGGGTCGATGTATATATTTTTACTACTCTTGTCATATTGCAAAAGGCTCTTCGTACATGGGAGACTGCCAATTTTTTTTTTGAAATTTAAGGTGTTAGAAAATTTTTGAAAATTTTTGTTAAGGAAAATTTTGATTTTTTGAATTGAAATTGAAAGGAAGGGTTTTGAATCAAAAATGGAAAATAAATGTCGAAATGAAACTTAAGGGTTTAGGAAAGTGAATGTCAAGTTTTAACTAAGTGGTTTTGATAAGTTATTTGATTTGGATCATTCATCCTACCTTAGCAATTTCGGGGATGAAATTCTTTTAAGGGGGAGAAATGTAACGACCCGGATTTTTCCATGTCCAATTTGGAATATTTAAATTGTTTTAAATATTGGATTTGGGATTATAATTTAGTTAGTAAGATATTAAAACTGAAAATTTCAAGTAATTTCGTAAAATTTTGAAATCTTTGATTTATTTGACGCGTTAAAGTAGCAATCTGGGTATAGTCTCGGGATTCGATGAAACCAGTTCCATTGGATCCATAATAGTGTATTATTATCGGATTTCAAATTTTGCAGCGTTTGAGATTAACGTTTGGTTGTACGAGATAGAAACGCTTGGAAATAATTTAATTGATATTAATTTAAATAGTCGATTTAAAAACCTATCTTGCACACACGATCGAATTGGAACTCAAGACTCATTCCAGTGCTTTCGAAATAGGGGTATAACATCAAGAACGCTAGGCGGCACGCCTCAATAGGAGTTCGGAATTTCATAGTTCATAATTCGAGATATTTGAATATAAAGTTATAAAAATAACAATAATAATAAATTAGTAAAGTCAACCCTTGAGCCAGTGTGCTAAAGAAGCCAATTTTCCCTTTCCATTTATTAATCGCGTACGCTTCCATTGCCTTCTTTCAGAAACAAATCGAGAACAAAAGATAAAAAAAATCGAAAGAAAGAAGGAAAAAACGAAGCGATCGAAGTTATATTGGATCCGCGATGGTCGTGTGGACCTGGGAGGGTGCGACATCTATTTTATCGAGCTCGACGATAAGTCGCACTACAGTTCCTAGCTAGGGCTTGTAGAATCTTGAAATTGTAAAAGGGTTCGTGGTGTTAACATAGTATTTGTGCTTAGAAGGAGTTGTCGCACCTATAGGCCGAAGAGGGTGAGGTGCGGCACTATTTTGAAGCTCATGACTGTGTTACCTGGGCGAGTGAGCGTGGAACGACGCGATGGGGAGGGGTGGGTCGGACATGATGTCATGTGTATGGTCGAGCAGCCCTTGTGGAGAGATGAACGATGGAAGTGGAGTGGAGCGGTTTAGTGGAGAGACGAGCGAATTAGGAGGCTCACAAGTTTCAGCCATGGTGATTAGGGAACTGGAAAGAGGCGGCATTAATCTTTGGAGAGAAGGAGTTCAAATTTATTAATGTAATTTTATTTAGAAACGAATTTTAAATTTAATAATTAAATCATTTCAAAGTTTATTAATCCATATAAAATTTCATATGAGGTTCAAAATTACAAAATCAGTGGCATTAGATTCGAAATGACGTAGGATATGAAATAAAATTGGAACATATTGCAACTAAAATCAAGTTGAGTAAAATCTCACTCTTTCTGGATTGCTAGATTTAATTTATAATAATTAAAATAAATAATTGGATGTCTGGTTGAACTTATAAATTGTTATCAGTTTGGATGTTATATATATAGTATTATATATTAGTAGTTGGATATATTTTCTTCCATTGGAGCGGATGAGACCCTATGCGCCCCACATAATAGTGGATGATCCTATATTACCGCGATATCCCCCTCGAAGTGGGATTCGTATTTTTATGTTGTATTAACATTTGTGGGTGCAGGGAGACAACTTAGAGGGATCTAACTGGATTCCTCAAATTTATATTGATTTTTTTTCATATATAATAATATATGACGTGTTAGATCTGTTATGGATTATTGTTGTGATGTGAATTATTGGATGCTATAGTAGCAATGTCGTAACTTTTGGTATTTTAAATACCATAAATATTATATTTGAATTTGAAGGAATCAAAAGGAGATTTTGAATATAAAAATATATATATCGAATTTTGGATTATATTAAAAGAAATTGATTTGGGTAAAACTATAAATTGATTTTTGGGCTATACTTAACTATTCGGGAAAATATATTTTATAAAATAATTTATATAGAATTTTTTTTAAATGATGGATTTTTAGATGGTACTTCTGAAAACTATGAAGAGGGATTGAAATCAATATAAAAAAATAGATTTGTGGAATAAATGAAATTTATTAAGAAATGGATTTATAAATGAGATTTTATAAATGAAATTAGTTTTATAACAAGTGGAAACTCAAAGGAGTTTATAAATTTATAACGATGTTGATAAATAAGGGTAAAATGGTATCAGTTGATAAATTGGGAATATAAATTCATAGGGTGAATTTATATCAGAATACAGAAATCGATTTGAGGAAAAATGTGGTTTCTATTTTTGAAATGTGAGAATGGCTAAGGGAACAGAAATGAAATTGACGTGTAGTGAACCAAGAAGGATTTATAAATTGAAATTGTACATTAGAATTTTAAAAATATATTTTTATCGAGAAATCAAATTGTTTTTCAAAAGAGAAATTTTATATATTCAGACTATGTAATTTAAAGCTGCTTTAGTAATAAAATACTTTGGAAGTAGATTTTTCAAATATTTAATATTAGTTGAAATAAATTTATAATTTTTATAACAAGCTTCGTAAAAACCAATTTGTTATTTGAAAATGAAATAGATAATGAAGCGTCTATGTTTATTTAAGTAAAATTACTTAAACATGTTTTTAAAAATAAATTATCATTCTTTAAGAATACTTATTATACTTGTATAGAGTTTTGAAAATGATTTGAATTTATATATAAACTCTCTCGAGATGTGGATATGAATTTTAGAAGTGGTAAATGGATAAACGAGATTATAAGCGAGTATAATCGACTTTGGAAAATGTAAAGGAATTAATATAAATTCCAGAAATGTAGGAGATAGGATAAGAAAAACTCATAGGTATTAATATTAGAAATGACCTCGGGAAAATGGATTATAATATTTTCTTAATTGAGAAAATGATGGTTTTTGAAAATATTTAGAGACGAAGGATTTATATCGAGATAATTTATAAGTAATGGATTGTAAATGGAAGTTGGAAATATTTCACTAAGTGTTGAAGTGAGGTACGGGTGGGGATATCCTGTTATGGAAACAAATATTTGGATTGTTATCAAATATCGATAAATTTGAAAGAGATTTGAACATATTTCTTTATAAAGATATTTTGAAATGAATGTTTTAAAGAGTTATAAACAATGGCCTAGTGACTGCTTATGGATGTTATTTGACAGTTAAATAACTGGCTATCAATATTGCCCAAAGTTGTTAATCGTTTCAAAGAGAACGAGATCAGATTTAGTTATCCGAAAAGCACTTTGATCTGGTTTGAACGTTACGAATGAATATCATGAAGATAGTAAAGACAGTAACTCAGTTTGTCCAGACACTGGACAACTTGTATGGAGGAATGCTACCAGAACATCATCATTGGAGGACGATGAGCATACTGAGTAGAAATGCTCTTGAAAGGTAATCGTCATCCTCAACCCTCATCAACCAGGAATGACTAAAACAAGAGAGATGCAGCAAGGCTAAGTGGATCGCACCTAATTAGGGTATGTTATCAGTTTTCTAGATACCCTCGGAAATATATATAAATTATGGATATGGTTGTGCATGGAAGGAGAGAGCGCTCGATTTTTGAGGGTGGGAACACCCAAGGTGATAGTATATTCGGTACTATCCAGGTTAGGTGTAACGACCCGAAATTTCCGAACCCGAAAATTCCAGATAGTTATGAAAAAGAAGAAAGAGATAGAAGAAGAAGAACAGAAACATCAACAACTCACATTCGCAGCGGATAAAATATAATAATAAATAATAATAGCTTTTAAAAGAATACTATATATGCCAATTACATTTAACATACATCAGAGTTTCACATTATATACAGTCACTGAATATTTACAATTATCATGACTCAGATTGACAATAATATAAATACAGCGGAATACTCCATACAATATCGCCATCCAGCTCGCCTCCTGAGCTCCAGAATGTACCTACCTGAAAGTCTGTAATACTCGGTCTGACCCGAGCATTACACCAAAGTAACACCCGGGTCAGGCTGGAAACCAGCGCGAGCAAACCCAACTAACATGGAAAACCAAAGCAAACAACTTATATAAAACCCGGGTAACTTATATCAATTTAACCAATTCACAATTTTCTATAGACAACATCTATTTCACATATAATTCTCTAAGTACCAAACTTAGATATAATAAATTGATTCACTTAAATCTCTTCATTTCAACGTATTGATTTCACAAATTTATAAAAATTCGTAATGGTTTCGGGTATTTCCCAATACCCGACCCCGGCCTCTTCGCAACTCATGCCACACTTCCCAAATTATCCGAATGGAAATACACAATATTTCACATCAGTGATATCAATTCATCCAAAGCATTCAATACCATCCAATCATTCATAAGCAAAACTTAATCACTTCCAAATTAATTAAATTAATCCTGATGGAATTACTAATACCATCCACTTCCGTTCCTTCATTAAATATTAATTGATCTCTCATCAATTAATTAATCAATCCTTCATTTTCATCTTAATCAACCACATTGGATTTAATTGTCTTTCGATTGCATTGAAGTAATTATCTTTACTTAATTATCACGATATAATTCTCCTTAAACACAATCAATAGAAATCTTAATTACCTCATGAATTTATTCACTGTTTTAATTACAGTAATCCGTAATAACTTATATTACTTAACTTCATAAGTCTCTTTTATGTGTTAATCGATCTTAATTAGTCAATCTTTGATTTCATCATTAATTATATAAATTAAGGATTTCAATTTTTAATTTAATTTATCATAACCAAATTTAATTTCAATAATTCAATCCACAATATTAATCATTTCGATAAATCCTAAAACAGTAATTAACTATCTTCATTCTACTTCATTCATACATTATTTACTCTTTACTTAACTATCTTAATAAATCTCTTGATAAATTTCACAAAGTAATTTTATTTTATTAATTACCTTCAGCGATTATCTAACAAACAATCCATTGATTATTTTAAATTAATCAAACCTAATTAATTGACTTAAACTTCATTAATTTATTCAAAACCCTTAATTACTAAATTAATCAACTCGAATCATTAATTAATTAAGTTAATTAATTATACATTTTAATTGCCTTCAAATTTGACTGAATCACAATTCGTTAAGCTTTTACTAACAATGGAAACATTTTTATATTTATGACTTAATTGTAAGATAATTTTAAACCCCAAATACTTCGAGTCAATCACAATTAACTCGAGAACAACCAAAAACTAAATCATCAAATCATCAGTACACATCCACAACTCAATCATCCATCTAATTATTTAAATTTAATCATTTAACTTTAAATAAAAACCCAACAAAGTGAGATTCACTCACCTTTAAATTTCTTTAAATTTGCCAATTCGATTCCCTTCATCGGTATGAGCCAAACTCGACTTGATTTCATAGATTTGAACCTCGTATGAATAGATTAAAACTTTATTAGCTATCTAGATCTATATCTATATATCTTTCTTCAACTACTAATTATAAAAATTAATTTGTTTTATTTCAGAAAAAATACCTTTACGTCTCGAAGAATACAGGAACCCCTACAATCGACACCCAGACCGAAGATACATTCCCAAATCGTACACCACAGCGCCTCGCCCGCTGCTTTCCCCATCGAACAAATCTCGCAACCCAATCACTTCAATCCTAAGTTCACACGATCACCTCGCCAACGCGAACGACCTCACCAGAACGCCGTTTCGTTCGAGAACACGAGCTCGAACATCACCCCTCCAAAGCTTCAAGCTCGCGACTGTCTCTTCCCATATGCGCCGTGAATCCCACCTCGTGCCTGACGATTCGCCCCATACGACTCCATCTCCGCTGCCAACATCGCGAGTCATTCGTGATTGCTCCAGAGGAATACATCACCCCTCCTTCCTGACTCGATCGACTCTCGCGGCCGTGGATACCAACTCGGTCGCCATTTTCCCATATTTTTTTTATGAACGAATGAGATTTAATTCGAGAAAGAGGGAGGAAAGGAATCTCCGTTCTTTTTTTATATATATTGAGATCAATTTCGCTTCTGTGTATAGAATAGAGAGAGAGGACGAAGAATAAATGTCGTTTGGGCATATGGCTTCTCGAGTACGCTACTATAAATATCTCTGCCTGTTTTGACTTTAATTTATATTATATTATAAAACTCCCTAAAGGTCCCGTTAATTATCATATAAATTTCCAAACTCCTCTTAAGAAATGCCGCGAGGCGATTACAAGGTTTTACCCGCGTTCCGAACACGATGGAACGTGTTTCGGAGCCTAATTCAATCATATGCGCGAGTTACAGAAGAAAACGACCAGTTTTAAATTAAATCGATTAAAATAGTTCTAAGCGTTTCGAGCTCCCAGGGTCAAACGACAACCCCGATTGCTATGAAAATTGAAATCCGATAATAATTAACTATTACGGATCCAATGGAACTGGTTTCGTCGAATTCCGAGACTGTGCCTCGGAAGGCTATTTTTAAATTCAATTTAAACGATAAATTATTAAAATTGAACAAATTACCTTTATATTAAATTTCAACCATTCTATTATCTTCAGTATCATCATTATAGATTTTATAAGCCTTCAAATTATTTTAAACAGGCTTAGAATCTCAGATTCAACAATTTACCCAATTTCAATTATTAAATTCAATATTTAAACTATACAATTCAATGATTTAATTATCAAGTAAATATTGATATCCTAAAATTCAAGTTAAAATTAACTTTTAAATATTTTAAAATCAATTAACTATTCAAATTAAATTTGTTAGAAATTCCGGGTCATCACATTCCTTCCCCCTTAAAAGAATTTCGTCCCCGAAACTACTAATCAGGAAGAATGTCCCATACATGTCTACTTTTTTCCAAAACCAAACAGTTCTACAACTTACCAATTATCTTTCATAAAATCCCCTTATTATTCTTACTAACCTCCCAAACTCTTCCACAGTATCAAACGGTACCCCTTTTTCTCAATCATTTAAATGTCAATTTAAAACCTAATTTTTTGAACTATCAAAATTATCTCAAAAATTTTCTAACTCCCTAAATTCTCGAAATTTTTTGCCAGCATCTCCTTTGCGCAGCTAGCTCGGTACTACTACAAAAGGCCTCTACGGGCTCCCAAATTCTAAAAAGAAAACAAAAGCCAAGTGGCAACATCAAAAACCCAATTCAATTTCATACAGAAATTTAAATACATACCTTTTTGTCGGGAAATTCAAATTTATCTTTTGGAAACAAATCCAATTTCTTTTCTCTTTAATACCTGCATATCTCACTTAGCAACAATATCCAATCGCAAACTTACAAATCATTTTATACATTCTCATATATAGGTTTTCACATATACTGCTATTCAATTTTGTTGTTCCCGTTTTCATATGAATTCAATTTTATTTCGATTTCTAATATTGAATTTTATCTTTCATTAAAACTGATTCATGTTAGTTTCATTTACTAGTTTACTTTAATTTCCAATTTGAAATTGTTTTGTCGTTAACCAATTTTCCAAAAAATTTCTAACTCCCAAAATTTTCAGAAAATTTTGGCAGAGTCTCCTTTGTACGGAGGAGCTTTTGCAATTTGACAAAAGATATAAATATGCATACATCGACCCACACAGTCGGAAAAAGCAAAAACAGTTCATATTTCCTATTTTAATTGCGTAGGCGTACCTTTATTTAGCTTTTAAGCAAGCAGCTTATTTATTTTAGCAATAAGCATACCCCAAATCTAGCCAAACGGCTTCCCTGTACCTGTATTTACTCAGTTTAAATATGTAAGTGCCATATATAGAAATTTTATTAGCACTTCACTTACTTTCAATGGCTAAACACAAGCATTTCAAAAACAACAAACACCAAACGCTTACCATAAGCGATTTATATAATTTAAAGCTAATCCAATTGCTTTCAACCAAATTTATACGCCATTACCTTCAATTCTAATGGTTTACAATGCAATTGTTCACATTCAATTCATTTTTAAGCAAAACAAACTCATATTCACTTCAATTAACTCAAAAATCAATTATATTTGCTTCCACTAATCCATAAAATTTAATTAAATCCAGTTTACGTTAAACAACAATTATTTCTACGCAATTTGATAACATCCATGTGAATAAATAATTACTTAAGTTTTATAACCTATTAAAATTGATTCCAACTCAATTTTATTTACTTCAATTCCATTTTAATTTATTCACAATCATTTTATTTAGCTCGACACATTCCATTCTTGTATACTACTAGCCATTCCCAAATTAATTCAATCCAAGCTTTATTTAATGGGCTTTCACTCTTATTCGAAGCCAAACTTCCATAACTTTTAAACTTAAGTGAATTTACTTTAGTTTATTCCAATATTAAACTTAAGTTTGCTTCTATTTGATTCTCATTTAAGCAACTTCCATTAAATTTAGTTAACTTATCCATTTTAAATTTTGATTTTAAATTCACCTTCACAATTTCCAAAATAATGTCCAACCACATACTTATCTCATTTATACTTTAAATTAATATGCCGCCAAATTTAAGTTCGGTCTGATAATCTTATTCCAATCACAATTTTGATTTAGTTTTTATTCTATCAGACTTCATCCATTTATTATTTAACTCAATAAACCCATTTAAAATTTTTAATTGCTTACTTAATTTGTTATCGAATTTATTTTATTAATACAAGGCCACTCTCAATCTATTTCTATTCACTTGGGTTTTGTTTTGCAACTCAAACATTGCTATTATAATCACTTTTCTTATATCCAATTTTCTTGCAAATTTCATTAAACATTATTCAAATCAACCTTGAATTTTATTTGTAGTTCAAACCATCACATTTTCAATCCAACTCTATTTTATTTTACAACATCTCTTTTTATTTAATTCATTATCAAATCCAAGTCGAATTCTATTAACAATTCGAATTCATTTCCAAATTCCATTATTAACTTACAATCCATTTATTTACCCAAGTTAAATTTTATTAATATACTCAATCAAACAATTATTTAGCCAATTAGCTTACTTCCAATTTTTTTCTTTCAATATTCGATTTTATTACAAAAATCACTTCATTAAATTTTCCTGAGTTCAATTTAATTTTATAATTCCAGTTTGGATCTCCCCTGATTTTTTTTCCAAAATTCTAACACTTTTATTTTAAAAATTTAGAAATGCTTTTAAATCCACATAATACTATTAAAATAGCTTTTTATAAAAAATATATCTTATAACTCGATGTCTCAACCAGTCGATCCTTGTTCTCACAGAAATTCAGTCATACGTTGATCAGGCGTAGGACTGAAAATCTATAAGTACTTAGCAGACCCATTTTCAACATCCAGCGAAAATACTTAGGAAAGTAATTTTATTGAAAATATCGAAAACAGTTTTGAAATTAGAGGAAATATTTTTTTAGTGAGGATGCTCTGGAAATCATCACCCCCATCTCGCAGTTAACCCGATGGTTACGTTGCCGTCCCGACAAAATCCACAGATAACTGTAGGCCTCCGCGCCCCACGATTACACCATGGAACCCACGACAGATCGCAGCTACAACTGGGGTTACGTAGCTATTACAGCAAAAACCCATATAACTGTAGGCATCAGTGCCATCGAATTTCGCTGCCAAAAATGAAACTTCTCCACTCCACTTGACCATAGATCGCAGTCTACCGATGTTGCGTTGCCTTCCCGGCAAAATCAAGTGTAGGCCGTCGACACTCATCCTCCACACGATTTTCGCTATGGTCCCCACAGTAGATCGCAGCGACATCGAGTTACACTGTTGTCACAGCATAACCCAAATGCCTCTGTAGGCATCAACGCCATCGACTTACGCTACCCAATAATCCTCAGGAACTAGTTTTGTCCGGACTCCTCACAGGATCAACTTTAGAACCCCCCTGGGCTCAAGGCAGCACCACCGGTGGCACTCCTGAGAAGTTCATTTCAAGGGAGCGCCTTTTTCCCCAGAGCCACCATCAAAACATTTTATACTATACACATATAGTATCTTCAAATCATACACCTAGTATGATCTCATACAAAGCTCATTTATACAAAATCGATTATCCCAAAATCGATAATTCTCAACTAGGCTTCCCAAATTATGATATTGATTTTACCCAAAATCAAAAGCCTTTCCAAATCCAAAGGTTCCCCAAAACTTTTTTCCAAAATTCTCATAAGATCCTTTATATATATAGATATATATAATTTTAAAACTTTGGACCACTATAAACTTGTATAAAATTCCTTTTATACTTCGAACACTTCCAAAATCCTTTTTCTTCCAACAATAGATTCAACAAAGGGATTTCATCTTAAATAAAACAAAGATATATAACCTTGTTTATTCAAAATCAAATATTCCAATTTGATTACTCTTTTCTATCAATTTCTTTTCCATTCACTTATCCACCTTTACATTAATCCCCATTTGGATTATCACTTCAATTCCTATCTCAATTGGGTATTAAATCCATAACAGTTTGAACTCCGACCAGTTTATTTAGAAAATAGCTTGAAAAATTTAAAAACAATTAAGTAGTTGGAAAATAATTACTAGTTTTGTAAAATGGTTAGAAAATAGTTAACTAATCGTAGTATAGTTGAAAATAGTTGAATAGTTTCAGAAATTTAGATAATTCTAATATAGTTGTAAAATAGTAATTAATTTGTGACATAGTTGAAAAATAGTGATTAGTTTAGAAAATAGTTGAAAAATGGTTAAATAGCTTCAAAAATAATCTGGCTTTAAGAAATAAATGTTGTATATATTTAATAGCTTAGAAAAATAAGTTTATATCAAAACAATTTATATTGAAAATAGTCAAGAACCAACTGTTCACTTCCCCAACAATTCAATTTAAATTTCCATTTAAATTGACCCAATTCCAATTCAAATAACTCCAAATTCCATTAGACTTGATTAATTCTCAATTCACGTTGAATCAATCTTGATTCCTTTCCCAATTCAAATCAAATTCTAGTTGATTTTAATCCTGTTCAATTTTAAATTTGAATTATTATCAATTTAATTTCAGAATCCAAATCACTTCAATTTAATCCAATCCAATTTCCCATTTAATTTTTTTTAAACTTAGACATCTTCAATCACCAATCCAATTACTTCAAACCAAATTCAATTTTAAACTAATTCAATTAAATCTTGAATTTAAACTATCTCGAATTATAGAAATTCGAGTTAAATTCTCAAAGGTTGGTTTAACTCTTTAAACCAAATTAACCTTTAAATCAAAATGTTTAATCATTTTAATTTCTGAGCCCAATTTCTCAAAATTCTCATTTTAAATTATTTTTACTTATGTATTTCAAGATTCAATACAATTTTATTTTAAAATTTTATTTTATTATTCAATCTAATTTTCCAGTTTGAAGCCAGTTCTTAACAAGTTTATTTTACAATTCAATTATTCAAACTTATTTTATTTATATAATTCCATTCTCAATTTAAAGATTTTTATTAACAATAAGATGATAACATCCAATTTATTTGAAAACGTCCCTCCATTTTCAATTTTTAAATCTCAAACCGTTTGAGATCACACACATTCCCAATTCCAATCAACCATTTATCTTTCCAAATTAAATTCCAATTTCATCTTAAAATCTTCAATCCAAGTTGTTCATTCAAACTTATTTAACTTCTTCCAAGTTAAATTCAACTTACTTAGTCCAGTCAACCTCATTCTCACATTGAATTTCCCACTTCAACTTCAAATTCTTCCCTTTTATAAGTTCAAAACTTATATCACTTTGGGTTTTAATATCACATTTCTGGGAAAAATCAAAACTCAACCTCTTAGAGTTTATTTCAAATTATCTTTGATATCATGTATACCCATACATACATATTTATTTCTTGGCCCTTCCAGCCATGTTTTAAAATTTTAAACCACCTTCGGTTTTAAATTCAAATCAATTTCAAACAACCCATTGTTTCAACAAATCCCGGTCATCCAAATAATACTTATTTATTATTTTCATTACTTTGAAACCAAAATTTCAAATTCTGGGATTAGATTTAGAATTTCATTTTCAATCACTTAAATTTCAATTTAGTTGTATTTTTGTTCCTACTTAATTTAATTCCAATTCTAAACTTCAGTTTCTGTTTGAATCCATTTCAAACTTATCTTTATTAAATTTCAGTTTGGTTGTATTATATTATTTCTTAATTTTAATTTCAATAATTTAACAACCAATCGCCTTAATATTTATTAGAATGAAATATTCCTTTATATATCAAAATATATTTTTATATAAAATCATTAAAAACCTTTATATAAGAAAATAAAAAGTACGCGCTCATATATATATATATATATACTCAACTCATTCTAGAGTACCTTGGACTCTATTTAATGAGTAATCCCTACCAGAGCCAAGGTTCTCGCTTAACCTTTCAGCTCTGATACCAAATGTAACGACCCAAAATTTCCGAACCCGAAAATTCCAGATAGTTATGAAAAAGAAGAAAGAGATAGAAGAAGAAGAACAGAAACATCAACAACTCACATTCACAGCGGATAAAATATAATAACAAATAATAATAGCTTTCAAAAGAATACTATATATGCCGATTACATTTAATATACATCAGAGTTTCACATTATATACAGTCACTGAATATTTACAATTATCATGACTCAGATTGACAATAATATAAATACAGCGGAATACTCTATACGATATCGCCATCCAGCTCGCCTCCTGAGCTCCAGAACGTACCTACCTGAAAATCTGTAATACTCGGTCTGACCCGAGCATTACACCAAAGTAACACCCGGGTCAGGCTGGAAACCAGCGTGAGTAAACCCAACTAACATGGAAAACCAAAGCAAACAACTTATATAAAACCCGGGTAACTTATATCAATTTAACCAATTCACAATTTTCTATAGACAACATCTATTTCACATATAATTCTCTAAGTACCAAACTTAGATATAATAAATTGATTCACTTAAATCTCTTCATTTCAACGTATTGATTTCACAAATTTATAAAAATTCGTAATGGTTTCGGGTATTTCCCAATACCCGACCCCGGCCTCTTCGCAACTCATGCCACACTTCCCAAATTATCCGAATGGAAATACACAATATTTCACATCAGTGATATCAATTCATCCAAAGCATTCAATACCATCCAATCATTCATAAGCAAAACTTAATCACTTCCAAATTAATTAAATTAATCCTGATGGAATTACTAATACCATCCACTTCCGTTCCTTCATTAAATATTAATTGATCTCTCATCAATTAATTAATCAATCCTTCATTTTCATCTTAATCAACCACATTGGATTTAATTGTCTTTCGATTGCATTCAAGCAATTATCTTTACTTAATTATCACGATATAATTCTCCTTAAACACAATCAATAGAAATCTCAATTACCTCATGAATTTATTCACTGTTTTAATTACAGTAATCCGTAATAACTTATATTACTTAACTTCATAAGCCTCTTTTATGTGTTAATCGATCTTAATTATTCAATCTTTGATTTCATCATTAATTATATAAATTAAGGATTTCAATTTTTAATTTAATTTATCATAATCAAATTTAATTTCAATAATTCAATCCACAGTATTAATCATTTCGATAAATCCTAAAACAGTAATTAACTATCTTCATTCTACTTCATTCATACATTATTTACTCTTTACTTAACTATCTTAATAAATCTCTTGATAAATTTCACAAAGTAATCTTATTTTATTAATTACCTTCAGCGATTATCTAACAAACTATCCATTGATTATTTTAAATTAATCAAACCTAATTAATTGACTTAAACTTCATTAATTTATTCAAAACCCTTAATTACTAAATTAATCAACTCGAATCATTAATTAATTAAGTTAATTAATTATACATTTTAATTGCCTTCAAATTTGATTGAATCACAATTCGCTAAGCTTTTTCTAACAATGGAAACATTTTCATATTTATGACTTAATTGTAAGATAATTTTAAACCCCAAATACTTCGAGTCAATCACAATTAACTCGAGAACAACCAAAAACTAAATCATCAAATCATCAGTACACATCCACAACTTAATCATCCATCTAATTATTTAAATTTAATCATTTAACTTTAAATAAAAACCCAACAAAGTGAGATTCACTCACCTTTAAATTTCTTTAAATTTTCCAATTCGATTCCCTTCATCGGTATGAGCCAAACTCGACTTGATTTCATAGATTTGAACCTCGTATGAATAGATTAAAACTTTATTAGCTATCTAGATCTATATCTATATATCTTTCTTCAACTACTAATTATAAAAATTAATTTGTTTTATTTCATAAAAAAATACCTTTACGTCTCGAAGAATACTGGAACCCCTACAATCGACACCCAGACCGAAGATACATTCCCAAATCGTACACCACAACGCCTCGCCCGCTGCTTTCCCCATCGAGAAAATCTCGCAACCCAATCACTTCAATCCTAGGTTCACGCGATCGCCTCGCCAACGCGAACGACCTCACCAGAACGCCGTTTCGTTCGAGAATACGAGCTCGAACATCACCCCTCCAAAGCTTCAAGCTCGTGACTGTCTCCTCCCATATGCGCCGTGAATCCCACCTCGTGCCTGACGATTCGCCCCATACGACTCCATCTCCGCTGCCAACATCGCGAGTCATTCGCGATTGCTCCAGAGGAATACATCACCCCCCCTTCCTGACTCGATCGACTCTCGCGACCGTGGATACCAACTCGGTCACCATTTTCCCATATTTTTTTATGAACGAATGAGATTTAATTCGAGAAAGAGGGAGGAAAGGAATCTCCGTTCTTTTTTTTTATATATATTGAGATCGATTTCGCTTCTGTGTATAGAATAGAGAGAGAGAGAGGACGAAGAATAAATGTCGTTTGGGCATATGGCTTCTCGAGTATGCTACTATAAATATCTCTGCCTGTTTTGACTTTAATTTATATTATATTATAAAACTCCCAAAAGGTCCCGTTAATTATCATATAAATTTCCAAACTCCTCTTAAGAAATGTCGCGAGGCGATTACAAAGTTTTACCCGCGTTCCGAACACGATGGAACGTGTTTCGGAGCCTAATTCAATCATATGCGCGAGTTACAGAAGAAAACGACCAGTTTTAAATTAAATCGATTAAAATAGTTCTAAGCGTTTCGAGCTCCCAGGGTCAAACGACAACCCCGATTGCTATGAAAATTGAAATCCGATAATAACTAACTATTACGGATCCAATGGAACTGTTTTCGTCGAATTCCGAGACTGTGCCTCGGAAGGCTATTTTTAAATTCAATTTAAACGATAAATTATTAAAATTGAACAAATTACCTTTATATTAAATTTAAACCATTCTATTATCTTCAGTATCATCATTATAGATTTTATAAGCCTTCAAATTATTTTAAACAGGCTTAGAATCTCAGATTCAACAATTTACCCAATTTCAATTATTAAATTCAATATTTAAACTATACAATTCAATGATTTAATTATCAAGTAAATATTGATATCCTAAAATTCAAGTTAAAATTAACTTTTAAATATTTTAAAATCAATTAACTATTCAAATTAAATTTGTTAGAAATTCCGGGTCATCACATTAGGGGTATGCCTGTCTTTTATAGCAGGGGATCCCGGCGAGGTCCTCGGTACATTTTTCTAAAGGTGTACTGTGATGGGCGATACCCCAATAGCCAATTCATTGTATGAGATCCATTCCCCAATACGAGCCTTTACGGTTTCGTTTGTAGAGCCTAGTATGCTGGAATTTAATTAATGCTACAATTTCGGCTATTTGAATAAGTATTTGTAATTAGACACTATTATAATGTCACTGGATCTTTTATAAAATGTTTTGGTTATCGTAAAGGAAAAACCCGTCGTGTTTATCTATAACGCGATCTCACAAGATACCTTTGTTTTTCAAAATTTTTGATAACTTTAATAATTCAAATTGAGTGTGTTTTCTCACGCTGGTTTTCCAGACTGGCTCGGCTGCTTTTTTATTATAATGCTCGGGTCATACTGAGTATTATAGATTTAGGATAGGATGTTATGGAGCTCAGGAGACAAGCTAGATGACAAAGATGTGTTTCCATACATTATTTGTATTTCTGCTGTGTGAGGACAAGTTATTAAACTGTCTAGATTGATTGTTGTCTATTGTACTCGATAATGGTATGTATATTAACAGTACAAATCTTGTACTTAAAATCTGTTATTATATATATTATATTTTGTTCCACTGGAGACTCTGTGTTGTTGTTTTTGTTTCTTCTTCTATCTTTCCATCTTCACCCCTAAAGATTCTTATTTCCGTTCAATTTAGGTTGAACTGATGTGAATTATGGTCGACTCAAATGGTACGGAGATACGGGCCTTTACGTATGAACGACATGCGGACCTATGATTAGTATTGGGTGTTCAAGTAGTGAAATTTCGAGGGCGAAATTCATTTTAAGGGGGGTAAGAATGTAACTACACTAAATTTTTAATGTTTCAAGTTCGAATATTTAATTCATTTAAATATTCATATTTGACTCAGATATAATAAATTGTATCAAAAAGCTTTTTTTAAAACGGCTTGATTTTCAATGACGTATTTTTAATTAAATTTATAGGATTTTTCCATAAATTTTAAAATTTGGAAAATGATTGGGTTTTTGTTTGACTTATTTTACGGTAAACATTGGCATTTTTGAAACTTCATGGAACTTGATGGAGTTAAGTGCTAGTTTGGGAATTGTGTCACATTTTGGCCGTATAGGGAGGAGTTACATCAGCTTTGGCTAGGGCTTGCAGATGATGGGTAATGATGTGGAACATGTTGGGCTCATGGAGAAGGAGTTCTTGGCATAATCAGATCTAAGAATTATGAACCGTAGCTTCGTATTGCTGTATAAACGTGCACATTTGGTGTGCATTATGTACAGGCAATAGAGATGGGGGATATTTGGGAAGAATGAGTTAATGGGTTCGGTTTGAAATGGGTAGGCTTTGGCCCATTTGATCTTAGGTTTGAAATTATTTATTTTGTTTAAGTTTTATAATTAAAAATTATAACTTTGAAATGTTGTATTTCATTCGTATTAAATCTGATTAGCCATAGATTTTTGCAGTAGGCTCCTGTTGATGAGCATGACACATTGAAATAAATTGTTACCAATTTTGATATAGTGTAATTTAATGATAAATTTATATTGTCAGATAATAATTAAGTTAACTTGGATAACTGTGTAGTTTAATTAATTATTCCTTATGTGTGTTATCTATTTGGCCAAATAAACACTGTTCTATTAAAGTAAATTGAATAGGGTAATTTTGTAACGACTCATATTTTTAACAATTTAAAAATATTAAATTAAATAAGGTTTTTGAATAAAGTTGTTAGAAAAAAAGAATTTAAGATTTTATTGATAAAAATTACATTATAATATAAGGTATGAACTTAATTTAAATTTATATTAATGAGATATGTTTTGCAATAAGGTAGGAATGACAACATATGTTAATCAGTATTTTAATGACATTGGTTTGAAAGAAATAAATGACCGTTTGAATGTAAATTTCCAATTGATTGGAATAATAAGTATTAGTAAAGAATAATAAATGTTTGTTTATTAAAGAAGAAATCATATGTTATTTATTTGGAATGTTTGGTAGCTGAAAGATTTATTATATGAATAAGAAATCAATTATTATGAATAAGTGTTAATTTAATAAAAAATAAAACGAATAAGTTTAGTAAAGGAGTAAGCATATGTTTATTTGTTTGAAATGTATTTTAGCTTACAGATTAATTATAGGGATGGGAAACTATTATTTAGTAATAAATGTATTACTCTTGTTTGTATCCAGTAATGTATGAATACGTTTAAATTACTATTAGATAGGAAATAATTGTTCTATTTCTCTTTATATTTCTTAAGTCCATTTTGATATTCACCTTTGTAATCAATTGAAATTAGTGTAATTGACTAATTTCAGTTAATAAGACAACAAACATTAAATTGTAAGTTAATAGGTGTAATTAAACGTAGCTTAGGTTTTGTGAAAACAAAAGGAAAGTTTGATTTAATGAAAAGAACAATTTTTATCAAATATAGTGAATGTTTCATTTGTGAATATAAGTTTAATTTTCTAAAATTGAATTTTATTTCACGTTCTAGTTGGAATATTCGATTTACTTAAATATTCAAACTTGATTTAAACTTGATTTATAAAAAAAGGGTAAGAAAATAACTTGAAGGTTAGGTTAAAATTTTGATTTGGAATAATTAGCATGTTTACATAGGAAATTTATTTCGTTCCAAATTTGAATGTGGAGTCCAGGTTCATCTTTTATTGAGTGTAGCGACGGTCCCCATTACGTTAATTGCAATGTTTAACTTTATTTATTACGTACTAAATAAAGATATATAACCGTGTAAATTTTAGTATATTAGCGATAATAAAATAGGTTAAAATGAGTGTTTTTAAATTTGGGTATATTATATTTTTGCTTTTCATGTACAGCCTACCTTCTCAAATTTAAATCATTGTTCTCATTTATTTTATTTTATTGCTTTCTTTTATTAATAGTTTTCCATTAAGTTTTATTTATTTACACGTGACCCTCGCCTTGAAACGTTTCCTGGTATGTTAATGAAATTAATTGAGGTAGCACACGTTTAGAAATTTATGCCAAAAGATTTGCTTGCCTTGTAAACATGTCTTCTCAAATTCCAACGTGTGTCTTTCATCCTTTGTTAAATTACCTGCACGTTTATCTCTTTTAATTTTGCAAATTTACATCTTCTTATATCCTTCCCTTTCATATTCCAATTTCTAAACGTGCTTTACTCTTATTCATTTCCTATTTCATAAATTTCTTCCTCTAACTTTCCATTTCCAAAACATGCTGCCATTATTTCTTTTGCCTGAAGTTTTTCTTTCTCTTCTAGAAAACAAATGTGAGCAACTTATTTTCATGAAGCCAATCTTTTCCATTTGTTTGCAAATCCATTTTCTAAAGCCTCCTTCCTACATGCATGAGCCATTATGTCATTTTTTTCCATTGATTCTCCAGGCTTTAGAAACATGAGCAGGCTTTAAAATTCTTAACGTGAGTAACTAATTTGTTTTATTTTATTATTAAAATGTGTGTACATGTTTTTATATTTCATTTTCCTAATATTATTATAACTTGAATATCTTTCGCATATGAACTTCAATTTATGCATGGTTTTTTTTGTTGGACTCGTATCGTAATTCAGACAATATGAAACTAGTTTGGTTGAATTTGGAAACTGTTGAAATTTTAGGCTTTTATTGGATTTTAAATAGACTATAAATCAAAGGTGAATGATTTAACCTACTTGCACAATACTAAATGTTTTTATGTTAGTTGAATTGAATTTATGAAGTGATAAGATTGTTATTGGTTGTTGTTTGATAGTTTAAGTTGAAATTTAAATTGAAATTTATTGAATTAAATTGCCATTTAAATTAATATTGAAATTGAATTGCTAGTTCAATACCTGATATTGATAACCAGTTAATTATTGTGATTTATTGGCTGGTTTGGATGTTGATTGTTATGGATGTTTATTTGTTGACATTTTGGATGATTGGATGTTTATTTATTTTTATATATCCCTGTTATCACTCTGTGTATTAAGTGACAGCATATAAACTGTTATTTGAATTATTTCGAATAAATTAAGAAATAGGTTGAAATGATATATACCTATGACACTTTGATTTGGATTAAAATGATATATATATCCATCCCTAAAATTAAAAACTGAAATAACTATTCACTTGGCTATAGGATAGAAAATTATATACGAACGCCGGATTGGTTAAATTAAATGGTTTTAAAATCTTGAATTTGGATTTTGGTTAAAGGATTTGGTTTAAAGAAAATAAATTGTGGATTTATATGACTTGAATTATTTCTAATTCAAGCTTGGAAATATTGGAATCGAAATTTGTTAAAAGAAATTGTTTTAGCGAATTAAAATTGAAATGTGAAGTTATAATAGATATATGATTTTAATTCTGAAAATTGATTATTTTTGAGTTTGAACCTTAAATTGAAAAATGAAGTTTAAATTGATTTAAGGGGTTTAAATCAGTAAATTGAAATTGGACTTTAAATCGATATGAATTGAAATGGTTTAAATAAGAACTAGACTGAAATTTAAATCATTGAATTGAATTGCTGGATCTAATTTGAAGTTAAAAATGAATGTTTCGAAAATTGAAGTTAATTCGAATTGAAATTGAAATCAAGTTGATTTGAAACCAAATCGAAATTAAGTCAATTGAATTGAAAGACTGAAAATTGAGTTTTGTTGATTTGAAATTTTGACTTGGGTCCGGATCTATTGAAATAGAAGGAAACAATTTGATTTGATACTATTTTAAAAATAAATTATTTTAATATAAACTATTTAAAATCTATCTTTTAATATTCAAATTATTTAGATTTTCCAAACTATTAATTTTTGCCATGTAAATCAGTTTTAGTACTCAAACCATTTTATATCAAACTGTTTCAAGTCTTTAAACTATTTAAACTATTCAAATTACTTTCTAAAATTTCAAAACCGTGCAAAGTTGGAATGTATATTTTAAATCGTTGATTTAGATGTGATTGTGGTTAAATGAGGTTATAATATTATTTGGAATTTGAAATGATACTTTCAACCGAAAATGACATATTTTGAGTAACTATGGTATTTTGAAATGAAGTGATATTTTTGAAGAGAATATGATATTTTGATTTTAGAATCGGTCTAGAAATGTAAAAGAGCCAACCAGTGTGAAAAATGACGTTTGGTTGTTAAAGAGACCGGGGCCTCTTATTGGCATACTCTCTATCAATATTGGAACCACTTTAACAACTGTATACATGGTGGATGATCCAGAATGAAGAGGATGGATGACCCCGACACTTGTGCCAATTTGAAATGACTAAAACAGGATGGCTTGTCAGGGCCAAGTGGGCTAACTACCCCTATTGGACACACCTCTTCGTATTGCTATATTGATTTTGACTTGATAGGTGCACCTTGATTTGATTTTTGAGGGTGTTGGATGTGGTGGGTGGTCGTGGCTACGATGCATTACCACCAACCCTACGACCCGAACTGGTAGTATCCTACCTTGGGCATTGCCTCACGTGCCTTGTTTTACTTTGATCCTTATACGCGACCACTACAACTTTGTTTTAGTGTTGTCTTATCATGGCGCCTTCTTGGCTACCGACATTACTGATGATACTACTAAGGCAAATTGTAGGAAAATGCTTAAAAATGTGTTAAGGGGCGTCAACATAAAGCCATAACGCTATTTTAATATTTATTTTGTTGTTAGACACTACATATATATTGTATCTTACTACATATAGATAGTTTAACAGATCCTTAAGAGATGGAAAATCCCATAACATCTCTTAAGTTATTGCACTCAAGTTATACACTGGATAGGAGATGTAAATCCCATAAATTTCATTGAAGCTATTACACTCATATTTACTTGTTGTTGATTTAACTTGCATAAGAACTGTTAGTTCTGGTTCGAGTGTTTTGTCTTCTCATCACGCTTGGGTCAGCCTAAGCTTTTCAGTGTTTGAAGATATTATTTCTGGAGAATGAAGATGGAGTTTGGTATATTATATTATTAGTATTATTCCGCTGCATCATTTTGGTATGTTGTTGATTGTACATAATTATGTTGTAAAAATTGTGTAATCAAATGTATATTGTAAAACAGCGTCATGAACTGTTTATTTGATTATTGTAACGACCCTGGATTTTTGGCCCCGTTTATTTTAATAAATGTTTAATCTAAATTAAATGAAATGTAAATTTACCATATTAAAATGATTATGATTTGGAAATACTGTCAATTTATTTATTTAAATTGTATTTTAAAAGGGGAATTGGACTTTAGAGAGTTCAAAATAAAATCTTTTGATAATATTATAATAAAATTTATTTATATAATTGAATTAAAACACTTTACTTTGTTTACCTCTGATAAATATACATTTGAATAATAATGTTTGAAATTTAAATAAATCTTTTTATAATATTTATCTTATACCATAAATTAAAAATACTTTCTTTTGTTAACATTTGATAGAAATATCTATAGATGATAATGTTTAAAATTTAAAATCAAATTCAAGTAATATAAAATATAAATGTAAAATATGAGTCAAATTTATGCAAATAATTTGCATAAATTATAATTGGAAATAAATATAAAAATAAGTATTAAATATAAGTAAAACTTAAGAATATAATGCAAATATTGATAATTAAATTTATAAAATATAAATATAAATAAATGAGCATATGAATATCAATTGGAATATTGTTAGCTGAAGTACAAGTACAAGTAAATATAAGTAAGTAATTTATGAAATATAATGAAAATGTTGATAGCTAAATTACAAAATAAAAATGAAAATTAAGGTAAATGAATAAGTTTGTAAGCAAAGAATAAAACAAGAACAAAGCATAAAATAATATAAAATGAAGTCAAATGCAAAGTGAAAACATGATACATATGTATGAACGTTTTGCAAGCTGGAAAATAACATAATAACAGAACAAATATTTACTTACAAAATATCTCATACATATTCGATCAAGTGTTGTTGTGTAATCTTGTGTGCTTTTGGTCATGCTCGCGTGATTATGGTTTCCTTCAAGTTTGTTTTCGTTCGAGTGTGGGTTAGTTTGCTGATGTTTGATTTAAGTTATTAATTTAAACTTCTGGAAGAAAATAAAAGACAAGAGAGAAGAAGAAGAATGGGTTTCAGGGGCGACTCGGGGAAGATTTCGTGCAAACCGAAGTTGCACTCGAGACTAAATAGGAGAAGACCCGGGTTTTGTAATTGCAGTAATGGACTTTCAAGATGAAGCTAAATGAAAATCTTTTTCATCAAGATTAAGATTGAAATATATATCTGTTAAATGGTTGTAAGTTAGAAGCTGGTTGCATGTTTTAATTATTTTTCGTTAATACTTAACGATGTTTAAGCCTTAATTATTATTTTAATCAAGTAACTACAGAATAAGTTAAGTAATTACTTTAAGCTAGAAGTGTAATCGATTAACATTTAAGTTTGCAGTTAGTAGTAATTTGAGCTTCAAAATTTTAAAGAAACTTCTTTTAATTACTTACAGGAAGTAATTAAGGATGTTTAAGTGATTGATAAATGAGTAATTAACAACTTAAGTAAATAAATGAAGAATTAATAGTTAGCTAATTAAATAATTTAACTATGAATTAATAGTTGATTAATTAAGTAATTTAATTGAGAATTAAGGATTTATAATTGATTAATTAAGTAATTAGTAGTTAAATAATTAAGTAATTAAGTTTCATTAATAAATATTTAAGGGCATTTAATTAATGAATAAGGGATAGTTAATTAAGTAATTAAAGTTAAATAGCTAGATTAAGAAGTAATTAATTAAATGACGAAATAAAATAATTAAGTAATTGAATAATTAATTCTTAATAATTGATTAAGCAATGATTAATTAACTCAAATAATTTGAAATGAAATAGGTAATTAATTGTTAATTAATGGGTAATTAAACTGGGTTAAGTGATTAACTCTCAGGTAATTAATTCTAAATTGAATTAAATTTAAAGGTAATTGCTTATGGACTGTTGAGTTAAATATCTGATTATGATATTTATGTGATGATATTCTGTGATGCTCTGTGATATGTTATGTTATATCTATGATGTTTGTATATGTTTTATCTGTGATAAATGCTATGTTAATTCAATTGTTGAATTTAAATTGTTTTAACTGTTAAGTTAATTAGACAACTTGGCCCTTAAAATGGCGTTTGGATTTCGATGAGACCGGGATCGGAAGAATCAATTTTGATTCTCCGAAAACCACATCGATCCAAATTAAACGATAGGTCATGACTTATAAAATGGTGATCGAGATGGTGTATTCAGAATGCAAGGGTTATCGTCGTTAACTCTGAGGGTGATTCCAAAACGAGTGTAACGAGATAATGCCTTCGGTTTCGTTCGAACCCGGAACGAACTTGTATGGATTGAATGCTTTCAGCTCATCGTCAGGCGGACGATGAGCATTCTACGAGATATGTTCTGTAAAGGTAATCGCAGCCTCAAGCCTCATCAACCGGGAATGGCTAAAACAGGGGAGATGCAGCAAGGTTAGGTGGGTCATGCCCAAGCAGGACAAGATATTTCCCCTGTCTAGATGTCCCTTTTTATTTTGGCTTTGTGGGCGGTTGCTAGCTACAACCGCGGGGTTTATCTTGTTCGGGACTGTTCAGTAAGGAATGGTTCCGGCCTTGAGTTGTAGGGGGTCGGGAGTGATCCTCGGTACGGTGATCTAGGCCCCGTACTGTGACGGGCGGTACCCCAGTAGCCCTGCCATTGTTGGAAATCCATTTTCCCTACGAGACCCTACGGTTTTGATTTGTATTACCCACTTTTGTGGCTAGTAGCTGGAATTTAATAGATGTAACAATTTCGGCTATTTTCTATTTGTTTGAAAACCCTAGACACTATTATAATATCACTGGATTTCCTACGAAATGTTTTGGTTAGCGTAAGGTAAAAACTTACCCGTATTTATTTGTGGGGAGTCTTACGTGATACCATTGTTTTCAAATGTTTTTCAAAGTTAAACAAATTTAAACCGTTTACTCATACCAGACCCATGTCTGACCCGGAGTTTATATTTTGTGTTTTCATATACTCTTGGGTACTCAAATTTTTATGAGTAGCCAAGTGATAGGTTTTGGACCTTGATTCTGGAGGAGCTTGGAGCAAGAGTTTCCAGACGTATATAGCCATTTATCTAGCGCCGCTGTGTTAGTTGATGTGTATTGTACCTCTGATGTATGCAGTGATAGATGTATGTATGTTTGACATATGTATTGATATTGTATAACTTTGATATATGTAAAAACTATGTAACCGTTATATGATATATTATATTTTGTTCCGTTCCGCTGTGAGATTCTGTGTTGTTGTTCTTTCTTTCTCTTTCTTTTATATTTCTACCCCTTTCTTTCTTAATGATGATACGTCTTTCTGGTAGTAGAAAGGTGGGTCGTCATAGTTTGTATCAGAGCATAGGTTGGTAATAACCTTGGCTCTGGTAGTGATTACTCATAGAATAGAGTCAGTAGTACTCTGAAATGAGTTTGAGTGTATTAATAGATATGAGCGCGTATTTGTTAGTGAATATAAGATCATTTTTTTATATATTGTGTTGACTTATCTGTTGAGTGTTTATGAATTCTGGTCGATGTGTGAGACGTCATTTCATCGATAGGGATTTCTAAAACTCTTAAACAAGATTGACCGACATAGTATTGTTTTTAAAAGTAGGGTAAATGAAATAATTTTATCCAAGATTATATTTTGACATAAAAGAAATATTTTTCTGAAATTATTATATATATTTGGATGATTGGGTGTTAATATTATAATTGAATAAAAATATTAAAATTTGAGTGGTTTATAACCAAATTAAATTGTCTAAGTATGGTTTAAATAAAAAGGAATATAATTAAAATTAGATTAAAACAGAATTTAAGTCACGGAATTTGAAAGGTGTTTAACTGAATTTAAACAAAAGAATTCAAAAATCTTGGGAATGGTTGAAATGTTTTTCCAAAGATTTGAAGGCAATATTGGAATATTGTTTTGAAAAATATTGTTGAATGGAAATTGTTTTGGGAGGAAATTGTGAAAGTAAGGAAGCACTGAACCCACTTCAGTCGCTGGAAAAAATCCTGATGATGATGGCCACATCATCAGTATTCATTTTCGAGTTTCTAAAGTGATGGATTGCTACCAGAATAGTTGGTCAGGATATTGTTTGGGCTTGTTCGATATACAAGTTGTTTTAGAAACTTCAAAGGGAAAATTTGTTTTGGTGAAAACAAGTGTTTGGAATTTGAAAATTTGATTTGACACCAGGTGGGTAAGTGTAGTTATCCTTTCAAAATGGTTTTGGAAATGAAAACCGGGCAATTGAATTCTAAGAAATTCTATTTAGATAACGTGAAAAGTTTAAATGAATTAACTGTTGAACTTATAAAGTAAAGTTGATATTAATAAGAAGAAATTGGGAATTTTAATCCAGGAATTAAAATTTAACTTAAGTAAATGAAAATAGGAAAACATATTGGAGCTTAACCTGAGATAAGTTAAATGGAATTGAAGTTCAAAATGAACTTAATTGGATATAAAATTTGAAGGTAAAATGATTGTAATTGTGAGGTGGAAATTTATACCTTAAGACAGTAAGTGCTATATATATAATCTGAAATTGTGGTTATAAGATGAAATGGCTCAAATGAGCAATATATGCTTTTAAGTAAATAAATAAGTTTGGAACTCATATATTGAGTAATATTTAAAGAATGGTAAGTAGCTAAATTTAACTGAAGTTGAGTTGGAATAAAACTGAATTTAAATGAATTCAATCGAGTTACGGATAATGTTGAATGGAATAAAATTCTTCAGTAAATAAATAAGTTATGAATTGAGTTAAAATTGGTGTGAGTTGTAACAAACCTCGTTCAAGCATAAATTAAATGACTTTACAAATAAATTCAATAATGAATTGTTAATAAAAAAAATTAAAATTTAAAAATGGATAAAGGAATAAACTAATCGAATAGAATAGTAAATAGTTGGGATTTGATTAAAGGAAAATCAAATCAAAGATTTGAATGGAAATTGGTGAAATAGAATAAACCTAAGTTGTTAGGTGGAACTGTTTGAAGAAAATAAATAACTTGAGTAAATTGTGAGATGGTTATTTAAAACATTAGTTGTCGATTTAATAAAATGGTTTGGAATCAAACTTTTGAAATAAAAGAAAATGTGATGTAAGGATTGTGAATAAATTAATTGGGATGGAATCAAGTATAAATGGAGTTGGAATCAATTTAAGATTTGTCATAAAGCTTAAGTAATTATTTATTCACAATAGTATTGTCAAACTGCATATAGAAATGAGTTATTTTGAAGTAAACAAGATTAGATAAAATTCTATGAATTATTGGAAGCAAAATAGGATGATTTTGAATATGAGTTTGTTTTGCTTAAGCAAGTAAGTTATAAATCACTTAAACTGAAGGGAATGGTTTGAGAATTGGTTGGAAGTAATTGTAATAAGTGTCGAAACCTTATGTGCTTATGAAAATATGTACTGTTGAACAAATGGAGACTCTGCCAAAACTTTTCAAAATTTTGGATACTAAATTTTTTTTTTTAGCAACAAAACAGTTTCAAATTGGAGATTGAAATAAACTAGTGGAAATAACTAATTTAAAATAATAATAAATCAGTTATAAATGGAAGATAATCAATAAAATTAAATATTCAGAGTTGAAGATGAATTGAAATTCACAGGGAATTGGAAATTCAGATATAAAGGCTATATTGGTAGAGTAATAATATAAGGGAATATATAATGCTTATATTAAACTTAAGAAATGAATGGTGAAATTCTTAAATTTGATATTGAGAAACTTATTCCAAGTGGATGGAAATCAAAATAATGTGAATAAAAGAAAATTGATATAGTTGATAATCAAAGGATATAAATACGTAGGATGTACGTATATTATTTTATTCACATAGCAATTAGATCAAGATTCGAGCACAGAATTTCGAGATAGTTATATCGATCCGAGTTAGGATTTTTCACTCGATTTTCGACGACGAACCATGGATTTGGATTTTGATTGATCCTAGAAATTCTCTATCATAGTTGTGACTATGCAAGGAGAATGACAGTTTCTGATCAAGAAACCAGTTCTGAGTCCGTACTAGGAAGTCGGGTGGACGATACTATTTCGAAAGTGAAATTGTGTGATCGAGCGAGCGATCGAATTTGATATTTGCGTACGGATTGTATATGTACATTGTACGGGCCTGATTAAAATAGATATTGAAATTCTGTAAAGAACTCAATAAAATTTGGAAAGAGTTAATACTGTAGATTTCAGAATTGAATTTCCAGAATGGATGTCTGGAATTCATTGTGTATTCCATATGTCCCATCTTGGAAATTTGTTCATAATTCATCAGTTGTTAAACCAGTAATTCAGGAATTTGAAAGTTGAATCAAATTTAACCGTGGTCAGGAGTCCAGTTTGGATTGTTGATCATCGAGAAACAAACTCTCGATAATTTTAGGGAAGTTTATCCGGATTTGTGTTCGGATAACTAGTGTTGTTAGTTAGGATAGATTGTTTGGTTGTCCGTTAATATATGAATGATATGTAGGTTTGAATGGTTGGAATAATAGCTTTTAAAATTATCTTTGTTTTAAATTTCGGGGACGAAATTCTTTTGAGGGAGGAGGAATGTAACGACCCTGGATTTTTGGCCTCATTTATTTTAATAAATGTTTAATCTAAATTAAATGAAATGTAAATTTACCATATTAAAATGATTATGATTTGGAAATACTGTCAATTTATTTATTTAAATTGTATTTTAAAAGGGGAATTGGACTTTGGAGAGTTTAAAATAAAATCTTTTGATAATATTATAATAAAATTTATTTTATATAATTGAATTAAAACACTTTACTTTGTTTACCTCTGATAAATATACATTTGAATAATAATGTTTGAAATTTAAATAAATCTTTTTATAATATTTATCTTATACCATCAAATTGAAAATACTTTCTTTTGTAACATTTGATAGAAATATCTATAGATGATAATGTTTAAAATTTAAAATCAAATTCAAGTAATATAAAATATAAATGTAAAATATGAGTCAAATTTATGCATATAATTTGCATAAATTATAATTGGAAATAAAGATAAAAATAAGTATTAAAAATAAGTAAAACTTAAGAATATAATGCAAATATTGATAATTAAATTTATAAAATATAAATATTGATAAATGAGCATATGAATATCAATTAGAATATTGTTAGCCGAAGTACAAGTACAAGTAAATATAAGTAAGTAATTTATGAAATATAACTAAAATGTTGATAGCTAAATTACAAAATAAAAATGAAAATTAAGGTAAATGAATAAGTTTGTAAGCAAAGAATAAAACAAGAACAAAGCATAAAATAAGATAAAATGAAGTCAAATGCAAAGTGAAAACATGATACATATGTATGAACATTTTGCAAGCTGGAAAATAACATAATAACAGAACAAATATTTACTTACAAAATATCTTCGTACATATTCGATCAAGTGTTGTGTAATCTTGTGTGCAGAGGAGTCCAAGTTTACAAATCAACTACAAACATTTTAATATACACAATACCTTCACTTACAAGCCTTTGACCTGCAATATGCCAGCAAAACAAATAATTACGTAGACATCTTTAAAAACCCAAGTACTAAATGCTATCAACTCAGCCTATCAATTGGTCTATGCAGATGCTTACAAATCCATGCATCTAGACACTAATTTGTCAGGTGAAGAAAAATAAAGATAATGCTTGGCTAGATGATACCTACCTTAAGCTTCCTGTTCTTTTCATATATATAAATATGATTACATCTGAACATTTGGTTCGGTCAGCAAATCACACAAAAGGGTAGGAAACAAAATAAATAAATATACAGAGTTTCAAGCCTCAAGCATGTTCATACTGCAGTTTCATGGAATATGATTGCTCTTGTTCAGGAATGTTTAGGTGAGTAAACTATATTCATAAGCTTTAAGTTTAATCAAATACTTCTGTGATCTTGTGGTATGTGTTGTAATCTTCAATATGATACCGTGTTTGAATATACTTCTCTGTGTAAATTGATACAGGGTGAACGTGCTCCCTTAAAAACTCAAATTATTTACTGTTAGCCCTTGATAGGTTTAAATTTTTCAACCACACATGAGATTTAAACTTAGATTAAGTTGTTTGAAATTGTTTAAAACATCTAGTGGGAAGGTATACTACTGTAAACCTGTTTTACAGGTAATCAAAGAAAATATTGATAAAATTCAACTACTATGAAAATCTAATTCAGGTTTATAAATCGAAAGCTTGTTGAAATTTATGATTTTTAAAACAAAAATGAGGATTTTTACATTTGTAATTCATGAGAAGTTCATAGGTGATTAAAAACTACATTTTTACTAATTTTTGGAGATTGAATCAATAATAACTGATGAAACTTGTCTTGAAGCAAGATTAAGCCCTTGGGAATTCACGAAAATTATCAGAAAATTTTCGTAATAGGGTTTTAGGGGTTGTCTCTGTGTGGTGTCGAGTTCATCACCATAAGGCGATCGAGTTGTTCGTGGTTTTGGCGGAAGGTTTTTTTATGCCTCATTGTGGTGTGGCCGAAGATTCGAAGTCTCCGTTGGTGTTTGTGGTGGTGACGAGGCGATTTTTGGAGATGGGTCGGTTTGCAGTTTCGAGCAGAGAATCAAATTTTGTTTTCGATCGTTTGGGGCCGTTCTGGGTTTGGATTTCGTGTTGTCGCGTGATTTGGGTTTCGCCTGAATGGTGGATGTTCGCCTGTGACGAGTCGCACCGCCGTGCACGTGTACGGCGGCGGTGATACGCTTCTCTATCTCAGTTACGTGGGTCGCACTGTATACGAGGGAGAGGGACGAATGCTTCGGGTCATGATCGCATGATTGTGGCTTTCCTTCGAGTTTGTTTTCGTTCGAGTGTGGATTAGTTTGATAATGTTTGATTTAAGTTATTAATTTAAACTTATGGAAGAAAATAAAAGACAAGAGAGAAGAAGAAGAATGGGTTTCAGGGGCGACTCGGGGAAGATTTCGTGCAAACCGAAGTTGCACTCGAGACTAAATAGGAGAAGACCCGGGTTTTGTAATTGCAGTAATGGACTTTCAAGATGAAGCTAAATGAAAATCTTTTTCATCAAGATTAAGATTGAAATATATATAACTGTTAAATGGTTGTAAGTTAGAAGCTAGTTACATTTTTAATTATTTTTCGTTAATACTTAACGATGTTTAAGCCTTAATTATTATTTTAATCAAGTAACTACAGAATAAGTTAAGTAATTACTTTAAGCTAGAAGTGTAACCGATTAACATTTAAGTTTGCAGTTAGTAGTAATTTGAGCTTCAAAATTTTAAAGAAACTTCTTTTAATTACTTGCAGGAAGTAATTAAGGATGTTTAAGTGATTGATAAATGAGTAATTAACAACTTAAGTAAATAAATGAAGAATTAATAGTTAGCTAATCAAATAATTTAACTATGAATTAATAGTTGATTAATTAAGTAATTTAATTGAGAATTAAGGATTTATAATTGATTAATTAAGTAATTAGTAGTTAGATAATTAAGTAATTAAGTTTCATTAATAAATATTTAAGGGCATTTAATTAATGAATAAGGGATAGTTAATTAAGTAATTAAAGTTAAATAGCTAGATTAAGAAGTAATTAATTAAATGACGAAATAAAATAATTAAGTAATTGAATAATTAAGTCTTAATAATTGATTAAGCAATGATTAATTAACTCAAATAATTTGAAATGAAATAGGTAATTAATTGTTAATTAATGGGTAATTAAACTGGGTTAAGTGATTAACTCTTAGGTAATTAATTCTAAATTGAATTAAATTTAAAGGTAATTGCTTATGGACTGTTGAGTTAAATATTTGATTGTGATATTTATGTGATGATATTCTGTGAAGCTCTGTGATATGTTATGTTATATATATGATGTTTGTATATGTTTTATCTGTGATAAATGCTATGTTAATTCAATTGTTGAATTTAAATTGTTTTAACTGTTAAGTTAATTAGACAACTTGGCCCTTAAAATGGCGTTTGGATTTCGATGAGACCGGGATCAGAAGAATCAATTTTGATTCTCCGAAAACCACATCGATCCAAATTAAACGATAGGTCGTGACTTATAAAATGGTGATCGAGATGGTGTATTCAGAATGCAAGGGTTATCGTCGTTAACTCCGAGGGTGATTCCAAAACGAGTGTAACGAGATAATGCCTTCGGTTTCGTTCGAACCCGGAACGAACTTGTATGGATTGAATTCTTTCAGCACATCGTCAGGCGGACGATGAGCATTCTACGAGATATATTCTGTAAAGGTAACCACAGTCTCAAGCCTCATCAACCGGGAATGGCTAAAACAGGGGAGATGCAGCAAGGTTAGGTGGGTCATGCCCAAGCAGGACAAGATATTTCCCATGTCTAGATGTCCCTTTTTATTTCGGCTTTGTTGGCGGTTGCTAGCTACAACCGAGGGGTTTATCTTGTTCGGGACTGTTCAGTAAGGAATGGTTCCGGCCTTGAGTTGTAGGGGGTCGGGAGTGATCCTCGGTACGGTGATCTAGGCCTCATACTATGACGGGCGGTACCCCAGTAGCCCTGCCATTGTTGGAAATCCATTTTCCCTACGAGACCCTACGGTTTTGATTTGTATTACCCACTTTTGTGGCTAGTAGCTGGAATTTAATAGATGTAACAATTTCGGCTATTTTCTATTTACTTGAAAACCCTAGACACTATTATAATATCACTGGATTTCCTATGAAATGTTTTGGTTAGCGTAAGGTAAAAACTTACCTGTATTTATTTGTGGGGAATCTTACGTGATACCTTTGTTTTCAAATGTTTTTCAAAGTTAAACAAATTTAAACCGTTTACTCATACCAGACCCATGTCTGACCCGGAGTTTATATTTTGTGTTTTCATAAACTCTTGGGTACTCAAATTTTTATGAGTAGCCAAGTGATAGGTTTTGGACCCTGATTCTGGAGGAGCTTGGAGCAAGAGTTTCCAGACGTATGTAGCTATTTATCTAGTGCCGCTGTGTTAGTTGATGTGTGTTGTACCACTGATGTATGCAGTGATAGATGTATGTATGATTGACATATGTATTGATATTGTATGACTCTGATATATGTAAAAACTATGTAACAGTTATATGATATATTATATTTTGTTCCGTTCCGCTGTGAGATTCTGATGTTGTTGTTCTTTCTTTCTCTTTCTTTTCTATTTCTATCCCTTTCTTTCTTAATGATGATATGTCTTTCTGGTAGTAGAAGGGCGGGTCGTCACAATTATTATATTTTATCATTCCGCTATGAGATTCTGTATTTTGTTTTCCTTCTTTTTTCTTATTTTCTTATTAAACTCCATTGATAATCCACCCTTTTGAATGGTTTGAGTTAGACATATGTGGTTTATTATCGACTTAAATCGTCCAAAAAGGTGGGTCATCACAAATTTGAAACCTGTTTAGTGAAATAAAACACTATTCCACTAATTAAATCAACTGGTCATTTAATTAGCAGAAAAAATCCATATTTTGCTATTTTAAAAATTTTGATATCTAATTATATGTCGTTAATTGATATGCCACTTCAAATAAGTGATGTGTTAACCGGTGGTGGTTAACTGTTGAATTTATTTACATAGATATTAATTATGTAAATGTCAGTTATTAACTTGGAAAGTTAAATTGAACTTAATGGTGACTTGTTAAAGTACCATTGTGAACGCTAAATATCTTTCCGAATTTAGAAAATTATCGATTTAAATCTACTTCAGTTTTAAACACTTATAAATGTTTTATATAGTTATTACTTTAGCAAAGTACTTTATATAATAATTATTTTATTAATAATGTTTAAAGTTAAACATAACTATATATTCTTAATATGGTTTAAAATTATTAAATTATATTATAAGTATGGTTCAAAGTTATTTATACTTTAATATTATTTAAATTTTTCTATAATAAATTGTTTCTAAGTTAAGTATTTTTTAATTTACTATTATATTAAAGTTAAATTATTAATCAAAGTTACTTATTATTTCAAAGATAATTATTATATATTTTGAAGTTAACTATTATTTTAAAAGTTACTTATTATATTGTTTTAAAGTTAATTTATTATTATAGTACTACTGCTTAAAGTTAATTTATTATTATAACGATATTGTGCTTAAAGTTTTATTTTTAAAATGTTAAAATTTATTATATTACTATAATTGGTTTTAAAATTATTACTTTTAATGACTGTTTAAGTATTATTGTACTGATGTTGTTTAAAGATAATTAATTGTTTGTTAAAGGTGTTTTTAGATAATAAATTATTTTATTAAAGGTGTTTAAAAATAATAAAAGGAATCATTTTAAATAAAAAGACTTATATAAGGGTTTTATTTAATAAAAAGAATTCATTAAAGGAATTCATAAATTTGGAAAGAGATTTTGGAAATCAGAAAGAAGTTAATTTTTAATGGGTTTAGAAAATTTATGAAGAGAGTTTTATAAATTAAAAAAGAGATCTTAAAATTTGGAACATAATTTTATAAATGATTTTGAAAATCCATGAAAAGTTTTATAAATAAACTTGGAGATTTATAAAGTGTTTTATAAATGGATTTGGGATTTAAACAAGGAGGTTTATAAAAAGGGAATTTATAAAAGAGATTTTTATTAAGAAGAAACGAGATTCAATTTCCCTAAACGACCTTAATTAAGTGGTATGGAGTATTCTTTTCCATACTTAACACCAAAGTAAAAATGTTTTGGGTAATCGTTGTCTCTATTTTAAATGAGATTTGTTTTAATCCATTTAATATGATTTTGGAATATGAATTCTTTCTTAAATGTTTTGTGAATATACTTATAAATTGTATATAAGTATATGGAAAAGTTTTCAAGTTTTGAAAGTGAAATGGTTTGTGAAATACCTATGTCGAGAAGATAAGTGTATGAATATTTTAATAAATATCTTAAAGGTGATTTTAAATTAATGAAAGATTAATTAAAGAGGCTTGATGGTTTCCATGGAAAATGAAATATCTGTTTTGAATGTTTTTTGTTTTATAGTTAAATAACTAACTATCAAATCTTGGCCTAAATATATAATCCTTCTTAATTTTGATGGTACATAATATTCCCTACTTAACACAGAAGGATTTTAACTTTGGAAATATCTAGGAGAAACACAGGAATTATATGGTATAGTTACCGTCAGTGGTATTATACTATACGTAAGAACTCATTTTGTTCTTCTAGGATAAATGATGAGGAGATGTGTCCACATAAATGGTTAGGGGGCGATCCCTGCTTTTATGTATTATTTGATTATTTCCTAAAGAATCTGTATTAAGCATTCCGAAAATCAATCGATTCGTCTTGGAATACCCAATAAGCGGGGGAGTGTACTTGTTAAAGATGACTCGAAACCTAACCACTCCAAAACCATATACGGGTTCTATGCCTGGAGGAGATTCAAAATCTATTTTGGATGTTGGAATCCATGTATGATTCCGAGACCTGTTAGGGAGTGGGAATCCATATGCGATTCTGAGACTCGTTAGGGAGTAGGAATCCATGTGTGATTCTGAAATCTGCATTGGATGTTGGAATCCATGTGTGATTCCAAGACCCGTTAGGGTACGGGAATCAATGTGTGATTTCGAGATCTTTGTTGAGATGTGGGAGTCCATGTGTAGTTCTGAGACCTATTGAGGTATGGCAATCCATGTGTAGTTCTGAGATCTGTTCAGATGGGGGTACTTGAGTTGAAATGCCGAACATAGCCTCACCGGCGCTAATGACTAAAACTAGTGATAGGATGCATAGCCAAGGCTTTAGCTACCCATGAAGGTGCAGACATCTCCTTCCTAGAGTGACCTACAGCTGTTATTCATGCATGGAGTGATGCATTCGACCTTGCATGGCTAGCTATGTATTTTCTATTATACTTCGCTAGGGATGTATTGTTGCTTCGAAAGGATAACTCTAACCCTTGTGCAATAGGACCGTTCTTGAAGTACTGAGAGAACCTCCGCGGAATCCTACACAATCAGCGAACGCGCCTTATCAGTTTTTGATTATATATCTATTAATGTTGTGATGTACACCCATAAGCATTATGGCTACTTGATTAGTATTATTTTCACCCTTAGACATTATTATAATATCGCTGGATTTCTAATATGAATGGTTTGGTTACCGTAATGTAAAAACTCATTCTTTTTTATGTGCAACGTGGTCTTATGAGATAATCTATTTTGAAAGGTTTATTTAAATATTTAGAATCTATTTGATTGTCTTTCTCATGCTGGTTTTATTAGACTGACACGGGAGTCGTTTTCCTATAATGCTCTATTCAGCCTGAGCATATTTTCTAGATTTAGCTGGATATTTGGAGCTTTCAGTAGATGAGATGGGTTCTCCATGATGTATTCACGTATCTTATATTCTTCTGCTGTTTTGTTGTTCTTGATTTCTGTGTGTATTTATCAACAATTGTAAGGATGTGTTGCTATAACTATTTAGGGCTGATGATAGATTGAGTACTCTGATTTGGGTTATGTATGTATAAAGATGATTTCTTTTTGTAAAGATTTTATGTATAATATATGTTTTTCTGATCACAATGTTAAGTTTCTGTTCTGACTTTTATTTCTTTTACCCTAACAATCTATCTTTTCGGCACCTGAATATTCGGCACGTGAATACCGTGGATGTATTAGTGTTGATTACTAAGGATCAAAAAGGTAGGTCGTTACAAATTCTAAATAAATATTTAGACTAGACTATTTGCACATAACAACCAAAGTGTATCGAAGTTAGTGGAACGATATTGAGTTTATGGGTGTTGGATATGATCCAAGAACCAATATGAAAGTATCCTTCCACAAGCATCAAATTTGACCAAGTATTTTGATAGAAATATCAAATATTTTGATTTAAATCAGAATGCAAAGGAAGCATATGTCCATAAGAAAGAAGGTCGAAGGTACATTGATATTTCTAAATATAAGAAACCTACACGCCGCTGATTGTTAATGGTGTACTTGCATTAAAAATGAACTTTTAGTTGTTTTAACACTCTACGTTGGATTTGCAAATGATATCTTTTATAGTGAGTATAAAGGACATTGGAATGTCCCAATAATATGTAGAAACTCCATATTGAAATGTTTAATAAGAAACATATAAGATGAATTCCTCATGCATTAGCAATAGGAATTATCATACATGTTATGTTGTCTACAATATTGTGATTTGTTCATGTATCTGATACATGAAGAATTCACTAAATAATAGTTTGAAGTGTTCTCGTGTATTTACGAAATATAGGAGAATTGTTTACAAAAACAACAAACTCCTTACGAAGGAGTATCAGAATCAGACTTCATATGTGATATTAAGTATGGTATGTCAGTATACAATTCATATTCAAAGTTTGGTTAAGAAGCTTTAAGTTGGAAGTGTTCCAAATGAGAGATTGTGGATGATTAAAAAGGCCAAGTTCATCGCCTTGAATAGCACCACAATAAAAGCAATGTATGTATATAATAGATGCATAAATTTATAACTTAGCCGAGGGTGACTCCAAATGTTGAGAATCGCATAACATTATTTTATGATAACAATGTTATGGTATAGTACGTAATAGAATGTAGAGCTCGCCGGAGTTTGAGAGACATACCCAGAATTGTGCCACATGATAAAGGTAGTTTATCAGTGTTGGAGAATGTTGATTGTCATAGTAGATAATTGAAACATAATAGCATATCTGTTCATCGAGGGACTGGCCCGATTGGTTTTGAAGAAAACGATTAGAGAAGTCGGAAAAAGATTCCATAATTGACCCCAAATGTAAGCGGGAGATTGACAGAGTTAGGGGTATGCACTAGGGACAGTTATGTTATTTGTTACAAATCTAACTCGTTAACTAAACTTGTTCAAAATAAAGTGTGCTTCCTTTCTTTTATATACTTTTTATTAAATGTTATAAATAATTAATTAGTTAATTTAATCATATATGTCAAAAAGTCCATAATGATATTTTGTGATAGCAGTTACAAATAGTTGTAACAATGAGTATTATATCACAGTATAATAAGCACATCAATTTAAATATTCCCAATCAAGATGCATCGAGACCGGACATCAATGCATCCATTAAGATTAGCATATGTAACGCTCTGCAAATATTAGGTATTGTATTAGGTAGTGTATTACTCATGAAAGCTGGGGAAACCAAGAGGTTACATACTGATAAGTATTGGGTAACTATGGAATGACTCACCCGATATTTTTCTGTTGGTTAAATATTATTGAGGTCAAACTAAAAATATCGAAGTGATTACCTTACACAGTTCTCCTGACTTGAGAATACCGTTAATCTTCAATATGAAAGCTCTATTTTGATTAAAGTTAAATCCTGGCACGATGTCCATTGAATGACTATAGTCGGGTAAAGTGGAAGTGTAGGAAGTGAAAACTATTCCAGAGAGGATTCGTCCCCTTAGGTATATAGGGTTAGTATCATGATCAATTGAAGTCAATTTAAAGTCAAAATCTCTAGCCAGAGTAGTTTGATTAATGATAATTGTTATTACTGAACCAAGAACTTTTTGTTGGACTAAAAGTTAAATATGGATGATACTGGAAATTTGAACATTACCAAATTCCATAAGTCTAAAGTGACACAGTTTGGACGAAGAGAATTTGTGTAAATAATCGTCACTAGCAGATAACGCTTAAGAAGTATATTTACCAAAACCAAGTAAGAGATAAATTTGGCCAAAATATCACACACCTGCTAAGCAACGTATGAACGTTAATATTCGAATTATTCAATATTAATCGCTGATCAAATTTATGCATAAGAGTCACATAACCAAAACATTGAATATTCCTTTAACTACCTAATTTAAGTAATTTATAATCATTATAAATTAACTAAATTAACTAATACCAATGAAATATTAGTTATAAAATTTTATTTAAAGTATTCAACATGATTAAACAATGTATTTATAATAGTTATAAGCATGCTAAAAGATATATGATATCGATATGCGTTTAAATTGGATTTAAATGTGGTAATTTATTGTACAGGCTTAAATATGTTTAAGGTCCATGGATAAGCATACATAAGCCGGCCTTGGTCGCTTTAGTTGTGGCGGCCATAATATGGGGGAATGAAGGGTTTTGTCTTTTAGTTTGAAAATGAAAAGGCTATGCAATTTACAAGGCTATTAAATTTGCATGAACTTTATGAAAATTATATTATGCACTTCGGGACTCGAAAGAAGCAAATTAAGGTATTTTCCTTTGAATTTTGAAATAAAATGGTTATATTAAAAGAGATTAATGACTATATCAATCACAACATTAATTCTTCTTCTTTAGTATGACTTAACTATTTAATTTATAATAGAACTTCATTCCAAATTGTGAGCATAAGCAAGTAAATGTTGAAATATAAATTTTATCATTATTATTTACATTTATACATACATCCATATATCTATTTACGTATGTATGATGAATTAAATATACATACATACATGTATGACAAAGAGAAGAAGAATTTTAAATGTAAAGTCTATTTAAATATAAGGAGATGAAAAGGCTATGTTAAGTTGTATTAATCACATACTAATGTCTACATTCAATTGCTCCTTTAATAAGAGATTATCATTTCATTTTAATTCATTCTTTTCTTTAACCTAATACTTAATTAATGTTATAATATGGTTTTATGCATATATATATATATATATAAACATAGTTTACAAATGTTTTACAAATATGTTCATACTTATTATTTTAACTTTAGTAGAAATGGATACACATATACTTATTTGTATATATTCATATATATGTATTTATATAATATTTTGATACATATATATTTATACACACACATTTAGACATCGAATCGAGTACAAGAAGGTCTAACATGTCCATTGCGGTGTAAATCCTAGCACCTACATACAGGTATGTTAAACCATGCATACATTATTATGTCGCACGTGTATGAACACATATATATGTATACGATAACATATACAAAATATAATACACACTAAACTAAAGTAAAACTTTACATATGAAACTGAATAAAGTATAGATTTTATTCAAATAAAATTTAGAAAATGTCTGTACGAATTAGACTTCATAGGCCCATTAAAAGAAAAAATTTGAAATTTAACTTTTGACTCTGCTGCGGGCTGGCGTAGTTCCAACACATTCAAGGTTTGACTTTTTTGCAACATCCTAAGGTATTTTTCATTTAATTCATCTTTATGTTTCTTATGTTCATAGCTTGAATTCTATATCATTCATCTTGCCTTTTATTGTTTGTGACAACCCACATTTCAAAAGGTTTAAGTCGACAATAAACCAAACATGTCCAGCTCAAAACAATTCCAAACACGGATAATCAATGAGTTTATTAAGAAAAATAAGAAAAGAAGAAAACAAATGAAGAATCTAGCAGCGAAATAACAAAATATAATAATCAAATAAATAGTTCATGAAAATGTTTATGCTATACATTTGATTAAAATTTTACAACATCTATCATAGTTATATATACAACATAACAATAAAATAATGCAACAGAACAAACAATGCGGAGAATAATACTAGTATATAATACACCAAATCTTCGTCTAGAATAATATGATCTTCATTGCACTGAAATACTCAGGGCTGACCGAGCATAAAGTAAAACAATACCCCCGAGTCAGAACTAAAATATTCTTATATGAGTCAAATCAATATTACATATAACTAGAGTGTAATGGTGTCGGAGATGTTTTCGGGGTTTTACATCTCCTATCCAGTGTACAACGTGCGTACAATAACTTAAGAGATGTTATGTGATTTTTCATCTTATAAGGATCCATCAAAATATCTATATATTATAGAATACGCTATATATGCAATGTCTAATCAAAAAAATAAATATTTTCCTAGCGTTAAGGCTTTACATTAATACACCTAAACGCGTTTTTAATCATTGTCGTACAGTTTGCATATAACATAACCAGTGGATACTAGATAGGGATGCGCCGTGATACGACAACAATAAACCAAACTCGTAATGGTCTCATATAAGGATAAAAGTATGACAAGGCACGTGAGGCAATGCCCAAGGTAGTATGCTACCAGTTCGAGTCACCAGGCTGGTGGTAACGCTCGCTGCAAGACTGCCCACTGTGTCTACCCATCCTATATCGAGTCAAATAGAGGTTATCCCAATCAAGGTGCACCAATGGAAATCAACAACAAAGTTAACAGTATGGACCGGTCCACAAGAAAAATTGAAGAACGGGTGTTCGCTAGATGTAGCTAGCCCACTTGGCCTGGTTCAAGCCATCCTGTTTTAGCCATTTCAATTTGACATAAGTGTCGGGGATATCCATCATCATTCTCTTTCTACAAATCCAGCAAAGTACACCAAATCCAACCACTTCATTCTGGAGTCTTCTCTGCGTACACAGTTGTTAAAGTGGTTCCAAATTTTACAGAGAATATGCCAATAATCGGCTCCAGCCTCTTTAACAACCAAACACCGTTTTTCACACCGGTTGGTTCTTTTACATTTCGAAAACGATTCATACTTGTTATCAAAATGTCATAATGTCATATTCACTTCAAAATATGATATTTACTTTGAAGTCAATTTCATTTCAATATCATTATATGCATTTCGAAATCAATTTCATTTCAAAATCATTTCGAATTTCGACTTTGGTTATAACTTCATTTTAACCACATTCACGTTTAAATCGATGATTTAAATAAACAGTTCCCAACTTTAACCAGCTCGAATTTTGATGAGTAATTTAAATAGTTTAAATAGTTAAAATAGTTTATATAGTTAAAATAGTTAAATAGTTAATTAGTTCAAATAGTTTAACTAGTTAAAATAGTTTAGAGATTGAAAACAATTTGATATAAAATAGTTTGAGTATTGAAAATGGGTTATATTTTAAAATGGTTTGAAATTTAAAAAGATAAATCTTAAAACATCTTATAGTAAAATAGTTATAGTGAAAATAGTTTTAAATTTAAAACTATTTCTTTCCATTTCCAATGAATCAGAACTCGTGTTCAAATTTCAAATCAAATGAATTCAATTTCAAATCTTTCAATTCAATCGACTCAAATTCGATTTCAATTCAAATCAACTTCAATTTCGATTTCAATTCGAATTAACTCAATTTCAAAACATTCATTTTTAACTTCAAATTCGATTCAACGGTTTAAATTTCAATTCAATTGTTATTTTAAACCATTTCAATCTATATAAATTTCAAGTCCAATTTTAATTTACGATTTAAATCACTTAAACAAAATTAAACTTCAATGTTCAATTTAAGGTTTAAATCTTTAAAATAATTCAACCGAGCCAAATTTGAAATATCCATTTAAATTACTTTTACTTGGCAATATTTCAAAGTTCTAATAAAATTTTGAATCTTTTAAAACTAATTAATTTCCATAATTCAAATCATATTTCAATTATAAGTTCAAAACTTCCAAATCCAATTCTTTAAACAATTTGTGTAAATAAGTTTCAATTTCAATATTTCAAAACTCAAATTTGAAATTTATTCAATCTTTATAAATTCGATTATTATTCCTTTAAAACAAAATCATTTAAATAGATTCAAAATCCAAGGATTTAAAATAATTTATTTAAACAATCCGATGTCCATATATAATTTTCTATCCTATGGCCAAGTGATCAGTTATTTTGATTTTAATTTCAGGGATGGATATAAATCATTTCAATCCAAATCAAAGTGTCATAGGTGTATATCATTTCAAACTATTTCATAATATATTTGAAATAATTCAAATAATAGTTTATATGCTGTTAAATAATATACCGTGTGATAATAAGATATATATATAAAATAAATAAACATCCAATCATCCAAATATCAACCAATAGCCATTCATCAAAATCAACATCAAAAATAGTCAATATATTATAATAGTTAACTAGTTATCAATATCTGGAGTTTAACTAGCAGTTTAATTCCAATTTCAATTTAACTGTTAATTCAAATTTTCTAACAGGTCAATTTCTATGTCGATTTCCATGTTAGTTAAATTACCAAACAACAATAAAAAAACCACTTCACTATTTCAATTTAACGAATATCAGAAATATTTTAGTATTCGTGAGCGGGTTTAATCACTCACCTTTATTTAAATTGATTTTTTTTAAAATTCAGATAAATCCCGATCAAACTCCATGGCTAAGCCTTCGTCGATACAATCACAACGCGACTTGGTTCACTCGAATCCGACCTCGTATGAAAAGGTTAAGGAATTATAAACATTTGATATAATAAAAATTTAATTAACTTAATTAAAATAATTAGAATAGTAACCTTCCTCTGTCATTCCCACTTCAACGCCGTCATCTCCAGGCCGAGAAAACCAATCATGTGATTGTTAACTCCAGGTCGCGCCTCACTAGGGACCACCAACCACGATCCATCGAACCACGTCGATCGCTTCTCGATGCTCTACCTCTGCCTGAAGTCCAACTTTGCAAAACTCAATCATTGATCTCGAGAACCCATAAAACTGCATGCCCTATACTCCTCGATTATGGTGAATTCGAGTTGTTTTGCCTCGATCCAACCGTACATCTTGTAGAGCTCATCAAGCTCTCCATTTTACTTTTGGTGGCATTTAATTTCATTGAGTGGATTGGAAGATATCAAAGGGAGAAGATTGAAGATTTTCGCTCATTGAAATGAATGAACGGATGCTAAAGAAGATGAAGTTAGGTTTTGTAAAAAAATAAAGTTCAAATCCTTATATAGAAAATTTCGCGGCACTATTAATATGTCAAAATTTCAAATTCAAAACAAAGCATAACGCCTGGCGTTCCATATGTTATACCCTTATTCCGAACACAATGAACATATATCGGGAGCCAATTCCATCATATTCAGGAGATAGCTTTTCAAAATCGAATTATATTAATTAAAGTTCTGAAAATAAATTCTACGCGTTTCAAGCTTACGCGATCAAATGCTAAATCTGATCGTTATGAAACTTGAAATCCTATAATAATTCACCATTACGGATTCGACGAAATTGGTTTCGGCAAAATCCAAGACAATGCTTAAAAAGACTATTTTTGCACGTTAATGTGACGACCTACCTTTTCAACCCTCGAAAATCTACATAAAGTCGCCCATTGTATAACATGCCAAACGATCGAGTACTGGAAAGACAAATTGTTGCAGAGAAAGAAAGTAGGTAGAAGGAAGAGGAAACTAAATAAAATAGGACCTCACAGTGGAATGACATATAATATTAATAGTTCCTTACACAAATCAAAACTGTAATATACATATCTCACATCAGAGTACACAAATCAATAATTACTAGCTTAGACAGTTATAACAACCTGCCCTCACAATTTGCTGGTAATTTCAACAAAACACTACAGCGCAATAAACAAGTATGAGAATACGTCTTGGTCTCCAGCTCATCTCCTGAGCTCCATAGCATCCTAACCTGAACCTGTAATACTCGGTCTGACCTGAGCATTATAATAAAATAACACCCGAGTCAGACTGGAAAACCAGCGTGAGAAAACACACTCAATTTGAATTATTAAAGTTTTAAAATCCTTTGAAAATCAAAGTATCTCGTAAGACCACGCCACATATAAACACGACAGGTTTTTCCCTTACGATGACCAAAACATTTCATAACAAATCCTCTAATATCATAATAGTGTCTAAGAACAAATACTTATTCAAATAGCTGAAATTGTTAAATTAATTAAATTCCAGCATACCAGGCTTTACAACGAAAACCATAATGGCACATAATGGAGAATGGATTCCATACGAATGACTAGGTACTAGGGTATAACCAGTCACAGTACACGTCAGGAATAGTGTACCGAGGACCACGCCGAGATCCCCTACAATACAAGACCGGGTTATTCCTAACCTGGATAGAGATAATATGCTATCACCCTAGGTGTTCCCACCTTTTCTAAGCTCCTTCCATGATAATATCCGAGGGTATCTAGAGAGGTGATAAACATACCCTAATTGAGTGCGATCCACTTAGCCTTGCTGCATATCCCCCGCTTTTCAGTCATTCTCGGTTGACGAGGCTAGAGGCTGCGATTACCTTTTAAAGGAATTTTCACTTAAAATGCTCATTATCCTCCAAAGACAATGTACTGATAGCATTCATCCATACAAGTCTGTCCTGGGTCCGAACGAAACCGAAGGCACTATTCCTACCATATCCATTTTGGAATCATCCTCAGGATTAGTAGCGATTAGCCCTTGCACTTCACTGCTCCATCTTCGACTCCATGCTCTTGTTTTCACATCGAAAACGTACTCGTTGGATCGAAGTGGTTTTCGAATAACTTGTCCGACCTCGGCCTCTTAGAAACCATGTTCGATATTTATGGTAAACTCAACTCCTGTTCTTTAGAAAATAAACAGACGAAAATAAGATTGGAGATCAGCTTCTAACCAGTAGTGGACGGATTTCCTTATCAGCAACCTAGAAAGACGAACAAGTTTATACATACAGTATAACACCTCGAATGGTAACTGTACCATATAATTCCCTTGTTTCCCCTGGATATTCCCAAAGTTATATTTATGGTCCAGATTTGACAGTCGGTTATTTAACTATCAAATAAACAATCATTCAACCAAATATTTCCCTTTCCACTGAAAACATTAAATCTCTTTTTAATTAAATTTATATTTCAATCACTTAAATCTCTTTATCCAAAATATATGTTTTCCCACCGAATTCAGTATGTTTACAAACTATTTTTTTTCAACGATATTTGGAAACCTTAAAAATAGTCTGGAAAGTACCACTGCGGTATCAAACCATAGATTCAAAACTCAATGGTTACGTCTCTATCCTAGAGAGATCCAAAACTTAACTGCAGGCACTCATTGTCTCCGATTATGCCATGCGAGCACACCATTAATTTTCGACTTTATTTAAAAATTATCTCAAAATAATGCTTATAAGTTCTAAAATAAATTTTCAAGTTTAATCTAGGCAAATGTTAATATTCAGTAATTTATCTTTTAAACAACAATGCTGACTAATTCTAAATAATAATAATAAATCTTTAACAATCATTATAGGGTTACTAATTAATAATTAAATATGCTTTCAACAATTTAAAATAATCAAATAACTAGTTTCAAGAATATTTTTGATGCTTTTAAAGTTCCCTAGTTAATAATTAAAAATCCTTTTTTTAAAACAAGCCCAATTTCTCAATTCTAATTTCATTTCATAAATTTGATAATCTTGCTTGAGTTCCAGTATGACCAATTTTATATTTATTTCCAATTTCACTTCTATCCTTCCAATCTGTTAAAAATCTCAATTTTAAAACCTTTCACATTTAGACAAGTACAACTTAAGGATTTATTATTTAAAAATCCTTTTATATATTTTATTCCAAAATCCCTGTTCACAATATTCCGAAATAATTAAATACAATTTCAAAACCTTTTATTTTACCCAATTAATTTATCCAAAATCTATACAAATATTTTACTTCAAATTCCCTATTTACAATTCTTTACCAATTCAAAACCATATCTTATTGGTATTTAAAAAAATACCAAAATCTAGGCAAAAACTATCATAGCATCCAATCAATTTAAATCACACAATAACCTGTCACAGATTATTCCAACAAAACATATATCACCATATATGAGATTAAGTTCAACATTTTTGAGGAATCCAGTTGGATCCCTCCAACCTTTTTTCCCTGCATCCGCAGATGTTAATACAACATAAAAATACCAATTCTGCTTCGAGGTGGAAAATCGCGGTATATAGGGTCATCCGCTATTATACGGAGTGCATAAGGTCTTATCCACTATATATATGCGAGAATATCAATCACTCCAATATATATATATATATATATATATATATATATACACACACACACACACACACACACACTACATTCAACTGATAAAATTGTATCAATTCAACCAATCAATCATTAATTAATTTTAAGTTTTTAAAATTAATACCAGCAATCCAAAATTGAGTGAGATTAACTCACCTTGAGTTTTAAATTTGCTAAACGTTCCAATTTTAAATTAAATCAAACTCATTCGATTTAACCTAAAATTTTAACTCACTCCAAACATCTCCAGATTTGTTCCATAACATAGTGCTCGTTCATACGAACCCAACGCCGCTTGTTTCGTCCAATTTTGACAAAGTATGTACAAGATACACATTTTTTAACATTCACGATTTAATATATAATTAAATTTACAAATTTCTTTTTAATATTATACCCTAATCTATCTAGACGTCCATCAGGCAGAGAATAGATCATGACCGTACATCTCCTTCTTCTCAAACGCGTTTACTTCTAGGTTGAGTTAAACACGTCGTCGCTTCTTCCTTTGCTAGCTGCACCACCATCGCTGCCAAAGAGGGTGATTAGGGACCAACGAGAGACGCACCCACCTGACTCCCCCTGCGACCAAGATCTAGCCCAACTCGGTGCTACATAGGCGAAGGAAATTTCTCTTGAAGGGGAAACGAACGCACCGCCCTATCTCCTTCCTCACCGTGTCATTAACAATCACCACCGTACATCGCATAGGGCTCGAGAAGCTCTACGACTTTCCAGTTGAAACCTTCTGCTACTATTGTGTGGATGGAGAGAGATTTAGGGAAGAAGTCGATTACCTTTCGGCCATTGATCAAAGGAACGACGGCGACAAGAATATTAGGCTAGGGTTTTACTGTGTAGCGGTATATATATACACGAAATTTATAAATATTTTATTATTATTATTTTCCAAATCACATGTATTTATGAACGACCTCCAATAGAGACGTGCCGCCCGATATTTATAATGTTTTACCCCTATTCCAAACACAATGGAACGTGTTTCGAGGCCTAACCCGATCGTATGCGGAAGAGCTTTTCGAATTGAATTAAAATATTAATTTTTCGATATTAAACTCGATGCGTGTCTATCCCGTATGACTAAACGGTAACTCCAAACGCTATGAAATTTGAAAACCAATAATATTACACTATAATGGAACTGGTTTTGTCATATTCCGAGACTGTACCCCGAAAGGCTATTTTAACGCGTCAATTAAATCAAGGATTTTCAAAATCGATGGAATGTCTTGAAGTTAAATTTTAAAAACTTACTAACTCAATTATAAATCAAATAGAATTTATATTCATACTAGAAATCACTTCGATTCATTTTAAATCAAAATTCAATTATTTACACTATTGCCATAATAAATTAAATTTCATTATTAAATTAATATATATATTTCAAACATTAAGTTTATCGACTTTCAATTCCATTCAAAAGTCTATTACCATCACTCTAATTCAAATAGAGTTTAAAACAACTTAGAAATCATTCCTATTCACATCTAACTCCAGATTCCCTTATTTACCCAATTTCAAATATTAAATTACCATTTACTGAATCCGTTAATTGCAATATTTGAAAATTTAAACTATTTCACTGATTCTTCCATATTCAAAATCAATTAATAATTCAAATTCAACATTTAAAAATAAATTAAACGTTCAAAAGAAAACGACCAAAATTCCAGAACGTTACATTCCTCTTCCCTTAAAAGATTTCGTACTCGAAAATGCTAAGGTTGGAAAAATGCTCCCAAACCCATTAACTTATCCAAACCCCACTTAATTAAAACCATACATTCACTTATCTAACCCTTTTAGTTTTATCCAAAATAATTAGCTTTCATTTCTAACTCAAAACCCTTGATTTCAAATACAATTAAAAAATCAACTTTTCTATTTAACAAAATTTTTCCAAAACTTTAAAAAAAAATTAACACCCTAAATTTATGAATTTTTTTGACAGACTGTCCTTTGTATGGAGAGCCTTTTACAATATGACAAGAGAGATAAAAATATATACATCGACACACATGGTCGGAAAAAAAATATATATCAATATATTATCCTTTCTTTATTTTATTACGTAGGCGTATCTTTTATTTAGCGTTTTTAAGCGAGCGGCTTATTTAACATGCATTACGATAAAAATGCGGATTATGGATCTTAAGGCTATGATAAACACTAGAGGGAGGGGGGGTGAATAGTGTTTTAAGAAATTACTAAATCTTTTAGAGTTTTTGTTAATTTAAACACAAATGTATGCAATATTCAGACACATATATGACCACAAATGCATAAATAAAGTAAAAGCAGTAAACACATCGGATTTTATACTGGTTCGGAGTTACCCTACATCTTGTCCCACACATAAGTACGGATTTCCTTTCAAAAGCAATCTTTACAATTACACCCTCGATTTCAAGGCTACGAGGTACACACTCCAGATTCATAATCCTCTGGGTAGAGATACCTAATTTCACGGGCAACAAGTTCACCCAATTGATTTCCAGGGCAACAATCACACTTTTGCTCACTTGATTGATTTCCAAGGCTACTTACACCTTCTCTCATAGAAATGATTACAAAGAAGCCTATAACTCTGAAGAGCACTGAAGATCTTGTTGAGATAGTGATAGAGAATCAAACCAGAAATGATCTAGTTAGATTCAATGTTGATTTCAACAGAGAATGGTGAGAATATGTATAAATAAATGTGGAAGAAGAAGAGGAGTAAAAACCAAAAAAATATAATTAGAAATTCGTCTTAAACAACCCCTATTTATAGAAGAACAACAGCCATGTCCATTCGTGAAGGGATATGATGAATAAACACTTCTTTTGAAATTAAATTTTTTGAAATCAACTGACACTATGCCGACATGGGTAACTTGGGTATATCGACATCCCAAAGGAAATTTTGGTGTTTTGTTGTTCTTTTGAAAATAACTTTTACCTTATATTAAAACTATTTCAAACTTTTATAAATATACTTAACTATAGTTAAAATACATAAATAAATATAGAGAATAATATTTTGGTATATATAAAATTTTACTCTAAATTTATATTTAAATCTAAGTATAAATATTTAAAAGTTAAATATATTATTATTAAAAGATAGTTTAAAACTAAGGATAATTTGATTTTGAAATTAAAGATTATTTTAAGGCTATAAGAATTTAAAACCAGGATAGATGATTTTGATTCTTTTGAAAGGAAGGTTTTGAAGTCATTTTGAAAACAAGATATAATTTTGTAAAACCATTTTGAATAAAAGTTAGTGGATACAAAACAATGTCCCACTAGATTTTTCGTAGGTTTCATCCTACTTAGGGTTCCATCCCTTTAACGGGCTCGAAGTGAATTCCATTCCACGAATAAATTGGATTTTAAGATGCCAGTGCTTTTCTAGGAGTTTTAACAAAATTCCTAATTAAAATACTTATTCTTGAAATCTTGATATTCTTGATACTCATGAGTCTTCAATCTTGATATCTTGAATCTCTATACTGTACAGTCTTCATTCTTGGTGCCTGCATGGTTAAATCCTACATATATTTCTAAACTATAATGTTAGTATTTATATTTTATAATCCTATTCTAAGGTTGTTGTCATCAAAACCATTATCTCGAGGACTAACAATCTCCCCCTTTTTGATGATGACAACCTTTGTTTATAAAATATTACTTCTATCCTAATAACTCCCCCTTAATCTATGCCTAACTATCCTATTTTATATTTCCCCCGCTTTGTCATCAACAAAAACTAACTCCAAACTATATAACTCCCCCTCATTCTTGGACTAAAGTACCTGCATTTATAAACTATACAATGGAGTATATAATAGATAGATTAAGAGATAATTATAACGATAGATATGATAATTAATTAAGGATCATATAAATATCAATGCATATTTATACATGTTTTTCACACCAAATATCAATCCAAATCAAATCAAATCAAATCAAATCAAAGAAAATAATTCAAATCAAACAAAACAATCAAATCAAACATTATGAGGAACTTCCGCCCATCCTTCTTCTCCAAATATAGGGTCTGCTTTAACAGCATCTGTTTCCTGAAGGTTTGACCAGGCAACTAGATACTCGGCATCCATATCATTCGGCTCAACCAGATTGTTCGGCGTCTCATTACGTTCGGCATTTGGAAACTCTCGGCATTCAGCAAGCACTCGACATTCAGGAGCGCTCGGCATCTAGAGAGCGTTCGACATCAAATGACGCTCGGCAGGTAAGAGCGTTTGGCATCAAGTGACGTTCGGCTTCTCTGGACGTTCGGCACGGCAGACTCGTTCAGCATACCTCATAACGTTCCGCATCTCTAGACGTTCGACACGGCAGACCCGCTCGGCATTCCATGCTGCTTGGCATCTAGAGGTGTTCGGCATCCCGAAACCGTTCAGCATGAAGAGGTGTTTGGCATTCAACCCATCTCAATCATCTTCGACTATTGCTTGGCATACGCTCGCCACTCGGCACCCCACTTCGATCGACATAAGGATATCGTTCGGCCTACTCTTTCCACTCAATACCTCACATAGTTTAGCATGAGGACTACAGTTCGGCATTTGACCGTACGGCCTATATGGATCGGCATACAGAGCTCACTCCATTTGGGCCAAGGTATTCAGCTACCAGGCCCACCAGGGAAGTCCAACCCATCTTCGTCTATAAATAGAGAGGCAGGGGAACAACGAAATGGACCTTTTTTTCGGGAACACTGGGGAGACTCTGCCATTTATTATACTCTCCTCTTTTTAATTCAAACTTGTATTCAAGTGATTGATTTACAGATTGTATCTGTATTCAAGTAATTAAGAAAGCAATAAAGATTAAACTCAAAGTGGACGTAGGCAATTGCGCCGAACCACTATAAATTTGGTGTTCTTGTTCCTTGCATTTAAATCTGCATATTATCCTCTATTTAACTTTACTTTCTTCATTAATCTCTCTATACAATCTCTCTTAAGGGTGTTAGTGACCAATTTTGGTGCTAACATTTTGGTGCTTTCACTAAGAATCGAATTCTCAGGCTGTTAGGATCTGCTTTGTAGCTACTGGATTGCATAAATCCCTCAGAGGATATCAAGATCATTCACAAGGCATCTGTTGATTCTATTCAGAGTTACAACCAACAACTCTAACATGGGGATAGAATAGATCGGCCTCTCACAACGCAGATGTCCACGAGACTGCCAGCGTGTAGCAAGTTGGACCTAGAAATCAGCAAGCATCTCGAGGTACATGGCCCTCCACCCAAAACCAAGCGGAAGTTGTTTCCCGAATAGAGTTCAACGACTTGATAAGAGAAGGAAAGTAGAAGGCAACTTGCTGAGCAGATTCAAGACAACACTGACCTCATGACTCAGCTCACTCAGCAGCCGCATCGGAATGCTGGAGGTAACCCTGCCTCTTATTCTGAATCTGATAGTTCAACCTTAGCTGATGAACCTCCTAGGCATAGGCGCCATAAGGATGAAGGTGCACAGGCAGGTGTCACAGATCGATCGATTAGGGATCAAGCCCGTGAGGAAACTGGACGCCCGAATCTCCAAGACCCAAATCAGGCGGGACATCAACCCGCACGGTCCCGTGGAACGGAACCCAACCTTCCACCCTCCATACAAACTCCGGACTTAACAGCTATGGTCAGACAGTTGATGAGAGAGAACCAAGGCTTGACCAATGAAGATTGGGGAGTGTCCAGAAGTTATACTCCCTTTAAAGATGATATCCTATAGGCCGAGTATCCCAAGAAGTTCAGTATGCCGACTATCCCAGCCTACGAAGGGAAGACTGATCCCAGGCAACATGTGATGAGGTACGGATGGATGAAGGATTCCGCAAGAGCCAATGATGCGACCAAGTGTAGGTGCTTCCTAATCACTCTGTCCGGAATTGCCACCATATGGTTTATTCGACTTCCCCCACGATCTATATCCAGCTTTGACGAATTGGCAATGAAATTCATAGAAAAATTCAAGATACATACCACTCGCCCAAAGGATGTGATGTCCTTATCGAGCATAATCCAAGCTCCAGGAGAGTCATTAAAAGCATACTTGTAGAGATTTCATGTTGCTGCAATTGAAGTGAGCAATCCTAACGACCATGCAATTTTGATGGCGGTAATGCGTGGAGTGGATCTAGGTTCTGAATTTGGAGACTGGTTGGCGGAAAAGCCCCCAACCACGCTGGAGCATTTTTATTCGAAAGCTCATCAGTTCATAAGAAGGGAAGAGGCCCGAGGGACAAGACGAGACAAGGCACCAGGGCCTGCTCAGGAGACTGCGAAAAGTAACGTCGCCATGAAGAAAACTGGAGATAATTCGAGAAAAGCTCAAGTCAATGTCCAAAACAGGGCTGGGCAGTCTAAAGGATCTGGAGGTGGAAATCCCGGAAAGAAAAGAGAGACAGAGAAATGGAAGTCAAGGATCCCGACCTACAATGAATACACCCCGTTGAACGCATCTCTTGAGAACATCTATTGTCAACTTGCAACACTTTTCAATATAGAAAACCATGTCCAAAGGAATCAACAGAGGAACAGAAGCGGACTGGGAAGTATTGCTGCTTGCATGAGTCTTACGGGCACAACACAGAGGAGCGTAGACACCTCCATGACGCCATTGAAAAGTTGATTGGACAGAAGAAGCTGCAGGAGTTTGTCAAAGACCCACAAGACGGAAGGCAAGAGACATCGGACCCCGGACGCGGGCCAGCTCCACACCAACCAGAACATCCTGCTCGAACTGTGGGTAGATTCGTTATTAACACGATTGCTGGCGGACCTCACCCTGTAGATAAGAATTGGTAAGAGATGGAGCGATATGCTAACTCTTTAAGACATGCAGAGTACGAGTGTTGTTCGAATGTGGAGGATGGGAACCCTGCAAAGCAGCAGCGCATGATGAATGATGATATTATATTCAGGAGCAGAGATGCGGATAAGGTGGAGGCTTCTACCATCGACCCGATGGTCATATCTACGACAATCGGGCCGGCATTCGTGAAAAGAATTCTAATTGATTGCGGAAGTTCCGTTAACATCATCTTCAAGAAATCGTACGACCAAATGAAGCTGGAGACCAAGGATTTGAAACCGTCTAAAGCCAGAATCCATGGATTTAATGGTGCAACGACAGATGCAGTGAGATACGTGGAGTTCCCAGTTGAACTGGGGCAAGGCGAGCGTAGGAGGGTGTGAATCTTACCGTTCATAGTGTTGGATGTTGACTCTCCATATAACGTATTTCTAGGACGTCCAGCCCTGGCAGAATTTAGGGCAGCGTTGGCCCCTTGGTGTCTGACGTTAAAATTTTCAACAGACAGAGGTGTTAGAGTGGTACACAGTGATCAGGCGACCGGTCGTGCATGCTATGTGGCTGAGCTGAGAGAGGCTTGGCATAGAGAGAAAGGAAAGGTTGCGGACAGCTCCGTCCTCATCCAAAATTCTGATGATTGACAAGTAGCGCCTGAGCCCTGGCTTGGGCAACATTCTCAGATCTATAGAGACATAGATCCGAGAGATGATGATGGGGGACCCAGGGAAACAAAAGCAGCACCGGCTGAACTAACAATTAACATCCCTGTCAGCCGGGATGACCCGTCATGAATTCTTAAAATTGGATCACAACTCGACCCATGGTGGCCGAGAACCTCACTGACTTCCTCCGAGCGAATCTTGATGTTTTCGCTTGGACACACTCCGATATGTGCAGGATTTCTCCGACAGTTGCGAGTCATATGTTGAACATAGACCCAAAGTATGTTCCCGTAAAACAAAAAAGGAGAGGTATGGACCCGGAGAGGTCTGCGGCTCTCAAAGGGGAGGTGGACAAACTCAAAGCCAATGGGTTCATTCGCGACGCCCTCTATCCTGAATGGGTATCTAACCCAGTGCTAGTGAAGAAAGCAAATGGAAAGTGTAGAACTTGTGTTGATTACTCCGATCTAAATAAAGCATGCCCGAAGGATAGTTTCCCTTTACCTAGAATCATCAGCTCGTCGACTCTACCGTCGGACATTAATTATTGTCATTTATGGATGCGTATTCAGGATACAACCAGATCCTGATGCATATTCCAGACCAAGAGCACACTAGTTGCCCTTTGGATTGAAAAATGCGGGAGAAACTTATCAGCGTCTGGTGAATCGAATGTTCAAAGACCAGATCAGTAAGACGATGGAAGTCTATATGGATGCATGCTCGTGAAGTCACGGCAGTCAAACGACCACATTCGAGACTTAACAGAAATGTTTGATACACTCAGACATTATGGTATGAAGATCAACCCCTTGAAGTGCTCTTTTGGTGTGGCGTCGGGAAAGTTCTTGGGTTTTATTGTGAATGCACGTGGATTCGAAGCTAACCTGGAAAAGATTCAAGCTATTCGAGACATACAAGTGTCCAAAACTATAAAGCAAGTACAAAGCTTGAATGGAAAGGGGGCATCGCTGAGCCGATTCATATCCAGAGCCACTGATAAATGCATTCCATTCTTTGACATGATTAAAAAGGGAAAAAGGAATTTCGAGTGGACATCCGACTGTGAGGGAGAATTTCGAGCTCTGGTAAAGCATTTGGAGAGCCCCCCGATGCTATCGAAACCAATCGACCATGAAATGCTATATGTATACTTGGCAGTATCCCAGCATGCTATCAGTACGGCTCTGGTTCGCGAGGAGAACCGAGTTCAAAAGCCAGTATATTATGTCAGTAAATGCTTGACGGGGGAAGAAAGAAATTATCCAAAGATTGAAAAACTAGCCTATTTCTTAGTGATTGCATCACGCAAGCTTCGTCCGTATTTTCAGGCACACTCAATCAGTGTTATACTGATCAAACTTTGCGGTAGGTACTCCAACGACCGGAAACTTCCGGAAGGATGTTAAAACGAAATATTGAGTTAAGTCAGTTCGATATTACCTACCTGCCGCGAAGGGCCATACAAGGACAAGCACTAGCTGACTTTATTGCTGAATTTACTATGTCAGACGAATCAAATGGACGCGATGTCATACCTCTCGTCCGATGGAAGATGTACACCGATGGGGCATCTAACGACCGTTGTTCAAGGGTTGGCATAGTTCTGGTAACTCCTGAAAACCGATCAGTTTGCTACACTTTGAAGCTCGAATTCACAGCAACGAATAACGAAGACGAACATGAAGCATTGATTGTCGTCTTAAGACTTATCAAAGAATCGGGAGTAAAATCGGTTGAAATTTTTAGCGACTCGCAGCTGGTGGTGTACCAAGTGCGAGGAGACTACCAAGCAAGAGGGCAGAAACTTGCCCCATATTTTGTCCGAGTTCAGGAGCTGCTAGCGAATCTCGAGTATTATGATATTTCACATGTCTCGCGTGAGCAAAACAGAGCAGCCGATTCATTGGCAAAATCGCAAGCACTGGCGATGCAGAGCAAATGAGATTATTTCCTGTTGATACCCTCCATGCTCCAAGTATAGATATGATGGAGATAGATTCCGCGTTCGAAACCGAAATCGAGAAGGAATCGTGGATGACCCCAATCAGGCAGTACTTGCTATTCGAGATCTTACTCGAAAAAAGGAGAAAAAGATGACAAGTCCTTCGTAAGGCTTCACGATATATAATGCAAGATGGGGTAATGTATCGGAGGGGATTCTCGACCACCTTACTCCGGTGCGTGGCCCACGATGAGATAAAACAAATATTAAAAGAAGTCCATGCGGGAGAGTGCGGTGACCATACTGGAGGCAGACATTAGCAAAGAAAGTCCTCCGTTATGGATACTACCGGCCAACTGTGAATCGGGATACTGCAGACTATGTGAGAAGATGTGACAAATGCCAGATATACGCAAAAATCCCAAGATCTCCGTCGACGGAACTCATGCAAATGGTTAGTCCGTATCCATTTGCAATGTGAGAGATTGACCTAGTTGGTTCTTTACCCTTAGCCAAAGATGGAGCGAAATATGCAATAGTTGCGGTCGACTACTATACCAAATGGGCAGAAGTAGAGCCTCTGGCCACAATAACCACCAAGAAGGTTATTAATTTCATCGTACGAAATATCATATGCCGTTTTGGCCTTCCACGGACCATCATTACAGACAAGGGGACTCGATTCGAAAGCAAGGAGCTCAAAGAATTTTGTCAAAAATATGGCATTGAGAAGAAGTTTGCAGCGGTTGCTCACCCGAAAGCCAACGGACAAGTGGGAGCCGTAAACAAGATAATTAAGTCCATATTGAAAAAGCGTCTGGAAAAGGCTAGAGGCAGGTGGGTGGATGAACTTCCAACGGCACTTTGGGCCTATAGGACCACCCACAAGACCGCGACTGGCCACACTCCATTCGCACTGGCATATGGCACGGAAGCTGTCATACCCGTGGAACTTGAAGGTCCATCACATCGGGTAACTTATTACGACCCCGCGTCGAACCAGAATCTTTTATTGGAATCATTGGACTTCATTGACGAAAAACACGAAGAAGCCAATTTGAGAGCGGCTGCATGCAGATACAGAGTCGCTAAATATTATAACGAAAAGGTCCGACCGAGAATTTTTGATGTGGGAGACCTCGTTTTGAAACGAGTTTTTCCGGTCCCGTCTCATATGAATCCCGCATGGGAAGGTCCATCGTCATCGAACGGAAGCTTGGAGAAGGAACTATCAAGTTGGCAACCGTCGATGGTGCGACACTCCCCCGAGCATGGAACAGTGAGCACTTGCGGCATTATTATACTTAGTCTATTTCTTTCATGTATTAGTTGCATTTATTTCCAGTCCGCTTTTATTTCTAGTTCTTGGCATGTAATAAGACAATTTAGCTTACTTTCATTAATAAAGGCTTGAAGCCATCCTCTCCATGAATTACTAATGTTTCTGCGTATGATGATCCTGTGACAGGTAAATACAATTATATTATTCTGGCTGACATATGAACACATGCAGACATTCAAACCTTCAAGTCCCCAGAGTGCGGACTGGAGTACTCTAAGTCCCCATAGTACGGACTCGAGTATAAACGATTCAAACCTCCAAGTCCCCAGAGTGCGGACTGGAGTACTCTAAGTCCCCAGAGTGCGGACTCGAGTATAAATGACTTAAAACTCCAAGTCCCCAAAGTGTGGACTAGAGTACTCTAAGTCCCCAGAGTGCGGACTCGAGTATAAACGACTCAAACCTCCAAGTCCCCAGAGTGCGGACTGGAGTACTCTAAGTCCCTAGAGTGCGGACTTGAGTATAAATGACTTGAACCTCCAAGTCCCCAGAGCGTGGACCGGAGTACTCTAAGTCCCCAGAGTGCGGACTCGAGTATAAACGATTCAAACCCCAAGTCCCCAGAGTGTGGGTTGGAGTACTCTAAGTCCCTAGAGTGTGGACTCGAGTATAAACGACTCAAACCTCCAAGTCCCCAGAGTGCGGACTGGAGTACTCTAAGTCTCCGGAGTGTGGACTCGAGTATAAACGATTCAAAACTCCAAGTCCCCAGAGTGCGGACTGGAGTACTCTAAGTCCCCAGAGTGCGGACTCGAGTATAAATGATTCAAAACTCCAAGTCCCCAGAGTGCGGACTGGAGTACTCTAAGTCCCCAGAGTGCGGACTCGAGTATAAACGACTCAAACCTCCAAATCCCCAGAGTGCGGACTGGAGTACTCTAAGTCCCCAGAGTGCGGACTCGATTATAAGTAATTCAAATCTGCAAGTCCCCAGATTGCGGGCTGGAGCACTTTATGTCCCCAAAGTGCGGACACGAGTACAAATGATTCAAATCTCCAAGTCCCCTGAGTGCGGATTGGAGTACTCCAAGTCCCCAGAGTGCGGATCCGAATATAAGTAATTCAAATCTCCAAGTCTCCTGAGTGCGGACTGGAATACTCTAAGTCCCTAAAGTGGGATCCGAATATAGGTAATTCAAATCCCTAAGTTCCACGAGGATGAGCTAGGACACTAATGACTTGAATTTATCAAGTCCCCGATGTACAGACTAAAAAATATTCTAAGTGCTTGAAGCCTGGGGTGAAAAATGAACAACTCCCAAAGAATTTAAGAGCTATATGAAGATAACCCGAGAAGTCTATGTTACTCACAACAGCTTGGATTTAAATCACAATCACAAGGAAAATTGAACGATAAGAGTCTTTTGTAAGACAGAAAAAAGAACTAAACTTTATTCAAAAATAAGTTTCTACTACGAACCCTTCAAAGTTCAGAGTCGACTATCTATTTACGAGAACTACGGAAGTAGATGAAAATAATTACATAACTTAAACTAACTCTCGTTGAACGAGAGTAATGATTACTTCTTGTTCTTCTTCGACTTCTTCACCTCCATTGTCTTCTCAGACGGCTCCTTTTCTCCACGTTTACCCTTGGTACCCTTCTTTGATGGAGGGGTAGCAGCTGAAGAAGTATGGGGAACATCCATGGGCTTGGACCCGCCAGGAAAGATGACCTTCAATGGCTTGTTCAAAGGATCATCCAAGTCCACAACTCAAGGCTCGACTTTGATCTTGACCGTCCTCTCCTTCTCTTTCTCGAGCTACTCCTTCATGCTCAATTCGAATGTGTGCTCAGAGGCGCCTATAATTTCTACTTCATAACCCCCGTCGGTAGGAGAGGAAGTTTCAGACTTGTCCTCATCAAGCACTCCGTTCGCCTGAGCATCCGGACCAGGAGCCTTCCCCACGTGAATAGCCTCACTTGTTTTCTCCTCCACTTCCTTGGCGACATCGCTCCTCGGAGTGGGCTTGGGATCAGAACAGCCTGCACAAAATCATGAAAAACAGGCATTAGAATACAATAGTCCTTCATAAAGAATGACGGCTTTTGGAATCTTAAAGTGAAGGGTTATCTACCAGGTTCTGGCAAACTCTCAACCGTCCGAGGGGTCTCGCCCTCTGGAATGGGGGACAGAATGTGACCGCCAAGGGCAGGGTCCTCCGGATTATAACCAATATGCTGCTTAAATGGATCGAGTATCGGCCGACTGGTCGGCTGGGTAGGCACACGAGCTAGAGACTCAATCCTGGACGGACCGGCATAACTTATTTTCCTTTTGTGGAAGGGGAGACTTTGCAATAAATAGCTTTAGCAGCTGGCAGGTTTGAAGGCTCATTTCCCTTGAGGAATTCTTTTATCAAGGCCCCCTCGTCAACCTCCTCAATACCGTGTTCGGCCCTTTTGATTTCAATTAAAGTCTCCCACGCCTTGGCCAAGGATTCGAGATAGCCATCGCTCAGAAAAGTCAAGTCTCGATGCATGAGAACGCGGGCATTGAATTCAGCGATTAGCGGGTCAAACATGCTTTTGACCTCCTCCCTACCTACTTCTCTAGCCGCCTCAAGATGGGAGTCGATATCCATGAACGCTATCTTCTTGCCCTCTTCACGGGCCTCGCTCTTTAATGTCTCGACTTTGGAAAGCTCGTCCTCAAGTTTCTCCTTTAAGAATCGAGTAGCGACGATCTCATCACAGTATCGTTGTGACTCTTCTTGAGCAGCCGTTTTCTCCTCTTTCTCTTTACGAAGCTGCTCCTCAAGTTCTTTAACCCGGAGACAGAATGCATCCCTCTCCTTTTGTATCGAATCTTTTTCCAAAGCCAAAGCCCCAAGCGTTGCACCGCCTCGTCGAGTTCTCTTTTGTGAGTCAATTCCAGATGAGTTACGGCTTCGGCCGTGTCCTTGGCGCTCTGCTGGGCGGCCTCAAGTTTAGACTTGTAAGTCGCAATCTCTTCGTCCTGAGCTTTATTGATATCTTTGTCGTGGATAGCCTCAAGCTTCAGGCGATCGATCTCATATTGGCGCTCCATTGAGACTTCAGAAAGTTTTTCAGCCAAATGAACAAACGCGTAATGTTGAACATAGACGTCGTTGGTACAGGCGATGGCGCTCTACTTGACATGTCCGGGAATGGGATGGATCACCGGGAGGAATTTCAGGCCATCAAAGCAGATTTTTGGAAATTTATCTTTAAGCTCAGCCAGCCTCTCCAATACTATTGGATCTGTTGCGGAAGCAGTAGTAGACGACTTTGAAAGTTCATCTCTCCTATGAGGATCTCGAGACTGTCGTGTGGAAGAGGAATCGGAGTGTTGGTCTCGGGGGACATCGGATTGCAACCCCTTATAGCCATGCTTATCTTTGCTTGGTTTCGAGTGAGAAGAGGGATGTTGGTGGTACTTGGGCTGATAATATGTTTTCTTCCGAGATGATGAGTCCCGAGAATGATAATCCCTATTGCTATCACCGTCTCTGTCCCGACGTCTCCCAGAACCTGAGTCACGTCTAGAGTGATAGAAAAAAGATGATCCACGGAGGCGATCAATGCTGTGTGTACGTCCCATGTCACATGTACGAAATTTGAGAAACGATAAGTTAGTAATAAGAAGAGTGACAACAAGAATTTAAGTGCAAAGTGAAGTGCAAGTGCAAGTGCATATGCGTGTCCTAGTGTTTCCCACCGACGGACCAGTTGCTTTACTAATGGGAGTTTTTTCTCCCTGACTTTGGGCTAGAGCGCCCGCATCGCCTCTGATGGGCGAGTGAAGTTTAAATGCCTCCAGATCGTCAAAGTCGTAATTGAGCAGATCATCGGGAATTGAGAGGTTCGATAGGCCCTTTAAAGAACTTTCTACGTGCTGTGAAGAAGCCTCCTTCTCTGTCGGAATGAGTGTAACTTTGGAAGTCCCGCCATCTCTCTCCTTCCTTATCTTGTATGTTAATTTCCTCTTCCCCTTCGAAGGGGAAGATGACGTTTCGATATCATGCACTTTGACTGTCGGATCCTGAGAAGGACCCGCGTTCTCACCCTATGCTTCAGGTGTTTCATTCTCTTTAATTTCTCCCTCTTCCGGTGCATCAGGGGTGTGACGTGATGACACAGCTAATTTTTCCCTTTGCTAGAGGCAGTCTTGGGTATGGTAGCGCCTTGAGGAAGGCTTATCTGAAGGCCTGCTACCAACAGCCCAAACCTTGTAAGCGACTCATTCGAAATGAGAGTCCGATGTCTCTTTCTTCAGCAGGAAGGGCTTGAATAGCCTCGACGGCCTCAGAGTATCCGCGACCATCAGGACGTGGGTTGGTACCTGAAAAGATGAAACAAGAGTTAGAAAAGGCAAAGCCCCGACCAAGCACAAACATCAATCCAGAAAAAAGACTTACTTCCTTCAACCCATCTCCTCGCGAAACCAGGAGGGCAATGCACATAGAACCATTCCTGTTTGTACAGGGCAAATTTGCTCCACGCCCCGGTTAAAATCTGGCATTTGTGGTGCGGCTCGAGGAACACAAAAGAGGGGCTATCTCTCCGCTTCTTGATCATATATATATATATATATATATCTAATGTCGTACGGAGTTGGGGGACTAGAGAGGACGGTCATGAAGAGGATGTGGGTGCCGTAGATAAATTCATGGCCGTTCGAGTGCAGTTGCGACGGGGCAATGTCAATGTATTATAGCACATCCCGAAGAAATAAATTGAACGGTGGCACGCTGCCAACCCAGCACATTAAGTTATTACACGCCGTGTATCCAACTGGGGGCAAGTGTGGACGATCGTGCCCTGATGGAACCAGCACGTCGTCAAAAGGGATTCCATGGATAGAGCATATTCGTCGGAGCGCAACTTCATTGACCTTCAAAGCCTGTGAATCAAAAGGGTTATCCCAGAGAATTGCTGCCTCCAGAGCGTCGGGAGCCAAGTTATGGACAGAGGTGGTTGACGGATTTGAAATATCCACGACTTCTTGTTTTGAACATGGCCCGGGTCTATCTGAGATCGTGGCGGAGCTAGACTTTTTAGTCATCTCCGAAACATATTGAGTTTGGCAGAGCACCTGCTTGAACTATACTCAAAAAATAATCGGCGTTAGACTTAACAACATAAAATCCCCCTCCCCCCCGTGCGTTGTGTGATCTAGTGCAATCATTCAAATATAAACGCTGAGAAATTATAGGTCACATAGTTGATGGTATAAAGTTGAACTTTGGACTGTCATTCTCGAAGACCGTCATCGCCGACCGTCTCCGAAAGCCAGCCTGGCAATGTTTTCAATTTTGGACTCGGACATTGACATTGCATGTCAAAAGCGTTCATCTGTTTTTATCGACATCAGTTCAGGCTTGTGATAATTGGAACCAAGAAGTTATCAGTTCAGAATAGTTTGATATGCCAGCTTTATTAAGTCCATGTCTTTGTTCTTGTCTTATGATTAGGCAAGGTGAAAAACTGTTCGGCCTAGGTATCGTTCGGCCAAAACATTGTTCGGCCTGGGTATCATTCGGTCAAAAAATTGTTCGGCCAAGACCTTGATCGACCTAGGTATCGTTCGGCCAAAGCATTGGTCGGCCTAAGTGTCGTTCGGATAAAGTATCGTCCAGCCTAAGTTCTATTCGGCCGAAATAACGTCCGGCATCCTACCCAACTCATACTTCTTTCCTATCCCTCCATTCCTCCACTCGGCATGTGGCGAATCCTTTTGAACCCAAGTTACGTCGAGCCCCAACACTCGACACTCTGTCCCTAACAACGGCTTCATTTTTCTTTCCTTCGTCCATCCATACCGAACAACGAGGCCGAATCGTTTGGCGAGTCATGCCGAACCATACTGTTCGGCATTCTAGCCAACTCCTGCTCCTCCATTATTTTTCCCTCCAATCTCGTTTGAAACGAGAGAACCATGCCGAACCACAGTAAATTTCCCAACAACTCCCTCATGTGCTCATCTCTGGCCACCTCTCCTTTCCTCCACGTCATTCAGCCCTAAAAATATCCTAATCTAAGTTCGATTCTTTCATCCACGCAACCCCTATCGGCTACGGTTCTAATTTATGAACTTAAGTTTGAAACTTTTTAGTCAGGGAAAGGATTTAGATAGAGGAATTGATACCTAGTTAGTAGACCGAGACTTGGGAAGGATTGTTAAGTCTTTAGAGTTTGTTGACAAGCGTGGTTCACAAGTACAAAGTGGAAGAAGTGAAAGTGAAAAAGAGAAGAAGATGGAGAAGTCCAACCTTTATAGGGAAGAAGAGGAAGTCGAAGAGGCGATGACCGTTAGAATCGGTCAAAACGAAGTCGTTCGACACACCTGGAGCGTTCGGCTTCAGCCGTTCTGTTCGGCCTTCGCATTACGTTCGGCACACACTTCCTCACCTGGTATTCACAAGAAAACAAACTCCGAGAGAAATGGGCCAAGGTTCAAAGCGAAGCACAGAGGACACGTAATTCAAAGCGCATCACGTTCGGTCACGTGATACACCTTGGGGGGCAAGTGTTTCCTGATGGTTTGATCAGGCAACTAGATACTCGGCATCCATATCGTTCGGCTCAACCAGATTGTTCGGCGTCTCATTATGTTCGGCATTTGGAAACGCTCGGCATTCAGGAAGAACTCGGCATTCAGGAACGCTCGGCATCTAGAGAGCGTTCGGCATCAAATGACGCTCGGCAGGCAAGAGCGTTCGACATCAAGTGACGTTCGGCTTCTCTGGACGTTCGGCACGGCATACTCGTTCGGCATACCTTATAACATTCGGCATCTCTGGACGTCGGCACGGTAGACCCGCTTGGCATTCCACGCTGCTTGGCATCCAGAGCTGTTCGGCATCCCGAAACCGTTCGGCATGAAGAGATGTTCGGCATTCAACCCATCTCAATCATCTTCGACTATTGCTTGGCATACGCTCGCCACTTGACACCCCACTTCGATCGGCATAAGGATATCATTCGGCCTACTCTTTCCACTCAATACCTCACATCGTTCGGCATGAAGACTATGGTTCGGCATTTGACCATTCGGCGTATATGGGTCGACATACAGAGCTCACTCCATTTGGGCCAAGGTATTCAGCTACCAGGCCCACCACGGAAGTCCAACCCATCTTTGTCTATAAATAGAGAGGCAGGGGAACAGTGAAATGGACCTTTTTTCCGGGAACACTGGGGAGACTCTACCATTTTTTATACTCTCCTCTTTTTAATTCAAACTTGTATTCAAGTGATTGATTTACGGATTGTATCTGTACTCAAGTAATTGAGAAATCAATAAATATTAAACTCAAAGTGGACGTAGGCAATTACGCCGAACCACTATAAATTTGGTGTTCTTGTTCCTTGCATTTAAATCTGCATATTATCCTTTTTTTAACTTTACTTTCTTCATTAATCTCTCTACACAATCTCTCTTAAGGGCGTTAGTGACCAATTTTGGTGCTAACAGCATCCCAATTTTCATTATCATTAGCGAGAGAGACTGGAGGATGTGCTTCCTTATCATTCTTGTGCAGGGAGGAAATCGTCCATCGTATTGCATCGAAATGCCTTTCTTGCTCCTTGATCATCTGCATTGGACTTAACTGTAAGTGTCACTGGTTTCGAAGAATGAACGAAAGAATATTCTTGAAAGAATTAAGAGCCTCTTTAAGATTTTTGGATAAATTACGAATTGGATTGGCCATATTTGAGTTTGTGAGAAGAATGAGAGACAAAGTGAATAAGAAATAATATTGAGTGATGACTTTTGGAAGAAATAAGTATTTATAGGTATAGAAATTCGTTTGAAATGAATAGACATAAGGTAGTTATTCAAATTTCAAATGAAGTGTCATTTCTGACCAGTACATGTCGACATGGTCATAGGGGGATGTCGACATGGTGCAGTGAATTTCAATGGCTTATTTTGATTTTGTGACTAATTGTGTGTATATATATTTATATAAAATACTAACATTTATTCTAGAGGTAAGATAAGCTAGATAACAGAAAGGAAATTCAATTTCATTGCATAATAGATCAATACAATGGTTTAACATTAAAACTACACGAACATTCAAAATGAACTAAAACAAATACAACGACATACGAAAAGGTAGAACTAGTTAGAGGATGACGAAGATGAAGATAATCCAAGCTTCTTGCTGACTTTGGAAATAAACTTCTTCATCTTGGATGAAATTTTGTCCAACTTCTTACTAACGGATCGTTTAAGAATCCGTTGATTCTCAACAATGGTCTTTTGGTTTTTGAGAAAGGTTTGTTGGTTGGATTAGGAGGGTAATCAATGCTTTCCAAAGATGTTTCACCTTCTTCTTCTTCAATTTCCATTTCATCCCCTTCTTCTTCTTCCTCTTCCTCCTCTTCCATCTCCTCATGAGCCAAACGCTCTTTCTTTTCGGCAAGACTCTCATAAGGTTGAAAAAAAATGGAATTTTCATAAGAGAAATGTTTGAGTGATTAAAAACCTTTCTTGAAACAAATTCTTCTCCTTTGAAATCCACTCCAAAATAGTTAAAAATTCGAGTGAGATAGATTCCATGATACAAAGTATTCTCACCCATTTCAAGATTTTTAGGACGAAGTTCATCGAAAATAACTAGCTCCCAATTAATATCATAATTTCCAAAAATAGAAAAAAGTGCTTTGCAAACTTTTGAAGTAAGATTGTTAAAATCTTCCGATCTTGGGGTTAAAGTATGTTGTAAAATAAGATTGACAATTCTAGCTTTCGGTCGAAAGTTTCGATTTTTGAATTCAAAATTTTCATTTCCTTCGAAAATGTGATGAAATGTCTCATGATCATTTTCATCGATTTTAAAACTAGAAAGATCCATTCCCGTACTCTTGCAATTGAGAATGGTACCCAAAAGATCACAATTCAAAACAATTCTAGTGCCTTTGACACTACTCCAAATTTCATCATCATTTCCAATATAAAATCCACGGTTTAAATTTGCATAGAAAATTTAACAAGATTTGGATAACAAACTAAATCATTTTGAGAAGCATCAACAAGACTAAGAATTTGATTGTTTTCAAAAAGAGATTCAATTTCATAAGAAGAGAAATCTTGAAATATAGCAAACTTTCCGGGATGGACTTTTGCATAGCTAGCATAATTGATGTATGCTTTTATAGCATCTGGATCATTGAAGAGTTGCTCTTTTATCTTTCTGGAAATTCTCATGGTGGAGGGGTTACTTGAAGAAGCCATTAAAGTAGAGAGTAGAGAGCTTGAAGTTTTGAAGAGAGAGTTTGAATTTGAAAATGAGAGTGAAAAGATGTGATAAAAGATAATGAATAAATAGATTCTTAAAGACATGTTCTCTGGTCAAAATATGTCTTTTCAGAGAATTGAATAAAGTGAAAAGATGGAGGAAAATTCAACATTTGAATTCAAATCTTGAATTTCAAATTCTGTACCCATGTCGACATCATGGTAGGGACCATGTCGACATGTGCCTTTGAATTTCTATGATTTATTTTTCCTAAGTATTCTAATATATATATACTCATTATTTTTAATGTATATATATTTATCTGGAATAATTCTGAAATTATAGTATATTCTATAAAATATTATAATACTATTAAAATTGACAAAAATAATAATAAAAATAATAATAAAATAATTGTAAAAAATAAAAATTTTAAAATTCAAACAACACACCAATTCAAAATCAATCAATCAAGCAACCAATTCTAATCATGCAATTTCAACCAATTGTATTGTAAATGTGCATCTTTTTCTGAGTCCGTTTCTCTGAATTCGTCCGATTTGTGAACTACTATAAAACACATATTTGAATTATCTGTCCTCTAATCATCATCGCTTGAGGACGAGTCTGAGTCATCTAGAGTAGTAGTAAATGCACGTTTTCATTTCTTCACGGAATCATTGTTTATAGGAAGATTTTTCCTATCTGGATACAAATAGTCTCTTTTGATATGGCCTAGTTCGTCACAGTTGAAACATTTGATATCGTTTGGCACTACATTCTGATTTCCAGAGTTCTTATAGTTGTTCCTCTTGAAATTGTTCATCTTTCTGAATTTCAGGAATTTTCGAAAATTCTTGGTCATAAGGGCTATCTCTTTATCATTATCGCTGTTTGAGTCTGATCCATCGGTCAATGCATTGAATGCCATTGATTTCTTTTCAGATGCTTTGCTTTCTCTTCTCCCAATCATTTGGACTTCAAATGACATTAGATTTTCAATTAATTCTTCTATCTTTAAGGTACTGATGTCATTTGCCTCTTCGATCGTAAGTGCCCTTTGATCCCATTCTGGAGTAAGAGAATTTAAGATTTTTCTGACTTGATCTTCCTTCGAAAATTCCTTTCCCAAGGATATTAGAGAATGCACAATATCCTGAAATCTACTATACATATCTGAAATAGAATCATTGGAATGCATTTTAAATAATTGAAACTGATTTGTGAGCATGGAAATTTTGGTCTGTTTAACTTTGCTTGTTCCTTCATGAGTAACTTGCAAAATTTTCCAGATTTCATATGCAAACTTACAAACTGACACTCTATTAAATTCATTCCTATTAAATGAACAAAATAGAATATTCATTGCTTTAGAATTATTTTGTGCAACAGTCTTTTGCTCAGCGGTCCACTGTGCAAAATCAGTAGTGGGTTCAGAATATTCAGTCTGTATGATATTCCAAGTGTCTAATTCTACAGATTGTAAATATATTTTCATCCTACTTGCCCAATATGCATAGTTACTGCCATTAAAAAGTGGTGGTCTGGCAGTAGACTAACCTTCTACAAATGAACTAGTGATAGGGATGATAGAACTAGTGTTGGTAGTGTTACCAGTACCAGTGTTCGTAGCCATTTTGAAAATTTCCAAAATTCAAATTATGAAAACTTTGAAAACCTTGCTCTAGTACCAAATGATAAAAATGCGGATTACGGATATTAAGGCTAGGATAAACACTAGAAGGGGGCGGGTGAATAGTGTTTTAAGAAATTACTAAATCTTTTAGAGTTTTTGTTAATTTAAACACAAATGTATGCAATATTCAGACACAGATATTATCACAGAAACAAACACAGATGCAGAAATAAAGTAAAAGCAGTAGAACACACCGGATTTTATACTGGTTCGGAGTTACCCCACCTCCAGTCGTGCACACGAGTACGAATTACCTTTCAAAAGCAATCTTTACAATTACACCCTCGGTTTCAAGGCTACGATGTACACCCTCCAGATTCACAATCCTCTGGGTAGAGATACTTGATTTCACGGGCAATAAGTTCGCCCATTTGATTTTCAAGGCTACAATCACACCTTTTCTCACAGAAATAATTACAAAGAAGCCTATAACTCTAAACAGCACTGAAGATCTTGTTGAGATAGTGATAGAGAATCAAACCAGAAATGATCTACTTAGATTCAATGTTGATTTCGGCAGAGTAATGGTAAGAATATGGTTAAAGAAATGTGGAAGAAGAAGAGGAGTGAAAACTAAAAAAATATAATTAGAAATTCGTTGAAAACAGCCCCTATTTATAGAATAACGACATCCATGTCCATTCGTGAAGGGATATGACGAATAGATACTTCTTTTGAAATTCAAATTTTTGAAATCAACTGACACTATGTCGTCAAGGGTAACTTGGGTATGTCGACATCCCGAAGGAAATTTTGGTGTTTTGTTTTTCTTTTGAAAATAACTTTTATCTTATATTAAAACTATTTTAAACTTTTACAAATATACTTAACTATAGTTAAAATACATAAATAAATATAAAGAATAATATTTTGGTATATATAAAATTTTACTAAAATTTTATATTTAAACCTAAGTATAAATATTAAAAGTTAAATATATTATTATTAAAAGATAGTTTAAAATTAGGGATAATTTAATTTTGAAATTAAAGATTATTTTGAGGCTAAAAGTATTTAAAACCAGCATAGGTGATTTTGATTCTTTTAAAAGGAATGTTTTGAAATCATTTTGAAAACAAGATATAATTTTGTAAAATCATTTTGAATAAAAGTTAGTGGTTACAAAACAATGTCCCACTAGATTTTTCGTAGGTTTCATCCTACTTAGGGCTCCATCCCTTTAACGGGCTCGAAGTGGATTCCATTCCACGAATAAATTGAATTTTAAGATGCCGGTGCTTTTATAGGAGTTTCAACAAAATTTCTAATTAAATTACTTATTCTTGAAATCTTGAACTCTTGATAATCTTAATATACTTGATACTCATGAGTCTTCAATCTTGATATCTTGAATCTCTATACTGTACAGTCTTCATTCTTGGTACCTGCATGGTTAAATCCTGCATATATCTCTAAACTATAATGTTAGTATTTAATTTTATAATCCTATTCTAAGATTGTTGTCATCAAAACCATCATCTCGAGGACTAAGACATTAGCGTAACCATAATCTATCCAACCGCTTTCTGTACCTGTACTTACTCAAAATAAGCATATAAGTTTCATAACCATGAAATTTTATAGCATTTAATTTCTTTAACTAACTAAACACATAAACTTCATAACCCGAACATGCCAATCGTAGATTACAAGCATCTATAAGGTTTCAACACTAATTTTATTTCTGTCCATGGATCCATATGTCATTTCATTCAATTCAAAATGATTTATAACCAAATTTATTGCATTCAATTTATATTTACAACGAACAAACTCATATCCATTCCAAATTGATTTATATGTGCTTTACATGCATAAATTCACTTTTATTAAATTTCAAATTGATTCATAATCATTTATTTGCATTCCATTTATTATCGACTTTCGTTATATGCAAATCCATTTTATTAAACTTGAATTTATTCCTTTTTAAATTGACTCTAAATCAATTTATCTAATTTCCATTTGATTCCTCTTCAGGCTATTCACCAAACCTTGTTTTCTTTATGTTGTATTAAATAACATTTCAATCCATGTTAATTTTGTTGATGCATTATTTCACAAATAATCACTTGAGTTAAGTTTCCATGGCAGCCAAGTTCCATTTCTTTTTAAATTGATCTCATTCAATTTAGCTCAGGTTCATGCACTTACATTTCTATTAACTTTACTTCCAACTTATATTACATCCTTTCCATTCGCTTCATTTAATTTACCTAGTGCTATTCCCTTCATTTTATAGTAAATGGCATTTCATTCCATGCTAATTAATTTATAAACCATTTCACAAAATTATTTCTAAGGTTTACTATAAACATTCCAGATCGCTGCTTAAGTTATATTCAGCTTTAAAACTCAAGTTCACACTCAAACTTATCTAATCCATATTCCAAAATCATATTTAATTCATTTACTCTTAAATTGAACTCATTTCTTGTTATCAATTTCTTAACCTTTTTACTTGGTTATACTTTTCCACTTCCTCAGTTTAATAAGTTATACAACTTATTTATTCACAATTCCCTAAATTTCCACTTAAGTTTACCCACATTCAATATTTACAACATATAGTTATATAATCACTTCGCAATTCATGTTTACCTTCAATTTACTAATTTCAACCCACCCTCCATCTAAAATTCAAAATTTTGAATTTCCATTCATTTTACCATAATATCAACCCATTTTCATTTAGGCTTTACCATTTCATTTCTCAATTCATAAGTTCAAGAAGTTATTTACTTAAAATCTCACATTGCTTACCAGAATCCATTTACATTTTTTATCATTACTCTGGATTATACACATCATTTAATAACTTAAGTATGTCCATTCCATTCAATAATTATTACTTATAGTATGCATATCATTTGACATTTCAACTTCATATTCGATTCAATTCAAGTCTAATATAATTTAACTTAACCCATCTAGGGTTAAATTTTAACCCATATTATTCATTTTAACTTACTCAAGTTAAACTTTAATTCCAGGATTAAAATTTACATTTTCCTTTCTTATTTATACCAAGTCCAAATTATAAGTTTAATAACTGATTTTCTCTAACTTTACAAATCATTTAAGTGGAAAACCTAGAATTTAATCATCCGGTTTTATTTCAAATCATTTTGAAATCATAAATATACATATATTCCATGGGTATATCAAATCATACTTTTGAAACTTTGAAACCACTAGGTTTTCCCCAAAACAATTTCCTTTTGGAATTTCTAAAACGAACTTGTTTATCAACCAAGTCCAAAGCAAATATTCATAGCCAACACCATGGTAGCAATCTGTCACTTAGAAACTCGAAAATGAATACTGATGATGTGGTCGTCACCACCAAGATTATTTTCCAATGACTGAATTGAGTTCAATGCTTCCTCACTTCCAAAATTCGTTTTAAAACAATTTCTATTCAAAACATCCAAAATAGTACTCCATTATTGTTCACAAGCCACTTTGGAAAACATTTCCCTAAAATTCTTAAGATTTAAAAATTCCCAACATTTAGTCCAAACCCAGTTTAAAACATTTTTCCAAAATTTTCGGGGTTTTAAATTCTAGTTTAAATCAAAATTTAATTATACTCCTTTGTATAAATCATACTTATACAATTTCTATTTGGTTATATGCATAACCATTACAAATTCTATAATCTTATTTCGATTATAATATTAACAACCAACATTCCAAGCATATACAGTATAATAATTTCAGAAAATTATTCCATTTATAACAAATATAGTTTTGTGTAAAATTATTTCATTTACCCACTTCAAAATAATACTATGTAGGTTACCATGTTTAAGAGTTTAGAAACCCCCATCAATATGGTTGTACTTTCGGTACCGACCAGAACTCATAAACACTCAACCGATAAGTCAATATAATATAAAAACATTTTATATTCACTAACAAATACGTGCTCATATCTATTAATACACTCAACTCATTTTGGAGTACTTCTGACTCTATCTCTAATGATTAATCCCCACCAAAGCCTAGGTATATCACTAACCTAAGCTCTGATACCAACTTTGATGACCCGCCTTTTTGACCCTCGAAAACCGACATAAAAACGCCCACTGTATAACATGCCAAACGATCGAGTGCCTGAAAGATAGATTGTTGAGGGGAAAGAAAGTAGGTAGAAGGAAGAGGAAGCTAAACAAAGAAGAATCTCACAGCGGACTGAATTGCATATAATATAAATGGTTCCTTACACAAATCAAAACTGTAATATACATATCTCACATCAGATTATACAAAACAATAATTACCAGCCTGGACAGTTATAACAACCAGCCCTCACAATTTGCTGGTAATTTATACAAAACACTAGAACGGAATAAACAAGTACGAGATACGTCTTGGTCTTCATCTCGTCTCCTGTGCTTCATAGCATCCTAACTTGAAACTGTAATACTCGTCTGACCTGAGCATTATAATAAAATAACACTCGAGTCAGTCTGAAAAACCAGTGTGATAAAACACACTCAATTTGAATTATTAAAGTTTCAAAATCCTTTGAAATCAAAGGTATCTCGTAAAACCACGCCACATATAAACACGACGGCTGTAACGCCCCGAAAATTTTCGACTTTCGAAAATTCAACATCGATACTCACTTTATCGACTGCCGAGAAATCGAAGGCCGAAAACCCGAAATGTTATGGTTTTAAGAAAAAGAATTTAAGAAAAGAGAAGAGAAAAAGATAAGAAGGTAGAAGATAGAGAGAAAAGAGAAAACAGAAGATAGAAAATTTTAAAATAGAAGGAAAAGAGAATAGAGAAAGATAGGGAAAAGGAAAATAGAGAAAAGAACATAGAACAGAACAGGAAACAACAGAACAACATCAGAATCTCACAATTCGCAGCGGAACAACATATAATAATAAATGAATAATCTTTAAACAAAGAACTATATCAGTTATTACATTTTATACATTACATTTCATTACATCATATCATCAGAGTGTACAACAACAACAACAAACAAACAGTGCAGCGGAAAAAAGAAATACTATATACTAGTAATACGTCATGCCATCCAGCTTGCCTCCAGCAACTCCAGAATATCCAGAATATCCTGATAAACCTAACTCTTAACTGCCCGTGTGGAAATTGGTGGGCACCCAGAGTTTAGGAAGGAAAACAATAAACTCCGAGTCAGTCATGTGACTGGTGTGAGAACTCAAAATAGTTTATTTACTTTAGAAATCAAAATAGAGGAATATTTTTAAATTCAATTCGCAATGCTTTTAAAAATGAGACTACCATAAGGCCTCCCGCACACACATACAATGCAAACGCAGAATCGGAGGAGATTTCTCCTTATGATAGTCAAAGATGCTTGATACGCATTTAAAAGAACATTTGATATTATTATTAGTGCATAGTGTAGGAAAAATTCATTTCGAAAGTAGAATATAAATCTTAGCCAACATACGACCATTATCGTATGCCTACTATAGCTACCATCCAAACAGTGGTGACCACCATAAGTGAATGGCAGGTTCTACAACTAATACCGTAAAAGTTTCGTATTGGGAATTGGATTTCCAACGAATGATCAGGCCAAGGAACTTCCCATTGCCACATGAGAAAGCCTCTGAATGGACATCCCCGAGAACCAAACCGGATCTCTACCAACACAAGGCCGGGTTACCCCTAACTGAGTAACAACTGACCGAATATGCCATCCCCCGGTCCTTTGGGACCTTTTCACCGAGCGCTCGTAATCAATTCACACAATCATAACAAAGTGTTTTCAACATGAGTAAGTATCTGGGCTCCATACCATGATACCACCCTTTTCCAGAAGGAAATGGACACATCCTAAAGGGCGCTACCCCTCATAACCTTGCTGCTTCTTTCCTGTTTTGACCATTCACGGGGTGTGAGGCTCGACGAAGTCACGTCCACAAAAACATACTTTATACAAAAGCCATGCTTTGGGTCAACAAATGATCAACACAATGATCACAAGGATAGACGATCAAATAAACGATCCTATCACAAATAATCAACACAATGATCATTTCAGCATCACTCAGCATATCACATTACCAAATTGGGAATATATCACTGATAACATTCAACTACATAACCTCTGAGCTCGTACGTCTCAGAGAAGGGTGTTAAGCTAAAAGAATAAATTCTCCGCCACCAATAGAAATATATTTGAATGAAATCGGCTTTATATCTCAATTTGTAATGTCAGACACACAATCCATACAAGTCTGTTCCGGGCTCGAACAAAACCGAAGGCACTTCTTACGAAGCCCTTGCAATCCGGGTATTCACAATCCCGATCGAATTTCCTATCACTTAAGGAATCTCTATACCAGGAGCTACCCAGTGCAGAAACAATCGATAGGTCATCCTATCGCTCTCGCAAATACTCGGTCTTCAACACCGATCTTCAATGCAATTCACAACGACGTATCACATATTCGGAATGGGTTATACGACCCCATGGTCCATTCCCGGTTAACCCGAATAGTGAGCGCTTATTCAAAAATAAGTGTGGCATTCACATTCAAACAAATCACATCAAATACCCATTCAAAGGGAAATATTGATAGTCGGTTATTGAACTATCAATGGATATGCACACATCACCAGTTTCCAAATAATTTATTTTCCAAAATATCTTCACTAGATATATAATTTCATACTTGAAAAATAAATCAATATTTATTTTTAAACCCAATTTCCAATTTCATTCATAAATTCCATAGTGAATTTATAATCCAAAATATCTATGAATATTCGATTCCAATTATTCATTTCAATATTCCCTTTCAATTTATCTTCAAAAGATAAATTCTAAATATTCGCTTTATATTGGAAAACATTCCCATACTTATTAATTCATAAGTAATTCACAAATTTTATTTATTTTCAACACTTAGAAAATATTCTATATACTTAGATCGGAATTAAGTATATATTTCATTCTTTAAGGAAATCATTCTCTTTAACATATTTATTTGGACCAAAACGAATGTTGCGTAAAACATCGTTACGACAACCCAAAATCACTAGTATAGGGATTCGAAATTTAAAATAGATATATAAATCCCAATACTATACAAAACATTTCCTTTCGGAAATCATTTACTATAACAACAGTGTTATAGTCCATTATTTCCTTCTATTTCTCGAAAACGTCTATTCCAACAATCAATGTTGAAATCTATGGTTTCGAATCTCAACGCATTTTAAAACATCGTTAGATCGTTTTAATTCTATTTAAAACATCACATTCAAACAATTTCTTCAACATATTATTCACTATTCAAAAACGTGAATAAACTACGTTAACAATTTTCATCCTTTTTATTCAATTTATTTCAAAGGATTATTCACTATTCAAAAATGTGAATATAACTCCATTTATAGGTTTCAACAAATTTTCTTGTCAAAATAAGTCATTTGCGAATTTATAAAACAACGTTTATAAATTCCATTCTATTTATTTATAAAAACTTCCATTTTATGAATCCTTTTATTAACCTATTCTAGTTTATAACTCAATTATAAACTAAAAGTTCATATTATAAGTTAAGTGCTTAAAATCTATTTGTTTGCAAAAATCGTTCCTTTGAACTTCATAATTATAAATCTTATAACCTATAAGATTCAATTATTCACCCAAATCTATTCCTCAATTAACTTCACCAATTTATAAATCTTACTATTTATAAATTTTATTTATAACTTCACAGTTTATAATTCTATAAATTTCATTTATTTATGAAATTCATTTTCATTTCATTCAAACACTTATAAAAACTCGTTTTATAATGTCTATATTTCAATTTATAAATATCCATTTATAAATCACTTAATATAAATCAATTTATATTATTCTTTTAAAACATCTTTAATATCCTTTATAATTTCACCATTCTCTTGATTTATAAAATAATTAAATTTTATAAATCCTATATTTAAACTTTTCACAATAAATTCAAAAATCCCAGTTTAAACTATTTTATACATCATTAACCCGTATTTTCAAAAAAATCAATCTTTTAACTATATTTCACAAAAACCATAATTTTATAACTTTAAAAATTATAGCGTTTAATTATTTAAAATGGGTCAATTCCAAAAATATAGTATATTTTCAAAAATCACTTTTAAAATCATTTTAAAATTCCAAAATCTGGGTCCAATGATGCTACACACCAAATAGTCAATCACGACTACAACGATATCATATATCAATATGAAAATCCATCAAATATCAAAATATCTGAAATCAAATAAAAACTGTTGAGGAATCCAGTTGGATCCCTCCAACCTGTTTTCCTGCATCCACAAACATTAGCACAATACCAATTTCGCTCCAGTACGAAATTATCGCGGTATATGTTCTTAATAAATATTATCCGTTTAATAACGGCGTAATAGGGTCTCATCCGCTAAAAAATACGGGAAATCAACAACTGCAGTATATACATATGCCAATATATATACATTGATATTATTTATAATACCAATTTCACTGTTTATGAAATATTCGCGGTATATGTTTTTATTAAATAACATCCGCTTACTAACGGCGTATAATGTCTATTTTAACAATCAATAGATATCAATCATCATTCAAACATGCATTCAAATATTTTAAATCTAACTATTTAAAATAAAATCGAAACTGATTCGATTGAGTGAGAAATTCTCACCTTGATTTAAATTCCGTTTTAGCGATTTATTTCGAATAAAATTAAACGGACGTTTAATTTTACCCAAAATTCTCACTAACTCCAAACGACTCCAAACCAACTCCATCGCGTAGTGCTCGTCCATACGATTCCAACGCAACTGGTTTCGCGCGTTTTCGACCTCGTATGAAAAAGTTATGCATTTATGAAGTTTACACAATTTTTATATAACTAATTACAACACTTGATAAAAAAATTTCAACCTATTCAAACTAGAGCCACTGGATCCCACACCCCCTTCATCTCAGCCGTGTATGCTCTTCTCCTCCCTCTCTTCGTTCTTCTACAGGTCAAAACCGAACTCCCAAACCCATAGCTACTTGATTAGGGTTAAATTATACGACCAATCCATACACCTAGAACTCGATCAGGGAGTTGCAACTCGAAGCTCACCCCCTCCTCCACCTTCGGCCCCAAGGACACTGAGCTCGGCCTTGTCTAGCTCCTCGAAATGCGTGCGTGAACTGGCACGGTCGGCCCCCTATTTCTCCCCCTCCGATGCTCCAAACACGATCAACTCCGTATGGATCTGAAGCCCTCTCCATCCTCTACAACCTTGCAGTTGAACACTTCGCCTAATTGTCGATGGATTGTGAGTGATTGAGGGAGGAAGTGGAGATGATTTCTGGCCATCCATTGGGGTAGTGGCGGCTAGGGCAACAAATTAGGGTTTAGTGTTTTTATTTTTATTTTTTTAGAGTGAGGGTGTATTTATAGGAAAATCAAGCGTAAACACTATTCATTTCGGAAATTTCGAACTCCGATTTAGGCGCCGTAACCAGCGTTTCTAGGGTTTACCCCACGTTCCGGACACAATGGAACAGGTTTCGAAAGCTAATTCGGAAGTATGTGCGAGTTATGGCTGTAAACGCTCAATTTAAATTAAACCGATTTAAGTCGATTTCTAGGCGTTTTAATTTGTACCGGACAAACGGTAAATCCAATTGACTTGAAATTTGAAACCTTACAATAATATCACATTACGGATCCGATGAAACTGGTTTCGTCGAAATTCGAGACTTTTTGAAAAATGGCTATTTTGACTCGCCAAATTAAAATTAAAAACAATTCGATGCGTTTCGAGCTGCCACGATCAAACGATAACTCCGATTGACACGAAAATTGAAATCCGATAATAACTAACCATTACGGATCCAATGAAACTGGTTTCGTTCAATTCTGAGACTGTTCAAAAATTGGCTATTTTACAGTCGATTATTAAATATTAAAATATTCAATTTTCACAAATTAATTTTTAATTCGATTTTAAAAGTTCTAAAATATCATTCTAACTTCAACATGATAAAATAAAATTTTACAAATCATTTTAAATCATATTTAACCCAATTTTCTAATTATTTCCATAATTTAACATATTAAATTATCGATTTAATTATTCAATTAAATCCAATAATTCAAATTAAAATTTATTTGACTTATAAATTCACTTATTAATATTTAAAATTAATTAAATATTCATATTTTAATTATCAAAAATTCTGGGTCGTTACAATCTTCCCCACTTAAAAGAATTTCGTCCTCGAAATTATCAAGTAAGAAAAGTTACAGAATTTATTAATTTTCCCAAAATTCATAGTTAAACTTCTTACAATCTTTACTAAGTTTTCAAATCATACTTAGTTATCTTTTCAAAACAACTACTACTGTTTAACTTTCAATTCCAAAATCAAAGTTATAGTTTTCAAAATTTTCCAATTTTTTCAAAATTTTTCTAACGCCTTAAATTTTCGGAAAAATTCGCCATAGTCTCCTTTGCGCGGCTCGATCCGAAAAAAAAATGACAGTATATATATCACAAATATACATCTCATCAAGTAATGAGGCATCCCGCAGGGAAAAAAATGTAAAAGTACGGTATGTAATCCGAGATATGTACCTTATATTTTATTAGCGAGCATATACGGCTAATATAGCGCGAAAGCGAGCTCCAAATGCGAAGCAAACGCGATCCGCACCTACTAATCACTCAACAAACAACATGAGAATCATGCATATATGGAAATAGTATCAATATACAACATATAGCAACATAACTATATATGTCACATAGCAAATGTAGTAAAACAACATATATTCAACCATCAACCAACTAACATCCATAACCAATAAATATTCATTCATATTCTCATTAATATTTAATGAAATGGTTTTCACTCTAAATCATATTTGATTTATTTACATTGGATTTTATCAACTTTCATTCTCAATTCAATTAGTTATCATTTACTAATTTAAATCCAATTCACATTCAATTCTATTCAAATTTATTTACTTTCAATTTGAATTCAATTTCATAGCTTCCAATTTCGCTAATTCACTTTCATTAACACTTAATGAATTATATACAATCAACTAACAATCATATAACAACCAAAGTATATTCATTTCAACCCAATTCCTTTGTTTAACTTACATTCATTTTGGTTTAACACCTTTAATTAAATTGACTTCCATTCAATTTATTCAACTTCCAATAACTTAGATTTTAATGAATTAACACTTATATTCATTATTTCATATCAACTTAATTTACATTCAATTGATTATCATCCAATCCATTCATTCAATTCAATTCAACTAACTTAAATACCAATATCAACTTCATTCAATATCTCTTAAGTTATATTCCATTTAACATTATTTGGTTTTACATAACTTAAATTCCTACTTGTAAATAAATTCAAATTTCAATTCTAAAGTAAATTTCCATTTAACTTTAAATTCATTTGCTTATTTACAACTCACATTCATATAGTTTCACTTCTTATATAAATGTTTATTTCTCAATTGTAAATCACTTTAATTATAATTCAATTCTTATAATTCTTTTGCTTATACAACTATTCTTTTATTTAGATTATTCAAACAACTAAACAATCAACTTATATACAATTTAATAATTCTGAAAAATTATTCCTTTATATATAAAATATAATCAAGGTAAAATTATTTCATTTACTCAATTTAAAACAATACTGTGTCGAATTGTTCTGTACAAGTGTTTAGAGATCCCTATCAACAACGTTAATTACTCGTATTAACTAGAATCTATATACCACTCAACAAACCAATCATCACAATATAAAACAATTTTTTATTCACTAACAAATACGCTCTCATAGCTATTATTACACTCAAATTCATTCTAGAGTACTACTGACTCTATCTCTAATGAATAATACCCAACAGAACCATGGTTGTCGCTTAACCATATGCTCTGATACCAAATGTAACACCCCGAAAATTTTCGACTTTCGAAAATTCAACATCGATACTCACTTTATCGACTGCCGAGAAATCGAAGGCCGAAAACCCGAAATGTTATGGTTTTAAGAAAAAGAATTTAAGAAAAGAGAAGATAAAAAGATAAGAAGGTAGAATATAGAGAGAAAAGAGAAAACAGAAGATAGAAAATTTTAAAATAGAAGGAAAAGAGAATAGAGAAAGATAGGGAAAAGGAAAATAGAGAAAAGAACATAGAACAGAACAGGAAACAACAGGACAACATCAAAATCTCACAATTCGCAGCGGAACAACATATAATAATAAATGAATAATCTTTAAACAAAGAACTATATCAGTTATTACATTTTATACATTACATTTCATTACATCATATCATCAGAGTGTACAACAACAACAACAAACAAACAGTGCAGCGGAAAAAAGAAATAATATATACTAGTAATACGTCATGCCATCCAGCTTGCCTCCAGCAACTCCAGAATATCCAGAATATCCTGCTAAACCTAACTCTTAACTGCCCGTGTGGAAATTGGTGGGGACCCAGAGTTTAGGAAGGAAAACAATAAACTCCGAGTCAGTCATGTGACTGGTGTGAGAACTCAAAACAGTTTATTTACTTTAGAAATCAAAATAGAGGAATATTTTTAAATTCAATTCGCAATGCTTTTAAAAATGAGACTACCATAAGGCCTCCCGCACACACATACAATGCAAACGCAGAATCGGAGGAGATTTCTCCTTATGATAGTCAAAGATGCTTGATACGCATTTAAAAGAACATTTGATATTATTATTAGTGCATAGTGTAGGAAAAATTCATTTCGAAAGTAGAATATAAATCTTAGCCAACATACGACCATTATCGTATGCCTACTATAGCTACCATCCAAACAGTGGTGACCACCATAAGTGAATGGCAGGTTCTACAACTAATACCGTAAAAGTTTCGTATTGGGAATTGGATTTCCAACGAATGATCAGGCCAAGGAACTTCCCATTGCCACATGAGAATGCCTCTGGATGGACATCCCCGAGAACCAAACCGGATCTCTACCAACACAAGGCCGGGTTACCCCTAACTGAGTAACAACTGACCGAATATGCCATCCCCCGGTCCTTTGGGACCTTTTCACCGAGCGCTCGTAATCAATTCACACAATCATAACAAAGTGTTTTCAACATGAGTAAGTATCTGGGCTCCATACCATGATACCACCCTTTTCCAGAAGGAAATGGACACATCCTAAAGGGCGCTACCCCTCATAACCTTGCTGCTTCTTTCCTGTTTTGACCATTCACGGGGTGTGAGGCTCGACGAAGTCACGTCCACAAAAACATACTTTATACAAAAGCCATGCTTTGGGTCAACAAATGATCAACACAATGATCACAAGGATAGACGATCAAATAAACGATCCTATCACAAATAATCAACACAATGATCATTTCAGCATCACTCAGCATATCACATTACCAAATTGGGAATATATCACTGATAACATTCAACTACATAACCTCTGAGTTCGTACGTCTCAGAGAAGGGTGTTAAGCTAAAAGAATAAATTCTCCGCCACCAACAGAAATATATTTGAATGAAATCGGCTTTATATCTCAATTTGTAATGTCAGACACACAATCCATACAAGTCTGTTCCGGGCTCGAACAAAACCGAAGGCACTTCTTACGAAGCCCTTGCAATCCGGGTATTCACAATCCCGATCGAATTTCCTACCACTTAAGGAATCTCTATACCAGGAGCTACCCAGTGCAGAAACAATCAATAGGTCATCCTATCGCTCTCGCAAATACTCGGTCTTCAACACCGATCTTCAATGCAATTCACAACGACGTATCACATATTCGGAATGGGTTATACGACCCCATGGTCCATTCCCGGTTAACCCGAATAGTGAGCGCTTATTCAAAAATAAGTGTGGCATTCACATTCAAACAAATCACATCAAATACCCATTCAAAGGGAAATATTGATAGTCGGTTATTGAACTATCAATGGATATGCACACATCACCAGTTTCCAAATAATTTATTTTCCAAAATATCTTCACTAGATATATAATTTCATACTTCAAAAATAAATCAATATTTATTTTTAAACCCAATTTCCAATTTCATTCATAAATTCCATAGTGAATTTATAATCCAAAATATCTATGAATATTCGATTCCAATTATTCATTTCAATATTCCCTTTCAATTTATCTTCAAAAGATAAATTCTAAATATTCGCTTTATATTGGAAAACATTCCCATACTTATTTATTCATAAGTAATTCACAAATTTTATTTATTTTCAACACTTAGAAAATATTCTATATACTTAGATCGGAATTAAGTATATATTTCATTCTTTAAGGAAATCATTCTCTTTAACATATTTATTTGGGCCAAAACGAATGTTGCGTAAAACATCGTTACGACAACCCAAAATCACTAGTATAGGGATTCGAAATTTAAAATAGATATATAAATCCCAATACTATACAAAACATTTCCTTTCGGAAACCATTTACTATAACAACAGTGTTATAGTCCATTATTTCCTTCTATTTCTCGAAAACGTCTATTCCAACAATCAATGTTGAAATCTATGGTTTCGAATCTCAACGCATTTTAAAACATCGTTAGATCGTTTTAATTCTGTTTAAAACATCACATTCAAACAATTTCTTCAACATATTATTCACTATTCAAAAACGTGAATAAACTTCGTTAACAATTTTCATCCTTTTTATTCAATTTATTTCAAAGGATTATTCACTATTCAAAAATGTGAATATAACTCCATTTATAGGTTTCAACAAATTTTCTTGTCAAAATAAGTCATTTGCGAATTTATAAAACAACGTTTATAAATTCCATTCTATTTATTTATAAAAACTTCCTTTTTATGAATCCTTTTATTAACCTATTCCAGTTTATAACTCAATTATAAACTAAAAGTTCATATTATAAGTTAAGTGCTTAAAATCTATTTGTTTGCAAAAATCGTTCCTTTGAACTTCATAATTATAAATCTTATAACCTATAAGATTCAATTATTCACCCAAATCTATTCCTCAATTAACTTCACCAATTTATAAATCTTACTATTTATAAATTTTATTTATAACTTCACAGTTTATAATTCTATAAATTTCATTTATTTATGAAATTCATTTTCACTTCATTCAAACACTTATAAAAACTCGTTTTATAATGTCTATATTTCAATTTATAAATATCCATTTATAAATCACTTAATATGAATCAATTTATATTATTCTTTTAAAACATCTTTAATCTCCTTTATAATTTCACCATTCTCTTGATTTATAAAATAATTAAATTTTATAAATCCTATATTTAAACTTTTCACAATAAATTCAAAAATCCCAGTTTAAACTATTTTATACATCATTAACCCGTATTTTCAAAAAAATCAATCTTTTAACTATATTTCACAAAAACCATAATTTTATAACTTTAAAAATTATAGCGTTTAATTATTTAAAATGGGTCAATTCCAAAAATATAGTATATTTTCAAAAATCACTTTTAAAATCATTTTAAAATTCCAAAATCTGGGTCCAATGATGCTACACACCAAATAGTCAATCACGACTACAACGATATCATATATCAATATGAAAATCCATCAAATATCAAAATATCTGAAATCAAATAAAAACTGTTGAGGAATCCAGTTGGATCCCTCCAACCTGTTTTCCTGCATCCACAAACATTAGCACAATACCAATTTCGCTCCAGTACGAAATTATCGCGGTATATGTTCTTAATAAATATTATCCGTTTAATAATGGCGTAATAGGGTCTCATCCGCTAAAAAATACGGGAAATCAACAACTGCAATATATACATATGCCAATATATATATATTGATATTATTTATAATACCAATTTCACTGTTTATGAAATATTCGCGGTATATGTTTTTATAAAATAACATCCGCTTACTAACGACGTATAATGTCTATTTTAACAATCAATAGATATCAATCATCATTCAAACATGCATTCAAATATTTTAAATCTAACTATTTAAAATAAAATCGAAACTGATTCGATTGAGTGAGAAATTCTCACCTTGATTTAAATTCCGTTTTAGCGATTTATTTCGAATAAAATTAAACGGACGTTTAATTTTACCCAAAATTCTCACTAACTCCAAATGACTCCAAACCAACTCCATTGCGTAGTGCTCATCCATACGATTCCAACGCAACTGGTTTCGCGCGTTTTCGACCTCGTATGAAAAAGTTATGCATTTATGAAGTTTACACAATTTTTATATAACTAATTACAACACTTGATAAAAATTTTTCAACCTATTCAAACTAGAGCCACTGGATCCCACACCCCCTTCATCTCAGCCGTGTATGCTCTTCTCCTCCCTCTCTTCGTTCTTCTACAGGTCAAAACTGAACTCCCAAACCCATAGCTACTTGATTAGGGTTAAATTATACGACCAATCCATACACCTAGAACTCGATCAGGGAGTTGCAACTCGAAGCTCACCCCCTCCTCCACCTTCGGCCCCAAGGACACTGAGCTCGGCCTTGTCTAGCTCCTCGAAATGCGTGCGTGAACTGGCACGGTCGGCCCCCTATTTTTCCCCCTCCGATGCTCCAAACACGATCAACTCCGTATGGATCTGAAGCCCTCTCCATCCTCTACAACCTTGCAGTTGAACACTTCGCCTAATTGTCGATGGATTGTGAGTGATTGAGGGAGGAAGTGGAGATGATTTCTGGCCATCCATTGGGGTAGTGGCGGCTAGGGCAACAAATTAGGGTTTAGTGTTTTTTTATTTTATTTTTTTAGAGTGAGGGTGTATTTATAGGAAAATCAAGCGTAAACACTATTCATTTCAGAAATTTCGAACTCCGATTTAGGCGCCGTAACCAGCGTTTCTAGGGTTTACCCCGCGTTCCGGACACAATGGAACAGGTTTCGAAAGCTAATTCGGAAGTATGTGCGAGTTATGGCTGTAAACGCTCAATTTAAATTAAACCGATTTAAGTCGATTTCTAGGCGTTTTAATTTGTACCGGACAAACGGTAAATCCAATTGACTTGAAATTTGAAACCTTACTATAATATCACATTACGGATCCGATGAAACTAGTTTCGTCGAAATCCGAGACTTTTTGAAAAATGGCTATTTTGACTCGCCAAATTAAAATTAAAAACAATTCGATGCGTTTCGAGCTGCCACGATCAAACGATAACTCCGATTGACACGAAAATTGAAATCCGGTAATAACTAACCATTACGGATCCAATGAAACTGGTTTCGTTCAATTCTGAGACTGTTCAAAAATTGGCTATTTTACAGTCGATTATTAAATATTAAAATATTCAATTTTCACAATTTAATTTTTAATTCGATTTTAAAAGTTCTAAAATATCATTCTAACTTCAACATGATAAAATAAAATTTTACAAATCATTTTCAATCATATTTAACCCAATTTTCTAATTATTTCCATAATTTAACATATTAAATTATCGATTTAATTATTCAATTAAATCCAATAATTCAAATTAAAATTTATTTGACTTATAAATTCACTTATTAATATTTAAAATTAATTAAATATTCATATTTTAATTATCAAAAATTCTGGGTCGTTACAACGGCTGTAACAACCCGCATATTTAATGATTTTATATTTAAATATTTTATCTAAATATAGCGTTGTTAGTCGGATTTTTGGTCCCAAATGTTACTTTTTGCAAATGGCCGAATTGGAACTTGAAACCATTTCCATTGAGTTCAAAACGTCGTTTGCGATCTTTTTGAGTATAAGCTTTGATATGTTTGGAGTAAGTTTAATTTTGCAACTTTTTCTAGTTGGGTTTGGGTTGGGTTCAGCCAATTTGTTAGTTTAATAACCTAACTCAGCCCTCTCCTCTCCATTCTCTCATTCCACTCTTCTAAATTTATGTTAAACTGAAAATGGTGGAAGGGAAGAGCAAATAGAAATTATAAACCCTAGTTTCTTCTTGTAAACTTGATTCTTGCTCCAAAATCAAAGTAGAGCTATTGGTAAGTCTCCTCTTTACCCTCTCCAACTCTTTCTCCTTCAATTTCATAAAATTTTCCTAAACCTAACTTAGGAAAATATGTGTTTTATTCTTAGATTGAAGCTTGTTGAGTTGAAGTGAAGAGTAGTTAGTCTCCTTCTTTGTTTTGTGATATAAGGTGAGATTTTTATCTCACATCTATGCTTATATATATATATATCTTTGTTAGGTATGAATTCCTAACACTTGTTCATGTTCATTTGTTTTCGATTTGGATTGCTTTGGTGAAATTGCCAAATATTGATATTTGAAGCCAAATCTTTGTAAAACCTTATATGGTTGATGTTTATGTTGTTCAGAGTGTTTGGGTGTGTCGTTAAGGTTGGATAGTTGCTTGACGTAAGCCCACAATCAACACGCATCCGATTGCTTTCAATTTGTTTGGCCATAGATGGCCTAGGTTCAGGAAATGCCTGACCATCAGGTTTCAGACGTCTGAAACCCCAATTTCAGACGTTTGAATATTGTTCTGGGGAAGTTTCTTATCCCCAGATTCAGACGTTTGAATTTATATTCCAGACGTCTGAAAGTGCTTAATTTCGACCAGAAAGGAAATAGGCCAAAATATGCCTATTTCAGACGTCTGGAAGTTTGGATTCAGACGTCTGAATTCTGTTTTGAAAAACAAATTAAATTCCAGATTCAGACGTCTGAATCCCTTCTTTCAGACGTCTGAATATGCTGTTTTTTTGCCAAATTGCCTTGTTCGTTTAGTTTTTCAAATTTAATCGATGCATATTGATTCCAATTAGTTGTTTATGTATATTTGATCTTGATGATTCCTTTTTGAATTCATTCACGGGTTTTTATAACTAATTCCTTCAAATCGTATTAAAAGTTCGCTTCTCCGATTTATAAATTCTATTTAAAACACACGCACAATTTCGCACTTCAAGCGAAGTGGAAGGGTGATTAAATGGTTAGATAAAACACGGACCATGAAGCTGTGCGTTTATCCTTCCGATTAATTCCCGACCTATTCAATTGATCGTTTTAACCTTCGGGTTTGGTTTACCAATGATATGAGGTGAACTTTGTACTGCTTTGAGTGTGAAATTAACTAACGGATAGTAAACCGTTTAGTGCGAACGAGTGGTTATGGGACTCACGTTACCACTTTTCGGATTCCTTTTTGGAGAGTTATGACACATTCCGCCAGTTAGTGGTGTCCAGTACTGGGCCTCTGGACCTTCACCACTACGGTTTGTTGCCTTCGGGTATGTTGCCTTCGGGTATGTTGCCTTCGGGTTTATGCCTTTGGGTTTGTGCCTTCGGGTTTGTTGCCCTTTATTATCGCTTCCGATGTTGGCCGTTATGAGCCGCATGGGTGATATTGGGTTTCCCTTTAGTATCGCTTTCGATGTTGGTCGTTATGAGCTGCATGGGTGATATTGGGTTTGGAGTCTTCGGGCTCATGGATCCTTAAGTACTGAGCTCGAGCAATTTTCTGATGTTTCATTCATATGTATATTCCCTAGGTATCGCCCTTCGGTGTTGGTCTTTTTGAGCCGCATGACATGTAGCGATTACCTTGTGGAACTTGTATACCTTATTGGTATTTGTTAATTGCCTTTTTGGCTTGATTTGGGATATTTGTATCCTTTGTTTCTCTATGATGCCGATGATATGAGGCTTGTTTTGTTATTATATGATTCATCTTTTGTTAGATGATTGTGTTATCTCCTTTAGAGATATTTGTTATACCTTTTAACTTTGCAGGTTTATTGTTGTTCAGTTTATCTAACTGATTTGTTTAGCTAGACCGACCTGTGTATTTTATACTCGGTTCGTACTGAGATGTTTCAGGTTAGATGCTTTTGGACTTAGCCTCTTTTGCTTCCGTGTGAACTATTCAGCTTATTCCTTTTTGTTAAAGCTTTTTGTGTAGTCCTTTTATTGCAACTCTGATATATGTATTCTTTTGATTCGTCTGTATATTGTGGTTTGCTATACCACTTGATGTGTATTATTTTATATACTCTGTTATGTATCAATATATGTGTATATGATGATCTACTGTTCTGTGATGTATATTACATTTGAGTTGTTATATTCTGTTCTGATAGATCCTCCAACCACCTATGGTTTTGTTTTGAGTATTCATTGGGTATGTCGATCTGTTTGGTGTGATTATTGTCGATGTACTCAATAGATAGTTAGAGCAAGGCTATAGATGGTCGCTCGTAACCAGCCTTATTCTCCGTGTTAGTTGACGGCATTACCTTATAGTGTCCTTGGCTAGCGTGGGTATAGAGGTGGGGCGTCACAGCGTGGTATCAGAGCTGACGTTCAGAACAAAATATGATAAACACAGAATAGAGGCACATATTACGGTACATCAAAGTGTATAAGTGATACAAATCTTTGAATTATTGTGCCTTTCTTTTCCTTTTACCATCAAAGGTTAGGTAGAATGTAGGAATACGTCTAGGAATGCATTTAAATTCCATAGTATTCCATATTGAAGTATCTACCTTGTGATTGATCTTGTTCTTATCTTACTTTCAGCGTATGGCTGGAAGAGGCAGGGGTTGACGTCCGGATGCTGGGCAATCCAGTGGCTCACATCCGGATGGCGTTTATATGTCCGCCGATCAGTTTTTGGAATTATTTAGGAGCACTCAGCCTCCAGTTCCTCCTCGAGTGTCTCCACCTCGCAAGTTTGCCTTTACACGCCAGTGCAGTGATTTTGCTCATCTTGGAGGAAAGCCGTTTCAGCTTCGAATCCGTTCTTGAAGTCCAAGCTTGGTTTCACACGTGCGAGTGTATCTTCTTTCGTATGGATCTTTCTGACCATGATAGAGTTCTTGTAACTTCTAGCTTATTACAAGAGCGTGCTCTTGGTTGGTATGAGCTTCTGGTAGCCGAAATTGATGAGTTTACTCTCTCGAACTCAGTTTCGGGAGCGATTTGAACTCAAGTTTGTTCCTGAATCTGAAAAAGTTTTATTGACCCGTCGCTTCCTTGAGTTGAAGCAAAGGAAATCTTCTGTTTCTGAGTATGTTGCATCATTCGAGGCCTTATCTAAGTATGGTCTTGAATTTATTAGCACTCCTTATAAGAAGAATTTGAAGTTTGTTTCTAGTCTTAATAAATATCTAAAGAAGTCGTTGTTGCTCCAGCTTAAGCTTTCTTTTGAGGAGTTGGTTGATTCGGCACTTCATCTCGAGACCGTCGAGAAGGAGTGTGATAGTGATGTTGGTGTTCAGGTTTCCAAGAACCCCAACAAGAGGCCGTTTCCATTTCAGAAGTCCAGGCCTTTTCCTTCTAAGAAGAAGAAGACTGGTGGTTCTAGCTCTCAACCTCAGTCTGTTGGAACACCTTTCGTTCAGAAGTGTTTCAATTGTGGTTCTCCGGATCATATTATTCGAGCTTGTCCTAGGCCTCTCTTCTGCCGCTATTGCAAGAAGGAAGGCCATCATGTTTCAGCTTGCCCTACTGTTCCGGCTGGTGCCAAGTCTAGCAAGCTTTATGCTGCTAAGGCTTTTGAAGGTCCCTCTCTGCCCAAAGGTATATCTCCACCTATTTTGGAAGGTTCTATTTTATTTCATGATCATAGTATTCGAGTTCTTTTCGATACGGGTGCTTCACATTCTTTCGTATCGAAGAAGCTCGTTGATGATTTATCTTTGGATGTTTCTTGTTTGATTACTTCTTTAAGGATTGCGAATCCTATTGGGGGATCCGCGACCCTTAGCCTGCTTTGTGATGATGTTCAGATTGTTTTATGTGGCTTTTCTTTTCATGCGAATCTGCATGTTATTTCTTGTTTGGGATTTGATATGATTTTGGGTATGGACTGGCTAGTGAGATATGATGCCAGGATTATTTGTTTGAAGAGAATTTTGTATCTTCGACATCCGAATTCGCCTACTCAGCTATCTCTTGTTCTTCGGAATGTGGATAATTCCGAAACGGCTTTATGTTTTCTTGACTCGCGAGATGATGATGATATATCTCGTATTCCTATTGCTTGTGACTTTTCTGATGTTTTCGAGCCTGTCTCGGGTTTTCCACCTAAGCGGGCAATTGAGTTCCGCATTGATCTCATTCCAGGTGCGCAGCCAGTTAGTCGTCCTCCCACGAGGATGTCTACAAGGGAAAATGAGGAACTCAAGAAGCAGCTTTTAGAGCTTGAGTCCAAGCAGTTGATTCAGTCTAGTTTTTCTCCGTGGGGATCCGCGGTCGTCTTCGTGAAGAAGTCTGATGGAATTCTTAGGCTTTGCATTGATTATCGCAAGCTTAACGAGTTGACCATTAAGAATAGGTATCCATTGCCTAGGATCGATGATATGTTCGATCTATTGAGTGGTGCTAAGGTCTTTTCTCAGCTAGGCCTTGCCATAGGTTTTCATCAGTTAGGAGTCGCGGAGGATAGCATTCCTCTTACCGCTTTCCGCACTCATTATGGTTCTTTTGAGTGGCTCGTTATGCCGTTCGGGTTGAGGAACGCTCCTGCTTTCTTTGTCGATCTCGTGAATCGAGTATTCCGGGAATATCTCGATAAGTTCGTTCTATTTTTCATTGATGATATCTTATTTATTTTAAGTCTGAAGCCGAGCATGCTAATCACTTGAGAATTGTCTTGAGTACTCTCCTTCATCATCAGCTTAGAGCCAAATTCTCCAAATGCCTTTTTTGGGAGAATAAGGTTAAGTTCTTAGGCCATGTTATATCTTCCGATGGCATTTCGGTCGATCCCTCAAAGATCGAAGCCATCCAGAGTTGGAAGAGGCCTGAGGATGTTCATGAGATTCGTAGTTTCCTTGGATTGGCGGGTTATTACCGTCGGTTCATTAAGGATTTTTCCCGAGTTGTGCTTCCACTTACCTGCCTTACTCGGAAAGGCATTCGTTTTATTTGGTCCGACAAGTGTGAAGCTTCCTTTCAGACCATGAAGGAACTTCTCACTAATGCTCCTATTCTTGTGGTTCCCGAGGGGAATCATGATCTTGTTGTCTACACCGATGCTTGTGGTAGTGGTCTCGGTGCTGCTCTTATGCAGAAGGATCGGGTAGTTGCTTATGCTTCTAGGCAACTGCGTCCGAATGAAGTTTGCTATGCCACTCATGATCTTGAGTTAGCCGCCATCGTCTTCGCCTTGAAGATTTGGCGACACTATTTATTGGGCGAGCGCTTCATTCTTTATACCGATCATAAATCCTTGAAGTATTTGTTTACTCAGAAGGAACTCAATATGAGACAACAGCGTTGGCTCGAGGTCTTGCTTCATATGACTTTGATATCCAGTATACCCCTGGAAAGGGTAATCATGTTGCTGATGCGCTTAGTCGCAAACATTCGGCTATTGTTTCTATGATGCTTGCCAAATGGGATATTCTTGAGACTCTATCTTTTTGTGAAATTCGTGATCGAGGTTCATCTTCTGATTCTCCTATTCTATTATTTAGTTTGGGAGCTCGACCTATTTTGTTGGATCGTATTGCCGATGCTCAGCGGCGTGATCCTGATTTGTTGCATCTTATTCAGCTTTGTGAGTCTGGATCCTGTGATGAGGCGTTGCGGGATTTCAGCATTGATACTCATGGGTGTCTTCGCAAGAAGAACCGTCTTTTTGTGCCTTCTGATTTTGCACCTAGGCATGACATTCTCGATGACTGTCATCGTTCTAAGTATACCATTCATCCTGCTAGTAGTAAGATGTATGTCGATATGCGTTGTCTTTATTATTGGGAAGGCATGAAGCGCGATGCGGCGAGTTATGTGAGTAATTGCATAACTTGTCAGCGTTTTAAGGCCGAACATTAGCATCCTTTGGGTCTTCTTCAGCCTCTAGAGATTCCATTGTGGAAATGGGATCAGATTTCTATGGATTTCATTGACGGCCTACCTCGTTCGAGATCGGGCCATTATAGCATTTGGGTTATTGTTGATCGCCTCACTAAGTCTGCTCATTTTTTTCCTATTAAGTCTAATAGGACTGCTTCTCATTTGGCTAAGTTGTATGTCAAGAAAATCGTGAGACTTCACGGTGTTCCTAGTTCTATTGTGAGTGATCGTGATCCTTTATTCACGAGTCATTTCTGGAAGAGTCTTCAGCAAGCTTTGGGAACAAAGCTTAATTTTAGTACAGCTTATCATCTGCAGTCTGACGGACAGACTGAACGGGTGAATCGTATCTTGGAAGATCTTCCCCATATTTGTATTTTTGATTTCAGTGGTAGTTGGGAGGATCACCTACCTCTTGTAGAGTTCTCCTACAATAATAATTTTCAGTTTACTATCGGTATGGCTCCTTTCGAAGCCTTATACGGAAGACCATGTCGATCTCCTTCGTGTTGGTTGGAATCTGGGGAGAAGTTTATTCTTGGTCCAGATTTTGTTCGTGATTCTACCGAGAAGATTGATCTTATCCGGTTGAGAATGAAAGAGGCACAAAGTTGTCAGAAATCCTACGCGGACAGCCGTAGGAAGCCTCTCGAATTCTCGATTGGTGATCTTGTTTTTATTGGTTTTTCTCCTTTGAAAGGGGTTATGTGTTTCAGTACGACTGGGAAATTGGCTCCTCGCTATATAGGACCATTTTCTATTACTGAACGTATTGGCCCTGTGGCTTATAGAGTTTCACTTCCTGCTCATTTATCTGGCATTCATGACGTGTTTCATGTCTCGCAACTTCGGAAGTGTCTTCGGGAATCGGATTTTGTTATTGATTCTCCTGATTTGCTTGAGCTTGAGATCTCACCGGACTTATCTATTGTACAGCAGCCTATTCGCGTACTTGACACGGAGGTGCGACACCTTCGGAACAAAGACGTGCCGCTCGTAAAATTTCAATGGTCCGCTAGTCCCAATGACTGTACTTGGGAAACCAGAGAGTTTATTGAGCGATCTTATCCGGGTTTTCTATCTTTGCCTAGTAACGGTGAGTATATCTTTCGTCTCAAGCTTATTTCCTTTTCTTTTGAATGTTGTATATATGTTGTTGTTACAAGTATCGTCTCTAGGAATTGCGGGGACGCAATTTTGTTAGGAGAGGAGATCTGTAACAACCCGCATATTTAACGATTTTATATTTAAATATTTTATTTAAATATAGCGTCGTTAGTCGGATTTTTGGTCCGAGATGTTACTTTTTGCAAATGGCCGAATTGGAACTTGAAACCATTTCCATTAAGTTCAAAACGTCGTTTGCGATCTTTTTGAGTATAAGCTTTGATATGTTTGGAGTAAGTTGAATTTTGCAACTTTTTCTAGTTGGGTTTGGGTTGGGTTCAGCCAATTTGTTAGTTTAATAACCTAACTCAGCCCTCTCCTCTCCATTCTCTCATTCCACTCTTCTAAACTTATGTTAAACTGAAAATGGTGGAAGGGAAGAGGAAATAGAAATTGTAAACCCTAGTTTCTTCTTGTAAACTTGATTCTTGCTCCAAAATCAAAGTAGAGCTATTGGTAAGTCTCCTCTTTACCCTCTCCAACTCTTTCTCCTTCAATTTTAGAAATTTTTGCTAAACCTAACTTAGGAAAATATGTGTTTTATACTTAGATTGAAGCTTGTTGAGTTGAAGTGAAGAGTAGTTAGTCTCCTTCTTGTGTTTGAGCATCTTCTTCTTTGTTTTGTGATATAAGGTGAGATTTTTATCTCACATCTATTCTTATATATATATATATATCTTTGTTAGGTATGAATTCCTAACACTTGTTCATGTTCATTTGTTTTCGATTTGGATTGCTTTGGTGAAATTGCCAAATATTGATTTTTGAAGCCAAATCTATGTAAAACCTTATATGGTTGATGTTTATGTTATTCGAAGTGTTTGGGTGTGTCGTTAAGGTTGGGTAGTTGCTTGATCACTTGACGTAAGCCCACAATTAACACGCATCCGATTGCTTTAAATTTGTTTGGCCATAGATGGCCTAGGTTCAGGAAATGTCTGACCATCAGGTTTCAGACGTCTGAAACCCCAATTTTAGATGTCTGAATATTGTTCTGGGGAAGTTTCTTATCCCCAGATTCAGACGTCTGAATTTATATTCCAGACGTCTGAAAGTGCTTAATTTCGACCAGAAAGGAAATAGGCCAAAGTACGCCTATTTCAGACGTCTGGAAGTTTGGATTCAGACGTCTGAATTCTGTTTTGAAAAATAAATTAAATTCCAGATTCAGACATCTGAATCCCTTCTTTCAGACGTCTGAATATGCTGTTTTTTTGGCCAAATTGCCTTGTTCGTTTAGTTTTTCAAATTTAATCGATGCATATTGATTCCAATTAGTTGTTTATGTATATTTGATCTTGATGATTCCTTTTTGAATTCATTCACGGGTTTTTATAACTAATTCCTTCAAATCGTATTAAAAGTTCGCTTCTCCGATTTATAAATTCTATTTAAAACACACGCACAATTTCGCACTTCAAGCGAAGTGGAAGGGTGATTAAATGGTTAGATAAAACACGGATCATGAAGCTGTGCGTTTATCCTTCCGATTAATTCCTGACCTATTCAATTGATCGTTTTAACCTTCGGGTTTGGTTTACCAATGATATGAGGTGAACTTTGTACTGCTTTGAGTGTGAAATTAACTAACGGATAGTAAACCGTTTAGTGCGAACGAGTGGTTATGGGACTCACGTTACCACTTTTCGGATTCCTTTTTGGAGAGTTATGACACATTCCGCCAGTTAGTGGTGTCCAGTACTGGGCCTCCAGACCTTCACCAATACGGTTTGTTGCCTTCGGGTATGTTGCCTTCGGGAACGTTGCCTTCGGGTTTGTGCCTTCGGGTTTGTTGCCCTTTAGTATCTCTTCCGATGTTGGTCATTATGAGCCGCATGGGTGATATTGGGTTGCCCTTTTGTATCGCTTCCGATGTTGGTCGTTATGAGCCGCATGGGTGATATTGGGTTTGGAGTCTTCGGGCTCATGGATCCTTGTTTATACAGTACTGAACTCGAGCAATTTTCTGATGTTTCATTCATATGTATATTCCCTAGGTATCGCCCTTCAGTGTTGGTCTTTTTGAGCCGCATGATATGTAGCGATTACCTTGTGGAACTTGTATACCTTATTGGTATTTGTTAATCGCCTTTTTGGCTTGATTTGGGATATTTGTATCCTTTGTTTCTCTGTGATGTCGATGATATGAGGCTTGTTTTGTTATCATATGATTCATCTTTTGTAAGATGATTGTGTTATCTCCTTTAAAGATATTTGTTATACCTTGTAACTTTGCTGGTTTATTGTTGTTCAGTTTATCTAACTGATTTGTTTAGCTAGACCGACCCGTGTATTTTATACTCGGGTCAGACCGAGATGTTTCAGGTTAGGTGCTTTTGGACTTAGCCTCTTTTGCTTCCGTGTGGACTATTCAGTTTATTCCTTTTTGTTAAAGCTTTTTGTGTAGTCCTTTTATTGCAACTCTGATATATGTATTCTTTTGATTCGTCTGTATATTGTGGTTTGCTATACCACTTGACGTGTATTATTTTGTATACTCTGTTATGTATCAATATATGTGTATATGATGATCTACTATTCTGTGATGTATATTACATTTGAGTTTTTATATTCTGTTCTGATAGATCCTCCAACCACCTATGGTTTTGTTTTGAGTATTCATTGGGTATGTCGATCTGTTTGGTGTGATTATTGTCGATGTACTCAATAGATAGTTAGAGCAAGGCTATAGATGGTCGCTCCTAACCAGCCTTATTCTCCGTGTTAGTTGACGGCATTACCTTGTAGTGTCCTTGGCTAGCGTGGGTATAGAGGTGGGGCGTCACTACGGATTTTTCCTTATGATGACCAAAACATTTCATATCAAATCCTCTGATACTATAATAGTGTCTAAGTACAAATACTTATTCAAATAGATAAAATTGTTACATTAATTAAATTCCAGTATACTAGGCTCTACAACCAAAACCGTAAAGGCAGGTAATGGAGAATGGATTCCATGCGAATGACTAGGTACTGGGGTATCACCCGTCACAGTACACGTCTGGAAACAGTGTACCAAGGACCATGACGGGGTCCCCTACAACACAAGACCGGACTATCCCTAACCTGGATAGACCGAATATGCCATCATCCCGGGTGTTCCGACCCTTTCCGAGCTCCTTCCATGTATCGTAGTAATAATATCCTAGGGTATCTAGAAAGTTGATAAACATACCCTAATTGGGTGCGACCTACTTAGCCTTGTTGCATCTCTCCTGCTTTTCAGTCATTCTCGGTTGATGAGGCTAGAGGCTACGATTTCTATTTAAAGGAATTTTCACTTAGAATGCTCATTGTCCTCTAATGACAATGTACCGATAGCATTTATCCGTACTAGTCCGCCCTGGGTCCAAACAGAACCCAAAGGCACTATTCCTTCTACATTCATTTTGGAATCACCCTCAAGATTAGTAGCGATTATCCCTTGCACTTCACTGCTCCATCTTCAACTCCATGCTCTTGTTTTCACATCGAAAACGTACTTGTTGGATCAAAGTGGTTTTCAGATAACTTGTCTGATCCCAGCCTCTTCGAAACCACGTTCGGTATTTCCAGTAATCTCAACCCTGGTTCTTTAGGAAATAAACAGACAAAAATAAGATCGTAAATCACCTCCTAACCGTTAGTGGACGGATTTCCCTATCAACGTCCTAGAAGGACGAACGAGTTTATACGTACAGTATAGCACCTCGAATAGTAACTGTACCATATAATTCCCGTGTTTCCCCTAGATATTCACAAAGTTATATTTTGGGTCCAGATTTGATAGATGGTTATTTAACTATCGAATAAACAATCATTCAACCAAATATTCCCCTTTCCACTTAAAACATTAAATCTCCTTTTAATTTAAATTATATTTCAATCACTTAAATCTCTTTATCCAAAATATATGTTTTCCTACCGAATTCAGTATATTTACAAACTATTTTTTTCAAAGATATTTAAAGCCTTTAAAATAGTCTGGAAAGTACCACTGCGGTATAAATCGTGGATTCACAACCCAATGGTTACGTCTCTATCCCAGAGAAATCCAAAACTTAACAACATGCACTCACTGCCTCCGATTACGCCATGCCAGTACACATTACTTTCCGACTTTTTTTAAAAATTATCTCAAAATAATGCTTATAAGTTATAAAATAAATTTTCAAGTTTAATGTAGGAAAATATACTTAAATAAAGGTTATTATACAAAGCCATGTTAATATTTAATAATTTATCTTCTAAAACAATAATGCTGACTAATTCTTAAATATAAATAATAAATCTTTAACAATCATTATAAGGTTACTAATTAATAATTAAATACGCTTTTAACAATTTAAAATAATCAAATAACTAGTTTCTAGGATATTTCTAACGCTTTTAAAGTCGTCTAGTTAATAATTAAAATCCTTTTTTTAAAACAAGCCCAATTTCTCGATTCTAATTTCATTTCGTAATTTTGGAAAACTTGCTTGAGTTCCAGTATGACCAATTTCATACTTATTTCCAGTTTCACTTCTATCCTTCCAATCGGTTAAATATCTCAATTTTAAAACCTTTCATATTTTGACAAGTATCACTTAAGGATTTATTATTTAAAATTTCTTATATATATTTTATTCCAAAATCCCTATTCACAATATTTCGAAATAGTTAAATACAATTTCAAAACCTTTTATTTTACCTAATTAATTTATCAAAAACTCTATATAAATATTTTACAATCCCTATTTACAATTCTTTACCAGTTCAAAACCATATTTTATTGGTATTTAAAAAAATACCAAAATATGGGCCAAAACTGTCATAGCATCCAATCAATTTAAATCGCACAATAACCTGTCACGGATTATTCCAACAAAACATATATCACCATATATGAGATTACGTTCAACATTTTTGAGGAATCCAGTTGGATCCCTCCAACCTGTTTTCCCTGCAGCCATAGATGTTAATATAACATAAAAATACCAATTCCGCTTCTAGGCGGAATATCGCGGTATATAGTGTCATCCGCTATTATACGGGGCACATAGGGTCTCATCCGCTATATATATGTGGGAATACCAATCACTCCAATATACATATATATACTACTATGTATAAGATCACATTCAACTAATAAAATTGTATCAATTCAACCAATCAATCATTAATTAATTTTAGCTATTTAAAATTAATGCCAGCAGTCCAAAATTGAGTGAGATTAACTCACCTTGTGTTTTAAATTTGTCGAACGTTCCAATCATAAACTAAATCAAACCCGTTCAATTTAACCTAAAATTTTAACTCGCTCCAAAATCTCCAAATCTGTTCCAGAGTGTTGTGCTCGTCCATATGAACCCAAAGCTTCTTGTTCTGTCCAATTCTGACAATGTATGTACAAGATATACATTTTTAACATTCATGATTTAATATATAATTAAATCTACAAATTTCTTTTTAATATTATACCCTAATCTATCTAGACCATCCATCAGGTAGAGAGTAGATCACGATCGCACATCTCCTTCTTCTCAAATGCATTCACTTCCAAGTCGAGCTAAACACGTCGCCGCTTCTTCCTTTGCTAGCCGCACCACCATGGCTGCCCAAGAGGGTGATTAGGGACCACCGAGAGACGGGCCCCACCTGACTGCCCCTACGACCATGATCTGGCCTAACTCGGTGCTACGTAGGTCGAGGAAATTGCTCTTGAAGGGGAAACGAACGTGCCACCCTATCTCCTTCCTCGTCGCATCATTCACAATCACCATCGTACATCGCGTAGCGCACGAGAAGCTCTACGACTTTCCAGTTGAAACCTTCGGCTACTATTGTGTGGATGGAGAGAGATTTAGGGAAGAAGGCGATTACATTTTGGCCTTTGATCAAAGGAACGACGATGGCAAGAATATTAAGATAGGGTTTTACTGTGTAGCCGTATATATATACGAAATTTATAAATTATTTTATTGTTATTATTTTCCGAATCACATGCTTTTCCAAACGAACTCCAATAGAGACCTGCCGCCCATCATTTATAACGTTTTACCCCTATTTCGAACACATTGGAACGTGTTTAGAGGCCTAATCCGATCGTATGCGGAAGATAGCTTTTCGAATCGAATTAAAATATTAAATTTTCGATATTAAACTCAACGCGTTTCTATCCCGTATGACAAAACGCTAACTCCAAACGCTATGAAATTTGAAATCCAATAATAGTACACTATTATGGATCCAATGGAATTTATTTCGTCGAATTCCATGACTATGCCCTTGAAGGCCATTTTAACGCGTCAATTAAATCGAGCGATTTTCAAAATCGACGAAATTTCTTGAAATTCAAACTTTAAAATTCAATTTTAGAAGTTAACAATCTTCATTCTTGTTTAAATAAAATTTAAATAAACTTTCGAAATAATTTTCATTCATATTAAATTTAGGATTCAATTATTTAGATAATTCCAATATTAAATATAACAATTAAATTGTCAAATAATTCATCATATTTGAAATATAAGTTATTTAACTTTTAAAGCGAATTTAAGTAATAAAACAATTACTTCCATTTTACAGTAATTCAACATCTTTGCAATTATTGCATATAGCAAAAGTTATTCATTTCTTACCAAATAAATGTTTTCATATTTTTGAAATTTATACTTATCAAAATACAATTTCATATAAATAAACTTATGCTTTTACTTTTAATAAACATTCATTCGATCCTTTATTTACTTAAGATTGATTATTTCGATTTCGGTTATCAATTACTTATAATTTAATATCATTTAATTTACTTTCTAATATAAATGATCATCTTTTATCTTATTGAATTTTGTTATTCAAATTTTTTATCTAAGTTCATCCAATAAATTACATTAATAAATCATTAAATTTTTATTTCTAACCATTTTTGTTTAATAATTATATTAAATTTAATAATTTAAAATAGTTAAAAATACATGTTGTTGCATTGTTCATCTTACAACATCTAATTCAAATCCACTTTTTCCCATCAAAATTAGAAGTACGTTTATTATGGTGTTTTGATTCAGACCCAGCTCTGTTTCTATCTCCATTTATTACAGGTCCATTATGATTCATATAATTTAAATCCTCTATCTCCCATAATATTTTGTAGTTGTTCTCTACAATATTTTGATATAAACATTTCTATAATGAATTACATATGTCCAAGTTGTCGAATTTCTTATTGTTTATCTTTTTTGTGTTCTGAAAAAAAACAATTTTTGGTTGGAAACTATCTTTATAATTTTATATATGTTGATCATTTATATTTACCTTGATAACCAATTTTTTTGTTACACCATTGATGTTTTGAATACAATTGTTTGAGTATTGTTTTCATAAAAAGATAAATTAAAAAGATTTTTTTTGTTGAATTCATGTATGGACTTTTGCTAAAAATCCAATAATTTTATTTCCTTTCCATATTTATAGTATTATGTAAAATTCTGTATTTGTTATTTCTCTTCTAAATTAAATGTATAAATCAAAATTATTACCTTTAAGTCCCTACAAATCTATACACATATATTTTAACTTATATATTACATAAATAAGTTGATTTAAGATCAAAAACATCACATGTTATTATATATATGGTGTGTGTGCATGTCTATATATATATATCCGTGTTTGTCTATATACATGTGTGTGTGTGTGTGTGTGTGTGTTTGTGTGATGCTCCAACTCGAATGAATAAGATGATTTTATGCATTAACGTAATTTTTGACTTCAAATCTTTCCCTAACTGAAAGTAAATTCATTAACATTAATTTTTGTTTTCAAATTATATAAGTTTGATAAATGTAATTTCTATATACATATATTTGCATACAATTGTACATATTTTATTATGTATATTTTTTCAATTCAAAACCCTGTAAAACAAAGGCATATTTAAAGGGGAAATGAGTCTGTTGCGATGTAAATACCAACACTGATACACAATAATATTAACTATGTATACTTCTTATCTGTAGCATATGCACTTCACACAAATAAGTATATTTTATACACCTATAGATTAAACTTAAAAACGTCTTTTTGAACATACTAAATAAAATGAAAATTCAATTTAAAGTAATTTAGATTCGATCTAAAATCCATTTAGGCTTCATAGACTCAACTAAATTGTAACGCCCCATATTTTCGATAACATTATTTAAGAGATTTAGTTAGATAAACTAAATAAAATAATGTGTTGATTAGAGGATTGAGATTTGATTTATTTAAGGTATCCATGCTTTATAAACTAATGAATTGAAAAAGGTTTAAAATGAATTAGAGCAGGGGTATTATGGGAAAGAGGCCATTCCTATATCACCTTCCTTAGGCTGTATGTTATACACAAATTTATTTCATTTAAAATTTTTCAAAATGGAGGTCGGCCACCATTAACAAGGAAAGAAGAAGAGGAAACTAAAGAAAAGCTAAAGGATATGGAAATTCAAATCAAACTCATTCAAATCTCAAGCTCCTTAATCTCTAAAGCAAAGGTGAATAATATTTACATCTCTAAATTTTTATGGTTCAGGTTTTAAGATAAAATCTGAATACTTTTGCAAAGATTTGCCATGTTTTGAATGATAAAATGATTATAAATACATGTTGATGATTTATTAATGTTCATATAGATTTTATGACATGTTTTAAGATGAAAACCCTACCAAATGACATTCGTTAACCTTGCAAATTTTTATGATGATCTAAAAAGTTATTTTAGATATGGGTTTCAATTTTCAGGTTTTTCTGAATTTTTGTGGAATTATTATGAATTTTCTAAGGAAGAAAATGGTATTTTGGATTGTAAAATTATTTATAGGCAAATAATTTATAGTTTGGATCCGAAAATTTTGTATGTTGAAAAGAACATATTAATTGATTTTCTAGAATTTCTTAAGATGATTTAATAGTTATATAAAATTATTTAATGTATGAGACTTGAATGTTTTATGAATTATAAAGGAGAAATGGCTTTTTCAAAATTGTTCAAATTTCTGCATAAGGAAAGTCGGCAACATTTTTGAATATAAAAATTTGGCAACCAATCGGATTTAGACAAATAAGGCAGGTTGGGTACAAAAGAACTATTTTAAAGTACAAATAAATAGTTTTTCTACTATTTCAACTCTTTCGGCACGAGATTCCGCCTCCATTCCAAACCTTCCGACAAAGTCGAAGGGTATCAAACCTTTCGACTAGGTCAATAACCGATGCACATGGTAACGGGCAACTGGTATGCAGTGAATTGGAATGAGTCGAAAGGTTTAAGGACGAAAGGTAAGAGCTTTCAAAGGAGATGAAACTTTGTTTTGGTTTAAAGGAAAATATGCATGCTAGCTTTCGACAATGTTAAACGGTTTAAAAGAAAAAGGTTCTGATTGGTTTTCTTTCTTATTTTAATTGAAACCTTTTGACAAGGTCGAAAGGTATAGCTTTTGACAAGGTTGAAAGAATAGTTGCCGCTTCCAAACCTTTCGACCCAAATGGAGTCAAAGATAATCTTTTATTTTCTAAAATTGCCACCTCTCCATTGATTTCGAAGGGTTGGTTCCAATACCAACACTTCATTGTTTTTGAATGTCTTCGAAAGGTTTTGTAAAGGTTTCGAAGCAGTTGCTTTCGACTCCAATGTTTTTCTGATTCTTTTGTTCTACTTGAAGGCATAGTCCAAATGTTTTAAATTGAAACGTTTTAAAGATTTCAAAGTAGTAAACTTTGAATGATTTCTATAGGTTTTCACTTGTTTTAAATTGAATTAATGTCTTCGAGAGGTTTTAAGTTTTAATGATTTCAAAAGGTTTATCAATGATTTCATAGAGGTCGTTCCCCAGGCTTTTGACTAGGTCGAAAAGAAACCTTTTGACTCGAAAAGAAATCTTTCGACAAGGTCAAAAGGTGAGACCTTTCGACAAGATCGAAATGTATGATTTTTCAATGTTTTCGGAAGGTTAAGGTTTAAAGGATTTAAAAGCAGATGTCATGTATTTTAGATCTTTTAGAGAAAAGACATTTATTAATTGTTTTGAAGGATTTACCTTCAATGATCTCAAAAGGTTTTATTAAAGTTTATGAAGGGGTTACCTTCAATGCTTTCGAAGGGTTTTAGTAATTGTTTAAAAGGAGTTACCTTCAATGATTTCAAAAGGTTTTATTAAAGGTTATGATGGGGTTACCTTCAATGCTTTTGAAGGGTTTTATTAATGGTTTTGAAGGAGTTACCTTCAATGATTTCGAAAGGTTGTTTAAAGGTTTTAAACAAAGGTTTCGAATATAATAACTAGGCAGATAGCCTAAGTGTTTTAAGTTATAAAGGATTTTAACTTATTTTAAAAAGATAGATCATACTTACTGAATATCATCGACATTATTTTGAGTAAAGTATATATAACATAGCAAAAATAGCTTAGAGTAAAGCTAAAAATATATTTTCCTTTTATATATATGATTTGACGGACTAAATCGTTTTGAGAAGGTTTACAATGAAAATTCGAAGGGTAGTTAACCCAAAACAAAATTTGGGCGGTTAGCTCATTTACATTCGGAGGGTCAGTCCATTTTGAGGGCAGTCAGCCCAGAGGGCAGTTATTGCAGAGGACAGTTAGTCCAGATAGTGGCAGTTAGCCCAGATATGAATAGTTAGTTCATTTGTCAGCATAACGGACCTTGCTACTGTAACATGTCCGATTTCTCGATGCCCGAAAGTCGACATCAATATGTCCACTGTATCGAATGCCGCACAGTCGAATGCTGAAAAACCAAACCGTTAGGGTTTAAAGAAGAAGAAGATAGAAGAAGAAATAGAAACAATAACAGAATCTCACATATCACAGCGGAACAAATATAATAGATAAATGAATATCTTAAAAACAAAGAACTATATCAGTTATTACATTACATCACATTACATGATCAAAGTGTTACAACAACAAAAAACGGAAAAGAATATAACATATACTAGTGATACGCTTCGCCGTCCAGCTTGCTCCAGATCTCCACAGCAGCTTTTTTTCAATTTTTGCTCCCGAACAATGCTAACCTGACTCTAGACTGCCCGTGTGGAAAATTGTGGGCACCCAGAGTTTAGAAATGGAACAATAAACTCCAGGTCAATCGTGAGACTTGTGTGAGATCTCAAAAACAATTATTTTCACAAAGAAAAGAAAAGAAATCCGCTATGCTTTTGAAAAAATGAAACTACCAAAAGGCCTCCGCCACACACTCAATGCAAATGCAGAATTGGATGAGATTTCTCCTTATGATAGTCAAATATGCTTGATACGAACAATATCTTTTGATATTATTATTATTAGTGCATAGAATGGAAAACATTTCGAAAGTATAATATTAATCTTAGCCAGCATAGGCATTTCGTACTTATGCCTACTATAACTACCATGTTTAATAGCAGGTTACCGCCACATTCCATGGCATGTTATACAACTAAAACCGTACAGGGCTCGTATTGTTTCTTTGGATTTTCCAACAAATGGTCAGGCAAAGGAACTTCCCACATAAAATGGAACGCCTCTGGAGGGACGTCCCCGAGTACCTAACCGGATCTCTGCTACACAAGGCCGGGTTACCTCTGTAACTAGGTAACAACTGACACGAGTATGCCATCCTCCAGTCGTTACCGACCTTTATCCGAGGCCCCTCAATCCAACAACCACACAATAAAGTATCTGAGATCCATACCATGATACCACTTTTTATAAAAAATCAACATAAGTAAATATCTGGGCTCTATACCATGATATCACTTTTTATGCAGAAGGAAATGGTCATACCCTCAGGAGGAGCTACCCCCAAATAACCTTGCTGCCACGATTCCTGTTTTGACCATTACCGGGTTGTGAGGCTCGACGAAGTCACGTCCATAAAGCTAGCTTTTTCACAAAGCCATGCTTCGATCACAAATGATCATCAACACACAGCAGCACTTAGCATGCCACATTACCAAATTGGGAATATATCACTAGTAACCATCAACTACATAAACTCTGATCTCGTACGTCTCAGAGAAGGGTGTTAAGCTAAGAGAATAAATCTCCGCCACCAACAGAAATGTATTTGATAGAGACCAGCCTTACATCTCAAAGTGTAATGTCAGACAAACATTCATGCAAGTCTGTTCCGGGTTCGAACAGAACTGAGGGACTTCCGAAGAAGCCCTTGCAAATACAGGTATTCACAATCCCGATCGGACTTTCCATCACTTAGGAAATCTCTATACCGGCGCGACACAATGCAGAGACAATCAAAGGTTATCCTTTCGTTCTCGAAAATACCCGGTCTTCACCACCGGTCTTCAAATGCTATCCATATGGACGTATCATTATTCGGAATGGGTTATATGACACAAAGATCCTCTCCTGGCTAAACCGAATAACGAGCGTAAATTTAAGAACATATGGATATGGGTTTTCAATTAAGTCCCAACTTTAAAATTCATAACTTTCTTTCAAATGGTTTAAATAAATTACCATTTCAAATCTTTAAACAAAAAGATTCATTTCACAAAGTTCACCCAGTTTCACAAAGATCCATTCACGGATTTCAAAACAATTTCCACCTCAATTGTATTAGCTCATTTAATATTTAAATCAAGGATTTAAATTATGGCTTTCAAAACTGTTTTCAAAGATTCATCCATAACTTGGAAAACCATTTCCAATTCAACTTGAACTTCCTTTAATACAAATTGGAAATTCATTTCTTAAATGAAAGCTTATATCGTTTGAAAACAAATAGTTTTTATTTCGAAAAAATCCGATTTCATTTATACAAGTTAAAACCATTGGGTTAATTAAAATTCCCAAAGCAACACTTTCTAAAATGGTTTAAATTCATGTAAACCTATATAATCTTTAAAATCATAAGTTCTTTACATAGAATTTAATTTCAAATTTTCAATTCAAATTTAAATCAAATTTCAATACTGAATTAAGTTATTCAAAAATAACTTTTATTTTTTTGAAATTCCTTTTCAAAAATTTTTCCACTTTAAATCTAATTTATTTCCAAAACCATTTGGATTCAAAAATTCAATTCTAAAATTATTTCAAAAAACTGTGACTTAACTAATTTCCACGTGCAATCCATATTTGTGTGTGTATAGTGTAGTCCAGGGGTTTAACACAACAGTGCACAACATCAACCATCACAGATTCAATCATATCAACATCGATAAGCGGTATAGTCCATAACGCTTATCTTCATTCATAGACTCGTAGATAAAACAAATTTATCAATGAGATATATCACAGAATATAAATAAAATTACTATTTGTGAGGAATCCAATTGGATCCCTCCAACTCATTTCCCTGCATCCACAAATATTAGCACAACCAATAAATATCGATTTAATCTGATAATAATTATCATATTCAGCTAAATAACCAATTAAAAATTTAAATATTAGCTATTTAAATTAACTGGTATCCAAATTTGAGTGAGATTAACCCACCTTGGGTTTTCGACGAGCGTTCAAATTTAAATTAAATCGAACGGCGTTCGATTTAACCTAAATTTTTTACTTGCTCAGAATGATCCCATAATTGCTCCATAGCGCTGTACTCGTCGCTGCGATTCCAACATCACCAAATTCGTTGAATTCTGATAACGTATGCAAAAGTTACGACTTTATAAAGTTTAAATAACATTTTAAAACAAATTTTATTTTTATATTAAAACAAACCAAATCTAACCGTAGATCTGAAAGAAAAATCACGGCCACAAGCAATACATCTTCTTCATTCGCTCGCATCCAGTATCTTCAAAACCCATAGCCATATACTAGGGTTTGGAACCGCCGCATCCTCGATCACCAAGGCCACGATCAGCCACCATCGCAACAACGGCCTTCGAGAGCTCCACCCATGCCCCTCACCCCATCGAACTCGAGCGTCCCTATACCATGCGGTTTGTGTGCGAACCTACGGCGAACGGAGTAATAAAGCTTCGCCATCGACAAACTATAAGCCATCACGACCGTTAAATCCCAAGATCTCGTCGAGCTCGTCGACTTTCCAGTTGGGAGTTTTGGCTAATGTCGAGAGGATGGAGAGATAGATGAGGAAGATAGTAAGGTGGTTTTCGGCCATAGAAAAAGAAAATGGCGGCTGAGCAATATCTAGGGTTTCGACCTAAAATTGAGTAGATATATGAACGTTTATAATTATTATTTTAATATTAATTCCACTTTTAAACAATATTTTCAAACGAACTCTGAATCAGACATGCCGCCAGGCGATTATAGGGTTTTACCCGCATTCCGAACACAATGGAATGTGTTTCGGAGGCTAATTTGGTCGTATGCGCGAGTTACGTAAATAAACGATCAATTTTAAATTAAATCGATTAAAATAGTTTCTATGCGTTTTGAGCTGTCAGGGTCAAACGACAACTCCGATTGCTTCGAAAATGAAATCCGATAATAACTAACTATTACGGATCCAATGGATCTGGTTTCGTCGAATTCCGAGACTGTGCCCCGGAAGGCTATTTCAACTCGTCGATAAATTCAAGCAATTTTCAAAATCGTCGAAATCACCTAAATTTTCACTTTTAAAATTTTATCAACTCTATTATAAATCATATATAATTTATATTTACATTAGAAACTATTCTGATTCACTTCGAACCAAAATTTGATTATTTGCATTATTATATTATTAAATTCCATTATTAAATTAATATAAAATCCCAAATCTTAGACCTATCGACTTTGATTCCATCTAAAAGCCCAACATCATTATTTAAATTCAAATAGACTTAAAATAAATTTTAGAAACCATTTTTTTATATTTATTTACACCTAGATTCACCAATTATCCCAATTCCAATATTAAATTATTATTACTCAAATTTCATTTGAACTGCCATATGAAAAATTACAACTAAATTCCATTGGTTTAACAAAATCCTTATTTCAAAATCAATTCAAAATCCACATTTAACATTTAAAATAAATTAAATGTTCAAAATTTACGACTAGAAATTCTGGGTCATTAGATCCTTCCTCCCTTAAAAGAATTTCGTCCCCGAAATTACTAACGTAGAAAGAATGCTCCAAACTCAATAACAAAACTCACTTAGTAAAAATCTCAAATTTCACTTTGCCTAAAATTTTCAGTTTCAAATCAAACTGCTAGTTTTGATTCCTATTTCAAAATCCTTTTATTTCAATTTTAATTTGAAATCAATTTGTCGTTAACGAAACGTTTCAAAAATTTCAAAAAAATTTCTAACTCCCAAAATTTCTGGAAAATTTTGGTAGAGTCTCCCTTGTACGGAGGAGCTTTTACAATATCACAATAGATATAAATATATATACATCGACCCACATGGTCAGAAAACCAAAAACAGTTCATATTTCCTATTTTTATTGCGTAGGCGTACCTTTTATTAGCATTTTAAAAGCATGCGGCTAATTTATATTGCATATACGTACTCCAACTCTATCAATTGCCTCCCATACCTGTACTTACTCAATAAACACATCAGTTTTCAATAATACGAGAATTTATTAACATTCTATTCATTAAACTAGCCAAACACATCAATTACATAGTTAAACAAATAAACCTCATAATTAACATGTTAACCATATTTTAACAGCAATCCAAAGATTTAAATTTAATTCCAAATTAATTTACAATCAATCTTTATTTCAAATTTGATACATTTGCCTTTCTTTATGATTCACTTGCATTTATATACAATTCCACTTGCTACTGTTTCAATCCATTCCAACTGATTTAAAAACCAATTTTATTCACCTTTTCATATCAATTTACTTCCATTTACGACAAAAGACTAATTTCTTGTGTAAATTCTAGTGTTGTTTATACAAACAACAATTACATAAGCTTATGCCAATTTCAATTAATTCATCTCAATCTAATATATTCAAAACCAACTTCAAATACTTTCCTTAATTTATTAGCTTTGTTACAAAACCACTAATCCCAATGCAAATTTGATGTCATTCAAGCAAACAACAATTACTGAAGTTTATAACCATTTTAAATTAATTCCAAACCAAGCTATACTAATTTTTACTTCATTTGAAATTATTTACAACCCAAACATCCTCATTTTTATTCCATTATCAATTTAAATTCTTATTCTTACATTTCCAATTCATTATCCATATAGGTTTATATTAATATCATTCAATTCTGGATTATATACAACTCACACATTCTTATTTCATCACAATAATTAATTAAAATCCTTTCGCTTGCATTAAAATTTTACTATCTAAATAAATTTCATTAAAGACCATTTCATAAGTTTGAAAACAACATTCCACAATTTCCTTAAGTTGTTTCAATAACAAAATATCTCAATTTCTTCTTGCATCATATTTATTTTTATTTTAAATTTGATTCTTATCCCATCAAATTCCAATCCATTACAAATTTTAACTCAATTTATTCACTTATTCAATCCATTTAAGACTTATTTTATTAACAATGAGACCGCTTTAAATCATTTCACTCATTTGAATTTATTTATAATTCAAACCATCACTATTATAATCTAGTTCCATTATTCATTCACACTCTCAACTTTTTAACACTAAAATTAAATCCCATACCCGAACTGGGTTTTTTTATTTCCCTTTTCAAAATTTTCTTAACAAACTACCAAAATTTCTTCCATGCCAATACAAATTCCATTTAATTTAGTTTACGCTAAATTCATCTTCATCCTATTCTTTTAAATTTAGTTGAGTCAGAATTTTATTCAATATTATTTCGATTAAATTAAACTTTCCTTCAACTCAATTTCTTTTTCAATTTTAATTCAAGTTTAACTAAATTTTATTTAGCTAACTTACATTCATTCTACTTCATTTACTAATTAAATAAGAATTGAATTTCATTCAATATTATTTATAACACAATTAAATTTGATTTCAGTACAATCCAAATTTAACTTAATTTCTTTTTTTAACTTAAATCCAACTCGGTCCAATTTTGTTTCTCTATTCAATTTAAATTTTTAGCCTCTAACATATAAGTTTAAAACTTATTTACTAACTTAAGTCCATTCACATCTTATATTTTTCTTTGCCTTATCACATTCAACATTCGTTTAGGTTTTAGTTTGAATTCACCATACCATTCAACTATTTCCCATTTGTGATTATAATTCCATTTTCTATTTTTAAGTTCATCAACTTATTTACTTAAAAGCTTATATTGTTCATTTGAGTTATTTTCATCTTATAATCACAATTCCAGATTATCTATATAACACTTAATAGCTTAAGGATACAAAATTTGCATTACTCAATTATAGTCATTTTACATTTCAACTTTATGTCCAATTTAATTCAATTTCAATTCCAATTTATATTTAACTTATCTTTAGTTAAATGCAAATATATTTTATTCACTACCATTTACTCAAGCTAAATTTTTAATCCAGGAGTAAAATTTCGTTTTTTCCTTATTAATATCAACATCACTTAATAAGTTCAAGAGTTAATTTATTTTAACTCCTACATTATTAAATAGAGTTCCCAGAATTCAATTACCCGGTTTTTTTTCAAAACCATTTTGAAATAATTATCAACTCATGCCCACTTATTATGGAAGCAATCCATCACTTTAGAAACTCGAAATGAATCCTAATGATGTGGCCATCATCATCAGGATTATTTTCCAACGACTGAAGTGAGTTCAGTGCTTTCTCACTTCCACAAATTCATTTCAAAACAATCTTCATTCCAAAATATTTCTCAAAATAATACTCCATCATTGCATTCAAACACTGTGGAAACATTTCAATCATTCCATAGATTTTAAATTCCTAAACTTTTGTTTTAAATTCATTTTAAACCCTTATTGAAATTCCCGGGACCTAAATTCTGGTTTAATTCAAATTTAGTTATTCTTCCCTTAGATAAATCATACTTATAGAATTTTATTTGGTTATAAATATTTTCAAACTCTAGATTCTTATATTTGATTATAACACTAACAACCAAACATCCAAATATATATAATATTTTCAGAAAAATTATTCCTTTTATATCAAAATATAATTTTGGGTAAAATTATTTCATTTACTCCACTTTAAAACAATACCATGTCAGTTTATCTTGTTTATGAGTTTAGAAACCCCTATTGATATGGTTCTACTTTCCGTACCGACCAGAATTCATAAACACTCAACTGATAAGCCAACACAGTATAAAAACAATTTTATATTCACTAACAAATACGCGCTCATAACTATTATTACACTCAAACTCATTCTAGAGTACTACTGACTCTATCTCTAATGAGTAACTCCCAACAGAGCCAAGGTTATCGCTTAACCAAATGCTCTGATACCACATGTAACATGTCCGATTTCTCGACGCCCGAAAGTCGACATCAATATGTCCACTGTATCGAATGCCGCACAGTCGAATGACGGAAAACCGAACCGTTAGGGATTAAAGAAGAAGAAGATAGAAGAAGAAACAGGAACAATAACAGAATCTCACATATCGCAGCGGAACAAATATAATAGATAAATGAATATCTTTAAAACAAAGAACTATATCAGTTATTACATTACATCACATTACATTATCAGAGTGTTACAACAACAAACAGCGGAAAAGAATATAACATAACTAGTGATACGCTTCGTCGTCCAACTTGCTCCAGATCTCCACAGCATCTTTTTTTCGATTTTTGCTCCCGAACAATGCTAACCTGACTCTAGGCTGCCCGTGTGGAAAATTATGAGCACCCAGAGTTTAGAAAGGGAACAATAGACTCCAAGTCAGTCGTGGGACTTGTGTGAGATCTCAAAAACAATTATTTTCACAAAGAAAAGAAAAGAAATCCGCTATTCTTTTGGAAAAATGAAACTACCATAAGGCCTCCCGCCACACACACAATGCAAACGCAGAATTGGAGGAGATTTCTCCTTATGATAGTCAAATATGCTTGATATGAGCAAACTCTTTTGATATTATTATTATTAATGCATAGTGTGAAAACATTTCGAAAGTATAATATTAATCTTAGCCAGCATAGGCGTTTCGCACTTATGCCTACTATAGCTACCATGTTCAATAGCAGGTTATCGCCACATTTCATGGCAGGTTATACAATTAAAACCGTACAGGGCTCGTATTGTTTCTTTGGATTTTATAACAAATGGTCAGGCAAAGGAACTTCCCATATAAAATGGAACGCCTCTGGAGGGACGTCCCCGAGAACCTAACTGGATCTCTGCTACACAAGGCCGGGTTACCTATGTAACTAGGTAACAACTGACACGAGTATGCCATCCCCCGGTCTTAGCGACCTTTATCCGAGCCCCTCAATCCAACAACCACACAGTAAAGTATTTGAGCTCCATACCATGATACCACTTTTTATAAAAAATCAACATAAGTAAATATCTGGGCTCCATACCATGATATCACTTTTTATCAGAAGGAAATGATCATACCCTCAAGAGGAGCTACCCCCAAATAACCTTGCTGCCACGATTCCTGTTTCGACCATTACCAGGTTGTGAGGCTCGACGAAGTCACGTCCACAAAGCTAAGCTTTTTCACAAAGCCATGCTTCGATCACAAATGATCAACAAATGATCATCAACACACAGCAGCACTTAGCATGCCACATTACCAAATTGGGGATATGTCACTAGTAACCATCAACTACATAAACTCTGAGCTCGTACGTCTCAGAGAAGGGTGTTAAGCTAAGAGAATAAATCTTCGCCACCAACAGAAATGTATTTGATAGAGACCGGCCTTACATCTCAAAGTGTAATGTCAGACACGCATCCATACAAATCTGTTCTGGGTTCGAACAGAACTGAAGGGACTTCCGAAGAAGCCTTTGCAAATCCGGGTATTCACAATCCCGATCAGACTTTCCATCACTTAGGAAACCTCTATACCGACGCGACACAGTGCAGAGACAATCGAAGGTTTTCCTTTCGTTCTCGAAAATACCCGGTCTTCACCACCGGTCTTCAAATGCTATACATATCGACGTATCATGATTCGGAATGCGTTATATGACACAAAGGTCCTCTCCCGGCTAAACCGAATAACGAGCGTAAATTTAAAAACATATGGATATGGGTTTTCAATTAAGTCACAACTTTAAAATTCATAACTTTCTTTCAAATGGTTTAAACGAATTACCATTTCAAATCTTTAAACAAAAAGATTCATTTCACAAAGTTCACCCAGTTTCACAAAGATCCATTTACGGATTTCAAAACAATTTCCACCTCAATTGGATTGGCTCATTTAATCTTTAAATCAAAGATTTAAATTATAGCTTTCAAACCTGTTTTCAAAGATTCATCCACAACTTGGAAAACCATTTCCAATTCAACTTGAACTTTCTTTAATACAAATTGGAAATTCATTTCTTAAATGTAAGCTTATATCGTTTGAAAACAAATAGTTTCTATTTCGGAAAAATCCAATTTCATTTATACAAGTTAAAACCTTTGGGTTAATTCAAATTCCCAAAGCAACACTTTCTAAAATGGTTTAAATTCATGTAAACCTATATAATCTTTTTAAAATCATAAGTTCTTTTGTGACGCCCCACCTCTATACCCACGCTAGCCAAGAACACTCCGGAGAAGTGCTGTCAACTAGCATGGAGAATAAGGCTGTTGAGGAGCGACCATCCATGTAATAGCTTATCACACGGTGGCTATAAATAATCTTCGGAAACAAACATAGAAATAATCATATCACAAATCAGTCACAGATATCCATATCACAAAGGCGGAAGAAGATATGAATATATAACTAACACATGAAAGTGTACATCAGAGTAGTGGTCAATAAGATCCACGATAATACAAAAGAATAGCAACACGTGCTATACAAAAGAATACAACTATGAGTCTATATCTCAAGTGTATACAGCAAAAACTGCTAATCTAAACAGTTAGCCAAAAGTCAGAGTGATGAATCCCTGGGAAGAAGTCAAGCAGAAGCACCTGTAACATCTCGGTCTGATCCGAGTATTATTTAAGAAAATAATAAACGGATCAGTCTAGCTATAAATATCAGATGACATGATATAACATAAAAGATATGGCATAAGCATAAACATCCATAATGACATACCGCTATAAGTATGTAAATAATGATCAACAGAAGATCAATCAATAAGAGATAATCAATATCACAAGAATCTTCTCAAAGATTCTAAGGGGGCATCATACCCTAAACTTGTACTCATAACAAGTCAATGACACAAATTCCAGAAATCAACACGAGAAATCCAGAAATCATAAAAAGGGAAAGAGGCCTATCACATGACGGTCCGAAGACCATGGGGAGCTACCCCACATGTGTGAGTGGAATCACACAGAATGAGGTCAAGACTAACCAAAAAGCAGAAAGGTATGTGTGAATGGAATCACACAAGTGGTGTCTAGTCTAACCTTGCAATGAAAGAGACATCGCGCAATTGCTAGTCTAATTCATAAAGCGATCATCAAGATCAACGAGAAGTGTCAATTACACTAAGCTAGTAAATATAGAAGTTTAGCTTCATGTCCCATAACCACTTGCTTAACTTAAATATTTACGAACAAACTGTAAATCTTCACTAATAAAATTGTCACAAGGGGTTCAATCGAACAAGTCCAAGAATTAACCGACGAAGTGAACGCAAGCGTTTCATACCACTTGTTTTACTAAGTCGTTTAATTAGATTTCTCATCCGAGTGAGGTAAAGGCTTGTATATACTAATAGATTGGAAAACGGTTTAAGAAAATATTTACTACTAGTATTGAAACCTTCATATTTTAAAGTGACAAATCACAGAAGCGATTGTAGAAACAATCAATCACAAAGATCACATTCGAAGATGTGATAAAAATCCAAGGAAATCAGCTCAGGAAGTTCGGTTGAATGTTCTTCAGATAAGATCGCCTACGCAGAGTTATACGGGGTTCGACCTGCCCGGTCAGGTCGCGTGGGTCCAGGGGGCAGCGCCCCCGGCGGGGTGCGGGGCAGCGCCCCGTCACGGTACGACCTAAGTGAAGACAAGCGGCTTACGACCTAAAGCAAAATGAGGTCTAACGACCCAAAGAGTTCGCGGCCTAAGGGATACGACCTAAGTGGCGCGACCTAGTGGATGACAGGTCATACGACCTAAGGGTAAGGTCGGAGGCGACCTACGACTTAGTGGGGTCGAACGACTTAAGGACAGCCGACTTAACAAACAGGTCATACGACCTAAGGGTAAGGTCGGAGGCGACCTACGACTTAGTGGGGTCGAACGACTTAAGGACAGCCGACTTAACAATTCGCGACTTAGAGAGGCTTAGGTCGGATACGACCTACGACCTAGTGGAGCATAGGTCGGAGACGACTTACGAGATAACACGCGAACGACTTACTGGAGCTTAGGTCGGAGACGACTTACGAGATAACACACGAACGACTTACTGGAGCTTAGGTCGGAGACGACTTACGAGATAACACACGAACGACTTAACTCTTAACTCGCAGCCGACTTAGCACTCTAACTCGTGAACGACTCAACACAGGCGAACAGAAATACAAAGGCGGTGACTTTTCAACGCGCGCGACTTACGACTTAGGCTTAACTCGTGGACGACTTAGCGATGGCCAGAAACGACTTAAGGCCAGAACGACCTAAATCCGAGGCAGTGCGACCTAACTGCAGTTTTTTGTCAAAAACGCTAAAAATTGGAGTTTTTCGCCAATCCAATCCAAACCAAATGCAAATGCACATGCTAAAGTGATGGGGAATCATTCCCAACAGTCCAATATAGTTATAGGCTAGAATTGTGAGATAAAAATCTCACCTTTGCACTAAAATTTATGAAGATGAAGCTTGAAAGCAAGGAGAAGCAATCCAAAGCTTGAATCCAATATCTTCTACTTGAATTTGGAGTTGAATGATGGAGTTGCAATTGAATTTGAGCTTGGAGTTTTAATTTCCCATTCTCTTCACCATTAATGCTAAAGCTTGAGTTAGTTAGGAAATTTATGAAGAGTGAGGAGAAGAGGGTTGGAACTTGGGCTTAATAGGCTAAACTAACCCAAAGTCCAAAGCGGGAAAAGTTAGTGAAATTTCACTAACTCCAAACCTATCGATGTTTATACTTAAAAAGTTGTAAACGACATTTCGAACTCAATGGAAGTGGTCTCGAGTCCTAATTTGACCGTTTGCAAAAAGTAGTTTTTCGGACCAAAATCCGATTAACGATTTAATATTTAAATAAAAATATTTAAATGTAAACTCGATAAATATGCGGGTTGTTACATCTTTACATAGAATTTAATTTCAAATTTTCAATTCAAATTTAAATCAAATTTCGAAACTCAATTGAGTTATTCAAAAATAACTTTTAATTTTTTGAAATTCCTTTTCAAAAGTTTTCCACTTTAAATCCGATTTATTTCCGAAACCATTTGGATTCAAAAATTCAATTCTAAAATTATTTCAAAAAAAAACCGTAACTTAACCAATTTCCACGTGCAATCCATCTTTGTGTGTGTATATTGTAGTACAGGGGTTTAACATAATAGTGCACAACATCAACCATCACAGATTCAATCATATCAACATCGATAAGCGGTATAGTCCATAACGCTTATCTTCATTCACAGACTCGTAGATAAAACAAATTTATCAATGAGATATATCACATAATATAAATAAAATTACATTTGTGAGGAATCCAGTTGGATACCTCCAACCTGTTTCCTGCATCCACAAATATTAGCACAACCAATAAATATCGATTTAATCTGATAATAATTATCATATTCAGCTAAACAACCAATCAAACATTTAAATATTAGCTATTTAAATTAACTGGTATCCAAATTTGAGTGAGATTAACTCACCTTGGGTTTTCGACGAGCGTTCAAATTTAAATTAAATCGAATGGTGTTCGATTTAACCTAAATTTTTTACTTGCTCAGAATGATCCCAGAGCTTCTCCACTGCGTAGTACTCGTCGCTGCGATTCCGGCGTCACCAAATTCGTCGAATTCTGCTGACGTATGCAAAAGTTACGAAATTATAAAGTTTAAATAACATTTTAAAACAAATTTTCTTTTTATATTAAAACAAACCAAATCTAACCGTAGATCTGAAAGAAAAATCATGGCCACAAGCAATACATCTTCTTCGTTCGCTCGCATCCTGTATCTTCAAAACCCATAGCCGCATACTAGGGTTTGGAACCGCCGCATCCTCGATCACCAAGGCCACGATCGGCCACCATCGCAACAACGGCCTTCGAGAGCTCCACCCACGCCCTTAACCCCATCGAACTCGAGCGTCCCTATACCATGCAGTTTTTGTGCGAACCTACAGCGAACGGAGCCATAAAGCTTCGCCATCGACAAATTATAAGCCATCATGACCGTTAAATCCCAAGATCTCGTCGAGCTCGTCGACTTTCCAGTTGGGAGTTTTGGCTAACGTCGAGAGGATGGAGAGATAGATGAGGAAGATAGTAAGGTGGTTTTTGGCCATAGAAAAAGAAAATGGCGGCTGAGCAATATCTAGGGTTTCGGCCTAAAATTGAGTAGATATATAAACGTTTATAATTATTATTTTAATATTAATTCCAGTTTTAAACAATATTTTCAAACGAACTCTGAACCAGACATGCCGCCAGGCGATTATAGGGTTTTACCGGCATTTCGAACACAATGGAACGTGTTTTGGAGGCTAATTTGGTCGTATGCACGAGTTACGGAAATAAACGATCAATTTTAAATTAAATCGATTAAAATAGTTTCTATGCGTTTTGAGCTGCCAGAGTCAAACGACAACTCCAATTGCTACGAAAATTAAAATCCCATAATAACTAACTATTACGGATCCAATGGAATGGGTTTCGTCGAATTCTGAGACTATGCCCCGAAAGGCTATTTTAACTCGTCGATAAATTCGAGCAATTTTCAAAATCGTCGAAATCACCTAAATTTTCACTTTTAAAATTTTATTAACTCTATTATAAATCATATAGAATTTATATTTACATTAGAAACTATTCTGATTTACTTCGAACCAAAATCTGATTATTTGCATTATTATATTATTAAATTCCGTTATTAAATTAATATAAAATCCCAAATCTTAAACCAATCGACTTTTGATTCCATCCAAAATCCCAACATCATTATTTAAATTCAAATAGACTTAAAATAAATTTTAGAAACCATTTTTTTATATTTTTGTTTACACCCAAATTCCCCAATTATCCCAATTCCAATATTAAATTATTATTACTCAAATTTCAATTGAATTGCCATATGGAAAATTACAACTAAATTCCATTGATTTAAAAAAAAATCCTTATTTCAAAATCAATTCAAAATCCACATTTAATATTTAAAATAAATTAAATGTTCAAAATTTACGACTAGAAATTCTGGGTCGTTACAGCTACTTTTTAAGGATAGTTAGTCCAATCTTTTTACCTGATTTGGGTGGATAGCCCATTATTTAGCATAAAGAATATTTCTATTTTGGTATAATCAGATTTTAGGACAGTTAGTCCAGAAAAGAGCAGATAGCTTAGATTTTAGATAATTAGTCTGTTTATTTCTTGTTTTAGCATAATGGATATTGCTATATTATTATTATAATCAGTTGATTAACCAGTTTGGTTGCCGGAAAGGATTTGCAAAATATATGTTTTAAAAAGAGATATTAGTGAGGGGAAACCCATTTCGCTAAGCGGCGTAGTCACACTAAATATCAGTAAACAGAGATGTAATAGAAATTATTCATACCAGGCTTTATGTCTAACTTGAAGTTTATGTTTCCCCTTAAAATCTCGGGTGTTCAAAATTGATTTGAGTAGGCTGATGCTTTAGTTTTTAGGTTTTAGCAGATTTTTGCAAATAAAGCATTCGAAGATGAGAAGGTGGCCGACGAATAGCTAAATTAGGAATTCTGTTTTAAAATTATTTCCGCTGTGTATTAAGACAGTTATGTCTATATCGCTTTGATCATCCAAGAGGGCATCTTCATATGTTGCTCTTGACGTATTATTGTAAATTATATTTGATCATTGCTTGAGATTACGTTTGGGGATTTTTGTAACTTGGATATCATATTATTTGAAATGTAATCGCTGAAATGATTGTTTTTAGAAATCTATGATTTTTTTTCATATTCAAGTGCTTCTAATATTATGTATACCATTAACATTATTGTATTTCGTCACCAAAAGTTAATACTGTGGATGAATGCAGCATCCATAGCGCTTAGCTTTTGACCTCCAGATACGGGATGTTGCATAAGTTCGAAATGGATTTATTTTTTTAGTTCACATATTTAACCAACTTTCGATTGGCTCAGTTTCCATTAACCATTGCATTGATAAAAGCTCCATCGTATTGCAGAATGGAATAGCAATAAGCTCTAAATATAAGCTTTGATCACCAAGTCAATGGGATATCTTGGGTTAAACTTTGATGATCATTCAACCATGCTTTCTTAGCTCAAAGCACTCAAATGGAAACCCTGAAGTACTATAGTCTCTTCCCCAAAGTAAGCTTTCGGTTCCCCTACCCTGTAGTTATGACTATTAAGCATGTTGTAAATTAGCTTACCTACTGTGTTTCTTATATCACCCTTATACTTGTTTTGGAGGATCTTACTCATATCATGTAGCTTGATTTACGTGGTACTATCCAAGTTATATGGAATCGGCAAAATGATGAATGGTATTTGGAACCAATAAACCTAGATTAGTTTTCCATGTTTCATTGTACATCTATGTATGTCTCAATTGTTAAGCGTTGTTTTGATTAGCAATTTTCTGTCTGTGTGGTTCTGCAGATGTAGTAAATGTGATTTTTTGAAATGTTTCAGTTTGATATGTGTTTTGTGTATCTCTTTTGTTCCGCTGTGTTATGCAACCTTTTTATGTGTTTTTGATATGTGTCCTATACAAATTCTTGAATTTATGTATACTGCTTTGTGTTAAAATGAGATACATATTATTTCTGATGTGTTCAGGTATTGTAACATATCTTTGTTGGCCTAAAGTACTGTATTCGAGAGCTTGCTCCCACCGTGCCCTTTGATCCAAGCTATCGGGTGGTAACTCCCCTTATAAATTGGTTATCGGAGTAGAGGCGTCACAAAAGAGTCGGTATTGTAATATCCCGGAATTTTGGACAATTTAAATTGAATAATCTGGGTTTGAATATAAATTGAACTGATGATTTTTGTTAATAAATTTGATTTGATTTAATAATCTTCTTCATTTAAATATTTAATTTGTGAATTTAATTTTAATAAACTGATAAAATTGTTTTCTATTTAATAATGTATATGTATTTGTATATATTATAAATAGATAAGTTGTCAAATTAGTTTTAATGTTTTGAAAATAGGAATTGAGATTTATTTTTGGATTTAAGTTTTTCAAAAATATTTAATAAAATACTATATGATTTTAAAAATAAGAAAAATGTTTTAATTGGTTTAAAATTCATTTTTGACTTAAGGGTTGAATATTAAAATAAGTTACAAAATGTTTGTGTTGATTCTTTTAAAAATATTGATTGATAATTTGATTTGTAAATTTAATTTGGAATTTAAAATACAATATGAAACATGTATTCATATAAGTTATAACATCTTTCATAAATTGTTTAAAGGGTATAAGAACTAATTAACTAAGTTTAACTTTCTTTAACACTTAATTAAAATAACAAAACCATTTAAAATACATGTGTAAACTTATCATCAATTTAAAATGACAAATGTAATAGCTTGAGACAAGTGTCATGTTGTATTTTTTGTTTTTCTTTAATTTTAATTAAAATCATGAACTAGTTATATAATTTGCACTCTTCCCATTCTCTTTTCCCTTCTTCATTTCCATTTTATAAAAGAAAAAAATTCAATTGCATATCAACTTCAATGAAAATCTGAATTTCATCTCCTCTAACCTGCAAATTCAAATGAGCAAACATGCATGCATCAATTTCAAACAAGTAAAATCTGTAAACATGCATTGCAATCAAACTCCTCTTTTTCAAACTCTACAAGTCTGCATGTTTTCAAAAACTATAATCAAACTCCTCAAAAAGCAAAATCAAATCACTGATCCACTTACAAAGGACCTGCATGTAAAAGCTGGAAACAAATGCAAGTTGTATTTGCATCTGCAACCTGCATTTGATCTGGAAACAAAGGAAGGCCTGCAATTTCAATTAGCAATCTGCATTTCAATTTTATTCAAGTTGAAGCCTGCTTGTAAGATTAAGGAGCAATAGCATTTTTTTTTAAAAAGCAACCTTCCAGTTTTTAAAAGCATCAGAGATTGAGGGAAGTTTAAAAGAGTTTTCAAAACTCAGGACTGTGCTCTGCATCTTGCAACTACAAGTGAGTAACACCTAATTTAAATAAATTAAGTAGGGTTGCATGCTTGTTATCTGATGAGTTTAATTTTTTTGGTATATGTTTATTTTTAAAACTGCCTGTGTATATATGATATGCAGTGCATGTCTGATTTTCAAGTTTCTGATTATTACAGTTAAGTTCAAAATTTGATGAATAGTTTTTACTTGATCTGGTTGCTATTATGGTTTAGCATTTGAATGGAATCTGTTTATTACATGATAAAATAAAATTTTAAAAGTTTTATAAGTTGTATAGTTCTGTGTTGCCTGAATCATAACACTACAGCTAGATTTTGTAAAATTGGAGAAAAAATTAAGTATCATGAATCAATGGTTCAGGATTAGAAATTAAAACTACTTCCAACATTCTGATTTTAAAAAGAAAAATTTAAAATTTTATTACCTTTTACTGGGAACAGTTTAAACCTTTCTATATTTCAAAATTTGAGTGAACTCTGTGGATTTTGAGGACTGTTTGGATTGAAATTTCTTTTGGTAATAATGTAATGATCAGTGACATAGGGAATTTTTTTAGTTTGAATTGAAATTCAATTATGATGTTGAATTTGGGATTTTCCAGGTAGGAACCCTAGTTATTGGGTCACTGTGTTTGGTCAGATTGTGGTCTCCTCGGTTGATCGAGTTCAACCACGTTTTGCATGATGATAGATGGTGGTTTAGTGAGGTCTTCGCCGGAGTATGGGAGGTGATGGTGGTCAGTGATGGGAGGCATTGATGTTGACAGGTTGGGAGGTGGTTTGTTGTCTGCAGTTCCAGGTTTGGAATCTGGATCTCGAATTTGAATTCGAGTATATGTTGTAGAAGTGGGTGTCGAGTTGGCCTGAGGGAAAGATTATTGACCGTGGGATGGTCGTGGGTTGGGCCGGTGGTGGCTGGAGTGGATGGGCAGGTGCACAGTGGTGATGAGGATTTGTTGAAGTGAGTTTCAGGGTTTATACCCCGTGATGGGGTCGGGTTTGTGAGTAGTTTTCTCGAAGCAGGGAATCACGTGACTCGAAGTAAATGCAGGAGAGACTCGAGTGAGTGTTGTTGCAGGGTTTAAATTTAACAGGAAACCTGTTGCCAGTTTTCTTTTTAAAATTTGAGGTGAAGTATGATGCAAACAAAAATCTGAAAACTAGTTGAATCTGAATTTAAATATAAATCCAACTAGTTAAATTTTGAGTTTTTGAAATAATTAAAAATTTTAATCAAGTTTAAAGTTGGTCAGAAACCTTATTTCCAGATTTATGAAAATTGAAGTAAAAGAAAATTGCAAACAAGAATCTGAAAACTAAGTTGAATCTAGAATTGAATTTGAATTAAATTTAAGTTTAAATTTTAGATTATTTTTTTTGAAATAAATTTGAAGTGCTTTCAAAACTCAAGTTTGGGTTTTAAACAAAACAGAAACTGTTTCTGTTTTTAGATTTAAAAGAAAATTTTCAAATAGTAAGTTGAAGTTCAAACTAGAAGTTTTAAACCTGAGATTTAAATTTGAAGTCAATGGTCTGTGATATGTTTTAACTAAAACAGGAAACTGTTTTCTGTTTATATGTTTTAAATTGGAAAGCAAAACTTTAAAATGGAACTGAAATTTTAAATCAAGTTTAAATCTGGAAAACAGAGATATGGAACCTAAGTTTGAATTTAAAAATTGGAATTCAAATTTATACTTTAAACTTTTTAAAGAATAAAGAAACATTGGTTTGAATATTTAAACTATAAGCCTTAATGTATGGAATAAAGTTTAAAATATGTTTAAATTTTGTTTTAAAAACCTGGAATTTGATTTTAAAGTCAGTTTTTAAAATTTAAATTTGGTTTAACTATTTAGAAAGTTTAAATAAATTTGAATTTGAAAATGAAAATGGAGATGTAAGTAAAGTTTTAAATCTTTAAGTTTGAATCTAAAATAAAAATTTAATTTGTAATTCAGTTTGAAATTTAAAAGAAATTTTAAATTGAATTTTTGTTTTGAAATAAAGTGTTTAAAATACTTTTGTATAAAGAAGAATGCTTCTTAATTTAGAATTCAAGAAATTAATTTCATTTAAATTATTTAATTAATTTAAATGGAATATTAATTATTTAATTAATTAATAATGTGGATATTTAATTAAGTAATTAATATTTTTAAGTTAATTAATTAAGATTTGAGATTAATTAATTAAGGTTAATTAATCTATAATTAAGGATGATTAATTAAATATTAATTTATGATTAAGATTTACTTAATCAAGTGATTAATGATAATTAAGATTTTAATTAACACTTAATTAATTAATAATTAGAGATTAATTAAATGATAATTAAAGATTAATTAATTGATAATTAATAATGATTTATATAAGTTAATTTCTTAATTAAGTAATTAAGAAATGTTAATGAAGATCATTAACTTAAGATTATTTAACAATTAATTAATGTGATTAATTTTAATAATTAATTAGATTAATTAATTAATAATAATCAATTGTTTAATTACTTAATGAAGTAATTAATGAATTACTTTCATGGTGTAATTAATTTAATTAAATGTGATTAGTTTAGATTAATTAAGTTAAATTAATTTAAACATTTATGGATTGTTTGATAATTACTTTATGTAATTTATGGATTGTAATTACTTAAGGAAGTAATTAAGTAATAATTACTGGATGTAACTGAAGATAATTATTATAGAAGTAATTTGAAAATTAATCAAGGGATTAATTTAAATAATTAATTGAGAGTAATTAATTTATGGGTCGAGTAATTAAAGTAGTTAACTACTAATATTATTAATCATGGGTGATTAATATATATGGATTAAATTGAAGATTAATTACCTATGTAATTAATTTGTATAGAGATTGATTAAATGTAGTTAGGAATCATTAATTAATTAATTAATGATGTAATTTGGAATTGATTAATTAAGGTATGATTAATATTAAATGCTAATTACTTATTGTAATTAGAGATGGTTAATCAATAATTAATTGAAATAAATATTGAGATGGTGGTTATTTAATTGATTTGAAATCAATTAAAGATTAAGTTAAGTAGAATTTTAATGATGAAGTAATTAATTTAATTCATTTTAAATTAATTTGAGTGTCAGGTAATTAATTTAATTCATTTTAAATTAATTATAATGATGTGATCATTAGATCATTGCTTATGTTTGATGTTTGGTATTGGTTGTCTGGTATGGTTTGTAATCTCAGTTGTGAGATGAGAAATGATTATTGATATGGATGCATTGGTTGCTTTGGATGATAGTATGGATATCTGATTATGATATGAATTACCTGTTGATAATGATAAGGTTGATTATCTATTGTGTTGTGAATTATCTATCTGTGTATATTTAGATAATTAAATTGAATTGTTTTAAACTTTAAAACAACTTGGACCCTAAAAGACACGCTTTGGTTTTCGATGAGACCGGGATCGGGTTTCCATATTTGGAATTCGTAAACCACATCGAATCCAAATAACGTTAGGTCGTGAGTCAAAGTGGAGCTTTGTGAAGACTCGAGGTGTAAGGGCTATACGTCAGTATAAGTCTATGGGTGATTCCGTAATGAGTTTGATGGAATAGTACTTATAGATTCGAGATGGTGATTCAGAGTGCAATGGTTATCGTCGTTAACTCTGAGGGTGATTCCAATACGAGTGTAATGAGATAATGCCTTCGGTTTCATTCGAACCCGGAACGAACTTGTATGGATTGAATGCTTTCAGAACTTCGTCAGGCGGATGGTGAGCATTCTAAGTGTTATGTCCTATAAAGGTAATCGTAGCCTCAAGCCTCATCAACCGGGAATGGCTAAAACATGGGAGGTACAGCAAAGCTTCGTGGGTAGCCCCCACTTGAGAGCAAGATTTATCCCTGTCTAGAGGTCCCTTTATATTTCGGCTTAGTGGTGCTGTTGCTGATCACAACTGCGGGGTTGTCTTGTTTGGAACTGTTCAGTAAGGAACGGGTCCGGCTTTGTGTTGCAGGGGACGAAGGGAGTAATCCTCGGTACGGTGATCTAGGCCACGTACTGTGACGGACGGTACCCCAGTAGCCCAGCCATTGATGGAATCCAAAGTCCAATAAGTGCCAACGGTTTTGATTGTATTACCCACTTTTGTGGCTAGTAGCTGGAATTTAATAGATGTAACAATTTCGGCTATTTCTTATTTACTTGAAAACCCTAGACACTATTATAATATCATCGGATTTCCTATCAAATGTTTTGGTTAGCGTAAGGTAAAAACTTTTCCATGTTTATGTGTGGGAAGTCTTACGTGATACCTTTTCTTTTCAAAGGTTTTTCAAAGTTAAGCAACTTTAACCTGTTACTCACACCATACCCATGTCTGATCCGGAGTTATTTTTGTTTTTCTATAACTCTTGGGTACTCAAATTTTTATGAGTAGCCAAGGGAATTCAGGTTGGGATTCAGGATTTGCTTTAACGTATTGAGAGGGAGCAAATGGAGCAGGAGGCTTCCGCATATAGTTATATAGTTTTCCGCTGTGTGGTATCTCTGAGTGTTTCTGTATTGCGTATTGAGTTGTAATAACTAGACAGATGTTTATAATTGTCTAGTATGTGTTGTATATGTCTATGTACTCTGATATTTGATGTATATTATGTAATACTTATGTTATTAATATAATTTATTCGTTCCGCTGTTGAGATTCTTGTGTTGTTTCTTCTTTCTCTTCTTTCTTTTCTCTTTTCTATCTCTTTCTTTCTTAAAGATGATGCGATTTTCCGGGAGTGGAAAGTCGGGTCGTCACAGTTGGTATCAGAGCGTTAGGTTGAGTGAATACCTAGGCTCTGTAGTGGTGTCTATCTTGAGAGAGCGTATTTGTATTTTTAATATATATATTTATTGGTTCTACCTATTTGTTGGATTATCTGTTCAGGTTTTTCCAATATAAGTTATAAAGGTAGATGAGGTAGAAGTGTGTGTAACACGACTACCATTGGTTGGAGTTTGATGGATAAGGTTAGAAGTGTATTTGTCGAGACTGTAGACCTAATACCGTCTCGAGTGAGTTCTGTAGTGATAAAGGACTTCATCGATCTCTGAAGGAAACCTGTAAAGGTTCGGAGTTCATCTTTGAAGTACAGAATTGAGTTTGGATCTGTCGGTAGGGCAGAAGTAAGTGAGTGATGATATCTTGATATCTCAGGAAATAGTAGCTGCGAGATGAGATGCAGTGACTATGGATATTTTCGAAGATGTTTCTTTGGAACAAGAGTGAGAAGTGAGTCTGCCCGGTGATGTGGCTGAGTTTAGCATAATGTTCTGGGTTGGTAAGGAGTCTTCTGGCTGAGTAGTTTTTCTGAAGTGGAGTTCAGAAGTAGTAGAGTGGATCTTTTCTCTGGTGAGTTGGCTAAGCTAGCATAAGCTGTTCTGTTTGGTTGAGAGAGAGAGCAGTTTTCTTTGGATTTAGGCTGAGTTGATCACAAAAGTGATTTGCGATAGTATGTTCTTTTGGATTGTTGGAGATTGTCTGAATTTTCTTCTAGGAAGTCAGAGTTTGTCTGCATCTAGAGATCGAGTTTTCTTTCCAGGATTGGAACAGGTGGTTCAGTTAGTAGATAGATGGTTCTTTGAGATAGAAGTTAGTGAAGTAACTCAGGTTTGGGAGGAATATCTGAGTTTTTCTTATGGATCTGTGGAACCATATTTCTGTGCTGGGTTGTCGAGTCTGTGCTTGTGCTGTTCGTCAGCATTTTCTTCTGTTTCGGATCAGAGTTGTGCAGCGGAAGCGGTTTGGGGATGTTTCTGTTTTGTCTCTTTTGGATAAGAAGAAGTTTGTTCTGTCTTCTGTTGTTGAGAAGCAGGGTTTGTATTCTTGGTTTTTGAGTGATCTTGAGGAGATCATTGGATTGTTTTGATCCAATCTGTTTCTAGTGGAATCAGCATAGAGTTAAACTGATCAGGAAGGATGTTGGTAGCCTAAGATCGTCCGAAGAGTTTTTTATGGATAAGAGGCAGAGAAATTTGGATTCTGAAGTCGGAGATTTGATTTGGGATAAGTTTTTCTCTGATCCAAGGAGTTATAAGTTTGGGAAGCTAGCTCTGTAGTGTTTTGGTTTCTTCTGTGTTGGGTTAGATGAGTGTTTGGTTTTCCAGAGTTGAATTGCCAGTTTGGATAACTGGAATTCAGTGTGTTTGACGTATCTCTGAGGGAGTACGTGTTTGATATTTCTGGTTGTAGAACCAGCAGTTTAGGATGGATTGGTTGTGGAGTCAGACACGTTTGTAGTCTGATATTCTGTATAGAATTGTTGTTAGGAGCTCTATAGCTTATTAGTATTGATTGATTGGATTCTATAGAGCGAGTATCCCGATACACACACACACACACACACACACACACACACACACACACACACACACACCCCGGGGAAACTCGTAATGTTTTATCCAAAATTCTTTTGGATAATTAGTTTTGTTCTGATTGTGTGAATTGGTTGTTATGGTTGTTGGCATATGATTAACATATGCTGTGTTTTAAAATAAAATCTGTAAATAGATTATTAAATTACCTTTGTTTTAAATTTCGGGGACGAAATTCTTTTAAGGGGGAAGGATTGTAATATCCCGGAATTTTGGACAATTTAAATTGAATAATCTGGGTTTAAATATAAATTGAACTGATGATTTTTGTTAATAAATTTGATTTGATTTAATAATCTTCTTCATTTAAATATTTAATTTGTGAATTTATTTTTAATAAACTGATAAAATTGTTTTCTATTTAATAATGTATATATATTTGTATATATTATAAATAGATAAGTTGTCAAATTAGTTTTAATGTTTTGAAAATAGGAACTGAGATTTATTTTTGGATTTAAGTTTTTCAAAAATATTTAATAAAATACTATATGATTTTAAATATAAGAAAAATGTTTTAATTGGTTTAAAATTCATTTTTGACTTAAGGGTTGAATATTAAAATAAGTTACAAAATGTTTGTGTTGATTCTTTTAAAAATATTGATTGATAATTTGATTTGTAAATTTAATTTGGAATTTAAAATACAATATGAAACATGTATTCATATAAGTTATAACATCTTTCATAAATTGTTTAAAGGGTATAAGAACTAATTAACTAAGTTTAACTTTCTTTAACACTTAATTAAAATAACAAAACCATTTAAAATACATGTGTAAACTTATCATCAATTTAAAATGACAAATGTAATAGCTTGAGACAAGTGTCATGTTGTATTTTTTGTTTTTCTTTAATTTTAATTAAAATCATGAACTAGTTATATAATTTGCACTCTTCCCATTCTCTTTTCCCTTCTTCATTTCCATTTTATAAAAGAAAAAAATTCAATTGCATATCAACTTCAATGAAAATCTGAATTTCATCTCCTCTAACCTGCAAATTCAAATGAGCAAACATGCATGCATCAATTTCAAACAAGTAAAATCTGTAAACATGCATTGCAATCAAACTCCTATTTTTCAAACTCTACAAGTCTGCATGTTTTCAAAAACTATAATCAAACTCCTCAAAAAGCAAAAACAAATCACTGATCCACTTACAAAGGACCTGCATGTAAAAGCTGGAAACAAATGCAAGTTGTATTTGCATCTGCAACCTGCATTTGATCTGGAAACAAAGGAAGGCCTGCAATTTCAATTAGCAATCTGCATTTCAATTTTATTCAAGTTGAAGACTGCCTGTAAGATTAAGGAGCAATAGCATTTTTTTTTAAAAAGCAACCTTCCAGTTTTTAAAAGCATCAGAGATTGAGGGAAGTTTAAAAGAGTTTTCAAAACTCAGGACTGTGCTCTGCATCTTGCAACTACAGGTGAGTAACACCTAATTTAAATAAATTAAGTAGGGTTGCATGCTTGTTATCTGATGAGTTTAATTTTTTTGGTATATGTTTATTTTTAAAACTGCCTGTGTATATATGATATGCAGTGCATGTCTGATTTTCAAGTTTCTGATTATTACAGTTAAGTTCAAAATTTGATAAATAGTTTTTACTTGATCTGGTTGCTATTATGGTTTAGCATTTGAATGGAATCTGTTTATTACATGATAAAATAAAATTTTAAAAGTTTTATAAGTTGTATAGTTCTGTGTTGCCTGAATCATAACACTACAACTAGATTTTGTAAAATTGGAAAAAAAATTAAGTATCATGAATCAATGGTTCAGGATTAGAAATTAAAACTACTTCCAACATTCTGATTTTAAAAAGAAAAATTTAAAATTTTATTACCTTTTACTGGGAACAGTTTAAACCTTTCTATATTTCAAAATTTGAGTGAACTCTGTGGATTTTGAGGACCGTTTGGATTGAAATTTCTTTTGGTAATAATGTAATGATCAGTGACATAGGGAATTTTTTTAGTTTGAATTGAAATTCAATTATGATGTTGAATTTGGGATTTTCCAGGTAGGAACCCTAGTTATTGGGTCACTGTGTTTGGTCAGATTGCGGTCTTCTCGGTTGATCGAGTTCAACCACGTTTTGCATGATGATAGATGGTGGTTTGGTGAGGTCTTCGCCGGAGTATGGGAGGTGATGGTGGTCAGTGATGGGAGGCATTGATGTTGACAGGTTGGGAGGTGTTTTGTTGTCTGCAGTTCCAGGTTTGGAATCTGGATCTCGAATTTGAATTCGAGTATATGTTGTAGAAGTGGGTGTCGAGTTGGCCTGAGGGAAAGATTATTGACCGTGGGATGGTCGTGGGTTGGGCCGGTGGTGGCCGGAGTGGATGGGCAGGTGCACAGTGGTGATGAGGATTTGTTGAAGTGGGTTTCAGGGTTTATACCCCGTGATGGGGTCGCGTTTGTGAGTAGTTTTCTCGAAGCAGGGAATCATGTGACTCGAAGTAAATGCAGGAGAGACTCGAGTGAGTGTTGTTGCAGGGTTTAAATTTAACAGGAAACCTGTTGCCGGTTTTCTTTTTAAAATTTGAGGTGAAGTATGATGCAAACAAAAATCTGAAAACTAGTTGAATCTGAATTTAAATATAAATCCAACTAGTTAAATTTTGGGTTTTTGAAATAATTAAAATTTTGAAGTTTTTAATCAAGTTTAAAGTTGGTCAGAAACCTGTTTTCCAGATTTATGAAAATTGAAGTAAAAGAAAATTGCAAACAAGAATCTAAAAACTAAGTTGAATCTAGAATTGAATTTGAATTCAATTAAGTTTAAATTTTAGATTTTTTTTTTGAAATAAATTTGAAGTGCTTTCAATACTCAAGTTTGGGTTTTGAACAAAACAGAAACTGTTTCTGTTTTTAGATTTAAAAGAAAAATTTCAAATAGTAAGTTGAAGTTCAAACTAGAAGTTTTAAACTTGAAATTTAAATTTGAAGTCAATGGTTTAATTCTTGAATTTTTGAAACATTTTTGAATTCTAAAATGTGATATGTTTTAAACTAAAACAGGAAACTGTTTTCTGTTTATATGTTTTAAGTTGGAAAGCAAAACTTTAAAATGCAACTGAAATTTTAAATCAAGTTTAAATCTGGAAAACAGAGATATGGAACCTAAGTTTGAATTTAAAAATTGGAATTCAAATTTAGACTTTAAGCTTTTTAAAGAATAAAGAAACATTGGTTTGAATATTTAAACTATAAGCCTTAATGTATGGAATAAAATTTAAAATAAGTTTAAATTTAGTTTTAAGAACCTGGAATTTGATTTTAAAGTCAGTTTTTAAGATTTAAATAAGTTTTTAAAATTTAAATTTGATTTAACTATTTAGAAAGTTTAAATAAATTTAAATTTGAAAATGAAAATGGAGATGTAAGTAAAGTTTTAAATCTTTAAGTTTGAATCTAAAATAAAAATTTAATTTGTAACTCAGTTTGAAATTTAAAAGAAATTTTAAATTGAATTTTTGTTTTGAAATAAAGTGTTTAAAATACTTTTGTATAAAGAAGAATGCTTCTTAATTTAGAATTCAAGAAATTAATTTCATTTAAATTATTTAATTAATTTAAATGGAATATTAATTATTTAATTAATTAATAATGTGGATATTTAATTAAGTAATTAATAATTTTTAAGTTAATTAATTAAGATTTGAGATTAATTAATTAAGGTTAATTAATCTATAATTAAGGATGATTAATTAAATATTAATTTATGATTAAGATTTACTTAATCTAGTGATTAATGATAATTAAGATTTTAATTAACACTTAATTAATAATTAGAGATTAATTAAATGATAATTAAAGATTAATTAATTGATAATTAATAATGATTTATATAAGCTAATTTCTTAATTAAGTAATTAAGAAATGTTAATGAAGATCATTAACTTAAGATTATTTAACAATTAATGTGATTAATTTTAATAATTAATTAGATTAATTAATTAATAATAATCAATTGTTTAATTACTTAATGAAGTAATTGATGAATTAAATTCTTGGTGTAATTAATTTAATTAAATGTGATTAGTTTAGATTAATTAAGTTAAATTAATTTAAACATTTATGGATTGTTTGATAATTACTTTATGTAATTTATGGATCGTAATTACTTAAGGAAGTAATTAAGTAATAATTACTGGATGTAACTGAAGACAATTATTATAGAAGTAATTTGAAAATTAATCAAGGGATTCATTTAAATAATTAATTGAGAGTAATTAATTTATGGGTTGAGTAATTAAAGTAGTTAATTACTAATATAATTAATCATAGGTGATTAATATATATGGATTAAATTGAAGATTAATTACCTATGTAATTAATTTGTATAGAGATTGATTAAATGTAGTTAGGAATCATTAATTAATTAATTAATGATGTAATTTGGAATTGATTAATTAAGGTATGATTAATATTAAATGCTAATTACTTATTGTAATTAGAGATGGTTAATCAATAATTAATTGAAATAAATATTGAGATGGTGGTTATTTAATTGATTTGAAATCAATTAAAGATTAAGTTAAGTAGAATTTTAATGATGAAGCAATTAATTTAATTCATTTTAAATTAATTTGAGTGTTAGGTAATTAATTTAATTCATTTTAAATTAATTATAAATGATGTGATCATTAGATCATTGCTTATGTTTGATGTTTGGTATTGGTTGTCCGGTATGGTTTGTAATCTCAGTTGTGAGATGAGAAATGATTATTGATATGGATGCATTGGTTGCTTTGGATGATAGTATGGATATCTGATTATGATATGAATTGCCTGTTGATAATGATAAGGTTGATTATCTATTGTGTTGTGAATTATCTATCTGTGTATATTTAGATGATTAAATTGAATTGTTTTAAACTTTAAAACAACTTGGACCCTAAAAGACACCCTTTGGTTCTCGATGAGACCGGGATCGGGTTTCCATATTTGGAATCCGAAAACCACATCGAATCCAAATAACGTTAGGTCGTGAGTCAAAGTGGAGCTTTGTGAAGACTCGAGGTGTAAGGGCTATACGTCAGTATAACTCTGTGGGTGATTCCGTAATGAGTTTGATGGAATAGTACTTATAGATTCAAGATGGTGATTCAGAGTGCAAGGGTTATTGTCGTTAACTCTGTGGGTGATTCCAATACGAGTGTAATGAGATAATGCCTTCGGTTTCGTTCGAACCCGTAACGAACTTGTATGGATTGAATGCTTTCAGAACATCGTCAGGCGGACGATGAGCATTCTAAGTGTTATGTCCTATAAAGGTAATCGTAGCCTTAAGCCTCATCAACCGGGAATGGCTAAAACATGGGAGGTGCAGCAAAGCTTCGTGGGTAGCCCCCACTTGAGAGCAAGATTTATCCCTGTCTAGAGGTCCCTTTATATTTTGTCTTAGTGGTGCGGTTGCTGATCACAACTACGGGGTTGTCTTGTTTCGAACTGTTCAGTAAGGAACGGGTCCGGCTTTGTGTTGCAGGGGATGAAGGGAGTAATCCTCGGTACGGTGATCTAGGCCACGTACTGTGACGGGCGGTACCCCAGTAGCCCAGCCATTGATGGAATCCAAAGTCCAATAAGTGCTAACGGTTTTGATTGTATTACCCACTTTTGTGGCTAGTAGCTGGAATTTAATAGATGTAACAATTTCGGCTATTTCTTATTTACTTGAAAACCCTAGACACTATTATAATATCATCGGATTTCCTATCAAATGTTTTGGTTAGCGTAAGGTAAAAACTTTTCCATGTTTATGTGTGGGAAGTCTTACGTGATACCTTTTCTTTTCAAAGGTTTTTCAAAGTTAAGCAAATTTAACCCGTTACTCACACCAGACCCATGTCTGACCCGGAGTTATTTTTGTTTTTCTATAACTCTTGGGTACTCAAATTTTTACGAGTAAATTTAGGTTAGGATTCAGGATTTGCTTTGACGTATTGAGAAGGAGCAAATGGAGCAGGAGGCTTCCGCGTATAGTTATATAGTTTTCCGCTGTGTGGTATCTCTGAGTGTTTCTGTATTGTGTATTGAGTTGTAATAACTAAATAGATGTTTATAACTGTCTAGTATGTGTTGTATATGTCTATGTACTCTGATATTTGATGTATATTATGTAATACTTATGTTATTAATATAATTTATTCGTTCCGCTGTTGAGATTCTTGTGTTGTTTCTTCTTTCTCTTCTTTCTTTTCTCTTTTCTATCCCTTTCTTTCTTAAAGATGATGTGATTTTCCGGGAGTGGAAAGTCGGGTCGTCACAGGTATATTACAAAATGAAAATTTCACACAAAAAATAAAGAAAGATAACAACAATCTTTTAAAGTATTTAAACAAAGACATTTAAAACATTAAATTAAACAACATGTTCAAAATATTAAAATAAATAATTTTAAAACATGGACCCATAACCAATTATTGTTTCAATAATAAGTAATTTTTCTATTTATCATATTAAAAAAATTTAAATCCTTCAGTAGATTATTAAATTGCATAGCTATTTTTTAGTCGAGATAAGGCAATAATATGTACATATAAAATTGTGGTAAACATAATACACCGAAGAAAAAAATTAAAATTAGAATACACCTTTCAACTTTAGCCAATATGTACATTTTGATTTGGAAATTCCTTTTAGATTCCTGAATATATACTCATTCTTTGCAAGAGATTTATGAACTGCATGGTTCTTTAGTTTATTTGTTGTTTTGATTTGGTCTAGGGTTGATAATTTTCAGCAAATTAGAGATGGAATTTCAGCCATGATTGAGGGAGGAAGAGAGAAGAAATTGAATGAGGAAATAAAATGGGAGGAATTTGTTCTAACGGAAGAATTGAAATCTTTCCTATTATTTATTAAAAACTAACCTCCCAAGCCAAATCATCTCCTTTCCTTTGGATGATCGGCCAAGCATGTACACTTACAAGGAAGAATTTTCTAAAAATCCTGTTAAACAGTTAACTATATTTAAAGCTCGTTTAAATATATACCGATATCGTATATCATTGCGTGTGTATATTACTTTTATATGTACATCAAAAATATTATTATCAACACCCAAAATATCAAATAAATTAATCATAATTAAAACTTCCTAAATTTTAATTAATTTATAACATTTAATGAACTAATTAAATCATGTGTTTTCGAAGAATACACAAATGCGGTTGTAAGACTTAGAGGTATGAATTAATTCAGTAATTAATATCGAATGATTCAAATATTAATGTTCACACGTCACCGTAGCAAGTAATGTGACAGTTTGGCTGAATTCTTCGCTTACGGATCATTACGATAAAATCCAACTTCATATTTTCTTAAGCGGTACCTTTTAGCAAAAGTTATTTACACACATTCTCTTTGTCAACACTATATCTCTTTCGAATTAATGGAATTTTTGGGTCAAAATTCCAACATCATCCTTATTCAGCTTAGTTTGTCCATAAACAAAATCCTTGGTTCCATAGTAAGATTTAATATTAACTATACTACTCTGACTAAATATGTTGGTTTTGAGTTAACTATAGTTGACCATGATACTAACCTCATACAACCAAGGAAATGAATTCTCTATTGAATATTTCACTTTCACTGCTTCAAATCAGACCCAGCTAAAGTCGTTTAGTGGATCGTCATGCCATGATTTAAATATAATCAAACTGGAGTTTTCACATTGAAATTTCATAATATTCTCAAGTTGAGGGAACTGTGTAACATTGTCACCTTGAGGTTTACTATTTGACTTAGTTGATATTAACCAATAGGAAAGTCTAAAATGAGTCAATCCATGGTTATCCAGTACCTACGAGTACGTAACCCCTTGATGTCTCCCAACATTTGGATAGCTTACGCACTCTACTCTCAACAGATGTATCAACATCATTTCTCGAAACATGTTGACCAGGAACATTTGAAATAACATGTTGTTTTATATTATGATATTTTTTGATCATTAAACTCCTTATAATTGTTACTACATAAAATATCATTTAAGGATATTTATATTAATATGATTAAATTAATTACTTAGTTAATATATCATAATATAACAAGTATATAATAGAAAACTAAACACCATTATTACAAACAAGAATGGTTATAGAGTTAGATATATGTAACAAATTACATAATTGTCCCTATGGCATAAGTTCCCCTAGGGCATACTCTTAATAAAAATGGAATCTCAATCCTATTCCTTCGATCAGTATTTTCAAAATGGTCAATCTAGTCTCTTAGTGAATAGATACGGTATATGTCATAATTATTTACTACATCAATCAATTCCCTTTGATGTTCATAAGCTATATTTATTATGTGGAACTATTCAAAGTCTAGTTCTCAACTTCTTATGAGCTATAGGTTCTTACACAATCCTTATAACGGAATTGTTTTCACAAAACAAAGTTGCGGGATTCTCAACATTTAGAACCACCCTAGCGTCATTATAAAATTGTGCATTATATGTACAGCTTTTGCTACAGTGTTATTCAAGGCGATAGACATAGTCATTTGGTTGAATTAGCCATAGCCTTTCGTTTGGAACAATTACAACTTAAATTGCCTTAATGGAAATTAAACATGAATTTAGGATTCACATATTATAATCGATATCACTTATGGAGTGGGAGTAAGAATATTCCTTTATAAGGATTTTTTGGTTTCCATAAACAATTCTCTACTATTTTGTAAATATCCAATATTGATTAAAAATTCAGCCAACCTCAGAATTATGATTGAGAGTTGATATTAGCAAATATTACTTACTAATATCTTGATTTAAAAATGTAAAATGAGGGAATAAAGTGCACAATAAACAAAGGGACACAAGATTTAGAGTGGTTCGATCAAAGTTGATCTACATCCACTATGACTAGATTCGACTTGTTATCATGGACAATCTTGCACCGTTCGAAGTTAACAACTCTAACAACCACCAAACCAATGGCAACACTCTCGCCAGTGTTGCCTAGCCCAATCTTGGCTCCAATGAAGAAATATGGCATTTTGTACTATTACAGCTATCAAACTTGGATCGGCTAGCCCATGAAGTGAATAGCTGGAGGATGCAACTGAATACTCAAGCCATCGCGAACTTCGTCCCACCAGCTCCTCTGATAGTTGACCTGGTTTATTTGCCTGCTCGTAGACTAATGCCTCTCATAGGTTACAACCTTTTGAACACTGCCGAGGCCCAGAAGAGGGTGGTGCCAAAAACCCCGCTGATGGATGCCCCTTCCATCTTGAAAGGTACACCGCACGTGTACGTAGTCGAATTTATCTTGCCTCGAACATGACTTTGCCTGTGAGACAAACCCACTGTCGTTTCCTTCACTAGAATGACCAACAACTGCTTATCATCCGTAAACTTTTGCATTTTACTATCTCAGTAGAGGTCTCTCTACCGTCAGCTAGGCACACATGGATCCTCCAGCCTACTCCCGATCACATAGGGATGTGGCCGGAAACATGGAACGAAGAGGGAAGGCCGTGCATTCCAAATCCACCTCAATAAATAGGGGTGGGGGAGTTCTCCAGCTCATCCTCGTCATTCCATCTCGTCATCGATCTTCTACTCTACTCCGACACAGGTTGAGCCCTTAGCCTGTATTTGGCCAGCACATCCCATAACAGGTCGATGTCGACCTTAGGGGAAAAATGCACATCTGTACCAATAGCTCAATAAAATAAAAATCCAAAATGTTAAGGGTGATGCATTCTTAAATGACGAGAATAACTGGTCTCCTCTAAAATCCGAGATGCTTACATCCATCGGCGATATGCCTTACTGCCAACTGACAAAAATGATGGGAGTGTAGACCCATCCGATCATATCACGGGATTCAGCTCCATCGCCCATGCTAGATAGCTCTCTGATTAAGCAAAGTGATTTTTCTTCCTCTCCACCCTTGTAGGACCGGCCCCCTGCTGGTTCTTGCAAGTGTGATCGGGAAGTCCACTCTTAGGCCCAACTATGCACAAACTTCAAGATTATTTCTTCACGTCATGTACCTATGTCATGTTGGTCAACGAGATGGCCATTATCAAGCAAGGACCTTCTAAAATCTTGTGGTCATATGAAAGACGCTTCACTAAAGAGTCCTTCTAGGCTAGGGGTGCGACCATAAGAAACTTGGTCATGGCCTTATGCTCAGGGGTCAGGTATAAGTTCAACATGTGAAGAGAGCTGCAGAAACATTCGGCTTCATCCCTAACCGACTTCTATCAACGGATGAACGACATGATGAGGATGAAAGATGATATCTTTCAAATAGAAACAACGAAGTAAGGCACCCTGCCCAAATAGGCCCTTGCAACAATAATGATCGCCATAACACCGGCCTTCAAGCCAATGTCAAAAGGTGTCCAGAGGCCAGCCCACCTTACAAGCCCAGGTATTATAATTATTCAAACTTGAACAAGGACATTGCCAACATTGAACTCACCACTAGAAACTATGTGCAATATCAAAGACCTACCACCATCAGTGATTGAAAAAAGGAGGAACCTCGATGCAATGGAAAATACCGCGAGTTCCATTGAATCATAGTTTATTCCACAATAGACTGCCATGTGCTCAAGGATGAGATTGAAAAGCTCATCTAAGAAGTACTCCTGGAATTTATTTGACATTGGGTCGCACAAAGAGAGAATCGTAATGAATGGCAGAATCATCCCCCTTAGCCTAATAATGCCAGTGTTCAATTCATCACCGAGGTCCTAACCATATGTAAGGAACCACGTATGGATGACAATAGCTGGGGGGACCAGTCCCTGCATTAAAGAGAAGTGAGCACTGTCAGCCAGATTTACTCATTGGAGTCCTAGGCGTCTAAGGTACCACGACTAGAATCGGAAGGACCGATCAGCATTACAGACCAGGATATGGTAGCAACCCCCATCACGATTCTATGATCGTTACCTTTTCCTAGGAAAACTCCAATGTGCATCGAGCCTTTATGGATGGGGGTAGCTCGATCTACGTCATGTTCAAGAGCATCTTTGAAGCACTCAAGCTTCCTCCTTCTAACCTCACCCTTTGTGTCTTACCCATTTATGTCTTTTAGGGTGTGGGCATTGTTTCGAAGGGAAAAAGCTTGCTAGTAACAATACTCAGCTAACATGTCCTCACTACAAAGATCCTGGTAAACTTTATAGTAGTTGATTGCCCATCTACTTATAACATGTTAATAGGATAAATGATGCTTGACAAGCAGGATGCAATCGTCTTCTACAACCGCCTCATTATGAAGTCCCCCGTTTGAGAATGGGCCAACGAAATCAGGAGCAACCAACAAAAAGCGAGGGAATGTTACGCCCAAGAAGGGTGTTCTCTAGCCTCAGCGAGAACATTCCACCATCAATGGTCAGTTTCTCAACAGAACCAATAGGTCGATCAATGCCCTAGTTCTGTAATACCCCATTATTTTCAACATAGAAAATCAATTACAAACGCCATAATGTACACTGTAACTAATCACTAATATTAAAAACAGTGGCTCGTATTTTTTACAATTTAAGACCTTCAATAACTAAGAAAAGAAAAAAAACCTCACAGTGGAATCAAACATCAATACAGATAAACATCAACTCAATAATATAATTATTTCACAACATTGTCACATCAGTTTTACGTTTCAATAATCCAACTATCATTAAATTAATTATGCACATTATAATATGTGTACAAAAGAATTATCAAATCAGCTATCCGTGATATAGCATACATCATCCTTTCCATTTCCACCTCTTCTCGTACATGCAACTTTACAACTATACAAATACACACACACACACACACACACACACACACATATAAAGTAAAAGGAAAAAGCTTTCGACTATGCTTGGACCGCGCCTAACCATATACATTACAACCATAGGCTCGATAGCAATTGCATAGAAAAAGACTTCCTATATAACCTTTTTGTGGGATTATGACCACACAATTATGTTTCCTGCTCTTCTCCTGCATCCAAATAGTAGTTAGCACACACCAACCATAACATCCATGCAACCAATGCAACCAAAGCAACTGTTGCAATCAATGCAAGTAGTAAACGCTGCTCCTACTATACCATTCCAATCAATCATTATAAATATATGGCAACAATAATAATAGCACACTTAGACATTTAACATAACAAACATTTGAAAATACACAATGTCAATCCTAACATCAAAAAGCTAATCATAGCATATATATATTCTCACCTTCACCAATTGTAACGACCCATAAAATTTTCAACAATTAAATTTGTAAATTAATAAGTTTTGATAATTTAATATGAAGAGAAAGAAAAAGAACTTTATAATTTAATCATTGAACAATGGCAATTAGAAATAATTAGTAACTGTTATATGTGAGAATAAATTTGAATATAAGTAGATAAGGGTAACTGGTGTATAAATAAATGAATTAGTATAATTAATAGTAATTGAATGAATGCAATATTAGGTAAGTAATTATAACAATTAGTTGAATATATATAATAAACTTAAGTGAAAATTTAAGGGTAATGGAAACAGCTATTATAAGTTGCCTATTTAGTCTATAAATTTAATAGGAAATCTTTAATGTCATTAATGAGAGTTAATGTAGTAACGGGAGGTGTGAATGTATAAATTAAATAGAAACGTAAATTTATTTATAAAGTAATAAATTTGTAAAAAGGGGATATAAATCCAATGTAACTAGGTATATAGAGTAATAATGGACCTAGTATAAAGATGACAATTAAACCAAATCAATTTTTTGGAACCAATTTTTATTTAATTGGAATGTAATCTATAATAAAATGGATTATGTAATGTAAATTGAAATTTGGATGAATTGGAAAGTTATTAATGTATTAGTATATAAACCAATGTTAATATTACCCATAAGAGGATAAATTAATAGTTGATTCAATAACAAAATTGAGAAATCAAATATATGGATTTCTTGGGGATTTAAACTTATACTTTTTTAATTAGATAAAATACAGTGTTTACATGCAATAAATTTTGTATTTCCATTATATATCTATATTTCTTAATTTTTCTATATCCATCTCTTTGTTTATTTCTCTATTTATTTTTCTAGGCTCTTATTGTATTCATTGGAATTTATTTGTTCATATCTTTTATAAAGAGTTGGCGAAAATCAAAGGGAATACGTTATATTATCTTAAAGGCATATATTCTTTTAATTTTTTTTTATTTATTAGATGTTTCTTGTGTATATCTTTTATTTATTTTTGTTTATTGAATGTTTCTTTTGTACATACCTTTTAATTAATGGCAAGGAAACAAATCAAATTGACGTATGTTACTTTTCTTTAATTTGGCATACGTACATTTGCTTTATTTTTTGCTTTTAACTGCCTAGCCTCCCAATTTCTTACCCTATCCATTCACCTATTCTAGCTATGTATTCCCTTATCAAATCAAGCACAAAATATTCTCATTATCTCACTTCCTCATTTGCCTCTTAAGTTTCTTTTATTAAATAGGAAATAAATCCCATTCATTCACTAGCCTCTTTATTCTTTGCCTTTTCCTTTTCCTAACCATTCAAATATCCTAGCCGTGCATTCATCTTAGCCGTGCTTTTTGTAAACCCTAGCCGCCACTTGATATTCTTATTCACGTGAAAAATTTCTCACCCCTCATTTCTATTTGCATGAAGAAAATACAGCAAGCTCTAGGTATTTCCATGGCTTCTCCCCTCTTTCCTTCTCCTTTTTCTTTTATTTTCTTTTGTTTTTCAATGCATAGCTCAGCCTCTCCACCTATTGCCGACCTCACCACCACCATGCCGACCACATCATCTCTCTATCACCACAAAAACCCAAGCCGTGACCGCCATGAGCAAAAACCAACACAAAATATTATTTAAAGCCAGATCACCACATATGCATTCACCACTTCCTCCTTTAGGCCTAGCCACCAACAACTCCTCCATCAAACATCACATCCATGCCATGACCCATCCCCTAGCCGTGAGTTCATGTTCCACTTGACCCAAAACAAACATGGGCGAGCCCACTCGCTTGGCGATGGATCATCTTGCTTTGTTTTATCAAAAGGTTATGTCACTTTGTTTCATATTTTTCCTTTGTTTAAATTCTAATCTTTGCATTGAGAATTATATTCTTATATTTGTTGTATTTGTGTGCATACAAAATTTGGATCCGACTCTCCATCCACTCAAAAACATAGTCATGCTTTGTCGTGCTTTTCGAAAATTGTTTTGTGTCTCTTGTTTGTTATCTTCAGCTTTAAAAAGGTGAGTTATTCACTCTAGACATACGTACTTTTATAATTGTGAATTGATGACAAGTTAATTGTATAAAATAATATGTCATGTTCATACATGCCTGTGATATATTTGCATGATGTTAAATGCTGTTTATATGCCTGTTATATCATCTGTTATAATATTGTTTGTTATACTGTTATTTATTTCCTGTTTATCAAACTGCAAGTTTCCTAACACTATGGGTTGAAAAGATACGTACCCGAACGAACATTAGAATAAGGAAAAATCACTATGGGCTCAAATGATAGGCTCGAGTGATTTTTATTGATTTTTACTGTATTTATTTTTCTTGGGATTGCGGGTTTGAAATGATAAAACCTTGATTTTTCTTTTTAAATTACGGATTGAAATGATATATATCCGTATCACTTGACCTAGGTTAGAAAATATTATATAGGCCCATGGTTAATATTTTTAAAGTAATGTTTTCTGAAAAGTTATTAAGTATTTTGAATATTTTGAATATATGAAATTCTAGTTTAAAGATTTGAAATATTAAGAGATATTGGTTTTATAAGTTCAAATTTTATAAGCTGATAATTGGTTTAAAGTGCAATTTAAAAATTCTTTATTTGGATTAAATGGCAATTTAAAGTTTTTTATTTGTGATAAACAACTTGATAAGTTGATTAATATGGAATTTTAAAATCTAACCTGGTAATTGCAATCAATTCTTGTTTGAAATGAATAGGGTTTGTATAATAAATAGTGTATTTTGAATTGATAAAATGAAAGGCAATTTTGATTGGACTTTGTAATAAAATTTATTTAGTTTGGAGTCATAGTTATTTGATGCCTAAATGAATAGATTTATAAAGAAAATTTTATTGTACATTAACTAAGATAAAATATTTTATTTTGAAGTGGATATGTTTGGAAAACGAATAATTATGTTTTAAACGGAAGTGTATTTTTGAAATATGACTTAACTTGGAAATTGGAAATTTGGTTTAAATGGAAATTTTAAGTTAAGTAAATAAAGGGAAATTTTATTTTATTTAGGAAATGGGTATGTTAAATAAAATATTAAGTTATTGGTTGAAATAAAAGTTAAGTAATTTATAAAGTGTTGACTTAACAAATGAAGTTTAAATTTAAATTGGATATTTATTATTAAAACGTTATTTTATTAAAAATTATAAGTTAAGTAATATCCAAATAAAGATTTTAGAAAGTGGAATAAGTTTGATAGGTTAAACAATGAGAAAATTGAAGAAATATTGTTTTAAAAGGTATAACAGAAATTATAGCGGTTCAGAAATGCTGTGAAAAATATGAACTATGGCTTGAATATACTAAAGATACATATAACAGCATTCCTGAAGTGCTGCAGTTTCTGAAAATATTAAATATGGCTTGGAATTACTAAGTAAACCTTTGACAGCCCTTCTGAAGTGCTGTAGTTGCTGAAAATTTGAACTAGGTGCTGAAATTTCCAAATAAACCTACAACAGCATTTCTGAAATGCTTAATTTCTGAATTTGAACTATGTTTTGATATATACTAAACATACCTGCCGCGGCACTTTATAATGCTGCTGTTTTGGAAATTACAATGCTTGAAATGTTGAAATTGAACAAATGAACTTAGAAATTGCTGAAATTTTGGAAATTGAATATTTGAAGGATAACTACTTCATATTTAATGTGTTAAATGAAGGTCATTTTAAGGGCGTTACGAGTTGGAAATTGTATTTAATTAAGAATTGTCTTTAAATATAGTGATCAGAAACTCAATAAAGTTGATGATTTAAGAATATGATTTTATAGCCTGGTTTTGGTTAAAGTGATTTTAAAGGAATATTTCAAGTTTAATAAATTGAAGGAAATATTCAGTGATTTGGAAATTCGAGTTTTTGGAATTTAAATGATATATTGATTTGGTTTATGAAATGAAATAAGATAGTATTTAGGTTTGAAATGGATATTATTATGGAAAGTAATGGTATTTGAATTAAATGGTTTTGGAATAGAAATGTTTTGAAATAAATATCCATGGGTTAACGTTGGGTTGTTAAAGAGACCGGGATCGGAAGTTGTCATACTCTCTGCCAACTCTGAAAACCACTTTAACAACCGTGTGCGCGGTGGAGATTACATAATGAAGTAGGATGGTGGTGACGTTCCTTTGAGGTATATACGTGGAACCAACTCCCATGAGTTGGCATAAGGTGGCTAAAACAGGAGTGATCTCGGGCCAAGGAGATAGCCCCTCTTATCGGACACACTCCTCAGATATTATATTATGATTTTGAGATTGATTTGGTGGCCACTTCTGATTTTTGATTTGGGGGTGTGGCTCTATGTGGGAGGTAGTAGCTGCTACGCGCTACCACCGGTCCGTGTGCGTAATTGGTACTTATACCCTGGCATTGCCTTGTGTGTTGTGTCACCTACCATAGCGCGCCTTGTACGAGTTTGGTTTTCTCCCGTAGCGTATGGAGTATCCTCTAGTGGCTTCCCGATGAGGAGGGACCATGATACTGGATGGGCTACTGGGACTATTACGTGTTAAGGTGGAAAATGTAAAGCCTTAATGCTATTTAAAAGTAAGTTTATTTTACTATAGACATTATTATAATAGTGAAATATTACTACATAGTAAATAGTTTAAAGGATCCTTAGAGGATGGGCGGTCCCAAGCATCCTTTAAGTTACTTGTACCTTATATTACAGTTCACTTGAGTTGGTTTACATTGTATAAGTATGTACGTCCTGACTCGAGTGTTTTGTGTATTTGCTTTACGCTTGGATCAGACTAAGTGCTACAGCGTTAGAGACTCACCTTCAGAGTTGGAGCTTGCTTGAAGATCCACCTATCTATTTCTCTTTCATTTGTTCAGTTGATTCCAATTATCCAGTTGATTCCGGCGATGTATTCAGACTGGTACTTGATTATCATCTTGTTACTTCCGTTGTATCTTGTTTAACTCTGATGTATATTTATATAGTAGCTTCATGAACTACTATCTCTTGCTTCCGCTGTATTTTATTACTCTACGTCTATGATCTATGATTTATTTATTTACTGCATATTCTGAGTTTTGCCAAATTTAATTTTACCATTCTGTATTTTGAGCAATTCAAGTTCGTCATGTGCGGATGCGAATGGTTGAAAATATCGGATCGTTACATTTGGTATCAGAGCTTTGGCTCTTGGCAAAACTTAGCATATATGGTAAATTTATTTACAAAATAATTTTCATTCGAGTGTGAATCTCTTCCTTTTTGACTCGATTCCTTTTGAATTTTGAAACGTTCCCTGCGGTTCCGAAATACATTCTTGTCCATCACTATTTGCATTCTTCTAAATTCTAGAGCATCCCATAGCTCCACTTAATGACTTGTAAAGGGGTGAAGTTCCTTTATAATAGGCATTGATTCATCGGAGATTTCTATATCCTCAGTTTAGATGCTAATATCCTTTGTTATCCCAAATTCTACCTCTTGAGATTGAATGTAGATTTGTCTTAGAATTCTGCATCGATCTTATTCTTGAAGTCACGGTGCCTATGATTTATGTAAGCTTATCCATTTCCTTATTTGGTTAGTTAATCATCTTATTTTTTTGTTTCAACTTATCCTCAAATCAAAATTTTCTTTGATTTGAATTAATCAAATTTGAATCTCTATCCTTGCTTTGAAAATCTATTCCTGTATAGTGTATTTGTAAATCTATATTTAAAATGTTTTATATAGTGTGTTGTTTGAGTTGTTGATGTTGGTTTGGATTTCTGATCGGTTGGTCTGATCAATGCTATTGATGGGATCTCCAAAAAACTTGTATAGAGCAAACTAACACAATATTGTTTTCAAACTCTGTAAATGAATAAATTTTGTATAATTATATTATGTATATAAGTATAATATTCTGAATTTGATAAATAATTGAATTGGAGGTTAAGGAATAAATTTTAATTTTGTACATACCTTGTAACCATTGGCTTTTGTTTTGTATATAAATAATTGAACTATAAACATGGTTATAAATTAATTAGGAAATTTAAATGGATTTAAAACAAGAAACTAAGAATTTAGTTTTCGATGGTTTCAAACCTTGTATTTAAAATTTTAAAGAGTGTATTACTTAAAGTATTTCGAGTAGAAATTGTTTCAAAGAATTTTTAATTTGTAAATCAGTGTCCTTTTCTTTGTCGCTGGAAACTAATTTCGGTGATGACTGCAGCATCATCGACATGCATTTTCGAGTTTCGAGTGAAGAGACCATTCTGTAGTTTTTCTACAGTCTTGCCTTGGAGAATTAAATTGTTTTGGATTTCTAAAATATGACATATGAGTTTAAATTTGATTTGATATATTGAGTATATATATTTGTTTTATCTCTAATTGTTTGAAGTTAATCGAAAATTTAATTCTTAAATTTTTCCTTAAAGGATAATTTCAATCATAAAATGAAACCAAAATTTTGAATAAATATTTAAGTTGGATAATTGGATTAGAAAATTTTATTTGTATAATACCAAATTGCATTCCAATATAACTTACCTTAATTATTAGAAGTTAAATGTGTAATTGGATAATATACAATGTAAAAAAAAATTATAAATAAAATTTGAGTGGTTATAATACATGTTATACACTTAAATTTTTATTATAAATACTAATTGAGATAAATTGAATAACAAGTTGATTGAATAATAAATGAGATAAATAAAATAAATGTTGTTTTGAAGGAAATTATAATTTGAAATAAAATCAACTTAATGAAATACCTTGAATTTAAAATCAAATATTGAGTATAAATTTATTTAAATTGAAATTTATATGGTTTAAAATTAATATTTTATTTGCATTTTAATCTATTTCTTTTTGGTCGTTTCTATTCTCCTACCTCCTTACTTTTCGGGGACAAAAAGTTTTAAGTGGGGGAGAGTGTAACGACCCATAAAATTTTCAATAATTAAATTTGTAAATTAATAGGTTTTGATAATTTAATATGAAGTGAAAGAAAAAAAACTTTATAATTTAATCATTGAGAAATGGTAATTAGAATTAATTAGTAACTGTTATATATGAGAACAAATTTGAATATAAGTAGGTAAGGGTAAGTGGTGCATAAAAAAATGAATTAGTATAGTTAATAGTAATTGAATGAATTCAATATTAGGTAAGTAATTATAATAATTAGTTGAACATATATATAATAAACTTAAGCGAAAAATTTAAGGGTAATGGCAACAGCTATTATATGTTGCCTATTTAGTCTATAAATTTAATAGGAAATCTTTAATGTTATTAATGAGAGTTAATGCAGTAATGGGAGGTGTGAATGTATAAATTAAATGGAAATGTAAATTTATTTATAAAGTAATAAATTTGCAAAAAGGGGATATAAAACCAATGTAACTAGGTATATAGAGTAATAATGGACCTAGAATAAAGATGCCAATTAAACCAAATCAAAATTTTGGAAGCAATTTTTATTTAATTGGAATGTAATCTATAATAAAATGGATTATGTAATGTAAATTGAAATTTGGATGAATTGGGAAGTTATTAATGTATAAGTATATAAACCAATGTTAATCTTACCCATAAGAGGATAAGTTAATAGTTGATTCAATAACAAAATTGAGAAATCAAATGTATGGATTTATTGGGGATTTAAACTTATACTTTTTACATTAGATAAAATACAGTGTTTACACGCAATAAATTTATGTATTTCCATTCTATATCTATATTTTTATGTTTTTCTATATCCATCTCTTTGTTTATTTCTCTATTTATTTGTCTAGGCTCTTATTGTATTCATTGGAATTTATTTGTTTATATCTTTTATAAAGAGTTCGCGAAAATCAAAGGGTATACGTTATATTGTCTTAAAGGCATTTTTATTTTTTTATTTTTTTATTTATTAGATGTTTCTTGTGTATATCTTTTATTTATTTATTTTTATTGAATGTTTCTTTTGTATATACCTTTTAATTAATGGCAAGGAAACAAATCAAATTGACGTATGTTACTTTGCTTTAATTTGGCATACGCACATTTGCTTTATTTCTTTATTTTAATTGCCTATCCTCCCTATTTCTTACCCTATCCATTCACCTATTCAAGCCATGTATTCCCTTATCAAATCGAGCACAAAATATTCTAATTATCTAACTTCCTCATTTGCCTCTTAAGTTTCTTTTATTAAATAGGAAATAAATCTCATTCATTCACTAGCCTCTTTATTCTTTGCCTTTTCCTTTTCCTAACCATTCAAATCTCCTAGCCGTGCATTCATCTTAGCCGTGCTTTCTGTAAACCCTAGACGACACCTAATATTCTTATTCACATGAAAAATTTCTCATCCCTCATTTCTATTTGCGTGAAGAAAATACAGCAAGTTCTAGGTTATTTCCATGGCTTCTCCTCTCTTTCCTTCTCCTTTTTCTTTTATTTTCTTTTGTTTTTCAATGCATAGCTTGGCCTCTCCACCTATTGCTGACCTCACCACCACTCCACCACCACCATGCCGACCACATCATCTCTCATCACCACAAAAACCCAAGCCGTGACCACCATGTGAAAAAACCCACCACAAAATATTGTTTAAAGCCTAGATCACCACATATGCATTCACCACTTCCTCCTTTAGGCTCGGCCACCGACAACTCCTCCAGCAAACATCACCTCCATGCCATGACCCATCCCCTAGCCGTGAGTACAGGTTGCACTTGTCCCAAAACAAACATGGCCGAGCTTAGTCGCTTGGTGATGGATCATCTTGCTTAGTTTTATCAAAAAGTTATATCACTTTGTTTCATATTTTTCCTTTGTTTAAATTTAATCTTTGTGTATTCTTATATTTGTTGTATTTGTGTGCATACAAGATTTGGATCCGACTCTCCATCCACTCAAAAATATAGTCATGCTTTGTCATGCTTTTCGAAAATTGTTTTGTGTCTCTTGTTTGTTATCTTCAGCTTTAAAAAGGCGAGTTATTTACTCTAGACATACGTACTTTTATAATTGTGAATTGATGATAAGTTAATTGTATAAAATAATATGTTATGTTCATACATGCCCGTGATATATTTGTATGATGTTAAATGCTGTTTATATGCCTGTTATATCATCTGTTATAATATTATTTTTTATACTATTATTTTTTTCTTGTTTATGACACTGCAAGTTCCCTATCACTATGGGTTGAAATGATACATACCTGAACAAACATTAGAATAAGAAAAAATCAATATGGGATGAAATGATAGACTCAAGTGATTTTTATTGATTTTTACATTATTTATTTTTCTTAGGATTGCGGGTTTGAAATGATAGAATCCAGATTTTTCTTTTTAAATTACGGATTGAAATGATACATATCCGTATCGCTTGACCCAGGTTAGAAAATATTATATAGGCCCATGGTTAATATTTTTAAAGTAATGTTTTCTGAAAAATTATTAAGTATTTTGAATATTTTGAATATATGAAATTCTAGTTTAAAGATTTGAAATATAAAGAGATATTGGTTTTATAAGTTAAAATTTTATAAGTTGATAATTGGTTTAAAGTGTAATTTAAAATTCTTTATTTGGTTCAAATGGCAATTTAAAGATTTTTATTTGTGATAAACAACTTAATAACTAAAGTTGATTAATATGGAATTTCAAAATCTAACCTGGTAATTGCAATCAATTCTAATTTGAAATGAATAGGATTTGTATAATAAATAGTGTATTTTGAATTGTTAAAATGAAAGGCAGTTTTGATTGGAATTTGTAATAAAATTTATTTAGTTTGGAGCCATAATTATTTGATGCCTAAATGAGTAGATTTATAAAGAAAATTTGATTGTATATTAACTATGATAAAATATTTTATTTTATAGTGGATATGTTTGGAAAACGAATAATTATGTTTTAAACGGAAGTGTATTTTTGAAATATGACTTAACTTGGAAATAGGAAATTTGGTTTAAATGGAAATTTTAAGTTAAGTAAATAAATGGAAATTTTATTTTATTTAGGAGATGGGCATGTTAAATAAATATTAAGTTATTGATTGAAATAAAAGTTAAGTAATTTATAAAGTATTGACTTAGCAAATGAAGTTTAAATTTAAATTGGACATTTATTATTAAAATTTTATTTTATTAAAAATTATAAGTTAAGTGATATCCAAATAAAGATTTTTGAAAGTGGAATAAGTTTGATAGGTTAAAAAGTGTGAAAATTGAAGAAATATCGTTTTAAAAGGTATAACAGAAATTATAGCGATTTAGAAATGCTGTGGAAATATGAACTATGGCTTGAATATACTAAAGATACCCATAACAACATTTCTGAAGTGCTGCATTTTCTGAAAATATGAACTATGGCTTGGAATTACTAAGTAAACCTATAACAGCACTTCTGGAGTGCTGCAGTTGCTGAAAATTTGAACTAGGTGTTGAAATTTCCAAATAAACCTATAACAGCATTTCTGAAATGTTGTAATTTTTGAATTTGAACTATGTTTTGATATATACTAAACATACCTACGCGACACATTATAAGTGCTACTGTTTTGGAAATTACAATGCTTGAAACGTTGAAATTGAACAAATGAACTTAGAAATTGCTGAAATTCTGGAAATTGAATATTTGAATTGGAAGGATAACTAATTCATATTTAATAGGTTAAATGAAGGTCATTCAAAAGGCATTATGAGTTGGAAATTGTATTTAATTAAGAATTGTCTTTAAGCATAGTGATTGAAAATTCATTGAAATTGATGATTTAAGAATATGATTTTATAGCATGGTTTTGGTTAAGATGATTTTAAAGGAATATTTCAAGTTTAATAAATTGAAGGAAATATTCAGTGATTTGGAAATTCAGGTTTTTGGAATTTAAACGATATATTGATTTGGTTTTTGAAATGAAACGAGATAGTAGTTAGTTTTGAAATGGATATTATTTTGGAAAGCAATGGTATTTGAATTAAATGGTTTTGGAATAGAAATTAAATGTTTTGAAATAATTATCCATGGGTTATAATAACGTCGGGTTGTTAAAGAGTTCGGGATCGAAAGTTGTCATACTCTCTGCCAATTCCGAAAACCACTTTAACAACCGTGTACGCGGTGGAGATTCTAGAATGAAGTAGGATGGTGGTGACGTTCCTTTGAGGTATATACGTGGACCAGACTCCCGTGAGTTGGCATAAGGTGGCTAAAACATGAGCGATCTTGGGCCAAGGAGGTAGCCCCTCTTATTGGACACACTCCTTCAATATTATATTATGATTTTGAGATTGATTTGGTAGCCATTTCTGATTTTTGATTTGGGGGCATGGTTCGAGGTGGGCGATAGTAGCTGCTACGCGTTACCACCGGTCCGTGTGCGTAATTGGTATATCTACCCTGACATTGCCTTGTGTGCCGTGTCACCTGCCTTAGAGCGCCTTGTACGAGTTTGGTTTTCTCTCGTAGCCCATGGAGTATCCTCTGGTGGCTTCCTGATCAGGAGGGACCATGATACTAGATGGACTACTGGGACTATTACATGTTAAAGTGGAAAATGTAAAGCCTTAATAATATTTAAAAGTAAGTTTATTTTACTATAGATATTATTATAATAGCGAAATATTAATACATAGTAAATAGTTTAACGGATCCATAGAGGATGGGCGGTCCCAAGCATCCTTTAAGTTACTTGTACCTTATATTACAGTTCACTTGAGTTGGTTTACATTGTATAAGTATGTATGTCCTGACCCGAGTGTTTTTTGTATTTGCTTTACGCTCGGGTCAGACTGAGTGATACAATACTAGAGACTCACCTTCGGAGTTGGAGCTTGCTTGAAGATCCGGCTATCTATTTCTCTTTCATTTGTTCAGCTGATTCCAGTTATCCAGTTGATTCCGGTGATGTATTCAGACTGGTACTTGATTATCATCTTGTTACTTCTGTTGTACCTTGTTTAACTCTGATGTAAATTTATATAGTAGCTTCATGCACTACTATCTCTTGTTTCCGCTGCATTTGATTACTCTATGTCTGTGATTTGTGATTTATTTATTTACTGCATATTCTGAGTTTTGCCAAATTTATCTCTACAATTAGGTATTTTGAGCAATTCAATTTCGACATGTGCAGATGCGAATGGTTGAAAATATCGGGTCGTTACACCAATTATCAATCATTAGTAGTACACCATCAATGTAAGTACAAATCAATCAAATGTGTATTAAACCACTACATTAGTAGCACAAACACCAAGTCATCAAATGTATACTAAACTTCTATTTTAGGAACACAAACACTAAAATAATAAAACTACAGTTAACTACAAATAACATAGTACTAATGGAAAAATATCTCACACACACCCAAATACGATCTCATCATAATAAAATAACATATGTGATAAATAATGTCAAATATTAATCACGTATTACATCCATCCAAATTCACGACCATCATTTTCTCTTAAGTATAAAATTATTTCATTATTGTTTATTACAAAAGTGCCTTTCATTTATCTCAAAATAATAATAATTCTTCCAAAACGATAATATGCTTCAATTTTTTTTGCTATAATCTCATTACTTCAAATTACTCAAATATCATATTTTATATCAAAAATACCTTTAAAACTATAGTATTATTATTTTACATTAAAATAAAAACATACTTATTAAATTCGTTTACTATTCTACAAAACTAGTTTATTACTATTTCCTTATGAAGGTGTAATTTTCACAAAAACCATGTTATTATTTATAAAATCTCATTTTATTTAAATAATAGTAATAAAATTTCAAATTTTAGTTTAAAATATATATATATATCTCCCATTATTATTTTTGAATTTCTCCGGAAATTCATAAATAATTACCTAATTAAATTCCCTCCGTTAGTTTCATTTAACTCATTGAAACACTGTTATTTACAGACATCATACGAAAACTGTAATATCCTTACTTATCATTTATTTATCTTATGTTCGCATTATTAATCAATTTCATCCATTTCATCTCAACTAATGTCACCAAATTTTAAATCCACGATTGATTATAAATAAACATTCAATAATGCAATAAATCAACGGTAAATTATCAACAAGGCACAAAATGTCCAAATAGTCACAGTATCCAAATAATCACCAGTATGTCATAACACATATCAATAACTATAATTTTCCATCAAAAATATCTATTTTATAAATTAAAATTCGATTAATTAAATGAAATGAACCATACCAACGTGATTTTTCCAATAGTCTCCAAACTCAGTGTTCGAAATTTCACCACGAATCCAGCGGAAGGAACCGCGCATGAATCAGATTTCGTATGTGAGAGATAAAGATTAGAAGATATATGATATTATTTCAATAAATAATGAAATAATACCATACATGTCGTATTCCATACCTTATCTCTCCTCCTTTTATGCACTCGATCAAACCCAAACGCCGCCACGTTCATCCACCTTTGCATGTTTCTACCACCGCCCACACTTCAAACGGACCTCATCACCAAGCTCCCTATGTCCAGCTCCACTACCCCTACCATCCTGATCCCCAAGAACCCATCGCTCCCCCTTTGCTATGCATAGCCGATGCCGCTTCCCAAGAAAATTTTAACCAATCTATGCATTTTTAACTCGAACCCAAGCATTTTAAACGGATGGAAGTGTATATTTCTCTAATTTCTAGAAAACCGGATCATTGAATGGAAAAAGAATTTCAGACGCCCTTTCGCTTTGTCGAGAGCTTTGAATCCATATATAATTTGATAACGTTAGATATTTTAAATTTTAATCACTTTTAATTACTTTGCTAATCACCATTAGAGAGCAATTAGGGTTGAATTTGGGATTAGGGGATAAAACCGAAGATATAGGTAGCGGCTAGGGTTCTATAACCTCACTTATATAATATTAGGCTAAGTTATGGGTTGTTTATCTGGTTTAGCTCGGATTAACTACATATGTTATTTAAACACTATAACGCCTCTATTTCGCAAACTATAACTCCAAATGCATCAAAAATGTATATCAAATTGATTTTCTTGGAGATACATTCACAATATTTATAAACATGATACCTAATTCACCATTTTATTAAAATTAATTCTTAATTAATTTAATTTTTTGTAGTGACAAATTTCGAGTTAGTTACATTCCTTCCCCAAAAGAATTGTGCCCTCGTAATTTCTTAAGTACAACCATCGACTAAATAATAAAGTCTCACCATGTATCTAATAACAAAATAAGGGAAAGTATATTAATCAAAATCAACCATCTTTAATTGTAGTACACGACATCTACATAATACAATCAATTATGACATACAGCAATTCGTTCATAATAATGAATTCAATAAACATACTATAGTAACATCTTGAGTTCCTAAATCATGCATCCAAACTATAGTATACAACAATAACACTCCATCGTTAAAGTGTGAAATAATTCCAACCATAGATCAACTCCATACACAAGTCACATCATGAATCTTAGCAATCCAAATGTAATCACCCATAGCGGAAATACACAACTAAATTTAGGTTGGCCTAAACATGCGTGCATTATAAGAATACGCATGAATCGATAATCGACATAGCTCATTCAAGTAAAGCATGAATATGAGCCAAAAATGGTAATCATCACATCGTCATGCCAACCAAAAACACATATGTGTTAATATCTATGTTAATTACCCTTCCACTATAATATGTACATCTTCCAACCTATCGATGAGCTTCCTCATAGTCTCATCCTCATAACAACCGGTGTACCATCTCATGCCTACACCTTCCAAAATAATATATATTTCCACTTATGAATGCATCCATGAAATAATGCTGCACTTGCATCAATCCTTGATTTCCCAGTCCTTCACACATAATTGGGAAATATTAACCATCACTGGGGAAAATTAGGCCATCACCAAATCTTATATCGAATACTTCTCACCACCACTAAGGTGAATTAGACCATCCCTAAGTCTTCACACCATATTAGCCATTACCAAGGTTTCATCTTGACAAGCATCATCGTCATCAAAGTCTTGCTCTACTATAATCATCACTGAGGCTCACTTCACCACAATCGTCATTGAAATCTCGCTTCATTATGAATTTCCCAAAGTCTCGTGCCACAAACATCATTATAGAAGCCCTCTTCATAATGACTTTCCCAAAGTCTTGCCTTACATAACCATTAAAGAAGCACCGCTTCACTACAACTTTCCCAAAGTCTTACTTCATTGTGACCTTCCCAAGGTATTTATCCCCTCAACTTTCCAAAGTCTTTCTTTATTGTAACCTTTCCAGGTCTTTCGGATAAATGATAACTCCTTCAATAACCTCCTAGATCGACGATATCTCATGTCACAATTGAATTCAATGTTTGTTCGGATAACTATCCCATAGGTGCTGCCCTCCTAGGTAGGCCATACCATCCCACGGTCTAGGGTACATATGTGAACATCCTCACATACCCATGCCCCATGGAATCACTCACATCCAAAGTTACCAATGATCCCTTCAGCATCCAACTTGGTCCAAAACATCTCATGCCTTACCACATCACTTAACCTTATCGAAGTTCTTTTCTGGACTACTCTAGTATCATACATTCACTTCCTACTTGAAGTATTTGATCAAATGCCTCACATCGTCAATTTTTCAAAGTTTAGATAATTTCACTTAGCTCTTAGGATTTCCTTGCACTTAATCCACCTTTTTTCCTCTACACGCCCCAAATTCAACTAGAGAAAATCTCATGTCATCCACTATGAATGATCCTAATATATCCCTTATCATCTCAATAGTTATTCCAATGTACATCCCCTGAACAGTTAACATTGGGTAACTACCTCATCGTAAGATTATTAACACGAACATACATGTATCATACCATACAATGTACACAATAACAATAAGGCAAACAACAAGTAACCGATAATTAATCAAATTGAAGCAAAATAAACAATCAACAAAAGTATTATGCAAGCAAAATAATTAACCAAAAAAGGCATAACATAACTAATGAACAACCATTATCAAACAAGTAAACAATATAATATAATACAAATAGAATGAGTTAATTCAAAAAAATCATGCAGTAGATCATTAAAAAATGCAGTCAAATGAAATGGTCAAATTGATATAACTAATGTCAACAAGTAATAGAACAAAAAAACAATTCAACTAAAACAAACAAGCACTACTAAAGTAAAATATCTTAACCCCATGCACAAAAAGTGGTTTAGGACAAACTTACAATTCACATCACCAAGCATACCACATCCTATGTCACACATCCTAATTTTACAATCGTCAAATTGAGTTTCTTTTTCAAATAAAATACACCTTTAGAATTTTACAAAAACCAAATATTATACTTCTTTTCTTTGCAAAAATCCACTTTTGAATCAAATAGTTTCCATCCTTATAACATATTTTTCCCCAAAATATTTTCTCAAAATATTTAACGATATTTTACAGTACAACTTTTTTTGGAAAAGAGAAACATCTTTGCACATATTATGTATAAAACATATCTTTTAAAATTGGGAACTCTCCAAATCAAAATCCTTTTGAAATAAATTTTTTCCTTTTAAATACCGTTTAACAAAAAGTGTTCATTACATAATTACAACTAAAGTTTGTTTCAACACAAAAGTTTTTCAAATTTCAAGCATGTTCTCTCACTCTTTACTCAAAAAGATATTTTTCAAAACATTTCAAACCAAAATACTTTCAAATATTTTCTCAATCAAAATAACTTCTCAAAATATTGTTCTTTTTCTATGTTCTAACATCTTTTTACCAAAATAGTTTTTTCGCAAAACATCCTCAAAATAAATTTTCATCAAGTCGAATATTTATTTTTACCTTTTTAAAATTTCATTAAATCCCTTTAAATCCAAAAAATACATTTTTACTTGTTAAATAAATACCTTTCAAAAATCCAAAATGCATATAGGCGATATGATCATCCTATCAAAAGTCCAATTTTCACTACCGAAAATGTTGCAGTTTCACTGAAAATACGATAAACGGGGCTGGAGAGGTCCAAATTTGACAAAACGAATTATGATGGCTTGCTCAGAAAATAGTTTACATTTTTATTATATAAAATATTCAGATTTCGAAAACATTTTATTTTCATCAATTTAACCGATTTTAAATTGAAATTGAAAATTTCACTACAGAACTAACTTACATATTATCTGATGAAAATTGGACAATGGCTATGTTTAAATCGATGCATACCAAATATCAAATTTTCAATGTAAAAATTTATATTTATATTTTCATGAAAAATTTAGTTAATTACATTATGAAAATCTTTAAAAATTATGATTCGTTACACTCCCCCCCACTTAAAACTTTTCGTCCCCGAAAAGGAACGAGATAGGAGAATTGAAGTAACAAAAAAGAAAGATAGATTGAAATACAAAATACAACAATTAATTCAAAGTCCAATAAATTTAGTTTAATTTTAAATTGATTGATATTCAACTAATTTGATTAAAATCAATTTATTCAATCAATAAATATTCATTGTATTCACATTTGGCTGATTTAAATTCAATGCATTTCCATTTCATTGATTTGCTTTCAATTTATTAACATTTGTTGCAAAATTTTCTTTCAAAACAAAATTTATTTTTAGTTAGCTCATTTATTTTATCTATTTATCTTCATTTAAGTTGATTCCACTTAAAGATTCAATTTCACTATTCTTAGGTTTATATTTATTTGCTTAAACAGCATTCTCTTTTATTTATTCAAATTTATTTCACTTACCATTTCCTGTAACATAAATTTTGTGTATAAACACTTATTATAACAAGTTCATTTTGATTTATAATTTCCTTTAATCAAAATTTCATTTTGGACATTCTATTATTTACAACTTATACTGTATTTTTTTCAATTACATGTTCTCGTTACTTTTATCTTTTCCCAGGTAAGTTATATTAATATTTTCTGAGCGTAATCTAGCACTATACAACTTTATCCTTTATTTACAACATTTTTATTAAACAAAATTTTGTTTGAACACTTTTTATTACTTAAGTTCTCTTGTATAACCTTCAATTACCTATTCCCATTAACACTTTTGACTTTTTAAAATAATTCAAGTAAGTTATATATGTTTTAGAATACAATTGAGTATTATACAAATTAATTTATCCTAGTTCAACTGTTTCAGGTTGTTAAAATTCTATTTCTCATTTTAGACCATCCAATTATTTAGAAAATTTTGCTTTATTTTTAATAATTGAAAACCATAACTTTTTACAAAATGTAAGGATTAGTTTTCGGTTTCACATCAAATCATTTTTAAATAAATATTTACATATATATATATATATATATATATTTTGTGAATCGAATCATATTCAAGAAATTCAAATCAAATTCCTTTTCCCAAAACAATAATGTAGTAAAGCTGCTACGTGGTTTCTCCACTTTGAGACTCGAAATGAATGTCGATGATGCTGCAGTCATCACCTAAATTATTTTCCAGCGATAATAGAGGAGAGTACTGACTTTCTTATTTTATAATTTCTGGGAAAACAATTTCCATTCGAAAATACTTACAAATAATATACTCTTTCAAACTATGAAAACCAAATTTTGTAAAGCACCGAAAATTAAATTTTTAAATCCTTAATTTAAATTTTATTTCATTTTCAAATCATATGAACCCTGTTTATAAATTTTCAACACCTTATAACATATAACAATAGAAAATGATTTAGAGTGTTGACAAAAATAATAAATGATAATCTAGTATTATCATTCCTAATAACCAATTTAATTAATTATCCAATTTCAGAAAGTTATACCTTTATATATATAAATATAAACATACATAAAATTATTTCATTTACCAAATTTGAAAACAATATCTATTAGTTTGATCTGTCCAAGTGTTTTGGAAGTTCTACCGATAGCTTTTGCCAGACGAATCGATTGAAACCCAAAATTCAATTTAATAATTCAAATAACATAATATAAAATATTTTGTATCAATTACAAATACACTCCCTCACACAATGATTCAAGAGTGGATCATAGAAGAAGAATAGGGATTCAAATTTAGGGAGACCCTAATTACAGAGAATTCTAACAACGAAGATAGCTCGAAAGGGTGGTAAGATAATTAAACTACAAAAGAGAAAAGATTGATAAACTTATATTAATCGCGGCGACCTTAACTGGTCAACTGAGATTTCAGGAATAAAATCGATGCAGAAATTCAATTTCCCGCTTGAAAGGTAGAGTAACGACTTCACCCAAAACATCAGGATGGTCCCTAACTACCGAGGTAGAGTCTAGATCACTAGGTCAAGACTCAAGCGAAGATATAAAACTGCCCGCATAAAGGCAATCGATATTTGATCATAAGAGAATTACCCTGATTGTCTACTAGAGATGGTTCATGCAACGACCTGGATTTTTTGTCATTTGAAATTCATATATTTAATTGATTTTAAATATTCACAAGTTAATTTTATAAGCGTAATAAATTGTATTTCGAATATAAGGATTTAATTGGATAACTAAATTGTTAATTTAATATTTGAAATTGTGTAAATAATTGGAATTTGAATTAAATGAATGAAAATGATTTATGAAGATGAATTGAATTATATTTGAATTAAAATAATGTTGGCAAAATTTTAAAAGTGAATTAAAATTTAAATTGTAGAAATTGAATATTTTAATATTTAATTAACATGTAAAAATAGCCATTTTTCAAACAGTCTCGGATTTCGATGAAACTAGTTTCACGGGATCCGTAATTTTATATTATTGTAGGATTTTAAATTTCGTGTCAATCGGATTTACGGTTTGTCCCGGGCAAGCAAAAACGCGTAGAAATTCGTTTAAGTGAATTTTAAAATTAAAATAGTTGATTCGAAAACCTATCTTCCGAATACGATCGAATTGGCTCTCGATATATATTCCATTATGTTCGAAATAGGGGTAAAACATTATAAACACCAGGCGGTATGCTTCGTTTGGAGTTCGAAATTTTTTCGGATGAATAGTGTCGCGAAATTTTCTATAAAAGGACGTCAAAATTTCTATTTGCAAACCCTAATCAACCCTAGGGTTCCCAGCCGCCACTTCTTCATTCCAATGGCCGATATTTTTGATCCTTCCTCCTTGTTTTTCTTTCAATCCATCCACTTTCACGAAAAATCTTCCACTACAAAAACGTAGAGGGCGACGAGATCAACAAATCCAACGGTGATGATTGTTTATAGAGGCGTGGATCGTCGGCAAATCAAGCTCAAACGACCGTAGTTCGTACATGTTTTTCTCGATGATGGTGAGGCCGAGCTGCACGTGGCTTTGGCCATGGGGAAAGCTCGCTATGGTCATTTGAATGGTGGTGTTCGAGCATCGGCTAGGTGATCGTGAACGCTTGGAAAATTGAGTAAACATCGACGGTTGATGGGTTCGAACCAGGAAAGTTTTCGCATGGGAAGAAGAAGGGGAAATCATGGCCAGGATTTGATCATAGCCAAATCGTATGGCCAGAAATAAGCAAGGTTAAGATAAAAAAAAGAAATAGATTTATATACATATACATATACATACATACATACAACATACATACATACATACATATATATATATATATATATATATATATATATATTTAAATCGTATAAACTTTAAAACGTTGCAACTTTGTCTTACGAGGTCCATTTTTGATCAAACAAGTCGCGTTGGGTTAATATTGACGAGCACTACATTTTAGAGCTGGTTTGGAGTTGATTGGAGCTAGTGTAAGAATAAAATACTGCAACTGCTATTGGAAGCAATGTGAGTACAACTCACTCTTTCTGACTCACTGATATTTTTGTATAAGTGAGAATAAATTTATTTATGATGATTGATGATTATCTGGATGATATATGATATATTATCTATATATTGATTGGTATTTGGATATATTCCTGCCTATTGGAGCAGATGAGGCCCTATATGTTTTCGTATATGAGCGGATGACCCTTTGTACGTGCGTCTGCCTCAAAGCGGACATTGTACATATACTTCTAAATGTATATTTGTTGCAGATGACAGGTTGGAGGGATCCAACTTGATTCCTCACCAGTATTGATTTATTTACAAATATTGTTATATAATCTGTTATCATATGATATATAATGTTTTGGATGTTGTGATTGATGTATTTAGTGCTGTTGTAGCATTGGGCCTATTTTTGGTGATTTGAAAATATTAAAGTGATGATTTTAAATTGTAAAAGGATTTTTAAAATTTTTGAAAATAAATCTTTATTAATTTTGAAATAGTTAAGGAATGAATTTATTTTGAATAAATGAAAGTTATAATTTTTATGTTATAAAATTTATGATTTTTGTGAAATATAATCAGAATATGATTTTTGGAATATGGAGATAATTATTTTGTAAAATAGTTTGAATGGTGATTTTGATTTATTACAAATGGTTTATATATAAGATTTAGAAAATCGATATTTTATAAATCAAAAGTGATAGAATTATAAAGGAGTTTTGCTAATGTTAAAATGAAGTTATAAATGCATTTTGTAAGTAAATAAGATTTATAGATTTATGAATTGATGAAGTTATAAATGAATGAATTTTTAAATAAGAGAATTATAAGTAATTAACTTATAATTTGGATTTTGGCATATAAATAAGAGATAAATGGAATTTGTTAATAAAGGGATTTTATAAATTGAAGTTTTTATAAAATAAAAATGTGAATTTATAAACATTGTTTTATAAATCCGAAATAAATTGAATTTGATAAGTTAAATATAGAAGTTTTTTAAAGGAATTCCATCCACGATTTTGGATGGTGGATAATCTTTTAATAAAAGGGGCATTTCACTAGAAGGACAAACTTTGTAGTCCTATTAGTTTCTAGGACACACATCCACAGAAATTAATTTTAAGGTCAAAGTCAGAAGAATAATTACTTTGAAGGACAAAGTCAGCAGTCAAATTACTTTCAACGACATTATTTCATAGGTTTTAAGCCTTAGAAACTAATTATTTTTCATTTTGTCCTTAAAAGTAATTATTTCACTTGTGTGTCCTGGAAACTAATTGCACTTGCTAAAGAGGCCCTTGTAGCTAATTTCCACTTAATAATATGTGTGTGTATATATATATATAAGTAATTAATTTGGATTAAAGGAGATATATCCACGATTTTGGACAGTGGATAATCCTTTAATTAAATATACAGAAGTGTTGAATTTGGTTAGAGAATTATATTCACGATTTTGGACAGTGAATAATATTTTAAATAATGTTTTGGGAAGTGATATTTTTAAACGGAGTTAAATGTTTTAAAGATAATTTAAAATGTGTTAAGTATTGAATTCATAGATTTCAACATTCAATGTTGAAATAGACGTTTTCGAGAAGTAAGGAAATGATGGACTATAACACTGTTTTTATAGTAAACGATTTTTGAAGGGAAATGCTTTGTATAGTATTGGGGTTTATATGTCTATCTAATTTTCGAATCCCTATACTAGTGATTTTGGGTTGTCATAACGATGTTTTACGCAACATTCGTTTTGGCCCAAATAAATGTGTTTAAAGAGCATGTTTTCCTTAAAGAATAAAAATATATACTTAATCGTGATTTAAGTATATGGGATACTTTTTAAATGTTGAAAATAAATTGATTTGTGAATTATTTATTATTAAATAAGTATTTGGAAATGTTTTCCAATATAGAAGTTGAAATGTTTTGAGATTATATCTTTTTAAAAAAAAATTGAAGTGAATATTTGGCAAGTGATTTAATTAATAGAACATTAATTAAAAGGGCCTTGTGATTGGTATGGTGTTGAATATTTATTTGTTTGCTTTGATAGTTAAAGAACCGACTATCAAATTTGGACATTTTAGTACCTCAACTTGATGTGGGAACTTTTTAGTCGTACACTTAGTACGTAGCCTTCTGTGTAGGCTTGGTTACCATTTGTGTTGAGGATGTTGATTCGTATAGTGCGGAGTATTACTCGAGCTTCCTTCTTGGTGCGAAGGATAACAAGTTGAAAGTTGGAGACGTGCAAGTCTATGAAGCTTAATTTTTGCGTGAGGTTGAGAAACGGTTTTGTATTGTTGGTGCGAAGAGACTGGGATCAGATTTATCTGAAAACCACTTCGGACCAATATATATGCGTTGATTGTGCAGGTTGCTTGTGATGATATTATATTTTGAATTTTCATAGTGGGGGACAGCTTGTTGATCGTTTGGGGTTAAAATCCCAATATACATATAGTAGTAGTCGTCTCTTCATTATGAAATATCCAATGCGAGGACTATTTGCTACTAATCCTATGATTTTCCGACAGGATGTGGTAGGAAAGTATCTTCGATTTGTCCTATTCCTAGACAGCTTTCATGGATCTTTATTTGACATTGCATTTCTACAGATTACATACATTGGTTTTTACAAACGTACATCAGTGGTGGCGGAGAAGGGAACTTCTCTTAGCTTAACACCCTCCTTGAGACGTATGAGCTTAAGGGTAGTATTTTTATGGAAGGCAATTAGTAGTCAATGGAAATGGCCGTGTGGCATTCTAAGTGATGTGATATTTGATTTGTGAAAGGTAAATCGTTACCTCAGGCCTTATCAATCGGAAATGACCAAAACAGGGTTAGATGCGGCAAGGCAAAGTGGGTCGCTCCCAAGTAGGGTATGATCATCCCTTCTAGATATATCTTTACACGCTATGACGTCATGTATCTTATTATTGTGGTTTGTATACTATGAGGGCCCTCGTTAAAGGTCGGTAACGACCGAAAGATGATATATTCGGTACCATCTAGCTATGGAGGTGGGCCAGTCTTGTGTTGGTAAAGGACCCTTTATGATGGTCCTCGGTACATTCTTCTAGAGATGTACTGCTGGAAGGTAGTCCCTTCACCTGGTCATTTGTATGGAAAGCCAAACTCCACTGCGTACCTGCCATTTTGATTGTACTACCCATTTTTGGCTCTATGCTGGAATTTAATTAATGTAACAATATTGGCTATGATTAATATTATTTTTATACTAGATACTAGTATAATATCGGATGATTTGATTTGAGATGTTTTACTTATCGTAAGGTAAAAACATGTCCGTGTTTATGTGTGGGCTTGTCTTACGAGATACTTTTATTTTGACAAAGGAAAATTTTGGTAATTTAATAATTCAGTTAAGTGTATTTCTCACGCTGGTTTACCAAACTGATCCGGCCGTTCTTCCCTTTCAATGCTCGGGTCAGACCGAGTATATTTACAGGTTTAGATTTGGTGCTTTTGGAGCTTCAGCACGAGAGCTAGAGATCTCATTTCGTATACACATATCTGTTTTGATTATTGATTATCCACTGTGCATAGTTATTTATATTATCGGCAATTGTGAGGAGGGGTTATTATGACTATCCAGGCTGATAACTGGTGATTGATTGCTGAACTCTGATTGATGTATGTATATACAGTTTCTATTTTGTAAAGATTATTGATATGATATTATATGATTTCCGCTGCGATGTGAGATTCTGTATTGTTTCGTTTGGTTCTATCTTCTCTCTTTCTTCTCTTCTCTTCTTCTCTCTTCTTTTCTTTCTCTTGACTTTCCGTCAGTCGGTGCTTTTTAGCTCGGACATATGTGGATTATTGTCGATTCAAAGGGTATGGATTTGCCGGTCGTCACATTTGGCATCAGAGCTTAGATTTTTTTATATTCCTAAGTTTTGATGTGTACTTAGTAAAGATAAGGACGGTAGCACCCTAGATTGAGTTTGAGTGTATTATATATATGAGCATGTATTTGTTAGTGATACAAAAATGTTTTATATCGTGTTTTCTTATCCATTGAGTTGTTTGTAAATTCTGGTCAGTATGTGGGACGCCATATTATCGATAAGGATTTCCAAATACTTAAACGAGGCAAGTCGACATAGTATCATTTTAAATTGGGTAAATAAAATAATTTTATCACGATTATATTTTATATATAAAGAAACAATTTTTTAGAAATTATGAAAGTGTATCTAAATGAATTGTGTGGTTGTTTGAAAATGTAAATATACACAAGTTAATAAAAGATGTTTGAATAATCTAAATAAAAAACAACAATTATAAAAGAATGAAATTATATTAGCAAATGAATTATAAAGTATAGAATTATCTTAAAATGATTTACAAATGTGAAATAATCTTATATATAAAAAATGAAACAACATGAGTATATTTATAAATGTGAGCTACAAATGAAAATGGATTTAAACTAATAATTTGGAAATATGAATCCCGTATATTTTGAAAGTTATTTTTCAAAGTTAAAGAGATTATATTATTATAAACCTAAGTAAGATAAATGAAGTTGAAATGATCTTATATAAGTAAAGTGAACCGTGAAATTATATAAGTGAGATTTATAAATGCGATTTATAAATAAAAGAATTTTTAAAAGAATATAAAGCACTGAATTCACTACTGTGGTTGGGAAATAATAACGGTGATGACTATTGCATCATCAATTTCATTTTTGAGTTTCTGTGTGATTGATTTGCTACCATAGTAAATTGAAAATTGAAATTTTGTTTAATAAGCAAATTTGATTTAAAATCTAAGTTGAAATTGATAAATATAAGTAAAATGAGTTTTGGACTTGTAATATGAGATTAAAAAAACTATAACTTGGTAAAGTTAAATAAATTTCAGTTAGCATAATAAGTGCATGATTTGAAATTTAACTAAAGGAAGGTTTAATAATTTGAACTGGATTAGATAAGTTATTGAAATGGAAATTTAACTTAAGAGGTATGTGATTGTATAATATGAATTTGAAGTTTATTTAAATAAGTTGTATAACTTATAAAGTGAGAAAATGTAGGTCAAACCAAGTGTTAAAATGGTTAAGAAAAACAAAATCTGAATTTGAATAAGTGATATGAGTTTGACTTAAGTAAAAAGTTAAATAAAATAGAATTTGAATTAAATTAGTAGTGAACCTGAGTCGCATAGTGGTAGTAAATGAAAGTGAGAGTGAAATGAAATTTAACTTCAATAATTTTAAATGAAGTTGAATTTGATATCAAAGTGAATTAATAAAGTGAAGTGATGAATATGAATTTGAGTTATATAAGGAAATTCAACTTTAGTTGTTAAATGAATTAGCAATCGAATTAATGAATTGCATTGAACTAATGGAATAAATTAGTAGGTAAAATATGAATTGAATATTAATCAATTAAATGTAAATAAATTGATATGGAATAATGGAAGTAAGTATTAATTCATTAAAAGCTAACAAATTAGGAATGGAATGAAAGTCAATTGAATATCAACTAATTGAAATTAAATGCGTTGAATGTAAATTAAATAAATTTGGTTATTTTGGTTATATATTGGTTGTTAGTTGATTGAATAGAAATTCATATAGAGTTGAATTAGTGAAATTATATATTGGTTGTTAGTTGATTGAATAGAAATTCATATAGAGTTGAATTAGTGAAATTGAAAGCTAAATAATTGAATTCAAATTGGAAGTTAAGTGAATTTAAATAGAACTGAATTTTATTTGAATTGGAAGTGAACCACCTTGAATATGAATTAGTGAATGTAAACAAATTGAATATAATCAATTGTGATTAATGAATGTAATTAAATTGAAAAACAATTCAATGAATATTAATAAGAAGTGAATTTATACAGATTTGGTTATGGATTAATTGGATAGATATTGGTTTGTTGGATGTTAGTTGGATGATAGTTGTTTGATGGTTGAATTTGTTGCATTTTCTATATTGGCATATATAGTTGTTGTATTGGTATATATTGTATATCGATATTACTTTCATATATGCATGTTTCTCATTGTTTATTGAGTGTTTAATAGGTGCGGATGGCATATGCTTCATATTGGGAGCTCACTTTCATGCTATATTAGCCGTATATGCTCGCTAATAATATATAAGGTACATATCTCGAATTACATATCGTACTTTTACACTTTTTTCCCTACGGATGCCTTATCCTCGAAGATGAGATGTATATTTGTGATATATATATATATATATATATATATATATATATATATATGTTGTGATCGTACTACGATCGAACCGCACAAAGGAGATGTTGGCGATTTTTTTTTGAAAATTCAAGGCTTTAGAAATTTTTTGAGACTTTGGAAAATTTGTGAAAACAAAATTTTGGATTTGGAGTTAAAAAATGAAACGAATATTAGTTGGTTTTGAAAAGATAACTAAGTATGATTTGAAAACTTAGAGAAGTTTTTATTAAAGTTTAGCTAATGGAGATTTGGGAAAAGTTAAAATGTTTAAATGAACTTGATATCTAATTTGAATGAATTGTTCTTGAAAAGTTAATGGATTTTGTGACTTTTTTCACTTGGTAATTTCAAGGATGAAATTCTTTTAAGTAGGCGAGAATGTAACGACCCAGAATTTCTGTCACTTGAAATTCGTATGTTTAATTGATTTTAAATATTCACAAGTTAATTTTATAAGCTGAATAAATTTTATTTTGAATATAAGGATTTAATTGGATAATTAAATTGTTAATTTAATATTTGAAATTGTGTAAATAATTGGAATTTGAATTAAATGTGAATGAAAATGATTTATGAAGATGAATTGAATTATGTTTGAATTAGAATGATGTTGGTAAACTTTTAAAATTAAATTAAAAGTTAAATTGTAGAAATTGAATATTTGAATATTTAATTAACGTGTAAAATTAGTCATTTTTCAAACAGTCTTGGATTTCGATGAAACTAGTTTCATTGGATCCGTAATGTTATATTGTTGTAGGATTTCAAATTTCGTGTCAATCGGATTTACAGTTTGTCCGCGGCAAGCTAAAACGCAATAGTCGATTCCAAAACCTATCTTCCAAATACGATCGAATTGTCTCTCGACATATATTCCATTATGTTCGAAATAAGGGTAAAATATTATAAACGCCAGGTGGCACGCTTCGTTTCGAGTTCGAAAATTTTTCGGATGAATAGTGTCACGAAATTTTCTAAAAAAAGACATTAAATTTTCTATTTGCAAACCCTAATCAACCTAGGGTTTCCAACCACCACTTCTTCATTCCAATGGCCAATATTTTTGATCCTTCCTCCTCTTTTTCTTCCAATCTATCCACTTTCATGAAAAATCTTCAACTACAAAAACGCAGAGGGCGACGAGATCGACAAATCCAACGGGTGATAGTTTATAGAGGCGTGGATTGTCGACAAATGAAGCTCAAACGACTTTCATTCGTACACGTTTTTCTCATTGATGGTGAGACTGAGCTGCACGTGGCTTTAGCCATGGGGGAAGCTCTCTATGGTCGTTTGAATGGTGGTGTTCGATCATCAGCTAGGTGATCGCGGATGCTTGGAAAATTGAGTTAATATCGGCAACTGATGGGTTCGAACATGGGAAGTTTTCACGTAGGAAGAAGAAAGGGAAATCACGGCCAGGATTTGATCACAGCAAAATTGAACGGCCAGAAATAAGCTAGGTTAAAATAAAAAAGAATGAAATCGATTTACATACATATATATATTTAAATCGTATAAACTTTAGAACGTTGTAACTTTGTCTTACGAGGTCCGTTTTTAACGAAACAAGTTGCATTGGGTTCGTATTGACGAGCACTACATTTTAGAGCTGGTTTGGAGTTGATTGGAGCTAATGTAAATTTTGGGAAAATTAAACGGCTGTTTAATTTTATTCGGAATAAAACACTGCAACTGCTATTGGAAGCAATGTGAGTACAACTCGCTCTTTCTGACTCACTGATATTTTTATACAAGTGAGAATAAATTTATTGATTGATGATTTTTTGGATGATATATGATATATTATCTATATATTGATTGGTATTTGGATATATTCCTGCCAATTGGAGCAGATGAGACCCTATATGTTCCCATGTATGAGCGAATGACCCTTTGTACGCGCGTCTGCCTCGCAGCGGACATTGTATATATATTTCTACTATGGATATTTGTTGCAGATGACAGGTTGGAGGGTTCCAACTGGATTCCTCACCAGTATTGATTTATTTACAGATGTTGTTATATATTCCGTTATCATATGATATATGATGTTTTGGATGTTGTGATTGACGTATATAGTGTTGTTGCAGCATTGGGCCTATTTGGTGATTTAAAAATACTAAAGTGATGATTTTAAATTGTAAAAGGATTTTAATGAGATTTTGAAAATAGATGTTTTATTAATTTTGAAATAGTTAAGGAATGAATTTATTTTGAATAAATGAAAGTTATAATTTTTATGTTATAAAAATTATGATTTTTGTGAAATATAATCAGAATATGATTTTTGGAAAATAGAGATAACTATTTAGTAAAATAGTTTAAATGGTGATTTTGGATTATTACAAATGGTTTATATATAAGATTTATAAAATCGATATTTTATAAATCGAAAGTGATGGAATTATAAATGGGTTTTGTTAATGTTAAAATGAAGTTATAAATGGATTTTATAAGTAAATAAGATTTATAGATTTATGAATTGATGAAGTTAAAAATGAATGAATTTGTAAAGACGAGAATTATAAGTAATTAACTTATAATTTGGATTTTGGCATATAAATAAGAGATAAATGGAATTTGTTAATAAAGGGATTTTATAAATTGAAGTTTTTATAAAATAGAAATTTGAATTTATAAACATTGTTTTATAAATCCGAAATCAATTGAATTTGATAAGTTAAATATATAAGTTTATTAAAGGAATTTCATCCATAATTTGGGACAGTGGATAATCCTTTAATAAAAATATATATAATTAATTAGTTTGGATTAAAGGAGATATATCCACGATTTTGGACAGTGGATAATCCTTTAATTAAATATGTAGAAGTGTTGAATTTGTTTAGAGAATTATAATCACGATTTTGGATAGTGAATAATATTATGTTTTGAGAAGTGATATTTTTAAATGGAGTTAAATGTTTTAAAGATAATTTAAAATGTGTTAAGTATCGAATTCATAGATTTCAACATTCATTATTGAAATAGACGTTTTCAAGAAGTAAGGAAATGATGGTCTATAAAACTGTTGTTATAGTAAATGATTTTCGAAATGAAATGTTTTGTATAGTATTGGGGATTATATATCTGTCTAACTTTCATATCCCTATACTAATGATTTTGGGTTGTCGTAACGATGTTTACGCAACATTCGTTTTGACCCAAATAAATGTGTTTAAAGAGAATGTTTTCCTTAAAGAATAAAAATATATACTTAATCGTGATTTAAGTACATGGGATATTTTCTAAATGTTGAAAATAAATTGATTTGTGAATTAGTTATTATAAATAAGTATTTGGAAATGTTTTTCAATATAGAAGTCGATACGTTTTGAGATTATTTCTTTTTAAAGATAATTTGAAGTGAATATTTGGTAAGTGATTTAATTAATAGAAGATTATTTAAAAGGGCCTAGTGATTGTTATGGTGCTGAATATTTGTTTGTTTACTTTGATAGTTAAAGAACCGACTATCAGATTTGGCCATTTTAGTTCCTCGACTTGATGTGGGAACTATTTAGTCATACACTTAGTACGTAGCCTTCTGTGTAGGCTTGGTTATCATTTGTGTTGAGGATGTTAATTCGTGTAGTGTGGAGTATTACTCCAATCTATCGAGCTTCCTTCTTAGCCCAAGGATAGCAAGTTGAAAGTTGGAGATGTGATAAGTCTATGAGACTTAGTTTCTGTGTGAGGTTGAGAAACGCTTTTCCATTGTTGGTGTGAAGAGACCGAGATTAGATTTATCTGAAAACCACTTCGGACCAATGTATATGCGACGATTGTACAGGTTGCTTGTGATGAAATTGATATTTTGGATTTTCATAGTAGGAGACTGCTTGTTGATCGTTTGGGGTTAAAATCCCAATATACATATAATGGAGCGGTCTCTTCATTATGAAATATCCAATGCGAGGACCATTCGCTACTAATCTGTAACGACCTGTAAATTTTGATTAATAAATGGGTTAGTTTAATTTAAAATTTTCAATTAAATTTAGGAAGAAATAAAAAATTTAAAAGTTATAATGAAGCAAAAGTTAGAAGTTTAAATGTAGCAATTGAAATTAAGATTTACAATTCAAAATGTAATTGTAATTAATTGAAAGTATGAAAAGTATCATACTTGGTTATAATTTTAATATAAGAAACAAACGGGAATATTGAATTGACTAATGAAATGTTATAATAAGAGGTAGTTGAATGAATTTAATATTATGTAAGATATTTTAGTAATTGATTGGAAATATAAACTTAAGTGGAATAGACAATGAACGAAAGATAATAATGCAAATTTAATAGAACGTAAGTTTAATTTATAAGGCAGTAATTGATATAATAAAACGTTTGAAGCCAAGTAAATAAAATATATCAAGGACATTTAATAGCAATTTATGTATATATTTGGCAATGAAATCAAATCAATTTATAGAAATTAATTTTAATTAATTGGAAGGAAATCAAATGAATTAATTTACTTGAATGGTAATTGACAATTAATGAATGTATAAAATTGTAAAGGGCATAATTGATTGCATCAAATAAATTTTTGGTAATCAATTGTAATGAATCTAAATTTAACGTTTTGTGATGTATTTAAGTAATAATCGGGAATCAATGTAAATTATGCCAATAAATTGTCACTTTATTGAATAGCAAGATTTTAATTAAATAAATGGTTTTATTTAGTTTTCAATTGATAATTTATGAAGTTTAATGTGAAACAAATTGCAATTAATTGTCTTAATTTGTGCAGTTTGGGTAGATTTAATTTGTCATTGCAGATGGTTAACTCTATAAGATGTAATAAATGTTAATTTTATTTATAATATGAGGATTAGTTTATTTAAGGAGTGAAAACCAAGATTTATTAATTTATTTGGAATTCGGAATTTAATAAGTGGATTAATTGCAAATAAGTGGGATATATTATTAAAATATTACATAAACGAGAATTTAGATGAAAAAAAAGAATGTTAATGTAATGGATTGTGATTCCAATATTTATTTCATCCATTTGTTAATAATGAATCGAATAATAGGATGAAAAGTAAATTTAATAGAAATTTTGGAAATTAAATTTATAATTTTCGAATTTAATGAAATTGAGGTTAATACCGAAATTTATAAATTTATCAACTCTAACTTGAAAGTTAAATTTAGTTTAAATCATTTTAAATGATTGGAAAATTTTAAAATGATAAGAATTGGTGATTATCGAATTGAAATTGAAAATTCGATTTAATTGGCTAAATTTTTATTTATTTAATTAATATAAAAATAGCCATTTTGATCACTGACTCGGATTTCGACGAAACAAGTTTCATCGGATCCGTAACGGTGAACTATTGTAGGATTTCAAGTTTCGTATTGATCGGACTTGTCATTTGATCGTACGGACGCAAAATGCCTTGAAATCGATAAATTGAAATCAAATGAAATCAATTGAGATCAATTTGAAATAATTTGATTTTGTCATAACTTCTTCATACGATAAAATTTGGACATGAAACTTTTTCCATCGCGTTCAGAATATTTTAAAACATCTATTTTGGTATATGCATTGACCCAATTTCATTCCGGAGTCGAAACGGGCTTTCGGGCCATATATCGTTTAGCGCGTATATCTAATAGATCCGATCCATTCTTTTTTCAACTTTCTCTATAAATATCCTGCTATAAACCCTAGCCTACGTCTATTCTCAATTGTCTGCGCATAAAATTCCATCAGCTCCTCCTATTCGAATGGCTGCAAAGCCTAGATCCAATTTCAAATTCAAAAATCAAATGAAAATTCAAACTCTTCGGAAAAATACGAAAAAATTATAGAATCGAAGATTTCATCAATACGAATCTGCGTATGTTGTCTGTTTCTGAAACCGATGCGGGGTTCAACCTCAAATTCGCGGTCAAAGTCAAAAATTTGACGTTTGTTTTCGGCGGCGATCCATGAAATTGTTTGAGGGGTTTTGGCGTGTTCGATGGCCGGAGCGGATTGGAGGTGGTTGCGTGACCAGATCGTGGTCGTGGGGTCCAAATCGACGATTTAGGGTTTTGAATTTACCCTAGAAGGTGACGATGGCCGATTGAGTTGGAAGTAGGGCGAAGGGGTGGCATGCGGCGGCGAAGTATGATGGTGGCGTGACCGTTCGGCGACGAACGAAGGACGGCGACGACAGATTCGTGGAGGTGGCAAAATCTTCGGTTATGGTGGCGGCTTTCGTTCTGTACGAGACAAGGGTTTGGGAGTAACATGCGCGTGAATGTGGAAGCCAACGATGACGTGGTCTGTGTGTTATGGGTGAGTGTTTATTTTATTTATTTTATTTTAATTTTGATTTTCAAACTTCTAACTTTAATAACTCTCTCATACGATATCCATTTCATGCGCGGTTTCTTGCGTTAGGATCGTATTTAAATTCCGAAGATTCTGACGCTGGTTTAGACAGATTCTGAGGCTGTTGAATTTTGGGTTTAAATTGGATTTGAATTCAATTTAAATTCAAAAGGTGAGTGTTTTAACCCACTCACAACTTCTAAGATTTCTTATGTTTGTTAAATTCATTTACGATGTGATTTGAAATTTATTTATAGCTGTTTGTCATATATTTCATCATTACCTCGGTTAATTTGCATTTATTTAATTAACTTGTTATTAAATTCATTATTGAAAAATAAACTGCCAGTTAAAACTTATTTAAATTTATTATTACATATAAACTGCCAGTTAAATTATTATTTAATTTATTTGCATAACAAACTGCCAATAAATGTCTGTTATTTATTACCTGTTATATTGTGATGTATTGTTTGAATTGGATGATGTTTGTGATAAATGGATGTATGATTTCATGATGGATGAATGGATGTTTAATTATATCATCATAAATTGCAAGTTGTTGTGCATTTTATTGCATTCGGGATTTCGGTTTGAAATGATATATAACCGTAAATTTTTATTTTTAAATTGCGAATTGAAATGATAAATATCTGTATCACTTGACCATAGGATAGAAAATTTTATACACACACCGTCGGTCTATACATATAAATATTTTGAAAATGATTTCTATGGTTTGGATAGGATACGGTTAAATAAATATTAATTTTTCATATTGTATAAATATTATTTTATATATATATATAGTTAAAATTTTGAATTTAAGCTGTGTATAAATTTGTTAAATAAAATAGATAAGTTGAATAATGGAGTTTGATTATTTTATATTATATGGTTAAGTACATGTTAAGATATTGAATATATATATAGAGTTTTAATGATTTAAATCAATTAAGATTGGAAGTTAAATGGGAAATTTATTTCGAATTGAGCTTATTTAAGAATTAATCTCCATAAGTTTATGTAGAATTTATTAACTTGGAATTTTAAAAGGTATGATAGTTATAACTGAATTTTTATTCAAGATGAATTAAACGAATATTTCTAGTATAAATAAACTGAACGAAATATTTAGTTATAGGTAAATTGAGTTTTATTTAAATGATTATGGACTTATTATGCAAATATTTCAAACTAAATAATATGACATTTAATTGTTGAATAGAAATTTCCAATCTTAGTTTCTGATTGTTTAATATTCAAAGTTTGAAATATATTGAAACTTAAGTGGTTTATTGAAACTGAATTTAAAATTTATGGTTTTAAACTTAATTTAAAGAAAATGAAATTCTAAAGTCGTGGAAATTATTTACTTTATAAAGTAATTTTAAATTCAAACCATTTTTATTTTATATACTGTTGAATATCCAAACCATTTAAGCTGGAAGTTATGGTTTAAAGCTATGGATTTCGAAGTATTATGTTTTGAAGAGTTATAATTCAAATGTATGTTTCAAGATATTATAAATTTTAAAGTGGTATGGTTTTAGAAAAAGGGATATATTTGAAATGATATCATATTATTTAGTTTTAAAAGAGGAAAATGTTATCGTATTTATATGGTTTTGAAAAGGGATATTATATTCTGGTTTTAAAGTATAAACTATTTTGAAAAGACCGCGGTATTGCAATAACGATTGGTTGTTGAAGAGACCGGGATCGAAAGTTGTCATACTCTCTGCCAACTCCGAAAACCACTTTAACAACCGTGTACGCGGTGGAGATTCCAGAATGAAGTAGGATGGCGGCGGTGTTTCCTTTGAGGTAATTACGTGGACCCAACTCTCATGAGTTGGCATAAGGTGGCTAAAACTGGAGCGATCGACGGATTAATGAGGTAGCACCTTTGATCGGACACATCCCTTCGATATTCTACTCGGACTTTGGTTTTATTCGGTGGCCACTTTTGATTTCTTTGATTTGTGGGTATGGCTCGAGGTGGGCGGTAGCTGCGGCTACGCGTTACCACTGACCCGGAAGCGTAGTTAATATATCTACCCTGGCGTTGCCTAGTTGTGCCGTGTCACCCACCCTATCACGCCTTGTACGAGTTTCTATTTGTGTTGTACCTATGGAGTATCCTCTGGTAGCCTCCCGATCAGGAGGTATTACAGTACTGTATAGACTATTGGCATTTTACGTGTTAAGGTGGAAAATGTAAAGCCTTAACGCTATTTAAAAGTAAGTTTATTTTACAATTAGACACTATTATAATAACGAAATATACTATATAGTAAATAGTTTAACAGATCCTTAGAGATGTAAATCTCGAGCATCTCTTGAGTTACTGCACTTATATGTTTTTCTGTTGATTTAACTTACATAAGATCTTTTAGTTCTGACTCGAGTGTTTTGTCTTTTCAATTCGCTCGGGTCAGTTCGAGCGTTTCAGGATTTGAAGATTTTATTCTGGAGGACGAGGACGAAGATTTGCATTACTATTATTTATTATTGTACTCCACTACATTCAAAATGTTACGCTGCATTGTATTATCCTTTGGTATGTGTAACTCTGATATTTATTGTATAAAGAAAAATCAAATGTTTCGTAAAACAGTTTTATAAACTGTATATTGATTAGTATATTTTATCGTTCCGCTGCAAGATTCTGTTTTTTTTCTTCTCTGCTTTTCTTATTTACCCCATAACAATCCGCCCTTCTGTATGGTTTGAATTGGCATGTGTGTCGATTTAAAGCGTATGAAAAGGTGGGGCGTTACATTTGGTATCAGAGCTTTGGTTTAGCGATAAACCTTAGCTTTGTGGGGCCTGACTTTTTATTAATAAGGTAGTAATACTCTGTGGGAGTCGCTGAGCGTATATATATGAGAGAGCGTATTTGTAGTGTTATAAAAAGGTTTTAATATTGTGTTAATATGTTTCGTTTTGTATTTATAAATTCTGGTTGGTGCATGGGACACTGTGACATCGATAGGGATTTCTAAAAACTTAATATGACAGACCAACATAATATTTGTTTTTAATATAGGTGAATGTAATAATTTTGCCTATTATATTTTCTATGTATAAAGTAAATTTTTATAAAGATTTTATTTGGTTGCAATATATTGGTTGTTAGGTGACGAAATTTATAAATAATAGTGAAATAAGATTGAAGATAAAATATATAAAATTGGAAATTTTAGAACTTAAGTTCCAAGGTTTCGAAAATTTCTTTCAAATGATTTTGGAATATAATAATAATATTTTAGAAGTATTTTCTGATATAAATATTTCAATATAATTTGAAAGAAATGTTTTAAAAGAAATTTGGAAAAGAAAAAAGTTCTGTACTCCCCTCTCTGTCGCTGGAAAACAATTTCGGTGATGAGTGCACGCATCATCGACATTCATTTTCGAGTTTCGAAGTGGGAAGGCCACTGTAATAATTTTACTACAGATTTATTGTGATAAACAAAAGTGAATTTTTAATTTGTTTTAAATCTACTTGGATATATTAATTTTAAGTTTATATTTATCTATTATTTTAAAATGAATTGAAATTTAACCTGGTAATTAATTCTTAAGTTTCTGATTTATTAATAGTTTCCGTTACTGTGGTGAAATGGAATGTAACCGATTAATAATTGGAGTCTTTAATTAAAATAAGGAATTTAATGCTAGGTTATGAATGAAATTAAAGGTAATTTGAAATTGTAACCTATAAGACAAAGAATATTATTATTGAACATTTAATTAATTTAAAGAAATGAGAAAACTTGTATATCTTTCAATTACATTCTTTAAAGGCATATATATAACTTACCAAAAGATATAAAAGTTGAAATTGTTAATAAAAAATGTAATAGATATTATACAAGTAATTAACTGGAGGTAATGAAAGTAATTAATGGAATTATTTAATACAAAAAATTGATATTGTAGTGTTATAGACTTAAGTATAATTGAAATGCTACTAATTTAATATAATAGGAAGGTGATTAATATAAATAAATGATTGTAAACCTTAGTAAATGAATTAATATGCAAAGAAATTGAATTAATCATGAATAGCATGAATACTAATAATGAAATTATGTAATAATTGATAAATGATGACATTAATGAATGAAATAAGATTTGTAAGTAATAAAGGAATAATTAAAATAAACATTGAACCACTGAATAGAAGTAAAGGGTTGTAAGAAATAAATGTAAAGAAAAGGATAAACCAGTATATGGATAAAAAGAAAATCAAACAACAAATGTATGAATGAAATTAATAAGGATAAAATTAATATGTTGTTTGAAATTGTTCGTTGTTTGTTGATTTATGGTTGTTTGGACAAGGATCTTTAAATTTGTTTGGATGTATGAATAATCTATTTAGTTTCATCTGAGACTGTTGAGTAAATGATGCACTTTGTAGGTTATTTTCATTCTATACAATTTGAAGTTTTGAGCCCGAACAACTATTTGTTTTGTTTGATTGAATGGTTGATCTGTATATGATGTGTATGCTGCTACAAGTGATTGTTGTTGTTTGTATTGATTTGTTTGTTATTGATTGAAACAAGTTAAATATTTCATTTTATATAATTGTTAACCTTTTGGATTATATAAGTGAAATAAAGGTTATGGAAGCAAATTGCTACTGCTTTTGGTTTCATAATTAAGCATAATTACCCGACAAATAGGTACGTTTTTCGGATTACGGTTTTATAGCGCTATTTTATATATTTTCCCATGTTGGGATATTATATTTTGTTATATTTGATATTATATTTTCTCCGACCTCCCCGTACAAAGGAGACTCTGCCGAAATTTTTCAAAAATTTTGGACTTAGAAAATTTTGAAAAAGTTTTTCCAAACTTTATTTGCTTGAATATAAAATGATTTAACAATGATAAATTGATATATTTTGTTTAAATTAATTGATTTTGTAAATAAATTTTTATAGATTTAATATTTTAAATAGGATATATTATTTCCTTAATTCTTTCTTTTCCCTTCTTTTTCACTTTTCGGGGATGAAAAGCTTTGAGTGGGGGAGAGTGTAACGACCCGTAAAGTTTGATTAATAAATGGGTTAGTTTAATTTAAAATTTTCAATTAAATTTAGGAAGAAATAAAAAAATTTAGAAGTTATAATGAAGCAAAAGTTAGAAATTTAAATGTAGCAATTGAAATTAAGATTTACAATTCAAAATGTAATTGCAATTAATTGAAAGTATGAAAAGTGTCATACTTGGTTATAAGTTTAATATAAGAAACAAATGGGAATATTGAATTAACTAATGAAATGTTATAATAAGAGGTAGTTGAATGAATTTAATATTATGTAAGATATTTTAGCAATTGATTGGAAATATAAACTTAAGTGGAATAGACAATGAACAAAAGATATAATGCAAATTTAATAGAATGTAAGTTTAATTTATAAGGTAGTAATTGATGTAATAAAACGTTTGAAACCAAGTAAGTAAAATTTATTGATGACATTTAATAGTAATTTATGTATATATTTGGCAATGAAATCAAATCAATTTATAGAAATCAATTTTAATTAATTGGAAGGAAATCAAATGAATAAATTTATTTGAATGGTAATTGACAATTAATGAATGTATAAAATTGTAAAGGGCATAGTTGATTGCATTAAATAAAATTTTGGTAATCAATTGTAATGAATCTAAATTTAACGTTTTGTGATGTATTTAAGTAATAATCGGGAATCAATGTTAATTATACCCATAAATTGTCAATTTATTGAATAACAAGATTTTAATTAAATAAATGGTTTATTTAGTTTTCAATTGAAAATTTATGAAGTTTAATGTGAAAAAATTGCAATTAATTGTCTTAATCTATGCAGTTTGGGTAGATTTAATTTGTCATTGCAGATGGTTAACTCTATAAGATGTAATAAATGTTAATTTTATTTATAATATGAGGATTGGTTGATTTAAGGAGTGAAAACCAAGATTTATTAATTTATTTGGAATTTGGAATTTAATAAGTGGATTAATTGAAAATAAGTGGGATATATTATTAAAATATTACATTAACGAGAATTTAGATGAAAAGAGAGAATGTTAATGTAATGGATTATGATTCCAATATTTATTTCACTCACTTGTTAATAATGAATCGAATAATAGGATGAAAAGTAAATGTAATAGAAATTTTGGAAATTAAATTTATAATTTTCGAATTTAATGAAATTGAGGTTAATATCGAAATTTATAAATTTATCAACTCTAACTTGACAGTTAAATTTGGTTTAAATCATTGTAAATGATTGGAAAATTTTAAAATGATAAGAATTGGTAATTATCGAATTGAAATTGAAAATTTGATTTAATTGACTAAATTTTTATTTATTTAATCAATATAAAAATAGCCATTTTGGTCACTGACTCGGATTTCGACGAAACAAGTTTCATCGGATCCGTAACGGTGAACTATTGTAGGATTTCAAGTTTCGCATCGATCGGACTTATCATTTGATCGTACGGACGCGAAACGCCTTGAAATCGATAAATTAAAATCAATTTGATTTTGTCATAACTTCTTCATACGATGGAATTTGGACGTGAAACCTTTTCCATCGCGTTTAGAATATTTTAAAACATCTATTTTGATATATGGATTGACCCAATTTCGTTCTAGAGTCGAAACGGGCTTTTCGGGCTATATATCGTTTAGCGCGTATATCTAATAGATCCGATCCATTCTTTTTTTCTACTTTCTCTATAAATATCCTGCTATAAACCCTAGCCTACGTCTATTCTCAATTTTCTGCGCGTAAAATTCTGTCAGCTCCTCCTCTTCCAATGGCTGCAAACCCTAGATCCAATTTCAAATTCAAAAATCAAATGAAAATTCAAACTCTTCGGAAAAATTCGGAAAAATTATAGAATCGAAGATTTCATCAATACAAATCTGCGTATGTTGTCTGTTTCTGAAATCGATGCTGGGTCAACCTCAAATTCGCGGTCAAAGTCAAAAATTTGACGTTTGTTTTCGGCGGCGATCCATAAAATTATTTGAGGGTTTTGGCGTGCTCGATGGGCGGAGCGGATTGGAGGTGGTCGCGTGAGCAGATCGTTGTCGGGGGAGGGGGCCGAAATCGACACTTAGGGTTTCGAATTTACCCTAGAAGGTGACGTCGGCCGATCGAGTTGGAAGTAGGGGGCAAAGGGGTGGCGTGCGACGGCGAAGTATGATGGTGGCGTGACCGTTCGGCGACGAACGAAGGACGACGACGGCAGATTCGTAGAGGCGGCAAAATCTACGGTTATGGTGGCGGCTTTCGATTTGTACGAGACAAGGGTTTGGGAGTAACGCGCGCGTGAATGTGGAAGCCAACGATGACGTGGTCTGTGTGTTATGGGTGAGTATTTATTTTATTTTAATTTTGATTTTCAAACTTCTAACTTTAATAACTCTCTCATACGATATCCGTTTCACACACGGTTTCTTGCGTTAGGATCTTATTTAAATTTCGGAGATTTTGACGCCGGTTTGGACAGATTCTGAGGCTGTTGAATTTTGGGTTTAAATTGGATTTGAATTCAATTTAAATTCAAAAGGTGAGTGTTTTAACCCACTTACAACTTCTAAAATTTCTTATGTTAGTTAAATTCATTTATGATGTGATTTGGAATTTATTTATAGCTGTTTGGCATATATTTCATCATCACCTCAGTTAATTTGCATTTATTTAATTTACTTGTTATTAAATTCATTATTGCATATAAACTGCCAGTTAAATCTTATTTAAATTTATTATTGCATATAAACTGCCAGTTAGATTATTATTTAATTTATTTGCATAATAAACTGCCAGTAAATGCCTGTTATTTATTACCTGTTATATAGTGATGTATTGTTTGAATTGGATGGTGTTTGTGATAAATGGATGTATGATTTCATGATGGATGAATGGATGTTTAATTATATCATCATAAATTGCAAGTTGTTGTGCATTTTATTGCATTCGGGATTTCGGTTTGAAATGATATATAACCGTAAATTTTTATTTTTAAATTGCGGATATAAATGATAAATATCTGTATCACTTGACCATAGGATAGAAAATTTTATACAGACACCGTCGGTCTATATATATAAATATTTTAAAAATGATTTCTATGGTTTGGATAGGATACGGTTAAATAAATACTAATTTTTGATATTGTATAAATATTATTTCATATATACATATATATTTAAATTTTTGAATTTAAGCCGTGTATAAATTTGTTAAATAAAATAGATAAGTTGAATAATGGAGTTTGATTATTTTATATTATATGGTTAAGTACATGTTAAGATATTGAATATATATATAGAGTTTTATTGATTTAAATCAATTAAGATTGGAAGTTAAATGGGAAATTTATTTGGAATTGAGCTTATTTAAGAATTAAACTCCATAAGTGTATGTAGAATTTATTAACTTGAAATTTTAAAAGGTATGATAGTTATAACTGAATTTTTATTCAAGATGAATTAAACGAATATTTCTAGTATAAATAAACTGAAGGAAATATTTAGTTATAGGTAAATTGAGTTTTATTTAAATGATTATGGACTTATTATGCAAATATTTCAAACTAAATAATATGACATTTAATTGTTGAATAGAAAATTCCAATCTTAGTTTCTAGTTGTTTAATATTCAAAGTTTGAAATATATTGAAACTTAAGTGGTTTATTGAAACTGAAAGTGAATTTAAAATTTATGGTTTTAAACTTAATTTAAAGAAAATGAAATTCTAAAGTCGTGGAAATTATTTACTTTATAAAGTAATTTTAAATTCAAACCATTTTTATTTTATATACTGTTGAATATCCAAACCATTTAAGTTGGAAGTTATGGTTTAAAGCTATGGATTTCGAAGTATTATGTTTTGAAGAGTTATAATTCAAATGTATGTTTCAAGATATTATAAATTTTAAAGTGGTATGGTTTTAGAAAAAGGGATATATTTGAAATGATATCATATTGTTTAGTTTTAAAAGAGGAAAATGATATCGTATTTATATGGTTTTGAAAAGGGATATTATATTCTGGTTTTAAAGTATAAACTATTTTGAAAATACCACGGTGTTACAATAACGATTGGTTGTTGAAGAGACCGGGATCGAAAGTTGTCATACCCTCTGCCAACTCCGAAAACCACTTTAACAACCGTGTACGCGGTGGAGATTCCAGAATGAAGTAGGATGGTGGCAGCGTTTCCTTTGAGGTAAATACGTGGACCCAACTCCCTTGAGTTTGCATAAGGTGGCTAAAACAGGAGCGATCGACGAGTTAATGAGGTAGCACCTTTGATCGGACACATCCCTTCGATATTCTACTCTGACTTTGGTTTTATTCGGTGGCCACTTTTGATTTCTTTGATTTGGGGGTGTGGCTCGAGGTGGGCGGTAGCTGCGGTTACGCGTTACCACCGACCCGGAAGTGTAATTGGTATATCTACCCTGGCATTGCCTAGTTGTGCCTTGTACGAGTTTCTATTTGTGTTGTACCTATGGAGTATCCTCTGGTAGCCTCCCGATCAGGAGGTATTACGGTACTGTATAGACTATTGGCATTTTACGTGTTAAGGTGGAAAATGTAAAGCCTTAAACACTATTTAAAAGTAAGTTTATTTTACAATTAGACATTATTATAATAGCGAAATATACTACATAGTAAATAGTTTAACGGATCTTTAAGAGATGTAAATCCCAAGCATCTCTTAAGTTACTGCACTCATATTTATTTCTGTTGATTTAACTTACATAAGATCTTTTAGTTCTGACTCGAGTGTTTTGTCTTTTCAATTCGCTCGGGTCAGTTCGAGCGTTTCAGGATTTGAAGATTTTATTCTAGAGGACGAAGACGAAGATTTGCATTACTATTATTTATTATAGTACTCCACTACATACAAATTGTTCCGCTGCATTGTATTATCCTTTGGTATGTGTAACTCTGATATTTATTGTATAAAGAAAAATAAAATGTTTTGTAAAACAGTTTTATAAACTGTGTATTGATTATTATATTTTATCGTTCCGCTGCAAGATTCTATTTTGTTTTTTTTTCTTCTTTGCTTTTCTTATTTACCGCATAACAATCTGCCATTCCATATGGTTTGAATTGTCACGTGTGTCGATTTAAAGCGTGTGAAAAGGCGGGGCGTTACATAATCTTAGGAATTTCCCAATAAGATGTGGTAGGAAAGTACCTTCGGTTTGTCTTGTTCCTAAACAACTTGTATGTATGTTTGTCTCACACTTTATTTCTACAGATTACGTACATTGGTTTTTAGAAACGTACATCAGTGGTGGCGGAGAAGGCAAATTCTTTTAGTTTAACACCCTCCTTGGGACGTATGAGCTTAAGGGTTGTATTTTTGCGGAAGGAAATTAATGGTCAACGGAAATGGCCGTGTGGCATACTAAGTGATATGATATATGATTTGTGAAAGGTAAATCGTTACCTCAGTCCTCATCAACCACAAATGACCAAAACAGGGTTAGATGCGGTAAGGCTAAGCGGGTCGCTCCCAAGTAGGGTATGATCATCCTCTTCTAGATATATCTTTACACGCTATGACATTGTGTATCTAATTATTGTGGTTTGTATACTATGAGGGTCCTCGTTAAAGGTCGGTAACGACCGGAGGATGATATATTCGGTACCATCTAGTTGTAGAGGTGGGCCGGTCTTGTGTTGGTAGAGCATCCTTTGTAATGGTCCTCGGTACATTCTTCTAGAGATGTACTATCGGAAGGTAGTCCCTTCACCTGGTCATTTGTATGGAAATCCAAACTCCACTACGTACTTGCCATTTTGATTGCGTTGCCCATTTTGGGCCATATGATAGAATTTTATCAATGTAACAATTTTGGCTATGATTAATATTATTTGTATACTAGACACTGGAACAATAATATTAGATGATTTGATATGAGATGTTTTAGTTATCGTAAGGTAAAAACATGTCCGTGTTTATGTGTGGACTTGTCTTATGAGATACTTTTGTTTTGATAAAGGAAAAGTTTGGTAATTTAATAATTCAGTTGAGTGTGATTCTCACACTGGTTAACTAGACTGATCTGGGCATTTTTTTCTCTTTCAATGCTCGGTTCAGACCTAGTATATTTACATGTTAGATTTGGTGATTTTGAAGCTTCAGCAAGAGAGATGGAGATCTTCATTTCGTATACACGTATTTGTTTTGATTATTTATTACCCGCTGTGCTTAGTTGTTTATATTATTGGCAATTGTGAGGACATGTTATTATAACTTTCCAGGCTAATAACTAGTGATTGATTGTTGAACTCTGATTGATGCATGTATATACAGTTTCTATTTTGTAAAGATCATTGATATGATATTATATGTTTTCCGCTGCGATGTGAGATTCTGTATTGTTTTGTTTGGTTCTATCTTCTCTCTTTCTTCTCTTCTCTTCTTCTCTCTTCTTTTCTTTCTCGTGACTGTCCATCAATCGGTGCTTTTTGGGTCGGATATGTGTGGATTATTGTCGATTCAAAGGGTATGGATTTGCGAGTTATCACAGTTTAGGCTTTGCAAGAAATAACAGCATCTAAACCGAGGATATAGAAATCTTCGGTGAATAGACGCCTGTTGTAAAGGAGTTTCACCCCTTTAGAAATCAAGCTAAGGTTGGCGGGACAGCCGATGTGATTAGTCACAACTATGGATGAAGTTGACAGTTGAGGCTGAAGTTATGGGATGCTCCAGGATCAAGAGAACACAAACAGGAGAAGACAAGAATGGATTTCAGAACATAGGGGAATGTTCCGAAATTCAAAGGAAATCCTAATCGAAGAGGAGAAATTCAAGCTCGAACGAAGATGATTCTGTAATTAATTTTACTCCATATGCTAAGTTTTTCCTAATCCAGAGCTCTAATACCACTTGTAACGACCTGGTGTATCGAACCGTTTAAATCGACAATAATCCACTCATGTTAGGCTTGAATTACTCAAAACAAAATATTGTTAGTTTATATTTGGCAAAACTTAACATATACAGTAAATAAATCAATCACAGAATCACAGACACAGAGTATTACAACAATAAGCAATGGAATAGATTAATAGTAGTTCATGAAGCTACTATAAAACATCAAAGTATGAAACAAAATACAACAGAATCTCAAATACAAATGACTCTCTAATACATAAGCAACTGACGAGTCTGAACATAAATGACTGGAATAAACTAAAATAATTGAAGATGGATATATAGATCTTCAAACAAATCTCCAATCTCCAAAGGTGAGTCTCAAATGCAGCGACATTCAGTCTGACCCAAGCATAAAGCAAAACACAAAACACTCGAGTCAGGATTAACATTCGTATATTAGTAAATTTAACTCAAGTGAAATGTCAGCTGAAATACAAGTAACTTAAAGGATGTTTGGGATTTCCATCCTCTAAGGATCCGTGAAACTATCTACTATGTAGTAATATACGCTATTATAATATGTCTATAGTAAAGTAAGCTATTAAAATAGCGTTAAGTTGTTACCCATACCCCCCTTAACACATTTTATATATTCTCGTAGTCAATACAATGCCGTACACTCCACCAAACCGGTGGTTTCCCCAGAGGAAACCACATAGGTATGATACAATCGTAGAAGGCGCAATACGGCATATGACAAGGCACGTGAGGCAATGCCATGGTAGAAATACTGTTTGCACTCACGGACTGGTGGTAACGCATAACAACTACTACCGCCCACCTTGAGACACACTCCCAAATCAAAGGTGCACTAAATCAAATCATAGGGTAATAGAATGGTATTGAAGAAATGTGCCCGATTAGAGGTGCGACCTCACATGGCCCGGTATAGCTCCCGTTTTAGCCACATCAAGCTGAATCTCGGGAGTCAAGGCTACATTAATACCTCATAAAGAATCATCGCCAACCATCCTACTTCATTTTGGAATCTTCACCACGTACACAGTTGATAAAGTGGTTTTCGGTATTGGCAGAGAGTATCACAATTCTGATCCTGGTCACTTTAACAACCAAATGCTTATTCCACACCGTGGACATTCATTTCAAATAGTTCATACTTCATATCAAAATATCATATTCATCCAAAACCATATCAATTCGATATCACTGTTCTCTTTAAATAATATTCATTTCTAGAATCGTAACACTTTCAAAATTATAGCTCTTTTGAAATCATAACAGTTTTGAAATCATAACACTTCCATAAACATAATATTTCCAACTTAAATAGTTTAGATATAGAAAATAGTGTATATATATTAAAATAATTATAAATTAAAATAGTTTATATATTAAAGTAATTTATACATTAAAATGGTTATAAAATAGTTTATATTTATTTAAAGAGATTATACTGAAATAGTTTCCCAATTGAAATTGTTTCATCCAATCCCACAAATCGATTCAAATCAACTTAAATTCCAAAATTCAATTTAAATCAATCATAGTTCAACACTTTCAATTTAAAAGGTTAAAGATTCAATTCAAATTCTCAATAAACTATTTCAAAAATTTTATCAATTTCAAATTCGGGTTTTAACTATCTCTTCAATTCCAATAAGATTCAAAGTTTAAATGTTCAAACATTTTCAATATAAGTTTCATTTTGATTTCAACATTTTACTCCAATTTTATTCAAATTGGAAAATATTCACTTAATCCTTTATATATACAATAAATTTTCAATATATAATTTAAATCAATACTTAATATTCAGTCCTAATTTAATTTAAAATTGATAATATTCATTAAATCGCCTTTTATCCATCAAGTTATAAATCTTATCTTCCAAAATCTCAAAACCAACAAGTTCAAATAATTCTTATTTAAATTCAATTATTAACCAATATAAATTCCAAGTCAACGTTAATTTATCTTCCCAACCTTTACTATTAAAGTTATAAAATATCTATATTTTAAAATACTAATATAAATTTAAATAGGTACTTAAATATATTATAACCTAACTTTATTAAATTAAATCTTATTATTAAATGTATTTGTATTTAATTTTATCTTATATATTTTTAATATAATAAAATTATAAAAAAAATCTTAAAAATTATATTTTCAAAACTAACTTATAAATTTAAAATTTCTAAAACATATAATTTTAAAAATCTAAATTTTCACATATATTAAAATAAATTTTTATATTATAATTTAAAAAATATCAATATTAATAAAATCCATATATTTCATTTCAAACTTTGGCAATCATTTTTTTTCGAAATAGACCAACAGCGTTCGTATATAGTTTTCTATCCTATGGTCAAGTGATACGGATATTTATCATTTCAATCTGCAATATTTTAATATTTACGGGTTTATATCATTTCAACCCGCAATCCTAAAATTTAAATTCAATGAAAATCGCTTGGGTTTATCCTTTCAACAATAGGCCTATATCATCAGTAATAAATTTAAATATAATAAAAAAACTGGTTATGGTGTCATATGTCATAGATAAACAAGGCGAGATAATGGCATATCATACTTAACAATTCAAATTTAATAGCATATTTCAATCGTTATTTCATATGAATTGAATCTACTAAGTATGAGAATATTAATCTGAGTGATTGCTCTCCTTTCGAGGTTAGAGAAATTTGACGATGAAATGAGCTACGAATTCCAAGCATAGATTACAAAGCATGGCATGATGAACACGAATTCGACGAGCAAAGCTGATAGGTTGAAACGGATGAAAACAAATCAAAACAAGCTTGATACAAATGGAAAATGTGATTTATTAATTTTTCTAAAATCAATATTTAACTTAAACACCAAAAAAAATATCTATATATGTATTTTCGAAAACTAAATTCATGTATATTTGGATGTATAATAAACTCACTTTATTGTAATATATATACATATAACTTAAACGAATCATATATAAACTATATACAACCAAGCAGGTTATATGTGACTTGTATAACCTATATACAGAACAACAGATGACATATGATTTACATATTTATATATATAACAACATACAACTTAAATAGCATATATATATATAATGAGTAAATTGAAAAACCGGTGCTATATAAAAGCATATACACGAACTCGGTTATACATAAAACTATAAAAGAATAAATTTTGTAGTATATACATATAATATCCCTTTACATATACTTAAAATCAATAAAATTAAACATACTTTAAAATCAATATAATTATAAACATATATACTTTAAAATCAGTATTATTATCAACACATATATAAACACTATGCAAATAAATTTGAAAGATATATATATTGTTTGCACCAAAATTGGCCACAAACACCCGATAGTCGTTGAAAGCACCCGTTCACAATCACAGATCACAGATAACAAATATATGGAGAAATAAGTACTAAAAATCACTCAGCAAATTCACAATAAAGCAGTAAGTGACACAGGATTTATAGTGGTTCGGCGATCTTGCCTACGTCCACTCTGAAGTTTATGTCTTTATTGATTTACTTGATGATTTCAATCGATTACAGCAGATTATAGTTGATGATAGCTTTGAAATCTGATTACAACAGCGTTAATGAAGGGTAGAATTGAATCCGTCGGAGTCTGGACGTTGAGTCGCCAAAAGATCCCCTTTCTATAGGCTTCAGGGTGCTATTTATAGGCGTAGGAGGCCCAGATCTCGCTCAAACTTCAGGAGACTTTTTCTGGCACGTGAGTAGGCCCACGCGACCGACCCCACCAAGTTTCGACTCGATCTAAGATCGATACGAAGTGATTTCGTATCCATGAAAAAATGATCCAATCGAGCTGAAACTTGGCAGGAACAATCTTTACCTTGTATGGAAGCTACTGTGAAAATTTCATTGCATTTGGATCAGTGGATTGGGAGATATGATCGATGCAAGATTACGTTTTCATGCACACTGTCTCGTTCGAATCCATATTTCGTACCCATGCCTTTCGTATCGATCCAGAGCGCACGTGCGCAGTGACGTGGAGTGATGTGGAGTGATTTTTCTGGATCGATCCTATTCTAGTGGCATATTGACCGATTCGTGTCCACAAACTTCGCCTCGTTTGTCTCGATAACCGTTGTTTATATTGGATCGGTGGAGATGCTTTAATTCATATCAGTGGGGGTAGCCTTGTTCGTATTCATCAACCCAATTCGTGTTCGTATCGACCAGTGTGGATCGATACGAATAAGCAGTATTAGCCTTAGCTCGGTGGATACGAACAATCATTCAAGTATGGCCACCTAGTGGATACGAACTAGAGGCAGCAGGCCCTCCAGCTGATGGATACGAAGCAGATGGTCGGTGATCGAGATGAAATGAGATTGCTTGGTGGATTCAAATGCAGGGTTGATGGAAACAAACGTATGGGCATCCTGATGGATACGGACTCGATGGATTCGAAAAGAGCCGAGGCAGGGCCTATCTGATCGATTCAAACTCGATCGATTCGAAGACGATCGATTCGAAGACGATCGATTCGAAGACGATCGATTCGAAGAGACGATCGGTTCGAAGTCGATCGATTCGAAATGACCAACTCCTGATGGATTCGAACGGGACAAAACCTGATGGATTCGAATGGATCATTTTTCACTTGTATCGATCATATCTCATTCATACGAACTCCGATTAACGCGAAATTTGGAACGCTCGTTCCCATGACTTTGCTTGCTGTGCTCTATCAATTGTAGCTTGATCCAGATTTGGAAATTTTTTATCGATATCCATTGTGAAGCAAAGTACAACCAATCTTTGAGATGAACTGTCTTTGTTTTCGACCGATCTCTTGGTATCACGGCTTTGCCAAAAAGTGGGATAACACACACACACACGCACACACACACAAATATATATATATATATATATACACACACATATATATATATAGACACACACACACTAAAATAAATGCAACATATAAATACACACACACACACACACACATATATAACAGCAAATATATACCTGAGCACGTTCATGGTTTTCGATAGTAATCAGAGACGTGGGTGACTCTAGGATGGTGGGCAGAGCTGTGTCACGTTGTAACGACCCGTAAATTTTCGATGGTTAAAATTAGTTAAATTAATAAGATTTTTGTAATTAAATTTAGAAAGAAATAAAAAATTTATAATTTATATTGAAGTAAATGTTAAGATGAGGTGTAGCAAATTAAAACTAATTATAGACAATTGGAGTAAAATCCCAATAATGAAAGACTGGAAATTGTGTACTTGGTTATAAAATGGAAAATAGGTAAATAAAGGTAAGTATTGAATTAATTGATGAAATAATACAGTGTTAATAGTAAGTAATAAACTTTTAAATGTAAGAAGAGTAAATAGGTGACAATTAATATATGTTATTTATTTATTTAGTGTGTTAAATAAAAATTGGTAATCAAATTGCAATTTAAGGCAATAATGTTAATTTTATCTATTTGGTAATAATGGATTAATAACGGGAATGAAATGTAAGAATGTTAATGCAAGTTGATAAATAAATAATTTAGCTCAATCCCAAATGATTGAGACAATTGCAGGGTTATGATTGATTGTAAATAGGAATATTTGGTAATAAATTAATATAAGAAAAACAAATGCAAATATTGAATTAATCAATGAAATAGTAATTAAATAAAATCAATGTTCTGTATGTAATTGTTTGGAAATAATAACTTATATAAATATGATTAAGGGTTAGTGGCAACAATTATTATAAAGTAATCATTTATTTAGTCCATTAAATCAAATTTGTAATCAATTGCAATAAATCTGAATTAAATGTTACGTTAATATAAATTAGGATAATAATTGGGAATAATGTAAATTTTATTCGATGTTATGATAATTAGTTGAATATAACATAAACTTAAGTGTAAATTTAAGGTTATGATAACAATTATTATAAATTACCTAATTAATTGGTCAATGAATGTATTGAAAACCAAGTTCGTTTAAATGTTAAGTAAATGAAGGGTAAACAATAGAAACTAGGTATAGAGTAATATTGGACCTAGTATAAAGATTGAAACTAATCAAACCAAAGTTATTTGGAATTTACTATAATGATTGGAACTCAAATTTTAATAAATGAATTTATTATAAATGTAATATCATTTATTACGCTAATTGAAATGAAGATGGAATGTGAGAATATTAATGTAATAGATTTTGAATCAAATATTTATTTCATCTATTGACAAGAATGAATTACATAGTAGAATGAAAAATAAATTTGATAGAATTTTTGGAAATTAAATTTATAATTTCTGAATTTAATGAAATTATGGTTAATACTAAAATTGATAAATTAATCAACTCTAAATTGACATTTAAATTTGGGTAAATTAGTGTAAATGATTTAGAAATTTATAAATGATGAAATTTGTTAATTATAGAGTTGAAATTGGAAATTTGATTTAATTTGTCAATATATTAATTTAATTAATTAATGTAAAAATAGCTATTTTGGCAACTGAGTCGGATTTCGACGAAACCAGTTTCATCGGATCCGTAACGGTGAATTATTGTAGCATTCCAAGTTTCGTAACGATCGGACTTGTCGTTTGATTGTACGGACTCGAAATGCCTTGAAATCAATTTAATTGAAATCAATTGAAATCAGTTTGAAATAATTTGATTTTGGCATAACTTCTTCATACGATGGAATTTAGACCTGAAACTTGTTCTGTCGCGTTTAAGATATTTAAAAACATATGTTTTGATATAAGGGTTGACCCAATTTCGTTTCGGAGTCGAAACGGGCTTTTTCGGGCCATTTTATCGTTCAACGCGTATACCCAATCGGGTCCAGCTATTTTATTTCAGTTTATCTATAAACACCATGTTATAAACCCTAGCCTACCTCTATTTCTTATTTATATGTGCGTACAATTCCTCTTCACCTCCTCATTTCAATGGTAGACTATTCCAAATCCAATTGCAATTCAAAAATCAAATTGAAATTTCAAACTCCTCAAAAAAATTCAGAAAAATTATATATCGAAGCTTTTGAAGAGCATAATCTTCTGGTATGATTTGTTTTTCGATTGGAGTCTCCGTGTTTCTAGAATTTAATGAATAATTTTTGGACGTTCTTGAGTAATCGATGAGATTCAACGGCAGATCGTCGATTTTACGACGATCGGAGGGAGTAGGCTTATTGAGGTCGACGAGCAGCTCGCATCCATGCGATCAAGTCTCACAAATGATGTCTCAATATGTCGAAATTCATTGATGAACGTGCGGCAGGTGGTCCGACATCGCGTACGTCTGAGGGGATCGCGCCACCTTCGTTGGATGCGGCTTGGACAGGGAAAGGCGGCGCCGGCGTTGTTTTGTGGTCGGTGGCGCTGGTTTGGTCGGCGATTAAGGTATATAGGTGGCGGCTGCATCTTTTTTTCTACGTACGTGCTAGGGTTTCATTCACTGTAGCGCGTGAATTTTGAGAAACAGGTGACGTGGCAATGGGTTAGATTTATTTTATTTTGTTTTAGTTTAATTTTGATTTCAACGCGTTCTAATCGCAATAACTTTTGCATACATGGTCGGTTTTGGGCGTTGTTTTCTCCGTTGGGATCGTATCTGAATTCCTGACATTTTGACGCTGGTTTGGATGAATTCTAAGGCTGTTCAATTTTTGGGTTTAAATTGGATTTAAATTCAAAAGGTGAGTGTTTTAACCCACTCACAACTTCTAATTTTTTTTATGTTTGTTAAATTTAATTTATATTGTGATTTTGAATTTAATTATGACTGTTTCGTATATTTTTGATCATCATCTCAGTTAACTGCATTTATTTAAAATTTAATCGTTATTTAATCTATTATTGAATATAACTGCTTGTCAAATACCTGTTATATATTATCAGTTATATATTGATATTGATTGATTGTCTTGAATGATGATTGTGATGGATGTGTGATTTGGATGAGGGATGAATGGATGTTTTATTTTATATCATTATAATCTTCCAATTCGTTATGGATTTATTTTTATTTCATTCAGGATTTGCAGTTTGAAATGATATAACCGTAATTTATATTTTAAATTACGGATTGAAATGATAAATATCTGTATCACTTGACCATAGGGTAGAAAATTATATACAGACACCATGGTCTATATACGAAATATTTTGAAATGATTTTCTATGGTTTCGGAAGGAAATACACGGTTTAATAAATATTAATTTTTGATATTATATAAATATTATTATATATATAGTTAAATTTTTGAAGTTAAGCTACGTGTAAATTTGTTTAATAAAAATAAGTTTAATAATGGAGTTTGATTGTTTTATTTTATATGGTTAGGTGCATGTTTAAGATATTGCATATATAGAGTTTTAATGACTTAAATAAAAATTAAGTTGGAAGATAAATATGAAAGTGGTTTGAATTGAATTATTTAGGAACTATACTCGAATAAATTTGATTTGAAATTTAAATAAAATTAAGATTTTAAAGGGTATGATTCTTATAACTTGATTTGGTTTAGAGTGATTTAAATGAATATAAAATTGATTTAAACGAATATATCCAGTTATGTGAAATTAAAGGTTTTCTTAAATGATATTTGATTTATTATGTAAACATTTCAAATCTAAATAATAGTAATTGAATTTGATGTATATGGGATTATCAAAGAATTAATTTTGAAATGGTGGAATGTTCAAAGCTTTGAAATATATGGAAATTGAAATGGTTTATTTGGGACTTCAAACTATATTTGGAATTGATTTGTGAAATTAAAGAAGATAATTTATTACATAAAGTAATTTAATATTAAACTATTTAAGAATTGGAAGTTATGTTTCAAAGTTATGGGTTTCGAGCGTTTGGTTTTGAAATATTATTATTTTGAAAGTTTTTTGTTTTAGAAAGGATATATTCGAAATAAAAATGATATTATATTGATTTGGGTTTTATAAATGATATCATATTGATTTGTTTTTTTAAAACGAAAATGATACCGTATTTAAATGGTTTTGAAATGAATATTATATCCTGGTTTTGAAGTATAATTATTTTGAAATGACCATAGTGTTATAATAACGATTGGTTGGTAAAGAGACGGGGATCGGATATGGGCATACTCTCTATCGACACCCAAAACCACTTTGACAACCGTGTACGTGGTGGAGATTCCAGAATGAAGTAGGAAGGTGGCGGTGTTTCCTTTGAGGTAAATACGTGGACCCGACTCCCGTGGGTTGGCGTAAGGTGGCTAAAACATGAGCGATCGACAGGCTAAGAAGGTAGCACCTTTTATCGGACACATTCCTTCAAGGTGGGCGGCTCTGGGATGGTGGGCAGAGGCTGTGTCACGTTGTAACGACCCGTAAATTTTCGATGATTATAATTAGTTAAATTAATAAGATTTTTGTAATTAAATATAGAAAGAAATAAAAAATTTATAATTTATATCGAAGTAAATGTTAAGATGAGGTGTAGCATTTGTTATTAAAACTAATTGTAGACAAGTGGAGTAAAATCCCAATAATGAAAGAGTGGAAATTGTGCACTTGGTTATAAAATGGAAAATAGGTAAATAAAGTTAAATATTGAATTAATTGATGAAATAATACAGTGTTAATGGTAAGTAATAAACTTTTAAACGTAAGAAGAGTAAATAGGTGACAACTAATATATATCATTTATTTATTTAGTGTGTTAAATAAAAATTGGTAATCAAATTGCAATTTAAGGCAATAATGTTGATTTTATCTATTTGGTAATAATGGATTAATAACGAGAATGAAAGTAAGAATGTTAATGCAAGTTGATAAATAAATAATTTAGCACAATCCCAATTGATTGAGACAATTGCACGGTTATAATTAATTGTAAATAGGAATATTTGGTAATAAATTAATATAAGAAAAACAAATGCAAATATTGAATTATTCAACGAAATAGTTATTAAATAAAATCAATGTTTTGTATGTAATTGTTTGGAAATGATAACTTACATAAATATGATTAAGGGTTAGTGGAAATAATTATTATAAATTAATCATTTATTTAGTCCATTAAATCAAATTTGTAATCAATTGTAATAAATCTGAATTAAATGTTACGTTAATATAAATTAGGGTAATAATTGAGAATAACGTAAATTTTATTCAGTGATATGATAATTAGTTGAATATAACATAAACTTAAGTGTAAATTTAGGTTATTATAACAATTATTATAATTTACCTAATTAATTGGTCAATGAATTTATTGAAAATCAAGTTCATTTAAATGTTAAGTAAATAAAGGGTAAACAATAGGAACTAGGTATAGAGTAATATTGGACTTAGTATAAAGATTGAAACTATTTGGAATTTACTATAATGAATTGGAACTCTAATTTTAATAAATGAATTTATTATAAATGAAATTTAATTTATTACGCTAATTGAAATGAATATGGAATGTGAGAATATTAATGTAATAGATTTTGAATCAAATATTTATTTCATCTATTGACAATAATGAATTGAATAGTAGAATGACAAATAAATTTAATAGAATTTTTGGAAATTAAATTTATAATTTCTGAATTTAGTGAAATTGTGGTTAATACTGAAATTGATAAATTAATAAACTCTAAATTGACATTTAAATTTAGGTAAACTAGTGTAAATGATTTCAAAATTTATAAATGATGAAATTTGTTAATTATAGAGTTGAAATTGGAAATTTGATTTAATTTGTCAATTTATTAATTTAATTGATTAATGTAAAAATAGCTATTTTGGCCACTGACTCGGATTTCGACGAAAACAGTTTCATTGGATCCGTAATGGTGAATCATTGTAGGATTTCAAGTTTCGTAATGATCGGACTTGTCGTTTGATCGTACGGACTCGAAATGCCTTGAAATAAGTTTAATAGAAATCAATTGAAATCAATTTGAAATAATTTGATTTTGGCATAACTTCTTCATACAATGGAATTTGGACCTGAAACCTGTTCCATCGCGTTTAAAATATTTAAAACATCTATTTTGATATACGGGTTGACCCAATTTCGTTCCGAAGTCGAAACGGGTTTTTTCTAGCTATTTTATAGTTCAACGCGTATATCCAATCGGGTCCATCTATTTTATTTTAGTTTGTCTATAAATACCCTGTTATAAATCCTATCCTACCTCTATTTCTCATTTTTCTGTGCGTACAATTCCTCTTTATCTCCTTATTTCAATGGAAGACAATTCCAAATCCAATTGCAATTCAAAGATCAAATTGAAATTTCAAACTCCTCAAAAAAATTCAAAAAAATTATATATCAAAGCTTTCAAAGAGCGTAATCTTCTTGTGTGATTTTTGTTCGATTTGATTCTCCATGTGTCCAGAATTTAATGAATAATTCTCGGCCATTCTTGAGTAGTCGATGAGATTCACGGCAGATCGTCGATTTAACGATGATCGGAGGGCGTAGGCTTGTTGAGGTCGACGAGCAGCTCGCATCCATGCGGTCACATCTCGCAATGATGTCTCATTCCGTTGAAATTCGTTGATGAACAAGCGGCAGGTGGTCCGGCATCGCGTACGTCTGAGGGGATCGCCCCACCTTCCTTGAATGCGGCGTGGACAGGGGAAGGCGGCGCCGGCATCGTTTTGTGGTCGATGGGCTGGTTTGGTCGTGGATTAGGGAATATAGGTGGCGGCTGCATCTTGTTTTCTGTGTACGTGCTAGGGTTCCGTTCACTGTAGCGCGTGAAATTTGAGAAACAGGTCACGTGGCGATGGGTTAGATTTATTTTATTTTTTTTAGTTTAATTTTGATTTCAACGCGCTTTAATCGCAATAATTTTGCATACGAGGTCGGTTTTGGGCACCGTTTTCTCCTTGGGATCGTATTTGAATTCCTGACATTTTGACGCGGGTTTGGATGTATTCTAAGACTGTTCAATTTTTGGGTTTAAATTGGATTTAAATTCAATTTAAATTCAAAAGGTGAGTGTTTTAACCCACTCACAACTTCTAAAATTTCTTATGTTTGTTAAATTTAATTTACGTTGTGATTTTGAATTAAATTATGACTGTTTCGTATATTTTTTATCATCATCTCAGGTAACTGCATTTATTTAAAATTTAATCGCTATTTAATCTGTTATTGAATATAACTGCCTATTAAATACCTGTTATATATTATTAGTTATATATTGATATTGATTGATTGTTTTGGATGATGATTGTGATGGATGTGTGATTTGGATGATGGATGAATGGATGTTTTATTTTATATCATTATAATCTGCCAGCACGTTATGAATTTATTTTTATTTCATTCGGGATTTGCGGTTTGAAATGATATAACCGTAATTTTATTTTAAATTACGGATTGAAATGATAAATATCCATATCACTTGACCATAGGGTAGAAAATTATATACAGACACTGTGGTCTATATACGAAATATTTTGAAATGATTTTGTATGGTTTTGGAAAGAAATATACAGTTTAATAAATATTAATTTTTTATATTATATTAATATTATTTGATATATATAGTTAAATTTTTGAATTTAATCTATGTATAAATTTGTTTAATAAAAATAAGTCTAATAATGGAGTTTGATTGTTTTATATTATATGGTTAAGTACCTGTTTAAGATATTGTATATGTAGAGTTTTAATGCTTAAATAAAAATTAAGTTGGAAGATAAATATGAAATTGGTTTGAACTGAATTATTTAAGAACTATACTATAATAAATTTGATTTGAAATTTAAATAAAATTGAGATTTTAAAGGGTATGATTCTTATAACTTGATTTGGTTTAAAGTTACTTAAATGGATATAAAGTTGATTTAAATGAATATATCCAGTTATGTGAAATTAAAGGTTTTCTTAAATCATATTTGATTTATTACGTAAACATTTCAAATCTAAATAATAGTAATTGAATTTGATGTATATGGGATTATCAAAGAATTAATTTTGAAATGGTGGAATATTTAAAGCTTTGAAATATATGGAAATTGAAATTGTTTATTTGGGAATTCAAATCTGTATTTGGAATTGATTTTTGAAATTAAAGAAGCTAATTTATTACGTAAATTAATTTAATATTAGACCATTTAAGTATTGGAAGTTATGTTTCAAAGTTATGGGTTTCGAGTGTTTGGTTTTGAAATATTATTATTTTGAAAGTGATATGTTTTAGAAAGGATATATTCGAAATAAAAATGATATTATATTGATTTGGGTTTTATAAATGATATCATATTGATTTGTGTTTTTAAAACGAAAATGATACCGTATTTAAATGGTTTTGAAATGAATATTATATCCTGGTTTTGAAGTATAATTATTTTGAAATGACCATAGTGTTATAATAACGATTGGTTGGCAAAGAGACGGGGATCAGATATGGGCATACTCTCTATCGACACCCAAAACCACTTTGACAATCGTGTACGCGGTGGAGATTCCAGAATGAAGTAGGAAGGTGGCGGCGTTTCCTTTGAGGTAAATACGTGGACCCGACTCCCGTGGGTTGGCATAAGGTGGCTAAAACATGAGCGATCGACAGGCTAAGAAGGTAGCACCTTTTATCGGACACATCCCTTTGATATTATACTCTGACTTTTGGATTTATTCGATGGCCACTTTTGATTTTTGATTTGGGGGTGTGGCTCGAGGTGGGCGATAGCTGCGCGCTACGCGTTACCACCGGCCCAGAAGCGTAATTGGTATATCTACCCTAGCATTGCCTAGTTGTGCCTTGTCACCTACCCTAGCGCACCTTGTACGAGTTTGGTTTTCTCCCGTAGCCCGTGGAGTATTTAGAGTAGTCTCCTGATCTGGAGATGCACCTGATACTGGATGGACTACTAGGACTATTATTGTGTTTAAGGGGGAGATTGGGTAACTCCTTAACACTATTTAAAAGTTAGTTTATTTTACTATAGGCATTATTATAATTGCGAAATATAACTACATAGTAAATAGTTTAACGGACCCTTAGGAGATGCGAATCCCAAGCATCTCTTAAGTTATTGCACTCACGTTGACACTGGATAGGAGATGTCAAATCCCGTAAACATCTATGACGTCGTTCCACTCATATTATTTACCGTTGGTTTAACTTACATAAGATCTTTTAGTTCTGACTCGAGTGTTTTGTCTTTTCAATTCGCTCGGGTCAACCTGAGCATTTCAGGATTTGAAGACCCTAGTACTGGAGGACGAAGACAAAGATTTTATTATTATTATTTTGTACTATATTATTCTACTACACCATTTTATTCCGCTGCATTATTATTGATTATTCTCTGGTATGTGTAACTTTGATATATATTGTATAAGTATAATCAAATATTTTGTAAAATAGCTTCATGAACTATTTATTTGATTATTATATTTTATCGCTCCACTGCGAGATTCTATTTTTTTTTTCTTTCTCTTCTTTTTTTTATTTACCCCATAACAATCTGCCCTTCTGTATGGTTTAAGTCTGACGTGTGCGTTTTATCGTCGATTTAAAGCATTCGAAAAGGCGGGACGTTACACACGTCGGTGGTGGAAGACAAAGGATTAGGGGGTGCGAGGTCGACAGTTTGTGTGAGAAGGTAAGGCAGGTGAAGGTTTGAAGGTGGCGATGGGTCAATGGTGTAGGGGTATTTGGCCTATACACATGAGGGTGGAGGAGATTGAACGTGAGAGACAAGGTGAGGTGGCGAGTCACTAGGGGAGACATGGGCCAGGTCTGGGCGGAGTTCGGAATGAGGAAACAGTGGATGGGCAGTGGAAAAATGACGTGGGCTGAAGGTCTCGTCAAGTAGTGTGGCAGTACGCAGCGTGGAGGGTCGTGTGAGAAAAGTTGGCGGAGGGTGGGGCAGGGTTTGATGGCGTGGGTGACAGACCTTAGTGCTTAGGGTTGGAGGGACAAGCCAGCAATTTGGCATGAGAGGCAAGCATGTGAGAGATAAACGAAGATGCCGGTAAAGCAAAATATACAACCCAGTTTATAATATTTATATTTTTCAATTGATCAAAAAACAAAAAGGGAAGACGAGAGAACAAAAATGAACGAACCCGAGAAAGTTGCAAATATATTTTGCACAGGTAGAATAGTAAAAGTTAGAAATAAATTCCGGGAATTTGAAAAGTAGCGACCATTTGTATTTAGCCGCTTGACAATTGAATGGTCACAGAATATCAAAAGCTCCAAAATAGGTACTGATACAATATTTCATATTACGGATTTCGCCGTGTGTCGAACGCCGAAATGCACAAATGAATATACTGTGGAGATCGGCACGACGAGACAAACATAACGATATACAAATATAGGCGATACAATTATCCTACCAAAAGTCCAATTTTCCCTACAGAAAATGCTACAATTTCACTGAAAATAAGATAAACGGGGTTGGAGAGGCCCAAATTTGATGAAACGAATAATGGCGTCTTACTCAGAAATTAGTTTATATTTTTATTATATAAAATATTCCGATTCCGAAAACATTTTATTTTCATCAATTTAAATGACTTAAAATTGAAATTGAAAATTTCACATTAGAATTGACTTACATATTATCTAATGAAAATTGGACAATTGCTATGTTTAAATAGACGCATACCAAATATCAAATTTTCGTTGCAAAATTTATATTTATATTTTCATGAAAAAGCTAGTTAATTACGTCATAAATCTTTAAAAATTACGAGTCATTACATATAATAAATTAATTCTTTATGATTTGAGTTTCTCACGTTAGATTTATCAGACTGATCTGGGCGTTATTTTTCTTGTAACGCTCGGGTCAGCCCGATCATATTTTCCAAATTTAGTTGGATCCTTTGGAGCTTTCAGGTGATAAGCTGGATTCTCCAAGACGTATTCACATACCTTATATTCTTCCACTATCTTCATTTGTTTTGTTTTTGTCTGTATCTGTCAGTAATTGAAAGGACAGGCTGTTATAATTGTCCTGGTTGGTAATAGGTAATGTACTTTGATGATATGGACAATAAAGATAATTTCTTTTTTAAAGACTTGTTCATATATATATATATATATATATATCTGTGTGTGTGTGTATGTATGTATATATCACCTATCACATTTTATGAGATTACGTTCTTTCCTTTTCTTTCTTTCACCTCTAATGATCTATCTTTCAGACACTTAAATGATCGACACACGAATACCGAGGATGTATTAAGTGTCATCTTTGGGTGTAAGAAAGGCAGATCATTAAAACATGGTATAAGAGCTTAGGTTGAACGAACACCTAGGCTTTGGTAGGGCAGACTCATTTGAGATAGGGTCAAAAAAAACCTTAGTATGAGTTTGAGTGTATATATAAGAATGCGTATTTGTTAGTGCTATAAAAATGTTTTATACTGTGTTGATTTATCGATTGAGTGGTTATAAATTCTAGTCGATGAAGAGGGAACAACTGTATCGATAGGGTTTCTAAACACTTAAACTAGGAAAATCAACATAGTATAGTTTTAAATGGGTACATGAAATAATTGCACCTAAATTATATTATATATAAAAGAATAATTTTCAAAAATAAAATATAGTTATATATAATGTGATTGTTGTTAGGAGTTGATAATATTTAATTATTGTCATATAGGATTTGATTAGTCATGCTCATCCATTTTTGAGCATTGACCATTTCTAATCTATTAGTAGTTTTTCCTTTTAGTTGTAGGTTGGGTAGATAGAATTTATGGGAACATTGAAACAAACACCTTGTGAATTGAGTTTCACAATTTGACTATAAGGCGTTCAATGATATAGTTGGATCAAAGGAATTAATTTTCATAAAAAGGTGTTTATTAAAAATAAAGGAAACAAATTTTAAAAATGAATATTTGAGGAAAGATTTTATATATGGTGATTTATAAATCAGAATTATAAAATAATTTTGAAAATAAGCTGGATTTCCAAAGAATCTAAATCCTGGTGACTTTGATAAGATTTCCAAATGATTTTTGGAAAAATAGTAATAACTTTACTTAAAAATACTTTTAGGTATAAATATTTTAAAAAAGAATTTAAGAGTAAGATATTTCTTTGGATAGTTCGGGAAATGAGTCTCTATTTGTTTTGTGATGATCTCAATAATCTTCTAAGTGACAGTCGAATGTTTGCTTAGGGAGATATGATAGCACACTTAGTAAATTATTTTCTTTACCATTGTAAGATCGAAACAAGTTCAAATCTAAACGGATCCAAAACAAATGGATGATAAATATTTTTCTAAAATGATTTAGCTGAAATATACGTGTATACAGTATTATTCAAAAAAAGCATTTGAAAAAAAGAAGTATTTTTATAATTAACTAGTTCAAGTGACTCGAAAATGACTAAAAATGGGCAGCAAGTGTGTTTTTATGGTTAACACATCTCTTGATTATTACCCTTCTTGGTAAAGGGATTTATCGTAAAGATCTAGGCTTTTCAACCATCGATAGCAGCCACTTTCCACCGTAGCTTACACTGGTAACTCACACTTTGCTTTTACGGCCAGCCTCTCGACTGTAAGCCTAACTGGCAAACCAACCCCTCCATACTCGATCTCAGGGATATGTAGGAGTAAGAGTCATCCATTCTCTACCTAATAAGAAGTGAGAACCCCTTATCATGTATGAAACTCACTAAGCAAAACGGATAATAGAATACGTCCATACAATGATGAAGATCTCCAGCTCTCCTTTGGAAACTCCAACCGTCTTTAACTCAACCTGAAACTACTCGGATCTGACCCGAGTATTAAAAATTCTCGGATGAGGCTTGATAAACCAACGTGAGATACTAAAAATTTAAAACAACTATGTTATCAAAAACTTTGAAAAGAAGGGTATCTCATAAGACCACGTGTACATATAAACACAGACGGGTTTTTACTTTATGATAACCAAAACACTTTTATACCAAAATACACTTGATATTATTTTTAATGACTTTCCTTTGAAAACACTTTTCAAATAAACTTATTCAAATAATGTATCAATACCCATACTAAGTCTAAGGTAATATATCCGGACTGGTTCCATGGAATATACCAAACGAAATATATGATACCAAAAGTGGTAACTAAAATGTTTGCAAGTCATTACAGCTATTTTGGGAATACAATCAAAATTGTAAATCTTGTATTACGATTGGATTTCCATCATGATAGTGGCCTTTTCTCCCATCTATGCATAACAAACATAGTTCCCGCGGTGCCTTAATCTCTTTTCTCAAACTAGTCACTTGGAACTGCACTTGCTATACTACAACAGATAATCGATAGTTCCCACTTTTCTCAAGCTAACCACTTTATCAAAATGGGGAAATAAATGCCTTGGGGGACATTTTCCCCTAAAAGGCCCAACGTATTGGACACCACCACACATACTCACTTATTCTGAATTTGTGTCTGTCAAACCATATAGTATCCTATATCAACTTTCGGGAAGTAAGTCTATTGAGGCTATGCTCAATTTCCCCAAAGCCATGCTTTCTATACAAAACCACGCTTTGATCATAACAGGTTCCACTTTGAATGCCACACTATTTGTCAACGTCACATGACTGATTTCTCAAAAAGTATAACTTCCTGCGCTCGTATGTCCCGGAAAAGGGTGTTAAGCTTAGAGAAGTTGCCTTCTCCACCACCAACTAATATACGTTTATAGAAACCACTCAAATGTGATTTAGAATACAATGTTAGACAAACATCCATACAAGTTTGTTCTGAGATTGAATGAAACCGAAGGAACTTTCCTCGGCTATTACTAGGTAAGAAGCCCTTGCAATCTAAAAAAAACTCCACAACGAGGAGACCACTGCTATAAATAACTCTATAATGGGAGCGACCAGAGTATGTTAACAAGCAGTCCTCATGTTATGAAGATCCACGGTCTTCAATAATCATCATCTACAATATGTCTTCACTTTCGAACGTACACATTGGTTAGAAGTGGATTTCGGATAGGAATGACCCAAATCCGATCCCAGTTCATTCGAAGCCAATTATCAGTTTAAAAGATGTTAAGTTCATATGTGGATATTAATCATCAATCAATTACTTCATATTTTATAAAATATCTTTCTTAGATATATTCTTTTCAATTTATTACATTTTCTTTTCAAGGGTATATGGAATCATTATGCTCATTTATCAAATCATTTGGTTTATTTAAACATTTCTTAAATCTTGGAATAATTCTAAACATTTTCTCTTTTACTTAGGAAAACTTTTCCAAATCATTAATTAAATCTCAATCAAAGATTTCTTATATTCAAGTTATAACTTTTAACTTAGGAAAAATATTCCCAAATCATTTATTAAATCTTAATCAAAGATTTCTTTCTTAACTTCAAATCATATTCTTACAAATCGAAGATTTTCATAACACAGCACTACTGCCTCTTTAAATATGGTAAATTTCACCTCCAGGGAATAATGGCAAGTAATCCTACATCATGAATATCTTCATGTTCAATGATCTTTGTCTTCAATATGTTTTATTTCGAAAATTAGTTTGAAGGGGTTTTCAGAGAGGAATCCCACAAATTCGATCCTGGTTTTTCAAATTCGAATCACCCAAATCCGAACCCGGTTCCTTCGTGCTCATCATCGATAAAAAGATGTTAAGTGGTTAAATAACATTCGAAAATTTTGTTTCTTTTATTTTTGAAAAAACTTAGATATGATCTTTCAGAGCATTCGACTTCCTTTCGATCTATTCCGCCCCTCGCCTGAAAAGAGAAAACATAGGCCAGGTAATTTCAAGGCACATGTTGTCCATCCCTAACTTTAGTTAAACTCCTTGTTTTATCTTTCCAGATCTCACATGCGGGACAAATGAACTAGTCATTTCCGCATACTCAATTATGAGCTTTATTTTGGAATTGATCATAAGATTCCAAATTACCCTTATACACTTAATTTTCCTTTTTGAAAACATTCATAATTGATTCTAGGAAATATCGTTACGTTTAAACTCATATTTAAAAGGTTATAGAATTCGTAACGTAAAAAGTGCTGCGAAAAGTGTTGTAAATAGTATTTTAAAAGCTCTATTCTTCAAAACGACTTTTATATCTTTTAGAAATCTATCTTTTCAACTTAAATATCTTTTAAAACATTTTAAAATATTTTTAGAATTTATTTCAAATTTTTAAAACATTTAAAAATATCATTTTAAAAGAAATCATTTTTTGGATTCTGCACTGCAAAACCGCGATGTTTTTAGAAAATTGTTTTGGACATATTTTAAAATGTACAAGATGAAATCTTGATTTTCTTTCTTTATTTATTTAAAAATATTTAAATGTTTATAAAACATTCCTGACTCATTTTAAAACTATTTCCAAAAGGTTTAAGCATTCCAGATACACCATTTCATTTTCAAAATAAAAGTGATTTTCTTTATGCTTATCAACGTGTATGAACATGACTTGGTAAAAAATTTAACAATCATATCAACCAATTAATACTTGCCGATCAAAGCATATATAAGCATCTATAGAAATCATAACACATCATTAAACACGTGTATAAATATAGATATTAAATAGAGTTTCTCACCATAAACCAAAGCGATAAACTTCATACCAACATTCTAATCAACCAACACTTCATTAACTACTTCCAACTCCATTAAACACTAGCAAACAATACCCTATTCCTTCTAATAGCTTGGCCGAGGCTTGAGATGGAGGTTGGCCGAAAGGATAGAGAAGAAGCGGTAGAGCTTTGAACCTGTATTCCTAAGATTTAGATCCGAAATACAGGTTATCTTGTATCTCATTTTAGGTCCCCTAAATCACAAAATTTAGAAAAGTTTTCATCTAAAAATTTGTTGTAAGGACCCGATTCTTCAACTTCCGAAAACTGACATCAATACGTCCACTGTATCAACTGCCGAGAAATTGAATGCCGAAAAACCGAACACTTAGGGTTTTAAGAAAAAGAAAGAGAGAGAAGAAGAGAGGAAAGATACAAAATAGAGAGAAACGAAAATAGAAAATAGAACGGAATAGAAAACAACAGAACAATAACAGAATCTCACAATTCGCAGCGGAACAACATATAATAGATAAATGAATAATCTTTAAACAAAGAACTATATCAGTTATTACATTACATCACATTTCATTTCATTACATCAGAGTGTACAACAACAAACAATAACAAACAGCGGAAAAGAAATACTATATACTAATTATACGCCATGCCATCCATCTTGCCTCCAGCAACTCCAGAATATCCTGATAAACCTTAACTCTTGAATGCCCGTGTAGAAATTGGTGGGCACCCAGAGTTTAGGAAGGAAAACAATAAACTCCGAGTCAGTCATGTGACTGGTGTGAGAACTAAAAACAGTTTATTTATCTTTAAAATCAAAATAGAGGAATATTTTTAAAGTCAATTCGCAATGCTTTTAAAAATGAGACTACCATAAGGCCTCCTGCACACACACACAATGCAAACGCAGAATCGGAGGAGATTTCTCCTTATGATAGTCAAAGATGCTTGATACGCATTAAAAAGAACATTTGATATTATTACTAGTGCATAGTGTAGGAAAATATTTCGAAAGTAGAATATAAATCTTAGCCAACATATGACCATTATTGTATGCCTACTATAACTAACTATGTTCAATAGCAGGTTACCGCCACATTCCATAGCAGGTTATACAACTAAAACCGTACAAGTCTCGTATTGTTTCTTTGGATTTCCAACGAATGGTCAGGCCAAGGAACTTCCCATTGCCACATGAGAACGCCTCTGGATGGACGTCCCCGAGAACCAAACCGGATCTCTACCAACACAAGGCCGGGTTACCCCTAACTGAGTAACAACTGACCGAGTATGCCATCCCCCGGTCCTTTGGGACCTTTCACCGAGCGCTCGTAATCAATTCACACAATCATAAAGTGTTTTCAACATGAGTAAGTATCTGGGCTCCATACCATGATACCACCCTTTTCCAGAAGGAAATGCACATACCCTAAAGGGCGCTACCCCTCATAACCTTGCCGCATCTTTCCTATTTTGACCATTCCGGGGTGTGAGGCTCGACGAAGTCACGTCCACAAAAACATACTTTATACAAAAGCCATGCTTTGGGTCAACAAATGATAATAGAAATGATCACCAGGATAGACGATCAAATAAATGATCCTATCACAAATAATCAACACAATGATCATTTCACAGCAACACTCAGCATGTCACATTACCAAATTGGGAATATATTGCTAATAACCTTCAAGTACATAACCTCTGAGCTCGTACGTCTCAGAGAAGGGTGTTAAGCTAAGAGAATAAATTCTCCGCCACCAACAGAAATATATTTGAAAGAAATCGGCTTTATATCTCAATTTGTAATGTCAGACATACTATCCATACAAGTCTGTTCCGGGCTCGAACAGAATCGAAGGCACTTACAAAGAAGTCCTTGCAATCCGGATATCCACAATCCTGATCGGATTCCCCATCACATATGGAGAACTCAATACCGTAGCTACTCGGTGCAGAGTCAATCGACAGGTCATCCTATCGCTCTCGCAAATACCGGGTCTTCAACACTGATCTTCAATGCTATCCATTACGTCGTATCACTATTCGGAATGGATAATCCGAATAACGAGCGCAATAATTTAAAAATAAGTGTAGCATTTAAATTCAAGCAAATCACAACAAATACCTTTCAAAGGTAAATATTGATAGTCGGTTATTGAACTATCAATGGATATGCACAACATCACCAGATTCCAAATAATTTTTCAAATTATTTATTTTCCAAAAATATCTTTACAAGATATATAATTTCAATACTTCAAAAATAAATCAATATTTATTTTTAAACGAATTCCACTTTCTTTTATAAATTCGATAGTGAATTTATATTTCACAATATCTATGCATATACGATTTCGATTATTCATTTCAATTTATCTTCAAAAAGATAAATTCTCTAAATATTCACTTTATATTGGAAAACATTTCCATACTTATTTATTAATAAGTAATTCACAAATTTTATTTATTTTCAACACTTGGAGAATATTCAATATACTTAAATCGAAATTAAGTATATATTTCATTCTTTAAGGAAATCATTCTTTTAACATATTTATTTGGGCCAAAACGAATGTTGCGTAAAACATCGTTACGACAACCCAAAATCACTAGTATAGGGATTCGAAATTAAAATAGATATATAAATCCCAATACTATACAAAACATTTCCTTTCGGAAATCATTTACTATAACAACTGTGTTATAGTCCACCATTTCCTTCTATTTCTCGAAAACGTCTATTTCAACAATGAATGTTGAAATCTATGGTTTCAAATCTTAACACATTTTAAAACATTGTTAGATTGTTTTAATTTTGTTTAAAATATCACACCCTAAACATTTTCTTTAACATATTATTCACTATTCAAAAACGTGAATATACTACGTTAACAACTTTCATCACTTCTATTCATTTTATTTCAAAGGATTATTCATAGTTAAAAATGTGAATATAACTCCATTAATAGGTTTCAACAATTTACTTATCAAAATAAGTCGTTTGCGAATTTATAAAACAACGTTTATAAACTCCATTTCTATTTATTTTATAACAACTTCCTTTTATAAATTCCTTTATTAACCTATTCAATTTATAACTCAATTATAAAATAAAAGTTCATGTTATAAGTTAAATACTTAGAATTTATTTGTTTGCACAATCGTTCCTTTAAACTTCATAATTATAAATCTTATAACTTATAAGATTCAATTATTTATCCAAAACCATTCTTTTAATAACTTTATAAATTTTATAAACCTACTGCATATAAAATTCCATTTATAACTTCACCGTTTATAATTCTATAAATTTCACTCATTTATGAAATTCATTCACAATTCATTCTAACACTTATAAAAACTCGTTTTATAATTCAAATATTTTTAATCTATAAATATCTATTTATAAATCTTTTATATAAATCAATTTGTATTATTATTTCAAAACGTCTTTAAAGTCCTTTATAATTTCACCATTTTGATTTATAAAATAATCAAATTTTATAAATCCTATATTTAAACTTTTCACAATAAATTCAAAAATCCCAATTTAACTATTTTATAAAATCATTAACCCCATATTTTCAAAAATCAACTTTTAACTATATTTCTCAAAAATATAATTTTTATAACATTAAAAATTATATCGTTTATTTATTTAAAATAAATCAATACCAAAAATATAGTATATTTTCAAAAATCACTTTATAAAATCATTTTAAAATTCCAAAACTTGGTCCAATGATGCTACACACCAAATAGACAATCACGACTACAACGATATCGTATATCGATATGATAATCCATCAAATATCAAAATATCTGAAATCAAATAAAAACTGTTGAGGAATCCAGTTGGATCCCTCCAACCTGTTTTCCTGCATCCACAAACATTAGCACAATACCAATTTCGTTCCAGTACGAAATTATCGCGGTATATGGGATTTAAAATATTATCCGCTTAATAGACGGCGCAATAGGGTCTCATCCGCTATAAAAATGCGGGAAATCAATAACTGCAATATATACATATGCCAATATATATATATATATATATATTGCTATTATATATAATACCAATTTCACTGTTTATGAAATATTCGCGGTATATGTTTTTAATAAATAACATCCGCTTACTAACGGCGCATAATGTCTATTTTAACAATCAATAGATAACAATCATCATTCAAACATGCATTCAAATATTTTAAATCTAACTATTTAAAATTAAAATCGAAACTGATTCGATTGAGTGAGAAGTTCTCACCTTGATTTCAATTTCGTTTTAGCGATTTATTTCGAATAAAATTAAACAAACGTTTAATTTTATCCAAAATTCTCACTAACTCCAAACGACTCCAATCCAACTCCATCGCGTAGTGCTCGTCCATACGATTCCAACGCAACTGGTTTCGCGCATTTTCGACCTCGTATGAAAAAGATATGATTTTATGAATTTACACGATTTTATAACTAAATAATTACAACAAAATCTTTTTATTTTTCAACCTAACCCATCACAGCCCTTGGATCCATCACCCCATCATCAGGCCCGTTCATTTTCTTCTCCCCCAAACTCACGTTCATCCTCCAGTAAACTACACGTACATGAAACCCATAGAGCCATCAATTAGGGTTCCATATCTCGGCCATCACGACGACATCCACCACGATCAGCTACATCCATATTGAAGCCCATTGCAAGAGCTATCTTCGGCTGGAACATGGGTGAGCTCGGCCCCCCCTACAGCCTCGAAATGCGTGCGCAATCGTGCGCCTTCATCTCCATTTTCCCGTTGATCCATAGCTCCAATCTCGATCTCCACCGTTGAACACGAAGATCTCGCTGTGCTCTATAACTTCGTAGTTGAACACTTCTTGAATTGCTTCACGGATTTGAAGAGATTTGGGGATGAAGTTGAGATAATTTCGGCCTTTGGTTTTGGGAAGTGGCGGCTGTGCATTAGGTTTAGGGTTTTATTATTATTATTTTTAATTTGTGAAGGTGGGCTATTTATAGGAAAACGAACGACACTATTCATTCCGGAAATCCCGAACTCCGATTTACGCGCGGTGACCGACATTCCTAGGGTTTACCCCGCGTTTCGGACACAATGGAACAGGTTTCGAAAGCTAATTCGGTCATCTGTGCAAGTTATGGCAATAAATGTTCGATTTGAATTAAACCGATTTAAACGATTTTCTAGGCGTTTTAGCTTGCACCGGACAAACGGTAAATCCAATTGACACGAAATTTGAAACCTTACAATAATATCACATTACGGATCCGATGAAACTGGTTTCGTCGAAATCCGAGACTTTTTGAAAAATGGCTATTTTAACTCGCCAAATTAATAATAAAAACAATTCGATGCGTTTCGAGCTGCCACGATCAAACGATAACTCCGATTGCTACGAAAATTGAAATCCGGTAATAACTAACTATTACGGATCCAATGAAACTAGTTTCGTCCAATTCTGAGACTGTTCAAAAATCGACTAATTTCACTAGTCGATTTAATATTAAAATATTCAATTTTCACAAATAAACTTTTAATTCGATTTTAAAAGTCCTAAAATATCATTCTAACTCCAACATGATAAAATAAAATTTCACAAATCATTTTCAATCATATTTAACTCGATTTTCAATTATTTCCATAATTTAACATATTAAATTATCGATTTAATTATCCAATTAAATCCAATTATTCAAAATAAAATTTATTCGACTTATAAATTTACTTATTAATATTTAAAATTAATTAAATATTCAAATTTTAATTACTTAAAATCCTGGGTCGTTACAATATTCCCCCCTTAAAACAATTTCGTCCTCGAAATTATTAAGTAAGAAAAGTTACAGAATCTATTAATTTTCCCAAAATCCATAGTTATTTTCTTACAATAACTTACTAAGTTTTCAAATCATACTTAGTTATCTTTTCAAAAACAATTACTATTGTTTAACTTTCAATTCCAAATCAAAGTTAAAGTTTTCAAAATGTTCCAATTTTTCTCAAATTTTTTCTAACGCCTTAAATTTTCGGAAAAATTCGCCAGAGTCTCCTTTGCGCGGCTCGATCCAAAAAAAAAATGACAGTATATATAACACAAATATACATCTCATCAAGTAATGAGGCATCCCGCAGGAAAAAAGTGTAAAAGTACGGTATGTAATCCGAGATATGTACCTTATATTTTATTAGCGAGCATATACGGCTAATATAGCGCGAAAGCGAGCTCCAAATGCGAAGCAAACGCGATCCGCACCTACTAAACACTCAACAAACAACATGAGAATCATGCATATAGACAATAGTATCAATATACAACATATAGCAACATAATAACTATACATGTCAACATAGCAAATGTAGTAAAAGCAACAAATGCAAACATCAACCAACTATCATCCAACAAATTCATAACCAATAAATATTCATTCATATTCTCATAATATTCAATGAAATAGGTTTTCAATTTAATCACATCTGATTCATTAATAGTGGATGTTTTTACTAACATTCATTTTCAATTATTTTATATTCACTAATTCATATTCAAGTTGGTTAACATTTAATCCATTCATTCAATTCAATTACAAAAGTTGAATTTCATTTACATAACTTAAGTTCACATTTATCACTTAACTTTATTAATTTACTTTGATACCGAAATCAACTTCATTCAACATCTCTTAAGTTATATTCCATTTTATAAACATCACTTTGTTTTACTTAACTTAAATTCCTACTTATAAATCAATTCAGATTCCAAATTCTAAAGTAAATTTCCATTTAACTTTAAATTCATTTTTATTACAACTCATATTCATAAATATATTCATATAGTTTCACTTCTTATATATATAAGTTTATTTCACAATTGTAAATCACATTAATTATAATTCAATTCTTATAATTCATTTTACTTATACAATTATTCTTCAATTTAGATTATTCAAACAACTAAACAATCAACTTATATACACTTTAATAATTCTGAAAAATTATTTCTTTATATATAAAAATATAATCAAGGCAAAGTTATTTCATTTACCCAATTTAAAACAATATCGTGTCGAATTGTTCTATTCAAGTGTTTATAAACCCCTTCGGCATAGTTGTACAGACCGTGCTGACGAAAGTTCATATGCCACTCAACAAACCAATCATCACAATATAAAACAATTTTATATATTCACTAACAAATACGCACTCATAGCTATTTTTACATTCAAACTCATTCTAGAGTACTACTGACTCTATCTCTAATGAGTACTACCCAACAGAACCATGGTTGTCGCTTAACCATAAGCTCTGATACCAGATGTAAGGACCCGATTCTTCAACTTTCGAAAACTGACATCAATACGTCCACTGTATCAACTGCCAAGAAATCGAATGCCGAAAAACCGAACACTTAGGGTTTTAAGAAAAAGAAAGAGAGAGAAGAAGAGAGGAAAGATACAAAATAGAGAGAAACGAAAATAGAAAATAGAACGGAATAGAAAACAACAGAACAATAACAGAATCTCACAATTCGCAGCGGAACAACATATAATAGATAAATGAATAATCTTTAAACAAAGAACTATATCAGTTATTACATTACATCACATTTCATTTCATTACATCAGAGTGTACAACAACAAACAACAACAAACAGCGGAAAAGAAATATTATATACTAATAATATGCCATGCCATCCATCTTGCCTCCAGCAACTCCAGAATATCCTGATAAACCTTAACTCTTGACTTCCCGTGTAGAAATTGGTGGGCACCCAGAGTTTAGGAAGGAAAACAATAAACTCCGAGTCAGTCATGTGACTGGTGTGAGAACTCAAAACAGTTTATTTATCTTTAAAATCAAAATAGAGGAATATTTTTAAAGTCAATTCGCAATGCTTTTAAAAATGAGACTACCATAAGGCCTCCCGCACACACACACAATGCAAACGCAGAATCGGAGGAGATTTCTCCTTATGATAGTCAAAGATGCTTGATACGCATTAAAAAGAACATTTGATATTATTACTAGTGCATAGTGTAGGAAAATATTTCGAAAGTAGAATATAAATCTTAGCCAACATATGACCATTATCGTATGCCTACTATAACTAACTATGTTCAATAGCAGGTTACCGCCACATTCCATAGCAGGTTATACAACTAAAACCGTACAAGTCTCGTATTGTTTCTTTGGATTTCCAATGAATGGTCAGGCCAAGGAACTTCCCATTGCCACATGAGAATGCCTCTGGATGGACGTCCCTGAGAACCAAACCGGATCTCTACCAACACAAGGCTGGGTTACCCCTAACTGAGTAACAACTGACCGAGTATGCCATCCCCCGGTCCTTTGGGACCTTTCACCGAGCGCTCGTAATCAATTCACACAATCATAAAGTGTTTTCAACATGAGTAAGTATCTGGGCTCCATACCATGATACCAACCTTTTCCAGAAGGAAATGCACATACCCTAAAGGGTGCTACCCCTCATAACCTTGCCGCATCTTTCCTGTTTTGACCATTCCGGGGTGTGAGGCTCGACGAAGTCACGTCCACAAAAACATATTTTATTCAAAAGCCATGCTTTGGGTCAACAAATGATCATAGAAATGATCACCAGGATAGGCGATCAAATAAATGATCCTATCACAAATAATCAACACAATGATCATTTCACAGCAACACTCAGCATGTCACATTACCAAATTGGGAATATATTGCTAATAACCTTCAACTACATAACCTCTGAGCTCGTACGTCTCAGAGAAGGGTGTTAAGCTAAGAGAATAAATTCTCCTCCACCAACAGAAATATATTTGAAAGAAATCGGCTTTATATCTCAATTTGTAATGTCAGACATACTATCCATACTAGTCTGTTCCGGGCTCGAACAGAACCGAAGGCACTTACAAAGAAGTCCTTGCAATCCGGATATCCACAATCCTGATCGGATTCCCCATCACATATGGAGAACTCAATACCGTAGCTACTCGGTGCAGAGTCAATCGACAGGTCATCCTATCGCTCTCGCAAATACCGGGTCTTCAACACCGATCTTCAATGCTATCCCTTACGTCGTATCACTATTCGGAATGGGTAATCCGAATAACGAGCGCAGTAATTTAAAAATAAGTGTAGCATTCAAATTCAAGCAAATCACAACAATACCTTTCAAAGGTAAATATGATAGTCGGTTATTGAACTATCAATGGATATGCACAACATCACCAGATTCCAAATAATTTTCCAAATTATTTATTTTCCAAAAATATCTTTACAAGATATATAATTTCAATACTTCAAAAATAAATCAATATTTATTTTTAAACGAATTCCACTTTCTTTTATAAATTCCATAGTGAATTTATATTTCACAATATCTATGCATATACGATTTCGATTATTCATTTCAATTTATCTTCAAAAAGATAAATTCTCTAAATATTCACTTTATATTGGAAAACATTTCCATACTTATTTATTAATAAGTAATTCAAAAATTTTATTTATTTTCAACACTTGGAGAATATTCAATATACTTAAATCGAAATTAAGTATATATTTCATTCTTTAAGGAAATCATTCTCTTAACATATTTATTTGGGCCAAAGCGAATGTTGCGTAAAACATCGTTACGACAACCCAAAATCACTAGTATAGGGATTCGAAATTAAAATAGATATATAAATCCCAATACTATACAAAACATTTCCTTTCGGAAATCATTTACTATAACAACAGTGTTATAGTCCACCATTTCCTTCTATTTCTCGAAAACGTCTATTTCAACAATGAATGTTGAAATCTATGGTTTCGAATCTTAACACATTTTAAAACATCGTTAGATCGTTTTAATTTTGTTTAAAATATCACCCCCTAAACATTTTCTTTAACATATTATTCACTATTCAAAAACGTGAATATACTACGTTAACAACTTTCATCACTTATATTCATTTTATTCCAAAGGATTATTCACAGTTAAAAATGTGAATATAACTCCATTAATAGGTTTCAACAATTTACTTATCAAAATAAGTCGTTTGCGAATTTATAAAACAACGTTTATAAACTCCATTTCTATTTATTTTATAACAACTTCCTTTTATAAATTCCTTTATTAACCTATTCAATTTATAACTCAATTATAAAACAAAAGTTCATGTTATAAGTTAAATACTTAGAATTTATTTGTTTGCACAATCGTTCCTTTAAACTTCATAATTATAAATCTTATAACTTATAAGATTCAATTATTTATCCAAAACCATTCTTTTAATAACTTTATAAATTTTATAAACCTACTGCTTATAAAATTCCATTTATAACTTCACCGTTTATAATCCTATAAATTTCATTCATTTATGAAATTCATTCACAATTCATTCTAACACTTATAAAAACTCGTTTTATAATTCAAATATTTTTAATCTATAAATATCTATTTATAAATCTTTTATATAAATCAATTTATATTATTATTTCAAAACGTCTTTAAAGTCCTTTATAATTTCACCATTTTGATTTATAAAATAATCAAATTTTATAAATCCTATATTTAAACTTTTCACAATAAATTCAAAAATCCCAATTTAACTATTTTATAAAATCATTAACCCCATATTTTCAAAAATCAACTTTTAACTATATTTCTCAAAAATATAATTTTTATAACATTAAAAATTATATGGTTTATTTATTTAAAATAAATCAATTCCATAAATATAGTATATTTTCAAAAATCACTTTATAAAATCATTTTAAAATTCCAAAACTTGGTCCAATGATGCTACACACCAAATAAACAATCACCACTACAACGATATCATATATCGATATGATAGTCCATCAAATATCAAAATATCTGAAATCAAATAAAAACTGTTGAGGAATCCAGTTGGATCCCTCCAACCTGTTTTCCTGCATCCACAAACATTAGCACAATACCAATTCCGTTCCAGTACGAAATTATCGCGGTATATGGGATTTAAAATATTATCCGCTTAATAGACGGCGCAATAGGGTCTCATCCGCTATACAAATGCGGGAAATCAATAACTGCAATATATACATATGCCAATATATATATATTGCTATTATATATAATACCAATTTCAATGTTTATGAAATATTCGCGGTATATGTTTTTAATAAATAACATCCGCTTACTAACGGCGCATAATGTCTATTTTAACAATCAATAGATAACAATCATCATTCAAACATGCATTCAAATATTTTAAATCTAACCATTTAAAATTAAAATCGAAACTGATTCGATTGAGTGAGAAGTTCTCACCTTGATTTCAATTTCGTTTTAGCGATTTATTTCGAATAAAATTAAACGGACGTTTAATTTTACCCAAAATTCTCACTAACTCCAAACGACTCCAATCCAACTACATCGCGTTGTGCTCGTCCATACGATTCCAACGCAACTGGTTTCGCGTATTTTCGACCTCGTATGAAAAAGATATGATTTTATGAAGTTACACGATTTTATAACTTAATAATTACAACAAAATCTTTTTATTTTTCAACCTAACCCATCACAGCCTTGGATCCATCACCCCATCATCAGGCCCGTTCATTTTCTTCTCCCCCAAACTCACGTTCTTCCTCCAGTAAACTACACGTACATGAAACCCATAGAGCCATCAATTAGGGTTCCATATCTAGGCCATCACGACGACATCCACCACGATCAGCTACCTTCATATTGAAGCCCATTGCAAGAGCTATCTTCGGCTGGAACATGGGTGAGCTCGGCCCCCCTACAGCCTCGAAATGCGTGCGCAACCGTGCGCCTTCATCTCCATTTTTCCGTTGATCCATAGCTCCAATCTCGATCTCCACCGTTGAACACGAAGATCTCGCTGTGCTCTATAACTTCGTAGTTGAACACTTCTTGAATTGCTTCACGGATTTGAAGAGATTTGGGGATGAAGTTGAGATAATTTCGGCCTTTGGTTCTGGGAAGCGGCGGCTGTGCATTAGGTTTAGGGTTTTGTTATTTTTTTTTAAAATTTGTGAAGGTGGGCTATTTATAGGAAAACGAACGACACTATTCATTCCGAAAATTCCGAACTCCGATTTACGCGCGGTGACCGATGTTCCTAGGGTTTACTCCGCGTTCTCGACACAATGGAATAGGTTTCGGAAGCTAATTCGGTCATCTGTGCAATTTATGGCAATAAACGTTCGATTTGAATTAAACCGATTTAAACGATTTTCTAGGCGTTTTAGCGTGCACCGGACAAACGGTAAATCCAATTGACACGAAATTTGAAACCTTACAATAATATCACATTACGGATCCGATGAAACTGGTTTCATCGAAATCCGAGACTTTTTGAAAAATGGCTATTTTAACTCGCCAAATTAATAATAAAAACAATTTGATGCGTTTCGAGCTGCCACGATCAAACGATAACTCCGATTGCTACGAAAATTGAAATCCGGTAATAACTAACTATTACGGATTCATGGAACTAGTTTCGTCCAATTCTGAGACTGTTCAAAAATTGACTAATTTCACTAGTCGATTTAATATTAAAATATTCAATTTTCACAAATAAACTTTTAATTCGATTTTAAAAGTCCTAAAATATCATTCTAACTCCAACATGATAAAATAAAATTTCACAAATCATTTTCAATCATATTTAACTCGATTTTCAATTATTTCCATAATTTAACATATTAAATTATCGATTTAATTATCCAATTAAATCCAATTATTCAAAATAAAATTTATTCGACTTATAAATTCACTTATTAATATTTAAAATTAATTAAATATTCAAATTTTAATTACTTAAAATCCTGGGTCGTTACATTTGTTAAAAATTATATTCTCTTGAATTTGAAAAAAATAATTATTTGAATCCAAGTTGTTCTGAGGGAGACATGATAGAATGAAGAAGAGGTATTGTCGGATTGACAAAAATGAAGCCCAAAAATGCACTTCAAAGAATTGAGTTTCAGGTATAGAAAACCTCAAAACTGGAAAAAGTGCTCGACATAAAAGTTGTATCTACTGGAATTTCATATGATGTAAAAAAACAATTTCTTAATTTTGATCTGATTTGATCAAGTTATGATCAAAATAAAATGGGCTATTCTCTATCTTAAAAACTGGGCCAGAGAATGGACTTGAAAGAAGTGGATTTTTGACATGGTTACTTTTAGAATGAGACAAAGTGGTCAACATGAAGTTGTAGCTAGTGGAAAAATACATGATTTGGAAGAAATAATTTTGTATTTCGGTTCGCTTTTGAAGAAGTTATGGCCGAGAGAAGAAGAGGTAAAATATAGAGAAAATATGAGTTTGATTTGAAGAGAATGAACATTGATTTCTTTTGAATATTTTGTAAATATTTTGACAATATTTCTTTCTAGTTTTTCCTTATGGCTTGGAAGTCATTAAAGAGGAGAGGAAGAAGGTGAAGAAGCTTGAATAAAGAAGAAGAACAAATGTGAATAAAAGTGAAGAAGGAGGTGGGTATTTATAGAAAAATAAAGAAGTGGTAATTTACTAAAATAACCTCTTACCAAACTGTAACGACCCGTAATTTTCGATAATTAAATTTATTAATTCAATAATATTTTGGTAATTTAATATTGAAAGAAATAAAAATTTGGAATTAATAATGAAATGATAACAAAAATAAAGTGGAACAATGTTAATGTAAGTTAATTATTAACAACTTTATTGAAATCCCAATTAATTGAAATATTTTAAAGGTTACACTCGATCATAAATTGAATATAAGGAAACAAATGTAAATATTGAAATAATTTGTGAAATAGTATATAATTAATGAATGTCGAATAAAATTAGTGTTATGAAGGCAATTGTAACATTTGTTTGTAAGTAATAAACTTATAAATGTAACAAAAGGTAAAAAGTGACAAGTTATTATTTGTTACCAATATAATTAATCAATTGTAAATAAACATAAATAAATATTACATTAATGTGGAATAAGACAATAAATGTAGTGTGAACGTAATAAAAGGTATAGAAATGTAAATTTTATTTACAAGGCATTAATCTATGAAGTAAAAAGAATGAAACAAATATAAATTAATTTATTAAGATTTTAAATTATGATAAAATTGAAAAAATTCAATAATGGAAATATAATAGTTAATAAAAATAAAGGATGGAAATTAGAGTATATTAATGTAATGAAATGTAAAACAAATGTTAACTATGTTATTAGATTTATAATTATTTGAATATAAAAGTTGAAATCAAATTAAAGCAATTTATTGAAACTAAATTATGATAAATGGGATTTTATTTACAGTGAAATTGAACACTGTAATTAGCGTAATAACCAACAACGAATTGTCATATAAACTTGTATTAAGTCATTGTAAATGTCTAAGTGATAAAAAATGATGAAATTGGTAAGTTTATAAATTTTGAATTAAAAAGTGATTAATTAATTTAATACTAAATTATTTATTTGTGTAAAATATAGCCATTTTGGCCACTGCCTTAGATTTTGGCGAAACTAGTTTCATCGGATCCGCAACAGTGAATTATTATAGGATTTCAATTTTTGTAGCAATCGGACTTGTCGTTTGGTCGTATGAACTCGAAATGCCTAGAAATCTATTTAATTGAAATTAATCTGAAATAAGCTGATATTAACATAACTTCTTCATACGATGGAATTAGGACTTAAAACCTGTTCCATTGAGTTTAAATATATTGAAAAAATCTATTTAGATATATGGGATGACCTATTTTCGTTTCGGAATGAAATGGGCTTTTCGAGACATTATTGTTATTTCAAACCAATTCAAATTTAACGACAACCTATGAATATGATAGAATTGAGCCTCGGAACCAGTTTCATTGTGTTTAAAGCCCTTTTACATTAGGATAGCCTGTCGGCACGCTTCAATCGGAGTTCGGGTTGTTTTGGGACCTAACTATATATACAACACGCTAAACGAGGAAATTAATAATAAAATATTCCTGGAAAACTCTAATTTGTTCTGGCTGTTGTTTACTTGATTCTATGGCCGAAAATTCCTTTGCTTTCCCCTTTGATTTCTCCTTATCCGTTTAACAAAATCAAAATCTTCCAAAGGGAAAGTTGTAGATCTCGGCGAGCTCTTCGCATCCAATAGTGGAATCGTAGCATGGCGTCTCGGATTCGCCAATATCAAGGCATATAGGGTTGTACGTTTTTAGGGATTTGCATGACGATGGAGGCAACGTATTCGGTGCCGTTTTGGGTGAGGGTGGTGCTCGGTATGGCGCATCGGTTGGCCGTCTTTGATCATGGTCTGGGCATTGTTTGGGTGGCGCGCGCGAAGGAGATGGGTCGATGGTGTTCGGTTCTTGTGCGGTCCAGGGAACGAATGGGAGAGAAGGGTTAAGGTAGTTAATTTCTTATTTTAGTTAATTAAATGTTAATTTAAAATCATTAACACTAACCATCGTATCTTTTACATACAAACTCGAATTCACGTGCAGTTTGTTCCGTTAGGATCGTATCAAAATTCCGGGCATTTTGACGCTACTTATGGATACTGAGATTGTTTGAATTTGGGCTCTAAATTGGATTTTAAATCAATTTAAAATCGAAGATGAGCGTCTTAACCAACTCACAACTTCTAAAATTTCATATGTTAGTTAAAATTAATTTATGATGTGATTAGGAATTTATTTAGGGCTATTTGATATTTTTAAATTGCTATTCCTGTTAATTTGAGTTTATTTTGGATTAAATTTGTCATTTAGTTTATTTTGAATTTTAAATCACCAGTTAATTACCTGTATATAATAATCAGTTATTTTTTGAATTGTTGGTTGAATTGGATGATGATTTTGATGGTTGTTTAATTGTTGATATTGGTCGATTGGATGTTATGTTTGATTTATAAAATGTTATCACTTTGCAAGTTCTCTTAGTTGTTATTTGAAAATCACTATGGGTTAAAATGATGTATACCCAAACGATCTGTAGATTAAGAAAAAATTGTTATGGGTTGAAATGATAGACACGAGCGATTTTGTGGATTTTTGTAAATTCGGGATTGCGGTTTGATATATAACCGTAAAATTTTAAATTACAGATTGAAATGATAAATATCCGTATCACCTGACCATAAGGTAGAGAATTGTATACGGACACCGGATTAGTTAAATTAAATGATTTTAAAATTTTAAAATTTTGAATTTAATTAATTGATATTTTTGAAATAAAAGTTGATTTATATCAATTGAATTATTATCAAAAATCAAGTTTTATGTTGAAATCTGAATTGGTTTAAAGGAATTGCTTAAGAAATTAAATTGAAATTTTAAAGTCAAATTTGAGATATAAGTGAAATTTGTCAAAATTGAGTAATTTCGGTTGTTTGAAATATAACTCTGTAATGTGTTGAAATTGGAATAATTTAAATTGATATTTCTAACATGGATTGAAATCGATATAGAATTTAATAGTTTATTTAAAAATTTGAATTGAAAGATTTGCAATTGGGTTTGTTGATTTGTAAATTGAAATGGTTCAGATGTGTTAAAATGAAATAAATAGTGTAAATTGATATTAATTCCAAATTCGTACTTTATTATAAACTGTTTGAAAATATATTGTTTTAAAATTCTAATTATTAAGAACTTCAAATTATTAAACTACTTTAACTTATATTAACTCAATTAAATCATTTTAACCTATTTTAAACAAATTAATTTATTTTAAACTTATTAACCCATTTAACTTATTTTAAATCTAATTTAACTTAATCAAGAAAAATATTTTTAATCTACATTACACTATTTTAGAGTATTTTACTATTTATAGCTATTTAAACTATTTTCGAAATTTTCGGACTAAGTAAAGCGGAAGTGGTTATATTCAAATTCACTTATTTAAAAGCGAATATGACTAATTGATGTCATAACCTAAGTTGGGATTTTAATGTTATGATTAATTGAATATGATGACTTTGAAGTAAGGATTTAACCTATTCGAAAATATGATTTTTGAAAGAAATTATGATTTCGGAAGCGATATGATTTCAAATGTTCTAAGGATTTGAAAGTGATCATAATATGAAAGTGGTATGGTTTTGATAATATGATATTTTGATATAAATTGTGAATTGATTTTTGAAATGTAAAAGAACTATCCGGTGTGAAATAAGAGTTTGGTTGTTAAAGAGACCGGGATCAGATATTGTCATACTCTCTGCCAATACCGAAAACCACTTTAACAACTGTGCAAGTGGTGGAGATTCCAGAAATGAAGTAGGATTGTTTAGTGAACGATTCCTGTATGAGGTATTTACGTGACCCTGACTCCCGTAAGTCAGCTTGATGCGGCTAAAATGAGGAGCCACGCCAGGCCGAGTGAGGTCGTTCCTCCCATCGGGCACACTTCATCGATATTATATTCTGACTTTGTGATTTGTTAAGGTGGCCACCCTTAATTTTGATTTGGGAGTGTGTTCCGAGGTGGGCGATAGTAGCTGTTATGCGTTACCACCAATCTGGATAAGCAAATGGTATATCTACCTTGGCATTTCCTCGTGTGCCATGGCGCATGCCCTATCGTGCCTTCTACGAGTTTGTTTTGTACCATACCTATGGAGTGCCCTTTAATAGCACTCCAGTTTACAGGAGAAGTTACGGTACTATATAGACTATGGGAATATATAAAATGTGTTATGGGGGACATAGGTAACGCCTTAATGCTATTTTAATACTTTTACTTTACTCTAGGCATATTATAATAGCATATTGTACTACATAGTAGATAGTTTAACGGATCATTACGAGATGTGAATCCTGAACATCTCTTGAGTTACTGCACCTACTTTAGACACTGGATAGGAGATGTCAAATCCCGTAAACATCTATGACGCCGTTGCACTCATATTTATTTACCGTTGATTTAACTTACATAAGATCTTTTAGTTTTGACTCGAGTGTTTTGTCTTTTCAATTCGCTCGGGTCAGCCTGAGCTTTTTAGGATTTGAAGACCTTATTCTGGAGGATGAAGACGAAGATTTGTACTACTATTATTTACTATATTTATTCCAATGCATTCATACTGTTCCGCTGCATTATTTATTTATCTCTGATATGTGTAACTCTAAGTCTATGTTGTATGAGTATAATCGAATGTTTTGTAAACAGCTTCATGAATTGTTATTTGATTATTATATTTTTTCATTCCACTGTGAGATTCTGTTTTTTTCCTTTCTCTATTTTTTTCTTATTTACCCCAATAAAATCTGACCCTTTGTATGGCTTAAGTTTGACACGTGTGTCTGCTTAAAACGTCCAAAAAGGTAGGTGGTTACAGTTGGTATTAGAGCTTTGGTTTAGCGATAAATTTAGCTTTGTGGGGTCTGATTCTTTAGAAATATGATAGTAATACCCTAGAATAAGTCACTGAGTGTATATATATGATAGAGCGTATTTGTTAATATTATAAAAGGTTTTATATTGTGTTAAATTGTTCCGTTTTGTATCTATAAATTCTGGTTGGTGCATAGGACGCTATGAAAGACTGACACAATATTTTTTTTGAAATATAGGTGAATGAAATAATTTTGCCTATTATATATTCTTGTATATAAAATAACAATTATATGAATGATATATTTCGGTTGTAATACATTATTTTGTTAGGTAGTGGTATTTATAAATATCGGCTAAAAATGAGATTGTAAATAAAATAAATATAAATTGGAAATTTTAGAACTTACGTTCTGGGATTTTTGAAATTTCTTTCAAAGGATTTTTGGAATATAATGTTTGTATTATTTGGAAGTATGTTCCGCTATAAGTATTTCAATGTGATTTGGAAGAAATGTTTAAAAAGGATTTTTGAAAGGAAATAAGTTCTGTACTCCCCTCTCTGTTGCTGGAAAATAATTTCGGTGGTGAGTGCACGCATCATCGACGTTCATTTTCGAGTTTCAAAGTGAAAAGGCTGTTGTAGTAGTTAACTACAACTTGTTGATAAATAAATCTTGATTTTATTTTTTTATATGATTTGAGATATATAAAGATATTGTTATATATATATATATGTTCTCTTAAATGATTTGAAATGGAACCCGACATTTAGTTCTCAAATTTCTATAAATTAGAGATTTCAATTATTATAATGGAACAAAATTTTTAATCATTTAATAATTGGAACTTCTAAAATTGAAAATAAGAAAGTAAATGATAAGTTATAAATAAAATATATAAGTAATTTGAAACTTCTAACCCGTAAACTTAAGGATACGAAAATAAAAATTGGTAACTATTGAACATTTATTTACTAAAATGAAATCAGATAAACTTGTGTAACTTTCAATTTACATTCTTAGAAACATATATATAACGTACCAAAATATTAAATGTTGCAATGTTAAAAAGAATATGTAATGGAATGCTATATAAGTGAAATTTAAGTAATGAAAAAGTTCAAATGGAATTACTTTATAATTAAGAATTTTGATATCATAATGGCTATAAACTTAAGTTATGACTGAAATTTTAGTAAATAAAATGTAATAGAAAAGTGAGTACTTTAAGCAAATAATTATAAACTTAGGTTAATGTTTGAAGCTATTTATAATTAAAGTAAATAATAAATTAAGTACTATATTTAGTAAATGAATATAACTTCAGAAATTGTTGAAGGATTCAGAAAATAGATTTAATATTCAATGAAACTTTGTAAAGAAATGAAGGTGAATCAATAGTAAGAAACTTAGGTATCGACTAATGCACTATTGAGTATTAATATCTAACAGAAATCAAGTATATAAAGTAGTAAATGTGAACTAAGCTACAATAAAATGTCTGTGATACTTAAATGATAAATTCATTGATTATTATAAATAATTGAATGGAAGTAACTAACGTAAGAAATGAATGTAAAGAAATGAAAAAGAAATTGACATTATATGAATACCTAAATTTGAATTTTGTAAGTAATGAATGAAAATATATGGAAATAAGTACTGAATGAATGAATGTGAATTTATTTATAAAGAAACCTATATAGTACGTTAAGAATTGATTTACATATGTTTAAAATTTGTGTATAAATAACGTAAGTAAGAAAATGTAAATTTAAAGGTTGTATAAATAACATACGTAGATAAATCGAATTAAGCATTACATGAATGAATGGGAATTGAATTTGTTTGGAATAAATGTAAATTAAAGAAATGATCATTGTATGAATGAAAAAAATTAAATAATAAATGTTGTGAAAGGAAATTTATAAGAATAAACTTAAATTAATGTTTGGAATTTGTTGTTTGTTTTGGCTTATGAATTGTTTGGGATAGGATACTTCTAATTATTTGGATGTATGAATAATATGTTGAGTTTTATCTAAGATTGTTGAGTGTATGATATACTTAATAGTTTATTTGTCATTCTATACGATTTTAAAGGTGTCTAAACCCAAACAAAACCATTTGTTTTGCCTGATATGTATGTATGGTTGATTGCATTAATTTCATGTGATGATTGTATGCTTTGGTTGCAAGTGATTGCTGTTATGTTGTATTGATTTCTTTTGTTATTAGTTGAAACAACTCAAAATATTTCTCTTTATATAATTATTAACTCTTTTGGATTATATAAGTGAAATACAGGTTATGGAAGCAATTGCTAATGCTTTTGGTTTCATAATTTAAGCGTTGTTTGCCCGACAAATAGGTAAGTTCTCGGATTACGGTTTTATAGCGATATTATATTGTTTTTCCCATGGTTTGGGTCAGACTATTTTGAAAAATATAAAATATATTGATATTATTGATATTATTATTTCTCCTGAGCTTTCCGTACAAAGGAGACTCTATCGAAATTTTTCGTGAATTTTTGACATAGAAAATTATGTGAAATGTTTTTCAAACTTTTGTTAACCTAAATATGAAAGGATTTACTTCTTAAAAATTAATATATTTTATTGAAATTATTTAATTATGTAAATTGTTTGTTTAAAAATTTAATATTTTGAATAAGATATATTGATTACTTAATTCCTTTTGTCCCTTCTTTTTTCCTTTTCGGGGACGAAAAGATTTGAGTGAGGGAGAGTGGAACGACTCGTAATTTTCGATAATTAAATTTGTTAATTTAATAAGATTTTGGTAATTTAATATTGAAGAAAAAAAAATTTGGAATTAATAATTAAATAATAACACTAATGAAGTGGAATAATGTTAATTTAAGTTAATTATTAACAACTTTAATGAAATCCTAATTAATCGAAATAATTTAAAGGTTACACTTGGTCATAAATTGAATATAAGCGAGCAATTGTAAATATTGAACTAATTTGTGAAATAGTATATAATTAATGATAGTCGAATAAAATTAGTGTTATGAAGGCAATTGTAACATTTTTTGTAAGTAATAAACTTATAAATGTAAGAAAAGGTAAAAGGTGACAAGTTGTTATCTGTTATGAATATAATTAATCAATTGCAAATAAACGTAAATAAATGTTACATTAATGTGGAGTAAGGGAATAACTGTAGTGTGAACGTAATAGAAGGTATAGAAATGTAAATTCTATTTATAAGGCATTAATTTATGAAGTAAAAAGAATGAAACAAAGATAAATTAATTTATTGAGATTTTAAATTATGATAAAATTGAAAAAAAATTCAATAATGGAATGTTTGCACAAAAAATGGGCAAACACCTCCAAGTCGTATGAATTAGTTGGTTTTACGTTGTTTCTAGTGATTTGGTTGATTTACGCAAATATATAAAAAGCAGGGGTTAAACTGTAAATGACACACAGATTTATAGTGGTTCGGCCAGAACGTGCCTACATCCACTTTATATGTTATTCTCCTTTTCTATTCAGATTACAAGTACAAAGCTTTGATTACAAGTAACTGAAAGTTGTTTGAAAGTTCTATCCGTGCTTGAGCTCTCAAACTTGCCTGCCATTGCTGTACCCCTGCCCCTCTATTTATAGAGTGAGGCTGGGGGCAGGGGTCATGGATGTATATAGCTGCTGACGGGCCTGGGCTGTTGCAATCTGGCTCGACAAAGTTGGTCCGGAATGCCTTGGTCCGGTAGTATTGTGGTCCGGTAGAGCTTGGTTTGGTGGTGAATGGATGGGGCTTGGTCCGGCCATGCTTTGGTCCGGTAGTCGATGGAGGTTGTTTGGCTTGGCGGTGGTTGGTCCGGCTAGGACTTGGAGACGAGCTGGTCCGGTAGTAGCAGGGAAGTGGATTTGGACCGGTGGAGGTTGGTCCGGTAGTAGGAGCGTGATTTGGAGTTTGGACCGGCAGTAGGTTGGTTCGGTCATGGGACCGGATCGGTGTTGGATGGAGAGGCTTTGGACCGGTGACGGTGGGTTTTGGACCGGTGATGAGGTGGTTTGGCAGGGATATCCTTACTCTGGTTCGGCGAAGTCACGCCCAACATTTGCCCCCCAAAGTGGGGCACGTGCTTGCATGTGTCGCGCTTTGTTTTCCTGCAGTTGAAGTAGCTTCGTTCGGTTGTGGGTGTGCCGAACCAGCTGGTCCGGTCGATATGTTTCGCCTATAAATAGGGGCTTCAGGTTACTATTATCCTTTATCGTTTTGAGATAGCTGAATCAACCTGAGTACCGAATCAACCGAGTACCGAACCAGGTATGTTTTCTTTTGCCGAATGAGCTTGTGCTAGCAGTACCGAATGAACCTGAAAACCTTCAACACCGAATGAACTCAAAGACCATCAATACCGAATGAACTCAAAGACCATCGATACCGAATGAACTTGAAAACCTTCAACACCGAATGAATTCGGGAATGTTTAAATGCCGAATGGTCTTTATATTTGAACTATTGATTGAACTCTGGGACCCTGAATGCTTAATGAATCTCTAGCTTTTCATGTTTCGACCTACGAATGATACTCTTGATTGTACATACTTGCTTTTTTATATTTTCATACTCCTTGTTCTAATAACATAATTTTGCTTTTTTGTTTGCAGATAAATGTCTCACAAAGTGGAAACCCGATCAGAAAAGAAAAAAATCTACGGACAGAAGTGAGTCTTTTGTCGTGCCCCCAGTCCAGCCGGGACCAGCGCGTCATGGACCTGCCCCGAGGTCATTAGTGTACGGATATGGCCCTCAGGAGCTTCTGAACTCTCCTCTCGATTGCTTTCCGAGCTCCCTCAAAGAAGGGCAACTTGATGTCATCGCTCACTCCTTTGGGATTGACAGGGCGAGTATGCTGTTACCGGGAGATGGTGTGATGCCGCACGATCCTCCTGATGGATATTTCGCTCACAGCCGATACCATTGTATGTGCGGGGCCATTTCCCCAATCAATGCCTGGATAGTCAGCTTTCTTACCTATTTGAAGGTGGCTCCATTCCAACTTCAGCCCAATTCCTATGCTATCCTGGTGTGCTTGTTCATCATTTTTCAGAGGAAATATGGGCGTCCCCCTTCCAACCGGAAGATCCGGTATTTGTACAACTTGAGAGGCTATAAAAAAGGGTCTCTACATATCAGCTTGGAAGCGGCCGTGCCCTTCAAGCCTATCCTGGATTTGTATTCGAAGCTCAGTATGTTCAAGAAAGAATGGTTCTTCATCAAGGATGACTCTATTTCCTTCCATCTTTTCACTTCCAGCTGTAAGTTGAACTTCATTTATATTTTCCTTGTTTCGACCCCAATGCTTCCTCTTATATGCTTTTATTTCTTGCTAGCGACAAGTGGCTTTGCGGTCGTGGAGAATGATTCCTCGGCACGGATGGCTGCGGAAATAAAGGCCATTTCGGGACGGGATAGGTCAGCTTCTTACCTGATCAGGAATGCCACTCTCCTAGAGTACAACTTATTTCTGCCACGTCAATCTGTGGTTAAGCAGAGAGATACAACCGAGGAGAAGGCTGCCAAAGCTAAAGACGAGGCTACTGCGAAGAGTAGCAAGAGGAGACCTTTCTCGGTACCTCCAGTCGTCGGGGGGAAGAAGCTTAAGAAATCTGATGGACCCTTTCCCAGCACATTCCCAGATGTTCCGGAGGAGGAAAGTGGAGAGGAAGAAAGAGGCGAGGAGGAGAGCGGAGGTGATGGAGAAGGGGACGGTGGTAACGGTGGCGAAGGGCAGAGTGGTAGTGGCGTTGGTGCCTTGACTTCTGGGCAAGCGGGTGAGATTCAAGAGTGGACGGATGATGCCTTCCGTCAAGCCTTCGAAGGGTTGGGGGAAGGGCCGGCCTTGGTGGAGAAATCGAAGAAGTCTGATAAGGCCGGGATGGGTGCCAGTCTATCTCCTGAGAGTATTTCAGCTAAAGCAACTCCGGCGGTTCAAGGTGAATTCTTAACTTCCGCAAACTCCCTTTATGATAAGGACTTAGTAATATTTTATGGCCAGCTACCGTCCTTGAATGAGATTCAAGACTTATTGCAGTATCCCACTCCCCCTCAGGGTTTGTAAAATAAACGCGTTTTCCTACTCCTTTTAACTTAACATATTTCTCGGATCATAGTTTCATGCATGCTTGTAACACTTGGTTTTTATCCCAGGAACGGGTAAGGTGGCCAAGACATCAGATATTCGGTGCCGCCTTGAACAGTACAAGCTACTCAAAGCTTCCGCCAAACCGAAGTCGTCAACTAGCCGTCCCGGAGATGTGGTTGGCTATCGCCCTCTTCTCGGAGTTATTGAAGAAGATATGCAAAAGAGGAAGAGGGACGATCTTTGTTTGAACCTTCACCTGGCCTTCAGCCTCCAGTCCAGCCTATCCATGATATTACTGAGGAAGATACTGAGTTTATGCCTTCCCCACATCCGTCCGAAAATCCAACCGTCACCCCGATAGACCACCCTGGTTTGGTTCGCAACCCATTTGTCGGCCACCCGGATCTGGACCCGAGTTTTCAGGACATTTCTTTTGACGAGGCCACGGGTGAGCATCTTCTTCCCCACAATCACATGGCACGGGTGCTTGATGAGGCTAAGTCCTTAGATCTCGATTTGCTTACTACTCGGATTGTGACCATGGGGAATGAGGCCAAGGCAAACATTGATCGGGTGGCTGAAGAGACCAAGAGGCTAATGAAGCATCACGCTTGACTGGCCAAGGCTGGAGAGGAAATCGAAAGTGCTAACATTCGGTTGCGGCTAAGGGTTTCAGATCAGGCCAAACAGCTTGCCGATCAGGCCATCCAGATATCCCAGCATGAGGCGGCCTCCAGACGACTAAAGAAAACCATGGAAGAGGCTAGCAAGGCTGAGTTGCGAAAAATGGAGGCTGTTTACAAAGAACGAATTGACATGGCCATCGCAACGGTGGATGAGGTTCGGAGAGCAGATCTTGAGCAGGTAGGGGAGTTATCTGGGAGGCTTGTGGCCGCAGAGCTTGCTCAGGCCAAGCTGAAGGAGGAGATGGAAGTGATGCGGAAATCCCTTCAGACTGACTGCTCGAGATACCGATTGGAGAGAGATGCTGCCGTCGCACGGCTGTCGGCTTCTGAGGCCCGGATGAAAGAGTTTGACGAGAACGAGGGGATGATGGATGAGATGCTCCAGGACATGTATTTCCAAACTTGGAAGCAGGGCAACCTGTCCTGGATGGACAACTATCCCCGGGTCATTGCTAGGATATATCTTCGGGATTTGGAGGAGGCTAAGGCCGATGCGGATAATGAAGGTGGTGCGGCTTTCAGGATGGGTGTGGTTACGGCCCAATTTACTAAGGAAGAGAAGGTAGCAGTTAAGGAGGGCATGCGGCTGCTCGTTGCGGATGAGGTAGGTGTGCAGCTAGATGATGATGATCAGGGAGCAGGTGCTGGTAAGTCTTTCCTCTCAATCTTTCCTTAACTTGATTGCGTATAATTTATCTGATGGATTCTTTTCCCGAATCGGACAGGTGGGACCCCTGGCCAGCATGCTGGGAGTTCTGACCCTGCGGTCAAGTAGATCCCGGAGGGCGAGCAGGATAGAGGCGGAGCCCTGCTGCAGCTGATTATTTTTTGGCCTTCTTGGCATTCCTGTATATACTAGTCCCAAAACATTAACGTACTTTTGGGTTGTAATTATATCATTTGTAATGAACGGCTTTATTTTTTGACATGTAATTTCATAACATAGACTGATTCTGCTATTTTTGAATTCTTTTGTTACTTCGATGTGTTGCATAAGAAATATAGCTGTGCATGTGCTAGTGATTCAATTGTGTTTAATGCTAAGTTCTTGCTTAAACTATAACTTATGTTTGGTAACGTTAGTGTGATGTGCGCATAAATTATAGCTACGTATTTATATACAATTGAATAAAGTACCATCCTTCAAGTTTTAGCTATATATGGTAGCTTTGAATGTCTTGTGTAGCTGAGTATGGAATGCAGCTGAGTGTCATGCCATCTAGTGTGAGTTCCTATTTCCATCGACGGGCATCTCCTATTTTGTGTCCTGTACTTTAGGGATCGTTATAGAGGATAGGAGGAGAGTTTTTATAAATAAAATGGAAATATAAGAAATAGTAAAACTTCCAATCACGGAAGGCCGTCGATATGCTTAAGTTCGTGGCAAACGGGTTTTGTAGTCACTTTCCCTAGCTGTGGGTCTTGGAGACATTTGTCACCTATCTTACGCCTCCGCGGGGAGTTTATCTTTTTTACCACAGCCGCACTTAAGACATATCGGAGCCGAGATCGCGCACAGTAACTACCCGAGCCATTATGGCCCGTAATCGTGGGTATTATTCGATTTACTGTGGCCGGCTAGCGTGGGTGACGATTGTCAACCGTGAACTACCCATGGCTGGCCACACCTTATGTTGGGGCTTAAAGTAGGTTCACAGTTGCCGGCGAGCCGAACGCCGTAATGAGCTGCCATTGGTTATAGTCGGCCTTCTTGATGGCTTATAATCGGCTCATTACAGTTGGCTTTGAGGGCAGTCGCGAGCAATGAGTTAACCCGCAGCAGAGGGATGCTGGAGCAAAAGTGTCTCATTGGCGAGTGCATAGATTCATATAGTACCTGTTAGATCTTGTCCAGGTGAAGCCGCGCTATGATGCGTCTTGAATGGAAATGCAGGATTTTATTCAACATAAAAGGATAAAACTCAACAAGTAGCCAAGACATAAAGGAACAGTTAACATGAGACAAGATTTTTGAAGTGGTTCGGCATGAAACTGCCAACGTCCACTGATTCTCTTTGTTAATTCACTTCATATGGGCAGTACAAGTTAAGAAAAGTATCGACGAAGGTGTTGGATGTTCCATGCCCTCTGGAACACCTCTCCGTCCACTGTTGACAAAATATAAGCTCCGTTGCGGAGATCTTTATGAATTACATAGGGTCCCTCCTAGACTGGAACTAGCGCCCTGGGGCGCGGGAAGACCCTTTTGAGGACAAGATCTCCTTCTTGTATGCTGCGGTGTTTGACTTTGGAGTTGTATTGTGCTGCTACTTTTTGCTTGTGAGCTGCTGCTTTGAGCGCTGCATCATTTCTTCTCTCCTCAATTAGATCCAAAGACATGTGGAGAAGTTCTTCGTTCTCTTCTGGGTTGTAGTGGATCCTACGGTGGGAAGGCACTACAGTTTCGACTGGGAGCATGGCCTCCGATCCGTATGGCAAAGAGAAAGGAGTATGCCCTGTTGATGTTCTGTAAGATGTGCGGTAGGCCCAAAGTGCCGTAGGAAGTTCATCCACCCAAGCGCCTTTTGACTTTTCAAGTTTCTTCTTGATTAGGGTTTTGAGGATTTTGTTGACAGCTTCGACTTGTCCGTTTGCCTGGGGGTAAGCCACAGATGAGAAGCTTTTGTGAATTCCGTGCTCTTGGCACCAGTCGGTGAATTCCTCGCTGTCAAATTGAAGTCCATTGTCCGATATGATTTTGAGTGGAACCCCGTACCTGCATAAAACATTTTTGATCAAGAAGTTAATAACTTTTGCCAAAGATATTTTATTTAGAGGCTCCTCTTCCACCCATTTGGTGAAATAGTCAACTGCCACTATGCATATTTGGCTCCGCCTCGGCCTATTGGCAGTTCGCCAATCAAGTCAATTCCCCATATTGCAAAGGGCCAAGGGCTGGTCATTTGAGTAATCTCATTTGTGGGAAGTCGAGGAATCTTAGCAAATTTCTGACATCTGTTGCATTTTTTGACGAAGTCCAAGGCGTCTTTGTTTAAAGTGGGCCAGTAATACCCGTATCGGAGTGTTTTCTTGGCTAGAGTCTGCCCTCCGGTGTGATCTCCGCAACTTACTTGATGGATGTTGGACAAGACTTCCCTGGCTTCCCTTCCAGCGATACACCTTAATAAGGGATTAGAGAAGCCGCGCCGATAGAGGATGCCTTCTTGTAGTGTGTAGCGGGAAGCTTTCCTTAAGATTTTCTTAGCTTCGTTACGCTCGTCGGGCAGTGTGCCATCTTGTAAATATTTCCGGATAGGAGTCATCCAAGTTTCCTCTTCGATTGCAGCTATCATATTCATTGTCTCGTAACTCAGGGCTAGTTGCTGTGAGATGGTTATTGTTCGGGAAGCGGTGTCGTCCTTCATGCTAGCTTGCTTTTCCAGTTCGTCGGCCTCTTGATTCTTTTCTCGAGGAATGTGTTTGATTAAATAGTGATCCAATTGATTGAGCAGCAGCTTGGTCTTCTTTAGATATGCTGTGAGTCGTTCTCCTTGAGTCTGGAATTCTCCTAGTATCTAATTTACAATAAGTTGAGAATCACTATGGAGACATAAAGAACCGACTCCAATCTCTAGGGCAAGTTCTAATCTGGCTATCACTGCTTCGTATTCTGCGTCGTTGTTGGTGGCAGCGAATTCCAATCTTAGGGCATAGTGCAGCTTCCTTCCCATGGGGGTGATTATTACAATACCTGCCCCCGAGCCTTGTTCGTTTGATGCTCCATCTACAAAGAGATTTCACTTGATGTCTTCCGCTATTCTAGATGGTTCCTTACCTTCGTTAGTGGTGAATTCAGCAATGAAATCAGCTATGGCTTGCCCCTTTATAGCGGTGCGAGGATGGTAGGTGATATCATATTGACTCAGTTCAATGCACCATTTAAGTAGTCGCCCAGAAGTGTCGGGGCGATGGAGTACTTGCCTTAGCGGTTGATCGGTTAAAACTCTGATCGAATGAGATTGGAAATAGTGTCGTAGTTTCCGTGACGTGATTAGCAAACAGTGTGCTAGCTTTTCAAGTTTAGAGTATCTGGCTTCTGCCCCTGTAAATCTCTTGCTTACAAAGTATACGGGTCGCTGTGCGTGGTTGTCTTCTCTCACCAAACCGGCGCTTAAAGCATGGGACGATACAACAAGGTATAGGTATAGTTCCTCGCCTTCATTTGTAGTTGAGAGTATTGGTGGTCTCTGGAGGTGTTCGACTAAGTTAAGGAAGGCTGTTGAGCATTCGTCAGTCCATTCGAACTTTCCTTTGTCTTTCTTAAGAGCTTCGAAGAAAGGGATACATTTGTCGGTTGCTTTAGAGATAAACCTGCTTAGGGCAACCACCTTCCCGTTTAGGCTTTGCATCTCTCTTCGAGTGGATGGTATCTTGATATCTTGCAAAGCCCGGACTTGTTCGGGGTTTGCTTCAATCCCCCTGTCATGGACGATGAATCCCAAGAACTTTCCCAACGATACTCCGAAGGAGCACTTTAGAGGATTCAGCTTCATTCCATATTGGCGAAGTACTTGAAACATCTCCTCCAGGTGGTTTATATGATCGTTGGCTTTCCTCGATTTTACCAGCATGTCATTCACATAAACTTGCATAGTTCGTCCTATTAGTTTCGCAAACATCTTGTTGACGAGGCGCTGATAAGTAGCTCCGGCATTTTTAAGTCCAAAAGGCATTACTCTGTAGTAGTACAATCCCCGGTCAGTGATGACACTAGTGTGGTCTTGATCGGGGGCGTGCATAGGGATCTGGTTATATCCTGAGTATGCGTTCATAAAGGATAAGAGTTCGTGTCCGGCTGTGCTGTCCACGAGCTGATCGATTCGGGGGAGTGAGAAGCAGTCCTTCGGGCAAGCGTCATTTAAGTTGGATAAGTCGATGCATGTTCGCCACTTCCTATTAGCCTTCTTTACCAGCACCGGGTTAGCGATCCATTCTGGGTAGATGGCTTCTCGTATGAAGTTATTGGCAAGTAGGTTCTTTACTTCTTCCTCGAGGGCTGCTGATCGTTCTGTCCCATGCTTCTCTTTTTCTACTTTACCGGCACTTTGGTGGGATCGATGTTCAGCACGTGGCATGCTACGTCTGGGGAGATTCCTGTCATGTCAGCGTGCGTCCATGCAAATACATCCATGTTGTGGTGAAGAAAATTAATGAGTTGATCCTTTAATTCTTCTTTTAGTTGAGATTCAATTTTCAATAGTCTACTTGAGTTGTGTTTGTCTACAGCTACGAATTCCACAGCCTCTGCAGGCTCGGCGGTAGCCTCCTCCTCTTTGTCCCTGGGGTCTAACTCATTGAAAGGATCACTGGTATATCGAAAAGGAGGGGCTTTCTTTAGTTGCTATGCTTCCAAGTTTTTCATGCAGAGAGTAGTCTCTGCATTTTTCCCTTTATCCTTTCTACGGTTATTGCGAAGTTCAGTTACATAGCAGTCTCAAGCAGCGTCTTGATCTCCCTCCATTTCTCCTATTCCGTTATCTGTTGGAAATTTCATCTTCAGGCGCCATGGGGCTAGGACAATTTGGAAGTCGGACATGGCTGGTCTTCCCAAAAAGGCGTTGTAGGCCGAATGGTTCTCTATTAGTACAAATGTTTGTTTTCACACAGCGGAGCGGGGATGACTTCCTATTTCGACAAAGAGGTCCAGTTGCCCGAGGGGCATCTTCGCATCTCCAGTGAAACCATGTAGTGGTTTGTTGCAGGGTGACACATCCTTCATTGACAGCTTCATTTTGTCGAAAGCATGCTTGAATAGGATATTTACTGAGCTTCCAGTGTCTACTAAAATTCGGAAAACTTTGGCTAGACCGAACCAGGCAGAGATGACCATAGGGTCCATGTGTGGGTACTGCCTTCCCTCTAGATCACGCCTACTGAATGTGATGTCGTCATTCTCTTTCCGTTTCGGGTGGCGTTCTTCCATAACAGAATTAACGTAGCCTTCATCGTTTCTAAGTGACTTACCGTATCTTTCCATCTCTTCCCAGCTTCTATCGGCGATGTGTGGTCCTCCTGATATGGTATGGACCACTATCTTCTCTTGACTAGAGCCGTTGGTGTTGTGATTTCCTCCGCCTACTTCTGGGAGGGGTAGCCCTGGGTTTTCATTGGCGGGAGCTGGAGTCCTGTTCTGGCTCTTTACATAGCGTTCCAGTCTCTTCCTTCTAATGTGTTCTTCAATCAAGTCCCGGAGATGGTGGCATTCATTGGTGTCATGTCCATGGGATTCGTGGAAGCGGTAGAACTTTCCAGAATTGAGTGCGTTATCTGACTCCTTCTTGTGCGGGGGGCGCTTGTATCCAACTTCGTCTTGAGTGGCTAGGAAGATGTTTTCGATTGTTTCATTCAAAGGAGTGTAAGAGTCAAATCTCGGTCCTGGTCGATATAAACGCTTTTCTCCCTTCTTGTCCCCAGCATTGTCTCTAGAGTCATTTCTCCGAATATCCTTTGCTGCAGCGGGAACCCTGTCTGGAGTTGCCTTAGCCTGTTGTCCCGACTGCCTCTCAGTGGCAGCGTCTTCAAGTCTCATATGTTTTCCAATTTCATGGAAGAAATCAGGTAAAGTAGCTGGTTTTTCCTTGGTTAGTCTTCTAGAAAATTTAGTATCCGGATGTACACCACTACAGAGGGCCATTAGGATAAGTTTCTCGTCGACATCTTGGACTGCGACCGCTGCGGCGTCGAATCGGGTTAGATATTGTTGCACTGTCTCTCCGGGTTTCTGTTTGATATTAGATAAGGAATAAGCGTCCTTGGGTTGTTCCACATGAATGTGGAACTAGCTGATGAATTTTTCTTTCAACATTTCCCATGAGCTGATGGACCCCTGGGGTAGGTGGCAGAACCAGGAAGTAGCTAGATCTGCCAAGAATAGTGGGAAGCATTTACACAACACTCCCTCCGTTGCTCCGCTCATGAGCATATGCTGGGTGTATCTCTATAAGTGTACGATGGGGTCAGAGGTTCCCTTGTGAGGTTCCATTGTTGGCATTTTCCATTCCCGGGGGGTGATGGCAGTTTCGATATTGCGGGTGAAGGGGCTGGTTGCTCTAGCACCGATCCCACGATCCCTTTGTTCCCGTTGGATGCACTTTCTGAACAATCGCGCCATCCTTTCATCAGAACTTGGGGCGGATAGAAGTGAGTTTGGTTCTTCCCTGCGGGATTGATTCCGTCCAGACGACTTATAGTGATGGTATCGTCTGTCACTCCTAACATTCTCCAATGGCAGCCTCTGGTCTTCTAGGGGCATGCTGGGGTCAGCCACAGTTGGCCCTTGCCTTGATCTTCCCCTGCTGGGTTCTGTTCTCAGCACTTTCTCGGGTCCAACTTCGGGCTGGACTCCAGCTCGGCCCCGTCTACTGTGTTTCCATGGTTAGGTAGCATGACAGGCTCAGCTACATCCGACCTCTGCCTGGTACCTCCCCTGTTGGGTTCGGTTCCAAGTGTTTCCTCGGGTCGGAATTCGGGCTAAGTCCGGGCTCGGCTCCTACCATTGTTGTTTCTGTTGTTAACTTCTTCGAAGAAGAAAGACCTTTGTCGTCTCTCAGATCCCCCAGACCGGGACTCACCCCATGATTCAGTGTTGCGGTTGTTTTCTTCGGCATCCCTTAAGCGTGACATGAGTTGATCCACTAAGGCTTCTTGTTGAGATGCGAAGCGGTTAGTCACTTCAGCCACAACCCTGTCCAGATCCGCCCTTGTAATTGGTTGTTCCGTAGCAGGGGCTGTCGGATTTGCCTGATTTACATTTGCTGTTGGAACTGGACGATTGTCTTGGACTCTGATCACTGGACCTGGGATACTGCCAGTTGCGATGTTCTTTCCTTTGTTAGCATCTTTCTTCCGTCCGAGAGGCTTGTTTTCCAAGCAATGAACGATGTTGATAGGAAAAGGGTTGAGTGGGAGAAGCTGAAGCTTCGAGCTCCTATTCTCAGTGAAAGAACCAAAAATGTTTGCACAAAAAATGGGAAAACACCTCCAAGTCGTATGAATTAGTTGGTTTTACGTTGTTTATAGTGATTTGGGTGATTTACGCAAATATATAAAAAGTAGGGGTTAAACTGTAAAAGACACACAGATTTATAGTGGTACGGCCAGAACGTGCCTACGTCCACTTTAGATGTTATTCTCCTTTTCTATTCAGATTACAAGTACAAAGCTTTGATTACAAGTAACTGAAAGTTGTTTGAAAGTCTATCCGTGCTTGAGCTCTCAAACATGTCTGCCATTGCTGTGCCCCTGCCCCTCTAATTATAAAGTGAGGCTGGGGGCAGGGGTCTTGGATGTATATAGCTGCTGACGGGCCTGGGCTGTTGCAATCTGGCCCGGAAAAGTTGGTCCGGAATGCCTTGGTCCGGTAGTATTATGGTCCGGTAGAGCTTGGTTTGGTGGTGAATGGATGGGGCTTGGTCCGGCCATGTTTTGGTCCGGTAGTCGATGGAGGTTGTTTGGCTCGGTGGTGGTTGGTCCGGCTAGGACTTGGAGACGAGCTGGTCCGGTAGTAGCAGGGAAGTGGATTTGGACCGGTGGAGGTTGGTCCGGTGGTAGGAGCGTGATTTGGAGTTTGGACCGGCAGTAGGTTGGTTCGGTCATGGGACCGGATCGGTGTTGGATGGAGAGGCTTTGGACCGGTGACGGTGGGTTTTGGACCGGTGATGAGGTGGTTTGGCAGGGATATCCTTACTCTGGTTCGGCGAAGGCACGCCCAACATGGAAATATAATAGTTAATACAAAGGATGGAAATTGGAGTATATTAATGTAATGAAACGTAAAACAAATGTTAACTATGTTATTAGATTTATAATTGTTTGAATATATAAGTTGAAATCAAATTAAAGCAATTTATTGAAACTAAATTATGATAAATATGATTTAATTACAGTGAAATTAAACACTGTAATTAGTGTAATAACCAACATTGAATTGTCATATAAACTTGTATTAAGTCATTGTAAATGTCCAAGTGATTAAAAATGATGAAATTGGTTAGTTTATAAATTTTGAGTTAAAAAGTGATTAATTAATTTAATATTAATTTATTTATTTGTGAGAAATATAGCCATTTTGGCCACTGCCTCGGATTTTGATGAAACCAGTTTCATCGGATCCGTAACAATGAATTATTATAGGATTTCAAGTTACAATCGGACTTGTCGTTTGATCGTACGGACTCGAAATGCCTAGAAATCAATTTAATTGAAATCTTTTGAAATCAATTTGAAATAAGCTGATTTCAACCTAACTTCTTCATACAATTGAATTAGGACTTAAAACATTTCCATTGAGTCTAAAAATATTGAAAACCTCTATTTAGACATATGGGATGACGCATTTTTGTTTCGGAAATGAAACGGGCTTTTCGGGGCTTTATTGTCATTTCAAACCAATTCGACTTTAACTGTAACCTATGAAAAATGATAGAATTGAGTCTCGAAACCAGTTCCATTATGTTCAAAAGGCCTTTTTACATTAGGATAGCCTATCGGCACGCTTCAATCGGAGTTCGGGTTGTTTTCGGACCTAACTACATATACAACACGCTAAACGAGGAAATTGATGATAAAATATTCCTAGAAAACCCTAATTTGTTCTGCCCACCGTTTACTTGATTCCATGGCCGAAAATTCCTTCGCTTTCCCCCTTGATTTCTCCTTACCCGTTCAACAAAATCAAAAACTCCCAAAGGGAAAGTTGTACACCTCGGCGAGCTCTTCGCATCCAACGGTGAAATCATGGCGTAGCGTATCAGATTCGCCAAAATCGAGGCATATAGGGTTGCGCGTTTTCGAGGATTTTCATGACGATGGAGGTAACGTATTCGATGGCATTTTGGGTGAGGGTGGTGCTCGGTGTGACGCATCGGTTGGCGGCCTCCGATCATGGTCTGGGCATTGTTTGAGTGGCACGCACGGAGGAGATGGGTTGGTGGTGTTGGGTTCTTGTGCGATCCAGGGAACGAACGGGAGAACAGGGTTAAGGTAGTTAATTTCTTATTTTAGTTAATTAAATGTTAATTTAAAATCGTTAATGCTAACTATTGTATCTTTTGCATGCGAACTTGGATTCACGAGCATTTGATCCGTTGGGATCGTATCGAAATTCCGAGCATTTTGACGCTGGTTTGGACAAATTCTGAGATCGTTCGAATTTAGGCACTAAATTGGATTCTAAATCGATTTAAAATCAAAGGTGTGTGTCTTAACCTACTCACAACTTCTATAATTTCTTATGTTAGTTAATGTAAATTTATGATGTGGTTAGGAATTTGTTTAGGGCTGTTTGATATTTTTAAATTGCTATTCCTATTAATTGGAGTTTATTTTGAATTAAATTGGTCATTTAATTTATTTTTGAATTTTCAATCGCCAACTAATTACCTGTATATAATAATCAGTTATTTGTTGAAATTTATTGGTTGAATTGGATGATAATTTTGATGGATGTTTGATTGTTGATATTGGTCGATTAGATGTTATGTTTGATTTATAAAATGTTATCACTCTGCAAGTTCCCTTAGTTATTATTTGAAAATCACAATGGGTTGAAATGATATATAACTGAATGATTTGTAGATTAAGGAAAATCATTATGATAGACTCGAGCGATTTTATGGATTTTTGTAAATTCGGGATTACGGTTTGAAATGATATATAACTTTAAAATTTCAAATTGTGGATTGAAATGATATATATCCATATCATTTGACCTTAAGGTAGAGAATTATATACGGACACCGGATTGGTTAAATTAAATGATTTTAAAATTATAAAATTTTGAGTTTAATTAAAAGATATTTTTGAAATAAAAGTTGATTTATATAAATTGAATTATTATTGTAAAATCATGTTTTATGTTGAAATATGAATTTGTTTAAAGGAATTGCTTAAGAAATTAAATTGAAATTTTAAAGTCGAATTAGAGATATAAGTGAATTTGTCAGAATTGATTTATTTGGGTTGTTTGAAATATATCTCTATAATGTATTGAAATTGGAATAATTTAAATTGATATTTCTAGCAGGGATTGAAATCGATATAGAATTTAATAGTTTATTTAAAAATTTGAATTGAAAGATTTGCAATTTGTTGATTTGTAAATTGAAATGGTTCAGATGTGTTAAAATGAAATAAATAGTTTAAATTGATATTAATTCCAATTTCATATTTATAAAATGTTTGAAAATATTTTTTAGAATACTAATTATTAAGAACTTCAAATTATTACACTACTTTAACTTATATTAACTCAATTAAATCATTTTAACCTATTTTAAACAAATTAATTTATTTTAAAACAAATTAACCCATTTAACTTATTTTAAATCTAATTAATCTATTTTAAAGCTATTTAATCTATTTTAATTATATTTAATCTATTTTCAATCTATTAACTATCTTAGATCAGGAAAAATATTTTTAATCTACATTAAACTATTTTAGAGTATTTTACTATTTATAGCAATTTAAACTATTTTCTAAATTTTCAGACTAAGTAAAAGGAAAGTGGTTATATTGAAATTCATTGGTTTAAAAGCGAATACGATTAAATGATGTTATAACCTAAGTTGGGATATAAATGTTATAATTAATTGAATACGATGACTTTGAAGTAAGGATTTAACCTATTCGGAAATATGATTTTTGAAAGAAATTATGATTTTGAAAGAGATATGATTTCAAATGTTCTAAGAATTTGAAAGTGAATATAATTTCGAAAGTGATATGGTTTTGAGAATATGATATTTTGATATAAATTGTGATTGGTTTTTGAAATGTAAAAGAACCATCCGTTGTGAAATAAACGTTTGGTTGTTAAAGAAACCGGGATCAGATATTGTCATACTCTCTGCCAATATCGAAAACCACTTTAACAACTGTGTACGTGGTGGAGATTCCAGAAACGAAGTAGGATGGTTTGGTGAAAGATTCCTGTATGAGGTATTTACGTGTCCCTAACTCCCGTGAGTCAGCTTGATGCAGCTAAAATCAGGAGCCACGTCGGGCCAAGTGAGGTCATTCCTCCTATCTGGCACACTTCTTCGATATTATATTCTGACTTTGTGATTTCATTTGATGGCCACCCTTGATTTTGATTTGGGAGTGTGTTCCGAGGTGGACGGTAGTAGCTGCTATGCGTTACCACCAGTCGGGATTCGCAAATGGTATATCTACCCTTGCATTTACTCGTGTGCCGTGGCGCATGCCGTATCGTGCCTTCTACGAGTTTGTTTTGTACCATACCTATGGAGTGCCCTCTAATAGCCCTCCAGTTTACGGGGGGAGTTACGGTACTGTATAGACTATGCGAATGTACAAAATATGTTAAGTGGGATATGGGTAATGCCTTAATGCTATTTTAATACTTTTACTTTACTGTAGACATATTATAATAACATGTTGTACTACATAGTAGATAGTTTTACGGATCCATAGGAATGTGAATCCCGAACATCTCTTGAGTTACTGCACCCACATTAGACACTGGATAGGAGATGTCAAACCCCGTAAACATCTCTGACACTGTTCCACTCTATTTACCGTTGATTTAACTTACATAAAATCTTTTAGTTCTGACTTGAATGTTTTGTCTTTTCAATTCTCTCAGGTCAGCCTGAGCATTTCAGAATTTGAAGACCTTATTCTGGAGGACGAAGACAAAGATTTGTACTACTATTATTTACTATATTTATTCCACTGCATTCATACTGTTCCGCTGTATTATTTATTTATCTCTGATATGTGTAACTTTTATTCTGTATTGTATAACTATAATCGAATGTTTTGTAAATAGCTTCATGAACTGTCATTTGATTATTATATTTTATCATTCCTCTGCGAGATTCTATTTTTTTTCTCATTTACCCCAATAACAATTTGCCCCATTGTTTTGCTTAAGTTTGGCATGTGTGTCTTCTTAAAACGTCTAAAAAGGCAGGTTGTTACACAAATTTATGTTACTTCAACCTAAAGTAAACTCCACTTTTTCAACACTTAACATCGTCCTTCCACTTTTTACTTTATGTCTTAGTCGCTTAAAAATTAAGTAAAGAAAAGTAAATATTTTGATGTGATTTGGATTTGATGTTTACTTTTGACTTTTCTTAAACTTACTTACTTTTCTTAATGATATTCTAGGATTTTCTAATCTTATTTAGTAAAAGTGAACTTGATTAGTGAATTAATTAATACTTACACTACTTGAATATATGTTTCTATATAAGAAAATAGAGGTGCGACAACATTGCGATAACTTTTAATCGATAAAACGTTGATTTTCGAAAAAATGTTTTACGGTCATATTTTGATGTAATGTTGTTTGAATCATATAACATTACCTATTTTATATTTAAAATCACTCTAAATAGTATATTTAAAGTGGCAAATTATGGTCGTTACATTCTCCCCTACATAGAAGAATTTCGTCCTCGAAATTACCCAAAACAAAAGTTTGCCTAAAACATTTATCTTTAAACTTAATTCCATATAATATACACAGATCATCCGTATGAAATATCTTGTTTGATCTCCTATTCGAAGACATAACTTTATTTTCGAACTAGTATCGATCCCCCGATCCTCTAGTGCGGACTCAGATCAGGTTTCTAGATCAAAACCTTTGCTTTCCTTGCATAGTTCTCAACTATGATAGCAAACTAAAGTACCTAACCACAAACCCTCATCAATGTTCATCGTCAAGAATCGAGTGATAAATCCTATTTTGGAACAATGTAAACACCTCACAGTTCCAAACTCGAATCTTAAATCAAAATTGTGTGATGAGATGATCTACATATAACATATGTATTTATTAACCCTCAAAAACTTTCATAAAAACTTTATCTTAAGCTCAAACACTTTATAAAGGTTCTTTTTATATAATTCCTTTGATTATTTATTTTCAAATGTTTTTATTAATGGAAAATATTTTAAAGAAACCATTTTTCACTCAAAAGATAATTTATCTTTATTATAAATGTTTTTCCCACAATCCTCTAACTTAGTATATTTCTTTTAACACTAATATTATTTATGAATCATTTCGTAAAACTATTACATAAGTTTATATCACCTTATAACTTATGTAAATCAATCACTTTTAAAGTCTTAATTCCAAATTCTTAAATTATGCTGGAATTCTAATAAATCATTTTCTAGGTTATAATTACCTTTTTAAGGAGTCATTATTTTACTCAATAGTTTATGAATTAAATCTATATTTGTATGATATACCTTTATATCCTAAGAGTATATACAAATCCCAAATTTCAAATTGGTTTTACTTAAATCCGTCTGTCTAAAAAATTTAAACTTCGTTGTAATTTACTATTATCTCAAATTCATAAGTTGTAAAACTTATTTCTTATTTAATACTATTATTAATTTTATAGCTTTGAAAAACAAATTTTAAAACCATCCGTATTTAAATCCTCATACTCTTAACTCTTGAATCTTTTTTTACTTTATAAACCAGATTTATAAATTATCCTTATCTTATTTCATTTACTCAAAGTATTTCACAATCTTTTATCAATGTCTTAACTTTGAGTTAGGTATGATTGGAAAATTTCGACTGTCCAAAATCGTCAGGAACTCTACTTTATTTTAGCAATTAGCGATCCCAATTTATCTTTAGTTTAAACACTTTTATAAAGATTACTAATCAATGATTCACACTATTTCTTTAACTTAAGAAAATTATATAGATCGAGTAACTCCATAACAATCTAAGGAACTGGGTACTACCAATAGTATCATATATCCTCTTAACAAAAAAGTAATACTTAAGAGAAGTGCTTACCATCCGAACACATCTCCTGCCCATTTTTAGTTTATTTTCAAGCCAACCGAATTAGTTATCATAAAATACCTCTTTTTATTTGAAAATAATACCATTTTAAAAATTCTTTAGAGACTACTTTATAAAACCTATTTTATAAATTCATTTAATCTTATATTAATTAACTTCATTTAAATTACCATAATTCTTTTACTCGAATTTAAACTCTCATTCCTTTTATATTTTTCTTTTTATACAATCATTTAAATACACTTTATCTTATATGTTCATTCCTTAAACAAATCTTATTATCAAACACTATATAGTCAAATCGTGAAACTTAATTCACAAGGTATTTATGCTTAAACTTTTAATTCATAAAATTGGTTAATTTATGATAGTAACCTAACATTATCATTTCTTAATTTATTATTTTGGAATAAGTATTAGAGGTCTTAACTACCTTATCAGATTTCTTACTTATCTTTATGAAACATCTTATAGTCAAACTATGAATGCTAATCACAAGATGTTCATATTTAAATTTCACTAATCCTAATTTCTAACTATACAACTTTTCAAAATATATACTTTATATTCAAAATGTAATCCCAAATAAAATTATTTCATTTACCAAATTTTCAAAATCAGTGTGTCAGTTCGCTTTGTTCAAGTGTTTAGGAATCCCTATCAATTACATGGAGCTCTCATGCATCGACCGGAATCCATATACCACTCAACAGATTAATTAACACAAAACATTTTTGTATCTAATAACAAATACGCGCTCACACATAATACACTCAAACTCATCCTAAGATGTTACCAACCCTATCTCTAATGAGTTACTGATCCTAGGGCATTACTAACTCTATCTACGGTGAGTCTTTACCCCAACAAAGCCAAGGTTCTTGCTTAACCTTCAGTACTGATACCAAATGCAAAGATATAGGCTTTTCAACCATCGACAGTGGCTACTTTCCGCCGTAGCTTACACAGGTACCTCACGCTTTTCTTTTATGGCCAGCCTCGACTGTAAGCCTAACTAACAAACCAACCCCTCGATACTCAATCTTAGGGACATGTAGGAGTAAGAGTCATTCGTTCACTACTTGACAAGAAGCAAGAACCCCATATTATGTATGAACCTCACTAAGCAAAGTGGATAATAGAATACGTCCATATGATGATGAAGATCCCCAGCTCTCCTCTGGAAACTCCAGCCGTCTTCAACTCAACCTAAAACTACTCGGATCTGATCCGGATATTAAAAATACCCAGATCAGGTTTGATAAACCAGCGTGAGATACTCGAAATTTAAACTGACTATGTTGTCAAAACTTTGAAAAGAAGGGTATCTAATAAGACCACGCCGACACAGAAACACGGACGGATTTTTACCTTATGATACCAAAACACTTTTATACCAAGATACATTTGATATTATTTTTAATGACTTTCCTTCGAAAACACTTTCAAATAAACTTATTCATATAAGGTATCAATACCCGGACTAAGACTAAGGTAATATATCCGGACTGGATCAACGGAATATACCGAATGGAATATTGATAACAAAAGGGGTAGCTGAAATTTTTGCAAGTCATTACACTAATTTTGGGAATATAATCAAAACGTAAATCTCGTACTGGGATTGGATTTCCAACATGATAGGGAACTAGTGGCATTTTCTTGGATCCACGCATAACAAACATAGTTCCCGAGGTGCCTTAATCGCTTTTCTCAAACTAGTCACTTGGAACTGCACTTGCTGTACTACCACTGATAACGGGTAGTTTCCTGCTTTTTTCAAGCTAACCACTTTATCAAAATGAAGCAATAAATAACTTGTGGGACGTTTTCCCCCAAAGGGCCCAACGTATTGGAGACCATCATACATACTTACTTATTCTTAATTTGTGTCTATCAGACCACATAGTATCCCATATCATCTTCCGGGATGTGAGGCTAGTGAGGCTGCGCTCAATTTCCTCAAAGCCACGCTTTTCGTATAAAACCACGTTTTGATCATACCAGGTTCCACTTTGAATGCCACATTGTCAGTCCACGTTACATGACCGATTTCTAGAAAAGTACAACTTCCTGAGCTCGTATGTCTCGAAAAAGAATGTTAAGCTAAGAGAAGTTGCCTCCTCCGCCACCAACGGATATACGTTTATAGAAACCACTCAAATGTGATTTAGAATACAATGTTAGACAAACATCCATACAAGTTGTTCTACGACTAAACGAAGAAGGCACTTTCCTCGGACATTATTAAGCGAGAATCCATTGCAATCTGAAAATATATCACCAACGAGGAGACAATTGCTATAAATAACTCTATAATGGAAGCGACCCAAAGCATGTCAACAAGCAGTCCTCATGCTATGAAGATCCACGGTCTTCAATAATAATCATCTTCAACATGTCTTCACTTTCGAACGTATACATTGGTTCGAAGTTGTTTTCGGATAAGATTCACCCAAATCCGACCTCGGTTCCTTTGAAACCAATTATCGATTTAAAAGATGTTAAGATCATATATGGATATCAGTCATCAATCAATTACTTCATCTTTTATAAAATATATTTCTTAGATATATTCTTTTCAATTTATTACATTTTCTTTTCAAGGGTATATGGAATTACTAAGTCTCTTTTACTTGGGAAAACTTTTCTAAATCATTCATTAAATCTTAATACAATATTTTTTATATTAAAGTTATAACTTTTAACTTAGGAAAAATATTCCCAAATCATTTATTAAATCTTAATCAAAGATTTCTTTCTTAACTTCAAATCATATTCTTGCAAATCGAAGATTTTCATAACAAAGCACTACTGCCTCTTTAAATACCGTAAATTTCACCTCCATGGACTAATGACAGGTAATCCTACATCATGAAGATCTTCGTGTTCAATGATCTTTGTCTTCAATATGTTTTATTTTGAAAATTAGTTTAAGGTGTTTTCGGATAGGAATCACCCAAATTTGATCCTGGTTTATCGAATAGGAATTGACCAAATCCGATCCCAGTTCCTTCGTGCTAATCATCGATAAAACGATGTCAAGTGGTTAATTAACATTCTAAGAATTTGTTTCTTTTCTTTTATTTTGGAAAAATTAAATATGATCTTATATAGCATTCGGGCTTTCCTTTCGATCTATTCCACCCGTCGCCTAAAAAGAGAAAACATAGGCAATGTAAGTTCAGGACACCAGTTGCTCCATCCCTAACCTTAGTTAAACACCTTGTTTTATGTTTCTATGTCTCATAGGCGGGACAAATGCACTATTCGTTTTCGCATACTCAGTTATTAGCTTTATTTTAGAATTGATTATAAGATTCTAAATTAACTTTTACACTCTTAATTTTCCTTTTTAAAAACATTCATAATTGATTCTAGGAAATATCGTTACGTTTAAACTCATATTTAAAAGGTTATATAATTCGCAGCATAAAAGCATTGCGAAAAGTGTTGCAAATAGTGTTTTAAAAGCTGTATTCTTTAAAACGACTTTTATATCATTTAGAAATCTATATTTTAGAATTAAATATATTTTAAAACATTTTAAAAGAATTTTAGAATTTATTTCATACTTGTAAAGCATTTAAAAATATCATTTTAAAAGAAATCCTTTTATGGATTCCAAACTATAAAACCGCGATGTTTTTAGAAAATTTGTTTGGACATATTTTAAAATATACAAGATGAAATCTTGATGTTCTTCATTTATTTCTTTAGAAATATTTAAATGTTTATAAAACATTCCTAACTCATTTCAAAACTATTTCCAAAATGTTTAAGCATTCCATATACACCATTTCATTTTCAAAAGGAAAGTGATTTCCTTTGTGCTTATTGACATGTATTAACATGACTTGGTAAAACAATTTAACAATCATATCAACCAATTAATACTTTTTTATTAAAGTATATATAAGAATCCATAGCTATAATAACACATCATCAAACACATATAAAAATATACATATTAAATAGAGTTTCTCACCATAAACCAAAGTGATAAACTTACTACCAACATTCTAATCAACCAACACTTCATTAACTACTTCCTAATCCATTGAATGCTTGCAAACAATACCCTCTTCCTTCCAATAGATTGGCCAAGTCTTGAGATGGAGGTTGGCCAAAAGGATAGAGAAGAAGTGGTAGAGCTTTGAACTTGAATTCCAAAGATTTAGATCCGAAAAATAGGTTATCTTGTATCTAATTTTAGGCCCTCTAAATCTCAAAATTTAGAAAGTTTTTTACTAAAAAGTTGTTTAAAATTATTTTCTCTTGAATTTAAAAAATAATTACTTAAATCCATGTGGTTTTAAGGAGACATGATAGAATGAAGAAGAGGTATTGTTGGATTGACAAAATTGAATGCCAAAAATACACTTCAAAGAATTGAGTTTCAGGTATAGCAAACCTCAAAAATGGAATAAGTGCTCAACATAAAAGTTGTAGCCACTGGAATTTCATATGATTTAAAAAAATAATTTCTTAATTTGGATCAGATATGTTCAAGTTATGATCAAAACAAAATGTGTTATTCTCTGTCTTAAAAACTAGGCCAGAGAATGCACTGGAAAGAAGTGGATTTTGACATGGTTAGTTTTAGAATGAGACAAAGTTGTTAACATAAAGTTGCAGTTACTGGGAAAAAAAATTATTTGAAAAAAAATTTGTATTTTGGTTCGGTTTTAAAGAAGTTATGGTCGAGTGAAGAAGAGGTAAAATATGGAGAAAAGATGAGTTTGATTTGAAGAGAATGAACATTGATTTCTTTTGAATATTTTGTATATATTTTGATATTATTTCTTTCTAATTTTTTATTATGGTTTGGAAGTAAGTAAAGAGCAGAGGAAGAAGGTGAAGAAGCTTAAGCAAAGAAGAAGAAGAAATGTGAATGAAAGTGAAGAAGGAGATGGGTATTTACAGGAAAAAAAAGAAGTGGTAATTTACCAAATTAATTTCTTACCGAATTACAAAACTAACCGTACTTCAACCTAAAGAAAACTCCACTTTTTCAACACTTAACATCATCCTTTCACTTCTTATTTTATGTCTTAGTCACTTAAGAATTAAGTAAAGAAACGTAATTATTTTGTTGGATTTTGATATGATTTGGATTTGATGTTTACTTTCGACTTTTCTTAAATTTACTTACTTTTCGTAATGACATTCTACAATTTCCTAATATTATTTAGTAAAAGTGAACTTGATTAGTGAATTAATCAATAATTACACTATTTGAATATATGTTCCTATATAAGAAAATAAAGGTGCGACAATGTTGCGACAATTTTTAATCGACAAAATCTTTTACGGTTACATTTTGACATTTTAGTTAAATTATTTATTTATGTAAACCAAATTTAAAAATAAATTTGTATAATGTTATTTAGAAATATGAACACTCATAAATAAATTAAAATAATTTATTTAACCATCAAAACTTACTTTTTTTGAAATCAGTATTTTATCACTTTTGTGGATATAGGCAAATGTTACTATTTTTGTGTATATTTTTCTTTTCGAATCCTATCTAATATTTTTTGGATCATATATCCTCACCTATTTTATATTTAAAATCACTTTATATAGCATATTTTAGAGTGATCAAATTTTGGGTTGTTACATTTATGATACTATTCGGCAATACCCAGTTTCTTGATATCATTTTGGAGTTACTTGGACTATATGTATTTCTTCTAAGGGTTAAAAATAAAGTATCATTTCAAAAAAGACTAAAATAAAAACTGTGTATTTGGCTTCTAAGTTTCAAAATAATAAGGCATTTTGATTAAAGAATGGGTAAATAAATGATGTTCTAAAATTGAATTAACTTAATAAGGAAGTTTAATAAACTATGTTTTGTTAAACTATGTATTTTGATTTTAACATCTATAAGTGAAAACTTATTCGATATTATTAGGCCGACTAATAAACCTCTTTACCTTAAAGGTGTCCAAAAAAGGTAGACTCTAGCACAGAGTTTGGATACTAGCATCCTAGCCTTCTTAGCTACTTACTAGACCGATTGGGTAAAGAGATTGAATTGGTCGACTCAATTTTAAGACCCAAAATTATTTTGGAACTACATCTGAATAGTAAATTTGAATAGAATTAAAAATCAGATGTTTTATATGTACTCTTAGAATGTAGAAAGATATTATACAAAATAATAAATTAAAATGATTTTATGAAAGGTTCCACAAAAAGGTTCCACAAAAAGGTTGTATCTTTGAAAAATGTTTGAACCTAAATTAGCATTTTTATGAAATGTTTCCATAAATATTTTGGGAGGGTAGAAAGTGGTTGGGTAATAAGAATTTTTTGATCAGTACATAAAGTATACTTAGATCCTTCCTCTTTTCACATAATTCTCAATCTAAAATTCGAGTACATGATATGAGGTGTTTAGCACCATTCCAGATAAGGATTTACCACTCGATTTTTGATGAAGAACACTTGGTTTGGGTTCTTAATCTTCAATAAAAAAATTCTATCATAGTATATGGCTATGTGAGGGTAACGGTGGTTTCTAATTAAGAAGCCTTATCAGAGTCCGCACTAGAGAATCGAGTGGGCGATATTAGTTTGGAAGTAAAGCCATGTACTCGAGTGTGTGATTCAATCGGATTTCGCATGGGGTGATCTATGTATATCATAAGAATTGATGAGTAGAGTTAAGTGTTTTTGGGTCTATGGTTGAGGTTAAATTTCGAGATCGAAAATCTTTTAAGGGGGGACAGTGTAACAACCCGGAATTTCACTTCTTTAATTTACGAATTTTTAATTAATTTTGAATATTCAAAAAACATATTTTATAACTAAAATAAATCTCTTTTAAATAATAAATAATGATGGTGAAATAGTTTTTTAAATGTGTTTACAAAAATATGTATTTCAAAGAAAAACAGAAAATGTAACCAGAATTCGTTTTTCGAATTTTCGACATTTCATCGGCTAAAAGTTGTTAGATATGTTGTGAACTGTTTATTATAAATTTACACATTTTTGAATTATTTAGTATATATATACATCTGGATGTATTATTATATGAGTATATATGTATTTATATTTAAGATATAAAGTTTAAAATAAAAATGAAAAAATGTCACATCATTAGGGACATTAAGTACAAAAGGGTACACAAACAGACTTGTTGGCATGGAAAAGAGAGGAGGAGGAACAATAAGGGGGCATTAGTTTCATGGATGGATGAAGGCATGATGAGATGGAGGTAAAGGAGTGAAGGGTATTTGTATAAGGGTAAAATGGTAATTTTCTTTATTCATTTGGTATAAAACTAAATTCTTTCACACTTTCCTTCTTGGTTTCATCTTTTCTTTCTTTTTCAAAACTTTTTCTCTTTCTTTAAGCTTCATGAAACCTTGTTAATGGCTTCCTATTTTAAAATTATAAAATTTAAATTCAAAAATTCATTTTGTTTTAAATTGTAACGACCCTGACTCGACCTTCGAAAATTGGCACCTAATACATCAACCGTATTCGAATGTCGCAGATCTGAATGTCGAATCCGGTTCGTCGGAGTTTATAACACATTAAGTACAACAACACAACGGAAGGAATGAATAATATCATTGATACAAAACAGTTTTACAACAATGATACAACAAGAATGTATCAATATTATCAGAGATACAAGATACATCGGAAAGAATATCCTCAATAGAATTTCCAAGTGAGAAAGTGAGAATCCAACATATTGCAACTCCATTGCCAAAGCCCAAAGCACAAGCTCGAACCATCGTTAAATTGGACTTAAGCAAGTCTGATCCCGAATGCTGAAGAGAAGCACAAGGCGATAGCCAAAATCCAAAGACTTCCAAGATATCGAATTTACATCCACTATCGGACTATCTGGAAAATCTAACTCTAGACTACTCGTGTGGAAAAATTGTGGGCATCCAAAGTTTAGAAAGGGAATAATAAACTCCAGGTCAGTCATGGGACTGGTATGAGCAAACAAAACAGTTTATCTTTATCAAAATCAAAACAAAAGATTTTAAAAGAAATCCACAATGCTTTTTGAAAAATGAAACCAACATAAGGCCTCCCGGCACACACACAATACAATCGCACACATGTGGGAGATTTCTCCTTTTGATAGTCAAACATGCTTGATACGCGAAAACCATTTGATATTATTATTAGTGCATAGTGGAAAACATTTGCAAGTATAATATTAATCTTAGCCAGCATACGTACCATTATAGTATGCCTACTATAGCTACCATATTAGATGGCAGGTTCTACAACTAAAACCATACAGGGCGCGTAGTGGATGATTGGATTTCCAACAATGGTCAGGCTATGGAACTTCCCACACCGAATGGAACAACGCTGGAGGGACACCCCTGAGAATCTACCCAGATCTCTGCCAACACAAGGCCGGGTTACCCCTGCCCGGAAGTAACACCGACAAGTATGCCATCCCAGGTCGTAACCAACCTTTATCCGGGGGTCCCCAACATCAACAACCACATAAGTAAAGTATCTGGGCTCCATACCATGATGTCACTTTCAAAATCAACATAAGTAAATATATGGGCTCCATACCATGATACTACTTTTTATCCAGAAGGAAATGGACATACCCTAGGGGAGTGACCCCTAATAACCTTGCCACAACTTTCCTGTTTCGACCATTTTCGGGGTTTGAGGCTCGATGAAGTCTCGTCCACAAAGCTACGCTTTTCACAGAAGCCATGTTTCGATCAACACATGATCAGCAGCACTTCATATGTCACATTACTAAATTTGGAATGTATCACTCGTAACCATCAACTTCATAACCTCCGAGCTCGTACATTCAGAGAAGGGTGTTAAACTAAGAGAATAAATTCTCTACCACCAAAAAGAAATGTATTTGATAGAAACCAACTTTACATCTCAAAGTGTAACGTCAGACATACATCCATACAAGTCTGTTTCGGGTTCGAACAGAACCAAAGGCACTTCCAAAGAAGCCCTTGCAATCCGGGAATTTCCAATCCCGATCGGACTCCCCATCACATATGGAGATCTTTATACCAACGTGACTCACTGCAGAGACAGTCGACGGGTTATCCTTTCATTCTCGAAAATAACCGTTCTTCACCACCGATCTTCAAATGCAATCCATAATGCTGTATCACTATTCGGAATAGGTTATATGACATAAAGTCCCCTCCTAGCTAAACCGAATAGTGAGCGCTTAATTTAAAAAAACATATGGATATTGGGATCTTAGTTAAGTCACAACTTTAAACCCCAAAACCTTTCTTTCAAATAGTTTTCAACAAATCCCTACTTTCAAATCTTTGAAACAAAAATATTCATTTCACAAAGTTCACCAATCTTTCACAAAGATTCATTCATAGTTTTCAAAACAATTCCATTTCAAATCTTTTATAGAAAAGATACACTTTTAAGATCCCTTTTCAATTTGAAAACAAAGTTCACCGATCTTTAATAAAGATTCATTCATAGCCTTTCAAAACAATTCCCTTTCAAATTGGATTAACTCATCCAGTCTTTAAATCAAAAACTCAATTCATAGCTTTCAAAACCATTTCCAAAGATTCATTCATAACTTGGAAAACCTTTTTCATTTCAAACTTGAAATCCTTTCAACATAAATTGGAAATCCTTTCTCTATATGAAAGCTATTATTATTTGAAAAACAAGGGTTTTTGTTTCGAAAAAAACGATCAAATATACACAAGTTATATTCTTTAAAGTATAAACTTGGGTTAATTTAAATTCAAAATAATATTTTCAAAATACTTCAAAAATGGTTTAAAAAAACATATGTAGTATAACTTGTATAACCCTATCAAAACATAGTTTTCAAAATAATTTCAAATCTTAAATAAGGTATATTATTTTCAAGCTAAATTCCAATTTTAAAACTTCCTTTTCAAAAGCTTTTCATATTCAATCCAATTCCATTGCCAAAACCATTTGGATTCAAAATTCAACTTTAAAACAACTTCATTAAATTCAAATATATGTGACTTTACCAATTTCCTCGTGCATTCCATATTCGCGTGTGTATAGTGTAGTCCAGGGATTTTACACAATAGTGCAACATCATCAATCATCACAGATTCTATCATATCAATATCGATAAGCGGTTTATTCCTATAACGCTTATCTTCATTCACAGATTCATAGATAAATAATATAAATTTATCATAGAGATGAATAAATTACATTCATCACAGATAAATAAATTTCGTTCATCATAGATAAATAAATTACATTCATCACAGCTCAAATCAAAACAGAGCGTCACGCATCAAGGATATCAAAACAATTCAGTATTCAGTAGAATCCAAACATCCATAATTAAGATCAATTAATTATCTGATTAATTTAAATCAGATCAATTACTCATGAATAAATACTATTACAAGTTAATTAACATTAATTAATTATAAACCATTTTAATTAATTAACCTTTAATCATTTATTAATTAACCTTTAATAATAAATTAATTAACCTTTAATAATAAATTAATTAATATTTAATTATTAATTAACTAACCTTAATTAATAATTTTGTGATGACTTGTAATTTTGGCAATATCAATTTAATAATTTGTATTAATAATTAAATTGATTTGATAATTTTATTTTATAATTATAATTTATATTGGCAAAAATTTTCTTTTATAAGAAAATAAATATTTAATTGGTGAGTTTTATCTTTTAAAGTTAATAAAATATTTTATATTTATAATGTATATATATGTCTGTATATATTGTAAATAGAAATCTTTGGTTTGAATTTAACAAATAAAATCATGTTTTAAAATTCTAATATATTTTGGTAATTTGGAAATTATGATTAATTTAATATAAAACTTTTCAAAGCTTATTTAAATAAATAACCATATAGTTTTATAATATTTAAGGTAAAAGTTTAATTGTTTAAAATATATTTAAGCTTAAGTTTAAATTTAAATAAAATTAATAGAAAGGTTAGTTTAATTTTCTTTTTAAATATTGTTTGACAAATATGGTTTTCAAAAATATATATAAAAGTTTAAATTATTGCTTGATACATATGATACATTTATTCATTTAGTAAAATAAGTAATATATAAATAATGTGATAATTTCTTATATAAATTATTTAAATTTGACAAAATTGTTATTTTTTATAATATTAATAATGTATTGTTTATATATATAAATATAAATAGATTTTAATAAAAAATAGAATTGTTATTTCAATTTGAATGTGTTGTATATATAAGTTGACTTTAAATTGGATTTTAAAATTTAATTTGAATTTGGATTTAATTTTGAAATTCAAAAGGTAGATATTTAAAAATATTTGGATTTAAAAATATATGTATAAGCTTTTATTTATATATAATTGGTTTCATAATATTTTCTTTAAAGTAATTTTTATATATATATATATATATATATATATATATATATATATATATATATATAGATAAGTGTTTATAAGTTAGTAAAATTAAGTATAAAGCTCTTTATTCATATTTCAAATAAATAGAAATTACTTAAAAGACAAGTGTAATTAAAATCAAGACATTATTAACAAGTGTTAAATAATAAACAAAGGCAAATGAAAAATGTTAAGACGTTAAACATGTGTCATCTTTAATTTTCATTTTTCTTTTATTTTTATTAAATCACATTTAGCCTTTATAAATACACATGCTTCCTTCCCTTCAATTTCTTTTCTATTTTTTTTCTATTCGAAGCTAAGATAAATTCAAACCAAATTACTCAAAAACAAATCTGTAACTCAAACTATCTTCAACCAGAAACTTATCAAAATCATTAACCTGCAGTTTCATTTTCAAAATCAAACCAAAAGTCTGCATTTTCTTCATCTGTAACTTTGTTTCAAAAGCAAGTTGATCAAGCAAACCTATAATCAAAATTGAAAATCAAAACAACAAAGCATGAGCACATTTTCTTCAACCTGGGATTTAATCAAAACAACTTAAATTCTATTTTGAAAGTAAGCTCAAAATCAAAGTAGTTCCATCTTGGTTTCAAATGTTAGTCATCTCTACAAATAAGTTTTAAGATCCTAGCATTCCAGTTTCAAATCAAAGGAGCATTTTATTCCAGCTACTCAAGTTTTCACAGTTTAAAAGCTATTTCAAAATATAAAGTGCTCTGTTCATCATCTTTTACAGGTGAGTAACATTTTTTTTTAAAAAAAAGCTTAAGTATTAATAAATCCGTTTGCATGTGAAATTACTAAAATAAGTATGTTTGTGTGTGTGTATATATTAGTGCATTATTCAGTGAATATATGGATGTATGGATGTGTGTGCATGTCTGTTGCTTGTATCATCCCTGTTCCTAGTTTCAAGCTCAAGATTTTGATTTAATTTCTTTATCTCTTGATTTAATTTCTGTTAGAACGTAGGCCATAAACAAAATTTGTTTGTTTCATCATAGATTAAGGTCTTAAAATTATAACTAAGTCAAAGTAAAATTTGAAATGTCCCTAGGAATCAAAGCAACAGTGCAAACTTAAGATTAGTGAAAAATCAAACATCTTAATTTATAAATTCAGGTATATAAAGTAAATACTTATCCAAAATCATGATTTTTAAAAATGGAATCATAATTTTTAGTAAGATCGAACGGGCAGTTCGAATTTGTTCAAAATTGGAATTTTGGGTGGTTTCTGGCAAAATAGGTGATCAGGATGGTCGTGATCTTCGCTGGTGGTAGTGGAGTGATCAGAGAGGCTGGGAAAATTGTCCAAAGTGTGTGCAAGTAACTGTGGTGGCGGTGGTTGTCGATTTAAGTCTGCAACCTTAGTTTTGGGCTTGGTCGGAGATGCCTTCATCTCGGCATCTCTGATGGATCGAGTTCCACTAGATGGTGGGGATTGATGGTGTGGAGGTCGGCGAAGGTGTGGCTGGAGGCGTAGGAGCTCTGGCGATCGACATTGTGAGTTCGAGGCGTTCCAGATTTTGGTTTATGGTTCCAGTTTTGAGCAGAGTTCCTCGATTTCAATTTTGGGTTGATGCTGATATTCTAGTGATTGGGATTTAGTGTGGAGTTGATCGACGTCATGTGTGAGGCATCATGGATGGTCAGAGGTGGCTGCATCGGTGGTGCATATGCACGGCATTGTTATGTGTTAGTGTTTCGATCTGGGGCTATTGTCTCGAAGGATAGCTTGGGTTTTGTGGTTGATTTTTGAGTGAGTTCTCGGGTGATTTCGTAAGTGTTTGTTTCTAGATTTAAAGTTTTAAACTTAGTCAAATTTTTGAGAAAGAGGAGGAATATGGAGTTTCTCGGGTAAGAGCTCTAGTAGGCTTCAGGTTGAACCCGAAGCAGCAAGTTAGAACAGATTATAAAGGTTTTTAAAAATAAAAACAAGGTTTGAATTTAAATAAATTTGGTTTAAAAACTCTTATTTTTTTATAAGATAAGTGTTCTTTAATATTTGATTTAAAAAGGTTTGTAAATTTTTAAATTCAAATTTGTAATCATTTTAAAAGCTTAAAATTTGAAATGAAATTTAAAAGTAAATTTAAAAGTAAAAGGTTTCAAAAGGCTTTGGAAATGGTAATTAAGTCTTTGATAAGGTTAGTATTTTATCTTAAAGTTAATTAAGATTTAATGGTTTGAAATTGATTAAATTAAGAATTTAATTAAAGAGTCATTAATTATTTTAATTAGTTAATGATTAAAGATTAATAAATTAAGTAATTAAGGGTTTAAGTTAATTAATTAAAGGGTTAATTAATTTATAATTAAGGATCATTAATTTGATATTTAAAGACTATTAATTAATGATTAGAGATTAATTAATCAAGTAATTAAAGATTAATTAAGTGATAGTTAAGCACTTAATTAATTTAGTAATAGAGATGAATTAATTGGATATTAAGAATTAATTAATTTGTAATTAATAATGGTTAATTAAAGTTTAATTACTTAAGGAAAGTAAATAAAGAATTGTTAATGGTTAATGAGTATAGATCATTAACTAGGGATTATGAAACGATTAATTAATGTAATTAATTTAAGATAATTAATGTAACACCCCACCTTTCCGCACGATTTAAATCGACGATAAACCACACATGTCAGACTTAAACCATACAGAAGGGCGGTTTGTTATGGGGTAAATAAGAAAACAGAGAAAGAAAACAACAGGAATCTTGCAGCGGAATGATAAAATATAATAATCAAATATACAGTTCATGAAGTTGTTTTACAAAACATTTGATTATATTTATAAAATACATATCAGAGTACATGTACCAGAGAATAATAATTAATGCAGCGGAATTAAATGGTGTAGTGGAATTATATAGTAGATAATAGTACTACAAATCTTCGTCTTCGTCCTCCAGAATAAAATCTTCAAATCCTGAAACGCTCGGACTGACCCGAGCGAATTAAAGAGACAAACACTCGAGTGAGAACTAAAATATCTTATGCGAGTTAAATCAACAGAAATAAATATGAGTGCAGTAACTTAAGAGATGCTCGGGATTCACATCTCCTAAGGATCCATTAAACTATTTACTATTTAGTAATATTTCGTTATTATAATAGTGTCTATTAGTGAAATAAACTTACTTTTAAATAGCGTTAATGCTTTACATTTTCCACCTTAACACATAATAATGCCAGTAGTCTATACAGTACCGTAATACCTCCTGATCGGGAGGCTATCTGAGGATACTCCATAGGTACGACACAAATAGAAACTCGTATAAGGCGCGCTAGGGTAGGTGACACAGCACAACTTGGCAATGCTAGGATAGATATACCAATTACACATCCGGGCTGGTGGTAACACATAGCCGCAGCTACCGCCCACCTCGAGCCACACCCCCAAATAAAAAAACAAAAGTGGCCACCGAATCAATCCAAAAGTCAAAGTATAATATCGAAGGGATGTGTCCGATCAAATGTGCTACCTCATTGGCCCGAGAATCGCTCCTGTTTTAGCCACCTTATGCCAACTCACGGGAATCGGGTCCACATATTTACCTCAAAGGAAACGCCGCCGCCATCCTACTTCATTCTGGAATCTCCACCGCGTACATGGTTGTTAAATTGGTTTTCGGAGTTGGTAGAGAGTATGACAACTTTCCGATCCCGGTATCTTCAACAACCAAACGTTATCATAACACTACGGTCTTTTCAAATAGTTTATACTTTTAAAACCAGAATAAAATATCCATCTCAAAACCATATTGTAACGACCCAGAATTTCTTTCATTTGAAATTCATATATTTAAATTGATTTTAAATATTAACAAGTAAAATTTGTAAGTCGAATAATTTTTTTCGAAAAATCAGATTTAATTGGATAATTAAATCGATAATTTAATATTTGAAATTACAGAAATAATTGAAAATTGGGTTTAATATGATTAAAATTGATTTGTAAAGTTGTATGAAATCATATTGGAGTTAGAATGATGTTATCGAACTTCTAAAATTGAATTAAAAGTTAATTTGTAGAAATTAAATATTTTAATATTTAATTGACGTGTTAAAATAGCCATTTTTCAAACAGTATTGGATTTCAACGAAACTAGTTCCATCGGATCCATAATATTATATTATTGTATGGTTTCAAATTTCGTGTCAACCGGATTTACGGTTTGTCCGGGGCAAGCTAAAACGCGTAGAAATCGATTTGAGTGAATTTTAAATTTAAATTTATCGATTTGAAATTGTATCTTCCAAATTTGATCGAATTGGCTTCCGATATATATTCCATTGTGTTCGAAATGGGGATAAAACATTATAAACACCAGGCGGCACGCTTCGTTTGGAGTTCGGGAAAATCTTGGATGAATAGTGCGTTGCCATTTTTCTATAAAAGGACCTAAATATTCACTTTTGCAAAATAATCAACCCTAGGGTTGTAGCCGCCAGCAAACGATTAATGGCTGAAATTTCATCTCTTTCCTCCCACATTTTCTTCTAATCCATTCACCTTCACCAAAAACGTTCAACTACAACATCAAAGAGGGTATCAAGTTCTACGTTTTCAATGGTGGTGATCGTTTTTAGAGCTACGGATCGATGGAAATTTTCAGTGCAAGGGCCCGTGTTCATGCGCCTATTCCCATGCCTGGGGACGACCAAGTTTAACTAAACTCTGGTCGATGGTGGCTTGCTTGAGGGCCTTCGACGTGGTGGAGCTCGATCATCTTCAAGTGAAATATGGTGGTCGCGATAATTGAGGAAGAGGGGGCGGCTTTGGGGTTTGTCGTGTGCGTGTTTTACCTGTTGGGGAAGAGGAGGATCTGTGCGGCCCTGATGCAAGCAGTAGGAATGAACGGCAGAGATTGGTTAGGGTTTTAAAATAAAAAAATAAATTGTAAATTAATTATATTTCAATTCGTTCAATCTTTAAAACTCTGTAACTTGTTCATACGAGATTGGAAATTCACGAAACGAATTGCATTAGCTTCGTATTGACGAGCACTACGCGATGAAGCTGGATTGGAGTTGATTTGAGTTAGTGAAAATTTTGGGTAAAATTAAACGCGCGTTTAATTATATTCGAAATAAAACACTGCAACTGTTATTGGAAGCAAGATGAGAACTTCTCACTCAATCGAATTGTGTTTCGATTTAAATTTTAAATAGTTAGATTTAAAATTGTTTGATTGTGTGATTGAATGATAAATTATTATCTATTGTCTGAAATAGACCCTATACGCCGTATATTAAGCGGATGTTATTTATTAAACACATATACCGCGATATTCCATCTTGAAGTGAAATTGGTATTATATATGCACTTGGAGTTGATTTTCCCGCATTATATAGCGGATGAGACCCTATTGCACCACATAATAGCGGATAATATTTTATATGAACCCATATAACGTGATATCCCGTATTGGAACGAGATTGGTATTGTGCTAACATCTGTGGATGCAGGGAAACAGGTTGGAGGGATTCAGCTGGATTCCTCACCCGTATTGATTTATTTACAGATATTATGATATATTCTGTTATCATATGATGTATGATGTTTTGGATGCCATGATTGTTATATTTAGTGCTGTTGTAGCATTGGTCCTATTTGGAAAATTAAAAGTGTTAAAGTGATGATTTTCAAATTTTAAAAAAGATTTTGAAGTGATTTTTGAAAGTATACGTTTTATTGAATTTTGGAATTGATTTATTTTAAATAAATAAACGTTATAATTTTTATGTTATAAAAATTATGATTTTTGTGAAATATAACCGAAAAGTGATTTTTGAAATAAGTAGTTGATTTATTTGTAAAATGGTTTAAATTGGGATTTTTGAATTATTATAAACGGTTTATAAAAAAAGGTTTATAAAATTGATATTTATAAATTAAAATATTGGAATTATAAAACGGGTTTTTACAAGTGTTGGAATGAAGTATAAATGGATTTCATAAGTGAATGAAATTTACAGATTTATAAATTGTGAAGTTATAAAATGAATAGATTTTGTAAAATAAAAAGTTTTATAAGTAATTAACTTATAAATTGAATTTTGGCATTTAAATGAGATTTAAATAAAATTTGTTAATTGAGGGATTTTATAAGTTGAAGTTTTATATTATATATATATATATATATATATATATATATGGAATTTATAAACATTGTTTTATAAATCCGAAAATGACTTATTTTGATAAGTTAATTATTATAGCTTATTAAAGGAGAGATATCCACGATTTTGGATAGTGGATAATCCTTTAAATTAAATAGGTAGAAGGTTGAATTTGGTTAACGATTTATATTCACGATTTGGACAGTGAATAATATATTAAAGAAATGTTTTAGGAAGTGATCTTTAAATGGAATTAAAACAATTTGAAGTTGTTTTAAAATGTGTTAACGATCGAAACCATAGATTTCAACATTCATTGTTGAAATAGACGTTTTCGAGAAATAAGGAAAAGATGGACTATAACACTGTTGTTATGGTAAATGATTTTCGGAAGGAAATGTTTTATATAGTATTGGGATTTATATATCTATCTAAATGTCGAATTCCTATACTAGTGATTTTGGGTTGTCGTAACGATGTTTTACGCAACATTCGTTTTGACTCAAATGAATGTGTTTAAGAGAACGTTTTCCTTAAAAGAATAAGATATATACTTAATCGTGTTTTAAGTATATTGGATATTTTCTAAGTATTGAAAATAAATAGATTTGTGAATTACTTATTGTTAAATATGTATGGAAATGTTTTCCAATATGAAGTGAAATGTTTTGGGTTTTTATTTTTTAAAAATAAATTGAAAATGAATAAGTAGTTGGAATTGCTTTTCCAATATGAAATTGAAATGGTTTAGAGAACATATCTTTTTAAAGATGGATTGAAGTGAATATCTGACAAGTTATTTAATTTATGGAAGATTAATAAAAAGGGCCTAGTGATTATAATGGTGCTGGATATTTGTTTTTTGGCCTTGATAGTTAAATAACCGACTATCAATATTTACCTTTAAATGGGTATTTGATGTGATTTGCTTGAATTTGAATGCTACACTTATTTTAAAATAAGCACTCGTTATTCGATTTAGCCGGGAGAGGACCTTTGTGTCATAAATCCCTTTTCGAATAATGATATGTCGTAATGGATAATATTTGAAGACCGACGTTGAAGACCGGATATTTTTGAAAACGAAAGGATTACCATCGAATGTCTCTACATCGGTTGATCTCCGATATAGAGATTTTATCACCCTTTGTGATGGGAAGTCCGGTCGTGATTAGTGAATATCCGTATTGCAGGGCTTCTTTGGAAGTGCCTTCGGTTCTGTTTGAACCCAGAATGGACTTGTATGGATGTGTGTCTGACATTACAATTTGAGATGTAAAGCCGGTTTCTATCAAATATATTTTTGTTGGTGGCGGAGAATTTATTCTCTTAGCTTAACACCCTTCTCTGAGACATACGAGCTCAGAGGTTAAGTAGTTGATGGTTACTAGTGATACATTCCCAAATTAGTAATGTGGCAGACGAAGTGCCGTTGAGCATTTGTTGATCAAAGCGTGGCTTTTGTATAAAGCATAGCTTTGTGGACGAGACTTCGTCGGTACTCACACCCCGGTAATGGTCAAAACAGGAAAGATGCGGCAAGGTTATTAGGGGATAGCGCCCCCTTAGTGTATGTCATTTCCTTCTGGATAGAGGTGGTAATATGGTATGGAGCCCTGATACTTAACCTATGTTGTGCTGCAAACTTATTATTTTGTGGTTGTTGGTGAACCCCGGGATTTAGGTCGGTTACGACCGGGGGATGGCATATTCGTGTCAGTTGTTACCCAGCTAGGGGTAACTCGGCCTTGTGTTGGCAGAGATCTGGTTAGGTTCTCGGGGCGTCCTTCCAGAGGCGTTTTCATGTGGCAATGGGAAGTTCCTTGGCCTGACCATTTGTTGGAAATCCAAAGAAACAATACGAGCCCTGTACGGTTTTAGTTGTAGAACCTGCCATTTAATATGGTAGCTATAGTAGGCATACTATAATGGTACCTATGCTGGCTAAGATTTATATTCTACTTTCGAAATGGTTTCCACACTTTGCACTTATAATAATAATATTGAAAAGAAATTTGCGTATCAAGCATGTTTGACTATCATAAGGAGAAATCTCCTCCAATTATACATTTGCATTGTGTGTGTGGCAGGAGGCCTTATGGTAGTTACATTTAAAAAAGCATTGCGAATCCATTTAAAAATATTTCTTTGTTATTTTAAAGAATAGCTGTTTTAAGTTCTCACACCAGTCCCATGACCGATCTAGAGTTTACTGTTTCCTTCCTAAACTTTAGGTGCCCACCAATTTTAACACGGGCAGTCTAGAGTCAGGTTATCAGGTCATTCTGGAATTCAGGAGTTGCTGTGGAGATCAGGAGCAAGCTGGATAGCATGGCGTATCAACTAGTACATAGTATTTCTTTTCCGCTGTTAGTTTGTTGTAAACTCTGATAATGTAATGTGATGTGATGTAATGTAATAACTAATATGATTCTTTGTTTTAAAGTTTATTCATTGATATATTATATGTTGTTCCGCTGCGATTATGAGATTCTGATATTATTTCTGTTGCTTCTTCTTTCTTTCTTCTTCTATCTTCTACTCTTCTTTAACCCCAGCGGTTCGGTTTTCCGGCATTCGATTGCTTAGCAGTTGACACAATGGACGTATTAATGTCGACTTTCGTGCGTCGAAAATCCCGTTCGTTACACATATAATTACGATATCATTTCTATTTTAAAACCCAAATCCATATGACATCATTTTTATTTCAAATATCTCCTTTTTCCAGAATCATAGTACTTTCAAATACATATACCTTAAACCCCATAGCTTTGAAACAAAATTTTCAACACTTAAACGGTTTAAATATTAAATTACTTTATATAATAAGATAGCTTCTTTAATTTTACAAAAATATTCCAAATACGGATTTGAACCGCTCAATAAACCATTTCAATTCATATATTTCAAAGCTTTACATATTCCACCATTTCAAACTAATTCTTTCATAATTCCATATAAATCAATTTCAATTACTATTATTTAGATTTTAAATGTTTGCTTAATAAATCTAATATCTTTCAAGTAAAACCTTTAAACTTCAAACATTGGATATTCTTTCAATTTAATTAACTTAATAATATCCATTTAAATCCTCCAAACCAAAATCAAGTTATTAAATCATACCTTTTAAAATCTCAAATCTATTTAAATTAGAATCAATTTTATTCGACAAAATTCTTATATACTTTCATTCAAATCAAACTCATATTTATCTTCCCACCATATTCCGATTTAACTCCAGAAATAAAATTTAAATAACCCCTTAACCATATTATATTCTAATAAAATCAAACTTTATTATTTAACTTCTTTATCTTTAAACCAATTTTTATACATAGCTTAAAACTAAAAATTTATCTATATATAAAATAACGTTATAAAATATATAATCAATATCTCCTAAAAACGTATATTTCTTTACAAAACCGTAGAAATCATTTTCGAAATATTTATATATATATAGACCACGGTGTATGTATATAATTTTCTACCCTATGGTCAAGTGATACGGATATTTATCATTTCAATCCGCAATTTAAAAATAAAAATCACGGTTATATATCATTTCAAACCACAATCCCAAATGAGATGAAAATGCATAATAACTTGCAATTTATAACAATATAAAATACAGCATCCATTCATCCAATATCAAATATCAACCATTTATCGCAATCATCATCAAATTCAAACAATAGCATAAATATAGAGCGGATAAAAAACAACAGGTATTAAATGGCAGTTTATATTAAATAATAAATAAAATAACTGTTTAACCGGCAGTTTATATGCAATGAATAATTAACTAACAATTTAACCGGCATTTTAAATGCAATGAATAAATTAAATAGCAATTTAATTTAAATAAATGAAATTAACTAAGATGATGATTAAAAATATTCCAAACAACCATAAATAAATTTTAAATCACATCATATATCAATTTAACAAACATAATAAATTTTAGAAGTTGTGAGTGGGTTAAAACACTCACCTTTTGAATTTAAATTGAATTTAAACCAAAAAATTTGACAATCTCCAATTACGTCCAAACTAGTGCCATAATGTCCAGAATCCTAATACGAACCTAACGGAGAAAACCGTGCGTAAAACAGATCATGTATGAGAGAGTTACACGTGTTAGAGCAATTTAAAATCAAATTTAAAATAAAACAAAAAAAGACACTCGCCACGTCATATGTTGATACGCAAGCTACAGCAAGCAAAAACGCACACACGAGCACGCTACTGTCTCGCATTCTCAGGCCGCCGCTGACCAATCGAGGCCACGCCCCACCTCCAACATGTCGTCGTCGTTCCAGGTCAGGCCGCCGTCCTCCATTCGTGGCCACGCGGCCGATGCGCTACCAGATCTACCGTAAAGATGACTCAGTCGCCACTTACCCATAACCCTAATTGAATTTTATGACCCAATCCAACCATCAACGTTACATACGAACCATGCCGATCGACTCCCCTCGGTCACCTCTACAAAACCCAGAAAGGGTTTTCCGATCAGACGAAGTTCATCGTCGAGCGATGAACGGCCAAAAATTGTTCTTCGATTTCTGGACAAACAATACGTTAAATCGAAAAACGAGTTGCATATCCGAGTTACACTCCCCGAGAGCTTCGAATTGATATAAAATTTGGCATATATTGTGGAGTTTGAAATTTCGGCTTTGGATTTGATTTGGGATTGCAATTGGAATTAGGGTCTGTCTGCCATTGAAATAAGGAGGTGAATAGAACATATAGAAATGAGGAATAGAGGCTGCTAGGGTTTATAGCAGGATATATATAGAAGTAGTTGAAAATGGAATAGATGGATAAGATAGATATACGTGCTAACGACAAAATGGTCCAAAAAGCCCGTTCTGACTACGGAACGGAATTGGGTCAACCTATATATCAAAATAGGAGTTTTTAAATATTTTAAACGCGATAGAACAAGTTTCAAGTCCAAATTCCATCGTATGAAGAAGTTAAGCTCAAATCAATATATTTTAAATTGATTTCAATTGATTTCAATTTCATAAATTTCAAGGCGTTTCGAGTCTGTACGATCAAACAACAAGTCTGATCGCTATGAAACTTGAAATCCTACAATAATTCACTGTTACGGATCCGATGAAACTAGTTTCGTTGAAATCCGAGTCAGTGGCCAAAATGGCTATTTTTTCATTTAATTGAATAAAATTAATTAATTAATTAAATCAACTTTTCAATTTAAATACGAAAATTTGCCAAATTTCATCGCTTATGATTTCTCAATCATTTACAATGATTAAATAAATTTAAATGTCAACTTAGAGGTGAATAGTTTATAAATTTCAATATTAACCTCAATTTCATTAAATTATAAATTTAATTTCCAATAATTCTATTAAATTCACCTTTCGTTCTATTATTTAATTTATCTTTATCAAAAGGACGCAATTTACATTGGTTCATGATTGTTTATATTTATGTTCTTAAATTTTATCTAAATTTCCATTTGTGCAAGCTTCTAAGTATTTACTTTTCATTGAATTGCATTTAATCCTATTATTGTATATTAAATTCCAATATATTGATAGAACTTTATTTCCATCCCTTTATTCAACCAATAGTCATTATTTCAAATTATTAATTACAATAAGTTAAGATCATACCATTAGTTCCACAAATTTATTTGCACTAAATTAGTTATTGCATTAATTCTCATAAATATAACATTAAGGTTCATTTAACTCTAATTGATTTCCAGTTATATTATTAAACCAAATAAGCAGGTAAATTATAACAAGTATTACCATGCCTTTAATTACACTCATGCGTTCCCTATTATCAAGCCCCCATTACAGTTCTTAAATACTTCTGCTATTATTTAATTACATTAACTTTGTTATTATTATTTCATTAGCAATTTATTATTTACATTCGTTTCTTACAATTCAAATCTCATAACCAATTATAACAAATTTCAATACCTCATCAGACCTTTCATTTTAATTTATCCATTTATTCAGTTTTACATTAATGAATCTTTATTTCCAAATATACTCTAGTTTAACAACTTCTAAACATTGTATTACCTCTCATATTAATGTAACTTTTATTTATTTTCTTAACATTTATTTCAAATTCTAATTTCATCAACTAATTAAGCAGGTAACTTATAATATATGCTTACAAGCCAAATGTTACACCAATTGTCGTATTCTGAAGGGAGTTGGCATTAATTTCAAAAATTATCTAAATTTTACATTAAGATAATATTTAATTACCTTTAATGAAATTAAATCCCAATTTATTTAATGCAATCAATTTTGACCTTTGCAATTTTAATACATTCATTAATTGTCAATTACCATTCACATAAATCCATTCATTTGATTTCCTTATTATGAATCAATTATAAACTTACTATCTTAAAGGTGATGCCAACATGGGTACTTCTCTATTACACTATTATACGCCATTTACCTCTTACAGTTGTATAAATGTTATATAAAATCTATTCAAAGTTTTGACTAGTTTGTTATTAACTATCCTATTTTCATTTATTATATATTTGTCAAATATATACATTAATTACGGTTAAATATTCTCAATAAATTATTTACTTGGTTTCAACCTTCAATTCGTCAATTACTGCCTTATAAATAAATTCTGGTTTCAATTCAATTTACATTCACCTTTCCGTTATTATATTAATTATCATTCAAGTAACCTTTAATCACTTTTATTTTTAAAACTTACTCAAGTGCAACGATTACACTTTCCATTATTATATAAATTTGAATTCCATTCTTGTTAATAATTTTTATTAATAATTCACAAATTCAACAGTCCTATTTGTTTCTTATATTAAACTTATAACCCAGTATGACAATTTACATTATTTCCAATTAATTTCAAAATAAATTTTAAATTGTAAATTTTAATTTCCATTGCTACATCTAATTTCTAACATTTGTTTCAATATAAATTATAAGATTTTTATTTCTTTCAAAATTTAATTTAAAAATCTTATTAATTTAACTCATTTAAATCATTGAATTTTACGGGTTGTTACACTCTCCCCCACTCAAAACTTTTCGTCCTGGGAAAAGAAGAATTTATAAACCAATATATATTATTCACACATTATATTTATAGCAATAGGTTTACAGAATCGGATAATTTAAATAAAATATATAGATTTATTAACAATTAAATTTTTTATATTCAAATTTATAAAGTTGAGAAGACATTTTAAAATTTTCTAAGTCCAAAGTTTACGGAAAATTTTGGCAGTCTCCTTTGTATGGAGAGGCTCGGGAGAAAATACAATATCAAAAATAACCGTATACAACATACTTTCTAAAATAATATCACTATTATATTCCAAAATCATTCGAAAGAAATATTCAAAACCCTGGAACTTAAGTTCTAAATTTCCAATTTTATTTATTTTATTTTTCAATCTTATTTCAACTATTATTTATAAATTTCACTACCTAACAACCAATATATCTCAGCCAAATATATATCATATTTTTTTTATTTCATATATAGAAAATATAATATGCAAAATTATTTCATTCACCTATATTAAAACCAAATATTATGTCGGTTTGTCCTATTAAGTGTTTAGAAATCCATGTTGATGTCATAACGTCCCATGCACCAACCAGAATTTATAAATACAAAACGGAGCAGATTAACACAATATTAAAACCTTTTTTATTACACTAACAAATACGCTATCTAATATATACACACTCAGTGACTCACCATAGGGTATTACAACCTTATTAGTAAAGAGTCAAACCCCACAAAGCTAAGGTTTATCGCTAAACCAAAGCTCTGACCAGATGTAACGCCTCGCCTTTTCGCACGATTTAAATCGACGGTAAACCACACACGTAAAACTTAAACCATACAGAAGGGCGGTTTGTTATGGGGTAAATAAGAAAACAGAGAAAAAACAATAAAATAGAATCTTGCAGTGGAACGATAAAATATAATAATCAAATATACAGTTCATGAAGCTGTTTTACAAAACATTTGATTATATTTATACAATACATATCAGAGTACACATACCAGAGAATAATAATTAGTGCAGCGGAATTAAATGGTGTAGTGGAAAAAATAGTAGATAATAGCACTACAAATCTTCGTCTTCGTCCTCCAGAATAAAATCTTCAAATCCTGAAACGCTCGGACTGACCCGAGCGAATTGAAAAGACAAAACACTCGAGTCAGAACTAAAATATCTTATGTGAGTTAAATCAACCGAAATAACTATGAGTGCGGTAACTTAAGAGATGCTCGGGATTCACATCTCCTAAGGATCCGTTAAACTATTTACTATGTAGTAATATTTTGTTATTATAATAGCGTCTATTAGTAAAAGAAACTTACTTTTGAACAGCGTTAAGGCTTTACATTTTCCAGCTTAACATGTAATAATGCCAATAGTCTGTACAGTACCGTAATACCTCCTAATCGGGAGGCTACCAGAGGATACTCCATAAGTACAACACAAATAGAAACTCGTACAAGGCGCATTAGGGTAGGTGACACGGTACAACTAAGCAATGCTAGGGTATATATACCAATTACGCATCCGGGCTGGTGGTAACGCATAGCCGTAGCTACCACCCACCTCGAACCACACCCCTAAATAAAAAAACAAAAGTGGCCACCGAATCAATCCAAAAGTCAAAGTATAATATCGAAGGGATGTGTCCGATCAAAGGTGCTACCTCATTTGCCCTAGAATCGCTCCTGTTTAAGCCACCTTATGCCAACTCACGGGAGTCGGGTCCACGTATTTACCTCAAAGGAAACGCCGCTGCCATCCTACTTCATTCTGGAATCTCCACCGCGTACATGGTTGTTAAAGTGGTTTTCGGAGTTGGCAGAGAGTATGACAACTTCCAATCCCGGTCTCTTCAACAACCAAACGTTATTATAACACCGAGGTTTTTCAAATAGTTTATACTTTTAAAACCAGAATAAAATATCCATTTCAAAACCATATAATTACGATATCATTTCTATTTTAAAACCCAAAACCATATGATATCATTTTTATTTCAAATATCTCCTTTTTTCCAGAATCATAGTACTTTCAAATACATATACCTTAAACCCCATAGCTTTGAAACAAAATTTTCAACACTTCAATGGTTTAAATATTAAATTACTTTATATAATAAGACAGCTTCTTTAATTTTACAAATAAATTCCAAATACCAATTTGAACCGCTCAATAAACCATTTCAATTCATATATTTCAAAGATGAACATATTCCACCATTTCAAACTAATTCTTTGATAATTCCATATAAATCAAATTCAATTACTATTATTTAGATTTTAAATGTTTGCTTAATAAATCTAATATCTTTCCAGTAAAGCCTTTAAACTTCAAATACTGGATATTCTTTCAATTTAATTAACTTAATAATATCCATTTAAATCCTCCAAACCAAAATCAAGTTATTAAATCATACTTTTAAAATCTCAAATCTATTTAAATTAGAATCAATTTTATTCGAGAAAATTCTTATATACTTCCATTAAAATCAAATTCATATTTATCTTCCCACCTTATTCCGATTTAACTCTAGAAATAAAATTTAAATAACCCCTTAACCATATTATATTCTAGTAAAATCAAATTTTATTATTTAACTTCTTTATCTTTAAACCAATTTTTACACATAGCTTAAAACTAAAAAATTAACTATATATAAAATAACATTATAAAATATACAATCAATATCTCATAAAACCGTATATTTCTTTATAAAACCATACAAATCATTTTCGAAATATTTATATTTATATAGACCATGGTGTTTGTATATAATTTTCTACCCTATGGTCAAGCGATACGGATATTTATCATTTCAATCCGCAATTTAAAAATAAAAATTACGGTTATTTATCATTTCAAACCTCAATCCCGAATGAGATGAAAATGCATAATAACTTACAGTTTACAACAATATAAAATACAGTATCCATTCATCTAATATCAACCATCAACCATTTATCGCAATCATCATCAAATTCAAACAATAGCATCAATATACAACGGTAATAAACAACAGGTATTAAATAGCAGTTTATATTCAATAATAAATTAAATAACTATTTAACTAGCAGTTTATATGCAATGTATAATTAATTAACATTTTAACTGGCAGTTTAAATGCAATGAATAAATTAAATAGAAATTTAATTTAAATAAATGAAATTAACTGAGATGATGATGAAAAATTTGCCAAACAACCATAAATAAATTTTAAATCACATTATATATCAATTTAACAAACATAAGAAATTTTAGAAGTTGTGAGTGGGTTAAAACACTCACCTTTTGAATTTAAATAGAATTTAAATCCAATTTAAACCCAAAAATTTGACAGTCTCCAGTTACATCCAAACGAATGCCAAAATGTCCGAAATCCCAATACGAACCTAGTGGAGAAAACCGCGCGTAAAACGGATCACGTATGAGAGAGTTACACGTGTTAGAGCAATTGAAAATCAAATTTAAAATAAAACAAAAAAAAGAAACAACTCACCCTCTTTCACTCACCACGTCATCATGTTGATATGCAAGCTATAACAAGCAAAAACGCACGCACGAACAAGCTACTATCTCGCATTCTCAGGCCGCCGCCGTCCAAACGAGGCCACGCCCTACCTTCAGCATCGTCGTCGTCGTTCCAGGTCAGGCCGCCATCCTCCATTCGTGGCCACGCGTCCGACGCGCCACCAGATCTACCGTGAAGATAACTCGGCCGCCACTTACCCATAACCCTAATTGAATTTTATGGCCCAATCCAACCGTCGACGTCACATACGAACCATACCGATCAACCCCCCTTGGTTACCTCTACAAAACCCAGAAAGGGTTTTCCGATTAAACGAGTTCATCGTCGAGCAATGAACGGCTGAAAATTGTTCTTCGATTTCTGGACAAACAATATGTCGAATCGAAAAATGAGTTGCAGATCTGAGTTGTGCTCCTCGAGAGCTTCGAATTGATATAAAATTTGGCATATATTGTGGAGTTTGAAATTTCATCTTTGGATTTGATTTGGGATTGTAACTGGAATTAGGGTCTTTCTGCCATTGAAGTGAGGAGGTGAATAGAATGTATATAAACGAGGAACAAAGGCTGCTAGGGTTTATAGCAGGATATATATAGATGAAGTTGAAAATGGAATAGATAGATAAGATTGATATACACGCTAACGATAAAATGGCCCAAAAAGCCCGTTCTGACTCTGGAACGGAATTGGGTCAACCCATATATCAAAATAAGTGTTTTTAAATATTTTAAATGCGATGGAATAAGTTTCAAGTCCAAATTCCACCATATGAAGAAGTTATTCTCAAATCAATATTTTTCAAATTGATTTCAATTGATCTCAATTTCATAAATTTCAAGGTCTTACGAGTCCGTACGATCAAACAACAAGTCCGATCGTTACAAAACTTGAAATCCTACAATAATTCACTGTTACGGATCCGATGAAACTGCTTTCGTCGAAATTCAAGTCAGTAGCCAGAATGGCTATTATTCCAGTTAATTAAATAAATTAAAATTAATTAATTAAATCAACTTTTCAATATCAATTCGAAATTTTTCCAAATTTCATCGCTTATGATTTCTTAGTCATTTACAATGGTTAAACAAATTTAAATGTCAACTTAGAGGTTAATAATGTATAAATTTCAATATTAACCTCAATTTCATTAAATTATAAATTTAATTTCCAATAATTCCATTAAATTCACCTTTCATTCTATTATTTAATTTATCGTTATCAAAAGGATGCAATTTACATTAGTTCACGATTGTTTATATTTATATTCTTAAATTTTATCTAAATTTCCATTTATGCAATCTTCTAAGTATTTACTTTTCATTGAATTGCAATTAATCCTATTATCGTATATTAAATTCCAATATATTGATAAAACTTTATTTCCATCCCTTTATTCAACCAATAGTCATTATTTCAAATTATTAATTACAAATAGTTAAGATCTTACCATTGGTTCCATAAATTTATTTGCACTAAATTAGTTATTGCATTAATTCTCATAAATATAACATTAAGGTTCATTTAACTCTAATTGATTTCCAATTTTATTATTTAACCAAATAAATAGGTAAATTATAACAAGTATTACCATGCCTTTAATTACACTCATGTGTTCCCTATTATCAAGCCCCCGTTACAGTTCTTAAATACTTCTGCTGTTATTTAATTACATTAACTATTTTATTATTATTTCATTAACAATTTAGTATTTACATTCGTTTCTTACAATTCAAATCTCATAACCAATTATAACAAATTTCAATATCTCACCTGACCTTTCATTTCAACTTATTCATTTATTTAGTTTTACATTAATGAATCTTTATTTCCAAATATACTCTAGTTTAAAAACTTCTAAACATTGTATTACCTCTCACATTAATGTAACTTTTATTTATTTTATTAACATTTATTTCAAATTCTAATTCCATCAACTAATTAAATAGGTAACTTATAATATATGCTTACAAGCCAAATGTTACACCAATTGTCATATTCGGAATGGAGTTAGCATTAATTTCAAAAATTATCTAAATTTTACTTTAAGGTAATATTTAATTACCTTTAATGAAATTAAATTCCCAATTTATTTAATGCAATCAATTTTGACCTTTACAATTTTAATACATTCATTAATTGTCAATTACCATTCAAATAAATCCATTCATTTGATTTACTTATTATGAATCAATTATAAACTTACTATCTTAAAGGTGATGTCAACATGGGTACTTCTCTATTACACTATTATACGCCATTTACATCTTACAGTTGTATAAATGTTACATTAAATCTATTCAAATTTCTGACACCTTTGTTATTAACTATCCTATTTTTATTTATTATATCTTTGTCGAATATATACATTAGTTACGGTTAAATATTCTCAATAAATATTTACTTGGTTTCAACCTTCTATCCATCAATTACTGCCTTATAAATAAATTCCCGTTTCAATTCAATTTACATTCACCTTTCCGTTATTATATTAATTATCATTTAAGTAACCTTTAATCACTTTATTTTTAAAACTAACTCAAGTGCAACAATTACACTTTCTATTATTATATAAATTTGAATTCCATTCCAGTTAACAATTTTTATTAATAATTCACAAATTCAACATTCCCGTTTGTTTCTTATATTAAACTTATAACCCAGTATGACAATTTACATTATTTCCAATTAATTTCAATATAAATTTTAAATTGTAAATTTTAATTTCAATTGCTACATCTAATTTCTAACATTCGTTCCAATATAAATTATAAGATTTTTATTTCTTTCAAAATTTAATTAAAAAATATTACTAATTTAACTCATTTAAATCATTGAATTTTAAGGGTCGTTACAATTAATTAGATTAATTAATTAAGGATAATCATTTGTGGAATTGGTTAAGTATAATTACTTAATGAAAAGGGATTAATTACTCAATATAATTAATTAAATTTATGTGACTAGTTTAAGTTAATTAATTACTTTAATTAATTTAAGATAATCACTTGATGATTTGATAAGTATAATTAATTAATGTAATTTATAAAGTGTAAGTACTTAGTGGAGTAATTGATGTATAATTACTGGATGTAATTAATTGAAGAATGGAAGTAGTTTTGGGTTTAATTACTTTGTATAATTAATAAGAAGGATAATTACTTAGTGAAAGTAATTAAGAATTAATTACTTAGTGTAATTAATTTAAGAATTAATTAATAAAATTTATTTAGAAGTTAATTGAGTAATTTAATTACTTTAGGATAATTACTGAATGTCATTAATCAAGGCTGATTAATGAATGGATTAATTAAAGATTAATTATTAAATATGATTAATTAGAAGAATAATTAATTAAAGAAATAATTAGAGGTTCATCAATTAATTAATGTAATTAACGAAGTAATTAAGGGTTGATTAATTAAATAATAATTAATCAATATAAGTGATTATAGAGTAATTAATTAAGGATTACTGTAATTAATTATAGTTAATTACTTAATGAGAGTAATTAAGGGTTAATTATTGTAGATCGTTAAGAATAATTAATTTAATTAATTAAAGGTTAATTACTTAATGGAATAATTAATCAAGGATGATTAATTAAGATGGATAATTAGATGGTGGTTAATTAATTGGTTTGTAATTAATTAATGTTTAAGTAAGCAAGGTTTATAATGATGAAGTGATTAATTTAATTTATTTTAATTTAATTAGAGACGGTGTGATTAATAGATCATTGCTTATGGATGGCTGAATGTTATTGAATGCCTTGGATTGTTTGATATCTCTGATATGAAATTTGCGTTGATCTGTGATATGAGATGCTTTGTTGAATTATAATGATATGGATTATCTATTTGCGATAATGTGAATTATCTATCTGTGTGAATATGGATAATAAATCAAATTTTTTTAACTTTAAAACAACTTGGACTTAAAAGATGGCGTTGTGGATTTCGATGAGACCGGGATCGGGTTTTCAAATTTGGATATCCGGAAACAACATTGATCCAAATTAATGATAGGTCGTGAATCTCAAGTGAATATGAAGGTTCAGAGTGCGAGGGTTATTGTCGTTAACTGTAAAGGCCCGAAAATCCGTACTCCTTTGAGCTGGCAACATTCCACAACCATCCAGCGAAAGGGGAACAAACTTCCGAATCTTTATGGTTGAAGAAGAAGAAAGAGGTAGAAGAAGAGAGAAAAAGAGAGAAGAAGAAAGAAAACAATATCAGAACAGATAGTAACATCTCACAGTCGCAGCGGAACAACATATAATAGATAAATGAATAATCATTAAAACAAAAGAACTATACATTTTATGCATTACATTCATTTCATCATCAGAGTGTACAACAACCAAACAGCGGAAAAAGAAGAAATACTATATACAATAGATAATATGCTACGCCATCCAGCTCGCCTCCAGATATCTGTAGCAACACCTGAATCCAGAATGACCTGATAACCTAACTCTAGACTGCCCGTGTAGAAATTGGTGGGCATCCAGAGTTTAGGAAGGGAGCAATAAACTCCAGGTCAGTCGTGAGACTGGTGTGAGAACTAAAAACAGTTATTTATCTTTAAAACAAAGAATAGGATAATTTTTAAATCAATTCGCAATGCTTTTTAGAAAATGAGACTACCATAAGGTCTCCCGCCACACACACAATGCAAACGCAGACTTGGAGGAGGTTTCTCCTTATGATAGTCAAAGATGCTTACTACGCAAAATCAAATCATTTTTGATATTATTATTAGTGCATTGTGTAGAAAACAATTTCGAAAGTAGAATATAAATCTTAGTCAGCATAGGCATTCCGCACTTATGCCTACTATAACTACTATGTTCAATAGCAGGTTACCGCCACATTCCATAGCAGTTAATACAACTAAAACCGTACAAGGCTCGTATTGTTTCTTTGGATTTCCAACAAATGGTCAGGCCAAGGAACTTCCCATTGCCACATGGAAACGCCTCTGGAATGACGTCCCGAGAACCTAACCGGATCTCTGCCAACACAAGGCCGGGTTACCCCTAACTGGGTAACTACTGACACAAATATGTCATTCCCCGATCGTAACCGATCTATATCCGAGGATCCCCGATTTCCAACAACCACAAAGTAATGAATTTGCAGTAACCACATAGGTTAAGTATCTGGGCTCCATACCATGATACCACCTCTATCCAGAAGGAATGGCATACACTAAAGGGGTGCTACCCCCTAATAACCTTGCCGCATCTTTCCTGTTTTGACCATTTCCAGGGTGTGAGGCTCGATGAAGTCTCGTCCACAAAGCCACACTTTATACAAAAGCTGCTTTGGGTCAACAAATGATCAAAGCAATGATCATCAAGATAGACGATCAAACAAATGATCCTATCACAAACGGTCAACCAATGATCATTTCACAACATCACTCAGTATGCCACATTACCAATTCGGGAATGTATCACTAGTAACCATCAACTATATAACCTCTGAGCTCGTAAGTCTCAGAGAAGGGTGTTAAGCTAAGAGAATAAATTCTCCGCCACCAACAGAAATATATTTGATAGAAACCAGCTTTACATCTCAAATTGTAACGTCAGACATACAATCCATACAAGTCCGTTCCGGGATCGAACGGAACCGAAGGCACTTCCAAAGAAGCCCTTGCAATCCGGATATTCACTAACCACGTCCGGACAACTCGTCACTAATGGTGATAAAACCTCTATATCGGAGATCAGCCGATGCAGAGTAACTCGACGGTAATCCATCCGTTTTCACAAATATCTGGTCTTCAACACCGGTCTTCAAATGCAATTCATAACGACGTATCACATATTCGGAGTGGGTTATACGACCCCATGGTCCTTTCCCGGTTAACCCGAATAGTGAGCGCTTATTTTTTTAAAAAAAAGTGTGGCATTCAATTCAAACAATCACAACAAATACCTATTTAAAGGTAAATATTGATAGTCGGTTATTTAACTATCAATAAAGATGCGCAACATCACCAGATTCCAAATAATTTTCCAAATTATTTGATTTCCCAAAATATAATATCTTTACAAGATATAAAATTTCCACACTTCAAAAATAACCAACGTTTATTTTGAAACCAATTTTCCCTTTCCATTTATAAATTCCATAGTAAATTTATATTTCAAAATATCTACTGATTTACATTTTTAAATAGATTTCAAATATTCAATTCCAATTTATCTTCAAAATGATAAATTCTCAAAACGTTCCATTTCATATTGGAAAAGCAATTCCATACTTATTTAAAAGTAAGTGATTCACAAATATTATTTATTTTCACAATTTGAAAATATTCGGTATACTTAAACCATAGTTAAGTATATTTTTTTTCATTCCTTAAGGAAAAACGTTCTTTTATTCACATTTACTTGGGTCAAAATGAATGTTGCGTAAAACATTGTTACGACAACCCAAAATCATTAGTATAGGGATTCGAAATTAAAATAGATATATAAATCCCAATACTATATAAAACATTTTTTTTTCGGAAATCATTTACTATAACAACAGTGTTATAGCCCACCATTTCTTCCTATTTCTCGAAAACGTCTATTTCAACAATAAATGTTGAAATCTATGTTTTCATTTCCCTCTATTTCTCGAAAACGTCTATTTCAACAATAAATGTTGAAATCTATGGTTTCGATTCATAATACATTTTAAAAACATCTTTTAAAATAATTAATTTCATCTTATAATATCGTTCTCCCAAAACATAATCATTTTATTTAATAATATATCCACTGTCCAAAATCGTGAATATACTTCGTTTAATAAACTTCTATATTCAATTTATCAAATTCAATTGATTTTCGAATTTATGAACAATGTCTATAAATTCCATTTCTATTTATAACTTCGATCTTTTATAAATCTCCTTTATCAATCCAATTCAATTTATAAAATTCAATTTTATACCAAGAGTCTATATTATAAGTTGAATACTTACAGTATCATTTATTTACAAAGTTGTTCTTTTTAAAACTTCACAAATTAGAAATCTTGTTACTTATAAGATTTCGTTTATATTCTATAACAACTTCAACTTATAAAATCTCCTTTATTAATAATTTCTATTAATATCCTATTTAAATGCCAAAATCCAGTTTATAGTTAATTACGTATAAATCCTTTATTCTACAGCATCTATTCATTTTAAAATTTCACCATTTATACAACTATGAATTTCATTCACTTATGAAATCCTTCAATACTTCATTTTCAACATTTATAAAGCCTCGTTTTATTATTCCAATATTTTTGATTTACAAATATCAATTCTAAAAGTCTTCTATATACACCCTTTATAATAATTCTAGAATTCAAATTTAAACTATTTTATAAATCTATTTATTTTTAAAAACTACCTTTGGTTATATTTCACAAAAATCTTAAATTCTATAACTTTAAAAATTAAAATTTTAACTTAATTAAAAATGAATCAACTCAAAATTTCAATAAAAACATATACTTTCGAAAAATCAATTTAAAATCCTTTATAATTCAAAATTGTTAAAAATACTTTTTAAAATGGATCCGATGATGCAACAACATCCAATAGTCAACCATGGCAACAAATATCATATATCGATATGATAATCATAATCATCAAAATGTTTTTAATCAAATAAATATTTGTGAGGAATCCAGTTGGATCCCTCCAACCTGTTTCCCTGCATCCACAGACGTTAGCACAATACCAATTCCACTTCAAGGTGGAATATCGCGGTATATGGGATTTATAAAATATATATATCCGCTTAATAGGTGGCGCAATAGGGTCTCATCCGCTATACAATGCGGGAAATCAATCAACTGCAATATATACATATGCCAATATATATATTGCTATATATAGATATATCCTACTACATCTTATATCACAATCAAGAAATCAACCAATCAATCAACAAATTTTAAATATAACTATTTAAAATTTAAATACCCTTTTGAGTGAGAAGTTCTCACCTTAGCTATCTATTTCGCAGTCCATTTCCGTCTCAGCTTGTTTCCGTGATTTTAAAACCTTGTATAAACAGTTTATACAATTTATCAATATTCGGATAATTTGAATAACCAATTTTCGTTTGGTAATTTTAATTATCCAATGATTTTGTTTTAAGCTGATAGCTTAAATTTTAAACCGATTTCCTTTTGAATTAATTTATATAACTAAGACTAAATTAAAACTAAATTTCCTCTTTAATAAATTAACCAAAATTTTATCTTTAACAAATTTTCCTTTAATAAATCATTTGTCTCACCATCTGACAAATTTAATTTACTAGCAAATTAATTTGAACAAATGATTTCATTTTCAAAAAAATTTCTTTTAAACAATTTCTGTTAAATAAATTTATTTAACTATACACTTTACTTTCAAACTAACTTTCCTTTTACTGGAAATTAAAATTTCATTTACACCTATATTTATTTTAATTTATTTTCTGTTCCAACCCACTGTTTATTTATTTTTATTTTATTTTTTCCATACATATACTTTCCCCTGCTAGAAAACTTTTAAAACAGATTTTATTATTATTATTTTTCTGTCTATATCTTTACTGACTAGAATTGGAACAACTTATCAAAAAGATTACCTTTGTAAGATTATAGACATAGATCTATATATATCTTTAAATTAAACAAAACTATATTTACCTTACTGTCGAAATTCAAACGAACCCCAGCTGATGTTGCCTGCCGTGCTTCCGTGAACCGACGCATCACTGCATCTCAGGTCATCAAAAATTCGCTCTCTCTCCTCGGCAAGTGCCTTCGCCCCACCTCCAGAATAACTGGTTCGTGACCGAGCTTCCTGCAGCTCCCTCCAACGAACACCTCTTAGTCGCCGCGACCCCCCTCCCCTAGCACGCGCCGACCTGATTGAGAGGAGAGCGACGCCTCCTGCCATAATCATTCGCAACCAGATCTGGATGCCCCCCTACCGCCTCCACGCGAGTGCTCGCAGCTACCACAGTGTGTCAACCCAAACGCGCGCGCCTCGACGAAATTGAAATGCATCGCGACCCCTCCCCACTCACGATTTCGATTTAGGGCTTCGGCAATTTTTTCACCGCGTTTTGATTTTTAAAATTGAAGGTCGAAAGAGAGGGGATTTTGAATCGAGGATTGGAACGAGAAAGGCGGGCTTCGGATTTTATTTGAATTGAACGAGTGTCGGCCATTGTTTTATTTATTCTTCGAATTTGAATACTGGAGAGGGAGAGGACGAGAGATCGTGCCTTTGCAGATGAAATCGCGTGATTTAACAGAGGGATAGGTCGACGCAAATCAGAAGCTAGGGTGGCTTTGAAATGAAGGGAAACAGCTGATGTGATATAATTTCAGCTGATGTTGACCAATTATAGTTTTAATTTAAATTGAACTCGATTTACTTCCAACGCGTTTACTCAACGTATGATCACATATCAATTCCAAAAACTACGAAATTTGAAATCCGGTAATAATTTAATATTACGGACCCAATGGAACTGGTTTCGTCGAATTCCGAGACTGTGCCTCGGAAGGCTATTTTTAAATTCGATTTAAACGATAAAATTCCAAAACGGAACAATTCACTTTCAAATTCAATTCTGAAGCTTCTATTATCTACAATATTATCAATATGAATTTTACAGCCTTTGAAATATTTTTAATCAGCTTAAAATTGAAGATTCAAATTTTTATTCACTTTCAATAGATTAAATTTTATAATTTAATCGCCAATTTATTATGAAAATTAGGAATTCAGTTCAAACCATCATTCAAATATTTAAAATTAATTAAATATTTTCAAATTAAATTATTGCAAATTTTGTTTATTCATTCATAATTTACTTCCATAATTCAATTCAATCATTTCATGAATTAATAAATTATCAAGTTGATTTACTTGAATTCAATCCACTTTATTTTATTTTATTTTATTTCCAAGTTTGGATTTTTATTCAACTTGATTCAAATCAATTCTTTTCCAATCAAATTTCAAATATTTTCTAAGTTATCAACTTATTTACATTCCAAAACAATTTAGAGAAATCCCAGAGTCTTCTAAACTTTTTCAAAATCAATTATTGAAAACACTTCAAATTATCCTTTGAATTTCCAAAACCAAACCGAAATTTTCCAAACAACTTTCACTTAAAACAATTTGGCAGCAATCCCTCTTTTGGAAACCCAAAAATGAACACCAATGATGCCGCGGTCATCATCGGAATTATTTTCCAGCAACCAAAAAGAGTTTAGGGCTTTCCATCCTTCAAACATTTTTCCAAAAACCTTTGAAATTCATTTTCCGACCAAGAAGGATTTTAAACTTTTAAAACTTCCAAATTCTTTCAAAAAAAAAACATTTCCAAAATCTTCTCTGGAACTTTGTTTCTAATTATAAATCACATTTATAATTTACATTCTCAAATTTCATTTGTATACGAATTTTATTTCTAAACTTTGATTATGATTCCAATTCTTATTCAATAATCAATGGTAATAATTTGTAATATTATTAATTCCTAACATCCATGCAACCATATACTATAATAATTTACAGAAAATCATTTCATTTATATATGAAAATAGTTTTGGGTAAAATTATTTCATTTACCCGATTTTAAAACAATATTGTGTCGAATTGTTCTATTCAAGTGTTTAGAAACCCCTTCGATTCAGTTTCGAGGCTGCGCCGACGAAGGTTCATATACCACTCAACAAACCAATCATCATAATGTAAAACAATTTTATATTCACTAACAAATACACACTCATATCTATTATAAAACAATTTTATACGCAGTAACAAATACGCAAGGCTAAGTGAGTCACGCTCAAGTAGGATAAGATTTTCCAATGTCTAGAGGTCCCTTTTTTACTGGTTGCGTGGGCAGTTGGAATTGCGCACCAACTGCGGGGTTGTCTTGTTCGAGACTATCCAGTAAGGGATGGTTCTGGCCTTGTGTTGCAGGAGATTTAGGGTGGATCCTCGGTACGGTGATCTAGACCACGTACTGTGACGGGCGGTACTCCAGTAGCCCTGCCATTGTATGGAATCCAATCTCCAATAAGTGCCATATGTTTTAGCTGTGCCCAACTATGTTGGAACGTGAGATGTAAGCATTCCAGCTATTTCTGTATTTTACTTGAAAACCCAAGACCCTATTATAATATCACTGGATTTCCTATCAAATTTTTTGGTTATCGTAAGGTAAAAACTTTTCCGTGTTTATGTGCGGGAAGTCTTGCGAGATACCTTTTGTTTTCAATGGTTTTTCAAAGTTAAGCAACTTTAGCCTGTTACTCACACCAGATCCATGTCTAACTCGGAGTTTATTTTCTGTTTTCTTAAACTCTTGGGCACTCAAATTTTTACGGGTAGCCAAGGTATTCAGGTTAGCTTTGATGAACTCTGGAGGAGAAATGGAGCAGGAGGCTTCAGCATTTGTAGATATATAGTGTTCCGCTGTGCTGGTATCTCTGTATTGTATTTGAGTTGTAATAACCCGACAGGTGTTTATAACTGTCTAGAATGTGATGTATAAGATGTATAACTCTAATAGATGTTGTATACTATGTAATAATTATGTGACTAATATAATTTATTCGTTCCGCTGTTGAGATTCTGATGTTGTTTCATACTTTCTTCGCTATCTTTTCTCTTTTCTATACATTTCTTTCTTATTAATGATGCGTCTTTCTGTAGAGAGAAATACGGGTCGTTAAAAATTTAATCAACCGTTAATCATTAAATAATTAACCTTTAATTACTTAATTATCCTTTAATTAATTATTCTTAATTAATTACATTAATTAATTAACCCTTTATTAATTACCATTTAAATTAATTGTCCTTTAAATCATTCGATTATCAAACTTTAGTAATAGATTAATTAACCTTAATTACTTTCATTAATTAATCTTAAGTAATTATTTATCCTTTATTGTAATTACACAAAGTAATTACCCTTAATTAATTTAAATAATTAATTCCATTACACAATCATACATTAATTACTTACGTTAATTAAATCACCATTAAATTAATTACATTCAATAATTATCCCAATATAATTACTCAAAACCCAAAATAATAATAAACATTTCAAAATCAATCTTTAAAATCATTTGAAAAATTTATTTAGGAATTTGATTACTATTTCTTTTATATTTTGAAAACTTATTAATTCAACTACATAATTAATCAGATTTATAATTACCTTTGAAACAAACAATTTAAAACAATTTAAATCCTCAAAACTTGTTTTAAATAAATCGCTTGAAATTCGTTAAACCATTAAGTCCAGAAAACCTGAGCCAATCTTTAGTTTTCCCAAGCAAAACATCGGGTTTCTTCCTTCTTTCTTCTTTATACCTTGTTTTAGTTTTAGATTTTAACACTGTTGAAAACACAAAAACATTCGCGTACAAGTACTCGAGCCACAACCACTTTCTCATGGTATAAGCTTCGAGTTTATCTTCTTCTTCCCTGATCCAACAACCCAGACCTTACTTATAGACGCGTGCGCGTGTACAGATGATCGAAACCACTCCGATCATCGCCGCAACCATCCACACTCCATCGAACGCCTTCCACAACAGTCTGCTGTCCTAGAACCCCAAGTTCATTTTTGAATTTAAAATTGAGCAATTGAGTCGTTCAACACAATCTGAAACCTCAAAACTCCCTAGCGAAAATGGCTCGCCGACGATAATCCAATTTACCAGAATCCCTGCAACCCCGTCTAGAGCAGCACCACAATCCTAGCTTCGTTCCCCATAAGTCTGGCTCCTTCCGGTGCCTTGACGACGCCACACCAGACACAAATTTCTCGTTGATCGAAAGTTGCTTCTAAACCCTAAATCAACATCAATCTACCACCCTGGCATATTATAAAAGTTACGAGTATTTTTCCATGAATCACCACAAGCAAGCCATCTTTACATAAATCACGATTCATAATACACCATCGATTACCAGGAATTGACAAAAATTCAAATTCCATTCCACCCGAGAGTTCTCCATAAATACTCGCTTAAAAATTCTAAAATGGTTAAAAAAATCGTGAATTTGAAGTACGTATTCATTTCTATAATTAAAAATCGAAACCCAGACATTAGATTTTTTGGTTTAAAATATGATCATTTTTACCATTTCTATTTTCAGAAATAACTACAAAATAAATGTTCATGAAAATATTTTTAAATTAGCATTTCATAGTTATAACTACTTTTCATTTAGAAATCGAATCATGAAATCATTTAGACAGGATGATTTTGAATTTTCTAATAGGTTTTAAAAACCTGTAACAAGAACAGAGGTGTTTTCTTCCTGTGCCCAGACATGCACAAGCAAATATATACAAATATACACACAGACATGCATGCACGTTAACATTCATTCAATCAACTTCAAGCAGATATGGGTTGAAGGGTTTGCTCACCTTCAAAATGAAGATAGGGGATTTTTCCTGGAGTGTTGAAAAACTGGAATGTGTTTTGAATTGAATCCCTTTGGAATTGAACTGCCATTGGACTTGCTTAATTTCTTCCAGATTGATTGCTGAGTTGATTTTGTTTTTGAACTGCTTATTTGAAGCTTGAATTTGATTAGGTGATAAGATTTTAAAAATCTGGAAGCTTGCAACTGAGAAAAATGATTTTAAACCGAAGCTTCATTTACTGATTCTCTGTATTTGTTTAAATTGCTTCAACTTGAAGTTTGTTTCAGATTTTCTTTTGAACTGTTTTTGCTTTAAAAACCTGGAATTTAAATTACTGAATCATTTCCCAATGGTATGCTCCCCGAATACCGAAATAAAGGCCTGATTTTGATGTTGTTGTGATGATTTGGACTTTAATTGTTGAATTTGATCTTTGCATTTGTTTTAAAGCTGATATGAGCTTTGAATCATTGCTTGATATTTGATTGAGTTGCTTATATATTGAGTTGAAATTGATGTTGCTCAAGTTTAAATGCCTTAGGTTGAACTTGGACTTGAACTTAGATTCATGAATTGCTTTTGTTTTCTGATTTATTTAGTTTCTTCTTGGTTTTGATTTTGAACTTGCTTTTGTTTAGGTTTCTAATTTTTATGGTTTGTAGATGCTGTTTGAATTTGTGGTTTTTATTTTCTTCTCAGGTTTTTTGGTTTGCAGGTTTTGAAATGAGAAGAACTGAAATTGTCTTTTCTTTTAATACATTTTAATTAAATTTTTAGTTTAAAATAAACATGCATTTGCCACTTGTTATCATAAGTTTCACTTGTTTTTATTTGCGAACACTCGTGAGTTTATATTAACACTTGTTTTACAAATGTCCTTTATTATTTTAAATTGTGTTTAAACCCTCTTCTCTGTTTTATTTACAAGTTGTGCTTAAACCCTTGTTTATAATTCATTTGCACTTTTGTATTTTTAAGAATCATGTTTTACTTCATAATTTCAATTTAGATAATATATATGGTTTATATCTTTCTTATTTTAATTATTATATTGATTTCAAAAGATATATATATATATATATATATATATATATAAACTAATGCTTTACCATTATATACATATTCATAACCTTAAAGAAGGTGATTTAAAATAAATCAAACATTAATAAATATATAATATGCATATATTTGAATTTAACTCTTTAAATAGCTTTTGTAAATTTATTTATATCAATTTAAAAATATAACCTCTAAATCAAAATGCCTATTTAATGAAATTGGAAAACATATCTTTATCAATTTGGAAAAAATTTGAACTAATTCACCATTAAATTCATAATTTAACATTAATTACCAAATTAAATTTAATTAAAAATCGAGATCGTTACAGATTTCACCCTTAAGAAAATTTCGTCCTCGAAATTTGCTAGACAGGGAGACGAACAAAAAATGGATACACAAAGATAGAGAATCGACTCATCGGATCAAACTGAATGTCCATTCTGCATTTGGCTTACCAAATCAGAATATCATCGATACATATGAGAATGAACTCATACAATATTTCACAAGATACTCTGGCCATCCGGTCTATGAAATATGCAGGGGCACTGGTTAGTTCAAAGGACAACTAACCATTTGTGGAATATATCTGGACCTAAAAGAACAATCAAATAGATTCAATCTTCTATAATTCTCAAACATTGGGTATGGATTCCAAATTCAAGTCGGAATACCCTAAATTATATGTTAACTTGTCCCTCCTCGAACTTTGATCCTCATAAGAAATCACAACAAAACTTTCCAAGGTTTGGTTTTAACCAAAATTGTTTTATCGATACAAATTAATCTATCTTCATATGTTGTTAACCAATTTATTTCAATTTAAATCCAAACTCATTAAAGTTAAAACGAAAAAACTGATAACGAGAATACGTGATATGAACTTATCGACACGATTCCCAGGGCCACCATCACACCGAAGCTTCTTCTTGGAGCTGCCACGAAGAAATTAAAGGATTGAAATCAGATCAAAGGAAACTGACAAAGAAAGTTGTTTCCCTTGTGGCAGGGCATCCACCATTTGAAGTGGTACTCCCCTATCCCTTATCTCGTCCTCTTCTTGCATTCATACTCACTATCAATGAATAGTAAGAGAATTTGCTGAGGCATACAGACAGATATCTTAGGGATACTCATTCTTGGGTATTTGTAACCCTATCTCTAATGAGCTATGTTAACTCCTCAAATTCGTAGCTCACCGACCTAACGAACCAGCGATCTAATTACTTAAAGGGCCTGGCGACCTAACAGCCCAAGCGACCTAACGAGTTAGCCTATTAATGACCTAAAGCATGACCGAGTTAAGAAACACAGCGACCTAACAACTTAAGTACTCTGCGACCTAAGAAGACCAGTGACCTAACTACTGAAGTGGAGTACCGACTTAAAAGGTATCGAGACCTAACGGCTTAACCTGTTAAGGGATCAGATGGTCTAGCGACCTACGACTCAACGAGTTATCGGCCTAATACTCAAGCGACCTAGCATCTTCCACAAGCTACAACTTGAATCACACGACCACTCGGTCGCTCGCGACCTAAGGATGTCAGAGCAACTTCTTTGTGCCGTATTTGATAGGTCGCATCTCTCTCTCCTGCAATCCCATAGGTCGCCCACGACCTAAATTATAGCTGACCACTAGGTCGCCCAACCCGTTAGCTCACTTAAGGAGGATCAGGGGCTACCCTGTTAAGCCGAAGCCTTAGGTTGTTCCCGACCTATCCCTAGGTCGCCCCACAACCTACGACCTAACTCCGAGCTCACCCTATAAATATAGCACTAACCCCAACATAAAGGGGACTTTTGTATCATTCTCCGAAGCATCAACACTCTGCTATTTTCTCAACTCAAACAACACTTCAAGCACCCCAAGCACCAAGGACACTACGACAAACTTCAAGAGAGAATCTACATCATTCAGTATGAACTCAAAAGTTTATTCTACATCGAAGTTTGAGCTACTAGTCTAAAGTGTGTTGTAATTGAAGAAAGTTGTATAAGTTGTACTAAGTCAGTAATAAAGAGAACTAAAGTGGATATAGGCTTGACTATAAGCCGAACCACTATAAAAACTGTGCCTTTTACTTCTTTTCTGCAATTTTCTGCTTATCTCTAATTCTCGTATTGACGGGTGGTGCTTTCACATTTACTCTACATACACCGGGGTGTTAGCGTTTGATTTTTACGTTAACAAGCTAACTAATGTGTTATAATCCTGAGCTAAAGTTCAACCTTCAACTCTAATGCCACTGTAACGACCCTGACTCGACCTTCGAAAATCGGCATCGAATACATCACCCGTATTCGAATACCTTCAGACCTCGATTCCGGTTCGCCGGAGCTTATAACACATTAAGTACAACAACACGATGGAAGAAATGAATAATATCATTGATACACAACAATTTTACAACAATGATACAACAAGAATTTATCAATATTGTCAAAGATACAAGCTAAAACGGAAAGAATATCCTCAATAGAATTTCCAAGAGAGAAAGCGAGAATCCAACATATTGCGACTCTATTGCCAAAGCCCCAAAGCACAAGCTTGAACCATCATCAAATTGGACTTAAGAAGGTCCGATCCCGAATGTTGAAGAGAAGCATAAAGCGATAGCCAAAATCCAAAGACTTCCAAGATACTGAATTTACATCTACTATCTGACTATCTGGAAAATCTAACTGTAGACTGCCTGTGTGGAAAAATTGTGGGCACCCAGAGTTTAGAAAGGAAACAATAAACTCCAGGTCAGTCATGGGACTGGTATGAGCAAACAAAACAGTTTATCTTTATCAAAAGCAAAACAAAATATTTTAGAAGAAATCCGCAATGCTTTTTGAAAAATGAAACTACCAAAAGGCCTCCCGGCGCACACACAATACAATCACGCACTTGGGGGAGATTTCTCCTTATGATAGTTAAACATGCTTGATACGCCAAAACCATTTGATATTATTATTAGTGCATAACTGAAAACATTTGTAAGTATAATATTAATCTTAGCCAGCATACATACCATTATAGTATGCCTACTATAGCTACCAAATTAGATGGCAGGTTCTACAACTAAAACAGTACAGGGTGCGTATTGGATGATTAGATTTCCAACAATGGTAGGCTATGGAACTTCCCACACCGAATGGAACGCCTCTGGAGGAACGCCCCCGAGAACCTACCCGGATCTCTACCAACACAAGGCCGGGTTACCCCCGCCCGGAAGTAACACCGACAAGTATGCCATCCCTGGTCGTAACCAACCTTTATCCAGGGGCCCCAAACACCAACAACAACATAAGTAAAGTATCTGTGCTCCATACCATGATACCACTTTCAAATCAACATAAGTAAATATCTGGGCTCCATACCATAATACTACTTTTTATCCAGAAGGAAATGGACATACCTTAGGGGCGCGACCCCTAATAACCTTGCCGCAACTTTCATCATATTTCGACCATTTTCGGGTTGCGAGGCTCGACTAAGTCTCGTCCACAAAGCTACGCTTTTCACAAAAGCCATGCTTTGATCAACACATGATCAGTAGCACTTCATATGCCACATTACGAAATTGGGAATGTATCACTAGTAACCATCAACTACATAACCTCTGAGCTCGTACGTCTCAGAGAAGGGTGTTAAGCTAAGAGAATAAATTCTCTGCCACCAAACAGAGATGTATTTGTTAGAAACCAGCTTTACATCTCAAAGTGTAACGTCAGACATACATCCATACAAGTCTGTTCTGAGTTTGAAAAGAACCGAAGGAACTTCCAAAGAAGCCCTTGCAATCCAGGAATTCCAAATCCTGATCGGACTCCCCATCACATATGGAGATCTCTATACCGGCACGACCCAGTGCAGAGGCATTCGGCGGGTTATTCTTTCATTCTCAAAAATACCTGGTCTTTACCACCAGTCTTCAAATGCAATCCATAATGTCGTATCACTATTCGGAATGGGTTATATGACATCAATCCTCCCCCGGCTAAACCGAATAGTGAGCGCTTAATTTAAAAAATATATGGATATTGGGATCTTAGTTAAGTCACAACTTTATACCCCAAAACCTTTTTTCAAATATTTTTCATCAAATCCCTACTTTCAAATCTTTTAAACAAAAAGATTCATTTCACAAAGATTCATTCATAGTTTTCAAGACAATTCCATTTCAAATCTTTTATAGAAAAGATACACTTTTGAGATCCTTTTTCAATTCGAAAACAAAGTTCACCAATCTTTAATAAAGATTCATTCATAGCCTTTCAAAATAATTCCCCTTTATAACTGTATTAACTCATCCAATCTTTAAATCAAAAACTCAATTCATAGCTTTCAAAACCATTTCCAAAGATTCATTCGTAACTTGGAAAACCATTTTCATTTCAAACTAGAAATCCTTTCAACACAAATTGGAAATCCTTTCTCTATATGAAAGCTATTATTATTTGAAAAACAAGGGTTTTCATTTCGGGTAACAAAACGATCGAATATACACAAGTTATATTCTTTAAAGTATAAACATGGGTTAATTTAAATTCAAAATAATACTTTCAAAATACATTAAAAATAATTTAGAAAACATATGTAGTATAACTTGTATAACCCTTTCAAAACATAGTTTTCAAAATAATTTCAAATCTTAAATAAGGTATATTATTTTCAAGCTAAATTTCAATTTTAAAACTTCCTTTTCAAAATCTTTTCATATTCAATCCAATTCTATTTGCAAAACCATTTGGATTCAAAATTCAACTTTAAAACCATTTCATTAAATTCAAATATCTGTGACTTAACCAATTTCCTTGTGCATTCCATATTCGTGTGTGTATAGCGTAGTCCAGGGGTTTTACACAATAGTGCAACATCATCAATCATCACAGATTCAATCATATCAATATCGATAAGCGGTATATTCCTATAACGCTTATCTTCATTCACAGATTCACAGATAAATAATATAAATTTATACATTCATCACAGATAAATAAATTACATTCATCATAGATAAATAAAACATTCATCACAACTCAAATCAAAACAGAGCATCACACATGAGGGATATCAAAATAATTCAGTATTCAGTCGAATCCAAACATCCATAAGTAAAATCAATTAATTATCTAATTAATTTAAATCAGATCAATTACTTGTGAATAAATACTAATCCTGGTTAATTAACATTAATTAATTACAAACTATTTTAATTAATTAACCTTTAATCATTTATTAATTAACCTTTAATAATAAATTATTTAACCTTTTATTAATTAACTAACCTTAATTAATAATTTAATCAACCGTTAATCATTAAATAATTAACCTTTAATTATTTAATTAATCTTTAATTAATTATTCTTAATTAATTAAATTAATTAATTAACCCATAATTAATTACTATTTAAATTAATTATCCTTTAAAACATTTGATTAATCAAACTTTAATCATAAATTAATTAACCATAATCACTTTCATTAATTGATCTTAATTAATTAATTATCCTTTATTGTAATTACACAAAGTAATTACCCCTTAATTACTTTAAGTAACTAATTTCATTATGTAATAATACATTAGTAACTTACATTAATTATATCACCCTTAAATTAATTACATTCAATAATTATCCCAATATAATTACTCAAAACCCAAAATAATACCAAACATTTCAAAATTCAATCTTTAGAATCATTTGAAAACTTCATTTAGGATTTTGGTTACTATTTTTTTTAATACAAATATATTTTGAAAACTTATTAATTCAACTACATAATTAATCAGATTTATAACTACCTTTAAAAAAACAATTTAAGACAATTTAAATCCTCAAAACTTATTTTAAATAAATCGCTTGAAATTTTTTAAACCATTAAGTCCAAAAAACCTGGGCCAATTTCTAGTTTTCCCGAGCAAAACCTCGGGTTTCTTCCTTCTTTCTTCTTTATACCTTGTTTTTATTTTAGATTTTAAAGCTGTTGAAAACATAAAAACATTCGCTTATAAGTACTCGAGCCACAACTACTTTCTCCCGGTATAAACTTCGAGTTTATCTTCTTCTTCCTTGATCCAACAACCCAGACCTTACTTATACACGCGTGCATGTGTACAGATGATCGGAACCACTCAGATCATCGCCGCGACCATCCACACTTCATCGAACGCCTTCCCCAATGGTCTGATCACCCAGAACCCCGAGTTCATCTTTGAATTTAAAATTGAGAAATTGAGTCGTTCAACACAATCTGGAACCCCAAAACTCCCCGACAAAAATGGCTCGCCGACGATAATACAATTCACCAGAATCCCTGCAACCCCGTCCAGAGCAGAACCACAATCCTAGCTTCGATTCCCCTAAGTCCGGCCCCTTTCGGTGCCTTGACGACACCACACTAGACTCAAATTCCTCATTGACCAAAAGTTGCTTCTAAACCCTAAATCGACGTCAATCTACCGCCCCGGCATATTATAAAATTTGCCAGTATTTTTCCATGAATCTGCCACACCCAAGCCATCTTTACCATTAATCACGATTCATAATACACCATCGATTACCAGGAATTGACAAAAATTCAAATTCCATTCAATTCGAGAGTTCTCCATGAATAGTCGCTTAAAAATTCTAAAATGATTATCAAAAATCATGAATTTGAACTACGAATTCATTTCTATATTTAAAAATCGATACCTAGACATTCAATTTTTTGGTTTAAAATCTGATCATTTATGCTATTTCTATTTTCAGAAATAACTATAAAATAAATGTTCATGAAATTATTTTTAAAATTAGCATTTCATTGTTATAATTACTTTTCATTTAGAAATTGAATCCTGAAATCATTTAGATAGGATGATTTTGAATTTTCTAATAGGTTTTAAAAACCTGTAACAAGAACAGAGGTGTTTTCTTCCTGTTCTCAGACATGCATAGGAAATATAAACAAATATACACACTGACATGCATGCACATTAATCTTCATTCATTCAAACAAATTCAAGCAGATATGGGTTTAAGGGTTGCTCACCTTCAAAACGAAGACAGGGGATTTTTGCCTGGAATGTTGAAAAACTGGAATGTGTTTTGAATTGAATCCATTTAGAATTGAACTACCATTGGACTTGCTTGATTGCTTCCAGATTGATTGCTGAGTTGATTTTTTTTTTGAGCTGCTTATTTGAAGCTTGAATTTGATCAGGTGATCAGATTTTGAAAATCTGGAAGCTTGCAACTTAGAAAAATGATTTGAAACTGAAGCTTCATTTGTTGATTCTCTGTATTTGTTTAAATTGCTTGAACTTGAAGTTTGTTTCAGATTTTCTTTTGGACTGTTTTTGCTTTGAAAACCTGGAATTTGGAAACAGAGGCCTGGTTTTGATGTTGTTGAGATGATTTGGACTTTAATTGTTGAATTTGATCTTTGCATTTGTTTTAAAGCTGATCTGAGCTTTGAATCATTGCTTGATATTTGATTCAGTTGCTTATATACTGAGTTGAAACTGATGTTGCTTAAGTTTAAATGCCTAAGGTTGAACTTGGACTTGAACTTAGATTCATGAATTGCTTTTGTTTTCCGATTTATTGAATTGCTTCTTGGTTTTGATTTTAAACTTGATTTTATTTAGGTTTCCAAGTTTTCTAGTTTGTAGATGCTATTTGAAATTTTTGGTTTGATTCATTTTCTTCTCAGGTTTTTTGGTTTACAGTAATGAGAAGAACTGAAATTGTCTTTTCTTTTAATACATTTTAATTAAATTTTTAGTTTAAAATAAACATGCATTTGCCACTTGTTACCATAATTTACACTTGTTATTATTTGTGAACACTTGTGAGTTTATGTCAACACTTGTTTTACAAATGTCCTTTATTATTTTAAATTTTGTTTAAACCCGCTTCTCTATTTTATTTACAAGTTATGTTTAAACCCTTGTTTATAATTCATTTGCATTTTTGTATATTTAAGAATCATGTTTTGCTTCATAATTTCAATCTAGTTTAAATATATATATATATATATATATGGTTTATATCTTTCTTATTTTAAATATTATTTTAATTTCAAAAGATATATATATATATATATATGTATATGTATATATTTCTATTTTTAAACTAATGCTTTACCTTTATATACATATTCATAACCTTAAATAAGGTGATTTAAAATAAGTCAAACAATAATAAATAAATATATAATATGTATATATTTGAATTTAACTCTTTAAATAGCTTTTGTAAATTTATTTATATCAATTTAAAAATATAACTTCTAAATCAAAATGCCTATCTAATGAAATTAGAAACATATCTTTATTTATTTGGAAAAAATTTGAATTAATTCACCATTAAATTCACAATTTAACATTAATTACCAAATTAAATTTAACTACAAATCGGGATCGTTACATAAATGTTTTCAAACCATGTTTTAAAACTCTTTCTTCTCCATTTTCCTTCCATTTCATTCAGCCATAACTTCCTCCATTCAACTCCGAATCAAGATTTTTATTTTTTTAAACATATAGAATTTTAGTGGATACAACTTACATTTGAATGGATTTTTCAAATTTCGAATATTTTTGGGACAAAATTGCATTTTTTTCTTGCTCATTTTTGTACTCATATTTTCAAGCCCGAAAATACCTCTCCTTCTTTTGACCTTATCACCTTCAAACATAATCCAAAATTTAGTTTTTTTTTAAATGACAGAGAAAAGAATTCCCTAGAACTTTTCTTCTTACCATTTGTCCAAATTCCTAGGGTAAGATGGCCAAAAATCGAGGGTAAGATGACCTATTTTAGAGTGATTTTTGTGGTTTTCCAAGATTTTGAAATTCTAAAGCATTTCAAATTTCAAAAAAGTTTGGTGAGTAAACTTTTTTTGATGTAAATATTTAAGTTTTACTTTTATATGTTGCATAAAATTTTGTACGATATGTGGCTTGATGTTGTTAAGTTTTGATGTAGTTGAATATGTTTGAATGATGTTGATATGTGTTTGAAAAGTTAGGCTTCGATTTGAAGTATAAAGTATGGGTAATGTATGCATGAATATGTGTTTTCTTATATTTGGGATGTGAGTTATGCCATGATGGACATGAATATGTGTTTATTGCTTAGAAAGATAGCACTTTGGCTTAATCGATAAAGGAATCCTTTTGTGAAAACACGAGCACCGATTTAGAAATCAAAAATCATTTTTAGAGTTAGGAAACTTTGATTTATTTTAAAAATACCTACTTTGCATTTCAAGAAGTTAGAAATCTTTTAAGCGATAAGTTACCAAAGAAGAAAGCAGGAAAACATTTCTAGGAAAACGGCATCTATAGTGATAGTCGCTAAGGATGCAGCTTCGATAAAATTTGAATTTTTCAAAAGTAAGTTTCAAACTTTGAAATTGTTTGAAATGTTTTGTAAACATAACAATGATGTTTTAAAAACTTAATTAAGATTTTAATGACTAATTTTTAATTAATTAAGTTTCAATAATTAATAATTAATTAAGTATTAAACAAGGTTTATAAATTTTAATGAAGTGTGGATTAGTACTTATTGATTAATTAAGTTAGGGTAATTAGTACTTAATTATTTTTAAGTAAGTAATTAAAATTTGTTAGTTGCTAAAAGGTTAATTATAATTCAATTATTTATAAAATAGTTATTTATTATTTAATTATTATTTAAAGGTTTAATTGCTAGTTCATAAAGAGTTTAATTGTCATTTAATTTTTACATAAAAATTTTAAAGTTTTAAACCGCTTTAATTCCGAAGATCGGTTCTATTTTAAAGTAACTTTATTTTAAAAGAATATTTTTAACCCAAGGAATTTCCTTGTCGATTATTCTTAAGTAAACCCAATTGAATATGAAACCCAATGACATTCATTTAGCAAAATAAATCAATGTTCTGTTAATTAACTTGTATTAGACACCTATTTGGTAGAATAAATCATCATTCTACCATAGTTTAACAAGTTATTATGTTGACTTCCAATTAAGCAGAATAAAATTCCATTCTGCTATTATATTAACTAGGACATATGTTTAACAGAACAAATCCCCGTCTACTATTATAGTAACTTGGACATCTTACCTATATGTTGACTTGTTTGTTGTTGGCTGATTCCCTTATACATATCTTCTTGTTATGTAAATACCCATGCTATAACTTGAAAAGTAAACACGATTAAAAGAGAACCATTGCGGTCACTAAGCTTCTTTCTGATTTTTAAGATCAATCATACTTTTAATAATGGTTTCAAGTTAAGTACTGATTTTAGCAAAGATGTTTTAAATAATCGTTTTGTTTATCAAAAGGACTTTCTTAAATGATTTTTTTAAAGGAGTTTTGTTTTATATAAGGAATAATTATAAGAAAATATTGTAAATGATTTCGGATGTTTATAAATAATATTGGATATTTATAAAGAGACATATAGATGGTTTTAATACTTATAAAAGTCTTGTAAATTTAACTTGGTGATTTATAAAGAGTTTTATAAATGGGTTTGGAATTTAAGTAAAGATGGTTCATAACTAAAAGAGATTCATTAAAAGGAATTATAGAAGGAAATTTATTAAACGATTTAAGGTTGGATTTCATTTTGCTGACCTTTTTAATTTCGGTGGTATGGACATTTGTTCCACACTCAACACCGAAGGAATATTATGTAAGGTTATCATTATCTCTAATTTAAATAACATTTTTTTAATCTTTTGATATGATTTAGAAATCAGAAATCTTTCACAAATGCTTTGTGAATATACTTATGTCAATGAGATAAATATATGAATGTTTTGATAAATACTATTGAAAAGAGTTCTAATAAATGAAAGATATTGTTTGAGGCTTAGTGGTTGCTATTGGTAATTAAATCTCTGAATTTTTTGTTATTTGATAGTTAAATAATCGATTATTAGATTTGGACCAAAATATAACTCCGAAAGTATCTAGGAGAAACACGTGAATCATATAGCATAGTCATATTTGATGATGTTGTACCGTGCATATAAATCTCATTTTGTTCTCCTAGGATAAATGATAGGGTGATCCATCCAATTAAATTGTTAGGGCGTGATTCCGGCTCCTATGTACTATTTGATTATTTCTAAAAGAACCGGTGTTGAGTTTACTGGAACTATCGAAAGTCGTTTCGAAGAGACCGGGATCGGATATGTATAAATTATCCAAAAACCACTTCGATCCAAGTCAAGTGTTTGGAATTGAAGATATCTTAAGATGATCGAAAGTAAAGCATTTGAAATGCAAGGGAAACTTGCTACTAATCCCGAGGGTGATTCAAAAATGGATGCAGTAGAGGTAGTTCCTTTGGTTTCGTTAAGACCTAGAACAAACTTATATGGATAAATGTTGGCACCGTATTGCTACATGGAGAGCAATGTAAGCATTCCAAGATGATTTGCTATATAAAAGATATTCTTAGACTCAAGCCTCATCAACCTGGTAATGAATAAAATCAGGGGATATGCTTCAAGGCTATGTAGTTTGCAACCATTAGGGCATGGTCATCGTCCAATGTAGATCGATATTATAAATCATGTATGCTCGAGGCCTATTCAGGTTGTTGATCCCAACCAAGGTGATGACATATTCAGCACTATTCGGTAAGGGTCGGGTCCAGTCTTGACTCATAGGGAGTCCATGTGAGCTCTTAGTGTATTTTATCTAGAGATGCACTATGCACTACGATAGGTGGTACCCTAGTGCCTTGTCATAGTATGGAATCCAATCTCCAATACGAGTCATTATGATTTTGATTGTGCGCAACCATGTTTGAACGTGAGATGCAACATTTTAGCTGTTTTGCATATTTATTTTGAACCCTTATATATTATTATAATATTATAGGATTTTATATAAAAGTGTTCGGTTATCGTAAGGTAAAAGCCCGTCCATGTTTATGTGTCACATGGTCTTCCAAGATACCTTTGATTTTAAAAGATTATATAAGTTATAATAAATTAATTCCTTGTGATTTGAGTTTCTCACACTGGTTTTACCAGACTGGTCCTAACGTTATTTTTCTTATAATGCTTGCGTCAGCCCGAGCATATTTTTTGGATTTAGTTGGACTTTTTGGAGCGTTCAAGTGACGTGCAAGATTCTTTAAGACGTATTCACATACCATATATTCTTCCGCTATTTTCATTTGTTTTGTTTTGTATGTATCTATCAGCAATTATAAGGACAGGGTATTATAACTGTCCAAGCTGATAATATGTCAATATACTGTGACGCCCCACCTCTATACCCACGCTAGCCAAGAACATTACGGTGTAATGCTGTCAACCAGCGCGGAGAATAAGGCTGTTGAGGAGCGACCATCTGTGTAATTGCTTTATGCGATCACCAATATGTCAGATAGTACAAGGAAGTCTGACATGCCAATACGAACTCAAGGCTACTACACAGTGTCTATATATATTCTTTGAAAACAAACATAGAAATAAACATAACACAAATCAGTCACATACATCCATATCACAAAGGCGGAAAAAGATATGAATATAATACATGAAAGTGTACATTAGAGTAGTGGTCAAACAAGATCCATAATATCACAAAAGAATGGTTACAAGTGCTAGACAAAAGAATATGTATACATCTAGGAGTCTATATCTCAAAGGTATACAACAAAAACTACTAATCTAAGTAGTTAGCCAAAAGTCAGGATGATAATCCCAGAAGCGAAGTCAAGCAGAAGCACCTGTAACATCTCGGTCTGACCCAGGTATTATTTATAAGAAAATAATAAATGGATCAGTCCAGCTATAAATATCAGATAAAATGATATAGAATAAGAGATATGACATAACATATGATAACCATAAAGCCATACAATGATAAGTATGAAACTGAAAATCAACAAGAGATTGATCAATATCACCAGAATCTTCTCAAAGATCAAAAGGAATGTCATACTCAATATCCTCATTCGCAAAAAGTTAATGACACACAAATTCACCAATGCATAAATATTGATAACACATATCAATGAAAATCACGAAAATTGGTGAAACACAAATTCTAGAAATCATCAATGGAAATCTAGATATCACAAAAAGGGGGAGGTCTATCACAAAACGGGAGCATGAAAACTCACCAACACGTGTATCACAAACGGGACGCTATCCCATGGTCGCTAACCATAGAGCCGGTGCAACGACGTAGTACAACGGTACGTCCGAGGAACCTGAAACTCGTAAAATTCAGAACAACGACGTAGTACAACGGTACGCCCGAAGATCCGATCTCCATAAAAACGTGGGTCGCCAGCCCACAAAAATTGGGTCGAAACCCCAAGAAATAAATAGGTCGTTAGCCTATAATAAAAATGAGACGAAAATCAATAAAACGAGGTACCGTCCCCTACGTGGATAAAGAAACATAGCATATCGCTAGTCATAATCACAAAAATGATCATCATCGATCATCAAGAAGTGTAAATTACAATAATCTAGTAAATATATGAGCTTAGCTTCATGTCCCATAACCACTAGCTTAACTTAGATGTTTACGAACAAATTGTAGATCTCCACTAGAAAACTGTCATAAGAGATTCAATCGAACAAGTCCAAGAATTAACAGACGAAGTAAACTCAAGCTTTTCGTACCACTTGTTTTACGAAGCCGTTTAATTAGATTTCTCGTACGAGTGAAGTAAAGGTTTGTATATTTTTAAAATGACAAATCACCAAAAATGATCGTAGAAACGATCAATCACAAGATTCCACATACGAAGACGTGAATAAAATCCAAAGAATACGATTCCAAATTCTTCAAAGTGGAAATAGCCCAGCGACTCAACATGGCACGACCTAGCGATAGAAAATCCGAGCGACTTAGTGGTTGCAACGACCTAACCGAGCGACCTAGTGGGCGTGCGACCTAACAAGTTACGACTTAAGGAGTAGCATGCGGCCTATAGTGGTGCGACCTAATCAAGGCACGACCTAAGACATAGCGCGACCTATAGGGGTGCGAGATAAAGGGGTAGCGGCATAATATATGGCCGAGCGACCTAACGACCTAAGGCGTTGAGAAGGCCGAGCGACCTAGTGGCTGCAACGACCTAAGGTGCAAGCGCGACTTAATGGTCTGAGCGACCTAGGGGAGAGCGACCTAAATTGACGCGATCTAAGCAATAGAAGAAGGCCGAGATGTTTATATGGTGCAGGCCGAGCGACAGCGAGCTATGGGCTATGGGCTATGACCTAAGGCCGAGCGACCTAACGAGTTACGACCTAAGGGGTACGCCGAGCGACCTAACGAGTAAACAAGGCCGAACCATCTAAATGCAGGCCGAAAATCACCATTGTGCAGGCTGAGCAACCTAAGGGTTTTGGAGCTCATAACTCACTCAATTTGCAACCGATCGAGCACGGACACAAGGAGATTATGCCCATAGGCTACCCGGTCGTATTGGCTCCTCGGTGCATCACCAAAAACGTGTTTAAACATCAAAGATTGGATTTTTAAAGATTTGAACCCAAAACACTAAAAATTGGTAATTTCACCAATTTAATCCAAATCAATAGCAAATGCATATGAAAAAGTGTTAGGAATTCATATCCAACAATAAATGATAGTTATAGACAAAGATGTGAGATAAAAATCTCACCTTTACCCAAAATTTATGAAGAAGAAGCTTGAAAGCAAGGAAGAATCAACCCAAGAAGCTTGAATCAATGTCTTCTCTTTGAATTTGGAGTTGGATGTTGGATTTGCAAATGATCTTGAGCTTGGAGTTTTAATTTCCCATTCCTTCCCCATTTTTGATGAAGCTTGAGTGTTAGGAAATGAAAGTAAAGTTATGAAGAGAAGGAGGTTGAGTTAGAATTAGTAGTTTAGGCAAATGGGCTAAACCAAACCCAAAACCCAAAATGAAAAAGTAACAAAATTCCACTAACTCCAAACATATCAAAGTTTACACTCAACAAGATCGCAAATGGTGTTTTGAACTCAATGGAAGTGATTCCGAGTCCTAATTCGACCGTATGCAAAAAGTAACTTTTCAGACTAAAATCCGACTAACGATAAAATATTTAAATAAAATATTTAAATATCAAATCGTAAAATATGCGGGTTGTTACAGACTCTCCTCCTTAAAGAAATTGCGTCCTCGCAATAATTAAGAAGAAAATATATAGTAACAAACATAAAAGCATATTCAACACAAAAGAAGTTTGAAATAAGAAGTTCACCTTAAAGAGCACGAGTAAGTAAGTCCGGATGTGCTCGCTCGATGAACTCTCTAGATTCCCAAGAGCAATCTTTAGGATTTGATGACCACTGAACTTTAACAAGCAGAACATCTTTATTTCGAAGGCGCTTGACCTCCGAAGCAATAATACGAATAGGATATTGCTCATAAGTTAAATTAGGTGAAACTTCAATTTCTTCCACAACACCAGGCTCAAGAATAGAATCGGAATCCCGAAGGCATTTTCGTAATTGAGAAACGTGAAACACGTCATGGATAGGAGAAAACGGAGCTGGTAATAAAAGGCGATAAGCCACGGAACCAAGACGTTCGGTGATAGGAAATGGCCCAATATATTGAGACGCTAACTTTCCCGATCGACTGAAACGTACAACACCCTTCATAGGTGAAACACGAACAAACACAAGATCTCCCACAGAAAACTCTAATTTCCTTCTCCGGTTATCGGCATAGGATTTTTGTCTACTCTGGGCATCTTTCATCCTATGACGAATAAGATCAATCTTTTATATGGAATCACGAATAAAATCTGGACCTAAAACCAGCCTCTCACCGGCCTCAAGCCAACAAGAAGGAGATCGACATTGCCTTACATAGAGTGCCTCGAAAGGTGCCACACCAATACTAGATTGGAAGCTATTATTATAGGAAAACTCATCAAGAGAAATATGATCTTCCCAACTTCCACCAAAATCAAGAACACATGCACGAAGAAGATCTTCAAGAGTTTGATTCACACACTCAGTTTGTCCATCGGACTGAGGATGATAAGCAGTGCTAAAATTAAGCTTCGTTCCCAAAGCTTTCTGAAGACTCTTCCAAAATGCACTAGTAAACAATGGATCACGATCACTAACGATAGAAGTAGGAACTCCATGCAATTTAACAATTTCTTTAATAAAGAGCTTGGCCAAAAAAGGAACGGTTCGATTGGACCGAATGGGAATAAAATGGGCGGTTTAGTAAGTCTATTCACTATCACCCATAAGCTGTCATGACCCAAACGAGAACGGGGAAGGCCGTCTATAAAATTCATGGAAATTTGATCCCACTTCCAAATTGGAATTTCTAAAGGTTGCAATAACCCACCGGGCCTTTGATGTTCGGCGTTAATGAGTTGGCAAATCATGCAACACTTAACAAAGTTAGCAATATCAGATTTCATTCCCTCCCAATAATAAAGTCGCTTCATATCCGCGTACATTTTACTACTACCGAGATGAATGGTAAATTTAGAACGATGTGAATCTTCTAAAATGTCTTTACGAAGATTACTAATATTTGGCACGATAAATCTACCAAATTTTCGAATACCGCCACGAGAATCAATATCAAAGTCTTTCAAACCTTCAATATCAATTTTATCCCTAAAATTTTGGCCAAGAAGAGCCAATTCGGGATCTAGCTTTTAAGCTTCAACAATGCGGTCTAAAAGAGAAGGATGAGCCTCAAGGCTACACAAGACAAGAGATGAATATAAATCGGAAACACGATCTCGAATCTCACAAGTGGATAGAATTCTAAGATCATTCCATTCAGATATCATCATAGAAACAACCGCTTATTGCTTGCGACTAAGTGCATCAGCAACACGATTTCCCTTTCCGGAAGTATAAAGAATATCAAGATCATAAGGTGCAAGGAACTCGAGCCAACGTTGTTGACGTAGATTAAGTTCCTTTTGGGAAAATAGATACTTCAAAGATTTATGATCGGTATAGAGAATAAACTTCTCTCCCAAAAGATAATGACGTCAAATACGAAGGGCGAAAACAATAGCTGCGAGCTCTAAATCATGAGTGGCATATCTAGTCTCGGCTGGCTTCAATTGCGTAGAAGCATAAGCAATAACACGTTCCCTTTGCATAAGGACGGCACCCAAACCAACGTGATTAGCATCGGTATAAACAATAAAATCTTGGTTTCCCTCGGGAATAACAAGAATAGGAGCATCAGAAAGGAGTTCTTTTAATTTCTGAAAAGAAGCTTCACATTTATCCAACCAAATGTACTTAACACCTTTCTTTGTCAAACTAGTAAGAGGCACGGAAATTTTGGATTTATGAAACGGCGGTAATAACCTGCCAATCCAAGGAAACTACGAATTTTCGTCACACTCTCCGATCTCTTTCAATTTTGAATTGCTTCAATCTTTGAAGGATCCACGGAAATTCCGGATTCATAAATAATATGACCGAGAAACTTCACAAGAGATTGCCAAAAGTGGCATTTAAATTTTTTTGCTTCTAATTGATCGTTCCTAAGAGTTTCCAACACAATTCGAAGATGTTTTTCATGCTCCTCCTCTGTTTTAGAATACACTAGAATATCATCAATAAAGATGAGAACAAATCGATCGAGGAAGTCTCTGAAAACTCGATTCATAAGGTCAATGAAATAATCCGGAGCATTTGTTAAACCAAATGGCATAACAAGCCATTCATAAGATCCATAACGATTACGGAATGATGTCAAAGGAATGATATCCTCTGCAATACGAAGCTGATGGAAACCGGTAGCTAAGTCTAATTGTGAAAGACTCTAGCACCATTAAGTTGATCGAATAGATCATCAATCCGAGGTAAAAGATATTTATTCTTGATAGTAAGATCATTAAGCTTGCGGTAGTCAACGCAAGCCTAAGTGTACCATCAGATTTCTTCACAAAAATAGCCGAAGCTCCCCAAGGAGAGGAACTATAGCGAATAAATTGCTTCGTCTCCAATTCGGATAATTGTTTGCGCATCTCCTCATTTTCTTTATTAGATATACGATAAGGAGGACGAGTTATAGATTGAGCTCCAAGGATGAGATTAATTTTGAACTCAATTGCTCACTTAGGTGGTAATCCTAAAACAGGCTCAAAGACGTCGGAAAATTCACGAACAACGTGAATAAGAGAAATAATATCTTCCTCATCATCATTGTCGTCATCACGAGGGTTTAAAGAATATAAAGATGCGGCCACGCTGGAATCCGAATCTTTAAGATCAATAGAAATCTGCTTAACAGATTGAGGATGTCGAAGATGAATAGTCCGCTCAGGACATAGGATTTGGGCTTCATAACGGTTAAGCCAATCCATTCCCAAAATCATTCCAAAGCCTAAGTAGCGCATAACATGCAAATCGGCTCGGAAAGAAAGATCACACAAAATAATCTCAACATCTTTACAGAATAAACTGATTGTTGCAGACCCACCAACCAGATTCGCAATTCTCAAAGAAGTCATTAAAGCGACAACACTTAAAGAAAAAGTATCAACAAGTTCTTTTGATATAAAAGAATGGGACACACTCGTATCAAAAAGAACTCGAATAGGATGATCACGAAATAAAATAATGCCATCAAGGATAGAATGAGAAATACCTTTACCACGAGATGTGTTGCCAGGGGCTTGAGCAACATTAAGCTTTCCCTCCTTCCTATTTTGAAGTTTGGGACAAGAAGATAAATAATGATCCGGGCTTTTGCAATAGCGAAAAAAGAAAGGTTTCGGACATCTATTGGCGTAATGGTCTTTAGAACCACAATTGTAGCATTGCCCACTACTAGGGGAAGAAGCCTTTGCTACCGGAATTGCTTGCTTCCCTTTCTTGTTGGGATAAGACCCTCTGAACTTAATAGGCCTTTTCTTGTTGTTGTTGTTGAAATTTGGTTTGGCACCCACAACATCAGCATCACTCTCTTTATCTGCCTCTTCAAGCCGAAGAGCGATATCAACAAGTTGATCAAAAGAAACTTCTAGCTTTAAAAGTAATGGCTTCTTGAGATTTTTATTCAAGCCATAGACGAATCTCTGATTTTTCTTCAATGTGGTATTAATGTATTCAACCCCGTATTTAGAGAGAGATTCAAAAGATACGACATAGTCTGCCACGGAGGATTCACCTTAAACAAGATCTATGAAACGACGAGCTAATGTCACCTTCTCAGCTTCTGGTACAAATTTTAACTCGAATCGTTCTTGGAATTTCTCCCAAGTAATATCAGCTTCAACTATTTCAGAAATAAGAAGCTCATACCAATCTAATGCTCTTTCTTGGAGCATACTAGAGGCCACCTGAACACGGTGAAGATCGATAAGATTCATGCGAGAAAAGATTCGATCGCATGATCTCAGCCAAGCCTGGATTACGATAATAGTCTTAGAACCTTTGAATGGCTTCCTACCCAAATTGGTATAATCGCTGCACAAACGTGCAAATCCAGACCTAGGATGAGTAGACTCCAGAATAGATCCGGCTGCTTGAGCATTCCTCACTAGATCAAGAAGCTGCTGGGCAGACATAAATACTCCATCATGGGGAGTAGCACGAGATAGACTGGCGCTGGGACTGCCAGGTCTAACCATTTCTCTTCCTTTTGAAAGAAAGAAAGAAGAAGGATAAGGTTATTTACCAAACGAACATCAAGCAATCTTGATAGGTAAACAAGGAATCATAAAGAAAATAGGATAAATCGGTACGAAGACACGAATTAAATCCTAAAGCATGATTCCTAAGATGGACTTAGGACGATGATCCTTGCTAGATTATTCTACATTATTCTGAAGTTTTGCTCTGATACCAAACTGTGACGCCCCACCTCTATACCCACGCTAGCCAAGAACATTAAGGTGTAATGCTGTCAACTAGCGCGGAGAATAAGGCCGTTGAGGAGCGACCATCCGTGTAATTGCTTTGTGCGGTCACCAATATGTCAGATAGTACAAGGAAGTCCGACATGCCAATACGAACTCAAGGCTACTACACAGTGGCTATATATATTCTTCGGAAATAAACATAGAAATAAACATAACACAAATCAATCACAGACATCCATATTACAAAGGCGGAAAAAGATATGAACATAACACATGAAAGTGTACATTAGAGTAGTGGTCAAACACGATCCACAATATCACAAAAGAATGGTTACAAGTGCTAGACAAAAGAATATGTATACATCTAGGAGTCTATATCTCAAAGGTATACAATAAAAACTACTAATCTAAGTAGTTAGCCAAAAGTCAGGATGATAATCTCAGAAGCGAAGTCAAGCAGAAGCACTAGTAACATCTCGGTCTGACCCGAGTATTATTTATAAGAAAATAATAAACGGATCAGTCTAGCTATAAATATCAGATAAAATGATATAGAATAAGAGATATGACATAACATATGATAACCATAAAGCCATACTATGATAAGTATGAAATTGAAAATCAACAAGAGATTGATCAATATCACCAGAATCTTCTCAAAGATCAAAAGGAATGTCATACTCAATATCCTCATTCACAAAAAGTTAATGACAGACAAATTCACCAATGCAAAAATATTGATAACACATACCAATGAAAATCACGAAAATTGGTGAAACACAAATTCTAGAAATCAACAATGGAAATCCAGAAATCACAAAAAGGGGGAGGCCTATCACAAAACGGGAGCATGAAAACTCACCAACACGTGTATCACAAATGGGACACTATCCCAAGGTCGCTAACCATAGAGCCGGTGCAACGACGTAGTACAACGGTACGCCCGAGGAACCTGAAACTCGTAAAATTTGAAACAATGACGTAGTACAATGGTACGCCCGAAGATCCGATCTTCATAAAAACGTGGGTCGCTAGCCTACAAAAATTGGGTCGAAACCCCAAGAAATAAATAGGCCATTAGCCTATAATAAAAATGAGACGAAACTCAATAAAACAAGGCACTGTCCCCTACATGGACAAAGAAACATAGCATATCGCTAGTCATAATCACAAAAATGATCATCATCGATCATCAAGAAGTGTCAATTACAATAAGCTAGTAAATATATGAGCTTAGCTTCATGTCCCATAACCACTAGCTTAACTTAAATATTTACGAACAAATTGTAGATCTCCACTAGAAAACTGTCATAAGAGATTCAATCGAACAAGTCCAAGAATTAACTGACGAAGTAAACGCAAGCGTTTCATACCACTTGTTTTACGAAGCCGTTTAATTAGATTTCTCGTATGAGTGAAGTAAAGGTTTGTATATTTTAAAAATGAGAAATCACCAAAAATGATCGTAGAAACGATCAATCACAAGAATCCGCATACGAAGACGTGAATAAAATCCAAATAATACGATTCAAAATTCTTCAAAGTGGAAATAGCCCAGCGACTCAACATGGCACGACCCAGCTGCAGAAAATCCGAGCGACTTAGTGGTTGCAACGACCTAACCGAGCGACCTAGTGGGCGTGTGACCTAACGAGTTACGGCTTAGGGAGTAGCATACAGCCTATAGTGGTGCGACCTAATCAAGGCGCGACCTAAGACATAGCGCAACCTATAGGGGCGCGACTTAAAGGGGTAGCGGCATAACATATGGCCGAGCGACCTAACGAGGCAAGCAGGCCGAGCGACCTAACGAGCTAAGGCATTGAGAAGGCCGAGCGACCTAGTGGCTGCAACGACCTAAGGTGCAAGCACGACTTAATGGTCTGAGCGGCCTAGGGGAGAGCGACCTAAATTGACGCGATCTAAGCAATAGAAGAAGGCCGAGAGGTTTATATGGTGCAGGCCGTGCGACAGCGACCTATGGGCTACGACCTAAGGCCGAGCGACCTAACGAGTTACGACCTAAGGGGTACGCCGAGCGACCTAACGAGTAAACAAGGCCGAACGACCTAAATGCAGGCCAAAAATCACCATTGTGCAGGCTGAGCAACCTAAGGGTTTTAGAGCTCAAAAGTCGCCCAATTTGCAACTGATCGAGCATGGACGCAAGGGGATTATGCCCATAGGCTACCCGGTCGTATTGGCTCCTCAGTGCATCACCAAAAACGTGTTTAAACATCAAAGATTGGATTTTTAAAGATTTGAACCCAAAACACTAAAAATTGGTATTTTCACAAATTTAATCCAAATCAATAGCAAAGCATATGAAAAAGTGTTAGGAATTCATACCCAACAATAAATGATAGTTATGGACAAAGATGTGAGATAAAAATCTCACTTTTACATAAAATTTATGAAGAAGAAGCTTGAAAGCAAGGAAGAATCAACCCAAGAAGCTTGAATCAATGTCTTCTCTTTGAATTTGGAGTTGGATGTTGGATTTGCAAATGATCTTGAGCTTGGAGTTTTAATTTCCCATTCCTTTCCCCATTTTTGATGAAGCTTGAGTGTTAGGAAATGAAAGTAAAGTGATGAAGAGAAGGGGGTTGAGTTAGAATTAATAATTTAGGCAAATGGGCTAAACCAAACCCAAAACCCAAAGTGAAAAAGTAACAAAATTCCACTAACTCCAAACATATCAAAGTTTACACTCGAAAAGATAGCAAACGGTGTTTTGAACTCAATGGAAGTGGTTTTGAGTCCTAATTCGACCGTATGCAAAAAGTAACTATTCGGACTAAAATCCGACTGACGATAAAATATTTAAATAAAATATTTAAATATCAAATCATAAAATATGCAGGTTGTTACATGTACTCTGATGATGTGTATAATAAAGATAATTTCTTTTTGTAAAGATTTGTTCATATTATATATAACTTGTCATGTTTTGTGAGATTCTATTCTTTCTTTTTCTTTTTTTTCACCCCTAATGACCGGTTTTTGGACACTTAAATGATTGGCACACGAATACCAATGATGTATTAAGTGTCATTTTTAGGTCTAAGAAAGGCAGATCGTTATAAGGAGATTGGTAGAGCTTGGGTTATTCCCTATTGGCAATTATGTAATTTGTTATGTATATCTAATTCAATAACCAATCTTATTTGAAATAAAAGGGTTTTCTTTCTATAATATATTTGATATAATATGTTGTATTAATTAATTAATTTAATTAATAGTATATTTAATACAAAATTCATAAAAGGTATGTTTTATGACAGTAGTTACACAGTGTTGTAACCATGAGTAATTTATCACAATGAAATTAAACATACCGTTTTAAATATTTCTAGTCAAGATGTATCAAAACTAGATATCGATATATCCATTGAGCCAAGGGTACATAATGCTTTCCAAATGTTAGGCAATATATTACTCATGACTGCTTAGGCCACAAAAGGGTTAAGCACTGATAGTTATTGCATAAATATGGAATGACTCACTTGATAGTTTTCTGTTGGTTAATATAACTAAGATCAAACAAAAATTATTGATGTGACAAAATAACATAGTTCTCTTGACTTGAGAATACCATTGATCTTTATTGTTGAAGCTTACTTAGATTATATTAAATCATGGTACAACATCCATCGAACGATTGTAGTTGGGTCGACTGGAAGCATTGGAGGTGAAGCACTATTCAAGAGAGGATTCATCTTCTCAATCATATGAGGTTAGTATCACGGTCAACTAAAGTCAACCGAATTCAATTCAAAGTTAAAGTCTTTGGCTAGATCGGCTTGAATAATAATAATTGTTATTATTGAACCAAGGGCTTTGTGTTTGGAATATAGAGTTGAATATGGACGATATTGGAATTTTAACCATAATCAAATTCTATTAGTCCAAAGTGATATAGTTTTGACGAAGAGAATTGGGTTAAATATTTGTCATTATGGGGTAACGGTTAATAAGTAAAATTTGATTACTAAGATGTATAGGCGATAAATTCATCTAAAATGTCACACCGCTAGCTAAGGTGATGCGTGAACATTAATATTCGAATTGTTCGATATTAATCACTGATTGAATTTACACCTTTGAGTTATACAACCATAATGATGAATACTTCAAATAAACCACTCGATTTTAATTAATAATTGTTGTAAATTAATTACTATTTCTGGAATTTAGTTATTAAATTTTACTAAATTTTTTTGAATACCATTAGCATTTAATACAATGAGTAAATAAAAGTTATAAACATGCACATCGATGTACGACATCGATAGATTGTTTAAATCAGATTTGAATTGAATAAACGTTGAACATGTTTGGGATCATTTGAGGCCCATGTTGTCTCCATATCTGGATGGCCATAAGAGGAAGGGGAGATGATAAGTTTTGAATTAATAAAGAAAGGAAAAGAATACTGTGTGGAAGGAAAAAGGGCTCTCTTTAAGGAGAATCGATTACCTTGTTTATTTCATTCTTTTTCATTACTTTTTGGTCCTCTCCTTCCTAACTAATGGCTAAAAATTTGATAGTCCCCTATGACCAGAAGCATTCCAAGACAAATACAAATCTAATTAGTTCGTTAAAGTGGTTTATCCTTCTTGATCCTTACGAAATCTAGAAGCTGATTTCTAAATCTAGGAGCTTTGATTCATTGTTCAAGGGATGATTTGTTGGCTACATCCAAAGGTAATTCTTTGATTTAAATTCACTTATGTATTTATAACATTGATATATTTAGACTTTGTATGACTCACTTCATGTTTTAGTTATTCATATTGCCACATATAAATTAAAACTTCTTTATGCCTATTTTCATTAAAACTTATTTACTGTATTGTTTTGATTCAGATCCATGTTTATTTGTCCTCTCCCTTTAATACATGTTCATGATAAATTGATCTGTTTTGAATTGCATATTACTTCCGATAAGTTCTTATCACAAATTTACATATGCCTACCTTATCCAAAAGTTTTTATTTTGTTTTGGAAATTTACGAAATTGAAAGCTAATTTTGGATTAGGTTTTTTTCATGTAATGATTTAATTTAACAGTTACATACACAAAGGAAAATGAAATTTATATGTTAGGTTATTTACTATTCTTTGGAACTAATATCTAATTTTTCGATCATTATTCATAAAAAAACTTGATTTAAAATTAATGAATAGACTTTTGTGAAAATTCCAAATCTTTATGGTTTTCCATATTTAAAGTCTCATGTGAAATTCTAAATGTGGATGATCTGACAAACACTCCAAAAATGTCAAATGTGGATTTAACATTATTCAGTAGTGTTTAAAGATATAAAAATGAAGAATAGAAATGTTAAATGTGGATTATCTAACAAACTCTCCAAAAACAAGTATGAAAATGCACAGAAATGCAACAATTTAGAGTGGTTCGGCGTATTGCCTACGTCCACTATAAAGTTTGATAACTTTATTGATATTCCGTTGACGATTACAATTAATTACAATGGATTACAGCGAACTACAGTACTGAAATTCGAGTACAATAGTAGCAATGGAGTGCAAAGTTGAATTCGGCAGAGTTTGGGCGTTGGAGAGCAAAAAGATCCTTCTTCTGTAGGCCCTAGGGCTCTATTTATAGGCGTAGGATGCAAGTATCTCGCTTAAATCTCGGGAGACCTCTTCTGGCATGTGGGTGGGCCCACGCGATCTATCCCATGAAGTTTCGGATCGATCCGTGATCGATACGAATTTCCTATCGATCAGGATTTGACCCAATTGAGTTGAAACTTGGCTTGAACCTTCCTTAGGTTGTACGTAAGCACCTGTGAAAATTTCATAGCATTTGGATTTGTGGATTGTGAGATATGATCGATGCAAGATTGCGTTTGCTCTAGTCTACCAAGTTCGTATCGATGACTTCGAGTCGATCATTTCGAATCGATCAATGCACGTGCCCAGGAGATGACATGGCACGTGATTTATGGATCGATCTACTTTCAACGCCGAGTTGAACGATTCATTCCAAAACTTTCGCCTCGTTCGTATCGATAGCAGTTGCCACGTTCGTATCGAAGGAAGTGGTTCCATTCGTGTCGATCAACGTGGCTCTGTTCGCATCGATTGATATGGCTCTGTTCGTATCGATGGATTTGGCCTTGTTCATATCAATAATTGAAGGTGTATTTCGCATCCATCCATTTCATCCCTTATTTGTATCGATAATTGGTGGCGTACTTCGTATCGACCGTTGCAGATACAACCAATATGAAGTGACTTCGTTTGAGTGGTTTTCTGATGGACACGAATAAGGACTATGATGGTTAGAAGTTTCACGGATGCTACGATTCAAACAACCATGGACCAGGTGGATACGAAGGAGGTCTACAGAGTGGATGGATACGAACTAGGCTTACCTGTGATCGATATGAACTAGGTCAGTCCTCGATGGATACGAAGTAGCACGAACATGAGGTAGGATGATGGATTCGAACTTGGAGGACATAAGCACTGGGATTACATGAAGGATACGAGCAACAGACATCTGAGGGATACGAAGCAAAGTTGCTTTGATCGATACAAACACGATGGATTCGAACTGAGGCTCAATGATGGATACGAAATGGGGTTATTCTCTTCAATTTGCATCAATCATAACTTGAGCATACGAACTCAGATTGACTTGAAATTTGAAATGTTGGCTTTTATGACTTCGCTTGTCGTGTCTTGTCAATTGTAGCATGATTCGGACTTGGACAAAATTCATCGACATCCATGGTGAACCTGTGCGTACTCGATATTCGGGATGAGCGATCCTTGGTTTGCTACCAATTCCTTGATATCTCGGCCTTGCCAAAAGGCGGGATAACACCATTAAACTTGAAATCAAACCCATTTGTATATATGTATATGTACATATATTATATGCTATAATTTTTACAAACATATGTTGTTGGACTAAATTATTAAATTGCAATAATCATATATATAGAAATATACATGTTAGTTTAATTCAAATTTGTACGAGGATTGTGTGCAATGATTTAACCTTTTGTTGTCAAACGTTTCTGCAATTAAAATCATTTCCGTTAGTGTTACTTTTGGCTTTCAAATTAATTTAAACAACTAATAGGTTTTCACAATATAACACACACACACGTATGTATGTAGGCATATAATTATCATAGATGTACACATATATTTCATTAGTTAAAAAATGGGATAACAAATGATGTGCATGTTTAGTTAATAAGTTATAAATGTCATTTAATTTATCAATTACTACAATTAAAGAGAGAGGGAGAAAATAAAGGTTTCTCTCTACATATATTGTCATATCTTCCCTTAGTTTATTGCATTGGTTAAGAAAGAGAAACAAAATATTTCCTTCTCTAAGTTCATTTATACATGTTTCGTTCACACATGCATACACTGCTTATATACTGCATGTACACTTCACATAAATGAATGTACTTGATACATTCTTTATAATACATACAATTTAATAAAATGTAAATCCCCATCTTAGCAATTCAAATAAAATATGATTTTGTTAATTTTTATTAGATTGGATTTAATATACATGTTGACTACATAGTCCCAAGAACAATCCAAAAGGAATGTTTTTTGAAATTTACCCAATTAACCCGCTTTCGACTGGTTTGGTTCCAACAGCCTCGACCTCCTCCACCTTATCCGACCCTCATGACCTACCATCATTTTGCTGCCACCATGAATTAATGTTGCCACCGTAGGTGGTTTTCAATCGAAAAGTCTCAAATTCCAACCACCACAATACCCTATAAATCAATCCAACGATATGGTTCGACTTCTCTTGGCCTCCTCTTCACTTTGGTACCCTTCGATCGATGATTGGTAGTTGTTTTGCTATTGATAACAAACCTCTAGAGTGGATGACTAGGACAAATCACCAATTTATGTTCAACCGGAATGTCAGATGAAAAAATGAATCTTAGTCGCCTCTTCGCCTCAGTGAGAGTTTCAGATCCATATATAATTCAATAGAGTTTGGACACTTTGAATTTTTAATCACTTTTACTTGATTTACTAATCACCAATAGAGAGGAATTAGGGTGATTTTGGGATTAAAGAACAAAACTAAAGATAGAGGTGTAACGACCCTGACTCGACCTTCGAAAATCGGCACCGAATACGTCACTCGTATTCAAATGCAGCAGATCCAAACGTCAAATCTGGTTCGCCGGAGCTTATAACACATTAAGTCCAACACAGCGGAAGAATATGAATAATATATTTGATGTACAACATTTGATACAATATTCAGATACAATTATGATACAATAGGATGATACAATAGATATCAATACTATCAGAGATACAAGAAATAGCAGTGGAAAGATAATGTCTTCAATGCCAAACTCCAAAAACTCCATCTTCAATCCAAAGCTAGCTCGAACCCTCATAAAGTTGCATAAAGTTAAGCAAGTGTAGTCTATGAATGCTGAAGTGTAGCAAATGCAATCCACAAATCCAAAAGGCTTCGAAGGCTATCGAATCAATTCCTACTATTCGACTATTTGAAAAACCCAACTCTAGACTGCCCGTGAGGAAAATTATAGGAACCTAGAGTTTAGGAAGGGAACAATAAACTCTAGGTCAGTCATGGGACTAGTATGAGCAAACAAAAACAGTTTTTATCTTTAAAAACAACAACAAAGGAATTTAAAACATTGAAAACCGCAATGCTTTTTTGGAAAATGAAACTACCATAAGGCCTCCGGCACACACACCATGCAAACGCAGAATTGGAGGAGATTTCTCCTTATGATAGTCAAAACTGCTTGATACGCGAAAACCATTTTGATATTATTATAGTGCATAGTGGGAAACATTTCGAAAGTATAATATTAACCTTAGCCAGCATAGACATTTCGAACTATGCCTACTATAGCTACCATACAAACAATGGGGCTCCACCATAAGTAGATGGCAGGTTATGCAACTAAAATCGTACAAGGCGCGTATTGGATAATTGGATTTCCAACAAATGGTCAGGCCAAGGAACTTCCTATTGTCACATGGAAACACCTTCGGAGGGACGCCCCGAGAACCTACCCGGCTCTCTGCTAACACAAGGCTATTGTCATCCCTTCTCGGGAGTAACACCTAAGATATGCCACCCCCGGTCATTTGTGACCTTTATCCGAGGGCCCTTTATACCAAAAACATCACACAGTAATAAATATACAGTGTCCACATGAGTAAGTATCTAGGCTCCATACCATGATACCACCCTTTTCCAGAAGGAATGGACATACCCTAGGGGAGCTACCCTGCAACCTTGTCGCATCTTTCCTGTTTCGACCATTACCGGGTTGTGAGGCTCGATGAGGTCTCGTCCACAAAGCTACACTTTTTCACAAAGGCATGCTTTGATCAACAAATGATCAGCAGCACTTCGTATGCCACATTACCAAATTGGGAAGGTATCACTAGTAACTATCAACTACATAACCTCTGAGCTCGTACGTCTTAGAGAAGGGTGTTAAGCTAAGAGAATGAATCTCCACCACCAAACAGAAATGTATTTGATAGAAACTGGTTATACATCTCAAAAAGTAATGTCAGACACACATCCATACAAGTCTGTTCCGGGTATGAACAGAACCGAAGGCACTTTCGAATAAGCCCTTGCAATCTGGGTATTCACAATCCCGATCGGACTTCCCATCACTTAGGAAATCACTATACAGGTGCGACTCAGTGCAGAGACAATCGACGGGTTATCCTTTCGTTCTCAAAAGTACCCGGTCTTCAAATGCTATCCATAACGACGTATCATTATTCGGAATGGGTTATATGACACAAGGTCCTCTCCCGGTTAAACCTAATAATGAGCGAAATATTTAAAAACATATGGATATAGGATTTCAGTTAAGTCACAACTTATTATCCAAAACCTTTCTTTAAATGGTTTAAAACAAATTACCATTTCGAATCTTTTCAAATAAAAAGATTCATTTCACAAAGTTCACCAATTTTGCACAAAGGTTCATTCATGGCTTTTCAAAACAATTTCATTTCAAATTGGATTAACCTATCCAATCTTTAAATAAAAGATTCAATTCATAACTTTCAAACCATTTCCAATTCAAATCTTTTATATGAAAGATATACTATTTAAAACTCTCTTCGATTTCAAAACAAGGTTAAATAATCTTTCACAAAGGTTTATTCATAGCTTTCAAAAAAATTCACAATTTCATTTCAAACTTGAAATCTTTTGATACAAATTGGAAATCCGTTCTTTAAATGAAAGCTATTATTATTTGAAAATAAATAGTTTTCGTTTTGGGAAAAACTGATTACATTTATATAAGTTAAAGCCATTCAAGTATAAAAACTTGGGTTTAAATTTAAATTCCCAAAATAATACTTTTCAATTGGTTAAAAACCCATATAAACACCTTTATAACCTGTATAATCTTTTCAAACCATAATTCCCAAATCATTGAATTCAATTTCAAATATTGAATTCAGTTTTTAAATCAAATTATTTAAATTTCAAAACTTTATTAAGTTATTCAAAATAACTTTTATTTTTGAAACTCATTTTCAAAAAAATTCAATTCCAATTCCGAAACTATTTTGGATTCAAAAATTCATTCTTTAAAATCATTAAAAATCTGTGACTTAACCGATTTCCTCGTGCAATCAATATTTGTGTGTGTATGGTGTAGTCCAGGGGTCTCACACAATAGTGTAACAACATCAATCATCACAGATTCAATCATAACAATATCGATAAGCGGTATATTCCAATAACGCTTATCTATATACACAGATTCACAGATAAATAAGTTACATCACGAATGAATAAATTACATCACGGATGAATAAATTACATCACAGTTTACAGCACAAATCAGAATAATTCGTACAAAGCATCACATATAAGGAATACCAAACCATTCAATAGAATCCAAACATTCATAAATAAAATTTATTAATCAACTGATTAATTTAAATTTGATTAATTACTTATGAATAATTTACTAATCCAGGTTAATTAATATTAATTAATTACAAATCAATTTGATTAATTACTCTCTAATCATTTATTAATTAACCTTTAATTTATAATTAACCTTTGATAAATTATCCTTAATTAATTATAATAATTAATTAATTAATCCTTAATTACTCGATTAATCAGCTTTAAGCATTAAATAATTACTTGTAAATTAAGTAATTATCTTTAAGTAATTAATTACTTTTAATTAATAAGTAATTTAATTTATTATATTAATTACTCTTTAATTTAATCGCAACAATTAATTAACCTTAATTTGATTACACAAAGGAATTAGTTTTAATTTAATTACATAAGTTACTTAGCTTTCAAATCAATTACACAAAGAAATTAGCTTTAATTTAATTACACAAAGTAATTATCCATCAATTATTTTAAAACATTTACTTTTCATCTTTGAAAACAAAATTATTATTATTTCATAAATTAAATTAAGACTTTAAAAACAAACAACCTTCAAAATTAAATCCTTGAGACTCGTTTAAAATCTTATTCAATGAATTTACGTGAAAGTTATTTATAAATTCACTTTTAAAACTTGTCAATTATGTTTGGAAAATTCTTTTTTTGAAAAATTCCATTACCATTGCTTTTAAAAACTAGCTGACATATTTTGAAAAACTTCATTAACAAACCCGTTATTTCACTTTGCTTTTAAATCTGGTTTTTATCAATTCTTTAAAACCTGGAATACTTTGTATTAAGTTTAAAATCTGTTATTATTTAAAACTGGATATGTAACTAAACAAACCCGAGACATCATCGATCCCCTCTCGAGTAAAAACTCCGGGTAAACATCGATCCACACACGAGCGAACCCTCACATCACCGACTTCGAGACAATCTTCAATTTTCTCGAGCCCAGACCCGAGAACAACTTCGTCTTCTCTAACTTGAATTTGCCTGAGAACACGATATGCATGTGAGAACGTGCATACGTGATCGGAGTATCTCAGACCATTGTCGCCGGTACCAAACAATCATCGAAGGTCCCCTCATCTCGCCCAAGCACCCAGATCACCCAATCGCGTCGTCAATCTAAATTGAGCCTCTCGACCAAATACTGGAATCACATCTTCGACAAAATCATCTTCGCCACGCCATCCAAGATCACCAGAATCCACGCGATCTTAAACCAAGCTTTACTGACGACCCACGAAGCTTTTCCTTTGGGTGCGATCGAACTCGGCGCAACGTCGACGACACCATTGCTTTACGAACCCAATTGACAAAATACTAGGCTTAAACCCTAACCCAACTTCGCTTGAACTCCTCACGGGTCTAAAAATCACATAATTATTTTTCTGATGAACAACAACCCACGAGTTACCTTCGACATCAACCCCTAATTTCAATTCGTCGTGGGTCACCAGAAAACAAGCAAAAACCCTTTTCAGTTCAACTCGAAATTTCCCACAACTTATCAAACTAAAAACCTTGATTTCAGTTTAAAAATCGTGGTTTATGATAACAAACTAGATTACGGAAATGAACCAATAAATCAAGGTGTTCGAATTTTTTTCATGCCTTTGAATTCTTACTGTATTTTCAAATTTTCCAGAAAATTTTAAATTAACACCACTTGGAAATATTTTTAAAATTAAGATTCTGTTGATTAAGCAATTATTTTGTTTACACATCAAATCCTGAAGAGGATTAGGAAATGAGGATTTGGATTTTTAAATTTGTTAAAGCCTGTACTTCAAATCAGAGAAGTATATGCATATTACAGACATGCATACACTAAACAAACATGCAAACATGATATACATTCATTCATTATCTCTCACAACAACCACTTAACCAAAACATCAAATACATCACAAATTTAAAATTTAAATAATTCAATTTGCTCACCTGAGAAAATCGAAGACAGAGAACAGAGACTGTTGAATTTCTGGATGAATTTCCTAGATGAAACTTTGCTTTTGAACTAGAATATTTTGATTTTTCCAGGCTTGAAATGTTTGAAAAACTGTTGTTTGATCTTTGATAATAGTTTTGATTCTTTATTACTGAGGAAACCTTGATGTTGAGTTGCTCTGATCTTTATATTGACCTGAAACTTTGTTCCTTGTACTTGGATTTGCTTAAAGCTTTGAATTGAAAACTTGTTGAATTTGTTTGAAGCTTTGAATTTTCTCAGGTCTGTTGTTATTTGGTTTCCTATCTCAAATTGAAGCTGAGAACTTGTTAGATTTAATTTCACTTGATCTCAGGCTAAAAATAGGTTGAAGATTTTGAATTGTTTTGCTTTCTTGTTTCTAAGCTAATTTGTTTTTGGGTTTTGATGTTGAGATAATCTTTACTTTGATCTAGATTTGTAGTTTTGTAGTTTCAGATTTGAAAGGGTTTTAGTTTGAAGATTGTTTGATTTCTAGGCTTGAAGATAGTTTCAGATTTTTTTCAGGTTTGTGACAATTGAGAAATAGACTGGTAATTTATTTAATTCACAATATTCATGTTTTTCAAATCTTAAGAATATTTTGTTTTGCCACTTGTATGATTTCATACTTCATGCTTCTACACTTGTTCATCCCTTTGTTTATATTGCTTACAAATGTTAAAGATATCAAATTTAAGTTTAAACCCCTTGATTTAATTAGTTAAAATTTTAGTTTTAAACCCTCATTCTCTTATGTTTACATGTGTATACAAACTATCTTTAACTTCTTTATTTCAAAAGAAATATGCATGTCTAAATCAAAGATTTTATATTTAATTCCATATGCACTACTATATTCATTTTCAAGTAAAAAAGAAAAGCAATTTGAATTTTATCAAATCTCATAAATTCACAAACCAATCTCTTCACATATATATATATATGCTTTCTTATAAATTTTCAAAAGACATGTATATTTAAAACTCTTATTAGTTCTTGTTTTAATATTATATATACATCTTTACATACATTTTCAATTATTTACAACTTTATAAAAAAAAGGATTTTAAAACAAATTATACGTAAATAAGCAATCACATTGATTTTATATTTAGATCTCATATTCCCAAAAATCAAAATTTCAAATTATAATCCATTTATATAAATAAATAAATAAACATATATCTTATTTAATTTGGAAAATCCAAACACAATTTTATTTTCTACGATATTTAAATTTGAATCCCAATTTCAAATTCTATTTTTAATCAATTTTACATACATATTCATTCCTAAATATTAAAATTAATCCTCTATTAATTCATAATTTAACCAAAATCTTATATTAATTTCCAAATCAACTTAGCTTAAAAATCTGGAATGTTACAAGAGGTGATGACTAGGGTTTCATGGCCTTAACTACATAATCCACGGGTTGGGTTATGGATTAGGTATCAAGTTTGGCTTGTAATAGATACGTACGCCATTAAAATATTATAACGCCTATAATCTTCAAACCATAACTCCAAATGCATCAAAATTATATGTTAAACTGATCATCTCGAAAAGACCTTCACAGTGGTTATAAATGCGATATCCAACTCACCCTTTTATTAAAATTTCATTTTCATTTACTTTAATTTTAAAAGTGCCAAATTTGTGTGTCGTTACATTCTTCCTCCTTAAAAAATTGCACTAACCCCTCAACCAAATCAACAAAGTCACATCATATGTTTAATCACAAAATAAGGGAAAGTACACTAACCATAATCAATTATCTTTAATGTAGTAAACGACATCCGCATATCGAAATCAAACCAGACATGTAATGATTCATTCAAAATAATAAATCCAACACACATACTAAAGAAACACCAATAACTTATCAATCATGCAATCTAAACTATAGTACAAAAAAATAACACTATCAATAAAGGGTGAAATAATATCAATCATAGATCAACTTAATACAAAAGTACAACATGCATTCCAACAATCCAAATATAACATCCCATAAAAGTATGGCACACATGTACCTCATCAAAGTAAATCTATAATAAGCATAGTTTATTAAAGTAAGGCACATACATACCCAAAAATGGTAACCATTATACCAATGAATAACACATGTGTGCTAATCTCATATGCTGACTAACCTTCCACCATAATATGTGTATCTTCAAAACTATTAATGAACTTCCTCATTAGCCTCAAAGTTGTAACAATCGGTGTACTATGTCATACCTACACTTTCCAACATAGTATATGTGCCTACTTATGGCTATGTCCTTAAAATAATAATGTATTTGCATCAATCCTTGATTTCCCGTTCCTTCACATACAGTCAGGAAATATAAACCATTATTAAGGTCAGCAACTAATTAACACTACAACTTCACCAATTGCTAAAGTAGCTCCTTGCCATCACTAAGGTGAACTAGACCACCACCAAGGTCTTATACTAAACACTTCTCACTACCACTAAGGTGAATTAGACCATAACCAAGTCTTCACATCATATGAGTTATTACTACGGTCCTACCTTGCTATAAAAATCATCAAGATTTCACATTAGAATGCCTTCCCAAAGTCTCGCGTCATGAAAATCATTATAGAAAGCTCGCTTCACTACGATTTTCCAAAATCTTTCCTCGCCATGTCTATTACAGAAACCCCGCTTCACTATGACTTTGCCAAAGTCTTGCATCACCATGATAATGACCGAAGCCCCACTTCACTACGACTTTCCCAAATCTTGTGTCAAAGTAATCATTACCTAAACCATGCTTTGCCACGACCAACCTAAGGTCCCTTGGATACATGATAACGCATTCGACGACCTCCTAGGATGGTGGTACCCCATGACATAATCAGATTCGATGTTTGTTCGCCCATCGGTACTACACTCTTAGGGCTAGCAAGACCATCCCATGGTACAAGGTAAACAGGTGAAAATCCTTACATACCTTTGCCCCACAAAACACCCATCACCTCTTGAGTAATCAATGATCCCTTCGGCATATGTGTCACGACCACCTTACACCTACGATGAGAACGATAGTCTAAGGAAAGAAAAAGAAACAAGATAAAGAAATAGAAGATAAAAGAATGGAAAACGAAGAAAAAGGAAGTATCAACAAACCAAATTACCTGTTGCATATCTCATATCACATCGTAATAATTATATAATCAATACATGTGTAAAATAATAGAGATAATAATAACAATGTGAAATAATCATCTCAATAAAGATTTACAAAGTTATACAACACCATAATGTAGTTTATATGACGAGAAAGTAAACTCAACTAGTATATTGTCTCATAATAGTAAATCAACACCATCAAGGCCCCACAGTGTCACACGGCGAAAATATAATAACGAATGCACATATAAGTATAGATAACCATCACCTCATGTCGTGCCACTATATAACTCCATAATCATCCATTTTCTTTCAATCTACTCATTTAAGAGTACTCGAGATATTAAAAAGCAAAGCAAAAAACCTCGAGCCAGACAACAGTCTGATGTAGGCAATATCAAATCTCAAAATACTATAAAACTCGATAATATATGGAATAGAGGGTATATAAACCATGCTTGACCTGCGCCAGCAACCACAGAGTCAGCACATGGACATAATAATATGCAACTCTATAACATTGTAAAAAGGGTACACCATACTCATTATCTATTAGGGTGCCAAGGTTTCTCCACCAGTAGTCCGTACTCTATACTAAGTAAACTTCAGGTATCTCCATCCATTCCAGCTCCATACAAAGTCAAGTCAGGGTATCTAGGTATCCCCACCATAATACCTACCTAGTGTGACATCCTTAGGGTGACAGGTGATAGGCGACTATTGAAAAACCATAACAAACATAGCATCCATCAAACAATACTAACTATCGCCCAAAGCGCCATATATATGATGACTCATATGACCCTCGGCAATTTTCAAGAACTAGTGGAAATCTTAGTTCTCTATTGCGTTTCCCCGTATTACAGGTCTGAAATCCCACACAGTTATCTCCTACTGTTCCTTCGTACCATCTAACACTAGACCCCTTTGGGGTAGTCCAGGATACAAAACCATCGCTACCAACCCTCGGGTATCAGCTGCATATAGTACTCCAGCTCTAAGCATAATGGAAAACACTCCGAGTCATCAACGATCCCAAAGCACAAACATGTCCATTAAGCCTTACTCACTCGATACGGATTCGAACGCTACTGGCTCATTACAGTTTCTGTGCACGAGCCCTAACACTCAACCTAATCCACTATTTGTAGCCTTACTCCAATCTGAGTTGCCATCCTCAATCCTGCTCTCTGCCTAAGCTCTCAATCGAAGAACCCTACTATCATGCTATATGAACCTCAAGGTCCAGCATGATCGATACAATCATGATACCATCATCTTGGAGCCTACTCCATACATCATCGAGTCACTATCCGTAGTATCAGATTACCAGGTCAAAGCACCACATCACTGCCTCACCATTAATATCACTCGTCGCAGGTTAATAACGTCCAATCTCTAAACCAGTCGCATGAACAAACCATCATGTCTTGTACCATAATATCTCATTAACGTCCAAGCCACAAATCGACCTCTTCTACAACTCATCTCATTCATTTTTACATGCGCAAAACTCTAATGTGCATGATGCTAACTAAAATCAAATCATCGCTAATTACCCTTTTTCCAAAATAGCCAAATATGAGAAACAAGCCAAAGATACATCCAACATCAATACATCCATCCAAAACAATATGTATACAACATAAACAACCCATCCATATAATTCAGTATGGGAAATCATATCTGCAGTAGCTCTAATATAATAATTCCCTAACTATGGCACATCGATGGAAAATTATGATAATCTTTATAAATCATTTTAACATAATTTATTTTCTTTTATAAAAATATATCTAATATATAAGTATAGTAATATCACATTAAAAACCAAAAATCATTCCAAAGCATCAATCTAATACTACCCAATCAATCATAGTGTAGTGAGAGACAATGTCACTCACCTTAATGAAATCTGTCCAACTAGCACCAAAATGTAGATCCATCACGAGCGCAAAGCAAAAAACCACATCCAAACAAACATCATATCCAAAAGATATGAACATAATAAGAATCGAGATTATTTATATAAATAATTAACTAATTACCAAGTTAATTGCCTAATTACTTACTAATCTATCTTCTTCTCCAAAGCTTGTACGTGCACATAAACAAAGCCATACACATTTGCTTCTCTTTTCTCTTAATTTTCTCAACGAATACTAAACGAAATCGAAAACCGCCTTCGCCAAAATTCTTCGCTACCAAATCTCCTTGCATCCGACCCAAAGTGATGAAGTCTGATCCACGTTTATAGATTATGACCCGACAGCCGCAAACCTTCCATGGCCGTGGATGTTTTTTGCTACGCTTTACCGATCGTGCTCAAACCTTATGAAGTGATGCACTTCAGTGAGAGAAACATGAATACAGTCTCTAATTTTTCTATCTCCACCGATAACTCTAGCGATCTCAAAGCCTAGATCGCTGCCACTATTCACGACTGATTCCAATCAACGTTGATCCAAAATCTACCATGGTCATCGCGTAGGTTTCGTCGATACCATCTCAGTGGATTCGACATTGTAAGTTATCGTCAAGTGGATTTGGAGAAATTAATTTTTGAAGCGGAAGATATGGGTTTCGGCCATGATTTATTTCTCCATTTAATAAACAGTAAGAGGAAAATGAATTCGAGGAAGGATTTGAGTTTTGGGGATTTATAAAATATTTTAATATCTCATATATTTAATTTCTCAAATAAATAGCAATATGTTTTGAGTCCATACGATCGCACAATGCATCCAATCATCACGAAACTCTTTTGCGTATTTCACCTCTTTTTTTAGGATCAAATGAAACTAACCATGTCCCATCTGAGACTGAGCCTTAAAAGGTAAATTTCACATATATCGAGACTGTTATAGCCATTGGATCGTCTGACCTCAAAATATAGTGATCCTTATACTCATTTTAATTCGCAACGTCAATCTGAACTCAACGGATGTGGTCTTGAGTCCGGATTTCGCCGTATGTGAAAAATCACATTTTTGAGCCTTCATTTAATTGATGATTAAATATTTAAATAAACTATTTAAATATCCGATCGTTAAAAATATGGTACGTTACAATATGACTTGATTTGAGACATCCCATGGCCCACCTCATCACACCACCCTATTGAACATGCCTCCTTGGACTACCCAAGTCCCATGTTTACACTTCCCACTAGAAGTACTCGATTAAATGCCTTGCATTGTTGATTCGTCAAAGTTTAGAAAATCTCACTTAGCACCTAGGATTTCCTTGCACTTGACTCAAAGAAAACCACCATTCTCTCCATTCACGGACTGAAGTCAACTAGAGAAACCTCACATCGTCCATTTGGACTAATCCAAATATATCCCTTGTCATTTCGTTAGTTCCAGTGCACATCCACCGAAAGTAACATTGGATAACTACCTTATCATAAGATTATGAACAGTAACATGCAATGTCTCCTAACATACAATGTACATAATCATGACAAGGCAGACAACCAACAATTAAGCGGACCGAAGAGAAACAAACAATCGACAAAAATATGATGCAGGCAAAAGGAATCAACATAAAAACGCATAACATAGACTAACGAAAAACAATTATAAAACAAGCGAACAATAATAACATGATACAAATGGATTAGTTTAATTTAAACACTGTAAAACAAACGTAATCAAAAGAAAACGTTAAACTAATATAATCGATCTTAACAAGTAATATAACAACACAACCAATTCAACTAAAGCTAACAAATACTACTAAAGTAAAATATCTCTGTCCCATATGTTAGAATGGGAAATCATAACCTCATAGCCTTACACTTTCTTTGGAAGGAAATGACTAGACATCCCTATAATACAATAGGGTAAGCCACCTAAAATAGGCATATAATTTTACACCATCATGATAGGTTTTGGGAAAACATAAAACTCATATCACCAGTCATCCCACATCACATGCCACCCTAACTAGTTTTAAAATATTCAAATAAAGTTTCCCAAATAAAATTTCTTTTTGATAAAGTACACTTCCAAAATTAGTTATTCAAACCAATATTTTACTTTTTTTCAAAATTCACTTTTGAATCAAATTACATCCATACTTATAAAATATTTTCCTAAAATATTTAACAAGATATTTTGTAATACATTCTTTTCTACAAAGAAGAATATTATCACACACATCTTCAATTAATCCATTTATATTTCTTTTTTCTTCAAAATTGGATACTTCCCTAATAAAAATATGTAAAAACCCAAATTTAACACGAAATAATTAATTTGTTAATTAATTGAATAATAAAACAACTTTGTGAAATTACCAGAATCAAGCTACAAAAGTTGCACCATTGTGTCCGTGGTAATTTTCCGGTCAATTTCCATATATAGAATGTTAGAAACTGAGCTAAAATGACGAAGTTATAAAACAATCAAAATAAGCAGAAAAAGAAAAAGAATACACACACACACACATATATACATACACAAGTCGACCGGCCAGTCGAACTGGGCAAGGGGGCGGTCAACCGCCCGGTCGATCCGCCATGCCTATTGGCAAGCGCACGAACGTTCGTTCATTCGAACGATTCGATGATGAGTGAACACATCTTTTTCATTGGTAAAACCAATCTGGTCCATCCGTTTCTGTATCTGATGGCCCCTATTCAGCCTATGGCGTGGTTGCATCCTATTCAATCTCCAAATCCAATGGTCTGAGATCCACTTCCGCACCTATAAATAGACCCCTAGACCTAACACTTCTTCTCATTCTAGGTTTTCTCCAAATGGGTTCACCTTTCTATGAAGGACCCTAAACAGAATAATTTTTCTTTAAGTAATTTAAAATAATAGGGTTTCTAATAGTTGTAATTTTACTATGATTTTTGGAATAGCCTCTGTAGTAATTTATTTTTTATTTTTAGAATTATTTTTAGTCTATTAAATTTCAGCTATTCTTTTTAGTAATTTTGGTTTATTTTCGTTAAGCATTTCTTTTTATTGATTTACAGTTTATTTACAGCATTTAAGTTTATTTACTGTTATTTACATCCTTTTCGACGTTTTGGATTTTATGCAAGCGTCTATTCTCTTCATCTCCATTTTTCTTCGTGTATGGATTAGAATAAATTAAGCACGAATATGAGTTATATAAGTAAGAATATTGATGAAGAAATAAGATGTAAATTATAAAAACTTGAATAAATAATGGAATTGGACTGAAATTATGCCGAATGATAATTAGAATTGGACTAATTAAAGATAATTGGCATAGTTATAATTTAAAATTATAACTAAATATAGTAAAAGATGAAAGAAGCTTATTTTCACACTTAGACCTTGGGTTAAGAAATAAGCATGATTATAACGTAGGTTATAATAAGAAATGGAACATAATGAGGCTAATTTTAAGACTTAGGATAAATTAACAAGCAAAGATGGTAGGGATAAATTGTAAAGGCTTATTTAAAATAATTTATCTAAGTTAATAAGTAATGATAAAAGTAGGATCTATATCAAATAGCATTCCCTAGGGCATGCTTATACTAAGAATGGCAGTAATTAATCAAATAAAATTCCAAATCATGGGGATTTGGATAAGGGGCACAACTAGATATTGTTTGGATGAAGGGCCAGTACCAACAGCATTTCCCATATAGATTTTATGGACACGCGGAAATCTCACATTTGCCTGAAGTGGGATGAGGGGAACGCTTATGCTGGATGTTGAGGTAATAAGAAGACCTAATAGGTGTAGAAAAAGGTAGCATGGACATGGTGGATGTTATGCGTGCGACTTCCATTTGAGTGCTCAGTAATAGCTATGAGTTCCAAGCGCTTAGTATGAGTGTCTTTCGTAGACATCATTGCCTTCTGTGTAGGGAGCTATATATGTCGTTTGTATCCACAATAGTTGCTCTGTGCATCTTTCATAGATACCATTGGCTGCTATGTAGGGCATTATATATCGGCTGGTCCGTAGTAAGGTCTATGGAGCAGTAGGCCGATCAAAAAGGGTAGAATTATGGTCACATCTTAATATAGGATTAGGAATTCAGCCTAATTAAAGCAGAGAAGTGCAAGCAATGAGAATTAACCTATCTTATAAATAGAGCAATATTTAATCATACTTATCTCCAATTTATCTCTTTCATATTTCCTTTATTATCCTTACTTATGCAAGAATTGTAGTAGAGTCTATTACTTTATGTTGCTTAAAGACTCTTGTAATTACTATCATTAACCAGAATTTTAGTCTGATCCACTCCTCTATTTTCTCCTTTCCCCCTTAGGTAATCAAAGGAGAAGTCAGTAGATTGCTGTGGCTTGGAGTTCTCTTGGAGGAGATTTCTTCTATGTGTCTCTTTTATTTCAGCTTTTGTTCTTTCTATGTACTGGCTTATTTTGTGGGATATTATTACTCTGATTTTGAGACTATGAATTTTTATTTCATAAGACATGATGGGTTTTGAGATATGGATGTTGTATTTGGTGTTTGACTTATTTATGAAGTAATTATGAAGCTTTGTTTTAATTAAGTTATTATTTTAGTTTTTGCTGTTTTTTCCTATTTTTGTCTTGTGAATCTTAGTCTCTGTTAGTTTCAATTGTACCTACAACGCACCACGCCTTTTAACATGTCCTTTTGGGTATATTATGGGGTGTGGGATATTTCACTTGGTATCAAAGCCTGAGGTTACATGATTTCAAAATTTAAAAAAAAGAGTAAAGTATTTTCTTCAAAATAACTTATATTAAAGGTATTTTTCAGAAAAGAACTTTTAGTAATGATTTCAAGTATAAAAGAACTTTTATAAAAATCCTCTCATAAGTCTAGTTCAATTTCCCTTTAACTCTTTCCTAAACTAGCGTTTTCTTTTTGTAGAATAGCTGATGCCCCGAAGCTTCCCAAGGTCATTCCAGTCCCATCCTGGTTTCGTATGTACTTACAAGCCATGACTCTAGAGGTGCACGGGCCTGCGCCCAATCCAGCACCAGCGGGTGGAAATCCCATCAACCCACCTACTGCTATCAATTTCTCTAAGCTTTGTAAAGATTTTGCAAGTCTGGATGGGAAGACTTTTTCCAGCAAGGAGACTTTTGTGGAGGCGAGAGAATGGCTTAGGGACATAGAGAGGATTTTTGGTCGTTTAGGACTGCATGGACAGCAGCGAGTTCAGCTGGCCACTTGGCAACTGAAGGAGGAGGCATCTTACTGGTGGGAGATGATCGAGTTGGAGGGAAGGAATATTACTTGGGATGGATTCAAGAAGAGATTCATAGGAAGTTTCTACCTGGGGAAGAGCAAGTGTTCGTTTGGAGAAGTTTATCAATTTAAAGCGAGGGAGTTTTTCTGTTAAGGAAAACATCAATCAATTCAATGAGATGTCGTGGTTTGGTATGGATTTGGTGAACATGCAGCATAAGGAAGATATGAAGTTTACGAAGGGATTGAATCAACCCCTTTAGGGATTATTACCGACTCATGTACCGATGGGAGCTACTTATGAATCTTTGGTCGAGATGGCGCTTATGTCGGATACGTTCAAGGAGGGAGAGTCTAAAGTGGAGGTTAAGTCTGAAGGTCCAAAGAAGAAGTGGTGGGAAATTAATAATAAGAAGAAGAAATGTGATGATCATCAAAAGTAGATTAAGAAGAGAATAAAGTGCCATGGTAGTGGGAAGGTTGGACTTATGGTCAAGGATTGCTGGAAGGAGAAGATGAAGGGGAAGTGCTATAGTTGCACGCAGCCCGGTCATATGAGTAAGAGTTGTCCCGAGGGAGCGAGTGCACCAGCTGCGCAAATTCAGGCACTAGATACAGCACCTACCGGTAGCATTCTAGATAGAGCTAGGAAAGTCACAGTTGAAGGTTTGATTTCTATATCTAATTTTCCCATTCGGACTTTATTTGATTCGGGAGCATTATCTCTAGCTCTCGAGTAGATTGTTTGCACTTGGACATATCATTAGTAGTAGACCCCATTATTGTTTCAAACCCTGTAGAAGGATCGTTCACAACTATCTATGATTTGTACGGGTTTGAAAATCTTTATCCAGGGCACAGAGTTTGACTACGATGCCTATGTATTAGGATTCTCGGGGTATGGGATGATCTTAGGGATGGATTGGCTACCCACAGACGAAGCTATCTTAGATTGCGAGAGGAGAATTGTTAGACTTGAGACTTGCAGTGGTAGGACTCTAGAGGTATCTTGTAACCCACAAGGGTCAGTCATGTTGATTTTTCTCTATTCTTCCGATTCATTGTCATCAGAGTTGCATTTGATTCCCCTCTAAGAAGAGAGATTGACTTCAGGATTTATTTTGACCGAGAATGATAAGCCAGTAGCATTACCTGTGAGACACATGGCACCTAGGGAGAGGAAAGAATTAAGCAAGTAGATTTGTAAGCTTTTGGAGAAGGGATTCATCGGAAGGAGCATATCGGAGTGGGGAGCGTCAGTCGTCTTCGCCACTAAAGTGGATGGTTCTCTCCGACTTTGCGTGGACTATAGGGAATTCAATAAGTTCACCAAGAAGAACCTATTCCACTACCTAGAATTGATGATCTTTTTGATCAGTTGGTATGTTCTTTGATTTTCTCTCAGCTTGATTTAGCCATGGGATTCCATCGGCTTAGAGTCGCTGATGACAGTATAGATAAGACTGCTTTTAGGACACCAGACGGATTCTTCGAATGGTTGGTTATACCTTTTGGGCTAACCAATGCTCCAGCTTATTTCATTGATTTGATGAGACGTGTCTTTAGGGATGTCCTAAATAAGTTTGTGGTGGTATTCATGGATGATATCTTGGTATTTTCCAAGAATATGGAGGAGCATGGTGTTCATTTGGAAGAAGTTCTTTGCACACTTCCTAGTCATCATTTATGAGCTAAGTTTTCGAAGTGCCATTTTTGGAGATAGGAAGTTCGTTTCTTGGGGCACGTAGCCTCGAAGGAAGGTTTGTTGTTGACCCTACCAAGGTTATTGCAGTGAAAGATTGGAAGGCCCCCAAGAATGGTACCGAGGTTAGGATCTTCCTAGGATTGGCAGGCTACTACAGGAAGTTCATTAGAGACTTTGCCAAGATTTCGGCACCGCTCATGCACCTTACTAAGAAGAATAAAGCTTTCGTGTGGGAAGTGGATTGGGAGAATTCCTTCACGAAGCTCAAGAGAGCCCTTACTACTGCACCAATGTTAATTTACCCCGACGGAGCTATGCCTTTCATAGTATACACTGATGCATCCAGAATTGGTCTAGGAGCGGTGTTGATGCAAGAAGGGATGGTAGTGTGTTATGGTAGTAGACAGTTGAGGACGCATGAGAAGACCTACCCTACCCACGATTTGGAGTTAGCTGCCATAGTTTTTGCACTTAAGGTTTGAAGACACTATTTGCTTAGAGAGAGGTTTGAGCTTTTTACTGACCATAAGTCTTTGAAGTACATATTCTCACAGAAGGACTAGAACTTGAGGCAACAGAGGTGGATGGAGTTTTTAGCCTCATATGATTTTGAGATAGCTTATACCCCTGGAAAAGAGTAATGTCATTGCGGATGCATTGAGTAGAAAGAAAGCAACCCTTAGTCCTTTGTTCGTAGAGTGGAGGAACTTGGAGTTTATTTCTACCTTATATTTTATTCCCTCTACGGACATTACTCTCGGATTGTTGGCAATGTTAGAGGTGAGGCCTACCCTTATGGATCATATTGGCTTGAGGTAGTGGGAGGTTCCGTAGCTCATAGACATTATGGATAGGTTAGCCGAGGAGAGGTCTCGAGACATCTCCAATGTTATTCCATCGATAGCAGAGGGTTTCTTAGGAGAGATGAGAGGCTTTGTGTTCTGTGCGCCAGTGACTTGGTGAGAGCAGTTTTAGAGGTAGCACACCATTCCCGTATGACTATTCATCCAGGTGGTGACATAATGTATCAGGATATGAAGAGCATGTTCTATTCGGGTGGTATGAAGAAGGATGTGGCGAAATTCGTAGCTAAGTGTCTCATATGCCAAAGGGTAAAAGCATAGCAGTAGAAGCCCACTGGATTACTTCAGCCCTTAGATGTGCCGGAGTGGAAGTGGGATACTATTTTTATGGATTTCATTGATGGTTTACCCCGTTATAGGAAGGGGAACATTAGCATTTGGGTGATTGTTGATAGATTGACAAAGAGTGCACACCTTATCCTAGTAAAGAGTAAGCGTACGGCTTCATATTTGGCATCCTTCTATATTCGGGAGGTAGTCCATCTACATGGAGTTCCTTCTAGCGTTATTAGTGATAGAGATCACATTTTCACTAGTGAGTTTTGGAGAAGCTTGCTGGAGGCGCTAGGGACGCAACTTAGGTTGAGTACGGCCTATCACCGCAAATAGATGGCCAAACAGAGAGGGTAAATAGAGTGCTTGAGAATTCGCTGCGGATGTGCATTTTGGACTTTGGAGGTACTTGGGAGGAGCATCTTCCATTGATTAAGCTCGCTTACAATAATAGTTACCAAACAAGTATAGGAATGGCACCATTTGTTGCTTTATATCGGAGACCTTGCAAGTCCCCATCATGTTGGGTAGAGTCTAGGAGAAGTTATTACTTGGAACCGATATGGTTAAGGAGACCTCTGAGAAGGTGGATTTGATTCGGCGGAGGATGAAGACGGCTCAAGACAGACAGAAGTCATATGCGGATAAGCGGAGGAGAGACTTAGAGTTTGAGGTTGTAGACTTAGTTTTTATCAAAGTATCCCTGCCTAGGAAGGTGGCAAGATTCAGATCTAATGGAAAGTTAGCCCTTAGATATGTTGGACCATTTACTATCATAGAGAGAGTGGGAAGATGGCTTACCGATTGAAGCTACCAGAGAGGCTTATAGGAGTGCACGACGTTTTCCATGTTTTGCACTTGCGAAAGTGCTTACATGACTCGGCGGAGGTTGTGGAGCATAGTCAGTTGGAAGAGGTGGAGGTAGAAAGGGAAGCTTCTATTAAGTGTATCCCCAAGAAGATTGTCGGAAGAGACATCAAACGACTAAGGAATAAGAAGGTACCACTAGTGAAGGTGCAATGGGGAGATGATGTTGCAGACACCACTTGGGAAGCAGAAGAGAAGATTCTTACTTCCTATCCTCACCTTTTTGATGGTAAGTTTTAGAATTCCTTTTTTGCATCTTTAGATTTGAATAGGTTCTTTCCTTTATTATCCTTTAGGAGGGTAGAATGTAGGATTTAACCTATGGATGGTTGGAATTGATGTAAACATGTTAATATAACATGTTATGGATGATGTATGCTAGTGGTTGCAAGTGTTTGCTAGTGGATGCTATGGAGGCATATAGGTACACTAGGCACAATTATTCCTTAGGGATCGGCCTAACTAGGACACTAGAGCATATGCATATGGATGTGTGCGCATTTTTATTTTATTTCCATGGTTTCTATAAATGGATGGATATCACTTGATTGTTGCATTTAGATGATGTTTATAGCATGCATATAGAACTATCAGTTATCATTTGGGATTTTTTGCATTTATTTGGATATATGGCACGGACATGATTGCATAAAAGGAGTACAACTGAATCAATGGACCGTCTAATCTTTGGCATTAGTTAGGAACATCTACACGACACTAATTGCATAAGTATCACAAATTGCATTAGAAAAACTTAAGGACAATGGATGAATGGTTGATAATTGAGTAGCTGTTATAGGATTTGATGAAAACATTTAGTACATTCTTTTACCCTTAGAGTTTTTCAGGACGAAATCCCTTAAGGAGTGGAGTATGTAACAACTCGAAATTTAACCCAAAATAATTAATTTTTACTTAATTAAATAATAAAATGACTTTGTGAAATTATCAGAATCAAGTTTCGAAGTTGCACCATTTTGTTTGTGGTAATTTTCTAGTTAATTCCATATATAGAACGTCAGAAACCGAGTTAATATGACCAAGTTATAAAACAATCAAAATAAGGAGAAAAAGAAAATGAATATATATACATGCCGAATGGCCGACCGGCCGGTCGACCTGGGAAAGGGGAGGTCGCCGCCCGGTCGACCGCCTTTCCTATTGGCAAGCAAATGAAGGTTCGTTCATTCGAACGATTCAATGACAAGTGAACACGTCTTTTTCATCGGTTAAACTGATCTGGTCCCTCCATTTCTGCATCCGATGGCCCTTATTCAGCCTATGACGTGGTTGCATCCTATTCAATCTCCAAATTCAGTAGCCCGAGATCCACTTCTGCACCTATAAATAGATCCTTAGACCTGACACTTTTTCTCATTCTAGGTTTTCTCCAACTGGGTTCAACTTTCTAGGAAGGACCCTAAACGGAACAATTTTTTCAAAGGAGAAAATCGTTATAAATTAAATTATTTTACAACTCCAAGTGGATTCAAGAAGACAAAAGGAAAAGCTTAGGACCGAAGGTAAGTGTTCGTAATTATTTTAAGATTTCTTTAAGTAATTTAAAATAATAAGGTTTCCAATATTTGTAGTTTTACTACGATTTTTGGAATATCCTTTTTAGTAATTTATTTATGTAACGATCGCGATTTTTCGTTGCCGAAAAATCGAACCGTTAGGGTTTTAGAAGAAGAAAGAGGTAGAAGAAGAAAGAAAAGAAAGAGAGGAGAAAACAGAAAACAAGTAACAGAACGAGAAACAATATCAGAATCTCACAATCGCAGCGGAACAACATATAATAGATAAATGAATATCATTAAAACAAAAGAACTATACATTTTACACATACATCACATTACATCACATCATCAGAGTGTACAACAATAAATCAGCGGAAAGAATACCATATACAATAGATAATAGACTACGCTATCTGGCTCGCCTCCAGATCTGCACAGCAACTCCCGAATCCAGAATAACCTGATAACCTAACTCTAGACTGCCCGTGTGGAAAATAGTGGGCACCCAGAGTTTAGGAAAGGAACAATAAACTCCAGGTCAGTCATGTGACTGGTGTGAGAACTCAAAACAGTTTATCTTTAAACACGCAACAAGAAAGTTTAAATTTTGAAATCCGAAATGCTTTTTGGAAAATGAAACTACCATAAGGCCTCCCGGCACACACACAATGCAAACGCACACATGGGGGAGATTTCTCCTTATGATAGTCAAACATGCTTACTACGAGAAAAATTCTTTGATATTATTACTAGTGCATAGTGGAAAATATTTCGAAAGTATAATATAAATCCTAGCCAGCATAGGTACCATGATGCTATGCCTACTATAGCTGCCATGTTAAATGGCAGGTTCTACAGCTAAAACCGTACAAGGCACGTATTGGATGAATGGATTTCCAACAAATGGTCAGGCTAAGGAACTTCCTACTGCCACATGGGATCGCCTCTGGCGGGACGTCCCGAGAACTAACGTTACGGTTAGATCTCTGCCAACACAAGGCCGGGTTACCTCTGTAACTAGGTAACTACTACATGAATATGTCATCCCCCGGTCCTTTGGGACCTTTATCCGAGCGCTCGATACCAACAACACCACATAGAAATAAATATAGTGTTTCCACATGAGTAAATATCTGGGTTCCATACCATGATACCACCCTTTTCCAGAAGGAAATGACATACCCTAAAGGGCGCGACCCTCATAACCTTGCCGCATATTCCTGTTTCGACCATTTCCGGGGAGTGAGGTCCTGACGAAGTCTCGTCCACAAAGCTATGCTTTGTGCAACAAAGCCATGCTTTGGGTCCACAGATGACCAAAGCAATAATCACAAAGATAAATGATCAAACAAATGATCATATCACAAATGACCAACCAATGATCATCACACAGCAGCACTCAGCATGCCACATTACCAGATTGGGAAATATCGCTGATAACCTTCAACTACATAACCTCTGAGCTCGTACGTCTCAGAGAAGGGTGTTAAGCTAAGAGAATAAATTCTCCGCCACCAACAGAAATGTATTTGAAAGAAATCTGCTCTATCTCTCAAAATGTAATGTCAGACACGTAACCATACAAGTCTGTTCCGGGTTCGAACAGAACCGAAGGCACTTTCAAAGAAGCCCTTGCAATCCGGGTATTCACAATCCCGATAAAATTTCCCATCACAAAGGAAATCTCCATATCGTAGCTAACGATGCGGAGACAATCGATAGGTCATCCTATCGTTTTCACAAATACCCGGTCTTCAACACCGGTCTTCAAATGCAATCCAAACGACGTATCGCATATTCGGAATGGGATATATGACACAAAGGTCCTCTCCCGGCTAAACCGAATAGCGAGCGCTTATTTTAAAAATAAGTGTGCATTCAATTCCAAACAAACACAATCAATACCATCCAAGGGTAAATATTGATAGTCGGTTATTTAACTATCAATAAAGATGCGCCACATCATCAGATTCCAAATAATTTTCCAAAATTATTTAACCCCAAAAATATCTTACGAGATATATATATATATATATACACCATTTCCAAATAATTGCCCCAGTTATTTGTTTTACCAAAACCACTTCACGATAAAATTTTCCACACTTAACCAATTGAAAAACCAATTTTCAATTTACCTTTACCATTTGAAAACCAATTTTCAAATTACATTAACCATTTGCAAACCAATTTCAAATCACCTTAACCATTTGAAAACTAATTTCAAATCACCTTAACCATTTGAAAACTAATTTCAAATCACCTTAACCATTTGAAAACTAATTTCAAACCACCAAATAAATCTTTACCGATTTATTTTAACTTACGTTCCAAATTCGTAAATTATATTTTCATATTTAAAATTAAATCAACATTTATTTTTAAACAAATTTCCCTTTATATATATAAATTCCAAAGTGGATTTAAATTCCAAGCATCTACTAGCATACGATTCCCAAATCGATTTCAAGTTATTTGCTTTCAATTACCTTAAAGGTGAATTCACAAAAACCGTTCCATTTCATATTAGAAAACCATTCCCATGCTTATTTTAAAAATAAGTAATTCACAAATTTATTTATTTTCAACGATTTGAAAATATCCCATATACTTAAATCACAGTTAAGTATTTATTCCATTCTCTTTAAGAAAACATTCTTTTATTCACATTTATTTGGGTTAAAACGGATGTTGCGTAAAACATCATTTACGACAACCCAAAAACACTAGTATATGGATTTGAAATTAAAAATAGATATATAAATCCAATACTATACAAATTATCCCCTTCTGTTTCTCGAAAACGTCTATTTCAACAATCAATGTTGAAATCTATGTTTTCAATACTCAATACATTTTAAAACACCTTTAATTCGTTTTAAATTCCTTTTAAAACATTCCTTTCCCAAAAACAAACCCATTTTATTTAATAATCTATTCAATATTCAAAATAGTGAATATAGCCCACTTAACAAATTCCCATATTTCAATTTATCAAATTCGATGAATTTCAAATTTATAAACATAGTTTATAAATTCCATTTCTATTATAAACCCCAATTTTATAAATTCCTTTATTAATCCGATGCAACTTACATAACCCAGTTTCATACCCAAAAGCCATATTGTAAGTTAAATACTTATAATATTATTTATTTACCAAATCGTTCCTTTGAACTTCACCAATTTAAAATCTTATCACTTACAAGATTTCTTTATGGTTTATAATAATTTCAACTAATGAAATCTTCATTTATTAACAATTTCAACAAACCCCCTTTTTATGCCCCAAATTCATTTTTATAAGTCAATAACTTATAAAACTTCACTTCCCAATAACCATTCTTTTTATAAATTTCACAAATTATATATCTATAGATTTATAATGAAATTCATGTTATACATCAACTCAGCATTTTATAAATTTATTCTATAACTCCAATGATTTAATCTAAAAACATCCATTTATAAAATCCTTTATATAAACCATTAATAATCATAACTTCCCAAAAACCAAATTTAACTATTTTATAAAAACCTATTATTGTTAAAAATTTCTTTTAAGTTATATTTTATAAAAATATAAATTTTTAAAACATAAAATTTTATCCATCTATTTATTTTAAAATTTAATCAATTCAAAATTTTTAATAAACCATATTCTTTGAAAAATCGATTTAAAACCCCTTTTAAATTCAAAACCGTTATTTTAATTTTTAAAAATTTGAATCCGATGATGCAACGACATCGAATGGTCAATCACGGGAATAAGTGTCATATATCAATATGGTTATCAACGATCAACATAATATTTATAAATAAACAAATATGTGAGGAATCCAGTTGGATCCCTCCAACCTGTTACCCTGCATCCACAGACGTTAGCACAATACCAATTCCACTTCAAGGTGGAATATCGCGGTATATGGGATTTTATAAAATATCCGCTTAATAGGCGGCGCAATAGGGTCTCATCCGCTATACGAGGCGGGAAATCAAATCCAATATATACATATGCCAATATATATATATTGCTATATATAGTATATATCCTACTATATCTACTAGCACAATCAATCAACCATCAACAATCAATATTAACTATTCAAAATTTTAAACAAAACCTTTCGATTGAGTGAGGAGTTCTCACCTTGATTTTATTTCCGTTTTCGCGTTCGTTTCGAATAAAATTAAACGAACGTTTAATTTTACCCAAAATTCAAACGACCTCCAATCGACTCCAAACCAGCTGCATTGCGAAGAGCACGACGATACGAAGCCAACGCAAAAAATCTCGTCCGAATCCGACCTCGCATGCAAAAGTTATCGCAGTTTAAACGTTACATGATTTTGAATTTCGAATTTAAACAACAACAAAAAAAAAAAAAAAGAAAAAAAAACATCTCACCTCCAACCCAAACGCACGCGGGGCCCACACTCATCTCTCCCCTTTATTTCCTGGTGCGCGCATGGTAATATCCTCCCAGGTAAAATACGTGACTTGAACCCATTCATAGCTAACTAGGGTTGAATCTTCCTCCCTCTCCGACGAACTATACGACGATCAAAGACCCCCAAATCGAAGCCACCGGAAGTCCTCACCCTCGGCCTGAGCCTTGTGGCACTCGGCCCCTCTTAGAGCATGGGAAACCGTGCGCAACTTGCAGCCATCGGCGCCACCTAGCCCCCTCCACGCTGCGTGAAACCCCATCTCGACCATATGGATTGAAAGATATCGCGGAGCTCTTTAACTTTGTAGTTGAACAAATTTGCTAATTCTCTACGGATTGAGAGAGATTAAGAGGAGAAGGATTGGATTATGGTGGCCATTGGAATTTTAGGGCCGGCTAGCAACATTAGGGTTAGGGTTTGAAAAAGAAATTTGTATTTATACCCAATTATTTTAATAATAAAATTCTTAATTTTACGCTTTTGCAAACGAACTCCAAACGACGCGTTCCGCCAGACGATCCTAAGGTTTTTCCGCGTTCCGGACGCAATGGAACAGGTTTCGTAAGCTAATTCCATCATATGTGTGAGATACAGCAATAAACGCTCAATTTAAATTTAAACCGATTTAAACGATTTCTAGGCGTTTTGGCTTGTACCGGACAAACGGCAAATCCAAACGACTTGAAATTTGAAATCTTGCAATAATATCACATTACGGATCCGATGAAACTGGTTTCGTCGAAATCCGAGACCGTTTGAAAAATGGCTATTTTAACTCGCCGAATTTATATTAAAACGATATTGATGCGTTTCGAGCTGCCACGGTCAAACGACAACTCCGATTGCTACGAAAATTGAAATCCGATAATAACTAACTATTACGGATCCAATGGAACTCGTTTCGTTCAATTCCGAGACTGTTCAAAAATTGGCTATTTTTCAGTCGATAATTAAATATTAAAATATTCAATTTTTACAAATTAACTCCAAATTCAGTTTTACAAGTTCCAAAATATTTCTATAACTTCAATATGATAAAATAAAATTTCCCAAATCATTTTCAATCATATTTAACCCAATATTTAATTATTTTTGGAATTTCACTATTAAATCATCGATTTAATTATCCCATTAAATCCAATATTCGAAAAATAAATTATTCGACTTAAAAATTCCACTTATTAATATTAAAAATAAATTAAATATTCAAATTTAAATTACTAAAAATTCTGGGTCGTTACAGTCTTCCCCCCTTAAAAGAATTTCGTCCCGAAATTACAAGTTAAGGAGAATGATCCTAAACCGTTTATTATTTTTCCAAAGCTAATCAGTTTTATTAACTTTCTAACCTAAATATTTTTATTAAAGATTCACTATTATTTCAATTAGCTTTCCAACTCCAATTATAAGTTTCAAACAACATTGTTTATTTGACAATTCAAATTTAAATTTAAATTCAAATTCCCAAACTTTCAAAATTTCTCAAAAATTTTTCTAACACCCGAAATTTTCGAAAAAATTTCGCCAGAGTCTCCTTTGCGCGGCTAGATCGGTGCGACTACAAAACGGCTCTACGGCCCCTCAGAATCAAAAAGAAAAGAGAAAGCCAAGTGGCTAGAGAAGGAAATCATCAAATCTCATATTAAAACTGAAATACGTACCTTTTGTCGAGCGATTCAATTTTTTAACTTTGAAATCAAAATCCCAATTCCATTATATCCTGTATATCCTGCTAGCATAATATCCAATTATAATATTCAAACAAATTTGCCAATTCAATTATAAAATTTCCAATACATGCTTCTTATACCACTTTTAGTTTACTATTAAAGTTGCATATTCATTTTCATTCAACTTTGCATTTCAATTTTCATTTGAATTCAATTACATAGCTTTCAAATTTTACTAATTCAATTTCATTAACACTTAATGAATTTACATACAACCAACCAACAAGCAATAACGACTAATGTACATCCAATACAACCAAATTTATTTATTTATTTTACTTACATTCAATTTGGTTCAACTGTTTTAATTCCAATTGGTTTAGCATTCAATTGATTTTCATCCAATTATTCAACTAACTTCAATGAATTTACACTTACATACATCGTTTCATATCAACTTACTTACATTCGATTGATTAACATTCAATCCATTCTTTAATTCAATTGCTAGTTCTTTTTACAAATAAAATTGAATTTCATTTATATAACTTAAGTTCACATCTTTAACAATTTCATTTACTCACTTTATTCATTTATTTTGATATTAACATCAATTCTTTCAACATTACTTAACTTGCATTCCATTTCAACTTTATTTACATCATTTAATTCACTTGATTATTTAACTTTGATGCAAAGATCGATTTTTTTATTCAACTTCACTTAAGTTATTCCATTTAAACATCATTTGTTAATTAAACTTAAGTTTTACTTATCAATTCAATTCGGATTTTAAATTCCAAAGTAAATCCTATTTAACTTTTACTTAAGTCAAATTCATATCAATATTCAAATTCATATTCCATTTTACTTAACTTAATTGTTTAACCACTTCAACAACTGGTTTCACTTACACTTTCCCATTTAATAAGTTATAAAACTTATTATTCAACTTCTAACTTATATTATAAGTTCAAAACCTTTTTCACTTATATTTATCAATTTCAAATTGAATTTTAATTTCAAATTGGTTTATTACAACAAAACTTCAATTTTTAATTCATTTTTGTAGCAAATCCATCACATAGAAACTCGAAAATGATACTGATGATGCTGCAGTCATCACCCTTATTATTTCCCAGTGACAATAGTGAAATCAATGCTAATTATTCTTTCAAAAAGTTTTCTTTCTATTCATAAATCACTTTTATAACCCTTTTACTTATATAATTTTTACTTCTTATATACATACATGATTATCTTACAATTGTAAATCATCATTAATTATAATTTCATCTTATGATTCATTGGTTTATACCATTATTCTTTTTACAATAGTTGCTTTTATTAGCTTATTCAAACAACTTTTAATTATTTTATATGTATATATATATATATATATATCATTTACAACAACCAAGCAATCAATTATATACACACTTCAATAATTCTTGAAAAATTATTTTCTTTATATACAAAATATAATCAAGGTAAAATTATTTCATTTACCCAATTTAAAACAATATTGTGTCGAATTGTTCTATTCAAGTGTTTAGGAACCCCTTCGATTCAGTTTTCGAGGCTGCGCCGACGAAGGTTCATATACCACTCAATAAACCAATCATCACAATATAAAACAATTTTATACTCACTAACAAATACGCACTCATATCTATTATTACACTCACACTCATTCTAGAGTACTGCTGACTCTATCTCTAATGAGTAACACCCAACAGAGCAGGTTGTCGCTTAACCATATGCTCTGATACCAAATGTAACGATCGCGATTTTTCGTTGCCGAAAAATCGAACCGTTAGGGTTTTAGAAGAAGAAAGAGGTAGAAGAAGAAAGAAAAGAAAGAGAGGAGAAAACAGAAAACAAGTAACAGAACGAGAAACAATATCAGAATCTCACAATCGCAGCGGAACAGCATATAATAGATAAATGAATATCATTAAAAACAAAAGAACTATACATTTTACACATACATCACATTACATCACATCATCAGAGTGTACAACAATAAATCAGCGGAAAGAATACCATATACAATAGATAATAGACTACGCTATCTGGCTCGCCTCCAGATCTGCACAGCAACTCCCGAATCCAGAATAACCTGATAACCTAACTCTAGACTGCCCGTGTGGAAAATAGTGGGCACCCAGAGTTTAGGAAAGGAACAATAAACTCCAGGTCAGTCATGTGACTGGTGTGAGAACTCAAAACAGTTTATCTTTAAACACGCAACAAGAAAGTTTAAATTTTGAAATCCGAAATGCTTTTTGGAAAATGAAACTACCATAAGGCCTCCCGGCACACACACAATGCAAACGCACACATGGGGGAGATTTCTCCTTATGATAGTCAAACATGCTTACTACGAGAAAAATTCTTTGATATTATTACTAGTGCATAGTGGAAAATATTTCGAAAGTATAATATAAATCCTAGCCAGCATAGGTACCATGATGCTATGCCTACTATAGCTGCCATGTTAAATGGCAGGTTCTACAGCTAAAACCGTACAAGGCACGTATTGGATGAATGGATTTCCAACAAATGGTCAGGCTAAGGAACTTCCTACTGCCACATGGGATCGCCTCTGGCGGGACGTCCCGAGAACTAACGTTACGGTTAGATCTCTGCCAACACAAGGCCGGGTTACCTCTGTAACTAGGTAACTACTACACGAATATGTCATCCCCCGGTCCTTTGGGACCTTTATCCGAGCGCTCGATACCAACAACACCACACAGAAATAGATATAGTGTTTCCACATGAGTAAATATCTGGGCTCCATACCATGATACCACCCTTTTCCAGAAGGAAATGACATACCCTAAAGGGCGCGACCCTCATAACCTTGCCGCATATTCCTGTTTCGACCATTTCCGGGGAGTGAGGTCCTGACGAAGTCTCGTCCACAAAGCTATGCTTTGTGCAACAAAGCCATGCTTTGGGTCCACAGATGACCAAAGCAATAATCACAAAGATAAATGATCAAACAAATGATCACATCACAAATGACCAACCAATGATCATCACACAGCAGCACTCAGCATGCCACATTACCAGATTGGGAAATATCGCTGATAACCTTCAACTACATAACCTCTGAGCTCGTACGTCTCAGAGAAGGGTGTTAAGCTAAGAGAATAAATTCTCCGCCACCAACAGAAATGTATTTGAAAGAAATCTGCTCTATCTCTCAAAATGTAATGTCAGACACGTAACCATACAAGTCTGTTCCGGGTTCGAACAGAACCGAAGGCACTTCCAAAGAAGCCCTTGCAATCCGGGTATTCACAATCCCGATAAAATTTCCCATCACAAAGGAAATCTCCATATCGTAGCTAACGATGCGGAGACAATCGATAGGTCATCCTATCGTTTTCACAAATACCCGGTCTTCAACACCGGTCTTCAAATGCAATCCAAACGACGTATCGCATATTCGGAATGGGATATATGACACAAAGGTCCTCTCCCGGCTAAACCGAATAGCGAGCGCTTATTTTAAAAATAAGTGTGCATTCAATTCCAAACAAACACAATCAATACCATCCAAGGGTAAATATTGATAGTCGGTTATTTAACTATCAATAAAGATGCGCCACATCATCAGATTCCAAATAATTTTCCAAAATTATTTAACCCCAAAAATATCTTACGAGATATATATATATATATACACCATTTCCAAATAATTGCCCCAGTTATTTGTTTTACCAAAACCACTTCACGATAAAATTTTCCACACTTAACCAATTGAAAAACCAATTTTCAATTTACCTTTACCATTTGAAAACCAATTTTCAAATTACATTAACCATTTGCAAACCAATTTCAAATCACCTTAACCATTTGAAAACTAATTTCAAATCACCTTAACCATTTGAAAACTAATTTCAAATCACCTTAACCATTTGAAAACTAATTTCAAACCACCAAATAAATCTTTACCGATTTATTTTAACTTACGTTCCAAATTCGTAAATTATATTTTCATATTTAAAAATAAATCAACATTTATTTTTAAACAAATTTCCCTTTATATATATAAATTCCAAAGTGGATTTAAATTCCAAGCATCTACTAGCATACGATTCCCAAATCGATTTCAAGTTATTTGCTTTCAATTACCTTAAAGGTGAATTCACAAAAACCGTTCCATTTCATATTAGAAAACCATTCCCATGCTTATTTTAAAAATAAGTAATTCACAAATTTATTTATTTTCAACGATTTGAAAATATCCCATATACTTAAATCACAGTTAAGTATTTATTCCATTCTCTTTAAGAAAACATTCTTTTATTCACATTTATTTGGGTTAAAACGGATGTTGCGTAAAACATCATTTACGACAACCCAAAAACACTAGTATATGGATTTGAAATTAAAAATAGATATATAAATCCAATACTATACAAATTATCCCCTTCTGTTTCTCGAAAACGTCTATTTCAACAATCAATGTTGAAATCTATGTTTTCAATACTCAATACATTTTAAAACACCTTTAATTCGTTTTAAATTCCTTTTAAAACATTCCTTTCCCAAAAACAAACCCATTTTATTTAATAATCTATTCAATATTCAAAATAGTGAATATAGCCCACTTAACAAATTCCCATATTTCAATTTATCAAATTCGATGAATTTCAAATTTATAAACATAGTTTATAAATTCCATTTCTATTATAAACCCCAATTTTATAAATTCCTTTATTAATCCGATGCAACTTACATAACCCAGTTTCATACCCAAAAGCCATATTGTAAGTTAAATACTTATAATATTATTTATTTACCAAATCGTTCCTTTGAACTTCACCAATTTAAAATCTTATCACTTACAAGATTTCTTTATGGTTTATAATAATTTCAACTAATGAAATCTTCATTTATTAACAATTTCAACAAACCCCCTTTTTATGCCCCAAATTCATTTTTATAAGTCAATAACTTATAAAACTTCACTTCCCAATAACCATTCTTTTTATAAATTTCACAAATTATATATCTATAGATTTATAATGAAATTCATGTTATACATCAACTCAGCATTTTATAAATTTATTCTATAACTCCAATGATTTAATCTAAAAACATCCATTTATAAAATCCTTTATATAAACCATTAATAATCATAACTTCCCAAAAACCAAATTTAACTATTTTATAAAAACCTATTATTGTTAAAAATTTCTTTTAAGTTATATTTTATAAAAATATAAATTTTTAAAACATAAAATTTTATCCATCTATTTATTTTAAAATTTAATCAATTCAAAATTTTTAATAAACCATATTCTTTGAAAAATCGATTTAAAACCCCTTTTAAATTCAAAACCGTTATTTTAATTTTTAAAAATTTGAATCCGATGATGCAACGACATCGAATGGTCAATCACGGGAATAAGTGTCATATATCAATATGGTTATCAACGATCAACATAATATTTATAAATAAACAAATATGTGAGGAATCCAGTTGGATCCCTCCAACCTGTTACCCTGCATCCACAGACGTTAGCACAATACCAATTCCACTTCAAGGTGGAATATCGCGGTATATGGGATTTTATAAAATATCCGCTTAATAGGCGGCGCAATAGGGTCTCATCCGCTATACGAGGCGGGAAATCAAATCCAATATATACATATGCCAATATATATATATTGCTATATATAGTATATATCCTACTATATCTACTAGCACAATCAATCAACCATCAACAATCAATATTAACTATTCAAAATTTTAAACAAAACCTTTCGATTGAGTGAGGAGTTCTCACCTTGATTTTATTTCCGTTTTCGCGTTCGTTTCGAATAAAATTAAACGAACGTTTAATTTTACCCAAAATTCAAACGACCTCCAATCGACTCCAAACCAGCTGCATTGCGAAGAGCACGACGATACGAAGCCAACGCAAAAAATCTCGTCCGAATCCGACCTCGCATGCAAAAGTTATCGCAGTTTAAACGTTACATGATTTTGAATTTCGAATTTAAACAACAAAAAAAAAGAAAAAAAAAAAAGAAAAAAAAACATCTCACCTCCAACCCAAACGCACGCGGGGCCCACACTCATCTCTCCCCTTTCTTTCCTGGTGCGCGCATGGTAATATCCTCCCAGGTAAAATACGTGACTTGAACCCATTCATAGCTAACTAGGGTTGAATCTTCCTCCCTCTCCGACGAACTATACGACGATCAAAGACCCCCAAATCGAAGCCACTGGAAGTCCTCACCCTCGGCCTGAGCCTTGTGGCACTCGGCCCCTCTTAGAGCATGGGAAACCGTGCGCAACTTGCTGCCATCGGCGCCACCTAGCCCCCTCCACGCTGCGTGAAACCCCATCTCGACCATATGGATTGAAAGATATCGCGGAGCTCTTTAACTTTGTAGTTGAACAAATTTGCTAATTCTCTACGGATTGAGAGAGATTAAGAGGAGAAGGATTGGATTATGGTGGCCATTGGAATTTTAGGGCCGGCTAGCAACATTAGGGTTAGGGTTTGAAAAAGAAATTTGTATTTATACCCAATTATTTTAATAATAAAATTCTTAATTTTACGCTTTTGCAAACGAACTCCAAACGACGCGTTCCGCCAGGCGATCCTAAGGTATTTCCGCGTTCCGGACGCAATGGAACAGGTTTCGTAAGCTAATTCCATCATATGTGTGAGATACAGCAATAAACGCTCAATTTAAATTTAAACCGATTTAAACGATTTCTAGGCGTTTTGGCTTGTACCGGACAAACGGCAAATCCAAACGACTTGAAATTTGAAATCTTGCAATAATATCACATTACGGATCCGATGAAACTGGTTTCGTCGAAATCCGAGACCGTTTGAAAAATGGCTATTTTAACTCGCCGAATTTATATTAAAACGATATTGATGCGTTTCGAGCTGCCACGGTCAAACGACAACTCCGATTGCTACGAAAATTGAAATCCGATAATAACTAACTATTACGGATCCAATGGAACTCGTTTCGTTCAATTCCGAGACTGTTCAAAAATTGGCTATTTTTCAGTCGATAATTAAATATTAAAATATTCAATTTTTACAAATTAACTCCAAATTCAGTTTTACAAGTTCCAAAATATTTCTATAACTTCAATATGATAAAATAAAATTTCCCAAATCATTTTCAATCATATTTAACCCAATATTTAATTATTTTTGGAATTTCACTATTAAATCATCGATTTAATTATCCCATTAAATCCAATATTCGAAAAATAAATTATTCGACTTAAAAATTCCACTTATTAATATTAAAAATAAATTAAATATTCAAATTTAAATTACTAAAAATTCTGGGTCGTTACAATTTACAGCTTTTAGAATTATTTTCAGTCTATTTTCTTTTAGCTATCCTTTTTAGTAATTTTAGTTTATTTCTGTTAAGCATAGCTTTTTATTGATTTACAGTTTATTTACAGTATTTAAGTTTATTTACTGTTATTTACATCTTTTTAGACATTTTGGATTTTATGCAAGCGTCTATTCTCTTCATCCCCCCTTTTTCTTCGCGTAAGGATTGGAATAAATTAAGCTCGAATATGAATTATACAAGTAAGAATATTGAATGAAGAAAATAATATTTAAATTATAAAAACTGGAATAAATAATGGGATTAGACTGTAATAGAAAATAGAATTGGACTGAAATTACACCTAATTATGATTAGAATTGGACTAATTTAAGATAACTGCCATAGTTATAACTTAGAATTGAATAAAGTAAAAGATGAAAGAAGCTTATATTCACACTTAGACTTTGGGTTCAGTAATAAGCATGATTATAATGTAGGTTATAATAAGAAATGGAATAGAATGAGGCTTATTTTAAGACTTAGGATAAATTACTAAGCAAAGATAGTAGGGATAAATTGTAAAGGCTTATTTAAATAATTTATCTAAGTTAATATGCGAAGATAAACTAGGACCTGTACCAAATAGCATTCCTTAGGGCATGCTTATACTATGAGTGGTAGTAATTGGTCAAATAAAAGTCCAAATCACGGGGGATTTGGATAATGAGCGCAACTAAATATTGTTTGGATGAAGGGCCAGTGCCAACAACATTTCCCCTATAGATTTTATGGACACATGGTCATCCCATGTTAGCCTAAAATGGGATGAGGGGAACACTTATGTTGGATGTTGAGGTAATAAGAAGACCTAATAGGTGGAGAAAAAGGTATCATGGGCATGGTGGCAATTACACGTGCGACTTCCAATCGGGTGCTCAGTAATAGCTATGAGTTCCAAGCGCTTAGTATGAGTGTCTTTCGTAGACATCATTGCCTTTCGCATTGGGAGTTATATATGTTTCTCAGATCAATAATAGTTGCTATGTGGATCTTTCATAGATACCATTGGCTACTATGTAGTGAGTTATATAGCGGTTGGCCTTTAGTAACGTCTATGGCGTAGTAGGCCGATCAAAAAGGGTAGAATTAGGGTCACATCCTAAATACAGGATTAGGAATTCATCCTAATTAAAGCAGACAAGTGCAAGCAATCAGAGTTAACCTAAATTATAAATTGGGTAATATTTAATCGTACTCATCTCTAATTTATGTCTTTCCAATTTCCTTTATTATCCTTATAACTATTGCAGAGTCTATTAATTTATCTTGCTTAAATACTCTAGTAGTTACTATCATTCACCATACTTTTAGTCTGACCCACTCCTCTATTTTCCCCTTTCCCCCCTTAGGCAATCAAGGGAGAAGCCGGTAGATTGCTGCAGATTGGAGTTCTCTTGGAGGAGATTTCTTCTATATATTTCTTTTATTTCAGCTTTTGTTCTTTCTATGTACTGGCTTATTTTGTGGGATATTATGTACTCTGATTTTGAGACTATAAATTTTTATTTCATAAGACATGATAGGTTTTGAGATATCGATGTGGTATTTAGTATTTGACTTATTTATGAAGTAATTATGAAGCTTTGTTTTGATTAAGTTATTATTTTAGTTTCCGCTGTTTTTACCTATTTTGTCTTATGAATCTTAGTCTCTGTTAGTTTCAGTTATATCTACAATGCACCACGCCTTTTAATGTCTCCTTTTGGGCATAATAAGGCGCATAGGGTGTTTCAAAATCCTTTATTTACAAATGTTTTCCATTTAAGCACCGTTTGCCAAAATAAATATTCCTCACATAATAATTCTTCCAACTAAAATTAGCTTCCACATAAAAGCTTTTCAAATTTCAAGAATGTTCTTTCGAACTAAACACGTTTCCCTTAAATAAAAAGGTTTTATTTTCACCTTTCTAAAATTCCTCTAAATCACTTTAAGTCCAAAATATACATTTTCCCTTCTTAAGTGAAATAACCTTCAAAATCCAAGATTTATATTTTGAATATAAATTTTCAAGTCGAAATTCTATGAATATTAGCCTACTTATTAAGGTTAGGTCTTAATGTCACATGTGTGTCACTTGTGTTATAACCAACACTTAGCCCTTTCTATAACTACTCACCCTACCTCATTCCTACAGTTTTTATTTCCTACTCAAAGGTCACTATAAATAACTAATATCTTTGGATGTGGTAATGGTTGTTACGCATACAACCCATACACACAAAATAAACAACTAACAGTAAAGAAACTTCTTTGTTGTATATTTTTAACCGAACCAAAAGTGTAAGTTAACCTATGCTAAATGGTTAAGTCTACTCAAGGCATAAGGAATTGCTAAACTAAGCTATGATATGAAGTATTATGCCCCATTATATTTAATATATGAAATCAATTATAAATGCAACAAAAATACGATTGCAACTAATTTATGATATCAAAAGTAGTGGATCTTTTCTTTTATAGTTTAAAATTTTAATAACTAAGAAAGGAAAAGAGAAACCACATAGCGGAATCTAGTCATCAATATAAACAACTATTAACTCAATAATATAATTATTTTACAACATCGTCACACCAATTCATATTTATTTACGTTAATTATCACTAAATATGAACAATATAACAATGGTATAGGAGAATATACCAAATCAACTATCCATTATATAGCCCACATCCACCTTTCCATTCCTTTTACCGCTCCTACTTGCACCTTCACAACTCTATGTGTGTATATGTATATATAAAGGAAAGGGTATCAACTATGTTTGGATTGCGCCTAACCTTGTACACTACAGCCATAGGCTTGATAGTTATTCCATAGGAAATGACTACCTACATGTCCCTTTTGGAAAATCAAACCCACGTAGTTCTGTTTCCTGCACTTCTCAGGGCATCCCAATAATTGTTAGCACATAAAAACCAAAGTACCCATGTAACCACTGCAACCAATGCAAGGATAAAACACTATTCATATTAAACCATTCCAACAAATCATCATAAATATAGGGTAATAAAAATAATAAACACTAGGCCATTAAACATTGCAAACATTTGATAACGCACAATGTGTAACAACCTGAAATTTAACCCATCTTAGAAGTGATTTTTAAGTATAAAAGAATTTTTATAAAAATCCCCTCAAAAGTCCAGTTCAATCATCCTTCGACTCTTTCTTATACTCTCTTTTTCTTTGCATAGAATGGGGATGTCCCTAATCTTCCCGAGGGCATTCCAGTCCCAGGTTGGTTTCCTAAGTATCTACAAGCCACGACTCCAGAGGTGCAATAGCAAGCGTCAAATCCAGCACCAGCGGGTGGGAATCCCATCAACCCACCTACAATAGTTAATTTCTCTAGGGTCTGTAAGGATTTTGCAAGTTTGGATGGAAAGACTTTTGTAGAGGCAAGGGATTGTCTTAGGGACACCGAGAGGATATTTGGCTTACTGGGAAATGATGAACAACAGCGAGTTCAACTAGCATCTTGGTAGTTGAAAGAGGAGGCTTCTTATTGGTGGGAAGTTATTGAGTTGGAAGGAATAGAGGTTACTCGGAATGGATTCTGGGAGTAATTTGTTAGGAAGTTTTTATCTTAAGAAGAAGAGAGTGTTCATTTGGAGCGGTTCATTAATTTGAAGCAAGAGAGTTTGTCTCTCAAGGAGTACATCAATCAATTTAGCGAATTTTCGCTATTTGGAATGGAGTTGGTAAATACACCGCATAAGAAGGCTATGGAGTTTGCGAAGGGATTGCATCAACCCCTTCAAGGGTTATTGCTGACTCATGTGCCGATGGGAGCTACTTATCGATCGTTGGTAGAGATGGCACTTATGTTTGATAAAGTCAATGAGGGAGAGTCCAAAGAGGTTGTTTGTTAAGGCGGAAGGTCCAATGAAGAAATGATGGAATAACAACAAAGAAAAGAAGAAAGGTGGAGGCCCTTAGAAGCAAATCAAGAAGGTTATAAAGTGCAATAGCTGTAGAATTGTTGGACATATCGCTAAGGATTGCAAGAAAGATAAGATGAAGGAAAAGTGCTATGCTTGCGGACATCCCGATCATATGAGTAGGAATTGTCCCCAGAGAGCAGGGCAAGGGATGAGTGCACCGGCAGCACAGATTTAGGCGTTAGATGTAGAACCTTTGGCCAACATTCTAGATAGAGGTAGGAAAGTCACAGTTGAAGGTTTGATTTCTATTTCTGATTTTCCCATTCGGGCTGTATTATATTCTAGTGCATCACACTCTTTCAACTCTAGTTCTCTAGTAGATTATTTACACTTAGACATCTCCTTAGTAGTAGACCCCATCGTTGTTTCAAACCTCATAAGAGGATCGGCAAACTTGTCTATGGTTTGTAGGGGTTTGAAATTTTTTATCCTAGGCGTATAATTTGATTGGGATGCCTATATTTTGGGATTTTTGAGGTATGAGATGATTTTGGGAATGGATTGGCTATCCACATATGGAGCTATCTTAGATTGCGAGAGGAGAGTCATTAGACAGAGACATGCAGCGGTAGGACTCTCAAGGTTTCTTACGACCCGCAACGGTCAGTTATCTTGAGCTTCCTTTATTCCCACGATTCATCATCATCAAAGTTAGATTCGGTCGTTAGAGATTTTCCAGATATCTTTGAGGAGGTTAGGGGACTACCCCTAAGAGAGAGGTTGACTTTAGGATTTATTTGACTGATAACCAGTGGCATTACCATTAGGCTCGTGGCACCTAAGGAGCGGAAGGAATTGAGTAATCAAATCCGTGATCTTTTGGAGAAAGGGTTTCATAAGAAGGAGGATATCGAAGTGGGGAGCGCCAGTCGTCTTTGCTACTAAGGTGGATAGTCCTCTTCGACTTTGCGTGGACTATAGGATTTAAATAAGCTCACGAAGAAGAACTGTTATCCACTTCCTAGGATAGATTATCTTTTTGACCAGTTAGTTGGCTCTTCAGTATTCTCTCAGCTTGATTTAGCCATTGGATTTCATCAGCTTACGGTTGTTGATGATAACATTGATAAGACCGCATTTAGGACACTAGATGGATTCTTTGAGTGGTTGGTTGCACCATTTGGGCCAACCAACGCCTTAGCCTATTTTGTAGATTTGATGAGCCGCGTTTTTAAAGATGTCCTAAAGAAGTTCGTGGTGGTATTAATAGACGACATTTTTTCAAGAGAATGGAAGAGCATGTTATTCATCTGAAGGAGCTTCTTCGTACACTTCGCAATCTTCAATTGAAAGCAAATTTATTGAAGTTTCACTTTTGGCATGAGGAAGTGTGTTTCTTGGGGCATAGAGAAGGTCTACACATGGAAAGAGTTTGATAAACAGTTTTGTACATTTAAGCTTGGATTGTGAAAATCTAAAGAAAGGTAGGCAAAGATTGGGGATGTATAATAGAAAAGGAGATAAGCTACGTGTGGTTAATTGCAGAAATTATAACTGTTTCATATAAATGGATTTAACGGTAGCACCTTAGATTAAATATGAGTCTAGGAACAAATGACTTTAAGTAAGGAAATGAGATTTCCAAGGTTTAGAAAGGATAATTCTAGGGTAATAAGTAGGAAAATCTACTTTATGTCTAACCCAATAAAATGAAATTATTAGAATTGAAAAGAAGAATTTCCAATGTTTTTAAAAGTAAATACTGGGTTTTTGGGAATTTGATAAGAAATTTAATTGGTTTTTATACGATCAAATTTTTTGTTGAAAAGTTGAAATTCTTTTTGAAGAATTATAGAGCATATATAGCTCACTAGTTTCATTGAAAGTAAACAAAGAATTAATATATGAAAATCTAGATCGTATTAAGTATCGAAAATGTAGATTACAGCATTTATTGTTGTAATAGAGGTTTTCGTGAAAAAGGAAGGGATCATAAACTATAACGCTACCGTTATAGTAAGTGACACCCAAGGGAAATGTTTTACATAGTAGGTAATGGTTATTACTATTTATTTTTAATTAAATCTACACTAATATCTTTAAGTTGTAGTAACGATGTTTTACGCAACATCTATTTTGAACCCAAATGAAAATTTATTTTTAAAAGATAATTTCAAAGAATGGAAATAAATATGATTTGTGAATACACTTATTATTTAATTAAGTATAACAAAATGATTTCTGGTTATGGATATATTAAAACTGTTTTGAAGATGAGTTTTTGTAAAAAGAAAAGAGTAAGTTAGATATTAGAAAATTTCTATCGTAAGAGAATATAAATTAAACATAGTTTAATCTATTGGAATAAAAAGAATAACGGTTTAATATTTTATGAAAACAACAAAAATGTTTTGTATAAGTTATAAGGAATACGTGAAAGAGATGTACAAGGTACGGGAAGCACCATATTTTGTATAGCCTGTTTCGAAAAATATAAAAATAAGTTCCTTGTAACTTCACATAAGCATGAAATCCCCTTTTAAAAGATTCATAGAATATTTTAGCGTTGATAATTTCTCATAAGAGAAAGCAGTTCCAATACATTAAGGTCTGAGACCGTTAGGTGTAATAAGAAGATGTTTTGAAAACACATAAGGACATTTTAAAGATATTTTAAAAGAAAAGGGTTTGGTGAAAAAATAAATAAGTTTTTGAAATGAAAAACTTAATAAAAGTAAAATTTGGAAATCCAAATTATTATAGAAAATTGTAAAGGTCTTTAAAAGAAAAGGAGGAATTGGTTTTAGACTTAGAATTTGAAAGTTTTTCCCTCTTGTTTGGGAAATAATGTAAATTCAAAAAGATGTAAGGATGCAAATCTAGAAACATAAAATGTCAAGCAATCGAGTATTTTTGAATTTAAGAAGAACTTAAAGATAACACTTTGAAGGACAAATTTGAAAATTTAGAAGCCTTAGTTTTTGAAATGAGAGGATAAATAACAAGCCAAACTCTTAAAAGTGGAATAGATAGGAATAATTCGCTAAGGAGTAACTGAAAAGGTGTAAGGCTATAGAGGAGACAACAGTAATTACTTTTGGAAGTAGTGATAGTGAAAGTTCCCGTAAAGCATATAGGACACTAGTGAGAACCTAGGAATGTTGATTCATGTGGGCAGGCTAAAGAAGAACAGTAAAGTGAAATTAGTAAGATTGTAAGGCACGCATAGTTGAGGACTTGTACTTTTGATTTTGAAGAAACTTGGGAAAAGCATCTTCTTTAGTGGAATTCTCACATGATAGTAGTTTTCGAGCCAGCATTAGAGTAACACCTTTCGAAGCTCTTTATATAAGACTACACAAGTCGCTTTCCTGTTGGATAGAGTCAACAGAGGATAAAAAGACTTTGGAGAAGATTAAATTTGATTTAAAGAAAATTCGTATCTCATATCCGCATTTCTTTGATAGTAATTTTTTGAATTTCCTAATTCCATTTTAGTTTTTAATAGGTTCTTTCCTTTATTATCCTTTGGGAGGGTAGAACTTAGAATTTAATTTATGGATGGTAGGATTTGATATAAACATGTTACTAGGACCCTAGAGCATTATGCATATAGTGTGTGCGCATTTGCATTTTTATTTTCATGGTTGCTATAGATGGATGTTTATCGCATGATTGTTGCATTTGGATAATGATTGAAGCATGGATATAGAATTATCAGTTATCATTAGGAATTTTTGCATTCATTTGAAAACATAGCACGAACATTATTGCATAAAAGGAGGTCAACTGAATCAATGGATCGCCTAATCTTTTGCAGTAGTTAGGGACATTAAGACTACACTAATTGCATAAGTGTCATAAATTGCACTAGAAAAAATTATGGACAACGGATGAATGGATGATGGTTGAGTAGTTGGTTATAGAACTTGGATGAAAACATTAGTTCATTCTTTTATCCTTAGAGATTTCGGAGACGAAATCCCTTAAGGAGGGAAGAATGTAACAATCAAAAATTTTGTACGATCGATTTTACTCTAGGGGGGTTGAATAGGGTGATACTATCAATTATAAAAATTTATTGTGGAAGTATATAAAATAATTTCAATTCAGATGTAGCAGAATAATAGCAGCATAGATAATAGCAGAATAAAAAATGCAGAAATAGAACAACACAGATTTACCCAGCTTCGGCAAAACCCTACCTACGTGCTGTCCCCAAAGTTTCTACTAGAAATTAAGTAGTTAGACGCTTACACATGTAACCTCACCCGCTATCGAATAACTTAATTCTATGCTCAAAACCCTGCCACAACTCAGCCATTGAGTTGCGAATTCTCGAACTACACCACCATAGCTCGTTCCCTAGTCACATGACTAGAATTTACACAAGTTTAAAAATAAAATACAAAATAAAAACAAATTAAAACACAAAACCCTAGTTTTAAAAAATAAGCCCAAAATTATTTATTAAAGTCGGACCAAATATGATAAGTGATAAATAAGTTATCCCTTTATTCTTTTATACTATTGGTTCGCTTTGTTCTGTGAAAATGGTTGCCTTTCTTCGTTCTTCTTCGTTCCTTTTTCTTCTGAAAAGTTAGGGTTTTGTTGGAAATCTAAGTTTCCACTTTTTGTAGATCGATCGAATAGATGATTCTCATGATTGCTTTGACGTTCAATCGTCTCTCTGATTTGCGAATAGCTCCTTCAAATCCGTCGAGTTCGGTATGTGATTTTCTATATTATTTCGTTTTTATGCTTGAACTCGATTTGATTCTAGTTATTGATTTATTATTCTCTATTGTTGCTTGAACTCAAATGCTAATTTAGGCCGATGATGATTGGGTTATACAGGATTTGAATTCCTATAATTTCGTTCGATTGAATTTTCGATTCGTCTGATAATTTTTGAGCTTGGCTGTTCGATTATTCTCGAATGATGGTGATTTCTCTGACTTTTTCAATTCGTATAATTTCATTGGCTTTGTCACCACGACTTCATGATTTTTCTTGATTACCACAGTTTTGATTTCTCATTTGGTCCGTGAATTTCTGGTTTCACTTTGGCCACTTCGACTTGTTAAATTTTATTTTGCTCAGGTTGATTTCGACCTTGACTTCGTTGAAACTGTAACCAATAGTTGCTTGATTTGTTCACTATATTGTTGCGTTTGAAACTGTACTGCATTGTTGTTTCATTGAGTCTGTTGCATCGTGTTATACTGCTTACATTCATACTTCATGTTTTTTAAATTGCTTTGAGCTGCACTGATGGTTGCATTCATGTTCGCACTTGTTCCTATGGAGTCGTGGCATTCATACTTTACTGTATGTAAACTTGTTGTCTTCATGTATAGTTGCTGTCTACATTCATGTTTGGTTGCCACTTAATTGTGATGTTTTTTCCATTCACTTGTGTACCATCTAGAGCTTGTTGTATATTTGGTATGCTAGCTTGAGTTGGTTCACCATTAACTGTTTCATTGTGTTCATGTACATTTCAGTCTGGTTTCTGTAGCATTGACTCATGTGTTCATTGTGTACTCTGGTTTCATTTTGTTTGATCATTAGCTTGCTGTTGCCTCTGGTTTCACTTCACATATATGTTCATGTTATACTATTATATATATATATATTCACACATGTATATATTTACTACCTCTATCTTTATGTTGCATAGTCTGTTGGTTCATCATTGTTGCCAGGTCAGCATTCCTGTCACATAATCATTGGTATTGTTCATTGAGCTAGCCGTTAGAAACAGTGCACATACACACGTATTTATATATACATATATATGTATGTATGTATGTGTATGATTCTTGTGCCTCTTGAGTCTTTCTGGTTTTATGTAGATCATACAAGTCTTGTTCAATTAAATTCACCATTGATGTATATGCATTCATCTTGAATTCATTTTCTTCGAGTCTGAAATGTTTGCAGGCTTGGAGTCTTTGTACATTTGAGTCTTGAGTTTGTATTCATATGCTTGCATTGGAACTTGACTGTGTCATCTGTAGTTGTATTTAGTTTAGCTGTTATCTCATTGGCTTGTTCTTTCGAGTCAGTTTGTATTTGAATTGAGTCGGTGGTAGTCTATTGGCACTTCTCACTTGTCATGATTTGTGGTTCACTTTGTGTTGAGTTGTCTCATTACTTTTTAAGTTGACTGGTCTTGTAAAATTTCATGTGGAGTTGTAGACTTGAGTCTTATGTACTCTGAAGGCTGGTCTTGTCTGATTGCATGCATGCATGTGCAAACATATGTATATATGAAATCTGAAGACATTTATTTTGCTGTCTGCATAACAACTTGTAAATATTGAAGTTGTTGAGCTTCTTGTGTACACTTTCATCTGGATTTGTTTTTCATATTGCACCTGAGTTAAATCCAGCTTATATCTCGGGTTTGACCTTGTGCTCGTGTCGTGACTTTATTTGTATTGCACTTAAGTTGAACCCGGCTTTTGATTGGGATTGACCTTGTGCTCACCTGTCCCTGTAATTTTATGTAACGATCCCATTTTTAAGCCAAATATAATTCAGTAATTGACATAATATTTAGAATTAATTTTCGAACTAATTTGAATTTTTCCAAAACAAATAAGATGTGTGTTTGTTTATGTATATATATAAATAGATTGTAAATAGAATTTTGATTTGAAATTCAAAAATAAATATCTTAAAAATAAATTGAATTTAAAACTCTATATTTTAAAACTAATGTATATATGATTATTTATTAGTGTATAATTAGTTTTAAATCATTTTCTATAAAAATTATATAAATATTAATAAAAGGAAATGCACTAATAAAAATTGAAAATATAATATAAAATTATATAAAAACATAAGTTCATGCAAATTAACAAGTATAGCCATTTTAACATGCAATTTAACAAGTGTCATTAGTTTCTTTTCATTTTTAAAAGTAATAAATGAAAGGAAAACAAGGCTACATATATCTATACCACTTCTCTTCTCATTTTCTTTTTTTCAAACTAAAACCTGAAAAGAAACCATCGGAAAGAAGAAAAAAAGTATAAAAAAAAATCTTTCAATCTCAAACCTAAAGCAAGTTAATTCAACTTAAAGCAAAGATTAGATCAGCAAACTAATCATAATCAAATAAGCAAGATCAAAAGAAATTTTTAAAATTAAAAGATCAAAGCATTTCCAGTTTTCAAATCATATCCAGGCTTCTCTTTTTCAAAAATCTATGAGTAAACGTTTCTTTTAAAAGCTTAATCTGTTTATATCTTCATGCAAGTGATAAGTAATTGATGTAATGTTGTTTGCATGGATAAATTAATGTGGTTGCATGTATATAAATATGAAAAAAATCTGTGCATGTCTGAGTATATGTATATACTTACCTCTGTTTGATTTTAACAGGCTAAAACAAGTTCAAAATTCAAATTCTCTTTCCCCAGTCTATTTTAGGATATGATCTCTAAATGAAATATGTTAGAATTAGCCAGATTTGATTTTTAAAAATAGTTTCAAGTGAATATATTGAGAATTTATTTCAAAAACAAGATATAACAGTGATGAACAAATGTAGTCAGAAAATCAATTGTCTAGATTTCATGTTTTGATTATATATTTGGATTTGTTCTTGAAAATGCTGAATTTTGGTGGTAATATCATAATTTTTAAGTTGAATTCATGGAGAATTAATGGGTTGAATGAAAATTGGGTTTTCCTTGATTTCTGGCGATCGGCGAAGGGTGGAAGGTTGAGATTTTGGTTGGAGCAAGCTTGGAGGTCGAGGCATTTGGGAAAAATGGTGACTGGATTTATAGAGCGCCGTGGTGGTGAGATGGCGATGAAGTAGGGTTTAAGGCCCTGATTTGCCTGATGTTGATTTGGAGGCCAGTTCGTTGTCGTTGATGCATTGGACTTAATCGGAGTTGGGAGAATCGAAGCATGGAAGCAAGGCAAAGGTCTGGGCGAAAGGGGGGGAGCTCTCTGGCGATCGAAAGTTGCGGTGCGAATGGTTTTGGTGGTTGGGTTTTTTTTCCTACAGTGTGCATCTCGCTCGATTTTGATTTTGCGAGGTGGTTCGTGGTTCTAGGTGTCGAGTGGGTCGAGTTGATCGTCGGCGACTTGGCGACGTGGTTGAGGGTGATCGTTGTAGCTCTGGCGCTATGTGCACGTGCACGTGCATCTTCTTGTATCTGATTGTAGCGGTGTTGGTAGAGCATCGGGGAAGAAGGGGAATGCTTCGGGTCAGGCTCAACACGTATGCAAGTTTTCACGAATGGAAGAAGCGGAAGGGTTTAATCGTGTTGTTTTGAGTTTGGCTCGGGTATTTTTGGCTTTGGCTTGAGTTTCCTTTATTTCAAATGAAAGTAATTATAAACGAGTTTTAAAAAAGCAAAGTAAATGTTAACCAAGTTTTAAAAAGTAAAAGGAAATGTTAAATAAGTTTTTCAAAAGCAAAAAGTATCTATCAAGGTTATTTTCAAACAAGTTTCAAAGATTAAATTTTTAAAGATTAAATGTCGTTAAAGTTAATTGATTTGGTTTTGGAATAATTATATATTAAGTTAATAATAAATTAATTCATATGTATTTTCAATTGGAATTTAATAATGATTGGATTAAGTAGATGATTAAAATAAGTGTATTAACTTAAATTAATTAAGGGTCTCATGTAATTTTGTATATTAATAATAAATTAATTCCAAGCATTTGATTTCAATAAGATTTAAATGGTAATTAAGTAATTAATTAAGGTAAATGGTTTATCTTAGACTAATTAAGGACTTAAGTAATTAAGGATTAATTAATTAACTTAAGTAATTAAAAGATAGCTACTTAGTGTGATTAACTAAAGGATAATTACTTAAAGGATAATTACTTAATGTAAGTAATTAAAGGATAATTAATTAATTAAAGGTTAATTAATTAATGTAAGTAATTAAAGGATAATTAATAAATTAAAGGTTAACTAATTAATGATTAAAGGTTAATTAATTAATAATTAAAGGTTAATTAATTAATAATTAAAGGTTAATTAATTAATAATTAAAGGTTAATTAATTAATAATTAAAGGTTAATTAATTAATAATTGAAAGATATTTATTAATGTAATTAATTATAAGATAATTAATTAATAAAAGTAATTAAAGATTAATTAATTAGTAATTAAAGGTTAATTAATTAATGATTAAAGGATAACTAATTAATAATTAAAGAGTAATTAAATAGTAATTATAGGATAATTAATTAATGTAAGTAATTAAGGATGATTAATTAATTTCATTAATTAATTAATTAAAATAATAACAAATGGTTTGTAATTAATTAATGTTAATTAAGCAGGATTTAAAGATAATTAATTTATTTTGTGTTAATTAAATTAATTATAAATTATGTGATTAATTAATCTTGCTTATGTATGATTAATATTGAATGCTTGGATTGATTAATATCTCTAGTACGTTAATATATTATATTCTATGATATGAATTGCTATGGATTAAGCTGTGTTAAATGTAAGTTATTTATCTGTGATGAATTGGTGTATGAATATAATGTTCTGCATTGAATTATAAAAGGTATATCTATTATTTAAAAGATTAAAAATGGAAATTTGTTTAAACCATTCAAAAGGAAAGGTTTTGGGAAATAAGGGCTAAAAAGTTGTGACTTAACTAAGATAAGAATGTATCCATTTGTTCTAAAAAAAGCGCTCATTATTCGAAAAGTCCACGGAAGGGCATTAAGTCGAAAACCCATTCCGAATAATGATACGGACAAATGGAATTGCATTTGAAGACGGTGGTTGAAGACTGGGTATTTTCGAAAATGAAAGGATTTCCTGTTGATTGTCTCTGCAAGGAGTTGCTCCGGTATAGAGATTACCCTATGTGATGGGTGTCCGGACGTGATTGGGGATATTCGAATTTGCAAGGACTTCTTTCCTTAATTGGATGAAGTGCCTTCGGTTCCATTCAGACCCAGGATGGACTTGTATGGATATATGTCTAACATTACACTTTGAGATATAAAGCTGGTTTCTTTCAAATACATTTCTGTTAGTGGTGGAGAATTTATTCTCTTAGCTTAATACCCTTCTCTGAGACGTACGAGCTCAGACGTTATTTAGTTGATAGTTATTAGTGATATATTCCCAATTTGGTAATGTGACATGCTAAGTGTTGAGCATTAGTTGATCGAAGCATGGCTTTTGTGTAAAGCGTAGCTTTGTGGGATGGGACTTCATCAAACCTCACACCTCGAGAAATGGTCGAAACAGGAAAGATGCAGTAAGGTTATGGGGTTTGTGACCCTAAGTGTATGTGCATTTCCTTGTGGATAAAAAGTGGTATTACGGTATGGAGCCCAGATATTTTACTTTGTGGTTGTTGGAATTTAAGGCGCCTCGATAAAGGTCGGTTACGACTGGGGGATGGCATACTCATGACAGTTAGTTACCTAGTTACAGAAGTAACATGGCCTTGTGTTGGCAGAGATCCGGTTAGTTTCTCGGGATGTCCCTTCAGAGGCGTACCCATTCGGATAAAGGAAGTTCCTTAGCCTTGGCCATTTGTTGGAAATCCAAACGAAACAATACAAGCCCTTTACGATTTCATTTGTAGAACCTGCATTTAATATGGTAGCTATAGTAGGCATACTAAATGATACGTATGCTGGCTAAGATTAATATTATGCTTGCAAAATGTTTCTCCACACTATGTACTAAAAATAATATCAAAAGGATTTTCGCGTACCAAGCATGTTTGACTACTATAAGAAGAAACCTCCCCATGTGTGCGATTGCATTTGAGCGTGTGCCGGGAGACCTTATGGTAGTTTCATTTTCCAAAAAAGCATGAATGGATTTTTTTTCCTTTTTTGCACAAGCAACTGTTTCAAGTTTCTCACACCACTCCCATGGCTGACTCGAAGTTTATTGTTCCCTTTGCTAAACTCTAATGCCCTTAATTTTCCTCATGGGCAGCTTAGAGTTAGGTTATCAGTAGGTTCTGGAGCTAAATTGCGAAGTAGATGTGGATTTGGAAGTCTTTGGTTTGGAAGCTTTTGGTTTTGAGCCTTTTGTTTTAGACTTTGGAGCTTTGGAAATGAAGATGCAGTATGTTGGACTCTCTTGGAAGACCATGTTGATGTTATTTTTCCGCTGTTATTTGTATTCCGCTATTGCGTAATATATATGGCTCTGATGACGATGGATACTTGTTGTAAGAAAGTTGTAATCCATGAAGTGTATAAATGACAGTTATTTTGTTTCCAATGTGTTGTTACTGTCAAATGTTTTATGATTCCAGCGAATCGTACTCCAACGTTTGAATCTCTAACATTTGAATACGGGTGATGTATTGGATGCCGATTTTCGAAGGTTGAAAGTCCAGGTCGTCACATCTGGTATCAGAGCTGAAGGTTGAGTAAGAACTTTAGCTTTGGATTATAACTCATTAGGTGACTCATTAGAGATAAGGTTAGGACGTCCTAGAATGAGTATATTCCCTAAGATATCCCGTCCGTATGTCTAAAATCAATTTTCTTTCTATTTACGGATAGTGAGAATGAGTGTAAGAAGAGGATGAGGTAGGGGAAGGGGGAGTACCACTACAAATGGCCGAGACCCTGCAACAACAGTAATGGAAGAAGCAACTCTTCCCATCCCACCCGAGCCTAATCTGGCAGAGTTATATCGGAATTTCTCAAGACTTGGAGAGAAACCATTCAAAGGTACGGAGACTATTATAGAAGTGCAAGCTTGGATTCGGTCTTGTGAAAGGATTTTTAAAGGATTGAAATTGGATGATGATCAAAGGAGGTTGATGGCTTCTTAGCAGCTCCAGGAAGAAGCTTTGGCATGGTGGGAGACTATTACTTTGGCCGAATCGAAGGACGAGTTTACATGGGATAGATTCAAGCAAGTATTTGAGCAGCGTTATATGCCTCCTGCTGGTATTTTCAGAATGTATCAAGAGTTTACCAATTTAAAGCAAGGAAATCTGTCTTTTGATGAATACTTAAATAAGTTTAATGAGGTATCCCGATTTGGACTTGAATTGATGAATACCCCTCTTAAGAAGAATGAGAGATTTATTAAAGGGATGAACAAGAAGTTTCATGAAAGGATGACATGCCATGTGAAGGATTCTTTTGCTGATTTGGTAGACATGGAATATAGATATTCCACCTTAGATAAACATGAGATTCCAAAAGAGAAAGGAAGTAATCCAGTTTGGAAGAAGAGAAAGTTTGGAGGAAAGAAGCCTTGGCAAGGTAAAGAAAAAAAGGATACTCGGGAGAACAAGGCAGAGGATGTTACCTATTTCAACTGTTTGGAGAAAGGTCATTACTCAAATAGTTGCAAGAAGCCCAAGTAGAAAAGGTATATGCAATCAAGGATGAACCTTCAACCTCGGGCTGATAAAGGTAAAGGAGTTTTGGAAGGTAATCCTCTTATTTATGATAAAATTGTTAGAGTTCTATTTGACACTGGAGCCATTCATAGTTTTATTTCCTAACAGACCGTAGAAGAGTTAAATCTTGAACCCGATAGACGAACCTATTTGTGAGAATGTTTAAAATATATATGTGTGTATATATATATATGTATATAAGTTCTTATGAATGTTTTGAATGGTTGAATGGTTGTTTATATATTATGCATGTCGATTTACATGTTTATCTATGAATGGAAAATAATCGTTATAGGATTATACCGCTTATTGATATTGTTGTGCCTAGATTTATGATGGTTGTGATATTTTATTATTGCATGCAAAACCCCTAGACAAAACACACACACAAATATGGATTTCGCGGGAAATTGGTAAAGTCATGGGTATTTTGAATTTAATATTATTTTATTCAAAATGGTGAAAATTTTAAAATTTGAATTTTGAATCCAAAATGGTTTGGAGGTGAAATTAGGTTAAATGAGAAAAACTTTTGAAAAGGAAGTTCTGAAATTAAAATCATTTTGACTATAATATGGCTTATTAAAGTTTTGAAATTAAAAGAATTTTGTAACGACCCTGGATTTTGGCTCTATTTATTTTAATAAATATTTAATCTAATTTAAATAAAAAGTAAATTTATCATTTGAAAATGATTAAATCTTTTGGATTAATTGCCATTTATTTGTATGGATTTGTACTTTTGAAAGGAAATTGATTTGAAAATTTAAAATAAAATACCTCAATAATATTCATAATAAAATTTATATTATATAATTGAATTAAAATTCTTTGTCTTGTTAACATTTGATAAATAAATATATAGATGTGGATGATAATGTTTGAAATAAAAATCAAATTCTATCAATATAATTATAAGTATAAAGTATAAGTAAACTCATGAATGTAATTTAAATATTGATAGTCAAAACATAAAATACAAATGTAAATGAAAACAAGAATTAAGTAGGTTTGGTATGCATACAACATAGACTTAAAATTGTAAGACCAAAGTACAAAATAAAATAAGACAAACATTTGTATATGAATTAAGCAAGAAAATAATAAACAAATATTTGCATACAAAATATCTTCATACACAAAAACTAAATCTATAAAATAATACCTGACACAAACTTATGTATATAAATTACTCAAGCAAGAAGACAAATATTAATAAAAAAAATATTTTCATAACAAAGCAATAACACAAAATATCTTCATTTACAAGCCATGTCTACCTGCAAGTGGATATCTTTATACAAATATCTATATATACAGCAAAAACATAATTATAATATGTAAACATATTAAGAAACAAGGCATTAAATGCCATCAACTCAGCCAATATTTTGTTCAAAAGCAAATATTTACAAATCTTATCTTTTTCAGAAAGAAAATCTGTTCATATCAAAACAAAAGAAGAAAACAACTAAACTAGTTACAACCTACTCTTAAACACCTATTCTCTTCTATATATATTTGTGTCCATCTTTTTGTCTTAAGTTCGTTCAGTAAACCGTAGAAAACCAGAAAAAATATATAATAAACATCTTCATTTCTTAAAGCTTAAACTCCATTTCAATTCAACAAAGAAAAACATAGATTAAAGACAGTTTCAAAGCTACGGGTTTCCAAAAGGGAAACATGAATTATTCTTTGTTCAGCAACTTTGAAAGTGAGTAAACATAATTTTTAAAAGCTTTAAGTTTGATTAAAAACAGTTCAAGATTCTTTGATGATCTGGTTGTATATGCTTCAGTTTGCATATTATTTTGTGATGCTCTGTGCTTCCCTGTAATTGATATATGGTGCATATTTGTTTTCAAACTCAAATTATTCTCATCAGAATATTGTTAAGCTTTAAATTTTTCAATCAATCAAGATGTTTAATCCTCAAACAAGATTTTTCAAAGCTTATTTAACATGTTAGTGTAATATTTCTACTGGAAGCCTTGATTAAAGGAAATCAAGCAATAAATTGATAAATTCAATTATCATAAAAAGCTAATTCAAGTTTATAACTTGAATGCTTACTGAAATTTATGATTTTTAAAACTAAAATGAAGATTTTTAGATTTGTATTTAAAGAGCAGTTTGTATATAAACAAAGATTACATTTTTGCAAATTTCTGGTTATCGATCCAATTTAAAATGTTGAAACTTAAACTGAAGCTAGTATGAACATCATTGATCTCGGGAAAATTATCAAATAATTTTTCCATTGCATATATTGCTGGGTCGAATCCATTTTAGGGTTTTATTTCAAGTTTTTGCACATGTTAGTAAACATGACGAGTTCGTCATCTATGCGTGATCGAGCTTCATGCGATTCAAGGGAGTGGAATAGGAGCGCGTTGTCATGGTGTGGATAAATTCTGGGCGTCGCTGGTGGTCGGAGTGTTGGAGGCGAGGCGGTTATGTTGATTGGTGTAGGCTTCAGGTTAGAACAAGAAGGCCTTTTTCAATTTCGAAATTTTTAGAGGCAATCTGAGTTTGGATTTTGAGTTTGGGGGTGAATTGTGACTTGCCGATGATGTTGGTGATCGCCGGAGGTCGGTCGCGTCGCTGTACACGTGTACGACAGGAGGATGTGTCAGCGTCGTTGATGAGGGTACAATCTCGAGTCGATGCTCGAGTTGTTTAGGTGGTTGCTTCGGGTTAGTATTCGAGTTCGAGTGAGTTGCCTGATGCGTAAATTTATAACTTAGTTTAAAATTTAAACTACAGAAAAAAAAAGAGCGTACAAGGGATGACTCGGGTGATATAGGTGGGTAACTCAAAGTGCTACTTGAGTTTTAACAGGGGAAGTCTTGGGTTTCTTCAAACTGCAGTATTGTATTTAAAAGTAAAGTTAAGTAAACAGATTTTCATCAAGCTTTAAACACTGTAAAACTTAATAGTGTTTAACAGTTTTAAGTTAAAAACTTAATACAAGTTTTAATTATCTTAGTTAATACTTAACAATATTTTTAACACTTAATTATTTTTTTGGCATAGCCAGCGGGGTTAACTGGGCCCCTACCAGTTTTATTGCAAAGAACAATAAAAAAGTACAAAAGAAAAAAGAAAGAAAAATACAAAGAAAATGCAAGTAAGATCAGCAAATTCAAGTCCAGGCATCAATCAGGGACTGATGAAAAACACTTGCACTATTTTGAAGTTGCCTATAAGTTATGGTTCTAACTTCTACCCATACCAGATCATCATTTCTTCTAACTTTATCAAAGATTATGGCATTTCTCTCTCTCCAAATAACTGACATGCACACTTTCAAGCATACTGCAAGAACTCTGCCTTGCACATTTCTCCACTTTGTTGCTTTATAGATTATACTCCATTGTATTCTTGAGATTGAACAACACAGATTAAAACCAGTTATGTAGCTTATCTTATCCATTAAGAATTGAAGGGCAGGACATCCAAAAAACAGATGCTCAGTAGTTTCATCATGTTGGTTACAGAAAATACACTCAGCATAGCATGTCATTCCATAACTATTCAACAAGCATCTGGTAACTAAAGCTTGGTTGATGACTTTCCACATCATTAAGTTGTCCTTAGGACAAGAATCAGCTGACCAAATAACAGCTAACCATTTGGTAGCAGGCAGAGACACACTGGAACTAACAAATTTGTAAACTGCCGCAACTGTATGAGTCTTCTTAAGCCAGGTTACAGTGTCAACCTGATTTGTATTAAAAGTTATTTGCTGAATTTCTCTCCACAGATGCCTAATCACCTGATTACTATTATATGGCAACTGGATTTGATTAAGATGCAGAAAGTCCTTCACTTTAGCATGAAAGTGGATACCTGATTGTGTCATTTGATAGTGATCACATACGTTGGATAGGATTTGACCATTACTAATCCATGGATCATGCCAAAAGCTAACATCATTGCTAGTATTGATGGGATATTGTATCATGGGGAGGAAAACTACTCTGAGATTTAGTAAACTTCTCCATGTCCAACTGCATACTTGAGGGATATCCATGCTCCAGAAGTACTTGTTCTTTATATTGTATTGCCATGACCAGTCAACCCATAAGCCACCTCTTTTGTTGATAAGGCCATTAAAATGTTTACTCATAGCAGCTATGTTCCATTTCCTAACATCAAATACTCCAAGCCCTCCCAATCTCAGGGGAGACTCAATTTTAGAAAAGGAACAAGGCACTAACTTCCTGTTATGAATACTGCCAGTCCAAAAATATCTGATCATGGCAGACCTTAGCATATGCAATAGTTTCTTGGGAAGAATTAGGGTGCGAGCCCAGTAAACAATGGAGGAAAAGACAACAGATTTTATTATAACAAGCCTTCCACTTTGAGTCAAATTCCTATTATTCCATGCAGACATTACCGATGAAATTTTGAAGTAAAGAGGTAAACAGTCATCTTTAGATATCCTTTTGGAAATTAAAGGGAGACCAAGGTACATCATGTCATTTTCCATACAAGAGAATCCAGAATGTTGTTGTAGGGCAGTAGCATGCATTTCACTAACTCTAGTAACAAGCAGAGACGATTTGGCTTGGTTAATGGTAAGCCCAGTCATACAGTGGAAGGCCTGCAGTGCTATCATGATACCATCCAAGGAGGATATCTCTGGTTTGGTAAATACCATGACATCATCTGCAAACATTATAGAAGTAATTTGTTGCAGAGAGCACTTTGGGTGATACTTGATTGTCTTGTGGTTGTAGCTGGTCTGTAATATAACAGTTAACACCTCCATGACCATCAGAAATAAGTATGATGAAATTGGATCTCCTTGGCGAATACCTTTACTATCTCTGAAGTATCCCACTGGTCTACCATTTAATACAAGTGACAATGAGGGAGTAGAAATGCACACATAAATCCATGACACAAATGTTTTAGGAAATCCCATCACTGCCATTATTCTAACAATAGAGTCCCAATGTATGGTGTCGTAGGCTTTAGAGATGTCTATTTTAATTGCAGCAGTAGGGGTGATATTACTTCTACCATAGCCTTTAAGCAATTCCTGGGCAAGGAGAACATTGTCAATTATGTCTCTTGTAGGCAAAAATGCAGATTGATTCATAGATATAACAGTGGGCAAAACTTTGACTATGCATGAAGCTAGAATTTTGGAGATACACTTGTAGAGGACATTACAGCAAGAAATGGGCCTGAAGGAAGTGACACATGTAGGAGGGGACACTTTGGGAATGAGTGCAATATTAGTGCTATTCACTTCCCCAAGCATCTAACATTTATTGAAAAAGTTGTGGATAGCTTGACAAAAGTCACCACCAATCAAACTCCAAGTGGTGATAAAAAAATTAACATTCAGGCCATCGGGTCCCAGACAAGATAACTTATTCATGGAGAAGAGGGTTGCTTTAATTTCTTCATCATTTACAGGCATAATTAGAGAAGAAGCTTCTTGAGGAGAAATGCTAGGAAGATCAAGTGAAGAAATTTGATCCAAATCAGGGGAGAAACCATTAGTGCTACCAAGCAAGTTAGTGAAGTGTTGGATAAAAGCATGATCAACAGTGTCTGGAGTAGAAAATAGGGTACCTTGTTCATTAGTGATTCTAAAAATATTTTCTCGAGCCTGCTTAACCTTAAGAGATTCATGAAAGAACTTAGTATTCTTATCCCCTTCATCAAGCCATCTTTTATGCAACTGCTGCATCTTCATGCTTGCTTCCAGGGATAGGGCAATTTTAAGTTCCTTGTGCAGATTCCTCTCCTCATCAGAAGCTTGAATATCAAGAGGATGGTCCATCATGTAGTCTTGCTTTATTTTCAGTTGTTCCTTTAATGCTGTAGAGAGAAGGGTTCTAGTACCAAAGGTAGATGATGCCCATGTCTTGATAGCTATCTTGATGTGTTTTAATTTCCTGCAAAACTTAAACATTGGGTTACCATAACAAGTAAAATCAGAGATAGCTTGATTAATGATATTAAGAAATTGATCATGCTTTGACCAAGCATTAAAAAATTTGAAACTTGACTTTTCTCTTCTAAATTGGTTCCCCAGAGTTAAAATTTGAGGAGAGTGGTCTGACATTATTGGTTGAGGAAGGTAGACAGAAAGAGAAGGCCATTGGTTGAGAGCTTGGTAATTACAAAAGGCATGATCAATTGTAGTAAATGTACGCACACCACTTCTACTATAGTTGTTCCATGAATACTTGGTTCCAGTTTTATTCACTAAAATCAACTCAGAATCATAAACAGAATGATTAAGTGGTTCAATATCTCTGAGATTGAGAGGTGTGCCACCAAATTTATCATCAAAGCTAAAGCAGGAGTTGAAGTCACCTAGGACAATCCAGGGGTGAGAAGATTGTCTTAGGGGAGGCAATGCATTGAGTAAGGCATTCCTAGAAATAACACTGTTATCAGCATAAACAAAAGTGAGATAGAAAGAGGATTGGTTTTGGGAGACATGAACATGAAACTGAATAAATTGCCTAATTGTCAGAATGGGTGTCAGGGTCAATAAAGTAGGATCGAAGAGGACTAGAATTCTACCATATGAAGCAGATTCAAGGTTGTGGTGGAAGGACCATTGGGGATTAATGTAGGAGGAGGCTTTTAGGGATAAAGAATGGTTAAGCTTGGTTTCAAGTAGACCAAAAAGACAAATATTAAACTCAGAGATAATGCATTTGAGTTGATCAAGTTTCAAATTACTGTGGGCTCCTCTTATGTTCCATGATGCTATTTTCTTATTCATAAAATTTATTGGGAGAGTGTGGAGTTATGCCTTCTCTGTGCAGACAGAGACCTAGTTTCAATTTTCCTTCTTGATTTTCCAGGAGGGGAGGAAGGATGGGAGTTAGTTTGGGAGGAAGTAGGATCATTAGAAGAGGAAGGATGTGATTGAGAGGAAGGAATGCTTGTAGGCCATCCTGGTAACTTAATTGAAAAGTTATAATGTGTTGGAGCTTCTGAAAGTGGGATGACATCAGTTTCTTGCATGGAGTTTATTAATTGAGAGATTTCTGTTTCAAATGATTTGCACCAGCTTGTGTCAAAATCAGTTGCAATAGACTTAGTGTTATCTTTCATAACTGATGATTCCTTACCAACTTCTTTTGTACTTTTTGTAGACTTTGAGAAATTCTTATCCTTAACCTGCACACCATGATTTAGTAACTTGTCAGGAGAACTTGAATCATTGTGAACAACAGAAGGAGCAGATTTTGTGTTTGATTTTTGGTTTAGAGGTCTACCATTATGCAGAACATTTATCTCACCGTCCTCTTCATCAAGCAAATCCATAGCATTTTGCTCATTGTCTTCAGTTTGGAGCAAGTTGTACTTGTTATTAATGGTAACATTACAGACATGATCCTGACTAGCAGGAGTACAAGCTTTTTCTGTTGCCTTTGTGTTGTCTTCATTACAAACATTTGGAGGCTTATCATGTTCACCTTTTTCCTTCATTGCAGTTTCAACATGTACTTCATAATTTAAAACTTTTTTCCCTTTGTTTTTATTGACTTTTTTCCACACTTGTTTCACCTTGTCTTGTTTTTCTAAGCTTGGTCCTTTCTTCATCATGTTTCTTTCCTCTGCATCATTTCTCTGCTGTTTATTCTTGTCACTTTGTTCTTCATTACCTACACAAACAACTTTCTTGCAATTGCTAACTGAGTGCCCAAACTCCCTACATATGGTACAAATCTCTGGTTTCCATAAGTAGCTAACCTTTACATTCTGCTCAGAGCCATCAAGCAGTTTAACTGAAAAATTGTCAGGCAGTTCCTTATTTGGATTTACCTCAACTAAACATTTAGCAAAAGAAATGCGTTCAAATTTTTCAGTTGATGCATCCAAACAAAGTAGCTTCCCAACTCTAGAAGCTAACCAGTTAATTCCCAAAGGAGACCAAGCATACAGGGGGATATTTGAGAGTTTAATCCATATTGGAACAGTTCGAATAGTGCTACAACTGTTGCCAATATTTTCATCCCATTGCTTTACAATAAATAATTTATTTCTCATCACTACTGGGTCAGATTCAGCAATTCTAGATCTATCATCCTCATTAGAGAACTTGAATAAAACAAGAACCCATCAGATTTGACAGTAATAGAACCACTAAGTTTCCAAACTCTTTTAAGGTAGTACAGCACAGTTGAATAAGGAAGTGGACTGTCAAGAAAAAATCCTACTAGATATTCTTTCCACATTGAGTTTCCTGCTTGAACAATGTCAGCAGATGGCACAATTGCATTACCAACGTAATCAAGCTGTATTTCACGAGGCATATATTTCCCAGCATTATTTGGTTTGGCCTTAAAGAGAGAGTTCCAAGGTCGTGGAGGAAGAGTTGTCGGTGGAGGAAGCAAAGGAGGAGATGATAGGATGGGAACTGACACATTGGGTAAAGCAATTGGAAGTGGTGGTGGAACTACAGGAACACTGACAAAGGGACCAGAAGAGTGGGATGGGTCTGACACAGAAGGAAGGGGAATGGCAGAGGGAGGTACAAGGATTGGGGAGGAAGGACAAGGTTGTTTAGAAGTTGATGGATGGGACTGAACTGCGGAAAAAAGAATGGGAGAGGGCGGGGACCCCATTTTTGAAGAGAAAGGAATATTAAATGGTTAAAACTTTGGGGCCAAGGAAACTATGTTTGCCCTGCCCTTCGGTTAGCCGGTTTTATAAGTGGCCGTGCACTATGTCTCATTATTGTGGCCGCTGGGATTCGAACCGGTGCCACTACAACCACATGTAGCAACTCCACTATGTCTTAACCACTGGACCACTAGAATCATTATTACTTTAATTAAGTAATTACTTCAAGTTAAGTATGAAATTTATTAATATTTAAGTTTGTAGTTAGTAATATATTGATTTTCAAAAAGTTAAAGAAGACTTGTAAAATGTTAATTAAGTTGAATAATTAATATTAATAAATTATTTTTAGAAAGTAAATAAGAATGATTAACTTTTTAATTTTAATTAGAGTTTGGATTACTTAATGATTAAGTGATAAATAAATGGTAATTAACTACTTAAGTTAATTAATGAATGATTAATAGTTAATTAATTAAGTAATTTAATTAATAATTAATAATTGATTCATTAAGTAATTAGTGATTAATAAATGGATAATTAAGTTTTGTTAATTAATAATTAAAGTTATTAATTAGTGATTAAGGAAAATTATTTAAGTAATTAAGATTTAATAAAATGATTAAGAAATGATTAACTAATTAAATAATTTGAAATAGAATAAGTAATTAATAGTAATTAATCATTAATTAAATAGGATTAAGTGATTAATTCTCAAGTAACTAACTTAAAAGAAATTAATTACAATAAGAATTTAACATGATTGCTTATGGATAATTGTGTATGTAGAATATCTGATTTGTGATGTTTATTTGGTGATATTCTGTAATGCTCTATGATATGCTCTTGATATATCTATGATGATTGTGTATGATTTATCTGTGATAAATGCTATGTGAATTCAAGTGTTGAATTTAAACTGTTTAAATTAATAAACAACTTGGCCTTTAAAATGGCGTTTGGATTTCGATGAGACCGGGATCAGGAGTCATTTATGATTAACCGAAAACCACATCGATCCAAATTAAACGTTAGGTTGTGAATTTCCAAGTGAAGATCGAGATAGTGTTTCAGAATGTAAGGGTTATTGTCGTTAACTCTGAGGGTGATTCCAAAATGAGTGTAATGAAATAATGCCTTCGGTTTCGTTCGAACCTGGAATGAACTTGTATGGATTGAATGCTTTCAGCACATCATCAGGCGGATGATGAGCATTCTTAGAGATATGTTCTGTAAAGGTAATCGTAGCCTCAAGCCTCATCAATCGGGAATGGCTAAAACAGGGGATGTGCAGCAAGGTTAGGTAGGTCATGCCCAAGCAGGACGAGATATACCCCTGTCTAGATGTCTCTTTTTATTTTGGCTTTGCTAGCTACAACCGCAGGGTTATCTTGTTCGGGACTGTTCAATAAGGAATGGTTCCGGCCTTGTGTTGTAGGGGGTCGGGAGTGATCCTCGATACGGTGATCTAGGCCCCGTACTATGACGGTCGGTACCCCAGTAGCCCTGCCATTGATGGAAACCCATTTTCCCTACAAGACCCTATGGTTATGATTTGTATTACCCACTTTTGTAGCTAGTAGCTGGAATTTAATGAATGTAACAATTTCGGCTATTTTCTATTTACTTGAAAACCCTAGAAACTATTATATTATCACTGGGTTTCCTATAAATTGTTTTGGCTAGCGTAAGGTAAAAACTTACCCGTATTTATGTGTGGGGAGTCTTACGTGATATCTTTATTTTTAAATGTTTTCAAAGTTGAACAACTTTAAACTGTTTACTCATACCGGACCCATGTCTGACCCGGAGTTTATATTTTGTTTTCCATAAACTCTTGGGTACTCAAATTTTTATGAGTAGCCAAGTGATAGGTTTTGGATTGTTGAGTTCTGGAGGAGCTTGGAGCAGGAGTTCCAGACGTATCTATATATCTACCTATCTAGTTCCGTTGTGTTAGGTGATGTATGTTGTATCTCTGATGTATGTATTGACATATGCATGCATGACTGTCATGTGTATGATATTGTATAACTCTGATATATGTAAACTATGTAATAGTTATGTGATGTATTATATTTTGTTCAATTCCGCTGTGAGATTCTGATGTTGTTATTCCTTTCTTTTGTATTCTTTTCTATTTCTATCCCTTTCTTTTCTTATTGATGATATGTCTTTCTGTGAGTAGAAGGGCGGGTCGTCACAAATTTAATTTGAATTTGAATTCAAAAAAATAATTTGAAGTGGAATTCTATATATAAATAAGTTTTAATTTTGAAATTTCTTATTCCAACATTCTTATATATAGTTTAATTTGATTTCTGAAAATTTTGGTACTTAAAAGATGAAAAATAATATTTTACCTTTTTTTAAATATTTATTTTAAAATTAATAATTAATTTTGAAATTTTGAAATTTTGAAAACTATGGTTTAAAAGGGTTGTATAGGTTATATAATGTATATATATATATATGGATTTTAAACTATTTTTTAAAGTATTTTAAATAAAATATTTTGGGAATTTAAATTTAACTCAAATAGATCTTGCCGGGGTGCGGCAGTTCGATGATTTTCCGATTTATACTTTAAAAGGCTATAGCTTGAGCAAATTTAATCAGATTTTCTCGAAACGAAAAACGTTTGTTTTCAAATGATAATAGCTTTCATATAAAGTAAGAATTTTCAGTTTTTGTTGAAAGGATTTTGAGTTATGGGTAAATCAAATTAGAAATAAAATCGCGGTTTTGTAGTTCGGTGACCAAAACTGCAAACTGTGAAAATAAGCTGTTTTAAAATTATTATAAATTGGAAAAAATTATGATAATCATAATAAGTGATTTTAAAGATTTTTATTAGTTCACAACTATATTTAAAAGGATTTTTTTAAACCAAGTTAAAATTAAGTTTTTCTAATATGTGGTCAGTACCAAGTGTAGGGCTTGATCTGGTAAGCTATCTCTCTATCTTTTTATGTGTTCGTATGTTCTTTGTTTTCTCCCTGTCTATCAAATTTCGAGGATGAAATTTTCTTAAAGGGGGAATTTGTAACGATCCCGCTTTTAAGCCAATTTAATTTAGTAATTGTATAATTTTTAGAATTAATTTGTGAATTAATTTGATTTTTCCAAAAGGAATAAGATATGTGTTTATTTATGTATATATATAAATAGATTTTAAATAGAATTTTGATTTGAAATTCGAAATTAAATATCTTAATAATAAATTGGATTTAAAACTCTATATTTTAAAACTAATGTATATACGGTTATTTATTAGTGTATAATTAGTTTTAAGTCATTTCTTCAAAGATTATCTAAATGTTAATAAAAGAAAATGTATTAATAAAAATTTAAAATAATATAAAATTATGTAAAATCATAAGTACATGCAAATTAACAAGTGTAACCATTTTAACATGCAATTTAACAAGTGTCATTAGTTTCTTTTCATTTTTAAAAATAATAAATAAAAGGAAAACAAGGCTATATATATCTATACCCCTTCTCTTCTCATTTTCTTTTTTTTCAAACTAAAACCTAAAAACAAACCAAAGGAAAGAAAAAAAAGTATAAAACAAACTCTTTCAATCTCAAACCTGAAGCAAGTTAAGTCAACTTAAAACAAAGATCAGATTAGCAAGCAAATCATAATCGAAGAAGCAAGATCAAAAGCAATTTTTAAAATTAAAAGATCAAAGCATTTCCAGTTTTCGAATCATATCCAGGCATCTCTGTTTCAAAAATCTATGAGTAAACATTTCTTTTAAAAGCTTAATATGTTTATATCTTCATGCAAGTGATAAATAATTGATGTAATATTGTTTTAATGGATAAATTAATGTGGTTGCATGTATATAAATATGAAAAAAAAAATCTATGCATGTCTGAGTACATGTATATACTTACCTCTGTTTGATGTTAACAAGCTAAAACAAGCTCAAAATTCAAATTATCTTTCCCCATTCTATTTTAGGATATGATTTCCAAATGAAACATGTTAGAATTAACCAAATTTGATTTTTAAAAATAGTTCCAAATGAATATATTGAGAATTTATTTCAAAAACAAGATATAACAGTGATGAACAATTGTAGTCAGAAAATCAATTGTCTGGATTTCATGTTCTGATCATTATTTGGATTCGTTCTCGGTCTAAATTTTGGTGGTAATATCATAATTTTTAAGCTTGAATTCATGGAGAATTTATGGGTTGAACGGAAATTGGGTTTTCCTTGATTTCTAGCGATCGGCAAAGGGTGGAAGGTCGAGATTTTGGCTGGAGCAAGCTCGAAGATCGAGGCACTTGGGAAAATGGTGACTGGATTTATAGAGTGCCGTGGTGGTGAGACGGCGATGAAGTAGATTTTAAGGCCCTGATTTGGTGGACGTTGATTTGGAGGCCAGTTCGTTGTCATCAACGCATTGTACTTGATCGGAGGAGGGGGAATCGAAGCGTGAAGCAAGGAAAAGGTCTGGACAAAGGGGCGAGCTCTTTGGCGATTGGAGGTAGTGGTGCCAATGGTTTTGGTGGTTGGGTTTTTGTTTCTTTGGTGTGCATCTCGGTCGATTTTGATTTTGCAAGGTGGTTCGTGGTTCTAGGTGTCGAGTGGGTCGAGTTGATCGTCAGCGACTTGGCGATGTGGTCGAGGGTGTTTGTCGTAGCTCCGATGCTATATGCACGTGCACGTGTGTCTTCTTATATCTGATGGTAGCGGTGTTGGTAGAGCATCAGGGAAGAAGTGGAACGCTTCGGGTCAGGCTCGAAACGTACGCGAGTTTTCACGAAGGGATGAAGCGGAAGTGTTTCGATCGTGTTGTTTTGAGTTTGGCTTGGGTATTTTTGGCTTTGGCTCGAGTTTCCTTTATTACAAATGGAAGTAAATTTTATAAAAAGGTTTTAAAAAGCAAAGTAAATGTTAACCAAGTCTTAAAAAATATAAGGAAATGTTAAATATGTTTTCAAAAGAAAAAAGTATTCATCAAGGTTATTTTCAAACAAGTTTCAAAGATTAATTTTTTAAGATTAAATGTTGTTACAACTAAATAATTTGGTTTTGGAATAATTATATATTAAGTTAATAATAAATTAATTCATAAGAATTTTCAAATGGAATTTAATAATGATTGGATTAAGCAGAGGATAAAGATAAGTGTATTAACTTAAATTAATTAATAGTCTCAAGTAATTTTGTATGTTAATAATAAATTAATTTCAGGCATTTGATTTAAATAAGATTTAAATGGTAATTAAGTAATTAATTAAGGTAAATGGTTTATCTTAGATTAATTAAGGACTTATGTAATTAAGGATTAATTAATTAACTTAAGTAATTAAAGGATAACTAATTAATGTGATTAATTAAAGGATAATTACTTAAAGGATAATTACTTAATATAAGTAATTAAAGGATAATTAATTAATTAAAGGCTAACTAATTAATGTAAGTAATTAAAGGATAATTAATAAATTAAAGGTTAATTAATTAATGATTAAAGGTTAATTAATTAATAATTAAAGGATAATTAATGTAATTAATTATGGGATAATTAATGTAATTAATTATGGGATAATTAATTAATGAAAGTAATTAAAGAATAATTAATTAATTAATGATTAAAGGTTACTTTGGATTGAGCTGTGATAAATGTAAGGTATTTATCTATGATGAATTGCTATGTGAATATAATGTTCTGCATTGAATTATAAAAGGTGGATCTTTTATTTAAAAGATTAAAAATGGAAATTTGTTTAAACCATTCAAAAGGAAAGGTTTTGGGAAATAAGGGCTAAAAAGTGGTGACTTAACAAAGATCCGAATGTATCCATATGTTTTAAAAAAATCGCTCATTATTCGTAAAGGCCAGGGAAGAGCATTAAGTCGAAAACCCATTCTGAATAGTTATACGATGAAATGGAATTGCATTTGAAGACGGTGGTTAAAGACCAGTATTTTCGAAAATGAAAGGATTGCTTGTTAATTGTCTCTGCACCAAGTTGCTCCGGTATAGAGATTACCCTATGTGATGGGAAGTTCGAACGTTTGTGGATATCCGGATTTGCAAGGACTTGTTTCCTTAATTGGACGAAGTGCCTTCGGTTCCATTCAGAACTAGGATGGACTTGTATGGATGTATTTCTAATATTACACTTTGAGATATAAAGCTGGTTTCTTTCGAATACATTTCTATTGGTGGCGGAGAATTTATTCACTTAGCTTAACACCCTTCTCTGAGACGTACGAGCTCAAAGGTTGTGTAGTTGATAGTTATTAGTGATATATTCCCAATTTGGTAAATGTGGCATGCTAATTGTTGAGCATTGGTTGATCGAAGCATGGCTTTTTGTAAAACGTAGCTTTATGGGATGAGACTTCATCGAACCTCACACCCCAGGAAATGGTCGAAACAAGAAAGATGCAGCAAGTTATGGGGTTCGCGACCCTAAGGGTATGTGCACTTCTTTTTGGATAAAAAGTGGTAATATGGTATGGAGCCTAGATATTTTACTTCTGTGGTTGTTGGAATTTGAGGCGCCTCAATAAAGGCCGGTTACGACCGGGGGATGACATACTCGTGATAGTTAGTTACCTTGTTACGGACGTATCCCGGCCTTGTGATGGCAGAGATCCGGTTAGTTTCTCGGGACGTCCCTCTAGAGGCGTACCCATTCGAGTAAAGGAAGTTCCTTAGCCTTGGCCATTTGTTGGAAATCCAAACAAAACAATACGAGCCCTTTACGACTTCAGTTGTAGAACCTACCATTTAACATGGTAGCTATAGTAGGCATACTACAATGGTACGTATGCTGGCTACGATTAATATTATACTTGCAAAATGTTTTTCCACACTATGCACTAAAAATAATATTAAAAGGATTTTTGTGTACCAAGCATGTTTGACTAATATAAGGAGAAACCTCCCCATGTGAGCAATTGCATTTGAGTGTATGCCGGGAGACCTTATGGTAGTTTCATTTTCCAAAAAAGCATGAACGGATTTTTTTTCTTTTTTTGCACAAATAACTGTTTTAAGTTTCTCACACCAGTCCCATGACTGACTTGGAGTTTATTGTTCCCTTTGCTAAACTCTGGATGCCCTTAATTTTCGACATAGGCAACCTAGAGTCAGGTTGTTAATAGGTTCTGGAGCTAGTTGGAAAGTAGATGTGGATTTGGAAGTCTTTGGTTTGGAAGCTTTTTGTTTTGGACTTTGGAGCTTTCGAAATGAAGATGCAGTATGTTGGACTCTCTTGGAAGACCATGTTGATGTTATTTTTCCACTGTTATGTTGTATTCCGCTATTGTGTAATACATATGGCTACGATGATGATGGATACTTGTTGTAAGAATGTTGTAATCCATGAAGTGTATGAATGAAAGTTATTTTGTTTCCATTGTGTTGTTATTATCTAATGTGTTATGACTTCAGCGAATCAGACTCCAACGTTTGAATCTCCGACATTTGAATACGGTTGATGTATTGGATTTCGACTTTCGAAGGTTGAATGTCCTGGTCGTCACATTTTATCAAGTGTATATCGGTGTGCACGGCCTTGTGGCATGTATAGTGATACACTGTGCATGTCACAAGTTGTCGTGTTTGATGAATTCGAAATTAAATGATGATTAACAACCCAAATAACTGAGGCAAATAACATTTTCAAAATACACATTTTATTTTATAATGCATAAATATTTCTTTTTCAATTTTACCGTGTCAGTGTGTATTTTGCAGATAACTCAGATGCTGGATTCAATCTGGAATAAAGTTGAAGATCAAATACGAGTGTATGAGTGAAATGTTGTGAGGTGCAAATGTATGTATGGTGAAAAATGTGATGTGATTGAAATTGTAATGTAATTAAAATTTATATATATATATATATATATATATATATATATATATATATATATATATATAGTGGGAGTTCAAATTTATACTATTTAAAATTGTAATAAATATTTGTTTGAATAAAATATCCGTTTGAGTTTAAACTTTGTGTTATTTATTTTATTCAGCAAATATTTATTTAATTATGGGAAAAATAAAATAGTACATTAACAAATACATTTAAATGAATTATATATTTTTATCATCATCAAACAAAAATCATATACTTGCATATTCAACAATCTCCCCCTTTTGATGATAACAGACATATATGTAAGTTTTGAATATATTAAATGTATTTGATCATTCAATTTGCTCCCCCTATTTGAATGCTCCCTCTCTACACAAAGCTCCCCTTTATATATGCATAAAAATATGTATATGAATAAATGAACCTAAATGCATATATAAAATAAAATATTTGACTTTTATTTGCCAAAATCTTAACCGTTCTCTCCCCCTTTTGTTATCAGCAAACAGGTAATAGTGTTAGAAAAATAGAGATAAAGTGATAGACAATAATACAACATTAATTCCCAATCGAGTATAATATTAAATTTCAATAAAAAATCAAACAAAAATCATAAATACTCTGGTAGGTGCATATTCCAATTTTAAAATGATAGGGATGATGCAAAAACCATATAGTTGTGTCTATATGTGGTATACTTATATAAGGAATTTGAATATCTACTAACCATGCATAACTGTTAGGACTTTTAAATGGGATTAGTAGTATTTCAAAATTTTAAAAAAATGAATTCAAGTATCTTCTAACCATGCATAACCGTGATGACTTTTCAATGGGATTAGAATCAACGTGTCTACTTAATTAATCAATTTTGATATGCGTTCCATACATGCATAACCGTGAGGACTTTTAAATGAGCATGAAAGCACATAATAAAAAATTCCAAGTAATTCACCCATGCATAATGGTGAGGACTTTTAATTGAGAGTGAATACTTTGGATGTTTTTATTGCTAAAAATATAATAAAATGAAAAACGAATGATTTCCCATTTAAAATACCACATATAGACAAACTATATTGAATTTTGATTGGTGATGGTCAATAGAAATATGATAGAAATAGAGATGTTCATAGACTTTTTACCAACAAAAATGTTTTTATAACTCTTGTTTAAATTTCTATAGAAATATACTAAATATACTGTATCATGTTATAATATATGATTAATCTCAACACCCATTACTTTTTCAATCACTATTTATCTTTCCGATAATCAGTTGGGAGTCAAATTAGTTAATGTAGTCATTTAAGACCAAATCCAAAAATAATTATCAAATTTTCTCAAATAACTAATCTGAAACAAGATCAACAAAAGCGATTTTCTAGAAGGGGTTTTATAACTAAAATGTGTACTTATTTGAAAATTAGTTGAAATGAAAAATATGCAGATATTTTCTCTGGAAATGTGATGCAACTAATGAATGTCTCTACATAAAACGCATTCCACAAGTAATTTATCTATCAACTAGATTACCAGTGTAATCTACATCTAAATTTCTCTTGGACTCAAGATTATCATCAGTTGAATGTTAGAGACCAGACCTTGCAGTGTGCAGCCAATTATCGTAGAATCGTTTTTAATAGCTTTTAAATGAAATTGAATCGAAGCCGTGCAAATTTACAAACAGTGACCATAGTGTCAGATAAGATAAAAATATATCCACTTGTATCATGAGTAATCAGTAATCAATAAAACATCATCATTAATCCAAACACATCTATATGAACTAATTCAAAGACTCTAGAGATACATGTAGTGTTCTCGGCATAAAAAGATAATTGGCCAACAATTTTCATAATATAGAACCGAAGTCAACATTTATTTCTTTATCACATAACTAGCTGCTTTAATTCAGATTATGGTGTAAATTATCACATTTAATATATCATTCAAGATAGATGCACCGTTACCTATTTTACCTTTACGATAATTTTTCGTTTTTGCCCATTGTGATTTTGCCACCTTTATACTAGGCTAAGGAACTTTGATTTGTCGCCCGCTGTGTGCCTGGAACAGCCAGAATCCATGTAACACTGTTGTTCCATAGCCTGCCACCACAATTACACGAAAAAAAATTATGACCTATTTGTTTTTATAGGTCTATGGTTGTTGGTGGAAAATGATTTTGAAAAATATGTTTGAGTAGACCCAAAACTATTCATATATGATCCTTTCGGCACCCAGATTTGTTTAACTTTAAGGGATTTTATATTCGTGCCTTTTGGGATCCAAATTGGAATAGTTTTCGCGTGTTTGGGTCTATACCAACAAATATTTTGATTGTGTCCAATTTTTCTACAAATTGTGCACTTGAATGACTTGATTAATTTCACTTTTAACAAGTTCAGAATTATTATACCCAAGTCCCTATCTAACAGGATTGACAGTTTGTTTCCCTAATAGCAAATTTAACGATTTTTCTCCTCTGGAGAATTTTTCTAAAGTCGTTGAGATTTATTGGACTTGTGTTTTGAGTGATTCGTTTTCGCTCAATAATTGAGGCACCATTTAATAGAATTTTCTCTTCCAGTATTCTCACTTTCTTTCAAAATCAGAATTTCATTTACAAGCAACTCAATTTTAATTTTTGATTTTTCAATCTCTTCTTCAAATGGTGGACATTTGTCACGCTTAGGGATTTTGGTTTGATAGTTTTAACCAATTGATCAGGTTATTTTTTTAAATCTGTTAAAGTATCTCTTTGTAATTCTATATTAGCGCATTTCTCCCTAAGTCTTTCGAAACACCATTTGCTTCATGAAAATATATAAGTAATTCTGAATGAGTAAGTTTTGATACCTCGCTTGGCTTGTCATCGTCACTATCAGTTATATCACCACGAAGGCACATATCTACTTTTTCACTCTCACTGCTAGTGCTTTTATCATTTTCATCAGTTTCATCCCAAGTGGCTGCAAAAATTCCCCTTTTCGATTTCTTTGCTTGGCTGAATTGATTCTGTGGACAATTGGGCTTGATATGACTGGATTTCTTGCACTTGTAACAAAGGATCTCCTATTCTTCTGAGTTGTCTAGTGCTTTGACGATTCTACTTTTTAGTTTTTTATTTAGAGCTGGATTTCCGTATTTGTGATTCCATTTTTTGAATATCTTTTTTAACAGTGCCAGCTCAGCTGCTCCGTCGTCGTCGTCATCGTCACTTTTTGTTGTTCCTTTGGGAGCTGTAGATTTCTTTCGAGTATCACCTTCTTTGTGTTCTTTGAATTTCATTGCTAGCTCATATGTGGTGAGATTTTCGATGAGTTTTTCGACTTTAACTTTTTCAAATCTTTTGATTCTTGAATCAAATATTTTGATTCTTGAATAACAGTGACTTTGGCTTCAAAATTTCGTGGAACTGAGGATTTTTCGGACTATTTCTATTCTATGTATGATTTTCTGAGAGATTTTGATTTGTATATGATTTTGGAAAATTGTCCGTACATCTCTTTGACATTTTCTTCATTGGCCACTGTGAAGTTCTCATATTCGCTACTAAGCATTGCAAGGCAAGATTCCTTGACTTGAGATGTTCCTTCACGAGTCACTTCATGTGTGTGCTATATTTCCTATGCAGTTAGACAATGTGAGGCACAATTAAATTTAATTTGATCAAATGAACAAATAATAGAATTCATAGCTTTAGCATTAGCATTCTATAGTCTATATTCTAGATCTGTCCATTGATCCATCGGTCTATCTATTCCTTGATTATCTACAACTATAGTTGGTGATCTATAGCCTATCTCAACAATATTCCAAGCACCAATGGTTTTATGAAAGATTTTCATTCTATTTTTCCAGTAAGCATATTCACCATTGAACATTAGTGGTCTAACTATGGACTGACACTCAGCAAAAGCATTATTAAAAGAAGCCATTTTAAAAATTCAAAATTTTAAAACGAAAATTAGTTTTTTTAAATAATCGAATTTTTTAAACAAAAATTCACTTCTGTTCCTATCTCTGACACTACATGTAGGATTGATTTCACGCTAGAGGAGGGTGAATAGGGTGATACTAATAATTATAAAAATTTAACGCAGAAGTATATAAAATAATTGCAGCATTGATAATAGCAGAATATAAAAAGAAGAAATAGAACAGCACAGATTTACCCAGCTTTCGCAAAACCTTGCCTACATACTGCCCCAAGGTTTCCACTAGAAATTAAGTAGTCAGACGCTTACACACGTATAATCGTGACTCCTGCTATCGACTAGTCTAACTCTATGCTCAAATCCCTACCACAAATCATCCATTGAGTTGCGAATTCTCGAACTACACCATCGTAGTTCGTCCCCTAGTCACATGACTAGACTTCACAAAATTTTAAAGAGAAATACAAAATAAAAACAACTAAAAAAACCAAAACCCTAATTTATAAAGTAAAGCCTTATATAATAATTATAAACCCAAAGCAAATAAAACAAGGCCGGCCTAATATATATTGATGTGATAAAAATACATAAACAGTCCCCCTTTCTTTTATTTCTTCGGCCTGCTCTCTTGTGAAAAATAGCAGCGTCGTTTCTTTTGGTCGTGATCGTTTGTTCCGCTTTCAAAGAATTAGTGCTTAGTGATTTTGAAGATGCCGACTTTAATTGTTGATTGAAGGATGAATTATTTACAGTTTGCTTCAACAATCAACTTATCCCTTTGATTTGCAGAAGGCTACAACAATTCGATCGAGTTCGAACTAAAATGGTATGTAATTTATACTTTTTGCTTTGCTGGTTAGCTTCTTTGAACTCGATGCTCTTGAAATACCGATGATGATTGGGTTAAATAGGGTTCGTGTGACGATCCAAACTCGATGTCCAATAAACGACATCAAATTCGCATCGCCGGAGCTTATAACAACAATTAGATGAATATAAAACAGCGGAACAGAATCAATATCATAAATAACATCACTGTTACAACATCAACATAATATCCATACTGCAACAGAGTACATAATATATACACTACAACTCCAAATACAACATCATGATAATACAACAGTGAACATATATCCAAAAGTTCTCAAACGAGAGAGATGATAACGAACTCCCAAAAGCTAACACCTGAAATCTCCAATAGCTCCTAAGATATCTCCAAGATAAGAGCTCCAAAATACTGCTACTCCAAAATATAGAAACCTGCTACTAGGCTGCCCGTGTGGAAATAATGGGCACCCAGAGTTTAGGAAAGAAAACAATAAACTCCGGATCAGTCATGCGACTGGTATGAGTAAACAAGACAGTTGTATTTTAAATAAACAAGACTTATAAAAGAATTTTCGGAATGCTTTTAAAAATGGAACTACCATAAGACCTCCCGCCACACACACAATGCAAACGCAGAATTGGAGGAGATTTCTTCTTATGATAGTTAAATATGCTTGATACGAGAAGAGAATTCTTTGATATTATTACTAGTGCATAGTGAAGTAAATCATTTCGAAAATAGAATATTAATCTTAGCCGACATAGGTACCATTATACTATGCCTACTATAGCTACCATATTAGATGGCAGGTTCTACAACTAAAACCGTACAGGGTTTCGTATTTGGAATTGGATTTCCAACAAATGGTCAGGCCAAGGAACTTCCCATTGCCACATGAGAACGCCTCTGGAGGGACGTACCCGAGAACCAAACCGGATCTCTGCCAACACAAGGCCGGGTTACCCCTAACTGGGTAACTACTGACACGAGTATGCCATCTCCCGGTCGTAACCAACCTTTAACCGGGGCTCCAGCAACAAATCACAAAATCATATATATATATATCTGCGATATCCACATAAGTTAAGTATCTGGGCTCCATACCATGATACCACTTCTATCCAGAAGGAAATGTACATACCCTAAGGGGTGCTACCCCCAATAACCTTGCTGCATCTTTCCTGTTTTGACCATTTCGGGGTGTGAGGTCCGACGAAGTCACGTCCACAAAAACACACTTTATACAAAAGCCGTGCTTTGGGTCAACAAATGATCATAGAAATGATTACAAAGATAGACGATCAAACAAATGATCCTATCACGAATAATCAACACAATGATCATTTCACAGCAACACTCAGTATGTCACATTACCAAATTGGGAATATATCGCTGATAACCTTCAACTATATAACCTCTGAGCTCGTACGTCTCAGAGAAGGGTGTTAAGCTAAAAGAATAAATTCTCCGCCACCAACAGAAATATATTTGAAAGAAATCGGCTTTATATCTCAATTTGTAATGTCAGACAGACTATCCATACAAGTCTGTTCCGGGCTCGAACAGAACCGAAGGCACTTCCAAAGAAGTCCTTGCAATCCGGATATCCACAATCCTGATCGGATTCCCCATCACATATGGAGAACTCTATACCGGAGCAACTCGGTGCAGAGTCAATCGACAGATCATCCTATCGCTCTCGCAAATATCCGGTCTTCAACACCGGTCTTCAATTGCTATCCATAACGTCGAATCACATATTTGAAATGGGTTATATGACACAAAGATCCTTTCCCGGCTAATTCGAATAGTGGGTGTCAAATTTCAAAACATGTGGATGTCATTCACAAATATTCACAGAGTCGATGTGGGTTTCAGATAACAAAGTGAAATCCGATCCCCTGTCGCATAGAAGTTTAAATGCCGTTTTACGGCAACAAGTTTTCACATCAATATAGAACAAATCATAGTCACAGTGCATCACATGTATCACAGTCACAACAGAAATATCAATCTAGTGCACAGCAATAGTTAATTATTTACCAATCCAAGTGAATGGGATTTAATAAATTTACCAAATAATTATTTTTAAATCAATGATAAAAATTTGGATAAATAAATTAAATCTTAATTAACTCGATAAATTGTTTCAAAATTAACAAATTCTTAATTACAAATTTAATTAAATACTTAATTGTTTATTAATCAATTTAATTACAAATCATTCTTAATTACTTTTCATAACCATTAATTAATACCCTAATAAAACTTAATTATTCATTCATTGATTTCTTAATTTCTTAGTTAATCAATGATTAATCCTTAACTCTTAACGAAATTACTTAATTAATTAACTATTAGTTCATAGTTAATTTTTTTTTTCATAATCAATAAATATAAATTATTCACTAATTTATATTTACTAAGAAATCTCTCTTAAACTTTTGAAATCAATTTATTACAAATTTGAGAACTTAAATGTTAATTCAAATTCCAACACTAGTTTTATATTAACTACTTGATTAAAATATAAATTAGATCCAGAAAACTTTGTTAAGTTTTTACTTATTTCATTAACTTGTAATGAAATTTGATTTAATTGTCATACAGCAATTACCACTTAAACTTGTTTAAGCAATTTACACACCATTTTTAGTTTGTAGGTTTCAGAAATCAAACCGAGCAAATCTTCAGTTCACTCGAGTAAACACTCGACCCTTTTCATTTCTTCCCCGAGTCTCTTTCTCTGTTCGTTCGCGTATCCATCTTCCCTGCTTCATTCATTTTTTTTTTCTTTTAACTTTCAAGTTTTAAAACCAGATAGCTTAAATTTTAAGGGCTCGAACTATACGAGAGAAACTCAGGCAACTCAAAAAAAAAACCGGAGTCTTCCCTGTTTCATTCGCGAGTCCCTCTTCTTCTTCCTGTTATTTTTTTTTTCACTGGCACATCACCACCACCGTGCACGTGCACGGTGGTTCGCAACCACTCTGATGGCCATCGCGACCATCAACAAGTCATACTTCATTCCCCAAATCGATTCGAGCACCCCCACACTTGAATTTACCCCCAATATAAAATCGAGTCATCTCGATCAATCGAACCCAACAACACGTCACCAGGAAATCCACTCGTGTACCCACGTATGGCCATCAGAAGCCACTAAAATCATACTGAAGCTTCATCGAGATGTGACGCCTCGACTAGCACCGGCGACGTGGATTCCGATCACCCCTAGGTGGAGCGGCGATCCCATTTTCAACGCGAACTGGAAACAGTTCTTAAACCCTAGTTTTCATTCGAATTCAAAATTTATGCAATAGAAAATTTTTTCAACATTTTTCCCGAACTCAACGATGAACAATCTTGCTTTAACCAAAATCTTAGCATACGATTTCGATTCTATCACCAGATAATGATCAAAGTGCTATTTTTGTTCATATTCAAACTGCACGTGTAATACCAAATTAAAAATTCTCATTTTTGTTGTATAAACCATGATTTATAGTAAGAATTTAAGTTATTAACTTGGATTGGCTTTTTATAATACTTGAATTTATCACAATTTTCCTTGATTTGCCTGTAGATCAAATTAACAGTGGTATATTACTTCACGTCATATTGAACCAGTTTTTTTTTAAAACTTGCTTACAGATTTAACTGCTTGTTTGATTTAAGACTTTATTTACTTAACAATGTTCCAATGTAAATAAATCAAATTCTTTGAATGAATGATCAAATGCTGTGATAATTACAGAGAAAATGAAATGCAGAGCATACAAAATCCTCTTTATAAACTGAAGCATATATATAAACAGCTTATGAATGGAATTTAAACTGTTTAAATAAATTTAAGCTTTTAAAGATTATTTTACTCACCTGAACAATATAGAAACAGAGACTATTTTTGTATTTGAAGAGTTGCAGCAGTTTGTATTTCCTCTGTTTTTTCTTTTCCTTCAGTAAATTTTCTTCCAAGCTTAAATAAAAATAATGTTGGCTTTTATTTCTGTTTATTTTCTTTTCTGATCTTTGCAAAAGTTTGTTTGAACGAAATAACTAAGGCAATTGCCATGTATATAAGGAGGTAGGCAGGTTTTAAGCAAAGTACTGAAACATCATTTTGCATAGTAGTTTTATACAGGTTGTTGTACTTCACATGCTTTTCTCCTTCCTCCCAAAGGTGGCTGAGGAGTAAACATTTAATACAAGCATGTATTTGCAGTTAAGGTCTTACTTGTTGTTACCTGAGTACATGGCATTAAATGAAGCATTAAATGGAAGCATGTAGTGTTTCATGCTTTGTATATTTTCAGCATGCTGTTTGATTTGTTTTTTTTTTCTTATACTTATTTGTTTTACATAACTAATTGAAAGTGTTTTCTTTTACAATCTTATATTTCTTCATAAAAATTTGTTATCTTAGTTGATTTGTTTATTTATTGGATCATAGGTTTAATCATTTGTTTATTTGTTTGTTCTTTTGTTTATTTGTTTGATTATGATTATGTTATTTAAATTTCACAATTTCATCATATCTTACCTTAACAATTTGATTTCTATTAAAAGCTCATCTATCACAATTTATTATTTTACTTTGTTAAAGAGAAAAGTGGTTTTAGTTATTAACATTAAATAACTATGTGATTTTATTACAATATTTGTTTTAATTTTATTAAAAGTTTTAACTAAAAACACTAAACTTTGTTCATATTTTATTTCTTTATAACTTTTCAATTTAAATTTCAAAAAGTTAAAATATATTACTAAAATTTAAATTCATAATTTTCGGGATGTTACAATATCCCCTCCTTAAGAAAATTTCGTCCTCGAAATTGAAAGAGAGAGAAACGTAAACAAAGAATATACGAATTCAGAAATAAGGAAATGACTTACAGATTTAAGTCGAGATGTCAATTCTGCATTTGGGATATGATTTCTTCATATTCTCTTCAGTCTCCCAAGTACAGTCCTTTGGATCGCCACTCCATTTAACTTTGACCAATTTCACAACTTTGTTCCTCAATCGCTTCTCATCACGATCAACAATTTTCATCGGTTCCCTTCTAACTGCCAAGTTGGGAGTGATTTCAAGATTCTGCTGAGCAGCTTCTTCAATAATATCATCTGGATCGTGCACATATTTCCGAAGATTAGAAATATGGAACACATCATGTACGCCAGACAACCAGCTGGGTAACTGCACTCTATATGCTAGAGAACCAATCCTTTCCAGAATAGGAAAAGGACCAATATAACGCGGTGCCAACTTTCCAGTTTTCCCGAATCTCAACACACCCCGCATCGGAGATACTTTCAGAAATACAGAATCTCCAACTTGAAATTCCAAATTTCTCCTTCGACGGTCATAATAGCTCTTCTGACGGCTTTGGGCAGTTAATAACTTCTTTCGAATAAAATTTACCTTCTCAGTGGCTTCTTTTATCATATCCGGTCCAAGAACAAGTCTGTCACCTGATTCGATCCAGCATGTAGGTGATCGACACGGACGACCATATAAAGCTTCGAAAGGAGCCATTTCTAAACTGGCCTGATAACTATTATTATAAGAGAATTCAACCAGATGCAAATGGTCCTCCCAAGAACCACCAAAATCATGAACACAAGCACGCAGTAGGTCTTCTAAAATTCGGTTAACTCTCTCAGTCTGTCCATCAGATTGCGGATGATAAGCAGTACTGAAATTTAATTTCGTTCCCAATGCGTCCTGAAATGCTTCCCAAAATCTACTAGTGAAGGTCGGGTCACGATCACTCACTATACTACTGGGAATACCATGGAGGCGAACAATTTCCTTTATATAAATACCTGCCAAGCTTGCTGCAGTCCGAGTAGATTTAACTGGAATGAAATGAGCATTTTTGGTTAGACGATCCACAATAACCCAAATCGCTTCATTGCCTTTCTTGGTACGAGGCAATCCATCAATGAAATCCATTGATACCTGATCCCACTTCCATTTCGGTACTTCTAAAGGTTGAAATAAACCGGCCACTTTCTTTTGGTCGCTCTTGATCCGCTGACAAGTAGCACAACGACTCACATAAATAGATATGTCTCTCTTCATTGTTTTCCACCAGAATGTTCTTTTAACATCACGATACATTTTGTTGACTCCTGGATGAATGTTGAATTTTGACTTGTGGCATTCATCCAAAATTTCACGTTTCAGTTCAGGGAAATTTGGAACACAAATCCTGCCTTTTAATCTAATAACTCCACTATGATTTGTCTCAAAACTTGTATCTTCGCCTCGAAGAATTTTTCCATAAATACCCCGAAGGAATTTGTCTTCATGTTGCTTACTAGCGATTTTCTCAAGAAGAGTAGGAGTGATAACAAGATAAGCAAGAACAGCATAACTTCTGCTCAAAGCGTCTGCAACTACATTGGCCTTTCCGGGTGTATACAGAATATCTAAGTCATAAGATGCTAGAAATTCCAACCAACGTTGTTGTCGCAAATTCAGATCCTTCTAGATGAAAAGATATTTCAAGTTTTTATGATCGGTGAATAATTCGAATTTTTCACCTAAAACAAAGAGAGTTTATTAAGTATATTTCTTTAGTTAATTTCGCAAATTATTAAGAAAGCTGAAAAGATTCTTACCCAGAAGATAATGTCGCCATATTTTCAAAGCGAAAACAACAGCCAAAAGTTCCAAATCGTGCGTTGGGTAGTTCTTCTCATGCGGACGTAATTGTCTACTTGCGTAGGCAACCACCTTTCCATTTTGCATTAATACTGCACCTACCCCTTCACCACATGCATCAGTATAGACAGATAAGCCTTGGTTCCCGTTAACAATAGTGAGAACAGGAGCAGTGGTCAATCTCTTTTTCAACTCTTGAAAAACTTCCTCACATCTTGAAGTCCAAATGAACTTTGCATTCTTCATTGTTAGCTTAGTCAGCGGACTAGCCAACTTAGAAAAATCTTGAACGAATTTCCGGTAATAGCCTGCTAAACCCAAAAAGCTTCGAACTTCTCTTGGAGTAGTGGGTTGTTTCCAATCAAGAATAGCGGAAATTTTGCTAGGACCTACTGAAATTCCTTCTTCATTAACAATATGGCCAAGGAATTTTACTTCATTGACCCAGAAATGGCATTTGGAAAATTTTGCATATAGAACATTTCTCCTTAAAATTTCTAAGACAATTCTAAGATGCTCGGCATGCTCATCTTCAGTTTTGGAGAAAATTAAGATGTCATCAATGAATACAAGCACAAATTTATTCAAAACTTCCCGAAACACACGAGTCATGAGATCTACGAAGTATGCCGGGGCATTGGTTAGCCCGAAAGGCATAACTAACCATTCATAGAACATATTAGGACCTCTGAAAGCAGTCAGATGTACACAATCTTCGGCGATTCGTAATTGATGGAATCCCTGAGCTAGATCCATTTTTGAAAAGAAACGAGCGCCATGCAACTGATCAAATAAATCATCAATCCTGGGCAGTGGAAATTTATTTTTGAGAGTTTGTTTATTTAGATCGCGGTAATCTACACACAATCTCAAAGATCCGTCTGATTTGGCAACAAATACGACGGCTGAGCCCCATTCAGAAACACTGGGTCGAATTAATCCTTTTGCTAGTAGCTCATTAGTTTGATGAACCAATTCAATCTTTTCCCTGGGTGCCATCCTGCGACTTGCGTGAACAACAGGACGAGTATTAGGTACAAGATCGATTCGGAATTCTATTTCTCGATGAGGAGGTAAAGATTTCACTTCTTCAAATACGTCGGAAAAATTCCGAACAACAGGTATAGACTGCAAAGTGGGTTCAAGATTTCCCAAAGTATATATCAATCTGTCGCTCCTTGGACTTGGATTCTCACAAGAGATTTCAATAAAATTTCCAAGGCTTGTTTTGATTAAAACTGTCCGATTACTACACTCCAATCTAGCATCGTATCTCGATAACCAGTTCATACCGAGTAAGATTTCAAATTCATCAAATTCGAGGACATAAAGGTTGATAGGAAATTTATAGCTAGCATATGAAATAGGAACTCTCTTACAATATGAACTAAGATTTGCGGGACCTCCAACCGGATTTTTCACGCAAATAAGATCGTCAGCAAATTTAGTTTCAAGTCCCAATTCATTTACGGTTTGTTGGGAGATAAAGCTATGTGAAGCTCCTGTATCAAATAAAGCTCTAACAGTTCTATTATTAATAGTAAGGTTACCTTCCAAAACACTTTTCCCTTTGTCAGCTTTTGAAGATGAGGGGTCCTCCTTTATCGTGTAAACTTTTGCCACCTGCGCTGGCTTCATCACTGGGCAATCTTTAACTAAATGTCCAGGTTTATGACAATTGTAACATTCTCTAGCTGGTTTCTTCGGTTTTGGGCAGTCATTTGAATAGTGGCCTTTCTCTTTGCAGTTGTAACAAGTGACATTTTCTGTTGCACTTCCTTGAATGCTCCTTTTCTTCTCATTGCCTTGCCAAGGTTTCTTGCCTCCGAATTTTCGCTTTTTATAATTCTGACTACCTGAATTACCTTTCTCCATAGTTGCTTCTTGTATATCAAGAGTAGCGTACTTGTATCCCATATCTACCAAATCTGAAAAAGATTCTTTAACATGACCCGTCATTCTTCCATGATATTTCTGGTTCATTCCCCGGATAAACCTTTCGTTTTTCTTCAGAGGTGTATTTAGCAATTCCGGGCCAAACCGAGATAGTTCACTGAATTTATTCAAGTATTCTTCAAACGACAAACTTCCTTGCTTCAAATCCAGAAATTCCTGATACATTCTGGAAACTCCCGCCGATGGCATGTAACGTTTCTCAAACACTTCTTTAAAACGATCCCAAGTAAATTCTTCCTCGGGTTCATCTATAATGATGGTTTCCCACCAAGCTGAAGCTTCTCCTTGGAGTTGCCAAGAAGCTATAAGTCTTTTCTGCTCATCCTGCAATTTTAGCCCTTTAAAAATCTTTTCACACGATCTTACCCAAGCTTGAGCGTCAATAATTGACTCTTTGCCAATAAATGGTTTGCCACCAAGCGTTTCAAACTTCTTATATAATTCAGCCAAGTCCGGCTGCTGCTGAATTTCTATTACTGCTTCTGCGGCTGCGGGAATTTGATTTGGTGCTGCAGCATTGCCTTGACCCCTAATTCTTCCTCTGCGTCCACTCATTTTCACTATCTGAGATTAGTAAGAAAATTGATTCAGATATACAGACGAAATATCTTAAGGAATATCAGCAGTAAAAAGAAATAGACTAAGAAATTTCAAAGTTTCAATTTTGATTATACTCATTCTAGGGTATACTTCACCCTATCTCTAATGAGCCATCTAATGTGTTATACTCCGTGGCTAAAGTTCTTACTCAACCAACAGCTCTGATACCAATTTGTGACGATCCAAACTCGATGTCCAATAAACGACATCAAATTCGCATCGCCGGAGCTTATAACAACAATTAGATGAATATAAAACAGCGGAACAGAATCAATATCATAAATAACATCACTGTTACAACAACAACATAATATCCATACTGCAACAGAGTACATAATATATACACTACAACTCCAAATACAACATCATGATAATACAACAGTGAACATATATCCAAAAGTTCTCAAACGAGAGAGATGATAACGAACTCCCAAAAGCTAACACCTGAAATCTCCAATAGCTCCTAAGATATCTCCAAGATAAGAGCTTCCAAATACTGCTACTCCAAAATATAGAAACCTGCTACAAGGCTGCCCGTGTGGAAATAATGGGCACCCAGAGTTTAGGAAAGAAAACAATAAACTCCGGATCAGTCATGGAACTGGTATGAGTAAACAAGACAGTTGTATTTTAAATAAACAAGACTTATAAAAGAATTTTCGGAATGCTTTTAAAAATGGAACTACCATAAGACCTCCCGCCACACTCACAATGCAAACGCAGAATTGGAGGAGATTTCTTCTTATGATAGTTAAATATGCTTGATACGAGAAGAGAATTCTTTGATATTATTACTAGTGCATAGTGAAGTAAATCATTTCGAAAATAGAATATTAATCTTAGCCGACATAGGTACCATTATACTATGCCTACTATAGCTACCATATTAGATGGCAGGTTCTACAACTAAAACCGTACAGGGTTTTGTATTTGAAATTGCATTTCCAACAAATGGTCAGGCCAAGGAACTTCCCATTGCCACATGAGAACGCCTCTGGAGGGACGTCCCCGAGAACCAAACCGGATCTCTGCCAACACAAGGCCGGGTTACCCCTAATTGGGTAACTACTGACACGAGTATGCCATCTCCCGGTCGTAACCAACCTTTAACCGGGGCCCCAGCAACAAATCACAAAATCATATATATATATCTGCGATATCCACATAAGTTAAGTATCTGGGCTCCATACCATGATACCACTTCTATCCAGAAGGAAATGTACATACCCTAAGGGGTGCTACCCCCAATGACCTTGCTGCATCTTTCCTGTTTTGACCAATCCGGGGTGTGAGGTCCGACGAAGTCACGTCCACAAAAACACACTTTATACAAAAGCCGTGCTTTGGGTCAACAAATGATCATAGAAATGATCACAAAGATAGACGATCAAACAAATGATCCTATCACGAATAATCAACACAATGATCATTTCACAGCAACATTCAGTATGTCACATTACCAAATTGGGAATATATCGCTGATAACCTTCAACTATATAACCTCTGAGCTCGTACGTCTCAGAGAAGGGTGTTAAGCTAAAAGAATAAATTCTCCGCCACCAACAGAAATATATTTGAAAGAAATCGGCTTTATATCTCAATTTGTAATGTCAGACAGACTATCCATACAAGTCTGTTCCGGGCTCGAACAGAACCGAAGGCACTTCCAAAGAAGTCCTTGCAATCCGGATATCCACAATCTTGATCGGATTCCCCATCACATATGGAGAACTCTATACCGAAGCAACTCGGTGCAGAATCAATCGACAGATCATCCTATCGCTCTCGCAAAAATCCGGTCTTCAACACCGGTCTTCAATTGCTATCCATAACGTCGAATCACATATTCGAAATGGGTTATATGACACAAAGATCGTTTCCCGGCTAATTCGAATAGTGGGTGTCAAATTTCAAAACATGTGGATGTCATTCACAAATATTCACAGAGTCGATGTGGGTTTCGGATAACAAACTGAAATTCGATCCCCTGTCGCATCGAAGTTTAAATGCCGTTTTACGGCAACAAGTTTTCACATCAATATAGAACAAGTCATAGTCACAGTGCATCACACAGTATCACAGTCACAACAGAAATATCAATCTAGTGCATAGCAATAGTTAATTATTTACCAATCCAAGTGAATGGGATTTAATAAATTTACCAAATAATTATTTTTAAATCAATGATAAAAATTTGGATAAATAAATTAAATCTTAATTAACTCGATAAATTGTTTCAAAATTAACAAATTCTTAATTACAAATTTAATTAAATACTTAATTGTTTATTAATCAATTTAATTACAAATCATTCTTAATTACTTTTCATAACCATTAATTAATACCCTAATAAAACTTAATTATTCATTCATTGATTTCTTAATTTCTTAGTTAATCAATGATTAATCCTTAACTCTTAACGAAATTACTTAATTAATTAACTATTAGTTCATAGTTAATTTTTTTTTTCATAATCAATAAATATAAATTATTCACTAATTTATATTTACTAAGAAATCTCTCTTAAACTTTTGAAATCAATTTATTACAAATTTGAGAACTTAAATGTTAATTTAAATTCCAACACTAGTTTTATATTAATTACTTGATTAAAATATAAATTAGATCCAGAAAACTTTGTTAAGTTTTTACTTATTTCATTAACTTGTAATGAAACTTGATTTAATTGTCATACAGCAATTACCACTTAAACTTGTTTAAGCAATTTACACACCATTTTTAGTTTGTAGGTTTCAGAAATCAAACCGAGCAAATCTTCAGTTCACTCGAGTAAACACTCGACCCTTTTCATTTCTTCCCCGAGTCTCTCTCTCTGTTCGTTCGCGTATCCATCTTCCCTGCTTCATTCATTTTTTTTTCTTTTAACTTTCAAGTTTTAAAACCAGATAGCTTAAATTTTAAGGGCTCGAACTATACGAGAGAAACTAAGGCAACTCAAAAAAAAACCCGGAGTCTTCCCTGTTTCATTCGCGAGTCCCTCTTCTTCTTCCTGTTATTTTTTTTTTCACTGGCACATCACCACCACCGTGCACGTGCACGGTGGTTCGCAACCACTCTGATGGCCATCGCGACCATCAACAAGTCATACTTCATTCCCCAAATCGATTCGAGTACCCCCACACTTGAATTTACCCCCAATATAAAATCGAGTCATCTCGATCAATCGAACCCAACAACACGTCACCAGGAAATCCACTCGTGTACCCACGTATGGCCATCAGAAGCCACTAAAATCATACTGAAGCTTCATCGAGATGTGACGCCTCGACTAGCACCGGCGACGTGGATTCCGATCACCCCTAGGTGGAGCGGCGATCCCATTTTCAACGCGAACTGGAAACAGTTCTTAAACCCTAGTTTTCATTCGAATTCAAAATTTATGCAATAGAAAATTTTTTCAACATTTTTCCCGAACTCAACGATGAACAATCTTGCTTTAACCAAAATCTTAGCATACGATTTCGATTCTATCACCAGATAATGATCAAAGTGCTATTTTTGTTCATATTCAAACTGCACGTGTAATACCAAATTAAAAATTCTCATTTTTGTTGTATAAACCATGATTTGTAGTAAGAATTTAAGTTATTAACTTGGATTGGCTTTTTATAATACTTGAATTTATCACAATTTTCCTTGATTTGCCTGTAGATCAAATTAACAGTGGTATATTTCTTCACATCATATTGAACCAGTTTTTTTTTAAAACTTGCTTACAGATTTAACTGCTTGTTTGATTTAAGACTTTATTTACTTAACAATGTTCCAATGTAAATAAATCAAATTCTTTGAATGAATGATCAAATGCTGTGATAATTACAGAGAAAATGAAATGCAGAGCATACAAAATCCTCTTTATAAACTGAAGCATATATATAAACAGCTTATGAATGGAATTTAAACTGTTTAAATAAATTTAAGCTTTTAAAGATTATTTTACTCACCTGAACAATGTAGAAACAGAGACTATTTTTGTATTTGAAGAGTTGCAGCAGTTTGTATTTCCTCTGTTTTTTCTTTTCCTTCAGTAAATTTTCTTCCAAGCTTAAATAAAAATGATGTTGGCTTTTATTTCTGTTTATTTTCTTTTCTGATCTTTGCAAAAGTTTGTTTGAACGAAATAACTAAGGCAATTGCCATGTATACAAGGAGGTAGGCAGGTTTTAAGCAAAGTACTGAAACATCATTTTGCATAGTAGTTTTATACAGGTTGTTGTACTTCACATGCTTTTCTCCTTCCTCCCAAAGGTGGCTGAGGAGTAAACATTTAATACAAGCATGTATTTGCAGTTAAGGTCTTACTTGTTGTTACTTGAGTACATGGCATTAAATGAAGCATTAAATGGAAGCATGTAGTGTTTCATGCTTTGTATATTTTCAGCATGCTGTTTGATTTGTTTTTTTTTTCTTATACTTATTTGTTTTACATAACTAATTGAAAGTGTTTTCTTTTACAATCTTATATTTCTTCATAAAAATTTGTTATCTTAGTTGATTTGTTTATTTATTTGATCATAGGTTTAATCATTTGTTTATTTGTTTGTTCTTTTGTTTATTTGTTCGATTATGATTATGTTATTTAAATTTCACAATTTCATCATATCTTACCTTAACAATTTGATTTCTATTAAAAGCTCATCTATCACAATTTATTATTTTACTTTGTTAAAGACAAAAGTGGTTTTAGTTATTAACATTAAATAACTATGTGATTTTATTACAATATTTGTTTTAATTTTATTAAAAGTTTTAACTAAAAACACTAAACTTTGTTCATATTTTATTTCTTTATAACTTTTCAATTTAAATTTCAAAAAGTTAAAATATATTACTAAAATTTAAATTCATAATTTTCGGGATGTTACAATATCCCCTCCTTAAGAAAATTTCGTCCTCGAAATTGAAAGAGAGAGAAACGTAAACAAAGAATATACGAATTCAGAAATAAGGAATGACTTACAGATTTAAGTCGAGATGTCAATTCTGCATTTGGGATATGATTTCTTCATATTCTCTTCAGTCTCCCAAGTACAGTCCTTTGGATCGCCACTCCATTTAACTTTGACCAATTTCACAACTTTGTTCCTCAATCGCTTCTCATCACGATCAACAATTTTCATCGGTTCCCTTCTAACTGCCAAGTTGGGAGTGATTTCAAGATCCTGCTGAGCAGCTTCTTCAATAATATCATCTGGATCGTGCACATATTTCCGAAGATTAGAAATATGGAACACATCATGTACGCCAGACAACCAGCTGGGTAACTGCACTCTATATGCTAGAGAACCAATCCTTTCCAGAATAGGAAAAGGACCAATATAACGCGGTGCCAACTTTTCAGTTTTCCCGAATCTCAACACACCCCGCATCGGAGATACTTTCAGAAATACAGAATCTCCAACTTGAAATTCCAAATTTCTCCTTCGACGGTCATAATAGCTCTTCTGACGGCTTTGGGCAGTTAATAACTTCTTTCGAATAAAATTTACCTTCTCAGTGGCTTCATTTATCATATCCGGTCCAAGAACAAGTCTGTCACCTGATTCGATCCAGCATGTAGGTGATCGACACGGACGACCATATAAAGCTTCGAAAGGAGCCATTTCTAAACTGGCCTGATAACTATTATTATAAGAGAATTCAACCAGATGCAAATGGTCCTCCCAAGAACCACCAAAATCATGAACACAAGCACGCAGTAGGTCTTCTAAAATTCGGTTAACTCTCTCAGTCTGTCCATCAGATTGCGGATGATAAGCAGTACTGAAATTTAATTTCGTTCCCAATGCGTCCTGAAATGCTTTCCAAAATCTACTAGTGAAGGTCGGGTCACGATCACTCACTATACTACTGGGAATACCATGGAGGCGAACAATTTCCTTTATATAAATACCTGCCAAGCTTGCTGCAGTCCGAGTAGATTTAACTGGAATGAAATGAGCATTTTTGGTTAGACGATCCACAATAACCCAAATCGCTTCATTGCCTTTCTTGGTACGAGGCAATCCATCAATGAAATCCATTGATACCTGATCCCACTTCCATTTCGGTACTTCTAAAGGTTGAAGTAAACCGGCCACTTTCTTTTGGTCGCTCTGGATCCGCTGACAAGTAGCACAACGACTCACATAAATAGATATGTCTCTCTTCATCGTTTTCCACCAGAATGTTCTTTTAACATCACGATACATTTTGTTGACTCCTGGATGAATGTTGAATTTTGACTTGTGGCATTCATCCAAAATTTCACGTTTCAGTTCAGGGAAATTTGGAACACAAATCCTGCCTTTTAATCTAATAACTCCACTATGATTTGTCTCAAAACTTGTATCTTCGCCTCGAAGAATTTTTCCATAAATACCCCGAAGGAATTTGTCTTCATGTTGCTTACTAGCGATTTTCTCAAGAAGAGTAGGAGTGATAACAAGATAAGCAAGAACAGCATAACTTCTGCTCAAAGCGTCTGCAACTACATTGGCCTTTCCGGGTGTATACAGAATATCTAAGTCATAAGATGCTAGAAATTCCAACCAACGTTGTTGTCGCAAATTCAGATCCTTCTGGGTGAAAAGATATTTCAAGTTTTTATGATCGGTGAATAATTCGAATTTTTCACCTAAAACAAAGAGAGTTTATTAAGTATATTTCTTTAGTTAATTTCGCAAATTATTAAGAAAGCTGAAAAGATTCTTACCCAGAAGATAATGTCGCCATATTTTCAAAGCGAAAACAACAGCCAAAAGTTCCAAATCGTGCGTTGGGTAGTTCTTCTCATGCGGACGTAATTGTCTACTTGCGTAGGCAACCACCTTTCAATTTTGCATTAATACTGCACCTACCCCTTCACCACATGCATCAGTATAGACAGATAAGCCTTGGTTCCCGTTAACAATAGTGAGAACAGGAGCAGTGGTCAATCTCTTTTTCAACTCTTGACAAACTTCCTCACATCTTGAAGTCCAAATGAACTTTGCATTCTTCATTGTTAGCTTAGTCAGCGGACTAGCCAACTTAGAAAAATCTTGAACGAATTTCCGGTAATAGCCTGCTAAACCCAAAAAGCTTCGAACTTCTCTTGGAGTAGTGGGTTGTTTCCAATCAAGAATAGCGGAAATTTTGCTAGGATCTACTGAAATTCCTTCTTCATTAATAATATGGCCAAGGAATTTTACTTCATTGACCCAGAAATGGCATTTGGAAAATTTTGCATATAGAACATTTCTCCTTAAAATTTCTAAGACAATTCTAAGATGCTCGGCATGCTCATCTTCAGTTTTGGAGAAAATTAAGATGTCATCAATGAATACAAGCACAAATTTATTCAAAACTTCCCGAAACACACGAGTCATGAGATCTACGAAGTATGCCGGGGCATTGGTTAGCCCGAAAGGCATAACTAACCATTCATAGAACATATTAGGACCTCTGAAAGCAGTCAGATGTACACAATCTTCGGCGATTCGTAATTGATGGAATCCCTGAGCTAGATCCATTTTTGAAAAGAAACGAGCGCCATGCAACTGATCAAATAAATCATCAATCCTGGGCAGTGGAAATTTATTTTTGAGAGTTTGTTTATTTAGATCGCGGTAATCTACACACAATCTCAAAGATCCGTCTGATTTGGCAACAAATACGACGGCTGAGCCCCATTCAGAAACACTGGGTCGAATTAATCCTTTTGCTAGTAGCTCATTAGTTTGATGAACCAATTCAATCTTTTCCCTGGGTGCCATCCTGCGACTTGCGTGAACAACAGGACGAGTATTAGGTACAAGATCGATTCGGAATTCTATTTCTCGATGAGGAGGTAAAGATTTCACTTCTTCAAATACGTCGGAAAAATTCCGAACAACAGGTATAGACTGCAAAGTGGGTTCAAGATTTCCCAAAGTATATATCAATCTGTCGCTCCTTGGACTTGGATTCTCACAAGAGATTTCAATAAAATTTCCAAGGCTTGTTTTGATTAAAACTGTCCGATTACTACACTCCAATCTAGCATCGTATCTCGATAACCAGTTCATACCGAGTAAGATTTCAAATTCATCAAATTCGAGGACATAAAGGTTGATAGGAAATTTATAGCTAGCATATGAAATAGGAACTCTCTTACAATATGAACTAAGATTTGCGGGACCTCCAACCGGATTTTTCACGCAAATAAGATCGTCAGCAAATTTAGTTTCAAGTCCCAATTCATTTACGGTTTGTTGGGAGATAAAGCTATGTGAAGCTCCTGTATCAAATAAAGCTCTAACAGTTCTATTATTAATAGTAAGGTTACCTTCCAAAACACTTTTCCCTTTGTCAGCTTTTGAAGATGAGGGGTCCTCCTTTATCGTGTAAACTTTTGCCACCTGCGCTGGCTTCATCACTGGGCAATCTTTAACTAAATGTCCAGGTTTATGACAATTGTAACATTCTCTAGCTGGTTTCTTCGGTTTTGGGCAGTCATTTGAATAGTGGCCTTTCTCTTTGCAGTTGTAACAAGTGACATTTTCTGTTGCACTTCCTTGAATGCTCCTTTTCTTCTCATTTCCTTGCCAAGGTTTCTTGCCTCCGAATTTTCGCTTTTTATAATTCTGACTACCTGAATTACCTTTCTCCATAGTTGCTTCTTGTATATCAAGAGTAGCGTACTTGTATCCCATATCTACCAAATCTGAAAAAGATTCTTTAACATGACCCGTCATTCTTCCATGATATTTCTGGTTCATTCCCCGGATAAACCTTTCGTTTTTCTTCAGAGGTGTATTTAGCAATTCCGGGCCAAACCGAGATAGTTCACTGAATTTATTCAAGTATTCTTCAAACGACAAACTTCCTTGCTTCAAATCCAGAAATTCCTGATACATTCTGGAAACTCCCGCCGATGGCATGTAACGTTTCTCAAACACTTCTTTAAAACGATCCCAAGTAAATTCTTCCTCGGGTTCATCTATAATGATGGTTTCCCACCAAGCTGAAGCTTCTCCTTGGAGTTGCCAAGAAGCTATAAGTCTTTTCTGCTCATCCTGCAATTTTAGCCCTTTAAAAATCTTTTCACACGATCTTACCCAAGCTTGAGCGTCAATAATTGACTCTTTGCCAATAAATGGTTTGCCACCAAGCTTTTCAAACTTCTTATATAATTCAGCCAAGTCCGGCTGCTGCTGAATTTCTATTACTGCTTCTGCGGCTGCGGGAATTTGATTTGGTGCTGCAGCATTGCCTTGACCCCTAATTCTTCCTCTGCGTCCACTCATTTTCACTATCTGAGATTAGTAAGAAAATTGATTCAGATATACAGACGAAATATCTTAAGGAATATCAGCAGTAAAAAGAAATAGACTAAGAAATTTCAAAGTTTCAATTTTGATTATACTCATTCTAGGGTATACTTCACCCTATCTCTAATGAGCCATCTAATGTGTTATACTCCGTGGCTAAAGTTCTTACTCAACCAACAGCTCTGATACCAATTTGTGACGATCCAAACTCGATGTCCAATAAACGACATCAAATTCGCATCGCCGGAGCTTATAACAACAATTAGATGAATATAAAACAGCGGAACAGAATCAATATCATAAATAACATCACTGTTACAACAACAACATAATATCCATACTGCAACAGAGTACATAATATATACACTACAACTCCAAATACAACATCATGATAATACAACAGTGAACATATATCCAAAAGTTCTCAAACGAGAGAGATGATAACGAACTCCCAAAAGCTAACACCTGAAATCTCCAATAGCTCCTAAGATATCTCTAAGATAAGAGCTTCCAAATACTGCTACTCCAAAATATAGAAACCTGCTACAAGGCTGCCCGTGTGGAAATAATGGGCACCCAGAGTTTAGGAAAGAAAACAATAAACTCCGGATCAGTCATGGAACTGGTATGAGTAAACAAGACAGTTGTATTTTAAATAAACAAGACTTATAAAAGAATTTTCGGAATGCTTTTAAAAATGGAACTACCATAAGACCTCCCGCCACACTCACAATGCAAACGCAGAATTGGAGGAGATTTCTTCTTATGATAGTTAAATATGCTTGATACGAGAAGAGAATTCTTTGATATTATTACTAGTGCATAGTGAAGTAAATCATTTCGAAAATAGAATATTAATCTTAGCCGACATAGGTACCATTATACTATGCCTACTATAGCTACCATATTAGATGGCAGGTTCTACAACTAAAACCGTACAGGGTTTTGTATTTGAAATTGCATTTCCAACAAATGGTCAGGCCAAGGAACTTCCCATTGCCACATGAGAACGCCTCTGGAGGGACGTCCCCGAGAACCAAACCGGATCTCTGCCAACACAAGGCCGGGTTACCCCTAATTGGGTAACTACTGACACGAGTATGCCATCTCCCGGTCGTAACCAACCTTTAACCGGGGCCCCAGCAACAAATCACAAAATCATATATATATATCTGCGATATCCACATAAGTTAAGTATCTGGGCTCCATACCATGATACCACTTCTATCCAGAAGGAAATGTACATACCCTAAGGGGTGCTACCCCCAATAACCTTGCTGCATCTTTCCTGTTTTGACCAATCCGGGGTGTGAGGTCCGACGAAGTCACGTCCACAAAAACACACTTTATACAAAAGCCGTGCTTTGGGTCAACAAATGATCATAGAAATGATCACAAAGATAGACGATCAAACAAATGATCCTATCACGAATAATCAACACAATGATCATTTCACAGCAACATTCAGTATGTCACATTACCAAATTGGGAATATATCGCTGATAACCTTCAACTATATAACCTCTGAGCTCGTACGTCTCAGAGAAGGGTGTTAAGCTAAAAGAATAAATTCTCCGCCACCAACAGAAATATATTTGAAAGAAATCGGCTTTATATCTCAATTTGTAATGTCAGACAGACTATCCATACAAGTCTGTTCCGGGCTCGAACAGAACCGAAGGCACTTCCAAAGAAGTCCTTGCAATCCGGATATCCACAATCTTGATCGGATTCCCCATCACATATGGAGAACTCTATACCGAAGCAACTCGGTGCAGAATCAATCGACAGATCATCCTATCGCTCTCGCAAAAATCCGGTCTTCAACACCGGTCTTCAATTGCTATCCATAACGTCGAATCACATATTCGAAATGGGTTATATGACACAAAGATCGTTTCCCGGCTAATTCGAATAGTGGGTGTCAAATTTCAAAACATGTGGATGTCATTCACAAATATTCACAGAGTCGATGTGGGTTTCGGATAACAAACTGAAATTCGATCCCCTGTCGCATCGAAGTTTAAATGCCGTTTTACGGCAACAAGTTTTCACATCAATATAGAACAAGTCATAGTCACAGTGCATCACACAGTATCACAGTCACAACAGAAATATCAATCTAGTGCATAGCAATAGTTAATTATTTACCAATCCAAGTGAATGGGATTTAATAAATTTACCAAATAATTATTTTTAAATCAATGATAAAAATTTGGATAAATAAATTAAATCTTAATTAACTCGATAAATTGTTTCAAAATTAACAAATTCTTAATTACAAATTTAATTAAATACTTAATTGTTTATTAATCAATTTAATTACAAATCATTCTTAATTACTTTTCATAACCATTAATTAATACCCTAATAAAACTTAATTATTCATTCATTGATTTCTTAATTTCTTAGTTAATCAATGATTAATCCTTAACTCTTAACGAAATTACTTAATTAATTAACTATTAGTTCATAGTTAATTTTTTTTTTCATAATCAATAAATATAAATTATTCACTAATTTATATTTACTAAGAAATCTCTCTTAAACTTTTGAAATCAATTTATTACAAATTTGAGAACTTAAATGTTAATTTAAATTCCAACACTAGTTTTATATTAATTACTTGATTAAAATATAAATTAGATCCAGAAAACTTTGTTAAGTTTTTACTTATTTCATTAACTTGTAATGAAACTTGATTTAATTGTCATACAGCAATTACCACTTAAACTTGTTTAAGCAATTTACACACCATTTTTAGTTTGTAGGTTTCAGAAATCAAACCGAGCAAATCTTCAGTTCACTCGAGTAAACACTCGACCCTTTTCATTTCTTCCCCGAGTCTCTCTCTCTGTTCGTTCGCGTATCCATCTTCCCTGCTTCATTCATTTTTTTTTCTTTTAACTTTCAAGTTTTAAAACCAGATAGCTTAAATTTTAAGGGCTCGAACTATACGAGAGAAACTAAGGCAACTCAAAAAAAAACCCGGAGTCTTCCCTGTTTCATTCGCGAGTCCCTCTTCTTCTTCCTGTTATTTTTTTTTTCACTGGCACATCACCACCACCGTGCACGTGCACGGTGGTTCGCAACCACTCTGATGGCCATCGCGACCATCAACAAGTCATACTTCATTCCCCAAATCGATTCGAGTACCCCCACACTTGAATTTACCCCCAATATAAAATCGAGTCATCTCGATCAATCGAACCCAACAACACGTCACCAGGAAATCCACTCATGTACCCACGTATGGCCATCAGAAGCCACTAAAATCATACTGAAGCTTCATCGAGATGTGACGCCTCGACTAGCACCGGCGACGTGGATTCCGATCACCCCTAGGTGGAGCGGCGATCCCATTTTCAACGCGAACTGGAAACAGTTCTTAAACCCTAGTTTTCATTCGAATTCAAAATTTATGCAATAGAAAATTTTTTCAACATTTTTCCCGAACTCAACGATGAACAATCTTGCTTTAACCAAAATCTTAGCATACGATTTCGATTCTATCACCAGATAATGATCAAAGTGCTATTTTTGTTCATATTCAAACTGCACGTGTAATACCAAATTAAAAATTCTCATTTTTGTTGTATAAACCATGATTTGTAGTAAGAATTTAAGTTATTAACTTGGATTGGCTTTTTATAATACTTGAATTTATCACAATTTTCCTTGATTTGCCTGTAGATCAAATTAACAGTGGTATATTTCTTCACATCATATTGAACCAGTTTTTTTTTAAAACTTGCTTACAGATTTAACTGCTTGTTTGATTTAAGACTTTATTTACTTAACAATGTTCCAATGTAAATAAATCAAATTCTTTGAATGAATGATCAAATGCTGTGATAATTACAGAGAAAATGAAATGCAGAGCATACAAAATCCTCTTTATAAACTGAAGCATATATATAAACAGCTTATGAATGGAATTTAAACTGTTTAAATAAATTTAAGCTTTTAAAGATTATTTTACTCACCTGAACAATGTAGAAACAGAGACTATTTTTGTATTTGAAGAGTTGCAGCAGTTTGTATTTCCTCTGTTTTTTCTTTTCCTTCAGTAAATTTTCTTCCAAGCTTAAATAAAAATGATGTTTGCTTTTATTTCTGTTTATTTTCTTTTCTGATCTTTGCAAAAGTTTGTTTGAACGAAATAACTAAGGCAATTGCCATGTATATAAGGAGGTAGGCAGGTTTTAAGCAAAGTACTGAAACATCATTTTGCATAGTAGTTTTATACAGGTTGTTGTACTTCACATGCTTTTCCCCTTCCTCCCAAAGGTGGCTGAGGAGTAAACATTTAATACAAGCATGTATTTGCAGTTAAGGTCTTACTTGTTGTTACTTGAGTACATGGCATTAAATGAAGCATTAAATGGAAGCATGTAGTGTTTCATGCTTTGTATATTTTCAGCATGCTGTTTGATTTGTTTTTTTTTCTTATACTTATTTGTTTTACATAACTAATTGAAAGTGTTTTCTTTTACAATCTTATATTTCTTCATAAAAATTTGTTATCTTAGTTGATTTGTTTATTTATTTGATCATAGGTTTAATCATTTGTTTATTTGTTTGTTCTTTTGTTTATTTGTTCGATTATGATTATGTTATTTAAATTTCACAATTTCATCATATCTTACCTTAACAATTTGATTTCTATTAAAAGCTCATCTATCACAATTTATTATTTTACTTTGTTAAAGAGAAAAGTGGTTTTAGTTATTAACATTAAATAACTATGTGATTTTATTACAATATTTGTTTTAATTTTATTAAAAGTTTTAACTAAAAACACTAAACTTTGTTCATATTTTATTTCTTTATAACTTTTCAATTTAAATTTCAAAAAGTTAAAATATATTACTAAAATTTAAATTCATAATTTTCGGGATGTTACAATATCCCCTCCTTAAGAAAATTTCGTCCTCGAAATTGAAAGAGAGAGAAACGTAAACAAAGAATATACGAATTCAGAAATAAGGAATGACTTACAGATTTAAGTCGAGATGTCAATTCTGCATTTGGGATATGATTTCTTCATATTCTCTTCAGTCTCCCAAGTACAGTCCTTTGGATCGCCACTCCATTTAACTTTGACCAATTTCACAACTTTGTTCCTCAATCGCTTCTCATCACGATCAACAATTTTCATCGGTTCCCTTCTAACTGCCAAGTTGGGAGTGATTTCAAGATCCTGCTGAGCAGCTTCTTCAATAATATCATCTGGATCGTGCACATATTTCCGAAGATTAGAAATATGGAACACATCATGTACGCCAGACAACCAGCTGGGTAACTGCACTCTATATGCTAGAGAACCAATCCTTTCCAGAATAGGAAAAGGACCAATATAACGCGGTGCCAACTTTTCAGTTTTCCCGAATCTCAACACACCCCGCATCGGAGATACTTTCAGAAATACAGAATCTCCAACTTGAAATTCCAAATTTCTCCTTCGACGGTCATAATAGCTCTTCTGACGGCTTTGGGCAGTTAATAACTTCTTTCGAATAAAATTTACCTTCTCAGTGGCTTCATTTATCATATCCGGTCCAAGAACAAGTCTGTCACCTGATTCGATCCAGCATGTAGGTGATCGACACGGACGACCATATAAAGCTTCGAAAGGAGCCATTTCTAAACTGGCTTGATAACTATTATTATAAGAGAATTCAACCAGATGCAAATGGTCCTCCCAAGAACCACCAAAATCATGAACACAAGCACGCAGTAGGTCTTCTAAAATTCGGTTAACTCTCTCAGTCTGTCCATCAGATTGCGGATGATAAGCAGTACTGAAATTTAATTTCGTTCCCAATGCGTCCTGAAATGCTTTCCAAAATCTACTAGTGAAGGTCGGGTCACGATCACTCACTATACTACTGGGAATACCATGGAGGCGAACAATTTCCTTTATATAAATACCTGCCAAGCTTGCTGCAGTCCGAGTAGATTTAACTGGAATGAAATGAGCATTTTTGGTTAGACGATCCACAATAACCCAAATCGCTTCATTGCCTTTCTTGGTACGAGGCAATCCATCAATGAAATCCATTGATACCTGATCCCACTTCCATTTCGGTACTTCTAAAGGTTGAAGTAAACCGGCCACTTTCTTTTGGTCGCTCTGGATCCGCTGACAAGTAGCACAACGACTCACATAAATAGATATGTCTCTCTTCATCGTTTTCCACCAGAATGTTCTTTTAACATCACGATACATTTTGTTGACTCCTGGATGAATGTTGAATTTTGACTTGTGGCATTCATCCAAAATTTCACGTTTCAGTTCAGGGAAATTTGGAACACAAATCCTGCCTTTTAATCTAATAACTCCACTATGATTTGTCTCAAAACTTGTATCTTCGCCTCGAAGAATTTTTCCATAAATACCCCGAAGGAATTTGTCTTCATGTTGCTTACTAGCGATTTTCTCAAGAAGAGTAGGAGTGATAACAAGATAAGCAAGAACAGCATAACTTCTGCTCAAAGCGTCTGCAACTACATTGGCCTTTCCGGGTGTATACAGAATATCTAAGTCATAAGATGCTAGAAATTCCAACCAACGTTGTTGTCGCAAATTCAGATCCTTCTGGGTGAAAAGATATTTCAAGTTTTTATGATCGGTGAATAATTCGAATTTTTCACCTAAAACAAAGAGAGTTTATTAAGTATATTTCTTTAGTTAATTTCGCAAATTATTAAGAAAGCTGAAAAGATTCTTACCCAGAAGATAATGTCGCCATATTTTCAAAGCGAAAACAACAGCCAAAAGTTCCAAATCGTGCGTTGGGTAGTTCTTCTCATGCGGACGTAATTGTCTACTTGCGTAGGCAACCACCTTTCAATTTTGCATTAATACTGCACCTACCCCTTCACCACATGCATCAGTATAGACAGATAAGCCTTGGTTCCCGTTAACAATAGTGAGAACAGGAGCAGTGGTCAATCTCTTTTTCAACTCTTGACAAACTTCCTCACATCTTGAAGTCCAAATGAACTTTGCATTCTTCATTGTTAGCTTAGTCAGCGGACTAGCCAACTTAGAAAAATCTTGAACGAATTTCCGGTAATAGCCTGCTAAACCCAAAAAGCTTCGAACTTCTCTTGGAGTAGTGGGTTGTTTCCAATCAAGAATAGCGGAAATTTTGCTAGGATCTACTGAAATTCCTTCTTCATTAATAATATGGCCAAGGAATTTTACTTCATTGACCCAGAAATGGCATTTGGAAAATTTTGCATATAGAACATTTCTCCTTAAAATTTCTAAGACAATTCTAAGATGCTCGGCATGCTCATCTTCAGTTTTGGAGAAAATTAAGATGTCATCAATGAATACAAGCACAAATTTATTCAAAACTTCCCGAAACACACGAGTCATGAGATCTACGAAGTATGCCGGGGCATTGGTTAGCCCGAAAGGCATAACTAACCATTCATAGAACATATTAGGACCTCTGAAAGCAGTCAGATGTACACAATCTTCGGCGATTCGTAATTGATGGAATCCCTGAGCTAGATCCATTTTTGAAAAGAAACGAGCGCCATGCAACTGATCAAATAAATCATCAATCCTGGGCAGTGGAAATTTATTTTTGAGAGTTTGTTTATTTAGATCGCGGTAATCTACACACAATCTCAAAGATCCGTCTGATTTGGCAACAAATACGACGGCTGAGCCCCATTCAGAAACACTGGGTCGAATTAATCCTTTTGCTAGTAGCTCATTAGTTTGATGAACCAATTCAATCTTTTCCCTGGGTGCCATCCTGCGACTTGCGTGAACAACAGGACGAGGAATTCTATTTCTCGATGAGGAGGTAAAGATTTCACTTCTTCAAATACGTCGGAAAAATTCCGAACAACAGGTATAGACTGCAAAGTGGGTTCAAGATTTCCCAAAGTATATATCAATCTGTCGCTCCTTGGACTTGGATTCTCACAAGAGATTTCAATAAAATTTCCAAGGCTTGTTTTGATTAAAACTGTCCGATTACTACACTCCAATCTAGCATCGTATCTCGATAACCAGTTCATACTGAGTAAGATTTCAAATTCATCAAATTCGAGAACATAAAGGTTGATAGGAAATTTATAGCTACATATGATATAGGAACTCTCTTACAATATGAACTAAGATTTGCGGGACCTCCAACCGGATTTTTCACGCAAATAAGATCGTCAGCAAATTTAGTTTCAAGTCCCAATTCATTTACGGTTTGTTGGGAGATAAAGCTATGTGAAGCTCATGTATCAAATAAAGCTCTAACAGTTCTATTATGAATAGTAAGGTTACCCTCCAAAACACTTTTCCCTTTGTCAGCTTTTGAAGATGAGGGGTCCTCCTTTATCGTGTAAACTTTTGCCACCTGCGCTGGCTTCATCACTGGGCAATCTTTAACTAAATGTCCCGGTTTATGACAATTGTAACATTCTCTAGCTGGTTTCTTCGGTTTTGGGCAGTCATTTGAATAGTGGCCTTTCTCTTTGCAGTTGTAACAAGTGACATTTTCTGTTGCACTTCCTTGAATGCTCCTTTTCTTCTCATTGCCTTGCCAAGGTTTCTTGCCTCCGAATTTTCGCTTTTTATAATTCTGACTACCTGAATTACCTTTCTCCATAGTTGCTTCTTGTATATCAAGAGTAGCGTACCTGTATCCCATATCTACCAAATCTGAAAAAGATTCTTTAACATGACCCGTCATTCGTCCATGATATTTCTGGTTCATTCCCCGGATAAACCTTTCGTTTTTCTTCAGAGGTGTATTTAGCAATTCCGGGCCAAACCGAGATAGTTCACTGAATTTATTCAAGTATTCTTCAAACGACAAACTTCCTTGCTTCAAATCCAGAAATTCCTGATACATTCTGGAAACTCCCGCCGATGGCATGTAACGTTTCTCAAACACTTCTTTAAAACGATCCCAAGTAAATTCTTCCTCGGGTTCATCTATAATGATGGTTTCCCACAAAGCTGAAGCTTCTCCTTGGAGTTGCCAAGAAGCTATAAGTCTTTTCTGCTCATCCTGCAATTTTAGCCCTTTAAAAATCTTTTCACACGATCTTACCCAAGCTTGAGCGTCAATAATTGACTCTTTGCCAATAAATGGTTTGCCACCAAGCTTTTCAAACTTCTCATATAATTCAGCCAAGTCCGGCTGCTGCTGAATTTCTATTACTGCTTCTGCGGCTGCGGGAATTTGATTTGGTGCTGCAGCATTGCCTTGACCCCTAATTCTTCCTCTGCATCCACTCATTTTCACTATCTGAGATTAGTAAGAAAATTGATTCAGATATACAGACGAAATATCTTAAGGAATATCAGCAGTAAAAAGAAATAGACTAAGAAATTTCAAAGTTTCAATTTTGATTATACTCATTCTAGGGTATACTTCACCCTATCTCTAATGAGCCATCTAATGTGTTATACTCCATGGCTAAAGTTCTTACTCAACCAACAGCTCTGATACCAATTTGTGACGATCCAAACTCGATGTCCAATAAACGACATCAAATTCGCATCGCCGGAGCTTATAACAACAATTAGATGAATATAAAACAACGGAACAGAATCAATATCATAAATAACATCACTGTTACAACATCAACATAATATCCATACTGCAACAGAGTACATAATACATACACTACAACTCCAAATACAACATCATGATAATACAACAGTGAACATATATCCAAAAGTTCTCAAACGAGAGAGATGATAACGAACTCCCAAAAGCTAACACCTAAAATCTCCAATAGCTCCTAAGATATCTCCAAGATAAGAGCTCCAAAATACTGCTACTCTAAAATATAGAAACCTGCTACTAGGCTGCCCGTGTGGAAATAATGGGCACCCAGAGTTTAGGAAAGAAAACAATAAACTCCGGATCAGTCATGGGACTGGTATGAGTAAACAAGACAGTTGTATTTTAAATAAACAAGACTTATAAAAGAATTTTCGGAATGCTTTTAAAAATGGAACTACCATAAGACCTCCCGCCACACACACAATGCAAACGCAGAATTGGAGGAGATATCTTCTTATGATAGTTAAATATGCTTGATACGAGAAGAGAATTCTTTGATATTATTACTAGTGCATAGTAAAGTAAATCATTTCGAAAATAGAATATTAATCTTAGCCGACATAGGTACCATTATACTATGCCTACTATAGCTACCATATTAGATGGCAGGTTCTACAACTAAAACCGTACAGGGTTTCTTATTTGGAATTGGATTTCCAACAAATGGTCAGGCCAAGGAACTTCCCATTGCCACATGAGAATGCCTCTGGAGGGACGTCCCCGAGAACCAAACCGGATCTCTGCCAACACAAGGCCGGGTTACCCCTAATTGGGTAACTACTGACACGAGTATGCCATCTCCCGGTCGTAACCAACCTTTAACCGGGGCCCCAGCAACAAATCACAAAATCATATATATATATCTGCGATATCCACATAAGTTAAGTATCTGGGCTCCATACCATGATACCACTTCTATCCAGAAGGAAATGTACATACCCTAAGGGGTGCTACCCCCAATAACCTTGCTGCATCTTTCCTGTTTTGACCAATCCGGGGTGTGAGGTCCGACGAAGTCACGTCCACAAAAACACACTTTATACAAAAGCCGTGCTTTGGGTCAACAAATGATCATAGAAATGATCACAAAGATAGACGATCAAACAAATGATCCTATCACGAATAATCAACACAATGATCATTTCACAGCAACACTCAGTATGTCACATTACCAAATTGGGAATATATCGCTGATAACCTTCAACTATATAACCTCTGAGCTCGTACGTCTCAGAGAAGGGTGTTAAGCTAAAAGAATAAATTCTCCGCCACCAACAGAAATATATTTGAAAGAAATCGGCTTTATATCTCAATTTGTAATGTCAGACAGACTATCCATACAAGTCTGTTCCGGGCTCGAACAGAACCGAAGGAACTTCCAAAGAAGTCCTCGCAATCCGGATATCCACAATCCTGATCGGATTCCCCATCACATATGGAGAACTCTATACCGGAGCAACTCGGTGCAGAGTCAATCGACAGATCATCCTATCGCTCTCGCAAATATCCGGTCTTCAACACCGGTCTTCAATTGCTATCCATAACGTCGAATCACATATTCAAAATGGGTTATATGACACAAAGATCCTTTCCCGGCTAATTCGAATAGTGGGTGTCAAATTTCAAAACATGTGGATGTCATTCACAAATATTCACAGAGTCGATGTGGGTTTCGGATAACAAACTGAAATCCGATCCCCTGTCGCATCGAAGTTTAAATGCCGTTTTACGGCAACAAGTTTTCACATCAATATAGAACAAATCATAGTCACAGTGCATCACACAGTATCACAGTCACAACAGAAATATCAATCTAGTGCATAGCAATAGTTAATTATTTACCAATCCAAGTGAATGGGATTTAATAAATTTACCAAATAATTATTTTTAAATCAATGATAAAAATTTGGATAAATAAATTAAATCTTAATTAACCCGATAAATTGTTTCAAAATTAACAAATTCTTAATTACAAATTTAATTAAATACTTAATTGTTTATTAATCAATTTAATTACAAATCATTCTTAATTACTTTTCATAACCATTAATTAATACCCTAATAAAACTTAATTATTCATTCATTGATTTCTTAATTTCTTAGTTAATCAATGATTAATCCTTAACTCTTAACGAAATTACTTAATTAATTAACTATTAGTTTATAGTTAATTATTTTTTTTTCATAATCAATAAATATAAATTATTCACTAATTTATATTTACTAAGAAATCTCTCTTAAACTTTTGAAATCAATTTATTACAAATTTGAGAACTTAAATGTTAATTTAAATTCCAACACTAGTTTTATATTAATTACTTGATTAAAATATAAATTAGATCCAGAAAACTTTGTTAAGTTTTTACTTATTTCATTAACTGTAATGAAACTTGATTTAATTGTCATACAGCAATTACCACTTAAACTTGTTTAAGCAATTTACACACCATTTTTAGTTTGCAGGTTTCAGAAATCAAACCGAGCAAATCTTCAGTTCACTCGAGTGAACACTCGACCCTTTTCATTTCTTCCCCGAGTCTCTCTCTCTGTTCGTTCGCGTATCCATCTTCCCTGCTTCATTCATTTTTTTTTTCTTTTAACTTTCAAGTTTTAAAACCAGATAGCTTAAATTTTAAGGGCTCGAACTATACGAGAGAAACTCAGGCAACTCAAAAAAAAACCGGAGTCTTCCCTGTTTCATTCACGAGTCCCTCTTCTTCTTCCTGTTATTTTTTTTTTCACTGGCACATCACCACCACCGTGCACGTGCACGGTGGTTCGCAACCACTCTTATGGCCATCGCGACCATCAACAAGTCATACTTCATTCCCCAAATCGATTCGAGCACCCCCACACTTGAATTTACCCCCAATATAAAATCGAGTCATCTCGATCAATCGAACCCAACAACACGTCACCAGGAAATCCACTCGTGTACCCACGTATGGCCATCAGAAGCCACTAAAATCATACTGAAGCTTCATCGAGATGTGACGCCTCGACTAGCACCGGCGACGTGGATTCCGATTACCCCTAGGTGGAGCGGCGATCCCATTTTCAACGTGAACTGGAAACAGTTCTTAAACCCTAGTTTTCATTCGAATTCAAAATTTATGCAATAGAAAATTTTTTCAACATTTTTTCCGAACTCAACAATGAACAATCTTGCTTTAACCAAAATCTTAGCATACGATTTCGATTCTATCACCAGATAATGATCAAAGTGCTATTTTTGTTCATATTCAAACTGCACGTGTAATACCAAATTAAAAATTCTCATTTTTGTTGTATAAACCATGATTTATAGTAAGAATTTAAGTTATTAACTTGGATTGGCTTTTTATAATACTTGAATTTATCACAATTTTCCTTGATTTGCCTGTAGATCAAATTAACAGTGGTATATTTCTTCACATCATATTGAACCAGTTTTTTTTTAAAACTTGCTTACAAATTTAACTGCTTGTTTGATTTAAGACTTTATTTACTTAACAATGTTCCAATGTAAATAAATCAAATTCTTTGAATGAATGATCAAATGCTGTGATAATTACAGAGAAAATGAAATGCAGAGCATACAAAATCCTCTTTATAAACTGAAGCATATATATAAACAGCTTATGAATGGAATTTAAACTGTTTAAATAAATTTAAGCTTTTAAAGATTATTTTACTCACCTGAACAATATAGAAACAGAGATTATTTTTGTATTTGAAGAGTTGCAGCAGTTTGTATTTCCTCTGTTTTTTTCTTTTCCTTCAGTAAATTTTCTTCCAAGCTTAAATAAAAATGATGTTGGCTTTTATTTCTATTTATTTTCTTTTCTGATCTTTGCAAAAGTTTGTTTGAACGAAATAACTAAGGCAATTTCCATGTATATAAGGAGGTAGGCAGGTTTTAAGCAAAGTACTGAAACATCATTTTGCATAGTAGTTTTATACAGGTTGTTGTACTTCACATGCTTTTCTCCTTCCTCCCAAAGGTGGCTGAGGAGTAAACATTTAATACAAGCATGTATTTGCAGTTAAGGTCTTACTTGTTGTTACTTGAGTACATGGCATTAAATGAAGCATTAAATGGAAGCATGTAGTGTTTCATGCTTTGTATATTTTCAGCATGCTGTTTGATTTGTTTTTTTTTTTCTTATACTTATTTGTTTTACATAACTAATTGAAAGTGTTTTCTTTTACAATCTTATATTTCTTCATAAAAATTTGTTATCTTAGTTGATTTGTTTATTTATTTGATCATAGGTTTAATCATTTGTTTATTTGTTTGTTCTTTTGTTTATTTGTTTGATTATGATTATGTTATTTAAATTTCACAATTTCATCATATCTTACCTTAACAATTTGATTTCTATTAAAAGCTCATCTATCACAATTTATTATTTTACTATGTTAAAGAGAAAAGTGGTTTTAGTTATTAACATTAAATAACTATGTGATTTTATTACAATATTTGTTTTAATTTTATTAAAAGTTTTAACTAAAAACACTAAACGCGTTCATATTTTATTTCTTTATAACTTTTCAATTTAAATTTCAAAAAGTTAAAATATATTACTAAAATTTAAATTCATAATTTTCGGGATGTTACAGTTCGAGTCCCTTAATCTTCGTTCATATACATCTGGTTTGAATTCATCAATTTATATGCTTGCCCGTTCGATTTAACTTGAATGTTGGTGATTAATCTTGACTTTTTCAATTCGTATATTTTGTTGCTTGATTCTCACAGCTTCGATTTTGGCTTATTCATTTTTTCTTGGTCATCAAGGCTTTGATTCTCTGTTAACTTCGGTTACTTTGATATGGTGATAATATTTTTTGCTTCGACTTGTTTGATTCTTGTTAACACCCGGCTTTTACTCTGACTTATTCAAATAGAAGTTCCTGCAACATTGAATTGATTTGAAACTGCTACCTTTTTCTAGCTTAATCAATTTGAATTTTACTGCAGTTGGTTCTGTGTATACATATATAAGTATTTATGTATACATTGTGTTTGTGAGTAAAAATTATTGCTGCACTGTTTTGTGATCGATTTTTACTTGAATTGCACACTGCGTATATGTATACATGTTGTTTCACACATGTATATATGAATGCTTGCTTTGACTTCACTTGTGTTTACACTGGTTTGAGAGCCTGTACTGTGTTTAATTTGGAACTTGCATTTGAGTTGTTGCCTCGAGGTTCTTTCTTCACTACAAACATATTGTCACTGCATACATGACTGGTTTGTTTTGCTTATGTATATATGTATGCTTGTTGCTGTGATGTTATTCTGGGTTGCATTGACCTATGTCCATTGTTTGTTCGAGTCTTGTACATTTGTAGCCTGCTAGCTGAGCTATTATGTGTATGTATATGATTGCATATAAGTTGCTCTGGCCAGTTAGTTCACTGATGTATGTTGATCTGGTTCACTACTCGGTTATATGATCATGTTGAAGTTGAGTGATTACATATCCATTATTCACATCCATAGTTTGCTTAACGTCATTTCATTCATGTTGTACTTATACTCGTGTCTTAGTGATGCATTGCATTTGTTTGCATATTGGTCTGGTCGTTGTTGATCCTGCTTTGTTGTTTTCATACATATCCTTATACATATATATAATGCACCACTGTATCCTGCATACATGCATATATGTATGTTTTCATATAATCTGGTTTTATGTGGAGCTTGATTGAGGCTTCACTTCAATGCTCTAAACCCTGTACTGTGATTTTTCATTCGCGGTTGCATATGTATATATGTCTGCAGCACTTCTGAACTATATACATATATAGTGTAGTTACTGTGATAATTTTGCATTCCACTCCGTTTTCATGTGTACTTACCTAGTATGTTGCACTTGTGTCATCACTGCTGCACTGTGTCTGGTTCAAGTGTGTTATTAAGTCAACACTGTGCATTAAACTTGTTAGCATGATGAACTTCTAGCTTGTAGTTGTTCTTGGCCATTCGCTTGTTGTTCATTAGCTTGGTTTGAATTGTTGTCATATATGTGAGTGCACTTTTGTTTTACTGGCTTTCATTCTTGTATCTGGTCTACTGCATTTGAAAGTGCTTGGTTTTCTAGCATTGCGCTTTTGTGTGCACTGTCAACTGCTTGTACTAGTTTCAACCTGCACTTTGTCTTGATTTTTGGAAACTAATCTGGTTGGAATGCTGCCTCGACAGGTTCCTGACCTTGGCTAATGTTGTTGTCTTTAATTATAACATTCATGTGTACATCACTTAATTTTTGGTCGAGGCTTATTTTAGCTGTCTTGACCTTTTTAATGAACTTGTACAATTGGATTGCACCTATGTTGAATCCAGCTTATAGCTCGGGTTTGACCTTGTGCTAATATCGTGACTTTATTTGTATTTCACGTGAGTTGAACCCTGCTTTTGATTGGGTTTGACCTTGTTCTCACCTGTCCCTACAGTTTTATCAAGTGTCTATTGGTGTGCATGGCCTTGTGGCATGTACAGTGATACATTTTGTATGTCACAAGCTGTTCATGTATGATGAATTCAAAATAAATGATGACGAACAACCCAAATAATTGATGCAAATAATATTTTCGAAAACACATTTTATTTTACACTGCAAAAAATATTTCTTTTTCAATTTTACTGCGTTAGTGTTTATTTTGTAAATAACTCAGATGCTGGATTCAATCTGGAATAGAGTTGAAGAAAAATACAAACGAATGGGTGATATGTTGTGAGGTGCAAATGTAAATTAAAAATTGTGATGTAATCGAAATTGTATTGTAATTGAAATTGTGCGTGTATATGTATAGTGAGAGCTCAAATTTGTACTATTCAAAATTGTAATAAAATATTAGTTTGAATAAAATATCCGTTTGAATTTAAATTATGAGTTATTTATTTTATTCAGCAAATATTTATTTAAATATGTGAAAATAAAATAGTACATTAACAAATACATTTAAATGAATATATATATATATATATATGTTTATTATCATTATACAAAAATCATATACTTGCATATTCAACACTTAGTACCACAGGTGCGTGATTGTAATTATTTTAAAGATTTCTTTAAGTGATTTAAAATAATACGGTTTCCAATAGTTGTAGTTTTACTACGATATTTGGAATAACCTTTTTAGTAGTTTATTTACAGTTTTTAGGATTATTTTTAGTCTATTTCTTTTAGCTATTCTTTTCAGTTAATTTTATTTTATTTTCGTTAATTATAGCTTTTCCATTTATTTTACAGTTTATTTACAGTTTTTTAATTTATTTACTGTTATTTATGCATTATTTACATCTTTTTCCTACACTTAGGATTTTCTTCTATTTTTTGTTTTCCTTTATTTCTCCTTCTTCTTCGCGTATGGATTAGAATAGATTAAATGTGAATATGGATTAAAATTATAAGAATACCGAATAACGGAAGATAAGATGTAAATTGTAAAGACTGTAATAAAATTGAATTAAGACTAAAATTGAGCCTAATTATGATATTAAGGTTAGAATTGGACTAATTAAAGATAATTAGCCTAGTTATAACTTAGAATTGCAACTAAAAAGAGTATAAGATAAAAGAGACTTATTTTCACACTTAGATCTTGGGTTAAGTAATACGCATGATTATAACGTAGGTTATAACAAGAAAAAGAACGGAATGAGGCTTATTTTAAGACTTAGGAGCAAAGATAGTGAAGATAATAATAAAGGCTTATTTAAATAATTTATCTAAGTTAATAAGAAAATATGAAAGTATGACCTGTACCAAAAAACATTCTCTATTAGACAAAATGGTAGTCTCACTTTAGCCTGAAGTGAGATAGCGTCTAGTCCGCAGTAAGGTCTATAAAGTAGCAGGCCGATCAAAGGGTAGGATTAGGATTTCAGCCTAATTATAGGATTAGGAATTCAGCTTAATCAAAGCAGCTAACAAGGATGAGTGCAAGCAATCAAAGTTAATCAATTGCATTAATTTAGTAATTCATATTTGTTTCCAGCTTATTCCTTTTTCTTCCTATTCTCTTTGTTTCCTTTGTATGTACTATAACTGTTGTAAGGTCTATTACTTTTACTTTGCTTAAAGATTCGAGAAATTACTATCATTCACCAGACTTTTAGTCGGACCCACTCCCTTATTTTCCCTTCCCCCCCATAGGCGATCAGAGGCAAGGAAAATAGACCGCAGCTTCTTGGAGACTTGGAGACCCTATCATGTGTTCCGTCTTTTTATTTCCAGCGTTTTTTCTTTTATTGTATTGGCACTGTATTGAGGGAAAGTTTGTGTTTGTACTCTGGTTTTTCTGACGAGACTGAGATTTTATTTTCATAAGACAATTGTATTTGGTATTTGGAACATATATTGTCTGTCTGAAGTTTATATGAAGTATTAATTTTTAACATCACTTACTGTTTTTAATTACTTCTGATGTGTTATTATCTATCTATTTTGTCTTGTGAATCTAACTCTATGCTTGCTTTAGTTGTACCTACAACACACCACATCTTTTAGTGTGTCCTTTTGGGTATACAAAAGAGTATAGGGGTGTTTCATAATGCCAACTCCAATCATTATATAAGCTAATCACAACATATATACTCACATATACTAACTATCAACTATTAGTAAAACACCATTAATGTAAGTATAAACCAATTAAATGCGTACAAAACCACTATATTAATAACACAAACATCAATACAATAAAACCATGGTTAACTACACACATGTGGTAATTATGAGAAAATATCACCCACATATCTAAGTGAGATTTCATCATCATACAACAACATATGTGATAATCCTAATCAACCATTAATTACTTTATTAAATAATAATAAGCTTTCTGGTTTCGTTTTAAAATTTATTTTTCTCTTATTATTAATGAGTCATCCCAAAAATTTAAAAATAGTAACCTTATTAAATTTCTTCCATTAATCACATTGTAATCCATTGAAACACTATTATTTGCAAACAACATCCAATATCTATAATCTTGTTTATTATTTTCTTATATAACTTTCCCTCTTACTACATAATTTCACCTACTAATTAATTACATTCATATCTTAAATCCACAATTGGTTACAACTAAAAATCCATCAATAATAAATATCAATCTAAGGCACAACATATCCATAATATCCAAACAATCACCAATATATCATAATACATATCAATAATTATAATTATTCATTAATGGATATGAATTTAATATTTTAAAATTAAATAAAATTAATTAAATTAGCCATGCCAATGCGCTTTTGTAAACAATCTCCAAACATAGCGAACTTAGCAAAGAATTATTTGGATTTCCTCCACAAGTCCAATGCCAAAAACCGCACAAGACTAGAGTTTGTATGCAAAAGATACCACGATTAGAAGATATAGGATTTTAATTGTAATATAATAACTAATAAAATCAAATATGTATACTATACCGCACACCGTACACTGTATCTCTACCTGCACCAACGTATGCTGCATGAGAATGTTAGTCCTTGAGATGATAGTTTTGATGACAACAACCTTAGAATAAAATTATAAAATATAAATACTAACATTGTAGTTTAGATATATATGTATATGCAGGATTTAACCATGCATGTACCAAGAATGAAGACTATACAGTATAAAGATTCAAGATATCAAGATTGAAGACTCATGAGTATCAAGATTATCAAGAGTTCAAGATTTCAATAATAGGTAATTTAATTAAGGATTTTGTTAAAACTCCTAGTAAAGCACTGGCATCTTAAAATCCAATTTATTCGTGGAATGAAATCCACTTCGAGCCCGTTAAAGGGATGAAACCCTAAGTAGGATGGAACCTACGAAAAATCTAGTGGAACATTGTTTTGTATCCACTAAACTTTTATTCAAAATGTTTTACAAAATTATATCTTGTTTTCAAAAATGTTTTCAAAATCTTCCTTTTCAAAGAATCAAAAACATCTATCCTGGTTTTAATATTTTTAGCCTCAAAATTATCTTTATTTTCAAAATCAAATTATCCTTAGTTAAACTATCTTTTAATTATAATATATTTAACTTTTAAATATTTATACTTAGATTTAAATATAAAATTATAGTAAAATTTTATGTACATCAAAATTTTATTCTCTATATTTATTTATGTATTTTAAATATAGTTAGGTATATTTATAAAGTTTAAAATAGTTTTAATATAAGATAGAAGTTATTTTCAAAGAAAACTAAATCACCAAAATTTCCTTTGGCATGTCGACATCCTCAAGTACCCCATGTCGACATGGTAGCGGTTAATTTCAAAATTTTGAATTTCAAAGGAAGTGTCTATTCGTCATATCCTTTCACGAATGGACACGGCTGTTGTTCTACTATAAATAGGGATGGTTTTGAACGAATATGTATTCATATTTTTTTGGTTTTCGCTCCGCTTCTTCTTCCACATTTCTTTATACATATTCTTACCATTACACTTCTGAAATCAACATTGAATCTAACTAGATCATTTCTGGTTTGATTCTCTATCATTATCTCAACAAGATCTCAGTGCTATTTAGAGTTATAGACTTCTTTGTAATCAATTTAGCGAGAAAAGTTGTGATTTTAGCCTTGGAAATCAATCAAGCGAGAAAAGCTGTGATTGTGGCCTTGGAAATCAATCAAGTTAGAAAAGGTACGATTGTAGCCTTGGAAGTCAATTGGGTGAACTTGTTGCCCCTGAAATCAAGTATCTCTACCCAGAGGATTGTGAATCTGGAGTGGTGTACCTAGTGGCCATGAAATCGAGGGTGTAATTGTATAATTGCTTTTGAAAGGAAATCTAAACTTGTGTGCGGGACTAGATGTAGGGTAACTCCAAACCAGCATAAAATCGGTGTGCTCTTTCCTTTATTGCTTTTACTTTATTTCTGCATTTATGTTTGATTCTGTGATTATATCTGTGTTTGAATATTGCATACATTTGTGTTCAAATTAACAAAAACTCAAAAATATTTAGTAATTCCTTTAAATACTATCCACCCCCCCTCTAGTGTTAATCCTAGCCTTAAGATCCGTATTCCGCATTTCTCACATTTGGTATCAGAGCAAGGCTTTCAAAGTTTCATAATATGATTTTTGAAAAAGTTTTTAAATGGTTACGTTTAAAAAATTTGTTAATACTAGTTTAGAAATATTCAGTTCATCATTGTCTCATGAGTCTGCATAAAATCAATATTCAAATTCAAGTTGTCTACTAAGATTGTTTGATGTGCAGGAAACATGCTTTATGGGGGTTGAGTAATCAATCCACAACGGACAAATTATGCAGATCAGAAAGAATAAATGGATACTCGATAGTGGATGCTCTAGTGTAATGGTCTAAATTTTTCGACGCCCAAAGTCGACATCGATACGTCCACTATATCCAATGCCACACAGTCGAATGTCGGAAAGCCGAACCGTTAGGATTAAAGAAGAAGAAGATAGAAGAAGAAACAGAAACAACAACAGAATCTCACATTTCGCAGCGGAAAAAATATAATAGATAAATGAATAATCTTTAAAACAAAGAACTATATCAGTTTTACATACATCACATTATCAGAGTTTACAACGACACCATTCAACACTAGGCATTTACAACATCTAATCCAAATTAAAACTGTACAGCAATCCCAACACAGCGGATAATATATAATATAATGATACGTCTCGCCATCAACTTGCCTTCAGATCTCCACAGCAACTCTTTTTCTTACTTCACTCCAGAATAACTGAAACCTGACTCTAGGCTGCCCGTGTGGAAAATTATGGGCACCCAGAGTTTAGAAAGGGAACAATAAACTCTAGTTCAGTCATGGGACTGGTGTGAGATCTTAAAAACAGTTATTTCTACAAAGAAAGGAAAATAAATCCGCTATGCTTTTTGGCAAATGAAACTACACAAAGCCTCCCGGCATACACACAATGCAATCGCAGACTTGGGGAAGATTTCTCCTTATGATAGTCAAACATGCTTGATATGTAAAATCCTTTTTAGTATTATCATTAGTGCATAGTGTGGAAACATTTCGAAAGTATAATATTAATCTTAGCCAGCATAGGTACCATTATATTATGTCTGCTATAGCTACCTCCTGAGGAGGCAGGTTATACAATTGCAATCGTAAAGGGCTCGAATTATTTCTTTGGATTTCCAACAAATGGTCAGGCTAAGGAACTTCCTATTGCCACATTGGTACGCCTCTGGAGAGACGTGCCGAGAACTTAACCAGCTCTCCGCAAACACAAGGCCGGATTACCTCTGTAACTAGGTAACTACTACACGAGTATGCCATCCCCTCGGTCTTTTGCGACCTTTATTCGAGGATCCTCAACCATAAAGCAACAACCACAAAGTATAGTAAATTTGCAGCATCAACATAGGTAAAATATCAGGGCTCCATACCATGATACCACCCTTTTCCAGAAGAAAATGACATACCCTAAAGGGCGCGACCCTCATAACCTTGCCGCATCTTTCCTGTTTCGACCATTTTCGGGTGTGAGGTTTGACGAAGTCTCGTCCACAAAGCTAACTTTTCACAAAGTCATGCTTTGATCAACAAATGATCAGCAGCACTTCGTATGCCATGTTACCAATTTGGGAATGTATCATTAGTAACCATCAACTACATAACCTCTAAGCTCGTACGTCTTAGAGAAGGGTGTTAAGCTAAGAGAATAAATTCTCCGCCACCAACAGAAATGTATCTGATAGAAACCAGCTTTACATCTCAAAGTGTGACGTCAAACACACACCCATACAAGTCCATTTTAGGATCGAACGGAACCGAAGGCACTTCAAAGAAGCCCTTGCAAATCTGGATAATTACTAATCACATCCGGAATCCCCATCACAAAGGGTGATAAAATATTTATACCGGGGCAACCCGGTGAAGAGACATTCGACAGGTAATCCCTTTGTTTTCGAAAATACCCGGTCTTCAACACCATCTTCAAATGCAATCCCATTTCATCGTATCATTATTCGGAATGGGTTTTATGACACAAAGTCCTCTTCCGGCTAATACGAATAATGAGCGCTTATTTTTTGAAAATAAGTGTTCAATCAGATTTCAAACAAATCACAACAAATTTCCACTTTGATCTTTTAAATAAAAGATCCATCACAATCACAAAGGTTCGATGTGGTTTTCGAATATCCATTTGGAATCCGACCCCCGGTCGCATCGAAATTCAAATGTCATTTAAAGGCAAATATTGATAGTCGGTTATTTAACTATCAATCAACATTCGTGACAATTACCAGATTTAAATAATTTTCCCCAATTATTTATTTTCAAAATAACTTCGCAAGATATATCTCACACTTCAACCATTTGAAAACAAATTTCAAATTACTTTCCACACTTCAGTACTATGAAAACAAATTTCAAATCACTTTTCCTTACGCGGAATACATTTTCAAATATTTATTTCCACTGAAAATCTGCCGAGTTCAAATAATTTAAAATACTTATCCAAAATATACTTGGAAACATTTAAAATAAAACTATTTTAAAATACTTTTTTAAATATAAGTTATGAAAATATCATACTAATATCTCATATAAAAATTCAAGTCCAAAAATAATTTTAAAATAACATTAGTAGATAGAGTATAAATATTTAAATAACTATTTTCTAAAACAAATATCAATTTAATCTTTAAAATAATCCCTTCTATAATTATTTAAATACATCTTTACTTCAAAGGTTTAAAATGATTCCCAAAAATAGTTCCTCCAACAATATTTTTCCAAATCAATTTATACTTCAAAAGCTATTTTAAAAATATACTCGGCTTTCCAGGGAAGAATTCTCTTTCCATTACAAAATGGTTCATTTATGTCAATTAATAAACCTTCCTCGATTTAATTTAAATTTACATTCCAAATCCGTAAATTTCTTTCCACACTCAAAAATAAACCGATATTTATTTTTTAAACAAATTTCCCTTTCCTTTTTAAATTCCCATTGTGAATTCAAATTCCCAAATATTCACTGATATATGATTTTTAAATCAATTTTAAAAATCATTTACAAACATCAAATCAATTTCCATATTGATTCCCAAAATTCATTTTTCAAAACACCAAATCTAATTCCATATTGATTTCCCAAATTTGTTTCAAACACCCAAATCAATTTCCAAATGGATTTCCCAAAGGTTTATTTTCCTTTTAAAATAAATTTCTTTATCTCTTCCAATTCATTTACAAATCCGAATGTTAAAAAAATTCTACACGATATTATTCAAAACCCATTTATTAAAGTCTTTTCCCATATTTTGGAATTTATTCAATAAGTTTTCAAAAATAATATCTATTTAAATTTCCTCTTTTTAATTCACCCAATTCTTTAAATGAATTTGCTTAAAGCTTCTACTTTAATTTCCAAAAATTCAATTTCATATTTCTGGTATCCTACGATACCAAAAATATATTCGGCTAAATCATAGCCTTCAACAATTTCATTCACAAATATAATCATACACTGATTATAAATAATCACACACAACATTGAAACAAATTCAAATATTTGAGGAACCCAGTTGGATCCCTCCAACCTGTTTCTTTGCATCCACAGATGTTAGCACAATAATTAAATACCCATTCCACTTCGAGGTGGAATATCGCGGTATATGGGATTTATATAATATCATCCGCTATTATACGGCGCATAGGGTCTATTTCAATCCAACAAATAACAACCATCATCCAAGCAACATCCAAAAATTCAAATAAACTATTTAAATTAAATCGAGTATCCAATTGAGTGAGAAGTTCTCACCTTTGCTTTTCTCACCTTTGCTTTTATTTTGCAATCCATTTCCATTCCAGCTTGTTTTCTCCATAATTTTAGACCTTACATAAACATTTGATGATTTTTATTAATATTTGAAATCAATCGAACAATTAAATTCCCATTTGATAAATTTAATTTAAATTAACAATTTGGTTTTAAATGAATAATTTAATTTCAATCAATTACCTATAATAAATTACCTTTAGGAACTAATATAAATAAATTTATTTGTTTAAACAAGTTAATCACTATAATACTTTAATTAAAAATAAACTAGTAAGTTTAGAATGGATATAAGTATTTTCATTTAGAAACTACATATACAAAATATTTATAAAACAGTCCATATGGATTTTAAAAGTCATATCTTTATATAATTTTTCCATTATCAAAATTTAACCATATAAACTAATCTTTTGTTTACTATAAATTTCTAAAATCATATACATATACTTATTTATTTTTAATCTAACAGAAACCGTATCACTTGCAGTAAATTAAATACATATTTATATGCATTGAATAAACTAATACCTTGCTGACTTGACTAAATCGAGCATGAACCCTAGGCCCTTTCGATCCTTCTCTGCGATGCTCGAGAACGGCTATATATCCAAGCCCTCAACCCCACCGTCGCGAGCTCCAATTGCACACGCGATCTCATCACGAGCTCCCCTAGTCGATAAATCGACGCACCTCTGCATGACCATGCACACGTCGCCGCCTTCAATCTTTGCCTTCCAGTCGCGAAACGAAAGTCACGGCCATCACCGCCCTTCCTACCATTGCCATCATACGCGAGCTCTCCCCTCACATCGATTTTTTTTTGAGTTCAAAATCAAAATTTGAACTCGCGATTCCCAGTGAAGACGAACGGATTCAATTCTTGGATTCGAAACATAGAGGGAAGAAGAGGAATTTGAGATAAATCGGCTGAGTGGTGTTAAGTATGTTGCTGCCATTTTACTCGGAGGGATGAACACGATTTCTTTTGGATGGGAACGAGTTCGATTTTGAGCTCTGTATTCAATTTTAAACAGCGACCATTGATTGATTTTTTTCTATCTCGGCTATTAAATTTTCTGAGTTCTGTTTGAAATCAAAGAATGTTTGGGTTTAAAAAAAGAAGAGGGTAACAAGATCTGTTGGTTGCGTGTTGGGTAGGGAAAAGGGAACAGGATATGACGCTGCCCTGTGGAGTTGCAGGCTATAGTGATTTCGAAAAACTTATGATGGGAAAGAATTTAGTTGGAGTTGATTAAGCAATATGAATTTTTATATATTAATTTAAATTCAAATTCAAATTATCTCGATAATTGCAACTTAAAATTTTGAACTCCTATCGAGGCGTGCCGCTAGGTGTTTATAAAGTTATACCTCTATTCCAAACGAAATGAAAAAGGTTCCGAGTCCAAATTTGATCGTATGGAGAAGATAGCTTTTTGAAGCCAATTATTAATTTAACTTTTGATAAAATTTCAACGCGTTTGCTTATCGTTCGACCACACGACAACTCTGAATGCTACGGAAATTAAAATCCGATAATAATACAATATTACAGATCCAATGGAACTGGTTTCGTCGAATTCCGAGACTATGCCTCGGAAGGCTATTTTTTAAATATCAATTCAAACTATATAATTTCAAAACTGAACAATTCACTTTCAAATTCAATTCTGCAGTTTCTATTATCTTCAGTATTATCAACATGAATTGCCTAAGCCTTTGAACAAATATTTTTAATCAGCTTAAAACTGAAGATTCAAATTTTTGTCCAACTTCAATAAATTAAAATCAGTAATTAAATTGCCAAATTCATAGTTAATTTTGAAATTCAAGTTAAACTAATTTCCAAATATTTGAAATCAATTAAATATTTCGATTTCAAATGTTTGAATTTAAGGGTCGTCACATGTAGACACATGACTGGCGATCCAGATATGTTAAATGATATAATATACGAAGATGGAGGACTGATTAACTTTGGAGACAATTCAAAAGGATATGTGATTGGCATCGGCAAAGTCGGTAACTTTGAAACTCCTATTATTACTAATGTTTTGCTAGTTAAGAATCTAAAACATAATCTGCTAAGTATAAGTCAACTTTGCGATAAAGGATATAAAATCAAATTTGAAAAAGATAAATGTCACATTGAAGATAATAATTCGACCATAATATTTGAGGGAATTAGGAAAAAGAATATTTATATTCTTAGTATGAAAGTCTCAGATGATAACCTATGTCTCTTGGCAAATACAACCGACCCTTAGATTTGGCATAAGAGATTTGGGCATTTAAATTTCAAACTCTTATCTGGACTATTAAAACATGATCTAGTAAGTGGTCTCGCTAAAATGAATTTTAAAGTAGATAATACTCATTTTATCAAAAGAAATAAAAATGATATTCAACTAGTACAAGTCTACGTAGATGATATCATTTTTGGATCAACTAATTTTGAAATGAATAAAGAATTCTGAAATAATGACAAAAGAGTTTGAGATGAGTCATATGGGTGAATTAAACTTCTTTCTAGGATTACAAATAATACAATTAGATAATGGTATCTTTATTACTCAAGAAAAATATGCTAAAGACCTAGTTAGTAAACTTGGTTTGTCTGCTACAAGTGGAAAACCGACTCCCATGGCAACCAATGAGTACCTAAGTAAAGAAGATCTCTCGCAAGACGTAGATCAAAAATTATATAGAGGAATGATTGGATCACTACTCTATATCACTGCTAGTAGACCTGATATCATGCATAGTGTTTGTCTTTGTGCAAGATATCAATCCCAACTTAAAGAGACCCACTTAAAAGCCTTAAAACATCATAAGATATGTTAAACACACCTCTGATTATGGCTTATTTTACCCTAAAAATGATTCTTTTGACTTAATATCTTACTGTGATGCTGATTATGCTGGTTGTAAATCAGACCGAAAAAGTACAAGTGGAACTTGTCACTTTTAGGGGCATTCTCTGATTTCCTCGTTTAGTAAAAAGCAAAACACACTTTCTTCATCAAGAACTGAAGCAGAGTGTATTTCTGCTACTTTGGCATGTTCTCAAGCAATATATATGCAACAAACTTTAAAAGATTATGGTTTAATTATCTCAAAATCACCAATTTATTGTGACAATACTAGTGTAATAAATTTATCCAAAAATACTATTCATTGTGCTCGAACTAAACATATCGATATCAGATGTCATTTTCTCAGAGATAATATAAGTAAGGAAGTAATTACTCTCGATTATATCAATTTTGGGAATCAAATTGCTGATATCTTAACAAAACCATTAAATGAATCTATATTTACTAAATTTAGAAGAGAATTAGGTATTTGTTCAATAACTGAAATATAAAATATAAATAACGAAGTATAATTAAAAATTAAATCAAAATAAATTAAATAGTAAAAATTTCAAGCACCATGTCGACATCCCCCCATACTCATGTCGACATATAACGATTTTTTATTTTTGAAAATTTTCCCACCAAATTTCAAATAAGTGGTTATATATTCTTCTAATTTTCGAAATTTTTATCATTCTTTCTGTTTCCTTTCTGTTCTAACTTCTAAAATCAATAAAACTATGGCCTCCTCTTCCAAATCAAAAAAATTCAACCTTTTCGTTCCCTTCTCCTTCTTTTGGACCTTTTCAACGAACTACGCTTGCAAGGGTAATGAAAATGGAGGATTCTTTAAAGGATGCACTGCAACTAATGACTGAAATTCAAGTGGTGCAACTTAGAATGGCAAAAGAAAAAGAACGGCAAGGCAAAATCCTTAGAAATTTGCAAAAGCTTCTAATGGACAATCATGCTAATCCGATCTTGATTGATGAAGAGTCTTTAGGAAATCAAGTGCAAGAAGACAGCGAGGAATAAGAAGTCAACATGGAAGAAGAGCACGCTGAAGATGACGACAAAGTCGTTTGCGTTGGCGAAGTGTGCTTTGATAAGGATGGAAATCTTATCGAACAACGTGGAAATTTCTGTTTCCACTATCCAAATTATTCGGTTCATAGATCTCCCATTTTCAAAGACACGCATTAGTTTCTTTTTTCTCTTTCTTTTTTTTGTATGTTTTAACTTACGTTTTCTACGCACATGTAAATATAACAATATAATTCATAAATGATTGTGTTCTTATATTTTGTCATTATATCATCTTGTATGGATTCTTTGTTAGGAAAGTTATTAGTTTAGGACTAAGTTTTAGTTTTAGAATTAAGTGTTGATTATTTATGATAACACTATCATTATAATCACATAGTTTTAGATTAAGGGGGAGTTATATAGTTTGGAGTTGTATAGTTTCGAGTTAGTTTTTGTTGATGACAAAGGGGGAGAATTATAAAATTGGATAGTTAGGCATAGATTAAGGGAGAGTTATTAGGATAGAAGTAATATTTTATAAATAAAGGATGTCATCATCAAAAAGGGGGAAATTGTTAGTCCTTGAGATGATAGTTTTTATGACAACAACCTTAGAATAAAATTATAAAAAATAAATACTAACATTGTAGTTTATATATATATATATATGTATATGCAGGATTTAACCATGTAGGTACCAAGAATGAAGACTGTACAGTATAGAGATTCAAGATATCAAGATTGAAGACTCATGAGTGTCAAGATTATCAAGAGTTCAAGATTTCAATAATAGGTAATTTAATTAGGAATTTTATCAAAACTCCTAGAAAAGCAATGACATCTTAAAGTCCAATTTATTCGTGGAATGGAATCCACTTCGAGACCGTTAAAGGGATGGAACCCTAAGTAGGATGGAACCTACGAAAAATCTAGTGGAACATTGTTTTGTATCCACTAACTTTTATTCAAAATGTTTTACAAAATTATATCTTGTTTTCAAAAATGTTTTCAAAATCTTCCTTTTCAAAGAATCAAAAACATTTATCTTGGTTTTAATATTTTTGGCCTCAAAATAATCTTTATTTTCAAAATCAAATTGTCCTTGGTTTTTAAACTTTCTTTTAATTATAATATATTTAGCTTTTAAATATTTATACTTAGATTTAAATGTAAGATTATAGTAAAAATTTATATAAGAGGGAATTAGGCTGAAGGAAAAACCTGAGAACACTTTTAGTCTGAAGGACAGAAGTTTTAAAATTTAGCCTGAAGGACAAAAAATGATATATTCATATAGCATTACACATCCATAATGCTATATTCATATAGCATTACACATCTATAATGCTATATACAACACAATTTTATAAGTTTCTACATACACAAACAAGCAGCTGTGTAATGCTATATGAATATAGATGTGCAATGCTATATGAATATATCATTTTTTGTCCTTCAGACTAAATTTTAAAACTTCTGTCCTTCAGACTAAAAGTGTTCTCAGGTTTTTCCTTCAGCCTAATTCCCTGTTTATATAAATCAAAATTTTATTCTCTATATTTATTTATGTATTTTAACTATAGTTAAGTATATTTATAAAGTTTAAAATAGTTTTAATATAAGATAGAAGTTATTTTCAAAGAAAAACAAATCACCAAAATTTCTATTGGCATGTCAACATCCTCAAGTACCCCATGTCGACATGGTAGCAGTTAATTTCAAAAATTTGAATTTCAAAGGAAGTGTCTATTTGTCATATCCTTTCACGAATGGACATGGCTGTTGTTCTACTATAAATAGGGGTGGTTTTGAATGAATTTGTATTCATATTTTTATGGTTTTCACTTCTCTTCTTCCACGTTTCTTTATACATATTCTTACCATTACTCTGCCGAAATAAACATTGAATCTAACTAGATCATTTCTGGTTTGATTCTCTATAACTATCTCAACAAGATCTCAGTGCTATTCAGAGTTATAGACTTCTTTGTAATCAATTTAGCGAGAAAAGGTGTGATTGTAGCCTTGGAAATCAATCGAGCGAGAAAAAGGTGTGATTGTGGCCTTGGAAATCAATCGAGTTAGAAAAAGGTGTGATTGTAGCCTTGGAAATCAATGGGGTGAACTTGTTGCCCCTGAAATCAAGTATCTCTACAAAGAGGATTGTGAATCTGGAGTGGTGTACCTCGTGGCCTTGAAATCGAGGGTGTAATTGTACAATTGCTTTTGAAAGGAAATCAGTACTTGTGTGTGGGACTGGATGTAGGGTAACTCCGTAACAAGTACAAAATCCGGTGTGTTCTTTCCTTTATTGCTTTTACTTTATTTCTGCATGTGTTTGATTCTGTGATTATATCTGTGTCTGAATATTGCATACATTTGTGTTCAAATTAACAAAAAATCAAAAAGATTTACTAATTCCTTTAAATGCTATTCACCCCCCCCCCCCTCCAGTGTTAATCCTAGCCTTAAGATCTGTATTCCGCATTTCTCACAGAGAACCCATCACGACCCATTTTCAGTCCGCTTTTGCCACCATACGTGTCACCAGTGGCCATAGGATTCTGATCCAAACACTCCACTAAAACTACCTTAACCTCCTTTACCTTCTCTAAACCTCGCAATCAGGTGCCTGCCGTGAATTAATACTCCATCGAACGTTGCTTTTGGTCAGAAAATCAAAAATTTCGACCATCACAATGTCATATAGCTCGATCCAACCAAGTGGATCAACTTCTACTGGACTCCTCTTAACTTTAGTACCCTCCGATTAATGAGTGGTAACTGTTTCACCGTTGATTATCAAACCTTAGAATGGAAGATCGTAGACAAATCACCAATTTCTGGTTAATAGGAGCATTGGATGGAAAAATGAATCTCAAACACCTCTTCGCCTCGATGAGAGTTTTGAATCGATATATAATTCGATAGGGTTGGACACTTTGAATTTTTTAGCACTTTTAATTATTACTAAACACCATGAGTGAGGACTTAAGGTGATTTCAGGATTAGAGAATAGAGGCGATGGATAGGGTTCGTTCCTCACTTATATAGTTGTTAGGCTTGGCTATGCGTTATGTATTCAATTTGGGCCGAAACAGCTACGTACGCAATTTAAACACTATAATGTCCTATTTCGCAAAACGTAACTCCAAATGAATAAGAGTTATATATCAAATTGATTAGCTCGGAAAGACCTTCTAAATGGTAATAATATGGCACCTAATTCATCTTTCATTAAATAGTCATTTTTAATTACTTTAATTTTAAAAGTGTTGCTATTATACCCATTATTCTCTCATATTTAAGCATATAATGTGGGTGCAAATACACGAAGTAGGAGGGCTACAAGACTCCATGCAAAAATAGAGATCAAACTTAACTTGACATGCTAAAAGTTGTAGAATTGTGTCAATTTAACATAACAAAGACATATGTCATGGATGCGTATGTAAAAAGACACAGTACCTAGAGATCATATTCTCATAAAACATTGCAATTGCAAATTCCTTGCATGATAAGTCAACACACAATAAGCTCACAAAGGGAGATATATGTATCTCAACTAAAGCAATCCCAGTCATAGCACGAGATGCACCATCATCAACAAAGGAGGTTGCACTATCTTCAACAAATGGACTGCGCCGCCATCCACCAAAGAGATGCACTTCATTCAACAAAAGGACAACGTATCTATCAACAAAAGAGATAGCTCCACCACCAACAAAAATGCTGCACAACTATTACCATAAGAAACTACGTCGCCTTCAAAGAAAGAGACAGTGTCGACTACAACTAAAGATATCTCATTACAGCTAGGACAATGATAGGGTATGACATCAAAGTAAGTAACTAAGAACTGTACAATACATCCAGTGGTGTATAAAACCACATGTAGCCCAAACATCTAACTCCACAAATTAGATTCAAATCTCCTGCCTAAAACCAAATTCAAAGTTCCCCGCCTACAACCAAATTTAAATTTCCTACCTACAACAAATCTTTTCATTTATACCTGCGTTAGCAGTCCATGCATGATTCGTTAAGCAAAAGAATAAACAACACATGGCAAAATCCAATAGCTTTGGTGGATTGAAAGAAGATAACATCAACAATCCTCGTGACGTGTTTTCTCTTACTATAAAAGGGAAAGCATTGTGGGGAAAAAATGGACGGAGAAATTTTTTGTGATAGATTTCTCTGAATCAAATACTAAAGTATTTGTACCCTCTCCCACTAAAGTTTGTACTTAGAATAATATAAGAAGTAAAGTATTGATCATGGATGTAGGATTCCTTGAACATATAAACAATGTAAATCTTTGCGTCCTTTAATTTTTCTACATTTTTCTACCTTGTTTTCAACCGTAGATTTTGTTTGAATTCGAAAGAATTGATGTCTATATTGACATTGACATTTTAATAAACAAGTAAGGTGCACCTACATAATTGTGTAAGCTTAAGCAATATAATTACTTCATTTTTAAGGTGAATTTGATATGAATTAAGTTTGTTGATTTATAACTACAAAAGCCTTCATCACCAAAATTATTTCATAATTAAGTTGTTGTTGTAAGATGAAAAATCTCATCAACGGTCATCTTATATTTCCAATTCAATATTTTAACAACATACAATATCAAAATCTTAAATTGGCTGCAAGAATGTAATGCTACCTTACCTTAAATATTTAAGTGAATTCTGAGTACTATGATCCTATAACAACTTAGTAATTAAGGACTGAAGCAATTAAATTCATCCATAGTGAAGAATAATCAATGACAGTAAAAACAAAAAAATTACTTAACTCGAAATTGTTTTATTTGTTTCATGAAAATATAATAAAAAACAGTAATTTGAATATCATGCTTGCTTACAGTAAATATTAAGTAATGTGTCTAATGTCAAACTTGCAAAATTATTAACAGATAGTAAATACCATCCAAAAATTAAATATAAAATATAGGGAGAGAGTATCAACTACTAGAGTTTTTTTATTAAAGGATAATATATTTTTGTTAAGATGTGCACAACAAGCACATGTTGAAATAACCCTTTAATTTAACTACTTCTACATGCATAAATATAATTTAGTCCAAAAATAACAAGAGCTAGCTAGATGATTGAGAATTTTAGAGATAGTAACTAGCTTTTTACAACGTAGTTTGTTATCAAGAAAAGAAGCATAAATATATGTCACTATATATCCGACATAAAATTATAACTTTGAAGATATTTCAAATTAATTACAATGTATTTCAAGATAATTCTTTATTATTGCTGGTATTTATCATTGAAAAATGTATTCAAAATAATTTTAAGCTTTATACAAGTAAAAATCAAGTTAAATTTTCAATAAGATGTTTTTGTATACACAATTCGTTACTAGATAAATCTCCTTGATACTTTACTCGCACACTAGTATGTAATTCGTAGTACACACCACAATGTTGTAAAAAGGTTTCCATTCATCATCAATAATCTTTTCAATTATATCCTTTAGATTCAAATATTCTCCATTTGCGTAGAAATACAATCAGTTTTATTTTTAATTAAACTTCCAGTTTTGATATCATATTATTTTTCACAATTAATCTTCATATTTTCTTTCCTATACCATTATTCTTCCCATAAATTTATTTATATACCTTTTTAAAAGATCAGCCAAAATGCTTAATCTCTCATATTCCAAAATGTTAAAATCATGCTAGAATCATCAAATTCATACCACAATACTACCAAAAATGAACATTTGAGACTTAAATCATTGCTACTATAGAAATTATACCCATCTAAGCTAAAACAAAGTCAATATCAAATTTCAATCAAAATAACATTAAAAAAACAAAAACTTGATGATTAAAATTACTAAGCTAATTAGTGGATTGAATGTAGATGAAATTACGATGTAGACGAGGAATTTGGTCTTGAAATGAAAAGATATTGGGAATTGAGATATTTTTTATTTAGGATTAATAGAAGTTGGTTTTTTTCAAGATGAAGAATAATAAGAAGTATAGAATGATAAAATTATGGGTTGTAGGAGTAAGATAAATTTCTTAAAAGAGGATGAAATTCAAAGTCGTCCATAATTTCTTCGAACTTCTAACAGATTCAAAATTTATTTAAAAAGATATTTCCTCATTTTTCGTTTTAAAAAGAATTAATAAACATAGTTTACTACTCATTCGTCTAACAAATATTAACTTTAAAAAATATATGGTAACTCTAATCCATAACTAATTTATCTTAACAAAGTAACCAATTTAATTTATGTTTGAATTAAAAAAACATATAAAAACAAATAAGTTAAATTTCTACATGAGTGAGCATGTATGTATGTATGTGTTATATATATATATATATATATATATATATATATATATATATATATATATATATATATATATATATGCACGCACACACACGCATGTGTGTGTGTATACACGAAGAAGTTAATTGAAACTATTGACGATAGTTAAAAGAAAATTAAATGAGAATGTGAAAGCACTATAAACATAAGAAAATAGATAATGGGATCTGGATCTCAATTATTACTTCGAAAATTTTTAGAAGAAGTTTTCCCAATTGTAATGATTATGGAATTGTAAATCTAATGGTCCATAATATAGTTCTGTGATTAAATCAATGTAAAACAAGAATGTTGCTCGTATACTTTAATTTCATTGAGACCTTTGGATTACGCAATCCAACGATTAAGACATAAGCCTAAATCCTTTTTCTATTATCTAAGTAGGAAAGGAGATCGTTGGCCATAGATATGTGTAGACTAATTCTTTCTACATTTAGCATTCCAACTTTTATCATAAAAACTTAATAACGACAAGTGAAATCTTCTTAAAGAGTTCTATCATACTCCAGGTAAACTATTAAATCTCAGTTGGACATTCATGAAACGATCCATTTATTAGCATTACAACATTTTATTACATCACAAGGATAAAGTAATAAAATATAAAGCAACTCAAATCTGTGACACGCAATAATGAAATCATGTTGTTCCTTTAAGAAGAAGACTCAACCCTAATCTTCAGTTTTTCCTCCTTCTCCTTTTCTTTCTTGGAGCGCTTATTCACATTCGTAGAATGCGACTTCATGTGACCGCCAAAAGCTTGAGGAGTTGGATATTGAATGCCACATTTAGAACATGTGTACATCACTTGATCATGATCTCTCATTCTTTTAGGAATTCTCTCTTTTAATAATAACTCAATTGCCCTTTTATTACAAAAAGACGTCAAATTATTTGGTGCCATGTTTTCCCGTGGAATAACATAATGCGTGGCATGATTAAGGGGGTAAAGTGTTAAATTTTGACAAATGGAATTAGGAAAATGATTTTGGCTAGATGATTTTTGAACATTAATAATCTGCTCATTGAATAGGCATTTGTTTTTGGTGAAATTTGAAAAGTTTTGCATGTAAGAGCTGGAGCATGGTTGATTGTTTACAGTGAAATTGCTAGAACAAGGATTAATGGGATTTTTTGAAAATTGGACATTGTTATGTAACTGACTGAAATTTGGATTGAAAGCTGAAAACAATTCAACCTGATTAGTCTTTTGATTGTTGTACAAATCAATATGGCCTGAAAAGGGATCATAAAATCCTTGTTTGTGGTCGAAGTTTCTTAACTCTTTAGATGGATATGGGAATGAAATGGGTTCAGAAATTTGGTTCCTGGAAGAATTAGAATCGAAATGAGTTCCCATGAACTTATTACTCGAGTTAACATTTGGTGATTGAGTTTGACTTGGAATCATGTTTGTCGTAACGGTTGGAGAACTTTTCTGATTGATGTTTGTATCTAAGAAAGAGTTATCAAAATCAAAGTTAAGATCATCTAAAAAGTCTAGGTTCAAGTTGTCCATACTAGAAGATGGTTTTATTTATTTTTTTCTTTTGAGAGACAAGAAAAGTAGTGTGTAGTGGCAGGTCAAAGTGAGTTATTTATACTATTGGTGAAGATTTTGGTAGCTTTCAATATTGATTTTTCTTTCATAAAATGCACGCACTTCAAATTTTGGTACCAAAATTTTTTATTATATTTTGTTCAGAGTAATGTTTTTAAATTGTGTCAGAATATTCATGTACTTTGAATTTTTTATTCCAAGATGATCTTAATGTATACTATTTGTAACATCATATAAATTTTTATCATAATAAGCATGTACTTTGAATTTCACTGCCAAAATGATCTTCCTTTAGATATTATTTTTGAATGTTAATAGTCCAATATATTTTTGTAGATATACCTTTATCTTAAACAATTCAAAATAACACACTTAAATCATAAATGAAGTATTCCAAATGGAATAAAATATTGATACAATTAATTTCATTCATATGGTAAGAAATGTGATCCATGTTAGTCATTACCATGATATATTAAAAAATGGAAATTGGTGTGAAATATAATTGATTCATTATTTTTATAGCTAGTCCACTGGTCAATTTCTTTACATGTTTCTAGTAACAAAAATGAAAAGATTATCCCCATTGGTGTCTCAATGTATTTTGAGTCCGAATGGTCAACATAAAAATAAAAATATATTTCTTTCTATATAATTACTACACTTCATAATTTTTAAATATTTTGGTGCTCAACATTATCCCACTCCTTTTGCATTATATTATCCTAGCCGCATTATATTAATTTCACTCATTGCATTATTAGTTTGTTACAAAAAATAGTATAACTAGACTTGCGTCTTTTAGAGATATGGTGTTCAAACTTTAAACTATTATATCGTGTAGTTTTTGGGCAAAGAAAGATATGTTAATTATCGTGATGCTATTGAAATAATAATGATGGTTAACTCAACAAAATAAAATAATATAATAATTCTTGGACATTCTAGCATAAAATACTTAAAGGATTTTAAGTAAAATAGATATAACACATAATATTTGAATATATTTACTTATATTCTCATTTTGAAACTAAGGAAAAAATGCAAAAGGTGCACATCTTCCTCTAACAAACATAAAAGTTATAAGGGGTGCATTTTATGTTGATGTAACAAATCTATATCAACATCATTTTTATGAACTTTTGCTCATCATCCAACCGTCCATTGAAAATCTTATTCTAATCATTTATCATAAAATTATCTAATTGGTACTTTGTTATAAAATTAAAATCCAAGGAGATTTAACACATAATATTATTTCATTTTCCTTATATTAACATTTCCTTATCTCAAACATTTCTTATCCTTCAACAATTTAACCCATGCATGCCATCATCGTTCTCTATCAAGTGACTCCATCTTCATCGTGACCAATCACCTCACATCAACCGCCTCCATACCCTCCAACTTCACCCAATTCACCTTTTATTAGATTCCTCATTTAGCTACCACTGTAAACCGGATCATATATGCACTTATATAGCCTCATAACTCTCCTTTTAATTCAAACCTTTGTGACAATTAAATCTTGGATCAGAGCATAGGTCTAGAGTTTCTTCCTATAATATCACATTATATCTTTAAATGAACTCCAACGCCATTCAATCCCTAAATAATAAACCATTATGTCCTTTAGATCAAGAAAAGCTATGCTAAAAAACTCTCCTCTATCTTTGCATTTAATTCCTATCCCTCTTTATTTTGAAGCCCTCCAACCTTTTAAGAGTGAACCCTCAATCGAATTCATAGATGAGGAAATTGAAAAGTTCACTAACAGCTTCAAATACACATTTTGAATGGAAAATTGTATTCATACACCATTATTTTGCTAAGAAAATCTATCACTAAACTATCCTTCTTCTTTATTGCATGTTAATTCTTCTTCTTATAACATTAAAATTAACAGTATTTATCGAATCTATATACTATTTATGAAGAAGTTAAATTTTTTTTTAACATGAAACCTAATATACAAGTTCACTTCTACAACTAATTGCTCTAATTTAAAAGTTCTTTTTTAACCAAAGCTAATTTTGTTGAAATTGGCATATTTTTTACTAAAATAAAGAAGTAACAATATGCTAAAAATTAAAGTTCATATCGTTGAATTTTAACTTAATTTAGTGCTAGTAATTTCTTATTTTTTGTAAACAAGTTTAAAATTTTAAAGAGGAAGACGATAAAGATGAAAATAAGAGTAGTTTTGTAAAATAGATAGGGAATGTATAGTAAATTTGGGTGTATAATAATTTATTTTATATCATGATATATGTTTAGAAATTATCGATGTATGGATAGAGTTAAACTTTATGGATTTGATTCAAATAGACCTTCAGCGATAGCCTTAGAAAATGTTATTATCAAGCTTTCTTAAATATTGCAATCGATTAAGGGTTAATATATATCTTTTACATATGATCAAATTTTATATGTATTATGATTTTTATGCATTTCTAGCCTAGAAAAATCAGATGACTTTTAATTGATTAATGGATGATTCGATGTGAATATTAAATTTCATGTGTAATAACTTACAAATTTGACACGACTAATATTGAATTAACTACAATGGATTTTTAATAGAATAATTGTTTAGATTATGTATTTATAACAGTCATGTAGATATTTTCAAGCTAATCATTTAATTTAATTTAAATTTCTTTTTTTAATTAATTAGGTACATTTATTTCTGTTATTAATTAACCTTTAACAAAATTATTTAAACGTTTTAATTAATGTTATAGATTAAAATTTTAAAAAATTTAACTTCATTTACAATAACATTTTGAATAAGTTTGTAATTCTAACTTTTATAATCATTTAAGTTAATTTAAATTAATACTATTTATAAACTTTATAGATATTTAGATTTACAAATTTTACTTTTTAAAATATAAATTCAAAAACCTTTTTCAAATTTAAAATATTTATTTAGCTATCGAATATGTATATTTAAACTAAGCCTAAGGTTCAAAACATCTTTGGCCTTACATGTAGGGCACACCATAGTACTCAAATCACTCGATGAGCTAGATCGAGCCGGCTGATTAGAGGTTTTTTGACTCATCTTAGTTAAACATCCTTTCTAGACACTTCCATATTGTGATCATTTATTTAAATAGGCCCTAATGTTGGCTAGTTATTTACTTAGTCAGATTAAGAACATTGGGCAGCGAATAAATTAGTAGAAATTCCAAAAAAAAAATCTCCAATTAATTGAGAACACTAGATCTTGTGGGGTGTTAATGCAAATTAGTTGGTGCATTAAATCATATTTAGTGCACTAAAAGGTTACATGAAGTATGTTAATGTTAGTAAAAGACGTAATAAGCCATATATACCATATTGAAAGGAATTTTGAAATTTTTTGTTAGGTGTGTTAAGGTTAATAAATTGGTGCCTTAAATCGCAATTAATCCATCGAAAGGAGTTTGAAAGGTTATAGTTACAGTTACATTGTATTAGTTTTATCATTTTTATTAAAACATATTTGTGTAAGGATACCAATTATCCATAAGTGTGTGTGTATATGTGTGTATCTATATATAAATGTCTAAACCTAATTATAGATGTGTACGTGTAAATGTGAGTGTATAATGTGTAGGTAAGCGAACATATATGGTGTAATTTATGCAATATGAAATTGTATGTGTTAGCACAAGAAGTGGTCTATAACACCCTTGATTATAATTATGTAGAGAGATTAATGAAGAAAGTAAATTAAAATAGAGAAAAATCACAGTAAAACACAATTAGAACAGCAAAAACGAGAACACTAGATTTATAATGGTTCGGCGTAATTGCCTACGTCCACTTTGAATATGATCTTTATTACTTTTCCAATCACTTGAGTGCAGATACAATCCATAAACAAACAACTTGAATGCAAGTTTCAAAAGGAAAGGAGTGAGTACAAAAATGACAGAGTATCCCTGGAGTTCCTGAAGAAAGGTCCCTTCAACTTTACACCTGCCCCTCTATTTATAGATGAAGACATGCCAGTCCCTATGCAGGCCCATGACCCGGATACCTCGGCCCACGGTATGCAACTTGCGTTCACCGACCCATGTGTGCCGAACCCTTATGACCGAGCTAGTGACCTCCGATACATTCTGGTGGCACCATGAGTTCTTCGTGCATGACTCAAAGCGAAGTCTCCCATGACTCGGAGCAGCTAGTGACGTAGCCCGAAGTAAAGAAAGACTGGCCACATTGCCCTGTAGGTAATCTGCTAACTTCGTGGTTCGAACAATGAATGGCCGAACCACTTTAGTCCTCCCTTCAAGGCCGAGCGATGAGTGACCCGCTCATTTAATCTTCTCTCTATAGCTAAGCGACGTGTGACCGATCCACTTAGTCTTCTCTCTATGACCGAGTGACGAGTGACTAGCCCACCTTGACATTCTCTCTGTGACCGAGCGACGAGTGACCGGCCCACTTAGTCTTCTCTCTATGACCGAGCGACGAGTGACCGGTCCACCTTGGCATTCTCCTTATGGCCGAGCAACAGATGACCGGTCCATCCTGACCGAACGACTAGGGTTGATCATGCTTCCTTGACCGAACCTCCTACACCAAGCCAAATGTGTCGAACCATGCTTAAAGGCTGATCCACTTGAATATACCAAGTCACTCAAATAGGCCGAACCATACGTTTTTGTCGAACCATACATATATGCTGTTCTATCTAAATTGGATCAATCCCTCATATTTCCAATCTCTTACTGGCTCGAGTCTTGTCTAGATTCAATCAAAACTTCTACAACTATCACCTTATAGCCGGGCCAAGTAATCGGGTAACATTTTCCCCCCAATGTGCGTTGTGTGAATCAACATGGCACGCTTTGAATCAGCAGTTAGTCCTTGCTTTCAGAAGTTAGCTCATTCAGAATGATAGATGATTACCATTTCTCCGTAGCTTTCGAGGGAGCATCGCATCACCTGATCGTACCAATTCAATTTCAAAGTCATTCTTGAAATCCAGTCTCAACTTTTCAAAAGCGAAAGTTTTGTAACCTTTCGAAGGCTGAGTCATGGTAGTATCCATCTTCTCTTACGATTACCATCCTCAATCTTGTGTATGCATTCTCATATATACATTCTCATATATCCTTTATCTTCTTCTCACTTTTATTTTACTCTTACAAGCTCGCTTATATATTTCCCTTCAATCCTCGTTTACCATCACACTCATCCTTCCTCCTTTCAAACCTAGACCTCCTACCTTGCAACTCCAAACGCTCTCGAACCAGAACAATCCTCAGCTCGAATTCCTACAGTTTTCATAAGCTTCTAGCATCCCTTATAGGTATGGATTTCTCATTTAACCCATCCCCCTTTGCTCGGAGTCTTATTTAGGGTCCCAGTACATGGGTTCCTATATAGGAGTTAGTAGGAATTGGCAAAGAGAGGGATGAATTGGAGACAGGAGTGCGTTTTAGGCTAGGAATTCGACTTGGTCTTAACGGAACAAGGGCAAGTTACTAGGAGAAGTAGTCGTGGCCCTAACTTCAAAGTCGGGGACATGGAGAAGAAGAAAGCCTGGTAACTCATAGGAGTTGGTGTATAGCTTGTAGAATTCGGCTTATCATACGATCAAGGAAGGACGGGCGGTAGCTCATCGTAGTAATGTTGGGCTGTTAGGAATTCAGTAACAAAGAAGGTCAAAACCTTGAAAAGTAGCGGCTCGGCACATGCTATGCTGAGGCTGTTTGGTGACTAGGGGGTGAGTATGGTTCGGTCATTTTAGTGTGGCGTTACTGCTCAGTGAGATTCCATAAGGAGGGTTTGGTATACCGAGCAAGTGGGGTTCGGTATAGCCCCAGCCGGTCGTTCGGTGACGAGAGAGTGTTGGTGAGGAGAGTGAGTAGGTCGGTGTCATTGGTCTAGGGGGTCGTTCGGTAGCTTGTAGATGAGTTGTTTGGTATGTAGGTTTAGAGAGATGATAGGCCTTGGGCCTTGGGATCGGCATTGGGCATTGGTAATCAAAACCATCTCCACTCGAACACAGCATATGTCAAGATCACATACTCCGAAGCCTAACCATAGAACAATGAATAATGACAAGAACTTAAGCATATGAGCATGTGGAACTGGTTTGGACTAGTAACTCCATAGTTTTAAGAACTATAAACGCGAGTTCAACTTAACAAAAGCCAATAACAGCCTTCAAAATATAATGCCAATGTCCAATTTCAAGACCCCTACCATCGAACATAGGACAAGCTCTCGGAGACGGTCAGCGGTGACGGTCTTTGAAGATGATAGTTTTGTAACAGCCCGCAACTCCGTACCCCTTGAGTCAACCCTATTCTACCTAAATCAACTCAAGTTGTACAGAAATACGAACCATTTGGGTTAAAGAAGAAGAGGTAGAAGAAGAGAAAACAGAAAACAACAACAGAACCTTACCAACGCAGCGGAATAAAATATAATATTTATATCAATGATCTTCACACAAAAAAATATAACTGTTTATATATTACATCATCAGAGTACATCAATCACAGTTCAACATACAAATAGATATACACGGCAACTCAACACAGCGAAATATATATAAACAAGTACGAAAGTACGTATCGTCATCCAGCTCGTCTTCCGAGCTCCACAGCATCATATCCTGTATCCTATAATACTCGGTCTGATCCGAGCATTACAGTTAAATAACACCCGAGTCAGTCTGGAATACGAACGTGAGAAAATCACACTCAATTGATTATTATAGTTTCAAAAGTCCTTTGAAAAACAAAAGCATCTCGTAAGACCATGCCACAAATAAACATGTCGGATTTTTACCTTACGATAGCTAAAACAATTTTTATAGAAATCCTCTGATACTATAATAGGGTCCATATACAAATACTTATAAAATAGCCGATATTGTTACATTATTAAATTCCAGCTACTAGCCACAAAGTGGGTAATATAAACAAAACTCGTACAAGGCTCGTAGAGAGAATGTATTTCCAACTAATTACTAGACACCGGGGTACCACCTATCACAATACGTGGCCTAGATCACAGTACCGAGGAGTACGCCCGCTCCCCTGCAACACAAGATCGGGACTACCCCTTACTGGATAATCCCGAGTGAGATCACCCCATGGTTGGGATCAGCAACCGCCCACTAAGCCGAAATAAAAGGGACATCTAGGCAGGGATGACCTCACCCTGCTTGGGTGCTACCCACCTAGCCTTGTTGCATAACCCCTGATTTTCAGTCATTCCCGGTTGATGAGGCTTGAGGCTAAGCGTTACCTTTTAGAACAATATCTCTTAGAATGCCCATCGCCCACCTGACGATGTTCCGAAAGCATTCATCCATACAAGTCCGTCCCGGATTCGAACGAAACCGAAGGCACTATTCCTACTACATCCATTTTGGAAATAACCTCAGGATTAGTAGCGACTAGCCCTTGCACTTCACCGCGCCAACTTCAAATCCAAAATCGTTTTCCACGAAAACGTACAAACCGGATCGAAGTGGTTTTCGAGAAATAAATCTCGATCCCGGTCTCTTCGAAACGATCAACGCAGTTGGCCAATATTGATAGTCGGTTATTTAACTATCAATTAATATTCACAACATCCATCACACGATAAATAATTTCCCAAATTATTTATTAACCTTAAAATACCTTTACAAGATATATTTCTATTTTCAACCTTTTGAAAATAGTTTTCAAATCATCTTTCTTTTTAGAACAAACTTTTCCAAATATTTTCTATCTCCTCTGAAATCACCAAGCACAAAACTAGATTTTTAAAATAATTTAAAACACTTTACTTTGAAATATACTTTAAAATATTTGAGGTAAAACACTTCAAAAATTTTGTTTAAAATGCATATTATATGAACATTTGAAAATAAAGTTACTTAATAGAATATAAAACTAGATTTTCACTTTTTAAAAACAAAATACTAAGTCACTCCTTAAATAATTATTGCTATAATAAATTAAAGGAAGTACTTACTTTTAGAATATAAATATTTAGAAATAACAAATTATTCAAACTTGCTTTTTAAAACAACTTTAAAACCATTAACTTATACTTAAATATTTACTTTGAAAACGTACTTGGTTATTCAGGGAGAATTTTCGATCTCAATTAATTAAATCAATTTTCCAAATTGATCCCAATTTATTCCATTTCAAATAAATTTCTTTACTTACTCGGTTCATTTCAAAATTCATTAATTATGGACTTTATTTTTATTATTATTATTTTCCGTTTGATTTTAAAACTTTTAACTGAAATATACAAATTTCAGATTTTCCTAATTTCTTCTTTATTCTTTTCAATAATTTAAATCTCAAATTCTAAATAAATGTTTTGTTCTTTTAATTAATATCACTGAATATTTAAAGTTCATTAACTTTCTGTTTATTCAAATTTCCTTTCTATACTCAAGATTTATTTATTAGAATTTTAAAGTCACTTTATTTCTTTTCCAATTCATTTTTTTAATTTATTCTATAATTATTTTACTTACAAATTCACTTCTTTTATTTTCTTTCCAAAATCCAATTTATACAGTTTTGGTAATTCATCATACCCAATTGTGTCCAATCGAACCATAACATTCAATATTCCAATAAAATTCATCATAAAATATCAAATAATCACAACAGAGGGTATTAAATAATTTTAAATAAATGTTGAGGGATCCAGTTGGATCCCTCCAACCCGTTTTCCTTGCATCCACAGACGTTAGCACAACATATAATATACCAATTCCAAAATATACCATACTACAGCACATCAATCCATTCAACCATTCGAAAAATTATTTAAATTTAATCGTTTAAATTTAACCGAGTGAGATTAACTCACGTTTTTGCTATGCATTTGCCATCACCTCAAACTCGTCTTGTTTTCCGCAATTTCTAACCTTGAATAAATATTAGATGATTTTATTAATATTTGAACCATTTGAATAATTTATTTCCATTTGGTAAATTTAATTTAATTAACTAATAATTTATTTAAATAAATTTTTCCTTTAATAAAATACCCTTGGTAACTAAAACAAATAATTAAGTTTAATTAAACAAATTGATTCACCCTTATTTTAAAATTCAATCGGTGAATGAGAATAAGTACCCATGTATATTTATTTTCTTCTGAAACTACTTGTATGCCTATAAAAACAAATAATCTATAGATTCCAAAAATCAAATTTTATCTAAACGTCGTATAAACAGATTATAAAAATTTTAAACAGAATTTTTATTTATTTATTTTTCAAAATTCCTCTTTTTTGTTTTTTTTTCAAATCTATTTACATTCATATCTATAAACGAAATGACTTATATTGTTATCTACAATTTCTATTCATAAACCTTATATATATACACATGTGCCTTTTATTTCTGTTTTCCTGTGTATTCATATATATTAAATTAGATTAAATCTAAAAATGATTCTTTAATATATATATATATACACCTTACAGAGGAGTCCTCCATGCTTCCTGTTCACACGCGTGCAGCCTGAACAGACCCTGACCCATGCTTCGACCTCGGCCCTTAGGCAAACCACCACCGCCCCCTCGAGCTCTGGAATCCATTCACTACTGAAACCTTTAACTCGATCGAACGCCTCCCACTCGAGCCCTGACTCATGACACACTGAGCCACGAACCCTTGCTGCTGTTATCAAAACTTGCCGTAAGCATCACTCACGACACAGGAAAGTCGCACACCCAAAAACTTCGCCGGACCCCATCTCCTTCGACCACCAGCATCTCGCCGACATTACGAAGCCATCAGAACCATTGTCATCCATTAATCCAGCCTAAATTACTAAGAATTGCTAACCCTAGTTCATACTTGCATGCGACAATTCTGTCGATCTCCTCAAAATGCAGCCGCACCCCTTAACAGCCATACTAAATCGAAATTCATGCCAAAACTTGAATTTAGAAACTAATTTCGAAATTTTTAATGAAGTATTTTGTGAGTAATTGATTTTTTTTAGCCACCATTTTTTTATTTCACTGTTTTTTTACTGTGTTCGGCTGAAAGAAGGTGGCTTTGAGATTTGAAAGGAAGGAGTAAGGCATGCGGAAGAAGCTTGACTACAGTGAATTGAAAATGAGAACAAAAAGTTCTGATGCATACAGAATTTCAGCTGACGTAAAAATGTTGAGCAAAATATATATTTTAAATTAAATTTCCGATGTAAATTTCAGCGTGTTTACCAATAGTACGCTCACACAACAACTCCGAATGCTACGAAAATTGAAATCCAATAATAATACAATAGTACGGATCCAATGGAACTGGTTTCGTCGAATTCCGAGACCGTGCCTCGAAAGACTATTTTTAAATTCAATTTAAACGATATAAATTTTAAAACTGAACAAACCACTGTTAATTTCAATTTTAAAACTTCTATTATCCTCAGCACTATTAATATAATTTTTTCAAGCCTTCAAATTATCTTTAATTGGCTTAAAACTCCAGATTCAACAATTTACTCAACTTCACTTATTTAAATTTAATAATTCAATTATCAAATAAATTGTGATATTCATAATTCGAGTTAAAATTACTCTATTGAATATTTAAAATCAATTAAATATTCCGATTTTAAATGCTCGTAAATTTCGGGTCGTCACATTCCTTCCCACTTAAAAGAATTTCGTCCCCGAAATTACTAGTTAGGAAAAATGGTCCAATAACCGTTTACTTTTTCCCCGAAACCAAACGATTTCTAACAATTCAACTTCTTACCAACTATCTTCTTATAAAAGGCCCATTATTATTTTTATTAACTTCCCAAACTTTTCCATAGTTCCCAAACAACTCTATTTATACAATCATTCAAATTATAATTCAAAACTAAATTTTGAATTATCAAAATTTTCTCAAAAATTTTCTAACTCCCTAAATTTCCGAAATTTTTGCCAGCGTATCCTTTGCGCGGCTAGCTCGGTACAACTACAAAAGGCCCCTACGGGCTCCTAAGTCCCAAAAGAAAACAAAAGGCCAAGTGGCTCGATCAAAATCCCAATCAAATTTCACATAGAAATTTAAACACGTACCTTTTTGTCGAGCAATTCAAATTTATCTTTTGAAATCAAAACCAATTCTCCTTTCCCTTTATAATACCTGCATATCTTACTTAGCAATAATATCCAATCACAAAATTGCCAGAACATTTTATCGACTTTCTCACAAAATGCCAATATCTGTTCATTCAAATATTGACTTAGATTATATTTGTAGTATCAATTTTCATTTAAGACTTCACCATTCCCTCTTAAGTTAGCATAAGCATTTTATATGCTTCTTATATTTATTCCCACTTTACCCTTTAGTTTATATCCAATTCTATTCAAATTGATTCTTTCATTTCCATATGAATTCAATTTATCTTTAACTCTGAATATTTGAATTTTATTTTCCATTTATAACCAATTCATGTCATTATTTTAGTTAGTTTCATTTACTAATTTATTTTAGTTTCCAATTTAAATTCGTTTTGTCATTAACAAAAAATTTCCCAAAAATTTTCAAAAATTTTCTAACTTCCAAAATTTTCAAAAATTTTTAACAGAGTCCCCTTCTGTACGGAGGAGCTTTTGCAATTTGACAAAAAATATAAATATATATACATCGACCCACCCGGTCGAAAAAACAAAAAACAGTTCATATTTCCTATTTTTATTGCGTAGGCGTACCTTATTTAGCATTTTTAAGCAAGCAACTTATTTATTTAGCCGTTAGCGCAACCAAATCCAGCCACACGGCTTTCAGGTACCTGTACTTACTCAATTTAAACATGTAAGTGCTATATAAATGAAGTTTAACAACATTTCACTTATTTGCACTAGTTAAACACATGAATTCTAAAAGAAATTCACACCAAACATTTTTCCGTAAGCAACTTATACAATTTTCATACTAATTCCATTATTCCAATTAATTTATAACCATTTTCATTAAATTTGAATGGTTTTCAATCCATTCGTATACACCTTCATCAATTTGAATGGTTTAAAACTCAACCGCTTATATTTAATTTATTTTTAAGCAAACCGAGCTCATACTTAATTCAATTGTTCTCAAAATCAATTTATTTTACTCCTATCAATTCATAGAATTTTAATTACTTCCATTTACATCCAATGATAATCTATTCTATGCAATTTGACGAGATCTATGTGAATAAATAAGTACTTATGTTTTATAACCAATTTAAATTGATTTCAACTCAATTTATACTTAATTCTATTCCATTTTTAAATTTATTCACAATCCATATATTCTCATTTTTCATTGCATTTTAAATTCGAATCCATTCACTTGCATTTCATTTTACTAACCAAACTAGTACATTCATAACCATTAACAACTTAGGTTCATCTTCATCACCGATTAAATTTCCTTTTTGTTTTAATTCATTCACAACCATTTATTTAGCTCGACACATTCCATTTCAATTTTATTCACAATCCATTCATTTACATTCCATTCTATATTTGTTTATTCCAAACTATTTTATTTAGCACGAAGACAATCTAAGCTATTTCATTTAATAACCATTTCAATTTTATTCATGATCTATTCATTTGCGTTTCATTTAAAACTATTCTATTTTTCCTATTGACTCCAAGTTATTTCAAACCCTTAACAATTTAAATGGTTTACAATTATCTATCTAAGAATTTCATTCCATTAAATATTATCTGTAACTCACCGAATTTTATTTCGATTAAAATTTATATTTTACTTGATTTAAAACCAATCCAGTATTATTAAACTTAGTTTAAGTTGAATTCAATTCAATTGTCCTCTATCTATTAGCTTAAGTTAATTTACTTTAATTTATTCAAAGTTTTATACTTAAGCTCATTTTTATTTTACAAGTAAATTTTCTTTTCTATTCAACTTAGCTCAATCACAATCAAATCTCATTTCAATCTACAATTTCTTTTGATTAGTTATTATAAAATTTGACTTTTAGATTCAACTCGTTCAATTGATTACAAAGTCATTTCCAATTTATTTCCACATATTTGGATTTTATTCGCAATACAAACCATTACTATTTTAATCCAATTTCACTTTCTTTTATTCGACACATTTCCAACTATATTTAATTTGTTAACACTTCAGGTCAAATTTTAAATAATAACTCAAATTCTGAATCCACCATTTACTTTCAATTTACCATCCAATTTATTAACCCACAATTCAATTACATTTACTTCACTATCGATCCAAGTCGAATTTGATTTATAACTTGAGTTTTATTTTCAAACTTCATATTAAACTCACAATTCAGCTTTATTTAACTATAATAGGTTCCATTTACACATTTCATTAACTAATTTATTAACAAATTAGTTCTCACTATTTATAGTTCAATACTTGATTTTTAATTCCAAATACCACTTCATTTAATTTTCTTACTTCAAAGTTATTTTATAATTCAAGTTTTGAATTTTATTTTATTTTTAAATTCATCAAAAATTTTTATTTTGGGTTTTCTATCCCACATTTCAAATTTTATAAGTCACAACTTATTATTTACACAATTTCATTCATTATAGGCTTGAATATATTCATGTTTTATCTTTAACTCAAGCCTTATGCTTATTTATAATCCAAGAATATTTTATTCCATGCATTTTAATTCTTTTACTAGTTATTCTAATTTATTTATTTTAATCAAATCCTTATCCAATTTATTTTCCATTTGTTCAGGTAAGAATTAATTCCATTCAATAACTCAATTGAATTTTTATTCTAATCCAGTTCTATTTTAACTCGGATTTATTTAACTCAATTCGATTTCAAATTAATTCGAATATAACTGGATATTATTTCCAGCCTATTCAATTTATTCCAATCCAGTCAAATTTTATTCTCCAATCCAAGTTAACTTCATTTTTTAACTTTTCATTTTAAATTTACATTCCATTCAATAACTCACTGAACTTTTCCCTTATATTTAAATTTCCAACATTCAATCTTATATTTCTTCCTGATTTAAAAATCATCTCAATTTATAAGCTTACAGCTATCTCATCAGGATTTTTAAACACCCGACTTTGGTTTCAAATTATTTTGAAATCTTCAACATCTCCACTCGCATTTCTAAAAATGTAAACCAATCTTGGTTTTTTATTTCCCAAAAAATTTCCTTTGAAATTTCAAAAACAAACAATATTTCCTGAACAAATCAATTTGGCAGCAATCTATCACTTAGAAACTCGAAAATGAACATCGATGATGCTGCAGTCATCACCGAAATTATTTTCCAGCGACTGAAGTGAATTTAATGCTATATCCTTCCCCAAAATTTGTTTGGAACAATTTCTTTTTCAGAAATACTTTTTAAAACAATAATGTTACCATTTATCTTCAAAAGATTTCCAAAATCTCCGGGGTTTTAAAGTTTCCAATTCTGTTTTAATTCAAATTTTAACTATAATGCATTTGTATCGTTATGCTTATACAAATTCCCATTTAATTATATTTCAATTTATAATTTACATTTATAATTCATATTTATAATGAATTTATTCCCTTAAACTTTGGTTATATTTTCAATTTCTAGTTAAAATTTTACACAATGATAATAATAATTTAATATTATCAATTCTAATATCCAAGCAACCGTATATTAGCTAAAATAGGTTACAAAAACTTTTCTTTATATCAATATATATTTTTGGGTAAAATTATTTCATTTACCCACATTTAAAATGATACTGTGTCGATTATTCTATTCAAGTTTTTTGAAACCCCTTCGATACAGTTGTCCAGACTGTGCCGACGAAGGTTCATCTGCCACTCAATAAAACATCCAACACAATATTAAAACAACTCATATTCACTAACAAATATGCACTCGTATCTATTAATATGCTCAAACTCATTCTAGAGTACTATAGACTCTATTTTATGAGTAATTCCCACCAGAGCCAAGGTTATCACCAACCTATGCTCTGATACCAAGTGTAACAGCCCGCAAATCCGTACCCCATGAGTCAACCCTATTCTACCTAAATCAACTCAAGTTGTACAGATATACGAACCATTTGGGTTAAAGAAGAAGAGGTAGAAGAAGAGAAAACAGAAAACAACAACAGAACCTTACCATCGCAGCGGAATAAAATATAATATATATATATATATATATATATATATATATATATCAATGATCTTTACACAAAAACAAATATAACTGTTTATATATTACATCATCAGAGTACATCAATCACAGTTCAACAACAACAACATACAAATGGATATACACGGCAACTCAACACAGCGGAATATATATATATATATATATATATATATAAACAAGTACGGAAGTACGTATCGTCATCCAGCTCGTCTCCCGAGCTCCACCGCATCATATCCTGCATCCTATAATACTCGGTCTGACCCGAGCATTACAGTTAAATAACACCCGAGTCAGTCTGGAATACCAGCGTGAGAAAATCACACTCAATTGATCATTAAAGTTTCAAAAGTCCTCTGAAAAACAAAAGCATCTCGTAAGACCACGCCACAAATAAACATGTCGGGTTTTTACCTTACGATAGCTAAAACAATTTTTATAGAAATCTTCTGATATTATAATAGGGTCTATATACAGATACTTATAAAATAGCTGAAATTGTTACATTATTAAATTCCAGCTACTAGCCACAAAGTGGGTAATACAAACAAAACTCGTACAAGGCTCGTAGGGAGAATGTATTTCCAACTAATGACTAGGCACTGGGGTACCACCTATCACAGTACGTGGCCTAGATCACAGTACCGAGGAGTACGCCCGCTCCCCTGCAACACAAGACCGGGACTACCCCTTACTGGATAATCCCGAGTGAGATCACCCCGCGGTTGGATCAGCAACCGCCCACTAAGTCGAAATAAAAGGGACATCTAGGCAGGGATGACCTCACCCTGCTTGGGTGCTACCTACCTAGCCTTGCTGCATAACCCCTGATTTTCAGTCATTCCCGGTTGATGAGGCTTGAGGCTAAGCGTTACCTTTTAGAACAATATCGCTTAGAATGCCCATCGCCCACCTGACGATGTTCCGAAAGCATTCATCCATACAAGTCCATCCCGGGTTCGAACGGAACCGAAAGCACTATTCTTACTACATCCATTTTGGAAAAATCCTCAGGATTAGTAGCGACCAGCCCTTGCACTTCACTGCTCCAACTTCGAATCCAAAATCGTTTTCCACGAAAACGTACAAATCGGATTGAAGTGGTTTTCGAGAAATAAATCTCGATCACGGTGTCTTCGAAACGATCAACGCAGTTGGCCAATATTGATAGTCGGTTATTTAACTATCAATTAATATTCACAACATCCATCACATAATAAATAATTTCCCAAATTATTTATTAACCTTAAAATATCTTTACAAGATATATTTCTATTTTCAACCTTTTGAAAATAGTTTTCAAATCATCTTTCTTTTCAAAATAAACTTTGCCAAATATTTTCTATCTCCTCTGAAATTACCAAGCACAAAACTAGATTTTTAAAATAATTTAAAACACTTTACTTTGAAATATACTTTAAAATATTTAAGGTAAAACTGCTTCAAAATTTTTGTTGAAAATGCATATTATATGAACATTTGAAAATAAAGTTACTTAATAGAATATAAAACTAGATCTTCACTTTTTAAAAACAAAATACTAAGTCACTCCTTAAATAATTATTGCTATAATAAATTAAAGGAAGTACTTACTTTTAGAATTTAAATATTTAGAAATAATAAATTATTGAAACTTGCTTTTTAAAACAACTTTAAAACCTTTAACTTATATTTAAAAATTTACTTTGAAAACGTACTTGGTTATTCAGGGATTATTTTCAATCTCAATCAACTAAATCAATTTTCCAAATTGATTCCCAGTTTATTCCATTTGAAATAAATTTCTTTACTTACTCAGTTCATTTCAAAATTCATTAATTATGGACTTTATTTTTATTATTATTATTTTCCGTTTGATTTCAAGACTTTTAACTGAAATATACAAATTTCAGATTTTTTGAATTCCTTCTTTATTCTTTTCAATAATTTAAATCTTAAATTTTAAATAAACGTTTTGTTCTTTTAATTAATATCACTGAAGATTTAAAGTTCATTAACTTTCTGTTTATTCAAATTTCCTTTCTATACTCAAGATTTACTTATTAGAATTATAAAGTCACTTTATTTCTTTTCCAATTCCTTTTTTTAAAATTTATTCCATAATTATTTTACTTACAAATTCACTTCTTTTATTTTCTTTTCAAAATCCAATTTATACATTTTTGGTAATTCATCATACCCAAGTGTGTCCAATCGAACCATAACATTCAATATTCCAATAAAGTTCATCATAAAATATCAAGTAATCACAACAGAGGGTATTAAATAATTTTAAATAAATGTTGAGGGATCCAGTTGGATCCCTCCAACCTGTTTTCCCTGCATCCACAGACATTAGCACAACATATAATATACCAATTCCAAAATATACCATACTACAGCACATCAATCCACTCAACCATTCAAACAATTATTTAAATTTAATCATTTAAATTTAAATTTAACTAAGTGAGATTAACTCACCTTTTTGCTATGCATTTGCCATCACCTCAAACTCGTCTTGTTTTCCGCAATTTCTAACCTTGAATAAATATTAGATGATTTTATTAATATTCGAGCCATTTGAATAATTTATTTCCATTTGGTAAATTTAATTTAATTAACTATTAATTTATTTAAATAAATTATTCCATTAATACAATACCCTTGGTAACTAAAACAAATAAATAAGTTTAATTCAACAAATTGATTCACCCTTATTTTAAAATTCAATCGGTGAATGAGAATAAGTACCCATGTATATTTATTTTCTTCTGAAACTACCTGTATGCCTATAAAAACAAATAATCAATAGATTCCAAAAATCAAATTTTATCTAAACGTCGTATAAACAGATTATAAAAATTTTATACAGAATTTTTATTTATTTATTTTTCAAAATTCCTCTTTTTTGTTTTTTTTCAAAATCTATTTACATTCATATCTATAAACGAAATGACTTATATTGTTATCTGCAATTTCTATTCATAAACCTTATATACATACACATGTGCCTTTTATTTCTGTTTTCCTGTGTATTCATATATATTAAATTAGATTAAATCTAAAAATGATTCTTTAATATATATATACCTTACAGAGGAATCCTCCATGCTTCCTATTCACACGCGTGCTGCCTGAACAGACCCTGACCCCATGCTTCGACCTCGGCCCTCGGGAAAACCACCACCGCCCCCTCGAGCTCTCGAATCCATTCGCTACCGAAACCCTTAACTTGATCGAACGCCTCCCACTCGAGCCCTGACTCACGACACACTGAACCACGAACCCTCGCTGCCGTTATCAAAACTTGCCGTAAGCATCACTCACGACACAGGAAAGTCGCACACCCAAAAACTTCGCCGGACCCCATATCCTTCGACCACCAGCATCTCGCCGACATTACGAAGCCATCGAAACCATTGTCATCTATTAATCCAACCTAAATTACTAAGAATTGCCAACCCTAGTTCATACTTGCACGCGACAATTCTGTCGAGCTCCTCAAAATGCAGCCGCACCCCTTAACAACCATACCAAATCGAAATTCATGCCAAAACTTGAATTCAAAAACTAATTTCAAAATTTTTAATGAAGTATTTTGTGAGTAATTGATTTTTTTAGCCACCATTTTTTTTTATTTCATTGTTTTTACCGTGTTCGGCTGAAAGAAGGTGGCTTTGAGATTTGAAAGGAAGGAGTAATGCGTGCGGAAGAAGCTTGACTACAGTGAATTGAAAATGAGAACAAAAAGTTCTGATGCATACAGAATTTCAGCTGACGTAAAAATGTTGAGCAAAATATATATTTTAAATTAAATTTTCGATGTAAATTTCAGCGCGTTTACCCACAGTACGCTCATACAACAACTCCAAATGCTACGAAAATTGAAATCCCATAATAATACAATATTACGGGTCCAATGGAACTGGTCTCGTCGAATTCCGAGACCGTGCCTCAGAAGGCTATTTTTAAATTCAATTTAAATGATATAAATTTTAAAACTGAACAAACCACTGTTAATTTCAATTTTACAACTTCTATTATCCTATTAATATAATTTTTTCAAGCCTTCAAATTATCTTTAATTGGATTAAAACTCGAGATTCAATAATTTACCCAACTTCACTTATTTAAATTTAATAATTCAATTATCAAATAAATTGTGATATTTGTAATTCAAATTAAAATTACTCTATTGAATATTTAAAATCAATTAAATATTCCGATTTTAAATGCTTGAAAATTCCGGGTCGTCACAAGTTTAATGTTCAATCATGCTTCATCGGTCTTTAAATCTTTAATTCTTTTATACTCATGCTTGAATGATTGTACTAGTCTACACACCACACGAGGGAATATTTTTGCCGTTATATCTAATATCGATTGTCTTTCAAGTATAGTTCAAACAGGTATCTGCCCACATTAAATGCTTGTCGAAGATGTCCATAAGATCCAGCTCTACTATAGTTTTCGATAAGCCTGAGCCAAGTACTCAGTAGGAGGTAGTAGAAACTTCGAATCCACCGACAACTTCTGCACCGAGCATTCCGGATCCATCTACTGTAGATATTGGCCCAGCTCCTGATGTTATAGATGGAACAGTCATTCTGGATAATCCTATTGATTCACTAGCTTCAAAAATCGGTGAAAAACGCTCTTTGTCGGTTATGTTCGATTCATGGAATTCCCTTTGACGACATTTTAGTTCCATCGAGACAAGATAGGCCTCACCTACCCCTCAGCCGGGTGTACAACGTGCAACAAATTCATGTGCTAGGTTGGAAGTGTGCCACCTTTCAATTCATTTCTCCATGAGGTGTTGTGGTACATCAGGATCGCTCCAGTACAGCTTCACCCCAACAGCCATGCATTTATCCATGGAACTTGTATTCTTTTCATGAGCACTTTATTCAGACTTCCTACCCCTAAGGATATTCGCTATATCTATCGCCTTAAAAGACGGTCTGATACTCCATTCTTCATATTTCTCGAGCCACACTCCAAGTGTCGGATCCTGACAGAGGCGTGGAGTAAATTTTCCCAGTATAAGAAAGAATGGTTTTATGTAAGCCGCCTCCCGGCTTTGCGAGAAGATGGCTAGAAGGGAGCAATTTTCATTTCTGGACCCAATATTTGTCTAAGGCATGAAGTGCATTGTTTCTAAACTTCTTTTGACCCCTACAGGTACCAGCCCATGTCTAAAAGGCACTAGTATTCCGAGGCCGTCGAGGCTATCCGAGCCATTCCCATGGAAGACCGGGAGATCAAATCTGTTATTTCCAATAAATCGCTTTTAAAGTTTGGATTGTTGGCGGAAGGTCATCAAACTAGTCTACCAACTGGTGCCATTGCAATTGGATCTATGGTGGAGAAAGGCAAAAATCAGGTCGGGCCTTCGATGCCCTCTACTGGTGGGGCCCCTAACACATCCGAGAAGGTGAAATTAAAGAGGCCGGGGTGCTAGGAGCGTCTGATGAGAATATAGTCCCGATTCTACACCGGTGATTGAGGTACCCAGCATCAATGAACTGCCTCCTCCCTCAAAGGGGAAAAAGAAATTAGCATACAAACTGAGAAAGAAAACAATTGGCGGAACCTCAAAAGTTACAATTACTCCGTTTGAGAAAATGTCGTCTCCCCAACATCTAGAGGGTTCACTAAAAGGTCTATCAGATCTGACCATCCCTGACGACTTGCTTAGTTACGGTTTCAACGTTCCAGTGGCTTTGGGACTTAATTCGCCCGCAAGAGGCGGTGAAGGCGATCATGGTCATCATTAGGGAGAAAAAACTCCAATAAGTAAAGCAAAAGAAACTAGTCCGTCAGGGGAAACACTAGGACACACATGAATATTCACACTTCACTCTACACCTAAGTTTTAGCCATCATGCGATTCTCACTAACTCGTCTTCACTTGGTTTCTGTGTAGATGATATGGGACGCACACACGGCTTTGACCGCCTTCGCGGGTTCTCTATCTTTCATCACTCTGGTCGAGATTCGAGATCAGGTAGACATCGAGATAGAGATGACAGTAGCGATAGAGACAACCGTCCCAAAGACTCATCATCTTCTCGAAGAAAAACTTATAGCCACTCTTCATGTCTCAACGATCCTCCCCCTCATTCAGAGCTCAATAGGGAGAAATCCGCTCAAAGGGGATCTCAATCTGAAGCTCCCCGTGACTAACATTGCGGCTCGTCTAGCACTAAGCAATCTCATGAGCCCCATAAGCCGTTGGTGACTCCGGCTAAACAAACCCTCCAATCTCTGCACATGATCTGTCGATAGCCGAAAGATTAGCCTAGCTTAAAACCACATTTCCAAAGATATGCTTCGACGGCTGAAATTTCTTCCTACGATTCACCCAATTCCAGGGCACGTCAAACAAAGCGCCATCGCCTGCAACAATGATGTCTATGTCCAACATGATGTGTTTGTTCATTCGGCAAAATTTTTTTGAGAAGTTTCTATGGAATGTCAGCACAAGATTGATCACTTGAAACTTGAAGCCATCCATGATAAAGATATTATTAAAGCCTAGGATGAAGAGAATTCCTTGTACAAATCTCAACTTGAAGCTGCTCAGCAAAGCGCTAAAGATACAACCGAGGCAGTCAGTTGTCTGGAAGCGACTCATAAAAAGAAAATTGATGAGGCAGTTCAGCGTAGTAGTGTTATAGCCTTAGAAAAAGACTGCGTACAGAAAGAAAAGGATATCCTTGCTCAGCGAGTTAAAGAACTGGAGGAGCTGCTGCTTAAAGAGGAAGAAGAAAAAATCACTGCACAGGAAGAGTCACAGCGATATTGCGATGAAGTTGTCGCAACATGACTCTTAAAGACGAAGCTCGACGAGGAACTTCCCAAAGCTGAAGCGTTAAAGAACGCTGCCCGTGAGGAGCGCAAAAGAATGGCGCGGACAGAAATCGATTCTCGCCTTGAGGCAGCTGTTAAGCCGGCAGGGAAGAAATTAAATGCTTATTCGATCTGCTAATTGCTGAATATAACACTTGAGTTCTCATGCATCAAGATCTATCTTTTCTGGGTGGGAGTTACCTCAAATCATTAGCCGAAGCATGGGTTACTCTAGTGAAAATTAAACGAGTGGAGTTGGGCACTAAGGAGGTTGATGAGGATTCTCTTGTGAAGGAAGTGCTTCAAGGAAATGATCCTTCCAACTTATCTACAGCCAAAGTCCTTTGCGGAAAAGATTCCTCCTCATCGAAAGGGAAGGACGACGTTGCTGGCCCATCCAGAACCGAGTCTCCAGTTCCTCCTTCTGCTCATCTGGCTGGTTGCTCATCACTCAATCCTTTCGAGCAGCATGCCGGCCATGACCCTGAGAAACACGGGCTCGATGTTCATGTTCTTTCCTCCGTTCCAGAGGGAGAAACTCCTAAAACAACTAAGAGTTAATTGGAAGCCGGTGTGTAATTTTTCTCTCTAGGGTTGAAAGGACCATCGCTTTTGACGAATAATAAATGTATGACTAACATTTGTCTTTTATAACTTCGTTAGGTCATTCTGATCCTGTACCAACTCCAAGTAGCGATGTCACCATGGAGAAGGATGAGAAATTGGAAGAGGCATCCCACACTGGGAATACTCCCGAACACGATGCTCAAATGATCGGGGCGCTCGATGAAGATAAACTCGAGAATCCCTCACCTGTAGAAGAACATGATGAGGTTGAAATCACGGGCGCCTCCGAACACACTTCAAAACTGAGCATGGAGGAGAAAATTATGGAAGAGGGGAAGAAGAAAGCTGAAATTAAGGCAGAGCCTTAGGTGGTGGAACTTGATGATCCTCTAAACAGGCCCCTGAAGGTCATTCTCTCCGGCGGTACCACGCCATTGGAAGTTCCTCCTCCTTCCGCGGGAACCACCTCACTAGGAAGCAAGGCATCCAAGAGAAAACGCTCTGGTGAGGAGCCTTCGGAGAAGCTGAAGAAGGAGAAAAAAATTGAAAAGGTGGCTATCCGGTCGTGTCTCGCTCAGCCCGAATGAACTCAGATCATGCAGTTGTTTCTATTTATTTTATAGTCACAGTGAATAGTCTTTTGCACCAAACTCCAGAAAAATTGTAACGGAACTTTATTTTGGATTAGTGAATAAAATTTTGTTTCTCTATCTTCCACGATTCTCACTGCTTGGCTTATTGTATAACTTGTAGTCGAAATTCGAAATCTTGTGGGTTACATATGCTCCGGTCCACTTCCACATGACTTGTGAATTTTTTAAATCTTAAATATTATAGTCTGCACTTTAGGGACTTAGATTACTCTAGTACACGCTTTGGGGACTTAGAGATTTTTTTAATCGTTTATACTTTGGTCCGCACTCCGGGGGCTCAAAGTACTCTATCCGGGGACTTAGAGATTTTTTGAATCGTTTATACTCTAGTCTGCACTCCGTGGACTTAGAGTACTCTAGTCCGCGCTCTAGGGACTTAGAGATTTTTAAGTCATTTATAATCTAATCCATACTCTGGGGACTTAGAGTACTCTGGTTCATGCTCCGAAAACTTGGAGATTTTTAAGTCATTTGTACTCTAGTCCGCGCTCCGGGGAATCAGAGTACTCTGGTCTGCGCTATGCGGACTTGGAGATTTTTAAGTTGTTTATACTCTAGTCCACGCTCCGAGGACTTAGATATTATTAAGTCGTTTATTCTATAGTCCGCACTCTGGGGACTCAGTGTACTCTAGTCCACGCTCCGGGGACTTAGAGATTTTTAAGTTGTTTATAGTCTAGTCCGCACTCTGTGGACTCAGAGTAATCTAGTCCGTGCTCCAGGGACTTAGTGATTTTTAAGTCGTTTATACTCTAGCCCGCACTCTGGGGACTCAAAGTACTCTAGTCCGTGCTCGGGGGACTTACAGATTTTTAAGTCCTTTATACTACAGTCCACGCTCCGGGGACTCAGAGTACTCTAGTCCGTACTCCGGGGACTTAGAGATTTTTAAGTCGTTTGTACTCTAGTCGGCACTCTAGAGACTCAGAGTACTCTAGTCCATGCTCTGGGGACTTAGTGATTTTTAAGTCATTTATACTCTAATCCGCACTCTGGGGACTTAGAGTCCTATAGTCGGCGCTTCGGGGACTTAGAGATTTTTAAGTCGTTTATACTCTAGTCTGCACTCTGGGGGCTCAGAGTACTCTAGTCTGCGCTACGGAGAATTAGAGATTATTTGAATCGTTTATACTCTGGTTAACACTCTAGGGACTTAGAGTACTTTAGTCTGCGCTTCGGGGACTTAGAGATTTTTAAGTCGTTTATACTCTAGTCCACAATCCGGGGACTCGGAGTACTTTAGTCCACGCTCCGTGGACTTAGAGATTTTTATTTTATCGATTGACTTTTAATTTTGTGTGTGCGTTCACACGCCGAATAAAATAATGTAATTTAATTTTTGCCATGGAATTATAACACATGGAACATCAACAGTTCACAGAAAAATGGCTTCAAGTCTTTATTGTTCATAACAAATAGGAATAAGCTGAATTGTCCTATTACATGCCGAAAACAAAGAACCGAAAAAGAAACATATGCTGGAAACAATGGCTACTAAGATGCAAAATAAATATGCTAAGAGTAATAATGGCGCAAATGTTCGTTATTCCATGCTTGGGGGAGCGGCATGCCATCGACGGTTGCTAGCTTGAAAGTTCCTTCTCCAAGCTTCCGTTCGATGACGTACGGTCCTTTCCATGTGGGATTCATATGTGATGGAATTGAAAAACTCGCTTCATAACGAGATCACCTACATCAAAGATTCTCGGTCGAACTTTTTCAATATAATATCAATCAACCCGGTGTCTATATGCAGCCGCCCTTAAATTAGCTACTTCGCGTTTCTCGTCGAAAAATTCCAATTCCAATAAGAGATCCCGATTCATATTAGGATCATAATAAGTCACCTGATAAGGAGGAACTTCAAGTTCCACGGGTATAACAGTTTCAGTGCCGTATGCCAAAGTGAACGGAGTTTGGCCAGTCGCGGACTTGTAGGTGGTTCTATAAGCCCAGAGTGTTGTCGAAAGCTTATCCACCCACTTGCCTCTAGCCTTCTCCAAACGTTTTTTTCAATATTGATTTGATTATTTTATTTACGGCTTCAACTTTTCCATTGGCTTTAGGGTGAACGACGGCCGCAAACCTTTTCTCAACGCAATACTTTTGGCAAATTTCTTTGAACTCCCTACTTTCAAATCGAGTTCCGTTAACCGTAATGATAGTTCGCGAGAGGCCAAAACGGCATATGATGTTCGCATAACAAAATTAATGACCTTTTTGATGGTGATCGTAGCTAAGGGCTCTTCCTCGGTCGACTTGGTAAAGTAATCGACCGCAACAATTGCATATTTTGCACCACCTCTAGAGATTGGCAAGGAGCCGATTATATAGATTCCGCATATCGCAAATTGCCAAGGACTAACCATTTGTGTGAGTTCCATCGGGGGAGCTCTCGGGATTTTCGCATACTTTTGGCATTTGTCGCATCTTCTTACATAGTCTACGGCGTCCTGATTTACAGTTGGACAATAGTATCCATAGCGGAGGTCCTTTTTCTCTAATGTCTGCTCACCGATATGGTCGTTACATTCTCCTTTATGGATGTCTTTCCAGACCCGCTTTATCTTGTCGTGGGAAATGCATCGAAGTAAGGGAACAAAGAATCCTTTTCGATACATTATTCCATCCTACATTATGTACCACGAATCTTTCAAATGACTTGTCGTCTTTCCTTCCTTCTATCGGGAAAAGTCCCATGTAACAGGTATTGTTTGAACGGGGTCATCCACGCCTCCCTCTCAATTTCCGTTTCTAACACAAAATCTACCTCCATCTCGTTTATACTCGGAGCATGTAAAATTTCGACGGAAACCAAGCCCATCTGTTGTGCATCACCAGTACTTGCGAATTTTCCAATGAATCGGCTTCCCTATTTTGTTCACGTGGGATGTGTGAAATATCATAATATTCAAGGTCTGACAATAGTTCTTGAACCCGAGCAAGGTATGGGGCAAGTTTCTTCCCCTTTGCTTGATAGTCTCCCCGCACTTGGTAAACCACCAATTGTGAGTCACAAAAGATTTCAATCGATTTTACTTCGAGTTCCCTGGTAAGTTTTAAGCCAGCAATAAATGCTTTATACTCGGCTACATTATTCGTAGCTAGGAAATTGAACTTCAAAGCATAGAAAATCGATCGGTTTTCGGGAGTTATAAGGATAACACCAGCCCCAGAACAATGGTCGTTGGATGCCCCATCGATGTATAGTTTCCATCGAATAGGGAGGATAACATCATCACTACTTGGCTTGTTTGATAAGGTGAATTTTTCAATAAAGTCCATTAACGCCTGCCCTTGGATAGCCCTCCATGGCAGGTAGGTGATATCGAATTGATTCAACCCAATGTTCCACTTTAGCCACCTTCCAGAGGTTTCTAGTGGTTGGAGCAGTTACCGCAAAGGTTGATCCGTATAAACACTGATCGGGTGTGCCTGAAAATATGGACAAAGCTTGCATGCTGAAATCACCAAACAGTAGGCTAGCTTCTCAATTTTAGGATAATTTCTCTCTACCCCTCGTTAGACGTTTACTGACATAGTACACAGGCTTTTTAATTCGGTCCTCGTCGCGAACCAAGGCCGTACTGATGACATGTTGAGACACAACCAAGTATACATATAACATTTCATGGTCTACAAGCTTTGACAGAACCAGGGGACTTTTCAAATGTCTTACCAGAGCTCGAAATGCATCCTCACAGTTAGGAGTCCATTCAAAATTTCTCTTCCTTTTCTTTACCACATCGAAGAAGGGAATACACTTGTGGATTGCTCTGGATATGAATCGACTCAACGCGGCGACTTTTCCATTCAGGCTTTGCACTTGCTTTATAGTTCGGGGTGCTCGTATGTCTCGAATAGCCTGAATCTTCTCTAGGTTAGCCTAAATTCCCGTGCATTGACAATAAAACCCAAAAAATTTCCTGATGCAACACCAAAGGAATAGTTTAGTGGATTGATTTTCATTCCGTAGTATCTAAGTATATCAAACATCTCCACCAAATCTTGAATGTGGTCGTTCGACTGTCGTGACTTCACAATCATGTCATCCACATAGACTTCCATTATTCTACCAATTTGGTCTTTAAACATCCGGCTCTGCCACATAACATGTACGACTAGTCACTTGATCGCCGTGCACTACACTAGCTCCTCTATCCGTCGGAAACTTCAAAGTCAAACACCATGGGGCCAAAGCCGCCCTGAACTCCGCCAGGGCCGGTCGGCCTAGAAAAACATTATACGGCGAATCAACATCCAAAACAATGAACAGTAGGTTCTGTACCTATAACAACCCTGACTCGACCTTCGAAAATCGGCACCGAATACTACACTCGTATTCCAATGCCGCATATCCAAACGTCGAACCTGGTTCGCCGGAGCTTATAACACAATTAAGTACAACACAGCGGAATAAAAGAAATGAATAATATCATATACAACATTGATACAATATCCAGATACAATGATGATACAATAGAATGATACGATACATATCAAAACTATCAGATACAAGACACAGCGGAAAGAATATCTTCAATAGAACGTATCTCTAAAATAAAATGCTCCAATCCAAAGCTAGCTCGAACTTGAAATCACGATGCACAAAGCTAAGCAAGGCCAGTCGTCTAAGACTGAAGGAGATCCCGAAGACTGAAAGCTACCAATCCAAAGACTTCGAAGGCTATCGAATCTACAACTATTACTTGATTATTTGAAAACCCAACTCTAGACTGCCCGTGTGGAAAATAGTGGGCACCCGGAGTTCAGGAAGGGAACAATAAACTCCGGGTCAGTCATAGGACTGGTATGAGCAAACAAAAATAGTTTATCTCTTAAAACAAACAAAAGAATTAAAATTTGAAATCCGCAATGCTTTTTAGAAAATGAAACTACCATAAGGCCTCCCACCACACACACCATGCAAACGTAGAATTGGAGGAGATTTCTCCTTATGATAGTCAAAAATGCTTGATATGTGAAAGCCATTTAGATATTATTGTTAGTGCATAGTGGAAAACATTTCGAAAGTATAATATTAATCTTAGCCAGCATAGACATTTCGATCTATGCCTACTATATCTACCATCCAAACAGTGGGGCGCCACCATAAGTAGATGGCAGGTTATACAACTAAAACGTACAAGGCGCGTACTGGATGATTTGATTTCCAACAAATGGTCAGGCTAAGGAACTTCCTATTGCCACATGAGAACGCCTCTAGAGGGACGCCCCGAGAATCATCCCTTAGTTCTCTGCCAACACAAGGACGGTGTACCCCCTTCCCGGGAGTATCACTTAAGATATTCCATTCCCGGTCGTAACCAACCTTTATCCGAGCGCTCGATACCAACAACCACAAAGTAATGTATTTGTAGTAACCACATAGGTTAAATATCTGGGATCCATACCATGATATCACCTCTATCCAGAAGAAATGGACATACCCTAGGGGTGAGACCCTTGAAACCTTGCTGCATATTTCTTGTTTCGACCATTTTGGGGTGTGAGGTCCTGATGCAGTCTCGTCCATAAAGCTACGCTTTTCACAAAGCCTTGCTTTATCAATAAATGATCAGCAACACTTCGTATGCCACATTACCAAATTGGGAATGTATCACTAGTAACCATCAACTACATAACCTCTGAGCTCGTACGTCTCAGAGAAGGGTGTTAAGCTAAGAGAATAAATCTACGCCACCAAGCAGAAATGTATTTGATAGAAACCAGCTTTACATCTCAAGGTGTAATGTCAGACACACATCCATACAAGTCTGTTCCGGGTTCTTACAAAACTGAGGCACTTCCAAAGAAGCCCTTGCAATCCGGGTATTCACAATCCCGATCGGACTTCCCATCACTTAGGGAATCTCTATATCGTAGCTACTTAGTGCAGAGACAATCGATAGGTCATCCTATCGTTCTCGCAAATACCCGGTCTTCACCACCCGTCTTCAAATGTTATCCATAACGTCGTATCATTATTCGGAATGGGTTATAGACACAAGGTCCTCTTTCGGCTAAACCGAATAATGGGCGCAATATTTAAAAACATATGGATATTGGGAACTCAGTTAAATCACAGCTTAAAGCCCAAAACATTTCATTCAAATGGTTAAAACAAATTACCATTCCCAATCTTTTAAACAAAAAGATTCATTTCAAAAACCTTCAATGGTTTAAACAATTTCCACACTTAAATCTTTTAAACAAAAGATTCACTTTTTAAGACCCATTTTAATTTAAAAAAAGGTTCACCAATATTTTTAAACAAAGATTCATTCATAACTTTTCAAAACAATTCCATTTCAAATTGAAATGTTTTCATCATAATTTGAAAATTCTTTCCTGATATAGAAGCTATTGTTATTTGAAACCACTTATTTCCGTTTCGAAAAACCCGATTATAATTGCACGAGTTAAGGCCTTTCAAATATAAACTTGGGTTAAATTCAAATACTCAAAACCATACTTTAAATACCCATATAAACACATTTATAGCTTGTATAACCTTTTTAAATCTTAAATTCTCAAAATATAATTCAATTTCAAATTTTGAATTCAAATTTTAAATCAAATTTCAAAACTAAATCTAGCTATTCAAAAATAACTTTTAAATTCCTTTCCAAAAGCTTTTCACTTTAAACCCAATCCATATCCAAACCATTTGGATTTAAAAAAATTCAATTTTAAAATTATTTTCAAAAATCTGTGACTTAACCGATTTCCATGTGAAATCCATATTTGTGTGTGTATAGTGTAGTCTAGGGGTTTAACATAGTAGTAGTGCAACATCATCAACCATCACATCATTAATCATCACAGATACAATCATAGCAATATCGATAAGCGGTATAATCCTATGACGCTTATTTATATACACAAAATCACAGTAGATAACATAAATGTATTATAAATAAATAAATTACATTCCACCGCACAAACATATCACATAACATTACACATAAGGGATATCAACATAATTCACAGCATCCCATGCTATCCATACATTCATAACTATAATCATCAAGTCATCTGATTAATTTTAAACCAGGTCATTACCTTTGAATAAATTTCTAATCATGGTTAACTAATAACTAATTAATTACAAACCATTATTACTAATTATTCTTTGACTAATCATTAATTAACCTTTAATTAATAATAATCCTTTGATTAATTATCCTTAATTAATTACAAAAATTTAATTAATTAATCCTTAATTAATAATCATCCTTCAATTATTTTCATAAATTAATTAACCTTTAATAAATTTATCACATTAATTAATTACCCATAATTAATTAAAATAAGTGATCATTCTTAATCACTTAGTCGTCGTTAACCATAAATTAACTAGCAATAAATTTACCTTAATTAATTACCTTAATAATTTAGAAATTAATCCACCTTTAATTTTTGATTTATTAATTTATTAATTAGCCTTTATTTAACTTCTTTAATTAATTAATCTTTAATTAATTACTTTAATTAATAAATCCTTAATTATTAATTAAATCTTAATTATAACTAATTATCCTTAATTTATTATTCTTAATTTAATTTGCCCAATTAATTAACCACATTAATTTATCATGCTTTAAAGTAATTAACCCTTAATATTTGATTTATCAATCTTTAACCTTAAAAATTAATTATCCTTTAAATCATTTAATTATTCCTTAATTAATTATATTAATTAAAATTACCCTTCAAGTTGATCACAAAATTGGTTATCCTTTAAAATTGATCACAAAATTGGTTATCCTTTAATTTTGTGATCACAAAATTGATCGCAAAATTGGTTAACCTTTAATTACTTTAAGTAATTACAAATTAATTAACTTTAAATCATTGATTCACCTTTAATTAATAAGTAATTAACCTTTAATTATTTAATTATTTATTTACACAAGGAAATTGTTCATCAAAACTAAATTAAAATATTTGTTATCCTATAAAAACGAATCGGCAGAGGTTTACAACTTGATTTGATTAAAATTTAAGTAAACTCTTTTTTTTTAAGTTTTTACTACTAAAAATTTCAACCCGAGACGACTCCCAGAATGCACGAGCTCAATTTCGAGTAAAACGCCAGATTACCCGATCCTTTCCCCGAGTACTCTCCCTCTTCTATTTTATACTTTGTTTCACTGTCAAATTTTAGACCATACTGCATAGTTAAAACACTCGCATGCCACCCCGAGACCAAACCCGAGCTACAATCCCACACTCCCGAACTTGACTTCGAGTCAACTTCATCTTTCCATCATCAAAAATTCCCAGGCACACAAGTGCACAGTGTACGTGCACCATCAATTTGATCAACTCCGATCATCGTTGCCGGCCTCTGCCTATCGCCGATCATCTACTCAATCCTCCCCAGCACCCAGAATCTCGAATTCGACTGGATGTCGCAAAACAGCAGGTTCGAACCCCCCACTGAAACCCAACCACCATCAAAATTCCCCCGACATCGATGACCCAGACCATCAGAAGAGACGTGACTTCATCCAAAGCTTCACAACACTTCAACGCATCAATCCCCACAGCTTCGATTCACCCCGATCAACTCTTGTAGCTTATACGAACACGATGAACACCTCGACCCAATTGGGTTCTTAAACCCTAAAATGCCATTTTCCAATCACTACGATGCAAAAATAAAATAATTTTGCATTTTTCTCGTATCCACCAATGTACTAGCTAGCTTCGCCGAGAATCACGGCCATCAAATCATAACATTTCGTCAGAATTTGACAAAAATTCCAATTTTGAACATTGCATGGATTCTCTTTAAATATAAACTTAAAATTTTTAAAATGATTATCAAAAATCATCTTTTTGCAGCATGAATCCATTCCTATAATTAAATCTCGATATCCAGACATTTGAATTTTGGGTTTATTTGGATTTTCAACTGTTATTTCTTATTTTTTTGAAGTAAATTACCAATATAAAAACTTGAATTAAATTTTAACATTGATGTTATACTATTTCAATCATCTTTCCTTTAGAAATTGTAACCTAAAACCAAATAAATGAAGAGCAATTTGACCTTTTAACTAAGGGTTGTAACCTGTAAATCAACAGAGCATAGGTATATATACATATACCCAGACATGCATTCTATATATATAGCCTAATTCAATTATATTCAAGTGAATATATCCAGACAAACACATGCACACATCATCACTACACAGATACATCACATGGATTAGTATCAAAAGATTAAAGGTTGAAGATTTGCTCACCTTATAAATGAAGACAGAGGATCAGGTTTTGAAATTTTTTTCTTTCTTCTTTGTTTTGTCTGTTGCATTGCTTACTTTCAAATCTGTTTTGATGTTGCTTGAATTTGATCCCAGTTTGAAACTGAGCTCAGTCTGAAGCTTGAAAGTTTGATATTGATCTTGCATGCTTGATCTGATCTTATAGCTTTAGATTTGAAGTTGCTTTGTTTTCCAGATCTTTGAAATACTTCTGGGTATTGAATCAGGTTTTTGTTAGGGGAAAATATGAAGAGATTAAAAAAACTGGTTTGCAAATTTTCTTTCCTACATATTGTTTGTGTAATTAAATTTTAAAAAGAAAAATTAATTCCTTTGCCACTGTAAAATTTCAAGTTACACTTGTCAATTAATTTTGAAAATCTTTACACTTGTTGTTTACTTGAGAAATCCTTTTACAAATGTTTAAAACCACAAAATTTATGTTTAAGTCCTTCTTTAAATAATCGTATAAAAATTTGTTTTTGAATCCTTTCTTTATTTTTGATTTACAAATCATGTTTTTAACCCTTAACTTAGATTTATTTGGAATGCATGTTTTAAATCTTACTTTATTTAAATTGATGAAACAAGTTTATTATTTATTTAAATTTATGAAACATGTTTATCTATTTTATATTTATATATATATGTCATTGTATTCTAAATTTTGTAATTTCAAAATATATATTCTTATCAAAGCTTTGTATTTATTTATCAACTACATTTATTTTCAAGTATATAAGACAAAAGCATTTTTAAATCTTTTATTTAACCTTGTTTAACATCATATTATATTTACAATTCTAGTCATATACCGACATATTATATATATTAAGATTTAGAAAACAACTTCCTATTATCTTTAAAAATATAGCTTTTAAATCCAATTTATTTCCTAAAATATTTATTCTTTAATTTCAATCTCACAATTCAATTTAAAATAAATTTTTATATACAAATATCTGATTAAATTTGGAAAAATTCACATTTATTCACAATTTGATTCCAAAAATTAAATTAATTGTCAAATTAAACTTGTTCAAAATTTCGAGAATGTTACAGTACCCTCCTACGTTTACCTTCTCCTAACTCAATTGGTAGTTCGGCAAAACCCACTGCATCAGTAGTTGCGCCGTTAAAGCCATATATGTGCTTTAGATGGTTTTAGATCTTTCGCCTCCATCTTCATTTAGTCATACACCTTTTTGAAAATAATATTCACAGAACTCCTGCAATCAATCAATATCCTTCTCATAAGCGCTAGCCCAATCATGGCCGAAATGACCATCGAGTCGATAGTGGGTGCATCCACCCGGTCGACATCCCTGCTCTTGAATACTATATCATCTGTCATCATTCGCTGCTGTTTCACTGGAGTCCTGTCTTATAATTTCGAGCCGCATTCGAAATCCGCATGTTTCAAGAAATTAGCATAGCGTTTCATTTCTTGCCAACTCTTGGCTGCTGGATGGGGCCCACAAACTAACGTGTTTATGATCAGTCCACCCACAGTCCGAGCAAGTTCCTCGGGGTGACGTGGATCCTGCCCGCGACAGCGGTCGGACGTTCCTTGTCCGCCTTCCTGTGGATTCTTAACAAACTAATGTAACTTATTTTGCCGAATCAGTTTTTCTATAGCATCATGGAGGTGTCTACATTCCTCAGTGTTGTGGCCATAGGTCTTAAGAAAACGGCAGTACTTCCCAGTTTGTTTTTGTTCCTCGACGGATTCTTTTGAGCGCAGTTTTCGGTACTATAAGGTATTACAAGTTGACAAATAAATATTCTCCAGAGATGTGTTCAGAGGAGTGTATTCGTTGTAGTTTGGGATCCTTGGTTTCCACTTTCCTACTTCCCTTTTCCTTTTGAAACTTCCTACTCCGGATCCTTTAGACTGGTCCGGCTTGTTTTGAACCTTGACCTGGACTTTTCTAGATTTTTCGCCAGCTTGTTTTACCGCAATGTTTCTTTACACCGTCTCTTACCAGGCCCTGGTGCACTGCCTCGCCTCATCCACCTGGCTTCCTCCCTTCTCATGAGCTGGTGTGCCTTTGAGTAAAAACGTTCTTGGGTAGCCGGAGGTTTTCCTACTAGCCAATCACCAAACTCCAAGTCTGGATCTACTCCTCGCATCACAGCCATAAGAATAGCATGGTCATTCGGGTTGCTAACCTCGGTAGCAGCAACATGAAATCTTTGCAAATATTCCTTTAAGGACTCACCAGAAGCCTGGATTACAATAGATAAAGACATCATGTCATTTGGGAAAGTGATATGGATTCTGAAATGCTCCAAAAATTTCGTCGCTAACTCATGAATCTGGAGATTGATCGTGGAGGAAGTTTGGTGAACCACATGGTAGCGATTCCAGATAGGGTTATCAGGAAACATCTATATTTAGTCGCATCATTTGACCTGGCTGATTCCATCATCCATTCATATCTCATTGTATGCTGTCGGGGATTAGTCTTCCCCCTCATAGGCTAGAACAGTCGGCATGCTGAACTTCCGGGGGCACTCAGCTTGTAGGATGGCATCTATGAACGGAGTATGACTCCTAGCTGTACCCCAATCATCATTAGATAAGTCCTGATTTTCTCTCATCAGCTGTCCAACCATGGCTGAAAAATCCAGGGTTTGGATGGGAGGTGGCAAGTTAGACTCTATCCTGCGTGACTGTCCCGGCTGGTGCCTCCTTGACTGGTGATCTCCCAAACCAGTGTCCTGGGGACTTGCTTCATTGCGTCCCTAGTGAGCTGGTGGGTCAGTTTCCACTCGTGCTCTAGATCCTAAGTTTCCCATTCCAACTTGAGTGTGGTTTTCCAGGTGCAAGTGAAGGGCTACAGATCTAGGTAGGAAACCTGGATTATTCCTGTTGGATTGATCTACTGCACCTATTTGTATTGTTTCAATTCTACGGCGTCTACGCCTGGATTGTTCATCAAACGAAGTGGAGCTGTCAGATGATGAGTAGGTAGTGGGACTTCCTCCAGCATTCTGATGTTGTTGTTGAGCAAGCTAAGCTATGAGATTGGCATTAGCTTGAATCTGCTCATTAAGATGTCTCCTGCTTTCCATGAGTTCTCTCATCAGCTCGTTGAACTCTATTCTAGTGACAACTTCTGTTTGGTTTAGGACGGTGGCGGTCCCTGCACCTGGATTAGCTTGTTGATTGCTGGGTCCTACTTGTTGGGGCTAGCGGCCTCATTGATATCTGCAATGTGGGAGGCTGATCTGGTATGTGGTCTTCCCATTGTAGAGTTATCGGTCGAAAACTCCGAGTAGAATCTATGAACTCTTGAGAATGAACTTGGATCTTTTTTGGGGGATTTATTCAATCCAGTAGCAACAAAGTAGATCCTAACAGCCTGAGAATACTATTCTTAGTGAAAGAACCAAAATATTAGCTCCATAATTGGTCACTATCACCCTTGAGTAGAATTATGTAGAGAGATTAATGAAGAAAGTAAATTAAAATAGAGAAAAATCACAGTGAAACACAATTAGAACAGCAAAAATGAGAACATCAGATTTATAGTGGTTCAGCGTAATTGCCTACATCCACTTTGAATATGATCTTTATTACTTTTCCAATCAATTGAGTGCAGATACAAACTGTAAACAAACAACTTGAATACAAGTTTCAAAAGGAAAGGCGTGAGTACAAAAAATGGCAGAGTATCCTTGAAGTTCTCGAGAAAAGGTCCTGTCAATTGTACCACTGCCCCTCTATTTATAGATGAAGACAGGCCAGCCCCTTTGTAGGCCCATGACCCGGAAACCTCGGCCCACGGTATGCAACTTGCGTTCGCCGACCCATGTGTGCCGAACCCCAATGATCGAGCCAGTGACTTCCGATCCATTCTGGCCGCAACGTGAGTTCTTCGTGCATGACTCGAAGCGAAGTCTCCCATGACTCGGTGCAGCTAGTGACATAACCCGAAGTAAAGAAAGACTGGCCACATTGCCCTGTAGGTAATCTGCTAACTTCCTAGTTCGAACGATGAACGGTCGAACCACTTTACTCTTTCCTTCATGGCTGAGCGTTGAGTGACCGACTCACTTCGTCTTCTCTCTATGGCCGAGCGATGTGTGACCGGTCCACTTAATCTTCTCTCTATGACCAAGCGACGAGTGACCGATCCACCTTGACATTCTCTCTATGACCGAGCGACGAGTGACCGGCTCACTTAGTCTTCTTTCTATAACCAAGCGACGAGTGATCGGTCCACCTTGACATTCTCTCTATGGCCGAGCGACGAGTGACCGATCTATCCTGACCGAACGACTAGGGTTGATCATGCTTCCTAGACCGAACCTCCTACACCGAGCCATATGCGTCAAACAGTAACATTCCCAGATTTTAACCAAGTTTAATTAGATAATTAAATTAATTTTTGAAATTAAATTGTAAATTAAATTGAGTTTTTTCAAAATAAAATATTAGTTGTTGAAATATATATGTATTGGTTTTTTTTTGAAATTTAAATTAGGAAACTCAAAAATAAATATATTAAAAATAAATTGGATTTAAAATTTTATTTTTTTGTTAAAAAGAATTTGTTTCTAATTTTATTTAACATGCATTTTGATTTGAAAATTATATTTTGAATTTAATATAATAATTTTTTTCAAAGGCTAATTAAGAATAAAATTCTAATATATTTATTCATGTGTAACTAAATTTTAAAACCATTTATCTTTAAAAGGTTATATAAATGATTAATAAAGAAAATGTGTGTATATATATATTAAAACGGAATAAATAAAGGTTTTCAATTATAAATCTTTTGAGATTAAACAAGATTTGCATGATGATTTAAATTACTTTTCTTTTATATTTGAAGATAAATATAGTTAGAATAAATATAAACTTTAGATATGAATATACTTTTGAAAATGATTTATAAATTATAATAACATAGGGGTTTAAAAAACTGATTTATAAAAGGTTTAAATATAAATTGTAAATTAAATAAAACAAGGGTTTCAACATAAAAAAATACATATTTGGACAATTATAAAACATTAATGCAAGCTGTAAACAAGTGTAAGCATTTTTATAAAGGAATTAACAAGTGTATGGGAGAATGAACAAGTGGCATTAATTTTTTTTAAATAAATTAAAATTTTATATATTGAAGAGTAAAACCAAATTACATTACTTTTCTCATATCTTCAATATCAAAACTGAAATCAGTAAAAAAAAAAAAAAAAATCATCTCAATATCAAAACAAAACATAGATCAAAGAGAAAAAAATCAAAGCTTCAAAATCTTCAAACCTGGGAAGAAAAAGATTCGAAGCAACTATGCTAAGGATTCAAGCCTCAACCTGAATCAAACAATACAAACTGGAAACAAAAACTACAGATCAGATTCAAACTAGGGAAATAGAATTCAAAAACAAAAGCAAATCAAAAGCCTGGAAATTAAGCCTGTAATTAAGTAAAGGTCAGCAATAAAATTCAACATTTTAAAACCATCCTCTGTTCAAAAGAGAATCAGGTGAGCAAACTGACACCCTTAAAAGTTTAAAGCTGTTTTATATCTGATGACTATGATAAGTGCTTGGATATTGTTGTGAAAAGTATTTTTTATGCTTGCAATATGATATATGTATATGTGTGCATGTCTGGAAACTAGAAAAATTAGCCTCTGTTCTTTATTACAGTCATAAATTAATTTAAAAAATTCAAATCTCTCAATCGAGTCAATATTAACCTTTGATATTTAAATGAAAGTTGTTTGTCGAAGTAAAAGGATGATTATAAAAATAGTTTCAAGATTTTAAATTCAGCAAATAATTTTAAAAATGAAAAATACAGTGAAATTCTTATATATGACAAAAATCAACCAATTCAATTTTAGATTTGGATTGCATGATTGTATTTGTGGAAGAGAATCATGAATTTAGGTAATCGTTTCATGATTTTTAGGCTAATATTCGTTGAGATATCTTGTGTTGGACGAAATTTGGATTTCGTTCAATTACTAGCGACCGAAACGATCATGTGCGCCGTGGTCAAGGGTGGAAGAAGATGACGTGTCGAAGAGCAAGGGAAAAATGTTCGCTTAATTTTTAGTTCATCGTGGATGATGAACGAGGCCGATCCAGGGTTTAAAATTGGTTTGGGGTCGATGTCGGAATTCGCATTGCTGCATCGTCATCAGGGCAATTCAAGTCGTCGGACCTTAAGGGATTGTTGCATCGCCGTATGTTGAAGCTTTAGATTAGATGGCAGATTTTCTGATGGCCGATCTTGTCGTTGGTGAGACATTTTGAGTTGGCTGGGTTTGAATGCCATGATTGAATTACGTGATTTCATCTCTCGGTCTAATTCGACGATCTAGGTCTTTGTAATGATGGAGTAGGTGATCGGTGATGTGTGGGTGGTAGGGAAGTTGGTCAGAGGGCCGGCGATTAGCCGTGCACATGCACACGGTCATGAATGTATCTAGATGGTTGAAGTGTTGGGGAAGAAGATGCATTCTCGGGTTCGTGCACGAATGGTTCATGTGAATGGCTCGAAGAAGAAAATGGTACGCAAGTTTTTTTGAAATTGGATTTTAAAGATTTAATCAAAACAAGTTTTTTTTCGAAAAAAAATATAAGGTGGCTCAGGAAAGTTATGTAGTGGGCTTAAAGTGGCATTCGAGGGAGTTGGACTTTGGTTCAGGTAAAGTATATTAGCAGTTTTAAAACTTTAAAACAAAATCAAAGGTTTTAAAATAAATGTTAACTAATTCTTTAAATAATTGTTTTTGTTTAGTTTTGGAACTGGTTGAAGGTTTAAAATAAAAAATTTCAAATTAATTAAGAAATAAATTTAAAGGAGTGGTGTTTTAAATTATTATTTGACTTCAAAGTCTTAAGTTAATTTATGAATTAATAATAATTTTATCTCAAAAAGTTAAATGTTTTAAAGATCAATTATTTTTTTAAATAAATATATATTAAGTAATTAATCAAAGTGATTCCTATTTGTTTTCAAATGGAATTTGTTAATGTGTAATTTAATAATTACTTAATTAAAGGTAAATTAAGTAATTAATTTATAATTAAGGATAATTTCTTTAAGAATAATTAATGTGATTAATTGAAGATTTACTTCCTTAATTATTTAAAGGATAATAAATTTATGCGATTTATTAATTAAAGCAATTAATTTGAGGGCAATTAATTGATTCAAGGATAATTAATTAATGTAATTAATTAAAGGATAATTACTTATTGTAATTAATTAAGATTAATTAAATAAATGGTCATTAATTAAGGATTAAGTAATTAATGCAATTAATTAAGGATTAATTAATTTATGTAGTTAATTAAGGATAATTAATTAAAGGATAATTAAATAATTAGGGGTTAATTATTTAATGATTAAAAGATGATTAATTAACTAATTAAAGTTTATTAATTAATAATTAATTAATAAATGATTAAAGGTTAATTAATGATTGAGGTTTGCAATTAATTAATTGTCAATTAACCTGGATTAGCGATTAATCTGGTTTCAATTAATCAGATGATCAATTAATCTTACTTATGGATGACTGTATTCTATTGAATGCAGTGAATTGTTTGATATCTCTACTGTGTGATGCTTTGTGATATGAATTGTTTTAATTGAAGCTGTGATGAATGTAATTTATTTTTCTGTGATAAATTTATACTATTTATCTATGGATCTGCAAATGGAAGATAAGTGTTATAGATTATACCGCCTATCGATATTGATATGCTTGAATCTGTGATGATTGATGATGTTGCACTATTGTGTGAAACCCCTGGACTACACTATACACACACAAATATGGATTGCACGAGGAAATTGGTTAAGTCATAGATTTTCAAAATTGTTTTAAAATTGAATTTTGAATCCAAATGGTTTTGGGAATGGAATTGTGTTTAATATGAAAAGCTTTTGAAAAGAAGTTTTGAAGATAAAAGTTATTTTGAATAACTTGACAAAGTTTTAAAATTTAAATAATTTGATTTGAATTTGAATTCAAAATTTGGAATTGAATTCCATGTTTAGAGATTATGGTTTAAAAATGTTATACAAGTTATAAATATGTTTATATGGGTTTAAACCATTTTAAAAGTGTTGTTTTGTGAATTTGAATTTAATCCAAGGGCTTTAACTTGTACAAATGTAATCATATTTTTTCGAAATTAAAACTATTTGTTTCCAAATAATAGTGGCTTTCATACAAAGAAAGGATTTCCAATTTGTGTTGAAAAGATTTCAAGTTTGAATGAAAATTGTTTTGAAAGCTATTAATGAATCTTTGTGAACTTTGTTTCCAAAATAAGCGGATCTTAAAGTTGTATCTTTTGTATAAAAGATTTGAATTTTGAATAGTTTTGAAAACTATGAATGAATCTTTGTGAAAGATGGGTGAACTTTGTGAAGTGAATCTTTTTGTTTAAAGATTTGAAAATGGTAATTGGTTTAAACCATTTAAAAGAAAAGTGTTGGGTTTTAAGTTATGACTTAACTAAAATCCCAATATCCATATGTTTTTAAATATTGTGCTCATTATTCGGTTTAGCCGGGAGAGGACCTTGTGTCATATAACCCATTCCGAATATTGATACAACGTTATGGATGGCATTTGAAGACCGATGGTGAAGACCGGGAATTTTCGAGGATGAAAGGATTACCCTTCAAATGATTCTGCACTGAGTAGCTACGGTATAGAGATCTCCATATGTGATGGGGAGTCCGATCGGGATTGTGAATACCCGGATTGCAAGGGCTTCTTTGGAAGTGCCTTCGGTTCTGTTCGAACCCGGTACAGACTTGTATGGATGTGTGTCTGACATTACACTTTGAGATGTAAAGCTGGTTTCTATCAAATACATTTCTTTTTGGTGGCGGAGAATTTATTCTCTTAGCTTAACACCCTTCTCTGATACGTACGAGCTCAAAGGTTATGTAGTTGATGGTTACTAGTGATACATGCCCAATTTGGTGATGTGGCATACGAAGTGCTGCTGATCATTTGTTGATCAAAGCATGGCTTTGTGAAAAAGCGTAGCTTTGTGGATGAGACTACATCAGGACATCATACCCCTGTAATTGTCGAAACAGGAAAGATGAGGCAAGGTTGTCAGGGGTCATGCCCCTAGGTTATGTCCATTTCTTTTGGAAAAGGGTGATATCATGGTATGGAGCCCAGATACTTAACTCATGTGGGCACTGCAAATTTATTACTTTTTGGTTGTTGCTTTGTGGTTGAGGGTCCTCGGATAAAGGTCACAAACGACCGGGGATGGCATACCTGTAGGTGTTACTCTCTGGCGGGGGGCAAACCGGCCTTGTGTTGGCAGAGAGTTGGGTAAGTTCTCGAGGCGTCCCTCCAGAGGCATACCCATATGGCAATAGAAAGTTCCTTAGCCTGACCATTTGTTGGAAATCCAATCATCAACGATTGCAATTGTATAACCTGCCACCCCAGGTGGTAGCTATAGCAGACATAATATAATGGTACTTATACCGGCTAAGATTAATATTATACTTTCGAAAGGTTTTCTGCACTATGAACTAATAAAAATATCAAAAAGATTTTGCGTGGTAAGCATGTTTGACTATCATAAGGAGAAATCCGCTCCAATTATGCGCTTGCATTGTGTGTGTGTGGGGAGGCCTTACGGTAGTTTCATTTTCTAAAAAGCATTGCAGATTTCTTTTAAACTCTTTTTACCTTTTGTTCTAAAAATAAATTGTTTTTGTTTGCTCACACCAGTTCCATGACTGACCCGGAGTTTATTGTTCCCTTTCTAAACTCTGGGTGCGCACAATTTTCCACATGAGCCGCCTAGAGTTGGGTTTTCAGATAATCAAATGATAGGTGTAGATTCGATAGCCTTCGAAATCTTTGGTTCGGTAGCATTTGGAAATATTCTTTAGTCTTTGGATCTTTGAAGTTTTTGGTTTGGAAATCGCATTTTGAATCGCATTTTCTGCAAGTTCAACAGATGGTGGTTCGAGCTTGAAGTTTAGAGCTTTGGCTTTGGATTTTTGGTTTGGAGTTGCAGTATTGGATTCTCTTGAAGACTTTGCAAATATTGAATTATTTCCGCTGTGGTGTTGTGTTGTATATATTCTCTGATGGTGTTGGGTTTCTGTCATCAAGTGATGTATCCGACATTGTATCTATGTTGTAAATTAATGTAATCATCTTTTGTTTCCACTGTGTTGTTTATCATCTAATGTTGTTATAAGCTCCGGCGATACGGATTTCGATGTCATTTGTCGGGCATCGAGTTCGGGTCATCACAAGTGGTATCAGAGCTGAAGGTTGAACTTTAGCTACGGAGTGTAACACATTAGATGGCTTATTTGAGATAGGGTGAAGTATACCCTAGATGAGTACAACCCATGAAACCGAAAACCCAAATGACTCTGTCTATCTTCTTTAATTGTTGTTATTCCCTAAGATATCTTGTAGGAATGCCTAAATCGGTTTTCTTACTATTTACAGATAGTACGAATGAGTGGAAGAAGAGGACGAGGTAGGGGACGTGGAAGTACCGCTTCAACTGGTCAAGGCCCTACAACAACGGGTACAACTATACCCACTCGACCTCAGCCGAATCTGGCTGATTTATATTGAAGTTTTTCCAGACTTGGTGGAAAGCCATTCATAGGCAAGGAAACCATTATCGAAGCACAAGCCTGGGTTCGATCGTGCGAAAGGATTTTCAAAGGACTAAAATTGGAAGATGATCAGATGCGATTGATATCTTCTTGGCAACTCCAGGAAGAGCCTTTAGCTTGGTGGGAGACAGTTATTGTGGATGAGTCGGTGGATGAGTTTACTTAGAGTCGTTTTAAGGAAATGTTCGAGCAACGATATACGTCGTCTGCTGGTATCTCCAGAATGCACCAGGAGTTCACAGATTTGAAGTAGGGATCGTTTGAGGAATACTTGAACAAACTCAACGAATTATCTCGGTTTGGTCCAGAGTTGGTGAATACACCTTTGTAGAAGAATGAAAAGTTTATTCGGGGAATGAACAAGAAATACCATGAAAGAATGACTACTCACGTAAAAGAATCTATTTCTGAATTGATCGATATAGGTTATAGATATGCAACTTTGGATAAGAAGGAAGTTTCGGAGGAGAAAGGGAATACAAGAAATCCGAATTGGAGGAAAAGGAAGTTCAGTGGAAAGAAACTGTGGCAAGACAAAGGAAATAAGAATATACAGAATAACAAGGTGAAAGATGTTACTTGTTTCAATTGCTTGGAGAAAGGCCATTACTCGAATAGTTGCAAAAAACCCAGGAAGTAAGGAAAGAGGGAGCAATTTATGAAGGCAGAATAGGAATCTAGGGAATGCTATTACTGCCACAAGCCAGGACATAGGATCAAGGATTGCCCAGCATTGAAGCAAGCTTAAGTAGAGAAGGTGTATGCAATCGAAGATGATCCTTCAACCTCGAAGGCTGATAAAGGAAAAGGAATTTTAGAAGGTAATCTTCTCATTTATGATAAAATTGTTTGAATTTTGTTCGACACGGGAGCTACACATAAATGAGTTAAATCTTGAATCTGAGATCGTAGACGAACCTATTTTTGTCTGTTTCATTAGGTTTCGATATATTCTGCAAATGGTTAGTTATCCCTTCGGACTAAATAGTGCCCTGTATATTTCGTAGACTGGATGAACCAAGTACTTCGTGAAATATGGAATGAGTTTGTTCTCATATCTATTGTTGATATTTTGATTTAGTAAGTCAAATGCAAAATAGATATTTAATTTAATCTGAAAAGATATTTCTCTATCTTTCATCTGTTCTTGATTGTCTCCCTGGCAAATTTCAAGGATGAAACTTTCTTAATAGGGGAATATGTAACATTCCCAAATTTAACCAAGTTTTTGATAATTGAATTAATTTTTGAAATTAAATTGTAAATTAAATTGAGTTTTTTCAAAATAAAATATTGGTTGTCGATATATATGTATTGATTTTTTTATATTTAAATTTGGAAACTGAAAAATAAATATGTTGGAAATAAATTGGATTTAAAATTTTATTTTTTTGTTAATAAGAATTTGTTTCTAATTTTATTTAATATGCATTTTGATTTGAAAATGTTATTTTGAATTTGATATAATAATTTTTTTTCCAAAGGCTAATTAAGAATAAAATTCTAATATGTTTATTCATGTGTAATTAAATTTTAAAATCATTTATCTTTAAAAGGTTATATAAATGATTAATAAAGAAAATGTGTGTGTATATATATTAAAACAGAATGGATAAAGGCTTTAAATTACAAATCTTTTGAGATTAAACAAGATTTGCATGATGATTTAAATTACTTTTCTTTTATATTTGAAGATAAATATAGTTAGAATAAACATAAAGTTTTGATGTGAATATACCTTTTGAAATGATTTATAAATTATAATAACATAGGGGTTTAAAAACATGATTTATAAAAGGTTTGAATATAAATTGTAAATTAAATAAAACAAGGGTTTCAACATAAAAAATACACATTTGGACAATTGTAAAACATTAATGCAAGCTATAAACAAGTGTAAGCATTTTTATAAAGGAATTAACAAGTGTATAGGTTAATGAACAAGTGGCATTAATTTTTTAAATAAATTAAAATTTTATATATTGAAGAGTAAAACCAAATACATTCCTTTTCTCATATCTTTAACATCAAAACTGAAATCAGTAAAAAAAGAAAGAATAATCATCTCAATATCAAAACAAAACATAGATCAAAGAAAAAAAAAATCAAAGCTACAAAATATTCAAACCTAGGAAAGAAAAAGATTCAAAGCAACTAAGCTAAGGATTCAAGTCTCATCCTGAATCAAACAATATAAAATGGAAACAAAAACTACAGATCATATTCAAATCAGGGAAATAGAATTCAAAACAAAAGCAAATCAAAAGCCTGGAAATTAAGCCTGTAATCAAGTAAAGATCAACAACAAAATTCAACAGTATAAAACTATCCTCTGTTCAAAGAGAATCAGGTGAGCAAACTGACACCCTAAAAAGTTTAAAGCTGTTTTATATCTGATGACTATGATAAGTGCTTGGATATTGTTGTGACAAGTATTGTTTATGCTTGCAATATGATATATGTATATGTGTGCGTGTCTGGAAACTAGAAAAATTAGCCTCTGTTCTTTGTTACAGGCATAAGTTAATTTCCAAAATTCAAATCTCTCAATCGTGTCAACATTAACCTTTGATCTAAATGAAAGTTGTTTGGCGAAGTATAAAGATGATTACAAAAATAGTTTTAGGATTTTAGATTCGGCAAATAATTTTAAAAATGAAAAATACAGTGAAATTCTTATATATGACAAAAATCAACCAATTCAATTTTAGATTTGGATTGCAAGATTGTATTCGTGGCAGAAAATCATGAATTTAGGTAATCGTTTCATGAATTTTAGGCTAATATTCGTTGACATATCTTGTGGTGAACAGAATTTGGATTTCGTTCAATTACTAGCGATTGACAAGATCATATGTGCCGTGGTCAAGGGTGGAAGAAGATGACGTGTCGAAGAGCAAGGGAAAAATGTTCGCTTAATTTTTAGTTCATCGTGGATGATGAACGAGGCCGATCTAGGGTTTAAAATTGGTTTGGGGTTGATGTCACAATTCGCATTGCTACGTCGTCGTCAGGGCGATGTAGGTCATCGGACCTTAGGGGATTGTTGCTTCGCCGTATGGTGAAGCTTTGGATGAGATGGAAGATTTTTTGATGGCCGATCTGGTCGTCGGCGAGACATTTTGAGTTGGATAGGTTTGAATGCCTGAGGGAATGAATTACGCGATTTCATCTCTCGGTCTAATTTGACAATCTAGGTCTTTCTGATGACGTGATCGGTGATGCGTGGGTGTTAGGGAAGTTGGTCGGAGGGCCGACGATTAGCCGTGCACATGCACGTGCACGCGGTCATGAATGTATCCGGGTAGTTAAAGTGTTGGGGAAGAAGACGCTTCTCGGGTTCGTGCTCGAGTGGTTCATGTGAGTGGCTCGAAGAAGAAAATGGTACGCGAATTTTTTTGAAACAGGATTTTAAAGATTAAATCAAAACAAGGTTTTTTTGGAACAAAAATATAAGATGGCTCGGGAAAGTTATATAGTGGGCTCGAAGTGGCATTCGGGGGAGTTGGTATTTGGCTTGGGTAAAGTACATTAGCAGTTTTAAAACTTTAAAACGGGTTTTAAAATAAATGTTAACTAATTCTTTAAATAATTGTTTTTGTTTAGTTTTGGATCTAGTTGAAGGTTTAAAATAAAAAAAATTCAAATTAATTAAGAAACAAATTTAAAGGAGTGATGTTTTAAATTATTATTTGACTTTAAAGTCTTAAGTTAATTTATGAATTAATAATAATTTTATCTCAAAAATTTAAATGTTTTAAAGATCAATTATTTTGTTTTCAAAATAAATATATATTAAGTAATTAATCAAAGTGATTTCTATTTGTTTTCATATGGAATTTGTTAATGTGTAATTTAATAATTACTTAATTGAAGGTTAATTAAGTAATTAATTTATAATTAAGGCTTATTTTTTTAAGAATAATTAATGTGATTAATTGAAGATTTACTTCCTTAATTATTTAAAGGATAATTAATTTGTGTGATTTATTAATTAAAGTAACTAATTTGAGGGTAATTAATTGATTCGAGGTTAATTAATTAGTGTAGTTAATTAAGGGATAATCACTTATTGTAATTAATTAAGAATAATTAAATAAATGATGATTAATAAAGGATTAAGTAATTAATGTAATTAATTAAGGATTAATTTATTTATGTAGTTAATTAAGGATAATTAATTAAAGGATAATTAAATAATTAGGGGTTAATTATTTAATGATGAAAAGTTGATTAATTAATTAATTAAAGTTGATTAATTAATCATTAAAGGTTAATTAATAAATGATTAGAGGTTAATTAATGATTAAGGTTTGTAATTAATTGATTGTTAATTAATTTGGATTAGCGATTAATCTGGTTTCAATTAATCAGATGATCAATTAATCTTACTTGTGGATGACTGTGTTCTATTGAATGCGGTGAATTGTGTGATATCTCTACTGTGTGATGCTTTGTGATATGAATTTTTTTAATTGAAGTTGTGATGAATGTAATTTATTAATCTGTGATAAATTTATACTATTTATTTGTGGATTTGTGAATGGAAGATAAGCGTTATAGATTATATCGCTTATCGATATTGATATGCTTGAATCTGTGATGATTGATGATGTTGCACTATTATATGAAACCCCTGGACTACACTATACACACAAAAATATGGATTGCACGAGGAAATTGGTTAAGTCATAAATTTTTGAAATGTTTTTAAAATTGAATTTTGAATCCAAATGGTTTTAGGAATGGAATTGGGTTTAATATGAAAAGCTTTTGAAAAGAAGTTTTGAAGATAAAAGTTATTTTGAATAACTTGATAAAGTTTTGAAATTTAAATAATTTGATTTGAATTTGAATTCAAAATTTGGAATTGAATTCCATGTTTGGAAATTATGGTTTAAAAATATTATACAAGTTATAAATGTGTTTATATGGGTTTAAACCATTTTAAAAGTATTGTTTTGGGAATTTGAATTTAACCCAAGGGCTTTAACTTGTACAAATGTAGTCGGATTTTTCCGAAATGAAAACTATTTGTTTCCAAATAATAGTAGCTTTCATATAAAGAAAGGGTTTCCAATTTGTGTTGAAAAGATTTCAAGTTTGAATGAAAATTATTAATTAATCTTGGTGAACTTTGTTTCCAAAATAAGCGGATCTTTAAGGTGTATCTTTTGTATAAAAGATTTGAATTATGAATAGTTTTGAAAGCTATGAATGAATCTTTGTGAAAGATGGGTGAACTTTGTGAAGTGAATCTTTTTTTTAACGATTTGAAAATGGTAATTGGTTAAAACCATTCAAAAGAAAAGTTTTGGGTTTTATGTTATGACTTAACTGAAATCCAAATATCCATATGTTTTTAAATATTGCGCTCATTATTCCGTTTAGCCGGGAGAGGACCTTGTGTCACATAACCCATTTCGAATAATGATATGATGTTATGGATAGCATTTGAAGACCGGTGATGAAGACCAGGTATTTTCGAGAATGAAAGGATTACCCGTCGAATGACTCTGCACTGAGTAGCTACGGTATAGAGACCTTCATATGTGATGAGGATTCCGATTGGGATTGTGAATACCCGGATTGCAAGGGCTTCTTTGGCAGTGCCTTCGGTTCTGTTCGAACCCGGGACAGACTTGTATGGATGTGTGTCTGACATTACACTTTGAGATGTAAAGCTGGTTTCTATCAAATACATTTATGTTTGATGGCGAAGAATTTATTCTCTTAGCTTAACACCCTTCTCTGAGACGTACAAGCTCAAAGGTTATGTAGTTGATGGTTACTAGTGATACATTCCTAATTTGTAATGTGGCATATGAAGTGCTGCTGATCATTTGTTGATCAAAGCATGGCTTTGTGAAAAAACGTAGCTTTGTGGACGAGATTGCATCAAGACCTCACACCCCGGAAATGGTCGAAATAGGAAAGATGCGGCAAGGTTGTTAGGGGTCGCGCCCCTAGGGTATGTCCATTTCTTCTGGAAAAGGGTGGTATCATGGTATGGAGCCCAGATACATAACTCATGTGGACACTGCAAATTTATTACTTTTTGGCTGTTGCTTTGTGGTTGAGGGTCCTCGGATAAAGGTCGCAAACGACCAGGGATGGCATAGTTGTAGGTGTTACTCCCGGGCAGGGGGTAAACTGGCCTTATATTGGAAGAGAGCTGGGTAAGTTCTCAAGGCCCCTCCAAAGGCGTGCCCATGTGGCAATAGGAAGTTCCTTAGCCTGACCATTTGTTGGAAATCCAATCACCAATACGAGCCCTTTGCGATTGCGATTGTATAACCTGCCACCTCAGGTGGTAGCTATAGCAGGCATAATATATTGGCACCTATGCTAGCTAAGATTAATATTATACTTTCGAAAGGTTTTCTGCACTATGCACTAATAATAATATCAAAAAGATTTTGCGTAGTAAGCATTTTTGACTATCATAAGGAGAAATCTCCTCCAATTGTGCGCTTGCATTGTGTGTGTGCGGGGAGGCCTTATAGTAGTTTCATTTTCTAAAAAGCATTACGGATTTCTTTTAAACTCTTTTTACTTTTTTTTTCTAAAAATAAACGGTTATTGTTTGCTCACACCAGTTCCATGACTGACCCGGAGTTTATTGTTCCCTTCCTAAACTCTAGGTGCCCACAATTTTCCACACGGGCCACCTAGAGTTGGGTTTTCAGATAATCAAATGATAGGTGTAGATTCGATAGCCTTCGAAGTCTTTGGTTCGGTAGCATTTGGAAATCTTCTTCAGTCTTTGGATCTTTGAAGTTTTTGGTTTGGCAATCGCGTTTTGAATCGCATTCGCTACAAGTTCAGCAGATGGTGGTTCGAGCTTGAAGTTTAGAGCTTTGGCTTTGGAGTTTTGGTTTGGAGTTGCAGTATTGGATTCTCTTGAAGACTTTGCAAATATTGAATTATTTCAGCTGTGGTATTGTGCTGCATATATTCTCTGAGGGTGTTGGGTTGCTGTTATCAAATGATGTATCTGACATTGTATCTATGTTGTATATTAATGTAATCATCTTTTGTTTCCGCTGTGTTGTTTATCATCTAATGTTATTATAAGCTCCTACGATACGGATTTCGATGTCGTTTGTTGGGCATCGAGTTCGGGTCGTCACACAAACCATGCTTAAAGGCCGTTCCACTTGAATATGCCGAGCCACTCAAATAGGCCGAACCATACGTTTATGTCGGACCATGTATATATGCTGAACTACCTAAATTGGATCAATCCCTCATATCTCTAATCTTTCACTGGCACGAGTCTTGTCAAGATTCAATCAAAACTACTGCAACTATCACCTTATAGCCGGGCCAAGTACCCGGGTAACAGTATATATGTCAACATAAGATATCTATAAATATATACAAATATAGCTATTCAAATTTAAAATATATATATTATATATATTATATATACCACAAGAACTTGCATTATATATGTAACACCCAACCTTTTTGACCCTCAAAAGTTGATACTGATACGCCCGTGGTATTCCTGTGTCGAGCATCCAAAGTGCTAGAAAGACAGATTGTCAAGGTGAAAGAAAAGAAAAGACAGAACAGAATCTCACATTACGACGACTAATATATAACATACACATGATCTTTACAAAAGAAAACTGTATATAAATACATCAATTAGAGAAACAAACCTATCATCAGCCCGGATAGTTATAACAGCACGTCCTCGCAATTGCTGATAAATGCAAAACAAAATGGCTAATAAATACAAAACAAGATATGTAGTGGAAATTAAATACATAAATAGGTCTTGGAGGCATCCAACTCATCTCCTAAAGATTCAAAGTATCCAGCTAAATCTGGTAACATACTCGGGGCTGAAGTAACGACCTGCCTTTTTGGACGGTTTAAGTCGACGATAAGATACACACGTCAGACTCAAACATTCAAAAGGGCAGATTGTTATGGGTAAATAATAAAAGGTAGAGAAATAAAGAAAAACAAATACAGAATCTCGTAGTGGAATGAAAAAAATATAATAATCAAATAAACAGTTCATGAAGCTATTTTACAAATAACATTGATTAGACCTTTATAATATAGATGAGAGTTACATAATGCAAAGAAAGGAAACAAATAAATGCAGCGAAATAACATGATGCAGTGGGATAAAAATAATGATAATAATAATACAACTCTTCGTCTTCATCCTCCAGAAAGTAGCCTTCGATACACTGAAAAGCCCAGACTGACCCGAGCGAATTGAAAAGGCAAAACACTCGAGTCAGAACTAAAAGACCTTATTTAAGTTTAGTCAATAGCAAATAAATATGGGTGTAACGACGTCAGAGATGTTCATGGGGTTTGACATCTCCTATCCAATGTCTAACGTTAATGCAATAACTTAAGAGATGTTCGAGATTTCCATCTCCTAAGGATCTGTTAAACTTTCTATATATAGTCCAATACTCTATTATAATATGTCTACAGTAAAGTAAAAGTATTAAAATAGAGTTAAGGTGTTACCAGTATCCCCCCTCAACACACTTTATATATTTCCATAGTCTATATAGTACCGTACGCTCCTCCGTGAGGTTTACCCAGAGGGCACTCCATAGGTATGGTACAAAACAAACTCGTAGAAGATGCGATAAGGCATGCGACAAGGCACTCGAGGCAATGCCCAGGGTAGATATACCAATTGCGGATTCGTACTGGTGGTAACACATAACAGCTACCACTGCCCAACGCGAAACACACACCCAAATCAAAATCAAGGGTGACCACCAAATCAAATCACAAAGCAATAAAATGGTATCGAAGAAATGTGTCCAACAGGAGGAATGACCTCACTTAGCCCGGCATAGCTCATGTTTTAGTTACATTAAGCTGACTCGTGGGAGTCAGGGTTATGTAAATACGTTATACAGAATCGCTCGCCAAACCATCCTACTTCATTTCTGGAATCTCCACCACGTACACACTTGCTAAAGTGCTTTTCGGTATTAGCAGAGAGTATGACAATATCCAATCCTAGTCACTTTAACAACCAAATGCTTATTTCACACCGGATGGTTCACTTACATTTCAAAAAAAAGTCAATTCCTAGATTATATCAACATATCGAATTCTCAAAGACCATATCATTTTCAAATCATATTCTCTTTCAAAATCACATTCACTTCCAAAATCATATTTACCCAAATATGTCATTTCACAAAAGGTATTATTTCAAAATCCCAACTTAAGTTGTATCATCGTCAAGGATTTAAGTATAAATACTTCAAGTTTACACAGTTATAATTTTTGAAAATAGTTTAGATAGCCATAAACAGTTTAATAGTTTAAATAAATTAAAATAGTTTTAATAGATTTAAATTTGATTTAACAAGATTTAAATTGATTCAATTAGATTAAATATAGATTATATAGATTTAATTAGGTTTAAAATGTTTTAAATAGATTAATTATAGATTAAATAGATTTAAATTATATTAAGTATATTTTTAAATAGATTAAACAAATTTAATATAATTTAAATAGATTTAAATTATATTAAATAGATTTAAAATAGATTAAACAAATCTAAATTAGTTTTACATTGATTAAATTAGTTTAAAATAGGTAAAAATAGATTAAATTGGATTAAATAGGTTATAATAGATTAAATGAATTAAATAATTTTACATTGATTAAAATAGCTTGAATAATTTTAAACTAGATTTCAAAGTTGTATCCAAACATTTCCAATAACTCAATTTCTGATAAATTCATTTATATTTGACACTTCACTTTGAAATTCCAGTTTAAACCCTTTGAACAATTCATTTAATTAATTTAATTTCAACATTTACGCTTGGACTTTCGAAAATAATTCAACTTATATAAGACAAATTTCTAATTCAAAATACTAGTTAACCGAATTCAAAATTTAAAGATTCAAAAATCACTTAATTTAACCAATCCAGTGTCCATATATAATTTTCTACCTTAGGGTCAAGTGAAACAGATATTTATCATTTCAATACGCAGTTTAACAATTTACGGTTATATATTATTTCAAACCGCAATCCCGAATTAAATAAAATCCGTAAAATTGCTTGAGTCTATCATTTCAACTCATAATGATTTTTCCCTAATCTATAGATCGTTCGGGTATGTATCATTTCAACCCAAAGTGACTTGCAGTATTGTAATACTATAAAATATAACATCTGATCATCCAATATTAACTCAAACATCCATTACAATCATCATCTAAATCAACCAATAAATATTAATAGATAACTGATAATCAATAACAGGTATTAAAACGACATTTAAATTATATAATAAATTAAACAAATATTAACTGTAATAAAAGTCAAATTTAACTGGAATGACAATTTAAATATACCAAACATCATCAATCAATTTCTAATAACATCATAAATTGAATTTAACTAATATAAGATAGTTTAATGATTGTGAGTGGGTTAAAACACTCACCTTTGAATTTCAAATCGATTTGAAATTCAAATAACGGCCAAAATTTAAACAGTCTCATAATTCATCCAAACCAAAGTCAAAATGCCCGAATTTCGATACGATATTAATGGAACAAACCGCGCGTGAATCAGACCTCGTATTTTAAAATTATGATAATTATAACATTTGAAATCAAAATTTAAATAAAATAAAATAATAATAAAGAAAAGATACACGTCACCTCTTCCACAGCGGTCGAACCTTATCCAAAATCGTAATCGTCCGCTCCAACAATGGCCGCCACCACTTCGTCAATTTTGACCGCCTAACCCTGCGCCACCACCATATCGGAGTGCATCGTGACACCCGCGCTAAGGCGCCCCACCCTTGACCATGCGCTCGCCTCCGGTGCCTCCTGCCGCTTGCGCCGTCGTCGATAATCTTCAGCCATTTCTAGCGATTTGGAGCACCATCGACTCAACGTAACCATATGGACGAGCGCTGCTCGTCGAATTCTACAACTCTACACCTCCCGATCGTCGTAAAATCGACGATCCACCACACAATCCGACGATCGCAAACGAATGACCGTAACAAACCCATGAATTTCTGGACAAACAGTGATTCGAATTGAAAAAAAAAATCACACTAGTGAATTATGCTCATTGAGAGCTTCGAATCGATATATAATTTGATAGGGTTTGGAGGAGTTTGATTTTCGGTTTGATTTTTGGTTTGTAATTGAATTTGGAATTGGTTTTGGTTTGTCTACCACTGGAAAGAGAGAAGCAGATAAAATTGTACGTATAGACAGTTGGAATAAGAACTAGTTAGATTTTGTAATGGGCTATATATAGGCAGATCAGAAATAAGAATGAATGGGCTGGATCGATTTTAAAGTTGAACGATAAACGACCCGAAAAGCCCGTTTCGTTCCCGAAATTGAAATGGGTTATCTCATATATCAAAATAGATGTTTTCGATATTTTTAAATTCAATGGAACAGGTTTCAAGTCCAATTTACATCGTATGAAGAAGTTAGCTTAAAATCAGCTTATTTCAATTTGATATCAATTGAATTGATTTCTAGGCGTTTCGAGTCCGTATGATTGAACGACAAGTCCGATTGCTTTGAAACTTGAAATCCTACAATAATTCACCGTTACGGATCTGATGAAACTAGTTTCTAAATACAAGTCAGTGGCCAAAATGTCTATTTTCACGTTAATTAAATAAATTAATGTTAAATTAATTAATCACTTTTTAATTCAATACTTATAAACTAATAAATTTTCATCATTTTTGATTACATGGACATTTATAATAATTTAAAAAAAGTTTACATAAAATTTCAGTGTTGGTTATTATACTAATTACAGTGTTCAATTTCAACTGTAATTAAATCCTATTATTTATAATTAATTCCAATAAATTGATTAAATTTTGATTTCAATCTTTTTTTCAAATAATTATTACTCCATAGACATAGTTAACATTTGTTTATATCTTATTACACAAATATTCTACAATTATCGTCTTTTACCATATTAGTTGCAGCATTGGAGCAATGTTGACCTTTGTTGATTTTGCCATTAATTAAAATTTCAAAATCCTAATAACATTACTTATCTTGGCTTCACTCTTATTATTAACTCAATTTATTTCCTTATGAATGTAATTGACATTTCCATCTATTTTAGTACATTCCGAATTTGCAGTTATTGTATTAATTCACATTAATGTAACATTTATTTGCTTTTATTTGTAATTAATTAATTAAACCGGTAACAAATAACAATTGCCACCATTTGTACATTTTATCATATTTGTAATTTTATTATTTACAAACAAATTGTAATGACCCGAAATTTTTAGCGATTCTTTTAATGTAATTAACTGAATTTTTGTTTGAAATTAAACAATAAAATTTGACGATAAAAATTTGATATTTGGTATGCTCTATAGAAGCATAGCGAATGGCAGATTTTCATCAGAAAATATGGAAGTTAGTTTTGTTGTGTAATTTCCAGCTTTAATTTTAAATATGTTGAAATTAGGTGAAAATAAAATGTTTTTGTAACGACCCTGAATTTTAAACAATTTAAATTGAAAATATTTAATTAATTTTAAATATTTGAATGATGGTTTGGATTGAATTTTCAATATAACTTTGAATTTGGCGATTAAATTATAGAATTTAATCTATTGAAAGTTGAATAAAAATTTGAATCTTCAATTTTAAGCCAATTAAAAATATTTCAAAGGCTTGTAAAATTCATATTGATAATATTGAAGATAATAGAAGCTTCAGAATTGAAATTGAAAGTGAATTGTTCAGTTTTGAGATTTAATCGTTCGAATCGATATTTAAAAATAGCCGTCCGAGGCACAGTCTCAGAATTCGACGAAACCAGTTCCATTGGATCCGTAATATTGAATTATTCTAGGATTTCAAATTTCGTATTTTTCGGAGTTGATATGTGAGCACACGACACATAAACGCGTTGAAGATTTTAAAACGAATTTAAATTTAAATTTAAATTTAAAACAAACACAGCATGCTCTCTCCCTAATATCACGCCTAGAATGACGCTGAAAATCGTGTAACGCATGCCTCGGTTTATTTTTAAATGCCTTCTCCCTTATCGTTCAAATCAAACGAGGTAATAAAATAAAAAAATGGCCGAAGCCCTTTGACTCTCGTTCAAAACAAATCAGTTCGTTTCAAAGTAAATCAAACTCCTCTCTCTCTCAAACGATTCAATGGCCGCTCCCAAGCCATTCAAAGAAAAAAAAATGGCGACTGGGAGCAGCGCGCATGCGGTCGAGCCTGGTGGAGGCTCGCGTAGGAGGCACGGCGGCGCGAGATGGAGTGGCGTTCGATTTGGTGATGGGCGCGCGATTCGAGAGGCGGCAGGAGGCGATGTTGCGGCGCGTGAGTTGATGGTGGCGCGTGGTTCGAGCCCGTGGGCGCGACGGCGTCGAGGCAGGAGAGGCGATAGTGGAGCGGCACTCGTGTGAGGGGAAGGCGGCGACGTCGAAGTAGCTAGCGTGCGCACGCGTGATGATGGGGGGGGCTCGAGATTCTGGGTTTCGATTTTTACAGTGAGGTGAATTCATTTTTTTTTTCTTTTTCTTTCTTTCCTTTTCAAATTTAATTTTTTTCAGTAAAGGAAAAGAAAATTAGCAGTAAGTTATAAATGCTGTTATATATATATATATATATATATATATATATATATATATGCAGGTTTTAATATTTGCAGAAAGACAAATGTTACAATATGTATGTCGTTTTAAAATAAAAAATCAAATAATACAAGTCATTTGTTTAAAATTTAAAAGCATTAGTTTGAAATTAAAATGTTTAGTTAAATAAATTTATTTAACAGAAATTTATAAAAGGATTAATTAGCTTGACAGAATTTATTTGTTTGTTTTAGTGACTAAAAGATATTTTATTTAAAGGAAAATTATTTAAATAAATAATTAGTTAACAGAAAATAATGAAAGCGGTTAAAGAAAAAAATGTTGGTGGTTAGTTTATTTTATTATCTGTTGAGTCAATTTAAATCACTAGTTAGAAATTAAATTTATTAATTTGAATTAAAAACATTGGTTAATTTGAATTATTTTTAAGTTACTAAATGATATTTGTTAATAAAGGAATTTAGTTTTTAAATTTAAATTTTGGGTTAAATAAATATGTTAAAGAAATTAATTTTTCGACTAGCGGAATTAAGTTGTATAAATGGTTCAATTTATTTTTGTCATTTAAAAATAAGTTATTTAAGGAAACTTAGTTTTAAATTGTAGATTTGTAGTTAAATAAAATTTTTAAAGAAAATTTATTAAGAATTCAAATTATATTTGATAAAAATGATTTATTTAAGGAAATTTGATTTTAAATTAAATAAAGAAATAAATTAACTAAGTTATTAAAGGGTAAGTGATTTTTCACTTAGTTTAAATATTCTATTGAAAAGGAAAATTTATTTATAACAAATTTAATAGTTAAAACCAAAATGTATTAGTTGATTTAATTTATAAAAAGAAAATTTAGTTTTAAAAATTAAATTGTAGTTGAATAGAATTATTTTAAAAGGAAAATTAGTTAAAATAAATTATTTAAGAAGAAACTAGTTTGAAATAAAGAGCATTTGTTAAGCAAATCAATTAAATAAAAATAAATTAGTTATTCGATCTGTTCGAATATTAATAAATTGTGTATAATATTTATACAAGGTATAAATGAAGAAAACAAGTTGAATTGGAAGTGGATTGCAAACGGGAATAAAGGTGAGAACTTCTCACTCAAAAGGAATTTTATTGTTTATTTGAATTTTAAATAGTTAAATTTAAAAATTTGCTTGACTGTGTTGATTGAATGATTGAATGATGATTGTTATATATATATATATATTGGATATGAATAGACCCTATACGCCGTTAGTAAGCGGAGGTTATTTATTACACACATATACCACGATATTCCACCTCGAAGTGGAATTGGTATTATATTATATATAGCAATATATATATATTGGCATATGTATATATTGCAGTTGGTTGATTTCCCGCATTTTCTTTTAGCGGATGAGACCCTATGCGCCGTTAGTAAGCGGATATATATTTATAAAATCCCATATACCGCGATATTCCGTCTTGAAACGGAATTGGTATTGTGCTAATGTATGTGGATGCAGGGAAACAGGTTGGAGGGATCCAACTGGATTCCTCATAAATATTTATTTGATTTCATATATTGTGATATTTGATTGTTTATCATGGATGATATATGATGTTTGAAAGTCGTGATTGACTATTTGATGTGTTACATCATCGGATCCAATTTTGAAGTTTAAAAACAACGATTTAATTTCTAAAGAGATTTTTGGAAATATACGTTTATAAAATATTTTTGGAATTGATCCATTATAAATAAATAAACGTTATAATCTTAATGTTATAAAAATTAAATATTTTGAGAAATATAGTTAAAAGTTGATTTTTGAAAATATGGGATTGATGATTTTATAAAATAGTTTAAACTGGGATTTTTGAATTTATTATAAAAAGTTTAAAAATTGGATTTATAAAATTGGATTATTTTTATAAATCAAATGATGAGATTATAAAGGGGTTTAAAGACATTTTAAAAATAGTAATATAAATTGTTTTATATTAAAAGATTTATAAATTGATATTTATAAATTAAAAATATTAGAAGTGTAAAACGAGTTTTTCTAAGTGTTAGAAAGAATTGTGAATGAATTTCATAAATGAATGAAATTTATAGGATTATAACGGTGAAGTTATAAATGAAATTTTATAAGCAGTAGGTTTATAAAATTTATAAAGTTATGGAAAAGGATAGATTTTGGATAAATAAATGAATCTTATAAGTTATAAGATTTATAAAATTGGGAAGTTTAAAGAAACAATTTTGTAAACAAATAAATTATAAGTGTTTGACTTATAATATGAATTTTAGTATATCATTGTGATATGAATTGATATAGGTTAATAAAGGAATTTATAAAAGGAGTTGATATAAAATAAATAGATGTTTTCGAGAAATAGAAGGAAATAATAGATTATAACACTGTTGTTATAATAGATGATTTCCGAAAGGAAATGTTTTATATAGTATTGGGATTTATATATCTATTTTAATTTTGAATCCCTATACTAGTGATTTTGGGTTGTCGTGACGATGTTTTACGCAACATTCGTTTTGGCCCAAATAAATATGTTTAAGAGAATGATTTCCTTAAAGAATGAAATATATACTTAATTTCGATTAGAGTATATTAAATATTTTCTAAGCGTAGAAAATAAAAAGACTTGTGAATTACTTATTTAATAAGTATGGAAATGTTTTCCAATATAAAGTGAATATGTTGAGAATTTATCTTTTTGAAGATAAATTGAAAATGAATATTTGAAATCATATATTCATAAATATTTTGGGAATATAAATTCAATATGGAATTTATAAATGAAATTGGGAAATGGGTTTAAAAATAAATATTGATTTATTTTTGAAGTATGGAAAGTTTATATCTTCTAAAGATATTTTTGGGGAATTAAATATTTTGGAAAATTATTTGGATTCTGGTGATGTTGTGCATATCAATTGATAGTTCAATAACCGACTATCAATATTTCCCTTTGAATGGGTATTTGTTGTGATTGCTTGAAAATTGAATGCCACACTTATTTTTTTTTTTAAAATAAGCGCTCACTATTCGGGTTAACCGGGAAAGGACCTTGGGGTCGTATAACCCATTCCGAATACGTGATACGTCGTATGAATTGCATTCGAAGACCGGTGTTGAAGACCGGATATTTTCGAAAACGTAAGGGTTTCTTGTTGATTGTCTCTGCACTGGCTGATCCCCGGTATGGAGATCTCCATAAGTGATGGGAAATCCGAACGCGATTAGAGATTATTCGGATTGCAAGGACTTCTTTGTAAGTGCCTTCGGTTCTGTTCGAGCCCGGAACAGACTTGTATGGATTGTGTGTCTGACATTACAAATTGAGATATAAAGCCGATTTCTTTCAAATATATTTCTGTTGGTGGCGGAGAATTTATTCTCTTAGCTTAACACCCTTCTCTGAGACGTACGAGCTCAAAGGTTATATAGTTGAAGTTATCAGCGATATATTCCCAATTTGGTAATGTGACATACTGAGTGTTGCTGTGAAATGATCATTGTGTTGATTATTTGTGATAGGATCATTTGTTTGATCGTCTATCCTTGTGATCATTGTGTTGATCATTTGTGACCCAAAGCATGGCTTTTGTATAAAGTATGTTTTTGTGGACGAGACTTCGTCGAGCCTCACATCCCGGAATGGTCAAAACAGGAAAGATGCGGCAAGGTTATGAGGGGTAGCTCCCTTTAGGGTATGTGCATTTCCTTCTGGAAAGGGTGGTATCATGGTATGGAGCCCAGATACTTACTCATGTTGAAACACTATATTTTATTACTGTGTGGTGTTGTTGGTGACGAGCGCTCGGTTAAAAGGTCCAATGGGACCGGGGGATGCCATATTCGTGTAGTAGTTACCTAGTGATAAAGGTAACCCGGCCTTGTGTTGGCAGAGAGCTGGTTAAGTTCTCGGGACGTCCAGCCAGAGGCGTTTCCATGTGGCAATGGGAAGTTCGTTGGCCTGACCATTTGTTGGAAATACAAAGAAACAATACGAAACTTGTACGGTTTTAGTTGTATAACCTGCGATGGAATGTGGCGGTAACCTGCTATTGAACATAGTTAGCTATAGTAGACATACGATAATGGTCGTATGTTGGCTAAGATTTATATTCTACTTTCGAACTAAATTTTTCCTACACTATGCACTAATAATAATATCAAATGTTATTTTAAATGCGTATCAAGCATCTTTGACTATCATAAGGAGAAATCTCCTCCGATTCTGCGTTTGCATGTGTGTGTGTGCGGGAGGCCTTATGGTAGTCTCATTTTTAAAAGCATTGCGAATTGAATTTAAAATATTCTTCTATTTTGATTTTAAAGTAAATAAACTGTTTTGAGTTCTCACACCAGTCACATGACTGACTCAGAGTTTATTGTTTTCCTTCCTAAACTCTGGGTGCCCACCAATTTCCACACGAGCAGTCAAGAGTTAAGGTTTATCAGGATATTCTGGAATTCAGGAGTTGCTGGAGGCAAGCTGGATGGCGTATTACTAGTATATAGTATTTCTTTTCCGCTGTTTGAAGTTGTTGCGTTGTTGTACACTCTGATGATTTGATGTAATGTAACATAATGTGATGTAATAACTGATATAGTTCTTTGATTTAAGATTATTCATTTATTATTATATGTTGTTCCGCTGCGAATTGTGAGATTCTGATGTTGTTCTGTTATTTCTGTTCCGTTCTATTTTCTGTTTTCTCTCCTCCCTATTTTCTCTCTTCTTTCCTCTCTTCTTTTTCTTTTCTTCTTTCTTAAAAACCCTCAGTGTTCGGTTTTCCGTCGTTCGATTACTCGGCAGTCGATAAAGTGAGTGTCGATGTTGAATTTTCGAAAGTCGAAGAATCGGGTGCTGACAATGTGGTATCAGAGCTTATGGTTAAGCGACAACCATGGTTCTGTTGGGTATTACTCGTTAGAGATAGAGTCAGCAGTACTCTAGAATGAGTTTGAGTGTAATAATAGATATGAGCGCGTATTTGTTAGTGAATATAAAATTTGTTTTTGAATCGGGTAAATAAGATAATTTTGCCCAAAACTATTTTGTATAGAAAAGAAATGATTTTCTATGAATTATCATTAGTATATGGAATTAAATAAAATTGAATGAAATTGGTAATAAAATAAGATGGATTGAATTCAAGTAAATTAAATTGATAATTTATTTATTTGTGAAATAATTTCAAATGGAATGAATATGAATATGGAATGTGAATAAAATTGAATAAAGATGGTATGTGAATTGGTCGTAAGCAATAAAATTGAATTGAGCAATTAAGTAAATTCGAGATGAATTGAATATTGAAATGAATTGGTAAATGAAAGCTAATCGATAGAATTCAATATTTAAAATTGAGAATTGAATTCAAATAGAATTTAAATTGTGAATAGAATTGAAATATAAAATTGAATGAAATGGATATGTAACTTCAATAGTGAAGTAAAAACGTATAAGAAGTATATGTTGGAAATTTTGTAATTGAATTAGCAAAATAGTTTGAATGTTGGAATTAGATACTACTACTAGCAGGTTATACAGGTGTATAAAGGGATTGGATTTTGATTTCAAAGTTAAAATTGAATTGCTCGACAAAAGGTACGTATTTCAATTTCAGTGTGAGATTTGATGACTTTCTTCTCTAGCCACTTGGCTTTTCTCTTTTCTTTTTGATTCTGAGGGGCCGTGGTGCCATTTTGTAGTCGTACCGAGCTAGCCGCGCAAAGGAGACGCTGGCGAAATTTTTCGAAAATTTAGGGTGTTAGAAAATTTTTGAGAGATTTTGAAAGTTTGAAATTTGAATTTAAATTTAAATTTGAATGGTTAGGAAAACAATATTATTTGAAACCTATAATTGGAGTTGGAAAGTTAGTTGAAATGAAAATGAATCTTTAATAAAAAGATTTAGGTTAGTGAGTTGATAAAACTATTTAGATTGTGAAAAATAATAGACGGGATAAGGGCATTCTTCTTAACTTGTAATTTCGGGACGAAATTCTTTTAAGGGGGAAAGATTGTAACGACCCTGAATTTTAAACAATTTAAATTGAAAATATTTAATTAATTTTAAATATTTGAATGATGATTTTGATTGAATTTTCAATATAACTTTGAATTTGGCGATTAAATTATAGAATTTAATCTATTGAAAGTTGAATAAAAATTTGAATCTTCAATTTTAAGCCAATTAAAAATATTTCAAAGGCTTGTAAAATTCATATTGATAATATTGAAGATAATAGAAGCTTCAGAATTGAAATTGAAAGTGAATTGTTCAGTTTTGGGATTTAATCGTTCGAATCGATATTTAAAAATAGCCGTCCGAGGCACAGTCTCGGAATTCGACGAAACCAGTTCCATTGGATCCGTAATATTGAATTATTCTAGGATTTCAAATTTCGTATTTTTCGGAGTTGATATGTGAGCACACGACACATAAACGCGTTGAAGATTTTAAAACGAATTTAAATTTAAATTTAAATTTAAAACAAACACAGCATGCTATCTCCCTAATATCACGCCTAGAATGACGCTGAAAATCGTGTAACGCATGCCTCAGTTTATTTTTAAATGCCTTCTCCCTTATCGTTCAAATCAAACGAGGTAATAAAATAAAAAAATGGCCAAAGCCCTTTGACTCTCGTTCAAAACAAATCAGTTCGTTTCAAAGTAAATCAAACTCCTCTCTCTCTCAAACGATTCAATGGCCGCTCCCAAGCCATTCAAAGGAAAAAAATGGCGACTGGGAGCAGCGCGCACGCGGTCGAGCCTGGTGGAGGCTCGCGTAGGTGGCGCGGCGGCGCGAGATGGAGTGGCGTTCGATTTGGTGATGGGCGCGCGATTCGAGAGGCGGTAGGAGGCGATGTTGCGGCGCGTGAGTTGATGGTGGCGCGTGGTTCGAGCGCGTGGGCGCGACGGCGTCGAGGCAGGAGAGGCGATAGTGGAGCGACACTCGTGTGAGGGGAAGGCGGCGACGTCGAAGTAGCTAGCGTGCGCACGCGTGATGATGGGGGGGGCTCGAGATTCTGGGTTTCGATTTTTACAGTGAGGTGAATTCATTTTTTTTTCTTTTTCTTTCTTTCCTTTTCAAATTTAATTTTTTTCATTAAAGGAAAAGAAAATTAGCAGTAAGTTATAAATGCTGTTATATATATATATATATATGCAGGTTTTAATATTTGCAGAAAGACAAATGTTACAATATGTATGTCGTTTTAAAATAAAAAAATCAAATAATACAAGTCATTTGTTTAAAATTTAAAAGCATTAGTTTGAAATTAAAATGTTTAGTTAAATAAATTTATTTAACAGAAATTTATAAAAGGATTAATTAGCTTGACAGAATTTATTTGTTTGTTTTAGTGACTAAAAGATATTTTATTTAAAGGAAAATTATTTAAATAAATAATTAGTTAACAGAAAATAATGAAAGCAGTTAAAGAAAAAAATGTTGGTGGTTAGTTTATTTTATTATCTGTTGAGTCAATTTAAATCACTAGTTAGAAATTAAATTTATTAATTTGAATTAAAAACATTGGTTAATTTGAATTATTTTTAAGTTACTAAATGATATTTGTTAATAAAGGATTTAGTTTTTAAATTTAAATTTTGGGTTAAATAAATATGTTAAAGAAATTAATTTTTCGACTAGCGGAATTAAGTTGTATAAATGGTTCAATTTATTTTTGTCATTTAAAAATAAGTTATTTAAGGAAACTTAGTTTTAAATTGTAAATTTGTAGTTAAATAAAATTTTTAAAGAAAATTTATTAAGAATTCAAATTATATTTGATAAAAATGATTTATTTAAGGAAATTTGATTTTAAATTAAATAAAGAAATAAATTAACTAAGTTATTAAAGGGTAAGTGATTTTTCACTTAGTTTAAATATTCTATTGAAAAGGAAAATTTATTTATAACAAATTTAATAGTTAAAACCAAAATGTATTAGTTGATTTAATTTATAAAAAGAAAATTTAGTTTTAAAAATTAAATTGTAGTTGAATAGAATTATTTTAAAAGGAAAATTAGTTAAAATAAATTATTTAAGAAGAAACTGGTTTGAAATAAAGAGCATTTGTTAAGCAAATCAATTAAATAAAAATAAATTAGTTGTTCGATCTGTTCGAATATTAATAAATTGTGTATAATATTTATACAAGGTATAAATGAAGAAAACAAGTTGAATTGGAAGTGGATTGCAAACGGGAATAAAGGTGAGAACTTCTCACTCAAAAGGAATTTTATTGTTTATTTGAATTTTAAATAGTTAAATTTAAAAATTTGCTTGACTGTGTTGATTGAATGATTGAATGATGATTGTTATATATATATATATATATATATATATATATATATATATATATATATATATATATTGGATATGAATAGACCCTATACGCCGTTAGTAAGCGGAGGTTATTTATTACACACATATACCGCGATATTCCACCTCGAAGTGGAATTGGAATTATATTATATATAGCAATATATATATATTGGCATATGTATATATTGCAGTTGGTTGATTTCCCGCATTTTCTTTTAGCGGATGAGACCCTATGCGCCGTTAGTAAGCGGATATATATTTATAAAATCCCATATACCGCGATATTCCGTCTTGAAACGGAATTGGTATTGTGCTAATGTCTGTGGATGCAGGGAAACAGGTTGGAGGGATCCAACTGGATTCCTCACAAATATTTATTTGATTTCATATATTGTGATATTTGATTGTTTATCATGGATGATATATGATGTTTGAAAGTCGTGATTGACTATTTGATGTGTTACATCATCGGATCCAATTTTGAAGTTTAAAAACAACGATTTAATTTCTAAAGAGATTTTTGGAAATATACGTTTATAAAATATTTTTGGAATTGATCCATTATAAATAAATAAACGTTATAATCTTAATGTTATAAAAATTAAATATTTTGAGAAATATAGTTAAAAGTTGATTTTTGAAAATATGGGATTGATGATTTTATAAAATAGTTTAAACTGGGATTTTTGAATTTATTATAAAAAGTTTAAAAATTGGATTTATAAAATTGGATTATTTTTATAAATCAAATGATGAGATTATAAAGGGGTTTAAAGACATTTTAAAAATAGTAATATAAATTGTTTTATATTAAAAGATTTATAAATTGATATTTATAAATTAAAAATATTAGAAGTGTAAAACGAGTTTTTCTAAGTGTTAGAAAGAATTGTGAATGAATTTCATAAATGAATGAAATTTATAGGATTATAACGGTGAAGTTATAAATGAAATTTTATAAGCAGTAGGTTTATAAAATTTATAAAGTTATGGAAAAGGATAGATTTTGGATAAATAAATGAATCTTATAAGTTATAAGATTTATAAAATTGGGAAGTTTAAAGAAACAATTTTGTAAACAAATAAATTATAAGTGTTTGACTTATAATATGAATTTTAGTATATCATTGTGATATGAATTGATATAGGTTAATAAAGGAATTTATAAAAGGAGTTGATATAAAATAAATAGATGTTTTCGAGAAATAGAAGGAAATAATAGATTATAACACTGTTGTTATAATAGATGATTTCCGAAAGGAAATGTTTTATATAGTATTGGGATTTATATATCTATTTTAATTTTGAATCCCTATACTAGTGATTTTGGGTTGTCGTGACGATGTTTTACGCAACATTCGTTTTGGCCCAAATAAATATGTTTAAGAGAATGATTTCCTTAAAGAATGAAATATATACTTAATTTCGATTAGAGTATATTAAATATTTTCTAAGCGTAGAAAATAAAAAGACTTGTGAATTACTTATTTAATAAGTATGGAAATGTTTTCCAATATAAAGTGAATATGTTGAGAATTTATCTTTTTGAAGATAAATTGAAAATGAATATTTGAAATCATATATTCATAAATATTTTGGGAATATAAATTCAATATGGAATTTATAAATGAAATTGGGAAATGGGTTTAAAAATAAATATTGATTTATTTTTGAAGTATGGAAAGTTTATATCTTCTAAAGATATTTTTGGGGAATTAAATAATTTGGAAAATTATTTGGATTCTGGTGATGTTGTGCATATCAATTGATAGTTCAATAACCGACTATCAATATTTCCCTTTGAATGGGTATTTGTTGTGATTGCTTGAAAATTGAATGCCACACTTATTTTTTTTTTTTAAAATAAGCGCTCACTATTCGGGTTAACCGGGAAAGGACCTTGGGGTCGTATAACCCATTCCGAATACGTGATACGTCGTATGAATTGCATTCGAAGACCGGTGTTGAAGACCGGATATTTTCGAAAACGTAAGGGTTTCTTGTTGATTGTCTCTGCACTGGCTGATCCCCGGTATGGAGATCTCCATAAGTGATGGGAAATCCGAACGCGATTAGAGATTATTCGGATTGCAAGGACTTCTTTGTAAGTGCCTTCGGTTCTGTTCGAGCCCGGAACAGACTTGTATGGATTGTGTGTCTGACATTACAAATTGAGATATAAAGCCGATTTCTTTCAAATATATTTCTGTTGGTGGCGGAGAATTTATTCTCTTAGCTTAACACCCTTCTCTGAGACGTACGAGCTCAAAGGTTATATAGTTGAAGTTATCAGCGATATATTCCCAATTTGGTAATGTGACATACTGAGTGTTGCTGTGAAATGATCATTGTGTTGATTATTTGTGATAGGATCATTTGTTTGATCGTCTATCCTTGTGATCATTGTGTTGATCATTTGTGACCCAAAGCATGGCTTTTGTATAAAGTATGTTTTTGTGGACGAGACTTCGTCGAGCCTCACATCCCGGAATGGTCAAAACAGGAAAGATGCGGCAAGGTTATGAGGGGTAGCTCCCTTTAGGGTATGTGCATTTCCTTCTGGAAAGGGTGGTATCATGGTATGGAGCCCAGATACTTACTCATGTTGAAACACTATATTTTATTACTGTGTGGTGTTGTTGGTGACGAGCGCTCGGTTAAAAGGTCCAATGGGACCGGGGGATGCCATATTCGTGTAGTAGTTACCTAGTGATAAAGGTAACCCGGCCTTGTGTTGGCAGAGAGCTGGTTAAGTTCTCGGGACGTCCAGCCAGAGGCGTTTCCATGTGGCAATGGAAAGTTCCTTGGCCTGACCATTTGTTGGAAATACAAAGAAACAATACGAAACTTGTACGGTTTTAGTTGTATAACCTGCGATGGAATGTGGCGGTAACCTGCTATTGAACATAGTTAGCTATAGTAGACATACGATAATGGTCGTATGTTGGCTAAGATTTATATTCTACTTTCGAACTAAATTTTTCCTACACTATGCACTAATAATAATATCAAATGTTATTTTAAATGCGTATCAAGCATCTTTGACTATCATAAGGAGAAATCTCCTCCGATTCTGCGTTTGCATGTGTGTGTGTGCGGGAGGCCTTATGGTAGTCTCATTTTTAAAAGCATTGCGAATTTAATTTAAAATATTCTTTTATTTTGATTTTAAAGTAAATAAACTGTTTTGAGTTCTCGCACCAGTCACATGACTGACTCGGAGTTTATTGTTTTCCTTCCTAAACTCTGGGTGCCCACCAATTTCCACACGGGCAGTCAAGAGTTAAGGTTTATCAGGATATTCTGGAATTCAGGAGTTGCTGGAGGCAAGCTGGATGGCGTATTACTAGTATATAGTATTTCTTTTCCGCTGTTTAAAGTTGTTGCGTTGTTGTACACTCTGATGATTTGATGTAATGTAACATAATGTGATGTAATAACTGATATAGTTCTTTGATTTAAGATTATTCATTTATTATTATATGTTGTTCCGCTGCGAATTGTGAGATTCTGATGTTGTTCTGTTATTTCTGTTCCGTTCTATTTTCTGTTTTCTCTCCTCCCTATTTTCTCTCTTCTTTCCTCTCTTCCTTTTCTTTTCTTATTTCTTAAAAACCCTCAGTGTTCGGTTTTCCGTCGTTCGATTACTCGGCAGTCGATAAAGTGAGTGTCGATGTTGAATTTTCGAAAGTCGAAGAATCGGGTCCTGACAGTTTTTGAAACCCGAATATGTTTTTATAGTAAAAATGTGAACTATTTTCTGAGTGAGACGTAATATTTCATTTCGTCAAATTTGGACTTCTCTAACCTCATTTATCTTATTTACGACAGATTTGCAGCAATTTCGCAGCAAAATATCGAATTTTGATAGGATAGTCGTATCATTGATGTCTGCGTACCATTATGTTCATCTCGTCGAGCTGATCTTGGTAGTATATTCATTTGTGTGTTTCGGCATCCGGTACGCGGCGAAATCTATGAAACGGTTAGCCGTACCGGTATCCATTTTGAATCTCTAGAATACTTTGTGTCCATCCAGTTGTAAAATCACTGAAAACAAATGACAATTCGCTTAACATTCCTAGAAAATTTAAGTTGTGACCGATGTTATTCTACCTTTTCAATATTCAGTTGATTTATTTTGGTACATTTATATTTTCATTCTATTTCGTTTTGACATTTATTGAGAAATATAATAATATATTTTTTTAGTTGGTCTTCTTATATTCTGAAGCTTATACTACATATATTTGTGAATCTGTTCGTGTACTTCTCCTTGAAGCTACCTTCTGCCATTAAAAATACATATAAATGAAAGAAAAAATTATTTTATGTTATTTTATTTTGAGAAACTACTTTAAGCATTACCTTCAAACCCAATCTCCCGCACCTGATCCCTCTCCCATGGCCGAGCCTCTCCACCACCGTACCTTGCTTCGACCCCAAGCCCATCTTCCCCATAGCCGTAGTTCAACAACCCATCACCTCCTTATCCGCGTCGCCTTCCACTTCACCGCCTCGCGACAGTCCACCCGGCCACACAGAATTGACAGCCGAAACCCCCTCCAATTGCCAAACCCCACAACATCCTCTACCTCACAACTTAGAGTTGTGACCACCAATGGCCGCTCCATCTTCTTAATGGCCGAACTACCCATCTCCTTTGACCAAATTGGCTATGCCTCATCAACGAGGAAACTGCACCAGCACAGCATCCAGCCTTCTGCAGATCGCCACGTCATCCACCCTGCTTTTCCTTCCCAAAACCTCTGACTGCCTTCCTTCCTCTTGGCAACTACCACACAAGGCAGCCGAGCCCATCATAACCAGTAGCCAACTTTTCACCCCTCTAGATCCACCTTCCTTCACTTTTACTGCCACGTCACCATACTTTCTTCCTCCGCCTTGAACATTCCCACACTGACAACCAAACTCACCCATAGGGCAGCCACCGAGACCCACGAACCTCCGCTTCCCACCCTCTCCTCGATCGCTTGCTCCATCCTGTCTTCGGCCACAGCCTTTGGCCTCCGCCCCGACTCCAACACCACACGCCAAAACCACGACCTCTTCCTTCCTACCACCTGCCTCCACCTGCGTCCGTGCCTGCTCCTCTGATAAAGAAGGCAAGTTATATATTTTTATTTTTATTTTAAAGCCTGCTCTCTTTCCACCCAAGCTATCTCACACAACCATGCAGCCAGCCTTCCTTCAATCTATATGTATACGTCTCGTATATGGGTTGTCCTTTCTATATATTGTTCTGTGCTTTAATATAAACTTATATACGTTGCGTATATTGGTCGGCTGAAGTTATATATTGGTTTATTCATTTCCAAGCTTATACACGTGAATATATATATATATATATATGGAAATTTTTGAAAGGTAATATTTGTTTATTAAGTATTGATTTCTAAAAGTTGTATGTATATATATATATATATATGTATATATAGCTATCTTTTATACAAATTTATATTAGTGTGTGTGTATAAATAATCTGTTGTATATCAGATTTGTTATTTATAATACATAAGTTTATATTAGTTTATACAAAGTGAATTTAGTATAGTGCAGTTTATTGTTGTTATATATATATATATATATATATATATATATATATATATATATATATATAGTAAAGTAAATTTTTTCTATATAAAGTTTGCATAGTGGTTTACTTATTTTTTTATGTATAATAATAAAGTGAGTTATCTTGCTTCAAAGATGGGAAAAGTTATATATATATATATAATATGTTTAAGGTATTTAGTTAAATCATGTTAATATTTTTAAATAGATTCTGAAATATATAGTACGTTTAAATATTTATTTGAAGAATTTTGAAAAAATACGTGATATACATCATATGTATATATTTTGTTCCATAGAATCTAAGTTCAATTTTCTTTGTTTCGCCATTGTTTAGATTTACAACAATAGTTCCAACCTTGTCACTGTCCCACTTGTTCGGCCTGTGTGCTTGTCTCTATCTATTCGCTTTCATTCTCGTTCATCTCTCTAGCCTCGAAAGGTGAGCAATCACTCACGATTAACATTCTTATATATAGTAAATTTAATTCACATGAAATAAAGATTGAAATAGGTTGTTAAATTTGTATTGCTAAGTTGTTTAATTATTAAAATGATATACACAATTGTTTACCTGTGACATATGACACCATAACATGTTGTATATATTATTTGTTACTGATGACATTTGCCTATTGTTGATCTATTAGACTACTATCATACTTGTTCTCACTCTACAAGTTCCCTGTTAGTTCAGAAATTCCCTATGGGTTGAAATGATACATACCCGAATGATATTATAGATTAAAGGAAGATCGTTATGGGTTGAAATGATAAACCCTAGCGATTTTTCATTTTATTAAAATTTTGGGATTGCAGGTTGAAATGATATACACCGTGAATATTAAATTATGGCGGATTGAAATGATAAATATCCATATCACTTGACCGTAGGATAGAAAATTATGTACGGACAATGTTGGTCTATTTTGAAAAATGATTGACAAAGTTTGTAAGAAAATATATAGATATATTTAATATTGATTTTTTATTATAATATTAAGAAGTTATTTTAATATATATGCAAAATTTAGATTATTAAAATTACATGTTTTGTAAATTTTAAATTTAAAAGTTAGTTTTGAAAATATAATTTCTAAGATTTTCCTTATAATTTTATTTAAAAAAATATAAAATAAGATTTAATACAAAATCCATTTAATAATAAGATTCAATTTAATAAAATTTAATTTAATTGGTTTATAATATGTTTAAGTATTTATCTAAATTTATATCAATATTTTAAAAATAGATTTTTATAATTTTAATAATAAAGGTTGGGAAGATAAATTAATGTTGACTTGAAAATTAAATTAGTTAAGAATTGAATTTAAATAAGAATTGATTTGAACTTATTGATTTTGAGATTTTGAAAGATATGATTGATAACTTGATTTGGTAAAAAGTGATTGAATGAATATTCTCAATTTTAAATACAATTGAGACTGAGTATTTAATATTGATTTAAATTTATAAATTGACATTTTATTTAATTGTTATTAAAATGATTAAGTGAATATTTTTCCAATTTGAATAAAATTAAAGTTAAATGTTGAAATCTAAATGAAACTTATATTGAAAATGTTTGAATACTTAAACTTTGAATCTTATAGAAATTGAGTAGTTCAAACCCGGATTTGAAATCAACAAAAACTGAAATGGTTTATTGAGAATTTGAATTGAATGTTTCACCTATTAAATTGAAAATGTTGAACTGGGATTGATTTAAATTGGATATGAAATTTAATTTGATTTGAATCGATATGTGAAACTGGATGAAACAATTTTAATTTGGATACTATTTCAATATAATCTCTTTAAATAAATATAAACTATTGTTAATTTACAACTATTTTAATATATAAATTATTTTAATATATAAACTATTTTAATTTATAAATATTTTAATATATTTACTAATTTCAATATCTAAACTATTTAAGTTGGAACTGTTATGATTACGAAAGTGTTATGATTTCAAAAGTGTTATGATTTAAAAGTGTTATAATTTTGAAAGTGCTTCGATTCTTGAAATGAATATTATTTAAATTGAATAATGATATAGAATTGATATGTTTTGAAATGAGTATGATATTTTGATATGATGTATGAACTATTTGAAATGAAATGACGACGGTGTGAAATAAGCGGTTGGTTGTTAAAGAGACTGGGATCGGATATTGTCATACTCTCTGACAATACCGAAAACCACTTTAACAATTGTGTACGTGGTGGAGATTCCAGAGCGAAGTAGGATGGTTTGGCGATAATTCTCTATGAGGTTTTAGCGTAGCCCTGACTTCCGTGAGTTAGCTTGATGTGGCAAAAACAGAAGCTATACCGGGCCAAGTGAGGTCGCACCTCCGATCGGGCACATTTCTCTGATGTCATTCTATTACTTTGTGATTTGATTTGGGTGTATCTTTGATTTGGAAGTGTGTCTCGAGGTGGGCGGTAGTAGTTGTTATGCATTACCACCAGTCCGGGAGTGCAAATGGTATTTCTACCCTGACATTTCCTCACATGCCTTGTCGTATGCCCTATCGCGCCTTCTACGAGTTTGTTTTGTACCATACCTATATGGTGTCCTCTGGTTAAACCACCGGTTTGGTAGAGCGTACGGCATTGTATAGACTACGTGAATATATAAAATGTGTTAAGGGGGATATGGGTAACGCCTTAATGCTATTTTAATAGTTTACTTTAATGTAGACATATTATAATAGCGTATATTACTACATAGTAGATAGTTTCACGGATCCTTAGAGGATGGAAATCCCAAACATCCTTTAAGTTATTTGTATTTCAGCTGACATTTCACTTGAGTTAAATTTACTGATATAAGAATGTTAATCCTAACTCGATTGTTTTATGTTTTGTTTTATGCTCGGGTCAGACTGAGTGTCCCATCATTTGAGACTCACCTTTGGAGATGGAGCTTTGTTTGAAGATCTATATATCTAGCTTTCAGTTATTTCTGTTTATTCCAGTCATTTATGTTCAGAATTGCCAGTTGCTTATGTATTAGAGAGTTATTTGTATTTGAAATTCTGTTGTATTTCTTTTAGACTTTGATGTTTTATAGTAGCTTCATGAATTACTATTTATCTATTATGCTGCTTATTGTTGTAGTACTCTGTATCTGTGATTCTATGATTGATTTATTTACCGTACATGCTAAGTTTTGCCAGATATAAATTGACAATCTATTGTTTTGAGCAAATCAAGTTTGATACATGCGGATGCAAATGGTTCGAACTACCTGGTCGTTACAAGTGGTATCGGAGCTATGGTTTAGGCAAAATTTAGTATATGGAGTAAAAGTTAATTTCGGAATCACCTTCGTTCGAGCTTGAATTTCTCCTCCTTGATTCAGATTTCGTTTGAATTTAGGAACTCTCCCCTTCCTTCTGAAATTCATTCTTTTATTTTCATGTTCGTGTTCTTCTTGATTCTGGAGCATCCTATAGCCCCACTTCGGTTGATCACTATAATGAATTTGAGAACATCTACCACCACAATTGGAAATCTCGTCCTTGTGTATGTCTAATTCCATCAGTGGTCCAGCCAACCTTAGTATGATTTGTAAAGAAGTGAAACTCCTTTATAACAAGCGTCGATTCACCGAAGGTTTCTATATCCTCGATTTTAATGCTGTTATTTCTTGTAAGTCCAAACCGTTTCTCTAGTATACGACCAGAGTAATTCTTCTATGATCGACTATCGAATGTCTTAAGATTTACAGGCAGTTCTATCTTTCGTTTGATACTTAGACTAGTGATCTTGACTCCACCCCGATAGTCAGGGATTGTCCCGATATTGGTGAAGTTACCCCTTTTACCTTTCAAACAGGAAATTGAATTCTGCTTCAATCATATCTCTAGAGCTTGTCTTGTTGTCCAGGTTCTTGTTAATGATATTCTCACCTTCTCTAAGTCTCTGTTCTCTAAGTCTCTGTTGACCCGGTTAAGGTCGCCCACGATTTATATAAGTCAATCCATCTTTTCTCTTTTATGATCTATCTATCTTCCTTTTAAGCCTATCTACTTAGTTAGAACTCACTTTGACTAGGGTCCCTCTAAATTTGAATCTCCGCCCTTAGTCTAGAATCCATTTTTTGAATTATCCTATGAGGGAGTATATTTGGAAGTAAAAATGTTTTATATTGCGTTGTTTTAGTTACTAAGTTTGAATTTTGGGTTTCGAGCGATTCGTCTGGCCAACGCTATCGATAGGAATTCCAAAACACTTGAACAGAGCAAACTGACATGATATTGTTTGAAATTGGTAAATGAAGTAATTTTGTATAACTATATTTTATATATAGGGCATAACTTTTTTGAAACTAGATAGTTAAATGAATTGGTTGTAAGTAAATGTTAATCCAGATTATCATTTATTGCTTTGTCAACATTTCTTAAACTATTAATTGCAGGTTTATAAATCCCCTTTACAAATGGAATGAATTTTAATAGGGATTTGAGAATTTAATTTTCGGTACTTTTCTAAATTGGGTTTCCAAAATTTTGAAAAAATATATTATTAGAAAGTATTTTAACAGGAAACTGTTTCCATAGAAAATTTAAAATGAAGTAAGTCAGTGCTCTCCTCTTTTATCGCTGAAAAATAATTTCGGTGATGACTGCAACATCGTCGACATTCATTTTTGAGTCTTAAAGTGGAGAGACCGCTTAGTAGCTTTTCTACACTTTTTTTTGGAAAAACGTATTTGATTTAAATTTCCTGAATATGATTTGATGTACAAAATATATATGTATATTTATTTATTTCAAAATGTTTTGATGTGAAACCGGAAATTTTACTCTTAAACTTTTATTTAACGATGATTTTAATTATTGAAATGAAGCAAAATTTGGAATAATTGGAGTGTCTAAAATGAGAAATGGATTTGAAAGAACTTGAAATAATTAAACTAGGATAAAATTTATTCGTATAATACTCAATTGCATTCTATAATATATAACTTACCTGAACTATTCAAAAAGTTAAAATGTTTATGTGAATAAAATTGAAAGTTATACAAGAAAAAAATAAAAATAAGAATGTTCAAACTAAAATTGTTCCCAATAGAAATATTGTAATAAAAGAAAATTTGCATAGAATTTAACTAGATTCGAAACATTAATAAAACTTACTTAGAAAAGGGTTTGAATGTAATTGAATAGTATACAATAATAAATAAGATGTCCAAAATGAATTTTGTTAGGAAATCTTTGAATAAAAATAATTTAGGAGATTATAATAAATGTTATACACTTAACCTATATTGCAAGATATGTCAGTGAAATCAATTGAATAATAAGTAAATAAGTATGAAGTTAAGAATAGTTGAAATTGAATTATAAGTGGTATTAACTTAACTGAAGATAAATGGATAAAATAAATTTGTATGAAAGAAAATTTTGCAACAAATGTTCATAAATTTAAAGATTTAAAACAAATCAATTAAATGAAAAACGTTGAATTGAAATCAACAAAATATGAATGCAATGAATATTTGTTGACTGAATAAAATGGATTGAAACCAAATTTGTCAAAAGTAAATCAATTTAAAATAAAATGAAATTTATATAGTTTTGAATTAATTGTTGTATTTTGAATTTATAATCTATCTTTCTTTTCTATTGCTTCTATTCTCCTACCTCACTCCTTTACGGGGACGAAAAGTTTTGATTAGGGAGTGTAACGACCCGAAATTTTTAAAAATTTTGAGTGGGGGAGTGTAATTAACTGAAATTTTGTTTGAAATTAAACAATAAAATTTGACGATAAAAATTTGATATTTGGTATGCGTCTATTGAAGCATAGTGAATGATAGATTTTCATCAGAAAATATGAAAGTTAGTTTTGTTGTATAATTTCCAGCTTCAATTTTAAATATGTTGAAATTAGGTGAAAATAAAATGTTTTCGAAACTTGAATATTTTTATATAGTAAAAACGTAAACTATTTTTTGAGTGAGGCATCATATTTCGTTTTGTCAAATTTGGACTTCTCTAGTCTCATCTATCTTATTTTCGACAGATTTGTAGCAGTTTGGCGGCAAAATATCGACTTTTGGTAGGATAGTAGTATCGTTGATATCTATCTACCATTCTATTCGTCTCATCAAGCCGATCTCCATAGTATATTCATTTGTGTGTTTTGGCATCTGGTACACATCGAAATCGGTGAAACGGTTAGCCGTACCGGTAAACATTTCGAATCTCTAGAATACTTTGTGTCCATCCATTTGTAAAACTGCTGAAAACAAAAGCCCTTTCGCTTAATATTCCCAAAAATTTAAGTTGTGACCGTTGTCATTCTACCTTTACAATATTCAGTTGATTTATTTTGGTACGTTATATTTTCATTCTATTTCGTTCTGACATGTATTGAGAAATATAATAATATATATTTTAGTGGGCCTTCTTATATTCTGAAGCTTATACTACATATATTTGTGAATCTGTCCGTGTACTTCTCTTTGAAGCTACCTTCTGCCATTAAAAATCATATAGATGAAATAAAAAATTATTTTATGTTATTTTATTTTGAGAACCTGCTTTAAGCATTACCCTCAAACCTAATCTCCCACACCTGATCCCTCTCCCATGGCCGAGCCTCTCCACCATCGTGCCTTGCTCCGACCCTAAGCCCATCTTCCCTATAGCCATAGTTCAACAACCCATCACCTCCTTATCCGCATCGCCCTCCACTTCACCACCTTACGACAGCCCGCCCGCCACACAGAATTGACAGCCGAAACCCCCTCCAATTGCCAAACCCTACATCACCCTCTAATTCACAGCTTAGAGCCGTGAATACCAATGGCCGCTCCACCGACTTAATGGACGAACTACCCATCTCCTTTGACCAAATCGGCCAATCCTCATCACCGATGAAACTCCACCAGGCACAGCATCTAGCCTTCCGCAGATCATCATGTCACCCACCCCCTTTTCCTTCCCAAAACCTCCGACTCCCTTCCTTCCTCTTGGCAACCACCACACGAGGCAGCCGAGCCCATCAGAACCAATAGCCTACTTTTCACCCCTACAAATCCACCTTCCTTCACTTTTACTGCCACGTCAACATACTTTCTTCCTTCGCCTTGAAAATTCCCACAATGACAGCCGAGCTCACCCATAGGGCAGCTACCAAGACCCAAGAACCTCCGCTTCTGTAACGACCCTGAATTTCCGATCCAATTTAAAATTTTAAATTCAAGATTTTTAATATAAAATTTGAAATTTAATACGATCTCAATTAATGTCCAAACTTCGTTTATAAGATGCTTCCAGTTAGTTATAGATATAGAAAAAGTTTCGTCGCAAAATATTGTAGTAAATTTTGTTCGCGTTTTTAGTTTATATCAGTTCATTTTAAACTGCGTAAAATTTATCTTTCGAATCCAAATATTTTACACAGTAATGTTGTAAAAAATTATCTGATCAAGATGTCGAAACTCATTTCGTCAAATATCGTCATCGCTTGCTCCATTTAAATTGTTTTGATAAACGAATAATTTAATCGGCATAAAATTTGAGTTTTGACAAACTATTGTATCGCAATTATCCGTGTACCGTTAGAAGCGTCTCGTCACACTGATCAAACGATATATTCATTGGTGTAAGTCGGAGTCCGACGTAAGCCGTTGTGTTAATTTAACCGTTCCAGACGGACCGGTTAAACCATATTCAGCCCAAAACAAACGGCACACATCCATTTAATTTAAAATAAAACATGTACTGGCTCATTTATTTGAGTGGTTTGGAGATGTTAGTTGTAGTTTGGGAATAGGAAAGACGTTTCGGGGTTCAAAACAATATTTATTACTGACCTGTAAATTATAAAATTTAAATGAAACAAACGTATTATTTCATCCCAAAACTACCCAGGTAAGAAAACGCTTCACCCTCTTCTCCTCACCTCTGCTTTTTTTTATTTCTTCACTGTTATATATATAAAAAATGAATAGAAGCTTGCCACTTTCCCACCTGCGTGCGAACTTCACCTCACCCACCATCACTTTCCCACTCGCGCACGTCCTCCCTCAGCCGACACTGCACCACCCAGTCACCCAACTCCATTGAGCCGTACGCCTCATCCATAGCCAAGCCCGACCGCTTCTCCCTATTTCGTGCAACACCCATTCGATCGAGCCACCCCTTCACCTGAACACGACCACTCCGGCCATGCACAACGGCGCCGCACTCCACCTCATCACTTCCAATGCCTGAGCCACCGTTCCATTCACCCGAATCCTCCAGCCATCGCGCAAAAACCCACTGTACCGAGCACCACATCCACTCACCACCCTCCACCACTCCTCCGTGCGCACGTGCAACGACCAACCACCACCTTGGAACCGCCGCACCCCTCCAGCGCATCACTTTCAGTCCCCTGCCTCGCCTGTGTTCATGCGAGCCGTTTGCATGATAGAAATGTATTGGATGCCGAGTTCATGCGAGCCTGTGTTCATCACGTGTGCAAGTATATGCGTGTGTATGATTGGTTGGATGCCGAGTGCATGTGCCATTTGCAGAATAGAATAGAGTTGAAACAGTCTCGATTTCGGTTTTGAAAAAAAATGGATGATGAAAGTGTGCGTACAAGTGCTGTTAAACCCATTGTGATGGAAGAGGAGTCATTGTTTTTTAAAGGAATGAGTTAGTGTCAGGAAAGAAAAGAAAGAAGAAGTCTCGGTTCTGTTTTATAAAAAAAATGAATGAAGTGAAGTGTGAGATGCAGTAGGCATGGGTGAAAGGAATAATATGCGCTTGGCGCAACAGTTTTGTTTATAAAAAAAGAAAAAATGAATGATGAATGAAGAGACAGTGTATTGTTGCTTTATGCAATAGTGGCAGTGCATTGTCACTTTCAATTGTTGCTAAAAAGAACATTTACGCGGCATCTATTTTGTTACTGAAATATAGTAGCCGTTTCTCTTCTCTGTTGTATGCAGAAACAACCGTTGAGTTCCATCTGCAGCAGCCTCGATTTCTCCGCTTTCGTTCTTTTCTTCGTCATTGGTAAGCGCGTCTATATAATTTTATAAATTATATATGAATGTTCATTTAAATTTAATATCGTCTTTCTTTTATCGAAAATTGCAGTGTTCCTTTGTTCGTGTTGTACCGATTCCATTCGTGCTTCTTCGTACTTCGCTGTCAATTTCTCTAACCACGAAAGGTGAATTGATTTTCATGATGTATATTCTTATGCAAGTTTGGTTGATAAATATTTGTTGTGTGATGTTGAAATTGGACGTTAAATTGTTAATGTAGTAAGTGATAAATAATTTGAAATTGAAATTGACGTAGGATAGTTAGATTTGATATATGTAGAATTTGATTAGATGACATTTTCATAATATGACCCCTCTAAATGTTTAATTAATTGTCACTAGAAATATGGTTAATTACGTCTTGAACCATTTAAATGTATGTTAGTTAAATTGATGTAGTATGAAATTTGAATAATAGATATCAAGTGAAGAACCGTATAAATATTAGTGTAATAATATTTAATCTACATGAAATGATAGCGTAGATTCTAGAAATAATTATATTAATTTGCATAAATAATAAATGTAAATTAATACGATTATTTCGGGATTATTTAAATAAAGTATTGGATTGTTATTGATGTTTGTTGTTGCTTGTTTATTTACTTTGACATCTCCCAGTTATCACACTGCAAGTTCCCTTTGCTATGCTTTGATTTTTGAACTGAAATGGAATCGGGTTGAAATGATAAATACGCAAATGAACTTGACTTAGGATAGAGAATTAAATAAAAACGATTGGTTAATAATTTGATTTAAAAATAAAATAAAGATTTCATTTGAATAAATAATAAGGTTTCGAAATGAAGTTGGAATTTGATATTTAATGAAAAGAAAAGGTTAATATTTAATAATCTGAAACAAAATATTAACAAAGTAGTTGATGGAAGAACGTTGTTTTATATTTAATTATTTAATAAATAAGTTTGAAATTATTTAATAATTAGGTTTTGAAATTATTTAAAAATTAAGTTTTGAAATTAATTAATAATTAAGTTTTGAAATTATTTAATAATTAAATAAGATTGAATTATGTAATAACTAAATAAAATTGAATTCTTTAATAAGTGAAATTGAACTTCTTGAATAAATAAAATTGAGCTTCTTTATTAATTGAGTTTTGAAATTTGTAACTAAGTAAATAAATAAGTGAAATTGTATTTCTTTAACAAGAAATAAAATGTGATTTATTGAAATTAATGTAAGACTTGAAATTTAAAGAATTTTATTTGGCGAATTTAATTTAATTCAATTTGTAAGTTTTGATATAATGGAATTGAACTTAAGTAATTGATTTAATGAATTGGAAATTAAATAGAAATTGTTTTGAAGGATAAATTAACTTAACGAATATTGAATTAAATCGATCAATGAATTTAAATGTTAAATTAAATATATTCAAATGATTACAGAATAAAACTTATATATGCATTTAAATAAAAATTTCAATTGATTAAATAAATTTTGAAATTGAATTATAAAGTTTTGAAATGGTAAATTTGGAAGTTATGAAACGAAAATTATGGAAATTGTTTTAGAAAGACAAATGAAATGTTGGTTTACAAATTCTAATTGAAATTGAATTTGATTTGGTTTTGAAATATATTAAACGACCAATCGGTGCAATAATTACCGAAGTTATTAAAGAGACCGGAATCGGTTAGAGACATACTCACTGTCTAAACCGAAAATCACTTTAATAACTATACGTGGAGTGTGATCCAGTATGAAGTGGTTGGAATGACGTACGTGATGATTGAAGAAAGAGAACGATAATGGATAGCCTTGACACTTGTGTCAAATTAGAAATGACTAAAACAGGAGCCGTGCCGGGCCAAATGGGGTTAGCTACCTCGAGCGAACACACTTCTTCGTAAACTACTCATTACTTGTTATTGATTGGTGCGCACCCTTGAATTTGGAGTGTTGTTTCGCGGTGTTGCGATCGTTGCGGCGATGCGTTCTCACCAGTCCGGATCCGAAAAACGGTAGTTTCACTACATTGGGTATTGCCTCATGTGCCTTGTCATACTTGTATCCCTATATATGCGACCACTACGAATTTGTTTTTATTAGATCTATGGAGTACTCCCTGATATCCCACTAGTTTACGGTGGAGTTTACAGTGTTGTATAGTCTATAATGCTACATAAAATGTGTTGGGGAACAATGGTAACGCCTTGACACTATTTTGATATTTACTTTACTACTAGACATTATTTACTTATCGTACACTACTATGTATAGATAGTTTAACGGATCCAGAAAGATGTTTATTCCATTCATCTTTGAGTTATTGTTATTTCAAATTTGAACCATATTATCTGTATAAGAATATATGTCCTGATTCGAGTATTTGTTTGTGCATATGCTCGGGTCAGTCTGAGGATTTCTGTTGTTGTGCTGCTTGGAGCTGAAGGCTTGGAGACTATCATTATCTTTATCTTATCAATATTGCTCTTTCCTATTTGGATATTATCGGACATCTATGTTGTTCTATTTCATTTACTTGAGACATTGTTGTATTTTCTTAGTAGCCTCATGATCTACTATTATGACTATGCTGTAATTCCGCTGCACTATTCAGTTATGTTGTATTTTCTGTGATTCTGTGATGATTCTCATTTATATATATATATACACACACGCGCGCGCGCTCCATTAATAATTCGTGTTTTGTACTATTTAAGTTGATGTATGGATTATTGTGAATTTAAATGGTACAAATGTACGGGTTGTTACAGTTGGTATCAGAGCTTTGATTCCCAAAAACCTTAGCCTGTGGAGTTTTAAAGCTCATAAAACATAGGGTAACTAAACCCTAGAATGAGGAGAATCATTTCAGAATGCATATCATTTGGTTCCATCTTTCTTATTGAATTCATTTGATTTGAATTTCCATAAGTTCTATAAATCTCTTTCTTTGATTCTAAATCACTTTTGGTATTCCAGGTCCCGAACCACATGCACCAGCTCCCGCAGTCAAGTTTTCCACTCTAAGTAAGGAATACACTCAGCTTGACGACGTCAAATTCTCTGGTTCCGAGAGCATCATTGAAGCACAACAGTGGCTGAAAAGTCTAGAAAGGATCTTCACTGGCCTTGATATTACTGACGCGCATAAGCGTAAATTGGCCGCTTGGCAGCTTCAGGATGCGGCACAGGATTGGTGGGAGTCAATCACCTCCCGTACTGACGAAGAGATTATCACCTGGCCTCTGTTTAGGTAGAAATCTAACTGAAATTGCATCCAATTAAAAATTCCTTCTATCTCGTCGAATTTTGACTCATCTTTATATCACTTGTAAATAGGGATTCCTTTACGGCTCAGTGGATGCCAGCAGCCAGAAAGGCCCAGCTTTATCGATCATTTATGGACCTCAAGTAGGGCAACATGACTTTCTCCGAGTATGAAAGAAAGTTTAAAGAACTCTCCAAGTTCGGACCTGGCTTAATTAATGCACCACTGCTTAAGAATGAGAAATTTATCCATTGAGCACGTCTAGAGTATTACGAACTCCTCACAGCTCATGTCCATGGCACTTTTACCGAGTTGATGGATTTTGCTCTTAGGTGTGAGGGAAAGCCGAAGGAAACATCAGTCGCCAAGGCTCTAGTTACTCGGCCATCCTCTAGTCAGACTGGGAAGAGGAAGCTAAATTTTGAGCAACAAAAGAAGAATTGGCAGAAGAAATCCGGGCTTGGCTATTCTCAGAAGAAGCCCATTGACATAGCCTCTATCACCTGGTTCAACTGCAATCAGAAAGGTCATTATGCCAGTAGTTGCCCATCCCCAAAGGGTGCAGCTATTCCGCCACCGGCTCAAATGGCCAAGTGAGATGTATGTCACATTTGCTTATAGCCAAGGCATTTTAAGAAGGACTGCCCTACCCAGAAGAGGGGCACTTCATCTGGAGTTTTTTCTATTTCCACACCTAACCCAAAAGTTCATGATGACTACGGTACATTACAGAATATTTTTATGTTGCATACCTTACCTGTTAGAGTTCTAATGGAGCAACACATAGTCTCATATCTATTGATTAATGTAACAAACTTGGATTGGAACTTATCCTTGCATCTACCTTCTTATGTGTATCAAACCCTATTGGAGGACCCGCTAACCTCAAAAGGGTATGCAAATATGTCACGCTTATGTATGGAATACATCATTTCACTTGGTATTTCTTTGTACTTGGATTCGAGGCATTCGATGTCCTATTAGGTATTGATTGGCTACAAAAGTTCGAAGCCGTTATCTTTTGCAAAGCTCGAACCGTCTCTCTAATTGACGACAAGAGTATACCTTTAATTATTAAAGGTAAATCGCCTCAAGGTTGTGCTGGGAGTTTTATATTCTCTCTTGACTCCCATCCGAATGATCTAAGCTCTACTCCAGTTGTTCAACTCTTTTCTAATGTGTTTGGAGAAGTCAATTCTCTTCCATCTCCGTGGGAAATCGAATTCTACATTGATCTTATACCAGGTGCTTGACCGTAGTTCTCCCTCCCAGGAGAATGGCTCCGAAAGAGAAGGCAGAATTGAATGTTCAAATTGAAGATTTATTTGTTAATGGCTTGATTCGGAGAAGTTATTCAAAATGGGGTGATGCAGTTGTATTTGTCACAAAGTCTGATGGTTCTCTCAGAATGTGTGTGGACTATAGAGAGCTAAAAAAGCTAACACATAAGAACAGATATCCAATGCCCTGCATCAACGATCTATTCTACCAGCTCCATGGAGCTAAAGTTTTCTCCAAACTCAATCTAGCTACAGGCTTCCACCAACTCAGAATTGTTGAGGAGACTATTCCGAAAAGAGCATTCCGCATTGAAAATGGTTTCTTTGAATGGCTGGTTATGTCGCCCGGTCTTACTAATGCTCCAGCTTATTTCATCGACTTGATGAATAGAATTTTGCGGGATGTTCTTAACAAGTTTGTTCTTATTTTCATCGATGATATTCTCGTCTTCTCTAAAGATGAGAAAGAGCATAGGTCACATTTGGCTTTTGTTCTTGAAACTCTTCGCAGACATCAGCTTAAAGCCAAGTTTTTGAAATGCCACTTTTGGAGAGATGAAGTTTGATTTCTTGGCCATATTGTCTCGGAGAATGGGATTTAGGTCGATCCAGCTAAGATCGCCGTAATCAATGTAAGTTCTGTCCTTACTTGTCAGTTCTATCAAAGTAATCTTATCTCTATCTAATTTTGAATCCTTGAATTTGCAGGATTGGAAGACTGCCAAAACTCCTACAGATATCCACAGTTTCTTGGGCTTGGCCGGCTATTATCATAGATTTATAAAAAAATTGCTCGTATTGCCGCACCACTTACCGCACTGACCAGAAAGAATGTAAAATTTATTTAGAGTGAAAAGTGCGAATCAGCTTTCAATGAAATGAAGCAAAGGTTGACCTCTGCCCTAGTTCTCATAGTTATTGATGGAAGTGAAGGATTGACCGTCTATGCTGATGCCTGTCGTGATGGATTGGGAACAGTTTTAATGCAGAAAGGAAAGGTTATTGCCTATGCAGATCGTCAGCTAAAGACCCATGAAGCAAATTATGCAACTCACGATTTAGAGCTTCTTGCGGTTGTATTTGCTCTTAAGCTATGGAGGCACTACCTATTGGGAAACAAATTTGAATTATTTACAGACCACAAGTCATTGAGATATATTTTCTCACAAAAGGATTTGAACCAGAGACAAGTCCGATGGCTTGAATTCTTGGTTGCATATGATCTTGATATTAATTACACCACAGGGAAAGCAAACACCGTAGCCGATACTTTGAGCAGAAATCAAGCAATGGCATGTTGCAATCTTATTGAAGGAATGTTATTCCAGCTCGTCGTCTCCTTAGCTCTTATGGATCGCATTATAGCCAAGCAATACAAGGACACTTTGCTATATCGCATCAAAGAAATAGTTCTCGGTAGAGTTGGAAATGTTAATAGTAAGATGGGTACACAAGTTGATAGTAGTGGAGTCTTGAGAATTAACAATTGTATTTATGTTCCCAATGTTGATAGTCTAAGACAGGAAGTGCTGAGAGAAAACCATCAATCCTCGCTTTCATTTCATCCCGGAGTCATAAAGATGTACCAAAATATGAAGAAGCTATACCGGTGGAGTGGAACGAAGCGTGACATTTCTACATATGTTAGTAGAGGCACAACTTATCAACAAGTTAAAGTTGATCACATGGCAGGATTGCTACAACCTCTAGAGATTCCAGGTTGGAAGTGGGAGCAGATTTCTATGGACTTTATTGATGGGCTACCAAGGACTAGAAAGGCTAACGAAAGCATTTGGGTAATTGTCGATAGACTGACGAAATCCGCTCATTTTATTCCAGTCAAGACCACTCGTACTGCTTCGAGTTTGGCCGAGATATACATGAGAGAAGTTGTTAAACTTCATGGTATACCATCTAGTACTGTATGCGATAGAGATCCTATTTTCACTAGTAAATTCTAGAAAGAATTTTAGGATACTTTGGGCACTAAACTGAATCTGAGCACAGCCTATCATCCTCAGACAGATGGTCAAACTGAGAGGGTGAATCATATTTTGAAAGGCCTTCTCTGAGCTTGTATTATAGACTTTGGTGGATCCTGGGAAGACCACCTCCATTTGTTTGAATTCACTTATAATAATAGTTATCAGGTAAAGAGACCAAATTTCAAATTTGAATAAGTATATTTGAATTTGAATTAATTATCTTTAATAAAAATTAGGCAAGCATTGGTATGGCACCATTCAAAGCTTTATATGGATGGTCGTGCAAATCGCCAGATTATTGGATCGAGTCCAGAGACCGATTAGTGCTTGGCCCAGAAATAATTATGGAAGCTTTCGAGAAAGTTGAAGAAATCAGGAAGAAGATAAAGACGGCACAGGATAGACAGAAGAGCTATGCTGACAGAAGGAGAAGAGATCTCGAATTCAGTGTAGGAGATGAAGTATTTCTGAAAGTGTCGCCTTTGAAGAATGTTAGTCGCTTTGGAAGGAAAGGGAAGCTTGCTCCCAGGAAATGAAGTTTGAAATATGTCGTTAAATTTGAATTGCTAAGTCATTTAATTATTAAAATGATATACCATTGTTTACTGTGACATATGACACTATAACATGCTGTACATATTATTTGTTACTGATAATATATGCATGTTGTTGATCTGTTAGATTACTATCGTATTTGTTCTCACTCTACATGTTCCCTGTTAGTTTAGAAATTCCTTATAGGTTGAAATGATACACACCCGAACGATATTATAGATTAAGGGAAGATCGTTATGGGTTGAAATGATAAACCCAAGCGATTTTCATTTAATTTAAATTTTGGGATTGCGGGTTGAAATGATATGCACCCGTGAATATTAAATTATAGCGGATTGAAATGATAATTATCCGTATCACTTGACCATAGGATAGAAAATTATATACGGACGCCGTTGGTCTATTTTGAAAAATGATTGCCAAAGTTTGGAGGAAATATATGGATTTATTGAATATTGATTTTTTTATTATAATATAAAGAAGTTATTTGAATAAACTATATATGTGGCGGAGATTTTAGAACGAAGTAGCATGGTTTGGCGACGATTCTCTATGAGATTTTAGCGTAGCCCTGACTCCCGTGAGTCAGCTTGATGTGGCCAAAACAGAAGCTATACCAGGCCAAGTGAGGTCGCACCCCGATCGGGCACATTTCTTCGATACCATTGTGTTACTCTGTGATTTGATATGTCTTCTTATTGTTTCATCCTGTCATGGAAGTCCTAACGACTATGATAAAGTATGAGATTGCCTGCAATAAGATTCTCACCCACCCCAAATGTAAAGATCCATTAATATCTACCCTTATGTTTGCTGATGATCTTATAGCTTTCACCAAACCTACTGCTCAGCCTATCAGCAGCATCATGGAAGTTCTCAATGCATTTCACAAATTCAGCAGGCTTGCCATTAATTATGACAAGTCCTCTATTCATATTGCAGGAGTTTCTGCCTCAACATCCCTTTCTCTGATGCACATCTGTCGCCTTCCTCATGCTCCGAAATCATTATCATACATTGGGATTCCCATGATCTCCACCAAAATAACCACAAACCAGTGTATGCATCTATATGAAAAGGTTACCAACTCCATGAATGGTTGGGCTAGCAGATACCTCTTTTAGGCTGGAAGACTGGCCCTCATTAAATCTGTCATATTCTCGTATACAACTTACTGTAGTCGAACCTTCATCCTCCCTAAGAAGCTTATTCATATGATCAGGAAGGCTATGTGTAATTTCTTTTGGAATGGATGCATCCATTCTACCAGCCTCAAGCCTATTAGCTTCAGCAAAGTCGAAACAAAGAAGAACTTGGGAGGCCTTGGCATCATTAATATCAGAAATTGGAATATGGCTGCCTTCAGCGCTCATCTGGACAATTTACTAATATCTAAAAACAATATATGGGTAACTTGGACCAAGAAGTACAACCTACGCAATAGATAATTTTGGTGGGTGGAAATCCCGCAAGGGTGCAGCTGGACTTGGAGATCCATTCTGAACCTAAGACCCATGATGCTGCCTTTCCTACAACACATATCCTTCTCTGATGGAACTGTCAGCTTCTGAAATGATCCTTGGGCCAAGAGCGGGCTTGTTCTAAGCAAAATAATGTCATACAATCAAAGAATCCAATCTGGAATACCATGTGATGCCAAAGCTAAGGATTACATTTATGATGGTACTATCACCATGCCTTACTCTAGCAACCAGCACATTCGACAGCTATGGCATGAGATCAGTAGGCAACATTATCCTGCAGTTTTTGTGGATAGGATTTTGTGGTCTGCTGATCTTGTAGAACATTCCATTTCCAAAGTCTATGACTGCTTAAACCATGGACCTGATACGTCCCGATTTGCTTGGAAAAAGAGAGTATGGAACCGACACTATAAAGAAAATGACAACGTACTATTATGGAAGGTGTTAAGAAATGCTCTGAATTTCAAGGACAAACTGTTCAATATTGGTATGGCTATTGATGCAACTTGTTGTTTCTGTCATGATGAACATGAGACAAATCTTCACCTGAAGGTGGTGCATTGCTTGTGGCAGAAAATTATGATAATCCATGGCCATGGCAGCAGGTCTAGAATCAACAACATAGAATGGTGCAACATATATAGAGCAACCAGATGGAAAAACGACACGAGTATGTTGATGTTGCTTGTTCTCAAAAAGTTCATACGGGTGATATGGAGAGAAAGAAATGAAAGAATCTTCAATGGAAAGAATAAAAGTGAAATTGAGATATGGAATGAACTGGTTAATACTATCAGGGTTGGTGTTAGATTCAGCTCGTATAGTTATGGGAGTCTTATAACAGGGATGTGGAACTGATTTGCGGCCTCGCTGCTTTTTTGTTTAGTTTCCTTTTGTTTTTGGCTTTTTCCTTTTTCCTTTCCATTGTGCCGTAGTTTTGTTGTGGTGCAAAATTCTTTTATTGTGCTTGCAATAAACTGGTAGGGGTCCAGTCAACCCCGCTTAGCTTTGCTAAAAAAAAGATCTAAATTATTTGACCAAGATGAATATATGAATAAATAAAACAAGAATTTTACCTTAAGTTTTAACCATGAAAAAGGCTCCTAGATTCTTGAATCAACCACCATATTTTGCAAAGATCAAGAGGTATGAACCACCTTTAATAAATTGATTTAATTTATATTTGTTTTAGGAAAATTTTAAACCATGGAGGACTTGATAATTTTGGCTGTTATAGGATAAAGATGAGAGAGCAAATGATGATGAATTTTTTTAAGAGAATATAAATTATGAAATGAATGAAAGAAGATTTTGTTTTCAAGGGAAACATTGAAACCTTTCAGTTTCCTCCTTTAAAAACTTCCCTATTTAATTCACTATTAAATCTCATCAGATCCTCTCCCTTCTCTTCATATTTTCAGTAGAGCAAAAAAAAAAAGGAACAAAAAAATCATTTCATAAATGATATATAAATGAGTTATAAAGAAGAGTAAAGGATGGAGATGTATTTCCTTTCTATAATTGTACCTTTGAATTTTCAAAATACGTTTGAAAACTCTCCACTTTTCAACATGCATGGCCGATCATAAAAGAGGCATATGGGCCTAAAATCTTTCTCAAAACCACCTAGCAATTAACATATTTAAATCCAATTTAAATATTCTATCGATATCATATATCAGTGTCTGCATTTATTACTTTTATATACGCATTTTATTAAATACTAACAGTATTCGAACAAATCAAATAAAATTTAATAATTAAAATTTCAAAAATATTAATTAATTTAATTAATTTACAATGTTTAAAAATTAATTAAATTGTGTGATTCTTTGGAGTATTCATCATTATTATTCTTTATTACTACTCATGGGATAGATTTAGAGGAACATGTCATGGGAGCTAGATGTTCTTTATTATTGGAGAAGTCTTTCTCTCTCTCGTGCTCGATGCTGATGTGACAATAGACTATCCAAGGAATACCATTAATTTCAAGGTAGTAGTCATAATCAATGTTCTTATCATACTATTGTTTCCGCTATAAATTTAGATTTCTATCAATCTCTGATAATGCTCATGCTTATTTGCAGGTACCAAATCCAACGATCTGTTCTTTGATGGACTTGGGATTCAATTTATGTTGAAATTTAGGCCCATTAAGGTACGTGTTGTTACACCTGCTATATGAGTACCCTTTGAACCTTCAAATACCATCGATCCCTTTACAAACATCATCAATTGCAGAGCCCATCCTGAAACTATGTCTGCGAATCCCGCATGAAGTCAATGTGGTTGGGAACTACTCTAGACAACCTTTATGTCATTGAATATCATTTTGTGTCCTGCACCCTTCCTCTGACAATCCCCCTCAATACGATTCACCGTCTGCTACTCTGCGTCTTATGATACAACTATCCAACATTGTAGCCATTACTTCCCATCATGTCATCATCATCGTCGAACCACGCTTCATCGTTTTCAACAATTCCCACTGATCCATTTTCAAATGACCATAACTCGAGCATACTAACTCCAATTGACTTGAAACTTATAATGTAGCCTTACGGGGTCTTCCTTATCACCCCATACGATCTCACCAAGTTTGGAACAAAACTCATGGATCATCATTGATGCATTACCATTGAACCGTCTCACTGATACATCACCACCAATCCTTAACCACTGATCCCATGTTTTACCTACAAGCTCCAATAAACTTCTCCATGCTCTAAAACAATTTGCAAGTCAAATGGGATAAACCCCATAGATCGGTACCGATCCATGGGGACGAACCCACACTTAGCCAAAATCGTTTGATTTTGGCTCCACTTCTTGCCTCCATGTTCCTATGCCCCGATCCATAGCATGCGTCCTGATTCCATATTCTAAGCAACTCCACCGATCCTTGTTTTGATTCCCTACAGATCCATGCTTTGGATCCCCACCCATCCATACATCAAGCACCCACAACTCGAGCATGCCAATTCCAAACGACTTGAAACTTGGTGGGAAATCTTCGGAGGCCATCCTTGTTGCCTCCTATCAATCGCATCCCGATCTGAGCAATTTGAGTTTATGGATCATCACTGATCCAACACTTGAACTCTTTACCAATCCATAATCTGAATGCTTATATCTTGACCATACTAACTCCAGCTGACTTGAAAGTTGGTGTGCAACCTTATGAGGCCTTCCTTGTTGCCTCATATCGATTGCACATCGATCTGACCATTTTGAATTTATGAATCATCGATAATCCAAGAACCGATCCTAAGTCTAAATCATCATTTGGTTGGCATTTTAACCTATTCAAATATTAGACAAGCATTCATAAATCATATATATAAGAACCAAAACATCAGCCAAACATGTAAACATATCTATTCCACATAAACTTAAATCTAAGGTTAAGGTCCATAAGGATTTAAGGATCTGTAAGAATAAGTTTTTATAAATCAAGTCCAAATTGTCTAAATTTCATATATATGGTTAATTATAGTCTAAAACATTTCTAGAGATTTTAATATAATTTTTAAAACACCGTTCAGGGTGTATAATGACCTAATTAGCAAGTGAGAGATTTAAACCCGAATCGCAAATGAATAGTAGAAGGCACAAAATCCAAGGTTCCTCTAATAGAAATCTCTAATTCCAAGTGCTAATCACACTAATCTCCACTTGATGATGTGATTTTGCTAATTAAAGTAGGTTTAAGGTTTCTATTTAGTCAAATGGGTCGATGGAGGTTTCTAACTATATTTGGAAGTTGTTAAATGATGTGGATAAGGTCCCATCAGCCTCCACTTACCCCAAACCCGAAATGGGTAATGGGCCTCAAAACTAGTAACCCTAATTACCCACATAAGCTACTCAAAATCAAATAAAACTTCAAATAGTCATAACTCTCAAATGGTAAATCTGTTTTTCAATTACGACCACTTTACGAAAAGGGAAACCACCATCCTAATCTAATGAAAGTAGTTTTAGACCTTAACTCCGCACCTATGAAAAGTTATAGTCAATACAAGATTTACAGGGTCAATATAGTCAACGAAAAAATCAATGAAATTCTAATGAAAAGGAACAACCCTAGTAGTCATTCCCCATGGTTATAGAATCATATGACCTCATATGAAAATAATAGTAATATTCTACGATCATTCGATATGTAGAATATGGGTCGTTATATATTCCATCTAGGAGTACGATATGTCTAACCTTCTTAGAGGTATAACTATATATAATCCTATATACATATATATATACATACATACATGCATACATATATATAAACATTATACTACCCAATAGAAACCTCGTCATTTAATGCTTCTTAAATAGGGAGGAGCAGACCCATTGGTCATTTAATACTTTAACCTCGAAGCGAGCCGTCCATAACATAAACGTTAATCAATCAGCTCTACATATAAAGACCGACGACCCCAAGATACAGCTTTATTAATTTAGTCATTGTATTACTAATGCATCTCAAAGTCTCATCTAAAGGTTAACTAGCCCACCTTTGATAAACAAATAACTAGCTAAACTTTGAGGTCTTTGCGTATCTCATATGGATTCTACACTAATAGAAAGCGAAATCCGTTGGGGCCTAACCCGAGTCTTTGCTAATGACCACTCGAGACTGCTAGTAGTAGTAGCCTGTACGATAGCCCTACTACTTAAATACTAGTCCAAAAACAACAATAACATACCCCGCCGACCTCCCACGGTCAAAGTCCCATTTAGACTATCCTAGTGTAAGTCAAGGAAAAATGCCTATCCTAGTTACTTAATTTCTCTTGTTCGAAATGAAGCAGACCTCATTTCCCTATTAGGTACCATAGGTTATTTAAGACTTCTTGTATAGAGATAAGGCAGACCCAATGGTCATTTAATACCTTCCATCCTGAAATAAATCCCCTGACATCCCTAAAGGTACCGAGTCATTTAATACTTCAAATCCAAGACGAACCCTTGGTATATGTTCCAACTCCTATATGCAAACACATATCCATTCGCCTATGGCTAGAGATGTTCGACATCAGTAGTAAGTATGCACAACTATTGGTAGCCTCTAAGTGAAGTGCGACTTCATTTGTGTCTCCCTACTAACCTCGCATCTTAACTCACTCCAAAATAAGACTAATTATCCTAAGGCTAAATATTGGGCAAGGCACACTAATTCATGCTCATTCTAAACGTACTTTAAAGGCTATATAATTCACTACTATGAATTTATACCGCCTTGTAGTACTTTATTCCTATCTTACACGCTTAGTATGTATATTCTTTATCTCCCTCTTACGTCTCATAAATGTCAATTATCTATAATAAAGAGTCATCATTATTCCAATTAGACAATCACCGCTGACATTTATTTATCCGTTCTAAGTCAACTTAATATGCCTATTTCATTTTCCAATAAATGGCATATTAAATTCTTTAATCTATTCACATTAAACGCATATATATCCCCATTTAGTTCCTGTAACTCCCTATTAACTACACATTTATCGCTCTGCTATTTTTGGAGCTACTATCTCCTTTCCATCTACACCTCCTAGTCCTATACTTTACTACGCTACAAATAAATGGACGTCCTAATTATAACTAATACGAGTATCGACATACATTACGCTATATATATATATATATATATATATGTTTAATTGGCAGGCGTGGTTCTTTGTGTGTATCATATATATATATATTCATATCTCATTAATTCCTACGCTTAGGAATTCCAAAACATACACTTATATGTAAATTCGATGAAGAACAATAATTTCCATATTTTAGTTTATTAGAATTATCCTTCCTAAAAAGGATTGTCTTTATAACTTTCTATAAATTATCTAAAAGTGAGACTTTTTCTTCATTTGAAATTATTAGGAATTATTTGTTTCCTTTTATTGAAATAGATAGTGCAAAACACAAAAAAGAATATTTGAACTTTACACATCTCTTTCATCTTCGGTATATTCCTTATTATTTCAAACGATGCATTTTATATATATAGTTGTGGAATTAGATCATTTATGAAAATTACACCAAAATAGATACAACTAAATTATAGTCGCAATGCTCTCAATAAATTAAAACATAAAAATTCACATTCCAAGTCAATTAGGGCAATCCAAATTTATACTAATAATTTACAACCCAATTAGAATAGGACTAGAATAAATCTTGAAATCTTATTAACGTCTACTTTAACTAAATTTAGGGACTGATTTCTAAATTTCCAAATTTGGGTATAAATACCATTCTATTAACCGGTCTTTTGCCAAGGTGGTATACAGGTGGATATAACCGAATAGACTTCACAATTATTAAGGTCGATGAGACCAGAGCGATGATTGTAGGGCCCAGAAATCAAGTATAGATAATAATATCAAGTCGAGGTTGATGGAATTGATATATATTCAAGGTAGAATGTTCTAAGTATGAAATATGGCTTAATGCATAAGAGGGATCGACATAGATTGGCTTCACCAAGAGAGATCGGCATATTTCAAAGAACAAAGGCATTCTTTTGGAAAACAATCAATATCTCAAGATCTTCAAGATCAATGTATATGAAACTTTATGAGAAAGATGTGGAGACCCTAGGGAGCCTAACCTAGGGATCACATTTCATTTGGATGAAGAAAGAGGGATCGGTACCTATCCCTCCTAGGGATCGGCTAAACCCAACTTCATAGAAAATGTCGATCAATATCTCAACATCTACAAAACTAATTGACATGAAACTTAGAGGACGGGCTAACTAGAACATGTGGAACACCCCATAGGGATCACATGGCATTTGGAGCAAGTACGAGGGATCGGTACCTATCCATCTTTAGGGATCGGCTATAATCAGCCTTCACAACATATTGCAATAAGGATTGATCAACAACTAAAGTTCTACTAGTTCGATTGGCGTGAAACTTGGAGGCTAAGCATAATACAATATGGAGAAGCTCCACTAGGGATCGCATGGTAATTGGACCAAGATGGAGGGATTGATACCTTTCCCTCCATAGGGATCAACAGACATCAGGATTCAAGTAATACAACTTAATGAAAAACGCGATATCTCATAAACCGTAAGTCGAATTGGCACAAAATTTGGAGAACGAGTAGCTAATATCCTAGGAAACCACCCAGAGGGATCGCATTCTATTTGGACACAAAAATAGAGATCGATAATGATCCCTATTGTGGGCCCCAATGGGATAGGAAATTTTTGGATGGACTCGTCTTGGTCTCCAGAACCTTCTGCAAAAATTTCAACTCGGTCCGTGCAAGTTTTCCTCTATAAATACAGCAAGCATGGCGTCAGAAAGGGATCTTCTTTCTGCATCTCTTTATCTTCAGCCAAGGCTGCACTCTTTCAATTTTATTCTTGGATTTCGAATTGTAACTGTAAACAAACTTCAGTATAATCAAAAGGATTATTTTGGGCGTAGACATAGGGCAGAGTTAGCCGAACCACTATAAATCTTGTCTCCTTATGCTTGCTTTCTGATTGTTTTAATTTTGTTCTTCATTTATTTCTCTTCATATTTCTATGATTGGATTGGATATTGGAGCTTTTGTATAATTGGGTATTGGTGACCAATTTTTACGCCAATATTTTGGTGCTTTCACTAAGAAGACTTGCACTCGGAGATTTGGAAGCTAGGAGCTTAGTTTTTGAAGCTTGGATATTTGGATATAAGAAGCAATGGTTAGGCAACCAACAAGGAGAGCGCTAGTAGAAAGGAGCCATCATGGAGGGAGTTAGAAGGTTTCCTCAAGAGCTGGAGCTAATCAAGCATCTATATACATCACCAGGGATGACATGGAAATGATGATGGATACAATGTAGGAGAGGATGCTGAAAAGATAGTAAGAGATGATGCAAAATTTTCTCCAACGGATTGGACAAGCTGGAGCGTAGAATCAAGGAGTTGAAGCAGCAGGAATAGTTGAAAATCAAAATAGGGAAATTGAAAATGGAGCCAATAGACAAAGGAATAGAATAGAGTAGCCAGGGGCAGTCCTCTACCATCCTAGAGGGATCGGCACTGATCCCTCCCGAAGGATCGACACCGATCCCCAAAGGCTAGGGGCATTCCCTTAGATTTGGTTGATCGTGATGCTGGTGGACCTATGATTGATTCCATGGAGCTTGGTGCGAATGTAAATTTGGATGCTCATCTGGAGGAATACGTTTTGGAATTCCCTCATAGACTCGGGGGGAGCTTGGACATGATGATAGAAGACTACCACTGGAAGACAATGACAGGTTTGCAAAGATGGTAAGGAGAGCTATGCATGGAGGATTGATGAACAGGGATTAGGTGGATGTAAATAAAAGTCCATTCGCTCTTAACATCAGGAATGGTAGGAAGCCACCAGAAATCAAACTACCAACACTAGAAACTTATGACAGAAAGTCGGATCAAACTATGCATATGATGAGGTGTATATGGCATATAGAAGTACTAGGGGCATTGGAAGAAGTTTTGGCACGGTGCCTCTCCTTGTACTTAACGGATATAGCTGTGTTATGGTTCAGACAGTTGGAAAGCAGTTCTATTAGCATATGGACGAAATTGGTCGAAAGGTTTATAAAGCAGTTTCGGGTTCACATTACATGACCCAAGAATGTGATGACATTGATGTTAGTAAAGTAGTAGGCAGGAGAATCACTCAGTAATTTCTTAACCAAGTTCAATGCGGAAGTTGTTTCCGTGGACGACCAGATCCATTGATGGTTTATGATGGCGGTAGTATTAGGAGTGGTAGATAATTCATATTTTAAGATACACGGGATCCATCGGTGGATCTCGATGAATTATACCACCAACCAGAAATGTTTCTGTGACAAGAAGATGTGAAAGCTAACAAAGAGGCAATGGAAGTTAATACGGTACGAGGTGTAGAACCCCCAGGTGGAAGCACAGGAAAGAATAAGGGTAAATGGAACATGGACAATAGCTTCGATGGATCGAGAACAGAGGGAAGAACCCAAATTATCTTCTTACTTGGAATTGAATGAAACCCTAGAATGGATATATCTAAATACTCGAGTATGCCTTCCGTATCGAAGGCAGACAAGGAGAGAACCCTCCGTGAACGGACATCAGGAAAGCGCTGCCTATTCCATGAGCTGGATGGGAACAATACAAATGATTGTAGGCAATTGAAGGATATTATTGAGGAACACGTGAGGAATGGTCAGTTGCTACAATACGTAAGGACACGGGCTGTGGTGATGGAACAGGAGCAGCCGCCATCCACCCCGAATGAAAATGGTACCGATCAAGGCATCATCATCAACTTGTCATCAATTGATCGGGATGGCATGGAATAAGTAGCAAACTACAAAGTAGGACGACTAAGTCACTTACACATGTAAGGTATCGTGGATGGTCCCTAGGCATGCTCTGAGATGATGATAAATTGTAATGCTAAAGTTTGTGAAATTTATTTTTTCTTCTTGTTTGCTTCGAACTCTTGTTTTTCTAGTTTTATTTGAACTCTGGTTTATTTCTTGTATGGACTCTTATTTTATGGACTTAGGAATGCTTAAATTTGGATCAATGTAATGGATAACACAGGTTGTTAGGTATGGACCATGTCTGGCAAGGGGTAGGTCGCTTCGCTCGAACGCGATGGATTGACCTACTCAGATTGTCGAGTATGAATTGCGCTCGGCAAGGATCCAGAGAGATCAAGGTCGTCAGGTATGGACTATGCCTGGCAAGGAGTAGGTCGCTTCGCTCGAACACGGTGGATTGACATACTCAGGTCATTGAGTATGGATTGTGCTCGGCAAGGATTCGAAGAGATTAAGGTCGTCAAGTATGGACTATGCCTGGTAAGGGGTAGGTCACTTCGCTCGAAGGCAATGGGCCAACTCAGCGAGTATGGATTATGCTCGACAAGGATCTAGTGAGATCGAGGATTTGGATTAGGATAACAACCCAAAGAGGTTATGGATTTGGATATCACCTTCAAACGGCTATAGGTATAGATATGGACTTGGAGTGGTTTGGTCTTTGGGTAAAAATTCGAAGAGCTCGCGGGTTCGGAATTGGATATCGACTCGAAATGGACATGGATTTCACCAACAATCCGGAGAGATCATGGATTTGGATTGGCAAAGGATTGGATAATACAGCCATCGATGGATTATGGACTTTGGATTTTGGACTTACGGCAATTCAAAACACGCCTTCTTATCGCAAGTCATGTTTACGAGGGCAAAGTGTAAATTCACCTTTTGCCAAGGCAGTATACAGGAGGATTCAACTCAATAGACTTCACAATTATTAAGGCCGATGAATCCAGAGCGGTGATTGTACGGCCCAGAAATCAAGTACAGATAATAATATCAAGTCGAGGTTGAATGGAATTTATAGTATGCAAGGTAGAATGTTCAAAGTATGAAATACGGCTCAATGCATAAGAGGGATCCACAAAGATTGGCTCTAACAAGAGGGATGGAGATACTTCAAAGAACAAGGGCATTTTTTGTGGAAAACAATCAATATCTCAAAATCTATAGGTCTGGTGCATATGAAAATTTATGAGTAAGATGTGGGGATCCTAGAGAGCCTACTCTAGGGATCGCATATCATTTGGATGAAGAAAGAGCGATCGACACCTATCCCTCTTAGGCGTCGGCTAAACCCAACTTCATAGCAAAGGTCAATCAATATCTCAACATCTACACATCCAATTGACATGAAACTTGGAGGACAAGCTAACTTGAACATGTGGGACACTCCATAGGGATTGCATTGCATTTAAAACACATTGGAGGGATCGGTAACTATCCCTCCATAGGGATCGGCTATAATCAGCCTTCACAACATATTGCAACAAAAATTGATCAATAACTCGAGTTCTACTAGTCCAATCGGCGTGTAACTTTGAGGCCAAGCATAATACAATATAGAGAAGCTCATCTAGGGATCGCATGGTAATTGGAGCAAGATGGAATGATCGGTGCCTATCCCTCCATAGGGATCAGTAGAAATCAGGATCAAATAATACTACTTCACGAAAAATGCGATATCTCACAAACCGTAAATCGAAATTACACGCAATTTGGAAGGAGAGTAGCAAACATCCTGGGGAACCACCTAGAAGGATCACACCCTATTTAGACACAAAAATAAGGATCGGTACCGATCCCTATTATGGCCGCTAATGGGCTTGGAAATTTTTGGGTGGACTCGTGTGGTCTCCTAAACTTTTTGCCAAAATTTCAGCTCGATCCGTGCACGTCTTCCCTATAAATAAAATAGGCATAGCTTCATAAATGGTATCTACTTTTTGCTTCACTTTATCTTCAACCAAGGCTACACTCTGTCAATTTTATTTTTGAATTTTAGATTATAACTATAAACAAAATTCAGTATAATAAAAAGGATTATTTGGGAGTGGACGTAGGCCAAAGTTAGCCGAACCACTATAAATCTTGTCTCCTTTTATGTGGTTTTTTATTATTTTAATTTTTTTCTTCATTTATTTCTCTTCATATTTATGTGATTGGATTGGATATTGGAGCTTTTGCATAATTGGGTTTTGGTGGTCAATTTTGACGCCAACACATTCCTTTTCCAATTTCCTAACTTACAGAATATGTAGGCGAGATTTCAAGTGAATAGGTTCTTTCTAAGCCTACAACTCTATAGATCTTGCATAAGCATGATAATAAATAAAACTCAACGATATAAATTTCAATGATATATATTAATCGTATAATTTCCCACTCACCTTTCAAGCTTTCCAAATCTCCCAAATCCGAATCCGTCCCTTTAATCAACTCATTTTTCCTTTCCAAGCCAAAAATATGTATAACATGACATACATACATACATACATACATACATACATACATACATACATATATATACACACATATATAGACACACACACCCATTAGAATTACATATCAAGAGGATATTTATGAAAGGGGAAATTTTAGATTTATAATTATGAAATGTACCTTCTTCTGTAGTATCGATTCGCTCCTTCTCTTCATCTCTTTTATTTTCTGCCCATTTCCGATTATATGTATATAATATAATATTTTTACAATTAGTAGAAATAGTAAAGAAAGGAAGGTTTGCTGCTTTCATTAGAAAATATGAAAAGAAAAGTGAGAGGTTAGGCTTGTATTTATAGACGCTCAAATAAATCTTATTAGTTAGATTTAAGCAATTAAATCCCGACCGTTCGGCCAAGTTTCAAGCCTAGCCAGCACCATGTCAACCAGTCGATCGCTTCCTATAAGCGGTCGACCGCTAGTAGTCGATTGGCCCAAGAAGAGGGTCGATCGGTGGGGTCCATGCAATTAATATTATTTATTTTCTTTTGTTCCTTTTAATTATTTTCGTTCTGAAAACTTCAAACGTTGATAACTTCTTCGTTTAAACTCTGATCGCAAAACTTCAAATATGAAAGTTACTCAGAAAATCACCACGAATACAATGGTGCAAGTTTTGTGGCAAAATTCTAAAGTTATCCCAAATTCCATTTTTAAGCCTTAATAATTATTTATTAATTACTGTTAATTTTTCGAGGTGTTACATTTTACCCTCTTAACAGAATCTCTTCCCTGAATTTCCTCAAGGGTTGAATCATGTAAAATAGTACTCAACTATTTTAAACTATCCAACCAATTTATGTATAACCAATTTTGTAGCCAAATGTGTACAAGTGCACAATGTAATACAACATATATGATATGTATGCTATATAATTTTAAATCGACGCCTCCTAGATTAATACATTCTTTTGAAAACATTTTGAAAATATGATGTAAACAACATATATATAGTGCCAGTTCTATATATATGCAATTTTTCAAAAATCAAGAATCCTTTTTTACATAATAATTTCCACACTCCTACTAGTAGCAGTATGGCTCAACCAATTTTGCATTCAATCTCTACCATCCAGTAACTAACACACAATTTCTAATATTTTGAAATTTGAAAATCCAATTTTCCTAAATTTATACTTTTATGCTGAAAAAGGAATTTAGATGGAAAATTTCACATTTCCATCCTTCTTTTAGATACATATTCTGTTATACCTTGGAACTTTCTTTTTTGGCCCTAAAATTTTTCCTACATTTTCAAGTACAATTTGCATAAAGAGGTTTGTTTTTGGATGTTAAAATGGAATTATTCTAAATGCAAGTTTTGTTTACTATTATAAGGTATGGAAATAGAAATTGCAAAGGTTAAATTGTTTTTTCCCTTGTTATTCCCTATGTTTTGTATGCTGTCATCCCTTACCGGATAATGAAATTCATATGTACTAACACATCAACCTTCCTTACGCTAAGCACGTGGCAATTGTAAATTAGAAGTTTTCTCATTTCCTAAAAAATCCTTTTCCCCGTCTACTCAAACTTGCAAAACGATTTGAAAATTAAATCTTCAAAAGCATTCAAACACATTTTTTTGCAAATGCACTTAAACAAAATTTTCCAAAAGCATTTGAACAAAAAATTTCAAAAGCGTTTGAATACAAATCTTTGAAAATATTTGCCTCTCCATCCTTAAAACAATCAAGTCACATTTTAACGTAATCAGGACTCAATCAATGAGTCAATGGATATGATTGAATCCAGCATTATGTAGTTAATCCTACATTTTGAGAACCTTCCCTCTTATTTCAAAATGATAATAACACATAAGCCTCTTTCTAAATTTTAGTTTTGAAGGCATAGAAATAGTGACCTATGATTCGGTAACAACCTTTCCCTATCCTTCGCTTGCTAAAATTTATTTTTCTAGAATTCTAAAGTTATTGGATTAAAGCATTCTTTATTTTTAATTGCTAACTTAATTTCCAAATTTATTTTCTAAATTTCCAGCCTTAATTATATTCATCGCAAGTTAAGTGCGCTTACGAGATTTCCCTATTTAAAATATTTTGCAATATATATAGTGGTCAAAGCTTATCCAGAAAATCCACATAGTAATAAAATAGGGACATATCCCATATCATGTTGTATGCTTTTCCAATACATGAAGGGAGACAACTAGCGATTATAACCCAAATAACCAAAAAGAAGTAATTGTTGCAAGCTTCCCTCTAACATCAACTAGTTCAATGATGTTATGGCCCTTTAACTTCTTATTCAATTGACATTTCTAGTACGCTATTCTACTATAACCCATATGTCTTAACTTATCTTCTTGGCTCCCAATAAATAAGGTTCATCCATTACTTCAATTATTATGCCTCATTATAGGATAAATTATGCATTCCCACGTTGCAATAGGTGTGAAATAAAAACTGTGCACATTTAGAATGACCCATCAAAAAATTGGTATGGTGGAATAACTTTCCTACCACCTATCTTGCCTTGAGCCAACGAACGTCCTCTATGTGTGTTTGCCATCTTATTATCCCCTTCTCTAATCACACTTCTATATTCCTTTAACCAAAATTTCTTTATAGTGTTCTCAAACTTTGGCATTTACTTTCTTTATCCTTGATCTTTCATGTGAGTATACTCTAAGACTTGCGAAATTGTACTTTGATACCATTCCGCATTCCTTTAAGGATTCTTCTTATGGCTTTCACACATGTTTAATCAAATATTCCTAGGTCCATATCAATATTCCTTATATATAAAGGGGGTTCCTTGTTGCTACCCTATGAGCATTCATAGCTATTTTATTCGTAGCCTTTAGCTTTAACCCTTTCTACCAAGGCATTCATCCCTATCTACTCCATATCAAAAATTGGTTAAGTTCTCACCACTCTTTATAAAATTAAAACTTCACGATCATGAAGTTGTAATGCCATCGGCCCAGTACCCATGCTATCAGAGGGAGGTTATCGTCTGAAAGCATGGAGTAAAGGACACGAAAGGAGCGATCTCCCATATATAATCATTGCTGTCAACATGAATGCGTGATACCATATACCCAAATCTCTGCAAAGCACGTATCTTGTTTTGGCACAAAGCAATATACAAGAGATTCTTAGGGTGAATAATATAGAAATAATATTACATAAAATAAAACATCAACAACAACATCGACGTAGTCAAAAAGTCATACACACGTATACAATTGTATCCTTTTGTACAACAGATGCTAACGTTAGTTACAACACCATCAAAAAGATATGTACACAACCATGCACATGGTCACCATCTTAAATACTAGAGTACTATCCTGAATGCTCGAATGATTTGGTCGAAGTTTACCTTACTACTACGGCTACTACGATAAAAATATGAGAAATAGAATACATAAATAGATCATACACATTCGTCTCCAAAAAGCATAAGATAGAAATGATAGTGTGAAAGTGCATCCTGAAATACAACCTGACATAAGGTTGTTAAAACAAATAATAACCTAGGTCAGGCTAGAAACTAACCGTAAGTAAACTCAAATATCAAACACCAAAAGAGAATAGAACGAAATCATCATATTAATATGTCAATCACCCAACCTCCCTGTAGGTATCATTGGGGCAATGATGCCACACTCAGGGTACTACCCATAGTCAATTCAGCTAGGATGGATACTAGCCCTATCTACTATAACACTCATCGATCAATTTATAATATTTTACATTTTTCACAAGTATATGTATGACAATAATCCCGCCTATCTGTCATTAGTCTAATGTCAATAAAGGGTTTAATATATTCAAATTAAAATCTAACAGTAATCCCACCTGACTGTCATTATCCTGATGTCACTAAGGGGTTTACCACATTATATATCATTTCACCTTTTCATATATGATAGTAATTCCCACCTAACTATCGTGTATCCAGTGTCACTGAGGTTTACAAGTTTAAATCACAATATTCTTACTTTATTCAAATAACATACATGATCAACAATTCAAAGTAATACATGAAAATAATTAATGTTTCATAACATATCTAAAAATGTGGTGGTGGTAGAGCCCACCCTTGCAAAAATAAAATAATAGAGTGCGATGGTGGCATAGCCTACCTTTGAAAAAATAAAATAATAGAATGGGGTTGTGGAAGACCTTTCCTTTGTAAAAATAAAATAATAGAATGCGATGGCGGTAGAACTTACCTTTGCAAAAATAAAATAACAGAATGCGGTGGAGGTAGATCTTACCTTGTAAAAATAAAATAAAAGAGTGTGGTGCTAGCATAGCCTGCCCTTGCAAAATTAAATAACAGGATGTAGTGTTGGTAAAACCTTCCTTTGCAATAAAAAAACAGAATGCGGTGGTAGCAAAGCCTACTCTTGCACAAATAAAATAACAGAATGCAGTAGTAGCAGAGCTTTCCTTTGCGAAAATAAAATAACAAAATAAATAATATTAGAGCAAAACAAGTGGGGACGCACTAATTTCAATTATGCATAAGTTTTTGTACTCTAATTTACGTAGAAAAGGAAATAAGGAAGGAAGTTAACAGTGGCGGCAGAAGATGTTTACTCACTCAATTAAAGCTTTTGCTTAATCTATGGGCGAAGGTTTCAATGGAGGTATAAAAGAATATGAAGGAATGAGTGAATGAGAAAAAGGAAGGGGTGTGTGATATCCCAGAATTTCAAGAAATTTAAAATGTGATAATCTTTTAATTAATTATTTAAAATTAGTAAAATTGTTATTTTAAACAATAATAAATGTGATGAGTTGTTTTTATACATAGTTATAAATAGATTTTTAAATGGAATAATAATTTACAAATTTAAATTATGTTAGTTTATAACTAGATTTTAAATAGACTTATTATTTTTCAAACTTAATAAGTGCCATTTAAATATATATATATACACACACATATATATATATATATTTGTGTGTGTATTTAAAATTGATTTTAAATAGGATAATTATTTATAATTAATAATGTGTTTGTTTGAAATTGATATCTATATTTACTTGAATTGATTTTATATTAGATTTTAAATAGAATTTGAATTTGGATTCAAAATTTGAAAAAGGAATATACGTATATTTTAAAATAGAAATAATAATTTGTTTTGGATTTAAAATATATGGATAAGGTTTTCATTTAAAATAAGATTGTTTTATCTTATTTTCTTTAAAGGAAAATTATTTATATAAATTTAGAAAGCGTTTATTTAATTGAAAATAATTACAAAAAGGTTTATATTAACATTTAAATATGGATTAAATAATTTTGTATGATTTTATTTAGAATCTAATTGGTTTTATTTTAAAAAATTTTATTTATATAAATTGAGAAAGCATTTATTTATTTACAAAGGTATTTATTAATTAGGAAAATTAATTTAAAAGCTTTAAAAATCTTTTAAAAATAATATAAATATAAATTATTACAAGTGTTAAGTTGCAAACCCCTTTAATATAACATGTGTAGTTTAAATAAAAATAGTATTTGACAAATGTAAACAATGGAGATAAGTGTCACACTTATTTCAGTTTTCTTTTTCTTTTTTTTATAAATCAAAATTTACTTATATAAACTTCAATCTTTCCCTTTCATTTTCATTTTCTAATCTCAGTTCAAAATCAAAGAAAAACTGAAAATTTCCTCAAACAAAAATCATAATCTTGTAGACTACTTTATACTCAAACCTGTAAACTATTATCAAAACCACAAAATGCATGAATCAAAACCTGAAGCATTTTCAAGTCTGAAATAAATTCACTTATACTAAATTACAAACCTGAAATCATTTTCAAGTTTAAAACTTTGTAATCCTTTTTCATCAAATCTGTAACCTCCTAAATCATTAAACCTGTAAGCAGTTTTCAAAAGTCTGAAACCTCTTTTATCAAAACCTAGAACACTTTCAAAACTTAGATCAAAACCCTGTAATTCATTCCTCAAATGAAATCATTAAACCTGGCAAGCATTTTTCAAATCAGAGAAATCAAGATACTCAAGCCTGTAACTTTCTAAATATCAGTCTGCAACCATCTCAAACCAGAAGTTGTAATCTTCTCCTCGAACACAGTTGCAACCTGGAAAGCATTTTCAATGCCTGGAATATTTTTCAAATCAGCAACATCAATTTTCCAGTATGTTAATCAAAGAAGCAATGCAAAGTTCAAGTGTTCACAGTTTTCAGTCTTAAAGCATTTCAGAAATCAAGCAAGACAAAGTTTTTCAAAAATCCAAAACTGTTTCAAAGCCTCCCAGTTCTTTTCAAAGTCTCTGCATTTTTTAAAAAAAAAAGGTGAGTGAACATTTTAAATTAAAACTTAAGTAGCTAATTATCTGTTGCATGTGAGTTCTATGATGATGTCTGTTTTATATGTATATGTATATAAGTATGCCTCTATGTATATATGAATGTGTACATATCTGTTGTTTTTAACTTCCCTGTTCTTAGTTCAGAGCTTATGATTTTGACTAAAATTCAAAATCTTTTCATGTATTCTCTGTTAGACTTTGAAATTTAAACCAAATAGTTTAGTTTAAACATGATCTAGGATTTAAAAATAGATTTAAGTATATTAAGATTGAAACTATGCAAAATTTGGAAATTACAGTTGAAATCTTAATTATATGACAAAATCAAAATTTCAAATTTATTGATTCAAGTATATATCTTGAATCATCCTTAAAGTTAGGATTTTTAAGATCAAAATCAAAATTTTAAATGAAGTAATGAATGAGAATTTGGGAATTTTCTAGAATTGGGATTTTGGGTGATATCTGATGATCACGAGGTCTATGGTGATCAGGTTCTTGGGTGGAGGTAGAGGAAGGATTAGGAAGTAGGGTACTGGAAATGCTCCATATCGTTGGGGTGACGTTGAGGTGGTGATCTAGGTTGTAAACCTGATTTGCTTGAAGTCTGGAAGATGGGGTTGCTGCTACTTCTCTGGTGCATCGAATTCAATGGAACTCTGGGGATAGCTTCGTAGATGATCGGAGGTGGTGTGACTGTGGTGGTGCATCGTCTTCTGGTCGGAGATGCGAGTTTGCGGTGGCTTGGTCATGGGATTTGGTTCCAGGTTTCAACCGGACTGCTAATTTTGGATCGAGGCTTGTTATCGGGATTTGGTGATCGGAGAGGATTATTACGGTGTAGGGTGACGTGCCGGAGGGTTCGTCAAAGGTCGGAGAGGATTCCGGCGCTGGTGCGTGTGCACAAGGAAGGTTTTGGTATCAGCTGCTTTGGGTTGTGGTTTGCTCGAAGGAGGTTCCATGCTTTTGGGTTGATGTGTCGAGTGTAAACTCGAGTAGTCTAGAGTGTTTTAACCTATTAGCAGTTTTTAATTGTTACAGGGTTTTTACAATTTAAGTTTAAAATAAACTTTTGCAAATTTAAAAAAAGTAAATGGAATTTGGAGTGGATCAAGTGATCCTCAGGTTCAAACTGAAGCAGATGATTAAAAGAAAAAAAATTTAAAAAAGTTTTATAAAACAAGTTTTTTAATACGAGTTTCAAATTTAAATAAAGGAAGTTTAAACTTTTGAAATAAATCTTGTTTGTGAATACTAGCCTTTATAAATATAAATGTTTTCTTTAACATTTTATCAAGAAGTTTGAAATTTTTTTTTTTTAAATTTTGTTAAATAAAGTTGAAGTTATTTGGTTTAACTAAGGGTGATTAATTAAGATGGTAATTAATCAAGGGTGATTAATTAATTGGTTTAATTAATGATTAAGTAAGCAAGATTTATAGCAATGAAAGAAATTAATTTTAATTTATTTTAAACTAATTAGAGATGAAGTAATTAATTTAATTCATTTTAAATTAATTATAGATGGTGTGATTAATAGGTCATTGCTTGTGGATGGCTGATTGATATTGAATGCCTTGATTGTTTGATATCTCTAATGAGATATGTATGATATGTGATATGAGATGATTTGGTTAAATTGTGATGATATGAATTACCTATCTATGTATATGAGAATTATCTACTTGTGTAAATATAGATAATGATTTGAATTGTTTTAACTTTAAAACAACTTAGACCTAAAAGATGGTGTTTTGGATTTCGATGAAACCGGGATCGGTTTCCAAATTTGGATATCCGAAAACCACATCGATCCAAATTAACGATAGGTCATGAATCTCAAGTGAAGATGAAGATTCAGAGTGCAAGGGTTATTATCGCTAACTCTCAGGGTGATTCCAAAATGAGTGTAATGAGGTAATGCCTTCGGTTTCGTTCGAAGCCGGAATGAACATGTATGGATTGCATGCTTTCAGAACATCGTCAGGTGGACGATGGGCATTCTACGATAGATGTGTTCTATAAAGGTAATCGCAGCCTCAAGCCTCATCAACCGAGAATGGCTAAAACAAGGGAGGCGCAGTAAGGCTAAGTGGGTCATGCCCAAGTACGACGAGATTTACCCCTGTCTAGATGTCCCTTTCTATTCGGCTGTGTGGGCGGTTGCTAGCTACAACCGTGGGGTTGTCTTGTTCGGAATTGTTCAGTAAGGAATGGTTCCAGCTTTGTGTTGCAGGGGATTGGAAGTAATCCTCGGTACGGTGATCTAGGCCCCGTACTGTGACGAGCAGTACCCCAGTAGCCCTACCATTGTATGGAATCCAATCTCCAATAAGTGTCGTACGTTTTAGTTGTGCCCAACTATGTTGGAACGTGAGATGTAAGCATTCCAGCTATTTCTGTATTTTACTTGAAAACCCTAGACCCTATTATAATATCACTGGATTTCCTATCAAATGTTTTGGTTAGCGTAAGGTAAAAACTTACCCATGTTTATGTGTGGGGAGTCTTACGTTATACCTTTTGTTTTTAAAAGTTTTAAAGTTAAGCAACTTTACCCTTTTACTCACACCAGACCCATGTCTGACCCAGAGTTTATTCTGTTTTTCTTAAACTCTTGGGTACTCAAATTTTAACGAGTAGCCGAGAGATTTCGGTTTGCTTTGACGATTTCTGGAGGAGATATGGAGCAGGAGCCTTCGACGTTTCTAGACATATAGGAGTTCCAGTATGTTGATCTCTGCGTTGATATATGTATTGTATATTGAGTTGTATAACTAGACAGGTGTTTATAACTATCTAGTATGTGTTGTATAAGCTGTGTAACTCTGATGTATTTGATACTTTGTAATATATTATGTGATTAATATAATTTATTCTTTCCACTGTTGAGATTCTGATGCTGTTTCTTTCTTTTTCTCTATCATTTCTCTTTTCTATCCCTTTCTTTCTTAATAATGATGCGTCTTTCTATCGAGAGAAAGGCGGGTCATCTCATTTGGTATCAGAGCGATAGGTTGAGTAAATACCTAGGCTCTAGAGTGGTGTCTTTCTTGAGAGAGCGTATTTGTACTTTTTATATAACTATATACATCTATTTCTACCCGTTTGTTGGATTACCTGTTCGGGTTTTTCCAATATGAGTTCTAAAGGTAGATAGGGTAGTGGTGTGTGTAGCACGACTACCAATGGAAGAGTCCGAGTGTTGAGGTTGAAAGTGTATATGTCGATACTATAGACCTAATACCATCTCGAGTAAGCTTTGTAGTATGGTGTAAGGATTTCTCTAATCTCTAAAGGAAGCCTATTAAGGTTTGGAGTCTACCATTGAAGTGTAAGTTAATCGCACTCGTATGAGCGGATTTTCAAGAATTTGGATCTTTTGGTTGAGCAGAAGTGAGTGATGGTATCCTGGCAACTTCAGGATGGAGTAGCTGCAAGATGAGACGTAGTGACTATGGATGTCTCTGAAGATGTTTATTTGGAGCAAGTTTAGGGAAGTGTGTCTGCAGTATTGATGAGAAAGAATTTATGTTTTGTTTGGGGCTCGAGTTTCTTGAGGAGATGTCTTCCCATCTCAAGGTTCTGTGTGGGATTGGTTGATCTGATTTTGTTGATCGAGGAGCTTTGGATAGGAAGCCTTTGGCATCAATGGCAGCATTGCAGCTCGGAGTGTTTTGCGTGTCAGTAGGAAGATCTTTTGGCTTTGAAGTATCCTAGAGGTGGAGTTCAGAAGCAGTAGAGTGGGCCCGTTTCTTCGGTGGATTGGTCGAGGATAAGCTGTTCTGATTTGTAGAGAGAGAATGGTATCTGTGGATATTGGATTAGATAGTATCGAAAAAGTGACTTGCGATAGTTTGAGTGTTCTCTTGAGTTATAGTGTTGTTAGAGATTTTCCAGATGTCTCCTAGAGAAAGGTTTTGATGAAGCAGTTCAGTATTTCTTGGAACTTCTCACTTTTCTCTTTATGGATCTATTGAACCTTATTTCTGGATGTGATGTCTAGTCTGTGGTCGTGTTCATCAAAGGCATTCTTATCTGTTCCGGATCAGAGTTGTGCAGCGGAAGTAAGGTGGCAGCTATTCTAGAGTGGAAGCTACCGGAAGTTGCAGTGTTTGGATTAGAGAGATTTTACAGGATTGTGAGTGCTCCTGTTTTGTATTTTCCTGATAGGAGAAGTAAGTTTGAAGTCTTCTAATGATTGTGAAATAGAGTTTATGTATTTGATTTTGGTATATCTTGAGAGGAACATTTTGTTGAGTAATTTTTGGTCCAGTTTGTTTCTAGAGGCAGCAGCGAAAGTTGAGCTGATCGGGAAGGATGTAGGCAGCCCGGGATCGTCAGAAGAGATTTTGTGGTTAAAAGATGGAGGAATTTGGAATCCAAAGTTGGAGACTTTGTTTTGTTGAGGTTTTCTCCGGTCAAGGGAGCAAACAAGCTTGGGTAATACTTGGAAGCTAGCTCCGTGGTATATTGGATTCTTCTGAGTTTTTGTAAGAAATAAGTGTTTGCCTTATAAGGGTTGAATTGCCTATTTGGAAGACTAGGATTCAAGGTATTTCACATATCTCTAAGGGAGTACGTGGATGATCCATCGCTGGTTGTGGAAACAGCAATTCAGGAGGATTTGGTTGTTGAGTCAATCTTGACTGTGGTCAGATCTCTTGTGTAGATGGTAGATCTAGATAAGTAGGAGCTCAGTAGCTTAGTAGTGTAGCTAGTTTGGATTCAGTAGAGCGAGTATTCCAGTGTCTGTACCTGGAAACTCGGAATAATTTTAGGAAGCTTATCCGGATCTGTGTCTGGATAGCTAATGTTGTTTGTTGGATTGAATTGTTTGTTTGGATGAAATTGTTTGGTTGGTTGTGTATGGTTGATATTTATGTTTGGATTGTTGAAATAAAATTAAACAAAAATTTTGGATTATCTTTTGTTTTAAATTTCGAGAACAAAATTCTTTTAAAGGGGGAGGAATGTGATAACCCGGAATTTCAAGAAATTTAAAATGTGATAATCTCTTAATTAATTACTCAAAATTGGTGAAATTGCTATTTTAATCAATAATAAATGCGATGAGTTGTTTTTAAACATAGTTATAAATAGATTTTTAAATGGAATAATAATTTACAAAATTAAATTATGTCAGTTTATAATTCGATTTAAATAGACTTTTTATTTTTCAAATTTAATAAGTTTTGTTTAAATATATATGTGTGTGTGTGTGTGTGTGTATGTGTGTGTGTATTTAAAATTGATTTTAAATAGGATAATTACTTATAATTGATAATGTGTTTGTTTGAAATTGATATCTATATTTGTTTGAATTGATTTTATATTAGATTTTAAATTGAATTTGAATTTAGATTTAAAATTTGAATTTAAAGGAATATACATATATTTTAAAATAGAAATAATAATTTGGTTTGGATTTAAAATATATGGATAAGGTTTTTATTAAAATAAGATTGTTTTATATTATTTTCTTTAAAGGAAATTTATTTATATAAATTTAGAAAGTATTTATTTAATTGAAAATAAATACAAAAAGGTTTATATTAACATTTAAATATGGATTAAATAATTTTATATGATTTTATTTAGAATCTAATTTGTTTTATTTTAAAAAGTTTTATTTATATAAATTGAGAAAGCATTTATTTACTTACAAAGGTATTCATTAATTAGGAAAATTAATTTAAAATCTTTAAAAAATCTTTTAAAAATAATATAAACATAAATTATTACAAGTGTTAAGTTATAAACCCCTTAAATTAACATGTGTAGTTTAAATAAAAATAGTATTTGACAAATGTAGACAATGGAGACAAGTGTCACATTCATTTCAATTTTTTTTATAAATCTAAATTTACTTATATAAACTTCTATCTTTCCCCTTCATTTCCTTTTTCTAATCTTAGTTCAAAATCAAAGAAAAACTGAAAATTTCCTCAAACCAAAATCATAATCTTGTAAACCACTTTATACTCAAACCTGTAAACTAATATCAAAACCAGAAAATGCATGAATCAAAACCTGAAGCATTTTCAAGTCTGAAATCAATTCACTCAGACCAAAATACAAACCTGAGATCATTTTCAATTTTAAAACCCTGTAATCCTTTTTCATCAAACCTGTAACCTCCTAAATCATCAAACCTGTAAGCAGTTTTCAAAACTCTGAAACCTCTTTTATCAAAACCTATAACACTTTCAAAACTCAGATCAAATCCCTGTAATTCATTCCTCAAAACAAATCATTAAACCTGACAAGCATTTTTCAAATCAGAGAAATCAAAATACTCAAGCCTGTAACTTTCTAAATATCAGTCTGCAACCATCTCAAACCAAAAGTTGTAATCTTCTCCTAAAAAACAATTGCAACCTGGAAAGCATTTTCAATGCCTGGAATATTTTTCAAATCAGCGACATCAAGTTTTCCACTATGTTAATCAAAGAAGCAATGCAAAGTTCAAGTGTTTAAAGTTTTCAGTCCTAAAGCGTTTCAGAAATCAAGCAAGACAAAGTTTTTCAAAAATCCAAAACTGTTTCAAAGCCTCCCAATTATTTTCAAAGTCTCTTCATTTTTAAAAAAAAAGGTGAGTACACATTTTAAATTAAAACATAAGTAGCTAATTATCTGTTGCATGTGAGTTCTATGATGATGTCTGTTTTATATGTATGTATATGAGTATGCCTCTGTGTATATATCAATGTGTACATATCTATTGTTTTTAACTTCCTTGTTCTTAGTTCAGAGCTTATTATTTTGACTGAAATTCAAAATCTTTGCATGTATTATCTGTTAGACTTTGAAATTTAAACGAAATAGTTTAGTTTAAACATGATCTAGGATTTAAAAATAGATTTAAGCATATTATGATTGAAACTATGCTAAATTTGGAAATTATAATAGAAATCTTAATTATATGATAAAATCAAATGTTGAAATTTATTGATTCAAGTATATATCTTGAATCATCCTTAAAAATTAGGATTTTTAAAATCAAATCAAAATTTTAAATGAAGTAATGAATGAGAATTTGGGAATTTTCTGGAATTGGGATTTTGGCCGATATCTGATGATCACGAGGTCTATGGTGATCAGGATCTTGGGTGGAGGTAGAGGAAGGATTAGGAAGTAGGGTAAAAATGATTGGAAATGCTCCAGATCGTCGAGGTGACGTTGAGATGGTGATCTAGGTTGTAAACCTAATTTGGTTGAAGTTTGGAAGATGGGGTCGCTGCTACTTCCCTGGTGCATCAAGTTCAATGGAACTCTAGGGATGGCTTCGTGGATGATCAGAGATGGTGCGACTGTGGTGGCACATCGTCTGATGGTCGAAGATGTGAGTTCGTGGTGGTTTGGCCATGGGATTTGGTTCCAGGATTCAACTGGACTTCTAATTTTGGATCGAGGCTTGTTATTGGGATTTGGTGATCGGAGAGGATTGCTGCGGTGTAGGGTAACGTGCCGGAGGGTTCTTCGGAGGTCGGAGAGGATTCCGACTCTGGTGCATGTGTACAGGGAAGGTTTTGGTATCAACTGCTTTGGGTTATGGTTTGCTCGAAGGAGATTCTGTGCTTTTGGGTTGATGCCTCAAGTGTAAACTCGAGTAGTCTGGAGTGTTTTATACAGGGTTATTAAAATTTAAATTTAAACTAAACTTTTGAAAATTTAAGAAAAGTAAATGGAACTTGGAGTGGCTTGAGTGATCCTCAGGTTCAAACTGAAGCAGATGATTAAAAGAAATTCTTTTCAAAAAGTTTTAAAAAGGTTTTATAAAACAAGTTTCAAATTTAAATAAAGGAAGTTTAAACTTTTGAAATAAATCTTGTTTGTGAATACTAGCCTTTATAAATATAAATGTTTTCTTTAACATTTTATCAAGAAGTTTGAAATTTGTTTAATTTAAAATTTTATTAAATAAAGTTGAAGTTATTTTTAAACTTAAGTAAAAAAATGGAATTTTAAAGACAAGTTTTAAAGTCTAAATTAAATTTAGTTAAACCATCTTTTGATATATATTTAAGGTTATGTAAAGGAAGTTATGTTTGGATAACTTTAAATTTATCAAGTTAAATGTTTATTTTATTTAAAACTTAATTAATGGTTATTTAAGTAAAGTTATTCATATGGATAAATGGTTTAAAAATGTTTTAATGATAATTAAGATAATAAGAATATAGTGCTTAATCTTAAGATAATTAAAGTTTAATTATGTTGAAATTAATTAAGTTAATTAAAGGAAATTAAGTTTAATTAATTAATTTAAGTAATAATGATTAAGGATTAATTAAGGAATTAATTAAGAGTAATTAATTGATATAATTAATTTATTTAAAATTAATAATTAAGGGTTGTAAGTTAATTAATTAGAGGTTAATTAATTTATAATTAAAAATTACTAATTAAATAATAAGAGATTATTAATTAATGATTAAAGATTAATTAATTAAATAATTAAGGTTAATTCATTGGTAATTAAAAAGGCACTTAATTTGTAACTAAGATTTATTAATTAATAATTAGGCTTTATTAATTAATAATTAAGAAATTATTAATCTAAAATTAAAGTTAATTAAGGATTAATTAACTAATATTTAGGGTTAATTAATTGTTATTAGGGATTAATTAACTGATTAATTAGGATTAATTAATTTGTTATTAAGTTTTATTAATTGATAATTAAGGTTTATTAATTAATAATTATGGATTAATTAATCTGTAATTAAAGATTAATTTATTTATTTAAAGGGGTAATTAAGGAATGAATTACCCAATTGTAGTTAATCAAATGAATATGATTAATTAATTGGTTGATTAATTGTAGATCATCTTGATAATTGATTAAGTATGAATACTTAATGAGATTAAATAGTGTAATTACTTAGTGAAGTAATTAATGTATAATTACTGGATGTAATTAATTAAAAGAGAATTACTTAATGAGAAGTAAATAAAGGATAATTACTTAGTAGAAGTTATTAAGGATTAATTACTTAGTGTAATTAATTAAAAGATTAATATAATTAATTAGGGAGTTAATTAATTAAGGTAAGTAAATACAGGATGGTAATTACTGTTTAAAATTAATTAAAGTTGATTAATGGAAGTAATTAATTAAGGATCATTAATTAATGTAATTAATGAGAGTAATTAAGGAATGATTAATTAAGATTAATAAATCAATAATAAGCGATTATAAGATGGTTAATTAATTGTAATTAATTATAATTAATTAAGGATTAATGTAACTAATTATAGTTAATGAAGTAATTAAGGTTAATTGCTTTAATGGTTTGTAGATAATTGATTTGTGTAATTAATTAAGGGTTAATTAATTAATGTAATTAAGAGGTAATTAATCAAGGGTGATTAATTAAGATGATGATTAATTAATTGGTTTAATTAATGATTAAGTAAGCAAGATTTATAGCAACCAAAGTAATTAATTTAATTTATTTTAAATTAATTAGAGATGAAGTAATTAATTTAATTCATTTTAAATTAATTATAGATGGTGTGATTAATAGATCATTGCTTATGGATAGCTGATTGATACTGAATGCCCTGATTGTTTGATATCTCTAATGAGATATGTGAGATATGTTATATGAGATGATTTGGTTGAATTGTGATGATATGTATTATCTATCTATGTATATGAGAATTATCTATCTGTGTGAATATAGATAATGATTTGAATTGAACAGTTTAAATTTAAAACAACTTGGACCTAAAAGATGGAGTTTTGGATTTCGATGAGACCGGGATCGGGTTTTCAGATTTGGATATCCGAAAACCACATCGATCCAATTTAATGAGAGGTCGTGAATCTCAAGTGAAGATGAAGATTCAGAGTGCAAGGGTTATTGTCGTTAACTCTGAGGGTGATTCCAAAATGAGTGTAACGAGATAATACCTTTAGTTTCGTTCGAACCCGGAAGAAACTTGTATTGATTGAATGCTTTCAAAACATCGTTAGGTGGACGATGAGCATTCTAAGATAGATATGTTCTATAAAGGTAATTGCAGCCTCAAGTGTCATCAACCGAGAATGGCTAAAACGGGGGAGGTGCAGTAAGGCTAAGTAGGTCATGCCCAAGTAGGGCGAGATTTACCCCTGTCGAGATGTCCCTTTTTATTCCGCTGTGTGGGCGGTTGCTAGCTACAGCCGCGGGGTTTTCTTGTTCGGAACTGTTCAGTAAGGAATGGTTCTGGCTTTATGTTGCCGGGGATTGGGAGTAATCCTCAGTACGGTGATCTAGGCCCCATACTGTGACAAGCGGTACCCCAGTAGTCCTGCCATTGTATGGAATCCAATCTCCAATTAGTACCGTACGTTTTAGTTGTGCCCAACTATGTTGGAACGTGAGATGTACGCATTCCAGCTATTTCTATATTTTACTTGAAAACCCTAGACCCTGTTATAATATCACTGGATTTCCTATCAAATGTTTTGGTTAGCGTAAGGTAAAACTTATCCATGTTTATGTGTGGGAGTCTTACATGATATTTTTTGTTTTCAAAGGTTTTTAAAGTTAAGCAACTTTACCCGTTTACTCGCACCAGACCCGTGTCTGACCCGGAGTTTATTCTGTTTTTCTTAAACTCTTGGGTACTCAAATTTTTACGAGTTGCCGAGAGATTCAGGTTTGCTTTGACGATTTCTGGAGGAGATATGGAGCAGAAGGCTTCAACATTTGTAGACATATAGGAGTTCCATTGTGTTGATCTCTGTGTTGATATCTGTATTGTATATTGAGTTGTATAACTAGATAGGTGTTTTTGACTATCTTGTATGTGTTGTATAAGCTGTGTAACTCTGATGTATTTGATACTATGTAATATATTATGTGATTAAAATAATTTATTCGTTCTAGTGTTGAGATTCTGATGTTGTTTCTTTCTTTTTCTCTATCTTTTCTCTTTTCTATCCCTTTCTTTCTTAATAATAATGAGTCTTTCTATGGAGAGAAAGGCAGATCATCTCATTTGATATTAGAGCGATAGGTTGAGTGAATACCTAGGCTCTGGAGTGGTGTCTTTCTTGAGAGAGCGTATTTGTACTTTTTATAGAACTATATATATATATATATATATATCTATTTCTACCTATTTGTTACATAACCTGTTCGGGTTTTTCCAATATGAGTTCTAAAGGTAGATGGGGTAGTGGTGTGTGTAGCACGACTACCAATGGAAGAGTCCGAGTGTTGAGGTTGAAAGTGTATATGTCGAGACTGTGGACCTAATACCATCTCGAGTAAGCTTTGCAGTATGGTGTAAGGATTTCTCAAATCTCTGAAGGAAACCTATTAAGGTTCAGAGTCCATCATTGAAGTGTAAGTTAATCGCACTCGTATGAGCGGATTTTCGAGAACTTGGATCTTTCAATTGAGCAGAAGTGAGTGATGGTATCTTGGAAACTTCAGGATGGAGTGGCTGCGTGATGAGACGCAGTGACTATGGATGTCTCGGAAGACGTTTATTTGGAGCGAGTTTAGGGAAGTGTGTCTGCATTAGTGATGTGAATGAGTTTGTGTTTGGTTTGGGGCTCGAGATTCTTGAGGAGATGTCTGCGCATCTTGTAACGACCCGATATTTTCAACCATTCACATCCGCACATATCGGACTTGAATTGCTCAAAATACCGCGTTGTAAATAAAATTTGGCAAATCTCAGAATATACAGTAAATACATAATCACAGATCACAGACACAGAGTATTTAATAATGCAGCGGAATTTAAAAGAAATAGTAGTTCATGAAGCTCTTATAAAAAAATAAGATACATCAGAGTTAAACATGATACAACAAAAAGTAACAAGATACATCAGGTACAAATCAGAATACATCACTGAAATCACTGGATACAGAAAGCAAAATAGATGGCTGGATCTTCAAGGAAAGCTCCAACTCCGAAGGTGAATCTTGAATGCTAACTCACTCAATCTGACTCGAGCGTAAAGCAAAATACAAAACACTTGAGTCAGGACATAAATACTTATGAACTGTAAATAAACTCAAGTGAACAGTAACAAAAATGCATCAGTAACTTAAAGGATGCGTGAGATCGCCCATCCTTTAAGGATCCGTTAAACTATTTACTATGTAGTAATATTGCGCTACTATAATAATGTCTACAGTAAAATAAACATACTTTTAAATAGCATTCCGTGCTACCCATATCACCCTTCACACATAATAGTCCCAGTAGTTCATCCAATATCATGCCATCTCCACTCTGGGTGACTGTCAGAGGATACCACACGGGCTACGGGAGAAAAACAAACTCGTAGTAAAGGCTCGGTATGGTAGGTGACATGGCACACAAGGCAATGCCAGGGTAGATATACCAATTACGCACACGGGCTGGTGGTAACGCAGCAGCCACATACGCCCACCTCGGAACACACTCCCAATCAAAATCGGAGGATGGCCATCTAATCAATCACCGGTAAGAGTATAGTATCGAAGGAATGTGTCCGACCAGAGGTGCTACCTCCTTTGGCCCGAGATCGCTCCTGTTTTAGCCACCTTATGCCAACTCACGGGAGTTGGGTCCACGTAATATACCTCAAGAACGTCGCCACCATCCTACTTCATTCTGGAATCTCCACCGCGTACACGGTTGTTAAAGTGGTTTTCGAAGTTGGCAGAGAGTGACAACTTTCGATCCCGGTCTCTTTGACAACCAAACGTTATTATAACGCCGTGGTCATTTCAAAATAGTTTATATTTCAAAAGGATCAAATCACTTCATTTCAAAACTATATTCCTTTCAAAATAGTTTACGCCTCGAAACCAAAACCATTTTTATTTCAAAACTATTTATTCAATCAAAATAGTTTATACTTCGATACCAAAATCATTTTTATTTCAAAACTATATTCAAATCAAAATAGTTTATACTTTATCATTTCCATCTCAAACCTATATTCACTTCCAAAAATCATAATACTTTCAAAGTTATAACTCTTTCGAAACCAAAATACTTGAAATCATTACACTTTGAAAATCATAACATTCTGAAATCATACATTTGAAATCATGAAACATTCATTTAATTCTTTACATTTTACAAATTTATTTCCAATTTAATTCAAAATTTCAAATTTCCAATTTAATTCAAATCAAACCATCAATTTCAATTCAATTCAGTTTTCTAACAAAACATTTCAAATCTTATAAATTTCAAATATAGATTTGATCTACAAAATAAGCTATCCAATTTTAATATGTTTTCAAACTTTAATATCCCACATTTCAAAACTAAACTTTATAATTCCATATATTCATATCTCAAATCTAATTTCATTATTATGTAGTTTTGAAATATTCATTTCATAAATCCAATATAATTAAAATAAACTTAAATTACAATTAAACCAAATATCTTTTCATACAAATATAAACTTCAAATATTCCTTTATCAAATAAAGCAAAATCAAATATCATTCAACATTCACATTCTTTATTAAAATAAAGATCAAATCATTTCCAAACCATTTCAAAATCATTAAAATATTACATCCTTTCAAAACTTCATAATCAAATCATTATTTGAATTCAAATCCAAATATTCAAAGTTAAATATCATTTAAAAGTCAAATATGTCATTCATTTATTATTTCAAACATCATTACCAAAAATACATTCCAAAATTCCATTCAAAAATTCATTTATTATATTACATTTCATTCCGTTTAACACATAATCAAGTAAACTTTATTTAAATTCAAATTCAATTTAAATTCCTTAAAAATTCAAATTTAAATATTCAAAACTTCTAAAATTTCACAGATAATCCATTTCAAAAGTTAAATTATTTAACACTTTAAAATATAGCCCAAACAGTGTTCAAATCTATAACATTTCAAATTATTGTCAAATTATCGCAACGACGGCATTTATAAAGTGCTATCGTAGCTTATATTTTTCAAAATGGTTTATTTCAATAATAGCGACATTTATAAAATGTCGTAATAGATATTTAGTTATTTCAAACATTGTTAGATTCAAAACAATAGCATTAAAATGCTGTCAAAAGACTAAAGCATTTTGAAAATGCTATAAAATTCCAGGTTTCATTTTAGCTTTTCAAAAATAATAATAAAACCCCAAATTTTTATTATTGCAACTTAAAAATCATATTTCTAGAATTCAAAATTTCACATTTAAAACCATTTTAACATATGATTTAACACAATAAAATTTTAAGATCAAATATTCAATTTTGCAAACTCCATTCATTTATTAAGTCAAAATTCACTGTTTATTAATTTATAAATTTAATAAACTTAAAATTTTACTTCAAATATCATTTCAAAACTTTAAATTTAATTTCCATTATTTATTTACATCTTAAAATAAAATTTAAAGTCAAACGTCACATTTACTCCAAATTTACATACTTGAATTCACTTAAATTCACAATTTCAAGATTTAATATTTAACTTTCTTAAAACCATAATATATATATTTTAAATCAAAATTTCATACTTTTGAAAATACATATTTAAAAAATCATTTAAAAATATACCACGGGGTCTGTATATAATTTTCTAACCTAGGTCAAGTGATACGGATATATATCATTTCAATCCGTAATTTACAAAGAAAACCGGGTTTTATCATTTCAAACCCGCAATCCCAAGCCAAATAAAATACAATAAAAATCGCTCAGGCCTATCATTTCATTCCATGATGATTTTTTCCTATTCTAAAGTCCGTTCGGGTATGTATCGTTTCAACATATAATGATTCTATCTAACAGGGAACTTGCAGTGTGAATATATGCATAAACAATATAAACAATGTCAATGTCACAATATAATGTCATATATCAGATGTCAGGTTATAATTAACAGTTTTAACATGGTAACAACATGGCATAGCATATCATATAATCATCATTAACTTGCATAAACATTTTATATTACTAAACACTTGTCATCAATTCACTATTTCATAAGTATAAATGTCAGAGTGAGAAAGACTCACCATTTCAAGCTGAAGACCACTACGACACACAAACATGATTCCAAGGGCACGACAAGCACGACAATGGATTCAAATAAGTGGAGAGAGCCTAGATGGTCATCTTGTAACAATCCAATAAACACAAACAAGACAATGCAACACATGAATATACAACACCAAACAATATTGAACAAGTTGAGATACAAAGCAACAAAGACAAGACGGCTTAACCTTGCCTTAACCACTCCACTGCTCGACCATAGAGGATCTTTTGCTTGGCCATTTATGTGTGTTTGGGTCAGGTATGGTATCATATAGGTCAGATTTAGCACACCCATGCACGGCAACATGAAGTGATGTGAAGGGGTAGTGGTGATAATATGAAGCATACATAGGTTCAAGTGCAAAATAGAGTGGTTTATGCAACATTTGGCTTGGTTATGCCAAGTTTTGGGCTCGGCCCTACATACTTCAGGTATGGTCAGATCTGAAATGATGTCTAGAGGTGGTGTAGGTAGGTGATGGTTGAGCTAGGGGTGTGGCCAAGTTAAGATATGAAGGAGATAGTGAAGATAGGCTTGGCTAGGCAATGTTTTCAAGGAGTGTTGCAATGTTTTGTGGAGTTTTGTGGTGATGGCTTCATCCAATGGTCACGGCCTGATCTAGAGGAGGGGATAGGTGGTGGTTGCTGCTGCTGGTGATGGTGGAGAGTATGGTGGTGATGGTGGGTGGTAGAGGCCAAACAAAGTTAGGTAGAGATCTAGGCAAAACAATGAAAAGAAGAAGGCAAAATAGGAAGAAGAAAGCCGTTAGAATTTCTTTTTTTTCTCTTCAAGAGAAGTAGCCATGAGTTTTGAGATGTGAGAAGGATTTCTCACGTGAAAATGAGGAAGAATTCACGGCAATACAAAAAAAAATGGACGGCTACTCAAAAATGAAAGGGCAAAAGCAAGTGAAAGGTCAAAGTAAATGAAAAGTCACAGGTAATATGACAAGGTTTGACTCTTTATATTTCTATTTCCTTTAAATTAAAATAAACCATATATATTTCAGTAAATAAAATATAAAACTGTACAAAATAAAGTTGAAAAAGAAAATAAATAAATATATTTTAGAAAAATATAAAATAATTATGAAAATAGCACAATAATAGAAACTAGGGTGAAAAATTGTAGAAAAAAAATACAATGAGCTTTGGAACATTATAACGTCACTGTAAAAATATTTTAAAACTGAAATTATATATATAACATGTCATATTAAACTTATATTCAAATTAGAACAAACAAAAATATTATTTATATAAACTAAAATAAACAATTTTGTTAAATAAAACAATGTACAGACAATATTGTAAAAAACATAACTTTCACATTATTATTCGGATTTCAACGAAACGAAAAGCAGTGTTCTTGAAATTTTATTTACTTTCATAATAAAAGATAAAATTCAAATTTTCAAACTTTTATAATTTAAATTTAAAAGTAAAAATTTGACCAGATTGACCAAAATTCACATTTTCTGAAAATATTCAATTTATGCATGTTTGAAATTCTAATCCACATCAAAATCAACATTTATATTTCAATTAACAAAATATATTCATTTTAATAAATAAAATATAGAATTTAAATTAGGAATTTAAATTTAAATAAATAAAATATACATTTACAATAATCAGAAAATACAGGGTTGTTACACTCTACCCCACTCAAAACTTTTCGTCCCCGAAAAGGAATGAGGTACGGGAAAGCACAGAAAAAGATAGAATGAAATAGTATTAAGACAAGATGACAAGAAGATTAAAATTATACCTGAAAGCTGTTGCTATAGGTAAGTTTAACAATGTGGAGATGATCTTTCCAAGATCTTCCAGAATCAAGAACACAAGCATGAAAAAAAAATCTTTTAGAATCTGATTCACCCTTCCCGTTTGACCGACGGTCTGTGGATGGCAAGCAGTGCTTAGATTCAAAGATGAGTACCAAAGATTATTAAAGATTATAGAAAGATTTCTAAACAGACTGGTATATTTAATAACCTCCCATTCTGTAGCAAGATAAGGGAAATTAGGACAAACAAAAGATAGTTTGAAAAACGAAATAAAATAATAAATTTGAAACCATAAAATTTCAACTTAAACTGAAAATTAATTTTACATACGTCAAATAAATCTTAAGCATCTCTAATTTCATTATCTTATCATCCAATTATCTTAAATTAACAAATCCCTAAAATCATGTATTTGAAAAATCTTTTATTATACTCAAAATGTACCAAATAAAATTTAATTCTTCTTCATTACTAATTATAATTAAATTTATTCCTCTCAATATATTATATCACCTATGTTAAATATATTTACACTCATTATAACTGCTTTAATTTTATTCTTAGTTCCTTTAACATCATTTTATATTGTAAATTATTCCATTGCCCTTTTTCTTTATCTACCACTGTTAATCTTTTTATAACAAAAATTTAAGTGTATAACATTTGTTATAACCACTCAAATTTTATTTATAAAATCTTTCATATTATATATTATCCAATTACATGTTCAACTTCTAAAATTTAAGGTAAGTTATATTGTAATGAATTATGTATTATACAAATAAAACTTTCTAATTTAATCATTTCAAGCTTGAATATTTATCCAAATCTTGAAATTACACTTAAAATTATCTTTCAAGATACAATTTAGGAATTAAATTTCCGATAAATTCCAACCTATTTAGAGATAAATAAATGCACATATACTATATATATATATATATGTCCATTCAAATTTAAATCATATGTCAACATATGTTATAAATCCATTCTTATTTTAGAAATTAAAATCAATTATATTTTCCCAAAACAAAACTGTAGCAAGACTACAGAATGGTCTCTTCACTTCGAAACTCGAAAATGAATGTCGATGATGCTGCAGTCATCACCAAAATTATTTTCCAGCGACAAAGAGAAGAGCACTAAATTTAAATTTAAAATTCTTTGGAAACAAATTTCTATTCGAAAATACTTTAAATAATATATCCTTTAAAACTTTAAATACAAGGTTTGAATCCATCAGAAATTAAATTCTCAAATTCTTGTTTAAATTCATTTTAAATTTCCAAATAAATTTATAACCATGTTTATAGTTCAATTATTTATATATGAAACAAGAGATAATGATACAAAAAATCAATTATTATTTCTTAATAATCAATTCAATAAAATCTAGAAAAAGATTTATAATATAGTTACAAAATTTATTTCACAAAATTTATTTCATTACTAAATTTTAAAAACATATTGTGTCAGTTTGCTCTGTTCAAGTGTTTTGGAAATCTTATCGATAGCGTTGATCAGACGAATCGATTAGAAACCCAAATCAACATCAACAACTCAAACAACGCAATATATAAAACATTTTAAATATTAGTTTACAAATACACTTCAAGAATGATTTGAAGATAAGTTGGAAACAAAGATGAGATGATTAAATAACAGAATAGGGAGATGGATGAGTTTATATAAATCGCGAGCAACCTTAACCGGGTCAACCGTGACTTAAAGAATAAGATCGATGTGGATTTCTTGGGTAAATCAACATTCGGTCTCAAGAGATAGAGTTCGGGATTATAAGGGGTACTAGCATCTAAACCGAGGATATAGAATCTCTGGTGAATCGATGCTGTTGTAAAGGAGTTTCCCCCTTTACAAATAAATTTGAGGTTGGCGAGACCGCCGACTCATTATGAAGATCTTTTGAAGTGGAGTTATGGAATACTCCAGAAACGAAAGAAGATAAATAGTGAGGGACACGATTGGATTTTGGAACAACAGGGAATGTTCCAAAATTCAAAGGAATCGAGTCAAAAAGGAAGAGGTTTAAACTCGAATGAAAGTGATTCTGTAAATACATTTACCCTATATACTAAGTTTTGCCTAGAGCAACCTGGCTCTGATACCAACTGTAACGACCCGATATTTTCAACCATTCGCATCCGCACATGTCAGACTTGAATTGCTCAAAATACCGCATTGTAAATAAAATTTGGCAAATCTCAGAATATACAGTAAATACATAATCATAGATCACAACACAGAGTATTTAATAATGCAGCGGAATTTAAAAGAAATAGTAGTTCATGAAGCTACTATAAAAAAATAAGATACATCAGAGTTAAACATGATACAACAAAAAGTAACAAGATACATCAGGTACAAATCAGAATACATCACCGAAATCACTGGATACAGAAAGCAAACTAGATGGCTGGATCTTCAAGGAAAGCTCCAACTCGAAGGTGAATCTTGAATGCTAACTCACTCAATCTGACTCGAGCGTAAAGCAAAATACAAAACACTCGAGTCAGGACATAAATACTTATGAACTGTAAATAAACTCAAGTGAACAGTAACAAAAATGCATCAGTAACTTAAAGGATGCTTGGGATCGCCCATCCTTTAAGGATCCGTTAAACTATTTACTATGTAGTAATATTGCGCTACTATAATAATGTCTACAGCAAAATAAACATACTTTTAAATAGCGTTTCGGGCTACCCATATCACCCTTCACATATAATAGTCCCAGTAGTCCATCCAATATCATGCCATCTCCACTCTGGGTGACTGTCAGAGGATACCACACGGGCTACAGGAGAAAAACAAACTCGTAGTAAAGGCTCGGTATGGTAGGTGACACGGCACACAAGGCAATGCCAGGGTAGATATACTAATTACGCACACGGGCTGGTGGTAACGCAGCAGCCACATACGCCCACCTCGGAACACACTCCCAATCAAAATCGGAGGATGGCCATCTAATCAATCACCAGTAAGAGTATAGTATCGAAGGAATGTGTCCGACCAGAGGTGCTACCTCCTTTGGCCCGAGATCGCTCCTGTTTTAGCCACCTTATGCCAACTCACGGGAGTTGGGTCCACGTAATATATCTCAAGAACGTCGCCACCATCCTACTTCATTCTGGAATCTCCACCGCGTACACGGTTGTTAAAGTGGTTTTCGAAGTTGGCAGAGAGTATGACAACTTTCGATCCCGGTCTCTTTAACAACCAAACGTTATTATAACGCCGTGGTCATTTCAAAATAGTTTATATTTCAAAAGGATCAAATCATTTCATTTCAAAACTATATTCCTTTCAAAATAGTTTACGCCTCGAAACCAAAACCATTTTTATTTCAAAACTATTTATTCAATCAAAATAGTTTATACTTCGAAACCAAAATCATTTTTATTTCAAAACTATATTCAAATCAAAATAGTTTATACTTTATCATTTCCGTCTCAAACCTATATTCACTTCCAAAAATCATAATACTTTCAAAGTTATAACTCTTTCGAAACCAAAATACTTGAAATCATTACACTTTGAAAATCATAACATTCTGAAATCATACATTTGAAATCATGTAACATTCATTTATATCTTTACATTTTACAAATTTATTTCTAATTTAATTCAAAATTTCAAATTACCAATTTAATTCAAATCAAACCATCAATTTCAATTCAATTCAGTTTTTTAACAAAACATTTCAAATCTTATAAATTTCAAATATAGATTTGATCTACAAAATAAGCTATCCAATTTTAATATGTTTTCAAACTTTAATATCCCACATTTCAAAACTAAACTTTATAATTCCATATATTCATATCTCAAATCTAATTTCATTATTATGTAGTTTTGAAATATTCATTTCATAAATCCAATATTATTAAAATAAACTTAAATTACAATTGAACCAGATATCTTTTCATACAAATATAAACTTCAAATGTTCCTTTATCAAATAAAGCAAAATCAAATATCTTTCAACATTCACATTCTTTATTAAAATAAAGATCAAATCATTTCCAAACCATTTCAAAATCATTAAAATATTACATCTTTCAAAACTTCATAATCAAATCATTATTTGAATTCAAATCCAAATATTCAAAGTTAAATATCATTTAAAAATCAAATATGTCATTCATTTATTATTTCAAACATCATTACCAAAAATACATTCCAAAATTCCATTCAAAAATTCATTTATTATATTACATTTCATTCCGTTTAACACATAACCAAGTAAACTTTATTTAAATTCAAATTCAATTTAAATTCCTTAAAAATTCAAATTTAAATATTCAAAACTTCTAAAATTTCACAGATAATCCATTTCAAAAGTTAAATTATTTAACACTTTAAAATATAGCCCAAACAGTGTTCAAATCTATAACATTTCAAATTATTGTCAAATTATAGCAACGACGGCATTTATAAAGTGCTATCGTAGCTTATATTTTCCAAAATGGTTTATTTCAAGAATAGCGACATTTATAAAATGTCGTAATAGATATTTAGTTATTTCAAACATTGTTAGATTCAAAACAATAGCATTAAAATGCTGTCAAAAGACTAAAGCATTTTGAAAATGCTATAAATTCCAGGTTTCATTTTAGCTTTTCAAAAATAATAATAAAACCCCAAATTTTTATTATTGCAACTTAAAAATCATATTTCTAGACTTCAAAATTTCACATTTAAAATCATTTTAACATATGATTTAACACAATAAAATTTTAAGATCAAATATTCAATTTTGCAAACTCCATTCATTTATTAAGTCAAAATTCACTGTTTATTAATTTATAAATTTAATAAACTTAAAATTTTACTTCAAATATCATTTCAAAACTTTACATTTAATTTCCATTATTTATTTACATCTTAAAATAAAATTTAAAGTCAAACGTCACATTTACTCCAAATTTACATACTTGAATTCACTTAAATTCACAATTTCAAGATTTAATATTGAACTTTCTTAAAACCATAATATATATATTTTAAATCAAAATTTCATACTTTTGAAAAGACATATTTAAAAAATCATTTAAAAATATACCACGGGGTCTGTATATAATTTTCTAACCTAGGTCAAGTGATACGGATATATATCATTTCAATCCGTAATTTACAAAGAAAACCGGGTTTTATCATTTCAAACCCGCAATCCCAAGCCAAATAAAATACAATAAAAATCAATCAGGCCTATCATTTCATCCCATAACGATTTTTTCCTATTCTAAAGTCCGTTCGGGTATGTATCGTTTCAACATATAATGATTCTATCTAACAGGGAACTTGCAGTGTGAATATATGCATAAACAATATAAACAATGTCAATGTCACAATATAATGTCATATATCAGATGTCAGGTTATAATTAACAGTTTTAACATGGTAACAACATGGCATAGCATATCATATAATCGTCATTAACTTGCATAAACATTTTATATTACTAAACACTTGTCATCAATTCACTATTTCATAAGTATAAATGTCAGAGTGAGAAAGACTCACCATTTCAAGCTGAAGACCACTACGACACACAAACATGATTCCAAGGGCACGACAAGCACGACAATGGATTCAAATAAGTGGAGAGAGCCTAGATGGTCATCTTGTAACAATCCAATAAACACAAACAAGACAATGCAACACATGAATATACAACACCAAACAATATTGAACAAGTTGAGATACAAAGCAACAAAGACAAGACGGCTTAACCTTGCCTTAACCACTCCACTGCTCGACCATAGAGGATCTTTTGCTTGGCCATTTATGTGTGTTTGGGTCAGGTATGGTATCATATAGGTCAGATTTAGCACACCCATGCACGGCAACATGAAGTGATGTGAAGGGGTAGTGGTGATAATATGAAGCATACATAGGTTCAAGTGCAAAATAGAGTGGTTTATGCAACATTTGGCTTGGTTATGCCAAGTTTTGGGCTCGGCCCTACATACTTCAGGTATGGTCAGATCTGAAATGATGTCTAGAGGTGGTGTAGGTAGGTGATGGTTTAGCTAGGGGTGTGGCCAAGTCAAGATATGGAGGAGATAGTGAAGATAGGCTTGGCTAGGCAATGTTTTCAAGGAGCGTTGCAATGTTTTGCGGAGTTTTGTGGTGATGGCTTCATCCAATGGTCACGGCCTGATCTAGAGGAGGGGATAGGTGGTGGTTTCTGCTGCTGGTGATGGTGGAGAGTATGGTGGTGATGGTGGGTGGTAGAGGCCAAGCAAAGTTAGGTAGAGATCTAGGCAAAACAATGAAAAGAAGAAGGAAAAATAGGAAGAAGAAAGCCGTTAGAATTTCTTTTTTTTCCTCTTCAAGAGAAGTAGCCATGAGTTTTGAGATGTGAGAAGGATTTCTCACGTGAAAATGAGGAAGAATTCACGGCAATACAAAAAAAAAAAATGGACGGCTACTCAAAAATGAAAGGGCAAAAGCAAGTGAAAGGTCAAAGTAAATGAAAAGTCACAAGTAATATGAAAAGGTTTGACTCTTTATATTTCTATTTCCTTTAAATTAAAATAAACCATATATATTTCAGTAAATAAAATATAAAACTGAACAAAATAAAGTTGAAAAATAAAATAAATAAATATATTTTAGAAAAATATAAAATAATTATGAAAATAGCACAATAATAGAAACTAGGGTGAAAAATTGTAGAAAAAAAATACAATAAGCTTTGGAACATTATAACATCACTGTAAAAATATTTTAAAAATGAAATTATATATATAACATGTCATATTAAACTTATATTCAAATTAGAACAAACAAAAATATTATTTATATAAACTAAAATAAACAATTTTGTTAAATCAAACAATGTACAGACAATATTGTAAAAAGCATAACTTTCACAATATTATTCGGATTTCAACGAAACGAAAAGCAGTGTTCTTGAAATTTTATTTACTTTCATAATAAAAGATAAAATTCAAATTTTCAAACTTTTAAAATTTAATTTAAAAGTAAAAATTTGACCAGATTGACCAAAATTCACATTTTCTGGAAATATTCAATTTATGCATGTTTGAAATTCTAATCCACATCAAAATCAACATTTATATTTCAATTAACAAAATATATTCATTTTAATAAATAAAATAAAGAATTTAAATTAGGAATTTAAATTAAAATAATTAAAATATGCAATTACAATAATCAGATAATACAGGGTTGTTACACATCTCAAGGTTCTGTGTGGGATTGGTTGATCTGATTTTGTTGATCGAGGAGCTTTGGATAGGAAGCCTTTAGCATCAATGGCAGCATTGCGGCTCGGAGTGTTTTGCGTGTCAGCAGGAAGATCTTTTAGCTTTAAAGTATCATAGAGGTGGAGTTCAGAAGCAGTAGAGTGGGCCCGTTTCTTCGATGGATTGGTCGAGGATAAGCTGTTCTGGTTTGTAGAGAGCGAACTGTATCTGTGGATACTGGATTAGATAGTATCGAAAAAGTGACTTGCGATAGTTTGAGTGTTCTCTTGAGTTATAGTGTTGTTAGAGATTTTCCAGATGTCTCCTAGAGAAAGGTTTTGATGAAGCAGTTCAGTATTTCTTGGAACTTCTGAGTTTTCTCTTTATGGATCTGTTGAACCTTATTTATGGATGTGATGTCTAGTCTGTTCTTGTGTTCATCAAATGGCATTCTTATCTGTTCCGGATTAGAGTTGTGCAGCGGAAGCAAGGTGGCAGCTATTCTAGAGTGGAAGTAACCAGAAGTTGCAGTGTTTGGATTAGAGAGATTCTACAGGATTGTGAGTGCTTCTGTTTTGTATTTTCCTGATAGGAGAAGTAAGTTTGAAGTCTTCTAATGATTGTGAAATAGAGTTTATGTATTTGATTTTGGTAGATCTTGAGAGGATCATTTTGTTGAGTAATTTTTGGTCTAGTTTGTTTCTACAGGCATCAGCGAAAGTTGAGTTGATCGAGAAGGATGTAGGCAGCCCGGGATCGTCAAAAGTGATTTTGTGGTTAAAAGACGGAGGAATTTGGTATCCGAAGTTGGAGACTTTGTTTTGTTGAGGTTTTCTCCGATTAAGGGAGCAAATAAGGCTGGGAAGCTAGCTCCGAGGTATATTGGATTCTTAAGAGTTTTTGTAAGAAATAAGTGTTTGGCTTATAAGGGTTGAATTGCCTGTTTGGAAGACTGGGATTCAAGGTATTTCACGTATCTCTGAGGGAGTACGTGTATGATCCATTACTGGTTGTGGAACCAGCGATTCAGGAGGATTTGGTTGTTGAGTCGATCTTGACTATGGTCAAATCTCTTGTGTAGATGGTAGATCTAGATAAGTAGGAGCTTAGTAGCTTAGTAGTGTAGCTAGTTTGGATTCAGTTGAGCAAGTATTCCACTGTAGTGGAAACTCGGAATAATTTTAGGAAGCCTATCCGGATTTGTGTCCGGATAGCTAGGGTTGTTTGTTGGATTGAATTGTTTGTTTGGATGAAATTATTTGTTTGGTTGGTTGTGTATGGTTGATATGTATGTTTGGATTGTTGAAATAAAACTAAATAAAAAATTTAGATTATCTTTTGTTTTAAATTTCGACGATGAAATTCTTTTAAAGGGGGAGGAATGTGATATCCCGGAATTTCAAGAAATTTAAAATGTGATAATCTCTTAATTAATTATTTAAAATTGGTGAAATTGCTATTTTAATCAATAATAAACGTGATAAGTTGTTTTTAAACATAGTTGTAAATAGATTTTTAAATGGATTAATAATTTACAAATTTAAATTATGTCAGTTTATAATTAGATTTTAAATAGACTTATTATTTTTCAAATTTAATAAGTGTTGTTTAAAAATATATATATTTGTGTATTTAAAATTGATTTTAAATAGGATAATTATTTATAATTAATAATGTGTATGTTTGAAATTGATATCTATATTTATTTGAATTGATTTTAATATAGATTTTAAATTGAATTTGAATTTGGATTTAAAATTTGAATTTAAAGGAATATACATATATTTTAAAATAGAAATAATAATTTGGTTTGGATTTAAATTATATGGATAAGGTTTTTGTTTAAACTAAGATTGTTTTATATTATTTTCTTTAAAGGAAATTTATTTATATAAATTTAGAAAGTATTTATTTAATTGAAAATAAAAACAAAAAGGTTTATATTAACATTTAAATATGGATTAAATAATCTTATATGATTTTATTTAGAATCTAATTGGTTTTATTTTAAAAAAATTTATTTATATAAATTGAGAAAGCATTTATTTATTTACAAAGGTATTTATTAATTAGGAAAATTAATTTAAAAGCTTAAAAATCTTTTAAAAATAATATAAATATAAATTATTACAAGTGTTAAGTTATAAGCCCCTTAAAATAACATGTGTTGTTTAAATAAAATATAGTATTTGACAAATGTAAACAATGGAGACAAGTGTCACATTCATTTCAATTTTGTTTTATTTATTTTTTATAAATATAAATTTACTTATATAAACTTCCATCTTTCCCCTTCATTTCCTTTTTCTAATCTCAGTTCAAAATCAAAGAAAAACTAAACATTTCCTCAAACCAAAATCATAATCTTATAAACTACTTCATACTCAAACCTGTAAACTAATATCAAAACCAGAAAATGCATGAATCAAAACCTGAAGCATTTCAAGTCTAAATCAATTCACTTAGACCAAAATACAAACTTGAAATCATTTTCAACTTTAAAACCCTGTAATCATTTTTCATCAAACCTGTAACCTCCTAAGTCATCAAACCAGTAAGCAGTTTTCAAAAATCTGAAACCTCTTTTATCAAAACCTAGAACACTTTCAAAACTCAGATCAAAACCCTGTAATTCATTCCTCAAAACAAATCATTAAACCTGGCAAGCATTTTTCAAATCAGAGAAATCAAAATACTCAAGCCAGTAACTTTCTAAATATCAGTCTGCAACCATCTCAAACCAAAAGTTGTAATCTTCTCCTCAAAAACAATTGCAACCTGGAAAGCATTATCAACGCCTGGAATATTTTTCAAATCAGCAACATCAAGTTTTCCAGTATGTTAATAAAAGAAGCAATGCAAAGTTCAATTGTTTAAAGTTTTCAGTCTTAAAGCATTTCAGAAATCAAGCAAAACAAAGTTTTTCAAAAATCCAAAACTGTTTCAAAGCCTCCCAATTCTTTTCAAAGTCTCTGCATTTTTAAAAAAAAGGCGAGCACACATTTTAAATTATAACTTAAGTAGCTAATTATCTGTTGCATGTGAGTTCTGTGATGATGTCTGTTTTATATGTATGTATATAAGTATGCCTTTGTGTATATATGAATGTGTACATATCTGTTGTTTTTAACTTCCATGTTCATAGTTCAGAGCTTATTATTTTAACTAAAATTCAAAATCTTTGCATCTGTTCTCTGTTAGACTTTGAAATTTAAACCAAATAGTTTAGGTTAAACATGATCTTGGATTTAAAAATAGATTTGAGCATATTATGATTAAAACTATGCTAAATTTGGAAATTATACTAGAAATCTTAATTATATGATAAAATCAAATATTGAAATTTATCGATTCAAGTATATATCTTGAATCATCCTTAAAAGTTAGGATTTTTAAAATCAAATTCAAAATTTTAAATGAAGTAATGAATGAGAATTTGGGAATTTTCCGAAATTGCGATTTTGGGTGATATCTAATGATCACGAGATCTATGGTGATCAGGATCTTGGGTGGAGGTAAAGGAAGGATTAGAAAGTAGGGTAAAAATGACTGGAAATGCTCCAGATCATCGAGGTGACGTTGAGGTGGTGATCTAGGTTGTAAACCTAATTTGGTTGAAGTCGGGAAGATGGGGTCGCTGCTACTTCTCTGGTGCATCGAGTTCAATGGAACTCTAGGGATGGCTTCGTGGATGATCAGAGGTGGTGCGACTGCACGTCGTCTGATGGTCGAAGATGTGAGTTCGTGGTGGTTTGGCCATGGGATTTGGTTCCAGGATTCAACTGGACTGCTAATTTTGGATCGAGGCTTGTTATCAGGATTTGGTGATCGGAGAGGATTGCTGCGGTGTAGGCTGACGTGCCGGAGGGTTCTTCAGAGGTCGGAGAGGATTCTGGCGCTGGTGCATGTGCACTGGGAAGGTTTTGGTATCAACTGCTTTGGGTTGTGGTTTGCTCGAAGGAGGTTCTGTGCTTTTGGGTTGATGTCTCGAGTGTAAACTCGAGTAGTCTAAGGTGTTTTAACCTGTTAAAGTTTTTAATTGTTATAGGGGTTTTAAAATTTAAATTTAAACTAAACTTTTGAAAATTTAAGAAAAGTAAATGGAACTTGAAATGGCTCGAGTGATCCTCAGGTTCAAACTGAAGCAGATGATTAAAAGAAATTCTTTTTAAAAAGTTTTAAAAAAGTTTTAAGAAAGTTTTGTAAAATAAGTTTCAAATTTAAATAAAGGAAGTTTAAACTTTTGAAATAAATTTTGTTTTTGAATACTAGCCTTTATAAATATAAATGTTTTCTTTAACATTTTATCAAGAAGTTTGAAATTTGTTTAATTTAAAATTTTGTTAAATAATGTTGAAGTTATTTTTAAACTTAAGTAAAAAAATGGCATTTTAAAGACAAGTTTTAAAATCAAAATTAAACTTAGTTGAACCATCTTTTGATGAATATTTAAGGTTATGTAAAGGAAGTTATGTTTGGATAACTTTAAATTTATCAAGTTAAATGTTTATTTTATTTAAAACTTAATTAATGGTTATTTAAGTAAAGTTATTCATATAGATAAATGGTTTAAAAATGTTTTAATGATAATTAAGATATTAAGAAGATAATGCTTAATCTTAAGAAAATTAAAGTTTTATTATCTTGAAATTAATTAAGTTACTTAAAGGAAATTAAGTTTGATTAATTAATTTAAATAATAATGATTAAGGATTAATTATCTAATTAATTAAGAGTAATTAACTGATTTAATTAATTTATTTAAAATTAATAATTAAGGGTTGCAAGTTAATTAATTAGAGGTTAATTAACTTATAATTAAGAATTATTAATTAAATAATTAGAGATTTTTAATTAATGATTAAAGATTAAGTAATTAAGGTTAATTAATTGGTAATTAAAAGGCACTTAATTTGTAATTAAGATTTATTAATTAATAATTAGGCTTTATTGATTAATAGTAAAGAAATTATTAATTTAATTTAAAGTTAATTAAGGATTAATTAACTAATATTTAGGGTTAATTAATTGTTATTAGGGATTAATTAACTGACTAACTAGGATTAATTAATTTGTTATTAAGTTTTATTAATTGATAATTAAGGTTTATTAATTAATAATAATGGATTAATTAATCTGTAATTAAAGATTAATTAATTTATTTAAAGGTGTAATTAAGGAATGAATTACCCAATTGTAATTAATCAAATGAATATGATTAATTAATTGGTTGATTAATTATAGATCATCTTGATAATTGATTAAGTATGAATACTTAATGAGATTAAATAGTGTAATTACTTAGTGAAGTAATTAATGTATAATTATTGGATGTAATTAATTAAAAGATAATTACTTAATAGGAAGTAAATAAAGGATAATTACTTAGTAGAAGTAATTAAGGATTAGTTACTTAGTGTAATTAACTAAAAGATTAATATAATTAATTAGGGAGTTAATTAATTAAGGTAAGTAATTACAGGATGGTAATTACTATTTATGATTAATTAAAGTTGATTAATGGAAGTAATTAATTAAGAATCATTAATTAATGTAATTAATGAGAGTAATTAAGGAATGATTAATTAAGATTAATCAATCAATAATAAGTGATTATAAGGTGGTTAATTAATTGTAATTAATTAAGGATTAATGTAATTAATTATAGTTAATGAAGTAATTAAGGTTAATTGCTTTAATAGTTTGTAGATAATAAATTTGTGTAATTAATTAAGGGTTAATTAATTAATGTAATTAAGAGGTAATTAATCAAGGATGATTAATTAAGATGATGATTAATTAATTGGTTTAATTAATGATTAAGTAAGCAAGATTTGTAGCAATGAAAGTAATAAATTTAATTTATTTTAAATTAATTGGGGATGAAGTAATTAATTTAATTCATTTTAAATTAATTATAGATGGTGTGATTATTAGATCATTGCTTATGGATGGCTGATTAATATTGATGCCTTGATTGTTTGATATCGCTAATGAGATATGTGTGATATGTGATATGAGATGATTTGGTTGAATTGTGATAATATGAATTATCTATCTGTGTATGTGAGAATTATCTATCTGTGTGAATATAGATAATTATTTGAATTGAATTGTTTTAACCTTAAAACAACTTGGACCTAAAAGATGGAGTTTTGGATTTCGATGAGACCGAGATCGAATTTCCAGGTTTGGATATCCGAAAACCACATCGATCCGAATTAACAATAGGTCGTGAATCTCAGGTGAAGATGAAGATTCAGAGTGCAAGGGTTATTGTCGTTAACTCTGAGGGTGATTCCAAAATGAGTGTAACGAGATAATGCCTTCGGTTTCGTTCAAACCCGGAACGAACTTGTATGGATTGAATGCTTTCAGAACATCGTTAGGTGGACGATGAGCGTTCTAAGATAGATGTGTTCTATAAAGGTAATCGCAACCTCAAGCCTCATCAACCGAGAATGGCTAAAACAGGGAAGGTGCAGCAAGGCTAAGTGGGTCATGCCCAAGTAGGACGAGATTTACCCCTGTCTAGATGTCCCTTTTTATTTGACTGTGCAGATAGTTGCTAGCTACAACCGTGGGGTTGTCTTGTTCGGAACTGTTCAGTAAGGAATGGTTCTGGCTTTATGTTGGAGTAATCCTCGGTACGGTGATCTAGGCCCCATACTGTGACGGGCGGTACCCCATTAGCTCTGCCATTGTATGAAATCCAATCTCCAATAAGTACCGTACGTTTTAGTTGTGCCCAACTATGTTGTACGTGAGATGTAAGCATTCCAGCTATTTCTATATTTTACTTGAAAACCCTAGACCATGTTATAATATCATTGGATTTCCTATGAAATGTTTTTGTTAGCATAAGGTAAAACTTACCCATGTTTATGTGTGGGGAGTCATACGTGATACCTTTTGTTTTCAAAGGTTTTTAAAGTCAAGCATCTTTACCCGTTTACTCACACCAGACCCATGTCTGACCCGGAGTTTATTCTATTTTTCTAAACTCTTAGGTACTCAAATTTTTACGAGTAGCCGAGAGATTCAGGTTTGCTTTGACGATTTCTGGAGGATATATGGAGCAGGCGGCTTCAACGTTGGTAGACATATAGGAGTTCCGCTATGTTGATCTCTGTGTTGATATATGTATTGTATATTGAGTTGTGTAACTAGACAGGTGTTTATAACTATCTAGTATGTGTTGTATAAGCTGCGTAACTCTGATGTATTTGATACTATGTAATATATTATGTGATTAATATAATTTATTCGTTCCATTGTTGAGATTCTGATGTCATTTCTTTCTTTTTCTCTATCTTTTCTCTTTTCTATCCTTTTCTTTCTTAACAATGATGCGTCTTTCTGTGGAGAGAAAGGTGGTTCGTCTCAAGGTGAGGGTTTATATATAAGCAAGGTGTAATCATATTATTTTTTATTAGGCAAGCAATTATACTATTTTGTTTTGCTAGGCAGATAATTATACTATTTTATTTAATTAGACAAGTAGTTATGCTATTTTATTTTATTTTATTAGGCAAGTCATTTTGTTATTTTATTTATATTGTTGTTTTATTAGGCTATTCATTATAATACATTTTTTATAGACGGGTCATTATACTATTTTATTTTATATTATTGTCTTATTATGCCAGTCTTTATGCTATTTCTTTTATTAAGTAGGTTATTACACCATTTTGTCTTATTAGATCATTCATTATGATATTTTATTTTATTGGGCAGGGTTAATAATTCTTTCTTACTCTTTTAGACAACTTCTTTTTTTAATTTCTAAGAAGTAATCATTCTCATTTAGTTTATTAGGCAGAGAAAATATTGGTCTTCTTAGTTTACTTTGTTAATATTCGAGGATACAAAATTTCTACCTTTTCTAAAAAAACCTAAAGTAATCTTTTGTTTTCCTAATCAAATTTCAACTTACTTCCAAAATAATTTTAATTATCAAATTATTGTGTTGCTAAATTTCAAGTCGTTACGGACTCCCCCTCTACAACAAATTATGTCCTCGTCATTTCTAAACAAGGTTAATTTATAAAAATATCAATTAAAATATCCAATCTTCCAAGACTCAATAGAATAAAACACAGGGCTATTTTTAAATTGGACCTGGTTATGCAAAAAATAAATTAGTATGTGTTTGTATCATTAGCTCTTCGATCTCCCATGTACAGTCTTTTGGATTGTCTAACCATTAAACTTTTAGAAACGAAACATCTTTTTTTCTTAATTGTTTCACATTTGAATCTACAATTCAAGATGGCTCAACGGTGAAAGTCATGTTCGGTTCAATTTCTAGCTCCTTAAATATTCTTGGCTCTAAAACAATATCAGGAGCTTATAGACATTTCTTTAACTGGAACACAGGGTAAATGTTCTGTACTCCTTATAGATTGGTAGGTAAATCAATTCGATATGCTAAGCTTCCAATACGCTCCATAATTCGGTAGGGTGCAATATATCTTGGAGCGAATTTCCATTCTTTACCAAATCTTATTACTCCTTCCAGTTGAGATATCTTTATGAGTACATAATCTCTAACGGGAAATTCTAAGTCTTTTCTATGCTTGTTAACATAACTCTTCTATCTAGATTGAGCATCTTTCATATGATATCTGACAAACTCGATCTTCTCAGTTTTCTCTCATACCGTATCTGGACCTAGTACCAGTTTATCATCGGTTTCCAAAACAAGCTAGAGAATGACACGGCCTTCCATAAAGATCTTCAAAATGAGCCATGAAAATGCTGGATTAGGAAATGTTGTTATAAGAGAATTATACTAAATGAAGATGGCCTTCCTAAAAACTATTAAATTCCAGAACACAAGCTCTCAAAAGGTCTTCTACAACTATATTGACTCGTTAAGTTTATTCATCCATTTATAAATGATAGGCCATACTGAGATTAATTGTGTTCCTGAGGCACTCTGCAAACTCTGCTAGAAATAGATAGTGAAAAGTGGATCTCGATCACTAACTATATCGTTGGGCACTCCATGTAGTCTGATAATATGTTTGACAAATAATATGTTCTCCCTTCACTAGCGACATGTTTTGAACTACTTCACATATTCTTTTATATCCCGCTTCATACCTTACCAATAATACATGCGTTCAATATCTTTATCTATAAAGTCCTTCCTGGGTCAGCTATGCTAGGAACACATTGATTTCCTTTCGGTCGTAAGCTACCATTCAAGTCAAGTTCAAATTTCTTTAGACCATCACCATCTTCTTCATTCTACAGCCGTTGAATTCGATCAATTAGCCCGGGATCATCTTTTTAAATAGCTCAAATTTTATCAACTAAGTTTGGTTGAACTTCTAAACTAGCCAACATAGCGGATAAATCATCCATCATTCAAAACTGAACATTGCAAGAATTAACCCCTCCAAATCTTTCCATTCAGCGATCATCATGGAAACTACAGCTTGTTGCTTCCAACTAAGTGCACCAGCCACTTTATTTTATTTTGCTGGAATGTACTGTACCTCAAAATCATAAGCGGCTAGAAACTCAAGCCACCTTTATGGTCGCATATTCGGATCTTTTTGAGAGAATAAGTATCTCAAGGATTTATAATCTGTATAGAGAATGAATCTATTTCCTAACTGATAATGTCTCCATAATTTCAAAGAAAATACTATTGATTCTAGCTCTAGATCATGGGTAGCATATATGGTTTCATTTGGTCTTAACTATCTTGATGCATATGCTATGACCCTATCGTGTTGCATTAACACAGCTCCAAGACTAGTCCTATAAGAATCTGTATACACTACCATATCTTTATTACCATCAGGCACTATTAGAATATTGATAATAATTCTTTTAGCTTTTGAAATTATGTTTTATGCCTCTTTGAACAGTTATACTTTATTCCTTTCTTCGTCAAATGGTTAGTGAGGTTGAAATTTGTGAAAAGTCTTAAATAAAACATCAAAATTCAACCAACCCAAAAAAACCACTGATCTCCACAACTGACTCTGGTCTCTTCCACATTTGGACAACTTTGATATTTGCAAGATCAACAAAAATACCGTTGTCAAAGACAGTACGTCCAAGAAATATCACTTTTTTCTACCAAAAGTGATATCTCATGAATTTAGCTTTGAGTTGATGCACCCTCAAAGTTCTAGGACAACCCTTATATATTCCACATACTCTTCCTCGATCTTTGAATAGACCAAGATACCATCGACGAATACTAATGAAAATTTATCTGGTAACAACGGAAAACTCAATTCATCGAGTCAGTGAAATAAGTGGGTGCATTCATCAACTCAAAAGGTAAAACTAGCCACTTGTAGGATCCATATCTAGTTGTGAATGTTGTAAGAGGAATACTATCATCAACTGCTCATAATTGGTGAAAACCAGTACCTAAATCAAGTTGTGAGAAAATGTTTTCTTCGTGGCGACGTCTGCCTTCTTTACAAATACTGTCGTTGTAGCCTATGGCAAACTACTTTATCTAATAAAGTTCTTATGCTCAAGTCCTTCTAATTGAGTTCACAATTCTTCCACCTTGGTGGGGAACATTCAACTAAGAGGTCTACTACTAGGATGGGAACTCAAAATTAAATATATTTAGAATTCTATAGCTTTATGAGGGGGTAATTATTCTATGGAATCAGACACATCTGAAAATTCTCTCACGATTGGAATATTGTCGACTTTATTATCTTGAGTTTCCAGATCATAAAGTGACCCACCTTTCGAAACATCATGGCCAAATACATTACAATTTCTATGATTGGGATGCTTTAGAGTAATAACTCTATTGGCATAAAATAAGCCAGCATCATAATGCTCAAGTCGGTCCATTCCAAAAATAATTCCAGAACCTAAGTGACTAATAACATGCAAATTGCATACAATGGAGTATCTATAAAGATCAATAAGAAAATCATAGCATTTCATCCCTAAAGTGGCATAACCACCTATATGATTTATTATTTGCTCAAAAAATGGGCAAATACCTACAGTTGATCAGTTGTAAGGTGTGAATACGAGGTGTATAATACAGTTGTAATATTAGTATTATGATTGATTTTTAGAAAGTAGATTACATATTGGTTGTGCAGAATGTAAATTTTAGTAAGTAAAGAACACAAAGATTTATGTGGTTCGGCCAGAATGTGCCTACATCCAGTCCATTTTCCTTATTCTTCCTATGGATCTTTGATACAATGTTTAAGATGATATGAGAATCAATAGAAAGTAAGATGTAGCCCAAGGAAGTTTTTTCGGCTATTCATGTCTATCTGTTCTTGGTAGATTGTTCCTACTAGTTGCTCATGTTAGGCTATTCCTACTAGGCTCTTCCTGCTAGCTAATCCTACTAGCTACTCCTACTAGGCTGCTCCCACCAGCTACTCCTGCTAGGCTGGGCCCGCTAGCTGTTCCTACTAGCCTCTAATTTGTCTTCCATTGTTGTTGTAAGCTTAGCTCTCTAGAATTGTCCCCTATTATTGTTGGATGCTTTGGTATTTGTAAAGTGAAGAGGTGGTGTCATTAATGTGGCAATTTATGATATTTCCATATATATCTCGCTCGAAAGGAATATTCTTAGGTATTTGGATTATGTCTGATATCCTTCCGAATATAGGATGATTTCCTTCCTTATTTCTACTATACGGCCTAACTGAGAAGTTCGTATGAAGGGATTGGTTTGGGTAGGATAGATGTGGACTAGTTGGTGGTCAAGTTCATGTACTTCTCTATTTGGCTCGGCATGCTCGGTTCGATGGACGTCATACTCCTTGGTTCGGCCTGTGGCTTAGATGCCTTGTTTGGTGGGTGTTTAATGCCTGGTTCGGTGGGTGCCCAACCACTGAATATAAGATCTTGTTCGGTTGGTGCATGGTTGCCCAACCACCGAATAGAAGATCGTGTTCGGTGGGTGCCCAACCATGAAACATAAGATCTTTTTTGCCACTTGGGCCATCGAACATGGATTGGCTCCGAGTCTTGAACCTCTTCCTTGCTTCTCGAGTTTTCTTCCCTTGCCTTGGTCTCTACCCAACCTTTCCCCACCATATGTTGGAAAAGGTCAGGCACTCAGTTGTTGGATTCACTATTGGACCATTCCTCATGCTTCATAAAAATAAGAGCTTGCCAGGACTCGAAACAGAGCAGGTTGGCTGAAAGCTACAAGTTTTTACCATTGTGCTACATATGCTTTTATGTCATAACTCCATTCCGAGTCAGAATTGAACGAGACTTATACCAGTAGCTTTGTATCATTAAGCAGATTATATTAACTCCTTTGAATGTTTCATTTTTCTAAATTAGGTGGTAACTTTCCAAGGTAGGGCCGTAGTCAGTTAGGCGATGGATAAATTTTAAGATGATCATATCTCTCGATCCACAGCTCGGATTGAGATGTGGTTTCGACCTATGTGCATGTCCTGACCTTACGAACATTTTTCAAGTGCTTCAACCATATTTTTCGACTATGCCAAATTTGCGCTTAGCGCTTCTCCTTGCACTTGTGACTACATGATGGTGCCTCTATTACGCGCTTTGCGACCATTTCTATGCTTCTTATTGTCTTTTTATATCCATCATGTTGTAGGAAAAAATGCCTACAACACTTGCCCCCCAAAGCATACTTTTATAGAATACAAAGCATGCTTTGTTTCATCTTAAATAGTCTATCTTTCTCATGTGATGGTTATCTCGAACCTCAAACATCTCTTATTGCTATCCTTTCGAGGAGTTTTCCATTGTTAATATGCTGTAGAGCTTTATTCACACGGGGAAAGTTTATTAATCATTCCAAGCCTCCTTTATAAGTGTGATGTACACAGCTCATTCTTTATTGGTAGTGTAATCATCCAGCATAATTTCTCACTGATTCTCATCTCTGTTCGATAGGTTTTTGCTCCATCTAGTTCAACCTCCTTGCCCCCATGTCTTGAGGGCCATGCGTCGTCTTATGAATGTTCCAACAATAACGAGGTGTCATTGGAAAAGGAGTACTCGGTGGTTCCATAGTACATGGAATTGACGATGTATATTTTGTTGCATTGATTGTAGTTTGGGCCAATCCAAACTAGTGGTTGCGATGTGTTTCCTTAGATGGTTACCAAGCTATTCCACCAGTGATTCTTTCATCGCCACTATGCGTATTCACATAGGTTAATCACCAAGTTGTTTGGCTAGGTAAGTAGTTCCTTCTATTGTTTTGATCGTGGGTTGATCATGTGCTTGTGTTGTGAAGCTAATGGTCTTTTGATATTTATGTCTTGTTGGATATGATATTCATTATGCCTATATTCTACTTTTCTTGGCTAGTGATCATGATATGTTTTTTCCACATGCTTGCTAGGTTTTTTTGCCATTAACAACCTTTTCGGCCTCTATCGTGCATACTTGTATGGGATTAATCACCAACAAGTTCAGTAGGGTAAGTAGTTTCTGTGACTGATGCTTCGCTTAGCCCATGCGTTATACTACATGTATGAACACTTACACAAGTGCATATGTATCTTATAGAAATTAGAGATGAAATTACCATATCTAATTATGATTAGCTATTGTGTCGCATTTGTATGGTATCCTTGCTAAGCTATTAGCCCGTTAGTAATCTTTTATTCCTTCCTCGCGTACTTGTACATAGCCCATCACTGATAAGTTTGAGATGGTGAACATAACCTAGCAGAGAGTCTTGGCAATCTAGTCCCATATGTCCTTGCACTTCCGGCATTCTAATTTGCTTATTATCACATACATATTCCATGCATACTTTAAGCAAGTTTGCCCTAGTGTCGGTTTGTTGATAGTTTTTACAGGCAATTCCAGTATTGACTGCATGCACTGATTCATATGATCGATAGTCACATTTTCCCATGGATGGGCTTAGTTATCCTTTATTGACACAAATCCAATGCCGAATGTCAAGTGTGAACCAACTAGGTGGATATTATGTCCTGACTGTAGGTAAGTCAGGTTCTATATAGCCATCCTAAGAACTTATAGTCGATCGTCAATGGTAGACACCCAGTTAGGGTTACTTTGTTCTATAGTCATTGACAAGATGTTTAGGTGATCATCAACTATGGATACCCAAATAGGGATCACTTCAATCTACCATCATTGGTAAAGAAGGTCAAGCCGATCATCGGCTATGGACACTCGAATAGGGATAACTCCGGTCCAACACTATCAGCTAAGAAGTTTGAAACGTCGTCAATAATGGACTACATGTTGCTTGATCATGTTCTGATCTGGGTAAATCTGATTCACTATTATCGACCAAGAGTTAGGATCAATCGTCAACGATGGACCATCCATTCCTCGATCATGTCTTGATCTAAGTATTCTGATTCACCGCTGCCGACCAAGAGTTTGGGGCCGATCATCAACAATAGACTACCCATTCCTTGATATGTCTTGATTTAGTTAAGTTTGATTTACCACCGTCAGCCAAGAGTTTGGGGCTGATCATTAATGATGGACTACCCATTCCTCAATCATGTCCTAATCTAGGTAAGTCTGATTCACTGTTGCCGGCCAAGAGTTTGGGACTGATCAGCAACGATGGACTACCCGTTCCTCGATCATGTCCTGATCTTGGTAAGTCTGATCCACCATTGTCGGCCAAGAGTTTGAGGCTGATCGTCAAAAGATAGAGTACCCGTTCCTCGATCATGTCCTGATCTTGGTAAGTCTGATTCACCACTGTCGGCCAAGAGTTTGAGGCCGATCGTCAAAGATAGACTACCCGTTCCTCGATCATGTCCTGATCTAAGTAAGTCTAATTCACCTCTGCTGGCCAATGGTTCGGGTCGAAACTCAGGCTATTCACATTGTACAAAAATCAGGCTATTCGTTCAAGATCGTTCAAGATCATGCGGCTATTCGCATTGTACGAAAATCAGGCATTCAAGGATAGGGTTCCATTGGTTCAAGAAGCTAACTTGATTCATGAATGAGAAACCTAGCAGGACCTACCTTATTGTTATGCACCCGTGGTCCTTGGTTGTCTTACATGTGAAAATTGACTGAAAGGAGCTAAATATAGTAGAGCGGCGGCAGACTGCTATTCTATGCACACGGGATCGAGATTCTACCAATAGTTTCTAGCATGACTATTCTATCTCCAATCATTTGATCAATTTAGAGGATTTGGCGCCCCCAGTATGCAACAACCTTCCCATATAGTCCTGGAAATCGGGGTTGATCTACCATGTGATGGTTGTTCTTGTGGTGGTTTGGTAGCATTAACCACCTACCATGGTCTCGCATGCCCCATCCGTGGGGTTCGATAAACCACGACGATTAACTAACCCATCTATCTATATTCCATGCAGTTGCCATAGACAGTGTGCAAAATAGAGATTTTGAGCATTCCTTGTTTTCCCTGATACTGCTCCATCCATGATGATGAGGATGTACCTAGATTCCTACTGATAAAATATAATCCTTCCCAATTTGGATCATTTTTCCCGACTAGGGGAAATTCGATCTAGGACTACATTTTCTTCCTTGGAAGGGCAATGCTCTATCCTAGGATTGTATCGTTTTACCGCTTTTTGCTCAATCGTACCTAGGGACATGTTTAGTAATTCCTCATTCTCCTTTGAGTTAAAGTGGATTCTCTTATGAATGAGACTATTGTCTCAATTAGAAACATAGCCAATAAATCATAGGTCAAAGAAAAAGGAGTATATCCCATTGCAGTCTTATGGGAAGTGCAATATGTATAAAGTCCAATGGCAACTCATCCATCTAAGCTCCCTTTCCATTTAACAAATGCCTTTTATGTGAGTTTTGAGAACCTTGTTGGCCTCTTCAACCTATCCATTAGCCTACAGGTGAGGCACTATATGAAAGCTTATCCTGATTCTGTGTTGCTGATAGAAGTTGTGAGTCCCTGACTATCAAACTACCATCCTTTGTCGGAGATTATTTGGGATTGAGCTCCATACTCGATAAAGTAATCTACAACCACTATTGCATACTCAACTCCACCCATAACTGTTAGATGTTCTCTATTTCAGATTAATTCCATGAGATTTCCTTTTCTAGGCTTAGCCCCAGTGTGGTCTCTTCTACTGCCTATATGAAAATTATCCAATATTTCCTTAGCTTCTCTTGCAGCCATGCACCTTAGTAGCAGATTAGTTCAAACTCTTAAGTGTAGGATGTCATCCTTAATGGTGTATCAAGCCATCAATTATTCCCCCATGACTTGGAACTCCCAAAGCGCTTGATTCATAACTTTTTGTAAGTCGGTATGAATATTTAGTATCCAAATTCCCAATCCTTTTTCTATTTCCAATCCTATTCATAGTGTACCGTACTCTATTGTTCGGTCTAACCTATAAGGTAAGAGGTCTATCTGACCCATAAGGGTCAAGAATATTTGTTCTTGCCTAACCATTAGTATCTTTCTCATGTCTTCAAGTGTTGCATAATCCTATGGCATGGTATTACTTATGCCTTATGTATTTCTATTAAATATCATTTGAAATTTATTTGTTAAAGTAAGTTATACCTTTGCATTATTATCCCCGTGCTCTATGGGGGTGTTCAGTCTCTGTAGTATCATGCTTCATATTCATATGAAGTTGACTTTGTTTCTAAGGCTCTTTAAAAATATTATACCCCATCATCACTAGAGATGGTTGGTCCCACGATGGAATGGGATAGAACTATACTCCACTTTTTCTGAAGGAGCTAAATCTAGTCTCATGTTTTCTCTGATGGAGTTGTACCCTATCTCCGAGACTAAGATGTTTACGCTCCAATATCTAATTTCTCCGTTCCTCACAATCTTCATGCATGTCTACCTTCAGATATCTAGTAAGGGAACATGCTCTAATGTTCATGTGGGGATCCAATACCATGCCTCCAAGCATGCTTTATAACCTTCCTCATTTTCATCGAGGGACAACAGTCTGGAGTTTATGGCATTCTTGATGGAGTTAACCAAGTATTTTAACCCAGAGTATACCTGTAAGATCCATCTATGTTTATCAGTCTCACAACTATAAATCTTATGGAATATGTGATATTTGTCAGTTCCAATCTTTGCGGCTGTTAACTCTTTGATCCTTGATTTGTTGCGATCAACGACTTATCCAATAGCAGAATAGATTCTTTCTGGAGTTTCCATAAATAATGAAAATAGGAACTTGCTCATCTTATAAAGTGTTTCCTTTCCAAGTCTTTTTTGTCTTCAATCTGTGTCCAAAACGACTAAACCAAATAGTTTCTAATAGAGTTGATTGCATATCCAATGTTTGTAGTGAAGTGACCATGGTGTCATGCTCTACTCGTCTAACAATCCATACATTACCCCGACGACTCACTCCTTCGCTATTAGAATGCTTCCTTAGTTTTCTTGGTGGGCCATGTCGTGCCCCATGCAATTGATCAACCACTTGTGTACCAGTCGATATGAACTCGGGCGATCCCTTTTTGGCATCTAAGTGCGTGATTCCAACGTCAGCATTGACTTCTAGTGAGACATCCTTCCTTGGTCCCGCATAGGTGATACCATCGGTCTAGTGTTGCTTAGTTCTGCATCAGTTCGATTTGGTTCGAGCCCAAGTCGGTTTGGTTTTTGAAACCCTAAATTTCCATGGCTCTTCCTACCTTACATTCTCCCTTGCATCCATTCTTGATGCGTCGCAAACATAGTTCTAGACCAGATCTGTCTGGACCTACATTTGTGCTGCTTACTCCATGAGTCTAAGAAATGGTCCATTTTCTTCAAATACTTAGCTAGAAGAGAAGATACCGTATTTTCCATCATTATTTGCAATCACTACCATACTCTTTTCTAGTAGCTTTACTGGGCAGCCTTCCTGATGCAGCGCATTCCAACCTCATGTACTTTGCTGGCTCATCGACGAATCCCTCTAATGTGGTTGGTTTCTCCATTTTTGATCTTTTAGCAAACTTCCTTCTAGGTTGTGCCTCACTGTACAAGTCATCAAGGCAAACCTTTCATATATGTGTTTTGAATTTTAACAATTGTGGGATTAAACTAGGATAGGCCGTGTCGTAGCGACTCATCTCCCATTTGCTTCATAATAGATGATGAGTATCCATCTTTTGGTTGTTTAATATGCAACCAGAATTGGCTAATAAATTTCTCCATTAACATCGCATGAGGATGAAATTATCATAGGGGTCAACCATAAAACCACATAGTAGTTAAGTATGATAAGAATGAAGGAAAGCACTTGCATAAGGTTTCCTCTACAGCTTCGCTTAGCAGTATGTGCTGGGCATACTACTGTATTCGCACTAAAGGATCGGTAAGTTCTTGATATGGTTCCATAGTAAGCATCCTTAAAGATCCTTGGATTTCGAGCAGTCTCTATCTCTATATTTAACAAACTGCCAACCCTTGCTCAAATTCCACGCTCTATTCATTTGCAACGGATGCACTCCCTTATATGTCATGCCATGCGGTCCTTTGGTTCAGGGGATGAGTGGAGCTGTGTTGACCTCCCCCATCAAGGCGAGAGGCATCTTTCATTCCTCCTATAATGACTGGATCTAAGATGTCGGCTCTGTTCCCATCTTCAAGATCGTTCACGGTGATGATCTAAACTTCCATCAGCTACTCTTCTAGTAAGACTAAGAAGCGCTGCCTAGGTCGGAGAGTTCAGCCACGACCACCCATGGTTCCTTGCCTTCCTTGTTTGGTTTAGCGCCAAACCGATCCTCGGGTGTGGTGCATGGCCGATTTCAGTCCAACCTGTTTCCTCGACATTTTCTCACCCAGCTTCCTAATTCTCTTGATTTGACTCGCCAAAAGATTGTGATCTCCTTAATCTCCTAGACCCTCGAGAATTGTCGTTCCTCTAGTTTCAATGTTATGCACAGTCGGTTGTGCTTGCCTCAAGCGTGCCATGATTTGATCCACAATGGCTGGTTTTTGGGTAGTGAAGCAAGTACCATGATCTGACACAACTCTGTGTAAGTCACCCCCAGCGATGGTGTTTGGAGTTGGAGTGCTAAGACAATGGTTATCCTACTCTATAGTTCCGTGGTTGACACCGCTGCTAGAGTGCTTGTCTTGCTCTTTTACTTAGAAGGCATATTGAGAAAAGTTGAAGTTGTTTTTCCTTCTCAGTGAGAGCACCAAAAATGTTTGCACAAAAAATAGGCAAACACCTCCAATCGATTAGTTGTAGAGCTGTGAATACGGGGTATATAACACAACCGTTATATTAATGTTATGATTGATTTTCAACGAGCAAATCACATATAGATTGTGCAGTAAGTAAATTGCAGTAAAGTAAAGAAAACAAAGATTTATAGTGGTTCGGCTAGAATGTGCCTACATCCACTATCCACTTTCATTATTCTTCCTATGGATCTTTGATACAATGTCTGAGATTCAATATACAATGATATCAGAATCGATAGAACGTAAGATGCAGCCAAGGAAGTTTGTTCACCTATTCCTATCTACATATTCTTACTAAGTCGTTCCTACTAGTTGCTTATGCTATGCTATTCCTACTACGTTGTTCCTTCTAGCTAATCCTGCTAGCTACTCCTGCAAAGTTGTTCCCGCTAGTTACTCCTACTAGGCTAAACCTACTAGGATGGCCCGCAAGTTGTTCCTGCTAGGCTGGACCCGCTAGTTGTTCCTGCTAGCATTTGATTTGTCTGCTATTATTACTGTAAGCTTGGCTCTCTAGAATCGTTGTCCATTGTTGTTGGATGCTTTTGTATATAGGGGTGAAGAGATGGTGTCATTAATGTGGAAATTTATGATATTTCCATGTATATCTCACCCAGTTGGAATATTCCTGGATATTTGGAATATATTTGATATTTCCATCTATATCCTTCTAACTGAAGCACCAATTCCAATTGATGTGATGGTTTTTCCTTAGTTGCTTCGTCGATCGATCGCCTTGTCATGATTTCACTTAGTCGCTTCAATGATTCAAGTAATTCTTTGATTGTGGATTTGGTATGATTTTGAATTTTTTGATTTAGCTTATTTTACTTATGACTCGACTGAATTCTACCAATGATGAATTGGGTGTTTATATTGGAATTGATTTCCTACATTTTCGTTTATGCTTTGACTTCAAAAATTTCAAACTTTGATGTCTATTTTAACGTTGGACGCGGATTTTTTACCGAACGATTTCCGACTTGTTCATCGTTCGAATATATTGGTATATATTCTTGAACGCTTTGTTGATATTCTGCCTTTCACCTTGACTTGTTCAATTCACTTTATTGTTGACGCATCATGTAGTTAAACGATCATTGAACTAAATTGATATCTGCTACTTAAGAATTTGAGCTTTTATCCCTGTTCACTTGAATTTGTACATCTGGCTTGAATTTGCATTTTTTCCTAAGATTAACTTACACTACTCGAGATTGATTTTTCTCCTTTTGGTTTGCTGACAACCGATGTTGATGAATAGTGTTCTCTAGTTGGTTGTGTGAAATTCACTTCAACTTTTACTTGATGAACCTATCCACTTTGATGATTGTCTGAGTTCTTATTTATTTCCCTATGTATGTTGATGTATATGCATGTGTATCATCCTGTTGTATCTCTGGCCATGTTAACCTGAACCATGTGCATTCTTAAACTATGTCATATGTTCAGTTAGTTCGTATTTTCTTTTAGTCCATTGCTTTTGATGCCATGGCTAAATTTTCGATGCCTATGTATATGTACAAATATATACATATATATGTACATATATACATGCCTAAATTTCTTATGTTCAACCCTATGCACCTCTGGATTGCATTTCTTTTACAGATCCTGTTGCATCTGTATACACCATTGTGTTACACTATTGTCTTGTCTTGAGTTTGGACTTGTACTTTGTTGCTCCATAACTTTTACATTGCAATTGCTGACATTTGTGCATGCAGTTGTTTCATGTTGAACTGCTTGGTTGCTCTTGAACATGTCTTGTACATTGGTCTTTCCTTTTGCCTGCACAAATGCATTTGTATATTTGTTTAATGATATGTGCACATATATATTAGTCCTTTTCCAAATATGAAGAGAGAAAAAACCCATAAACTTTTGCAATACTAATATTCAAATTCACTTTTATTTTTGCAATTTAGGTTCGCTTCTTTTTCCAGTTTTCTGCATTGTTTATTTGACAGGTATAGCAGATGGCTGGACACAAGCTGGAGTAAGAATAAAACAAGAACAAATACGAGTGCGGCTGAGTGAGAGTAAAATGTTGTATATGAGAGTACAGAATGTGTATGGTGAAAGTTGTATTATATTTGAAAATGTAAATATAGTGGAAGCCAAATGTGTACTATTTGAATTTGTAATAAAATATTTATTTGGACAAAATATTTATTTAAATGATATTCTTATTCATTTATTTTATTCAGCAAATATTTATTTCATTCTGTAAAATTGCAATAGTACTATGACAAACACATTTAATGAATATATGTATATATATATATATATGTGTGTGTGTGTGTGTGTTTATTATCATCAAACAAAAATCATAAACCATTATTTTCTACAAACTCCCCCATTTGATGATAATAAACATATACTAAGATTTTGAATTTAAATAATTGTGTCTAGTATGGTGTGTTCAAGTTCCCTTATTTAGATGCTCCCTCTATAACTAAATTCCCCCTACACAGATGCGTGCAGTTGAAAATAAAAAATTGATTTTTCAAAAATAAGTTCAAAGCAACTCTTGAATGATAAAAACACTCTCGAAAATCAATAAGGTTATTACTAAGTCAACGAAACCTTAACCTCTCCCCCCCCCTTTTGTTATCATCAAAAAATAATAATAGTAATTGTAATGAATTTTGATTGAAATTGTAAAATAAAATCAAAAAGGGAATATATATATATATATATATATATATATATATATATATATATCGCAAATTCCAGTTAATCAAACAAAAATCATAATATTTTATTAATTAGAAACAAATTTCACTTTAGAGAATGCTAGGATTATGGTTTAGGGAAAAAATTTACGGTGACGTCAGTTTAGAATTTTCAATAAAGGAGTAATTTGTGAATTTTCCTTTTAAATATTATACCAAAAAAAAAAATATTAAGCACTTTCTAACCATGCATAACCGTTAAGACTTCTAAATGAGCTTAGTAGTTATTTAAAAATGAATGTCAAATATTTTCTAACCATGCATAACCATGAGGACTTTTAAATGAGATTAGAATCTACTTTAATATTTATCCATCTCTTATATGAGTCCCATCGATGCACAATCGCGAGGACTTTTAAATAAGAATGGAAGCACATATTTAAAGATTTACGTAATTCACCCATGCATAACCGCGAGGACTTTTAAATGAGAGTGAATACTTTAGGATATAATTTTTTTACAAAAAGAAGTGTTTCCTTGTTTGGAAATACTAACTTCTACACACTGTTAAATTATGGTGTATGGATTGAAAGAAAGGTGATAGTGATAGAAATTATCATGGAATAAGTGATAATTTAAAATATTATATCATTTGTTTAATTTTTGTGAAATTTTAAATTATACTTTCTCTTGTTATGAAATATAATTGAATTACTATCCATTAATTTCTCAAACACTATTAATAATTTTGATAAGTTTCAAAAAGGTTCAATTAGTCAAAGATTATCTTTTCTAGAGTAAAGTCCTTACCAAAATAAAGATTATTTTTATCAAAGTAAAAGCCCAAGTAATTTTAAAGAACTAAAATATGTGAAAATCAATTTTATACAGGAGTTTATGTGCTAGTTGAAAATCAGTTGAAAGTAATCGATCAAATGCAAATATGATGCTAGATACCACTTGTATTTGGATTAACCAAGGTGACATATAATGGTATATAAAAACATAAGCAAAACTTTTACTTCTCAAAATCACTCAAATTGATTTCAAAATTTTCAGCAAGGTCGGTTAAAGGCAAAGGAATTTATATTGAAGCAAAAAAAAACATTTCTCCAACCGTTACTTTGTTAGTCATGAACAAGACAATGAGAGATAACAATTCTACCAAAGCAGTTGAAAATTCCTATTTTGAAAATTCAGCCCATGTGAAACCACTATTTGAAAACCGTAAATCCATAATTTGATTTAGCATAAAAGATGAAACCTTTAAATACTCAAAAATGTCACTTATAAAAAAAAATTCAAGTCAAAACGATAAATTGATCAAAATATATGAATACAATTCTACAACTTTTTGTGTAAATCATAAATACTTTTCAAGTAATATGCAAAAAAGATTTCCGTTTTTCAGTATTTTCCAAAATGAATCAGCAAAACTCAAAATAGTAAATTTTTAATGCTATCAATTACTATTCCGGAACTTCAGAATTTTCTAAAATCAGAGTAAAAACGTTCTGGTTATGATCGAAATGCTATGGCTATGTTAAGAAGTTCTGAAATTATTTTCAAACAATACTCAAAATGATTTGGAGTTTTTCACTAGTTTAAATTCATGTTCTAGCAAAACACAAAACATAAGACTTATAGAATTTTCTGCTTATTTTCCATAACATCTTGAATTTTAAAAATTGGAGCTAAGGAGCTCAAGATATGAAAATTTACTACAACAATGTCAACAAGAATAGAACTAACAATAAGAAAAGAAAACTAGGTTTAAAGATCATACCTCTACTTACCTTCGATGTAGTAATATCTAAAATGTGTAGATCTTCACCTCATCATTTTAGGCTAAGGAACATTGGAATTTTACTCATCAATCATATAGAACAACTTGAAATTTGTCTCTCTTGAAGTTGTTATTTAGCCTGCTTTTGTATCTAAATTTTGGAAGAAGCGATTGGCCGAACGAAGCATGAAGGACCACTTTCTTCTTCGATCGAAATCTTTGGTGCTCAAATTTCCTTATATGGAAAACTGTTAATTTTAACAATCGTATTCTTAGGAACTAAATTTTTTTGAAATTTAAGAGAATTTAGTGTTGTACCTTTTGGAATCCAGATTTGTATAACGGTCTTGTTTTTATTTTGACAGTTATTATTGCTATGTCTAATATTTCCACAATCTATGCATTTGGGTATCACACTTCTCCCCTAGTAGTGTTATTAGTTGTTTGTTTATATATTGTCACCTTTTCAAATCCAAACCCTTTTCAGTTATTCGCAAAGCTTGATTTCCTAATAGCATAATACAAGATTTTACACCAGTGGAAAATTTTCGAAGAGTCGACTCAAGATTATCGACTTTGGATTTTAAAAATTCATTTTCATTTATCAGCTTTAAACACCAATTAATAGCATTCTCTCTCTTTTCTAAAGATTTCCTCTTAAAGATCATACTTTTATTTTCAAGCTCATTTATTTTATTTTCAATTTCTAGCATCTTAGTTTAAAAGCGTTGGCATTTTTCAAATTCAAGTTTCTCAAAATCCTTGATTTTTTTCAATCTTTTTTTAAAATTAGTGAATTACTTGAATAATTTCAGCTTTGCTATTTTTCAAAATCAATTTTCTTTTTCAAGGGTTTTGAAATCATCTTTAGCCTCGTTTAATTCCTTTTCAAAAATCGTGCATTTAGAATTTTCTGACCTCTTAAATTATCCAACTCTTTTTGTAATTATTTTTGCAAATCAACTCAGTTTCATTTTTCATTAAAATTGGAATTTTCTTTTATAACTTTTGAACATTTTCATGAAAATGAGAAAATTCTTTTTTGTAATTCAAGTAATTTTTGCAATTGGATTTTTTATCTTCTTAAGCTCATTTTCCAAATCATCAGTTTTCTGACGCAATTGAAATTGTTCCCTTTTCAACTTGTTATTTCAAGGTCATCATTATTTTTAATTAATTTTTGACATAAAAGAACTATATCTTTGAATGAAAAATCACTTATCTCATCACTTGTTGCATCTTCGTCAATGCTGTCTTTCGTAAATCCCATCAAGTAAATTTCTTTAACTTAGTCGATTGTGGATGGTTTCTCACCATTGTTAACTTTTCTACCATATATTTCGAGAGTATTCCAGATTTCTCGTGCAGTTGAACAATGGCAGATATAGTTAAATTCATCTCGATTAATTTGAGAATAGAGTATATGCATTGCAAGAGCATTAATCGAAATATTTTTCTTATCTATCATATCCATTTTCAATAATATCCTAACCTTAAAATTAATAGATTTTATATAAAATTCTATTTTTCCAATTTAAAAAATCTATTCCATCAAAAATAGAGGACTAACACTGGACTGACTCTCGCTAGATCTACAACTAGGGTTAGACATTTATGTTATTAACCAAGATCTGATACCACTTGTAGGATCGAACTAACCTTAGAAGGGCGTGATTATGTTTATAAAAAATTCACAGATATATATAAATTACAGCACAGAAAATAACATAGTAAATGCAAAAATTAAAAGCGACACACAAGTTTATGCAGCTTTGGCACGCCTACTGCTACTCCCTAGGTTTCTACTAGGAATTGAACAAACGACCGCTTACAAACCCTATAAACATGCAACTATCGTTTATACTATTTGTTCTAACCCTACAGTCCTGCTATAACTCTGCTACAAGGTTGCGAATTCTCAAACTACGCCACCTAGCTTGTAACCTAGTTAACACTAGACTTTAACAGTTTAAAAATAAATTTACAATAAATAAATGGAAACCCTAAAAACAATGTAGTCCAAAATAAACTTGGTTAACAAATAAGAACGGTACGACCCAAATAAATAATGGTGCGGTCCAAATAAGATATTCTTCTCTTTTCAATCTAGCTGATTTCCTTTTCTTTGTTCTTAATAAATTAGGGTTTCCTTCTGATTGAAGCATCGAATCCAATTATTCGATTGAAGTGATGGTTTCCCGTTGGTTTGCTTCGTCGATCGATCCCTTGCCTTGATTTCACTCAGTTGCTTTAATGAGTCCAGTAATTCTTCGATTTTGGCTTTTGTATGATATCGAATTTTATGATTTAGTTTTTTGTGGCTCGATTGAATTCTGCCAATGATGAACTGGGTGTTTATAAAGGAATTGATTTTCGATATTTTCATTTATGCTTTGGCTTTGAAAATTTCAAACTTTGATTTTTGGTTTTAACGTTGGCCATAGATATTTGATCGAATGATTTCTAACTTATTCATCGTTCGAATATATTGGTATATATTCTTGACTGCTTTGTTGATATTTTGCCTTTCTCCTTGACTTGTTCAATTCACTGTGTTGTTGTTTCAATTTTTGACGCATCATGCTGTTAAACAATCGTTCAACTAAATTAATTTCTGCCACTTGAGAATTTTGAGCTTTCTGCCTTGCTCACCTGAATTTGTACATCTAACTTGAATTTGCGTTGTTGCCTGAGATTAACTTACAATTCTCAAGATTGATGTTTCTCTTTTTGGTTTGCTGACAACTAATGGTGATGAGTAGTGTTCTTTGGTTGGTTGTGTGAAATGCACTTTCAGTTTTACTTGATGAGCCTGTCCACTTTGATGATTGTCCAAGTTCTTATTTATTTCCCTATGTATGTTGATGTATATGCATGTGTACCATCCCATTGTGCCTCTGGCTATGTTGACCTGAACCTTGTGCATTCTTAATCTGTTTCATGTATTTACATAGTTTATATTTGCTTTAAGTCTATTACTTTTGATGCCATGACTGAATTTTCGATGCCTATGTATATGTATACATAGATACATATGTATGCACATATGTACATGCTTAAACTGCTTATGTTTTTCGACCACATGCACCTCTGTACTACATTTCTTTTACTAACCTTGTTGTATCTGTATGCACCATTGTGTTATACCATTGTCTTGCCTTGAGTTTGGGCTTGTACTTTGTTGCCCCATAGCCTTTATATTGTGATTGCTGATATGTGTGCATGTAGTTGTTTCATGTTGAACTGCTTGGTTGCTCTTGAACAAGTCTTGTGCATTGGTCTTTGTTTTGCCTGCATATGTGCACTTGTATATTTGTTTTATGATAGGTGCACATATATATTTTCCCCTGTCTCAATATGAAGAGAAAAACAAATACATAAACCGAGGCAATATTAATATTCACTTTAATTTTTGAAGTTTAGGTTTGCTTCTTTTTCTAGTGTACCGTGTTTTTTTATTTGATAGGTATGGCAGATGGCTGGACACAAGTTGGAGCAAGAAGAAAACAAGAACAAATTCGAGTGTGATTGAGTGAGAGTAAAGATATTGTATATGAGGGTATGGAATGTAAATGGTGAAAGTTGTATTGTATTTGAAAATGTAAATATATTGGAAGCCAAATATGTACTATTTGAATTTGTAATCAAATATTTGTTTGAATAAAATATTTGTTTAAATGATATTCTTATTCATTTATTGTATTCAACAAATATTTATTTCATTCTATGAAACTGCAATGGCATAATAACATTTAATGAATATATATATATATATATATATATATATATGTTTACTATCATCGAACAAAAAGCATAAACCATTATATTCTACGATTACTGTCCGAAAGCATAGAGTAAAGGACACGATAAGAGTGATCTCTCGTATATACTCCCTTGTGTCAACCCGAATACATGATATCATATACTTGAATCTCTACAAAGCATGTACCTCGTCTTTCATAAAGCAATACGCACGAGTTTCTCAGGATGAATAATATAGAGATACGATTACATAAAATAAGACATCATGTGGTCAAAAAGTCACACACAGACATATATAGATCACATCCTTATATACAACAAACTAACAAAAAGATATATACACAACTATAGACATGGTCACCATTCCTCTTAAATACTAGTATTATCCCAAGGTCTCCAATGATATAGTTGAGATAGCCTCATCTTCTACAGCTAGTACAAAAAAATATGAGAAATGGAATACTATATCTAGACCATATGCACTCCTCTTCAAAAAAACAAGATAGAAATGATATTGTGAAAGTACATCCTAAAATACAACCTCATTCTGATCCAAGGTTGTTAAAACAAATAACAACTTGGGTCAGGTTAGAAACTAGCTGTAAGTAAACTCAAAAATCAAACATTAAAATAGAATGAACAAATCATCGTATTAATATGTCAATTACCCAACCTTCGTGCAGTATCATATATAAATAAAGTTACAGATGTTCTGTTTTTATTTGATCTAACCACAATCGCGAATCTACTCGATTATGATTATCCCTAATCACAAGTTATTAATATCACATCATATAATTGTATAATAGTGATAAATTTGATCAATTACCAAAATTTGAATTGACAACTCGTGATACCCAGTAACACCTGCTACTAAATATACCAAAAACCGAATCAACACCTAGCGATAACGAATATCACCTACGAATAAGCTTTATAAGTGCATCTACATGATCAACAATAGTGTACATGACCCTCCTTGGTCTACTCTAGCCTACATGAAAACACTCCTTTATCCATCATCTCGTTTAAGTCATGTAGCCACAATACTCAATGCCCGTACAACAGATCGTCAGACTAGTGATATTAGGGCAAGGATGCCATACTTAGGGTGCTACCCTAAATCAATCTAGCTAGGATGGATACTTGCTCTATCTGGTATAACACTCATTGATAAATTTATAATATTTAACATTTTTCACAAGTGTATATATGATATTAATCCCACCTAACTATCGTTAACCCAATGCCACTAAAGGGCTTATAATATTCAAATTCCAATCTGACAATAATCCTACTTAAACGGTGTTATCCCGATGTCACTAAGGGGTTTGCCATATTATAAATCATTTCACCTTTTCATATATAGTTGTAATTCCCACCTAACTATCTTGTATCCGGTGTCACAAAGTTTACAGATTTAAATCGCATTATTCATACTGATATATGCAAATAATTAACATTTCATAACATATTTAAAAATGCGATGGGGGTAGAGCCTACACTTACAAGAATAACAGAGTGTGATGGTAGCGAAGCCTATTCTTACAAAAATAAAATAATATGATGTGGTGATGGTAGAGCCTTCCTTTTCAAAAATAAAATAATAGAATGCGATGGTGGCAGAGCCTACCCATGCAAAAATAAAATAACAGAGTGCGGTGGTGGTAGAGCTTACCCTTGTAAAAATAAAATAACAGAATGCGGTGGTGGTAAAACCTTCCTCTAAAAAAATAAAATTACAAAATGCGGTTATGGCAGATCCTTCCTTTGCAAAAATAAAATAATAATATATGGTGGTGCTAGAGCCTACCCTTGCAAAAATGAAATAACACAATGTGGCGGCAGCTGTAGAGCCTTCCTTTGCAAAAATAAAATAATAGAATAAATAATGGTAGAGCAAAATAAAAAGAGATGTGCGACCCTTGATTTCTACACAGTTCTATGATTTATACTTTAATTTCAATTATGCATAAGTTTGTATGCTTTAATTTACGCAAAAAAAAGAAATGAGGAAGGAAGTAAATAGTGGTGATGGAAGAAGTTTACTCACTCAATTAAAGCTTTCGCTTGATCTCTGAATGGAGGTTTCAACAGAGGTATGGAAGAATATAAGGGAAATGAGTGAATGAAATGAAGGAAGAGGTGAGGATTTGCATATAAGTAAGGCATAATCATACTACTTTGTTTTATTAGACAAGTAATAATACTATTCTATTTTATTAGACAAGTAATTATGCTATTTTGTTTTATTAAGCAAGTGATTATGCTATTTTGTTTTATTTGGCAAGTCATTATGTTATTTTTTTACTATTATTTTATTAGACAAGTAATTACACTATATTATTTTATATTATTGTTTTATTAGGCTAGCCATTGTACTATTTTTTATTAGGCAGATCATTATACTATTTTTGTTTTACATTATTGTTTTATTAGGCCAGTCACTATGTTATTTTGTTTTATTGGGCATGTCATTATACTATTTTTTTTATGTTATTGTTTTATTAGACCAGTCATTGTAATATTTTGTTTTATTAGTCATGTCGTTATACTATTTTTTTATATTATTATTTTCCTAGACCGGTCATTATGTTATTTTATTTTATAAGCCAAGGTTAATAATTCTTTTTTGTTTTATGAGACAAATTATTTTCATAATGTCTAAGAATTAACCATTCTTATTTGGTTTATTAGGCAAAGAAAATAATAATCTTCTTAATTTATTTATTTAATATTCAGGGGAACAAAATTTCTTCCTTTTTCTAAATAACTCCCAAATTATCTTTGTTTCCATAATCCAATTTCAACTTACTTCCAAAATATTTTAACTGTCAAATTATTACATTGCCAAATTTTAGGTTGTTACAGAGGTACTTGATCCAAAACTTTTATCTTTGAAAACTTAAACTTAGAAACCATTTTATTAAATTCAAAAACTGATTGGTTTCCAAAGAATGCCATAAAAAATTTCTCATTCTAACTAATTTCCCTCTTTTCAAAGACTTTCTATAGTAGAGATTTACTTCTTCAAAAATAGGATTTTAAATTAAAACATTTATTTGTGTTCAAAAAACCAATTGTTATACTGAACCATTTCTTTTACAAAAACATCTTTAAACCATGAAAAATGGAGTAAACAATGATAAATTCCATTCTATTATATTTCAAGTTCTCATGCTATTTCCACTTTCAACTTTAGTAGAGATTCTAATAGCACATAAGCGGACTTATAAAAGATATGCGCAAATTATTTCTTTGAGTTGGTTTGCGACAGAAGCAAGTGCACATATTTATGAAAATTGTCCATTTTTCCTATGCTTGGCATCTAGTTTCCTACATCGTTTCTAACTAGATTACTAATATTATTTTAATATAAATTCCTAACGCCATTCCTATTTAAATTTCCGAATATTGCTACCATTAAAATTTCTCCTACTTGAACTGCCTTCAAGTGGCTTCTTCTTACACAGCTCTTTTACTCTTTTATTGTTACCCCATTGACTCATTGCAGTGTGTTCGCTTACTCTTTAGTTATTGGGATATTCCTCATTAACATGGGAAGAGATATGTATAAATCTATTTCATTATTTCTCTCCTTATCTTCCTTATATGGGAGCATTCTTCCTATCTTCCTTATCGGACGTTCTTACCCTTCTATTCTCTTTATCCCATTTCAGTCAACTATCATTTCCATTTATTTATCCCTTAGAAAGAACTAAAAAATAACATCCAAATTTACAAAAATAGAAAAAAATCATCGAGCCAAACATACGCTCTCTTTTCCATTCATTTCATAAATGAAAAACTCATTTACTAAAAACCTTCAAATTATTTTTTTTTTTGATCCAACTAATTTTAAACTTCACTAGAGATTTCAAAATGGCCCTTTAAAACTTCCAAATTTTCTTGCTGTCCCAAAACAATGATTTTCAATGGTACGATCCTTCTATTAAAATAAATCATTTTGGAAAAACATTCAAAACGTTTCAAGAACTTCCAAAATCTTTTTGTCTAATTCTTTTACATGGGGTCAGGCTTAGAAATGGACTTTTATTCGTGCTTTATCTTGGACTTTCCTTATTTTCTACTCACCTTCATAAAAATACGGTTCATCCTTTTATGGTGATTAATGCACATCTTCTTGCGGGAACTTGCTCAATCCTTTCCATATCTTACTTTCAGATGCTTGAAACATATAGGTTATTACTTCTTATTCATTTAGATGAAATGTACATCTTCAATTGGCAAGCCATCAAAATCCACCATCATAAGGCAGCCTAGGCCAAGCAAAGGAGTCAACCACCATCCATCCACCATGATCCTTCTATATATCGTGCTCATGCTCTTCTTGATCCATGACTTGCGTTACGACCTACACTTCGTGGGGTAATCGAGGTTGGTGTATAAATTTAACTCGGTTAATTATCCCAATTCATAGTTGCCTCGTCCATCTTTTCAAAATATGGTCGCAACTACTTTTATAGTCAAAATTTATAGAGTTTGACATATATATGTAATTATAAGTAAAAATGTAAATACATTCTCTCATCATATCCTAATTCCTATGATCGACTAACCTCGCTCTGATACCAAATAAAATATAGTCAAGCATGAATGAGAAGACTGCACTATCTGTAGTTCTCATCTTACACCAGTAGCCTATCCCTCTAAATCTATCCTATGGGTTGTAATGAGAAGGTGGTTAGAACAATGTTCTGATGACTCAAAAGTTATATACTTTATCCATAACACTAATTTATGCGATTGATTTCTATTTAAGTGTTATTTCCATTGTTCACGACTATTCCATGTAATTCCATCTACGCATACGATATAACTAACCTTCTCAATGGTATAACTATATATATGCCTATATATATAAACATTAGACTACCTAAAAGAAAATCCCAGCCACTTAATACTCCTTAAATAGGAAGGAGGCAGACCTATTGGCCATTTAATACCTCTACGCTGAGGTAGGCCCTCCATAACGTAAACGTTAGTTGACCAGCTCTAGCTATAGAGATCGATGATCCTTAGATATAAGTTTATAATTTAATTGTCGTGTTACTAATGCATCTCAAAGACTCATCTAAGGGTTAACTATCCCACCTTTAACAAACTAAACTTTGAGGTCTTTGCCTATCCCATACAAATTCCACACTAGTAGGAAGCAAAATCCATCAGGGCATAATCCAAGTCTCTACTAAAGATCACTCGAGACCACTGATGGTCAAAGCCTATATGCTAGAACTACTACTTAAATACTAGTCCAACAACAACACTGACATAGCCCGTCAACCTCCCATAACTGAAATCCCATTTAGACTATCCTAATGTATGTCAAGAAAAAATACTCATTTTAATTACTTAATACCTCTTGTTTGAAATGAAGCCGAGCCCATTTACCAGTTAGGTACCATCATGGGTTATTTAAGACTTCTTATATAGAGAGGAGATAGATCCAACAACCATTTAATACCTTCCGCCCTAAAGTAAACCCCTTGACATTGCTGAATGTACCAAGTAATTTAATACTTCAAAACCGAGATAAACCCTTGGTATAATTTCCCACACTTATACGCAAAAACATATTCCTTCCCCGTAGATCCTATAGTTGGAGATGTGCGACATCAGTCGTAAATATACACAATTACCGGCAGCCTCTAGGTGAAGGGTAGACTTCAATTGTGTAATTCCACTAACCTTACATCCTAACCCTTTCTAAACCTAGCCAATATCTTTGGCCTAAATATTGAGCTAGGCCCATTAATTCACGCTCATGCTAAATGTATTATTAAGGCAATATAATTTCTTGCTGTAAAAATTATACTGCATTTTAGTTTTATTCCTATCTTATATGCTTATATCTCCCTCTTACATTCCATTAATGTCAATTGTCTACAATAAAGGATCATTGTTATTCTAATTGGACAATCACTAATGACATTTATTTATTTATTCTAATTCAATCTATTATGCCTATTTCATTTCTCCATAAATGTCATATTAAATTCTTTAATCAACTAATCAAACGCATTTATGTCGCCATGTAATTCCTGTAAAAAACTGCACATTTGTTGCCTTACTAATTTTGAAATTATCATCACTTTTTCATCTGCATCTCCTGGTCCTATAATTTACTATGCTACTAACAATTAGACATCCTAATTATAACTAAAACGAGTATTGACATATATTACGTTGTATATATTTATATTTTTAATTGGTAAGCGTGGTTATAAATGCATACGTACGTATGTATGTATGTACATACGTACATATATACATATACATATATGCATGCATACATACATACATACATACATACATACATATATATATATATATATATATTCCTATTTCAAACTCATCAATTCCTGCACTTAGGAATTCCGAAACATACACTTGTACGTACATTCTGTGAAGAGTAATAATTTTCATATTTTAATTTATTAGAGTTATCCTTCCTAAAAGCATTACCATTATAACTTTCCATAAATTATCTAAAAGTGGTACTTTTGCCCATTTGAAATTATAAGGAATTATCTCTTTTCTTTTATTGAAATAGACAGTGCAAACCATAGAGAAGAACAATCTTACTTTACACATCTCTTTCATTTTTGGTATATTCATTATTATTTCAAATGATGCATTTTTATGCATAGTTGTGGAATTAAATCTATGGAAATTACATTGAAATGATACAAACAAATTGTACCAATAATGCTCCTATATATTAAAACATAGAATTTCACATTCTAAGTTAAATTAGGGCAATCAAATTTTATTCTAACAATTTACAACCCAAATATCATAAATCTGGAATAAATCTTGCAATCTTATCAACATTTTTCTTTAATCAAATATAGGGACTGATTTTTAAATTTTCAGATAAGGGTGCAAATACCATTCATATTCCAATTACATAACTTACAGAATTGTAAGCGATATTTCAAGTGAATCGTTCTTTCTAAGCCTATAACTCCAAAGATCTTTCATATTCATAATAATTAAATAAAAATCAATGATATAAATTTGAATGTTATATATAAATCATATAATTTTCAACTTGCCTTTTAAGCTTTCCCGATCTCCCAAATCTAAATCTGTCCCTTTAATCGACTATTTTTTCCTTTCCAATCCAAAAATACGTATAACAAGATATATATATATATATATATATATATATATATATATATATATAAATACCCACTAGAATTACAGATTTAAGATGAAACTTGAGAAAAGAGGTAATTTAGATTTATAAATAGGAAATTTACCTTTTTCCGTAGTATCGATTCGCTCATTCTTTTCATCTCTTTTATTTTCTGCCCTTCTATGATTATATATATATATATATATGATATTTTACAATTAGTAGAAATAGTGGAGAAGGAAAAATTGTAGAGCTTCATTGTTTGGGCCTGTATTTATAGGCACTCGAATAAATCATATCTCTTAGATTTAAAATAATTAAATTTGGGTTGTTTGGCTAAAGTTCAACCCTATCAACCACAATGTCAACCAGTCAACCTCTCCCCTATAGGCGGTCGACCGCTAGTGGTCGACGGGACTAAAGATGAGGTCAAACGGTGGGGTCTACGCAATTAATATTATTTATTTCCTTTTCTTCCTTTTTATTTATTTTTGTTCAGAAAACTTCAAATTTTGATGACTTCTTCATTTGAACTCTGACCATAAAACTTCAAATATGAAAGTTACTCGAAAAATCACCATGAACACAATGGTGCAAGTTTAGTGGCCAAATTCCAATATTTTCTCAAATCTCACTTTTGAGTCTTAATAACAATTTATTAATTACCTCTCATTTTTCGAGGTGTTATAGTTGTTGCATGCGTCGGCATTTTGGTATTGGCTGGATAATGGTAGACATAAACTTTTAACTGGTGATTCCACTTTTTTTTTGTTCCAAACTATCACATATAGCATCCTTTTGGTTTCAAACCTTACTAGAAAATATTCTTGTCTTTGCTGCAAAAGTATGATTTTTTCCAAATATTCTTTAATTGTAATTGCTGCTTGATAATTTGCCTAGAAAATAATGAGAAGGTCGTCTGCATATATGACGTATGCAAGGCAAGGTTTTACTTTGTGTACGGGTTTGATTTTTCCACTGCTCACTTTTAAATCCATAAGTATAGTGAAATACTCCATAATAATAGTAAATAGATAAGAGGATTGTCTAATACCATTAGTACGGATGAAGCAACCATAGGATGCCTCTATACAGGATGAGAAGGTGCTAGTGGTTATCAATTCTTAGATTATTTTAGTTCCCTTGGAAGGAAATCCCATTTGATGCATCATATGCAGTATAAAATCTCCGTTCACTGACTCATATGCCTTTTCGACATCTACTTTGATGCACATATTGTTAGTAGTTGTTGAGTTGAAGCCTTTGATTTTTTCATGAGCTAACATTATGTCTTCTACAATATTTCTTTCTAGAATATGTACATGCTGATTTTCTAAATGAATAGTTGAAGTATAGGTTTGATTCAAAAAGAAGTCAGTTTAGAAAGCACTTTGTATATGAAATTGCAGCGAGAAATAGATCTAGAGTCATTCATTGATTTAGGAGGGATTTTCTTAGGGAATAATGCTAGAAAAAGTGTGATTAATCTTCTTAATTATTTTGCATTCATCAAAGCAGCTTTGCATAGCATTGAGGAAGATCTCTTTCATTTTTTCCCAATGTTGTTGATAGAGCTTTGAAGATATGCCATCAAGACCAAAAGCTTTTTCTATATGGTGCTAAATGCTGCATACTTCAGTTCCTCTAGGTGAAAGGAGTATTTAAATAATTTTTCCATATCCAATGATTTTAGCCTTGCAAGTTATATCTGGAAATTCACAAGTGTGATCACTTTATTGTACAATGTTTTGAAAAAACCTACTACTGCATTCACTGACTCGCTTTCGGGAGTCAGACAAACTTCTTCTTTATTAGCTAAGTTAATGAAAGAATTGATGTGGGATTTCTTTGACATTTTGGCATAAATGCATCGTTTGCTTGAATTAGCCAATAATAGTTGGATTTTGGGTTTTAATGAAATTGGCAGCATTTGAAGTTTCTTTTGGTATTCCATTTTTCTTCTTCATAATATCTTCTCAAACTAATAAACATAAACATAATCCATCATGTACGTCTCAAAAGCATCACCAGTATTGTCTATGGATTACGTAAGAGTAATAAAGATGGTCTCAGATAAACCCTTGAAACCCATCAAGTGCATCTCAAAAGCAGCACCAGTTGCTGGCTATGGATTCGAAAAGAGAAAAATGATCTTAATTAAGATAATTCACTAAAATCCATCAAGTGCATCTCAAAATTACTACCAAAAACTAGTTGTGCATTATATAAGAGTTCAAACATAAATAAAATAAGTAAAAACTACAAGTGCATCTTAAAATCACCACCGAAACTGGTTATGGATTAGATAAAAAAAGCGCTCAAATTTAAGTAAAACTAGCAAATTCCATCTGCATCTCAAAAGCACCACCAAAACTAGTTATGGATAAGATAGGAGCAAAAGAGCTCAAACTTAATTAAAATCCATCAAGTGCATCACTATGGCACCACCAGACTAGTTATAGATTCATAAGAGCATGTAGCTCAATAACACAAATAATAGAGAAGGTAAGAGTAATTATATGACTAGTTTCAATAGACTTATCGATATATTTTTCTCGATGCATCTTGATTAGGAACACTAAAGGAATGCGTACTTAAAATTTGATTCTGTGCTCATGGCTACGAATACATTCACAACTACAATCGATAATATACTTCTCCAAATATTTTCTACACATAGACACACAACACACACACACACATATAATGTGTATATAACATTACTTATATCCAGTATAACAATATATATAATAGAAAAATAAAACAAGAGGCATGCTTTATTTCGAACAAACCAATCTTATAAGAGTTAAGTTATGTAACAAATTACCTAATTGCCCCTAGGGCACACCTTAACTCTATCATAAACAAGAGTATAGCTTATACTTGCAACAAGAAGGATATCTATATATAACAATTCATTATATAACAATAAGTACATGTTACACTTGTGATTGAATGTGGTATTACATGACATGGTTCATGATGCGATGGTAAAAGTATATGTTATATTTATAATTAAAGATGATTTTTATGTAGTGTTCGTATTATGACGCTTTTCATATTGTATGCTCTGATGTATCTATTGTGGATAAATAAGGGGAAAACCTATTTTGCATGGCAACATGGTCTTACTATATTGTAGGTTTTCGGGTGAAGTATTACTCATACTAGACTTTATGTCCGACTCGTGTGTTTATTTTATTTTTCTTCATAAACTCATGGGAAGTAGGCCAAGGTTACCGAAATAGACATGTTACTATTTTGAAGACGAACAAAGCTACAAAGACAAACCTGGATGCTCAGATTATATCTATTATTTTGTATTCCATTATGCGTAAAATAGGAAATGACTAGTTAAGTTATTATGCTGGCATCTTCATATATCTATCACTCTTAATTATGTTTTATTGTATTTACCCTTTTGTGGGAACATTCTGGAAAATAAAGAGGTAAAGGAAAATTTATGATATCTAACGTTATTTGTTAGAACCTCTATTTCTAGTTTTGAAGTGCCAACTATACATTCAAAAAATTTTGCACAAGTTATTGTTTTAAGCATAAAAATTCTTGAAGATTAAGAAGAATATGACGTATTACTCAGACAAGATGCTTGAAGATTGAAGATCAAATAGACTTGTCATCAGTTAAGTCTTGGATTAAACTTGTATAATTTCCTTTGATGACAAACACATCTTTTATTTCATAAGGATTTATTTTCAAATTTTCTTCAATTCTATACTCATAATTTTTTTTAGAAATTGCTATTGATTTTCAAAGAAAATCAGTTGTTTGAAAATATATTTTAGACATATGAAAATTGGCTAAAATTAACTAGTTCTTTTTTGTTTCATACTTGTATGAAATAGACATCTGAAAATTGATCGGATGCTTTGGTGAATTTTCAAACATTTGGCCAATTTTTCAAATCTCTAAATGGATATCGAAACTATTTTTTGAACTATAGCTTCAGACATTTGAAAATTCAACTAATCGTTCTGAGAAATGATTCGGACATATGATTGAAAATTCAATATAAGGGTGATTTTGAACTAATTTGTTTCTGTTTCAACCTCGTATAAATTCAGATGTATGAATTTGAATTCAAAAATCTGAGTACTTATAACGGGCTTTTTATTCAAACAACCATTTTTTTTGAAAATGCATCTCCTTTAATTGAAGACTATGTCTACTCTAATGGTGATTTCTCTTTTTGATAAAGACTTTCCAAACACTATATAAAGATGGTTTTTGAACATTTGCACTTAACTTTTTCATACTCTAATCACTATACTTAATATTATCTAATGAATGATTTCAAAAGCATTCAAAATGATCTTTTGCTTTCCATTTTCTGCATATTCAATTCACATTATTAAAGGAAATTATAGGAAGCGTGTATTGAATAATGACTTATCAGTGTTGTAAAAACACATCACAATCAAAGTTGGAATTATTCTTCTCTAAGTGAAGTCTTATTGGAGATCTTTAGGAAAGAAGTAGAAGTCCTATTCGATTGTTCAGGTAGTTTTGTAGAACATGTTCCTCCATGTCAAGTGAGGGTAGTTTAGTGAATTTCCAAAAGGAGTCTGGGACTGAAGTAGGATGGAAAGACGGAACCAATAACCAATATAAATATCACTGGTGCACTTGTTCATTTACTATCCTTTACTTAGCTATTATCATATTATGTCTATCCATATTATTATATCCTTAGCAAGAACTTTCATTTGTTACTAGAGCAAGGCTTTTCAAAAATAGTAAAATCATTTTTGAAAATGATATGGTATCAAATTTCACTATTTTTCAAGAAGGTCAATTGGCCACACGACCCTCGCTTTTTACTGGCACTAACTATGCATTTCGATCCATTAGAATATGAATATATATATACTAGTGTAGACCCGTGCCTCGCACACGGGCATAGCAAAAATATTGTAGTTGCATAGGCCATATCCATATGTATAAGAATTTTAATATATCGGTGATGAAAAAACATTGTTGAACGATAGTGTTGCATTGGTAATAGCAATGTGCAAGGATAACGAATGCATATGTGTGTGTGTGTATTTGATTGTGATAATCATAATCAAAACTCACTGAATTGACTATAGTATGTTAGCAGTGCATTGTTTGTATGATAGTGTTGAATTAATTTTAGATATTATATGTTAGTTTATAATTTGACCAATCAATTATTAAAAATAACTAACATCTTTTCAAAAAACATTAAGATACTCTATATAATAAGAAAACATATAACATAAACCATATAATTTTGATATAAATTTTTTGATTACATGTATAAAGATGGTAACATGCATATCAAAATCCAGACAACTTTGATATAAGCACATTGCTTATTTGCTTTGTTACACAACCTGAATTTGAACATTAAAGCACCATTGATATAAGTACTATGCTTAATTTTCTTTTTTATACAACTCTCGACATATTACCAATTAAAAAATGCTCATGTTGAATAACACTGTGTTATATATGTTCATTTTTTGTTATCACATTATATAAAAAAATACAAAACAATATTTGTGGTCCAAGCGGACACATTAGAATTATTGATATACGTTAACTTTAAGTCAGTCCACATTACTTTTTGGATAACTGGATCTGATATTACTCCAAATATCATGCAAGGTCAATAAAAACAAAGCAAACATTATATAAATTTTCTAAGAAGATTGTTTTACCATCATCAAAAAAAACCTAGAGAATACACTCTTAAAGCCTTTGTCCAATATAATAAATTTACCATTATTTATCGCAATTTACCATTCACTATAACAATGAGCATTTATCCAATGATATCGATAAACTTAGTGTATTCATTTTTTGTTTACAAATATATTAAGCAAGCTAGTCGTTTTCAAGTCTGTAATCAATACCATTATCGTAGACCAAAAAACCACATTTGTTTATGACTTTAAGTCTGAATTTATCATGTGAATAGAAAATCATATTTTATTAGCACGTTTAATTTGATAATTTTACTAAAAATGTAAGAACAATTCCACGTTACAGTGCGGTAGGACCTAGTTCATTTCTGCACATTTATAGTTGCAAATTCACCTAGTATCAGTGTTGCTAAATTTCCATACTTTACTACTAAAATCAGTATGGCTATCATGTTGACTAAGGTGCATAATGTTTCGCCAAAAACAAAATGTGGTGATATTAATTCATAAAGTTCGAATTATAGGAAGAATATTTTTAGAATCTGATCTTGCTGTTTCTTTCTAAACATTACAGTTGATTATATATTATCGCAAATTTTCCAAAGCAAAAGAGACATAACGTCAATCAGTACATGTATATAACTAGACTGCCAAATGCATATTTAGGTATAATTGTATTACTAAATATTTAGAAAAAGGTCCAAAAGAATAAAACCACGTATATTAAATAATTACCAAAATCTAAGAATATTCCATCCTCTTAAAAAAGTTGAATTTTTTTGCTCTTTAGTAAGAAGTTTATACCAGCAACATTAAACCAAGAGTCAGCCATCCTTGGTATCTTCACAAATGCATCAACCTTTAGTGCATTCTTCAAGAATCACTCCCTTAGATGCGCTTCAAAAGAAAATTCAAATTCAACCTTAGATCATACTCACGTTTAGAAGTATCTGCATAAAGAACTGATTTCTACATCTTTGATAACTAATGAGAACATGAGAAGAAATCAAATGATGAACCGCTTTCTAGAGGAATATAAAGTTCAACATTATGAGTCCTCAGTAAAAATTATATTCATAACATAAATTATGACTTCAGTTCAAAATTCGTTGTGTTGTATAATGTGAAGCAAATGCTATTGAACCGATCATGGGATGCGAAATCAAATTTAAGAGACAAAGTGAATTGTTAGAGAAACCTAAATGGTATACAAATATAAATTAAGAAGGCTGAAATAAGCTAGAAGAAGTACTGCATAGATCAGACTAATTGTTCTATAATGCATTTGTTAGAGAAGGTCTAAAGTAATTTGTTTCATTTTTTTGAAAATGCAAAACTGGAAATTCATTGTAATCTAAAGAAATTTGGTCAGTTATATGAATTTGAGAATGCAACTACTGAAAATTCATTACAAATTTGGGAAAATACAAAAATATAAGAGCGAGTAATTTGATATTATTTATAAACTATCTCGAATCATTCATAGAATTTGTCATCAAATTTCAAAGGCTTGATGATTATGCATGGATATATAAATGATTTCACCAACAGTTTTGTTAGCGCCAAAATTGGTCACTAACACCCAAATGTAAATGAAAGCACCAATTAACAATTACTGATAACAGATAGAGTGTGTGTAGAGAGTAATAATATGAAGAACAGTTGAAATTAAAATGAAAGCAGTAAAGAACAACAGATTTTATAGTGGTTCGGCTAACTCTGGCTTACGTCCACTCCAGAATTTTTCTTTCTTATTGATATGAGAATCAATTACAGTTACAAAGTGGTAGGCTAGCCTTAGCCTTACAAAATAGAAAGTCAGAAAGTAGAGGAGAAGAAGAAGAAGCCGAAGAAGATCCTCCATTTGGAGACCCATATGTTGTATTCATAGGCAAAACCAGGTTGTTGGGCCTCCTGAGTAGTTTGGGCACATCAAGGGTACCGAGGTATCGATGTGTCGAGGTATGGAGCTACCGAGGTGTCGAGGTATGGAGCTACCAAGGTATGGAGGTATGGATCTACCGAGGTATGGATCTACCGAGGTATGGAGGTATAGATCTACCGAGGTATGGATCTACCGAGGTATGAATCTACCGAGGTATGGATCTACCGATGTATGGATCTACCGAGGTATGGAGGTATGGATCTACCGAGGTATGGATCTACCGAGGTATGGATCTACCGAGGTATGTATCTACCGAGGTATGGATCTACCGAGGTATGTATCTACCGAGGTATGGAGGTATGGATCTACCGAGGTATGGAGGCATGGATCTACCGAGGTATGGAGGTATGGATCTACCGAGGTATGGAGGCATGGATCTATCGAGGTATGGATCTACCAAGGTATGGATCTACCGAGGTATGGATCTACTGATCTACCGAGGTATGGATCTATCGAGGTATGGAGGTATGGATATACCGAGGTACCGAGGTATGGATCTATCAAGGTATGGAGGTATGGATCTAACGATGTATGGAGGTGCGAGGTGCAATGCCGAGTGAGGTGAGATATGCCGAACGCTCCCTGATGCCGAACGATCCATCCAATGCCGAGCGAGATTTAGGCCGAGCAAGGAGTGTAGACCGAACGAAGTACTTGTGCCGTGCATTCCCTCCATTTCTTGGCCAAATGACATATCCATATAAAATTCATCCTTCGAAACCAAATCCATCATACTCCAACCACGATAGTCGTGAAGTTAGTTAAGTTGAATCCGCCTACTTATGGCTTTGACAAAAGGCGGGTTAACAAGTTTCAACATTTATTGAGCAATGTTAAAAAATTAGGTGATTAATATAATAAAAAGTATGACATGTAGCATAATGTTTTTTATTGGAAAGGAAGAGAACAAAGACTCAAAGCATAGTCCTTTGATTGGTGTATCAAGACTGTGCATACAAATTGGACATAAAACTTTATCAATGAATCTTCGATAACCTCTTGATTAACAAAAGGATGCCATCCTAGTTTAGTATAAGGGAGCATGAAGTAAGAATTGATCCTAATAATATTTCATGTTGAACAAATCTGACAATAATATTTCATGTCCAATAAATCAAAATGGTTATAGTGATTAAGGATCAATTATTTACTGCTTATGTTGCGATAGTTTGTTAGAGAACCTTAACATCTCTTGTTCTGGAATCTATATTCTTTGTCCGTTAAACTAAAGCTTCAGTAATAATAGGAGAACCTGTAGAGGGAAGGTGGGATAACAAAAACTGATGGAGCTAGCAGCTACTTTCATTTTGGCAATATATATTGTACTTCCACATACCAGCATAACTACTACCAAAAACTTATGGAATCACCTAATGGACAAACCTGTGGCTATTAACTATGAGATTGAGCTTGTCTTGATTGATTACAATCACATGCAATGTAATTTAATCACAAGGATCAAGCAACCCTTTTGACATAAAACAAATACATTAGAGACAAAAATCACAAAGCTACACAAAATGTATCATACCCACTTGATAAAGTTTGGGACCAAAGTTACATGAACTCTTGTAAATTATTTAACAGTACGCATGCCCAACTTGGGTCCATTTTTCTTTTTATTCTGAAAAGCTCCATTGTCACCACTTTGTATAGTCTAGTATTAAAAATAAAATAAAAATTATGCTCCTGCAAAACAAAGATTGAAAATAAAATAATTTGATACAAAGTGGCACATACAAAAGTCGGTTCTAACTTAAACGCAACTGATATGTTAATCTGAAATCAAAGATTATGCATAAAATTAACCAATTAGTTCTGTTAGAGACTAAGCAATTGAGTGAACTATCGTAGGAAAGTGAAAACCATTAACCGCATTAAATTATTTTTGCAAAAATAAAGTTAATTACCATGACATATCAAAGCCTCTATAATGAGTCAAATTGTAAAAAAACAAAATTACCACTACTCATTAACTTAACATACTCCGGGTTACTGATACGAAGATGCAAAAAAAAAACCCCAATTTACGATACCTGTAGATGGCGATCAAAAGAGGGCTAAAAGTTTTGAGCTAGCCTAGTAACGATGAATTAACACTCCATACCGATGCGATTCAATGATGACGGGGATGAAATGGCATAAATCTGGGGCGATGCGACGGTGGCAAGAATGCAGGAGATAGAGTACAGAGCGGAGAAGTTAAAATCGAAAGGGACTTAATTATGTATGGAAGAAGGCATGGAAAAAATGGGGGTGGTGCTAGAATCGCATGCAAATGGGGAGAGATGATAATACTGAACATGGGAGAGAGAAAGGAGTAAGTACGTATGGCGGCCTTTCGTTTTTAAATGTGACGGATCAAGCACAGATAGAAGTAGAAAGGAAAAAAAATGCAACTGTTCATTTCAAAAAATTGGTGGAGGCTTCTGTGAGCTTGAAATTGAACTCACTAATAATATAATAGTGTGTGTGTGCATGTATATGCAATCTAATAGCTATGTTATTTGGAACATGACTCAAATTAAGTATTAAGCACCCACTACTGATTTTAGTATGTGGACAACTAAATAAAGTTACTTTTGTAGAAAATAACTTAAAAGCCATGAATATTTTATTTTGTGCATTTGATATGAATGAATTTAATAGGGTTAGTATATGTAAGTCTGCATATGAAATATAGAAAACACCACCAATTACACATGAAGGCATGAACAAAATTAAACCAAGTAAGATTTCCATGTTGAAAAATTAATTGCAACCTTTTAAAATGAAAGACGATGGGTCAATTTTGGGATATGTATTCATGTTTACAAACTATTACACATGCATTCATGAAATTAGAAGAAAATATATCCAAATTTGATACTATTTCAAAAAAACTCTTTAACAAATGAGTAGGAAAGGAAACCGCTAGCCATTAAAGAAGCAAACGTCCTTTTCATACTCAAGGTTGAAGAGTTAATCGATAATATCATGTCATATAAAGTGAATTTGCAGGCAAGGAAGAAACATGAAATAGAAAAGAAATCAATTGCATTTCAAACCGAAGATGATTCGGATATTGATCATAATGATTTGGCCTACCTTGCAAAAAGTTTCAAAAAGTACTTAAAATCCAATATGGCATTAGGCAACTTTAAGAATGGCAACTCACCAACTCTAAAGTACTTTGAATATGATAAGACGGGCCACATATAAAGGGGCTGCCCAAAGTTGAATAATGAAACAAGTCTAAGAGGCAAAACCAAATGAAAGGGCTTTTCAAACCACTTGGGATGACTCCGATTCTTCATTATCCGACGAGGAAAGAGACTCTGAGCAAACAAATGTTTGCTTTATGACATAGTACATCAAACTTACTCTTATGATGTATGCTTAAAATGAATATAGGTATTTTAGAAGAAAATAAAAATAAAAAGAAATTGTTAAAAGAAGCATGAAACAAAATAGAGCAAAATTAGTAGTAAATACGCTAAAATATGAAAAAGTAATTCTTAAAGAAGATCTATGTAAAGCCAAGAACCTAATGAAAATTTTGCTTCTCAAATTCAAGCTTTGCAAGAAGAATTAAGAACCTATTAAGATGAGCATGTCAAACTTTTAAAAGAAAATTGTGAATTACTATTCTCTTGACACGACTAAAAATCAAGTCAATACTTTAGAATCTACGATTTATGATTTATCAAAAAATATCCCAGGACTTAATAAAAGGCAAAGAAAATATAAAAAATTTGATAAATATTTTGAAAGTTGCCTTTAATAGAAATGGTTTAGGATTTAAGACTTCTAAAATTAGTAATTTTGGTTCTAAAAAGAGATATGCATCTTTGTATGCTATATTTAGCAAAACCCAAATTTACTAGAAGTCAAAAAAATTGGAAAATTCCAAGACTATTAGTATTTGGGTTTCCAAAACCAATAATACACTTATTAGAGATAAATATAGAGATATTTTAGTCTGAAGTGCATTAAAATTTAAATTTTGTTTTCAAAGGTTCAACCAAACCCACTTGGATACGGTTACCTTTAACTTAATCCCCCTGACCCTAACGTAAGAAGTGAGTACTAGAATAGTGCTTATTGTTTGTAGGTACGCCACATATTGAGGAGGATAGATTCTGAAATTACCAATATATGTCAAAATGGCGCTACAAATGGAAAAAAAATCAGTAAATTTCATATTCTTATCTTTTATAATATGGTTTCATTACAAAAAATTATTTGAAACAAGTTATTACTTAGTTTTGATAAAAAAAATTTGAAAATATATAATTAATTATATAGGTATTTGGATAAAAATTGAGATATTTTAGGTTATACCTAAAAGCACTTGTCAAAAGAAATATTTTACGAAAATTATAATTGTGGGTATATGTTCTTTAAAAAGACTTTTTGAATATAAAGATTTTTTAAATAAAATGAATATATAGGAAAACTATTTTCCAATATATTTATCAATGATTTTTGTAGTATTATTTATATATGATTGTGGAAGTACAAAAAAATTAAGTTGATTGCATCTTTATATTGTGTGACATTGTAAAAACTTTGTGATTATGAATGTGGCATCATTTATGTGTGTGTGTGTGTGCGAGATATACATTCATTTTACTCCTTTGCTTTTCATTTTTCTCCTTCTTCAGTTTTAATTTTTAGTGCTGACAAAAAGGGAGAAAAACCGGACATGTAGATAGTGAGTGTAAAGATAGTTTACATAGTGATATCTTTATGTAAGTGTATAGTTGTCCTCATCAAAAAGGAGAAGAATATTAAAACCACCGATTCTAGTTTTCAAGTGACAACTATACATTCTAAAATATTTTGTACAATTTTATTGTTTTAGGTATAAAAATTCTTGGAGATTAAGAAGACTACAATATGTTACTGAAATAAGGTGCTCGAAGATTGAAGATCAAAATAGAGTTATCATGGGTTGTAAGTCTTAGATTAAACTCATACAATTTCCTTTGATAAGACACACACATCTTTCATTTCTTAAGAATTTATTTTTAATTTTTCTTCACTTCTATACTAGGAAAAATTTTCAAAAATTACTACTGATTTTCAAAGAAAACTAGATGTCTGAAATTTATTTCAGGCATTTAAAAGCGGGATAAATGAACTGGTTCTTTTCTGTTTCATATCCTGCATGAAACAGACGTCTAAAAAATTAATCAGACATTTGAAATGAATTTTCAGACATTTGGCTAAAATTCTCAGACTTCTAAATGGCCGTTGAAATTATTTTTTAAATTGTAGCTTCAAACATCTGAAATTCAAGCCAGTTGTTTGAGAAATGATTCGAAAGTCAAATTGAAAATTTATACGTCTGAATAAGGGTAATTTTAAACTAATTTGTATATGTTTCAACCCTATATAATTTCAGACATCTAAATTTGAATTCGTATGTCTGAATACTTGTAACAGGTTTATTTATTTAAATAGCCGGTTTTTTGTTTTGAAAAGTCGTCTTCTTTAACCAAAAGTTGTGTGTGCTTTAATGGTTATTTCTCTTCAATAAAAAAAATTCAAATGTAATAAAAGATGAATTTCGGACATTTGTATTTAGCTTTTGTTTACTCTAATCTCTATGCATTATATTCTCCAAAGATTTTAAAAGCTTTCGAAAACGATCTTTTGCCTTCCATTTTCTACACAATCAATTCGCACTGTCCAAGGAAATTATAGTAAGTGTGTATAAAAAAGCGGCTTATCAATGTTATAAAGAACACACTAAATTCAAAGTTGTGATTATTAATGTTTAAGTGAAGTCATGTTGAAGATCTTCAGGAAGAGGTTGAAGTCCTATTCGGACGTTCAAGCGGTTTTGTGGAAACATGTTCCTTCATGTCAAGTAAGGGTACTTCAGCGAATTCCAAAAGGATTCTAGAACTGGATGTAGGATGACAAGTCCAAACCAGTATAAAAACCGCTGGTGCACTTGTTTCTTTACTATTTTTCACTTAGCTTATTATTATATTATGTTTATCCATATTATTAGCCATATTATTAGATCCTTTGCACGAACTTTTATTATTTAGCTGCTCTTTTTACTTGCTGAAAATATATTATCATTTTTTCACTTAAAAATAATTCTAGTGATAACTACAACATTATCGGTGTCCATTTTCGACTTTCGATATGTTGTAGACTTATCGAGAGTTTTCTACTGGTTAACTATAAAGTCAAAAAAGGATATCATGTGATCACGTGTAATAGTCTTTTGACTTGAGAATACTGTGAATCTTAAGTGTCAAAACTATACATCGACTATGGTTAATCACATGACAATGATAATCGTTATATGGTCATGGGTGGGTGTAAGTTGAACCACATGAAGTGAAACAGTATTCAAGAAAGGATTCGTCTTCTATAAATAGAAGGTTAATATTAACATATTTTATAGTCAACTTAAAGTCAAAGTCTTTGGCTAAAGCAAATTGATTTGTAATTGTTATCAGATTGAACCATTGACATTAGTGGGTTAGACTTTCCAATTAACTGTAGATATTATAGAGTTTTGACCACCGATCAAGATATAAATATCTAAGTGATATAGTGATAATGAGGAGAAAACTTGCGTAATATTTCATTATTTAAGGGCATCGCTTTAAAAGATGAGAAATCGGATTTAACTTAGATAACCTGTAAGCAACTAAACTCATGTCCACTACCATCCTTCGATAAAGTCCATATAGGCTTTAATATATACAAAATTTAAATATTGTTGAGGAGAGAGTTTATACCTGGAAGTCCAACAACCTTAATTCTCTACTCTCAACCGATTTTTTTAATGAAACAACTTATAAAAGTCATAAATTATTGTCTCAAAATTGATATAGTTGTTATACTGATTTAATTATCATTTTATTAATATTACCGAAGAGATAAAAACTTAGTTAATAAAATAAATAATAGTTATATGTTTATTTCATAATTTATAAATGTTGAAAATAACGTTTATTAAATAACAAATATTGTATGGTAGTCGAAATTATCAATATTGATTAGTAACTAGAGGACTAGCCATGTTAAGAATTGTTAAATGACTTACTAATTAACAAGTATAACAGCACAACGGTGGAGAAACCGACCGTTCGATTGTATAATTTTGATAAGAAATATACATTTAAAATTTTTGTTAATATTACTTAAACATTAAGTTATAATATGTTGGAAAAGAATAAATTGAGATTTGAATCTGAAATTATGAGTTTCAAATTTACATATTAACCAAAGCATTCAAAATCGTCGATTTGAAATTGAAATTTTAGAATTTGAAAATCATAATAGATTTGAATTTGGAATCTTTGATGCGCGAAATAAAAGGAGGAAGTTTAGCAAAACCACGATGAAACAAGATCCACGTTTTTAGGGAAACCGCGATGAGACAAGATCCACGTTTTTTTGGCTTCAGAAAAATTAATTTTGGCCGGTGACAGTAAGCAAACCTTACTAACGGTCGGTTTGATAAATAAAATCATCTTAAAAGCATAATAAGTTATAAAAGGTGGGGTGGACTAATTTGACAATGGTCTCTTCTCCTTCATTTGATTCCTTCAACTTCTTCGCTCTTGCTCACCTTTTCTTCCTTCCATGTCATGCTTTTACGAAGTGCTTGTGCCGCTATGTGGCGTCGATGTCCAGATATGGGTTAGCCGCTTCTGGTTTTCAAGCTGTTGATGCTGCGATCGTTCGTCCTCCCTTGGAAACTTCACCGTCAATGCGATTTTCATGCTCTACTCCTACAACTCAATTGGATTCTGTGGTATCTGTGTTATATTACTCGAATTCCAAGTCTATTGCATCTCCAATCTCTAGAATTGCTATCAACAATACTCAAGTTATGTCTTTCCCTCTATCTCCTTTACTTCTGGTGAAGTCGACCAATGGTATGAAAAAAATATGCCAGACTTTGGCATGAATAATTCTAATATTGAGTGAGATGTTGTTTGTTTCGATTGATGAGTTTGATGTTGTAAATGGTATTGCTACTTATAGTGGTATAGGTGGAGATGTTTTAAGCACTAGGGGTGTTTGTGGTAATGCTTATACCTATATATATCCTTCTAAACCTATTGTGCAGGTTTCTCCTGTCATCCCTGGTTTTCCTGCCTCCAGTCCAGCTGAACCTGCCAAGTGGATGTCATTATTTACTAAGATGTCGAGAAATGTGGGAGTTTATTCTCCCATTCATTTGATATTTTTGAGATCGACGGAGTGATGATTCCTTCGATCAAAGTTTTGTAAGCGGAAGTTGATTATTGGTCTGATGATTTGGTTGGTTTTTTCCTGGACACAAACCCAGCATATCATCTGGTTAAAGAGCGTTGTAGTTAAACATGGAAACCCAGAGGTGATCTTAGTGTTAATTTTGATAATGCAATGTTCTACTTTAATTCTCGTGAAGTGATGAAAGACAACGTGTACTAGAAGCTGATCTGATCCTTATAGAAGGGAAACCATTCATTATCACTACCTAGAGTCCATCAGTGGACAAGGTAAAGGAACATATATTATCTATTCTTGTCCGGACGCACTTTTTAGATACCTCTTCTATTTTGCAATCCATGATATGGCTTAACTGGCTTGTCAGCTTTGCTAGCAAGGTGATTTGTTTTGATTCTAATACCATGGCTAGGAAAAGATTAGTATATGCCAAAGCTTTGATTGAAATCACTCCTAAGAAGCCTTTACCATCAAAGCTTAAGGTCAGAGTTGCTGAGGGTCATGATGCTAAGGTTGTTGTTCGATATAGTTGGAAACCTGATATTTGTACGACTTGCCAGTCCTTTGATCACACTTTTGAGGTTTACAAATTTAGGGATGTTGAACTGTCCCCTTTTATTCCAGCTAGGATTCCTTTGCCCAGACTTGTTCCTAGAAAGTAGGTTCCTAAGTCTACGCCCTCTGCTCTGTCAGTTGCAGTACCATTTGATATAGACCTTGTCGGGCCTCCCAAGAAGCGTGATGTAGAGGTTGATCATGTGGTTCCTGTGGCCTGGTCCACTATTTCTGTGCTGTCTGTTAGTGATTTTTTTGCACATTCCTTAATATAACCGATATTGGTTCCATCCCCTACTGATTTTTGCTGGAATCTGTAACGTTTGCGATTTTTCGTTGCCGAAAAACCGAAATGTTATGGGTTTAAGAAAAAGAAAAGAAGAAGAAGAGAAGAAGGTAGAAGATGGAGAGAAGAAAGAATAGAAAAATAGAGGGAAGAGAAAAACAGAAAATAGAAATTTATACTTTAAACAAAGAACATAGAACAGAACAGAAAACAACAGAACAATAACAGAATCTCACAATTCGCAGCGGAACAACATATAATAATAAATGAATAATCTTTAAACAAAGAACTATATCAGTTATTACATTTTATACTTTACATCATATCATCATCAGAGTGTACAACAACAAACAATGCAGCGGAAAAAGAAATACTATATAAACTAGTAATACGCCATGCCATCCATCTTGCCTCCAGCAACTCTAGAATATCCAGAATATCCTGATAAACCTTAACTCTTGACTGCCCGTGTGGAAATTGGTGGGCACCCAGAGTTTAGGAAGGAAAACAATAAACTCCGAGTCAGTCATGTGACTGGTGTGAGAACTCAAAACAGTTTATTTATCTTTAAAATCAAAAATTGAGGAATATTTTTAAATCAATTCGCAATGCTTTTAAAAAATGTAACTACCATAAGACCTCCCGCCACACACACAATGCAAACGCAGACTTGGAGGAGATTTCTTCTTATGTTAGTCAAAGATGCTTGATACGTATTAAAATCAAATCAATTTTGATATTATTATTAGTGCATAGTGTAGAAGATATTTCGAAAGTAGAATATAAATCTTAGCCAGCATAGGTACCATTATATTATGCCTACTATAGCTACCTCCTGAGGAAGCAGGTTCTACAACTAAAACCGTACAAGATCGTATTGTTTCTTTGGATTTCCAACGAATGGTCAGGCCAAGGAACTTCCCATTGCCACATGAGAATGCCTCTGGAAGGACATTCCCGAGAACCAAACCGGAACTCTACCAACACAAGGCCGGGTTACCCCTACTGGGTAACTACTGACACGAGCACGCCATTCCCCGATCGTAAACGACCTTTCTCATGGGATCCCGATAACCAACAACCACAAAGTAATAAATTCGCAGTAACCACATAGGTTAAATATCTGGGCTCCATACCATGATACCACCTCTATCCAGAAGGAAATGCACATACCCTAAAGGGAGCTACCCCTCATAACCTTGCCGCTTCTTTCCTGTTTTGACCATTCCCGGGGTGTGAGGCTCGACGAAGTCACGTCCACAAAAACATACTTTATACAAAAAGTCGTGCTTTGGATCAACAAATGATCATAGAAATGATCACCAAGATAGACGATCAAATAAATGATCCTATCACAAATAATCAACACAATGATCATTTACAGCTACACTCAGCATGTCACATTACCAAATTGGGAATATATCGCTGATAACTTCAACTATATAACCTCTGAGCTCGTACGTCTCAAAGAAGGGTGTTAAGCTAAGAGAATAAATTCTCCGCCACCAACAGAAATATATTTGAAAGAAATCGGCTTTACATCTCAATTTGTAATGTCAGACACACAATCCATACAAGTCTGTTCCGGGCTCGAACAGAACCGAAGGCACTTACAAAGAAGTCCTTGCAATCCGAATAATCTCTAATCATGTTCGGATTTCCCATCACATATGGAGATCTCAATACCAGGGATCATCCAGTGCAGAGACAATCAACAAGAAACCCTTTCGCTTTCGAAAATATCCGGTCTTCAACACCGATCTTCGAATGCAATTCATAACGACGTATCACATATTCGGAATGGGTTATACGACCCCAAGGTCCTTTCCCGGTTAACCCGAATAGTGAGCGCTTAAAAAATAATAATAAGTGTGGCATTCAATTTCAAACAAATCACAACAAATACCTATTTAAAGGTAAATATTGATAGTCGGTTATTGAACTATCAATAGATATGCCAACATCACCAGATTCCAAATAATCTTCCAAATTATTTATTTCCCCAAAAATATCTTTACAAGATATATATATTTTCCATTCTTCAAAAATAAATCAATATTTATTTTTAAACTCATTTTCCCAAATTCCATTTATAAATTCCATATTGAATTTACATTCCAAAATATTTATGAATATACGATTTTCATTCGTTTTCAAATATTCATTTCAATTTATCTTCAAAAAGATAAATTCAAAATATTCACTTAATATGAAAAAAAAAACATTTCCATGCTTATTTATTTATAAGTAATTCACAAGCCCTTTTTATTTTCTACACTTAGAAAATATTTAATATACTCTAATCGAAATTAAGTATATATTTCATTCTTTAAGGAAATCATTCTCTTTAACATATTTATTTGGGCCAAAACGAATGTTGCGTAAAACATCGTTACGACGTCCCAAAATCACTAGTATAGGGATTCGAAATTAAAATAGATATATAAATCCCAATACTATACAAAACATTTCCTTTCGGAAATCATTTACTATAACAACAGTGTTATAGTCCACCATTTCCTTTTATTTCTCGAAAACGTCTATTTCAACAATGAATGTTGAAATCTATGGTTTCGATAGTTAATATATTTTAAAATATCTTTAGATCGTTTTAATTCTATTTAAAACATCACCTCCAAAACAATTTCTTTAACATATTATTCACTATTCAAAAACGTGAATATACCTTGTTAATAAATTTCATCACTTCTATTCATTTTATTTTAAAGGATTATCCACTGTCTAAACATGAATATAATTCCATTAACAAATTACAACAATTCCTTATCAAAATAAGTCGTTGCGGATTTATAAAACAACGTTTATAAATTCTATTTCTATTTATTTTGTAACAACTTCCTTTTATAAATTTCCTTTATAAATCTATTCAATTTCATATCTCAATGATATACTAAAATTTCATATTATAAGTTAAATACTTATAGTTTATTTATTTACAAAATCATTCCTTCAAACTTCCCAAATCTATAAATCTTATAACTTCTAAGATTCATTTATTTATCCACATCTATTTCCTAAATAACTTTATAAATTTTATTTATAAAATTCTATTTAGAACTTCACCGTTATAATTCTATAAGTTTCATTCATTAGTGAAATTCATTCACAATTCTTTCTAATACTTATAAAAGCTCGTTTTATAATTCCAATATTTTTAATTTATAAATATCAATTTATAAATCTTTTAATATAAAACAATTTATATTACTATTTTAAAACGTCTTTCAGCTCCTTATAATTTCATCATTCTGATTTATAAAATAATCAAATTTCATAAATTCTATAGATTTCATTCCTTTATGAAATTCATTTACAAATCATTCTATCACCTATAAAAGCTCGTTTTATAATTCAAGATATTCTAAATTTATAAATATCAACTTATAAATCTTTTAATATAAATCAATTTATATTATTACTTTAAACATCTTTAAACTCTTTTATAATTTCATCATTCTGATTTATAAAATAAAAAATTTATAAATCCTATTTTTAAACTTCTTATAATAAATTCAGAATTCCCAGTTCAAACTATTTTATAAAATCACTAATCCCATATTTTCAAAAATCAACTTTTAACTGTATTTCTCAAAAATCATAATTTTCATAATATTAAAATTATAACGTTTATTTATTTAAGATGAATCAATTCCAAAAATATTTTATAAACGTATATTTCCAAGAATCACTTTAGAAATCAAAAATCGTTATTTTTAAACTTCAAATTTGGATCCGATGATGCAACACATCAATAGTCAATCACAACTTTCAAACATCATATATCATCCATGATAACAATCAAATATCACAATATATGAAATCAAATAAATATTTGTGAGGAATCCAGTTGGATCCCTCCAACCTGTTTCCCTGCATCCACAGACATTAGCACAATACCATTCCGTTTCAAGACGGAATATCGCGGTATATGGGTTTTTATAAATATTATCCGCTTACTAACGGCGCAATAGGGTCTCATCCGCTATACAATGCGGGAAATCAATCAACTGCAATATATACATATGCCAATATATATATATATTGCTATATATATAATATAATACCAATTCCACTTCAAGGTGGAATATCGCGGTATATGTGTGTAATAAATAACCTCCGCTTACTAACGGCGTATAGGGTCTATTAACATCCAATATATATATAACAATCATCATTCAAGCATTCACTCAACACAGTCAAACAATTTTAAATCTAACTATTTAAAATTTAAATAAACAACAAAATTCCTTTTGAGTGAGAAGTTCTCACCTTTGCTTTTATTAGCAATCCATTTCCCATCTTGACTCGATTTTCTTGATTTATACCTTGTATAAATATTATACACAATTTATTAATATTCGAACAGATCGAATAATAAATTTTCATTAGATAATTTTAATTCATCGGTGATTTCATTTTTTTAATAGTTAAATTAACTGATGGTTTTATTTAAACCAATTTCTTCTTTAAAATTTTATTTAACTAAATTTTAAATTTCCTTTTATAAATTTCTCCTATTTATTACATCAAACTAACTCCTTTTAATTTCAAACATATTACTCTTAACAATTTGTCTAATTGAAATTTAATTTCAACTAAATTTACTTAAATAAATTAAATTAACAAATTTTCCCTTTTAAAATAATTCTAACTAGAAATTTCTAATTGAACTAAATTTCCTTTTTATAAATTCAAATCAACTAATTTTTCTTTAATAATTATTTTCCTTTTTAATAAATTAATCAAATATATATAAATTTAAACTCTGGGATTTTTTTTCCTTTTCTCGGTTTTATCCATATAAATAATTCTCGTTTATAAATTTATTAAAAAATTAAATCTTAAACTACATTTCAAGAACTTATAATTAATTAAGAGGCATATATAAATTTCTCTTTACTGCAAATTTCTCTCTTTAACCTTACTGTATTATTATTTTTCTATTTTATAAACAGGATTTACTTTACTGTAAACATTTTTTTTTTCTTTAAACGTATATATATCTATATATCTTAAATTTAAATAATAAGTAAATAAAAAAAACTTACTGTATTTCACGAACTCAAACCATTGCTCGACCTCGAATCCCCAATCATGCGCGCACGAGCTCGTCTCCACCACAACCATCGCCTGCGCACCCTCCTACGCGCGCGAGCCTCCCACCTGACAACGCCGCCTCGCCGTGCCTCGAGCGCGCTCTGTCTTGAATCGCACGAGCAAGCACAACTCCAAGCGTCGCCTTGCAATTGCCGTGCCCTAGTCGTCGCCTTCGATCCCCCCCCCCCCATGTCGCGCGCACGCTCGCCTTGCTCCTCCACGACAGGCCGATACCATTGAACCTTGCCCCCCTCTACGCTCGCGCTCGCGACTTAAATTAAGGTCGGCCATGGATTTTAAAACGAACGAGTTGATTTTTTTTTTTTTTGTAAATTGAAGAATGATGGAAGAAGGGAACGGAACGAATTTGGTTTTGAATTAAAGAGGCTCGGCCATTAATTTTTCTTCTTCGTTCAAATGATTTTGAACGAGAGTGAAGGGGTATTTAAAAATCGTAAAGAACATGGGCATTACGATTTCTATCGTGATTTTCTGCGTGATCCTAGGTGTGAGTAAAGGAAAGAGAACGTGTTGTGTTTGTTTATAAATTTAAATTAAAATTTTAAATTGAGTTCGATAAAATCCCAATGCGTTTACTCACCGTGTACTCACATATCAACTCCGAAAAATACGAAATTTGAAATTCGAGAATAATTCAATATTACGGACCCAATGGAACTGGTTTCGTCGAATTCCGAGACTGTGCCTCGGACGGCTATTTTAAATATCGATTCAAACGATTTAATTTCAAAACTGAACAATTCACTTCCAAATTAAATTCTGAAGCTTCTATTATCTTCAATATTATCAATATGAATTTTACAAGCCTTTGAAATATTTTTAAATCAGCTTAAAATTGAAGATTCAATTTTTTTTATTCAACTCTTAATAGATTAAATTCTATAATTTAATCGCCATATTCAAAGTTATATTGAAAATTCAATCCAAACCATCATTCAAATATTTAAAATTAATTAAATATTTTCAAATTAAATTATTAAAAATTCTGGGTCGTTACAATCTTCCCTCCTTAAAAGAATTTCGTCCCGAAATTACAAGTTAAGAAGAATGCCCTTATCCCGTCTACTATTTTTCACAATCCAAATAGTTTTATCAACTTTCTAAAACAAATCTTTTTACTAGAGATTCACTATCATTTCAACTAGCTTTTCAACTTCAATTATAGGTTTCAATCAACATTGTTTTCCTAACAATTCAAATTTAAATTCAAATTTAAATTTCAAACTTTCAAAATTTCTCAAAATTTTTCTAACACCCTAAATTTTCGAAAAATTTCGCCAGTGTCTCCTTTGCGCGGCTAGCTCGGTACGACTACAAAATGGCACCACGGCCCCTCAGAATCAAAAGAAAAGAGAAAGCCAAGTGGCTAGAGAAGAAAGTCATCAAATTTCATACTGAAATTCAAATACGTACCTTTTTGTCGAGCCATTCAATTTTATCTTTGAAATCAAAATCCAAATTCCTTTATACACCTGTATAACCTGCTAGTAATAGCATCCAAAATATCCAATTCCAACATTCAAACCATTTTGCCATTTCATTACAAAAATTTTCAATATATGCTTCTTATACATTTTTACTTCACTATTGAAGTTACATATTCATTTCCATTCAATTTTATTTGAATTCAATTCACAATTAAATTTTTATTCGAATTCAATTCTCAATTCTAAATATTGAATTTTGTCGATTAACTTTCATTTACTAATTTATATTTTTACTTTAAATTAGTTTCATTCACTAATTCATTTTAAATTTCAATTTCCATTTATCTCAATTTCACTTAATTATTCAATTCAATTTTTCAATATCTATATTCAATTCATCTCGAATTTTCTTAATTACTAACAAAGGAAAATTCAATTTACTTCTTTTACTTACTTGAATTTATATACAAATTCAAATTTATTTTCAAATTTAGCTCACGACTAAACTTTAATTTAACCAATTCAAATTCATCAGTCCATGAATTAATAATTTATCAAGTTAGTTTACTTGAAATCAATCCATTTTATTTTATTTAATTCCATATACTAATGATAATAATTTAATATTATCACTTCCTAACAATCATGCAACCATATACTATAATAATTCATAGAAAATCATTTCTTTTCTATTCAAAATAGTTTTGGGCAAAATTACTTTATTTACCCGATTCAAAAACAATTTTATATTCACTAACATATACGCGCTCATATCTATTATTACACTCAAACTCATTCTAGAGTACTACTGACTCTATCTCTAATGAGTAATACCCAACAGAACCATGGTTGTCGCTTAACCATAAGCTCTGATACCAAATGTAACGTTTGCGATTTTTCGTTGCCGAAAAACCGAAATGTTATGGGTTTAAGAAAAAGAAAAGAAGAAGAAGAGAAGAAGGTAGAAGATGGAGAGAAGAAAGAATAGAAAAATAGAGGGAAGAGAAAAACAGAAAATAGAAATTTTATACTTTAAACAAAGAACATAGAACAGAACAGAAAACAACAGAACAATAACAGAATCTCACAATTCGCAGCGGAACAACATATAATAATAAATGAATAATCTTTAAACAAAGAACTATATCGGTTATTACATTTTATACTTTACATCATATCATCATCAGAGTGTACAACAACAAACAATGCAGCGGAAAAAGAAATACTATATAAACTAGTAATACGCCATGCCATCCATCTTGCCGCCAGCAACTCCAGAATATCCAGAATATCCAGATAAACCTTAACTCTTGACTGCCCGTGTGGAAATTGGTGGGCACCCAGAGTTTAGGAAGGAAAACAATAAACTCCGAGTCAGTCATGTGACTGGTGTGAGAACTCAAAACAGTTTATTTATCTTTAAAATCAAACATAGAGGAATATTTTTAAATCAATTCGCAATGCTTTTAAAAAATGTAACTACCATAAGACCTCCCGCCACACACACAATGCAAACGCAGACTTGGAGGAGATTTCTTCTTATGTTAGTCAAAGATGCTTGATACGTATTAAAATCAAATCAATTTTGATATTATTATTAGTGCATAGTGTAGAAGATATTTCGAAAGTAGAATATAAATCTTAGCCAGCATAGGTACCATTATATTATGCCTACTATAGCTACCTCCTGAGGAAGCAGGTTCTACAACTAAAACCGTACAAGATCGTATTGTTTCTTTGGATTTCCAACGAATGGTCAGGCCAAGGTACTTCCCATTGCCACATGAGAATGCCTCTGGAAGGACATTCCCGAGAACCAAACCGGAACTCTGCCAACACAAGGCCGGGTTACCCCTAACTGGGTAACTACTGACACGAGCACGCCATTCCCCGATCGTAAACGACCTTTCTCACGGGATCCCGATAACCAACAACCACAAAGTAATAAATTCGCAGTAACCACATAGGTTAAATATCTGGGCTCCATACCATGATACCACCTCTATCCAGAAGGAAATGCACATACCCTAAAGGGAGCTACCCCTCATAACCTTGCCGCTTCTTTCCTGTTTTGACCATTCCCGGGGTGTGAGGCTCGACGAAGTCACGTCCACAAAAACATACTTTATACAAAAAGCCGTGCTTTGGGTCAACAAATGATCATAGAAATGATCACCAAGATAGACGATCAAATAAATGATCCTATCACAAATAATCAACACAATGATCATTTACAGCTACACTCAGCATGTCACATTACCAAATTGGGAATATATCGCTGATAACTTCAACTATATAACCTCTGAGCTCGTACGTCTCAGAGAAGGGTGTTAAGCTAAGAGAATAAATTCTCCGCCACCAACAGAAATATATTTGAAAGAAATCGGCTTTACATCTCAATTTGTAATGTCAGACACACAATCCATACAAGTCTGTTCCGGGCTCGAACAGAACCGAATGCACTTACAAAGAAGTCCTTGCAATCCGAATAATCTCTAATCACGTTCGCATTTCCCATCACATATGGAGATCTCAATACCAGGGATCAGCCAGTGCAGAGACAATCAACAAGAAACACTTTCGCTTTCGAAAATATCCGGTCTTCAACACCGATCTTCGAATGCAATTCATAACGACGTATCACATATTCGGAATGGGTTATACGACCCCAAGGTCCTTTCCCGGTTAACCCGAATAGTGAGCGCTTAAAAAAAAATAAGTGTGGCATTCAATTTCAAACAAATCACAACAAATACCTATTTAAAGGTAAATATTGATAGTCGGTTATTGAACTATCAATAGATATGCCAACATCACCAGATTCCAAATAATCTTCCAAATTATTTATTTCCCCAAACATATCTTTACAATATATATATATATTCCATTCTTCAAAAATAAATCAATATTTATTTTTAAACTCATTTTCCCAAATTCCATTTATAAATTCCATATTGAATTTACATTCCAAAATATTTATGAATATACGATTTTCATTCGTTTTCAAATATTCATTTCAATTTATCTTCAAAAAGATAAATTCAAAATATTCACTTAATATGAAAAAAAACATTTCCATGCTTATTTATTTATAAGTAATTCACAAGCCCTTTTTATTTTCTACACTTAGAAAATATTTAATATACTCTAATCGAAATTAAGTATATATTTCATTCTTTAAGGAAATCATTCTCTTTAACATATTTATTTGGGCCAAAACGAATGTTGCGTAAAACATCGTTACGACGTCCCAAAATCACTAGTATAGGGATTCGAAATTAAAATAGATATATAAATCCCAATACTATACAAAACATTTCCTTTCGGAAATCATTTACTATAACAACAGTGTTATAGTCCACCATTTCCTTTTATTTCTCGAAAACGTCTATTTCAACAATGAATGTTGAAATCTATGGTTTCAATAGTTAATATATTTTAAAATATCTTTAGATCGTTTTAATTCTATTTAAAACATCACCTCCAAAATAATTTCTTTAACATATTATTCACTATTCAAAAACGTGAATATACCTTGTTAATAAATTTCATCACTTCTATTCATTTTATTTTAAAGGATTATCCACTGTCTAAACATGAATATAATTCCATTAACAAATTACAACAATTCCTTATCAAAATAAGTCGTTGCGGATTTATAAAAAAACGTTTATATATTCTATTTCTATTTATTTTGTAACAACTTCATTTTATAAATTTCCTTTATAAATCTATTCAATTTCATATCTCAATGATATACTAAAATTTCATATTATAAGTTAAATACTTATAATTTATTTATTTACAAAATCATTCCTTCAAACTTCCCAAATCTATAAATCTTATAACTTCTAAGATTCATTTATTTATCCACATCTATTTCCTAAATAACTTTATAAATTTTATTTATAAAATTCTATTTAGAACTTCACCGTTATAATTCTATAAGTTTCATTCATTAGTGAAATTCATTCACATTTCTTTCTAATACTTATAAAAGCTCGTTTTATAATTCCAATATTTTTAATTCATAAATATCAATTTATAAATCTTTTAATATAAAACAATTTATATTACTATTTTAAAACGTCTTTCAGCTCCTTATAATTTCATCATTCTGATTTATAAAATAATCAAATTTCATAAATTCTATAGATTTCATTCCTTTATGAAATTCATTTACAAATCATTCTATCACCTATAAAAGCTCGTTTTATAATTCAAGATATTCTAAATTTATAAATATCAACTTATAAATCTTTTAATATAAATCAATTTATATTATTACTTTAAACATCTTTAAACTCTTTTATAATTTCATCATTCTGATTTATAAAATAAAAATTTTATAAATCCTATTTTTAAACTTCTTATAATAAATTCAGAATTCCCAGTTCAAACTATTTTATAAAATCACTAATCCCATATTTTCAAAAATCAACTTTTAACTGTATTTCTCAAAAATCATAATTTTCATAATATTAAAATTATAACGTTTATTTATTTAAGATGAATCAATTCCAAAAATATTTTATAAACGTATATTTCCAAGAATCACTTTAGAAATCAAAAATCGTTATTTTTAAACTTCAAATTTGGATCCGATGATGCAACACATCAATAGTCAATCACAACTTTCAAACATCATATATCATCCATGATAACAATCAAATATCACAATATATGAAATCAAATAAATATTTGTGAGGAATCCAGTTGGATCCCTCCAACCTGTTTCCCTGCATCCACAGACATTCGCACAATACCATTCCGTTTCAAGACGGAATATCGCGGTATATGGGTTTTTATAAATATTATCCGCTTACTAACGGCGCAATAGGGTCTCATCCGCTATACAATGCGGGAAATCAATCAACTGCAATATATACATATGCCAATATATATATATTGCTATATATATATAATATAATACCAATTCCACTTCAAGGTGGAATATCGCGGTATATGTGTGTAATAAATAACCTCCGCTTACTAACGGCGTATAGGGTCTATTAACATCCAATATATATATATAACAATCATCATTCAAGCATTCACTCAACACAGTCAAACAATTTTAAATCTAACTATTTAAAATTTAAATAAACAACAAAATTCCTTTTGAGTGAGAAGTTCTCACCTTTGCTTTTATTAGCAATCCATTTCCCATCTTGACTCGATTTTCTTGATTTATACCTTGTATAAATATTATACACAATTTATTAATATTCGAACAGATCGAATAATAAATTTTCATTAGATAATTTTAATTCATCGGTGATTTCATTTTTTTAATAGTTAAATTAACTGATGGTTTTATTTAAACCAATTTCTTCTTTAAAATTTTATTTAACTAAATTTTAAATTTCCTTTTATAAATTTCTCCTATTTATTACATCAAACTAACTCCTTTTAATTTCAAACATATTACTCTTAACAATTTGTCTAATTCAAATTTAATTTCAACTAAATTTACTTAAATAAATTAAATTAACAAATTTTCCCTTTTAAAATAATTCTAACTAGAAATTTCTAATTGAACTAAATTTCCTTTTTATAAATTCAAATCAACTAATTTTTCTTTAATAATTATTTTCCTTTTTAATAAATTAATCAAATATATATAAATTTAAACTCTGGGATTTTTTTTCCTTTTCTCGGTTTTATCCATATAAATAATTCTCGTTTATAAATTTATTAAAAAATTAAATCTTAAACTACATTTCAAGAACTTATAATTAATTAAGAGGCATATATAAATTTCTCTTTACTGCAAATTTCTCTCTTTAACCTTACTGTATTATTACTTTTCTATTTTATAAACAGGATTTGCTTTACTGTAAACATTTTTTTTTCTTTAAACGTATATATATCTATATATCCTAAATTTAAATAATAAGTAAATAAAAAAAAATTAGCAAATAACTTACTGTATTTCACGAACTCAAACCATTGCTCGACCTCGAATCCCCAATCATGCGCGCACGATCTCGTCTCCACCACAACCATCGCCTACGCACCCTCCTATGCGCGCGAGCCACCCACCTGACAACGCCGCCTCGCCGTGCCTCGAGCGCGCTCTGTCTTGAATCGCACGCGCAAGCACAACTCCAAGCGCCGCCTTGCAATTGCCGTGCCCTAGTAGTCGCCTTCGATCCCCCCCATGCCGCGCGCACGCTCGCCTTGCTCCTCCACGACAGGCCGATACCATTGAACCTCGCCCCCCTCTACGCTCGCGCTCGCGACTTAAATTAAGGTCGGCCATGGATTTTAAAACGAACGAGTTGATTTTTTTTTTTTTTTGTAAATTGAAGAATGATGGAAGTAGGGAACGGAACGAATTTGGTTTTGAATTAAAGAGGCTCGGCCATTAATTTTTCTTCTTCGTTCAAATGATTTTGAACGAGAGTGAAGGGGTATTTAAAAATCGTAAAGAACATGGGCATCACGATTTCTATCGTGATTTTCTGCGTGATCCTAGGCATGAGTAAAGGAAAGAGAACGTGCTGTGTTTGTTTATAAATTTAAATTAAAATTTTAAATTGAGTTCGATAAAATCCCAATGCGTTTACTCACCGTGTACTCACATATCAACTCCGAAAAATACGAAATTTGAAATCCGAGAATAATTCAATATTACGGACCCAATGGAACTGGTTTCGTCGAATTCCGAGACTGTGCCTCGGACGGCTATTTTAAATATCGATTCTAACGATTTAATTTCAAAACTGAACAATTCACTTCCAAATTAAATTCTGAAGCTTCTATTATCTTCAATATTATCAATATGAATTTTACAAGCCTTTGAAATATTTTTAAATCAGCTTAAAATTGAAGATTCAATTTTTTTATTCAACTCTTAATAGATTAAATTCTATAATTTAATCGCCATATTCAAAGTTATATTGAAAATTCAATCCAAACCATCATTCAAATATTTAAAATTAATTAAATATTTTCAAATTAAATTATTAAAAATTCTGGGTCGTTACAGAATCATTCTAAGCAAGCTTGGGTTCATGTGTCTTTGGAAGTGAGATACAAGCCGTCTAGTGGAAGCTATTTCAAGTATGTAGGAGTTGAAGGTAAGAAGAGACGTATGTTCAATCAGGTGGAAGGCGAAGTGCTTCTTTATGTGTTCTGGGCAATCTTGGTGATAGTAAGAAGTCCGTGTTGGCAGATGATACTTGAGATAGGAAATATTTATATGGGACTGATCCGATGGATTTTGTTCCTTCTTTAATTTATCTTTTTTCTGGATACTTGCATGTCATCGTCCTTGCCTCTTCTAAAGATGGGAGTGATGTCTCCTCTTTTGAGGGGGGCTAGTGTGATTTATATAGTAGTATAGGTATTCTGTCTATCTCTTGGATTTGTATTTTTTTAGTTATTCTAGGGCATACGCCGAACTTCTATTCCTAAATTCATATATAAAAGTGAACGGCCTACTTTAAAGCCGACTAGCTTTGCTAAAAATTCTTGCTTGTGGAGAAATATTAAGGAGATATTTTGTTGCATCTAACGCTATAAATAAACCAAAGAACCTCCATTTAACACAAATAAATTTTCTTCTCCATCTCCATTCATAAATTACATCTTATTGATGGACTTTGCAACTCTATCATTGAGTTAGAGAATGTTCACTAAAAGGCGGAGCTTATGGTTTGAGGTGTAATCAAGCCGTACAGACGATTTAAAGTAAAATTGTTTTTAATAAAAATTTAGATGTATATTTATAAATAAAATATATTTAAAAAAATTAATTTGATTTTAAACTTAAATAAATTATTTGGCTGTACTCGTTGGTCATCAACGACTAATAATATCAATCTAATTGCAAATTGGCATCGAAGAAGCTAATAGTGGAATCAATTTGCTAGGGAAGATGTGAAATTTCTTCTTATACTGATAGAGACTTAACGAGGACGGCACTGATGGTCTAATACAGCAATGATTGGCTACTGATCAAAATTTATGTTTAATCTAGAGTTTCAAGTAGAGGGCATTAGAGGCAAGATGAAGGATATTGGCATGTCGGTCATTACATGGTGAGCACGATGCACTACAAGAAAAACAGTCTTTTATTGCGGCATATAGTCGCTATTAAACACACCTATAGTGGTTTGATAAACATTGTATATTGATATGTTATAAAAAAAGAATTGCACATTTATAACACTAAAAAAACGCTGTAAAAGAGCATGATTTTATAGCATAGTATAACGCTATAAAGTAGTTATTCTATAGCGCCTATTACGCACTATATATCAACATGTTTATAGTATATTCTACATCCATTTATAGCATATATATACCGCTATAAAATGTGTAGATACAATAACGCCTATTTGCTGCTATCTTTTGACAGTAACCTCATACATTGCATTATCTTTTTATAGCATTTATGTCATCTAGTTATAACGCTTTTTAGAAGCTATGCTTTATTTTACTACATATTTGACGTACCCCACTATTACATTTCAATCAAAATGAATCTTTTTTAAATAGATAACAATTTGAACAATGTATGAACGAAAAAAATATAATAATCAACAAATGTAACGCATATTCATGATAACAAAATAAAGTATCAACTAACAAAAAATAACATCAATACAAGAGTTACCAAATTCAATACATATTCATGACGATAAAACACAACGTAGTTCAAAGTTAACGTCTACAAGTACCAAATGCATCACTAAGAACTTGAACTGCTCAAAGTCTTTCTTCTTGCATGTCTTCGGTCATTGGTAGTACTTCCTAAAAATTGTATTTAATGTCATTCAAATATAAATATTATTGGACAAATATAAGTGTTCATAATTCAGCTTACCCGTAACCAGCAGGCACTTCTGTAAAAAATTACCATAATATTTGGTTGTCCTACTCTGAGTAATTTTAGAAAGTAGAGTACTGTATATCGATAAATATTACTACAAGCATGTAAAGCATGCCCATGTATAAACTGGAAACAGCAACTTCATGTATAAGAATAAGTGGATACCTGTGTCCAATCCCTGGTGCACGAATACCTTTCTTTTTCATACTTTCGAAAAACTTGTAAGGGGTGAGGTTCTGAAGAAAAGCGCAACGTTTGAAGAATATCCTAGAAATTTATAGCATTCAAAATTATACTAATGAATTCATCCAAAGCTGCTCACCCTATCACTTGCATCCTTGAAATATCGAGCAGCGTCATCAATGGCACCACCAAAGTGAGGACCAATTGTCAGCAATCCTATTGTACAAATACAGTTCCAATTATTAGAAGGAAAAATAAAATCTTATTAAATTTTATAAAGTTATCTACCAGAGACAAGGCAAGAAACAAGGTCCTTTCCAGCTCTTGCTGTCACTATAGCATTATGAGCTCCAGATACACAAGGTCCATGATCAGCACATAACATGATGCACATCTAGCGATAAATCCAATAACTAGCACAAGGATAGAAAGTGATCCTTTATTTTCTAGTGCATTATCGTAGAAAAGAAGAGTTAACATGATAAATTTACTTACCTTGATGAATTGTGTACAGTACCGAGGAAGACTGCGCTTGAACCACACAGAAGAGAAATGACATCGCCAATGCCAAAGCCTTGTTCGATAATAGCAGACAATTGCACACCAGCATAGGTTGGCTCCTCATCTAGAAAATATTTGAACACATCACTGATATTAAGTGGGTGTGTATGAAGACAATTATATGCTTTTAATATATTCAGCAACGTGGAGAAGATGGAAATTATGTTTATCAAACCTCCATCATCAGAGATTGTCGATATAATATGTATTGGTGCTCATACTTTTCCACTCTTAATTGCACTTTTGAGATCTTCAGGAACTTGAGGAGGTGTAACTTCAGTTACTTGACTAATTTTACCTTCCTCAACCTCAAAAATGATAAGAGTTGAATAGCAGGAAAAAAAAAATAGTGCAAACTGTAACTTGAAACCAGTGGTAAATTGTCAAAATTCGAGCACCATAATTTTCCAAACTTAAATAGTGCCTCAATTATATCTCATGCAAATATGAAATGTATTTTGCTAGAGCTATATAGAGATTATTATATATTTGTACCACTGTATACCAGAATTGGAGCTTATTTATGTAGAAAAAACATCCTATGCAAAACTTGAAAATTTATCATCTAACAAAATGACCCATCCAGGCAACTGTAAAAAATGACACAAACCACCAAATCTAACAAAATGAATTCTAAATGAAATCAAAGAACTGTGAAAAATGAACAGATCGTACCAGTTATGATCACATCTTGAATCCCATCTCCACAAATCAAACTCATATACCTCCCTCCTGGCAACTCCCTTCCTCTTCCATACGATGGTAGCGCCTCCACTAATGGACAGTTCTCCATATCCTAAAAAACCAACTGATAGATCATCTGAATCTCATACTAACAAAATTTAATAAAACCCCTAGAAAAGGAATATGAAAGATCGAGAACCTAGACAGCTCTAATGGTAGTGCCTTGCTCCAGAAAGAGAGTCATATGACCAGGGACGGAGCAAGGATTTCAAATCACCAAGGCCTATGTAATATTATTCTTGGATCAAATATTTAGGATAGCAGGGAATTTGGCTGAATATGCATATATTGAAAAGAAAAAAAGCTGATAGGCTAAAAGTAGAAGTGAAATAACAGTCAGAAATTAAATATGCATCATCATTTCAGTTATTTCCTCATCATCACTTCAGTCAGACTTAACTATGGAAAAAAAGCCCTCCAATCAATGATATTGTTTTTCGCAGAGAAGATTTAGTCTCTTTTGACAAATGAAAAGGTTAAAACTAATGGGCTTTACATCACTGGAATAAGATATATTAATAATATAAAATATTTCAGATATTCACCCGGGCTATAGCCCAGGTTGCATTGGCCATGGATCCGTCCCTGCATATGACTAGTCAAATTGAAAGAGGCGGTGAGCCAAACACCTTTGGGCACCTACAGAGTGGTGCCGCCGTCACGATGGAGGTGCTCAATATTAGAATTTGTATGCAATGAAAAAGAGAAATTTTATTAATACTGAAATGATACTGTTGTAGATGAATGATACATTGTATTTATACACGTTCACTGAGATTAAAATAAAATAGAATGGGCTTAGGCCCAAGGCCTACTATTCCTTATCACATGAAATACAGAACCCTAGAGATAAAGCGGTTCCTTGTATTCATTTTATTCATCTAATATCTTCCCTCAAAAATGACGGCGACTTACGATCCCTTGAGCCTCCTGAGTTTTCTGATAGATCTAAGGATCCTCCCTTCAGATCTTGGACAATTATGATCAGGCTTCTACAGATCTGTTACCAAAACGATGTATTGTCGCTGGAGATTTTGGTGGCAAAATTAGGATTCCAGAGAGATTGACTGAAAAGTGAAGTTGATCTCTACGCCATGAGATGAAAACATTATAGAGCATGATTTTATTCTGAACTTGAGGCAAGATTTCAAGCTATGAAGTTATGGAGAAGCTTACTGCAGAAAGCTTTCGTTTTGACAGCAGATCTAAACTCCATGTTGTTGATTAGCACAATCTTCAACATTGAGTTCCTGTTTCAGACGAAGAAAGCTCTTGGCAGAAAGGGCTTTGGTGAAAACGTCGGCTCTTTGGTAAGTATTCGGTAAGTGGTTGACTTCAATGATTCCTTGCAGAACTTTCTCTCTGACAAAGTGTAAGTCCAGTTCTATGTGTTTGCTTCTGCCATGTAGAACTGGATTGGCAGCAAGAGAGACAGTGCTTAAATTGTCACACCATAATATTGTCTTGCCAGTGATGTTAATCTGAATTTCACTTAGTAGAGATTTAATCCATAATAGTTCTGCTGTAGCGTTAGCCACGCTTCTGTACTCGGCCTCTGTACTGGAGCAAGATATAGTGGTTTGATTCTTTGAACACCACGATATAGGATTTTTTCCAATATAAATGCAATAGCCAGATGTTGATCTTCTATCATCTGGGTCAGTGGCCCAATCAGCATCTGTAAAACCAAATAGATTCATATTAGTACAGTGTTTTAATATTAACCCATGATTTACTGTACCCTTTAAATATCTAAGAATTCTTTTCACTGCTTTCCAGTGTTCATCTAAAGGACTTTGCATGAACTGACTAACTTTGTTGACACTATAAGTAATCTCTGGTCTTGTGATGGTTACATATTGAAGTGCTCCTACAATGCTTCTGTAGTATTTTGCATCTGTGAATGGTTCTCCTTTGTTTTTTGATAACTGCAAGTTGGATACCATAGGTGTAGGTAGACTGTTTGCTTGGTCCATTTTTGTTTTAAGCAATATTTCTGATATATATTTTTTCTGGCTTAGTTGTAAAGCAGAATTTGATACTCTGTTGACTTCTATTCCTAGAAAATAATGTAGATCACCAAGATCTTTAATTGAGAACTCATTGTTTAGCTGCTGAGTAAGATTGTTGATTTCAGTCTCATCATTTCCTGTAATAATGAAATCATCAACAAATATTAATACATACACAATAATATTTTTTAAAAATTTAGTAAACAGTGAGTTGTCTGATCTTGTATGATTGAACCCAAGTTTGATCAGAGTGGTTTTTAATTTCTCAAACCACACTCTTGGTGCCTGTTTGAGACCATATATGGCTTTATTTAGCTTACAGACCAGATTGTTTCCATTTTTTCTGTAGCCCTCAGGTTGCTCCATGTATACTTCTTCTTGAAGTAATCCATTTAAAAATGCATTGTTGACATCAAGCTGCTTTATTTTCCAATTTCTTGATAAAGCCACTGTAAGAATTATTCTAATAGAAGTTGGTTTTACAACTGGTGAAAATGTTTCATTGAAGTCAAGTCCTTGTTGTTGTGAATAGCCCTTTGCAACAAGTCTGGCCTTGTATCTTGCAGTAGACCCATCTGCATTTCTTTTTAATCTATAGGTCCATTTGCATCCAATGATATTTTTGTGATTTGGTGCAATAGTGAGACTCCATGTATTATTTTTCATAAGTGTTGCATATTCTTCATCCATGGCTCCTTTCCACTTTTCATTTTGTATTGCTTGTTGATATGTGTATGGTTCAGTAGTATCCAGATTGACAGTATATAACTTTGGTTTAAAAATGCCACTTTTTGCTCTTGTGATCATGTGATGACCAGTTGCTGCAGGTGTAGGTGATTGATTCTGGTTTGCTATTTCCTCTGATTGGGATTGTGGAATGGGTGTCTGAATTTGGTTACTTCTGTATTCTTCATCAGAGTGTGTTGCATGACAGTCACTTGTGGTTTGACCCTCTGATACATGACCTGACCCAATGTTGGGTACAGTGTGTTGTGGTTCAGTACAATCAATCTGATCCTCTTCGTACACTTCATGTGGCAAGGGAGGTATAGAGAATTTTGAATTGTAGATTTTCTGTGTTGTCTTTATTTCCTTTTCACTAAATGGGAATATATTTTCATTGAATACTACATGTCTTGAAATGAATACTCTTCCCTTACTGTCAATACATTTGTATCCTTTGATATTGTTGGCATATCCTAGAAAAGTACAGGGTGAGGATCTGTAATCCAGTTTGTGATGGTTGTACTGTCTTAAGAATGGAAAGCAAAGGCATCCAAAGATTTTGAGATTTTTGTAATCAGGTTTAACATTATGTAACACTTCAGTTGGGCTCTTTCCTTGCAGAACTTTAGTTGGTAACTTGTTGATTAGAAATACTGCTGTGCTGAAAGCATCTGGCCAGAACTTTAAAGGTAAGGATGCTTGAGCTAGCATGGTAAGTCCAGTTTCAACCACATGTCTGTGTTTTCTTTCAATTAGTCCATTTTGTTCTGAAGTGTAAGGGTAAGTAGTCCTATGAACTATTCCTTTTCTCTGAAAGAATTCTTTGAGTGTCTTAAATTCAACGCCACCATCAGTTTGTATAGTCTTAACCTCATTTCCAGTTTGCTTTTCTGCCTGTGCAACAAACTGTAAAACTGCATAATATGCTTGAGATTTTGTTTTCAGAAAATATATCCATACATATCGTGAATATGCATCTATAAATGATATATAATACTCAAAGCCATAATCTGTATCAATGGGTGCAGGACCCCATAAATCTGTAGCTACAAGTTCTAATGGTTTGTTATAATTAGTTTCAGAAACTTTGAATGGTAGTTTATGATTCTTTCCTAGCTGACAGTAGGTACAGACATATGAAGCTACTGCATTATCAAAAGAAATTTTATTATTATAAAGTATTTTCTTTACAGTATGTACACTAGGGTGACCAAGCCTGTAGTGCCATAGATCAAACATACTCATACTCCTTTTGCTTTGTGATATTTCACACACATTACAACACAGATTTTGTTTTGCACTACTTCTTGGATCAGCAAGTGTAAACTTGTACAGGCCCTTCACTGTTTTACCCTGCAAGAGAATTCTACCTGTTAGAATGTCTTTAACAAGTCAATGATTTGGATAGAATTCAAAATATACATTGTTATCATTAGCAAATTGAGACACACTAAGTAAGTTTTTCTTTATTTGTGGAACTCTTAAAAGATGATTAAGATATAGTATCTTTCCACCTTTATGTAACCATTTCCAGTGTGAGTAATTCTAGTTGCCTCACCATTGCCCATGTGTATACACTGTTTACCTTTGTACTCTTTATTCCCCAAGTTTAAGTTGCTCAGATTGTTTGTAACATGATTTGTAGCTCCAGAATCTGGATACCATGTGTCATTCTGAATATCATCCACTTTAGCCAATTCAGATTGTTGCTTTACATCTGGTTGAATGTCTATCATGTTAGCACTTGGTTTTTGGTTGCTTTGTTGCCCAGGTGTATAGTGAATATCAAATCTGAAGTAGCATTTATTTGCAGTATGACCAATTTTTTCACAAATTTGACACCTTGGTCTTCCATTATTACTGTTGTATCTTCCACCTATGCCCCTGCCTCTGTTGAATTGGTTACCTCTCTGATTGTAGTTTGATTCATTTCTTGGCTGTGTCTTTTCTTGATTTTTTCCTTTGCTTGAAATGTAATTGACTGAGAGATCAGAAACAATTGGTTTCTTTTGTTCTAATCTGCCTTCATGAGCAAGAAGTGTGGAATGAACATATGACAGTGATGGTGTGATATCTCTAGATGATATCACAGCCACAATAGATTCATACTCATCATCTAATCCACCTAAAATGTGCAAGATCTGTTCAGTGTCACTGACACTGTATCCAGCTGCACCAAGTAAATCACACAGTGTTTTAATCTTGGAGAGATAATCTCTCATAGCCATACCATTCTTTTTCGAATTTTGTAACTGTCTCTTGTAATGCATTACTCTTGCTGCTGACTGAGAACTGAATACTTGTTCCACGGTATGCCATATTTCATGTGCATTCTTGCACCCTATGAGTTGTGGCAATAGGTTTGCACTTATAGTTGATAGAATCCAGGAAGAAAGTAAACTGTCTTGTCTTTGATGAATAGTGTATTCTCTATTCAAAGTTGAATTTCCATCATTACTGATAATGAATTGTTGCGGTACTTCCTTGGTGCCAAGAATATAATCTTCTAGTCCATAACCTCTTACTGCAGTTTGAATTTGAAATTTCCATAACAAATAATTTGTTTCATCCAATTGAGTCTGAATTAACTGTGGTTGTGGGCTAATTATGATTTTTGATATATTTTCAGTGACAACAGATGGTGCAGCAGTGTTTAAAACTGGATTTGCTGATGTTGAGGAGTTATTGTCTAAAACTCCTTCAGCCATGATCAAAAAAGCAATACAGATTCAATGCAGTGAGAATACAAGATAAAGTTTAATCAAGAACCTGATTTGTGAGAGAAGAATGACAAAGAACAGTAAAATGCGAGTAGAAAGGTTTACAGGTGACTTTGTTTGAGTTTCTTTTCAAGAATATGAGAGCAGCCAGTGATTGAAACTGCTGGCGGGGCTCAGTGATGATTCAATGGTGATTCTTGTTTCAGTTCTTGAATATTTCTTTGATGATGATTTCCTCTCTTTCTTTATCTGAAAGCAGCCGTTGAGTTGAGTGATGAAGATACTCTGACAACTCTTCTTGGCAAGGCTTGATGATGATTTTTTGATTCTTGAAGAGATTTAAGAACTGAAACAACAGCAACAGTTTCAGAAGATGATAGAAACTCTGATGTACTGTTGTGAATCCAAATGATGAGAGCAAACTCTGATGGATTCAGCACTAAAAGTATGATTCTGTTGTTAAACAGTTTCTTTTCGCTCTGATATCATATTAGAATTTGTATGCAATGAAAAAGAGAAATTTTATTAATACTGAAATGATACTGTTGTAGATGAATGATACACTGTATTTATACACGTTCACTGAGATTAAAATAAAATAGAATGGGCTTAGGCCCAAGGCCTACTATTCCTTATCACATGAAATACAGAACCCTAGAGATAAAGCGGTTCCTTATATTCGTTTTATTCATCTAATACTCAATTCTATAAATGGCTTCCCTGAAAGCATTGGTGTTGACTGTTTGGCCATCTTCTACGCCGCCGAAGTCGGTTATGGATATGGTTTCGGGTCGGGTTCTGAAAGGGACAATGTTGGAGCAGCTGGGTTCTATGGAACATACCGCGAGGTGTCGGCTGAGGATCATAAGGAAGAGGATGAGTGGTAAGGTTACCATCAATGACGGGAGCATGTTTTTTTTTATTGGGTATACTGGGTTTTCTATTTATTTGATATTTTTGTAGGCTTTATTGAAGGAAAAAGAAAAGAACTGTTTTTGAATGTCTTTCTGTCTAGTGGAAACTGGGAAGAAGAACATTTGTATGTTTTCCACTTGTGGACTAACAAAATAAAAAGTATGTCAATAATACAAAGAAATAGCAATAAAGATTTTTTACTTTTATATTTTCTTAAGAAATTAAGTTATAAAACAACTAGATTTGATGTTGTAAAACAAATTTATTTCCTGTAATATCACCAAGGTTTGTGTTATCTGTTTTGACTTACTTATTTATGACTACTACTCTATTATCATTTGTATTACCGACAATCTTCTCCTTTTAGTCTCAAATTATAGCTTGTATTTGAAATTCAGTTAATTCACTAATATCGGTGCTTATGAAAGTTGATGTGCAAGCAAAGAATCTGATCGCTGTAAAAGAATGATTATTTATAAATGGTGCGTACATAGCACAGATCTAACCATTATTGCATGTTCCTCTTCCTCACTTATTGTAAAAATTATTGGATTGGTACAAAGACAGCTGTTTACAAATTAATACCTATGAGATGAAATAGTTTTCCGTCCAGATATTTCTCCACCATTTAAGTCCATTAAAGATAAACTATTATTACTAGTTAACTTTAAAAACTTAGTTAATTTACTATTATTATTATTATTATGTAAACTTATATACTTTATATAAAACTTAGTTACCTTGGTTAACATTTTATAATTCTTCACTTTATTATTATTATTACTACACACTTAGTTAATTTTCATAAACTTAGTTAACTGGCAGAGTTGATTTATTGTGCCTCTAAGTTTGGTGGTGCAATCTTAGATAAGTACAGTGGAACTACCAATTTCCATTAATTACATAGTTACTTAAATATCTATATATATAATTAATAATATGTGCACATTAGTTTGAACAAGTTTAATACTTTATTATTATTCTAAACTAGTTAATTGTTATGAAACTTGATTAATTTTTATAAACATGATATGTATATTGTTGTTGTTGTTGTTGTTCTTATTATTATTATGACTGCCATTGTCATCATTGTTGTTATTAGTATTATATTGTTATAAACTTAGTTAATTTTAATAAACTAAGTTAATTTATTATTTTTATTATGATATAAATAAATAAATTTAGTTATTTTTTTTATAAAATTTAGTTAATTTAGTAAGTAATTTGTTATGAATATTAATATTATTATTGTTATTATTTTAAACATTGTTAATTTTTATATACTAGGTTAATTTACTATTATTGTTGTTATTATGATTGTTGTTGTTGTTAATATTGTTATAATAAATATTAATTTGTATATAAATTAGTTGACTTATTACTATTATCAACTTATTTAGTTTTTGTAAGCTTATTTAATTTTTATATAACTTAACAAACGAAGTTAATTTTTGTAATTTTAGTTAATTTATTGTTGTTGTTATTGTCATACAAATCTAGTTAACTTTTATAAAATTTAGTTAACTTGGTTAATATTTTATAAGTTATTATTATTATTATTCAAAATTTAGTTAATTGTTATAAAACTTAATTAAATTTTAAAACTTAATTATGTTATTATTTTTATTACCAACTTAGTTAATTTTTATATGCTTATTTGGTTTTTATTAAATTTAATTAACGAAGTTAATTTTTATAATCTTAGTTAATTTTATTGTGATTATTATAATTATTTAAATTTTATTGTTATGGTTGGTTAATTTAAATAATCTTTGTTAATTTTATTATTATGATTATTTAACTAAGATTATAAAATTTTATTTTAACTATTATGATTATTGGTGTTGTTATTGATATTGTTATTATTAGTATTATTATTATAAACTTAATTAATTTTTGTAAACTTAGTTAAATTATTATTATTATTATTATTATATATTTTTTTATGAAACTTAGTTAACTTGATTAATATTTTATCATTATTATTATTATTACTATTATTATTATAGACTCAGGTAATTTATTATTATTATTATTATTATTATTATTATATAAAACTTGGTTAATTTATTATTTTGATTTTGACTATTATTATATACATTTAATTAATTTTTATAAAATTTAGTTAACTTGGGTAACATTTCATAAATTACTACTACTACTACTACTACTACTACTACTATACACTTAGTTAGTTTTTATAATAAACTTAGTTAAATTTCATAAAATCTGTTAATATTGTTATTATTATAAACTTATTTAATTTTTATAAATGTTACTTAACAAACAAGGATGGTTACAGCTTCCCAAATCAAATTCATTTTATAGTAGCAATTGATTATACTATGCAGCTTGTAATAGTAGAAAGTAAAAAATTTGAATAATAATACCTCATTTGATACCACATCCTATAAATCATCAATTGCAAGAATGGATTACTCAAGTGATCCATCAACCACTTCCTCCTGCATTAGTAGAATAAAAGTTCTATACTCGTAGAATTTACTCGATAATAAGCAGTATATGCACTTCTGCAAAAATGTGCACAATTGATTAAGCATTTGAGTTCTATTTGACAAATACGATTTCGAAAGAAAACCAAACCATAGCATGGCATAAACTTGTTAGTTTTCTTAATTAATTACTTACAGGTCTAGATTCATTATAACAACTGCATTCATCACTAAATTCATATACAAGTTCCTTCTTTTCCTTTATCATAACGGACAACGCTTACATATTCATGTTTTCTATTTGGTTTGCTCAATTGACATACAGGATGCTGGCAAAATTTTGTATACCTTCTCGAAGCTGAATCCTCCAAAACAATTACTTCGTCTCTTTTACTGTTTACATCACATTTCGCTGGTGAGTTCTTAGCTGAAACAAAATCATTATCACTCACGTCGCACTTCTTGTCAAAACTACGAAAACCGTCTTCATGGTCACAGTCAGTATCTTAGTTATTTTTGAATAAGAATTTATTAAATAAGTAATTATTATACATAGGTTAGTCAAGCTTGCTAAAATTTTGCTCAACTTGTGATGAATTGTTGTTTTCTTCACTATCAGTTGGTGATTGAGAGAAGGAAAATAAATCTATGGATTTTTTAGGTGCCTTTTCCCTTTCTCGAAAAGTTTTCTTCAGGGAGTCATCACTTGAACTGCATGGATCAATACAGTCAATGGATCTGCCATCTGAGCCAAAGATCAATATACAATTAGCATATAGAAATAAATTTATATTTCAGAGGAAAAAATGTTGTAACCTGGGTCATGTTGGGTACAAAAACCATAGCAAAGTTTCTTGCATTTATTTTGTTGTATTGTTCATGTTCCACAACACCAGCCATAAGATTAATTGCCCAATCAAGCAATGCTGCTTCGGTTGGTGGCAGCAACCTTACAGGTTGAGAGAACTCTTCTTCACTACTACATCACATAACCTGATATGATGTCGTTGAGCAAAAAACTCCCATGGGTAGTTCTCGAAACCATGCCTATCAATGTAATGATGAATACATAATTTCGTTCAAATAACAAAGGAAAAAAAGAACAGCTTCAGAAATATGGAACCATTAACATATAACATTTCATTCCGCTCATAAATCATAGGTACCATCGATATAACTAATTAGATGTAAAATTATTAACTATTTTTATTTTATTGTTGTTATTATTATTCTCAACTTAGTTTATTGTTACGAAACCTAGTTAATTTTTATGAACTCGTTTTATTTATTATTGTTGTTGTTATTATGATTTTGAGGTTCATTCATAAAATATAATAATGACGATGATGATATTTTTGTATAAATGACATTTATATTATTCACATCTTATTTCTATCATCTGTTCGCATAAGTATATAAAGAAAAACTCTTGTAGTAAAATCAATAACTTTATTTAGCTATGTTGAAGTTATAATTATTCCAACAATGAATTACATAGGAGCAATCTCCAAATAAATAGTTGTCATATAAACCACCTACAAGAAACAAAAGCTAAATAACATTTTACACCAAAGTAAATTAAAACTAGCACGTCGATGCTTATTTGTGACATTGAACCTTAAATAATGATTAACCAACATCTAAATACATGTTTTCATTCTTACATAAAGCAGTAAACCTTATCTGGGCAAATCTTTAGGCATCAAGTCTCACCTAGCGCCTAGGCAAGGCCTAGGCAGAGGCTTAGATGAATTTTTACAATAATGCTTAAAAGGAAGAAGTACGTTCTCTCTACAACCTTATTTTTAGTCTATTTATCGCTCCTGGCTTATAAGTTAGAAATTAAAACTTAAACCAAGTTACATTTAAGTTACCTATTTGAGCTATAAAAAACTTAACCAACTGCTTTCAGAGTGTAAATTACTTCTCCAAATAAGTTTTTGAGAACCAGATTAAGCAAGTATATAATGCAATACGAAGACACTGTTTCTGTTGCCAAATGTGAAAAGTAGCACTGAAAGTCATTTCTGAAGTCGTTACCAAAATGCAATTCTCTCTTATTAACTATCTCCCAGTGTAGCATTTCCAGTTCCACTATAATTTAAAATTCAAGTTGACAAAAAGGAAAATGAAGTACATTTGAGATTTCCACTATGATTTAAAATTAAAATTGACAAAAAGGAAAATGAAATACATTTGAGACGTATTCAAAGGAATCATTCATAGCAAACAACAGTTCGAAAAGATCCTAAAATATCAACTAATATACGATCGTCGGTAAATTTATAAAAAAGAAAGCAACTTTAAGTAAAGTAGAGATGGAAGTGACCTCGAGAACCGATGATCGCGGAAACCGAATTGTAAAACTATCGTTTTTGGGGCCAGTGGAGCAGTCGGGAGGAGGCTCAGCGTTCAGATCAGCCATTTCCTTTTGAATACATTTGCTTGAGGATGAAACTGACGTTTTAGAAGCCCACGGCGTTATTGCTCCGCCGGATGTTACGGAGCCGGCAGCCGCGAAGGGGTTTCCTGATGACATCGAAATCAATTTTTTAGGCTACCAATTTCACCCATAAAATAGGCATTCCAACTTATTTCAGAGCAGTTTTATGGGCTGAAATTGCCAAAATGAAGTTAATATTTAGGAAGCGGGATGAATCTGGCAGATATTGATGAAGAGCGAAATCGAAGAAGATTGCAGATTAGGGCTCCTAACGTCGTCGACTTAACAATTGTTGAAGAGCGAACCGTGGAAGATCGAAGATGGAGTACAATAGATAAATTTCAAAGATCGGAGATGGAGCAGAACTTCGATTATGGTTATTTTGTTTTCGGAGGGAAACGAAAATTAGTGTTATTCTGGAAGGGAGATGAAATTGGTTGTGTTTTTGGGAGGAAGACAAAAATTTGGGGCCAAAGCATTCAACATGTACATACAAAATAAATTGTGTAAAAAAACAAATGTTTAAAGCTAAACAATAACGGTTTAGAATAATGCGTTATTAAATGGTGTTATTAATAATATATTTTCTTGTAGTGACGGTTGTGGGCTCATCGTCTCCGGAGCTTTGTGGTGGTCTAAAAAATTCAACATAGTGAGACGCAACGTCGGTTATGGTTTCACGTAAAGTTATTAGTTAACCATGTGTTTTAATATCATTTCGTCATTTAAATGAAAACTCATATAACTCATAACCTTCATAAGTACTACATATAAGGACCATTTAATTTGTAACCCGTGCCATTAGTTCGTATTAAAATTTTGCATATTTTGACATTATTTAACCATATATCATATACTCGTATCTGGCATTGTAAATTAGACATTAATATATTAATCTATCAATAAGATATTTATAAATTAGCGCCGTTAACAAAAATATAATAAATTAGAACATTATTTATTATATTGGAAATTTTACATTTGAATTGAAAATTATTTATTTATCTGTATGTGTGTGTGTGTGTGTGTGTGTGTATATATAATTTATTATTTACTATATTAAATCAATAACGTCCAAGTTACTAATAAAATTATTGTATTAAACGTTATACTGAAATGTTATTCAAATTAGTAATAAACTTATTTTAAGTAAATCTATAACTAAATATTAATATGAATTGACAATAAATTGTTACGTAGATCCCATGTTTGAATTGGTATTGCTCGTATTAATAATTGTAGCACTTGAAGTTCAAATCAAAATCCAACTACCAATGTCCGATACGATTTAATGTAACCAAATTATTCATGATAATACTATAAAATATCTAATGTGTAATGAATTAAAAGGGAATTTTTCAAAGATTTGTATCTTTACTCCGTAGCTCGATGAACCTGAACAAATAAAAGGATATGCTCAAAATCTAGTATTTGAAAGCGCTCAAATTTCCCATATAATATAACACCCAAAATGAGCAAGGCGCTCGAGCTCAACATAGGGAAACAACAAACACAACTTTTAGCACACACTTGCTTGACGTATGGTACTAATGCTCGAGCTTAATCACAGCTCTGTAGTGCTAAAATTTAACCTCCCATCGAATTGTAACCAAAAGGAAAAATCGAGTCTAGTCTGATCAAATGACATATTCTCGCTCCAGGTATTTGTCGTAGTTTGTTCAACTTGTCGACCCGATTTCGATGAATATATTTGGACTATTGGGGCACGGTTAGTAGATACCATCTTCGGATAAAGGGACTTAAAGAGAGAGATATCCTTTGGACCTAGATTCCATAATTTCGGTCCAAACTCTTCCATTATCCTAGGTAAAGCACTATAATCACTTTATAATCGGTGTATATGAATATAAAGTGAAAGGTAACAACATTTATAGAAATGGACATAAGCACCAAGTTTAGGCTGAATTGCTATAAAATTTCTTCATGTTTTTATTTTTTATCTTTTATTTTAGACTAGAGTCCAGCCAAGAATTTCAGGGAGTCTTTCGAACCACTTTCACGTGTGAACCAAAGTCAGTGTTACCCATTTCCCATGGATACCAACCTATAGCGATGTCAAAGTACCAATTGTTGAATATGCGATTATATGATTTTTGTTTGATTTTTGACTAATCTGACTCCCTAATAATTATCGAAAAGATAAATAGTGATTGAAAAAGTGATGAGTGTTGATATTTATCATATATTATGACCCGAGACGGTATAATTAGTAAAAAAAATTAGAAATTTAAACAAGAGTTATAAAACTTTTTATTGGTAAAAATTCCATGACCAAATCTATTTCTATCGTATTTCTAACAACCATCACTCATCAAAATTCAATATAGTTTGTCAATATGTGGTACTTTAAACAGGAATCATTCGTTTTCATTTTATATTTTATTTTTAATAAAAAAAGGGATAATAATAATAAAATAAATTAAAATGAAATTCAAAGTATTCACTCTCATTTAAAAGTCCTCACGGTTATGCATGGGTGAATTACTTGGAATTTGTTATGTGCTTCCATGCTCGTTTAAAAGTCCTCACGGTTATGCATGTATGGAACGCATATCAAAATCGATTTTTAAAATAAACAAGTTGATTCTAATCCTATTTAAAAGTCCTTACGGTTATGCGCGGTTAGAAGATACTTGAATTCATTTTAAAAAAAAAATTGGAATACTACTAATCTCATTTTAAAGTCATAACGGTTATGCATGGTTGGTAGATATTCAAATTCCTGATATAAATATACCACAAATAGACACAACTGTATGGTTTTATATGATGACATCATTCCCATCATTCTAAAAGTGGAATATGCGCTTAACAAAGTATTTATGATTTTTGTTTGATTTTGTATTGAAATTTAATATTTATATTCAATTGAATTTTAATGTTGGATTAATATCGATCACTTTATCTCTATTTTCTCTAACACTACTACTCTTTTGCTGATAACAAAAGGGAGAGAGAAAAGTATAGATTTTGTCAAATAAAATCAAGCAAAGGTCAAATATTTTCCATTTGCATCTAAGCTCATTTGCATATTTTTAATTGTATGCATATATGTAGGGGGGCTTTGTGTAGAGAGGAAGCATTTAAATAGGGGGAGCGATTAGAGTATATCAATGATCAAATACATTTAACATATTCAAAATCTTAAATATATATTTGTTATCAGCAAAAGGGGGAGATTGTTGAATATGCGATTATATGATTTTTGTTTGATGATAATAAACATATATATGTATATATATTCGTTTAAATGTATTTGTTAATGTACTATTTTGTTAGATTAAATATTTAAATGTATTTGTTAATGTACTATTTTATTAGATTAAATAAATTGGTACAGAGCTAGGAATAGAAGTCAACTTTTGTTTTAAAAATTCGTTTTTCAAAAATCAGCTTTTGTTTTAAAAATTTGAAATTTTAAAATGGCTTCTTTTAATAATGCTTTTGCTGAGGGTCGGTCCATAGTTAGACCACCAATGTTTAATGATGAATATGCTTACTGGAAAAATAGGATGGAATTTTTTTTGAAACCATTGACGCTTGGGATATTGTTGAGACAAGGTATAGAGCGCCAACTATAATTGAAAATAATCAGGAAATAAAAAACCGAAGGATCAATGGACAGATCTAGAAAATAAGTCACAGATTACTAATGCCAAAGCTATGAATTCGATTATTTGTTCATTAGATCAGGTTGAATTTAATCGTCTCACACTGTCTAACTGTGCAGGAAATATGGCACACACTCGAAGTGACTCACGAAGGAACATCTCAAGTCAAAGAATCTCATTTTGCCATGCTAAGTAGCGAATACGAGAATTTCACAATGACAAAGGAAGAAAATATCAAAGAAATGTACGGACGACTTTCCAATATCATATACAAATCAAAGGCTTATGGAAAATCGTACACAGAACTGGAGATAGTCCGAAAAATCCTCAGAGTCCTTCCACGAAGTTTTGAAGCCAAAGTAACTGCCATCCAAGAATCAAAAGATTTGAAACAAGTCAAAGTCGAAGAACTCATCGAAAATCTCACCATTTACGAGCTGGAAATGAAATTCAAGGAAGAGCGTGAAGGAGGAGATACTCGAAAGAAATCAATAGCTCTCAAAGGAACAACCGAAAGTGATGATGATAACGATGATGATGAAGAAGCAGCAGAATTGGAGCTAATAATAAAGAAATTCAAAAAGTGGAATTACAAATACGGAATTCCAGCTCGAAATCAAAAATTGAAAAGCAGAATAGCCAAAATAATAGACTATTCAGAAGAATAGAAGAATAGAAGATCATCTATCATAAGTGCAATCAACCCGGACACATCAAGCCCAATTGTCCTCAAAATCGACGCGACTTTAAAAAGAAATCAAAAAGGAGGAGTTTTGCAACCACGTGGAATGGAAGTGATGAAGATAATCAAAGTACTAGCAGTGAGAGTGAGAAAGCAGATATGCACCTTCAAGGAAATATAACTGATAGTGACGATGACGAGCTAAGCGACGTATCAAAACTCACTCACTCAGAATTACTTATATATTTTCACGAAGTAAATGACTATTTTGAACGACTTAAGGAGAAGTATGCCAAACTTGAATCACAAAAGGATACTTTGATAGAGTTAAATAAACAACTTGACCAATTAGTTAAAACCTATCAAAGTAGGATCCCTAAGCGTGATAAGTGCCCAACATTCGAAGAAGAAATTAAAAAATCAGAAATTAATATAAAATCACTTGAAAATGAAATTCTGATTTTGAGAGAGAGTGAAAATACTAGGAGAGAGAATTCTATTAAAATGTGCACATAATTGTTAAACGAAATGAATCTCTCAAAACACAAGTCCAACAATTGTCAATGACTTTAGATAAATTTTCAAAAAGTGAAAAATCGTTGAATATGCTATTAGGGAAGCAAATTGTTAATACGGTTAGACAAGGACTTGGATATAATCAATCTAAAAATGTTGAAAGCAATATTAATCAAGTCAATTCTATGTGCACAATTTGTAGAAAATATGGACACAATCACAATAATTGTTGGTATAGACCCAAACATGTGAAAACTATATCAATTTGGGTTTCAAAAGGCACAAATATAAAATCACTCAAAGTTAAATAAATTTGGATGCCGAAGGGAACATATATAAATATTTTTGGGTCTCCATAAAATTATTTTTCTAAATATTCTGCCACTAACAACCATGGACCTATAAAAACAAATAGGTCACAAAAATCTTTTCCCGTGTAGGTGTGGTGGCAGACTAAGAAACAACAACAGTGTTATCTGGATTCTGACTGTTCCAAAAACACAACGAGCAACAAAGCAAAGTTTCTTAGCCTAGTATAAAGGTGACATGATCACAATGGACAACAACGAAAAATATCGTAAAGGTAAAACAGGTAATGGTATATTTATTTGAACGAAATATTAAATGTGATAATCTGCACCGTAATCTAAGTTAAATTAGCCAATAATGAGACGATGAAATAATAATGATTTTGATTTTGACTTATTTAAAATTGTTGGCCAATTAGATTCTTATGCCAAAAACACTATAAAAATCTGTAGAGTCTTTGAATTACTTCATATATATTAGTTTGGATTAATAATAGTGTTTTATTGGATGATAATAGATTTGATTATTTCATGGCTAACTCTATATTCACGGTTTTTGATTATCTACACGGTTCAAATTCAAGAGAATGTCACAATTTTCAGCACAAGGTCAAATCCGAGCTACAAGCTGGATTCAACTCAGATGCAATTCGAAAATCAATCCAAATGCAATAAAATGGTCGGGAGCAACATATCATAGATAGTACACATGCCCAAACTCAAGCCAACATGAAACAAGATCAAGTCCAGCTACCACATAAAGGAATAAACACATAAAACATCAATGAACCAACTGTGTATACATGAAACATGAAGCAGCTCATTTATACAAGCTAACCAGATTCAAAGATGCAATCATGTACAATAAGATTGGTCAGTGAAGCTCAAAGCCACACAACAGTGATGACACAAGTGCACCATACCAGGGCAGTGCAAAGTACATAGCAACTCAACATTTCAATCAACCCATTTGACATCAAGATATGTGCAGTGAACACATACAACATGGTTTCAAATCAGAACAGTAAGGCAAAAACATAACAGTGAACAGGAGATCACAGTACAAGCTTGGATCAGATCGGTTTAACTCGAGTACACATGAAGCATCAACTCAAACCAAAATTATCAAGTGTACATTAAAATGCAAACTCAGTGCACATGTTCAACCAAGTTAATATGTCAACATACATAGTGGAAAAGATGAACTCAATGTCGGCATACACACACAGTTTTAAATATATGAAGATAATGTATTCAAGGTAACATGAAATACGACAAACTCAAGTCTGCAACTCAACTTGAAGCCAATATACTAATACATATGAAACACCAAGTACAAGGCACATTGAACAGTAAGATGGCCAAGTGACAGCAGTGTGAAACTAAACCACAAAGAAAATGCAAAGTTCAAGTCACTACTACCATGACTCAAGTGCAATGCTACAGACTCAAACTCAACTACAACAGTGACAAATAGCATAAGCAAGTGAACTGCAAGTGTCGACCAAACAACTCAGTGCCATCATAAAGAATAGCATATACAGGAATACTTCAACTACAAGTGATACTGAGTAAACATGACGGCCAGAGTGTACATGAATTCAACTACAAGTGATACTGAGTAAACATGACGGCCAGAGTGTACATGAAACAAAAATGCCAACTGCCTCGAATGGTACAAGTTAAAGACTGCAACACTACAGCAACCAAAATTGATGCAACAGATATACGATATAAATGCACATATGTACAACATAAAGTATGAATGACCAGAATAACAATCATATAAAGATGCATGAACAAGAGTGAACCATAGTAAACTGCAGTAACTCGAAGCATCAATCAGGCTGTCGAAGCCAGTGCTATCAGAAGTCAAGGCCGAAGATAATACAAAGTCATGGAATCGCATAAACAAAGTCAAGTGACTGAAGTCAATATTTCATATCAAAGAAACAGATCAAAGTCAGAACCGTCGTGAGCAAGGAAAATAAAGTCAGAGAAATCAAAGCCGTGACCATCAAGAAATCATAATTATACGAAATTGATAAAGTCAGAGAAATCGTCAACATCCAAACATAATCGAATGGCCGAAGCACGGTATTGACAAAATCAAACAACTATCAGACGAACGAAAAATAAGGAGGTCGAATCCATATAAAAACCCATAATCATCATCGGCTTAATCCCCATCGAGTTCAAGAATATTAACATAAAGCAATAAGCAAAAATCACATACCAATATGTAGTCGAACTCGATCAAATCTAAGAAGTCGTGTTCAAATCGAAGAAACGGTCAATTGCCGAAGCAAATCATAGGAACAGAGATTGTAATCGACCAACAATCAGTCGACTTCATCGATTTCTCCAAAAGCCCTGATTTTCGAGCAAAGGGAAAGAGGAACGAGAGAATGAACGACGCCGCCATCTTTTAACAGAGCAAAGTAGAGGAACAACATAAAAGAAATAAACGGGCCGGCCTTATTATTTTAACAAAGGCTTTAGTTTATAAATTAGGGGTTTTGTTTTTTTTAATTGTCTTTTAATTTGTAGTTTGCTTTTAAACCGTTGTAATTTCTAGTGGTGTGACTAGGGGACAAACTACGTGTCGTAGTTTGAGAATTCGCAACTCAGTGGCTGAGTTCAGAGTTTTGAGCGTAGAGTTACGTTAGTCAGTAGCGGGTGTCGCGAGTTTACGTGTGTAAGCGTGTGACTACTTAATTTCTAGTAGAAACCTTGGAGGCAGCACGTAGGCAGGGTTTTTCTGAAGCTGGGTAAATTCTGTGTCGTTCTATTTCTGCATTTATTATTCTGCTATTATCTGTGCTGCTATTATTTTGATATATTTGTGTTGAAATAATTTTACAAGCTTTCGTAATAATTTTTATAATTAATAGCATCACCTTATTCATCCCCCTCTAGGGTGAAATCGATCCTACACCAATGAGCATGAATGTTTGGTTAGATTTAGTTACGACAACGTTGAGTTGGCAGCAGGGGAAGACTCAGAACTTAGGAGTGTTTCCCTTCGGTGTGGTGTGGTATGTAATGGTAATAGTACAGCTTCCATTTGCTCTGAAACAAAGAAAAAGGTAGATGTTGTACTCGAAGGACTTGCGGTGACTTGTAATGTGATATACTTTATGTATCTTTGTTGTTGCATTTGAATTGCTTGAGTAGACTATATAAATGGTGTATTTTTTCAAACATCCTTCAAAAGTTTCAAAATTCACTTCTGCCCCTTTCAAAACATGTTTCACGAAAAAAATCTTATTAATGTTTTTATCAAAAATGTACATTTTAAACTACACATATTTGCAGTATATATGCATTCTACACTATAAATATTTGTTGTTCTAACTTCACGTTATTGTAAAATGAAAATTTACAGATCCACACAGCAATAATGTGCATTCCACATTTTAAATCAGTGTTTGAAGACCGAACCCGGCCGTGAGTAGAACCATGGCTAATCGTGAGCCAATGGAAATGACGGCTCGGAGCGGAGTTTAGCCACAATCTACTGCAAGGCACGATTGAACCGACCGAAATCCTAGTAAACCATGTAGAGGCTGTGATTTTGAATTAATCTGGGGGTGACTTTAAAAAAATTAGTGTTTTTGTTGCTTTGGTGTTTTTGTTGCTTTGCTTTGGTCAATCAAGCCCCTTCATTTTTTTTAATTAATTTGCTAAGATAAATTTACAATCTACGCCTCTTTCTTTATATAATTGCATATGGATCCATGAATTACCTTTGCAAAGAACAGGTGGTTCGACCTGTTGAACCGTCTGAGCCTCTAATTTTGGGGCACCATGGCTTGATCGACGGCCGGAGCTTCAAAACTATAGTTTACTCTGCAAACACACACGCGCGCGCGTGAATATCTGCATTTTAAACAGTGTGTATATCTATTTGCATTTCAAGTTGTAAAATTTGCAGTTCAAATCGTCAAATGTGCATTTTCGTTAAAAACATTAAAAGAGGTGTTTCGTGAAACTTGTTTTTGCGAAGCGTTTTTCAGGTATTAAGTTTGAAAATATAATAGACATATTCTAATTTTCACTATAACAAAATCTCAATTCGACAAGCACCATTGTCCCAGCGGTTAAGTGATTTGGCTTTGGTGCGAGAGTTCACAAGTTCGAAACTTGCCTAGCGTGATTCGAGCGTTTATTGACATGTGATATGTTGTCAAAATGATTTGTTGTATATAAAGTACTATTTCAAAAAACAAAAATCCCAATTCAAATGATATATTTGGTTATGAAGTCAAAACCTCATATCTATGCACCCACTCGTGTTTGTTTGTTTATAGATGACATTTGATCGGTGTGGCGTATGGTTCTAAATGTAATTCATCATGTGGATTTAAATCCACCTTCAGCTAAAAATCACGAATGAGAGATAAATTTTATCATATTGGTACTGTATAATTATGAACCAGAGATAGTAATATAATTAATCATGCTATTGCTTAATAAGACGCATATTATCCAAGAAAGCCAAACACTGCACTGTCGAACACAATTTTAACTGTAAAGCTTATATATGAAATCAACTTAAAAGCGACAAAGATGTGAGAATTACTAATCAAATTATTTATTCACATAAAATTAAACTATAGATAGTCAACATAGCTTCTAACTTGGGTTGAAGAAGTATAAATCATGCAACGGTCTTAATCCTAAATAAATATTCAAAACGAAAAATGAACAATAATACCAATAGAAATAGGAAAGAAATGTGTTTCAAACGTCTAAATTTAAACGTTTTCAGGAGCTTTTATGCCACTGTTGACATGGTCATCAGAAATGTACCTCCCCCAGAACCAGTGCCTCTTCCACACATGCACCATCTCCTCGATCGGAACATTCTTGGTCTCGGGCAAAAGGAAGTAAATAAAGAGCGTCATGATAGCCACCCATCCGGAGAAGAAATAGAACAACCCAAACTTCAAATGGCACAGCAGAAACAGAAAGATCTGAGCAATCACAAACGTCCAAAACATGTTGACGATAACATTGATACTCTGGCCAGCAGATCGAATCTCAAGAGGAAAAATCTCGCTAGGCACCAGCCATCCCAAAGGGCCCCACGACCATGCAAACGCCATCACATACACGACTATGAATCCCACTACCAGTCCAGCGAAACCCTTTGATATTTCAGTCTGGTTTCCAGTTACCCCAAACTTATGGGCTATCAAAGAGCCCACAACCATCTGACCAAAGAACATCTGGATGCCGCCAGCAACGAAAAGCTTCCTCCTCCCCCACTTGTCAGCGTAGTAAATGGACAAAACAGTGGCTACCGCGTTCAACCCACCAGTGATGACAGCCGACATGAGAGAAGCGTCGTTTCCAAAGCCGATAGTTTTGAAGAGGACGGGAGCGTAAAACATGACGACGTTGATGCCAGTGAGCTGCTGGAAGAAAGGGATCATGATGGCCATGGTAAGCTGGGGCCTGTTGTGCCTTTTCAGGATGTTGGCCCACGGATGCTTTACTTTTCTGGATTCTTCGCTCGCGGCCACCATGTCCTGGAACTCTTCTTGGATGTCGTCTGTGCCTCGGATTTTACGGAGGACGGCTCTGGCTTTGTCCTCGTGGCCACGATCAATTAGGTAGTTGGGGGTGTCAGGCAGGCAGAGGGAGCCTATTGTGATCATTAGGGCCGGGACTGCTGCTCCGGCTAGACTTACACGCCAGCCCCAACCACCGTGGATTTTGGCTGTCCCGTAGTTCACGAGGTTTGCAGCTAAGATGCCGATTGTGATCATGAATTGGAACACGATGTTCAGCGTGCCTCGACGGTTCGCTGGTGCCATTTCTGACAGATACACTGGAACAGACTAATATATGGAGAAATTCATTAGACATGATCATGATCTCATACTTTATGTTGGCTTGCATTCCAATTTTATATTCTATGTCTTCTACCTACCTAATGCTTTAGATACATGGTATCAAATGTTTTTTTTTAATTTAATATAATAGGAGAATATCATAAACAAAACGTTGAAACTAATTTAAGTCCATATTTATCCAATGTTGTAACTTTACCAAATGTATTTATTACACAAATTTTTTTCCAAATATACAAAACTTTACCTGAAATTTTTTTATTTAAAAAATAAAATAGAACTTAGAACATAGATGCTTGAAAAAGTAAATCAAGCTCAGAGGTTATGTCTATTTAATATTTTTAATTTCCTTTATTTATTTTATGACTTGAAGCTACTAAATAATAATGAAAAAATGGCCCGTATATTTAGTAGAAATAAAAAGATGACTTTGTCAGTATTTTATTCTAGTTCCAAACTTGTAGAAGTGAACGCGAGACAATTAAGTCAAATATAAAAGATGTTAATTTCGAATAAGATAAAAGAGAGAAAAAGTTCTCAGGAAATATTTCTATTCCTCGTCAATTTGAATTCGTCAAAAGGATGGATAATGTTACAAAATGATGCATGCACTTAGATAACTCCTGCATAATTAATTATATGAGCATAAATAATTAAAAAATAATCCTTAACAAAAATAATAATAATAATAAGATTACCTGATTAGCAAAACCTACACCAATACCAAGCAAAATGCGCCCAGCAATCAGCATACCAACATTAGAAGCTGCACCATTGATGGCAGCACCTACAAGAAAAGTAAACCCACCAAAAAGCATAGATATTTTCCTTCCGAATATTCTAGTTACTGAAGATGCAAAAATTGAAGCCACAAGACCGGCCAGATACAGCGACGATGTGAACATAGTTAAAGGTAAACTGTCAAATTTGCAGTACTGATTTGTGCTTGTGTCCGCCCTCTCTTTTCTATATACATCTGGGAAAAACTTCTCAAGAAAAGTATCCATGGATGTAACTCCTCCTGCCCATAAAAATACAAACAAATATTGATAAGTAAATTATTGACTGTTGTGCCATACCAAAAAACAATGAAAATTTTAATATCATAAATGTTACGGGAATATATAATAGATTCCATATTTAGAATTGAATTCAGATAGTAATTAACTAATAATTTCCCACACAATATAAATAAATAAAAGAAGAAGGGGGAGGAGGAGAAGGCCATATTGAATAAGTTTTGGAAAATTCATAACCATTTTTTATTCAATTCAGATTCAATAGCTGTATGCATAACTTTTTAACAAGGATATAAACTGTGTCGAGATCTGCTTCATATAGAATATGCAATATTATAAAAATCATAAAACATGGTTTATAATTCTGGACCTAAAGAAATACATTTGAAAATTGTTGTATTTATCATATAAAACTCTAAGAAAAAATTACTTTTTCTTAAAATCTAGTTTATTTATTAAAACCTGTGCATATCGATATAAAACAATCTACAAACCAAAACAGTCAACATGCATGTGTAATAAATATCATTCAAATTTGTAAAAGATGAAGTTTTACCTGAAATTCCAATATCATATCCGAAAATGAGTCCTCCTGTTGCAGCAACAATAGAAGCCAAGACAACATAAAAGGTTGTTTTTCCTGCATATACTTTCCCACTATTATTATTACTAACAAAGCTACCACCTGCCATTGCTGAAACAAAAATAATAATTTGTGTTTTGTATGAGAAAATTAAGTAGTTGTAATGAAATTAAAGAGATATATATAGGCGTTCGAATGAACTATTAAGTAGGGCAAGGAGTAAGGATAGAGTTAAATTTCAAATTCAAAAGTCAGCTTAACATGCTATAAATTTTAGGAAGAAATGGAGGAGCCCTATTCGCTATTTGTTAGGTGTTACAAAGACGAGTATTTTATTTCTAAAAAGTGGTTCATGCGTGATGCATGAAGCACATAATTAGCTAAGTAGTTTCTTTATACATGATATGTCTACATGTATGTATACAGGCTAGAAAAAAGTTATGTACAAGCGTGACGGCACGAACTTCGCGCGTGATGAAGACATCTAAATTGTTTTTCTACCAATTCTATTTGTTTAATACATTGATTTTCACAAATATTTAGTAATATTTTTTGTATTGAATCAAACGTAGTTAATTTGAATTTTTATTTTTAAGTTGTAATATTTAAATTTTTTTTATTAGTTTAAATTTTTATTTGTAATATTAATTAATAAAAAATGAATTTGTAAAGTAGTTTATTTGTTAGATCCTATTTTTAAGTGATATGAAGACTTGGTAAATATTTGTAAAAAAAATTTTGAATTTGTAAATAAAGCTTAATTGTCAGATCCTATTTTTGAGTGATGTTAAATTTTAATAGTATCTACATATAGGCATTTTTGGTATTTCATACTAACACCAAAAGAGTATGATATCAAATATATTACAACGATTGCTAAAAGAATACATATAAAGGGCAATTTTGAAACTTCACGGTCGGATCAAAAAATTACGCTTCCAAGTCAACTATTAATAAAGAAAGATAGACATTTAGAAACTTGACTGAAAATTGACAAGTCAGAAGAGAAAAAATACTCGATAGTTCTGCAAGCCATATATGAAGCTCAAAGTTTTTAAGCGAAACATGCACCCGAAAGGCGTAGTCTGAATGGGACGCGAACAGTGACAGTTTGGTGAAGAGAATGTGCTTTTGTGTTCTTTTTCTTTTTCCTTTTTTTTTGGAAACGGGTAAATAAAATGGCAAAAGCCCATCAGTTATTACAAAAGGGCCCAGATCCGCTAAGGTTATCAAATATCACTGATATAAAAGAATGGAACAAACCCTAGCCGCTATAACTCTCTCAGAGAAAAAAACAAAAAAAGGGCGACAAATCGCTCCTCCATGCCACTTCATCGCCAGAAAAACCATCAAATCCTGAGATGAAATACTTGCTGCCAGTAAATTTAAGCTCTGAGGCTACTACGATCAATTATGGTGGCTCTTAAACTTTCGCAGCCTCATTATATCTAGCTTCATGATTCTCCGAGGCAGATTTGTATGTGAAATTAATAGATCTGTCATCGATGTCAACATAGTTCTCTGATTTGTCGTAAAGAGAGCTGCTTTCCTTCTGCACTTCACTGTTGTTGATAATAATGCGCCCTTTATGGATCCAATGCTGTTATTAATGCTGTAACAAATCTCTGCCAGAAGATTAAATTTGTGATAAGGCTGGTTGCTTTCAATATCATTATCAAGCCAGTGAACTGCTTTGTTGCAAAGATAGCTGCTTTCGCCTTTCTCCCACATAGATAAGTGATAAATATTGTCATTAAGCTTGCTGATGTAATGAAATTTGCCAATTCCTTGTATGTTGAGATTTGACTGCTTTGCTTTTTTTTGACTGGGGGGGCTTCTGCTTCATTGAGTCTTTGCATGTAGAACGGTAGCTCCTGCCAATATCAGGTAAAACGACATTTGTAAAATTAACTTTATTATATTAAAAGAAGAATTATCTAAAATTGATTGCTTTCTTTCCTTGCAGGAGTCACTCCTGATATTGGAGCTGGAATGGCTGCCTCCTGTAATTGAGCTAATGAAGTTGCTAGCCTCCCTCCCCAAAGAACCATGAGACCAAATATTGTTATTATGCTAACGACTACTATGGAAGTCATTCTTGAATTTTTCATTCTGTAAGTTTGCTTCCACACTGTTTTCAAATTCATCTTGGTCTTCGGCATCTGAATAAAGCTGATGATATGGTGAAATATTCTTGCTTGTCTTTCGATTAAGGATGTGAAATTCTGTTTCTATGCATTTTTCATATTTGAATGGCTTCTATTTCCTTTCTAGAATGCAACCTAGCATTCCTTTCTTTCCATATATGATATATGGCAGTAGTTAGCATGATGCTAGCTTGGTTGAATTCTTTTGATTTGATTTTGAATCTTTGTTGAATAAATTGAATACTATCTTTAATATTTTGCATTGGGATGCTTTGACTGAAATTGAGCTTGTTTTTAGCAATGAACCAGATGTGCCTTGAGTAATTCCAGTCAAAAAATAAGTTTTTATTTTCTTTTTTGCAAAAGAGACATTTGATTTCATTGTTATTGCTCCATCTTTTACATCTTTCTTTGGTTGACAACCTGTTTAACAGAGCAGAATAGACACAGTGTGCCATCTTTGGCCAATTAGCCTTATTTCAAATAGTAGTGTGTCAATATATTTTTGTTTCAAACCCTTTTATATATTCCCAAATAAATTTAAAAGAGAATTTATCTTTTTTTGAAAGCTTCCATCTCCAGCAGTCTTTAGCTATACTTGAATCAATTTCAATGCATTCTATAGCTATTTTATATTGAGGTAGTTAGATGAAGACTTGCATTCCAAATGTGATTTTGAATGATGATATCCACTTTTAAATTAGCTTCCATAAAACAAAAAAGATTAGACCAGCCTAGTAAACTTATTAAAGTTTTGCCATTGATTCAAGGATCAAACCAGATGCCGATATTTTTTCCATCTCTAAAGTTTCTTTTCAATAAATTAATACCATTATTTCTCCTCTTTGAAATTCTTTTCCAAGAGTGAGAGTTGTGGTTGTCAGCTGGCATGGTCCAGAAATTTTTGTTTTTGACATATTTACTTTTCATTCACTTTGACCATAAAGACCTGCCTTCAAAAATCTCCAAAAAAGTTTAATATTATGGGCTTCTTTTAAATCTTTAATACTTCTTAAACCCAATCCATTAGCCTTTTCTGTTTTGCAAACTGTATCCCATGAGACTTTATGGATTTTTCCTTTCCAAACGAAATTGGCACCCATTTTTTCAATTCTATAAATCGCTGATTCTGAAATATTATGAGCCTGAATCCAATACATTATGATAGCCTGATAACAGTGTGTGTGAATTCCAGTCTTCCAGCAATAGATAATAATCTGCTTGACCAGTTTTCTAATTTGCCTTGAATGATGTCAATAAGTCTAGAGCAATCCTTGTCTGCAATTTGATTTGTACGAAAAGGAAGACCCAAGTATTTAAAAGGCAGTTGGCCTTCTTGAATTTTTAGAATTCGAAGAATTTCCCCTTTGTTTTCACACTTTTTACTAAAATAAGCTTTGCTTTTACTCTCATTGATTTGAAGACATGCAAAATCTTTTAAATACTCAATTTTAGCGATAGATTGAGCATTGTTGGAGTCTGCATTCATAAATAAAAGCAAATCATCAGCATATAGTAAATGAGTAATACTAGGAAAATTTCTATTAACTGGCCTGAAATTGCCTTTTATTTGTTTGAATTCCATTTGGAGAGAAAAATATTTTATAGCAATTGCGAATAAATAGGGGAAGAGAGGATCACCTTGTCTAATCCCCCTATTGCTATTAATAAACCCACAAGGTGATCCATTAATTAATATGGAAAAGGAGGAAGTATCCATACATTCTTTAACTAAATTACAAAAAAAATACATGAAAACCCATTTGTCTCGTCATGTGAATAATAAAATGTTTGTTAATGTTATCAAAAGCTTTGTGGATGTTTATTTTAATGCAAACTTTATTCTTACAGCTTGTGTTAAAGTTTTTGGTTATCTTATGAGCCAAAAGAGTATTCTCAATAATGTATCTACCGGGGATGAAAGCACGTTGCTTTTCATAAAACAAATATTTTAGAAAGATTTTTATTCTATTACTTAAAATATTAGCAATACTTTTGTAGATAAAATTACAACAAGCAATAGGCATGTAATCCCTTAAACCCAAAGGAATCTTTACCTTAGGTATTAATGTAATAAAAGTATGGTTTAAGCTTTATATAAGCTTACCATATGTTAAAACTTCATTAACAACATCATAAATGATAGTTTCAATGTCCTTCCAGTAAGTTTTGTAAAAATTTAACCCAAACCCGTCAGGACCTCGGCTTTTATCTATATTTGAACCAAAAACAATTTTTTTAATATCATCCATAACAATTTTGGCAAGAAGAATATCATTGCTATTTTCATTAAGAAATTTTTTTATTTCGATACTTGGGTAATTCTTCTTATAAGAATCAATATTTTAAAGATCAAAAAAGTATTTGATAGCCATTTTCTCTACATGAGAGACATCATTCAAGGTAACCCCATTATTATCTAGTAATTTTCCTATGTCATTATTTTTTTCCTACTAGACATCTTGGCATAGAAGAATTTTCTAGATTCATCACCTTTAGTAAGCCAGTCTATCTTGGCTTTCTGTCTCATGTGGATAGCTTGTACATGCAAACTTTTACTTAATTTATCCAGGTTTGGAAAAAATTGACTAACAAGAGATTTATCTGAGCTATCAAAATCAGTAATGTTTTGCATAGGCTGACATTCTTTTCTAATGAGCTTAATATCATCTATATTTCTATTTTTGTTCCAAATTATCAGATTTTCTTCTGTATTCTTTAATATGATTTTAAATTTACTTTGGGCAGAACCATGATTAGAAATTAATATACTGTTTTTAACAGTATCAATATAAATCTTATCATATGTCCACCCATTAACAAATCTAAAAGGAATATTTTTTCCTAGTATTAAGAATACTAGAGAAGACAAGCACCATTGTCCCAACGGTTAAGTGATTCGACTTTGGTGCGGTAGGTCGCAAGTTTGAAACCTACAAAGCATGATTCGAACATTTATTGATACATGATTTATGGTTTGTTGTCCTAATGACATATTGTATCAAGTACTATTTTTAAAAAAAATACTAGAGGAAATAATTTTTAAGGGGGTATGGTCACTGGTGGCTTGGGAAGAGTAGAACAGCGGAAATTAGAAAATGCATTATCAAAAAGATGATTAATAAGAATACTGCCAAGCTTACAATGGATATTTCTAAATTCACTAGATTTTCAAGTATATTTATTCCCACTAATATTGGGTTCAATTAAACATGTTTTAAGAAGAAAATTACTAAAAAAATCTAGCTTTCTAAATGAAATGGGAATACCACCTCTCTTTTCAAAAGAATGGAAAACAGTATGAAAGTCCCCTATAATGATCCAAGTTTTTAACATGCTACAGTTTAAAGACTCGAGATCATTCCAGAGAAAATTTCTTTCTTTTTTACTATTTGATGCATAGACAAAAGTGATTTCTAAATGAAATCCACCCTTATTTATGAATTTATAGTGAATAATTGAAAGTTTAGAAGATGATGACTAAGACTCCAAATATTTGGATCCCATATAACCATTATTCTACCATTATCCCCCATAATATTATTATTAAAAACACCCCACTATTTAAAATAGCTAGCATGTAAATTAAGGATTTTTGAATCCTCCAGTTTGTGTTCAAAAATACCTACAATATTTGGTCTGTTTGTGAGAATTAGATTGGTTAAATCTAATTTTCTTTTAGAAGAGTTTAAACTTCTAATATTCCAAGTAACAATCAACATTATAAAAATAATTAATTATGAAGGATGTGATAATGATATCACTGCTTTCATATAGAAAGACTGGGGTTGAATTCCTCCAGCTTTACTCTATCCCTTTTCTCTTCTAGATAATCTGAAATTTTGTGCCCTTTTCTTTTTAGCGATTTTCTGTCTTGGATTTTTAAATGTTCATACCACCTTGAATTTCTCATAATATTTTTCCTAAAAATCATTTTTTTCACCATTTTCTTCATTGTCTTGAGATAATATTTCCTGCAGATTTTTTGTTTTGTTTTTCTTCCTTTCTTTTTTATTCTTCTTTGCTAGAGAAAAGGATTTTGGAACTAGTTTCATGGCTTTTTGTACTAAATCTTCTGAAATGCTTTTGTGTAAGCTATTTGAATTTGAGATATGTTTAGATCATTCTTTTCTGCCAGCAGTCTTGGTGGATATTTCATTTGTTTCTAAGCTACCTTCCATAATTTCATCAACTAATTCAATAGTATCATCAATAGGGAAGTGTTGTACACCATGATCTATACTTGACTTCTTAACTACAAAAGTATTATCATTTTCAATTTGTTGCATTTGATTTGAGTTTTCATCTATATTCTCTGACATAATTTGGTCTGGTAATTCCTGGATTTGGGGATTAGCCAATTGTTTGGAGACATCAAGATCAGTCATATTTGTATCCAGTTCCTTTGTGAAACCTTTTTTGTTAATATTTTCAAAGAACTTGATTTTGTCTGCTAAAGAATTTTCAGGAGCGAAAGCTTCTTGAATCCTAGTATATTGGTTGACATTGAAATCTGCTTCTTTGATGGTTTCTTGTTTTTGTTCTATGACAGAGTCCTTAACTTTATTTCTTAAAGGTTCTTTCTGTATTTCTTTCCAAATCTTTTTTGTTGCATAATTTTCAGTTGAAATGTCCAAAACATGCACATGTTGTACACTTTTGTAGAATCCATTCGTATTCAATCTTTTGAACAATGATTTCTCGATCATGCATTGTTATATATGCTTCTTCAGGAAGCTCTGCATTAACTTTGATTTCAACGAGAATTCTTTCATGACTTAATCTTGTCTCTTTTGATGTTGGTTCATTAAGTTTTAAAGGAACCCCTACTACACTTACTATTGCTCCAAATGCATCCTTGTCCCATAATTTTAAACTTAATTCAGGTAGCCGTATCCAAACTACTATGGTGGATAACAGATCTTTGTCAAATGCAATTTTGTTGCTCCATTTTTTTAAGATGATTAATTTTCCATTGATAAAATAAGGTCCTCCATTAATTTCTTTTTCGCAATCACTTTCAACAGCAAATTTAATTATTAAATATCCATTGTTTCTTATGAAGATTTCAAAGTTATCTGTGGGATTTCATGTTCTTTGGACAAATGCTTTAAAATGATGATAAAAGGGCCTACTAACATAAAGACTGCTATTGATTCTCTGTAACCATTAAAATAAGACTGCTATTGATTCTTGGAGCGGTATTGGGTTGGATTTGATTAGGGAAGGGCTTTCTCCCTATTCCCATGGTTCCTGACTAATTGGAATCCCTCACTGTCGATTTCAAGTTGTGACTCCTTAGGGGTCGAGGAAGAAGAATGAGGGATGAGAGGAGGAGGCCGGGGCTTGGTAGATTGAGAGGCCTTTGAAATTTGATTAGAGATAATAGCCATTGAGCTTTCTTATGTGTTTTGTGTTGTGAACAAGATAATGAAAGGGAATGACTGTTAATATCAATTTGTGTATTTATTTATTTTAAATAAATTTTATAGGTTTGAATAAATTTTAATCATGGATATTAAATTCTAAATTATGCATAAAATGAAAAAAAATAAAAATAAACTGCTGAATAAATAATTGCATGTTTCAGTAAATAAAGATATATTTGAAATAACAGCACATCGTGTATTTTCACTCTAAATTGTAGGATCATCCCATGAAGCCCGGCCCAGTATCCATAGAGAAGGATCTGGGATGGATTGCAGCGGAATAAATGAGTGAATTTCAAATTTCATATTGGGCATATAAAACCTAAATTAATTTAGATCCAAATTAGATAATTTCAAATAAAATATTTATTATATTTAATTAGTTTAAATAAATGTTCTAAGTAATATTTATATAATATATAATGCATATGTGTATCGAATACGCATATATGTGTAAATTACACGTACATCGTATAAATGTGTACAATGTTAAAGATGTGCGTATATAAGTGTTGGATAGATTTACACTGCAACTGTAACAACCCAAAGTTTGGGCTATAATAAGTAATTAATGAATTAATTAAATAATAGAATAAGTTAATTAAATTATGAAAATTGAGCCACGGAGGTTGCACCATTGTATCCGTGGTAATTTTCTGGTCAATTTCCATATATAATTTGTCAAAATTCAAGCTAGTATAAAGAAGATATGAGAGAAACAAGAATTGAACTAAAATGAAAAAAATACAAAGGGTCAGGTCGACCCATATCTAGGCCAGGTCGACCCTAGGGTCGACCCCTAAGGCCATAGGTCGACATGCAGGTCGACCCACCTTTGTATTTGGATATGAAAACGTCCAAGTTGAAGCGTAACGTCGTATTTTGATTTTCTTCAATCCTGTGCATTCGTGCTTCCATCCGACAATTCCTAGTGAGCCTATGATGTAGCTGTATTAGATTTAATCTTCAAATCCAACGGTCTGAGATTCCTAATCTACACTATAAATAGAACTCTAGGCCTAGCTATTTTTCTCATTCATATTTTCTTCTGTTTGGGTTCATTGCCAGAGGCTGGACCCTAAATAGAAAAAATTTCTAAGGAGGAAATCTTTTTGATAAAAATATTCTACGCTCTAGAAGTAGATCATGGAAGACCAAGGATTAGAGCTAAGGACCACATGTGAGTGTTTTGTAATTATTTTAGATTTTTAAGTAATTTAAAATAATAGATTTCTCAATAGTTGTATTTTTTCTGTAGTTTTGAGACAGTTTTTATATAAGTTATTTACGATTAGTTTTTAACATTCTTTTCAATCTATTTTATTCAGTTATTTATAGCTATTTACAGTTATCTGTATTTATTTACATTTGTTTTACGTTAAAATTCAGCCTGTAAATGTTAGTTTCTTTTTATTTAGTTTTACGCGAATAAAATATAAGAATATTAAAAAGAGGAGAATTCGCTAATATGGATTAAATAGAAATAAACATTTGAATTTACATAGATTAGATGTAAAACAAGAAAAAACTGTAATAAAGAGAAGATAGACCGAAATAGAAAATTTTAATACATTTGCACGCATGTTTATAACTAGTGGGTATAAATAAAAAGAGAAAATAGAAGAGCAACAATTATAACTTAGGTTATAATCAGAAAGAACAGAAAATGCTTATTTTAAAACTTAGATTAAGTGAATAAGCAAATATTACAGAAATAAAAGAAGAGGCTTATTTTAAAATTAGATTAAGTTAATAAGCAAATATAGTAGAAATAACAAAAGAGACTTATTTTAAAACTTAGATTAAGTTAATAAGCAAATAGAGTAGAAAGAACAAAAGAAGCTTATTTTAAAACTTACACTAAGTTAATAAGCAAAAATAGAAGCAGGGCCCGTATCAATAGCATTACCTTTCAGTCAGGAACTGATGGTCTCATGATAGTTAGGTGAGGCTGGGACATGCCTATGCTAATTAGGGTAAATAAGTGGCCAATAGATAGAAGCTCAAATCTGGGGATTTGGGAAAAGGGCGCAAACTAGAATTTAATTTGTTGGGACCAGTGCCGCCGGCATTCCCTATCAGATCCAGGACCGATGGTCTCATAACACTTAGGTGAGGCTGGGCAGCTTCCTTTTCAGACTAGGACTGATGGTCCTACAACAGATAGGGTGAGGCTGGACATGCTTATGCTGATTAAGGTAAATAAGAGGTCACAAGAGGGGGCTACAATAGGTGTGTACCAACGATGACCGAGCGTGCGGCATCGATTAGGGTAAATAATTCGCTATTGCGTTCCAAGCGCTAAACATGTGTCTTTTGTTGTAGACCAACAAGATTGGACCAGCTCATAGTGGCATAACAGGGATACAAGGCCGATCAATGGGTAGAATTAGGATTTCGGCCTAATTGAAATAGGATTAGGATTTCAGCTTAACCATAGCAGTTTAAGACAAGTGCAAACAATCCAAACAGTCAAGCAATCAAAGCAAACAGTCTAACAGAATCAGAAACAGTATTTTATCCTAGTTTTATCTTTCCTTTATTTCCTTTTAAACTAGAATTATTTCTTAGTCTATTATCTTTATCTTACTTAAAAATGCTGGTAATTACTTTCACTCACCAGACTTATAGTCTGACCCACTCATCTATTTCCCCTTTTCCCCTATAGCCCAGTAGAGTCATGGACAGTAGATTCAGATTTTTTGGAGATTTATTCCTGGAGTTCTTCATGTATTTTTCTTCTTTCCATTTTCCATTTCATTTAGCTTTTGACATACTGGTACTTATGAGAGGAATGATTATTATTTTTGTACTCTGATTTTAGGAGTTTTTCATGAGACATGAGTATTTGATATTTTTAAGACAAGTGATGTTTTTCAGATTTATTAAAGAAGTTTAATTCTGAACAACAATATGCTATTTAAATGTTTCTGCTGTTTTTACTTATTTGTCTTGTGAATCTTAGTCTCTATAGTGTTATAGCTATGCATATAATGCATCATATCCTTTAGTGTGCCCTTTCTGAGTATAGTAAGTGGTGTGGGATGTTTCACTCGGTATTAGAGCCTAAAGTTACAGGACTCCTAAAAACTTGTTTTAAAAGTAAAGTATTTTTCAAAAGTAACATATCGTCAAACTAAAAGTGTTTTTTAGAAACAAAACTCTTAGTATAGAAATAGTTTTCAAGTATAAGAGAGTTTTTATAAAAGTCTCGTCAAAGTCCAGTTCAACCTTCTTTCGAGCCTAGTCATAGCAGTTTAATTAAAATACGATTAGGATTTCAGCCTAATCATAGCAGTTTAAAACAAGTGCAAACAATCCAAACAGTCAAGCAATCAAAGCAAACAGTCGAACAGAATCAGAAACAGTATTTTATCCTATGTTTATCTTTCCTTTATTTCCTTTTAAACTAGAATTATTTCTTAGTCTATTATCTTTATCCTGCTTAGAAATGCTGGTATTACTTTCACTCACCAGACTTATAGTCCGACCCACTCCTCTATTTCCCCTTTTCCCCTATAGCCCAGTAGAGTCAGGGACAGTAGATTCAGATTTTCTGGAGATTTATTCCTGGAGTTCTTCACGTATTTTCTTCTTTTCATTTTCCATTTCATTTGGCTTTTGATGTACTAGTACTTATGAGAGGAATGGTTATTATTTTTATACTCTGATTTTAGGAATTTTTCATGAGACATAAGTGTTTGATATTTTTAAGACATGTGATGTTTTTCAGACTTATTAATGAAGTTTAATTCTGAACACGATCTACTATTTAAATGTTTCCGCTGTTTTTACTTATTTGCCTTGTGAATCTTAGTCTCTGTAATGTTATAGCTATACATATAATGTATCATATCCTTTAGTGTGCCCTTTCTGAGTTTAGTAAGTGGCGTGGGGTGTTTCATTTGGTATTAGAGCCTAAGGTTACAAGGTTCCTAAAAACTTGTTTTAAAAGTAAAATATTTTTCAAAAGTAATATATCGTCAAACTAAAAGTGTTTTTAGAAAAAACTCTTATTATAGAAATAGTTTTCAAGTACAAGAGAGTTTTTATAAAAGTCCCCTCAAAGTCCAGTTCAACCTTCTTTCGAGCCTAAATTTTATTTTCTTTGCATAGAATGGCGGATGCCTCAAATCTTTCAGAGGGTGTCCAAGCCACTGCCTGGTTCCGCAGATACCACCAAGCTACGACACTAGAGGCGCAAGGGTAAGTGCCCAATGCAGCACTGGCGGGTGGAGATCCCATTATCCACCTGCAATAGCCAATTTTTCTAAGCTATGCAAGGACTTCACTAATCTAGGAGGCAGAATATTTTCTGGGACGGAGTGTTTCGTGGTAGCAACGTATGAGTCACTTATGGAAATGACTCTCATGTCAGATGCTGTTAAGGAAGGAGAGCTTAGGGAGGTTCCTAAGTCAGAAAATTCTAAGAAGCGGTGATGGTAGAATAAGAGGGATAAGGACAAGAAGAAAGGAGGAGGACCTCAGAAGGGACAGATAAAGAAAGGCGAGAAAAGTCATAGTTGCGAATTGGTTGGTCATTTCACAAAGGACTATAAGAAGGACATGATGAAGGGGAGGTGTTACAATTATGGGTAGCCGAGCACCTTTGTAGAGCTTGCCCTTAGAGGGTAGGGCAGAGAGTAGGAGCACCAATAGCGTAAGTACAAGGTTTGGATGCAGCACCTTCTAATGGATCAGATCGAGGTCGGAAAGTCTCTGTAGAAGGTTTGATCTCTATTTCGGATTTTCCTATTCGAACTCTTTTTGACTCTGTAGCATTGCATTCTTTCATTTCTAATTCCTTGATTGATTGTTTGCATTTAGATATTTCTCTAGTAGTAGACCTTATAGTTGTTTCAAACCCCATAGGAGAATCGACACATTTACCCATGATTTGTAGGGGGTTGAAATTTTTTATACTAGGCGTAGAGTTTGATAATGCTGCCTATGTACTAGGATTTTTGGGATATGAGATGATTTTGGGAATGGACTGGTTATCCACTTATGGTGTGATATTAGACTGCGAGAGGAGAGTCGTCAGACTAGAGACATTTAGCGGAAGGATTCTCAAGGTTTCTTGCAACCCACAAGGGTCGGTTATGCTAAGCTTCCTTTATTCCCTTGATTCATCACTAGGAGAGTTAGATGCTATTCCAGTCATTATAGATTTCCCAGATGTTTTTGAGGAGGTTAGTGGGCTACCCCCTAAGAGAGAGAGATTGAATTTAGGATTTATCTGAATGACAATGCTAAGCAAGTGGCATTTCCTGTGAGACATATGGCTTTTAGGGAGAGGAAGAAGTTAAGTAAGTAGATTGGTGAGCTATTGGAGAAAGGCTTCACCAAACGGAGCATATCTTAGTGGGGAGCGCCAGTCATCTTCGCTACAAAGGTGGACGGTTCCCTTCGACTTTGCGTATACTGTAGAGAGTTAAATAAGCTCATAAAGAAGAACTGTTACCTACTTCCAAGGATAGATGATCTTTTCGATCAATTGGTTGGCACTTTAGGATTTTCTCAGCTTGATTTAACTACTAGATTTCATCATCTTAGGGTCACTGATGATAGCATCGATAAGGCAACATTTAGGACACCCGATGGATTCTTTGAGTGGTTGTTTATGCCATTTGGGCTGACCAACGCCCTAGCCTATTTTTTAGATTTGATGATCCATGTTTTTCGAGATGTCCTAAATAAGTTTGTTGTAGTATTTGTGGACGACATTTTAGTGCTTTCCAAGAGTATGGAAGAGCATGCTACTCATCTTGAGGAGATTCTTCGTACACTTTGTGTTCATCAATTGGAAGAAAAATTCTCGAGGTGTCACTTTTGGCGTGAGGAGTTGCTTTTCTTAGGGCATGTACTCTCAAGACAGGGTTTAGCTATGGGTCCCGCTAAGATAGTAGCTGTACAGGATTGGAAGTCCCTCAAGAACGCTACCGAAGTTAGAAGCTTTCTAGGTTGGTTGGCTATTATAGGAAGTTTATCAAAGTTTTTGTGAAGATTTTAGCAGTTACTCACCTCACTAAGAACAATACGACATTCGTATGGGACGTAGATTGTAAGGATTCTTTCACAATGTTGAAGAGGGTCCTTACTAATGCACCAGTGTTAATTTTACCCAACAGAATTAAGCCTTTTAAAGTATACACTAATGCATGTGGGATGGGTCTTGGAGCAGTATTGATGCAAGCAAGGAGGGTAGTATGTTATGGAAGTAGACAGTTGAGAACTCATAAGAAGAACTACCCCACCCATGATCTGGAGTTAGCTGCTATTATTTTCATGCTCAAGTCTTGGAGACCTACTTGCTAGGAGAGAGGTTCGAGCTTTTCATTGACTATAAATCATTGAATTCCCTATTCTCACAGAAGGATTAAACTTGAGGTGGTAGCATTGGATGGAGTTTCTAGCATCATATGACTTTGAGATAGCTTACCCCTTGTAAAGGGAACATAGTTGCGAATGCGTTAAGTAGGAAGAGAGAAACCCTTAGTACAATGTTCATGGAGTGAAAAAGCCTAGAGTTTATTTCCACCTTTGATATTAAGCCCTCTACGGACATTACCCCTAGATTATTGGCAGCACTTTAGGTTAAGCTTACCCTCATAGATCATATTGGCTCAAGGTAGTGAGAGGGTTCAAAAATTATGAATATTTTGGATAAGATTAGCAGAGGAGAGGTATCTAGACATCTCCAACGCTATTCCTCCATAGTAAAGAGTGGCCAAGGAGAGATGGAAGGCTTTGTGTCCCCTGCACTAGTGATTTGACGAGAGCAGTTCTAGAAGAAGCACACCATTCTCGAATGACTATTCATTCGGGTGGTGATAAGATGCACAGGGATATGAAGAGAGTGTTTTATTGAAGTGGTATGAAGAAGGATGTGGCAGAGTTTGTAGCTAAGTGTCTTGTGTGCCAAAGAGTTAAGGCGGAGCAGTAGAAACCTGGTGGATTGCTTAAACCATTGGATGTACCCGAGTTGAAGTGGGATAGTGTTTTGATGGACTTCATAGATGGCTTACCCCGATCTAGGAAGGTGAATACTAGTATTTGGGTGATTGTAGATTGTTAGACAAAGAGCGCCCACTTCTTTCCGGTCAAGAGTAAGAGATGGAACCTTATTTGGCATCCTTATATGTTCGTGAGGTAGTCCGACTTCATGGAATTCCCTCTAGAATAGTGAGCGATAGAGACCCTATCTTTACTAGCGAGTTTTGAAGAAGCTTGCAAAAGGCTTTAGGTACATAACTTAGATTGAGTACAGCCTATCACCCTCAGACGGATCGCCAAATGGAGAGAGTTAAAGAGTTCTAGAGGATTTATTAAGGATGTGCATTCTTGATTTTGGACGAACATGGGAGGAGCACCATCCTTTAGTGGATTTCGCATATAATAATAGTTTTCAAGCTAGCATTAGAATGACACCTTCTGAAGCCCTTTATGGAAGACCTTGCAAGTCGCCTTCGTGTTGGTTGAAGTCTACAGAAAGATTGCTACTTGGTCCCAACATGGTTAGAGAGACTTCGAAAAAAATTGATTTGATTAGAAGAAGAATGAAGACGGTCCAAGATAGACAGAAATCCTATGCAGATGAGCGGAGAAGGGATATTGAGTTTGAGATAGGAGATTTAGTTTTCATTAAGGTGTCTCCGCTAAGAAAGGTAGTGTGGTTTGGATCAAGTAGGAAACTTGCTCCTAGATTCGTAGGACCGTTCCCCATCGTGGAAAGGGTGGGGAAGATGGCACATCAGATAAAGCTACCATAGAGGTTCACGGGAGATCATGATGTTTTTCATGTTTCGCACTTGAGAAAGTGCTTACATGATTAACCATAGGTACTGGAACCTAGCCAACTTGAAGAAGTTGACGTGGAGAGAGAAGCATCGGTTCGTCGCATTCCTACCAAGATCGTTGGACGTGATATCAAGAAGTTTAGGAATAAGGAAGTACCTTTGGTTAAGGTGCAGTGGGGAGACAACATTGAGAACGCTACATGGGAGTCTTAGGAGAAAATACGTACCTCTTATCTGCATCTTTTCGATAGTACGTCTTGAATTTTCTATTTCCATCTTTAGTTTTGAATAGGTTCTTTCCTTTAATATCCTTTGGGAGGGTAGATCTCAGGATTTGACCTATGGATTGTAGGACTGAATGTAAACACGTTACTAGAACATATTATGTATGTTGGACGCTAATGATTGCAAGTCTTTGCTAGTGGATGCTAATGGGCGCATATATATACACTAGGTACTATTATCTCTTAAGGATCGGCCTAACTAGGTCACTAAAACATATGCATATGGATGTGTGTGCATTTGTATTTTTATTTTATTTCCATGGTTGCGATAAATGGATGATTATCGTATGATTATTGCATTTGGATGATGATTGTAGCACGCATGTAGAACTATCGGCAACCATTAGGGAATTGGCATTCATTTGGATACATGGCACATACATGATTGCCTAAGAAGGAGGTCGACTGAATCAGTAGACCGCCTAATCATTTGCATTAGTTAGGGACATTGACAATACACTATTGCATATATATATCATAAATTGCATTAGAAAGCTTAAGGACAATGGATGTAATGGACGATGGTTGAACATTTTGTTGTCGAATTTGGATGAAAATATTTATTTCATTCTTCTGTCCTTAGGGATTTCGGGAATGAAATCCTTTAAGGAGGGGAGAATGTAACGACACAAAATTTAAGCTATAATAATTAATTAACGAATTAATTAAATAATAAAATAAGTTTGTGAAATTTTTAGAATTGAGACATGGGAGTTGCATCATTGTGTACGTATAATTTTCTGGTCAATTTCCATATATAATTTGTCAAAATCCGAGCTAGTATGAAGAAGATACGAGAGGAACAAGAATTGAACTAAAACGAAAAGGAAAATACGAAGGATCAGGTCGACCCATACCCAAGCCCGGTCGACCCTGAGTCGACCCCAAGGCCATTAGTCAACCTATAGGTCGACATGCAGCTCGACCTATCTTTGTATTTGGACATGAAAACATCCAGGTCGAAGCGTAACGTCGTATTTGATTTTTCTTCAATCTTATGAATTCATGCTTCCATCCGACAATTCCTAGTGAGCCTATGACGTGGTTGCACCAGATTTAATCTTCAAATCCAATGGTCTGAGATCCCAAAGCTACACTATAAATAGAACCCTCGGGCTAGCTATTTTTCTCATTCATATTTTCTCCTATTGGGTTCATTGCTAGAGGCTAGACGCTAAATAGAAATTTTTTCTAAGGAGGAAATCTTTTTGATAAAAATATTCTACGGTGAGTGTTTTATAATTATTTTAGATTTTTAATTAATTTAAAATAATAGGGTTCTCCATAGTTGTAGTTTTTCTGCAATTTTGAGACAGTTTTTACACAAGTTATTTACAGTTAGTTTTTAGAGTTTTTTAATCTATTTTATTCTGCTATTTTATTCAGTTATTTACAGTTATTTTTATTTATTTACATATGTTTTACGTTAGAATTCAGCCTGTAAATGTTAGTTTCTTTTTGTTCATTTTTTTCACGAATAAAATATTAGAGTATTAAAAAGAGGAGAATTCTCTAATATGGATTAAATAGAAATAAACACTGAATTTATAAAAATTAGATGTAAAATAAGAAAGAACTGTAATAAAGGAAAGATAGACTGAAATGGGAAAATTTGAGACATCTGCAAGCATGTTTATGACTAGTGGCTATAACTAAAAAGAGAAAATAGAAGAGCAACAATTATAACTTAGGTTATAATTAGAAAGAACAGAAAAGACTTATTTTAAAACTTAGATTAAGTTAATAAGCAAATATAGCAGAAATAACAGAAGAGGCTTATTTTAAAACTTAGATTAAGTTAATAAGAAAATAGAGTAGAAATAACAGAAAAGACTTATTTTAAAACTTACACTAAGTTAATAAGCAAAAATAGAAGCAGGGCCCGTACCAACAGCATTACCTTTCGATCAGGAGCTGATAGTCTTACAATAGTTAGGTGAGGCTGGGACACGCTTATGCTAATTACGGTAAATAAGTGGCCAATAGATAGAAGCTCAAATCTGGGGATTTGGGAAAAGGGCGCAAACTAGAATTTAATTTGTTGGGACCAGTGCCGCCGGCATTCCCTATCAGATCCAGGACCGATGGTCTCATAACACTTAGGTGAGGCTGGGCAGCTTCCTTTTCAGACTAGGACTGATGGTCCTACAACAGATAGGGTGAGGCTGGACATGCTTATGCTGATTAAGGTAAATAAGAGGTCACAAGAGGGGGCTACAATAGGTGTGTACCAACGATGACCGAGCGTGCGGCATCGATTAGGGTAAATAATTCGCTATTACGTTCCAAGCGCTAAACATGTGTCTTTTGTTGTAGACCAACAAGATTGGACCAGCTCATAGTGGCATAACAGGGATACAAGGCCGATCAATGGGTAGAATTAGGATTTCGGCCTAATTGAAATAGGATTAGGATTTCAGCTTAACCATAGCAGTTTAAGACAAGTGCAAACAATCCAAACAGTCAAGCAATCAAAGCAAACAGTCTAACAGAATCAGAAACAGTATTTTATCCTAGTTTTATCTTTCCTTTATTTCCTTTTAAACTAGAATTATTTCTTAGTCTATTATCTTTATCTTACTTAAAAATGCTGGTAATTACTTTCACTCACCAGACTTATAGTCTGACCCACTCATCTATTTCCCCTTTTCCCCTATAGCCCAGTAGAGTCATGGACAGTAGATTCAGATTTTTTGGAGATTTATTCCTGGAGTTCTTCATGTATTTTTCTTCTTTCCATTTTCCATTTCATTTAGCTTTTGACATACTGGTACTTATGAGAGGAATGATTATTATTTTTGTACTCTGATTTTAGGAGTTTTTCATGAGACATGAGTATTTGATATTTTTAAGACAAGTGATGTTTTTCAGATTTATTAAAGAAGTTTAATTCTGAACAACAATATGCTATTTAAATGTTTCTGCTGTTTTTACTTATTTGTCTTGTGAATCTTAGTCTCTATAGTGTTATAGCTATGCATATAATGCATCATATCCTTTAGTGTGCCCTTTCTGAGTATAGTAAGTGGTGTGGGATGTTTCACTCGGTATTAGAGCCTAAAGTTACAGGACTCCTAAAAACTTGTTTTAAAAGTAAAGTATTTTTCAAAAGTAACATATCGTCAAACTAAAAGTGTTTTTTAGAAACAAAACTCTTAGTATAGAAATAGTTTTCAAGTATAAGAGAGTTTTTATAAAAGTCTCGTCAAAGTCCAGTTCAACCTTCTTTCGAGCCTAAATTTGATTTTCTTTGCATGGAATGGCGGACGCCCCAACTCTTTCAAAGGGTGTCCTAGCTACTGCCTGGTTCCGCAGATACCACCAAGCTATGGCACCAGAGGCGCAAGGGTAAGTGCCCAATGCAAGCACTGGCGGGTGGAGATCCCATTAATCCACCTGCAGTGGCCAATTTTTCTAAGCTATGCAAGGACTTCGCTAATGTAGGAGGCAACGTATGAGTCGCTTATGGAAATGGCTCTCATGTCAGATGCTATTAAGGAAGGAGAGCTTAAGGAGGTTCCTAAGTCAGAAAACTCTAAGAAGCAGTGATGGAAGAATAAGAGGGATAAGGACAAGAAGAAAGGAGGAGGACCTTAGAAGGGACAGATCAAGAAAGGCGAGAAAAGTCATAGTTGCAAATTGGTTGGTCATTTCACAAAGGACTGTAAGAAGGACATGATGAAGGGGAGGTGTTACAATTATGGGCAGTCGGGCACCTTTTTAGAGCTTGCCCTTAGAGGGTAGGGCACAGCGTAAGTGCACCTATAGCGTAAGTACAAGGTTTGGCTGCAGCACCTTTTAGTGGATCGGATCGAGGTAGGGAAGTCTCTGTAGAAGGTTTGATCTCTATTTCGGATTTTTCTATTCGAACCCATTTTGACTCTGTAGCATTGCATTCTTTCATTTCTAGTTCCTTGGTTGATTGTCTGTATTTAGATATTTCTCTAGTAGTAGATCTTATAGTTGTTTCAAACCCCATAGGAGAATCAACACATTTACCCATGATTTGTAGGGGATTGAAATTTTTTATACTAGGCGTAGAGTTTGATTATGCTGCCTATGTACTGGGATTTTCGGGATATGGGATGATTTTGGGAAATGGACTGGTTATCCACTTATGGTGTAATATTAGACTACGAGAGGAGAATCGTCAGACTAGAGACATGTAGCCGAAGGATTCTCGAGGTTTCTTGCGACCCACAAGGGTCAGTTATGTTGAGCTTCCTTTTTTCCCTTGATTCATCACTAGGAGAGTTAGATGTTATTCCAGTCATTAGAGATTTCCCAGATGTTTTTGAGGAGGTTAGGGGGCTACCCCCTAAGAGAGAGATTGAATTTAAGATATATCTAAATGACAATGCTAAGCCAGTGGCATTGCCTGTGAGACATATGGCTTCTGGGGAGAGGAAGAAGTTAAGTAAGTAGATAGGTAAGTAGAAATTTCTAAGGAGGAAATCTTTTTGATAAAAATATTCTACGCTCTAGAAGTAGATCATGGAAGACCAAGGATTAAAGCAAAGGACCACATGTGAGTGTTTTGTAATTATTTTAGATTTTTAAGTAATTTAAAATAATAATTTCTCAACAGTTGTATTTTTTCTGCAATTTTGAGACAATTTTTATATAAGTTATTTACAGTTAGTTTTTAACATTCTTTTCAATCTATCTTGTTCAGTTATTTATAGCTATTTACAGTTATTTGTATTTATTTACATTTGTTTTATGTTAGAATTCAGCCGGTAAATGTTAGTTTCTTTTTATTTAGTTTTACACGAATAAAATATAAGAATATTAAAAAGAGGAGAATTCGCTAATATGGATTAAATAGAAATAAACATTGAATTTACATAGATTAGATGTAAAACAATAAAGAACTGTAATAAAGAGAAGATAGACCGAAATAGAAAATTTTAAGACATTTGCAAGCATTTTTATAACTAGCGGGTATAACTAAAAAGAGAAAATAGAATAGCAACAATTATAACTTAGGTTATAACCAAAAAGGACAGAAAATGCTTATTTTAAAACTTAGATTAAGTGAATAAGAAAATATTGTAGAAATAACAGAAGTGGCTTATTTTAAAACTTAGATTAAGTTAATAAGAAAATATAGTAGAAATAACAAAAGAGGCTTATTTTAAAACTTCGATTAGGTTAATAAACAAATAGAGCAGAAATAACAGAAAAGGCTTATTTTAAAACTACACTAAGTTAATAAGCAAAAATAGAAGCAGGGCCCGTACCAACAGCATTACCTTTCGGTCAGGAGCTGATAGTCGTACAATAGTTTGGTGAGGCTAGGACACGCTTATGCTAATTAGGGTAAATAAGTGGCCAATAGATAGATGCTCAAAGCTCGGGATTTGGGTAAGGGGCGCAAACTAGAATTTTGTTTGTTAGGACCAGTACTGGCAACATTCCCTTTCAGATCTAGGACCGGTCTCACAACAATTAGGTGAGCTAGGCAGCAGCCCTTTCAGACTAGAACTGATGGTCTCACAATAGATTAGGTGAGGCTGGGCCCACTTAGGTCGCTTAGGGTAAATAAGATGTCATAAGAGGGGACGACAGTTAGCGTGTGCTGGCGATGACTGAGTCTACGACATTGATTAGGGTAAATAATTCGCTAGTGCGTTCCAAGTGCTAAACATGTGTCTTTTGCTATAGGACCAACAGGATTGGACCAGCTCACAGTGGCACAACAGTGATAGAAGGCCGATCAACGGGTGGAATTAGGATTTCAGCCTAGTTAAAATAGGATGAGGATTTCGGCCTAACTACAGCAGTTTAAGATAAGTGCAAACAATCCAAACAGTCAGCAATCAAAGCAAAAGTCTAACAGAATAAGAAACAATATTTTATCCTAGTTTTATCTTTCCCTTTTTTCCTTTTAAACTAGAATTATTGCTTGGTCTATTAAATTTATCTTGCTTAAAAATGCTAGTAATTGCTTTCACTCACCAGAATTATAGTCTGACCCACTCCTCTATTTCCCCTTTTCCCTCATAGGCCAGCAGAGTCAAGGACAGTAGATTCAGATTTCTTGGAGATTTATTCCTGGAGTTCTTCATGTATTCTTCTTCTTTTCATTTTCCATTTCATTTGGCTTTTGATGTACTGGTACTTATGAGAGGGATGGTTATTGTTTCTGTACTCTTATTTTATTAGACTGTGATGTATTTTTCATAAGACATGAGTATTTGTTATTTTTAAGACATTTGATGTTTTTCAGACTTATTAAAGAAGTTTAATTCTAAACAATGATCGACTATTTAAATGTTTTCGCTGTTTTTACCTATTTTTCTTGTGAATCTTAGTCTCTGTAATGTTTTAGCTATACCTATAACGCACCATATCATTTAGTGTGTCCTTTTTGGGAATACTAAGGGGTGTGGGGTATTTCAGCAACAGACATATTTGCCCCTTTATATAAATAATTATTTTACGTAATTGATTTGTTATTTATGTCATTTATATACATAAATACATACATACATACATTCAGATATATATATGTGTGTGTTATGTTTATGTTAAAAATGTCGTCCAATTCAAAATAACTTGAATTAATATTTAGAATATATTAAGATAGTTTAAATTTTAAAATCAGATCTAAAACTTGAAGAAAAAGTTTTTTTCCATATTTAAATTCAGATTTCAAATGTTGATATATTTAAACATATATATATATAATTATTTATTTGTATTTTGTTTTTAATAAAAGTTTGAAATATTTTATATTTAGTTTTATAATTATTCACAGAATATTAGTTAGTAAATATAAATTGCATATGTTAAAACTAATTATTAATTCGGTTGAAATATTTTTATTTAAAATTAATTTTTTTCCTCAAATCCATATGGATTTGTATTTTTTATTACATAAATCTGCACATATTTGTATAACATATACATACATACACACAAATATATGTACATACATACATACACATATGTCTACATATACATATATACATACATACACATATGTATATACATATACATATACATATATACATACATAAACGTATACATATACATATATACATACATACATGTATATATGCATGGATTTATATTAAAAGTTTTTTCTAGAGCTTTATAATATTTATAAGTTATTTCCCACTGTAGAAATTAAAGTCTTGCTAAAGCCCCACAAAATCCCAACTGTAGCACATAGCGCTCTTCGACCATTATGCTTTTTCAATTTAGCTCTATCAAACAACAGATCTACTTCATGCTCTGTATTTTCTGTAGCATCAACTTTTGCAACATTAACATAAAAAGGTTGATTTGAGTAATAATCTTTCAAACCAAATCAACAAAGTTAGGATAAAGACCTAATTTTAAGGCATAAGTATTTAATATAAGCTAGAAATCTATTTAATCACCAAATCTGGACTGCATAAATCATGATATTCTTCAAGTTTGTTGTGTAAGATTAAACAATATTTCTTTTTCTACACAAATGATGTGAGAATGAGAATAAATTAACTTTGTAATTTTGGTTTTATATCTAATGAAGCTTTCTGTACCTCCATTATTTTCCGCTATATCTCCATTTAATCCTCATTATATCTTTTGTGCCTTCACCGCTATAGAATCATTAAGTGCTTTAGCTGCACATGTATGTATGATAGAGTTCGGAGTATGCCCTAAGGGCAATGCTGTAATTTATTGTAAATTATTAACTTTGTAATAGAATCTCATCCGAAATAAAAAGATGGTTTTCTTTTATTATATACTTGTTATAATGTGCTATATTAATTATTTAATGTAACATCCCATATCTTGAGGCCCGAAGCTAAGCGCTACAGATTCTGCAGTTATCTATAATATTAAATTTTGGTGACAAAATACAGTAATGTTAATGGTATCCATAATATCAGAAGCATATGAATATGAAACAAAATCACAGTTCCAAAAACAACATACTTTACTGATTACATTTCAAAACATGTTTCATATTCCATTACACAATCCTAAAACATATCTCAGGTTTTGATCAAATATAATTATTACAAAATACACCAAGAGTGACATATGAAGATGTCCCTTGGATGATCAGAATACTAAATAGACAAAAACTGTCTTAATACATCACAGCGGAAATAGAAATAAAAATACAACTCCTAAATAGTTATCCATGTCTCATGCACGTCTTCGGAAGCTTTATTCGTCTACTTACTAAAACATGTAAAGCCTCAACTCTCAACCTACTCAAATCATATTTTGAGTACCCGAGAGTTTAAAGGGAAACATAAACTTCGAGTCAGACATAAAGCCTGGTGTGAATATTACTATACATCTTGGTTTACTGATGTTAAGTAAGAACATGCCGTTTAGCAGAACGAGTTTCCCCTCTCTAATATCCCTTTTTAAAACATATCTTTTGCAAATTAAAGTCCTGCAACCAAACTTGTTGAAGCAATAATAAAAATTTCATGTATGCATACAAATCAGGTAATCAATGGACTATATATCCGAACACTATAGTTTTGTTTGGCTAACTACCAACCTTTGGCTGACTCGGGACTACCAAATAAAATAAACAAATGATTTAACTTCTGTTAGACACTCTTCTTGATGGTCTGTGCCTAACTTACTTCTCCCAGGGTCAACTAATCCTAATTGTTTTACAGGCTCACCAATGACCTACCTTTTCTTTGTATATTCCTTTCTGTGTATAACATCATTTTAGTTTTACCAGTGATAAAGCCCTACACACAGGAATTTTGGACTTGCATTAGCTAGGGACTACCAGCTACAGTATAGGGCGCGACCCCATAGCAGTCCCATCTGGTATTCTAATGTCTGAGTCATTTACTTAGGGTCAACTACTCCATCAAATTTACCTCAAAAACATTTCTTTCAAATTGATTTAACCCTATAAGTCATACTTAAACAAGGAAAATATATTCTATGCTTTACTCAAATCACTATGCCATGTTATCTATACTTTACACAAAACATTGTTGATGAAAACATTCGAAACCTTTTTTAAAACCTTTAAACAATCTCTTTCGAAAACTTTGAAAGTACTCCTTTCGAATCCATTGAAAGTACCCCTTTCGAAACCATTGAAAGTACCCCTTTCGATGCAAGTAAACTACTTTTTTTATAACCTTAGGCCAAAAAGCCAAAACATACCTTTCGAAACCATTTACAAAAGACCTTTCGAAAAAATTGAAAGTATCTTTTCAAAAAATTTATAAAACCTTAGGCATCCTCTTTTCAAAACATTTTAAACATGCCTTTCGAAAACATTGGAAACCCTCGATTTAAACACTAAGGTAAACCTTTCAAAAAAATTAAGGAACCACCCGTTCGAAACATTTATCATATACCTTTCGAAAGCATTAAGTCCTTTACATAAATCAAACCTTTCAAAAGCATTGGGTTCAAGTAAAAATATGTGGAACATAGGTTCGAAGCCATTTAAAACCATTCCTTTCAAAACCTTTGGGTTTAACTTTCAAAATCTCAAAGGGTCTTAAAAGAACGAAGTCGAAAGCCACTCTTTCGAAAGCAATTTCCTATGTAAAAGAAGTGGATAGTGTCGAAACCAATCCATTCTAAAGCATTGGAGAAGCAGCTCAGGGTTTAAAGCAAAAGAACCCTTTCGAAGGCATTGTTACAAAAGGTAGAATGCGGTAACAGGGGTTTCAATCCCTTCAAAAACATTTTTTTAAAACAAAGGCGTCAACCTCTTTCGAAAGCTCTTTTCTTTTAAAACACTTGATCAAGTCGAAAGCTATCTTATTCGAAAGCATTCTTTTCGAAAACAAAGCAAGAGATATTCCTTTTGAAAGCAAATCAAGGTCTAACCCCTTCAAAAGCCTTGATTCGACTCTATACCCTTCGCCTGTCTCCGATCCACTACATACCAAGTCTTTGATAACATGTGTATTGGTTTCGACTAAGGTGGAGGCGGAAGTATGAAGTCAAAAAGTGCTGCTGAAAGTGGCGAAACAGCAAAAACCTTAGAAAAACCGATTTTGAATTTATACAGTAAAACCTGCTTTGTTTGTCAACCTATCATTGGTTGCCAATTTCTTTTCCAAATTTTTTTCTAAAAGTCCTGCCGAATTTCAGAGATCAATAATTTAAAACATTTACAAATTTCCCCTTCTCCTTTTATAAACATATAAAACATTTAAGTCCCATACAAATTTCCCCTTCTTGGTTTTCTGGTGATTTCTATGTTCTCGGTTTTGATGCTTTTGATCTATTGCTTGGGGGTGATTGGCTGAAGAGGCATGATGCCTTTAACTCTTGTAGTACCCAAATTGTTTCTCTTGTGGATGATTTTGGTAATTCTTTGGTGATTCAGTGTAGTTTTCCCCAAAATTTTGTTGGCAACTTTATTTATTCTCTTAATGCTTCTTCTAGTGATATTCATTCGACTCCTGTAGTCAAACTCTACCCCGACGTACTTGGTGAAGTCACTTCTTTACCTCTAAAGTGGGAAATTGATTTCCATATTGATCTTATTCATAGAGCTCGACCTGTAGTTCTTCCACCCAGAAGAAAGGAACCCCGTGAGAAGGTTGAGTTGAGGAAGCAAATTGAGGACTTATTCTCCAAGGGTTTGATCAGACATAGCCATTCAGAATGGGGAGCAGCAGTGGTTTTCGTCACCAAGTTCGGTGGTTCTTTGAGAATGTGTGTTGATTATAAGGAGGTGAACAAGCTCACTATGAGGAACAGATATCCTATGCCTCGCATCAATGATATATTTAATCAGCTCCATGGAGCTACTGTTTTCTCTCTGCTTGATCTTGCCACAGGCTTTCACCAGCTCAGAGTTTCCGAGGGAAGTATTCCCAAGACTACTTTCCGTACTGAGAATAGTTTCTATGAATGGTTAGTTATTCCTTTTGTTTGTAAAACGCTCCTTCTTTCTTTGTTGATTTAATGAATCGTGTTTTTCGTGATGTGCTTAATAAATTTGTTCTAGTCTTTGTTGATGATATCATTGTCCTCTCCAAGACAAGGGAAGAGCATGAGTCACATTTGAAATTTGTTTTGGGGACTCTTAGAAATCATTAGTTGAAGGATAAATTTTAGAAATGCCTTTTCGGGAGATATGAAGTCCGATTTCTCGGGCATACTATTTCTAGTAATGGAGTTTCTGTTGATCCAGTCAAGATCGCTTCGATCAATGTAAGTCTTTCCTTTCTTTTCTTTCTAAAATTTGACCATTCTATCTTTTCTGTGGTCCTTATTTCTCCCTATTCTATTACAGGATTGGGAAACTCTTAGGACTCCAACTGATATTCGTAGTTTTGTAGGCCTTGCCGGTTATTATCGAAGATTCTTTAAGAACTTTGCTCGGATTTATGCACCTCTCACTGCTTTAACTAGAAAAAATGTTAAGTTTATTTGGAGTGATAAGTATGAAGATGCATTTAATGAGTTGAAGCGTAAGCTTACTTCCGCACCAGTGCTTACCGTTTCAAATGGAAATGAGGGATTAACGGTGTACACTGATGCTTATCGTGAGGGTTTGGGAGCTGTTCTGATGCGAGATGGGAAGGTGATTGCTTATGCGAGTCGCCAGTTGAAGACCCATGAGTCCAATTATGTAGCTCATGATCTGGAATTGCTTGCTGTTGTCATTGCTTTGAAACTATGGAGACATCAGCTTTTGGGTGCTAAGTTTGAACTCTTTACTGATCATCAGTCTTTGAAATATATCTTCACATAAAAGGATTTGGATCAGCATCAGGTCCGTTGGCTTGAGTTTCTTACTTCTTATGATCTCGACATTAGTTATACTCCTGGAAAAGCTAATGTTATGGCTTATGCTTTGAGGCGGAAGAAGGCTATGTTGTGTCAGCTTGTTGTTTCTTCCTCTCCTCTTTTGGATCGTATCATTGCTAAGCAGGATGAGGATGAGATGCTTAGGCATATGAAGGAGAGTGTTCGTAGCAGAGTTGGTGGTAGTAGTCTAGATGGTAGTGGAGCCTAGATCGATGATAGACGTACTTTGAGAATTGATAATCAGATTTGTGTCTCGGATGTTGATGGTTTGATGCAAGAGTTACTTCGGGAACATCATCAATCCAGACTTTCTATTCATCCTGGTGTGTCGAAGATGTATCAGGATATGTAGAAGCATTATTGGTAGAAGGGGATGAGGTGGGATACCTCTATCTTTGTTAGTAGTTGTGAGACTTGTCAGCAAGTCAAGGCAGATCAATAGAAGACCCCTGGTTTGTTGTAGCCCCTTGAGGTTTCCAATTGGAAATAGGAACAGGTTTCCATGGATTTCATTGATGCTTTACCGATGACTCGGAGGGGTAATGAGAGCATTTGGGTTATTGTGGATAGATTGACCAAATCAGCTCATTTCATTCTGGTCAAAGCTACCTGTTCTGCTTTCAGTCTGGCTGAGATTTATATGAGGGAGATTGTTCGTCTCCATGTTGTTCCTATCAGCATTGTTTGTGATCGAGACTCCATCTTTACCAGTCAGTTTTGGAAAGCTTTTCAGAAATCTTTGGGTACTCGTCTGAAACTAAGCACTGCCTACCATCTGCAGACCAACGGTCAACGAAAAGAGTGAATCAGATTCTCAAGGATCTTTTTTGGGTATGTGTTCTGGATTATGGAGGACCTTGGGAAGATCATCTCTATCTTGTTGAATTCACCTATAATAACAGTTATCAGATATATTGTCAGTCTGCTAATTTAATCCTATCTTGATCTTTTGTCCACCTCATTTCGTCTTTGAATTCAGGCTAGTACTGAGATGTCTTCGTTCGATGGCCTTTACGGAAGACCTTATAGATCTCCATCTTTCTGGATTGAATCGGTAATCGTTTGGTTCTTGGCCTAGATGTGATTTTGGAAGCTTCTGCGAAGGTTGAGGTGATTAAGAGGAAGATGAGGATTGCTGAGGATAGGCTGAAGAAGTATGCTAATAGTCGCAGGAGGAGTTTGGAGTTTGCTGTTGGTGATTTGGTTTTCCTTAAGATCTCTCCCTTAAGGAATGTGATTCGATTTGGTCGTAGAGTTAAGCTTGCTCCTAGGTTTGTTGGTCCTTTCCGTGTCTCTGAGAAGATTGGTTCTCTAGCTTATCGTCTGGATTTGGCTGAGAAGTTTCCTGAGGTACATAATGTATTCCATGTTTTGCATCTTCGTCGATATCTGCATGATCCTCTTTCATTGTCTAGCCTTCTGCTCTCGAGAGTTTGGATATTGTGCCTAACCTTACCGTCGAGAGGAAGCCGTTTCATATTATCGAAAGAAGTATGAAGCAGCTAAGGAGGAAATTTGTCAACCTGGTCAAAGTGCAGTGGAGTACGGATGATCGGGATTGTACTTGGGAGACGGAGGAGAGCATGCATACTTTGAATCCAGAATTGTTTGTTTCATGTACTATTTTCTTTCTATCTTATCTTTCCTTGTTTTCATGTCTCGTTCCTTTTCGAGGACGAAAATTTTTGAGTGGGGGAGAGTGTAATAAACCCATAATTTTAGTAAATATGGGATAGTTTGGCTCACATCCCTGTTAAGTTTCAAAGTAGAAAAAACATCCTCTCCAAACTAAATTTTCATTTCCAGTCCTTGTTTTCAAATTCACGTGCGCAAAAAGACCCAAATACCCTTTACGTTTTTGATATTTCAAACGTGTATAACTTTCTGTAGAAATATCGGATCAACATACCGTTTTCACCAAAAAATCAAAAAATTTATGATCTTTAAAATAAGATCTATTATTGACACCAAAAAACCATATTTGCAGTAAGGCTGCTATTATTCCATATATTTGCTGAGAATTCTGCAATTTTTGAACATCATCGATTTTTCTTTAAATGTCAGCAATTATTCCATATAATTGCAAACTTTTATGCAATTATATGGAATAATTGCATATTTTATGCAATTATTTCAAATAATTGCAGAAAACTCTGCAACTATTCTAAGTAATCACAGAATTGTCTGCAATCATACCGTATAATTGCAGACATTTCTGCAATCATACCGTTAATTACAGACGTTTCTGCAATAATTGTAGAAATTCATGCAATTATTGCATATAATTGCTGGATGTCTGCAACTATACCATATAATTGCAGACATTTCTGCAATTGTTGTGCATAATTGCAAACATATATGCAATTATTGCTTATCATTGCTGAATGTCTGCAACTATACCATATAATTACAGACATTTCTGCAATTATTGCGTATAATTGCAGACTTTTATGCAATTATTGCAGAATTATCTGCAATTATTGCATATAATTGCAGAATTATCTACAATCATACCATGTGTTTTTTTTACATATGCACAATACCACTCATTAGAAAGATAATAAAATTTTGATTTAATGGTGAAAACGGTTTGTTAATCCGTCGTTTCTGCAAAAAGTTATTGCGTTTTAAAGATTGACAATTAAATGAAGTGCAAAATTTAATTATGCATGTGAGAATAACATGCACATATGAAGAATGCAATGGAATAAAGGGGTATTTTAGGAAAGAAATTTGGAGTATCTGAAAATAAGGATGTAATTTATATCTTTTTTTGGGAAGGATGTTTCGTGTATGAAGTTTAATTCTAGGGATGTGTCCCTTATTTTCACTATTTTTAATTCAATTTTAATTGAAACTTTTATGTTTAATTATTTAAAATTTGAAATGTTGGAATTTTCCAATATAATTTTGGATTTTTTTATAAATTATTTTCCAAATATAATAAAATAAGCATTTTCTGAAATTTGTATATTTTTGTCAACTTAAAGTCAAAGTTTGACCACAAGTGAAAATTTTAAATTTGAATGTTTAATTTCTAATCTATTTCTTTGAAAATCTATTTGATTCTAATGTTCGTACTCTTTTCGTTTCGTAAAATTCGGTTTTATACTTTCTAAATTTGATAACTTTCAGCGTTTTACACGCGATTATTTCAGCATTTTTCTATTTATTTTCTACTATGCATTTTCCTACTTCATTATATTTCATTTCCTATTTTCTATTCTCTATTTTATTTTTATTTTTTCATTCTCTATTTTCTATTTTCTTTTAGTTGATTTTTGGGCTTGGAAATTCAAAGAGTCTTTGGTTTATTTGCTTGGAAATCAAGTAGGCTCTTCATTTTCTACCCTCTTAAATTCCTAGCCATTCATAACCCTTCCTCATAACCCTAGCCGCCACTCTACTTTGCAGTTCACGTACAAAAAAAAGTTTCTCACATCTCAAATTCGTTTACTTCCTGAAGAAAAAAAATACAGTTAGTTCATGGCTTCTCCTTTCTTCTTTTCCTCTTTTTTTCATTTTGCTTTTCTTTTGTTTTCTTCATGTTAGGCTCGGTCTCCACCTCATGCTCCTCTATTGCCAACCACATCCCTTCCCACCACCACCATGACCGACCATTACCTCTCATCATCTCCTCCCAATCATGGTCGTGACTCCATTGAACAAATCCATCACCAAATCAAGTTAGAAACCCTAGCCAAGCTTCTACATCACCAAATCCCTATCCACTTGCCTCGACCACAACATGAAACACCACCATCTCCTATTGCTTTTCCACTCCATAGCCCTGAATTGAGATGCCTTGAAATTAAGATGCCTTGGCCCAAACAAAACATGGCCGGCTTGAAATGATAGAACCCGTATGTTTTGAAGTAATATATAAACTATTTTTGAAATTTATAATCATGGGTGATAATAACGTTTGGTTGTTAAAGAGACTGGGATCGGAAGTTGTCCTACTCTCTGCCAACTCCAAAAACCACTTTAACAACCATGTACACGGTGATGATTTCAGAATGAAGTTGGATGGTGGCGACGTTCTATTGAGGTATGTACGTGGACCCAACTCCCGTGAGTCGGCATAAGGTGGCTAAAATAGGAGATTGATGTGCTAATGCGGTAGCCCCTCTTATCGGACACACTTCTTCGTATGCCATTCTATTACTTTGTGATTGATTGGTGCGCACCTTTGATTTTGGGAGTGTGGCTCGTGGTTGGTGGTAGTGGCTACTATTTGTTACCACCGGGCCGGAAGCATAATTGGTATATCTACCCTGGCATTGCCTAGTTGTGTCGTGTCATCTACCCTAACGTGCCTTGTACGATTTTGGTTTTGTGCCGTACCTATGGAGTATCCTCTGGTGGCTTCCCGATCAGGAGGGACTATGGTATTATGCAGACTACCGGTACTATAAAATGTGTTAAGGGGGATATGGATAACGCCTTAACGCTATTTTTAAATATATTATACTTTACTTTAGACACTATTATAATAGCGTATATTACTACATAGTAAATAGTTTAACGGATCCTTAAAGGATGGGCGGTCCCAAGCATCCTTTAAGTTACTTGTGCATTTATATTACACTTCACTTGAGTTGGTTTACATTGTATAAGTATGTGTGCCCTGAATCGAGTGTTTGTGTTATTTTCTTACGCTCGGGTCAGCCCGAGTACCAGCTTTGGAATTCACCTTCTGGAGCTAGAATTCACTGGAGATCATCATTTATCTAGTTGATATTTTTTATTCAGTATTTTCTATTCAGCTATTGTACAAGTGAACATTTGTGTACTGGGATTTCTGTTGTATTTACTGTTTCAGACTCTGTATTTTGTACTTGTTTTGAGATTGTGTTTGAGACTGTGTTGTAGTAGCTTCATGAACTACTACAGTTGTTTTATTTTCCGCTATGAGTTATTTTGATTTATTTGTGTCTTGATTCTGTGATTGGTTTTATTTGCTCTAAATTATATTACAATCTACTGTTTTGAATTATTCAAGTCAGGCATGTGTGGTTTTATTGTCGATTTAATGGTCCAAAATAGTGGGTCATTACATAGTATTACACATTTTCTCGACTTGATAATGTTGTCAAAATTCAATATGGACGTCTCATTTTGATTACAGTTAAATATGGCACGACATCCATCGAGCGGTTATAGTTGATCCTAGGTTGAATCATTAGAAGTGAAACACTATTCAATAGAGAATTTATATCCTCAATTAATGAGGTTAGTATCACGGTCAACTATAGTTAACTCAAAGTCAAAGTCTCTAGCCAAATCTGTTCAGTTAATCATAATTGTTATTATTGAAACAATAATTTTGTGTATGGATCATATAAGTTGAATGCAGACGATGCTGGAATTTTGACCAATGCTAAATTTCATAAGTTTCAATGTGATATAGTTTTGATAAAGAGAATCGGTATAAATAATTGTCGTTGTTGGGGACGGCTTAAAATAGTAAAATTGGATTTTATGAAAATTGTGTAAGTATTAGATTTAGCTAAACTTTCACACCACTACCTAAGGTGACATGTGAACGTTAGTATTTAAATTGTTCGATATTAATCGTTGACTAAATTTATAACCATGAGTCACACAACCGCAATGTTGAATGCTCCGAGCACCACATGATTTAATTAAGTTATAATTATTGTAACTTAACTAATATTTTTGAAATATTATTATAAAAAGTTATTTGATTTATTTGATCAGTTTGAATATAGTGCTTTTATAAGTTACATATGTACGCACCGATATAAAATATCGATGTATGTTTGAATTAGATTTAGAATATGCTTTTAACAATTGGCTTTTCAAATGCAAGATGGCCCGTAATCCTATCAAGTATGGCCAGCCATAAAGAGGTGGGAAGAGGTGTGTTGCTTTGTAAATAAGGGTTTGAATTAGTTTATAAGAAAAGGTAAAAGTGAGAACTAGATCTCCTCATTTCTTTCCTTTCTTTTCTTATAAAAACCCAAAACCTCCTTAATTTTAAATGCTACTCTCTCTAGCCTACGTAACCCCATATTGGCCATAAGCTATTGCCCCTCTCCGATCTTCATTTTCAAACCAAATTCAAATCAAATCAAATTAAAAGTGTAGTGATATCTTCAATTAGTAGATTTTCTGGAAGGGACAGAATCAGATTCAAAGGGCTTCTTCGATTCAACATTCAAGGCGTTACATCAAGGCCCTGTTTCAAATAATGTCCAATTTATATCTATTTATTTCTATATTCATTTATATCATTGTATGTGAATAGGTTAGAATTACATCTTTAATTCATATATTTGTTTGTTGTCGAATTTACGTGTGAATGTATTATATAACAAATTTGTATATAAATATTATACTTTCGACCATTTAAAAAAATCAAAAATAAAAATTAACCTTAAAACATCTTTAAATTAAATGTCGAATTTAAAGCTATTATTAAAAATATAACATATCTTTATAAATTAATTTAATATTTCAATCGTTTTCGCATGTATATGTATTTAAATTTTTTTAAAAACGAAATATCATAATAATTTTATTTGATTTTAAAATTCTGAATTATAATGTATTAATATATGCATATATAAATACAAATATATGTAGATATATAATACAGAATAAATTTTGTGGGAATCATAAAAAAATGAATTTTAAAAACTCTATGGAAATTTTAAAATAAAAAACAATTTTAATCCACATGGAATAAATAAATAAATGATTTTTTCAATATAATTATGGTCATATATATATAAAATTTTAGATGTAATTATATTATTTTATTTTTATATATAAGAATTTTATACAATTACATGTACATATACATATACATATATATGTGTGTGTATGTTGTTTTCTATAATTTCAAATAAAATAAAAAATCATTTTTTCATGTATATTTATATATATTAAATGTAAAATATTTAAATTTGTATTTGAATTCTAAATAAGATATTATTTTAAATATAAACTAATTCAAATTGAATTTTTCTTAAATATGTAACGATATCATTCCATCACTCTATTACTTGGAGTATGGAAGGCCACGCCATTCCATCACTTGGATAATTCTTTCCAACACCTTATTTAAAACACGTTTAAGTATGTATGGATATCGTATACCAATATGCGCATATATAACTTCTATATATTCATTTAGATAAATACTAACAATACCAAATCATTAAATAATAACCAATAACTCTCATATATTAATTGATTTAATTAATTATAACATTTCAAACTAATTAAATATGTGGTTTTTTAAAGAATTCGCAAATATGGTTGTGTGATTTCATTCAGCAATTAATTTTTAACAATTTAAATATTCACGTTCACACATCACTTAGCTAGTGGTGTCATAGTTTGGCCAAATTCAAATATTCACATTCCCTTAATGGCCATTAGTAATACACTATTCAATATTGGAAAAGCATTACTAACTTTAGTCTCAAGGACTTATCAATATCCTTTCTCAAAACATTTGAGCAGGAATATTTAAAACAAATGCTATTTTATATTGTGATTAATTACTAATGATCGTAACTATTTTCAATTATAATCATTTAACATTTCATTTAAGTATTTTTCTTGTTTATGTATTTTAAATTAATTAACTAATTAATAATATCACTATATAACAAAGTATACGGTAGAAATCAAATACATTTATTATAAACAGGATTGGTTACAAAGTTAGATATATGTGATGAATTACATAATTTCCCCTAAGGAATACCCCTAACCTTATCGATTGCTCATTAGAAGTTTTTGTAGGTGCTTAAATATATCTTTATTCATATTTTTGTGATGTCTTTTGAGCAAGATGCTCATAGTGGCCAACACATACCATTCGATGAGCTTGCGATCCAATGACTAATTTTCGTAGGACTTAGGCTATTGGGGTTTACCCATTGGCTCATTGGTGACAACGTACTAGAATTTTTCATTGGCTAACTAGTCCATGTGGTTTACACTAATTAATGTGTTCTTTTCTAGAAATTGTTTACTACTTTCCATTTGAACTACACAAATTCATTATAGTAAATTAGATAACATTGCATATGTTTTTGTACTTATTAATTGGTTTATTATATTTATATGATAAAGCGCATATTGAATTCTACATCTTAGAAACACAAAAGGAGATATGGGAATTTCATAAATTCCGTCAGTGGGCATTAGGACACATTTATCATGTTACTGCAACCTTAAGGGTGCTCTTGTAGTCCCCATAAACGATAAGTAACTCTATACTAATTATATCTTGTATATAATTCTTAACATTTGTAACAACCCTAGTTTTGGTGATTACCTGTGATATTAAATTATAACGGTGGTTATAATTTAATAATGGGAAATAAAATAATTTTGAGATGTAAATTTGTAAAAATGGTTTATTTTAAATAAACAATGAGTTTTGCATAAGTATAAATGTTGAAAATAAAGTTTTAGAAGTTTTATTATGTTAGTATGCGATAAAAATGAGCATTATGTGTTTTAATTTGATAAGATGCAAATTTTTGGAAATTGTTGTCAATTGTTAGATTTTTGCTAATTTTAATGAAGTGTTTGAATTTAATATATTATATATTTTAAACAAAAAGTGGAACTTTGTTCTAAAGTAATATTTGGATGTATAAATCATGTTAATAAGGTTTTTTATATTTAATTGGACAAGGAAATGATTTTTGTGTAAATTTTGATGTTAAAAATATTGTTTTATGTAATTAATAGTGCAAACTGAGTACGTAAATAAAAAAATAGGAATTTTAATAATAGAAATTGACTTTTATGGCTAAAATAATTTTTATGTGTTGATAAAACATTTTTGCAAATATAAAACATATGTGTATGATTTTTATAAAGTAAGAACTATGTAAATATAAGTTGTTTTGGTTAAACAATGAGAATCTATGTAAATAAAGTGAAAACATGAATTAACTTAGTTAATTAACTAATTACGGATACATAGTCTTATTGGGTAATGGGTTCAAACCCTAACTATTCTCTAGAATGAGCAGGAGAGGTTGGAAATGAACTGTACGTTCATTTTCTCCTTTCTCATTTCTAGCTTCCTCTGAACGAACCAAAAAAGAAAAATAATGGCTGCTTTCTTCTAGTCTTCAAATCTAGCATCAAAATTAATCAAAATAAAAAGGAGAAATTAGCTAATTAAAGAGAGTAACAGGTAATCAAAACCAAAATCATAAAGCTATTTCATCAATTTCTAATTTTGAGAATTTAAGTTGTCTGTAACTTCAGTTTTCTATTTTGCATGTCTGTATACTTTCTTTTTACAGGTTCCTTCAGCTAAATCAAGGCAAAATCTCTCATCTTCCTCAATTTTGCTATTTTTTTCCCAAATGTTTGCTAAGGTGAGTTTACAACTCACAAGATCTGGCTTAAATCAAGTTTGCAAGGTGAAATTGGTTGATTTTTGTTTACTATAAAACTATATCTGTTGTTTGAGTGATTACAGTAAGTAGTGGTTCTAGAGTCCTTCTTTTTGTGTTCATATCTCTCTAATCTTGTCGTCAATCCATGTTAGAATTTGTCTGGATTGTTATCCATGTGTAGTAATTTGTGCATGTCAAGTTTTACAATCTGAATCACCTTGGAAGTGCTCGAACTCTTTGCTCAAAACTGGAACGAAACAAGTGATTTCTGCCTGTAGGAATCGCGATCTACAGGTCGACCCAGAGGCCTTGGGGGTCTACCCTAGGGTCGACCCAGGCACAACATACATCGACATATAGGTTGATTTATTGGTCGACCTGGGCATGTATATTTACCCAGGTCGATTTCTCTTCCCTCCTATGTATTGTTTTGTTCATTTTACTTATTCCGGCGACTTGTGCAACTAATTCTTATGATATTTTAGACTATTTTGAAGGGCTCTATTCCATCAATAGGTAATCCAACATTATTGTCGATCTGTGTTCTGGATTGATGTGTTTTTGAGATGATTTCATATGATGATTTTTAGCGTTTTTGGTGATTTATGATGTTTTCGAGCATGGGTTTTCTAAAACGATTTTTAAATGGTTTTTATAATAAAATAGCTTTCGAAATAAATAGTTTACAATATTTATAATTATTTTTAAAGCTATTAAAATTATATATTCTCTATAATAAAGATAATTTCAAAGGTTTGTTTTTCAAATGGTTTTTAAAACTAGTTTTCTCGAACAAAGTATTTTTTATATGAAATTACATGTTTTTGCACTCTTTAAGCGAGTATGAAGAGATTTAAATGATTTAGTAAAACATGTGGTATGTGACATATGCATTTACTTTTTCGGTTAATTTCGGACTTGTTCGATTGAGATCATATACAAGAGTGAAATTAACAACCTTATAGTAAACAAGTAAGTGAAAACATATGGTATGGGACGTACTGTTGTCACTGATTTGGTTACTATGGAAGTTGGTGACACTTTATTTTGGACCTTTGGGTTGATTGCCAGTACTGGACCTTCGGGTCATTTGAGCTTTTATTGCCGTTTTTCCTTCGGGATGTTTGTCCTTCGGGACGTATTTGGCGCCTTATTGGAGATACAGTACTTGGCGGGCTTCGGCCATTTTATTAAGCACATGCAATCTTTATGATATTTCATGATTTATTTGAGATTTTCAAATGTTTTCACAATTTCGAGATTATTAGGCCTTTTGAGCCATTTGAGAAATTATAATATAGCGACTACATTTTCGGAGTTTTGAAATCTTAATTGAATTCTACATATTATGATTTGTGATTGCTATCTTTTGGCGTTTATTTTGAGATTTATGATCTCCTTTTTAGGAGCAATTTGTGATTGCCATATTTTTAAGATTTGTGATTTTCCATTTAGGAGTTATGGTTAATGAAAGACATTATGTTGGATATTGTACATGCCTATGATATGAGGCGATTATTTGTGATTAATTGATATTGTCATTAAATTTTTCTCTTTCGAGATACCCTCTTATGATATATCTTAGTGACATCTTCTCACGTGAATTGGTGCACTTATATTTGTGTTACTTCTTCACTTTTGAGAAGAAATATTTTTGTTAACTTTTGAGAATAAATATTATTCTTTATCCCTTTATTTCACATATCATATGCTTATCATTTTATTTAAGCTAGACTGACCAGCTATTTTATGTACTCGGGTCAGACTGAGTTATTTCAGGATAGTCACCTGCTATAGATTTCTGCTTTGCTACTTCCTCTATGGATCATATATTGGTCATCTTTTGTATTGTCTTATACCGATTTTGTGAACTCTGGTATGTACTTATTCATTTTGACTCGATGCATTATTGTGGTTTCTGTGCCACCATGGTTGTATCACTTTGTAGTGTGCTATGATGTATTTGTTTATATGTATACATATGTGACTGCTGTTTTGTGATCTGTTATACTTATTGTTGTTATATTTTGTTTCGATAGATTCGTTATCCAACGTAGTTATGTGCTAAACATTTATTGAGTATGTCGATCCACTTGAGAAAGTAAAAGAAAAAAATTAGAGCACCCAATCGACGTATTCAATACATGTTTAAGACAAAGCCATGGATGGTTGCTCCTAACAAGCCCTATTCTCTGCATTAAAGCAATATTACTCCATAATGCTCTTTGTTAGTGTGGGCCTCAAGGTGGGGTGTCACAACATTCCTCTTACTTTTCTCCCGATCATTTATATAACCATGAGGGAGTTTAACAAATAAAAAAATTCATTAGCTGCCTTGGACTCATCATTTCCTGATAGCCTAAAGGTAATTAGGTAACTCTTAACGATGCCAAACAAAATTACCAAATATCTTACCTATCTAGGGACAATATAAACATTACTATAAATATTTTATGCCTAGAGGGTACAAAAAAACCATAAATATGTATCTTACTCTGTTTATATTACAAGTACAAGAGAGAAATTTTATTTTAAGTTCCTAATCTAAAATAATTTCCACGTACCGTCATCGACTATGAAAGAGAAATAAGTATTACTCATCGATAGAGTTAGGAGTATGCACTGGGGGCATTTCAGTAATTTATTCTAAACTATAGCTCTATAATAAAATCTCGTACGAAATAAAAGGTGTTTTCTTTCTATTATATAATCGTTATAACGGGATATATTATTTAATTATTTAATTGAAGTATACTTATTAGAAAATTCATAAATGATATGTTTTGTGATAATAATTACAAAGTGTCGTAATCATGAGTAATTTATCATAATATAATAAACACATCACTTTAAATATTCCTAGTCAATATGTATTGTGACTGGATATCGAGACATCCGTTGAGACTAGAATACGTAATGCTTTCCCAATGTTACGCAGTGTTTGCTGCTGAGGACACCAAGATGTTATGTACTGATATTTATTAGATGACCGTGGAATGACTCATTCGATAGTTTTCTATTGGTTAATATAACCAAAGCCAAATAGAAAATATCAATGCGACAATATTACACAATTCTCTTGACATGAGAATACTATTAAGCTTCAATATGGAAATTCTGCTTTGATTATAGTAAATCATGGCATAACATTCAACGAACAACTATAGTAGAGTTGAGTGGAAGCATTGGAAGTTAAACTTTATTTAATAAAGAATTCGTCTCCTCCATTATATAAGGTTAATATCATGGTCAACAGAAGTCAACTTAAAATCAAGTCTTTGGCCAAAGCAATACGATTAGTAATAATTGTTATTATTGAACCAAGGACATTTTTTTGGATTATAAAATTCAATATGAATGATATTGGAATTTTGACCAATACCAAATTTCATAAGTCGTAATATGATATAGTTTTGATGAAGAGAATTAGTGTAAATAATTTTCACTACCGGGTACCACCTAAAATAAGTAAAATTTGATTTAATTGAAACTATATAAGCGATAAATTTAGGCATAGTATCACATAACTGACTAAGGTGACAAGTGAATGCTATTCGAATTGTTCGATATTAATCGTTGACCAAACTTACACATAAGAGTCGCATAACTGAAATGTTGAATACTCCTACTATCTCTTGATTTAATTAAATTATAACGGATATACTTAATTAAATTAAATATTATTAATTTGTGACAAGTGAATAATATTCGAATTGTTCGATATTAATCGTTGACCAAATTTACACATAAGAGTCGCATAACTGACATGTTGAATACTCCTACTATCTCTTGATTTAATTAAATTATAACGGATATACTTAATTAAATTAAATATTATTTAATTTGTGTTGACCAGTATTGAAAATGGTGCGTTTATAAATGTTATATAAATACGTATTGATATAAGATATCAATGTACATTTAAATTTGATTTAAAGTAATATTATCTGATCAGGCTTGACATGGATTGAAGACCTGTGTAGGGGCTTAATACGGTCGACCATAGGTATGGGGTAGCGGGGTTGGATTTGATTCAAAAGGGATTTGAATTGGTAGAGAAATTTATGGATTTAAATCCACTTTTAGCTTCCTTTCTCTTCTATTTAAACTCCATTAACCCCTCATTTAAAAATCTCTCCTTTTGTTATATCCTCATCCATTTTCGATCGAATATAACCCACTCCTCCTCCATTATCTCAAACATCATAAACAAAATTTAAATAAAACAGTGCAACGATGAATAGCTCTTTTAGTCCGGTAGCTCTTTACAGAGTAATTTGAATTTACATTCAAAAAGAGTCAATCGGATTCAACATTTAAGGTGTAATCTCTATACTATAGTAAGGTAATACTCTTGTTTTCATTTTACAAAAACACATAAAACACACACACACAGAGAGACATATATAACCATAAGACGGGAATCACACACACACACATATATAACCATAGGACGTGAATATGTATACATGTAGTGATTATAAAATAAAGCTATATATATGCATATTGGATTAGACCAAAGAGTAAAAGATTGATTTTAATTTTCAAATTTATAATAACTTGTAAAAGGGTTTTAAAACAAACAGATTTTAATATATAAATATAAATATATAAAATATAAAAGTAATTTTGTTAAATAATATACAAGATAATATTTCCAATAAAAATTTATGTATACATATATATTAATTTTTAAATTTATATATATATATATAATTTATTATAAAAATATAACACATTCTTTAATTTAATAACATGTTGTAAAATACACATATATATGTGTGTGTATTTAATACACATAAATTATATATATTATGAAATTAATTTCTAAATAATAAAAATTATCATTTTAAGTATTTTGTATGGAAATTATTTAATAAAAACTAAAATCGCAAGGATTTAATTATAAAAAATTGATTTTTGTTAAAATATTTTTAGTCGAATATATATATATATATATATATATATATATAACTTTACTCGTTTTCATTTTAAACATATAGTGTTAATTTATATTTGATTTATATATACTAATTTTAATATATGAATATGTATATATATTCGTTAAAAAATTATTTTGTAAGTATCTAAATTAAAATATATTTTATTGATTTAAATTTGAAATTATGAGATATTTTAATATTTATATCTAGATTTGAAATTTGTATTTTAATTTAAATTCAAAATTATCTATTTTTATATTTATAAATATTACTGTTATATTATGATATATATGCATGCAGACACACTATTATGAATATAATTTTTTATCAAACTTAATTATATATATACATATATATTAGACAACATATATGTGTATGAAGGAGCTAACACATCCATTGTGGTCGATCTAAATCCCAGCAACTCGATAGATTTTTGTTAAACCATACACAATATGTAAGTTGCACGTACACATACATGTACATGTGCATAGGATACACATATTCCCATTATATGGTACAACTATGATATCCAAAATAATATTTATTTACAAATTAAATAAAATAACGATTTTATTTATGATTAATTTAGATCAGATCTAAATCAATTTAGACTTCATATGCCTAACAGGATAAAAAAATAGCAATTTTTTTGAAATTTAGCCATCTAACCCGCTGCACGTTGGCTAGTTCCAATACTGATAGCAGAGTCCAACAACTTATGTTATCTAAATTAGTCATGTTATGGCTAACTAATTAAGCATACAATTTAGAACAATGTCTAGAAAAACAGTGTCTAGGCCGTGTTTAGGTAACCAAGTACCTGCCCTAACAGATTATTGGCCATACCCGAAAAGTGAAGTGAGGCTAAAGGTTTTTTTTTAATTGGAAAGGTCTATTTTGAATTTGAACCTTCAGCTAATTTCCAAAATTATTTTGACAATAAAAGTAAAACAAATGAAAATAGGAAAAATATGATAATATAATTTTCAAACTGTTTTAAAAACTTTATAAAGTTATGTATATATTTAAATTTTAATAATTAATAAGATTAATATATTAGATAAATTAATTAAATAATCAATTAGTTCAAGTATGTATATAACATATATAATGATATGTGTTACATTACTTTGAATTGTTTAAGGTGATGCAATTATATATATAGAATTTTCGAAACTAATTTTTTTAATTAATTAAATTAATTAAATGTTAATGAATAATATAAATACACATACATAAATATATATATGTGTAACTATAAATATTATAGTATACATATTCAATTTAAAATGTTTAATTGGATAATATAAGATTAATTAAATGTTAATTAATTAAATAAGATTTAACTAATAATTTTAAAATAATATTGTACGTAAGATTATTATATAAGTTAATTAAATTATAATAATAAAACTTATATAATGTGAATGTACAATTAAAGGTGAAGTAATAACAACCCTAAATAGGTAAAGGGATAAATACGTATATATTGTTAGCATGCCGTGATTTTTTATGTGTCTAACACTTAAATCATGAGGGTATTTCATAAGAAATACATTAATTTATAAGTCGATATCACTCAATTAAAGATACTAAAGATTATGAATCTTTAATATAAATTTGTCCTCTACCATTTGTATGTTAATAAATTTCTTATATACTCTCTAGTTGTTGAGTAAACTCAAGCTAGAGATGTTATGTGTAGTACTATTAATATATAGAATGGACAAGGTAAGGTAGCTATATATGTTTGTTGAGGAAACCCAAGGTACACATATTATGCTTAGGTCATCTGAAATGGTAGGTATAAGTGAATAATCTCTTTCGATTTGTTCAGAAAACTCAAGATCGAAATGAGATTAGGACAAGGAAACACGTGTTAAGAGTTGTAAGTAACACAAGTGATAAGGAGTTATTCATCGTTTGTAGGGCTCTGTCTTATAACTCAAGGTTAGAATCTCAAGACAAAACAGTCTTAACCCCATTAGTGAAGTCGAAAGACTTCTATGTTTATCTTAAGGTTTAGAGAAACATAAATGACTAGTGGGAGCTTATTAGTAAAATGAAATGTAATGCTTAACCATACTAATATTCTAATAACATATACTATGAATAATGTCCTAATCTACTAAGTTAATGTTTGCAGAAAAATCTATATACTCAAGTCGTTTTTTGAAAATGACGAACTCACAGGACCTAACTACATAGATTGGCTAGGGGCAATAAAAATAGCATTAACTTATGAACGTCTTTGGTCATCGATAACCGAACCTCCTAGGGTTAAACCTGCTGATGATGTAGACCCCAAACTTTGGTTAGCATATAACAAATGGGTCAACTTAGAGATTGCCTACTTTTATGTGTTGTCTACGCTAGACAAATAATTGAAGAGACAACACAAAAACATGACTGTCCATCAAATTTTTGATATCCTCAAAGCTCTGTTTAGGGAACAGTCTCATTCTGTAAGGTATGAGCTTACAAAGAAAATATTGAATATGAAAATGACAAAGGGAAAAAAGATGAACGATTATATTCAATTGAAGAAGGCTATATTAATAGACTTTCTCAATTGGATGTTATGATAGGTAACGAACTGCGAGTAAATATGATCTTAGGATCTCTTACTCCTCAGTTTGAGTCATTCATATTAAACTATAATTGTAACGGTCTGTATTTTTGACTATTGCAAGTTATTAAATTTTATATGATTATTGAATAATAATGGTTAGAGGTAGAATTTAATGACTTATTATTGTAATTTATTGGGTAACTAAATTGTTTAAATTTAATATTGGAATTATTTAAATAATTGAATTCTGAATTTAATATGAATGGAAATGATTTCGGATATTTATTTAAATTTCATTTCAATGAGAATAAAGATCATGTACTTTTAAGAAAATTGAATTTAAATGTGAATAATTAGAATTTGGAAATTTTATATTATAATTAACGCGTAAAAATAGCCATTTTGGCCACTGTCCCGGATTTCGACGAAACTAGTTTCATCGGATCCGTAATAATGAATTATTGTAGGATTTTAAGTTTCATAACGATCGTACTTGTCATTTGGTCATGCGAGCTTGAAACGCGTAGAAATTTAATTTCGAAATTAAATTAAGATTAGCCGACTTTGAAATGTTATTATAATAGCCCGCACCTCACTTAACGTAGACATTGTCCTCAATTTAGTAACCTCCGCTTCATGGACCAAGCCCAGGTATGAGGTTTTGTTCCTCAAAAGGCCTCGACGTTAATATGAGATGAAGGCTTTGATATATAAGCACCCATTTCATAGTATTTTTCCACGATGTGGGACAATTATTCCCATTTTGAAAGGGTGTTACAATCTCCCTCCTTTAGAGCCCGTCACCCTCGTTGGCTCATGAACATAACCCAAGCGTCGTTGCTGTAATACGTAAAGACCATAATTCCGGCTGGGTATGTCTTTGATACCATTGTAACAGCCCGCACCTTACTTAACGAAGATATTGTCCCCAATTTAGTCACCTCCGCCTCATGGGTCAAGCTAAGGTATGGAGTATTGTTGCTCAAAAGGCCTCGACATTGTTATGAGATGAAGGCTTTGGAATATAAGCACCTACTTCATAGTATTTTTCCACGGTGTGGGATTGTTATTCTCATTTTGAAGTGATGTTACAACTATCTTCCACATATGATCGATTTAGCCCTCGACACTAGTTCCATTATGTTCGGAATAGGGGTAAAACATTATAAATGCCAGGCGGCACACTACTTTTGGAGTTCGAAATTTCACGGTCGTTTGACGAGATATTTTCTAATTAAATAATAGATATTTTCTTTCTACTACATCACGTACATGGTGTCGTATCTCTCTCCCTCTCCTCTATTTCTCTAAATCGGCCGATCAAAATAAAAAAGGAACGAAAAACAAATCGATCAAACAAGAAAAAAAAACTGTCGATTTACGATCAAATGTGGTGTGCTTGATGGAGGCGCGCGTGCATGTCGAGGGCTCGACCGGTTAGGGTTTCAAGGGGTGCTAGGTTCTCTAATTTGCACGTGTGTGGTTCCGACGGTGATGACGAGATGATGGCGGTGGTGACTCACGGCAAGTGGGAACTTGGCGCGATTCTTGTTTCGCACAGAGCTTGGTGGAGGTGGTGGTAGTTTGCTTGGAGCAATAGTGGGCGACGTTTCTTCGCTAAACAAAAAAAGATGAAGGAAGATCGCCAACGAGCTCGCTAGAAAGAGGATTGGGGTCGAATGACAGTAAGGTTAGGCTAAGATTTAATTATATAAATTAAATAATTCTATTTCTTAATTATAGTTCAGTTATTCGTTTTGCTAATTATTGCGTAATTTTTGCTTACGAGATCTGTTTCAGACGATTCAAATCATATAGGAATCGTATTGACAAAGGCTTTAGCATGAAATTGAAGTGAAATTTATTTGAAGCTAAAATATGTTCAGTTTCCAATAAAATAGTGAGTGTTTTATACACTCACGATTGACTTGAATACGTCCTTGGATTGTTGAAATTTAAATTTGATAACGGGAATTTGTTTAAATAATCGATAGATAGATATTCTCCGAGGATATATTCCAATAAAACAGAGTAATTTGAGCCCGGAATGTTGAAATTTAAATTTGATAACGGAATTTATTTAAATAATCGATGTTGAGGTTTTGAAGTTATAATCGAATATGATTTGAATTTTTGAAATTGATTTATTTTAAAGATCAGACTTTTATTTGAATTTTGAATATTGCTAAGTAAAAGTAATATAAAACCATATTTCGAAATTAAGCTCGAAATTCAATTATATTCAAAGATTTGGATTTTTAATTGAATATTGAAGGAAAATTGGAATTAAGTGTTTTGAATCGATATTTTGAAAATGGACTCGAAACTAATATAAATCAAAATGGTTTAAAATTTGGAATTGGAAGTGAAATTAGTTTGAAATTTAATTTTAAATTATTTTGGAAATGGAGTTGAAATTAATTTGAAATCGAAATTTGAAGTAAATTGGAATTAGAAGTGAAATTAATTTAAAATTGGAATTTTAATTAATTTGGAATAGAAATTGAGTTCGACTTGAAATTGAAATTGAATCGGTTAAATCGAAATAGAAAGTGGAACTGATTTGAATTGGAAAATTAGGAAAGTGAACCGGTTTGACTTTAAACTGTTTTAAATGAATATTTTTAGTATAAATAGTTTAAACTCTATATTCTTTAAATATTCAAATTATTTTGATTTTCCAAACAGTTTAAACTATATAAACTTATTTTAATACTCAGATTATTTTCTATCAAACTAATAGCTTTTTTAAAACTATTTAAAACTATTTTCTAAAATTCAAACTAGTAGAAAGGGTGGTATGTTTATATTTTAATCTTGAATTTAAATACGAATTGGGTTAAAGTGAAGCTGTAACCTAAATTGTAATTCAAACCAAATTTCGAAGTGAATCGATATATCGAATTTAATTGACATTTTGAAGTAAAATATGATTTTTGAAGCGAATATGGTAAATTTCGAAATGGATTTGATTTTGAAGCGAATATGATATTTTAATATCAAGTATAAATTGTTTTCAAAATATAAAAACCAATCGGTGTGTAAAATAATGTTTGGTTGTCAAAGATACCGGGGACTCTTATGGGCATACTCTCTGCCAATATTGAAACCACTTTGACAACTGTGTACGCGGTGGATGATATCCAAAATGTAGTGATTAAATTGGCAACGTTTACTGGAATGAAGTAAGAGAACAATGATGGATAGCCTTGACACTTGTGTCATAATTAAAATGAATAAAATAGAAGCCTATGTCTGGCAAATGAGGTTAGCTACCTCTAGCAGCATTGATCACTCGTATTACTATTGTGGTTTTTGGCTCGATGGGAAACCTTTTGTTCGGATTGGTTGTTGCGATCGGCCACAGATAGGTTACGACCAGTCAAAAAGGGTAAACTTGTAGAATTCTACCTTGGGCATTGCCTCGCGTGCCTTGTCAAATTTATCCTTGTATGAGCCGATTACGACTTTGGTTTAGAATTATACAATTGTGTTAAGGTGGATCAATGTAAAGACTTAATGCTATTTTGATATTTATTTTACTGATAGACAGAATCTATTATAGCGTATACTATATGTATAAATAGTTTAACGGATCCTTTGGAGATGGAAATACCCGTAACATCTCTTAAGTTATTGCACTCATATCTGGGATATTGATTTGACTTATATAAGCGTTTTTTAGTCCTGAGTTGAATGTTTTGTCTTTTCATTATGCTCGGGTCAGTCCTGAGTTTTTCCCAACGTATTGAAGATTATCCTCTGGAGGATGAAGACGAAGATTTTAGTATATTACTATTATTATTATTCTCTTATGCATGTTATCCTGTATATTGATCACTTATCCCTGATGTGTATATATATATAACTCTAATAAATGTGTATAGATCATAATCAAATGTATAGTAAACAGTTTCATGAACTGTTATTTGATTATTATATTTTATCGTTTCCACAGTGAGATTCTATATTTGTTGTAACGACTAGGATTTTTCGCGCTCGAAAATCGACATCCATACTTCATATCGTATTCGAATGCCATAGATTCGAACGTTCAAATCCGATTCGCCGGAGCTTATAACAACATTAAGTAAATAACACAGCGGAAAAAAAGAATAATACATTGATATACAGCTTTGATACAATATCTGATACAACAGATGATCCAATAGATATCAATATACATCAGAGATATGATAAAATAAAATAGCAGCGGAAAAGAAAAATAGATAACATCTAGCAGCGGAACAATATAACTCTAAGATAGTCTTCAAAAGAGAACTCCGACAACTGCAACTCCATTTCCAAGAATCAATCCAGCAATAGCTCGAACTCCCAATAACGATGCACCAAGCTCAGCAAGACTGGTGTGATCCAAAGACTGAACTAACTCCAGATAATCTACTGAACCTGACTATCTGAAAAACCCAACTCTAGACTGCTCGTGTAGAAAATAATGAGCACCCAGAGTTTAGGAAAGAAACAATAAACTCCGGATCAGTCGTGGGACTGGTGTGAGCAACAAAAACAGTTTATTTATCTTTAAAATCAAAATAGAGGAATATTTTAAAGTCAATTCGCAATGCTTTTAAAAATGTGACTACCATAAGCCCTCCCGCCACACACACAATGCAAACGCAGACTTGGAGGAGATTTCTTCTTATGTTAGTCAAAGATGCTTGATACGCATTAAAAAGAAACATTTGATATTATTACTAGTGCATAGTGTAGGAAACATTTCGAAAGTAGAATATAAATCTTAGCCAACATAGGTACCATTATAGTATGCTTACTATAGCTACCATATTAGATGGCAGGTTCTACAACTAAAACCGTACAAGTCTCGTATTGTTTCTTTGGATTTCCAACGAATGGTCAGGCCAAGGAACTTCCCATTGCCACATGAAAACGCCTCTGGAAGGACGTCCCGAGAACCTAACCGGATCTCTGCCAACACAAGGCCGGGTTACCTTTCAAACTAGGTAACAACTGACACGAGTATGCCATCCCCCGGTCCTTTGGGACCTTTAACCGAGCGCTCGTCATCAACATCACACCATAATAATAAGTGTTTCAACATGAGTAAGCATCTGGGCTCCATACCATGATACCAACCTTTTCCAGAAGGAAATGCACATACCCTAAAGGGAGCTACCCCTCATAACCTTGCCGCATCTTTCCTGTTTTGACCATTCCGGGGTGTGAGGCTCGACGAAGTCTCGTCCACAAAAACACGCTTTATACAAAGTCATGCTTTGGGTCAACAAATGATCATAGAAATGGTCACCAAGATAGACGATCAAACAAATGATCCTATCACAAATAATCAACACAATGACCATTTCACAGCAACACTCAGCATGTCACATTACCAAATTGGGAATATATTGCTGACAACATTCAACTACATAACCTCTGAGCTCGTACGTCTCAGAGAAGGGTGTTAAGCTAAAAGAATAAATTCTCCGCCACCAACAGAAATATATTTGAAAGAAATCTGCTTTATATCTCAATTTGTAATGTTAGACATACTATCCATACAAGTCTGTTCCGGGCTCGAACAGAACCGAAGGAACTTACAAAGAAGTCCTTGAAATCCGGATATTCACAATCTCGATCGGATTTCTCATCACTTAGGGAGTCTCTATACCGGCGCGACTCGGTGCAGAAACAATCGATAGGTCATCCTATCGCTTTCGCAAATACCCGGTCTTCATCACCGGTCTTCAAATGCTATCCATAGCATCGAATCACATATTCAGAATGGGTTATATGACACAAAGGTCCTTTCCCGGCTAGACCGAATAGTGAGCATGATATTTCAAAAACAAATGGATAATGGGATTTCAATTAAGTCACAACTTATTACCCAAAACTTTTCTTCAAATGGCTTAACAAATTACCATTTTCAATCTTTAAACAAAAAGATTCATTTTCACAACCTTTAACGGTTTAAACAATTTTCACATTTTAATCTTTTAAACAAAAGATTCATTCACAGATTTTCCAAATCAATTTTCATTTCAATTTGATTAACTCGTTAAATCTTTAAATCAAAGATTTAACTTATAGCCTTCAAAACAATTTCATTTCAATTTGATTAACTCGTTAAATCTTTAAATCAAAGATTTAACTTATAGCCTTCAAAACAATTTCATTTCAATTTGATTAACTCAACTCTGGGTGCCCACCAATTTCCACACGGGCAGTCAAGAGTTAAGGTTTATCAGGATATTATGGAATTCAGGAGTTGCTGGAGGCAAGATGGATGACATAGCGTATTACTAGTATATAGTACTTCTTTTTCTGCTGCATTGTTGTTGTTGTTTGATGTTGTACACTCTGATGTAATGTAATGTAATGTAATAACTGATATAGTTCTTTGTTTAAAGATTATTCATTTATCTATTATATGTTGTTCCGTTGCGAATTGTGAGATTCTGATGTTGTTCTGTTATTTCTTTCCGTTCTATTTTCTATCTTTTCTCTCTTCTTCTACCTCTTTCTTCTTCTTTCATCTTTCTTAAACCCTCAGTGTTCGGTTTTCCGGCATCCGACGAATCGGCATTCGATACAGTGGACGTATTGATGTCGATATTCGGGAGTTGAAGAATCGGGTCCTGACATTTGTTTTCTTCTTCTTTTCATACTTTTCTTATTTAACCCCATTGATTATCTATGTTTCGGATTGTTTAAATTGGACATGTGTGGATTATTATCGATTTAAACTTTTCAAAATATGGGTCGTCACAGTTGATATCAGAGCCAGGTTTAGCGATAATCTTGGCTTTGTGGGGTTTGACTCATTAGAGGTAGGACAGTAATACCCTAAAATGAGTCTATTTGAGTGTATATATATAAGAGTGCATACTTGTTAGTGTTATAAAATATTTTATATTATGTTTACTTATCCGTTGAGTTGTTTATGAATTGTTGTCGATGTGCAGGACGCCGTGTTATCGATAGGGGTTTCTAAACACTTAAACAAAGCACGTCAACATAATATTGTTTTGAACTGGGGTAAATGAAATAAATTTGCCTAAATTATTTTATATACATACATAACGATAATTTTTAATGAAATAGTTGTTAGGTGATGATAATATTTATTTATCATCTATTATTGGTTGAATTAAAAGTAAATCGAATACTTAATGAATTTTATTTATGAAGTATTTGATAATTAAGTTGAATTGAAATCATTTAAAATAAGAATTAGTTAAATGACCAAGGTGTAAATTATTGAAATATTTTGGTGATAAGTAACGGAAATTTGTGTGAGTATAGTTAAATATAGCATGTAAATAGAAGCGACTTAAAAAAAATTATTGAGAACTTTAGAACTTAAAATCCTTCTTGTTTCAAAATGGTTTCCAAAGCCTTGAAAGTTAATGTTAATATTATTTGAAAGAGTTTGGACTAGAAAAATATTTTGCAAAGATTTTTGAAGAAAATAAAAAGCATTAAACTCGCTTTGTTCATTGAAAAATAATTCTGGGGATGATTGCAGCATCTCTAGTATTCATTTTCGAGTTTCTGAGTGAAAATTACTACCAAAAGAAATTTATTTTTCGATTAAACAAGTTTTGATTATGAAAAATATTTTAAGTATGATTTAAATAAATATATTAAAATAGTTTTGAACTTATAATTGAAAATATTATATAAGGAATGAGTTTATAACCAATAAATTTAAAATAGTATAGAAAAGAAATAAGTTATAACTTATAAATTTGAATATGAAAATAAACCAAATTCAAAATGGTTAAAATTTGGTTAAGAAAACAAAGGAAAATTTTAAATCTCAGATACGAAATAAAATAAATTGGCTTAGCATTGTTAAATTAAATAGACTTAATGAAATTAAGTAAATAAAATGAAGTCTAACTCAAGAAGCTTAAATAAAATGAAATGTATTTGAAACGAATTAGATAAAATGGAATTTTGAATGAATAAATTGTATAACCTACGGATTTGGGAATTAATAAGCTTAAATTTGTTGAATGGGAATGATAAGAAAATATAACTTGAATAAAAATTAACTAAAATGAGTAAAAGTGAAGTTTAACTTAATGTTAAATAAATTGAATTAGATATTAAGTGAAACTAGATAAATTAATAAAGTAAAGTAATTCCACTTAGGCTATAAATGAATTAATACAATAAATACGACTTGAATTACAAAATAAAATGCAATTTTGAATTGTAAATGAAATTGAATAAAAATATATGAGTGTAAGAAAAATTAATATGGTTAACTAAATTTAATTCAAATTGGATATAAATAAGTAAATTTCAAGTGGAGTAGTTAAATAAAAATTGAATTTTAAATAATATTATATGGAATAAGTTATTGGAATAAATTATAAATTGAAGTTAACTTCAGAGGGGTTAAATGAATTGGTCGTGGAAGAAAAAATATAAAATTATTAATGTGAACTGAGATATAAAAATAAAATCTACTTTAGTAAATTAATAATATGAATTTGAATAAAATGAAGTGAATCGACGAGTTAATAATAACTTAAGATATGAAGTAATAATAATAAACATGATTGTGTTGTATAAAATATTTATAGTGAATTTGGACGATTTATAAATGATGTTAGTTTAAAAAAAGGAGGATATGCTATATGGAAATAAAAAAAATTAACTTAAACAACGTTAAATGGAATAATTCTATAAAATGATTCATAAATGAATTCATATGAAATAGGTTAAACAAAAAGTGAAACAATTAGAATTTCACAAATTGAATTGAATAAAATTGAATGTAATGAATTTGTAACGAATGTTAATAAATTGAAAGAAATAAATGGAATGTAAACCAATTAGATGTGGATGAAACAAGTGTAAATAATTGAAACCAAATTAGTTGAATGTAAATCAATTAAAAGCGAATGAATTGAATATAAGAATATTAATAGGTGAATGTGAATCAACTTAAAATATATAGAATGTGGTATGTAATTAAATTACTTAAGTGTGATTGATTATATGAATTATTGAAATGAAATAATGGAAGTGAAAAAAATGGAACTATAAACTAGTGTAAATTTATAAAATGTGAATTCATTAATGTTGGTAAGTGCAATCAATTGGAAGTAAATAAATTGAATAAAAAATCAATTAAACGTGAATCCACTTGAATAAAAGTGGTTGAATGCAAATAAATTGAAATGAATCAATTAAAATGCTAATGAAATGAATGTTAATAAGAGACGAAGGGTATAAATAAATAAATAATTTGACATTGGATAGGGTAATACACGTGATTATGAATTAATTGAACGGATATTGATGGTTGGATGGTTTTCTTTGTTGCAAATCATTATTATTATCGTTTTGATCGCGTATGATTGCCGTATGTTGTGTATGTGTGCTTTCATTTATTGTCTGGATTCAAAACCCATGTTATATGATTATATTAGACTTATATATGCTTCCATATTGTTATATGCAACTAATATCTTAATTTGAGTTGAGACAGATACACACGAAGACCGTTTGGGCATATACGCAGGGTTTGCATGCTTTTTCTTGCTCATTACTAGCAAACACGCTCGAATTATTAATAATAAGGTACGTATGTAACGAGTGCGGATTTTGCCCGCTCAAAAATCGACATCCATACTTCAAATCGTATTCGAATGCCATAGATTCGACCGTTCAAATCCGATTCGCCGGAGCTTATAACAACATTAAGTAAACAACACAGCGGAATAAAAGAATAATACATTGATATACAGCTTTGATACAATATCTGATACAACAGATGATCCAATAGATATCAATATACATCAGAGATATGATACAATAAAATAGCAGCGGAAAAGAAAATAGATGATAACATCTAGCAACTGAACAATATAACTCTAAGATAGTCTTCAAAAGAGAACTCCGAGAACTGCAACTCCATCTCCAAGAATCAATCTAGCAATAGCTCGAACTCCCAATAACAATTCACCAAGTTAGACAAGACTGGTGCGATCCAAAGACTGAACTAACTCCAGATAATCTACTAAACCTGACTATCTGAAAAACCCAACTCTAGACTGCTCGTGTAGAAAATAATGAGCACCCAGAGTTTAGGAAAGAAACAATAAACTCCGGATCAGTCGTGGGACTGGTGTGAGCAACAAAAAAATAGTTTATCTTTTATTCAAAATCAAAATAGAAGAATATTTTTAAATTCAATTCGCAATGCTTTTAAAAATGAGATTACCATAAGACCTCCTGCCACACACACAATGCAAACGCAGACTTGGAGGAGATTTCTTCTTATGATAGTCAAAGATGCTTGATACGCATTAAAAAGAACATTTGATATTATTACTAGTGCATAGTGTAGAACAAATCATTTCGAAGGTAGAATATAAATCTTAGCCAGCATAGGTACCATTATATTATGCCTACTATAGCTACCATATTAGATGGCAGGTTCTACAACTAATACCGTACAAGTCTCGTATTGTTTCTTTGGATTTCCAACGAATGATCAGGCCAAGGAACTTCCCATTGCCACATGAGAATGCCTCTGGATGGACATCCCCGAGAACCAAACCGGAACTCTACCAACACAAGGCCAGGTTACCCCTAACTGGGTAACTACTGACACGAGCACGCCATTCCCCGATCCTAAACGACCTTTCTCACGGGATCCCGATAACCAACAACCACAAAGTAATAAATTCGCAGTAACCACATAGGTTAAATATCTGGGCTCCATACCATGATACCACCTCTATCCAGAAGGAAATGCACATACCCTAAAGGGAGCTACCCCTCATAACCTTGCTGCTTCTTTCTTGTTTTGACCATTCACGGGGTGTGAGGCTCGACGAAGTCACGTCCACAAAAACATACTTTATACAAATGCCATGCTTTGGGTCAACAAATGATCATAGAAATGATCACCAAGATAGACGATCAAATAAATGATCCTATCACAAATAATCAACACAGTGATCATTTAACAGTAACACTCAGCATGTCACATTACCAAATTGGGAATATATCGCTGATAACTCCAACTATATAACCTCTGAGCTCGTACGTCTCAGAGAAGGGTGTTAAGCTAAAAGAATAAATTCTCCGCCACCAATAGAAATATATTTGAAAGAAATCGGCTTTATATCTCAATTTGTAATGTCAGACACACAATCCATACAAGTCTGTTCCGGGCTCGAACAGAACCGAAGGCACTTCCAAAGAAGTCCTTGCAATCCGGATATTCACTAATCACGTTCGGACTCCCCATCACATATGGAGTCTCTATACCGGGGACCATTCGATGCAAAGACATTCGACGAGTTGTCCTTACATTTTCGAAAATATCCGGTCTTCACCACCGGTCTTCAATTGCTATCCATAGCGACATATCACATATTCGGAATGGGATATATGACACAAAGGTCCTCTCCCGGCTAAACCGAATAGTGAGCGAAACATTTAAAATATATGGATATTGGGATTTCAATTAAGTCACAACTTAATAATTCAAACTTTCTTTCAAATGGTTTAACTAATTACCATTTCAATCTTTAAACAAAAAGATTCATTTTCACAACCTTTAACGGTTTAAACAATTTTCACATTTTAATCTTGTAAACAAAAGATTCATTCACAGATTTTCCAAATCAATTTTCATTTCAATTTGATTAACTCGTTAAATCTTTAAATCAAAGATTTAACTTATAGCTTTCAAAACAATTTCATTTCTATTTGATTTAAACAAATCATCAATTTAAATCTGTTAAAAATAAACAGATTTAATTCGTAGCTTTCAAAAAAAATTCATTCATAACTTAGGAAAATCATTTCTCTATTCAATCTTGAAATTCCCTTAATTAACTGGAATATCAGTTCTTATCTAAAAGTGTTTATCATTTGAAAACAACAGTTTTCATTTCGGAAATCTGATTCATTTATACAAGTTGAAATCCCTGGGTTAAATTCAAATTCCCAAAAATAATACTTTAAAATGATTTAACTCATAATGACTAGTATAATATCATTAATCCCTAGTTTCAAATTGCAGAATTCAATTCCAAATATCGAATTCAAATTCAAATTGAATTATTTAAATTTCAAAACTTAATCAAGTAAATTAAAATAAATTTTAACTTGAAATTTCATTCCAAAAGCTTTTCACATTTATTCCGATTCCATTTCCAAAACATTTGAATTAAATATTCAACTTTAAAAATCATTTTAAAATCATTTTAGAATCTGTGACTTAATCGATTTCCTCGTGAAATCCATAATTGTGTGTGTATGGTGTGGTCCAGGGGTTTAACACACTAGTGAAACATCATTTCAATCATCACAGATTAAAACATAGAAATATAGTTGATAAGCGATATAAAACTATAACGCTCATCGTCCATTCACAGATTCACAGATTAAAACATAGAAATATAGTTGATAAGCGATATAAAACTATAATGCTCATCGTCCATTCACAGATTCACAGATAATATACAAATGCAAATAAATATACACTGCTCAATCTACAGAACAAAATATCACAAATCAGATAGGATAATCAATTCAAAGCATCTCATACAATACAATCATTCATAAGCATTCAATAAACATTTGTAAGCAGGAATAATTAACTGTTTAATCCTAATCAATTCAATTTATTTTAAATCAAATAAATTACTTATGAATTTATTATCTAATAATGATTTATTAATTAATTACAAATAATTTGATATAAATTAATTTATCAAACACTTTAATTAATTAAATGATTCTTAATTAATCACATTAATTAAATTATCTTTAAGTTAATTACCTAATCATTTAACCTTAATTTAATTTCATTAAATAACTATCTTTAAGTAATTTATTACCTTTATAAATAAATCAACTTTTCATTACATTAAATGTAATTATATCTTAATCACTTGAAAATTAACTTTAAGCATTATTTATAGAAATTGACTAACCCTTAATGATCCATTAACTAATCCTAATTATTTAAATCAATTAGGTGTTAATTACAACTTAATTGGTTTTTAATTACAATTAATAAATTTCTAATCATAAATTGTTCATTTTCATTTCAAATTGAAATCCCTTTAACCCAATTTGGAAATCTATGATTCTTAATTAATCACATTAACTGTCTCTTACTTAAACCTTAATTTATAAATTTAAACTTCTAATTAATTTCAAAATGAACGAATTACAAATTTTTGAATCTTCGTTCACTTAAATTTTTAATGAACTATAAATCATTAACTCTTAATTGTCTTTGAGGTAAAACATAATTTTTATAAATGATTTAATTATCAATTTCAAACACATTTGAAAACATTTATTTTCAAATTCAAATTCAAATTTCATTTCAAATCAAAGATTTGAAATAATTACAAATTCAACCTTTAACAAATTTAAACCAAGTTAAACTCTTTTAAATCGGATGTTGTATAACATTTATTTTTATAAAGAAATTATATAAGAGTTTTAAAGCAAATCTTTTAAAATTCAAATCATTTTTAAAATATAACTTAACATTTAAAGTTCTTAAACATTTCATTCATTTTTATTTTATTTTTTTGAACTTTATTTTATTTTAGAACCAAGATACCAAATTAAATTTTAAACCGACTTAAAAACTTGTGTTTAAAACTTTGTTTAAATTTGGTTTTAAATTTTTAATTTCTGTTTTAAAAAAAAACTGTCAGGTCTTAAAAAATAATAATCAAACAGATAGGTTTTATAACCAAAACCTGTGGCAAAGAATTTTACTCGAGTGCAAGTCAAAACCCACAACCACTTCACCCTGAATTTCTGTGCACCGTGCACGTGCACCTCCACCAGAGCCACCTCCAGCCAACGTTGACCACCCTCCCACATCGGAGATCTTTCCTCAGTGCCAATCCGATCATTAGATCGATGATCAAATCATTTAAACAGAATTGAGCATTCAAGCTCAATGCAAGTACCAGGAAACAAAACCTGGAAACGCTTGACCCCATCACCTCCCATACCTGTCATCGCCATATTCTCTCAACTCCGATCATCTGAATGCCTCCGCCTTCGGCCCTTGCTTCGATTTCCTCTCCTCTACCATTTCCCAAACCCTCGCCACACACGATCGCCTGAGGACAACGCACGAATCGAAATATCCATCACCACCGAAAACTAGGTTTAGGATAAAAAACTTCTCGCCGTCATCGCCACAGTGAACTGGACCACTTCCGGCTATTTTTCCCATCTTCGCCGTAGCCTCCTCCACCTACATGTGAAACCTTGGCCTCGATTGAGCCTTCGATTGCCTGAATTTCGCCAAAACCCATCTCACGTTCATCTCTGAACTGCTACTAGTATTATTAACTAAAAATTCCTATTTTACTTTTAAAAATCCTATTTTGAAGTATGAATTCAGGTTATATAAGTAAATCAAAGTTTCGTGACACTTGAAATTATCTGAATTTGAAGTTAGCTCTGTATAATCCAATTTTTATTAACATATCCATTTTTATTTTACTTGAAACAATTTTTAAATAATAACCAATACTTAAACAAACATGTTTGCTTTTGAAACCAAGGCCTATCAAAAATCAAGTAGTTTGATGTTTGAATTTGTTGATCAAATCATATGCTTTTAAGCAAGAAAAAAAATTCAACATATACAGACATACCCATCTGCATATATATATATATATATATATATATATATATATATGTATGTATATATATATAGACAGAAAACAATTTACGTACATATATACACATATTAAGCAACTTCAAACTCAAACATATTCATCATCAAATATAGATTTACTTAGTTGGATTTTAGTTTAGTTACTCACAGTGTTTCAGGAGAAGAACTGAACTTTTGACTACAAGCTGGAATCCCATCTCTACACTATGGTTGATCAATTGATTTGAGTTTGTATTGTTGTAAAGTTGAATTGTTGTTTTAAGGTTTTAAGATGGTATTACTTTAGATCTCTCAGTTGGAATGGCCGAACAAAAATGAAGGGTTTGATGTATAAAAAGAAGCTACCAGTGGATGAATAGAAAGAAGTTGACAGGGTTGCTATTATTTTTGTATAGGGTAATAAACTATTTTGCTAGTACAAAACTAGCATGCTGAAGTGATATACATCGTGCTAGAGCTATTATTATTGATTACTTTATTTGTTTAGTGGCTAAAGATACTAGCATTTATTAAGCTTGCCTTACATTTCAGCTGCATACTTGCTTTGATCTGTTAGTGTACTGGTTACAGTAGATGCATGTTCCCCCATGCCTACATCCTTATCCCATTCTCCTCTATGTACATAGATATTTTTTCATTTTATTGTTTTCTTTATGAAGCTTTCATGTATATATTTTTACTTGTTTGTATTGTTACATACTTATCCTATTTTGTTGTGTCTTATTTTCCTTTTTTTTTTTTTTTACAGCCTATTTTCTTACATGTACTTTGTTGTCGATATATTTGTTATTTTAGTTATTGGTTATTGTTTAATATAGTATTGTACTTTATGTTCCTACTTACTTAAATTTGCAAGCTACTTTCATATATGTTCATACTTTCCTTGCATCTCTTTGTTTTTTCTGGCTACACTTTATTTTGTTTTGTCTTTGTTTCATTTCTTTTATTTTGTTTTGCAATACTTCTATAAGTATGTTATGTTTTAACACTAGTATGCTAAGTCGTTACTTATCAACATTTGTCAAGTATGATAAAAATTTGGGTTTAATCCCTTGTTTCATTTTTAAAATTTATAAAACATGTTTCTCTTTTTTATACTTACATATATTTTGGTTTTCTTTCTTTGACTTATACTTATTATTTTGTAATATAAATAAATTTCTATTTTATATTACATGATATTAGAATTTATCTAACATCATTATTTCATATTTTATAATTCAAGATATTTACATTGTCATTCATTCATTATCGAGATATTAAATTAAAACAATTTAAAAAAAAGAAACTATCCCTTTATAAACATATATTATTTGAATTTGGAAAAACTCGAATCAATTTATCATTAAATTTCACAAATTTAAATCAAAAATGAATTTAATTATCAATTTAAATTAAATTAAAATCTAGGGTCGTTACAAACTTCCCCCTTAAAAGAATTTCGTCCTCGAAATTCGCAGGCACGAAAACAACACAGAGATAGACAGATTCGATCTCCTATAATTCCTCAAATACAAGATATGGATTCCAAACTCAAGTCGGAATATCCCAAAATATATACTAATTTGTCCCTCTTCGGACTTCAACCAACCCAACAAATTACAACAGAATTTCAAAATTTGGTTTTAAACGAAATCGTTTTATCGATACAATTCAAATTATCCTTCATATTCTATTAATCAATTTTAACTCAATTTAAAATTTCCAATTTATTCAAAATTTTAATTCTAAATTTCAAATTCATTAAAGTTTAAATCAGAAATTGATAAGAAATCGATAAAGATAAGGATTTTCTATAACGAATCGTAGAGCCACATCATCTCGAAACTTCTTCTAGAGCTGTCACGAAGCAATCAAAAGAATTTAGAAACGAATCAAAGAAAATTGGTAAGAAAGTTGTTTCCACTGTCACAGGGTATTAACCAATTATAGTCGTATTTCCCTGTCCCCTATCTCGTTCTCTTCTTGCACTCATACTTACTATCAATGGATAGCAAGAGAATTTACTGAGGCATTCAAACAGATATCTTAGGGATTACTCATTCTAGGGTATACTTCACCCTATCTCTAATGAGCTACTTAATGTGTTATACTCCTGAGCTAAAGTTTAACCCTTAGCTCTGATACCAAATGTAACGAGTGCGGATTTTGCCCGCTCAAAAATCGACATCCATACTTCAAATCGTATTCGAATGCCATAGATTCGACCGTTCAAATCCGATTCGCCGGAGCTTATAACAACATTAAGTAAACAACACAACGGAATAAAAGAATAATACATTGATATACAGCTTTGATATAATATCTGATACAACAGATGATCCAATAGATATCAATATACATCAGAGATATGATACAATAAAATAGCAGCGGAAAAGAAAATAGATGATAACATCTAGCAACTGAACAATATAACTCTAAGATAGTCTTCAAAAGAGAACTCCGAGAACTGCAACTCCATCTCCAAGAATCAATCTAGCAATAGCTTGAACTCCCAATAACAATTCACCAAGTTAGACAAGACTGGTGCGATCCAAAGACTGAACTAACTCCAGATAATCTACTAAACCTGACTATCTGAAAAACCCAACTCTAGACTGCTCGTGTAGAAAATAATGAGCACCCAGAGTTTAGGAAAGAAACAATAAACTACGGATCAGTCGTGGGACTGGTGTGAGCAACAAAAAAACAGTTTATCTTTTCTTCAAAATCAAAATAGAAGAATATTTTTAAATTCAATTCGCAATGCTTTTAAAAATGAGATTACCATAAGACCTCCTGCCACACACACAATGCAAACGCAGACTTGGAGGAGATTTCTTCTTATGATAGTCAAAGATTCTTGATACGCATTAAAAAGAACATTTGATATTATTACTAGTGCATAGTGTAGAACAAATCATTTCGAAGGTAGAATATAAATCTTAGCCAGCATAGGTACCATTATATTATGCCTACTATAGCTACCATATTAGATGGCAGGTTCTACAACTAATACCGTACAAGTCTCGTATTGTTTCTTTGGATTTCCAACGAATGATCAGGCCAAGGAACTTCCCATTGCCACATGAGAATGCCTCTGGATGGACATCCCCGAGAACCAAACCGGAACTCTACCAACACAAGGCCGGGTTACCCCTAACTGGGTAACTACTGACACGAGCACGCCATTCCCCGATCGTAAACGACCTTTCTCACGGGATCCCGATAACCAACAACCACAAAGTAATAAATTCGCAATAACCACATAGGTTAAATATCTGGGCTCCATACCATGATACCACCTCTATCCAGAAGGAAATGCACATACCCTAAAGAGAGCTACCCTTCATAACCTTGCTTCTTCTTTCCTGTTTTGACCATTCACGGGGTGTGAGGCTCGACGAAGTCACGTCCACAAAAACATACTTTATACAAAAGTCATGCTTTGGGTCAACAAATGATCATAGAAATGATCACCAAGATAGACGATCAAATAAATGATCCTATCACAAATAATCAACACAATGATCATTTAACAGCAACACTCAGCATGTCACATTACCAAATTGGGAATATATCGCTGATAACTCCAACTATATAACCTCTAAGCTCGTACGTCTCAGAGAAGGGTGTTAAGCTAAAAGAATAAATTCTCCGCCACCAACAGAAATATATTTGAAAGAAATCGGCTTTATATCTCAATTTGTAATGTCAGATACACAATCCATACAAGTCTGTTCCGGGCTCGAACAAAACCGAAGGCACTTCCAAAGAAGTCCTTGCAATCCGGATATTCACTAATCACGTTCGGACTCCCCATCACATATGGAGTCTCTATACCGGGGACCATTCGATGCAAAGACATTCGACGAGTTGTCCTTACGTTTTCGAAAATATCCGGTCTTCACCACCGGTCTTCAATTGCTATCCATAGCGACATATCACATATTCGGAATGGGATATATGACACAAAGGTCCTCTCCCGTCTAAACCGAATAGTGAGCGAAACATTTAAAATATATGGATATTGGGATTTCAATTAAGTCACAACTTAATAATTCAAACTTTCTTTCAAATGGTTTAACTAATTACCATTTCAATCTTTAAACAAAAAGATTCATTTTCACAACCTTTAACGGTTTAAACAATTTTCACATTTTAATCTTTTAAACAAAAGATTCATTCACAGATTTTCCAAATCAATTTTCATTTCAATTTGATTAACTCGTTAAATCTTTAAATCAAAGATTTAACTTATAGATTTCAAAACAATTTCATTTCTATTTGATTTAAACAAATCATCAATTTAAATCTGTTAAAAATAAACAGATTTAATTCATAGCTTTCAAAAAAAATTCATTCATAACTTAGGAAAATCATTTCTCTATTCAATCTTGAAATTCCCTTAATTAACTGGAATCTCAGTTCTTATCTAAAAGTGTTTATCATTTGAAAACAACAGTTTTCATTTCGGAAATCTGATTCATTTATACAAGTTGAAATCCCTGGGTTAAATTCAAATTCCCAAAAATAATACTTTAAAATGATTTAACTCATAATGACTAGTATAATATCATTAATCCCTAGTTTCAAATTGCAGAATTCAATTCCAAATATCGAATTCAAATTCGAATTGAATTATTTAAATTTCAAAACTTAATCAAGTAAATTAAAATAAATTTTAACTTGAAATTTCATTCCAAAAGCTTTTCACATTTATTCCGATTCCATTTCCAAAACATTTGAATTTAAATATTCAACTTTAAAAATCATTTTAGAATCTGTGACTTAATCGATTTCCTCGTGAAATCCATAATTGTGTGTGTATGGTGTGGTCCAGGGGTTTAACACACTAGTGCAACATCATTTCAATCATCACAGATTAAAACATAGAAATATAGTTGATAAGCGATATAAAACTATAACGCTCATCGTCCATTCACAGATTCACAGATTAAAACATAGAAATATAGTTGATAAGCGATATAAAACTATAACGCTCATCGTCCATTCACAGATTCACAGATAATATACAAATGCAAATAAATATACACTGCTCAATCTACAGAACAAAATATCACAAATCAGATAGGATAATCAATTCAAAGCATCTCATACAATACAATCATTCATAAGCATTCAATAAACATTTGTAAGCAGGAATAATTAACTGTTTAATCCTAATCAATTCAATTTATTTTAAATCAAATAAATTACTTATGAATTTATTATCTAATAATGATTTATTAATTAATTACAAATAATTTGATATAAATTAATTTATCAAACACTTTAATTAATTAAATGATTCTTAATTAATCACATTAATTAAATTATCTTTAAGTTAATTACCTAATCATTTAACCTTAATTTAATTTCATTAAATAACTATCTTTAAGTAATTTATTACCTTTATAAATAAATCAACTTTTTATTACATTAAATGTAATTATATCTTAATCACTTGATAAATTAACTTTAAGCATTATTTATAGAAATTGACTAACCCTTAATGATCCATTAACTAATCCTAATTATTTAAATCAATTAGTTGTTAATTACAACTTAATTGGTTTTTAATTACAATTAATAAATTTCTAATCATAAATTGTCCATTTTCATTTCAAATTGAAATCCCTTTAACCCAATTTGGAAATCTATGATTCTTAATTAATCACATTAACTATCTCTTACTTAAACCTTAATTTATAAATTTAAACTTCTAATTAATTTCAAAATGAACGAATTACAAATTTTTGAATCTTCGTTCACTTAAATTTTTAATGAACTATAAATCATTAACTCTTAATTGTCTTTGAGGTAAAACATAATTTTTATAAATGATTTAATTATCGTTTTCAAACACATTTGAAAACATTTATTTTCAAATTCAAATTCAAATTTCATTTCAAATCAAAGATTTGAAATAATTACAAATTCAACCTTTAACAAATTTAAACCAAGTTAAACTCTTTTAAATCGGATGTTGTATAACATTTATTTTTATAAAGAAATTATATAAGAGTTTTAAAGCAAATCTTTTAAAATTCAAATCATTTTTAAAATATAACTTAACATTTAAAGTTCTTAAACATTTCATTCATTTTTATTTTATTTTTTTGAACTTTATTTTATTTTAGAACCAAGATACCAAATTAAATTTTAAACCGACTTAAAAACTTGTGTTTAAAACTTTGTTTAAATTTGGTTTTAAATTTTTAATTTCTGTTTTAAAAAAAACTGTCAGGTCTTAAAAAAAAAAAATCAAACAGATAGGTTTTATAACCAAAACCTGTGGCAAAGAATTTTACTCGAGTGCAAGTCAAAACCCACAACCACTTCACCCTGAATTTCTGTGCACCGTGCACGTGCACCTCCACCAGAGCCACCTCCAGCCAACGTTGACCACCCTCCCACATCGGAGATCTTTCCTCAGTGCCAATCCGATCATTAGATCGATGATCAAATCATTTAAACAGAATTGAGCATTCAAGCTCAATGCAAGTACCAGGAAACAAAACCTGGAAACGCTTGACCCCATCACCTCCCATACCTGTCATCGCCATATTCTCTCAACTCCGATCATCTGAATGCCTCTGCCTTCGGCCCTTGCTTCGATTTCCTCTCCTCTACCATTTCCCAAACCCTCGCCACACACGATCGCCTGAGGACAACGCACGAATCGAAATATCCATCACCACCGAAAACTAGGTTTAGGATAAAAAACTTCTCGCTGTCATCGCCACAGTGAACTGGACCACTTCCGGCTATTTTTCCCATCTTCGCCGTAGCCTCCTCCACCTACATGTGAAACCTTGGCCTCGATTGAGCCTTCGATTGCCTGAATTTCGCCAAAACCCATCTCACGTTCATCTCTGAACTGCTACTAGTATTATTAACTAAAAATTCCTATTTTACTTTTAAAAATCCTATTTTGAAGTATGAATTCAGGTTATATAAGTAAATCAAAGTTTCGTGACACTTGAAATTATCTGAATTTGAAGTTAGCTCTGTATAATCCAATTTTTATTAACATATCCATTTTTATTTTACTTGAAACAATTTTTAAATAATAACCAATACTTAAACAAACATGTTTGCTTTTGAAACCAAGGCCTATCAAAAATCAAGTAGTTTGATGTTTGAATTTGTTGATCAAATCATATGCTTTTAAGCAAGAAAAAAAATTCAACATATACAGACATACCCATCTGCATATATATATATATGTATATATATATAGACAGAAAACAATTTACGTACATATATACACATATTAAGCAACTTCAAACTCAAACATATTCATCATCAAATATAGATTTACTTAGTTGGATTTTAGTTTAGTTACTCACAGTGTTTCAGGAGAAGAACTGAACTTTTGACTACAAGCTGGAATCCCATCTCTACACTATGGTTGATCAATTGATTTGAGTTTGTATTGTTGTAAAGTTGAATTGTTGTTTTAAGGTTTTAAGATGGTATTACTTTAGATCTCTCAGTTGGAATGGCCGAACAAAAATGAAGGGTTTGATGTATAAAAAGAAGCTACCAGTGGATGAATAGAAAGAAGTTGACAGGGTTGCTATTATTTTTGTATAGGGTAATAAACTATTTTGCTAGTACAAAACTAGCATGCTGAAGTGATATACATCGTGCTAGAGCTATTATTATTGATTACTTTATTTGTTTAGTGGCTAAAGATACTAGCATTTATTAAGCTTGCCTTACATTTCAGCTGCATACTTGCTTTGATCTGTTAGTGTACTGGTTACAGTAGATGCATGTTCCCCCATGCCTACATCCTTATCCCATTCTCCTCTATGTACATAGATATTTTTTCATTTTATTGTTTTCTTTATGAAGCTTTCATGTATATATTTTTACTTGTTTGTATTGTTACATACTTATCCTATTTTGTTGTGTCTTATTTTCCTTTTTTTTTTTTTACAGCCTATTTTCTTACATGTACTTTGTTGTCGATATATTTGTTATTTTAGTTATTGGTTATTGTTTAATATAGTATTGTACTTTATGTTCCTACTTACTTAAATTTGCAAGCTACTTTCATATATGTTCATACTTTCCTTGCATCTCTTTGTTTTTTCTGGCTACACTTTATTTTGTTTTGTCTTTGTTTCATTTCTTTTATTTTGTTTTGCAATACTTCTATAAGTATGTTATGTTTTAACACTAGTATGCTAAGTCGTTACTTATCAACATTTGTCAAGTATGATAAAAATTTGGGTTTAATCCCTTGTTTCATTTTTAAAATTTATAAAACATGTTTCTCTTTTTTATACTTACATATATTTTGGTTTTCTTTCTTTGACTTATACTTATTATTTTGTAATATAAATAAATTTCTATTTTATATTACATGATATTAGAATTTATCTAACATCATTATTTCATATTTTATAATTCAAGATATTTACATTGTCATTCATTCATTATCGAGATATTAAATTAAAACAATTTAAAAAAAAGAAACTATCCCTTTATAAACATATATTATTTGAATTTGGAAAAACTCGAATCAATTTATCATTAAATTTCACAAATTTAAATCAAAAATGAATTTAATTATCAATTTAAATTAAATTAAAATCTAGGGTCGTTACAACGTATCTCAGATTATATACCATGGATTTATATTTTTTCCCTTCGAGATGCCTCATCATTGAGATGAGATGTATATTTGATATCTTTTGGTTATATTTATGTTATACATTGAATCATAAAAAAAAATCGACCGAGCCGCGTAAAGGAGATTCTACCGATTTTTTTTGTAAATACGAGTGTTAGAAAAATTTTGAAGTTTTAAAAAATTTTATAACTTGTTTTGTATACATGTTATATTTTCGTAAAACCGATATCGGAGCGGCGTGATATAAGCATAGTAATAGTTTTGAAAATAAGATGTTATGTTTTATAGTTAATTATTTTGAGGAAATATATCAAATGCTAAATTATCCACTTAGCCCTTTTCGATGAAGAAAAGTTTTGAGTGGGGGAGTATATAACGACCCGTACTTTTGACTATTGTAAGTTATTAAAATTGATATAATTATTGAATAATAATGGTTAGAGTTAAGATTTAATGACTTATTATTGTAATTTATCGAGTAACTAAATTGTTTAAATTTAATACTAGAATTATCTACATAATTGAATTTTTAATTTAATATGAATGAAAATAATTTTGGAAATTTATTTAAATTTTATTTAAATGAAAATGAAGATCATGTACTTTTAAAAAAAAATTGAACTTAAATGTGAATAATTAAAAATTGAAAATTTTATATTATAATTAACGTGTAAATATAGCCATTTTGGCCACTCTCTCTGATTTCGACGAAACTACTCTCATCAGATCTGTAATTGCGAATTATTGTGGGATTTCAAATTTCGTACCAATCGGACTTGTCATTTGGCCATGCGAGCTTGAAACATGTAGAAATTTAATTTCAAAATTTAATTAAGATTAATCGACTTTGAAAAGCTATCATTCGAATACGATCGATTTATCCCTCGACACTAGTTTCATTGTGTCCAGAATGGGGCTAAAACATTATAAATGCCAGGCGGCACGCTTCATTTGGAGTTCGGGATTTCGCGGTCGTTTGATGAGATATTTAGTAATTAAACAATAGATATTTTCTACTTACTACGTCATGTACAAGGTGTTATATCTCTCTCCCTCTTCTCTCTCCCTCTCCTCTATTTCTCCAATTCAGCCGATCAAAGTAAAAAAAGAAAGAAAAAAACAAAACAAATCGATCCAATGAGAAAAAAATCAAACACTATCAATTTGCGATCGAAGCAGATGTGCTTGATGGAGGCACGAGTGCACGTCTAGGGCTCGACCAGTTAGTGTTTTGAGGGGCGCTGTGTTCTATGATTTTCACGTATGTGGTTCTGGCGGCGACGATGAGATAATGGCGGTAGCGACTCGGTGGCAAGTGGGAACTTGGCGTGATTCTGGTTTCGCGCAGAGCATGGTGGAGGTGGTGGCGGCGGCAGTTCGCTTGAAACAACGGTGGGCGACGTTCGTTCACGTAAAAAAGGATAAAGGCGGATCTCGTGCGAGCTCGCTGGAAGGAGTATTGGAATCGAACGGCAGTAAGGTTAGGTTAAGATTTAATTATATTAATGAGTTAATTTTATTTGTTAATTATAGTTTGGTTATTCGTTTCTCTAATTATCGCGTAATTTTTGCTTATGAGATCGATTTCGAATGAATCAAATCATATAAGAATCGTATCGACAAAGGCTTCAGCGTGAAATCAAAGTGGAATTTATTTGAAGCTGAAATATGTTCAATTTCCAATAAAAAGTTGAGTGTTATAACGCTCACTATTAACTAGAATATTTTTATGTTAGTTAAATTTGAAATTATGATGTAATTTAAATTTCTCTATTGTTGTTTGATAAATTTAAACGATTTTTAAATTGACATCCGAATTAAGTGATAGAATTTGAATTGACTGTTTAATTGAATTAGAATTAGAATGCTAGTAAAATCCACAATTATTGATAATAGTTGATTTTGTGAATTTTGACTGTTTGGATGATTGATTGAGATGGATGCTATTGATTGGTATTTTGGACGATTTGGATGTTTATTTATGTTTAATATATCATGTTATCATCATGCACATTATTTATAGTATAAACTATAAATTGGATTATTTCAAATAAACTAAAAGATAGGTTGAAACGATATATACCTATGGCATTTATTTTGGATTTTGAAATGATATATATATATATATACACACACACACATATATATCCATCCTAAGGAATTAAATGGAAATAATTGATTTATTTGGCCATAGGATAAATAATTATATACGGACACTGGATTAGTTAAATTAAATGACTTTAAAAAAAATTAAAATTATTTAAGTGATTTGGTTTTGAGAAATAAAATATTGAATTTATGGAAATTGAATTATTTTTTTCAAACTTGAGCCTGGAATGTTGAAATTTAAATTTGATAACAGGAATTTGTTTAAATAGTCGATGTTGAGATTTTGAATTTATTTTTGACATGTGATTTGAATTTTTGAAATTGATTTGTTTTAAAAGATCAGACTTTTATTCGAACTTTGAATATTGCTGAGTAAAAGTGATATCAAACGATATTTCGAAATTGAGTTCGGAATTCAATTATATTTAAAGATTTGGATCATTAAATGGATATTGAAGGAAAACTCGATTTAAGTGTTTTGAATCGATGTTTTGGAGATTGGACTCGGAACAGGTCTAAATCAAAATGGTTTAAAATTTGGAATTGGAAGCGAAATTAGTTTGAAATTCAAACTTAAATTAATTTGGAAATAGAGTTGAAATTAATATGAAACTGAAATTTGAATAAATTTGGAATTAGAAGTGAATTAATTTAAAATTGGAATTTAAATTAATTTGGAATCGAAATTGAGTTCGACTTGAAATTGAAATTGAATCGATTAATTCCAAATGAAAAGTGGAACTGTTTTGAATTGGAAAATTTGGAAAGTGAACCGGTTTGACTTAAAATATTTAAATGAATATTTTTAGTATAATGGTTTAAAATCTATATTCTTTAAATATTCAAATTATTTTAATTTTACAAACATTTTAAACTATATAAACTATTTTTAATACTCAGATTATTTTCTATTAAACTGTTTTAACCATTTAGCTATTTTAAAACTATTTCCTAAAATTCAAACAGGTAAAAAGGGTGGTATGTTTATATTTAAATCTTGGATTTAGATATGAATTGGGATAAAGTGAAGTTGTAACCTAAATTGTAATTCAAATCAAATTTCGAAGTGAATCGATATATCAAATTGAATTGACATTTTAAAGTAAAATATGATTTTTGAAGCGAATATGGTAAGCTTCAAAATGGATTTGATTTTGAAGCGAATATGATACTTTGATATCAAGTATAAATTGTTTTCGAAATATAAAAGAACCAGCTGGTATGTAAAACGACGTTTGATTGTCAAAGAGATCGAGGACTCTTATTGGCATACTCTCTGTCAATATTGGAAACACTTTGACAACTGTGTACACCGTGGATGATATTTAGAATGTAGTGGTTGAATTGGCGATGTTTACTAGAATGAAGTAAGAGAACGATGATGGATGGTCTTAACACTTGTGTCATAATTAAAGTGACTAAAACAGGAGCCTATGTCTGGCCAATGAGGTTAGCTACCTCTAGCGACATTGATCACTCTAATTACTATTGTGGTTTTTGACTCGAAGGGTGTAGCTTTTGTTCGGATTGATTGTCACAGTAGGCCACGGATGGGTTACGACCAGCCAAAAAGGGTAAAATGGTAGAATCCTTCCTTGGGTGTTGCCTCACGTGCCTTGTCATATTTATCCCTATACGAGCCCATTACAACTTTGGTTTAGAATTGTACAAATGTATTAAGGTGAATCAATGTAAAGCCTTAATTCTATTTTGATATTTATTTTACTTTTAGACATTATCTGTCATAGCGTATACTATTATATATAAATAGTTTAACGGATCCTTAGGAGATGAAAAAACCCGCTCATATCTGTGATATTGATTTGACTTACATAAGAGTATTTTAGTCCTGACTTGAGTGTTTTGTCTTTTCATTATGATGGGTTAGTACTTAGTTTTTTTTCGACGTATCGAAGATTATTCTCTGGAGGACGAAGACGAAAATTTTAGTATATTATTATTATTTACCTTATTCATGTTATCATGTATATTAATCACTTATCCCTGATGGGTATATATATAACTCTGATAAATGTGTATATATTATAATCAAATGTATAGTAAATAGTTTCATGAACTGTTATTTGATTATTATATTTTATCACTTCCGCTGTGAGATTCTATATTTGTAATCTTCTTCTTTTCATACTTTTCTTATTTAACCCAATTGATTATCTACGTTTCGGATTGTTTAAGTTGGACATGTGTGGATTACTGTCGATTTAAACCTTCCAAAATGTGGTTCATCACAATAATATACACCGATTGAACGTAAGCCTTATAGATCTCCTCAATATGTTAAGGTCAGTTGAATCTTCATCCAAGGATCAGAGTTTGGCACTTGTGGTTAATAGGAACGCGTCATCTTTGAAAGGTTCAAAGAAGCAAAAAAAAGGTTAATAAGAAGAACAAGAAGACTACTCCAGTCAACAAGGGTGAATATCATCACTGTCACAAAAAGGGTCACTTGAAACAAAATAGTTTGGAGTACTTATTGTCGGAGAGAAGAAACAAAATGGTTATGCTACTCCTATAGGTATATTTATGATTCAAAAATGCTGTGCAAAAAATAAATTAACTTGAGTTTTAGATAATGGATCTGAAGCTCACATCTATAATTTGTTATAGGGATTAGGAATAGGCATCATATGGAAAAGGAAAAGATGAGGCTTTAAGTTGTTGATGGATCTCTAGTGGATGCAACATGTTGGAATTGGACCAGCCCACAATGGAAGTTATGGATGAATTTTAATTTTTTTACCCTATTAGATCTTTATTGGGCCTATAAAGTCTAATTTATTTAAAACATTTCTGTTTTTTATTTAAAAAATATTTTATTTTATTTATATTTATAAACTGATACTATATTATTTAATCTTATGTTATATTATATATATGTGTGTATCACATACACATATATAAGTATTGTGCATGTGTAACATATCAATTCATGCAAGGTAGAACATGCACATATCAATGGTACGGGTTTTGACCTAAGCCCAACCAGAATCCCCGATTAAAGCGGGTATGGGTTTTTCCTTAACTACCTAGGCCCAACCCAGTTACTATTAGGGTCGAGTCTAGTTTTATCAAAACCCAAACCGGTTAGGGCCCAACCCTTTTATTATTTTTCCATCATATCAAAACATGTGTGTGTATTATTTGTTTACCATTTCGTTTCTTTGCATGTAGATATTTTTGCATACTTTTGTTGTGACTTAGCTACATCACCGCCGATTCGTGTGTTAACATTGTTTGTATATAATTTTTACACAAAATTGCTAGTTTAAGTATAGTTTTGACAATAATATTATGAGTTAGGTATACGAATATTATCCAATGGGTTTAAAATGCCCGATGGGCTAGACTCAGTTATTGGTTTTGAAATATCTTATGGGTTCAGGCCGAACTCGGGTTTTGATTCTTGTAATTAGGCTTAGGTCCGAGTTTTAAGACACCCGGACCAAACTCGACCCATTGATAGGCATACTCGTATATAGATGTTGGGATTTACATTGCAACAAACATGTTAGTGCATCCAATATGTAAATATATTGTCCAAATGTATGTATACGTATACTTTTCATTTATAATAAATATTTATGTGCATATATACTGAAATTTATTTATCTATAATTTTGTATAAATATTTATATATGAATATGAATATATAATATTATCAAAATGTATATATGTTAACTACTATAAAAATATGTTTATATTATTCAAAATATAATAAATAAATAAAAATTTATGTTGTATATCGAAAATGATACTTATAATACATAATTTTTCGTATTTTATATACATATAAATGAATATATTAAATACTCATATATAAATATGTATAATGTATATATTAAGATAAATAAAATTCCAAAATAATTTGCATAGACCAGTTTATTTGTAATTTTTAAATTTTAAATATATATAATATTATATATATATATTAGTAAAAATTATTCAACATAAAAATATTATTTTTCAAAACTAAATTTAAATTAAAAAAATTCGGCAAATTTTACATGAAATTTTATAATTCGAAAATTGAATATATAATTTTAATTTAAAATGATATTAAAACTTAATTCGAAATTAACACTTTTTAATTTAAATATTTAAAAAATAAAAAAATATTTTTTTATTTCTACTATGAGCTTAATATGTATTAATAAAGCTTTTTAAAAATAAAATATATTTTATAATACATATATGAATTTATATAATTATTTATATAATAAATTGATTTTAATATTATTAAAAATAATATATAAATATTAAAAAATTCTTTCCACTGAAAATATTATATCTATTAAACATCATATATGAAATTTTATTTTCATATTTTACATATGTATAATATAGTATTTTAATTATAAACTATACAAATATATGTATATATTACATATTATATTAATTATATAAAAAATTTGTCGTTTTTAATTCTGAGCCATGTTGTACATAGATGACTTATGACAAAAAAATTATAATTATATGGACATATACATACAACCAACTAAGTTTGTGACAATCGAATCATCATCTAACTAACAACATTATATACAGATAACTGAACATTATAATTATAAACTAATGTTTGTAATTAAATTAGAAATGTACCTTGCAACCAAAGCCCTTAAGCACACCATGAAATGATGTTATGTACTCTTAGAAACGATTTCCAATCCAACAGAGTGCTAGTCCTTGAACTGTCATCCACCAGCTATCTCATATAAGCTAAATTGATTTGATTTGAACTTGGGAGGCTAGAGGGATGGAGAATGAAACTCGGCCAGCAAAGGTATGAGATGAAGACTCTGAAAGCTCGTATTAAAGTAAGAAAAAGATGCTTAAATAAAGGATAGAAAAGATAGAATTTAGGATCTTATCTTTCACTCTGTCTCCTTTAATCTAGGCCATCCATTATCAAGTCCTCTAACCCATATTTTGAGTCGCCTATACCCCATGTTAAAGTCGATCCTATCAGCCCACATGGTAGGCCTTAAACCCATTTGAGTCTAAATGAATATTTTGCATTTTAAATCTAATTAAAAATGCTTATCAATATCGTATATCGGTTAATGTGTTTGTAATTTTTATAAATATAATTAATATTCATTTATTAAATCAAAATCGAATGTATAAATAATATTTCATAAATATTATTTAGTTTATTTAATTTATAACAATTATAAATTAATTAAATCATTTAGTCCAAGGAGAATTCATCATTTCTATTGTGTGACTCATTAGGTGTAAATTTGATCAGTGATTAATATCGAGCTATTTGAATATTAACAATCACACGTTACTTAGCAGGTGGTATAACATTTTGTCAAATATATTGCTTGCCTGGTTTAAGTAAAATTCAATTTCACTATATTTAGTGTTAACCGGTTGTTACTTTTATTTACACCAATTCTCTTTTTCAAAACTATATCACTTTGGGCTTATGTAATTTGGTAAGGGTCAAAATTCCAAAATCGTTCGTATTCAACTCTATAGTCCAAACACAAAAGTACTTAGTTCAATAATCACAATTATTATTAACTGAAATACTTTAGCCAGAGAATTTAACTTTGAGTCGACTTGAGTTGACCGTGATGCTAACCCCATATAACTAAGGAGACAAATCCTCTCTTAAATAGAGCTTCACTTCCAGTACATCCACTCGACCCAACTAAAGTCACTTGATGGACGTTGTGCCATGATTTGACTATAATCAAAGCGAAGCTTTCATATTGAAGATCGACTGTATTCTCAAGTCGAGAGAACTGTATAAATCACTCATATCGATATTTTATGTTTGGCCTTAATTATATTAACCAATCGAAAACTATCGAGTGAGCAGTTCCATAGTTATCCAATAACTATCAATACATAACCCCTTGGTGCTTTCAGCAACCATGAGTAATATACAGTCCAACATTTGGAGAGCGTTATGTATTGTAGTCTTAATGGATGTGTTGATATCCAGCCTCGATACATATTGACTAGAAATATTTAAAACAGTATGTTTATTTTCATTATGATAAATTACTCATAGTTACAATACTTTGTAAATACTATCACAAAACATATCATTTATGGATTTTCCATTAAATATACTTTTATTTAAATTAATTAATATGACATATTATATTAAGTATATAATAGAAAGAAAACACTTTTTATTTCGAACAAGATTGGTTATGGAGTTAGATATATGTAACAAATTACATAATTACCCCTAATTCATACCCCTAACTCTATAACCCATAAAACTTATATGTGATGGTATATGGATCAAATATCCATAGTCTTGTATCGTCTTTGAGTTCGAAACTCATAGAATGCAATACATGGCCTCAACAAAATAAACACATCAATAATCAAATAAATGAATGTGTTACGTAGTTGTGAATTAGGTATTTGTATAGGTACAGAAAATATTAATATGCACGAAGTATGTAATAGTAAGTATATGTTATATTTCTATTTGTCATCAATTAAGTTCATTTGTATATCTTAATTGATAAACGTTTTATCAATCATATTGAATGCACTTATTTATCAAGTAGATTTTATAACATTATATGGCATATGTTCTTATAGTATTATAAAAGTTAGATTTTATCATTTTATTTGTCTAATAAGGCTCCCACTAGTATTTTAAGTTTCACCAAACCCTAAGTCGAAACATAGAAGTCTTTCAACTTCATCATAGGGTGTTAGGAATCGTGTAACAATCTGCCTTTCTAACTCTTAAAGATGACACTTAATACATCCTCGGTATTTGTGTGCCGATCATTTAGTCATCATAAAGATAGGTCATTAGGGGTGAAAGAAAGAAAGAACAAAATCTCACAAAAACATGACGAGTAATATATAATATATAAATAGGGTCTCTATAAAAAGAACTTTAATAGACATACAATATCAGAGTACATTAACCTATTACCAGCTTGTATAGTTGTAAAAACCTATCCTTACCATTGTTGACATCTACAACAATAACAAACAGCTGAAAATAAAAGAAACTACGGAAGTACTTCTTGACATCTAGCTCGCATCCTAAACTCTAAAGCATCCAAAGCTAATCGAAAAACATGCTCGATTTGACCCGAGCATTATAAGAAAACAACAATCGGGTCAGTTTGGTAAAACCAGCATGAGAAACTTAATTCAAAAAGAATTTATTATAATTAATAAGATCCTTTAAAATCAAAGGTATCTTGTAAGACCACGCCGCAACGCCAATAGTTTTTTGACTTACGATAACCAAAACATTATATATGGAAACTCAGTGAAATTATCGTGATGTTTAAGGTATAAAATATTTATAATCAAGTAGCTGTGATGCATGTACATCACAACAATAATAGGCATAAAATCCAAAACCGCTAAGCATGTATGTAGAAAATCCAACAAATGGCAAGGTAAGGGACTACCTTTCAAATTAGTACACCTCAAGATAAAATGTACAGTGGGCTGCAGTTACCTTTGCAACCCACATGACAAGACCGACCTACCCTTGACTGGATACTAATGAATATGATAACCTCTAGGTTGTGATCAAAAACCAAAATAGGCCTGAAGCATACATATGGATATCGACTCTAGATAAGGCAATGATCATACCCTAATGGGACCAACCAACATAGCCTTTCGACATACATCGTTTTAGCCATTACCGGGATGTGAGGCTTGAGAGGCTACGATTACCTTTTTCCTCATAGCAGACCATCTTGGAATTCTAACACTTCCCGTCAAGCAGAAATGCAATGTTACCATTCCATTCAAGTTGTTCCGAGATCAAACTAACATTCAAATTTTACTATCTTCCATTTTGGAATCACACTCAGGAAGAGTAGTTTAGCTCCATAGCATATTTCATAACATCCATCATATTTTATTAGCTTGGAGTAGTTTGGATAAATCATACTCATCCTAAACCAGTGTCCCCCAACTAGGTGGTAATTACCGGTTAACTCAATTTCGGTTCTTTGGAAGTATGCGACAAGCATTCCAGTCCTCACCGGAGAACTCGAATATACACAACATACTTCCTGAGTTAAAATAGGTCAAGATTTAATAGTCGGTTATTTAGCTATCAAATACACAATCAAACAATAATCTAGAGATTTAATTTTTACATAGCTCCCACTAAGCCTCAAAATAAGTTTCGTTTATTTAAATCTCTATTTAGAATATTTATCAAAATATTCATATACTTATCATACTAGAATAAGTATATTCACAAAACATTATGAAAGACTTCTCACTTCAAAATAATACTAAAAGGATCAAACAACGTTGTTTACATTAGGGATAAGGATAAGCCCAAATACTATTCCTTCGGTATTAAGCATGGAACAAATACCTACACCACCATAATTAAGAAGGTCAGTTAAGGGAAATCCCATCGTTAATTCTTTTATAAATTTTCTTCAATAAATCCTTTTAATAAATCATTTCCAATTATAAATCAACTTTTCTTAAATTCTAAATCATTTATAATACTCTTTTAGAACTATCCAAAAATCATTTGCAAATTAAAAATATCAAAAATCATTTATAAAACTCCTTCCAGAAGTATCCAAAATCATTTTGAAACTCCTTCTGTAAATATCCAAAATCATTTATAAAACTACTTTATAAATCTTGATTTACAATTCCCTTTTTTGATACCATTTACAAATATCATTTGTAAATCTCTTTTAAATAAATCTTTTATAAAATATTATTTACAAAATATCTTTTGTAAATATCTTTATCAAAATAATTGGGCAACTTACAAAATCATTTAAAACAATTAATCTCGAATTGTTATAGAATTAAAGTCAATTTTCAAAATCCTGATTTTATAAATTTGAAAGGAGGAATAGGGCCACGTTGTTACTAAATCAAGTTACCATTTTAATTAAATTTTGACTCCAAGTCACATAACAGTTATTTACATAAGGAAACATACATATGTAAATGAAATCCATAATCAAATCAGGATAACATGTCAGTACAAACCAACTGGCAAATACATGTCTAATTAATATAATAGTAGGATGATGATTTGACCAGCTAAATAGATGTCCAAATAATCTATTAAGTTTAGTTATAACAGAACGAGAATTTATTCTGTTAAAAGATGTCCAAATAATTAATTCAATTAAGTTATAGCAGTGCGGAGATTTATTATGCTAAACAGTTGGCGAGTTTAGTTTAACCTAATCACATTTGTGTGGTGACTTAATGGTATTGACAATCAAATCCTTTTGCTCAAACTATCCTCCTCTAAAGAAAGTTGCATTTAAACAAATTGATCTTTGGAAAACAAAGTAATTAAAAACCTAACCTCTTTTAATATCATTGAATATAAGTTAAACCCTTTATTAAATCATAATTACGTCTTAACTTATTAATTATTAATTAAGAAAAAATTGACCTATCACAAATAATTTATTTATAAATTAAAACCTTTAATTTATAATTAGAACAATTTAACAGTTACTTAATAATTAATTAATTAATAATCAATTTCTACACTTAATTAGTAATTAATTCAAAATAAATCATATATTTAATCACAATTAATAAACCACGTTTAACACTTAATTAATTTTTAATTTCCAAACTTAATTATTAGATGAATAATTAATAAATCCTTAACTAACTTCTTAATCATTATTAATTAAGTTTTATAAACATTTCCAAAGTATTTAAAGTATAAAAGCTTAATTTGCAAAATATTGACTTTTAGCGAAACCGCATCCATAGCGACTATTGCTATGAATGCCATTACTTGAAAATTTGTTTCTTAGCTTTCTTTGAAAAAATATTACTTTTGGAAGCTCACTAACTTTTCACAATCATAAAGTAAGTGTTTTCAAAAGTAAAACAAGTTTGGAGCTTTGAAAAAGTTTTGATTTTTAAAAACTAAAACCATAGTTTTCATACGAGGATCCTTTATCGCTAAACCATACAAAAGTGCTAACTTTTCTCAGCATCCTCTTACATTAGCTTGTCTATAGCATACATAAACATATCACAACCAACCCCAAACAAAGATCTCAACTTAGACTTTATTTTCAAATCTAAAACTACATATCATATTGAAACACATATAAACACACATATACTCGTATAAACAACATCTAAACCATGCAACTAGCAAATAATCAAGCCATTATGCATACAAATACTAACATAAAAAAAAACAATTTTTACCAAAAAGGTGTGAGTTTTACTCACTAAACTTATTTAAATCTCATTAAAAAGTTGAAAAGAGCCTGGATCTTGCATTTTAGGAACCAAAACTTGGTTTTTGGACCAAAGCAACCAAAGATGGGTTTAGCCATGGGGTCTAGGCTTGGCCTACGGTGGCTACATTGCTTGGCCTTGCTTGAACATAGGTATGGGGCTTTATTTTGGAAGGAAAATTTGTGTAGGGTAGAAAGAAGTGTTTTAAAGTTTTTAAAACATTTTAAAAGGAAAAGTTTTTAAAAAAAAAACTTAAAAATATTTCGAAAGCCATTTAAGATCTTTTCAAATCTTAAGAAGGAAGGAAAAAAAAAATTAAAAATTAGAAAATAGGAGTGTGGAAAGAGAGAGAATTTGGACTTAGTTTTTATAGAAAAGAATGAAATGAAATTAAAAACAACCCTGAAGTACATACACTCCATCCATAACGTGCCGCATCATCATCACCACCCCCCTTTACTTCCCTACATGTTAGCATAAGGGTAAAACCCTTTATCCATCACGCAATACCTTGTCTTGTATTATGGTGTAAAAGATATGAGTGATAAGTGACTTTTCATACTTTATTTTGATTTAAAACTTGAAAATTATCGCATCTTATCCTTTAACTTGAGTAAACATATTATTAACCTTTACTGTATTACTAATCCATGCTTATACTATTGTTAAATGTATGCTTGTGTTAAACAAGGTGTTCACAACATTTTAAACAACTTTTTGATGGTGAAAATTTGGAAATTTTGAAAAAAAATTCGGTCATATTTCATAATCTTCTTTGAACTAGATATTTTTGTAAACAAAATCAAAAATCAATTTTCTATCATTAGTTATAAATTAGAAAGGGTTATTTAATTATTAAAACAATTAACTAAATATTTAAAATAATTAAATAATCATTCATAGAGCGGTAAAATTCCATATCATCACATTCTCCCCCTAAAAGAATTTCGTACCTAAAATTTCATCACATGAATACCCAATATTATTCATAAGTCTGCATGATGTTCATAGATTATCCATATAAAAAATCTGGTTCTTTCTCTACTCGATTAAATAACTTCACTTCTAAGCTAGTATCGCTCACCCGATTCACTAGAGAAGATTCTGATAAGGTTCTTGACTAAAAACCTTCGTTTTCCTTACATAGCCATATACAATGATATAAAACTTTGATTCCCTATCAAGAACCCTCATCAAGTGCTCACCCTCAAAATCAAGTGATAAATCCTTATTCGAAATGGTGTAAAATACCTCAAGTCATGTAATCAAATCTTGGATCAAGAACTATACGAGAAAAGGAAATGATCTACGCACAATCTATATACTCATCTAAAGGTTCTTATTTACCCATTTACCCATTTACCTTCTTACCCTCCCATAAATATTTACGAAATCATTTCATTACAATTCCAACTTAGGTTCAAACATTTCTAAATGATACAACCTATTTATGAAATCTTCATAAAATCATAAAAGTTATTAACTTGGATAATACCCTTTTATATCCTAAGAGTACATATATAAAACATCTTACTTTTAATTCTATTCACTTTTAACAATTCAGACGTGGGACTAAATATATTTTTTAAATAATACTTTACATTATTCCAACAAATAGTGTTAACAAAATATATATCAATAGCTAACTTGCTTTAGGTTCATTCGGATTTGAACTTATTTCGATCGTATAATGATAAAGATAATAATTTAATAATTTCCCTTCAACATTTGCCTAGGAAAAAGTTTGATCTTTATTTAGAAAATTATTTAAATATCACAAAACAAATCGAGATCGTTCCCCAAACCAATCCAAAGAAATACTTTTTACTTAAAATTCCCATTCCCAAAAAGAGTTTATACTTAAACCAAAATACTTTCAAATAATTTTATTATTACTTTCCAAAACCTTGAAAACCATTTTTCAAAAACAACGAGATTTAAGCCCTTAAGTTTTCTACATAAATTCTTTTTATTTATAATAAACCAATTTTATAATTCATTTTCTTATATAAAATCATTTCTAAATATTCTAATTTTTAGTAAACATCTTTTATTAAACCAAATCCTTAGCCCAACATTAACATCGAATGACTTATAATGAAACTGTGAAAAGTAATTCACAAGATGTTCGTTTCAATGTTCCTTGATAATATATTTACCCAATCTATGTTTTAAAAATGGAAGCTATCTATAACACTTGTAACAACCAACCTTTTTGACCCCTAGAAACAACACTTAACACATCCTCGGTGTTCGTGTGTCATTTCCCAAGCATCGAAAAGATGAATCGTCGTGGGGTGAGAAAAAAACAAAAAAAAAGCCTCATAACGAAACTGCTAAATAAACATAACAGAAATAGTACATCAGGTTACTCCTTAACAGGGAGTTATCAGAGTTACACAAAAGTAGTACAAATCAGCTTAGGCAGTTATAACGTCCCCCCTTTACAAATCCTGAAACAAAATACACTTACACAAACTACATAGTACAATGTAATAAGAAGATGAAAAACCTCTTGCTAGGATGTCATTTTCAAAGAGCCTAAAAAGACGTGCTACTCTCGGACTACTCAAATAAAATGAGTACTCGAGTGTTGATGGAAACAAACAACTCGGGTCAGACGATTTGTCTGGTATGAGTAAAATTTTAAATAAAGGTATGTAATTAAACACAAACATATGAGACCATGCCGTCGAACATGAAATGGGTTTACCCTCACATGAATCAACATCCAAACGTGAAGAATGGGTAAATAATTAAACATTGCGAAGAGTGGTTGACTCTCCTCGATTAAATTAAGGAAACAAATTCAAAGGTTCGAATCAAATAAGGAAAGGAAAATCTCCAATAAATGACTTGGAATGTGCACCACCCTCGAAGTATACCTCTAGTAATATACTTTTGAGAAGCTCATATACTCTGTGACACTTCTCGCACAATACCAAGCCGAACCCCGTCGAACCTTACCAAGCATCCAAATATTTTACTCCTAATAGCGCTATCGAATCCAATCTAGATGAGAAGCGAAAGTATCCTAATGTGAGCAACCCCACATAGCTTGGCTTCCTCTCGCACTTTGGATTCAGTCATTTTCGGCAAAGGATACCAATGTTCGACGGAGTAACACGTCGTCTGAGAATGACGATAATAAAGAAGCTGAAGTAACCGATAGCCGGCAAACCAACTATCGAGGATCTAAAATGATCGTATATGGAAATTAAGTCTTGTATACTTATTATCACTTATCGAATTCAAACTTGTACTATTTCTTGGTTAACAATAATAATGGAAAAGTCAATGTAGTGTTACCTCGAAGTCATATCTCACGATTATCCTTAAGTTTCAAAATAGCGACAAGTCTACCTCTTCGACGTTTAGTGCTAATTATACAAAGAAATCATTTCCATACAAGTGAATTGCTTTACCGAAATTAATCAATTTCCATAAACAATTCAAAGTTTTTTCTTTTAATAAAAAACTGAATTCATGCTTGGCTTCACATTACAAGCATTAGCTTTAAACCACTTTGTTAAAAGGATTTTACTAACTCTAAAACATCATTAAAAAGGATTTAATAACTTAAATGTTCTTATTACATTGATTAATCAACATTGAACTCAAAATGTCTTTAAATAATAAAAAGGATAAATCACCTTTAAACCTTGTTAATTCAATTAATTAGTAAAATATAATTAATTAAATTAATAAGTAAATAATTATTTATTATTATTTAAAATGAATAACAAAGTCCAAATATCCTTGTTACTTTGATAAATTCTCTTCAATATCTTTTAATTAAAAAAGGTAAATTATCATTAATTAAATAATTAATAACATTTAAATAAAATTAATTTAATTAATTAATAATTGCTAAATATCATTATTTAAAAGTAATTAACTAATGTTTTATTTAAGCAAAGATTAATTAAAGTTAAACGGATTTGATTTACTTTCAAAAGTCATTAATTAAACGAGATTAATTAAATTTAAAAACATTAGTAGTTAAATGATTAATTAACTTTAATCTATCATTATCAAAAGATTAATTAACCTTAAACATCATTAAGTAAAAATGACTAATTAAATTTAAAACATCATTAACTAAGTAATTAGTTAAATTTAAATCACACCATTAATAAGTTAATTAGTTGACCTTAATCCTTATTAATTAAATAATTAATTAATTTAATTATTAATCATAATTAAAATAATTAATTATTTAGAAACCATCATTAATTAAAACTTGCATAACCTGTAAACTAATTCCAAGCACGATAATGAAACCAAATGGTTTCGATAAAAGAGTGTTTGTCTAAAGCGTCGATATAGCGATAGTCGCTATAGGGCACTTCGACAACTATTTCCATGTCACAATATTTACATCTACACATCACATACCATTAGCAAAGCAAAACACAAGGTATTTAACTAGTATTACAACATGTAAAAAGCAATCACTAATAACATAATTAACTTTTACCACTAACTTTTCAAGTTGCTTATTAACTCGCTTACTAACTACCAAGTTAACAACTTTTCAAAGCATAAACCAAACCAACATTCATCACATTTAATATACATATATACAAGCATTCATAAGCTATAAAAATGAGCAATATTAAAGTTAGAAGGTTTTTTGGAAGGAGAGAGTTTTAATCACCGAAAGTCGACGAAATAAGTCAAGCTTGCGCTATAACTTGAGTATTCCCTAGAACTTCACTTTTCCTTTTTAAAAATGATAGCTTTATGGGTTTATGGTGAAAATGATCTTGGATAGGGAGCCATAGAGTTAAGCCTTTGATGAATAAAGGGGGTGTATGGACTTGTTTTGTGTGGTTAGGTGATTTAGAGAAGAAAGGAACTAGTTTTTAGTGAATTTTGCTTAAGTGAAGAGATGGAAAAGAAGTAAGTTTTGTGTGTTTGAAAAACTAAGAAGCCATGGAAATAATAGTGAAGACATGGAGAGGATTTTGGGAAAGAAAACGAAGTGAATAAAACTAGAAAGAAGATGAGGAAATAAGTATATATACATGGACATAAATCAAATTACAAGTATACCCCCAAGTAGAAGACCTCTACAAAAAAATTTCCAACTCATTTTTCTTGTCCCCTCCCTTAAAATTTCGAAATATTCATGTCTCCCCGGCCTTCCAACTTGCCAACATGAACAAATATGCTGTAGTACTTGATTTTTTCTTATGTTCACGCGATGTGACGATTTACCCTTTTATTATTAAATACTTGCATAATAAGTCATATCATTCTTATTATAATTATTTAAGTTATTATATGTATAACTATTTATCAAAAACAAAGTATAACCCATTTATAATTATGAATATGTGTCACTCAAATGTGAACAACATTTTCTGACAAATTTCCGACACCGAAAAGTCAATTTTTTGGAAAACGATTTCCAATCACATTTTCTATTTTTCTTCGAACTAAATATTTTTGTAAACAATTTTTGAAATATAATTCACCATAATTATTTATTATCTAAAATAGTTTTAATTTAGTTATAAAATTATTATTTTAATATTTAAAATTAATTAAATATTCATAAAATAAAGCAGTGAAATTTCGGCTCGTTACACCACTCGACAACAGTCAATACTCAAACTAGATGAGCACGACTAAACCAAATCCTAAATGATAATGATAGAATATTATCGTTTCCTATTCAACAAGCATCTCAAAAGTACTATACTATTTTTGAAAATCATTTTTGTATATATAAAATATATTACTAGGTAAAATTATTTCATTTACCAACTTTAAAATAATACTACGTCGGTTAGTCTTGTTCAAGTGTTTAGAAACCCTTATCAATAACTTTGGCCAGACACATCAACCAGAATTTATAAGCTACTTAACAGATCAATCAACATAATATAAAATATTGTTATATCACTAATAAATATGCGCTCTTATATAATACACTCAACCTCATTCTAGGTGTCATAAACCCTATTTCTAATGAGTTTACCCCATCAAAGCCAAGGTTTTCGCTTAACCTTCAGCTCTGATACCACATGTAAAGATCTTTCTTTCTTACTACTAAAGGTGACACTTAGTACATCCTCGATATTTGTATACCGATCAATTAGTCGTCTGAAAGATAGGTCATTAGGGTTGAAAGAAAGATAGACGGGACAGACTCTCACAAAAACGTGATGCATAACATAAAATATATAAATCAGTCTTCCAAAAAAATGAACTTTAATATACATACAATATCATAGTGCATTAACCAATTATCAGGTTGGCCAGTTATAACAACTCGACCTTACAATTGCTGATATCTACAACAATAAAAAACAGCGAAAAATAAAAGGAAATGCAAAAGTACATTTTGGGCATCCAGCTCGTCTCTTAAACTCCAAAGCATCCAATGCTAATCTGAAAACATGCTCGGTCTGGCCAGAACATTATAAGAAAATAACACATGGGTCATTCTGGTAAAACCAGCATAAAAAACCCAAACCATAAGGAATTTTATTATAACTTATAAAATCATTTAAAATCAAAGGTATCTCATAAGATCACATCGCATATAAACACGGACGGATTTTTACCTTGTGATAACCAAACATTTTATACGAAAATCCAGTGATATTTTCATAATGTACAAGGTTTAAAATATTTATAATCAAGTAGCTGTGATATGTGTACATCACAATGATAATAGGTATAAGTCCAAAATTGCTAAGCACGTATATGGAAAATGGATACAAACAAACGGCAAGGTCAGGGACTACCATCCAAAACGGCACACCTTTAGATAAAATGTACTATGGGCTGTAGTTGCCTTTGCAACCCGTATGACAAGATCGATCTATCGATGACTGCATAGTACCGAATATGATCACCCCAAGGTCGTGATCAACAACCAAAATATGGCCCAAAGCATATGTATAGATATCGACTCTAGATAAGGTGATGATCATACCCTAATGGTAGCAAACCACATAGCCTTGCGGCATGCCATGTTTAAGCTATTACCATGATGTAAGGCTAGAGAGGACACGATTACCTTTTTCCTTTCTAGCAGACCATCTTAGAATGCTAACACTACCATCGAAGGAGAAATGCAGTGCCAACATTCATCCATTCAATTTATTTCAAGATTGAATAAACATTCAACATTTACTACCTTCTATTTTGGAATCACCCTCAGGAAGAATAGTATAGCCCCATAGCATACTTTATAATAATCTATCACGAAGTTATTAGTTTAAAGTGTTCGGATAAATCATACTTATCCAAAACTGGTGTCTTCCAACTAAGCGATTATTCCCATCTAACTTAATTATGGTTTTTTGAAAGTATGTAATAAGTATTTGAGTCCTCGCCAGGAAGCTCAAATATACACAAATACTTCCTAAGTTAAAACGGGTCACGATTTGATAGTCGATTATTTAAATATCAAATACAAAATCAAAAAATAATATAAAGATTTAATTTTTCCAAAGCTTCCACTAAGCCTCAAAATAAGTTTTCGTTTATTTAAATCTCCTTTTAGAATTTTTATCAAAATATTCATATACTTATCACACTAGAATAAGTATGTTCACAAAACATTGTGAAAGACTTCTCATTTCAAAATAATATTAAAATGATCAAAAAAAATATTTAAATTAGAGATAAGGATAACTCCGAACACTACTCCTTCGGTGTTAAGCATGGAACAAATGCCCACACCGCCATAATTAAGAACGTTGGTTAAGGAAAATCATATCTCTAATTCATTTATAAATTTTCTTCAATAAATCATTCCCTATTTATAACTCTCCTTTTCTTAAAATTCTAAATCCATTTATAAAACTCTTTTACGGATTTCCAAAAATCATTTATAAACTCTTTTATAAATATCCAAAACCATTTATAAATATCCAAAACCATTTATAAAACTTCTTCTATAAATATCCAAAATCATTTATAAAACTCCTTCTATAAATATCCAAAATCACTTATAAAAATCCTTTATAAAACATTGTTTATAAGTCCCACCTTTTATTTAAATATCATTTAGAAATATCATTTTTAAATCTCCTTTGAATAAATCCTTTATAAAATATTATTTACAAAATATCTTTTGTAAATATCTTTATCAAAATAATTGGGCAACTTACAAAATAATTTAAAGTAATTAACCTCAAATTGATATATTTTAAAAACCTAATTTACAAATTTTAAAGAAGGCTTAATGACCATAATGATACTAAATAAAGTTACCATTTTAATGAGTGTTTGACTCCAAGTCACACGACAATTATTTACATAAGCCAACATATATGTTAAAAAAATCATAACCAAATCAGGGAATGCAATGTCATAAAACCAACTGGCAGATGCATGTCCAATTAACATAATAATAGGATGATAATTTCTCCTTCTAAATAGATGTTCAAACAATCTATTAAGTTTAGTTATAGCAGAATGTTGATTCATTCTGCTAAAGGATGTCCAAACAATTTATTCACTTAAGTTATAGAAGAATGGAGATTTATTCTGCTAAATAGATGGCAAGTTTTATTTAACCTAACCACACTTGTATGTTTACTTAATGGTATTGACGATCAAATCCCTTGTGCTCAAACTATTCTTTGGAAAGAAAACTGTATTTAAACAAACAGATCTTTGGAAAACAAAGTAATTAAAAAACTTGAACCCCTTATAAATCATTAATTAGAAGTTAAACCCTTTATTAAATCATAATTAAATCTTAATTAACTCTTAAATTTACTTAATTATTGATTAAGAAATAATTACCCTATAATAATAATTTATTTGTAAATTAAAACCCTTAATTAATTTATAATTAGAATAATTAAGCACTTACTTAATAATTAATATTAATAATCAACCCTATACTTAATTAATAATTAATTAGAAATAAATCATATACTTAATTATAATTAATTAAAAAATAGTCCGACTTAATCGATAGTTAATTAAAATTGATCTCATTTTTAATAGATAATTAATTAGTAATTTATCTCCTCTTAATTATAATTAATAAACCATGTTTAATACTTAATTAATTTTTAATTACCAAACTTAATTAATAAATAATTAATTGATAAACCCTTAATTAACTTCTTAATTATCATTAATTAAGTTTTATAAAAGTGTTAAGTATAAAACCTTTATTTGTAAAAAGTGGACTTTTAACGAAACTACATCCATAGCGATAGTCGCTATGGATGCAACAAACTTGAAAAATGGTTTCTTAGCTTTCTTTGAAAACTTATTACTTTTGGAAGCTCACTAAATATTCACAATCATAAAGTAAGAGTTTTTAAAAGTAAAACAAGTTTGGAGCTTTGAAAAAGATTTGATTTTAAAAAAACTAAAACCATAGTTTTCACAAAAGGATCCTCTACCACTAAGCCGCACAAAAGTGTTAACTTTTCTCAGCATCCTTTTACATCATCATGTCTATAGCATACATAAACATATCACCGCCAACCTTAAATAAAGATCTCAAATTTTAGACTATTTTAAAATCTAAAACTACATATCATATTCAAACACGTGTAAGCGCACATATACTCATATAAACAACATCGAAACCATGCAACTAGTCAATAGTAACGTCATTACATATAAAAATACTAACATAAAGTAAAAACACATTTTTTACCAAAAAGGTGTAAGTTTTACTTACCAAACATATTTAAATCTCTTTAAAAGCTTGAAAAGAGCCTAGATCTTGCATTTTAGGAACCAAAACTTGATTTTTGAACCAGAGCAACCCAAGAAGGGCTCATCCATGAGGTCTAGGCTTAGATTAGGGTGGCTACATGACTTGTCCTTGCTTGAACATAGGTGTGAGGGCTCGATTTTGGAAGGAGAAATGGCGTAGAGTAGAAAGAAGTGTTTTAAATAAGTTTTTAAAAGGCCTTAGAAGGAAAATTTTGATTTTTAAAACTTGAAAACTTTTGGGAAGTCGCTAAAGATATTTTCAAAGCTTAAGAAGGAAGAAACAAAAATTTAAAGAGTAGAAAATAGGAATGAGGAAAGAGAGAATTTGGAATTGGTTTTTATAGAAATGAATGAAATTACCAAAATAACCCTGAAGTCCACTATCCTCCATCCATAACATGCCACATCATCATCAGCACCCCCTTACTTCCCAACACTTAGCACAAGTGTAAAACCCTTTATCTATGATGTAATATGTTGTCTTGTGCTATGGTGTAAGAGATGTGAGTGATAAGTGACCTTCCATATTTTATTTTGATTTAAACTTGAAAACTGTCACATCTAATCCTTTAACTTAAGTAAACATATTATTAACTTTTATTATACTACATCCATGCTTATATTATTTGTAAATGTATGCATGTGTTAACTAAGGTGTTGTTAGCACCAAAATTGGTCACTAACACCCATAGAATTAATGGAATCTAGAGAACAAAGCATAAAAGTAAATAGACACAAAGATTTTATAGTGGTTCGGCAATCTCGGCCTACGTCCACTTCAAATTTCATTGGTTCTTCATTTGATTACAATTACATGAGTTGTTGGATTGGCTAGAAACCATTGATACAAGTCTATAAGAAAAATAGCCATGGCAGAGTCTCCCTGGAGTTCTCCTAAAAAAGGTCCTTTCAACTGTACCCTTGCCTCTGTATTTATAGACGAAGATAGGCTGGACTTCCTTCGCAAGCCTAAGAGAAAAGTACTTCGGCCCACAATGGACAATTTATGTGCATCAAGCCAGGCATACGGAACGATGGTGGCCGAACGAGGGTGGCTAAACGAGAGTGATCGAACGATGGTTGCCGAACGAACCTGGCCAAGCGACCTCTCCTTGGACGCCTAGACCGAGCCATCTCGTTTTCCCATTCTTGACCGAGCGATATGTGCTGAATTCCCATAGCTTCCTTTCTCGGTCGAGCGACATGTGCTATCCTCCAAGGCCAAACCATACTGTGACGACCCGTCCTTCTACTACCAGAAAGATGTATCATCAATAAGAAAGAAAGGGATGAGAAAATAGAAAAGATAGAGAAGAAAGAACAACAACATCAGAATCTCACAGCGGAATGAAACAAAATATAATATATCACATAACTATTACAAAATTTTACATATATCAGAGCTATACAGATCATACAACACATACTAGACAGTTATAAACACCTGTCTAGTTAACCCAAGTCAATATACAATACAGATAAACAGCTCAGAGATATCAACACAGCGGAACACCATATATATATATATATATATATATATATATATATATATATATATATATATATATCTACAACGTAGAAGCCTCCTGCTCCATTGCTCCTCCAGAATTCGTCAAATCAAACCTGAATCCCTTGGCTACCCATAAAAATTTGGGCACCCGAGAGTTTATGAAATACAAAAATAAACTCCGGGTCGGACATGGGTCTGGTATGAGTAAACGGTTTAAGATTGTTTAACTTTGAAAAACATTTGAAAATAAAGGTATCACGTAAGACTCCCCACAAATAAATACGGGTAAGTTTTTACCTTACGCTAACCAAAACATTTCATAGGAAATCCAGTGATATTATAATAGTGTCTAGGGTTTTCAAGTAAATAGAAAATAGCCGAAATTGTTACATGATTAAATTCCAGCTACTAGCCACAAAATTGGGTAATACAAATCAAAACCGTAGGGTCTCGTAGGGAAAATGGATTTCCAATAATGGCAGGGATACTGGGGTACCGCCCGTCACAGTACGGGGCCTAGATCACCGTACCGAGGATCACTCCCGACCCCCTGCTACACAAGGCCGGAACCATTCCTTACTGAACAGTCCCGAACAAGATAAACCCCGTGGTTGGCGCGACCAACCACCCATTAAGCCGAAATATAAAAGGGACATCTAGACGGAGAAATATCTTGTCCTGCTTGGGCATGACCCACCTAACCTTCCTGCACCTCCCCTGTTTTAGCCATTCCCGGTTGATGAGGATTGAGGCTGCGATTACCTTTAAAGAACATATCTCTTAGAATGCTCATCGTCTGCCTGACGATGTGTTGAAAGCATTCAATCCATACAAGTTCGTTCCGGGTTCGAACGAAACCGAAGGCATTATCTCGTTACACTCGTTTTGGAATCACCCTCAGAGTCAACGACGATAACCCTTGCATTCTGAATACACCATCTCGATCTTCATTTCAGGATTCACGACCTAACGTTTAAATTGGATCGATGTGGTTTTCGGAGAATCAAAATTTATTCTTCCGATCCCGGTCTCATCGAATCCAACCGCCATTTTAAGGGCCAAGTTGTCTAATTAACTTAACAGTTTAAATAATTTAAATTTAACAATTGAATTAACATAGCATCTATCACAGATAAAACATATTCAAGCAGCATAAGTATAACACAGCATATCACAGAGTAACATAGAATACCAACACATAAATATCACAATCAGATATTCAATCACAACGGTCCATAAGCAGTCACCTTTAAATCCTATTGTAATTAATTCAATTTAGAATTAATTACTTGAGAGTTAATCACTTATCTCTATTTAATTAATCATTGATTAAACAATTAATTTCCTGTTTCATTTCAAATTGTTTAATTAATGATTTCTTAATTAATCATTTAGTCCTAATTACATACTTATTTTATTTCAAACTATCAATTACCTAATTATTTCTTAACTCGGTTATTTACTTTAATTAACCATTTAATTTAATAATCTTAACTATTAATCAACTTAATTACCCATTTATTAACTGTTGATTACTTCCTTAATCCTTTATTTATTCTTAATTAAACTACTCGATTAATTAACTATTAATCATTCATAAATTAACTTAAGTAGTTAATTACAAATTTATCAATTATTTATAATCTACGACTAATTATAATTTAAGAGTAATTGTTCTTAATTTCTTCCTAAACTAATTAAATGTTCAACTTAATGAAACATTTAAAAGTCTTCTCTTAAATTTTGAAAACCAATTATAATATTAACTCCAACTTAATTATTAGATATCCTTATATTTAATGTAATTGATTACTTAATTTATTACCCTAATTCATACATTAACTTAATTAACTAGTTTAAACTTCTTAATTACAAATTAATTAAATAAGAGACAAGAATCTTTTCTTATTAACTTTAAAACTAAACACTTATTAACTAAAAATGTTTAAACGTTAATTAAATCTAATCACGTATCTTTAATTGACTACTAAATTAAGATATTCATTCAAGTTGAGAACATTTTTAGCAATAATTTTATTTTTACTTTGAACTAATACAGTTTAGTAAACCAAGTCTTGTTACGCTTTAGCTCTTAACAACACTCGAGACAAATCTTGCTATGCACGAGTAAAACCCGGGTTTCCCACTCAATCTTCCCGAGTCTTTCCCCCCCTGAACCATTTCTTCCTCTCCCTTTCCCTGTTTCTTCCCTTCTTCTCATTTTATATTTTTTGTAAACAAAGGTTATAAATAATTGCTGGAGTCGCATACGAAAACGACCCGAAGCCACGTTCGAAGCAACCACCAAAAGTCTCGAGTCCAAGCACGCGACGACTCACAACCACTCAACCGACACCGCTCCACCACCGTGCATGTGCACGGTGGTCCACGACGCCTCCGGTGGCCCACGACAACTTCTCCAAACCCCAAATCATCCCTTGCATCGAAATCGAAACCCATATCTTCAATTACAAGATTAAAACAAAATAGGACCCGATGCTCGAACATGCGACAACAAGCACCCTCTGTCAAATCCTTTATGCGGCCACCATCCATCACCGGAGATGATGTAACTTCACCAGATCCTCACTCACACCTCCTCCTAACTCCACCAAAAATCGCACTTCACTCGGTTGCCTATTGGAGCCAAAATCTAATTTTTACAGAGCATTGAAAAATATGATCTTAAACCCTATTTTAGATTCAGACCCAAAATCTCGGCATTCGAAAATTATTTTTGAAATTTTACTGACATCTACCAGTATCAATCAAACTCCCACATGAATTTCAATTTCTAAAATTAATTGAATCATTAGATATTCCCAAATAAGCAATTTTAGTTCACTTTGAAACCACACCTATTCTTCTTACTTAAAAATCATTATTTTTATGTTAAAAATCATAGCTTTGAGTGTTTAATCAAGTTTTAAATTCAAATTAACAAATTAAAATATTTAATTTTTAACATTGATCCCCTTCTTACTGTAACTTAAAGACACAGTGTTTTATAACATGCTGTTAAACTCCTAAAACAAATTTACATGCCTATGTTTAAGATAAACTACTTGTATCAGCAACAAATCTAAAGTTCAAACCATTATACGAATAAGTATTATAAATATTTTGGCTTTTCTTGTTAAGATTTTCAAAAATCTGGAAGAACAGCTTCCTGTACCACCAAAGCAACAGGGAATACCAAGGCTATTTATATAAACAATATTAAAGCACTTATCATTCATAAACTAAAAATACAAGTTTAGATTCAAAATTAGTACGTTTACTCACCTGAATGTATATAGAAAGCATTGAGTTTAGAACTGTTGCCTTGAAACAGAAGTTTGAAACTGTATATTTGAATTTATTTATTTTAAATCAACTTGAGTTTACTTCCCCTTCTTTTTCTTATTAGCTACTGATCGAACTAAATGGGAATGCATACATATATGTATATAGAAGACACAGTTGTATAGAGGAAGTAGCATCTGGACAGGTTTTATTAGTTTGACCAAATAAAATTACTGCAACATGAAAGAAAGAAAAAATACTGAAATTTCGGTTGGAATGTTATTTTGTAACCTGAAATAACAAATTGTACTTAGGCTTAATGAATATGTCTTCAAATTTGTTAACACCTAATTAATGTTCCCTGATATTGTAATCAGTACATAGATATTGTATGAAGAGATATGTTTCAGGTAGCTTGTGAATGAAGCCATTGGTAACACACTTATTATCTTATGTACACATGGTTACATAGTTATTGTTATGTTTATACTATATAGATAATTGTATGAAAAAGTACCACCTGCAGGAAAATCTGTTCTTAAAGGCTTGTAAGAGAAGATAAATCCATATTAGTTTACATATATTTAATGTTTTGTTGATTCTTGTATGCAGGCTTGAACTTATGGCAGTCAACATGGCTTGAGTATGAAGCTTTGAACAAAACCATTTGTATTTAAATACTTGTTTTGTTATTATGTTCTTTCCTAGCTTGAATAGTTTATATACATTGTGTTGTTTTATAAGTTTAGTTTTTGTATAAATGTGTTTGTTTTTATCTGGTATTATTCTAGCCTAATAATTTATAAACATATTTGTCAGGTTTATTTTTTTTTTATGGTTTTGTTTTCATTTTATACTTTGACTATCAATAGTAAATTATGTTCAATATGATTTACTTACATCTATTTAAACTTATTTCTATTTGTATTTTTAACTATCAAGTATTAGGTTATATTCATGTGTTTAGCTTATATTTAAAATTTATATTTTAAATTTGTAGAATTAGATTTTTATTAAAACATTATCATCCAAATATCTTTATTAATTTAAAATAAGAGAAAGCATTCTATTTTAATTACATAAGATAAATTCTATTACAAATATTATTGAGATATTTTATTTCAAATTTTCATCTCACATCTCTTTTTAAAATACAATGCATATAAACAAATGGAAATAATTACCAAAATCATATTCATTTTAAAATGAACAGTTCACATTTTATTTAATTAGATTAAACATTTATTAAAATAACCAAGGCCGAAATCCAGGGTCGTTACATTCCTCTCCCCTTAAAAGAATTTCGTCCCCGAAATTTAAAACCAAGATATTTTTTTTTAAAAAAAACTGTTATACCAACCATTCAAATATACATATCATTCATATATTAACAGACAACCAAACAGTCTACCCTAACTAACAACCCAAGTTATCCGAAAATAAATTCGGATAACTTCCCTAAAATTATCGAGGGTTTGTTTCTCGATGATTAACAATCCAAACTGGATCCCTAAATTACTAGTTTAACAACTAATGGTGAATCCTGAACAAATTTCTTGAGATATATGGAATACACAATAAATTTCAGATATCCACTCTGGCAATTCAATACTGAAAACTACAGTATTAATTTAATTTTTTTTTTCAAATTTTTACTGACTTCTTTACAGAACTTCAATATCTACATCAATCAGGCCCGTACGATGTACATATATCATTCGTACGCAATATTAAATCTGATCGCTCACTCGATCACACAATTTCACTTCCGAACTAGTATCGTCCACCCGACTTCCTAATGCGGACTTAGAATTGGTTTCTTGATCAGAAACTGTCATTCTCCTTGCATAGTCACAACTATGATAGAGAACTCCCAGAATTAATCAAAATCCATATCCATGGTTCGTCGTCGAAAATCGAGTGAAAAATCCTAACTCGGATCGATATAACTGTCTCGAAATTCTGTGCTCGAATCTGGATCGAATTGTTATGCGAATAAAATAATATACGTACATCCTACGTATTTATATCCATTGATTATCAACCATATCAATTTTCTTTTATTCGCATATTTTAGATTTCTATCTACTAGGAATAATTTCCTCCATATCAAATTTTACTTAAGAATGTCTCCATTCATTTCTTAAGTTTTTAATATAAGCATTATATATTCCCACTTAAGCCTTTACATCCTCTTATTACTATTATTTTTCCATTTTAAATCTGAATTACCAATTCCATATGAATTCAATTTTCTTAACTCTGAATATTGAACTTTTATTGTCTATCTCCATTTATAACTGATTCCTATTATTATTTTTAACTTAGTTTCATTCCTTAGTCTACTTTAAATTTTCAATTTGAAGTTTTTTGTTGCTAATAATTTTTCTTGTTTGTTTTTTTTATATAGTTTTCAAATTATGAAAAGCTTTGACATATTCTCCATTCGTTTAGCATTACATATGTCCATAAGCACAAATATAAGGTTCCAATCCTCAACACAATTAATTTCAATCAATTCTCAAACCGTTCCCTTTTAATTAAAGTGATTTACACTTGCTTGCTTAGACATATAACCCATTTGAGCAAAACAACTGATATTCAAAATCATCCTATTTTGCTTCCAATAATTCATAGAATTTTATCTAATCTTGTTTACTTCAATCATCCCATTTTCTTATGCAATTTAACAATATCATTGTGAATAAATAATCACTTAATCTTTATGACCATTTTAAATTGATTCCATCTCAATTTTACACTTGACTCCACCACATTTACATTATTCACAATCATTTCATTGTATTTCCTTTAATTTCAATCAGGTTTGATTCCAAACCATTTTATTAAACTTGACAACCAATATGTTAAATAATTATCTCACAATTTTCTTAAGTCATTTATTTTTCTCAAACTGTTCCTCCCAATGACTTAAGTTTATTCTATTCCACTAATTCCCTTTAAACCTTTGATTCGATTTTCCTTTAATCAAATCCTAATTATTTACTAATCTATTTGATTAGTTTATTCCTTTATCCATCCTTAAATTTTTAATTTACATTAACAATTCATTATTGAATTTATTCATAATAAGGTTATTCAATTTATACTTGAATTATATTTGTTTACAACTCACACCATTTCTATTTAAATCCAATTCAGTACTTTGGTTTACATTTACTTATTTACATAAGAATTTTATTTCATTCAATATTATTTATACCTTGACTGAATTCGTTCAAACTCAGTTTTATTTCAACTCAACTTCAGTTAAATTTATCTACTTACCATTCTTTAAATTTTATTTCTCAAAATATGAACCCCAAACTTATTTGTTTACTTAAAAGTTTACATTACGCATTTAGGTCATTTCATCTTATAATCACTATTCCAGATTATATATATATATATATGTATGTATGTATGTATAGCACCTACTGTCTTAAGGTATAAATTTCCACCTCACAATTCCAATCATATTACCTTCAAATATTATATCCAATTAAGTTCATTTTGAACTTCAATTCCATTCAACTTATCTCAGTTTAAGTTCAAATATATTTTCTTCACCTTTATTTACTTAAATTAAATTTTAACTCCTGGATTAAAATTCTCGATTTCTTCTTATTAATATCAACTTCACTTTATAAGTTCGATAGTTGATCTACTCAAACCTCTCACATTATTAAGTAGAATTCTTAGAATTCAATTTCTCGGTTTTTATTTCCAAAATCATTTTAAAATAATAACTACATATACCCACCTGGTATATCAAATAAAATTTTCAAATTCCAAACACTTGTTTTTACCAAACAAATTTTCTCTTTGGAAATTTCTAAAACAACTTGTATACCCAACAAGTCCAAACAATATCATGACTAACTATCCTGGCAGCAATCCATCACTTTAGAAACTCGAAAATGAATACTGATGAGGTGGCCATCATCATCAGGATTATTTTCCAGCGACTGAAGTGAGTTCAGTGCTTCCTTACTTCCACAATTTCCTCCCAAAACAATTTCCATTCAACCATATTTCCAAAACAATATTACATTGTTGCCTTCAAATCTTTGGAAAAAATATTTCAAACATTCCCAAGATTTTTAAGTTCCCAAATTCCTTTGTTTAAATTCATTTAAACACCTTTCAAATTTCATGGACTTAAATTCTGGTTATGAACCACTCCAATTTTTAAATTTTTACTTGGTTGTAGTATTAACATCCAATCATCCAAACATATATAATATTTTAGAAAAATATTTCTTTTTATATCAAAATATAATTTTGGGTAAAATTACTTCATTTACCCTACCTTTAAAAACAATACTGCGTCGGTCTATCTTGTTAAAGAGTTTAGAAATCCCTATCGATGAAATGGCGTCCCACACATCGACCAGAATCCATAAACACTCAACAGATAAATCAACACAATATAAAAATAATTTTATATTCACTAACAAGTACGCGCTCATATCTATTAATACACTCAAACTCATTTCAGAGTACTACTGACTCTATTCCATGAGTAATTCCTACCAGAGCCAAGGTTATCACCAACCTATGCTCTGATACCAACTGTGACGACCCGCCCTTCTACTACCAGAAAGACGTATCATCAAAAAGAAAGAAAGGGATGAGAAAATAGAAAAGATAGAGAAGAAAGAACAACAATATCAGAATCTCACAGCGGAATGAAACAAAATATAATATATCACATAACTATTACAAAATTTTACATATATCAGAGCTATACAGATCATACAACACATACTAGACAGTTATAAACACCTGTCTAGTTAACCCAAGTCAATATACAATACAGATAAACAGCTCAGAGATATCAACACAGCGGAACATCATATATATATATATATATATATACAACGTAGAAGCCTCCTGCTCCATTGCTCCTCTAGAATTCGTCAAATCCAACCTGAATCCCTTGGCTACCCGTAAAAATTTAGGTACCCGAGAGTTTATGAAATACAAAAATAAACTCCGGGTCAGACATGGGTCTAGTATGAGTAAATGGTTTAAGGTTGTTTAACTTTGAAAAACATTTGAAAATAAAGGTATCACGTAAGACTCCCCACAAATAAATACGGGTAAGTTTTTACCTTACGCTAACCAAAACATTTCATAGGAAATCCAGTGATATTATAATAGTGTCTAGGGTTTTCAAGTAAATAGAAGATAGCCGAAATTGTTACATGATTAAATTCCAGCTACTAGCCACAAAAGTGGGTAATACAAATCAAAACCGTAGGGTCTCGTAGGGAAAATGGATTTCCAACAATGGCAGGGCTACTGGGGTACCGCCCGTCACAGTCGGGGCCTAGATCACCGTACCGAGGATCACTCCCGACCCCCTCCTACACAAGGCCGGAACCATTCCTTACTGAACAGTCCCGAACAAGATAAACCCCGTGGTTGGCGCGACCAACCACCCACTAAGCCGAAATATAAAAGGGACATCTAGACAGGGGAAATATCTTGTCCTGCTTGGGCATGACCCACCTAACCTTCCTGCACCTCCCCTGTTTTAGCCATTCCCGGTTGATGAGGCTTGAGGCTGCAATTACCTTTAAAGAACATATCACTTAGAATGCTCATTGTCCGCCTGACGATGCGTTGAAAGCATTCAATCCACACAAGTTTGTTCCGGGTTCGAACGAAACCGAAGGCATTATCTCGTTACACTCGTTTTGGAATCACCCTCAGAGTCAACGACGATAACCCTTGCATTCTGAATACACCATCTCGATCTTCATTTCAGGATTCACGACCTAACGTTTAAATTGGATCGATGTGGTTTTCGGAGAATCAAAATTTATTCTTCCGATCCCGATCTCATCGAATCCAACCGCCATTTTAAGGGCCAAGTTGTCTAATTAACTTAACAGTTTAAATAATTTAAATTTAACAATTGAATTAACATAGCATCTATCACAGATAAAACATATTCAAGCAGCATAAGTATAACACAGCATATCACAGAGTAACATAGAATACCAACACATAAATATCACAATCAAATATTCAATCACAATGGCCCATAAGCAGTCACCTTTAAATCCTATTGTAATTAATTCAATTTAGAATTAATTACTTGAGAGTTAATCGCTTATCTCTATTTAATTAATCATTGATTAAACAATTAATTTCCTGTTTCATTTCAAATTGTTTAATTAATGATTTCTTAATTAATCATTTAGTCCTAATTACATACTTATTTTATTTCAAACTATCAATTACCTAATTATTTCTTAACTCGGTTATTTACTTTAATTAACCATTTAATTTAATAATCTTAACTATTAATCAACTTAATTACCCATTTATTAACTGTTGATTACTTCCTTAATCCTTTATTTATTCTTAATTAAACTACTCGATTAATTAACTATTAATCATTCATAAATTAACTTAAGTAGTTAATTACAAATTTATCAATTATTTATAATCTACGACTAATTATAATTTAAGAGTAATTGTTCTTAATTTCTTCCTAAACTAATTAAATGTTCAACTTAATGAAACATTTAAAAGTCTTCTCTTAAATTTTGAAAACCAATTATAATATTAACTCCAACTTAATTATTAGATATCCTTATATTTAATGTAATTGATTACTTAATTTATTACCCTAATTCATACATTAACTTAATTAACTAGTTTAAACTTCTTAATTACAAATTAATTAAATAAGAGACAAGAATCTTTTCTTATTAACTTTAAAACTAAACACTTATTAACTAAAAATGTTTAAACGTTAATTAAATCTAATCACGTATCTTTAATTGACTACTAAATTAAGATATTCGTTCAAGTTGAGAATATTTTTAGCAATAATTTTATTTTTACTCTGAACTAATACAGTTTAGTAAACCAAGTCTTGTTACGCTTTATCTCTTAACAACACTCGAGACAAATCTTGCTATGCACGAGTAAAACCCGGGTTTCCCACTCAATCTCCCCAGTCTCCCCCCCCCCCCCCCGAACCATTTCTTCCTCTCTCTTTCCCTGTTTCTTCCCTTCTTCTCATTTTATATTTTTTTTAAACAAAGGTTATAAATAACTGAAGGAGTCACATACGAAAACGACCCGAAGCCACGTTCGAAGCAACCACCAAAAGTCTCGAGTCCAAGCACGCGACGACTCACAGCCACTCAACCGACACTGCTCCACCACCGTGCACGTGCATGGTGGTCCACGATGCCTCCGGTGGCCCACGATAACTTCTCCAAACCCCAAATCATCCCTTGCATCGAAATCGAAACCCATATCTTCAATTACAAGATTAAAACAAAATAGGACCGATGCTCGAACATGCGACAATAAGCACCCTCAGTCAAATCCTTTATGCGGCCACCATCCATCACCGGAGGTGATGTAACTTCACCAAATCCTCACTCACACCTCCCCCTAACTCCACCAAAAATCGCGCTTCACTCGGCTGCCTATTGGAGCCAAAATCTAATTTTTACAGAGCATTGAAAAATACGATCTTAAACCATATTTTAGATTCAAACCCAAAATATCGGCATTCGAAAATTATTTTTGAAATTTTCCTGACATCTACCAGTATCAATCAAACTCCCCACATGAATTTCAATTTCTAAAATTAATTGAATCATTAGATATTCCCAAATAAGCAATTTTAGTTGACTTTGAAACCACACCTATTCTTCTTACTTAAAAATCATTATTTTTATGTTAAAAATCATAGCTTTGAGTGTTTAATCAAGATTTAAATTCAAATTAACAAATTAAAATATTTAGTTTTTAACATTGATTCCCTTCTTACTGTAACTTAAAGACACAATGTTTTATAACATGCTGTTAAACTCCTAAAACAAATTTACATGCCTATGTTTAAGATAAACTACTTGTATCAGCAACAAATCTAAAGTTCAAACCATTATACGAATAAGTATTATAAATATTTTGGCTTTTCTTGTTAAGATTTTCCAAAATCTGGAAGAACAGCTTCCTGTACCACCAAAGAAACAGGGAATACCAAGGCTATTTATATAAACAATATTAAAGCACTTATCATTCATAAACTAAAAATACAAGTTTAGATTCAAAATTAGTACGTTTACTCACCTGAATGTATACAGAAAGCATTGAGTTTAGAACCTGTTGCCTTGAAACAGAAGTTTGAAACTGTATATTTGAATTTATTTATTTTAAATCAACTTGAGTTTACTTCCCCTTCTTTTTCTTATTAGCTACTGATCGAACTAAATGGGAATGCATACATATATGTATATAGAAGACACAGTTGTATAGAGGAAGTAGCATCTGGACAGGTTTTATTAGTTTGCCCAAATAAAATTACTGCAACATGAAAGAAAAAAAAATACTGAAATTTCGGCTGGAATGTTATTTTGTAACCTGAAATGACAAATTGTACTTAGGCTTAATGAATATGTCCTCAAATTTGTTAACACCTAATTAATGTTCCCTGATATTGTAATCAGTACATAGATATTGTATGAAGAGATATGTTTCAGGTAGCTTGTGAATGAAGCCATTGGTAACACACTTATTATCTTATGTACACATGGTTTATACTATATAGATAATTGTATGAAAAAGTACCACCTGCAGGAAAATCTGTTCTTAAAGGCTTGTAAGAGAAGATAAATCCATATTAGTTTACATATATTTAATGTTTTGTTGATTCTTGTATGCAGGCTTGAACTTATGGCAGTCAACATGGCTTGAGTATGAAGCTTTGAACAAAACCATTTGTATTTAAATACTTGTTTTGTTATTATGTTCTTTCCTAGCTTGAATAGTTTATATACATTGTGTTGTTTTATAAGTTTAGTTTTTGTATAAATATGTTTGTTTTTATCTGGTATTATTCTAGCCTAATAATTTATAAACATATTTGTCAGGTTTTTTTTTATGGTTTTTTTTCATTTTATACTTTGACTATCAATAGTAAATTATGTTCAATATGATTTACTTACATCTATTTAAACTTATTTCTATTTGTATTTTTAACTATCAAGTATTAGGTTATATTCATGTGTTTAGCTTATATTTAAAATTTATATTTTAAATTTGTAGAATTAGATTTTTATTTAAACATTATCATCCAAATATCTCTATTAATTTAAAATAAGAGAAAGCATTCTATTTTAATTACATAAGATAAATTCTATTACAAATATTATTGAGATATTTTATTTCAAATTTTCATCTCACATCTCTTTTTAAAATACCAATGCATATAAACAAATGGCAATAATTACCAAAATCATATTCATTTTAAAATGAACAGTTCACATTTTATTTAATTAGATTAAACATTTATTAAAATAACCGGGGCCGAAATCCAGGGTCGTTACATTCCTCTCCCCTTAAAAGAATTTCGTCCCCGAAATTTAAAACCAAGATAATTTTAAAAAAAAACTGTTATACCAACCATTCAAATATACATATCATTCATATATTAACAGACAACCAAACAGTCTACCCTAACTAACAACCCAAGTTATCCGAAAATAAATTCAGATAACTTCCCTAAAATTATCGAGGGTTTGTTTCTCGATGATTAACAATCCAAACTGGATCCCTAAATTACTAGTTTAACAACTAATGGTGAATCCTGAACAAATTTCTTGAGATATATGGAATACACAATAAATTTCAGATATCCACTCTGGCAATTCAATACTGAAAACTACAGTATTAATTTAAAAAAAAATTCAAATTTTTATTGACTTCTTTACAGAACTTCAATATCTACATCAATCAGGCCCGTCCGATGTACATATATCATTCGTACGCAATATCAAATCCGATCGCTCACTCGATCACACAATTTCACTTCCGAACTAGTATCGTCCACCCGACTTCCTAGTGTGAACTTAGAATTGGTTTCTTGATCAGAAACTGTCATTCTCCTTGCATAGTCACAACTATGATAGAGAACTCCCAGAATCAATCAAAATCCATATCCATGTTTCGTCGTCGAAAATCAAGTGAAAAATCCTAACTCGGATCGATATAACTGTCTCGAAATTTTATGCTCGAATCTGGATCGAATTGTTATGCGAATAAAATAATATACGTACATCCTACGTATTTATATCCATTGATTATCAACCATATCAATTTTCTTTTATTCGCATATTTTAGATTTCTATCTACTAGGAATAATTTCCTCCATATCAAATTTTACTTAAGAATGTCTCCATTCCTTTCTTAAGTTTTTAATATAAGCATTATATATTCCCACTTAAGCCTTTACATCCTCTTATTACTATTATTTTTCCATTTTAAATCTGAATTACCAATTCCATATGAATTCAATTTTCTTAACTCTGAATATTGAACTTTTATTGTCTATCTCCATTTATAACTGATTCCTATTATTATTTTTAACTTAGTTTCATTCCTTAGTCTACTTTAAATTTTCAATTTGAAGTAGTTTTGTTGCTAATAATTTTTCTTGTTTGTTTTTTTTATATAGTTTTCAAATTCTGAAAAGGTTTGACATATTCTCTATTCGTTTAGCATTACATATGTCCATAAGCACAAATATAAGGTTCCAATCCTCAACACAATTAATTTCAATCAATTCTCAAACTGTTCCCTTTTAATTAAAGTGATTTACACTTGCTTGCTTAGACATATAACCCATTTGAGCAAAACAACTCATATTCAAAATCATCCTATTTTGCTTCCAATAATTCATAGAATTTTATCTAATCTTGTTTACTTCAAACATCCCGTTTTCTTATGCAATTTAACAATATCATTGTGAATAAATAATCACTTAATCTTTATGACCATTTTAAATTGATTCCATCTCAATTTTACACTTGACTCCACCACATTTACATTATTCACAATCATTTCATTGCATTTCCTTTAATTTCAATCAGGTTTGATTCCAAACAATTTTATTAAACTTGACAACCAATATGTTAAATAATTATCTCACAATTTTCTTAAGTCGTTTATTTTTCTCAAACTGTTCCTCCCAATGACTTAAGTTTATTCTATTCCACTAATTTCCATTTAAAATTCGATTTTCCTTTAATCAAATCCTAATTATTTACTAATCTATTTGATTAGTTTATTCCTTTATCCATCCTTAAATTTTTAATTTACATTAACAATTCATTATTGAATTTATTCATAATAAGGTTATTCAATTTATACTTGAATTATATTTGTTTACAACTCACACCATTTCTATTTAAATCCAATTCAGTACTTTGGTTTACATTTACTTATTTACATAAGAATTTTATTTCATTCAATATTATTTATACCTTGACTGAATTCGTTCAAACTCAGTTTTATTTCAACTCAACTTCAGTTAAATTTATCTACTTACCATTCTTTAAATTTTATTTCTCAAAATATGAGCTCAAAACTTATTTGTTTACTTAAAAGTTTACATTACGCATTTAGGTCATTTCATCTTATAATCACTATTCCAGATTATATATATATATATATATATATATATAGCACCTACTGTCTTAAGGTATAAATTTCCACCTCACAATTCCAACCATATTACCTTCAAATATTATATCCAATTAAGTTCATTTTGAACTTCAATTCCATTCAACTTATCTCGGTTTAAGTTCAAATATATTTTCTTCACCTTTATTTACTTAAATTAAATTTTAACTCATGGATTAAAATTCCCGATTTCTTCTTATTAATACCAACTTCACTTTATAAGTTCGATAGTTGATCTATTCAAACCTCTCACATTATTAAGTAGAATTCTTAGAATTTAATTTTCTGGTTTTCATTTCCAAAATCATTTTGAAATAATAACTACATTTACCCACCTGGTATATCAAATAAAATTTTCAAATTCCAAACACTTGTTTTTACCAAAACAAATTTTCTCTTTGGAAATTTCTAAAACAACTTGTATACCCAACAAGTCCAAACAATATCATGACTAACTATCCTGGCAGCAATCCATCACTTTAGAAACTCAAAAATGAATACTGATGAGGTGGCCATCATCATCAGGATTATTTTCCAGCAACTGAAGTGAGTTCAGTGCTTCCTTACTTCCACAATTTCCTCCCAAAACAATTTCCATTCAACCATATTTTCCAAAACAATATTACATTGTTGCCTTCAAATCTTTGGAAAAAATATTTCAAACATTCCCAAGATTTTAAGTTCACAAATTCCTTTGTTTAAATTCATTTAAACACCTTTCAAATTTTCGGGACTTAAATTCTGGTTATGAACCACTCCAATTTTTAAATTTTTACTTGGTTGTAGTGTTAACATCCAATCGTCCAAACATATATAATATTTTAGAAAAATATTTCTTTTTATATCAAAATATAATTTTGGGTATAATTATTTCATTTACCCTACCTTTAAAAACAATACTGTGTTGGTCTATCTTGTTAAAGAGTTTAGAAATCCCTATCCATGAAATGGCGTCCCACATAACAGATAAATCAACACAATATAAAAATAATTTTATATTCACTAACAAGTACGCGCTCATATCTATTAATACACTCAAACTCATTTCAGAGTACCACTGACTCTATTCCATGAGTAATTCCTACCAGAGCCAAGGTTATCACCAACCTATGCTCTGATACCAACTGTGACGACCCGCCCTTCTACTACCTGAAAGACGTATCATCAATAAGAAAGAAAGGGATGAGAAAATAGAAAAGATAGAGAAGAAAGAACAACAACATCGGAATCTCACAGCGGAATGAAACAAAATATAATACATCACATAACTATTACAAAATTTTACATATATCAGAGCTATACAGATCATACAACACATACTAGACAGTTATAAACACCTGTCTACTTAACCCAAGTCAATATACAATACAGATAAACAGCTCAGAGATATCAACACAGCGGAACATCATATATATATATATATATATATATATATATATATATATATATATATCTACAACGTAGAAGCCTCCTGCTCCATTGCTTCTCTAGAATTCGTCAAATCCAACCTGGATCGCTTGGCTACCCGTAAAAATTTAGGTACCCGAGAGTTTATGAAATACAAAAATAAACTCCGGGTCAGACATGGGTTTGGTATGAGTAAACGGTTTAAGGTTGTTTAACTTTGAAAAACATTTGAAAATAAAGGTATCACGTAAGACTCCCCAAAAATAAATACGGGTAAGTTTTTACCTTACGCTAACCAAAACATTTCATAGGAAATCCAGTGATATTATAATAGTGTCTAGGGTTTTCAAGTAAATAGAAAATAGCCGAAATTGTTACATGATTAAATTCCAGCTACTAGCCACAAAAGGGGGTAATACAAATCAAAACCGTAGGGTCTCGTATGGAAAATGGATTTCCAACAATGGCAAGGCTACTGGGGTACCGCCCGTCACCGTACGGGGCCTAGATCACCGTACCGAGGATCACTCCCGACCCCCTGCTACACAAGGCCGGAACCATTCCTTACTGAACAGTCCCGAACAAGATAAACCCTATGGTTGGCGCGACCAACCACCCACTAAGCCGAAATATAAAAGGGACATCTAGACAGGGGAAATATCTTGTCCTGCTTGGGCATGACCCACCTAACCTTCCTGCACCTCGCCTGTTTTAGCCATTCCCGGTTGATGAGGCTTGAGGCTGCGATTACCTTTAAAGAACATATCACTTAGAATGCTCATCGTCCGCCTGACGATGTGTTGAAAGCATTCAATCCATACAAGTTTGTTCCGGGTTCAAACGAAACCGAAGGCATTATCTCGTTACACTCGTTTTGGAATCACCCTCAGAGTCAACGACGATAACCCTTGCATTCTGAATACACCATCTCGATCTTCATTTCAGAATTCACGACCTAACGTTTAAATTGGATCGATGTGGTTTTCGGAGAATCAAAATTTATTCTTCCGATCCCGGTCTCATCGAATCCAACCGCCATTTTAAGGGCCAAGTTGTCTAATTAACTTAACAGTTTAAATAATTTAAATTTAACAATTGAATTAACATAGCATCTATCACAGATAAAACATATTCAAGCAGCATAAGTATAACACAGCATATCACAGAGTAACATAGAATACCAACACATAAATATCACAATCAGATATTCAATCACAACGGTCCATAAGCAGTCACCTTTAAATCCTATTGTAATTAATTCAATTTAGAATTAATTACTTGAGAGTTAATCACTTATCTCTATTTAATTAATCATTGATTAAACAATTAATTTCCTGTTTCATTTCAAATTGTTTAATTAATGATTTCTTAATTAATCTTTTAGTCTTAATTACATACTTATTTTATTTCAAACTATCAATTACCTAATTATTTCTTAACTCAGTTATTTACTTTAATTAACCATTTAATTTAATAATCTTAATTATTAATCAACTTAATTACCCATTTATTAACTGTTGATTACTTCCTTAATCCTTTATTTATTCTTAATTAAACTACTCGATTAATTAACTATTAATCATTCATAAATTAACTTAAGTAGTTAATTACAAATTTATCAATTATTTATAATCTACGACTAATTATAATTTAAGAGTAATTGTTCTTAATTTCTTCCTAAACTAATTAAATGTTCAACTTAATGAAACATTTAAAAGTCTTCTCTTAAATTTTGAAAACCAATTATAATATTAACTCCAACTTAATTATTAGATATCCTTATATTTAATGTAATTGATTACTTAATTTATTACCCTAATTCATACATTAACTTAATTAACTAGTTTAAACTTCTTAATTACAAATTAATTAAATAAGAGACAAGAATCTTTTCTTATTAACTTTAAAACTAAACACTTATTAACTAAAAATGTTTAAACGTTAATTAAATCTAATCACGTATCTTTAATTGACTACTAAATTAAGATATTCATTCAAGATGAGAACATTTTTAGCAATAATTTTATTTTTACTTTGAACTAATACAGTTTAGTAAACCAAGTCTTGTTACGCTTTAGCTCTTAACAGCACTCGAGACAAATCTTGCTATGCACGAGTAAAACCCGGGTTTCCCACTCAATCTTCCCGAGTCTTTCCCCCTCCCCCCCCCCCCCGAACTATTTCTTCCTATCTCTTTCCCTGTTTCTTCCCTTCTTCTCATTTTATATTTTTTTAAACAAAGGTTATAAATAACTGCTGGAGTCACATACGAAAACGACCCAAAGCCACGTTTGAAGCAACCACCAAAAGTCTCGAGTCCAAGCATGCGACGACTCACAGCCACTCAACCGACACCGCTCCACCACCGTGCACGTGCACGGTGGTCCACAATGCCTCCGGTGGCCCACGACAACTTCTCCAAACCCCAAATCATCGCTTGCATCGAAATCGAAACCCATATCTTCAATTACAAGATTAAAACAAAATAGGACCCGATGCTCGAACATGCGACGACAAGCACCCTCTGTCAAATCCTTTATGCGGCCACCATCCATCACCGGAGGTGATGTAACTTCACCAGATTCTCACTCACACCTATCCCTAACTCCACCAAAAATCGTGCTTCACTCGGTTGCCTATTGGAGCCAAAATCTAATTTTTACAGAGCATTGAAAAATATGATCTTAAACCCTATTTTAGATTCAAACCCAAAATCTCGGCATTCGAAAATTATTTTTGAAATTTTCCTGACATCTACCAGTATCAATCAAACTCCCACATGAATTTCAATTTCTAAAATTAATTGAATCATTAGATATTCCCAAATAAGCAATTTTAGTTCACTTTGAAACCACACCTATTCTACTTACTTAAAAATCATTATTTTTATGTTAAAAATCATAGCTTTGAGTGTTTAATCAAGATTTAAATTCAAATTAACAAATTAAAATGTTTAATTTTTAACATTGATTCCCTTCTTACTGTAACTTAAAGACACGGTGTTTTATAACATGCTGTTAAACTCCTAAAACAAATTTACATGCCTATGTTTAAGATAAACTACTTGTATCAGCAACAAATCTAAAGTTCAAACCATTATACGAATAAGTATTATAAATATTTTGGCTTTTCTTGTTAAGATTTTCAAAAATCTGGAAGAACAGCTTCCTGTACCACCAAAGCAACAGGGAATACCAAGGTTATTTATATAAACAATATTAAAGCACTTATCATTCATAAACTAAAAATACAAGTTTAGATTCAAAATTAGTACGTTTACTCACCTGAATGTATACAGAAAGCATTGAGTTTAGAACCTGTTGCCTTGAAACAGAAGTTTGAAACTGTATATTTGAATATATATTTTTTAAATCAACTTGAGTTTACTTCCCCTTATTTTTCTTATTAGCTACTGATCGAACTAAATGGGAATGCATACATATATGTATATAGAAGACACAGTTGTATAGAGGAAGTAGCATCTGGGCAGGTTTTATTAGTTTGACCAAATAAAATTACTACAACATGAAAGGAAAAATAAAATACTGAAATTTCGGCTGGAATGTTATTTTGTAACCTGAAATGACAAATTGTACTCAGGCTTAATGAGTATGTCTTCAAATTTGTTAACACCTAATTAATGTTCCCTGATATTGTAATCTGTACATAGATATTGTATGAAGAGATATGTTTCAGGTAGCTTGTGAATGAAGCCATTGGTAACACACTTATTATCTTATGTACACATGGTTACATAGTTATTGTTATGTTTATACTATATAGATAATTGTATGAAAAAGTACCACCTGCAGGAAAATCTGTTCTTAAAGGCTTGTAAGAGAAGATAAATCCATATTAGTTTACATATATTTAATGTTTTGTTGATTTTTGTATGCAGGCTTGAACTTATGGCAGTCAACATGGCTTGAGTATGAAGCTTTGAACAAAACCATTTGTATTTAAATACTTGTTTTGTTATTATGTTCTTTCCTAGCTTGAATAGTTTATATACATTGTGTTGTTTTATAAGTTTAGTTTTTGTATAAATATGTTTGTTTTTATCTGGTATTATTCTAGCCTAATAATTTATAAACATATTTGTCAGGTTTTTTTTTTATGGTTTTTTTTTCATTTTATACTTTGACTATCAATAGTAAATTATGTTCAATATGATTTACTTACATCTATTTAAACTTATTTCTATTTGTATTATTAATTATCAAGTATTAGGTTATATTCATGTGTTTAGCTTATATTTAAAATTTATATTTTAAATTTGTAGAATTAGATTTTTATTTAAACATTATCATCCAAATATCTTTATTAATTTAAAATAAGAGAAAGCATTCTATTTTAATTACATAAGATAAATTCTATTACAAATATTATTGAGATATTTTATTTCAAATTTTCATCTCATATCTCTTTTTAAAATACCAATGCATATAAACAAATGGCAGTAATTACCAAAATCATATTCATTTTAAAATGAACAGTTCACATTTTATTTAATTAGATTAAACATTTATTAAAATAACCGGGGCCGAAATCCAGGGTCGTTACACATACACCGGTCGAGCCATGCACATAGGCCGAACTACCCAAAACGAATCAATCCCTTACATCTCCAATCTCTAACTAGCTCGAGTCTTATCCAGACTCAATCAAAGCCTTTGTAATGATCACCTTGTAGCCGAGCCAAGTGACCGGATAACATTTGCCCCCAAAGTGCGTCGTATGAACCAACATGACGCACTTTGAACCAGTAATCAGTCCTTATTTCCAGAGAGAAAACCTTCATGTTTCCTGAATAGTCATTATCCTTCAATTTCATCTTCCCAAAGTGTCGTATCCCTCTTTGGTTGTCTGACGATTGGTCGATTCTCAATAGTATAAATTTAGGGTTGTAGTTCATCGATGGCCATCCATGTCCGGTTCTATAGGGCTAGTAAACTTCGGCTATCTAGATCTAGTCTTTTCATAATAACCCTAAGTGAGAATTCAATTTCTATTGATTTCAAGAAGTCGAACTTTTTTGAATATACACATGCATGTTCGGGTACACGTTCTTGTCATTGGGTCTCGGAAGAGTTTTATATGCTCATAAGTCGTCATCAATTCCATCTAGTTTAATTGCAATTCAATTGTGATTCCTTATTCGTATTTTTTGTGAAATAAGGATTGTAATCAGCCACTTGATGAGAGGGGACATCAAGTTCGACATGGATAACGACCTTGTAGCAGAAAGCAAGGGCAAATGGAGTACGACCAGTCATGGGCTTATGGGTAGTTTTATAAGCTCATAATGCTGTTGGGAGTTCATCCATCCATTTACCTTTTGCCTTTTCCAAACCTCTCTTCAGTATAGACTTTATGATTTTATTCACAGCTTCAACCTATTCATTTGTGGTTATAGTGAATAATGGAAGGTCATAAGGACAGATGACATTATGGACAATGAAGTTGATTATTTTCTTCACCTTGGTCGTGGTTAAAAGTTTTTCATCTGCACATTTGGTGAAGTAATCAACTGTTATGATGGCGTATTTCGCACCACTATTAGGATCGACAAGAAGATGATGTCAATGCCCCTAAGTGGCAAATGGCTAGGACTAGCCATTTGAGTAATTTCCATTGGCGGGGCTCTAGGATTTTTTGCAAACATCTTGCACTTGTCGCATTGTCTAGCATGATCAACCGCATCTGGATTGATAGTTAGCCGGTAATACCCGTAATAGAGTATTTTCTTTACTAGGGTTTTACCCCTGATGTAATCACCATATTCTTCTTCATAGACTTCGCTCAAGACTCATTTGATATCATCATAGATGATACACCAAAGCATGGGAATGGATAAACTCCTTGCTACACATGACTTCTCTTGGGTGATTTGGCATGAAGCTTTAAGGAGGATCTGTCGTTTTGCTTTCCTCCGTTCAGTAAGAATTCCTCATTTTAGATAGTCTTTGATAGGAGTCAACCATGGTATTTTTTCTGCCTTTGTCTCCAAGATCTACCCGATCTCCATCCGTCAATGCTTGGAATATTAAGTATTTCAACCAAAACAAAGTATGTCCGTTGCGTGTCCCTAAAACTGGCCCGCTTGGCTAGTGACTTGGCTCTTTTCATTTTTTTTTCTGAGTATGTATGTAATGATGTAATACGTGAAGTCGGCTAGTAGCTCTTGGACTTGGTCGAGGTAAGGAGCAAGACAATACCCCCTAGCAAGATCAACTTCCTTAGCTTTGCATACTACCAATCAAGAATCACAAAAGATATGTAAAGTTTCCACTCCAAGTCCTCTAGCAAATTTGAGGCTAGCGGTCGAGGATTCATAATAAGCATCGTTGGGAAATCAAGTTTCAGGACGTAGCAGATCGATTGTTCCTCAAGAGTCATTAACATGACTCCTGCTCCATAACACTGATCACTGGATGCTCCATCCGCACACATTTTCCATCTGTTGGTGGGTTCACAACTACTATTCGAGTAGTCATATGTAGTGAACTCGGGTATGAGGTCTGCTAATTTCCGTCCTTGGATAGCTCTTTGAGAGAAATAAGTGATATCGAATTGGCTTAGTTCGATATTCCATTTAAGTAGTCTTTCAGATATCTCATGTCGTTGTATGCCCTGTCGCAACGGCAGTTAGGCATAGACGTTAGTGGGGTAAGCCTAAAAGTAAGAGTGGAGCTTTCATGATGAAATCAATAGACATTACGCTAGCTTTTGTAGCTTTGGGTCGATATTCAATGCATGGCTCGCGATAGTCGGTGAAATCACACATGCATGTCAGAATAGGTCCAAGAGAACATATCATCATTTATATAGAGAAATCCAACTAATTCTTTTATCATCATTGCACTGAGCTGTGATCCGATCTTCAACACCCGTGAAGGGTTGCCATGGCTAACTGTAATGTCAATTGTCAGCTTAGCGGGTGCAATCCTGGATTCTTTGAGTTCAGATGTAACTATTCTGCATAACATTCAATGTGAAATATGGTTGGGATGGTGAATGTTGATGGTTACTTTGGTCGAATCCTAAAGTCTTGCCATGAGTTATTAAGTCTAATAGTGAAAGGCTCTAAATGCTCTAATCGATTATCTTCAAATGGCCAAAGATCATGCTTAAAAGCACGTTGAAGGAAATGTCGAGTAGGGGTCAACCTCGAGTTGCATGCAGCTGCATAGCTGGATCTTGCTATGAGTTTGAACTTGCTTGTATATTCGAGTAACGCACTTTCTATTCAATGCATTCATGATCCTTTACCCATCCTTCGAGTTGGAGTGACAGTTAGTTACCCACGAGCTTAGGTATCGATTTAATGATTCTATCTTTAGGAATTCTTTCGGTCGTAGCCTTGAGTAGCGATAAGATCTATATATAAGTTTCAATATTAAGCTATCGTAGCCAGTCTTTGGATGGCCATGCGTCTGTTCCTAGTCTCGGGTTGATAAATGTACTGCATGGATGGTTGAGTCTCGCCCTAGCTATGTTTATATTGTCACCTAAACTCCAAAGACATAGAATTGATCGATGAATAGTCGGTTCACATTCATCCTGCTTCTCGCTCATGTCCCCGGATCTGGGGCATATACAGATAAGTAGGAAGGCCAGCTATACCCACTTTAGCTTTACTCTCTTTCCCGTTGAATCGTGGGAACAGGTCAGTCGATGGGAGGCTGGCTCTCGCCTATCTTGGATTGTATTATGGTTTTTCATTCCCAGAGGAATACTTCGATGCCTTGTCAGTTTCAGGGCGTAATTTGGGCACTGGACGGTCAGCCACGTCCACTTTGGTTCATGTTCTGTAATCAGATCTAGGGGTAAAGTTGGCACAAATGCAGTCGGATCGAAGGAAGGTGCGGGAGAATTTATGACCAAGTCTTTGTGGTTTACTCTCCTTTCAACACTCTGGAGGTTATAGTTTTTCAAGGGACATTCGAGTCATATTCGTATGTGCTTGGTGCGGATCGGTATTGACCCTCGATCTGAGGTATGACATAGTCGGTTGCCCGTAGCTTTGGATGTCGTTTCGATTGGTTCTATATTGAGGCCTCTTTATAGTCATTGCCTTAAGTTGTAAAGAATGCCAAGCTAGAGCTATAATGAGTTATTTTATTCAGCTTTTAGTGATTTTTACTCCTGCTTCCAACATTGATTTGGCCAGGCCACAAGTTGGATGGTCGAATTCCATCCTTAGAGAGTTAATACTCCTCATGTCGATTTAAGGCCGAAGTTTGCGGAATAGGGGACTGTTGGAATCCACTCATCAATTTATCGATGTTTATATGCCACTCTGCATTCTGGTGACTTAGATTTACTCTTCTCCCGATCAACTCGGACTCAATTTGTGTTCATGCTTCGGTCCATACTCCGGGTACTTAGAGATTGGTCGAACAATTTATGCTCTAGTCCATAGTTTGGGACGTAGAGATTTTCATCAAGTCGTTTATACTCTAGTCCATGCTCTAAGGACTCAAGCTACTCTAGTCCGCTTCAGGAACTTAGAGATTTTTCTCAAATTGTTTATACTCCAGTCCATGCTCTAGGGACTCAGAGTACTCTAGCCTACTTCAGGGACTTACAGATTTTTCTCAAGTCGTTTATACTCTATTTCGCGCTCTGGTGACTTAGAGTACTCTAGTCTACTTCAGGGACTTAGAGATTTTTCTCAAGTCGTTTATACTCTAGTCTGCGCTTTGGGGACTCAGAGTACTCTAGTCTGCTTCAGGGACTTAGATATTTTTAAGCCATTTATACTCTAGTCTGCACTCCGAGAACTCAGAGTACTCTAGTCCACGCTCCGGGGAGATTTTTAAGTCATTTACACTCTAGTTCGCACTCAGGGGATTTAGAGTACTCTAGTCCGGTTCAGGGACTTAGAGGTTTTTAAGTCGTTTATACTCTAGTCCGCTCCGAGGACTCAGAGTACTCTTGTCCACGCTCCAGGGACTTAGAGATTTTTAAGTCGTTTATACTCTATTCCGCACTCCGGGGACTCAGAGTACTCTAGTCCGCGCTCCGGGGACTTAGAGATTTTTAAGTTGTTTATACTCCAGTCCACACTCCAGGGACTCAGAGTACTCTAATCCACGCTCCGGGGACTTAGAGATTTTTAAGTCGTTTATACTCTAGTCTGCACTCCGAGGACTCAGAGTACTCTAGTCCGCGCTTCGGGGACTTAGAGTTTTAAGTCATTTATACTCTAGTCAGCACTTCGGGGACTCAGAATACTCTAGTCCATACTCCGGGGACTTAGAGATTTTTATGTCGTTTATACTCTAGTCCGCACTCTGGGGACTCAAAGTACTCTAGTCCGCGCTTTGGGAACTTAGAGATTTTTAATTCATTTATACTCTAGTCCTCACTCAGGGGACTTAGAGTACTCTAGTCCGCTTCTGGGACTTAGAGGTTTTTAAGTCGTTTATACTCTAGTCCACACTCCAGGGATTCAGAGTACTCTAGTCCGCGCTCCGGGGACTTAGAGATTTTTAAGTCGTTTAAAATCTAGTCTGCACTCCGGGGACTCAGAGTACGCGAGTCCACGCTTGGGGGACTTAGAGATTTTTTGGTCGTTTATACTCTAGTCCGCACTCCGAGGACTCAGAGTACTCTTGTCCACTTCAGAAACTTAGAGATTTTTGTTGAGAGCGGTCGTAATTTACTGCATCGAGGCTAATGTTGTCGAATGAACCACCGAACCACATTTGCTTATGGAATGGGACTCTTTCCCAGCACAAAGGATGAAACTTGAAAAATGGACAGCCGATTCTCGTCCACTTGGTGATTATAGCTCTTCCAATCAAGTCAAGGAAGGAGGTATATGATATATGGTTGAATCACATCCATGCTGGGGTTAGATAATCAAATCTCACACAATTTGCTTCGTATCTCTTTTTAGAAAACGAGGATAATGGATTACCGAGTAGACAAAGTAAGTTGCATATGTCTCAAGGTGGAGTCGTGTCCATGTATTAAGAGCGATGGTTAACAAGTAGGCAGTCCACCACAGCTACTTCAAGTTGGGTTTTCGAACAACCTTTTGTATTCAAGGTAGGATTTGATGTGTAGATGATCAAATCACGTTCGCTCTAGTTAGATCCCGGCATCATTAAGCTTCAGGAGAGGCGTATGTTTTTTATTGAACTTTACTTTATGACCCAAGGAATGGATGATCGGGCCACATTCATTCCAAGCCTTGCTTAGGACACCAAATCAAATATTGAGGTCGATGAATGGATGGTCAATCATGTACGCTTCGTATAGGGCTCTGACCGTTACGAGCTTTTCCATCTCTATTCCATAGTCCTAAATCGAAGGCATATGGTTGATGGTGAGCGGTCGAATCATGCTTGTCTTGATGAAACTCCATAGGTCCAATCACGGTTTGCGTGGATTAGTTGGCGGCCAAATCTGAGTACTTGGTCACTTTGCCCCTAGCTCCTTCCAAAGGGATGACAACCGTCAGTGGTCCAATTGATAATCATAGCCCTTTATTGATAGGCATCGGATATTCACTGTCTGCCATTTTACAGGACTTGTACATACTATTGAAGCTTTCCTTTCCAGATCGGCTTTTCGATCACACCTCGAAGGTGTTTGTAATCGACTGTGTTAGGATCAGTGAGCATTTTAGAATATACAACATTCCCCTTATTTTCTTTGGACTTCGGTGGACTCTCTCGAGTTTGGTTTTCAGTACCACTCTAAGTCACGATTCTCTAAGTAGAGGCTATCGATTGAATCTTTAAAAGAGCATATGAGTCAAATTTTGAGATCTTGTTTTGTCTACTGGAATCAGAGTCCTAAGCCAACGGGCCTGTATTGTCATTTTTCCCAGTCTACTCCATTCCTCCTCACTTTGGTTTAGATTCATTTTGTAATAGAAAGGATCTATGGTCGTAGGAGGCTCTCTAGCTAACTAGCTACCAAAATAAATCTGGAGGTCGACTCCCCTCAAACGCGATCAGTACGATATCCTTGTTAGCATTTGGCACAAATTGGTTAGAGTCAAACACCGGTTTTCTTGGAGTCACTAAATTCGAAGTGTTGGGTTAGTTAAGAATGGTGCTTGGAGTAATCTTGGCACTTTCCTAGAGTCATATCATCTATTTCTCCAACCTTTGGGAGTATCATGTGAGTAGTGGTTGCTTGTTCGTTCCCTTGTTGCCATTCAGAAGCTACCACTTGATCCTCTATGCCCTAGTCGGTCATAGGACCTAAGGGAAGTGGATAGAATGTTCCTTTATTAAGTTGAGTTCTGAATCCAAAATGCGGATGCTCTGCGTGCGGCCACGTTTAGCCTCTTTTTCGTAAATTTGGGTCTTACCCAAAAAAATTTTGGAAAATAGGGGTCATATAAGAGACCAATGTAACTAAAGTTTGGATCTTCCAAGAGTGGCTCGGTGGAGGCGGTTCGTCCAAGGTGGATCGGCCAAGGCGATTCGACCGAGGTTGATCGGCCAAGAGTGGCTCGGCCAATATGGTTCGGCCTGGAGTGGCTCAGCCAAGGGGTTCGGCCTAGGTGGGTTGGCCAAGAGTGGCTCGGCCAAGGCGGTTTGGCCAAGGTGGATCGGCCAAGAGAGGCTCAGTCAAGGCGGTTCGGCCAAGGTAGTTCGATATACACGGGTCGGCATTTGCTCAGTATATATGCTAGAGCGATTGGCCGTCAGCTTTTAAGTAGGGGATCGAATATATGCATTGAGTTAGAGGTTGGCTATATGAGAGATTGGCTGAATTACCTTCAGAGAGTGGTCGGCCCTTATATAAATTCGGGGCAAACTTCAACATCCAATCCCAAAAACTTGCATACATCAGTGAGTCCAATCTCATGCTAATAGCTTCCTATAGATCTCTTTCAAATCTGAGTAGAATAGGAAGTTTTGCTGGTAAACAAACGGATCTATCTCACGAATATGTAAATTCACTAGTAGACGATGAAATCAAATCAAGCTAAGAATTCAATTCTCAGTGAAAGCACCAAAATATTAGCATCAAAATTGGTCACGAACACCCGTAGAATTCCATGGACATTAGAGAATTAATGGAATCTAGATAACAAAGCATAAAAGTAAATAGACACAAAGATTTTATAGTGGTTCGACAATCTCGGCCTACGTCCACTTCAAATTTCATTCATTCTTCATTTGATTACAATTACATGAGTTGTTGGATTGGCTAGAATCCATTGATATAAGTTTATAAGAAAAATAGCCATGGCAGAGTCTCCCTAGAGTTCTCCCAAAAAAAGGTCCTTTCAACTATACCCTTGCCTCTATATTTATGGATGAAGATAGGCTAGACTTCCTTCGCAGGCCTAAAAGCAAAGTACTTCGGCCACAATAGATAACGTCTGTGCACTAAGCCAGGCATATGAACGGCGGTGGCGGAACGATGGTGGCGGAACGATGGTGGCCGAACGATGGTGGCCGAACGAGGGTTGCGGAGCGAAAGTGACCAAACGATGATTGCCGAACGAATCTAGCCGAGCGAACTCTCCTTAGATGCCTAGACCGAGCCATTTAATTTTCCCATTCTTGACCTAGTGATATGTGCTAAACTCCCATAGCTTCCTTTCTCGGCCGAGCGACATATGCCATCCTTCAAGGCCGAACCAAACACATAGGTCGAGCCATGCACATAGGTCGAACTACTTAAAACGAATCAATCCCTTACGTCTCCTATCTCTAACTTGCTCGAGTCTTATCCAGACTCAATCAAAGCCTTTTTAACTATCACCTTGTAGCCGGGCCAAGTGATCGGATAACAGGTGTTCACAATAATTTAAACAACTTTTTGATGGTAAAAAATTGAAAATTTTGAAAATGCTTTTCGGTCACATTTCCTAACTTTCTTTGAACTAAATACTTACATAAACAAAATTCAAAAATGAAATTTCTATCATTATTCATAAATTAAATGGGGTTATTTAATTATTAAAACAATTAATTAAATATTGAAAATTAATTAAATACTCACCCATTATATCGATAAAATTCTGAGTCGTTACAACTCGTCCATCTTGGAATTCTGACCTTGAGTTTTCTCAAAAAATCATAGCTCCAAGGACGAATGATAACTCCTTATAGGTTGTATCATGTATAAATCCTCACCCTTCATATCTTGTCATAATTTCACTTCGACCTTGAGTTTGCTTAACAAACCGAAATGAAATTATTCACTTATACCTAACATATCGCGATGGTCTAAGTATAATATATGTACCTTGAGTTTTATCAACAAATACATATAATTATTTTACCTCGTGTATTCAATATATTAATAATAATACACATAACATCCCTAGCTTGAGTTTGCTCAAAAATAAGGAATATGCAAGTAATTTATTAATATATATATAGTATACGACGATATTATGTTGAAGATTCATAATCCTCAATATGATATATCTAGTGATGTCAACTTATAGAGTAGTGTATTTATTATGAAATATCCTCCTGATTCAAGTGTCGAACACATATGAAATTATGGTATATGTACAATACACATGTATTTATCCATTGTCTATTTAGGGTTTCTTAATGTTCCACCTTTAATTTGCACAGGCAAGCTGGTGGTCATACCACTTTACAAATTAACAATTGTGAAGCAAGGATGTCTTAACAACTAAAAAAACTACATAAAGAAAAATAACTAGGTTGTCTAAAAATTCCGCGAGCATAGCTCAGTTGGTCAGGGCCATTTAGAGACTATGGAACAAATTTCCTTGGGGTCGCGGGTTCGAGTCCTGGTAGATTGAACTATGTTTCCCATTCAAGGCATGGAGGTGGGCACCCAGAAAACCTACATAAATGGTAGGGGCATCAAACCTCTAAGCTGAGCTGACATTAAATCCCTCTTGTCTGTGGTCAGACCAGGCAGGTTGGAGGCTCACCCATCCCTTCAATTTCATCAGGGCTCTGGGTTGAGTTTTGAAAAAAAAAACTAGGTTGTCTAAAGCACAGGAGTTAGGCAAAAGCATCTAAACTGATAAAGACCTAGATCAACTCCCCTCGAAAGAGGAGGATCTACTACTATCATGGGACGAATCAAGTCCCATGACATGGACAAACCTAGAAAAAAAGCAAAGCTAGGTTAGGTACGAAATCAGAAGAGTCACAACTGTATATCAGATTCCTATCCCAAGTAGTATCCAAGTCATGTTCAAGTCGCCAAGCTCACCTATTGATGTAAGGGTAAGACCGACTCCCTCAATGTGATAGTATAAACGTCTACTCTCAACATCATCTTCACCCACAAACTTGTGATAAGTGTCACCCTCAGGTGAGTAACTCATTTTAGAAGCTTCATGAATCCAAGATTGCTCTTTAGGATTCCAAGTAATAGAATCATCCATGGAGGAAACAGTAGGGTGCACACAATGTCGACTAAAACATCCGAAAGAACAACCTATATATCATCTATGGTGGCTGGTGAAAGACTAGCAAGCTTTGCCTTGAGGACTCACATCCTGGTAGGAGGTCAAGGAAGAGGGGTCTGTCAAGAATGGCCAATAGAGAAGCATCACATGTAGCAAAATCTATGGCACGAGTATACTCACACATCTTAAAAGTGTGACCAAAGGAGTGGCATGTTGAACATATGTCAAGGGCCTAACTATAGCTTACATCAACTATCGCAACATCGCCTTCTACTGTTTGAATTTTGAGATTGGTAGGAAAAGGCTTGTTAGGGAATATCTCAACGAGAGCCTTCGCATATACCAGTTTCCTTCTTGCTACTGTGTTTGCTTCAAAACACTTAAGATTCTCAACCAAGCTAGCTAACCAGTTCGGCCAATCGTTCATTGCAAAATTGATGTAATGTGAAACAAATGCTCCCTGAATAGAATGGATAAGACAAATGCACTTGCTCCATTAATCGTTGGACTCCACGTACTGATATTAAAAGGCTTCCCTCAATGAAAGATGGGTCCGCTACAAGAATACGTTGTCCTTCCACATTTGAAAATTTTAAAAAGAACATCGAGTTGCCATAATGGATTTTGAGGCTACCTCCGACCCTCCAAATATGTCGACAATGCTCTTTGACAAATTTATAATGAGGTTTGAGTCTAGGAAAAATTCAACAAGATAGTTTGACAAAAATTCAATGTCGGCTTGAACCAGTTCAATCGGGGGAACCATTACACCGTCGGCTTCAACTGTATCAAAAGTTCATGGCATGTAATCACCAGTATTTCTCAACGGTGAAGAAAATAAAGATTTCTAAATATTTGGCGTAGTAGTGCTAATTGTTGCTAGAATAGTCACATGCCCATTATTCAAAAATGTCTGAATGGCCTTCCCAATTGGTAGCGTAGCAGGAATAGGGATATCACCAGATGACATTGGTTTAGAGTCACTGATGGGCATTGCATTTATAGGAAGCACGTCACACGCAGGTAAGGGGATTTGGTTAATGGGGGCGACTGATGGAAAAATAGAGGAAGTTGGAATGCAATTTGAAGCAAAATTGGGTGACGCATTCTGTCGAGCACTGCAGTACCTTGTTGAGAAAGATTGGAGTTCATATCGACCTAGCACAGAGCATCCAACAATCCAACATCATTTACCATAGATAGATCTCTGTTGTAATATGCCACGTCAGGAATGACAGACACTACCTCCAAATGACAAGTATTCAGTTATTTTTTCCTACCAGAGGGGATGTTATTAGAGGTTGCTTTGAGAAAATTTCATCCAAAGAAATACCGTGAGTCGAAGAAGATGGGGTGGCGATGGGTATTTTGAGGCAGAGCGGCAACGGCCGGATCTAGTGGAAGAGACTGTAGATTAGGGCTCAGGATCAAGGCTATTAGAGAAACAACATTTGCTCTTTTATTTTTGGCGATTTGGAAGACAAAAGTTGGAAATGGAGGGGAACATAGAGGGGAGCAGCAACATGATTAGAGGAGGAGGACGAATTGGAATTGAAGAGAGAGGGGGAAAAGATGCGACCTTTTTTATAGTTTTTTCTGGAGAATAAGCAGCAATAGGATTTTTGTAGTTGAAATGCGGCCATTTTATTATATTATAACTTTATAAAATATTTATATCTAATTTTAAATTTGACTTTTAAATTTAAAATCTTATATTTTTAATTTTCAAACAATTTTGAAAATTAACCCATGGCCCAATTTAAATTGAGCCTTTTCTCTTAGGGACAACCTATCAAGTGTTGAGCTAAATATTTAATCCCGATATGACTTATTTAAACCGCATAGGCTATTAGGCTCTGATATCATTGTTGGAACTTGACCAGCCTGCAATGAAAGTTAATGCTGAGTTTCCAAAAGTTTTACTCTATTGGATCTTTATTAGGTCTATGAAGACTAATTTATTTAGAATATTTCTAAATTTTATTTAAACAAAATCTTTTATTTCATTCAAATTTATAAAATGATATTGTATTATTTAATTTTATGTTATATTGAATATGTTTGCAACTAAATTGGTTACAAACACCTAAATAGTTTTTGTAGAGAAGTAAGTGAAGAAAAACAAAATTAAACTAAGTTGATAAATCAACAAGTAACAGAGAATCAACTATAATCAGAGACACAAAAATTTATAATGGTTCAACGTTGTATGCCTAAACATGCACTTTGAAGATTATCCATTATTAATCACTTATAAATATGATTACAGCAATAGAAAATAGCAAACACTTTGTTACAATAGGGTCTAGAGTGACAAACAGCGTAAAGATACTCATAATGACCCATCAGGCCAATATTTATAGGTGAAGACGACCACCTAACTCTTGGAAATTTCGGCTGAAGATTCTTCTAATCCACATAGGCCCACTAGACAAAGCCTCTAGGCCCAATTCCCAATGTGAAGGGATCGGTACCGATCTCTTCTTTGGTTGAATTTTGGAGAGTGATTCCTACAAAGGCTTCATCATGCTAAAATATGTTCAACCTCTAATTTTCACATCATTTAGATCACTTGAACTTGAGTTATTACATGACTTTGATTCAACATTATTTGTGCACTGCTCTTTGCTAATCCCTTCCAAGGGATACATGTCAATCCCCCCAATATTGCCTTTTGATGTGTGATCCCTATGGTAGGTTCCTTACGGTCCGCATACCTTGCTCTCCAAATAGCATGTGCTTTGGACTTGTAAATCTCGAGATATTGGTCGTTTTCTGTAAGTATGCATTTGTATTTCAATGTGTGTCGACCCCTCCTTCAAGAAGTATGTCGATCCCACTTAATGAGCCAATCTATGCCAATCCCTTCCAATCATTGAGCCATATTCTATACTTTGAGCATCCTACATTGTACATCCATCAAATCCATTCAATTTGGACTTTATATGATCATTTGTACTTGACTTCTCGGTCCCGTAATCATCACTGCGGAGTCGTCGACCTTGATGGCAGTCGAATCTTACTCATGCAATCAGTTTGATATAGCTGAGCTAGAATGTCGGATAACACTTGCCCCCTAAAGTACATCATGTGATGAACATGACATGCTTTGAATCGAAGCAAATCAGAGTCATCGATAAGAAATCCACCAGCTTTCTGAATAGCTGCTACCCATCTGCTGAACTATTTCTTCAAGGCGTTATTTTTCTCATTGGTCACCATGATGTTTGGGTGATTTCCAATAGTGTAAATCTAAGGCTATACTCCATTAGTTAATATTCATAAGTTTTTCCCCACAAGGCCAACAATTTTGGTTGCTTGTTCCAGCCTTGAACTTGAAGGCTTCAGGTTTGATTTCAATTTCTATCAATTTCAAAAAATTGGACCTTTGGGTTAAACACATGCATGCTCATGTACACGTTCTTGTGGCTGGCTCTCGGACGTGCTCGAACGTTCACGGGTCATTATCAACTTTCCTACATTTTATATGTACATGTTTATAATTGAACCCTCATAATCATCATCATTTCTTTTCTTTTTTCTTTTTTATTTATTCATCATTTTTTATGTGTAGGGATCGGCATATGTTTAGTCGATCCCTCCCTCTCTTTCTCTTCCCCTTTTTATTTAAAAAAGCAGGGATCGGCATACATGTATGGCGGCCTCTTTTTTGGGTTCATGCTAACAGGAATTGGTAAGCTTTCATGTTGATCCGTCTATCCATACTTCGTGCCAAAGACTTGGGCCGATCCCTCGGCCCATATATACATATAAAGTAGCTTTCTCATTCCTTTACTTTTACTTCATTTTCTATTTCCCTCCAAAGAAAAGCTCACTCCTTCATTTAAAATGAACTTTCCTTGTTTTCTTCTTCCCTCAATTTCGAAACAAAATCTTTTTGTGATTCAATCCGCGTTTACAAACTAACTTCCTCATAATTTCTATTTCGATCGCCTTCGAACTTCTCGCCAATTTCCTTAGCATATTCACACGTAGGTTAGCCTTCTTGACTTCATCCTTTGGTTCATGGTGAGATAGGGGAGTTATTAATGATTTGATAGTGCTCAAGGCTATGATGATATAGTGATCGAAGCGACCTAGAGAAGATGAATCATTGATGGATAGGGCTCAGCAAAATAAATAAGGAGAAGGAAGAAAGGAGGATAAAGGGGGAAGAAGATAGAGTGGAGGAGGGATCGGTGTTGGATGTTTGGATCTATATTGATCCCTTGGTGTAGAGGCTTGATGAGTAAAGGGGTTGGTACATTTAGGGTTTGGGAACATTTGTTGTGAGAGGGATCGGTGGGATTATGTAGAAAAGAAGGGATCGATGAGTTTTTAAGTTGAAGAGAGGGATTGGTTAAGAAGCTCTGGGATAGGGATAGGTATAACCATAGGGATTGGTAAAAAGTTAGGGGTCGGCATAAAGAGCCTTTTGAACTTGCAATCTAATCTAACATTACTTGTTTGGATTATCATCACTAATTCACCTTGACGAACTTGGAGATACGACGGCGATGATGATGAATAATAAAACTTGCATATCCACTATTAAACTTGAGATTGAACAATCAAATCCCTGGAACTTTCAACATATACTAAAAACTTGCATATGGGCTTGAACGACAAACTTTACACTTCGATATGCCTATGGTCGATCCCAAAGCTTTCGCAACCGATCAATCTTTTTGCCAATTGAAACCGTCAGCGATGACGGTCACTCTGGTCGAAATCCAAAGTTTCGTCATTTAGCTTCTTTTCTAATTTTAAGCCATTTATTTTTTCTATACTTCACCACACTGCACTAGCTCACACTTAACATGGGAAGGAATAGGTAAATTTTTCTCACCTTGATTATCTACTGAGTATAGCTAATATGGACTTCAAACAATCAGAGCATTTAGCTGCTATGTCTTTCGAACCGGCCATGCAGCATATCGATGCTGAAGCAAAATCGAGCTCTACGACTATATCCGGCAGGCTTTCTCCTAATCATCAAGCCGAACAAATGGAAGTTTCTAGTCCGTCGATCAACCTTTTTTTAGATATTCCGACCCACCGGGCACAGGATATATTCCCTGCTCCTAACGCGGTAGAAGGTGTCATTCTCCCAAATAACCCAATAGATTTTCAAGCTTCCCGAATTGGCTAGGCTGCCCTTGGTAGGCTGTGTTCCATACATGGAATTTCATTCACAGACGTCTTGTTTCCATCAATAAACGACAGGCCTCACTTGTCCCTGGAGGTGTACACGACGTGTAACAAATTTATGTGTTGGGCCGGATGCGTACCACCATTTAATTCGTTTATTCGAGAGATGTTGAGATATCTTAGAATATCTCCCACTCAACTCCATCCAAAAAGCTAGATCTTCCTACATGGAACTTTTCTGCTGTTTATGAGCATTTTATTTCGTCTGCCAACTCCCAAGGACATAAGATTCATTTACAACTTTAAACGGCGATCGGGAAGTCCTTCCAACATTTTTTTGAACCTTTACCTAACTTCCAAGTCTTAACAGGCATTTGGAATAAAAACTCTCTGTTCAAACATGAGTGGTTCTATGTTCGGTGTCCACCTGGCTTCGTAAGACGGTGGTTGGAAGGACGTAAGTGTTATTTTCATGTCATTCCTAAGTCCGTTAATCCAAGTTATATTTTGAATCTACTAACATCTGAGATTCCTAATGGTGTCCGCCCACATCCTGAAGGCATTAGTTCTTCAAGAGCGGTCGCTGTTGTTCGCGCTACCCCTATCGAAGACAGGAACATCAAACTTCTTATAACATATGATTTATTCTCTTTATTCGGGCTGTTGGAAGAGGGTCTCAGCATTGGGCTCCCCAAAAGTGCAGCATTGCCTAGAAACGTCACAGAACAAGAAAGGGATGTCATCAATCCTGCTGTGTCCCTAGCCGAGGGGACTCGAGATGACATTGAAGGTGAGATTAGGGATTCCCAGGCCAATAAACCCGACAATACTAATGTAGGCCTAGGCAGGGAGCCTATGGTCGAACCACCACAAGGCGCAATCTCAAACACCAACCAAGAGAAAGAAGAAGCTGGCATATAAACTTCGTAGAAGAAAAACTACCGCAGATCTAGAATTCGTCATCACTTCTACCGAAAAAGAATCATCTTACTAACACTTGGAAAGTTCACTGACGCTACACCAAAAAAGAGGATTCCCAACGAGTATAAGCGTTGTCAGGAATTTCAGTAACACTTATGTGTTACTATAGGGACGTGGGCATTTATTTGCAACGCTTATAAGCGTTAAGTTTTTTTTGCCAACGCTTATAAGTATTGTAATAAAAGATCTTCCAACGCTTATAAGCGTTGGGAAACAATATCTTCCAACGCTTATAAGCATTGGGAAAAATATTTTCCAACGCTTATAAACGTTACAAATAAATACAAACAAATACACACATATCAGTAATGTGAATGTTGAAAGATATAATGGTTTGAATGTTAAAAGATATAATGGAGACCATATCTAACATGAAATATTATCTTATTTTAGCAAATTATAACCCAATCAATATCAATAAACAATATTCATAGTCAATAATAAAATAATATCAATTAACAAAAGAGAAGTTCAATACATAATTAAGTTTTCAATACATAATTTACCAATTCCATACTAATACCAATTGCAATAACAAAAGATAAGTCATAGTTCATAGTTAAAATCTAAAAATACCAAATATGAAACTCTGGCCATATAATTAAGCCTCCATCAGAAAATTCACATAGCTTGTACCATCCAATTTCCTTTTTTCTTCTGCTTCTTTTATAAGTACCCACATGCATTCAATATCATATTAAATTGAAATTTATACTAAAAAGAATGACAAAGAGTAATCAAGATGATAGCACATGATTTAACAATAAAAGAACATTAAATAAAACAAGTAAATGTATTCATAGCACAAGTGAAAATCAATTTTTTTTATTACCGGACATTAACAGACATTAGAAAAAAAAATCAATTTAAAACCGAGGCCACAGTGGTCTCAGTCGCTGAAACCATACAAAGGTCCGTCATTTCCAATCGCTGAAACCATAATTATATTATTTGTTGTGAGCTCCATCACCTGTATTAACAAAGTCACACAATGCAGGATAAGCATGTGTAGAAAGGAACCCATTCTTGAAGTTAAGAGTATTTTACATGTACCGTCTCCATGAAAGGAAGGTTTAGATGATCAGTACCACCAATGTTCAAATTTAGTACATCCATGTTAGTTGCAATAGCATAACTAAATGCATCGAGAAACCACGATGTGTGAGATATATGTAACGAGTCTGAATAAAAAACTCTCACAATTTGGATAAAAGCTCGTAATTGCTGCATCATAACAAATGATTTAATACTAAACAAAGCGTAATACTGAAAATAAACGAACTGGAAACATGTTATTCCTTTGGAAACAACAAAACGTAGGTCCTTCGATTGTAAACAAATCACTAATACACGTTAGTGTGGTTTAAAACCTGTCAGGTTGGCTAACCAAGGTCGGTTACATTTACCTATCAAAATATACTTTGCTAGTTCAGTCAATGAAGAACCACACACAAATATCACCAATCAAGTTATTCAACAACTAACAAAAGAATAGTGCATATCAAGGAGAGAAAGAAGCTCCCATTTGTTTGAACCATCATGCACCGTGTTTATTAATGTATGCAGAAAAATGTATAAATGTATGAAACTACTGTTGTATCTGATAGAAAATGAACAGGCCACGTAGTCAAGGTCGATATAAATGTGAAGTCTCAACATACATGTTCTGCTACTCGAAATTGTAGTGTCATTAAAAGCAAACAATACCATAACCATGAAGAGTTAAGGTTTGACATTCACTTATATAGCTCTGCCTGTACAAAATTTCTAAACAAAAAGGCATTACCTGAGCATCAGTAAATACACGAAAAGCATATATCTCGGTGTCTGGAGCAAACCTCAAGCACTCTTCATCTTCGCCAGCAATAACACCAGCTAGGAAGTTTCCGTGTCCAAGATTGTCATTTAGTGTATCCTCATTTGTCCAATTGGTTCTCTCCCTGCATTTATAAATAAACTGACAAAATTCATCATTTTATCCTACAATTTGCTATATGTCAAAGAAGAGGAAACATATATAAACTGCTCAAACTGATATAATCTTTTCCGGCTATTAAATTTACTCTTGATCAACTATTACCTTGATATTCCGAAAATGAGGGTGATGTGCTCGAATTCCAGTATCAAAGATAGCAATTATAACTTTAGCACCAGTAAATCCTTACTTCCATAGTCTATCAGCTCCAAAAAGGGATGTAACTTGAGATCTCCGCAGTAAGAAAAATGACTGTTATAATCAACATAAATAAATAAAGGAAAAAGAAAAGAATATTAGAGCAGCTTCATAAACAACAAACAATGAAATGGATGCTCATTCATGCTACAGAATAGAAACGTGTAACAATTGTTTTAATTGTAGATGGTATTCCATCAAGATTAATAACAAAACATAATACAGAGAGGCAGTTTATACAAAAATCTAGACCAGCTATAAAACACAAAATCAAGCAAATGTATCAAAGGTTTTTTTTCAACCAGGGGATAATTCCCATACATCTTTGTAATAGCTTAATTGCTTAGCCTATAACTCATATCCACTTAAATACACAAAAAATGAAAAAAAAGAAACTACCATGATCTACTAGAATCATAAGTAATGTGATCTAAATGTAATTATCCCAATGATCATACTTAATCACATGCTTATAAAATAAAACTTTGAAGTTGCAAAATCAAATGATTAACAAAAAAATTCATTCAAACGCATAAGTTCAATGACACAAAAAGCCATCAGCAGCTACCTCTCTTCACTACCTCCTCAAACAACTTTCACCAGCTACAACCATTCACAAAACCCAATTTTCACACTCAAACAACTTTGCACATCACCTGAACATGACCCCTGCCACCAACCATAAACCGAGGCCTCGGTTTTAACTGAGGCAATTTGCCTCAGTTTTAATTAAGGCTGCATGGCCTCAGGTTAAAAACTGAGGCCATCGGCCTCAGCTTTAAACCGAGGCAGCATGGCCTCAGTTTAAACTGAGGTCATCTGCCTTAGTTTAAACCGAGGCCGCATGACCTCAGGTTAAAAACTGAGGCCATTGGCCTCAGGTTAAAAACTGAAATATGTTTAAATGACCAGTAAATTAAGTATACTATGATTGTTATTGTCAGAGAAGTGTTTGGAAATAACATAAAGGTTTTTTTGACTTAACAGAGAAGTGTTTGCATGCAGAAATAGATATGCATTAATGGAGGTAGCAATGAATACATTGCACACAAAACCGGAAATTGTGTTGTAACTTGGGATTGGTATAAAAAATTGAATCGTGTTATTGTTGGTCTGTATCAGCTGAGTGAGCATTAAAACACCATGACCACTAATAATGTAAGCGTGTACAAAATAAATACAAACCGGTTGTCACAGGAGAATTAAGATGGTTGGCTTCTTACATATAATCTTATACAATCAAACAAATATCCCACACAGCAATAGAAGTTCAAATCTTTGACAAATAAAAAGAATATTGTTTTTTTTTTGTTCGAAAACAAACAACAGATAAAAAGGTACTCATACACATTAATATTTCATGAACACTGTGGTTAATGAGCATTACAGATTAGAGTAGTGTAAAAGATAACAATAAGAGTTGTTCGCAAATGCTATATGTATACTTAACTCAGTACACTCAAAGTAACTGAGATTTTATATCATCCAATTAGCTAGTAAACATACTTTCGCTACATATTTTTGTATCATACTTATGCAAATGTGCAAATAGACGTCCTTAGTATAATATTATTCATCCCAACTTAGCCTGGATTAAATACTGCTTAATCCTACAATCCAACTCAACCTAATCCTATTTATGTTGTTTAATTATTATTATTATTTCTTGGAGTTGTCTCAAATCAAAGTCAAGCAATTTGAGCAAGAAATTGTTAAGTTTGGTTAATGATAGCTATAGTTATAACTACAAAAAAAACAAAAAAAAAAACACAAAGCGTCTATCAAAATAGATCAATATAGTTCAAAAGCATATGGTAATCATAAGGATGATAAAATAAATAGTAACTCAAATCATGCTCAAGCTTGAAAAAATATTTGCCACACCAAATTTTGCAAATCAAATAAAAGTTCAAATATACTTATATGAATCAAATAAATGAATATATGAATTGATATATAAATAAAAGCAAGGAAAAAAAGAGAAAAAAGGGGAAAAAAGGAAAAAGGACCAACAATGGATATATGAACCAAATAAATAATCAATATAATTATAGTTAATATAAGATATAATTTTATTTATGGTCGACAATGAAAAATCAAACGAATAAGCTAGTATTTAGCATCTTATTTGTTTTTGTACGTACGTCAACAAAATACTTATGGTTAACATAAGATATAATTTTATTTATAGTTGGGAATGAAAAATCAAATAAGGTGGTATTTTAGTATCTTATATTTTTTTTGCTATTATTTTATGTAAATCAAATTATAGTTGATTTAAGATACTAAATATATAATTAATTACTATAATTGTATTTAAGTAAAACAATGTCTAAACTTATAAGACTAATAAACTTACAATCTATATATATATATATATATATATATATATATGTATGTATGTATGTATGTATGTATGTATGTATGTATGTATGTATGTATGTATGTATATATGTGCACACAGAACACAAATAAAATTACAATCTAATAAAAAGAAAGTAAACAGAATGATAATAAAAAACTATTCTAACAAAGTAGGTAGGAGTAAGCAGCATAATTAAGCACTTGAGCATGGGGAGACGAATTCTCTTGGATCGCCAGAATGTTTTGACTTGGGAGAAACAAGACTCATTGATTGTTTTTATCATCTTTGTAGTAATTTTAAACAAGGTAACTATACATCCCTGTATAGTGAATGCACGAGAACAAAACACTGGCTTGATTTCTCCCAAGGTAAATATAAAACTCGCAAATTATAATGAAAGTCAATCATTGCAGGGAAAGGATCATCATCTCTAGTGTGTCTTTCAAATTTAATACAACCACAAACAAATATCAAAAGAATAGTGATATAATAATCTCAAACATCCAGAGAAGGATAGAACAATATAAGTACCCAAGCCTAGCAATCTCTTAGGCGGCAATTGTAAATGGTTTGAGAAACAAGCCTCAAATTGATTATTCTCTTAATATTTGAGTAAATAATTTTTCTAGAAAATAGTATTTTTATCTAATGAAAGCATGCAGATTAGAACATTGACTTGATTTCTCCAAAGAGAAATATTAAATTTGCTGTTTGTAATCAAAGTCGATCAATGGGGGAAAGGAACGTCATCTGACTCATCTCTACCGCATCATGCACTTTTTTTAACAATACCTCAAAAGGAAAGAACCTTGGAATGTATGAACATGAAAATTATGAAAGAGGAAGGTGGAAGACTTAACTTCTTTTAAGATGGGATATTGGTGGACTTTTACAGAGACGAATAGAAGGAGAGAGCTACAGATGACCATCATATTAATTGCATCCTTGCTAATGTACCATGTGATTATCAAAGGTCAATACTTTTTTTGGTCTGAATGCAAATTTGGAAGACCAGAAATGCTGGAGAAATGCAAGAAGTTAGGAAAAATTGACTACAGCTTATTCACTGTGAGTGCTTAGTAGGCTTTACATTCACATGTTTTTTATATCTTACATCAATTCTACAATGCCATAACAGACTAAAATACAAGCAAACTGTAATCTCTTATAAAAATTTCTAATAATCGTAAAGTTCCAACAAAAGAAATAAACATACAAATAAAGCTCCTACACAATGTAAAAAAAACATCACATAAAATTAATATTTTATGATGTTATCATTTAAAAAATTAACCAGTAGGATAGTGATTGTTTTTAAAATATATGAAATCAAACTGAACACCGATAAATCCAAGACCCAGCAAAATGCAATAGCCAATCACCCTTATGCTACTGGAGTATCATATTTTTAGCGTTTATTAATAAATAAATCATTTCCAATCTACAAACTGTAAATTATTTTCAAATAAAGCAAATATATGAATAAAAACATTGGTATAAACATGATAGTTAAATAAAAGTCAACAATACTGACAATTATTAGACAACAACGACAAAATATACCATATGATAAAAATCAGTTCATATAAACCACTTTCAGATATGTACACGTAATGCACAAATAATTTGTAATCTGCCAATAAAAAGTAAATAGAAATAGATTTACAAATAACCTCAGATAAGTCAAGAAGAAGTTATACGTACCGATAATCCAATATAGAAAATCAAAATCAAACCTGAAGTTGCCTGGAAAGATTATATGCAGAACCTGAAGTCGCGAGAGCCGTCGATGTCTGGTTGATGTCCCCTGGAAAGATGACGCGCCAAATCAACATTCGCGTGTTGAGACGTTGGTCTATGTCGACAGCTGCTCGATGTTGCTTTGAGGATGTGCCAAGAGAAGATCGGTTAAGCTGCCAAAGTCGCCTGGAGAAGTCGAGCATCATTGCTATGTCGAGAGCCAACTGAGAATGGAAACCCTAATATTGAAACTAAAACTTATGCGATCGATAAATGGGGATGGGAATGGGAAAATGTTAGAAAACGAAAATATGCAAAATTATGGATGCGTGCAATTTTCATGAATTATTTACAAATTTACCAAGTATTCTAATAATTTTTTGTCTTGCAAATTATGACCGATGTGTAGCAAGGTTTATATAAAACATTATTTATATTTACCAACACTTTTCAGATATCCTAACATTTTTTTACCGTTAGTAGTAAATAACATTTATAAGTATTAGGAATTAACAAATATAAATGTTGCAAAATCACTGTTTTGGTATAGTGTGAAGGGATTCTCAAATCTTCAAATTCTCGATGATATTATGACCTACGACTTTTCAAATATCAATATCAAAGTGATCAATTCTCCTACTAGGAGTAGTGAAGAGATTCTTCCTATTTATAAAGGAGAGAGAACACCCATAAGCAAGGCTACATCCACTGGTCTGTCAAGAGGGAACATTAATACTCTCACTTCCACGTGCACTTCACTACATGCTCTTCATCAATCATTTGCACAATAGTTACTTACATGTTCTCATTTGGTCATTGCAGGTGCAATGACTCAGTCTTGGGCCATCAATCGCTAAGAGACTCTTTGACACATTATCGATCTAGCCGTGATTCAGAATTTGGCAGGCACGTGGAAAAAGACGACGGATGGAAAAAGAGCTATCATTCGAGGGAATCCTCCTTTTTTTAAGCGCAACACCCAGTCTGAGACGTTTTGCCAGGGAGATCAACCCGACTTTTGTGTTTCTAGCGGAGCCAGCCTCCCTTCCACGGCCCTCAAATTGCCACATCACAGGAGCAGCACTTTGGTTCTTCCAACTTTAAGCAATCTCGCGACCGTAGATCGAGCAAGCATCCAATTGCGACTTCTGATCCATCCCTTCCAACCACCGCTCCTGACACTTCTACGATGGAGAAATTGGCTGAAATTAAGGCATCTTTCCCGTAAATCTATTTCGATGGGCTTAAATTCCTTCCCACATGACGTGGTTGTGCAGCATGATTCGTTTCAACACTTAGCAGAAAAATCTCTAAAGTGTCAATCGAGCGACAATATGAAATAGATCTTCTCAAGCTAGAGGCGATACATGATAAAGACATAATCAAACACCAAGATGATGAACTATCGGAGTTGACAACAAAACTTGTCGAGGTAGAAAAGAGCGCTAAGGAAACGTCAGAGGCAGTGAGTTGTTTAGAAGCTTCCCATAAGAAAGAACTCAATGCTACCCTCAATCGCAGCGGGGCACTCGCTCCGGAAAAGGATTCCTTGCAAAAGGAAAAAAAATGTCCCGGGCTACCCCGTCGAGGAACTTGAGGAGCTTCTCAAGAAAGAAAGGGAAGAGAAGATTGAGGCTCAGGAAGAATCACAGAGGTATTACAAAGAGCATGCTGAAGCCAGAAGCCTGAAAATTAAACTCGATGACAATTTGTCAAATTAGAAGCCCTTAAAAAGGAGGCATGAGAGGAAGGCCACAAGGAGATGGTGGAACAAATTGAACCTGGGTAGAAGATGCAAAGGAGTTCGATCAAAATGAAATCAAGGACTTTTTTGATCCACTGATAATCGGATATAATGCCAAAGTCCTCATCCACCGCGACTTGAGTTTTCTTGGAAGGTTATCTTGAGTCACTTGTTGAAGCTTGGAAGCACATCATTGAGAAGAAAAAGAGGGAGTTGGGAGGAACTGAGTTAGATGAAGAGAACTAGTGGGGAGATCCTCCGTAGAAACGAACCCCTAGATCTTGCCACCGTAAGACTCCGACATTTTGACATTTCAGCGCCTTCTGATAAAGGGAAACACATTATCAGGTCCTCGGAGACCAATCCTAAGGTCTCCTCTTCTTTCCAAGCGGTTGGGGGATCAGTTTCCTTTGGCCTGGAGCAGGACTTGAGCTATGATTCGAATAAGCGTGGTTATCAATCCAAAGTGTTGACCCCCATTTTGGAAGGGACACTCCAGCAACAACCGAGAGCCAACTAGATATGAGTATTCCACTTTACTCTCCAATTTACAAGAGGTTTTGTTCTTGCACCCAATGGTTTTAGGCTTATCTCCCTGTTCTAACAAATTTGCAGGTCTTCTGGGTCCTGGTCAAACTCCTAAAAGTGATGATGCTGTGGAGCAACAAGAGAAACTAACAAAGATTCTAGTGGCCGCCTATGTACCGGGACCCGATGCTCAAGTCATTGGAGTACTTGACGATGATAAGGTTGAAGATCCACTCCTATTGGATGAATCCGATGATGTTGTGATTACGGGCGCCTCCGAACGCCCTAATGGGATTAGCCTTAAGGAGCGTATTGAGAAGGTGGATTTGCTAGTAAAAAAGGCTAAAGTTGAGCCCACTGAAGTGGACATCGACGATCCACACCTGATCCTACTGCAAGTCGTTCCACCTGGTGGGTCAATTCCCAAAAAAGTCCCTCCTACTTTTAAAAAGTCTCCTGTAAAAGGTGGAAAAGGATCCAACAAGAGAACCATCGGGGGCTCAAGGGCACCACTGCCAAAAAAATCCAAGAAGGAGAGAAGATCAAAGAAATAGCCATCACTTTAGCTCGGTGTGTACATAGTTTGCGTAGCTGTTTGTTTGTCATTTTCTTTTATTAATTGTGATTGTACAGGTATGATTTTCGGTTTTTTGAAATAACTTGTACCACAATTTTGAAACCTATCACGTGAATAAAAATTTTTGTTTTTACTTTACATTCAATGTACTTGTAATTCGTTTTTCATCAATTTTGGTAACAATCCACTAGCTCCATCCCATGGCCTCCATGTAGTCGTGATCTTGAGTCATATTAAAGCTTGGCTCGAGCCTTTGTGTTACACCATCTAATTCAGCGGTTTTGAGGAACTATGCTCTACCTCCAGTCTTTGGTTGGCAAGGTTAGACGTTGGACGCTCGAACTCCATCCTTAGTAGGTTTATATTCTTCCGCTCGATTTCAGGCCGAAGTTAATTTAATAATGAATGATCGAACCTCACTCATCTATCTGTTTATGCTCATATCCACACTTTAGGGATAAGAGTTAGTTGATGGACGGTCGAATCGCACCAAATTTATGTATATACTCTAGTCCATACTCCAAGGACTTAGAGTTGTTTTGCGGATGGTCAATTCACACCCAATTCATGTTTATACTCCAGTCCGCACTTCGGGGACTTAGAGTTATTTTTTGGGTGGTCGAATCACACCTGATTTATGTTTATACTTTAGTCTGCACTCTGGGGACATAGAGTTATTTCGGAGAGCAGTCGGATTATACTCTCCATTATTGATTGATTTTCCCCCCAGGGGTCAGGGGTTTAATTTAACGAGCGATTGGTCATGTCACGGTCGCTCTTATTTTATTTCATTCCCATTATTTGGTACGATTTATTCGACTGTCAGATGGTCAAGTCACATCCATTCCTCATTGTGCATCTCGTCCATTGGATTATGAACGAGAGTTATCAAATGAACAACCTGACAAAGTCCATCTTTTTTTAGTTCCATTAGGAACTAGTGTAATTGGCTAGGAACCTTTTCGGACATATCGACATCCATCAGTTTCATCACGTAGTGATGCATAATGCCACAGCAAACATAAATATAAAGGACGTCTGAAACTTTATTCGCTAAATGGAAAAAAAAGTAACATAATATGCCTTATTACATATCTGGAAAACCAAAATACCAAAGCAAATTCCAAAAGCAAATACAACTGAAATGAAAAAGAGATTAACTAAGTGAAATAGCGTCATAAATGCTCGCCATTCCACGTCATTGGAAGTGTGATGCCATCCATGGTTACTGGCTTGAAAGTTCCCTCTTGCAGCCTCTATTCAATGGTATATGGTCCTTCCCAAATTGGATTCATGTGTAATAGGGTAGGAAAGACCCGTTTTAAGATGAGATCGGCGATTTCAAAGGTTCTAGGTTGGACTTTAAGGTTGTAATATTGGGTGACTCGATGTCGATGCACAGTTGCCCTCAAATCGGCTTCCTTGCATTCTCATTTATAAAGTCAAGAGATTCCAAAAGGAGATCTTTATTCATTCTAGGATCATAGTAAGTCACTCGTTGTGAAGGAACTTCGAGCTTAACAGGAATGATGGCTTTGAAACTGTAACAAGGGCGAATGGAGTATGGCCAGTCGTGGATTTGTGGGTGGTCCTGTAAGCCCACAATGCTGTCAAAGTTCATCCACCCACTTGCCTCTAGCCTTCTCCAAACACATCTTCAGAATAGACTTTATGATTTTGTTTACAGCTTCAACCTGTTCATTTACCTGAGGGTGAGCAACCACTGCAAATCTCTTTCCAATACAATACCTCCGATAGAAGTCTTTGAATTCAACGCTGTCAAATTGAGTCTCACTTTTTGTTACAATAGTTTATGGAAGACCGAAATGACATATGATGTTTCGGATAACAAAGTTGATTACTTTCTTGGTTGTGATCATGGCTAAAGGTTTTGTTTCGGCCCATTCAGTGAAGTACTCAACTGCGACGATAGCGTACTTTGCGCCACCTTTAGAGACCGATAAGGAACCGATAAAGTATATACCCCCACATGGAAAACAGCCATGGGCTGACCATTTGCGTGATTTCCGTCGGCGAAGCTCTTAGAACCTTCTGCATATATTCGGCACTTATCGCGTCATCTTACAGATTCGGCGGCATCTCGATTGAAGTTGGCCAATAATACCTGTAGCGGAGTATTTTCTTTGCTATAGTATGCCTCCCAGTATGATTGCCACATTATCCTTCATGGGCTTCTTTTATGACACATTTTATCTCATTATAAGTGACACATCGGAGTAAGGGAATTGAGAAACCTTTTATGTACATAATTCCTCCTTGCATAACATATCGCGAAGCTTTACGAAGGACTTGTCACTTTTCATTTCTTTGATCTGGTAGGATTCCATGTAGCAAATAGTCTTTGATCGAAGTTATCCACAATCTTCTCTCAGGCTCCGCTTCCAGTGTCCGATCGATCTCTTTCATGTTTGTACTTGGGGCATTTAATATTTCGACTCAAACCAAGCCCATCTACTGTGCATCGCCGGTGCTAGCAAACTTTGCCAATGAGTCAGCCTCTTTGTTTCGATCCCGTGGAATATGTGAAATTCCATAGTACTCAAATTCTGCCAACTACTCTTGGACTTGGATAAGGTATAGAACAAGACATCGTCCTTTAGCTTGATAATCTTCCCTGACTTCGTATAGTACTAACTGCGAATCGCAAAAGATTTTAAGAAATTTTATTCTAAGTTCTCTAGCGAGTTTAAGTCCAGCAATCAGAGCTCATACTCAGCTTCGTTACTTATCACTAGGAAGTCAAGCTTTATAGCATAACAGATTGACCGACCTTCGGGAGTTACAAGCACAATTCCAGCTCCTAAATAATGATCATTGGATGCTTCATCAGTATACAATTTCCACCGTATGGTAGGGATTTTGCTGCCTTTCGGAGAATCATCCTGCGCAGTAAACTCTGCTATAAAATCTTCCAGTGCCTGGCTCTGGATAGCCCTTCGAAGGAGATAAATAATATCAAATTGACCATGCTCGATATTCACTTGAGCAACATTCCAGATGTCTTAGGTCATTGTAGGATCTGTCGAATGGCTGGTTGGTGTAAAACATTGATCAAATGTGCTTGGAAGTATGGATGAAGCTTTCGTGAAGCAATCAGTAAGCAGTATGCCAGTTTCTCTATTTTTGAATAGTTCTTTTCAGCTCCCGTTAATCGTTTGATGACATAATACACCGACCTCTTGATCCGATCCTCCTCACGAAGTAATGCGCCACTTGTAGTGTGTGCCGATACAGCCAAATAAATGTACAAATCTTCATGATCCACAGGCTTTGACAAGATAGGGGGTCTCCCCAAATGATTCATCAAAGCATGAAATGAGGTTTTACAGTCCTATGTCCATTCAGAGTTTCTTTTCCCTTTCCTAATCAAGTATAAGAAAGGAATGCATTCTTTGGTAGCTCGGGAAATAAATCGGCTTAAGGCAGCAACTTTCCCATTCAGACTCTGTACTTGTTCAATTGTCCTTGGTGGTTGGATATCATGGATAGCCTGAATCTTCTCGGGACTAGCTTCTATTCTACGAGCGTTAACGATAAAGCCCAAGAATTTCCTGGATTTCCTGGATTCAACACAAAAGGAACACTTTAAAGATTAATTTTCATCTTGTAATGTCGGAGAATGTCGAACATTTTTGTTAAGTCTCTAATGTGGTCGCTTGATCATTATGACTTCATGAGCATATCATCCACATATACTTCGATTGTTTTTCCAATCTAATCTATAAAAATTCTGTTGACTAAATGCTGATAAGTTGCACCTGCATTCTTTAATCCAAACGACATTACTACATAGTAGTACAATCCAACATCGGTAATGAAACTGGCGTGCTCTTTATTGGGAATATGCATCAGGATTTGGTTATATCTCGAGTACGCGTCCATGAAAGATAGCAATTCATGTCCCACGGTTGAATCCACCAATTGGTCGATCCTCGAAAGAGGAAAACAGTCTTTTGGACACGCCTTGTTCAAATCTAAATAATTAACGCATATTCTCTATTTTTTATTCGCTTTTTTCACAAGTACATATTAGATACCCATTTAGGGTAGAGGACGCCGCGGATAAACCCATTGTCTTTGAGTCCATCCATCTTCTCCTTGAGAGCAACAGATCTCTCCGGATCCATGTCGCGTCTTTTTTGTTTCACTGGGACATGCCTTTGGTCGATATTCAATGCATGGCTCGCAATGGCAGGTGAGTTTCCATACATGTCAAAGTGAGTCCAAGTGAACACATATAGATTCGCTCGGAGAAATCAAGCAAGTTCTTTCATCATCGGGGGTTGAGGCATGATCCGAACTTTAAGACTAGTGACAGGTCCTCATGGCTACGGTGATATCAATCGTTAACTCAAACGGTGCATCCTTGGACTCTTTGGGTTCCTACTCATCATCTCTCGAATCTATATATCTATAGAACCTACTATGGCACCCGAGCCTTGTCAATCTTCAGCAGCTTAATTGCAAACTGACTTTTTCACACCATTAACCTTCTCCTTGCATTGAGCATTCCTCAACTCGGCTACATAATAGGCACATCCAGTTGCCTGATGGCCATAAAAAACTCCAACACCATTATCTATCGATAAATTCAAAGTCAAACACTATGGAGCAAGAGCTGCTTGGAATTCGGCTAGGGCCGATCAACCCGAAATCGTTGCATGGAGAGTCAACATTCAAAACAACAAACGGCAAGATCCACACTCTCCTTTGTTCACCTTCTCCCAATTCCATGGGTAGTTCAAAATAACCAATGACTTCAGTTGCAATGCCATTAAAACCGTGTATACAGGCTTTAGATGGTTTTAAATCTTTGGTTGCCATCCTTATTTAAGCATAAGCTTTTTTGAAAATTACATTTACTGAACTTCCACAGTCAATCAATATCCTTCTCACCAAAGCGGGGCCAATCAGGGCGAAAATGACCATTGGGTAAATCGTTGGAGCCTCTACCTTATCTATATCTCTGTTTCTAAACACAATATCATTTACATTGCTATTTTGCCAGAGCTCCATCTATCGTATTCGAACGACATTCAAAATCCACATGCCTAATCGCATAAGCATAGCACTCCATCTCTTGCCAACTCTTAACCACTAGGTGCAATCCTCCGACGACCGTATTTATCACCAATCTTCCACCAGTCCGGCGTAGGCTCCTCAGCCTTACGCGGCGCTTGTCGTCGGTTGGGGTCAGATGTCCCATGCCCGCCATCCTGTAGGGCATTCACAAACTGTTGTAATTTTATTTCTCGAATCAGTTTTTTATAACATCTTGGAGATGCATGCATTCATTTGTGTTATGCCCATAGCACTCGTGAAATCGACAATATTTCTCGGTCTGTTTCTGTTTCTCTGTTGATTCTTTTAGAGGCGGCTTCCTGTACTACATGGTCTTGCAAGTAGATAGATAGATATTCTTCAAGGATGTATTCAACGACATGTAACCTCTCTTTTGTTGATTTGGTTTTTCTGAACATTCACTTGAACTTTTTCATAACTATCATCCGACTGCTTTATTGCAATGTTACTCTGTACTCCCTCTCCACTTGGTCCCACAACATTCTTTTTTTTGGAGGACCTGGCTTCCTCCTTTCTCAAGTACTAAGTCACATTTGTTTAAAAGTGCTCCAACGTTGCAGGCAACTTACCGGCTAACCAATCGCCAAAATCAGACTATAGGTCAATCCCTCTCGTCATGGCCATCAGTATAGCATGGTCATTCGGATTACTAACCTCTGTAACAACAACATGAAATCTCTCCAAATAATCTTTCAACGGCTCTCTTGGAGCTTGAATCACATTGGACAAGGGCAGCACATCTTTGGGATAAGTTGCATGCATCCGGAACTGCTCTACAAACTTGTTTGCCAAACAGCGATCCAAAAATTGACCGTAGGGGTAGCCTTATCAACCACATCATTGCTATTCTAGAGAGATCTATGGGAAAGCATCTACACTGGTTGCATCATTTTCTTGTGTAGAATCCATCAACTATTTGTATCTCATGATATGCTACCTGGAGTCGGTTTTTCCCTCGTAGGCAGGAATTGATGGCATGTTGAACCTCCTTGGATATTCGGCATGTAGAACATTATCAATGAACAGGGTATGGCTTCTCAAGATTCTCCAGTCATCGTTAGTCAAACCCTGGCTCTCTCTCACCAACTGTCTTATCATTGCCGATAAATCTGGCATTTGGATGGTAAGTGCCAAGCCGTGGTCGTGCTCCACCTCACGTGAATGGTCCGGCCGATGTCTACGGGTCATTTCACACCTTCTTGTTTCACCATCTTCCCGATGCGCATATTATGCATTTCTTTCGTCGTAATTTCAAGGAAGTACCAGTCGACATTCAATCGAACTCCATGATCCAAACCAACAGAAGCAGCTCCACCTCGATTCCCATTAGGAGGAATCCCTCCTTTGGAGGAGGGATCAGTACCGATCCCTATGGAGGGATCGGCACTGATAGGTCCTAGCAGACCACGTTGGTCTACAGGTGATGCTTCGAAGTTTCTACATGATACTCTTCTATCTTGCGATGCATATACTTGTGATATTCATCTGATGAGCTAGAACCTTTCGATGCTGAGTAAGAAGTGGGATCTCTCTTAGATTTTCCCCGCTGCTGCTGATTGGTTTTGTTCATCGAGTTGATAATAGTCCGAATTTTCCGAATTTGTTAATTTAATTATCGATGGATCTCCATCAGCTCTCTTATTAAATTATGAAATTCGGCTCTTTTAATATAGTTAGTGGGATTCTGGACTTCAATTGGTTCAGCATTCACATTTTTTGGTTGATTGCTTGGGTCTCCCTACTGAATGCCAGTATTCTCATTTTATTCCACATTTTAAGAAGTATATCTTGTATGTCTCACTACTATTAATAGCCTTGCTTAGAGTTCTATAAATCTAAGTAGTACTAGGAACTTGTTGAAGATAACTACAGATCTCCTTTGGGGATTTATCTAATCCATCAGCAGCAAAGGGATCCTAGCAAGCTGAGAATCAAGATTCTCAGTGAAAGCACCAAAATGTTTGCTACTAAATTGGTCACAAACATCGGAGAATAGTTTTTTGTAGAGAAATAAGTGAAGAAAAACAAAATTAAACTGAGTAGATAAATCAACAAGTAACAGAGAATCAACTATAATCAGATACACAAAAAATTTATAGTGTTTCGGCATTGTATGCTATGTTCACTTTGAAGATTATCCTTTATTAATCAGTTGTAAATCTGATTACATTAATAGAAAATAGCAAACACTTGATTAAAATAGAGTCTAGAGTAATAAGAAGCGTAAAGATCCTTAGAATAACCCAGTAGGCAGTATTTATAGGTGAAGACGACCACTTATTTCTCTGAAATTTCGACTGATGGACCTTCTAATCTACATGGGCCCATTAGAGAGGTCGCTAGGTCCAATACTAATGTGGAAAGATCAGTATCGATCCCCTCTTTAGTTGAATTTCGGGGAGCGATCCCTGTAGAGGCTTCATCATGCTAAAATATGTTCAACCTCCAATTTTCAAATCGTTTGGATCATTGGAACTCGAGTTATGGCTTGATCTTTGATTCAACTTGCATTGCTCTCTATTAATCCCTTCCACGGGATACATGCCGATCCCTCCGATATTGTCCTTTTGATGTATGATCCCTATGGTAGGTTCCCTAAGGTCCATATACCTTGCTCTCCAAAGTTCATATGCTTTGAACTTGTAAATCTCGAGATACTGGTCATTTTCTGTAAGGATGCTCTTATATTTCGATGTGTGCCAACCCCTCCTTCATGAAGTATTCCATTCCCTCTTAATGAGCGAATCTATGACTACCTTTCCAATCGTTGAGCCATATTTCATACTTTGAACATCCTATATTGTACATCCATCAAATCCATTCAACCTTGACTTTATATGATCATTTATACTTGACTTCTGGGTCCCACAATCATCACTCCGGAGTCATCGGACTTGATGGCAGTCGAATCTAACTTGTGTAATCAGTTTGGTATAGCCGAGCTGGAATGCTGGATAATAGAATATATGTTATATCACATAGACATATATAAGTGTGTGCATGTCTAACATATCAATCCGTACAAGGCATAACATACTCATATATAGATGTTGGGATTTACACCACAACAAACAAGTTTGCTCATCCAATATGTAAACGTATTGTCCAAATGTATATATGTATATACTTTTGCTTTTATAATGAAATATTTCAAAATATATGCATGTATGTATGTATGGATGGATGTATGTATGTATACGTATATATAAATTTAAATTTATTTTGGGGTATTTCACTAGAAGGACAAACATTGTAGTCCAATTAGTTTCTAAGACATACATCCATAGAAATTAATTTCAAGGCCAAAGTCAGCAGAATAATTACTTTTAAGGACAAAGTCAGCAGTCCAATTACTTTCAAGGACATAATTTCATAGGTTTTTAGGCTTAGAAACTGATTATTTTTTATTTTGTCCTTAAAAGTAATTATTTCAGTTGTGTGTCCTAGAAACTAATTTCACTTGCTAAAGAGGCCCTTGTGGCTAATTTCCACATTTATTTACTTATAATTTTGTATAAACATATAAATATTTATATATGAATATAAATATATAATATTAACAAAATGTGCATATATATTAATTAATTTATAAATAAGTCTATCACTTTCAAAAAAAAATATGTTTATATCATTTAAAATATAATAAATCATTCTTTTTACTATAATGTCGAAAATGAAACTTATACAGATACATAAATTACACATACACATATATAAATGAATATGTTAAATACTCATATATAAATATGTATAATATATATGTATATGAATATGTCGAGATGTGTTTTCCATTAGGGCTTGGAGCGGTTATCTCCGATAAAACCAAGAAATCGGCAGGGGATTGATGCTCTTGCTTGGGCTAGCTTAAAAGGGGGGTCAGTGTGGCAGACAGTTGAATTCTGTAGCTCTACTCTCCAGAGTAGGGTTTATAAAAAAAATATTTTTGAAACCAAATTTAAATTTAAAGTTTCCAGCAAATTTTATTATTTGGACATTTAATATATAATTGTATAATTTAAAACGGTTTTGAAATTCAATTTTAAATTATGGGTTTTTAATATAAATACTAAAAAAATTACTTTCTGCTTTGAGCTTAATATGCATCAACAAAATTTTATAAAATATAAAATATATTTTATAATAGATATATGAATATATATAATTATTTATATGACAAATTGATTTAAATATTATTTAAAAATAATAATAAATAATTAACTATTTTCTTTCTTGTGAAAATAATATATTTATTAAACATCATATATGAAATTTTATTTTCATGATTTACGTATGTATAATTGTATTTAAATTATAAATTATACAAATATATGTATATATTAAATTAATTAAATAATAAATTTTTTTATTTTTATTTTGAGCCATGCTATATATAGATGAATTATCATAAAAAAATTCATAATTATATATACATATATATACAACCAACTAAATTTGTGACAATATATCTACATATTTGAATCATCACCTGACTAACAATATTATATACACATAAATGAACAATATAATTATAGATTAATGTTTGTAATTAAATTAGAAATGTACCTTGTAGCCAAAGCCCTTAAGCATACCTTGAAACGATGTTATATGATCCTAGAAATGTTTTTCAATCTAATAGAGTGCTAGTCCTTGAACCATCAACTATCAGCTTGCAGCTAAATTAATTTAATTTGAATTTGGGAGACTAGAGAGATCGAGAATGAAAGTTGGCTAGCAAAGGGATGAGAAGGAGTCTCTATAAGCTCATAATCAAATGGAGAAAAAGATGCTTAAATGGAGGATGGAAATGAGAGAATTTAGGATCTTATCTTTTACTCTGTCTTCTTTAACCTGAGCCCTTCATTTTCAATCCTCATACCCATATTTCGAGCCACCTATACACCATATTGTAGCCGATCCTATCAGCCCACACGATCGTCCTTAAACCTGTTTGTGCCTGGATGAATATTTTGCATTTTAAATGTAGTTTAAAACGCTTATCGATATCGTATATCGGTTATGTGTTTATAAATCTTATAAATATAATAATATTCATTTATCAAATCAAAATCAAATTCATAAATATTATTTAATTTAATTAATTTAAAACAATTATAAATTAATTAAGTCATTTGGTCAAAGGAGAATTCATCATTTTGGTCGTGTGACTCGTTAGATGCAAATTTTGTGAACGGTTATTAACTAACTATTCAAATATTAACATTCACATTCCACTTAGTAGATATTATGACATTTTGGCCTAATTTATCACTTACTTAGTTTTCAGTAAAATCCAATTTTACTTTGTTAAGCGTTACCCGGTTGTGACTTTTATTTACACCAATTCTCTTCGTCAAACCTATCACTTTAGACTCGTGGAATTTGCTAGTGGTCAAAATTTCAGTATCATCTACATTTAACTCTATAGTCCAAACACAAAGTCTTTAGTTCGATAATAATAATAATAATGTCCAAATGCTCTCGTTAGAGACTTTAACTTTGAGTTGACTTCAGTTGACCGTGATACTAACCACATATAACTAGGCCTGTCAATGGTACGGGTTTCGGCCTGAGCCCAGCCCGAACCCACCCTGTTTACGCGAGTACGGGTTTTGCCTTTTACTACCCAAGTCAGACTCAAGCCCGATCCGGATCGGGTACGTTTTTATCAAAGCCCGGCCCGGTTAGGGACCGACCCGACTATTAGTTTTTTGTCCTATCAAAACATGAGTGCGTATGTTATTTATTTACCATTTTGTTCGTTTACATGTAGATGTTTTTGCATACTTTTGTTATACGCTTGACTACATTACCATCTAATTTATATGTTAACATTGTTTATATACAAATTTTACCAAAGTTGCCATTTTAAAATATGGTTTTAATATAGATATTCTAAGGTAGGTATATATTTATTACCCAACGGACTTAAAAAATCCGACGGGCCAGCCTTGGATGTTGGGTTGAAATGCCCTACAGGTTTGGGCCGGACTCCGGTTTTAATTATTGCAATTGTACTCTGGTCCAGGTTTTATAATACCCGGACTTAACCCTTCCTATTGACAGGCCTACATATAACTGAGGAGATGAATCATCCCTTGAATAATATTTCACTTTCAATACTCAATTCGACCAAATTATAGTCGCTCGATGGACGTTGTGCCATGATTTGACTATAATCAAAGTCAATTTTTAATATTGAAGATTAACAATATTCTCAAGTCGAGAGAACTATGTAAATCAGTAACACCAATATTTTCTATTTGACATTAGCTATATTAACTAGCATAAAACTATCAAGTGAGTCATTCCATAGTTAGCTAACAACTATCAGTATGTAACCCCTTGGTGCCTCGGTAGTCATGAGTAATATACTGCCCAACTTTCAAAGAGCGTTACATACTTTAGTCTTAAAAGATGTATTCGTATCTAGTCTCAATACATCTTGACCAGGAATATTTAAAATGATATATTATTTTATTGTGATAAATACTTAGGGTCACAACACTTTGTAACTACTATCATAAACATACCATTTATGGATCTTCAAATAAATATACATTTAATTAGATTGATTGATTAATGTAACACATTATATCAAGTATATAATAGAAAGAAAACATCTTTCATTTCAAACAAGATTGGTTATCAAGATAGATATATCTGACAAATTACATAATTGCCCTTAGGGCATAATCCTAACTCTATCACAACGGCAGTTGGAGATCCTCATTCAAGTTTTCCTGGTGGATTAGTTTCGATATTAAATAATTACTATGATGTAAAATACTTTATTTGTGGGATTATTTCTTTGGTTAGACTGTCTAAGATTGATTATAATTTTCACCATGCTAAAATGTTATGAACATTATGTTTGATGGTAATAAAGTTTGTGATGGTATTTTAGATAATGACATTTATGTGAACAATACTAATTATGTCTGTGTTTTGAGTAATTCTTTGAATGGTGATAGAAATAAAAACTATCTTCAGCATTGTAGCCTAGGTCAAGTAAGTGAGAATGACTAACACAAATTGAAAACTGAGGGTTTTCTACCATCATTTAATACGCATGAGTCGTGTCCCAAAGGAAAAATGACCAAGCGTTCGTTTAGTAGGAGCAATGAAAGAGTTGACGAACTCTTGGATCTCATACATAGTGATGTATGTGGTCGGATGCCTACAGTTACTAAAGACAATTGTACTTATTTTGTAACCTTCATGGATGATTTCTCAAGACTATGATATATGTTTCTTATAAAGAACAAATATAATGTCTGATAGGTATTTATTGAGTATAAAAATGAGGTTGAAAATCCGATAAAGAAAAAAAATTAAAAATTCTTCGATCGGATCGATGAGGTGAGTACATTAGACAACGGCTCCAACAGTACTTAAAAGACAATGAGATTATCTCTCAGATTACTCCACCATATACTCTACAACACTGTAGCATTTCAGAGCAAAGGAACCGAATCTTGTTAGATATTGTTTGTTCTATAATGAGTAAGGCTGAGTTACCTTTGTCTTTTTGAGGACGTGCGCTAAATATCGTAGTGCATATGTTGAATTTGATGCCCACTAAATCTATGTCTAAGACACCATATGAGATATAGTGTGAGAAGAAACCTCACCTAAAGTATTTGAAGGTATAGGGTTGTCTAGCCTACGTTAAGAACGTTGGTCCTAACAAACTTAAGGCAAGCTCAGCATTGTCTAAATTTATAGAGTATCCTAAAACCTCAATGGAATAATTTTCTACAATATCGAAGAGCAAAAGGTTATTTCTCGGAATGTTGTCTATTTAGAAAAAATTGTTTTGATGAAAGATATTAGCAATGAGGTTGTGATTTTGGATAAGATCTAAGAAATTAATACAGAGGCCAAACTAGTGGGAGAACCAGATTCACCTATATATAATAACTCATAACTTATTATAAAGTTTTGTAAGGAATCTCACTCTCTAGAGAGATGTTATGGTTTTCTTATGGATGGAAAGAACGAGGACTGTATCTTTGATGATGGCACTCCTATATCATTCCGACCAACATTGTAGGGTAAAGACTCTACATTTCTGCCTGGAGCTAAGAAATCCGAAATAAATTCCATATATGAAAACAAAATATGAAATTTGGCTTACATACGTGAAGGGATAAAACCCATGGGTGCAAATGGATTCTTAAGAAAAAGATAAAAGCAAATGGACAAGTGGAGACTTACAAAGCAAGATTAGTTACAAAAAGATTACACCAAATCCCAAGTGTTGACTGTGATGAAACTTTTTCATGCATAGTAATTCTTTAGTCAATTCAGATAATGCTAGCTCTTGCTGCATTCTATGACTATGAAATATGGCAAATGGATATAAAGATAATATTTCTAAATGGTGATTTAATAGAGATTGTCTATATGTCACAGCCTTAGTGTTTCGAGGTCAGTGGGAGTAAAGGCAAGGCTTGTAGGTTGTTAAGGTCCATTTATGAACTTAAACATGCTTCAAGAAGTTAAATAAGTGTTTTTATAAGGTAATCATGTAGTTTGGTTTTGGTCACAACATAAAGGAAACGTGTGTATTCCAAAAGGAATAGGGAACTATCGTATTTTTGGTCTATACGTTAATGATTTTCTATTGATTGGCAATGATGTTTCGTTATTGCAATCAGTAAAAGCTTGGCTTTCCAAGAACTTCTCCACAAAAGGCTTGGGACAATTAGCCTATATACTAGGTATAAAGATCTAATGAGATAGATCTTGTTGGAATTGGTCAGCCTGCAGCAGAAGAAATGAGTGAATTTTAAAAAAAATCCATTTTAGATCTTTGTTAGGCCTATGTAGTCTGAATCTATTCAGAACTTTTCTTTTAAATTTCCTTGATATTACTACAATTGTTTCAAATTAGTCTAATTTAATTATAATTAGTCGTAAATGATTATGAGCACATCACATGCACCCATGTGTATATTATAAGTGCAATATATAGAAGTATACATAGTTAATGTGCACGTTGTTTAGGTGTTGGGAATTATACCGTAACAGACACATCCCCCTTCTATATATGCCTTTGTCATCCTAAATATGAAAAAAAATTAATACACGCATACACTTACATGTATATATACATACATAATAAAAGTTTCGCATAGTATTTCAAATGAAATAGATTTCATTTATATTACATGAAGTAAGTCAAAGAATGTTAAGACTAATTAAAGTAGTTTGAAACTTTACTATTATATCTTATACAAAAATCCTTTTGAAATCTTAGGTTAAATATAAATACACACACATATTAAATATTATATAATTATGTAAACTCAAGAACACATATAATCGAAATAAATTTGGAACAGGATAAACAACATAAAAGGGGTTTGTGAAAAAGAATTCTTCGTTTTAAGTAAAGATATAATACCAAATTGGATGCAATTGTAAAACATAGACACTACAACAAAAATACCCTATTACAACGCTCTTTTTACAACTGGCATTGACAGCCCGTTGTAATAGAATGCTATTACAATGGTCCTTTCAGGCTCGTTGTAATAGATGCCCTATACAACGTCTTTTCTACAACGGGCTATGACTGCCCGTTGTAATAGAATGCTATTACAGTGGTCATTTTAGGCCCGTTGTAATAGATGCCATTTTTACAACGTTCACAAAATGTCCGTTGTAATAGATGCCAATTTTACAATGGTTACAAAATGCTCGTTGTAAGAGGTAGCAAATTTACAACGGTCAAGAAATGCCCGTTGTAATAGGTGCCAGTTTTACAACGGTCATAAAATACCCGTTGTAATAGGTGCCAATTTTACAACAATCATAAAACTCCCATTGTAATAATTGACTGTTGCCAATTTTCGATAATCAATAATTAATAATTACAATGCTTTCTTAAAATTAATATTTATTATTTATTAATATTTAATAATTGGTCATTGATAATATTATATTAATCGTATGTTACAAGTTACTAATTATAATATTATATTACTAGTTACTAATCACTAATCATTAATATTATTTATTAATATTTAATAATTAATCATTAATAATATTATATTAATCATTTATAACTTATAATAATGATTATGAATAAATAATCACTAATTACTAATTTAACAGTGTAATAAACATATTTTTAACAACTTGTTTTTCCTGACAGTTGTAATAAATGTATTTTTAATAACTGTTTGTTTTAGTCAATTATAATAGAGATCTATAACAACTTATTAATTTTGATCATTGTTAATGTCGATATTTCCAAAAATTTATCAAAATTGAAAATTTTATGTTACTAAGTATTTAGTTAAAAAAATCATTTTCATTAAAAACAAGCAAACAGTCTATTGTATTTGTAGTAAAATTTTACTCAAATAAAAATTAATAATTTATAATAATAACTATTAATTAATACTTAATAAGTTTTAAGTAAAAACTATAATTAGTAATTTGTAAATGACAACTTATATAACTAATATTTTGTAACTTACTATAATTAATGATTATCAATAAATACTTAATAAATTATAGTTAATAATTTATTATTATAATTAATAATTTATAACAATAATGTATAAATTAAATTATAATATATGTACTTAATATACAATAATTTATTATAATTACTAATCAATAATTAATAAATAATAATTTATTATTTAATAAAATTAATGGTTCATAATTAATAATATCCAATTAGTATACTGTTTTTAATAATATGTATCACAACGTTGATTGAAGTTAAAGAAAAAAAATCCAGCAGATCGAGCTATAAAACATGTATATTAAAAATAATCCATTATAATTCCACCAGCCCTTGTGAAAAGGCGGGAGTGGGAAATGGAGGCCGCATTTTTAACAAAGTAAAAAAGAAGACCGCCTAAAGTAAAATCTCCCTCTCCCTTTACTTTCACATTTCCCCAAATTCCTAACCTAAATTCACTTTCATTTCACTCTAGCAGCAACGACCTCAACCACAACTCGACGCCCACTCCAATTCAGGTCAGATCCCTCGAGGAATTCTTTGGTAATTTATTTACTCATCGATTTTGTTTTTGTGTTATTAATATTTAGTGCCGGAATCTATATACAACAATTGATTTGTTAAACCTTTTCTCGTTCGACTGAGATTTGAAATGAAAATTTCTCTTTGTTTAGTTAAATGACAAGCAGGGTGAGCACAGTTCAATCACAGCAGGCGGTCCAAGCGTAGCAAATATAGTGGCATCCGAGGAGCTACTACAGCTTGAACCAAGCAATTGACATGGAGCAGCAGCTTAGGTCGAGGAGATTTGAAGTAGGTAAGCAGTTTGAGCTGCTAAGGGAGGAACAACAAGTAATTTTTGTGTTCAAAAACTTCAAATTTACCTACCTCGTTTTATCTACTACAATGTTGACCAATAACATTCCTTTGTAACACAGGATGAAGATACATGGTTAAATATTTTCAATTACATGACATAAATTGTGGATGATTCATTAATCATGTACAGTATTTTTTAAATTGAATATGGAAATTTGATAACCGATTACCTAATTTATGTCTATTGTTCATGTGCATGATGTATAACCATTTAAGAGATTTCAACTCCTGCACTATTTTTTCAGAAAGTAATTTCTCCATCTGTGGTTAGTACTGTTATTAACTGTTCTACTGTCTCGAACGTGCCATTTCCACTCCAGAGAAGCGTCTGATGTCATCATGTACCTGCTTAAAATGATTCTTATATTCGACCTAAATGGAAAACATGGTTGTTGTTGTTTGGTGCTGGGAGCTGTAAAATCTGTTGCCAAATACAATATTATTTTTATCACGTTAAATTCGCTTGCCTATGAGGACTTACTTCGTTCATATATGTGTGCGCACGCTCGCATGCCTGTCTAACGTATTCTGTTTTTCCAAACTGACTATATCATGTCCATTAAAACTCATAAATTGAGTGTTTGACCATTTTTAACATGTAAGTTTTTAAATTTGAACCAACAATAGATGGATCTATGAACCGTTCTTTTTTTGATGGATAATATGAATACTAATATTGAATATCTTCTTCCAAAAATTTAACACTTCGCATTAATGATTTTAATAAAAAATTAATTTTTTTTAAAGTCTTAATTATCTCAATTCTGTTTAATTACTTTTTCTTGGAATCAACTTTCTAAATTTAAGGTAATGTATTTGATGTGAACTGGTGGGTAGTTTTGTGACAATGTAAGATGTGTTGTGGTAGAAGTGATGGTACATGGGGGATGTGATGAATCATGGTAGCACTGTGCAGGTTGATAGGTTGATGAAAGACTGAAGTAACGCCAGTTAATGTATGTAGTTGTGAATGGTGCAATTTACAGCAAGGAGGAGTTAGTGGTATGCAGCAGTGTGAAGTTTGATGATGGTTAAGTAGTTTGCTGTTGGTGAGTAAGGAAGGATTTTCTGGTGATTGTGTTGATGGTTGGCAGGGAGGAGCAAGGCAGGTTGAATGTGATGGGAAGCAATGCAATGAGGTATGGTGATTCAATGGGGAAGCTGGGTGATAGTGTTGATATTTGTAAGTTGTTGGCAGTGTTGATATCTGAAGTGAAGATAACTGTGCAAAAGTCTGTTATGACTGTTGTTATGGTGGTATGGTATGGTGACAGTGATTCAAGGGTGCAGTGAGATGGCAAAAGGCTGTGTGTGGATGAGGAAGTGGCGGTTTGGTAGAGATGAGTAGTTCAGTTTTATGGTTTAATGAAATGCACTAATGAGGAGTGGATATGTGGATGTTAGATGAAGGTAGGAGGTGTTAGTGTATGCAGCAGGGTTATAGGATATATGAGATGAAAGTATGATGTAGTATGTAGGTAGTAACGAGGGGTTGTAGGATGTAGAATGTAGCTGTGAAAGTATGAGGCAGCAATTTGAAGTGCAAAGGGGATGAAAGTTGTATGGTGGTATTGGTGTGATGTGATGTTGTGGGCAGGTGATTTTGAAGTGTGTACACGGAAGTTTGTACAACTTTGTGCACAGTGGGGGGGGAGGGTGGGCAGCAATGGAGTGATAGTAGTGAGTTATGCAATTGACAGAGGGGAATTTGATATGGTTGGAATCTGGATGGATGAAACAGTTTTTGATGATGTAGAAGGGAGGGTAGATGCGTTTGAAGTAGGGCAACTGTTGGAGGGGCGTATGTTGATTAGACGTGAAGGTTAAAGTATGATGGTTGAACAGAGATGAATTGGTTAAAGAAGACGTTGTATGTAAACTTATCTAACTTTTTGGAGTGTTAGAATTCTATGATTCTAGCTTTTAGTCTTTTCGTGTGTGATTTTAATTAATTTACGACAATATTTAGTATTAGTATGGATGTATTGTATGGATGCTGCTTTAATTTTTTTAAAAATTTGCATTTATTTTGCAACGGGCAATGTGCGTTGTTATATGGGTTTCTTACAACAGTCACTGCAAGTTGTTAGATAAGATTTTTACAACGGTCAATGCATGTTGTGAAATAGGCTATGCAACTAGTATGGTTAATCTACTGCAATGGGTTATGACCGTTGTATTATAGTCTATTACAACGGTCATAACCCATTGTAAAAAGGTATACTGCAATGATTTTTACAACGTGCTTTGCCCGTTGTAAAATGTGGTGGATCTATTACAACGAGGTCTATTACAACGGGCACATGCCCATTGCGAAAACCATATTACAACGGGCATTGCCCGTTGTAAAAAGACTGTTTTGTTGTAGTGGGAATAGGTCATTAATTTAGTGTTTCCCTTTTTCTTTTAATTAGCAGAGTTTATTTAAGAATGATTTAAAACATGTCAACAAAATCATCATACTAAATTGATGACAAAGATTAATTAATGTAATTATTTCCAGGTTTTACTTACATAGAAACTTATGTGTAAGTATTCGAATCTAAAGCTTTTGATTTGAAAGCTGAACTATTAATAATAAAATCCAAAGTTCAATATTTTTGGATTTTTTAAAACAACACTAAAAATCAGAGGACATAAACATATATAGATTCATGATAAGAAGATCTAGATCTAGAATAAACAAACTGGATGAATAATCATATAAACCAGAGAAAATAAAAATAAGAGGGTCTTGATCTTGGTTAAATTAACAAAATAAACAAGCATATAGAACAAAGAAAATGAAATATTATTATTCATAATAATATAGCAGTGAACAAAGCAAAGGTTTTATGTTTTAACATGATAGGAATTTACACTTGATTCAAACAAAGGAAATGAGATATATAAATTAAAATTAAAATAGACATATATAAATAAAGGGAAGAGATACAGAATCAAGAGGATATAAACAAATTAGAAGATGTATGTGTACGCGCATGTGCGTATAATTACCTTAGGATGAAGTCTGTAGAAAAACCTTGAACGATAAAACAATTCCTAGATCTGATTGATCATTTTCTAGATTTGCAACAATCAAGAGACAACCATTCAATTTTATTTAATATTTCTTGATAACATTTCAAAGTTAGGAATTCTTTTCCACCATAAAATTTTTTGGCTTGAACTTTCTCTAGAGAGGAAGAAAAAATGATGTACAAAAATCTGAATAAATGAGGAAATAAATATGTAATCAATATGTGGTTTATTTCTCTCCTTTAATTAAGATTGCCAATTCTTTTCTATTTTAAAAACTCCTCTCCTGCTCTACATCATATCCACCTATCATGTATGGATGTGGGTCTAATAGATTTTCAAAATCCAATTAGTATAATTTCCATGTGAATCTAATTTAAATTTCTCATTGATATCTTACACCGATGTGTGCTTTTATAACCATTTAGGAAAACAAGCAAATTTAATCAGAAATATTTTTCATTAGTTAATATTTCACAAATGTTAATTAGATTAATGTATTTAAAATCCATTTTAGTATTTATCTTGTTTAAATCGAATTTAAACATTCTACTGATATCGTATATCGATGCATGTGTTTATAACTTTTATATACGCACTTTACTAAATGCTAATGGCATACAATAAGTTAAAAAAAATCATAATAAATATTTCTTAAATATTAATTAATTTAATTAATTTTCAATGACCAAAAATTAACTAAATTGTGTGGTTGATTCGGAATATCTATCATTTTGGTTGTGTGACTCAAATGTGTAAATTCAGTCAGCGACTAATATTAAACAATTTAAATATTAACGTTCACATGTCATCTTAGCTAGTGGTGTGGCATTTTGGTTGAATTTATCGCTTACTCCTTCTTTGGAAAAAACCAATTTTACTTATTATAAGCGTTACCCACTAGTGATTATTATTTACATTAATTATTTTCGTCAAAATTATGTCACTTTAGAATTATGGAAATTGATAATGGTATTATAGTCTAAGCACAAAGTTCTTGCTTCAATAATAACAAGTATTATTAACTGAAATACACTGGCCAAGGACTTTGACTTTGAGTTGATTTTATTTGACCGTGATACCAACCACGTATAACTGAGAAGATGAATCCTCTCTTGAATAGTTTTGTAACGACCCTATTTTTGGGTCTTTGAATATGAATATTTAATTTATTTAAATATTCAGATTTTAATTAAATTATAATAAAATATGTTTTTCAAATTAAGGCCTGATTTTCAATGATGTATTTTTAATTTAATTTATAGAATTTATCCAAAAAAAATATGTGGAAAATATTTAATTCCTATTTGACGTATTTTACGTCGGTCGTCGGTATTTTCAAAATTTAATAGAATATGATAACAGGTGGGTTTTATTCCCTTTTTGGGACTGCATTACATTGTTGGGCACCATCGCATCCTCATTTCTTCCATCCGTAGCCATACGTGAACGTAGTATGGTGTAGCGGACCTCAAACTCAACCAAACAAAATCAAATAAGTATAGAGCGGCCTTGTTTTCAAATCAGCGGTTCTTTTCTTCAACTCAGCCAACTTTTTTGCCACTCTTCCACCCTACCAACCACTAATGTTCCCTTGTCCCTTTTGATTTGAGCCCATAATCACTATTTGGTTTGCTTAGCTGGTGTAGGTGGTTGGTGCGCATATATATACACACGCTTATGCAGGCACTTGTTCCACCTCTCCTACATTTTTCTTCACTTCCAGTAAACAAATTTTAAACTCTTCGAGTCTTCAAAAATCAATTCCTCCAAATCTACTCATTTTCAACAAATGGTCCCAACATGAAAAAATATAATTAATAATTGTTTTAAATATGATTTAAGTTGATATGATTACTAAAGGTTATGTCCTAAATGTTGTTTAAGAATTTTTAATTTTTATATTAAAGTTATTTAGATATGGTTTAAAAATGTTTTAATTATATTTTACTTAATTTTTAGAATGAATATATATACTTTAAATTTTAATTAAAGTTATTTATTTATATTGATTTAGGTTATTTAATTATATTTATAAGTTAGTTAATTATCATATTAATATTAGTTTAAAGTTAATTTATTATTGTTTTAATAACGTTTAAAAAGTAAAAATTATTATCTTAATATTTTTTTAAAGTTAACTTATTAATACAATAATAGTATTTGAAATTAATTTAAATTTTTATTAATGAGATTTTAAAAATAGTATTTTAAATAAGGTCTACTTTGAATGGAATTGAAGGATGTTTAAATAATAACTTGGTTGCTTAAAGTTATTTTAAATAATTCATAGCTTATCAAGGGAACCTCATGAACTTAAATAGTTTGTTCAATAAGTTTGTCAATATGGGAAGTATTTTATTTATAGTTCTGGATATTTATAAAAGAACTTATAACTGAGTTTTAAAGATTTGAAAAAAAAAAATTATAAATGGAGTTTTGAGATTTACAAAGAATGTTTATAAATAAATTAGAGATTTATAAAGAAGCTTATTAAATATATTTGGAAATATTTATCAGATAAAGAAATTTAGATAGAGATGGTTGATATTCATGGCATTTTCGAGGGGTAGGGATTGTTGCAGTTTACAATGGATTCGCTGGGATAGCGACGTAGCCATTATGTAAACTGCGATCCATGATTAATACTGAACGATACTTTCAAAAATCCATTTTTTAGAGTTTTCAAATTTTGAAAGTGAAACGGTTTGTGAAAATGATTATGCCATTGAGATAAGTATACGGTTATATTTTCTAAGTATCGAAAATATAGTGGTTTGTGTATATACTTATCCCGTTGAGATAAGTATATGGAAGTGATTTTCAAGTATTTGAAATGTGAACCAAATTAATAAAAGATTTATTTAAAGAGGCTTAGTCATTTCCATAGGAAATGTAATCTTTGTGTTGGATGCTTGTTTATTTGAAAGAAATAACCGACGATCAAATCTTGGTCCAAGTATGTAATCCTTCTTAATTTTAGTGGTAGGGAAATATATCCTACTTAACACTGAAGGATTTTAACTCTGGAAATATCTAGGGGAAACACGGGATTATATGGTACAGTTACCATCGGGGTGATATACTGTACATATGAACTCCTTCTATTCTTCTAGGACGGATGATAAGGGGATATGTCCACCTTAATGATTAGGGGGTGATCCCCGCTCTTACGTATTGTCTGATTATTTTCTAAAGAACCGGTATTGAGCATTCTGAAAATCGGCGTTTGCTTTATGGAGCACCCGAGAAGAGTGTACTCATAAGAGATGACTAGAAACTCATGACCACTCCGAAAACCATATACGATTCTATGGAGGAGTTTTGTGATATATTAAGATGTTGCGATCTATGTGTGGTTCGAAGACCCGTTGGGGTATGGGAATCCGTGTGTGATTCCAAGATCTAATTGAGATACAAGAATCTATGTGTGATTTCGAGGCCCGTTGGGGTATTGAAATCCATGTGGGATTTCGGATCTATTTTGATGGCGGTGCATGAGCTAGAATGCCGGACGTAGCCTCATCAGCGAAAATGACTAAAACCAGAGATAGGAGACATGGCCAGTAGGGTTGGCAAACTCATAGGGTGTAATCGGATCCTTCCACATGTCACTTACAGTTGTTATGCATGCATGGGGTGATGCACTCAGTCTTAGCGAGACCAGCTATGTTTTTCCTATGGTACATCACTAGGAATGTTTGTTGCTTCGGAAGGATAACTCTGATCCTTGTACAAAAGGACCGTTCCTCGAAGTACTAAGGGAATCTCCATGGAAATCCTACACAATTAGCGAACGTGCCTTATTGATTCTGGTTTTATACGTCGTATTGTTCTGATGTACATTCACAAGCATCACAGCTACTTGATTATTATTATTATTTTCGCCCTTAAACATTAATATAATATCACTAGATTTTCGATAAAAAAGTTTTGGTTATCGTAAGGTAAAAACCCATCCGTTTTTATATGCGGCGTGGTCTTACGAAATACATTTGGTTTCGAAAAGGTTTATTTAGACTTTAAGAATCCATTTGATTGTGTTTCTCATGATGGTTTCACCAGACTGACCCGGGCGTTGTTTTCCAATAATGCTCGAATCAGATCGAGCATATTTCCAGGTTTAGTTGGATATTTTTGGAGCTTCACAAGACGAGACAGAGTCCCAGAGACATATTCACATACATGATTATTTTTTCGTTGCATTCATGGTTGTATTTATCAGCAATTGTAAGGACATGTTGTTATAACATTTCGGGCTGAAATAGGACTCTTATTGATGTATGTATTTACTTATACTACGGTTTTGTTTTTGTGTAAAGATTTCTTATATATTATAGATTATTCATTTTGCTATGAGATTCTGTGTTGTTTAATTTCTTCTTATCTACATTTTTCTTTCTTTCCTTAATTATCTGCCTTTTCGTTCAATTTAGGTTAGACATGTGTGGTTTATTACGAGCTTAAACTGCACGAAAAAGTGGGTCGTTACAGTTTTTCACTTTCCAGTTGACCCAACTGTAGTCATTCAATGGACTACGTGCCATAATCAAAGCGGAGATTCCGCATTGAGGATCAATAGTATTCTTAGCTCGAGAGAACTGTGTAGATTTGACACACCCATATTTTCTAGTTTGAACTTAGTTATATTAACTAACAGAAAACTATCGAGTTAGTCGTTCCATAGTTACCATATAACTACCAGTATGTAACCCCTTGGTGTCCTCAGCAACTATGAGTAATACACTGCCTAACATTTGATGAGCACTACATACCCTAGTCTCGAAGGATATATCGATATTCAGTCTCGATATATCTTGTTTAGGAATATTTAAAATGATATATTTATTTTTATTGTGATAAATTACTCACAGTTACGACACTTTGTAACGGCTATTACAAAGCATGCTATTTATCGATTTTCTATTAAATGTACTTTTAATTCACTTAATTAATTAATATATAACAAATTATATCAAGTATATAATAGAAAGAAAACACCTTTTATTTCGAACAAGATTGGTTATTGAGTTAGATATATGTAACAAGTTACATGATTGCCCCTAGAGCATATCCCTAACTCTATCAGATCTAATAGGCTGGTGGGATTATTCCAATCCTTATACACATATACCATATTAAAAATGTTTGGTATGGAGAATTCAAGCTTGAAAATGTTCCAATGCAATCTATAATCGTGTTTTCAAAAGAGTGACGCTCCTCAAACTGATGAGGAAAAGGAGTATATGAAGAGGACACTGTATGTTTTGACAATCGATTCTATAATGTATGTTATGCTATGTACTCGAGCATATGTGGCATATGCATTAGGATGTGTAAGCTCTTGTCGGTCTAATCCTAGAGATAAACATTGGATAGTTGTAAAGTGTATACTAAAGTATTTAAGAATACTAAGGACTTATTGCTGATGTGTGAGAATGGAGGAATCCTTAAGAAGGGATATACTTACTTTAACTTTCAAATTGACATTGATGATAGTATGTTAGCATCAGGCTACCTCTTTAATATCAATGGTGGGCTATCCATTAGAAAATTTCCAAATAGGAAACGGTAACTAATTCCACAATGGAGGTTGAATATATCGCCCGCAATGAATCAACAAAAGAAGCAGTTTAGATGCACAAGTTTTTAAGCGATCTAGGAGTGATTCCCGACATAGAGAACTAATGGCATTGTTTTATGACAACAATGTTATGATGTAGATCGAAAAGGAACCTAAAGCACATACGATACATTCTTCGAAAGCTCAGCCTAATTAGATAGTCTGTTGAGAAGAAAGAGGTCGCGATACAAAGAGTAGATACCAATGACAACATAGCAGATCCATTCACAAAGGAACTGACTCAGTCAGTTTTCATTAAGCGGATCGTAAGGAAGGGAATGAGAATCCATAATTGGCCCCAAGTGCACGTGAGAGTATAATGGATTTAGGGGTATGCGATGGGGGCAATTCTATAATTTACTATAAATTAATAACCATGTAATAAAATTTTATTTGAAATAAAAGGTTTTTTCTTTCTATTATATACGTTATAATGAGACATATTAATTAATTATTTTATTTAAGTATATTTAGTAGAAAATCCATAAATAATGTTTTTTCTGATAGTAATTACAAAGTGTTGTAATTGTGAGTAATTTATCATAATATAATAAACACATCAATTTAAATATTCCTAGTCAAGATGTACCTAGACTGGATATCGATACATCCCTTGAGACTAGAGTACGTAATGCTCTCTAAATGTTGGATGGTGTATTACTTATAGCTGCTAGGGGCATCATTGGATTATGTACCGATTGTTATTGGATAACTATGAAATGACTCATCTAATAGTTTTTTTTAGTACAACTAAGGTCAAACGAAAAAATCCATGCAACAATGTTACACAATTCTCTCGACTTGTGAATATCATCGAGCTTCAACATGGAAACTTCGCTTTGATTATAATTAAATCATGGCACGGTGTCCATCGAACGACTGTAGTTGGATTGAATGAAAGCATTGGAAGTAAAACACTATTCAATGGACAATTCGTCTCCTCGATTATATGAGGTTGGTATTATGGTCAACTGAATTCAACTCAAAATCAAAGTCACTGGCCAAAGCATAATGATTAATAATTATTATTATCAAACCAAGGGCTTTTGTTTGGACCATAAAGTTGAATGTGACCAATATTAGAATTTTGACTGTTAGCAAATATCAGAAGTCCTAATGTGGTATAGTTTTGACAAAGAAAATTAGTGTAAAATAATTGTCACCACTGGGTACCGCTTAAAATAAGTAAATTGGATTTTACCGAAACCGAATAAGAGATAAATTTAGCTATAATGTGACACCACTAGCTAAAGAGATGTGTGAATGTTAATATCTATACTATTCAATATTAATCGCTGCCAAATTTACACCTAAGAGTCATAGAACCGAAATGTTGAATATTCCAACTACCTCCTGATTTAATTAAATTATAATTATTACAAATTAATTAAATTAATTAATGTTTATGAAATATTAATTATAAAATTTATTTAATTTGCGTTGATCAATATTGAAAATGGTGTTTAAATACACTTATCAATATATGATGACATACACTTAAATTTGATTTAAATGCAAATTAACTAATCGAGCTAGATAGGGATTGAAGACCCATGTATAGGCTTAGCATGGTCCGACATAGTTGTGGGATAGAGGGGTTGGACTCGATTCAAAAGAGGTTTGAATTGGTAGAGAAAGTGAAGATCTAAATCCACTTTTAGTTTCTTCCTTTCTATTCTATTTAAACTCCCTTAACCCCTTATTTGAAACTCTTTCCATTTGCTCTATCCTCATCCATCTCTAGCTGAATATAGTACCCCTCCTCCTCTTCCTCCATTATTTCAATCGTCAAAAATAAAAGTTTAAATAAAAATTAAGAAACGGTGTGTAACTCTTTCAATCAGATAACTCTTTTTAAAAGAATTTGATTTTGTTAGAAGCTCAATTATTGGATTTTAATGACAAAAACTATACAATTATGCCAAAGAATCTCTAAGCTAATTTCCAGGTACGTGAGCATCAAAAAGAGATAAAAAATACATTCAAAATGAAGATATACAGTACAAAAAAGGATGAGAGTGTATATATGGAGATACAAGAAGAGATATACACGACAGAGACAACACGAATGTGACAAACAAAGTATTATTATTCATATAGTGTCGTATTTAGAGTTTACAAATGTTAAAATCTTCTTCAAATAGTATATGCACATATACATTCATATTTTAAATGAAAAATCAAGTTTTCATAAATTGCATGGAGCGGACTCGAACCTGGGTCACTAGTTAAGAAGGCAAGTGCTCTAACCATTTGAGCTATTGTAACTTCTGTTATAGGCTAAATTCAAACGTCTAAATAATGTCATTCAGACATCTGAATGCTGAAACAAAATTATGGTTCCACAGTATTCAGACGTCTGAATGAAAATAGTCAGACGGCTGAATAAGGCCAGAAATAGCCTATTTCCTTGCTGTTTGCGATTCAACTTAATTCAGAAGTTTGAATTATTTTATTCAGAAATGAATATTCTTAACAGCTATTTTCATGAATAGACACTTCACTTCACCGAAGAGAAACGTTTCCAAAATCAATGGTTGCACTTGTTATTTTTAATATAACTTTTCATCTATAGCTGCAACTCTTTGTACACTATAAATAGATTACAAAATTCAACAAACAATTCAATGAAGTTACTTTTAATATTCTCGAATCCTCATCTATTCTCAAGTTTTCAAATTGCATTCAAATTGCTTACATACTTTGAACATTGATCACTATATCTTCCACAATTCTCAAAGCACATCACACTATATATCACAAAGGAGAAGATTGTAGAAAGATTGTACTTAATTGACTTATGAGTGTTATTTAAGAAAACTACAATTAGATACATTTGTTATTTGTAAAGAAGTCCTGTTCGGTTGCTCAGGCGGTAGAAGTCCTATTCGGCTGCTTTGGCAGTTGAAGTCCTGTTCGGTTGCTCAAGCGGTGTAAACCTATTCCTCCGGATTAAGTGAGGGTTGTTTTAGTGATATTCCAAAAGGAGTCTGGGACTGGACGTTGGACGGTGCTCCGAACCAGTATAAAAACCTCAAATGTCATTTACTTTACTGCATTTACTGTTTATTTACTTATTCCGCACAGTTTATCCATATTACTCGGTCATATAGCATAGCTTCTTTCAATTGGTATCAGAGCCTGGAATTCTATCGATCGTCACAACATCATAGAATAATGAATAGAAAACGATCCAGTCGAAATACAACAGGCAAAATCCCTGTCAAAGCCACCAGTGAGGACTATAAAAAGGTACTTTCTGATTTACGAATTTTAGTAAAAGATAATAATGAATTAGTTAGTATAAGAAATAAGATATCTAAGCTTAATTTTATTATTTAGAAAAGATGAAATCTGTTGAACTTGAAAATGAGAAACAGAAAAATGAGAAGTTAAATTTAGAAAAACAACTTGGTGTTTTAAAGAATAATTTTATAAGTGTTGAAGATTTTCTAGATGAACAAAACACCATATTTGAAAAAGAGAGATTTTTTTCAAAAGAAATTTTTTACTTGAAAAGACAAAATGATTTATTACAATCCTCTTTAGACAATTCAGAACCTCAAAATTTCTTTCTAAAAAATGAGAACCGTACGTTAAAAAATGAGAATTCTGAAATAAATGAGAAAATTGATATTTTGAATAATAGTATTATTTCTTTTGAAAATAATATTTGCGACTTTAAAGCTAAATTTGATAAACTTAACACTGAAGGCACAAAATTTAATAAAGGTCAAAACGATTTAAACATGATTTTATCTGGTTTTAGACCTTTACATGATAAAAGTGGTTTAGGATATAATAAAACTGATCGTAAAAATAGCACTAGATACACTTTCATGTATAGTAAATATGTTAGTGCTAGAGTAAAGTCTAAATCCAACTTTTATAGAAATTCAAATACTGCTATGACCAATAATGTTTATAATTTCTTTAGAAGTACAAAATCATTGACGGAAAATATGAATAAAAATTATCTAAGTATTTGGGTTCCTATTAATTGGAAAAATAGAGAAAAATGCATTAATGATTATTTTGATATGGTGGTTAATAATGAAAATTATATTTATAAAGGTTCAACCACATCCAAATGGGTATGGTTTCCAAAGACCTAACCCCTAGACCCTAACATAATAAGTGGGTACCAAAAATGATTATTATTTATTGAGGTACTCAGAGAAATAAAAGAAAAATGATAGATTTTGGAATTTTAAAGAATGATCCATACATTTAATAGAATTACGTGCTTACAATGAAATATGGACTTTAGCAAATATGGTAAAATCTATTTTATTTTTTCTCCATAATTGATATTGAGTTTATCCCACTATTCACAAGATATTTTATATAATTTATTCTATTTCTTCATTCTTTTTTAGAATGACAAAGGGGGGATTTATATGCATATTGATAGAGGGAGATATTATACTTAGGGGGAGATGCTATACTTAGGGAGAGCTTTAAACATATTAATATTTTATAAATAGAATGAATATTTCTTAAAATTGTATGGTTGTCATCATCAAAAAGGGGGAGAATGTTAGAACCTCAATTATTGGATTTTAATGACAAAAAATATATAATTATGCGAAAGAATCTCTAAGTTAATTTGCAGGTACTTGAGCATCAACAAGAGACAAAAAAATACATTCAAAATGAAGATACACAGTACAAAAAAGGATGAAAGCATGTATATGGAGATACAAGAAGAGATATACACGATAGAGACAACAAGAAGGTGACAAAAACAAAGTATTATCATTCACATAGTGTTGTGTCTAGAGTCTACAAATATTAAAATCTTCTCCAAATGGTATACACACATATACATTCATATTTTAAATGAAAAATTAAGTTTTCAAAAATTGCATGAAGCAGGACTCGAACCCGAGTCACTGGTTTAGAAGGCAAGTTATGTAACCATTTGAGCTATAGTAACTTTTTGTTACATGCTAAATTCAGACGTCTGAATAATGTCATTCAGACGTCTGAATGCTGAAACAAAATTATGGTTCCACAATATTCAGACATTTGAATGAAAATATTCAGACGGCTGAATAAGGCCAGAAATAGCCTATTTCCTTGCTGTTTGCATTTTAACTTAATTCAGAAGTCTGAATTATTTTATTCATAAGTCTGAATATTCTTAACAGCTATTTTCATGAATAGACACTTTCTTCACCGAAGAGAAATATTTCCAAAATTAATGGTTGCACCTGTTCTTTTCAATATAACTTTTCATCCATAGTTGCAACTCTTTATACACTATAAATAGATTGCAGAATTCAACAAACAATTCATCGAAGTTACTTTTAATATTATCGAATTCTCATCTATTCTCAAGTTTTCAAATTGCACTCAAATTGCTTATATACTTTGATCATTAATCACTTTATCTTCCACAGTTCTCAAAGCACGTCACACTATATATCATAAAGAAGAAGATTATAGGAAAATTGTACTTAATTGACTTATCAGTGTTATTTAAGAACAACTACAGTCAGATACATTTGTTATTTGTAAAGAAGCCCTATTCGGTTGCTTAGGCGGTAGAAGTCCTATTCAGTTGCTTAGGCGGTTGAAGTCCTGTTCGGTTGCTCAGGCGGTGTAAACCTATTCCTCCGGATTAAGTGAGGGTTGTTTTAGTGAAATTCCAGAAGGAGTCCCAGTAAGACAGTGCTCCGAACTAGTATAAAAACATCAGGGCGTCATTTACTTTACTGCATTTATTGTTTATTTACTTATTCCGCACAAGTAGTTTATCCATATTACTCGATCCTATATCATAGCTTCTTTTCAGATTTAACATTCAAAAGGAGTAAATCAGATTCAACATTCAAGGTACAATCTCTAGGCTATAGTAAAGTAATACTCTTGTTTACACTTTACATAAATACATACATATACACACACACATTACTATGTACGCACGTGCATATATCTTTCGGTTGGAGAACAAGAAAATTAATTTTGAAATTTAATAATTACTTGAAAAAGGATATATAAATATAAGTATAAAATATTTATATGTAAGTTATTAAATCATATACATGATAATATTTTCAAAAATTTATTATATACATACATATACTAATTTTTAAATCCACATGCATATATATAATTTATTCTAAAAATATAACACGTTAATTTAATTAATATATACGTTATAAAACATACACACACATATTGCGTGTGTAATAAACATAAATTATGCACGTTGTGAAATTACTTTCCAAATAAATTTTTTTATTTTAAGTATTTCAGTATGAAAATTGTTTTTAAAAAATAAAACCGTAAGATTTTAGTAACAAAAAATTTGATTTTATTAAAATATTTTTGGCCAAAACTATATATGAATATATATACATATATGTATATGAATACATACATACATACATACATACATACGTGTGTGTATATATATATAATTTTATATATTAGATTTTAAACATATAATGTTATTTTATATTGATTTACGAACATTAGTTTTAATATATATATATATATATATATATATATATATCATCAATTTTTTTATTTCCGTGAGCATATTTGATTAAAGTATAATTTATTGACTTAAATTTCAAATTAGGAAATATTTTAATATTTAGATGTATATTTGAATTTATAAATATTACTATTATACTATGATATACGTACATACATACATATATATATGCATGTATTTATATATGTATGTATGTATATACACTACTATGAATATAATTTTATATGGGGCATTTCACTAAAAGGACAAACTTTGCAGTCCAATTAGTTTCTAGAACACATATCCACGGAAATTACTTTCAAGGCCAAAGTCAGCAGAATAATTATTTTTAAGGACCAATTCAGCAGTCCAATTACTTTGAAGGACATAATTTCATAGGTTTTTAGGTTGTAGAAACTAATTATTTTGCATTTTGTCTTTAAAAGTAATTATTTCAGTTGTGTGTCCTAGAAACTATTTGCACTTGCTAAAGAGGCCCTTATGGCTAATTTCCACATTTTACATCACATCAAATGACACACACACACACACACATATATACTAGACAACACATATGTATATAAAGAGGCTAAGATGTCTGTTGCATTGTAAATCCTAGTACCTAGATACGAGCAAGTTAAACATGCACGCTGCATATGTTGCACATGCACATACACGTACATGTGTATATGATACACATACACCCATTATATAATACAATTATAATATCAAAATAAAATTTATTTACAAATAAAATAAAATAATGTTTTTGTTCAAAATTAAATAGATCAGATCTAAATCAATTTAGACTTCTTAGGCCAAATAAGATCGAAAATGGTAAAATTTTGAAGTATCCATTTAACCCATAGCATGCTAACTGTAACGAACGGCTGTTCTGAACCATTCAAATCGACAACCATCCACATATGTCAGACTTGAATTGCTCAAAACAGTAGATTGTTAATTTATATTTGGCAAAACTTAGCATATACAGTGAATAAATCAACCACAAAATCACAAACACAGAGTAATATCACAACAAGCAACGAAACAAATAAGTAGTAGTTGATGAAGCTACTATAACATCCGAGTCTAAAACAAAATACAATAGAAAATCAAGTATATGGAAGTCTCAAACAAATGCAAATGACAAATCTGAACATAGACAATTGTAAATAACTGAAATAGCTGCGAAGCTGAATAGATAAAGACGGATCTCCAAGCAAAGCTCCAAAGGTGAGTCTCAAATGCTGTGATACTCAGTCAGACCCGAGCATAAAGCAAAACACAAAACACTTGAGTCGGGATTAACATTCTTACGTTAGTAAATGAGCTCAAGTAAAATTTCCAAGTGAAATGCAATATAACTTAAAGGAAGTTTGGGATTCTCATCCACTAAGGACCCGTTAAACTATTTACATACATAGTAAAATACACTACATATATAAAGTCTACAGTAAAGTAAAATATTAAAATAGCGTTAAGGCGTTACCCATACCCCCTTAACACATTTTTATATATCCTCATAGTCTATACATACATTGTAAGCTCTACCAAACCGGTGGTTTACTCAGGGAGCACTCCATAGGTACGGTACAAACCAAACTCGTAGAAGGCGCAATAAGGCATGTGATAAGGCACGTGGGGCAATACTTAGGGTAGGATTCTACCGTTTTGCAGAACTGGGCTGGTGGTAACGCATAGCAGCTACTACCGCCCACCTCGAGACACACTCCCAAAATCAAAGGTGCACCCAATCAAATCACAAACTAATAGAATGGTATCGAAGAAGCAAGCTCGATCGGAGGTGCGACCTTACTTGTCCAGGTATAGCTCCTGTTTTAGTCACATCAAGTTGACTCACGGGAGTCAGGGCTACGTTAATACCTCATATAGAATCGTTCGTCAAACCAACCTACTTCATCTGGAATCTTCACTACGTGCACAGTTGTTAAAGTTGTTTTCGGTATTGGCAAAGAGTATGACAACATCCGATCCCTGTCTCTTTAACCACCAAACACTTATTTCTCACAATGACCATTTTATAAAATTACTTTTATAATCATTTCAAATAGTTCATTATCAAAATATCATATTCATTTCAAAATCATATCATTTTAGAAATCATATCACTTTCAAAATCACATTCATTTTCGAAATCATATTCGCTTCTAAAATAATAACCACGAAATAGTTTAAACCTTCATATCAAAATATATACATTTAAATCCATTAAATCTAAATCATAACAGTTCCAATTGAAACAGTCTAAATATTAAAAGTGGTTTATATATTGAAATAGTTATAAATTAAAAATGGTTTATATATTGAAAAATAGGTTATAGATTAAAATAGTTTATGTATTAAAATAGTTTCTTCTGATTTCGCAAATCTATTCAAATCGACTTTAGTTCCACAACCTCAGTTCAACAATTTCAATTAAATTAAGGTTGAAGGTTAATTCAATTCCATTAAAACCATTTTTATTCATATTGATTTCAAATCTAGGTTTGAACTATAAATTTAAAACCACTTCCAATTTAAACATTTACAATAACTCAATTTGATAAATATCATTTATATTTCAAAATTCAACTTTAATTTTGTTTAAATTTGAAGATAACCACTTGATCATCTTCAATAACCATTTAAATAAAATCCTAGAGTAAAATTTAAATCAAAATTAAAATACTAATTATCTGACTTTAATTTATTTAACTATGAAATATTCACTTAATCACCTTTTATAAACATTTAAATAATATCTCAAATTCAATTTAAATCAAATTAAATATTCAATTTCAATTTTATTTAAATTTGAAAATATTCATTTATTCACCTTTAATCAAAATCAAGTTATCAAGTTATAAAATAATATCTTTAAAATCTCAAATCAACAAGTTTCAAATCAATTTTATTTAAATATAATTCTTAACGATTAAAATTTCAAATCAGTTTCAATTCATCTTTCTAACCTTAGTTTATTAAAGTTATTACAAAATCTATTAAATATAAATTTTAAATAAAGATGTTTAGACTATTATATATATACTAATTAAATTAAACTTTATTAAATTAAATTTTATTAAATTTTTTATAATTAAAACTTATTATTAAATTTATTTTTATTTTAAATCTTATTTTATATATTTAAAAATAAATAAAATTATAAGTAAAATCTAAAATTTAAATTTTCAAAACTTAACTTATAATTTAAATTTTCCAAACATATAATTTAAAAATCTAAATTTTACATATATTAAAATAAAATCTATATATTATATTTAAAATCAATATTTGTTAGAGCCCATATATTTCCTTTCAAAAACTTTGTAAATCATTTTTCAAAATAGACCAACGGTGTTCATATATAATTTTCTATCCTATGGTTAAGCGATTCGGATATTTATCATTTCAATCCGTAATAATTTAATATTTACGGGTATATATCATTTCAACCTGTAATCCAAAAATTTCAAAATCAATGAAATCTCTTGGGTTTATCATTTCAACCTATAATGATTTTCCTTAATCTAAAATATTGTTCGGGTATATATCATATCAACCCATAGGGAATTCTATACTAACAAAGAACTTGTAGTGTGAGAACAATAGAATAACATAACATATCAATGATGAGCATATATCATAATTAACAAATTTAAATATCATGTATATACAACAATGTTATGGTGTCATATATCAATCATAGGTGAACAATATAAGTAATAACATATTTTATTCAACAATTAAATTTCTAACAAATTAAATTTTAACAACACATTTTAGTCGTGATTTCATGGAAAATAAATTTACTAAATATAAAAATGTTAATCGTGAGTGATCGCTCACCATTCGAGGCAAGAGAAAACAAGAATAGGATGCAAGCACATGAAAAAGCAGAGGACACGACAACTGCTGCTGAGATTCTCTGGACAACAAACCCAAAACAAAGCAAAGCAAGGCAGGAATTCAATAATCGATCAAAACAATATATATATAATCTAAAATTTACTCATATAAAAATCTTTATATTATATTCTTCTTTTAAAATCAATATTCAATTTAAACACATATTAAATCAAAATATCATCATATTATATATAATTTTTTTAAAGAAGGTGGAGAAAAGCCACTGGGCTTTGCAAATAGAAATTAACATATATTGTTCAAGCCACAAACTCTTTTTTTCTTCTTTTTATAACATAGAAAAGTGGAAAGCTTGCTTGGGCGGGGTGATCGGCAAAGTCTGCTAGGGTATGGAGGTGCCGAGTGTAGGTCGATAGGGGTGATAGCTCGGTCGAGTGGTGGCTGAAGGGGAAAACGCAGGCGACCAAGGGTGTTTGAAGGTGTTTGGCTCACGATGGAAGGCTACAACAAAGGACGAGGTAATGTGGTCGGGCCGCTCATTGGGAAGGGTTTGAAGCTCAGTGTTAGCTTCAAAATTGGTCACTAAAACCCATAGAATTTCATAAACATTAGATAATTAATGGAATCTAGAGAACCAAGCATAAAAGTAAATAGACACAATGATTTTATGGTGGTTCGGCAATCTCGGCCTATGTCCACTTCAAATTTCATTCATTCTTCATTTGATTACAATTACATGAGTTGTTGGATTGGCTAACATCCATTGATACAAGTTAATAAGAAAAATAACCATGGCAGAGTATTTGGAGTAGGAAGAAAAAGATGATGAAGTCCTCCCAAAAAGAGAGAGAGAGAGAGACCCCAAAAATAGTCCCCTACCCCTATATTTATAGGCGAAGGTAGCCTTCAGCCTAACTGACATCCTCAAGCTTGGACCCCTTTGGCCACTTGGGCCCACTATAAGAAAAGCTCAGCCCAACACACTATGCTGACCTCACTTATACACTCTTCAACTTATCAAACCTCTATGCCGACACCTATTCTACCAAGCTAACTTTCATTATTCTGCCATCCAGTATCACCTATCCGTTGATCTTATTTACCCTGAGCTGGATATAACTGTTCGGGTATCATGCTCTGGTCATATTATTGTCGTCTTATGGCCATCTTTCTCATCAATAGTCAAGTCTGGTCCTTGTAATCACCTTTGTGTAGCCGGATCAAAAGGCCAGATAACATTTTCCCTCCAAAGTACGTCTTGTTGCGTACATGGCGTGCTTTGAATCGAAGAAAGTTAGAGTCTCTAGAAAGAAATCCATCATAGTTCCTGAATAGTCATTATTCTTCAATTTTATCCTCCTGAAGTGTCGTATCCTTCTTTGGTCGATATAACGCTTGGTCGATTCCCATTAGTACAAATTTAGAATTGTAGTCCATTAATGGCCATCTGTGTCCGCTTCTTTAGGGCTAGTAACCTTTGGCTATCTAATCCAGTCTTTTCTTTAATAATCCCAAGCAAAAAATTAATTTCTTTCGATTTTAAGAAATCGAATTTTTTGAATATACACGTGCATGTTTGGGTACATGTTTTTGCCATTGGTTCTCGGATGCATTTTACATGCTCATAAGTCATCACAGATTTCTTCTAGTGTGACTGCAATTCGATTGCAATTCCTTATTTATATTTTTTATTATATAAGGGTTGTAATCATCCACTCGATGAGAGGGACTCCAAGTTCTTCATGGATGACAACCTTGGAGCCATAAGAAAGGGTGAATGGAGTATGGCAAGCTGCGGACTCGCAGTGGTTTTGCAAGCCAATATTGCTACTACAAGCTTATTCACCCATATACCTCTAGCCTTTTCTAAACATCTTTTCAGAATAGACTTTATGATTTCTTTCACAGCCTTAACCTATCCATTTGCTTAAGGGCGAGCAAATACAGCAATTTCTTTTCAAGATAATGAATTTAATTATTTTCTTCATTTTGGTCGTGGTTAAAATTTCTGCTTCTGCCCATTTGGTGAAGTAATCAACTGCTGTGATGGCGTGTCTTGCAGCACTTTTAGGATCGGCAAGAAGATGATGATGTCAATTCCCCCAAGTGGCAAACGACTATGGACTAGTCATTTGAGTAATTTTCCATTGGCAAGGCTCTCGGATTTTTTGCACACATCTTGCACTCATCGCATTGTCTAGCATAATCAACCGCATCTTGATTGATAGTTGGCATGTAATACCCATAGCAGAATATTTTCTTCGTTAGGTTTTCCCTTTGGTGTAATCGCTGCATTTTTCTTCATGAAGTTCTCTGAAGACTTGTTTGATTTCATCATGGGTGACACATCGAGACATAGGAATGGATAAACTCCTTTCTACACATGACTTCTTCTTGGATGTTTTGAAGTGAAGCTTGGAGGAGGATATGTAATTTTCCATTCCTCCGGTCACTAAGAATTCCTCATTATAGATAGTCTTTGATAAGAGTCAACCATGGCCTCTTTTCTGGCTCTGCCTCCAAGATCAAGCCGATCTCCATCTGTCAATGCTTGTATTAAGTATTTCAACCGAAACAAAGTATGCCCGTTGCACGTCCTTGAAACTGGCCATCTTGGCCAGTGACTTGACTCTTTTAAGTTCGTTCGTTAAGAATGTGTGTAATAATGTAATGCGTGAAGTCGGCTAGTAGCTCTTGGTAACGACTGAGATAAGGAGCAAGACAACTCGGCAAGATTAACTTCCCTAAATTTGCATACTACCAATTAGGAATTACAAAAGATATGTAAAGTTTTCACTCTAAGTTCTCTAGCTAGTTTTAGGCTGGCAGTCAAGGCTTTATCCTAAGCATCATTGTTTGCTACAAGGGAATCAAGTTTCAGGGCATAGCAAATCGATCATTCCACAAGAGTCATTAACACGACTTCAACATCATAACACTGATCATTGGATGCTTCATCTGTGTACATTTTCCATTTGCTGGTTGGCTCTCCACTAATCTTCGAGTAGTCATCTGATGTAGTGAATTCAAATATGACATCTACAAATTTCCATTCTTGGATAGATCTTCGAGGGAAATAAGTGATATCGAATTGGCTTAGTTTGATATTCTATTTAAGTAGCCTTTCAAATGTTTCAGGTCGTTGATGACGCTAGCTTTTGTAGCTTCAGGTCAATATTCAATGCATGGCTCGTGATAGTCGGTGAAATCACACATGCATATCAGAATGGGTCCAAGGGAACATATCATCATTTATTCAGAGAAATCCATCAAATTCTTTTATCATCATTGCACTGATTTGTGATCCGATCTTCAACACCAGTGAAGGGTCGCCATGGCTGACTGTAATGTCGACTGTCAGCTCAAAGGGTGCAATTTCGGATTCTTTGAGTTCAGATGTAACTATTTCGTGCAACATTCAATGTGAAATATGATTGGGACGATCAACATTGATGGTTATACTGGTCGAATCCTAGAGTCTTGTCATGAGTTATTAAGTCTGATAGTGAAGGGATTTGAATGCTCTAATCGATTATCTGCAGCTAGACAAAGATCAGTCTTAGAAGCACGTTGAACGAAATGTCGAGTAAGGGTCAGCCTTGAGTTGCATGAAGCTGCATAGCTGGATCCTGCTTTGAGTTTGAATTTGCTCGTATATTCGAGTAATGCGCTTTCTATTCAATGCATTCATGATCTTTTAGCCGTCCTTCGGGTTGGAGTGATAGTTAGTTTCCTACGAGATCAGGAATCGATTTAATGATTCTATCTCTAGGAATTCTTTCGGTTGTATCCTTGAGTAGTTGTAAACACTATATATAAGTTTCAATATTGAGCAATCGCAGCCAGTCTTTGGATGATCATGCTTCTGCTTCCGGTCTCGGGTTGATAAATGTACTGTGTGGATGGTTGAGTCTCGTCCGAGCTATGTTTATACTCCCACCTAAACTCCAAAGACATAGAGTTGATAGGTGAATAGCTGGTTCACATTCGTCCTTTCTCTCACTCGTGCCCCCAAGTCTGGGGCATATACTGATAAGTAGGAAGGCCAGTCATGCCCACTTTAGCTTTACTTTCTTTCCCATTGAATCGTGGGATCAGGGCAGTTGATGGGAGGCCGAGTCTCACCTTTCCTGGATTGTATTGTGATCCTTCATTCCAAAGGGAATACTTCAATGCCTCGTTAGTTTTTGGGCATAATTTGTGTACTGGACGGTCAGCCTTGTCTACTTTGATTCATGTTCTGTAATCAGATCTTAGGGTATGGCTCAAGTGCGGTCAGGTCATGCTCATCCAGTTTCGTACTTTTCTTGATGGATCAAAGGAGGGTGCTGGAGAATTAATGACCAAGTCTTCGTGGTTTACTCTCCTTTCCACACTCTGGTGGTCATACTTTTTCAAGGGACATACGAGTCACATTCGTTCGTGCTTGGTGCATGCCAATATTGACCCTCAATTTTGAGGTATGATATAGTCGGTCGTTTATAGCTTTAGATGTCATTCCGATTGGTTCTGTACTGAGGCCTCCGTACAGCCATTGCCTTAAGTTGTAAAGAACGCCAAGTTAAAGCTATAATGAGCTATCATATTCAACTTTTAGTGATTTGTACTCCTGCTTTCAACATTGATTCGGCTAGTCCACAACTCGGATGGTCGAACTCCATCCTTAGCGAGTTAATACTCCACCTGTCGATTTCAGGCCGAAGTTTGTAGAATAGAGAACGGTCGAAATCTACTCATCTATTTATCGATGTTTATACGTCACTCTGCATTCTGGAGACTTAGAGTTATTATTCCCTCGGTCGACTCATGCCCAATTTGTGTTCATGCTTCGATCCATGCTCCGGGAACTTAGAGATTTGTTGAATGGTTAATCTCTAGTCCACAGTTTAGGACATAGAGATTTTCGTTAAGTCATTTATACTCCAGTCTATGCTCTGGGGACTCAGAGTACTCTAGTCCGCTTCAGGGACTTAGAGATTTTCGTCAATCCAATTATACTCGAGTCCACGCTCTGGGGACTCAGAGTACTCTAGTCCGCTTCAGGGACTGGCAGAATTTTCTCAAGTCATTTATACTCTAGTCCACGCTCTGGGGACTCATAGTACTCTAGTCCGCTTTGGGGACTTAGAGATTTTTCTCAAGTCATTTATACTCTAGTCCACGCTCTGAGGACTCAGAGTACTCTAGTCCGCTTCAGGGACTTAGAGATTTTTCTTAATTCGTTTATACTCTAGTCTGCACTCTGGGGACTCGGAGTACCCTAGTCTGCTTTAGGAACATAGAGATTTTTCTCAAGTCGTTTATACTCTAGTCCGCACTCTAGGGACACAGAGTACTCTAGTCCACTTTAGGGACTTAGAAATTTTTCTCAAGTCGTTTATACTATAGTCCGCACTTTGGGACTCGGAGTACTCTAGTCCGCTTCAGGGACTTAGAGATTTTTCTCAAGTCGTTTATACTCTGGTCTGCGCTTTGGAGACTCGGAGTACTTTAATCCGCTTCAGGGGCTTAGAGATTTTTTTGAAGTCGTTTATATTCTAATCTGCGCTCTGGGGACTTAGAGTACTCTAGTCTGCTTCAGGATCTTAGAGATTTTTCTCAAGTCATTTATACTCTAGTCCATGCTATGGAAACTCAGAGTACTCTAGTCCGCTTTAGGGACTTGGAGATTTTTCTCAATTTGTTTATACTCTAGTTCGCACTCTGGGGACTCAGAGTACTCTGGTCCGCTTCATGGGCTTAGAGATTTTTCTCAAGTCATTTATACTCTAGTCTGCACTCTGGGGACTCAGAGTACTGTAGTCCACTTCAGGGACCTAGAATTTTTTGTTGAGAGCGGTCATATTTCCACCCATTTGATTTGTATTTCATTTACCATAACGAGGCTAATGTTGTCGAAAGAATGGTCGAACCTTGTTTACTAATGGAGTGAGACTCTGCCTCTAGCATGAAGGATGAAACTTGAAAAATGGACGGTCGATTCTTGTCCGATTGGTGATTGTAGATCTTCCAATCAAGTCAAGGAAGGAGGTGCATGATAGATGGTTGGATCATATCCATGTTGGGGTTGGATAATCAAGTCTCGCATAGTTTGCTTCGTATCTCTTTTGAGAAAATGAGGACAATTGATTATTTAGTAGACAAAACAAGTTGCATATGTTTCAAGGTGAGTCGTGTCCATGTATCGAGAGCGATGGTTGACGAGTAAGCAGCCCATCATAGCCACTTTAAGTCGGGATTTCGAACTACCTCTTGTGTTCAGGGTAGGATTTGATGTGTAGATGATCAAATTACATCCACTCTAGATATATTCTGGCATCACTGAGCTTCAAGAGAGGCATTTTTATTTTGTTGAACTTTGTTTTATGACTCGATTTGAGTGGACGATCGAGCCATATTCATTCCAAGTCTTGCTTAGGTCTCCAAGTCAAATGTGGAGTCGACGAATGGACGGTCGATCATGTTCGCTTTCTATTGGGCTCTGACCGTGATGAGGTTTTCAATCACTAGTCCTTGGCCTCAAATAAAATGCACATGGTTAATGATGAGCGATCGAATCGTGCTCGTATTGTGAAACTCCACAGGTCCTTTCAAGGTTTACGTGGATTGTTGGTGGCCAACTCTGATTACTTGGTCACCTGCGTCGTTTTGGAAGAAGTTTAGTTCAAGTTGGTCATAATTCAAAGCATGACAAAAATTAAAATAATCCAAAGAAGATTGGTATAAATCTCATTGATAAAGGGAGCAGCAACGCGTGCTCACAATTCAACTCTGCCCCTAGCCCCTTCTAGTGGGATGTCGACTGCCAACAGTCCAATTGATAATTAGAGTTCTTTATTGATGGGCATCCGAAGTTCCTAGCTCGCCACTCTCTAAGGCTTGCATGTATTATCTAAGCTTTCCTTTCTGAATCAGCTTTTCGATCACACCTCGAAGGTGTTTGTAATCGCTGATGTTAGGATCAGTGTGCATCTTGGAATATACAACATTCCTATGATTTTCTCCGGACTTCAGTGGACTCTCTCGTGGTTGGTTTTCAGTACCACTTTGAGTCGCGAGTCACCAAGTAGAGGCTATCGATTGAATCTTTCAAAGAGCATATGAGTCAAATTTTAAGATCTTGTTTTGTCTAATGGAATCAGAGTCCTTAGCCAATTGCCTGCATTGTTATTTTTCCTAGTCTGCTCTACTTCTCCTCACTTTGGTTCTGATTTATTTTGCAATAGAAACTATCCATGGTCATAGGAGGCTCTCCAGCTAACTAGTAGCCAAAATATATCTGGAGGTTGCCTCCCCTCAAACGCGATAAGTATGATATCCTTATTAGCATTTGGAACAAATTGCTTGGAGTCGCTAAATTCGAAGCGTTGGATCAGTGGAGAAGGGTGCTCGGAGTCATCTTGGCATTTGCCTAGAGTTATATCATCTATGTTCTCCAACCTTTGGGAGTATCGTTTGAGTAGCGGTTGCTTGTTCGTTTCCTTGTTGCCATTCAGAGGCTACCGCTTGATCCTCTATGCCTTGGTCAGTCATAGGATCTAAGGAAAGTGGATAGAATGTTCCTTTACTAAGTTAGATCCTTTTTCTTAAATTTGAATCGTACCCAAAAAAGATTTTTTTGAAAATAGGGGACGTATAAGAGACTGGTGTAACTTAAGTTTGGATCGGCCTCTGTACATGGCTCGGTATATTTGATACTGGGTCGGCATGCTCGTAAAGCACAGGAATAGAAGGTGGTTCGGTGTTGGAGTGCAGACATGGTGGATCGGCCAAGAGTGGCTCGGCCAAGGCGGTTCAGCCAAGGTGGATCGGCCTGAGTGGTTCGACGCGTACAGTTCGGCAGCTTGAGTCTATTCTCGTTGGCCCAATCCGGACTACTCCTTGTATATCACTCGACCATGGAGAGAAGGCTATGGTGGGTCGGCTATTCATCGTTCATTCGAGGAAGTTAGCAGATTACCAATAGGGCAACATGGTAGACTTTCCTTTACTTCGGGTTACATCCCTAGCTGCTCCGAGTTATAGGAGATTTCTCTTCGAGTTATGCATGAGGGATTCATGTTATGGACATGAAGGCTCGGCGACTACTGTTTTGGTTCATAGGGGGTCGATATATACATGGCATTTGCTCAATATATATGCTAGAGCGATCGGCTGTCAGCTTTGGAGTAGGGGATAGGCTATCTACATTGAGTGAAGGGCGCCCTTTATATAACTCCAGTGCAAACTTCAACATTCAATTCCAAAAACTTGCGTACATCATTGAATCCAATCCCATGGCTAATAGCTTCCTTTATATCTCTTTCAAATCTGAGTAGAATAGGAAGTTTGCTGGTAGACAACTGGAACTATCTCGCGAATATAGAAATCCACTAGTAGACGATGGGATCCAATCAAGTTGAGAACTCAATTCTAAGTGAAAACACCAAAATGTTAGCACCAAAATTGATCACTAACACCCGTAGAATTTCATGGACATAAGAGAATTAATGGAATCTAGAGAACCAAGCATAAAAGTAAATAGACACAAAGATTTTATAGTGGTTCGACAATCTCGGCCTACGTCCACTTCAAATTTCATTCATTCTTCATTTGATTACAATTACATGAGTTGTTGGATTGGTTAGAACCCATTGATACAAGTTAATAAGAAAAATAACCATGGCAGAGTATTTAGAGCAAGAAGAAGAAGATGATGAAGTCCCCCTAAAGAGAGAGAGAGAGAGAGAGAGAGAGAGATCCTCCAAAAATGGCCCCCTACCCTTGTATTTATAGACGAAGGTAGCCTTTAGCCTAACTGACATCTTCAAACCTAGACCTCTTTGTCCACTTGGGTCCACCATAAGAAAAGCTCATCCCAACACACTATGTTGACCTCACTTATACACCCTTCAACTTATCAAACATCTATGCCGACACCTATTCCACCAAGCTAACTTTCATCATTCTGACATCCTGTATCACCTATCCATTGATCTTATTTACCCTGGGTTGGATATAACTTTTCGGATATCATGCTCTAGTCATATTATTGTCGTCTCATGGCCATATTTTTCATCAATAGTCAAGTCTGGCTCTCGTAATCACCATTGTGTAGCCAGGCCAAAAGGCCAGATAACACTCTGTTTGGAGGGGTGTCAGGTGAGGGATTGGAAGCGGAGGCTGCCATTGGGTGTTGAAATGGTCGGAGAGAAAGGGGAGGTCGGGTCTGGAAGGGTGGCGGGTGATGGAAGTAGGGTCAGAGGGTGCTGTCTTTCAGTAGTCGAACTGGTGAAATATGCCGCGAATGGAAAGGGGCAGTAGGTTAGTGGAGGGCGAGGTCATGTGGGGTATCGGGTCCGATGAGGTGAAGGTTTGTGATCTGGTCGAAGGACGGGAAAATTTTGATGTGATGGTGCAAGGTGGGCATTGGCCTTGCTGCTCGGTTGCTTGGCAGGGCACGGAAGCATGAGGAGATGAGCATGATGGGTTCAGAGCAATGGGCGGCTGTCACGGGGCGGAGCAAGGCTGTGGAGAATGGATAGGCAGCGGATGGCTTGCATGAAGGGGTGGTTGAAGGTCAGAGGATCTTGGATGATGATGGGGTGTTCATCCTCACGGCAAGCTGTGGAAGAAGGGGTTGTGCACGGTATAAGTGGAAGTCAGCATGAAGGCTGACGTGGTAGGCAGGTTAAGGTGGTCACAGGCTGGTTGATTGGCAAACAGTGGGAGTGCAAGGTTCCAAATAATATAACTACTTATATTATTATTAAAAAAAATAAACCAATGATCAAAATGAAAAGAGGAAAGGAGAGCTTTGTTTCGGTGATGATACGAGCACGGGCATGGAGGTAGCATGCTTTAGAAACAATTATGTGAGAAAGCTTCATATATAATATATATATTTTTCCACGAGAACAGAAATGAAGATGAAGGAAAGAGGGGAGAGAGAATGAGAATATAATGAACCAAAATAATATATTAACCAATGGGAATAGAAAAGCCAGCATGTTGAATTCAAAGAGATAATAAAGGCTAGTGACCATTCATTATCTCACGGCTGGACAGTTGAAAGGACACAAAACATCAAAAAGCTCAAAAACGATTACTGATACGGCTAACCGTTTCGCAGTATTCGCCGCGTACCAGACATTGAAATGCACAAATGAATATACTATGTAGATCAGCACGATGAGACGAATAGAGTGGTACACAAATATAAGCGGCATGACCATTCTATCAAAACTCGATATTCGCTGCCAAAACTGCTGCTAAAACGCCGAAAATAAGATAAACGAGGTTAGAGCAGCTCAAATTTGACGAAACGAATTACAACGTCTCACTCAAAAAATGTTTTACATTTTTATTATATAAAAGTATTCAAATTTCAAAAATATTTAAATTTCACCAAATTTTTAACTGATATTAAATTTTAAATTGAAAATTACACAATAGGTCTAACTTTCATATTCTCCGATAAAAATCTGCCAGTTGCTATGTTAAAATAGACATATTTCAAATATCAAATTTTCATTGCAAAATTTAGTTGTTTAATTTCATGAAAAATTTAGTAAATTACGTTATAAAAATCGTTAAAATTTACGGGTCGTTACATTAACCCAGTTCCAATACTCATTAATCCCATGTCTAACTGTATACATCCAATATGTGCTCCTTTAAGTCTCTATAAGTTTTAATTCATTAAACCTTCCATTTTCTTTATATATATGTGTGTGTGTATGTATGTATGTGTCTATATATATATATATATATATATATATATATATATATATATATATATATAGACACAGTATTTTGCATGTGTGCTTTTCTATGCGCTTGTATGATTTTTTGGATCTTACAAAATGACTTTGACATGCAAGTAATGTTGCATTTTTTATGCATGTACGTGCACATATCATTCGTTTATCAAAGTGTGAATGAGACTACGTCATTTTATAAAATAATTAGACATGTAAAGAAAGTAATCAAATATTACTCACGTGGATATAGCTAAATTGGTACTCAAACCAACTATCTCTTTTAACCTTTAATAGCCAAATACAATCCTATCTGATGACTGTTGAACTGCATAATTTGTAACATAAGTGCTCACTTATGTGTTGATTTATTTTAGATAAGAGTGATAAATCTTGAAAGCTAGGGCATGGGATGATGTAGGAGGATTGGCAGTTAAATTGAACTTAATCTAAACTCTTTCTCTTCCCTTCATTCTTCTTCATTTCCAAAATGGGATGTAGGTTTTAAATCTTATAGTTTTTAACTTTTAAAATTTTAAAGGTGTAGTCAACTATTTTTTAAGATAAAATGAATAAAATTTAAAGCATTTAGTTTTATTTATTTCACATGTATTCAAATACAAATAGGAATTTCATTAGCTAAATTACAAATAAAATATAATTGACTCAAGAAGATTTTAGATGCACTAAAGATGTGCAACTTAACGTTGCCACGAACATACTGTGAATTCGTTCCTAAAATTGAAGACGTAAGATTTAAACATGTTTTTTATTTTGTCTTTATTTTCCAAATTTAACATATTTGAATATCATAACATCGAAAAAAGAAACAGTGATAATAACGCATGTTAATTTTCACTAACTTCATTAGTACCATTCGACAATAGAACAAAAAATATACACAATCATATGAGCATAGTACTACAATATTCCGTCAAATTGCAATGATTAAAACAGACTAAAATATTTAATAAAAACATAAATAAAACTATCTATTGAAATATATCATCTTAATAGTCAAAGTATATGACATACTTTATCTTCTACCCATTTATCTGGGTCTTCTCTGCCACCATCCTCTTCACTTGGTTCACTATTTGAATGCTAGTCTTTATCTGCTGCAAGAAACTTATTGTCTTACATAATTAATTGATCCACTCAGTTGAAACATGCCTAAAGCTGAAATATTTGTTGTTTGAATCAATTTTCAAAAATCTGAGCCTTCTTTTCTTCTATTTTGCTTCTTCTTTGTCTTATCATAGCATCATTTTCATCATTGTGATCTTCCATTTTTCTCAGGGAGAAATCAACCTGAGATTGACACACCACTTCAGAAAATTATGATAAATAACATTATGATATATAAGTACCTCAAATGCTTAATTAAGAACTAAAAGATGATATTGAATTTTCTAAAATAGATATGTTCCTTATGACATTTGAGCTAACTAAAAAATCTCCACATGTGGTTGAAGAATTGTCCATGGATTCTACTAAAGTATCCCAACATGTATTTCACACATTTGATAATGAAAAGGTAATTTTTGTTTCCATACATGGAATCTTTGAGTGAATCCACCCCAGTTTAATGAGTAAATTGGCTTCTACAAGTAAAAAATTTTTTTTATTCATTTCATCCACCCAAAGTTTACTTTCTTTTCTTTTTACGTATTTCTATCTTCTTCCTTTCTAATTAATTTCTTAACTTTTTTCATTCTTTTTGTAGAAAATAATGGATCATGACATCAAAAAATCTAAAACATGTATCAAGAAAGTAAATTACACTATATGTAGCAAGGAAAATAACAAGAAAACCTTGTTATATAGTCAATAATGAGAATTTCCAATGTAAAGACAGATCAGAAACTTGATTGTACAAATTGATTTCATATTTCTAGTATAATAGATTATGCCTTTTTGAATCTTTAGTTAGAATGGTATTGATTTATTTATGTTTTGTCCAGTTTAAAATTTATAATTCATTTTTAGTTTAAATCTCTATCTAATATTACAAAATGCATAAACTAATTTTGGATGTAAAATCTCTTTGAGTTATTGAAAAGCACATTAAGAGCATGGTCACATTTTATTGTCATCTAAATATAATCATTTGCATGGATAGTACAGCTACAGTAATAAATAGTGATACCCACTTTGATCATCTAGATGCATAAGAGGCATCACACATGATTCATTTTAGTAAAACTGACGCATTGTTATATATATAGTCCTTTAGTGTATCCCTGCACTGAAAATATCACACTGGATCTCCAACTCGGTAATGTATTTTCAATTTTATTTTTATCAAACCATTCAACTTCAAACACTATATGTAGTTATAGTTAATAAATACTAATCAAAATAGGTTTAATTTTAGAATATGGTAGCGAGGAGGGTTAGCAAGGTTTTAATAATGTGTCAAGCATACTAACCTATGACTCCAACACATTATATATCATGATAAAAAAATTCGAGTTGGTTTAATATAAAGGTGCTACTGAACTTGGATTGTGGTGAATGATTTAAAGATATGCAACAAAACTAATCATCGTTTACTAAAATTTACATTACTACTCATCGTAGATTCAAATACTCTATCGAACTGCTATAAAATATGAATTTTTTCAAGTTAAGAGCAAAAAAGTTTACCTTCTTTTCCATCTTACAAATTGACATGATCAGCTTTCATCCTCTTATTTTTAGCAAATATAAAGCCATGACTAAAAATTGATAGTAAATATGAAATGCAAACCAACCTCATTCAAAATGCATATAAGTTAATGAATCAGGCAGACACATTAGAATTTAAACCAACAAAATAATATACAAACTACATGAATTAAAGAAAAGCTGATGATGATAAGGTATTTCATTTAACAAATATTTATAATATATAAGAAGAGAAAATGTATCGTTTACAATATAATACCCCCTGATCATGCCATGAAGTCGCGACCATGCAATCTTAACGTGGACTAAAACTAAGGTCAGAGGTTACAATGAAATGTTTTGGCAGTTAATGGTAACAATACAAACCCCAAAAATAAAAATCCTAGGCTAAGTAGAGAAAACTAATTATGAAAGCAAAATGTTGAAGAAATTTAGTGAACCAAGAGGAGATGTATAGTTTCAATATAATCATGCAATAACAAAACAAAAGACACTATAGTTTAAATCTTCATGTTGTTCTGCATTACAGAACGTTATATTTAAATATTGTGTGGTTACAGTTTACAAACGCTACAGTAAATGCAAATATTCTTTCAAAAGATACGCTTTTTATATGGAAAATCTTGTACTAATGTCCTTAGAAGTTTTAACATGCAATAAAGGTTGTTGGACAGAGTTAGTATTTTGATAGAATGTCCTCATTTTTAGCTCTTGCCAAAATATTAGCTTATTGAAATCAAAAGAATTTAGACGAAACTATAACATATATACACATGAGTTATAAGCAGCGGTACAGTGAAGCCATTATATGAAGCATATAACTATGGCAGTTTCACAACTGTGAATCATGAATAATAAAAGTTCCAAGAATCATATTGTAAGTTGTACGGTATATGTTTTTCCAAAAAATTGCACTACTAGAAAAATACCAAATAGCGACGGGTGGGAGCGACGGCTTCCGATGGCCGTTTTCCGACGGGCCGTCGGCGGCCGTCGGAAGCCGTCGGAAATTCGTGATTATCTGCAGCTCGGCCGAGCCTTTCTTCCTCATTTTTCAGCTTCTCAATTTCTGAAAAAAAAACCCCCAAATCCCCATTTTCCACCTCCAATCGCTGATTTCGTGATTTTTTTCTCCTTCCCCGCTATTAATTCAACGTCTCTTGCTCTTAATCTCAGGTATAATCTCTTATTTTTGTGAAAATTTCAGTTTTTACCCTAATTCTAGATTTGCATGAATTGATAAATTAGGAAGAATTAGTGATTGCAATTGTTTCCAATAGCGTAATAATGGTTTATAGCATCACATGGCATACATATTTCATCTTTTATCGTGAAATTGTGAAACACGTATAATGTGTGGTTGTTCGTGCATATGTAAATTGTTGTGTATGCCTTGATTCGACGATTGTATACGTTATTTGAAATAAGATAAAATGATTGAATGAACTAGGAGTATTATACTGTGCACGTATTTACTTGTGAAACAAAAAAAATGCATTACTCTAAATTATAATTGTGTGTATTGAAAAATGATAAAAATGTTAAACAGCCTTAAGTTGATGCGTAATACGTCGAATAAATGTGTTAAATTTATATATATTTTTGTAAATGTGAACTTTGAGTAAAACTGTATTTTTTCGTAAAATGTACGCATGTTAACAGACAAATGTCCCTTAGAAATTTTTTGGCCCCGTCTGACGAGTGTGTACATGATCGTTGTATAAATAATCGTTTTTTTGAAAAACGACCATTTATATTCATCTGGTACAATGTTTGTCGGATTTGTCTCTGTATTGGACAAGTTATGAACACGGTAAGAATTTTCATTTTGTATACAACTTCGTCTTAAACGGTTCATAAAATTTCGGCCTAACTTTTCTTTTTTGTTTCCTGCGTACACGCATTTGTGTACAATGCAGGGAACAAAAGGGAAATGCTGCCAAAATTTTGTTGAGTCGTTTGAGACGAAGTAATATACGAAATGTAAATGCTTACTGTGTTTGTAATGGGAAGTAGGATGCCTGACCAATGAAAAAAAATTATATATATATTTAAATCGTTACGTTAAAAAATAAAATGTGTCGTATTTGAAATATTTTTAAATTTGTGAAGTTGTTCTTTAAATTCAAATATTATACGACTATGAAAATAATCTTTTTCGAATTTGTATTCTTCAAAATAAATATTAAATTTTGAACTTCTCATTTTATCAAATAGGAAAAATGATTGATTATTTTGTTGATCGGAGGAGATGGATGTACCAAAGAAAAGGACCGAGGGGCTCAATAAAAGAAGATTTTTATAATGGTATAAACGTGTTTGTTGAATTCGCTTTAAGTAATAACGGAAACGATCCAGAAATTCGTTGTCCGTGTAGTAGGTGTAGACATTTGAAGTATTTGTTACCAGATATGGTGAAGTTCATTTGTGCCAACACGGTTTCGCACCCGAATATTATGTTTGAGATCGGCATGGAGAAGTTGCAGCAAATACTTCTGTAGAGTCTGAAAGTGTCGTTAACGAAATAGTTTCAACGACCCGTATAGAAAATATGGTCGAAGATGCAGCACGATCAATGTTTCCTATGGTTGAAGTTGACGATGACGATGAAAATGTTGAAGAACCAAATATTGAAGCTAAAAAAATTTATGATTTACTAGATGCAGCTAAGAAACCTATTTGAGATGGTTGTAAAAGCGGCACTCGGCTGTCAGTAATCGCAGAATACATTGCGATGAAGTCAAAATACAACATCACTGAAACTGGGTTTACGGCTGTTGTACAAGCTACAAAAAGACATATGCCGCCCGATAATCTAATGTGTGAAAATCACTACGAAGTTAAAAAATTTATGTCGGCTTTTGGTTTACCATATCAGAAAATAGATGCATGTTTAAAAGGATGCATGTTGTTTTGGAAAGAAGACGAAAGTTTGCAATCAGGAGAGATCCAAATCAAGAAAAAAGAAGGGGAAGGAAGTTCCGTACAAGAGTATGCACTACTTACCCATAACTCCAAGACTTTAAAAATTATATGCATCTTCTGTAACTGCGTCTAATATGAGATGACATAGCGTGAGAACGGAGGAAGAGGGTACGTTGACACATCCGGCCGATGGAGAAGCATGGAAGCATTTCGATAAAACGTATCCAAATTTTACAGCGGAGAGTCGGAATGTTAGATTAGGATTATGTACGGACGATTTTTCTCCATTTTCTCAATTTGGTTCTAAATATTCATCATAGCCCATTATCGTCATACCGTATAATTTACCTCCATGGATGTGCATGAAAACGCAATATATGTTTCTTACTGTTGTCGTTCCTGGCCCCGACGATCCGACACAAGGAATCGATGTATATTTACAACCGTTGATTGAGGAGTTAAAAATACTGTGAAACGAAGGAGTAGAAACATAAGATGTGTCCAAGAAGAAAAATTTTCGTATGTTTGCTTCTTTGTTGTGGACTATAAGTGATTTTCCTGCCTATGCAATGCTTTCGGAATGGAGTACTGTTGGCCGTCTAGCATGTCCATATTGCATGGATGAAACACGAGCGTTTTCTTTACCTCATGGTAAGAAAATTTCATGGTTTGACTGTCATCGATATTTTCTCCATGTAAATCATCCCTTCAGAGGAGACAAGGAAAACTTTTTAGCTAGAGTAGAAACCAGATAACCACCGGCGATATGGTCAAGCGAAGACATATATGAACTTGTTAAGGACTATCCAAAGAAATATGAAACTGCCGAGCAAACAGAAATTGAAGGCAAATCAGTTGTTCATAACTGGTGCAAACAAACTATTTTTTGGGAGTTGCCGTATTGGAAACATCTTCTGCTTCGCCATAACATAGATGTGATGCACAATGAGAAAAATGTATTTGATAATGTTTTTAACACAATTTTGAATGTGAAAGGGAAGACGAAGGATAATTTGAAATCAAGACGTGATATAGAAGAATTATGCAAACGTCCTGAGCTTCATTGAAACCAAATGACAGTAAAAAAACCCAAATCTTATTACGAGTTAGATAATAATCAAGTTAAATGTGTGTTAAAATGGGTGGAAGGGTTAAGATTTCCTGATGGGATATCATCAAATCTTCGTAGATGTGTTGACTTTAAAAATGGTAGATTGAGCGGAATGAAAAGTCACGACTGTCACATAATGATGGAAAATTTATTTCCCGTAATATTCAAAGAACTACTGCCGTTAAAAGTTTGGAAAGTAGTAACGAAGCTTAGTATGTTTTACAAAGAGCTTTGTTCAACTACTTTAAAAGTGCAACGTTTACGTAAAATTGAAGTGGACATTCCTATATTGCTTTGCAAATTAGAGAAAATATTTTCGCCCGGTTTTTTTGTGATGGAACATTTACCTGTTCATCTTCCATCTGAAGCACGACTTCGAGGTCCTGTCCAATATGGATGGATGTACCCATTTGAGAGATATGTAATATGTTATAACGTAATTTAATTGCATTTGAAAGATGAAGTTAATATAAATTAATTTTGCATAGATATTTGAATCACCCGAACAAAAAAGTGAAGCAAAAAGTACGGGTTGAAGGTTAGATATGTAAATCTTACATCGAAGAAGAAGCTTCGTTCTTTCTCTCTCACTATTTCAGTAACCATATGAATATTTCATTTCAAAGTGTTCCTCGTAATGACGAAGGCGACGAACAAGAGTCCTCTCAAGCAATATTATCTATTTTTAGACAACATGGTCGGCCTTCTGGAAAATGTGCAGAAATATGGCTAGACGATAGAGATCTTCATGTAGAATACACTTATATTCTTCTAAATTGTGCCAAGGTTGCACCGTTTGTTAGTTAATCTGAAATAATAATTTGTGTTTTATTCTTTTCTATAATGCATGTGCGTGTATAACCTAATGTAATAATTTGTTTATATAAACAGTGTTTATGAACGTGAACATCCGAACGGAGATCTCAGTAAAGAATTTTCCGGTTGGTTTTCAAATTACGTTTATGAGCCGAGAAATAGTGTTGTTGACGAAGGGTTGAAACATCTTGCGATGAGACCAAAAAGAGTGGTCAAGACATATCCAATATATTTCGTCAATGGATATAAATTTAACACCAAAGAATACGGTGCAGAAAAATTAACAAATAATATTTGTGTATTTGTTAAAGGTAGTGACGACCCAGAAAATCATTTAAATGATTTCTGTGGCGTTCTGACACAAATTTTGCAACTGACATATTTCTCACGACCCGCGGAGGAGGTGTTTCTATTTAGATGCAATTGGTTTAGCAATGTTTCAGGTTCCGGAATTAATGTGCACAAGGATTATAATCTTATCGAAATAAAGCATACATCGCACTATCACAAGTATGATCCTTTTGTACTAGCCAAACAAGCATTTCAAGTTTATTACGCTCCTTATCCGTCTTTAAAAAGAGATAAAGCAGATTGGTCTGCAGTTTTTAAAACAAATGCCAGATTCACATGGGAAGAATATTCCGGACGAACAAGCTTATCAGGCAGATCTTGAGCAAAATAACGAAATAATAATTACGGACGATCATACAGATTTTGGTCCCTTGATCGATGAATCAAATGTTTGGGTACAAGCGTTTGACAGTGCAGAGGAAAATATCGTCGAAAACGAGACTGAATCTGAATCAGAAGACGATGATGACTAATACAAATCTGAATGTTTTTTTGCAATTGATGTAACTGTGTTGAATTCTTGATGTATTATGAAATTGATGTAACTATGAAACCAAATCCGTTTACTATTGTTTGCATGTTTTATGTTATTTCCATTTGTCATTTATTTAGCAATTTTTATTAAAAATGCAATGAACACTACACCAAATAAGTGATTTTGCAACATTTTATATCTGTCAATTGCTAACACTTATAAATGTCACAGACCGCTAACAGTAAAAAAGTGTTAGGATACCTAAAAAGTGTTAGTAAAATTAAATAGTCTTCTGCATTTATTTTGCCAACGCATATAAGTGTTACAACAATTGGTAAAAATGTAAATAATTTAATAACAAAAGGAGTCTTTTGTAATTTGTAAATACAATCCCTTTTCCAATGCTTGCCCATTCCTAAGTACATTTTGGCCGCCTAAAATTTAATTTAGGGTTTCTCTTCCTCACAGAAAAACGAACGTCCTTCTTCTCCCTCAATCGCAATTTCTATTTCTCAAATTTTTTGAATCTCCTATATCTCGAATCGAGTTTATTTCCGCAATTCAAAAACCTGTCTCCTTTTTTTGTGGTTCGGGCTCTGGGTGATTTCGTTTGTGGTGGTTAACTGTTGCAATTTGGGTCGTGTCAATTCGTGATTTTGTCAGGTGATTGAAGTGGTTGTGGAATTCGAATGATGTGGCTACTGCGAGTTGCTGTGGAGTCGATGAGGCCAGATTGAAGCCGGCGATTTTGGGTATGAGGAGACTTTGGGATGGTTCGAATTTATGGTCAGTTTGGGTATATCTTTTTTTTAAAGCGTGGATGAATCAGTGAAAAACCCCAAGGTATATCTTTTTTTTCTCCTTCCTTGCCAATGCATAATTGAAGGTTGCATTCTAACAGCTACGTATGCTTGTTACGTTCAGAGTATTATATTATTCATCCTGTTAACTTCTACTGTAAACTGTTCATCTCCATTTTTTCTTTACCTTAAAGGTTTATATTTTGTCTGTTTCTTTTGCATTGTAGTTTATGCGTTTCTGTACCTCATCTTGAGATATTTTTTGTTTTTCTATGATTACTTAAACATCCTGAGATCAACACCCAGCTTCATCCTCATAAAATATTTATTAATTTTCAAGACAATAACCTCATGGATACTCCGTCGTTTATAGCAGTGAATCATACACGCTGAAACTGCAATGTACTCCTAATGTGAACCTTGGCATACACTGGTATTAGGAAATTATGTTTACATCCTTGTTATTTATCATTTATTATTAAATCTTTCCGTTGCTTTTCATATTTGGAAACAGATCCCCACAGAGAAGTTCCTATCTTTAATCTACAAACCGCATTAATTTACAGACCGCGACTTTAAATGTGAACGCCCTATTGTTTTTGTCACCCATTTTTCCTAGTTAAGTGTATCGATAAACTGGGTTATTTCCAGTTGAGCTAGGCCTGTCTACAAATGCTAACGGATATGGATACCGGTGTATCCGTATCCGAGAATAAAAATCCACATCCGAATCTGTGTTTGCTGTCCGTGAATATTTGAAAGTGCATATCCACAACCGTGGATATTCTCGGATATTCAAAAATATCTGTATCCGAAAATTAAAATATGGATATTTCTAGATTAAAAGGTCCTGTCATGTAAACATAAGTGCTACAAGTTGCCAAAAATCTCATGGTCATGTCTTTTGTGCTATTTTGGTTTATTTTATTGTACCTTGCATTTCTAAAATGCAAGCTACCATATTTTTTTCAATTTTTTTAATTTATCATGTGGTATGTTTAGGAAAACAAATGATATAAACTACTAACTTCAAATATATGTTATATGTAATTTTGATGATATGTTTTGTGCTAATTTTAGTTATGTGCAGTAGAAAATGAAGTTAAGATATAGGCGCATATTAAAGTTGTCTTGGAAGAAAAGGTTGCATATTATAACTGCATCTTTGTCTAGCTTTCAAAAAAAGGGGAAAAAATCGGTGATGTAGAGAATACTCAGAGAGAAGTTTGAGGTAGAAGGTGAAATAAGAGGAGAATGAGGCAGAGAATACAACGTTTTCAAACATAGAATAAAAGGAAATTCGTGACAACTACATGATTTCATTTCTTAGTTCACACGGTACATAAATAGGCCAACAGTTTCTACGAAAGCCAATGAAAATGGGACAACTGTCCAGCCAATATTACCACATTTGCTGTGATAGTAAAAGTAAACATTTTATATCGTGTTATCCATCTCATGCTGCAGTCGTAGAAGTGGCGGCTAAAAGTAATAATGTGGAGCTAAGCAAGCATAGCAATGATAATGAATGTAGCATGAGAGAAGAGACCGACAGCTGCACTGAATTTTGCTCCAATGCTGGTAGTTACGGTTTACAAGGTTGAAGCTGAAAAGCTTGAAGGCTGAAGCATTATATAATTGAAGATCACAGTTGTACACCTTTATCTTAACTTTGATTAGGACATTATTAAAAATTCTTTATTCTTCACACGATACTAAGCCTGGTTGGACCGTAACATTTTGATCTATATAACCATTGGTCCCGTATGACGTTTGTGTTAGGGAGCACTAACTAATGCACAACAACTAAAAGCTTTTCACTGAAAATCTATAAAAGTATTCTTCTGTTCATTTTTGCACATTTCTATTGTGTTATTTACTGTACTGATATATAAATAATTAATGCATTGTTTTACACATGGTCGTATCAATAACATGACAATACACATTAAAAATATTAGCTGATGCTACGTACTATTTTTCCTGATTTTTAGTTCTAGAATATTCTCACATTTGATGATGGTTTACTTCCTCTTTTATAACTTCCAAGCTCAAACGAAACGATAATTCTGTGAAACATGATATGCTAATTGATTCCCTATGCGAAATTGCTGAGAATGCGTAAAAACTTAAAAAAGTCATCAAAATGGGCGACTCTCAAAAGATGAAACAAATATTATGCCTGTTTCCATTTTTTGTTACCTATGGTTACTGATACTTTTTTTGAATAATACGCAGACTTATAATATACAATACAGTAAATAATAGCAAACTTCTATTACTTCTATATGACGGAAATGATATGTTTTTATATGGATAAATGATATGAGATATAAGTGTTCAAAATAATATTCATTTGTGCATTTTTAGTAGCTTCATTGTACTTTGTAATTTCAACCAGTGCAAACAACCTAATGTAATGATATAATATCTAACTTATATGTATTTTCTTTTTCCTATCAGTCGGAGAGTGCTCAAGGGGAGGCTGCAGGTGCAATGGGTGGACGTGGGCGTGGGGGATGAGAAGGCGATGAACTTTTACCTTTTTGACCATTGCCAAGTTTTGTGTGGTGCTTTTTGATGGTATCTTATTTTGTTGTATTTGCTCGTAAGAAGGGGTTTAGGATAGGGGTTTTTAGGCTCAGGGAAATAATGAGAAGAGGAGGATAATACATTTTCTTGCCGCAATCACTACCATTTTCTTGGCTGCTGAGAAACAGTGGACTCTGCTTGATTGGAAGCCAAAGAAGCCTGACATGCTTTATGATGCTTTTGGACTTGGAAAAATAATTGAAAATGGACTTGTTTATAGGCAAAACTTTTCAATTAGGTCGTATGAAATTGGTGCAGATAAAACAGCATCAATTGAGACGCTAATGAACCATTTGCAGGTAGGTGGACACATGCTTTTTGTTTGTTACATGTCCACTCTTGACAATGACTTACTGATATGTGTAACTAATCTTCAACATAAATATGCTTATCAGGAAACAGCCCTAAATCATGTCATGTGTGCTGGACTTCTAGGTGATGGATTTGGTTCAACACCTGAAATGAGCAAGAGAAATCTAATTTGGGTTGTCACCAAGATGCAAGTTGGTGTTGAATATTATCCTTCTTGGTAGGTCTCGTGTCCACCTTGATTTGCATTTTTTTTCTTCTTTATTTGGTTTGTCAATTTTCAACTGTCGATGACTCGTTTACTAGTCAAAACTGTAATTTGCTCTGCAAATTATATTCTGTCATTTATGACTTGACTGACAAGTGGTTTATGCATACATGTTATTAAATATAGTTGACAAAATAATTGACTGGTACCTCTGTTGGATTTTATCTTACTATATGCTATCCTCTTTTTAAAGTAAAAAAATATAAAACATTTGCTAAGCTTAGTTGTTTTTTTTATATCCTATAATTATGACAATCATACTAACACTAGTGATGTTTGTATGATTATTCAGGGGATATATTATTGAAGTAGATACTTGGGTTGGAGCCTTAGGAAAAAAATGATATGAGGAGAGATTGGCATGTAAGTGATCGTCAAACTGGTCAGACTATAACGAGAGCCACCAGGTTTGTAGATTTATTTTTACACTGCATCATTAGCTTTACCTATACGAATTATGTGCGTGGGCAATAATTTGTTTTGTGCACTGTCTCAGTAATTGAGTGATGATGAACAAACAAACAAGGATCCTATCCAAATTTCCAGAGGAGGTTAGAGCTGAAATCGGGCCTTATTTCTTGGATAAGGACCCTGTCATTGAGGAAGACAGCAGAAAACTTCCAAAGTTGGGCGATGACAATGCAGATCATGTTCGCAGTGGTTTAACTGAAGTTTATCTGACATTTTGAAGTTACCATCATGTATTTAGATTAGCCCTATCAACTAATGATTATTTTACATTCTGAAAACTGCAGCCTCGATGGAGCGATTTGGATGTCAATCAACATGTGAACAATGTCAAGTACATTGGGTGGATCCTTGAGGTAATTTCGAATGAAAACTCACTCTTTTACATCTGCACTATATTTCTTTAAGTAGTTGAACATTTGACTTGGATCCTCAACTAATTTCGAACGCGAACTCACTTTTCAGACCTAAAAGTTAAGTGCCAACTGGAATATGAATGACGTGTTGTGAACTTTATGAGCGAACATTTGTATATTAGTTGGAAAACAGTAGTATCAGCGTGTCCTTAACACATTTATCTGTCCACTTATAGCGAGTCTTTGATTAATCCTTAACTATGAACCAACAACTGCCCGTGTGCGCAGCTCGGGCCACTCACTAGTTTATATTAAATGCAGGAACTTGAAGAAGGATGCTTTGGATTGTTGTATTGGACGTTGAAGAATATTCAAAACCATTAGAGTTTAGAGTGAATGATCCGGAATGGTTAGGTTAACCGTAAGTTAAACTTTAAGTGTATTTCGAAATATATTTTTTGAAGCTTATGTTGTAATAATATCCGAATATATGACATTGTGGTATTTTAGATATGTAAAAAATTGTTTAGAATATATTATACTACATTTGCAGAGCGTTTAAACTTTGCATTGAATATGTATGATGAATTATTTGTGATATGGAAACCATTATTTGCAGTGTGTTTATATTTAAACTTTGCGTTTAAGTTTTGATATATATATATATATGTGTGTGTGTGTGTGTGTGTGTGTGTGTGTGTGTGTGTGCGTGCGTGTGCGTGTGTGTGTGCGCGTGTGTGTGTGTTACTAAATAATCATTTTCCAACACTTATAACCGTTACCGTGTATTTCTATACCAACGCTTATAAGTGTTATCGTATATTTCGTTAGCAACACTTATAAGCGTTACCGTATATTCTGTACCAACACTTATAAGTGTTACCGTATATTTCGTTACCAACACTTATAAGCGTTACCGTATATTTAGGTACCAACACTTATAAGTGTTAGTAACCGTTACCGTGTATTTCTATACCAACACTTATAAGCGTTACCGTATATTTCTGTACCAACACTTATAAGCGTTACCGTATATTTATGTACCAACACTTATAAGTGTTAGTAATACGTGTGTTTGTAACACTTATAAGTGTTACAAATTTGGCCGTTCCATTTCTCACAGTCTATTAGTAACACTTAAAAAGTGTTACTGAAATTATTTGTAACACTTATAAATGTTAGAATTTGCCTGTTTTGATGTAGTGGAACTCTGCTTATCGTTGGAAGAGTACACCCATTATGAATCAGGTATAACACACTTCCATTTCTATTTCCATTTCAGTCATTAATTAAGCAATTTATACCTTTGATGTCATTTTCATATGAAATATATTTCATTATCATGCTTTTATTCTCTTATATAATGATGTGTATATGTCACAGGTTTATCATTATGTCATATAGAGGTAGGAGCTCTTTCCGATCTTCAGGAGGCGATGGCAGTGGCCCATCGCAAGAGCCACAGCGTGCAGTTGTATCGTTAGTCCCTAGAGCAGATGTGTAAGAATTAAATTTTATTCAGCATCTTATTTTTTCTATGATATACGTACGTACTTATCTATATCGTACTTAAAAACAGGGGGTTCGACCTACTTCCCTCTAAGGTTGTGCTGGACGTCTCTAGAGCATCTTATCGCAATAGGATGAGCGCGTGCTGGCCGAGGTGGGATATTATCCCTCCTCACATCATAGAGTGCATATGGCAGGATGTCCTAGTATGTATAATTTTTCTGTCTTTTAGTTCGTTTTGTCTTTTTTCTATTGTTTATCGTTTAAAGTGTAATCTTTTTTTTTAATACAGGCTGAGATAGACATTCAGACAGACGATATGATGCTGGCACGAGCATACTGGATGAAGAAGATGTGCAAGAACTACAGGGACACGATATCTGAGATTAAGAAATCTGGTAAGAAACCACGGTGGATGGGAGAGAGCGTGTGGCAAGCTTGGTTGAGCTACTGGGAGACGGACGAGGCGAAGGCAAGTATACTAATTTTTTTTGAATTATTAATTTGACGTGATTGAAAAATAATGTATCAAATTTTGAATGTACAGGCAGAGTCGGATAGAAACTCTGCAAATAGAAATAAGAATCCCATCACTCATCACGAATGATCGAAGTCGTTTCAGCAGTATCGGCAGAAGTTGGTAAATTTACTGAATAATAAATGTAAATAGTTTATGCTATATGATTTTAAACGTATAATAATTGTATGTAACAATCAACTTCAGGAAGTCGAGACACATGGTCCTGTCAGCTATATGGACGTGTTCACCCGTACGCATGCTGTCGAGCATGTTAATCCAGACGGGACTGTTTCGTACACGTGGCAGGACGATAAATCCAGCAAAAGCCATGTAAGCATATTTCATGTTATTCAGTATTAGTAACTGTTATAATTGTTAAATTATGATGAAATAAGATATGATATTATTAATTTGTTAATGCAGGAGATGTTTATGGAGCAGCGACAGAAACTCCTTGCTGATACGGGTAGAGAGCAGCTGATGACCGATGAGGAGGACGTTATTTTTGAGTCCGTTATGAGTCCAGCAGAGCATGGTCGACGATACGGATTTGGCAATTTAGCGGTAAATAATTTACTTTTTCTTAAAATACTGAAAATATGATATTTTTACCTTTTCAAAACAATAAACTTGGATTTTATTTATTTTTCAATTATTGAAGTCCAGTAGCCAGAGTAGAGGACGACGGAGTAGACCTCAGAGCGATTTAGCAGGTATAGAAGAATTGCGGACTAGAGTGTCCCAATTGGAGGAGCAGAACCGCCAACAGGCCTTGCAGACCGCACAGTTGTTAAAGTACATGCAGCAGTTTGGTGGCCGCTTTCCTTCCTCGGCTGGCTCTGGATCTGAAGGATATTGATTCATTGCTTGCTTATTCGTTCGTGCAGGTATGTTTTGTTTTAGTTTAGAATGATTTGGTAGATAGTGCGATTAATTGTTGATTTGTATAATTATGTATGATACACTTGGTTCTGTAGTTGTATGAGGATATGCATGAGAATGTTGATGAATTTATGTATTAACAACATGGTAGAACAGTTATTCTTAGGATTATTGTTAATGTTGGAATGATATGTATATTTTGTATTTTATTTTTATTCTAATTTTATCCATTTGTGTGTTTATTGAATATTTTGTAGTCTAGGTTTGGATATTTGGTTGGATTATTATTTATTGGATTGTGCGGTATTGATATCGTAGTGTTTGGAAGAGAAATGTGATTAAAAGGCTCTATTTGCAGCAAATATAAAAAAAATACAGCAGATTTCCGACGGCTTACAGGTCAAAATTTTCGACGACTTCCGACATTTTCCGGCGGCCTGTAGCTAAATATTTCCAACGGCTTCCGACGGTTTCTGACGCCCGTCGGAAGCCGTCGGAAATCGTCGAAAATTGCCGAGAGCCGTCGGAAACGTGTTCGGCGGCATCCGTTGAAAGCCGTCGGAAATACTGCTCCCCGACGTAGTCTTTTACGACAGTGTTTTCCGACGGCCGCCAGCGGATTCTGACCGTCGAAAAATGCGTTTCCCCTTGTAGTGTTGGTGACAAAATTAGTTGCGTAGACAATATCTGAGATGAAAAACATACAATCAGGTACAACTGAAATTTAAAGAAAATGAAATAATATAACCGAGCCAAACTACAAAAATATATGATAGTTTAGAGGTAAAATGTATTTTGTGTGCATGCGTTTGTAGTTCTACAGCTGAAATGAAAATATGCACACGTATACACGCATGGGGGTTTATATATATTCTGCAATGAAGATTTGTTTACAGATGTTGGTATGTGACAAAAAACGTATGATAAAATGGTCAAAAAATTATAGACCCACTTCAAAAAATGAGCCAAATAAAAATTACATAGTGCATACCAAAAATTACTCTTTTTTTAACTTAAATGAATTTGTCTTGCAATTAGGAAACGTTGATTATATAGGAAACTTTGTTTGTAAATTTTACTAAAATAAATAAATTAAAATTTGATACATATTTTTATCAAATATATCTAATACATATCTTGAACTAAAAAGATGAGATTTAAACAACAGCAAAGAAAAAACACATGAAGTTATTCATGTCAACATTTTTAGCCTATCACACTCCTAATGGCTGACAGCACCCCAGCAGTATTCCCATCTTCGAGATGGACAACACCCGTGCTTCCTCACAGTATGTTAAAGGTATGTCATACTCTCTCTTGAATCACAGTCATCTCCACGTAATACCCACCAAAATGAAATATACTAAAACTACACAAAACGGTATAAATCAAAAATAAAAAATATATGGAAAATGAACTTCCAACCAAACAATCATTTCACCATTGTCAGTAAGTCTGTCAATGGTACGGATTTCGGTCCGAGACCGGCCCGAACCCGCTCTATTAATGCAGGTAAGGGTTTTGCGTTTTACTACCGAAGCCCAACACAGGCCCGATCTAGGTCGGGTACAGTTTTATCAAAACCCGAACTAGTTAAGGCCCGACCTGACTATTAATTTTTCGTCATATCAAAACATGAGTGTGTATGTTATTTATTTACGATTTTGTTTGTTTATATGTACATATTTTTGCATACATTTGTTGTTAACTTGACTACATCACCGTCCACTTTATATGTTAACATTGTTTGTATACAAATTTTACTAAAGTTACAGTTTTAAAATACGGATTTAACATAAACATTCCGAGTTAGGTATACAACTATTACTCAACGGGCCTACAAAGTCCGTTGGACCGGACTTGAATATTGGGTTGAAATACCCTGCGACTTAGGACCGGACTTGAGTTTTAATTATTGTAACCGGACTTGGGTCCGGGGTTTTATAATAGCCGGACCGAACTCGACCCATTGACAGGCCTAATTGTCAGCAGCAAGTACCCGCGAATAGAATTTTTTTTTGCAGCTCCAAGTGGTTTAAAACTTAATTAATTCACTAAGTGTAATTAATGTATATCTGAGTTTTAATTTGAAAAGTAAAGCTAAATCACAGTTTTCTCCATAAAACATGAGTTTATGCTCTCTAGTTTACCACTTGTTTTTTCTCAAAACTAATTCATGATACACAGTGATTCACTTGCAACAAAAATTCTGAAATTAAACTATCTCGTTTTGAAAAATGGACATGGCTGCAATTGTTTTTCAGAAGGTATAAAAAATTCACGTAAACCATTTTTCAAGGAAATCTACGAAGATAGCACGTAGGTTTTGAGAATATCCCTTTGATATATGCATACGGGACATTTGTATCATCATTCAGAAATAAATTTGAAATAAAAAGAATTAATACATGCACTGAAACATATCTAGAACATGCATAACTTGCCATGTTAGAAAAATCTTAATAGGTATTGCATTTGCAGCTACAGAGCCGAATAAATATGCAAGCTCGTTCAACAGTTCACTTGTTATGCAAACTCAAACGAAGAGCAAATATTACTTAAAAAAACCATGAAAGCAGAGCCTGCCCACGGCCCAAGCAACCTAGACATATGTTCTAGGGCCCAAGCAACCTAGACATATGTTCTAGGGCAGCAAACGACCTGGGGGCAACAAAAAAAAATCGCTGTAACCCTCAGCCTCTCAGCTCACGAAGAAAGACGAATAAAATCAATCTGCCCTCCCTCTTAGCTCACGCGCATGCAATCGGCGACGGCATCTACAAACGGGTAGCCTCCTCATTCAATCAGATAATCCCATTTCCATAGCCTTAATTTTTGTTCGAACTTTTTAATTTGAAATTAGTCAATTTTATACTTTTGAAATGAATCACATGAATGCGTGCTTGACCTTCTTTCCTGTATTTGTTAACTGAGAAGTTCAACTATGTTGGTAAACTGGCATGTGTGAAAGTCAGATATAATGAGCTTTACTAAAAGATATGATTAGAATTTAGAAGATAAAGACATGTATGTATATAATTATATTCGTTTGCACATGAGAGTATGTGAAGTACTAAATTTCAACTTTTGAGGATTTATTAAAAGTGAGTAGGTAAGCAATAACTTGTAATTGTCTTAATTGTGAATCTGTGATGTTTTGATTCTTTGTGCGATTGTTCAGGTTTAGTTTGCATAATGTTATAAATGTGATTTTGTGAACTTGTATTAATTTCCTAGTTTCTTTGTTTGCTGAAGTGTTTTATAGTTTGTACTTCTTCTTATCTTTAAAATTCTTACTTCATGGGTTAAAACATGTGAACAAATTATTAGTTTTACCTATTGTATTAGTATATCATATATGAAACTGTTACAGTTAGACAATTTTACCTGTAAAACCATCGCCACTGCCAAATTGAACAACCATATTGACATAGCTTGCAAATACTAATTTATTCTATACATTAACTAAAGCTGTTTTTTCTATCAAAAGAATAGAAGTGAAAAAATATTACTGAACACTCACATTTGTTTAGTAAATGAATATTATTGCTCATCCGTAGTTCTAATTAAGATTAGTAAATGAGTATAAAAGCCTTTTTTCCACTTTATTCAAGATCTTCGTTTTCCACTTTATCCAAGATCTTTATTTCGATCAGTACATATGCACTCTTTGACGTAAATTCTATTTTGTATGTTAGTGCTTAAATTTATCAAATCAATATGGATCTCCTTTTAATATATTTGTTTATGTTACATATTTAACTACATTGTATTGCAAATATCACTTATTTTCTGAACTATTATTATTAACTACACGCTTGTTACGAGAAATGGGCTGCTATTCCAACCTTAAAGAACAAAATGAAATAAACTAATAATTCTTGTTAATTTTGTTGGGCACTGGATAATGAGACATGACCTATTCAGTATAATTTTGTTGGGCACTGAATTTCGATGCAACTCATGCTATGTTATGTCTCCATTGACTTTTTTTTGTTAACAGACATAACTTTTGCTGAAGAAGAAAGAGTGAAGTTGCTAGATTTGATTTTTGAAAACCAAAAAATGTAAGGGTTTTAAAATTTTAAATTAACAGTTTATTATTCATTGACAAATCGACAAATTCTTTCATCATTGTTAATTTAATTCTCTACGTTTTAAAGATTATTTCCTTTATTTAATAAATATACGTTGATTACATAACCAATTAAATTTTGATTGACAGAAATTGTGGTTGATTAAATGAAATGTGCTAACTTTTGAATGAATAAGAAATCATTAAAAGCTAGTTTTATTGTTGCTAGTATTTATACATTGAAAATATAATGGTGAATTTGAAATTGAGACAGGAATCGAAAACAAAATTCCGGATTTCAAAATAGGAAGAAAAAGCAACGCAAAGATGACGAAGCAAAATCGTTAGCTGGTTCTATTTCGAATTTATTTGAAGCAAGGAATAAAAGAACCCAAACTTCAAATTAAAGTCAAGTTGGAGAAGCTACATTGACAAATGAGAACAATGATTTTAATATTGATATCCACGAACACTATGAGCCTATAAATGAAATTGTGGAAGTAGAGACTGAAGATCAACATATGGAGGATGTGAATGATGTAGATGTTATTTCTATTGATGAAGGTGTTGATGATGTTGTTACACTTGATCTTGAGAAGGATGTTGATATCAACTATGATCCAGGTTTATGGAGAAAAATTACCTATGCAAAAAGAATTATGTTAATTCAACGCGGTCCCATTAAAATTTTGAAAGAAAATGATGCATTTCCAAGAAATAAAGTTAATGGCAGACACTTTACTTCAAAACATTATATTGGTGGTTATCCACGTGTAGAAGAGCATGAACGGAAGTGACTTGTGTATTCAAATGAATACGATAAAGTTTATTGTTTTTGTTGCAAATTATTTAAGAGTACACAATTCACATCAAAACTAGCCGATGAAGGAATTAATGATTGGCAAAATTTATCTACTAAGCTAAGAGAGCATGAAAGTAACTCATTGCATAATGTCAATGTTATCAAATGGGTCGATTTGCTTAGAGGGCTTCAACAGAAAGCGACAATTGATAAAGCTATGGAAGCTCAAATTGATCAAGAGAAGCAACATTGAAAAAATGTACTTGTGCGGATAATTGGTGTTGTCAAAACACTTTCTAGGAATAATTTACCATTCCGTGGATCAAATGAGAAAATTTATGAGAAGAATAATGTACTTTTTTGTCAACTTATTGAATTCATAGCTGAGTTTGATCCAATTATGGAAGAACATCTTAGGCATGTGAAAAATAATGAAATTAATAATCATTATCTTAGTCATAAAATTAAAAATGAATTAATAAGTTTATTGGCTAACAAGATCAGAGTGACAATGCTTATGAAAATAAAGAAAGCAAAGTACTTCTCTGTTATCCTTGATTATACTCCAGATTTGAGCCATAAGGAGCAAATGTCCATTGTCATTAGATGTGTGAATGTTGACGATGTAAATGATATTAAAGTAGAAGAATATTTTCTTGGTTTCATAACGATTGATGATACATCTGGGTTTGGCCTTTTTATGGAACTTAAAAATATTTGGTTGATCTCAAACTTGATATTAATGATGTGAGAGGTCAAGGACACCATAATGGTTCGAACATGAAAGATATAATTTTAAATTAAAATTTATCTTATTCTTGATAAAGACTATTGATTATATTATTATATATTCGGTTAAATCTTATGTAGGTAAACATCAAGGTGTACAAAAAAGACTACTTGATATAAATCCTAGAGCTTTTTACATCTCATGCGGATGCCATATTCTCAACCTTGCTCTATGTGATATGGCAAAATCGTGTATGAAAGTTAGGAATTTTTTTGCATATGTGCAAAAAATTTATACATTGTTTTATGGTTCAATTCAACGATGGGAAATACTTCGAAGCTATGTGAAGGGTTTAACTCCCAAACCATTATCAGCAACACGTTAGGAAAGCCATATTGAAAGTGTTAAAGCAATAAGAACTCAAACTTCCGAGCTAAGAGATGCTTTAATTGATATTGTAAATAATTCAAAAGATGATGCCGTGATGATGGGGCCAAAGGATTGTGTCAAAATGCATTGGAAAATTTTGAGTTCTTAAATAGTTTGTGTATTTGGTACACAATATTAGAAAATATAAGTAAGTAAAATACTTCAACGATAGGAGATTGATGTTGAAGATGCAATTAAAAAAATTGAAGGGCTTGTAGAATTTTTTGAAGAATTTAGAGAAGGATTTGAAATCATGATGAAGGGGGCAAAAGAAATTGCAGATGAAGTTGACATTGATCCAAAGTTTCTTGAAAAGAGGGTCGTACGAAGAAAAAGGCAATTTGATGAAGATATCGTTGAGAATGACAATAGACAATCTCCTGAAGAAAAATTTAGAGTTACTTATTTTCTTCTCATAGTAGACCAAGCTTTGACTTCGATTTGAGCAATTCAAACTTTATGAACAAACATTTGGCTTTTTGTTAAACTCAAGATTTAGGAATATTGATGATAAAGATTTGAAGCAACGTTGCATGAAATTAGAAGGATTTTTGGGACACAATGAAGAACAAGATATTTGTGGTAAAGAATTATTTTTCGAGCTTCGACAATAAAAGAATATTCTACCATCGGGGATGACTACATCAATTGATATTCTTAATTTCTTAAGGTCTTACCGTGATGTTAGTGGATTTTTAAATGCTTGGGTTTTTATCGAATTCTGTTAACTATCCCGGTCACAGTTGATTCTGCGGAAAGAAGTTGTTCAAAATTGAAGTTGATAAAAACATATCTTCGAACCACTATGTCACAAGAGAGAATAAGTGGATTAGCTATTATTTCAATTGAAAATGAGTATATGGATACACTCAATTATGAAGAGATAATAGACGAGTTTGCTTAGAAGAATGCACGAAGAAGTTGCTTCCGTTAGTGCGTGTTAATTTTTATGATATCATGTCGGATTTCAATTTATTTTGAGATGTAATTGAAATGAGCACTTGAAAAATATTTTGTGATCAATGAACAATATTTTGTGATCAATGTTTAATTTTGTTATTAAAAGTATATTTTATTTTTTTGCATATAATTTATGAAAATGGGGCAACAAAAACGCAAGAATAAAAAAAAATCGTCTAGGGCATTAGTTACCCTTGGACCGGCCCTGCTTGAAAGTAAACAATTTTCTCAAGACAGACCACTAATAACGATGAAGTCAAATAATAACATTAACAATAATAATAACAACAATAATAACAATAAAAACTAAGATTCTTCTCAATTTTAAGGATACAAATAACTCATGAAACTCAGTTTAAGGCTAAGCAAGGTTCAACCAACAAAATTGGAAAAATATGAATGAAATCGTGAATGATGTAGGGGTAAAATTAATTTCTAGAAAAAAAAATGGTACCTCGTAAGCCAAATCCACACGCCAATTTGAAAAATCGACATTTGCTATATGTCCGTCTAGTCCATTGAAGGGTAAGGGTTGTTGAGAATATATGGTATCAATCAATTGGTGATGGCAGTAAGGCGATTTTTGTGAAACTAAAATGGGATAGGTTGAAACTCGGAGGGAGATGGAGAAACAATTTTTGTGGACGTGGATTTGAGGGAGAGATGGAGAAATTGTGTGAGGAAGTGGAATGAGAACCGGTAGCAAGCAAGGGGAATGATAGAAGTGTCCCTGTGTTAGCACATTTGTTGAACTTCAGTAATGGGCAATTTAGGTATCTTGAAAAGGACTTCACTTTGACTGTTATTTTCTTTATATATAAGATGTGTGTGTATGTGTATGTATATGTGTGTATATATATTTGTGTGTGTATATGTGTATGTCTATGTGTGTGTGTATGTATGTATATATGTATGTATGTATATATGTGTGCGTATGAATATGTTGAAAATGTACGTACATGTGTGTGGGCGGTTTTTTGAACAAAAAATAAAACACAATTTGTGACACAATATGAATTTTTGTATCCTTATATGAGAGGTGGAAATCAAAAAGGCAATACAGTGGTTGAGATTCACTCAATCACCGATTATATCACCATTTTGTGTCCCAACAAATTTACGCGCGCACATGTATCTTTTTATTGGTTAACATTTTAATTAATAACAAATATAACATCATATTTATGTAAATTTGGGACAATTTCAAAATTTTCACTTTATACCTCTTTATAAAATTACATAATAGTTTATTTGAATTTAAAACAATTTTATATTTACTTTCAATATTAAAATACGCTTATTTGAATCAACCTATGGCTTAAAACATTTTTATGTCTTCCACATAGGCCTACCCTTGTAACGTACCACTTCGATAAACGTACACTTGGAACCAGGGCCGGCCCCAGGGCAAGGCGAGCAAGACAGCCGCCTAGGGCAACCGACCCGACGGGGGCAACGACGTGGTGGTGGTGATGGGTTCAGTCATTTATTTAGATAAAAAGGGGTTATATAATAACAAAAACAATTGATAATGTAGTGAGGTGGTTAGGTTATTGTCATTTAAATCAAACAACCAAAGTTCAAGTATGAGAAGCTGCAATTTTTTGGGGCAATTTTTTTAAGTTTGGACTAGGGCAAAGTTATCGGTTGGGCCGCCCCTGCTTGGAACGTACCCTTTCCACGAGGGCACACCCATGGAACCTAAGACATAAAATAATTTCAATCTACATATCTCTACCGTTAATAATGAAAATTTGATTAACAGGATTTTCACCGTGTCTTTTTGAAATTCCGAAAATATCATAGATAGTATACCTTTGAGACAATCCATCAACGAAAACATATCATCGGTTTACGGCTACTATAATGACTCCCTTCCAAATTGTTCATCAATGATATTTTATTATTGATTTGCATCGGACGGACGCCATTAACAAGATTGTTTGAAATAAATGTGTTATAACCACCAAAACTTTTACACTAATAGCACAATCCCACCAAATTTTATGAAATAAAAAGTAAATAAGTTTAGCTTTTAAACGTACATATATGATTAATACTAGTAACAACAAAATAAACTTATGTTTGATCGTATTTACAAAAGCATGAGCGTCACCTATAAAGGATGCAATATCAAGAAAGATAAGCGCAGATGAAAAAAAGAACGATTATAAAGAAAGAAATGATATCACTGAGTATCCCTGATCGAAAGTTGCACATTTTCGATGTACGGAAACAATTCTAGCTACCATTCCTGCAAACGAACCAAACTGGCTGTAAAATCATTTCCAGAATAAGGATAAAAAATACCATGAACCAACAGGATCAAAGAAGGAAAATTGTAAAAGATCAAAGCAGAATTTTATGACCTGCCAACCAAAAAGGAGAAATGTGCAAATTGTAATGTTGCTTCTCATAACTCGGCTATTTTCCCACAATTAAATTTCAGTTACGATCACAAATGTTCTCCTTGGATTTTAATAAAATTAAAATTGTGTAGTCTATTATTTGTGGATATCAGAATAACAACAAATATGACTACGAAAATAACAGTGATAATCAGTTAACAATATTATTATGTGCCTCTATTGATACATGCTCCACTTTATTATGCGACTATAATCATGCAAATTTCAACATCCATTTAACAGTCCAATTAATCTTGCACGATTGAACTTTTTTCTTTACATAAATAAAGTACATTGAAAACACTAATATGACCTTATATATTCATTAGGAAACCATCTTGAAAACAGTAAGTTCTTAGCTTTTACGACCAGCCAATAAAATGCATAACAAGGGATGTGAACCAATGCCATGGCGATGTACCTGAAAATAATTGCATATCATTATCAGATCAAATGTTCCGTTTCAGCGAGATAGGCATTATTTCTTTCAGCAAACATTTTAATCACAGTTATAATTTATGTCATATAAACTGGTATTTTAGAAACTAGAAGAATAAGAGCATCCCAACCATTAGCATTATGTTTGGAGCATCGTTCGTACGTGGTCAAACAACACTTTCTTGTTACTTGGCAAGAATAATAGCACAAATGGTATCCATATTCAATGGAAATTGTTATCGTCAAAATTGGTCACTAACACCCAAATTCAGATGAAAGCACGAAATCACAGTCGTCACAGATAGTATGTATGTATGTAGAGAGTATGAATATGAAGAACAATAAAAATTAAAAAGAAAGCAGTAATAACACAGCATTTATAGTGGTTCGGTTAACTCCGGCCTACGTCAAACTCCAGAAATGTTCTTTCTATTGATATGAGAATCAGTTACAATACAATTCAAAGTTTTCAAAACAACAATGGTAGAATAGCTTTAATAGGGAAGAAGAAGGGGAGCAGAATGAAGATCCATTTCTTGAAGCCTCATACGTTGTATTTATAGGCAAAACCTGAGCGACTGGACTTCTTAAGTAGTCCAGGCCCATCAAGACCATAGCCGAACGAACATCCTTTATCACAACCGACCCACTACGGCCAAACCACGCATGGCCGACCACTATTGCCAAACCATATATGGCCGATCCACATGCTCAAATCCTCTTGAGGCCAGAACCATTAATGCCGAACCACTCCAATGCCGACCCACTTTACGTCGAGCCTAGCCTTCCTCCCGATCCATACTACATCAAACCATATTCTTCTTGCCAACCTGAACCACACCATCAAGACCGAACCACCTTCCTACCACACCACTTCAACATGACCGACCCAGGTAATCCGAACCACATTCTCTGATCCACTTCAGTACGACCGAACCAGAACATGACGAACCAGCAAGACCGATCCCATAGAGGCCGAACCACCAATGTCGTTCTCACATAACCAATTCAGCAAGGCCGATCCCTTCGAGGCCGAACCACCAGTGTCGATTCCATATGACCAGTCCATCAAGGTCGATCCCTTCGAGGCCGAACCACCAGTGCCGATCCACTCCAAAGCCGAACCATATCTGGCCGACCCACTCTAACTTTCACACCATGACAGAGCCGTACTTGCCGATCCACTTAGGCCGAACCATGTACGAACTTCCATTCTTGACCGAGCAGCACCTACCAATCCACCTAGGCCGAGCCATGTACGAACTCTCATTCTTGATCGATCGACACCTGCCGACCAACCTAGGCCGGGCCATATACACCGAACCATCTATGACTGACCGTCTAACCATCCAGTTGACTCAAACTCATCGTATTCCAGCCTCAACAAACAAGCAATCGATTTAGTTAAATCCATCTGTTCATGGCCTTTTCAAAAGGCGGGTTAACATTTGCATCCCAAAACATGTTTTGTTGTTGGAAGGTGTGTTTTGAACAGCCACAAATCCGATATCCGAAGTCCATATGCCATACCTTTCGATTCATAATCCAATCCATTTTATCCAAGTGTCATTGTCGTATTCTTATCCAAATCTACGACTGCTCCGAGTCGATATTTGATTTTTACCCAGTAACCAAATCCTTATCCAATTCCACATCCATCCGAAATAAACTAACCGAATTCACGATCTCTTCGGATCATTTTATTCGAGTCTGGGACCTCTCCGGGTCCTGTTAGTCCAAATGGAGGGTCTTGCTGGATCAAAATCCTAAGCCGAGACCCCACCGAGTCCTAAAACCCATATCCAGGACGTAGCCAGATCCTTATCCAAATCTATAGTTGTTTGGAGCCACCATCCAAATCCATTTCACACCTCAGAAGTCAGTAATCGAATCCTACGATCTATCCAGATCGTTGATGACCTCTTTGGACCCTTGTTAAGCTCGATCCAAACTTAACGATTGAAAAGGCAGATCCTATCGCGCTTCGACGAAGCAAACTATCCCTTTCACTCTGGTTCAGCGTCTCTGAACATTAAGCGATGCTCTGATCCTCCTGGACCGATATCAGCCTCTCCGGGCTCTTACTGGATCACATCCTGTCACTCTATAGTGAAGGGGAAACATCGTTAAGTGAGCCGATCATGTCGCTCTCCGACGAAGCAACATCACTCCCTGCACTCCGGTTCAATATCCTTGAACATTAAGCGATGTCATGGCCTAAGTCCTAAACCGATTGTAGCCTCTTCGGGCTCTTGTTGGATCCCATCATGTCACTCTCCGGTGAAGGAGAAACAACGACGAATGAGCCAATCCTGTCGCTCCCTGCACTCCGGTTTAGTGTCCCTGAACATAAAACGATTAATTTCCAACTGGCTTCCAATATACATCCCATAACTCTCCGGTTAGGTATTCGTTGCATTAGACCAAAATCAATTTATCAAATCCAAGGTTCAAACGTCCAATAAATAAATAAAAACAGAAAAAGCTAAATGCTGCCTCTCCGGGCAAAGCAGCCTATTACCATCTCAAAGCATACCTAGGGATCACTCTGATTCCCTTACATGTATAAGCGGCATAATTGCTGTTTATTTATTTTTTTAAAGAAAAATCAGAAAGGATTATTCGATGACCAGAGCCCAAATCCTGAACTCGGTCCTTCCCATCGCGATCAGCGAATGACGAGTCGTGACCCCATTCCACGGTCGTTCCTGTTTGATCCAAGCGGTAGTTGCTCGTGTTCTACTGCTCTTGTCTGTTCCTCACATACTGTGCCAACCTGCCACTTCTAACATGTTCCTTCACCACATCCTTCAGGTGGCGGCATCATCCGTGGAGTGCCCCTTCAGCTTATGGAATAGGCAGTAATTCATGCTCCTCCCGTTCAGTGCGATCCCTCATAGGCGGTCTTCGATAGGAGAGCTGCCTCTTGAGTGTCCAAGTAAATATGTTTCAAATTATCTGTTAAATCTGCGTACGTCGCAAATTTGGATTTTCGACCTCTCCTCCGTTTTTCTGAACCACCGGGTCCATCGTCCAGCTTACGCTTTACTTTATCTAGTCTTCGTTCTTCATCATACGTTCCTTCGCCTTGCACAGCGTTTATCTTCTGCCTTTCGGCACGTGCATCCTCTAACTGAATGAATCTTTCCGTCTAATGATAGAACTCTCCAAGATATTGTGGTGAATCTCGTGCTAATGAATCCTTGAGTTCTATGCCTTCTGCAATCCCTGCTACCGCTGCCATCAAAATCATTGATGAATCCGGACGATCTACCGAGGCCACAACCTCATTAAATCGCATTAGAAAGCCTCTCACGGACTCTTATGTCCTCTGCTTCATCGATGCTAGCGTCATTACATTCTTGGGTCATGTCTCGTGGACCTTGAACTGTCTCATGAAGCGTTCCACTAGCTCGCCCCATGTCCTGATCGATCCATTCTCCAACTGCCTGAATCAAAGCACAGCCAATTCCGTCAAGCATAAAGGGAAACATCTTATCATCACCTCCTCAGATGCCCCCAACACTTTCATATGTTTGATATATCTAGTACATGCAAAGTTGGATCTGATTTTCCATCATAGGCCTCCAGTGTTGGCAGTTTAAATTCTGGAGGGTTACTTGCATTCCTGATATCCGAAGTGAACGGACTCCGGCTGACTTCTTCCAAACCTCTGCTCGGTAGTCCTCCTCTCATCATCCTTTTTAATAATTCAGCCATCAGCTCGTCTCCATCCGGGGTAGTCCCCTGCTCCGATCTCCATCTTGTCTTCCATGTCCTAGAGGGTACTCTGGGTAGTACTCTTCATGTTGGTCATTTACGTTCACGTTGGTCCCTGCTCGCGGAGCTTCATTCACCACTCTCCCAGTATCCTATCCCGGAGGTCTGCCCCCAGGTCTATGCTGATTGCCTTCAATCTCTCCAGTCTGGTTCTGGTTTTGACCTCCAGAAACTTATACAGCTCCGGTTCCTTGTTCTGCATTGTCAGCCGTCGCGGTTGATCCATTCTCTTGACTTTGTACTCCAGCTTGTCCAACTTGTCGAAGTAGGTTCTGCATTATCCCCACCTGTCTTTTCAGCAATTCTTCCTGCATAGTTCCCATCATCTCCATCTCGTCCCTGGTGATGAAAACTAAGGTCTGATTTGCTCCTGAGGAAGCCTCCTGACTCCCTTCCTGCTGTTCCAACCTGTCTCCTAGTTGATTGTTTTGCCATAGTCTTCAGAATTCAAGTTCCTAAGTCTTTAAATCCAAAATTCAAGCTTCAGAATCCCTGAATGTTAGCTTTCTCAATGAAAGCACAAAATGTTAGCGTCAAAATTGATCACTAACACCCAAATCCAGATGAAAGGACCAAATCACAGTCACAGATCACAGATAATACGCATGTAGAGAGTATGAATGTGAAGAACAATAAAAATTAAAAAAATAGCAATAACACAGGATTTTCGGCTAACTTCGGACTACGTCCACTGCAGAAATTTCCTTTCTATTGATACAAGAATCAATTACAGTTACAATCCAAATTTTTCAAAACGACAATGGTAGAGTGGTCTTAATAGGGAAGAAGAAGGGAAGTAGAATGAAGATCCATTTCCTGTAGCCCCACAAGACAAAACCTGAGTTACTGGACTTCCTGAGTAGTCCAGACCCACCAAGACCATAGCCGAGCCAACATCCTTCATTACGACCGACCCACTACGGCCGGACCACGCATGGCCGACCACTATTGCCGAACCACATATGGTCGATCCACATGCTCCAATCCTCTTGAGGCCAGAACCATTCATGTCGAACCACTCCAATGCCGACCAACTTTACGCCGAGCCCCAGCCTTCCTGCCGATCCATACTACATCGAACCATATCCTTCTTGCCAACCTGAACCACTCCATCCAGACCGACCCACACCATCAAGACCGAACCACCTTCCTACCGAACCACATCAATATGACCGACACAGGCAAGTCGAGCCACATCCTCTGATCCACTTCAGTACGACCGAGCCAGAACATGACGAACCACCAAGACCGATCCCATAGAGACCAAACCACCAATGTCGTTCCCACATAACCAATCCACCAAGGCCGATCCCTTCGAGGCCGAATCACCAGTGCCGATTCCATATGACCAATCCACCAAGGCCGAACCACCAGTGCCGATCCACTACAAAGCCGAACCATATCTGGCCGACCCACTCTAACTTTCACATCATGACCGAACGGCACCTGCCGATCCACCTAGGCGAGCCATGTACGAATTTCCATTCTTGACCGAGCAGCACCTGCCGATCCACCTAGACCGAGCCATGTACGAACTCCCATTCTTGACCGATAGGCACCTGCCGACCCACCTAGACCGAGCCATCTACACCGAACAATCTATGACTGACCGTCTATTCATCCAATTGACTCAAACACATCGTATTTCAGCCTCGACGAGCGTACAGTCGATTTGCTTAAATCCGCATGTCCATGTTCATGCCAAAATGTGGGTTAACAGAAACCGCAAAAGCTATCCATGTTGGGTAGCATTAGGAATCGAAACATCTCCACTTGATAGCAATTGGCAATAAAGCTCAAAAGCTATCCATGTTGGGATGCTGTAAGTGGAATAGAAAAAAAGAGAGGAACAAACTGCAGATTTGATAACTAATAAGCAACTTCCTACTTGCATATGACCACCTTTTTTTTTTTCCTTTTCTTTTTTCTTTTTTTCAGCAGTGATACTTATATATTAAACCGTGATGCCAATTGTGATTTTGGTTTAGTCAAAAATATATCACAATAGATATATTCTCCCTCTCTATGTATCAGTAAGATAATTATCCTCCGTAACGCTTCTTCAATCACAATGGTCAAAAAGGACACATGAATATTATTTCACAATTTAATCGGAATCAAATAAGACTTGATCATTGCCATACCAAACTGGAGCCCAAGGAGTCGAGAGTTCAAGGAAAGGATATGGCCACCTGTAGATACATTAACCACTTCATAGTTAAGATTAAGTCAAGTAGATCAATTCATCTGAAAATGGTTAAATATGGTGTATCGAAATAACAAGAATTCAGTTAGCTACCCTTTCTAGTGTCATGAAAATGGACAATATGTGCTGCAAAGTTATTGTGCGTATGTATTTTAGCTGGAGTTCAAAATATCATTATCAGTACTTGGTAGTTGTAGCAACTAATAATCAACAAACCAGCTTATAAATAATTATCGTTGTTTCTCCATGGGGCCAGTTCATCTAAAAAGTGAGAGTATGTATTACAGATAATATTTAATACGAACTGAATTACTATGCAAACAAAAATTTTAGTATTTGGAAGGCCTAGGACCACGAGGCAACCAGACTGGAACATTATATTAGTATGATTGCATACCATGTAAAACCCCAGGCGTGCAAAATCCACTGAAATGCAACATATGTACAGCTCCATAGAACAAAATATGCTACACGGAACCAAGGAAATGGCTGAAATATAAACCACATGAAAAGAATAAAGCAGTATGCTTATAATATTCCAAAACAAATATCTTTATCACTTGAAGTAGCAAAAATCTCTTACTAGTCTATTGAGTGAAGTATCAAGGAGAAGAAATACGAGGTTGATACTGTGCATGCAAGCCATTATCTGCCATGATATCAGCACTAAATGAGATAGTGAAAGTTACGCTAACCAACAATACTATGTATATATCTTTGTCTAAAACCAGTAATAAAGAAAACATGAAATAATCTTTTCAGGTTCATTTAACAGATTGATTTACAGTAAAAATTCTTAAGAATCATGTATAACCCATGATAGAGTTAACCAGAGTGAAGTATTAATCACTAGTTGATGTGCATTTCAACCCGATAAAAATGGTCAACTCCAAGAAGTATTAAATTAGTGAAACTCTACAAACTGACAATAGGAATTGCATAGGATTATAGATATCAAAATGGTATATGTAAAAAGGCAACTCTACTTATAATCATTATGTTATATAAAAGGTTAATGTATTGAATTCTTTCAACGTTACATTTCAATTCAAAGCAAGGATCAATGTTATGCAAGTACACAAATACCAACCACGTTAACTTCAAAGTGTAAAGCACTCCTCATTGGTACAAGAAGACCCCAAAAGACTATGTCTGTAAGCATTACGGCACCTGCACAGGTCTAAAAAAGTGTCCTGACTTCAGTAATATGTATCGTCAATACTATGCTTGCTTTCCACTTGAAAAGCGCTTAGTGACATTAATTACTTATTGCAATTTAAATGTTTACTGATTAACCGTTAAACATCAAATACTTTCATCATGTTTATTTAAGTTCTTAGTGTTTATTACATGATAAATAAACTCTACAAGTAGAAAATTCTAATTGTGAACAAACACGTTTAAAATTGATCAACATTCAGCAATCAGCCTTCTATTCGAAACAAATACAATCTAAGACTAAGATGTAGGCGTTAACCAAAATGTTGCTCTTGAGTTATAATATTATAAAATAGGAACAGATAAATAAGGAATAAAATTTTATGGGACATTCTCATGCAATGTATATCATAAAATAGAGGATGTTGCTCATGCAAAATTCTTATTTATCTTCTCATTTACGTTGAATCATGCACTTCCCATTAAATGTTGCTCTTGAGTTATAATATTCTTGTAAGGAATAAATTGTGTCTAGTAAGAATAACCTGATATATAATCTGCAATGTATATCCCCAAAACCCAGCTATCTTCTCATGCACTTCTTGTGCATCATGGTCTTGCAATGTACCCACATTATCCGAGTTCAAAGATGTATCTGGCTGATTGTTTTCTTGAAATTCCCTTCTAATAAATCCATTTGCCTCATCATGCTCTACAGCACCTTGTTTTGACTTTCTAATAATCCAGCAACCATATGCGGACATAACTGTGCCAATCTATAAGCAAATATTGACTAATCTATAATGCTGCTACTCATTAGCAATAAAGGCATTCAGAAGTTATAATGTTAACGCTGCGAAGAAGATAAATTGCAGTGGAAATTTGTGCCAAGGACAAATTTAAAATTAAATTTAGCTTCAAGAAAAGTGATTCCATTTTACACTAGTAGGACATTTTCAACTTATTTAGCTCCATGACCAAAAAAGAAAAAAAAAAATCACAGGTACAACTTCTTGGGAAAGAGGAAGTGGGTCTGTTTTCGGCCGGTGCCCTTTAAATGGATAAATAAAAGTCGTGGCCTAAATACAAATTATCTCTAAATGTGCGTAGGAGCAAAGAAGAAAAAAAAACCCCTCATACATTGGATATCTAATATTACTTTGACTGGTAAACTACATTCATATTATTGATACGAATATCCTATTCTTGAATAATTAGATATTAAGAATTACTTATTCCTGACTGAAAAATTGAAATTGACCACAACAATGGAATGAAGAGAGAAAAACATACCACAAAATAGAGGATGACCAACGTAAATGTCCATCTGAAAGTCATTCATTTCGATAAAAAGGCGTTAAAATTGGATAATGGATTATTCTAAAACTAAATTGCTAAAATTATCCATGATTCAACGTTACATTGCACCAAACAGAATTCTGAGACATAAGATTAGAATTCAACCTCAACATTTGAGACTGATAAAAAAAAAGTAATGAAACAATTTGTCGAAGTCCAGATGTAGGATTTCTTTCACAATCAAATATGTATGTTTTGCGATCAAAAGCACATGAAAACTCTTATTTCAAATATTATGTTTAAGATCGTTTGCATTCATTTCGTTAGCAAAATTTGTCCCGAATTAACCATTGAACCCATAAAACATTCAGGACTTAAAAACCTTAAATAAGAGAAAGCAATTTACTGCGTATAGAAGTAAAATGTGAATCCACCATCAATTGAAACCATAAATATCAGCAAAGAGCCCATAACCACCACAACAAAAGCACGAAACGCTAAAATTAAAACCGGATTCAGATTTTTCCAGCACGAAATCCATAAAACCGATTTTTTCAAAATTCTCTCTTCTTTTGATCTCGATATTATGATCGCCGCCGCAGTCGCAGCAGAAATTAAGAGCAAAGCGCAGACGAACACCTGCCATTGGATCCAGTAGCTGAGTTTTTGGCCAATTTTGTGTGGCATTTATTCAGGAAGAAACCTAAATTATTATGAATCGAACGTTGAAATCAGTGCGTTCAGAGAAAGTGAGACGTTGAGAAAGAAGGGATACATTTGGTGGGAAAAGATATGATAAGGATTGAACATTTGGATTGTGTTTAAGAAAATCACCAAAATGGCAAGCGTATAAACCGTGTAGAACATACACAGTGTCATGTTATTGTCCTCTGGTTTTTTTTCTCATTCCGGCTGCGATTTTAATTTTATTGTACATCAAAATAGGTCACCGTATTTTATTTTTTCACTTAACCTACACATCCGTAACACTCGGCACCTTTTGATAAATCTTAGGTACTTCCAAATGCTAAAAATAAAATAATAATAAAAGATAAAAAATCTTTTTTTACCTAATAGATGATTGAATGTGAAGGTTTTGTGAATAATCCTCAATTGTGATAATCACAAAGAGATTGTTTTCTTTTCATGTGTTAAAATCTATTTTTTTTCCAACACATCAATCATAAGTGCGCTGTTGAAATTTCTTTATTTTTCAATAAATCAGTTACGCCCAATTCAACGGTGATTTTAAAATCTAGGGATCGAAAAAAAAAACTAAAAAATGAATGTTTATTCGACAGTTGTTGAGAGGCGATGAGTTTCCGACTTGTTGACGAACGACTTAACTTCTTCATTTTTCCTCTAACAACGACGTTCGTTCTAAAATGAAAAGGGAAATAAGCATTTGAAATTTTGGATGTCTGTTCACATAAAGAAAATAAAAATTGGTGTTAGAAAGAGGAAAATTGAATTGTTTAAGGTGACATTTAGTTTTGATGGTTGGAAGAAAAAAATTAGATGCCAATATATAAAAATGGTGAGGTGATAAGGCCATCTCATTTTCTGCTTGCTTCCTCCTAATTTATAGTCACCCTCTGCCTAATATCATAACAATTCTAACTGGCTACCACTCCTTCTATATAACCCTAATTACCATTCTCTCTCGTTCTTAAAAAAACAACGTGAAGAAAGAAGTACGGTCCAAGTAAATCGCATCGACTAAAAGCAATCGTCGTTGCAAAATTAAAGAAATCAGGTTGTTTCCAGGAAGGTTAGTCGTAGAAATCCGATCGATGCTCTCGGCAACCACAATCATCTTAGTCTCAAAGTAAGCTCTAAAACTATTATCTCGATTTGGCTCTTCTAGTCAATACTCTATTTCGGTTGTTTAAAACATCTTGCAAACCGTCGATACGACGATTGATGGTGTTTAATTGAGTTATTTTGGCATTAGGGAAAACAGTCATAAGTCGATCATTAATGGCCGTATAAAATTACGAATCATGATGGTAAATGACCATACAGCGAAGTGTGATGGTTAAAGATCGATGCAAAAAAATTTATGAAGTGGTTAGGTGTAATGATATGCTTTCTCGACATTCAAAAGTCGACACTAATACAACCACGGTATTCATGTGCCGAGCAACCAAGTGCCGAAAAAGCAAATTATTGGGAAAAAGACAGAAAAGATAGAAAAGAATTTCACATCGTGACGAGTACTATATAACATACAATAAATCTTTAACGTGAAGAAAAATTGTAATATACATATATCAACTAGAGTACACTAAACAAATGATCGGGCTGGACAGTTACAGCACCCTATCCTCATAAATGCTGTTAAATAAAATAACTAATGCAACAGAATATGTGAATATGGCTTGGAGGCATCCAGCTCGTCTACTGAAGCTTTAAAGCATCCAAATTAGATCTATAAATATGCTCGGTCTGACCCAGGCACTATAAGAAAATAACGACCGGATCGGTCTGGTAAACCAACGTTAGTTAACGCAATCAAAGCATATTGATTTCTATTTTTATAAAACCCATTCATAATAAAAACAATTCTCGTAAAACCACACCGCGCGTAAACACGGATGAGTTTTTACCTTACGATAATCAAACCGTTTATATTAGAAAATCCAGTGATAATACAATAATATCTAAGTGGGAAAATATCAATAATCAAGTAGCTGTGATGCTCATGGGTAAACATTACCACAATAATAGGTGTATAATCAATAATCGCTAAGGCGCGTTCGTTAATCGTGTAGGACTCCACGGAAGTGCCCTCGGTACTTTGGGAACATCCCTTCTGCATAATGATAAAAGTTATCCTTCCGAAGCAACAATACATCCCTCGTGATGTACAATAGTAAGTACATAGCTAGCCACGTAGACTGAGTGCATCGCTGCATGCATGCATAACCACTGCAGGTAACTAAAGGAAGGAGCGACTACATCCTTTGGGTTAGCAAAACCTCCGGCTATGCATCCTATCTCTGGTTTTAGTCATTACCGCTGTAACATCCCACCTTTTTGTACGTTTTAAATTGATGATAAACCACACACGTCAGACTCAAACCATACAAAAGAGCGGATTGTTATTGGGGTGAATAAGAAAAAAGGAGAAAGAAATAAACAAATGGAATCTTGCAGCGGAACGATAAAATATAATAATCAAATAAATAGTTCATGAAGCTGTTTTACAAAATATTCGATTATACTTATACAATACATATCAGAGTTACATATACCAGAAAATAATAAATAATGCAGCGGAACAATGATGCAGTGGAATAATATAACAAACAATAATAATACAATCTTCGTCTTCGTCCTCAAGAAGGAAAGTCTTCAAATCCTGAAATACTCAGGCTGACCCGAGCGAATTGAAAAGACAAAACACTCGACTCAGAACTAAAAGATCTTCTGTAAGTTAAATCAATGGCAAATGGTTTGAATATTCAAACAATATATAAAATAAAATAATTTGAATTCAAAATCACTTTATAAAGTAAAATAGTTTCCTCGACTTTACAATTTTATTCACTTTATATTAAATCTCAATTCATAACTTTCAACTCACTTTCAGTTTCAATAAACCATTTCAATTTCAATATATTTCAAACTTTTAGTATTAAACAATTTCAAAACTAAGGTTGATAATTACGATTCAACAATTCAATGTTCAATTATTTAGTTTGGAAATATTTGCATAATAAATCCATTATCATTTAAATAAAACTCAAACTACAAATAACTAAATATTTCCTTCAATTTATTTATACTTGAAATATTTGTTTAATTCATCTTGAGCAAAAATCCAGTTCTAAAAACCCTACCTTTTAAAATTTCAAGTTTAATAAATTTTACATCAACTTATGGAGTTTAATTCTTAAATAAGCTCAATTTCAAATAAATTTTCAATTTACCTTCCAATCTTAATTTATTTAAATCATTATAACCTCTATATTAAAGTATTATTAAATACTTAACCATATTTTATTTTAATAAAATCGAACTCCATTATTAAACTTATTATTATTAAACTAATTTATACATAACTTAAATACATGAATTTAACTATACATAAAATATTTTTTTTATATAATATAAAAAAATCAATATTTATTAAACCGTATAATTCTATCCAAAACCATAGAAATCATTTTCAAAATATTTATATATATAGACCGACGGTGTCTGTATATAAATTTCTATCCTATGGTCAAGTGATATGGATATTTATCATTTCAATTCGTAATTTAAAATAAAAATACAGTTATATATTATTTCAAACCGCAATCCTGAATGAAATAAAATGCATATCAAATTTTAGTTTATAACAATATAAAATACAACATCTATTCATCCAATATCAACCATCAACCATTTATCGCAATCATCATCCAATTCAAACAACAAAATAATATATAACAGAAAATAAACAACAGGTATTTACTGGTAGTTTATATTCAATAGAAATTTAATTAACAATTTAACTGGTAGTTTAGATGTAATAGTAAATTAAATAATAATTTAACTGGCAGTTATATGCAATAATACATTAAATAACCATTTTAATCCAATAAATCCAATTTAACCGAGATGATGATTAAAAATATGCCAAACGGTCATCAATAACTTTCTAATCAAATCAAAAATTAATTTAACAAACATAAGAAATTTTAGAAGTTGTGAGTGGGTTAAAATACTCACCTTTTGAATTTAAATTGAATTTGAATCCAATTTAAAATCAAAATTTGAACAGTCTCAGAATTCGTCCAAACAAGCGTCAAAATGTCCGAAATTCTAATACGATCCTAACGCAAGAAACCGTGCACAAATTGGACCTCGTACGTAAAAGTTATTGCGATCAGAACAAATGAAGTTTAAATTAAAAATAATAAAAACAAAGCAACACTAACCCCTTCTCAAGCGCCACATCAGCAGCATCTTCCACACACTAGAGATGCTCCAGAATCGCACGCAACCCTTACTCGTGAACCCTAACCAATCGCGTTGAAACAAATCGAGCTGCGCACTCTTACCGTTGACCACCGAAAGCACGCACCTACGTCGACGATGACCCTAGGATGACCGCCAACGAGCGCGCCTAACTCAAGAGACTCCATTGGCTAGGTCGCGAGCATCCCGAAACCACCGAACACCACTTGCATCTCAACCCTAATCGAATTTTACAGCTCGATCCAGCCGTTAATTCTTGAAACAAACCATACAGAAGAACTCCTCTGGTTGATCTCCACCAAACCCTACCCTCGAATCGACGATCCGACGTAGTTCATCGACGCGTGATGAACGGTCATGAACAGTTCTTCAATTTCTGGCCAAACAGAGATTCGGATTGAAAAACAAATCATAGATCTGAGATGTGCTCGTCGAGAGCTTTCCGACGATATAAAATATAATATAGTTTGAAGAGTTTGAAATTTTGATTTGGTTTGAATTGCAATTAGATATAGAATTTGATTTTCTGCCATTAAGGAGGAGAAACAGCTGAATTATACGTATAGAACAATGAACATAAGAAATAGGTTAGGGTTTATGATATGATATATATAAGCAGAACTGAACAGAAAGAACAGATCAGATAAATTGAACGATATATGGCCCGAAATACCCGTTTCGCCTCCGGAACGAAATTGGGTCAACTCATATATCAAAATAGATGTTTTTGAATAATTTAAACGCAATGGAACAGGTTTCACATCCAAATTCCATCATAAGGAAGTTATGCAAAAATCAAGTTATTTCAAATTGATTTCAATAGATTTCAATTTCATAGATTACAAGGCGTTTCGAGTCCGTACGATCAAACGACAAGTCCGATCGCTACGAAACTTGAAACCCTACAATAATTCACCGTTACGGATCCGATGAAACTTGTTTCATCGAAATCCGAGCCAGTGGCCAAAATGGCTATTTTCCAGTTAATGCAATAAATTAATAGTAAACTAATTAAATCGCTATTTTAATCCAAATTCTCTAATTTATAAATTTTATCACCTTTGATTTCTTAAACCATTATAATAACTTAAAACAAATTCTATGTTAATTCAACATTAATTATTTCTCTAATTACCAAATTTAATTTTTCCATAATTCCATTTAATTGACCTTTCATTCCATTGTTCAATCCATTATTATCAAAAGGATGAAGTTAATATTGGTTCATGATTGTTTACATTAATATTCTCAGATTTCATCTAAATTTCCATTTATGTAATATTTAAATATTTAATTTCATTTAGTAGTAAGTAATCCTATTATCATAAATTAAACTCTAATATATTGATAAAACTTTACTTCCATTCCTTTCATTCAACCAATTGTCATATTATAAATAAAATTGACATTATTTCCAATTATTTTCTTAATTTATACTAACATAATTTTTAATTTAGATTTATTGCAATTGATCACCAGTTTTAATTTAATATACTAAATAAATGGTTAACTTATAATAATTGTTACCATTTATTTTCATAATACTAATTTCATCACCATTAACTATCTATTATTTCCTTGGTAAATCTAATATTCCATTTATTCGCTTATATTCCATTTATAGTCAAGTATAACATATTTTCATTAATTGGCATTTCATTCAACCCATTAATTATTAACCTTAATTAGCATTGTTTACCTTGCATTCTCGTTATTATTTCATTTTTTATATTTTTATCAATATATACTCTAATTGTGATTAACGTTCTAAATTAATTCATTTACTTGGGTTCATACTCTTCATTATATCAATTACTACATTATGAATAAATTTACAATTCCATTTTTTTCATTACATTCCCACCTTTCGTTACTGCACTAATTTTCATTAAAACATCAAAGATTTCCTATTTTAATTTAGTAAACCAATTAAATATAACAATCGTTACAATTAACTTTACAATACACTTAAGTTCATTATTTTCAGCTAATTATTATGATTACTTGCGTAACACTGAATTTATCCAATTTATGGTAATTATACTAATTCATTTATTTATATAACACTTTCCATTATTTACTTATTTCAATTTTATAACCCAGTGCAAAAATTTACACTATTTCTTTATTGGGATTTCATTCCAATTATCAATAATTAATTTTAATTACCATTGCTACATTTCATTTTTAACATTTGCTTCATTATAAATTATAATTTTTTTATTTCTTTCTAAATTTAATTACAAAAACCTTATTAAATTAACAAATTTAATTATCGAAATTTACGGGTCGTTACACTCTCCCCCACTCAAAACTTTTCGTCCCCGAAAAGGAAAAAGAAGGGAAAAGAAGGAATTGAGTACATAATACATCTTATTCAAAAATATTAACTTTATAATCAAATAAATTTACAAAATTAATTAATTTAAATAAAATATACCAATTTATAACCGTTAAATCTTTTTATACTCAAATTTATAAAGTTTGGAAATACTTTTCAAAAATTTTCTAAGTCCAAAATTTATGGAAAATTTCCGCAGTCTCCTTTTTACGGGGAGGCTTGGGAGAAAATATAATATCAAATATAACAATATACAATAAAGTAATATATATCCCAACACAGGAAAATAATATAATAACGCTATAAACCGTAATCCGAAAACATACTTATTGGTCGTGCAATTACGCTTAATTATGAAACCAAAAGCAGTAGCAATTGCTTCCATAACCTGTATTTCACTTATATAATCCAAAAAGGTTAACAATTATATAAAAGTTGTTTAAACATTGACAAATAAATCAATTTAATAACAATCATTCGCAACCAACAGCATACACATCATATACAAATCAACCATTCAAGCAAAGCAAAACAATTGGTTGGTTCGGGTTAAGACACTTTAAATCACATAGAATGACAAATAACTATGAAGTATTCCATTTACTCAACAGTCTTAGGCAAAACTCAATATATTATTAACACATCTAAGCAATTAAAAGTATCTTTTACCCAAACAACTCATAAACCAAACCAAACAATAATTCCAAGCATAAATTAAGTTCATTTATTATCAATTTCATTTCATAACATTAGTGTTTGGTTTCCTCTTCATTCATATAGTGGTTTATCCCATTTTAGTTTACATTATTTCTTGCAAATTTTCATTTATTACTTACAATATTCGTTTTCATTTATTTATAGCATCCATGTTTAATTCAACTTCTTTGCATATTAATTCATTTACTTAAGTTTATAATCTTATACTTACACTACTTACTTCCTATTACCTTTATTACAGTAACCTTTCAATTATAACTTAAGTTCACACAATTACAACATCAAATTCTTATTTATAAAAGAATTTCATCAAAAACTTCAAGTTTAACTTGTAAAATTTTCCGTTACATTTTCTTTTAACTTTTTATAGTTGGTAAGTTATATATATGCTTTTAAGAATGTAATAGAAAGATTATACAAGTTTATCTCATTTCTTTTAACTTAATTAAACGTTCAATAATTCATATCTTTATTTTATAGGTTACACATTTCAAATTTTCTTGTAATTTCATTCATAACCTAGCATTTAATTTCTTATATTAAATTAGAGGTTCCAATTATTAATTAGCTACATTCAATTTTACTACAATAATTGAAACTATTAATTAATGGAAACTTAAGAACTAAATACCGGGTTAGGTTTCAAATCATTATAAAAATAATAGATAAAAGTATATACTTACAATTTATATATCTGGTTATCTTTAAAACAATCTAAAATTTATATTTGTTTATCACAATAAATCTGTAGTAAAACTACTACAATGGCTTTCCCACTTCGAAACTCGAAAATGAATGTCGATGATGCGTGCACTCATCACCGAAATTATTTTCCAACGACAGAGAGGGGAGTACAAAATTTATTTCTTCCAAAATTTCTTTAAAACAATTCTTTTCAAATTATATTGAAATATTTATATCAGAAAATACTTCTAAATAATAATATTATTATACTCCAAAATCATTCGAAAGAAAGTTTCAAAACCCTTGAACTTAAGTTCTAAATTTCCAATTTTTTTTCACTTTCTTCAAATATTGTTTCCAATCAATATTTATAAATTTTCCTACCTAACAACCAATATATTACAACCAAATATAACCTTTATAAAAATTTATTTTATATATAGAAAATATAATAGGCAAAACTATTTCATTCATCTATATTCAAAAACAAATATTGTGTCGGTTTGTCCTATTAAGTGTTTAGAAATCCCTACTGATGTCATAGCGTCCTATGCACCAACCAGAATTTATAAATACAAAACGGAACAAATTAACACAATATAAAAACATTTTATAACACTAACAAATACGCTCTCTCATATATGTACGCTCAGCGACTCATCATAGGGTATTACTACCCTATTAATAAAGAGTGAGACTCCACAAAGCTAATGTTTATCGCTAAACCAAAGCTCTGATACCAGATGTAACATCCCACCTTTTTGTTCGTTTTAAATCGACGATAAATCACACACATCAGACTCAAACCATACAAAAGAGCGGATTGTTATTGGGGTGAATAAGAAAAAGGGAGAAAGAAATAAACAAATAGAATCTTGCAGCGGAACGATAAAATATAATAATCAAATAAACGGTTCATGAAGCTGTTTTACAAAATATTCGATTATACTTATACAATACATATCAAAGTTACACGTACCAGAGAATAATAAATAATGCAGCGGAACAATGATGCAGTGGAATAATATAATAAATAATAATAATACAATCTTCGTCTTCGTCCTTTATAAGGAAAGTCTTCAAATCCTGAAATACTCAGGCTGACCCGAGCGAATTGAAAAGACAAAACACTCGAGTCAGAACTAAAAGATCTTATGTAAGTTAAATCAAAGGTAAAATATGAGTGGAACGGCATCAGAGATGTTTATGGGATCTGACATCTCCTATCCAGTGTCAAACGTGAGTGCAGTAACTTAAAGAGATGTTTGGGATTCACATCTCCTAAGGATCCGTTAAACTATTACTATGTAGTAATATTTCGCTATTATAATAATGTCTATAGTAAAGTTAACTTACTTTTAAATAGTGTTAAGGCTTTACATTTTCCACCTTAATATGTAATAGTCCCAGTAGTTCATCCAGTATCATGGTTCCTCCTGATCGGGAAGCCACCAGAGGATACCACACGGGCTACGAGAGAAAACCAAACTCGTACAAGGCGCGCTATGGTAGGTGACATGGTACAACTAGGCAATGCCAGGGTAGATATACCAATTACCCTTCCGGGACGGTGGTAACGCATAGCCGCAGCTACCGCCCACCTCGAGCCACACCCCCAAATAAAAATCAAAAGTGGCCACCAAATCAATCCAAAAGTCAAAGTATAATATTGAAGGGATGTGTCCGATCAAAGGTGCTACCTCATTAGCCCGTCAATCGCTTCTGTTTTAGCCACCTTATGCCAACTCACGGGAGTCGGGTCCACGTATTTACGTCAAAGGAAACGCCGCCACCATCCTACTTCATTTTGGAATCTCTACCGCGTACACGGTTGTTTAAGTGGTTTTCGGAGTTGGCAGAGAGTATGACAACTTCCGATCCCGGTCTCTTCAACAAACAAACGTTATTATAACACCATGGTCAATTCAAAATAATTATACTTCAAAACCAGAATATACTATCCATTTCAAAACCATATAAATACAATATCATTTCCCTTTCAAAAATCAAATAAATAAGATATCATTTTTATAAAACCCAAATCAATATAATATCATTTTTATTTCGAATATGTCCTTTCCAAAATCATAACACTTTCAAAATTTTAATATTTCGAAACCAAACGCTTGAAATATAACCTTTCAAAACATAATACTTCGAATTTCATAGCTTCTAAACCGTAACTTTCAAAACTTAAATGGTTTGGATATTCAAACAATATATAAAATAAAATAATATAAAGTAAAATTGTTTCCTTGACTTCACAATTTTATTCACTTTATATTAAATCTCAATTCATAACTTTCAACTCACTTTTAGTTTCAATAAACCATTTCAATTTGAATATATTTCAAACTTTGAGTTAAACAATTTCAAAACTAAGGTTGATAATTACGATTCAACAATTCAATGTTCTATTATTTAGTTTGGAAATATTTGCATAATAAATCCATTATCATTTAAATAAAACTCAAATTACAAATAACTAAATATTTCCTTCAATTAATTATACTTGAAATATTCGTTTAATTCATCTTGAACAAAAATCCAGTTCTAAAAATTCTACCTTTTAAAATTTCAAGTTTAATAAATTTTACATCAACTTATGGAGTTTAATTCTTAAATAAGCTCAATTTCAAATAAATTTCCAATTTACCTTCCAATCTTAATTTTTCTAAATCATTATAACCTCTATATTAAAGTATGATTTAAATACTTAACCATATTTTATTTTAATAAAATCAAACTCCATTATTAAACTTATTATTATTAAACAAATTTATACATAGCTTAAATACATGAATTTAACTATATATAAAATATTTTTTTTATATAATATCAAAAAAAACCAATATTTATTAAACCGTATAATTCTATCCAAAACCATAGAAATCATTTTCAAATATTTATATATATAGACCGACGGTGTCTGTATATAAATTTCTATTCTATGGTCAAGTGATACGGATTTATCATTTCAATCCGCAATTTAAAATAAAAATACGGTTATATATTATTTCAAACCGCAATCATGAATGAAATAAAATGCATATCAAATTTTAGTTTATAACAATATAAAATACAACATCTATTCATCCAATATCAACCATCAACCATTTATCGCAATCATCATCCAATTCAAACAACAAAATAATATATAACAGAAAATAAACAACAGGTATTTACTGTCAGTTTATATTCAATGGAAATTTAATTAACAAGTTAACTGACAGTTTATGTGCAATTGTAAATTAAATAATAATTTAAGTGGCAGTTATATGCATTAATAAATTAAATAACCATTTTAATCCAATAAATCCAATTTAACTGAGATGATGATTAAAAATATGCCAAACGGTCGTAAATAAATTTCTAATTACATCAAAAATTAATTTAACAAATATAAGAAATTTTAGAAGTTGTGAGTGAGTTAAAACACTCACCTTTTGAATTTAAATTGAATTTAAATCCAATTTAAATTCAAAATTTGAACAGTCCCAGAATTCGTCCAAACTAGCGTCAAAATGTCTGGAATTCCAATACGATCCTAATGCAAGAAACCATGTACAAATTGGACCTCGTACGTAAAAGTTATTACGATCAGAACGAATGAAATTTAAATTAAAAATAAAAGAAAACAAAGCAACACTAACCCCTTCTCAAGTGCCACGTCAGCAGCATCTTCCACACACGAGAGATGCTCCAGAATCGCACGCAACCCTTACTCGTGAACCCTAACCGATTGCGCTGAAATAAATCGAGCTGCGCGCGCTTGTCGTTGACCACCGAAAGCACCCACCTACGCCAATGATGACCCTGGGATGACCACCAGCGAGTGCGCCTAACTCAAGCGACTCCATTGGCTAGGTCGCGAACATCCCAAAACCACCGGCCGCCACTTGCATCTCAACCCTAATCGAATTTTACAGCTCGATCCAGTCGTTAATTCTCCAAACAAACCATATAGATGAACTCCTCTGGTCGATCTCCCCCAAACCCTACCCTCGAATCGACGATCCGACGTAGTTTATCGATGCGTAATGAATGGCCGTGAACAGTTCTTAAATTTCTGGCCAAACAGAGATTCAGATTGGAAAACAAATCACAAATCTGAGATGCGCTCGTCGAGAGCTTTCCGACGATATAATATTATGATATAGTTTGAAGAGTCTGAAATTTTGATTTGGTTTTGAATTGCAATTACATCTAGAATTTGATTATCTGCCATTGAGAAGGAGGGACAGCTGAATTATACGTATAGAACAATAAACATAAGGAATATGTTAGGGTTTATAACATGATATATATAGGCAGAACTGAACAGAAAGAACGGATCGGATAAATTGAACGATATATCGCCCGGAAAGCCCGTTTCGCCTCCGGAACGAAATTGGGTCAACCCATATATCAAAATAGATGTTTTCGAATAATTTAAACACAATGGAACAGGTTTCACATCCAAATTCCATCGTATGAAGAAGTTATGCAAAAATCAAGTTATTTCAAATTGATTTCAACTGATTTCAATTTCATTGATTTCAAGGCGTTTCGAGTACGTACGATCAAACGCCAAGTACGATCGCTACGAAACTTGAAACCCTATAATAATTCACCGTTACGGATCCAATGAAACTTGTTTCGCCGAAATCCGAGTCAGTGGCCAAAATAGCTATTTTCCACTTAATTAAATAAATTAATAGTAAACTAATTAAATCACTATTTTAATCCAAATTCTATAATTTATAAATTTTATCACCTTTGATTTCTTAAACCGTTATACTAACTTAAAACAAATTCTATGTTATTTCGCTTGTTATCCCGCTTTTTGGCAAAGCCGTGATACCAAAAGATTGGTCGAAAACAAAAGACAGTTCGTCTCAGAGATTGGTTGTACATCGCTTCGCTATGGATATCGATGAATTTTGTCCGAGCTCGGATCAGGCTACAATTGATAGGACATGACAAGCAAATCCATAAAAGTCAGTGTTTCAAATTTCAGGTTAATCGGAGTTCGTATGAACGAGATATGATCGATGCAAGTTATCCAAAGTACACAGTTCGTATCCATCAAATTGTTGAGAAGATGCCCATTTCGATTCGATGGGGTTCGTATCCATTGCCTTGTTCGAATCCATCAGGTTCCACACACTTCGAATCGATCAAGTTCGAATCGATCAAGTTCGAATCGATCAAGCAACCTTATCGGTCAGTTCGAATCGATCGGTTTCGAATTGATTAGGTGGGCATCGTCTCAGCATGTTCGTATCCATCCTAGAGTACTGTTTCGCATCCATCGGTGGACTTCATATCGATCAAACCTCGGCTAGAGTGTCTTGTTCGAATCCATCAGCATGGTTCAGTTCGAATCCATCGGCTTCGTATCGATCACCTAACTTTGCATCCATTAGAGACTCGCTGCTTCGTCTTCATCCCAAGACCGTGTTCGAACCCATAAGCAGAGACTTATTCGTATCCATCAGAATAGCTAACCATGGGTGACGTGTCATCCTCGATACGAACAAGGCAAATTTTATGGAGTCGATACGGTCAACACGGCGTAAAGACCGGGTCGAGGCGAAGCATGCGCGCCACATCATCACAAGACCACGCGAGGTGATCGATTCGAAGGGACCGAAACCGAAGCATATCAACTCGTATCGATCATATCTCCCAAACCGCTGATCCAAATGCAATGAAATTTCCACAGTAGCTTCCATACAAGGCAAAGTTTGTTCCTGCCAAGTTTCAGCTCGATTGGGTCATTTTTTGATCTATTCGAATGGAGTTTGAATCATCTCAGATCGAGTCGAAACTTGGTGGGGTCGGTCGCGTGGGCCCACTCACGTGCCAGAAGAAGTCTCCCTAAGTTTCAGCGCGATCTCAGCTTCCTTCGCCTATAAATAGCCCTCTGAAGGCTACAGAAAGGGGATCTTTTGGCGATTCAACGTCCAGACTCTGCCGGATTCAATTCCATACTTCATTATCGCTGTTGTAATCAGATTTGAAAGCTATCATCAATTATAATCCACTGTAATCGATTGGAATCATCAAGTGAATCAATAAAGACATAAGCTTCAGAGTGGACGTAGGCAAGATCGCCGAACCACTATAAATCCTGTGTTTGTGATTGTTATTTGTGAATTGCAGTGTTTGATATTGCTTAGATCTGAGTTTTGTGTTGATTATTGCTGATTTGTGTTCATAAACGGGTGCTTTCACGATGTCGGGTGTTTGTGGTCAATTTTGACGCAAACATCGCTAATTACCAAATTTAATTTTTCCATAATTCCATTTAATTGACCTTTCATTCCATTGTCCAATCCATTATTATCAAAAGGATGTAGTTAATATTGGTTCATGATTGTTTGCATTAATATTCTCAAATTTCATCTAAATTTCGATTTATGTAATATTTGAATATTTAATTTCATTTAATAGCAATTAATCCTATTATCATAAATTAAATTCCAATATATTGATAAAACTTTATTTCCATTCCTTTAATTCAACCAATTGTCATATTATAAATAAATTGAAATTATTTCCAATTATTTCCTTAATTTATACTAACATAATTTTTAATTTAGATTTATTGCAACTGATTACCAGTTTTAATTTAACATACCAAATAAATGGTTAATTTATAATAATTGCTACCATTTATTTTCATAATACTAATTTCATCAAATTTCCATTAACTATCTATTATTTCCTTGTTAAATCCAATATTCCATTTATTGCTTATGTTCCATTTATAGTCACGTATAACATATTTTCATTAATTGGCATTTCATTCAACCCATTAATTATTAACCTTAATTAGCATTGTTTGCCTTGCATTCTCGTTATTATTCCCTTTTTTTATATTTTTATCAATATATACTCTAATTGCTATTAACATTCTAAATTAATTCTTTTACTTGGGTTCATACTCTTCATTATATCAATTACTACATTATGAATAAATTTACAATTCCATTTTTTCATTACATTCCCACCTTCCGTTACTGCACTAATTTTCACTAAACATTAAAGATTTCCTATTTTAATTTAGTAGACTAACTAAATATAACAATCGTTACAATTAACTTTACAATACACTTAAGTTTATTATTTTCAGCTAATTATTGTGATTACTTGCGTAACACTAAATTCATCCAATTACCATTGATTATACTAATTCATTTATTTATACAACACTTTCCAATATTTACTTATTTCAATTTTATAACCCAGTGCAAAAATTTACACTATTTCTTTATTGGGATTTCACTCCAATTGTCAATAATTAATTTTAATTACCATTGCTACATTTCATTTTTAACATTTGCTTCACTATAAATTATAATTTTTTTTATTTCTAAATTTAATTACAAAAACCTTATTAAATTAACAAATTTAATTATCGAAATTTATGGCTCGTTACAACCGCTTATGAGGCTACGTCCGACGTTCCAGCACAGGAGTCATTACTTGAACAGATTACGGAATCCTGTATAGATTCCCATTCCCGAACGTGTCTCTAAATCACACATGAATTCCCACATCTCGAAATAGATCTCGAAATCACATATGAATTCCCATACCCCAACGAGTCTCCGAATCACACATGGATTCCCACAGCTCAAAATAGATCTCGAAATCACACATGGATTCTCGTACCCCAATGCGTCTTGGAATCACATATGGATTCCAACATCTCGAAAATAAACTCGAATCTTCTCCAAGCATAGAACTCATGTATAGTTTTGGAGTGGTTACGGTTTTGAGTCATCTCATATAAGTACACTGCCCCGCTTACTGGGTGTTTCAAAACAAATTGATCTATTTCTAGAACACTTAATACCGATTCTTTAGGAAATAATCAAGCAATACATAAGAGCGCAGATCACTTCCTCACCGTTTCAACAGATGGATTTTCCCATCCTTTGTCCTAGAAGAACAAAATGAGCTCATACGTACAGCATGGCACCATCGACGGTAACTGTACCATATAATCCCATGTTTCTCTTAGATATTTCAAGAGCTAAACCCTTCAGTGTTAGGTAGGAGTATTTCCGTACCACCAAAAAAAAGATTGATCGTATATTTAGGGCAAGATTTGACAATCAGTTATTTAACTATCAAATAAACAGACATACAAAGATTACATTTCCCATAGAAACCACTAAGCCTTTTAATTAGATTGATCTCACTGGGATAAGTGTATTCACAAATCATTCCTTTCAAAACTTGAAAAGCCTTTTCACATACTTTTAAAATGGTATAAGTATATTCACCAAACACTTAAAAAAGATTTTCTATTTCAAAATCATATTGAACAAGTGTCATTAAAACAGAGATATTGATAACCCAAAACACTAATCCATTTCGTAAATCTCTTTTATTTTATAAATGGCTCCTTTATAAATTTTTAAAATCTATTCATAAAATTTCTTATTAATCTCCCAGTTTTATTTATAGTAATACTCTTTTATAAACCACAAAATCCCATTGATAAAACTTCCCTTTCAAATCGCTAAACGATGAATAAACCTCATTTCTAAAATCATTCAAAACCCTACTTCTTCTCAAATTCTAAAACTCTTTCAAATTTATAAACTCCATTAAATAAATCCTTCCTATAAAAGAAATTCTTTTATGAAAAATTTGTTATTTAGTCATAATAAATTAATCTTTAATTTCATAAAGATAAATTTTACAGTTTTTTAAATAATATAATAATAAACTTTAAAAATATTTAAATAACATATTAATTAATTTTTAAAACACTTTATTTAAATAAATAATAAAATAACTTTGAACAACTTTGAAATTATAATTAATTAACTTTCAAGCAACATTATTGATACAATAATTAACTAGCTTTAAATAATCAATAATAAAACAATTTATTATCTTTAAACAACCTTAATGTCACGACCCGATTTTCCGATGCCCGAAAAACCGAAGCATGAGGGTTAAAGAAGAAGAGGTAGAAGAAGAAAATAGAAAACAACATCAGAATCTAACCATCGCAGCGAAAACAAATATAATAGATAATAACTGATTTTTACACAAAGGAAAAATAAATCTGTTTTATACATACATCACCAGAATACATCGTTAGAGTTCAATGACATCAATAACATACAATCTGGATAGTCATATAATCTTATCCTCAAAACTGAATACACGGCGGAATAATAATCAAGTACGGAAGTACGTATCGCCATCCAGCTCGTCTCCTAAGCTTTACAGCATTCTTTCCTGTATTTATAATACTCGGTCTGACCCGAGCATTATAGTTAAATAACACCCGAGTCAGTCTGGAAAACCAGCATGAGAAATCACACTCAAATTGATTATTAAAGTTTCAAGATCCTTTGAAAATCAAAAGCATCTCGTAAGACCACGCCACAAATAAACATATCGGGTTTTTACCTTACGATAGCCAAAACATTTATTATAAAATCCTCTGATATTATAATAGGGTCTATTTACAGATACTTATTAAAATAGCCGAAATTGTTACATTCATTAAATTCCAGCTACTAGCCACAGTCATGGGTAATACAAACAAAACCGTAAAAGGCGCATAGGGAGAATGGATTTCCAACTAATGACTAGGCACTGGGGTATCACCGGTCACAATACGTGGCCTAGATCACCGTACCGAGGATTACTCCCAATCCCCTGCAACACAAGACTGGGACTACCCCTTACTGGATAATCTCGAGTAAGATCATCCCACGGTTGGGATCAACAATCGCACCACTAAGCCGAATAAAAGAGGCATCTAGACAGGGATGACCTCACCCTAATGGGCGCTACCCACCAGCCTTGCTGCATAACCTCTGATTTTCAGTCATTCCCGATTGATGAGGCTAGAGGCTAAGCGTTACCATTTAGAACGTTTCACATAGAATGCTCATCGCCCACCTGACAATGTTCTTAAAGCATTCATCCATACAAGTCCGTCCCGGGTTCGAACGGAACCGAAGGCACTACTCCTACTACATCTATTTTGGAATCACCTCAGGATTAGTAGCGACTAGCCCTTGCACTTAACTGCTCCATCTTCGACCCCGAACTCGTTTTCCCACGAAAACGTACAAACCGAATCGAAGTGGTTTTCGAGAAATAAATCCTGATCCCGGTCTATTCGAAATGATCAGCGCATTGGCCAATATTGATAGTCGGTTATTTAACTATCAATTAACATTCACAAACAACCATTCAATATAAATAATTTCACCAAATTATTTATTAATCTCAAAATATTTTTGCAAGATATATTTTCACTTTTTAACCCCTTTGAAAACAGTTTCAAACCATTTTCTTTCACGGAATAAATTCCCCAAATATTTTCGATTCCCACTGAAATCACCAAGTACAAACACTTTTAGATTTTAAAATAATTTAAACCACTATATTATAAAATATACTTTAACATTTAAATTCAGAAAAACTACTTTAATACTTTATTAAAAATAATACTTTAGGAATATTTAAAATAAGGTTACTTTACAAAATATAAAACTAGATTTTCTCCTTTAAACAAAATATCAAATCATCTTTAAATTATTTTTACGATAACAGATTTTGAAAAATACTTACTTTAGAATTTAAACATTCATAAATACTTAATTTCTAAAACTTACTTTTTAAAACAACTTAAAACTTTTAACTTATGCCTTTAAATTTGTTTTGAAAACGTACTTGGCTATCCAGGGAAATAAGCTTTTCTTTCACATCTTTTAAAAATAAATCACTATTTATTTTTAAACAAATTTACTCATACCCTTAGAATATTCTCACCGTGAATTTATCCTTCCAAATATCCACTGATATATTACTTAACTTTTATAAACCCAGTTTATAAATTCCAAAGTCCCACTTCTCTTTTAAAGTTCCAACTTCAATCACTTAAATCAATTTTCAAATTTATTTCCAATTTACTCCATTTTGAAATAAATTCCTTTACTTACTCATTTTTTCAAAATCCATTAACTTCAGATTTATTTCTTCGTTTTGATTATAAATCTTTAACTGAAACATACCAATTTTAGATTTTCCAAATTTCTTCTTTATTCTTTTAAATAAATTTTAAACCTTGAATTTTAAAGTAAATTCTTTCATTCCTTTGAATAACATCACTTAAGTTGTAAAATTCATTATTTTCCCTTTTTATTCAAATCACCTTTCCCATACTTGGAATTTATTTATTAGAATTTTAAAATCACTTTTATTCTTTCCCAATTCATTCTTAAATTATTTAAATTCTCTATAATTATTTCACTTAAAAATTCCCTTTTTTATTTTCTTTCAAAAATCCAATTCTATATATTTTGATAACTCGGTATACCGAAATATATATTCAAGAAAACCATAGCATTCAATATTCCAATTATCGATATAATTCATCACAGAATATCCAATATTCATAGCACATAATATTAAACAATCTAAATAATTTTGAGGAATCCAGTTGGATCCCTCCAACCTGTTTCCCTGCATTCACAGATGTTAGCACAATACCAATTCCACTTCGAGGTGGAATGTCGTGGTATATGGGATTAATATAATATCATCCGCTATTATGCGGAGCATAGGGTCTCATCCGCTATATAATGCGGGAAATTAATCACTCCAATATATACTATATACTACTATATAATATAGCACATCAAATCAATTTAATCATTAAACCAATTATTTAAATTTAACCATTTAAATTTAAATAGAAATCCAGATGAGTGAGATTAACTCACCTTTGATTTTTGCATGCAACCATTTCTAACCAGGCCTGCTTCTTTTCAGATTTTGACCTTGCATAACAATTATATAATTTTATAAATATTTGAATTAATCGAACAATTACTTACCATTTAATGAATTTAATTAGAACTAATGATTTAATTTAAAACTGATTATTTAATTGACTGATTATTTAATTTAAACTAATAATTCCCCCCTTTTTTAAAATCTATTAGTGACTGTAATAAATTAAATAAGTTAATTGAATAAACTAACTGTCCTTTTTTAAATCTAAAAATAATTAAATGAGTTAGTTACTAAATTAATCATCATAATTTTTTTTAAATAAACTAGTAAATAAAAATGGATATAGGTATATATATACACTTTATTTCTCATTTAGAAACTACATATAAAATTTTCTATTAAACCATTTAAAATAGGTATGTGTGTGTGTGTGTATATATATATATATATTTATATTTATATCTCCTTTCCTGTAAGTAAACGAAAACATGACTTTCTTTACAGTAAATTTTTTTTAATACATATATTTGTAAAATAAAACATATCTGGAATTTTGAATTCCTATATATATGAATACATTCTCTCTTTTTTTTTCAAACTATATATACGTATATATAGTTAGATTAAATTTCGAAAATAATATGATAGATAATCACCTCACTGAATCGAACCCTTCTCTCCTACGAAGTTCCCAGACTCTGGCCTTGCTCTCAAGCTTCGATCGCGACTCTCCTGCAACTGCCTCTTTTCCTGCACCTTTTCCTTAAGCGAGGATCACGCGAGCTCCAATTCACGAGAATTGCGCGAGAACAACACAAACTCCAAATTCGAACCCCTAGAATGCTGCTTCACAGCCGATCTCCCCACCACGATGTCGTCGAGCGAAACCACCATGTCGCGAGCTTCGCGGCATCGTGCTATTGCTTGGGTCGGTATCGATTTGGGTTAAATTCTCAATTTTGAAATTCGATTTTGAAGAAGATAAGGAAGCCATTTTTTTCTCTCGAGATTGCTTCAAACTTTTTGAAATTGATTTTTGGACGAGGGGGATTCGATTCCCTTTGATTTAATTTCCATTCGGCATATCTCGATTTAAAGAAATGAGCAGAGGAGAAAATGAACTCCTGATACTCTTTGAAGGGGAAGGGGCATGTGAGTTATAACTGGTAATGGTGTTGTATAGGGTAAGCTATAACGATTTGCAGAGGAGACCAAATTTTTTTGATGTTGATAGAAAGTAGGCTGCTGTTAAAAAGAAGTTTGACCAGTCCAACAATATATTTTATAATTTCAAATTTAAATTCAAATGCAACTTATAATTTCCAACTCCTATCGAGGCATGCCGCTAGACGTTTATAATGTTATACCCCTATTACGAACATAATGGAAAAGGTTTCGAGTCCTAATTCGATCGTATGGAGAAGATAGCGTTTGGGCCTAGTCATTATATTAAATTTTGATTTAATTATCAACGTGTTTACTTATCATACGGCCAAATGATCACTCCAAACACTATGAAAATTGAAGTCCGATAATAATACAATATTAGGATCCAATGAAACTAGTTTCGTCAAATTCCGACACTGTGCCTCGGAAGGCTATTTTTAAATTTAATTTAAATGATATATTATTAAAACCGAACAAATCACCTTTAAATTAAATTTTAACCATTCTATTATCTTCAGTATCATCATTATAAATTTTATAAGTCTTCAAATTATTTTTAACAGGCTTAAAACTGAAAATTCAACAATTTTCCCAATTTCCAATTTATTAAATTCAATAATTTAATTGCCAAATAAACGGTGATATTTGAATTCATATTAAAACTAACTATCAAATATTTAAAATAAATTAAATATTCTAATTTCAAATATTTAAATTTTTTGGGTCGTCACACTTGATAAGTAATTACTTATCTTTAAATAACATTAATAAAATAATAAATTTTAAAACATTATAAATATAATAATTAAGTTTACTAAATAAATAATTTTACAAAATACTTTGAAAAATAGAAATTAAACAAAATACTTTGTTAAAATAATAATTAAATAAAACATTTTACTTCAAATTATAAAATTTGAAGTTAATTTAACTCCATAACTTTTGAAACTCAAAAAGAGGTTTAGCGACTATAATGGTACTTAAACAAACTACCATTTTATTCAAATTTAAATTTTCAAGTTAAATTACTGGTTTTTGCATAAACATGCAATATATGTCAACCAAATCAACAATTAACAAATAATTGTTAACACGTCATTTACCCAGTATTTATCAAATGCCACTTAAATAAATGTCTGGATTAATATAATAGTAGAAAAGGATATATTTTGCTAAAAAAAGCCATTCAAAATAAATTCTTCCATTGATTATTTAACGATGTTTATTTGGTCAAATAGATAACACCAAAGAATTAAGTTTATATTAGCTACGTTGTTATTTTAACAACGTAATTATAATAAATGAATATTATTTTATCACTTTATACATTATCTATTTTCAAAAACGATAATTTATCCAAACCAAACAATCAACAATATAACATCCAATAGGCAATAAATAATTTTTATCTATAATATAACATACAAATTAACAGAAAAGGTGAGTTAAACTCACTGAAATTCCAGTTATCGCCGAAGTATTCCGGTTCCGTAGCACAACATTCTAATAGCACTAATCTCAACCAATCCAATTTCAAAGTGTAGTTAACATCATTATGAATCTAACACGAGGACAACATTCATTTTGGACCTTGTATGAGAAAGTTACGACTTTTATGAGTTGTCGAATAAATTAAACCAAATTAATTTTCTTAATTACATTAATTTATCTAATCACCCAAGTTAATCTATTTTCCTCAAAAGAAAACTCTCATGCCTGAAGCTTTGAAATCGCACACCACATCGCCAACTGCTCTCCACCTTTGCTCGCTTCATGTTTTACGAAATCGATCGCTGACAAATCCCATGAACTCCTCTACGTGCCCTCGTCCCGATGCACCCCCTCAATCAACGTCCACCCTCCTTCAACAAAACATGACCAGGCTATCCCAGTACGACACCCTAAATGTCGCAATTAACTATATGAGGTCGAGCTCCACCAAAACTTGCCTGGAGATGCTCTTCCACACGTGCATCTCGTATCTAACCTCCATATCACCTATTTATGACCATACCATGCTAAAATCAAAACTTAAGTCACCCTATCCACCTCGATCTCACCACAGCAGCCACTGCACTGCCTAATACTCCATAGGCTTGTAGTTCTATACCTCTAACACTCAAAGATTTAAGTTGTATATTTTTTTTTGATTTTATTTTGAATTGTTTTTGAATTTTTTTATAAGAGGATTTTTTGATTTTCTTTGATCTTAAAATGCAATGAAACGATACAGAGGGAAGAGAAAATGAGTGGTATTTGGTTTAGCTAAGTGTTGAGATAAATTAGATTTGTCCGGCATCTCGCTGCACAGATTTTCATTCAAGTATAGATCGCGGGACGACAAGAAAAAATTATGGTCGCCCTCCAACCAACGACACGACCTCAAAATAATAATAATATGTACTAGTTTTCTGATTCTGTAAAATCGCAAAAATACCATCGTTTACCGAATAATCGTCAATGATTTATTTAAATAATTTTCAAATTAAAAATTACAGAAAAATCAAATAAATTAAATTAGAAATACATCAATAAAAATCGAGTCTTTATTAAAAAATTCTTATTATTTATTAGGACCATTTATTACTGTAAAAAAATTACAAAATGAATCCACTATTATTACTTATTAATTAAAATGAGTTAAATAGGACCATTAAATCTATTTAATATATATTTAATTTAAAATCCAAATATTTAAATCACTATCCAATTTTTAACTCACAATTCAAATATTTTAAACAATCCCTATATTTGAATTCAAGTTTAAAAATCTTTTAAAAACCAATTAAATATTCCCAATCAAATGATCAAAATTCCAAGTCGTTACATTCTTCCACCTTAAAAGAATTTCATCTTCGAATTCCTGAAAGTAAGAAAAATGCCTCCAAACCCATTATATTTTCAAATTAGTTAGTTGGAAAGAATTATTAAATTCTCTAAGTCTTTAAAGTCACAAAAAATTCGGCAGCGTCTCCTTTACGCGGCTCGATCAGAAAAGCTAGAAATCGCCACTATAGGCCGAAAGCTAAAAAAGAAAATAAAAGCGGAGTGTCCTCCCATATCTGGGGCATAAAATTATCAAACCAAAACAAATATATAAAAACGTACCTATTGTTCAGGCAATCAAACTTTACTCATGACCCAAAAGTATCAAACTAGCTTTTCTTCCATGAACCTGCATCTAACTTACACATGATATTAAACTATATAATTCACAGCCATATAATTTTGCATTTTCCAATGTCAAACATCATGTAATTTATTCAAAGCCCACATGATGTGCATATACCATCCGTACGCAATATCCAATCTGAAATCTCGCTCGATTACACAAATTTGACTTCCGAACTAGAAGCGATCACTCGACTTTTCTAGTGCGAACTCCGATCCAATTCCTTGATTAGAAATCTCCATTCTCCTTACATAGCTATATATTATAATAGAAAACTTCGGAATCAAATTAAATTTCTATATCAGGTGTTCGCCGGTTAAGAATTGAGTGAAAATCCTAATTTGGACCGATGTAAATCACCTCAAATTCGTGTACTCGAAACTGGATCAAAACTGTGTGCGAATAAAATGATCTACGTACAACTTATATATTTATATCAATTGGTTTATCTTAAGTATACCAATTTTTTTATTCACATTCATTCTCACTTTTAGTATATTTCCTTTAATACTAAAATTATTTCATAAAACCATTACTTAAGTTCCTAATCATCTTATAACACCGCTTCTGTAAATCACTCACTTTAAAACTTCTATTTGTACACATTTCAAAAAGCCACAACTTCATCTTTGAATCCCTTCCGTACTTAAGTTTATTATAAGCATTTTATAAAGCACATTTATATTTATTATCCATTTGAAACTTAAGTCCATATTTTTATCACACTCTGCTGCTATCTAAGAGTATATATACAAATTTCAGATTTGTTTCTGCTTAACCCAAATGTCAAACAAATTAATTTTGTTTTAAGTTACTAATTTCTCCAATTTATAAGTTATAAAAATATTCTCTTATGTTTTCACAATACGCTTAGCTTAAATTTTCAATTTAACTTGGAAGTTTCGACTATCCCAAATTACCGAAAATTCCATTTTATTTCCATAAATGAAAATTACCAAACCAAATCTCAAAATGAGATGCACAAACCAAACTATACTAATGGATAAGATACAAGAGTCTAGTATATCACTTAATTGAAAATTTCAGAACTAAACACCCGATTTTATTTCAAACCATTTTGAAATATGATAATATACATATCTCCTTTTGTGTATCAAATCATACTTTTGAATTTTAAATAAAGTTCATTTTACCAAACAACTATGTTGCAATCTACTATTATGATAGCAATTCCTTACTTTAAAAACTCGAAAATGAATATTGATGATGCTGCGGTCATCATCCGAATTATTTTCCAACAACATAAGAGAGTTTGGTGCTTTTTACCTCTTTTGAAACCCATTTTAAATATCTCTTTTCAAAATACTTCCAATATAATACTATCATTATTTCTTCCAAAACTTTAGAAAAACAATTTCCAAAACACCGAGATTTAAGTTTTCAATCTTCCAGTTTAAATCCATTTAAATATAAATAATATTTTATAGTTTATATTTTATAGATTCAATTTTTATATAAAATCATTTTACAAATGTTTATCCTTGCTTATATTATGATAATTTTTTTTTTTGAACTGGTACTTTATATACAACAAATCATTGGGCCAACAATTCCCATGCCAAATAAACGTTCGAAAGCAAGTTTCGAACTTGTGACATCTTGCACCAAAGCCGAATCAATTAACCAAATAGTGAATAAAAGTTTTATCATAACTAGACAAGCATAACTAATCAAATAGTGAATGATAATAACTGAATATTATCATTTTCTAATAACCAAACACGCCACATATATATCTCTATTGATTTGTTTTTGAAAATTATTATTTACTATATAAAATATAGTCTAGGTAAAATTATTTCATTTACCCAATTTTCAAAATAATACCGTGTCAGTTTACCATGTTCAAGAGTTTAGAAACCCTTATCGATACTGTTGTTCCTTTTGTATAGACCAGAATTCATAACCACTTAATTGATAAATCAACATAATATAAAACATCTTTATATCTCTAACAAATACACGCTTATATATACACACACTCAAACTCGTCCTAAGTTATCACTTACGCTATCTCATGATCTAATCCCACCAAAGCCTAAGTATTCGCTCAACCTAAGCTCGGATACCACCTGTAACGATTTGCCGTTTTAACTTTCAAAAGTCAGCACTAATACAACCATGGTATTCATATGCCGAACATTCAAGTGTCGAAAAGACAGATTGTTGGGAAAAAAGAAAGAAGAGATAGAACAAGATCTCACATTGTAACAAGTTAATATAATATAAAATGGATCTTTAATTCAAAGAAAAACTTTAAGATATATACAACATCCACAGTGCGCTAAACGTATCATCAGCCTGGACAGTTGTAACAACCTTTCCTCACAAATGCTGTTAAATAAAACAACTAGTGCAGTGGAAATAAAATATACACGAATACGACTTGGAGGTATCCAGCTCATCTCCTGAAGCTCCAAAGCATCCAAATAAGATCTGTAAATATGCTCGGTCTAACCTAAGCTCGGTCCGACCTTATCATTATAAGAAAATAACGCCTGGATTAGTTTGGTAAACCAATGTGAGAAAACTCAATCAAAGCATATTGATTTATATTTTTATAAAACCCTTTTATAATAAAAGGTATCTCATGAATCCACAATGCATATAAACATGAATGAGTTTTTAACTTACAATAACCAAACCATTTATATTAGAAAATCTAGTGATGTTATATCAATAATCATGTAGTTGTGATGCTTGTGAGTGTACATCACAACAATAATAGGTATATAATCAAAAAAAATGCTAAGGCGCATTTGTTAATTGTGTAGGATTCTGTAGAGGTGTCCTCCGTACTTAGAGAACGGTCCTCCTACACTTATCCTTTTGAGGAAACAATACATCCTTAGTGATGTACAGTAGGAAATACAAGCTGGCCACGCTAGTTGAATGCATTGCTTTATGCATCCATAATAACTATAGACAACTCTAAGAAGGAGACGACTGTACCCTTATAGGCTAGCTAAGCCCAAGCTATGCATCCTATCTCTAGTTCGAGTCATTACACAGGTCAGGCTACATCCGGCATTCCAGCACACGAGTCACTACTCGAATAGATTACGAAAACACACATGGATTCCCATACCCCAATGGGTGTCATAATCACACTTGGATTCGCACATCTCAAAATAGATCTCGAAATCACACATGGATTCTCATACCCCGACAAGTCTTGGAATCACATATGGATTCCCACATCTCAAAATAGATCTCGGAATCATGCATGGAATCCCATACCCCAACGGGTCTCAGAATCACATATGGATTCCAACATCTCGAATATAAACTCAAATCTTCTCTAAGCAAAGAACCCATGTAAGGTTTTGGAGTGGTTACGGTTTCGAATCACTCATATAAATACACTCTCCTACTTACTGGGTGTTCCAAAACCAATTGATCGATTTTTAGAATACTCAATATAGGTTCTTTTGGAAATAATCATACAATATATAAGAGTGGAGATCACCTCCTTATCATTTAAGCGAATGGATTTCCTCATCGTTTGTCCTAGGAGAACAAAGTGAGTTTACACGTGCAGTATAACACCACCGACGATAACTGTACCATATAATCCTCATGTTTCTCCTATATATCTCCAGAGTTAAACCATTCGAAATTAAGTAGGAATGTTTCTGTACCACCAAAAATTAAGAACAATTACATATTTAGGCCAAGATTTGATAGTCGGTTATTTAACTATCAAATAAATAAATACTTAAAACAGAGATTACATTTCCCATGGAAACCATTAAGCCTCATGGATTAATCTTCCATTAATTAAATCTCTTTCCAAAATATTTATCAAAACATTCATATACCTAACTCATTGGGATAAATATATTCATAAACCATTCATTTCAAAACTTAGAAAGCCTTTACATATATTTATAAAATGGTATAAGTATATTCACCAAAAACTCAAAAAAATTCTATTTCAAAATCATATTAAAATGATCATATCCAAATATCATTAAAATGAAGATACTAATAATAACGCAAAATACTAATCCTTTTAGTAAATATCTTTTAGCTTATAAATGCCTCCTTATAAATTTCCAAAATATATTTATAAAATATCTTTATAAATCTCTATGTTTTATTGGTAGGAACACTCTTTTTTAAATCTCAAATCCCATCTATAAAATTTCCCTTTCAAATCGCTAAACCATTTATAAACCTCTTTTCTAAATTCATTCAAAACCCAACTTCTTTTCAAACTCCAAACCTCTTTCAAATTTATAAACTCCTTTAAATATATCCTTTTTATAGAAGAAATCCTTTTATAAACAATTTATTGTTTAATTACAATGAATAAAATCTTTAATGTCATAAAGATAAATTTTAAACATTTTTAAATAATATAATAATAAACTTTAAAAAAACATTTAAATAATATATTGACTAATTTTTAAAACATTTTAAATATATATAATAATATAACTTTAAACAAATTTCAAAATATAATTAATTAACTTTCAAGCAAAGTTACTGATAAAATAATTTATTATCTTTAAACAATCTTGATAAATAATTAATTATCTTTAAACAACATTTATAAAATAATAAATTTAAAAACATTATAAACATAATAGTTAACTTTACTAAAGAAATAATTTTACAAAACACTTTTTAATAGAAATTAAACAAAATAATTTGTTAAAATAATAATCAAATAAAATATTTTACTTCAAATTATAAAATTTGAATTTAATTTAACTCTATAGGTTTTCAAACTCAGAAAGAGGCTAGGCGACTAAAATGGTACTTAAACAAGCTACCATTTTATTCAAATTTAACTTCCAAATTAAATTACTGATATTTACATAAACATGCATATATGTAAACCAAATCCATAATTAACAATTAACTATTAACACATCACTTATTCAATATTTTTCAACTGACACTTAAATAAATGTCCAAATTAATATAATAGCAGAACGGGATTTATGTTGTTAAACATATGTCATTCAACATAAACTCTTTCGTTTATTAGTAGACGCTATTTATTTGGCCAAATATATAACAACAAAGAAGTAGGCTTAAATTAACTACGTTTTTATTTAAACAACGTAAATATATTAAATCAATATTATTTTATCACTATATGTTATCCATTTTCAAAATGATAATTTATCCAAACCAAACAACTAGTAAATACAACATTCATGCAGGCAATAGCTAATTTTTATCTACTATATAACATACCGATTAACCAAAAATATGAGTTTAACACATCGAAATTCCAATTATCGTCAAAGCGTTTCGGTCCAGTCTAGCATTCAATTTCAGTGCAACATTCCAGTAGCTCTAATCTCAACCAATCCAATTTGAAGATATAGTAAATGTCATTACGAACTTAATGCGACTGACTGCGTTCGATTTGGACCTTGTATAAAAAAGTTACGATTTTTATAAGTTATTGAATAAGTTATAACAAATTTCTTAATTACATTAATTTAGCTAGTCACCTTAATTAATCCATCTTCCTATAAAGGAAAACTCTCCCGCCTGAAACCTTTAAATTGCATAACACATCACCACCTTCGCTCGCTTCATGGTTCATGAAGTCGACCGCCGACCAATCCCACGAACTCCCCTACGTGCCCTCGTCCCGACGTGCCCCCTTAATCAACGTCCACCTTCCTTCAACAAAATGTAACGAAGCTACCCCAGTGTGACACCCTAAATGTCACGATCAACTATATGAGGCCGAGCTCCACCAAAACTTGCCCAGAGATGCTCTTCGACATGTGCATCTCGAATCTAGCCTCCATATCACCTATTAATGACCATATCACCAAAAATCAAAACCCAAAGTCATCATATCCGCCTTGACCTCACCAAAATAGCCACCGCACTACCTAATAATCCCTAGGCTTGTAGATCTATACCACTAACGCTCAAAAACTTAAGTTTTATATTTTACTTTATTTTATTTTGAATTGTTTTTAAAAAAAATTATAAGCAGATTTCTTATTTTTATTTGATTTGGAAATGCAATGAAATGTTACAAAGGAAGAGGAAACGAGTGCTATTTGGTATGGCCAAGTATTGAGATAAATTAATTTGCAAATTCCGGCATCTCGCCTCATAGGTTTTTATTCATGTATGGGCCGCGAATGACAAAACAAAAATATGGCCGTGCTCCAACCAGCGAAGGAATCTCAAAACATTAATAATATAAACTGGTTTACTGATTTTATAAAATCACAAAAATATTGTCGTTTGCCAAATAATCATCAAAAGATTTATTTAAATAATTTTTAAATTAAAAATTATGGAAAAATCAAATAATACGTCAATAAAAATCGAGCCCTTAACAAAAATAAATTTTCTTATTATTTATTTGAACCATTTATCATTGTAAATAAATTAACAAAATGAATCCACTGTTATTACTTATTAATTAAAATGAGTTAAGTACGACCACTAAATCCATTCAATAAATATTTAATTTAAAATCCAAATATTTAAACCACTATCCAACTATTAGTTTACATTTTAAATATTTTAAACAATCCCTATATTTGAATTAAAGTTTTAAAAATATTTTGAAAACCAATTATTCAATGTTTAAAATTAATTATATATTCCAAATCAAATGTTTAAAATTACGGGTCGTTACATTAAGTGCCGCTGTAAATAGTTGTTTTTTTTGTGCACTGGTTAACAGCAGTATAGAAATCTCTACGGTGGTTTATAGCCACGAGAATTGTATTATGCAATGATTAGGTGCCGCAAAATTCAGGCTTGTACGATGGTTTATTGTCATTACTTATTTGAAATTGACAAACTTTTATTTTTATATTTCTTCGTAGATACATCTTTCTATTATTTGTAGAAAAACATAAACAACCAACGACTGTCTCTTACAACGCAAACGAGTAGAGGAACTTTTAAAATGCACGAAAATTGACCATTGTCAAAGAATTTGAAAAGGAATTGAAAAATAAACAAGAAAGAAGTAAGGAAGACTAAATTAAGTGATAAAGGTTTAAATGGTGATGGTTCAAATTGTGCAGATGAAGGATCAATTGAGAATGAGTCAAATAATGATGGTTCTAGTGAGGAGGATGAGATGGATGGCCAAGACCTAGAACTACCTACTAAGTTTCCAATTACGATTCCTGCCACTTCCAAAGCTAGTAAAGTTGCTAGCTCTTCGCTTACCATTAATGAATCTATCCTTAGAAGTTTTAACACACATATTGCATATGAAATTTGAGATAAGCATAAAGTTCGTGTATTTTGGTATTATGATTTGTTGGGTTAAATTTTGATTTGTTGTATTACAGGGAGAGGACCACTGAAATCAATTCACATTAGAGAAGGCTACAAGAATGGAGTTTAGAGGACATGCCAAGTGAAGTTGTGGGAAAAGTAAAAAAATTCAAGTTATAATTTAGTTTAATATACATATAAGCATGTTAATTATGTAACAATATCAACTTTCATCGAAAGATGATATCTGGAAACCATTTCTTTTCATATGCCATTTGAAGAAATGAAAATCGGCCTAGATGACATTGCCCAAATCTTAAAATTTCCCATAGACAGTACATGTCTATGCAAAGAGAGGGATGATCAAAATGTAGGTGGCCTATTAGTGGAATATCTTGAAGTTGATGAAAGCGAAGCAAGGGAACAAACAAATGACTCATGTTCATTGAAGCTTGACTTTTATTGGATAAATTCAGTAAAAGAGAAAATAAAGAAGACAAAAATGAATATAATTATGAGATTATTTCTCATGCTTGTCTTCTTTATTTTTTTTGGGTTATTCTATGTTTTATGAAAAGTCTAGAATGAAGGTTGTAACAACCCAACTTTTCACGACCATGTAATCAAGCCACAAGTACCATAAAATGAAAAGTTGGATTGAATAAAACACAATAGTGTGCAGAGAGCTAAGATAACTAACTATATCTTTTAGAAGTCACAATGGATTGATCAAAATACAATTAATTAAAATAAACAAATCCGTTTATATACATCATTAACTATACATAGTCTCATACACACACACTGTCACACCATATATACGATATATACAAACAAATGGATAACATATGTAAACACCTTCATAGTCATAGTCTTCAAACTCCATACACGACAAAGCTATTCTCTTAACCTATATTGTATGAGCAGGGAGTTCAGACACATAAATTTGATAAGTAGAAAATATTACCAAGTTTATACTGCTAGCATGATTTCGTAAATATAGCTAATACTTACTTTACCTTAACATGTCCCACCTACATATATAAAGTTAGTCCATCATACTAAATATAGTATAGGGATCACTATCATGTAGTTAACAATATTAAACATACGATAGCGTCAATTAAACATAAACTAACCCATATACATACAAGAGAGGGAAAGAGTTGGTTAAACATATATTAACCCAACAATACATATAAGAGTTAGTGAAATAGAGACTAACCCTAATATATAGTTAAATATTGATTAATCCCGTAAACGTAGGCAAGAGCATGAGTTAGATAAAAGTATAATAACTCACATATATATAAAGGATAGGTAAACATAGCCTAACATCTTTAAATAAACGATTCAACATAATCGTCATAACACACAACCATCAGAGCAAATTTTTTGACATTAAAAACTTCCCAATGTCGTAGAAAAACTAACATGTCACTCATCGCCTATTTCATATAGACCTAGCTGAAGTAAAAATGGCTCATCCTTGGCCTAGGTTTAGTCTGGCAATTTGAACTGTGCATCGATGGATCGGTGTACTCAACACTGGTAAACTGATGTCTGTGCCAAATGCTAGAAAATTGTAATTCCAAAAACTATTGTCTTTCTTGTTTCGTTCCTACCTTTTTATTTATTGTTTTGGTGCTTTTTTACATCTCTTAGATGTCATTTCACACTATTCTAACCATTTATATATCACATATCATCTATATATGTTGGCGTCAAAAATGGTCACCAACACCTAGTTGTATGAAAGCACCAATAACCAGCCACAGATCTTAGATAGTTTCTAATGTAGAGAATATAATATGAAGAACGAAGAAATTAAAAATGAAAGCAAGTAAAAAGAGATAATTTATAGTGGTTTGGCTAACTCTTGCCTATGTCCACTCCAGATTTTTTGTTATACTATAGTTCGTTTATAGTTACAATCAAAAATCCAACAATAAAATTGGTAGGGTGCAACCAAGGTTGAAGATAAAAAGAAGCGGCAAGAAGATTTCGAAGATCCCTTTTATGACATCATGCTTGCTATATTTATAGGGAAAGACGTGCATGAATCAAGCTGAAATTTTAAAAGAAAGTTTAGGAAACCAAGACTAGGCCGCCCAAAAATTTCCAAGCCCATCGAGGCCCACAATAGGGATTGGTACCAATGCTATTAGTATGTCCAAATGGGCCGTGATCCCTAAAAGGTGCCCCATGATGTTAGCTACTTGCTGCCCATATTTCGTGCAATTCCGATGTACGGTTTGTAAGATATTGTATTTTTCATGAATTAATGTTGCTTGAATTCTGATTTCTACCGATCCCTCTAACTTCCTCCAATTAGAATAAGATCCCTAGGGGTGTTCCACATGTTCAAGTTTCATGTCAATTGGATATGTAGATGTTGAAATATTAATCCATCTTTGCTATAAAGTTGGTTTCATTCGATCCCTAAAAGGGAGAAGGGCCTATCTCTATTAAGGGATAGAGGTCGATCCCTCCAAACTCCTCCAAATGCCATGCGATCCCTAAGGGATCATTTCCATGTTGTATTATGCTTAGTCACCAAGTTTCATACCAATTACATTAGTAGTACTTGAGTTATGGATCAATCTTTGTTGCAATATGTTATGAAGGCTGGTTATAGCTGATCCCTATGGAGGGAAGAGGATCGATCCCTCCAACTTGCTCTATTTGATGTGTGATCCATAGAGGAGACACCCTAGGGCCCCCACATCTCGTTTACAAGCTTTTATATGCATTGGACTTATGGACTTTGAGATATTGATTATTTTCTATTGAGTTGTATTTGCCTGTTTGAAATATGTCAATCCCTTTTATACCAATCCCTTTTTATATGATCTCTTTTACACTGATCCCTTTCTTTGATGCAGTAATTTGCCCATAACTTGCGCATACAAACTCCAAATGATTTGAGATTTGAAATATAACATTGTGGGGCCTTCCTTGTCACTTTATATCAGTCTCGCCTAGTTTGGGACAAAAATTAAGGATGCGTACCAATCCTCTAGGGGAAGGGATAGGCACCAATCCCTGCCTGAGGAGGTACTAATCCATACAGAGAATATTTTGGAGATTCTATCTTTTGGTCTCAGTTGATCTTCGTTTCATAACGTTAGCTGCACTTGATTTCTAGACCTCACAATCATCGTTCTTGGCGATTGGCCTTAATAATCGTGAAGTCTATTGAGTTAAATCTGCATGTCTACTGCCTTGGGAAAAGATGGGCTAACAATATATATCCATAATTAGGCCCTAATTATCATAAATTTAACCATTTAATGCTAATTTCATATAATAGACAATCTAGTCCTAATTTATCTCTAGTTAGCGATCACACCTATATTAAATTTCAAACCTCGATTAATTCAATTATTACATCTATTTACCCTAGTTAGCGATCAAATAATGCAGACTAATTTCATGTGAATAGTATATAGCCAAATAATGATTCCTACTCACCAATCTACGGCACCAAGCCCTGGAAATCACCCAATCGTTTTCCAATTCCTTGCTGGCCAGAATGTAGTTCCCTAAAGTTCCTAGGTCCCATAAACAATTGATATCTTCATGTAGCCCTTCTCACGCTCGTTGATTTGATATATATATATATATATATATATATATATATATATATATATATATATAATATACATTTAATATAGATCATGGTAGACAAGACCGCAAACAATGAGGTGGTTACAATCAAAGACCCACCCTCAAAACCACTAGATCGAACATCAAACTTCGCACGACCAACATCAAATACGTGGAGCAGATCATGGGTGGATGTGGTTAGAGGGATAACTGGCAGATGCTAAAGCACAAATCTCAATTTCACACTGCCTGTACAAGAGAATGGTAAAGCAACATTTCAGATTCGGGATTCAAATAGAGTTGATGCTGAGAAAAAGTGGAAGTACATAATTGTAGCTTATGTTTTAGGCAGTTGATCACTTTATGCACAATTCACTCATATTGTTTGAAATCTTTTGAAACCAGCAAAAAAGTTTGATATCTATTACAAAAAAGTGGTTTTATTATATTAGATTTGAGATGGAAGATGATTGCATTAAAAGTATAAAGATGGGTCCATATACCTTTAATTCACGAATTATCATTTTGAAACCGTGGAGAATTAGTATGAAACTATCAACAGACTATTTCTCTTCTATCCAATTTGGGTTAAATTACATGACTTAAGCCTTGAACTATGGAAAAAAGATGCGATTGGTCGTATTGCAAGTATGCAGGGTAAGCTTATCCAAACCGATAATAATTCGGGGTAGGCATAAACCGCACCGCTATACAACCGCCTATATTAGACCGCGAAAACGGTGTGGAAAGCCGTACTGAATCTTCTAACCAAAGCAAATACCCCAAACCGGACTGACCCACATCAATACTATTCGGTTATAGTTTGGATGATTGAACTGACCATATTAGACCGAATCAAACCGAATATTTACACTAGTAATCATACGATTAAAATATAAGCAACTCCTATCTCATTTTATATTCCAACTATGTATATTCTATTTTTAACTTATATTAATATTAATTATTGTCATGAAGGATGAAATTATAGTTTTAATATAATATTTTTTATATCTCATTTTATAAATAAATTCTACTCACTTTACTTAACGATTATGCATTGATTAACGTTGATGATTGATTAACCTATGAAAATAAAATCTCACTTGCAATCAAATTGAAATATTCATACTATTAAGAACTAATCTTTCATTTTCACTATAAAATCGTGTGTCTTAACCTTTGAGTACAAAAGCTTCACCCAGTTGCCTTTGTAAATTGATTATTGATAGAAGAAATTCTCTTACTTCATATGTAATATGGGTTCAAACCGGACCAGATCATATTACATTAAAGCGAACCGAAACCGAACCGTTTAAAAGATAAGTATAATATTTTGTATTTTCGATGAACCATTTGATGTTGTACGGAAGCAACTTGGGCTTCAAACCGCACAAAACCGACCGTGCCCACCTCTAATAATAATATGGCAAAAGAAATAAGAATGCACTTTGCATTTGATTTTGGTAGAAATTAACTCATATTTTAACTATCTTACTTCTGTATAAGGGTTAAACTTAGATGGTTCAGTGATTGATATAGAAGTTTCGTATGAGTATGAACCAAAAACGTATGAAAACTATAAAGTATTTGGTCATGGTACTAAAAACTATGGTATTTCATTTCAACAAACTTGGCAAGCAAAGGCTCGTTACGCAGAAGAAACGAAAGAATCAAATGTTAAAGCCCAAAACAGTCTACGAGGGAGCCTACCACTTCCTATATACATATGGAGGAGCAGATACTTCTACAACCAATTCTAGCACTACTCCACATCAAACTGAATCATAAAAAGGAAAAGAAAAGGTAGGACATCACTTCAAATAGATTCTCGTGCTTATCATCACATGAAGAAGAAGCCCCAACATCATATAAGTCTGCAGATCTACCACCCTCACAAGTGCCTTCTGACCATACTAATAGCAAGAAGTAGTCATCACCAGCTTCAACTACATATAAATCAAAGCAACAAGACGGTAATGCTACAACAGAATTATCAACTCACAACTCAAAAGATGTTCAACCTCAACAAGTTATTGAATTATAGTCCGACTCTGAAGAACACTCATTTGCTAGTGACATACTAGATAAGCAATTATAGTTTATTAAGGAAGTAACACATTGCATTGAAGAAAAAGGAAAATAAGATAAACTCAAAAAGAATATCCCCATATGCTTGATGCTAAAATAAAATATACATAGATGCATGAGAAACCACATGCTCTGACATTATGTAGTTAAAGCCCCACTATGGCACCTAGCACTTTCGACCGCTACGCTATTTCAATTTAGTACTATTAAACAGCTGATCCGCTTAAAGCCCCATTATTTTTTGCTATGCTCGCTAAATCAAGGTTTTTTAGCACCCACTTTTGCAATATTAATATATAAAGATTAATTAGACTAGTTCTCTTTTAAACCAAATCGAAAAAGTCAGGGCAAAGATCAAATTTTAAGGCATAAGTGTTCAATATAAGTTAGAAATCTATTATAGTCACCAAATCTAGTCTGCATAAATCATGATATTTTTCGTTTAGTTATATAAGATTAAAATAAATTCTATTTCCTACATAAATAATGAGAGAATGATAATAAATTAAGTTTAACTGTTTTCTAATATAGCTAATGAAGCTATTTGTACCTCAGCTATTTTCCACTATATCCATGCTTTATTCCCACTATAACTTTTTGCACCTCCACTGCTATAGAACTGCTAAGTGCTTTAACTGCACAGATGCAGCAGCTCCTCCTAAAAGGTCTACCAACGGCATAAATAAGATAAATGAATGATATGTAATAGAATATTAGAGGTTTGAATGCTGATAACAAAATGCTGTCAGTATACAAAGTTCTACAATCCTATAGAAAGTTACCATAGCCTTATTAGATACAAAATTAAACAACATAGGCATTCAAAAGTTTATGACCGAAATACCTACAAATTGGGCTTGCTGTCATAACAATGACATGGAGCCAAAAGGAAGAATTCTTGTCATCATTGATACCACAGTTTAGGCTACAGTATCTCAAACAAAAGTTATCAGCAAATCACTACTGTTTTAACTAAATTTTGGTGGTTTCCAATATACTACTACTTTTGTTTATGCTAGTAACTCCTTTTGAGAAAGAGAGAAGCATTGGAGTGAACTTATTCTCAATACACATGTTATTCATATGTCATGAATAACTTATGGGGATTTTAATAATTCTTTGAACCATAAAGATAAGAAGGGAGGATTGCCTATTCCATTTTCATATTTTACTAGTGTTATTCATTGTATTTTACAATGTGACCTTGCTCAATGTTCGATATAAGGCCACCATAATTTCACATTTGCACACAAAACCCTAGCTAGGGTTACAGCCGCCACTTCTTCATTTCATGGCCGAGAATTTTAATTTTTTTCCCCTTAATCTCTCTCAATTCATTCACTTTCACGAAAAACGTTCACTACAACGTTGTAGAGCTTGTCGAGTACTTCGAATCCACGCGGTGGTGATCAACGATGGAGCATCGTAGAGGTCAGATTTTGGCCGAGTATGTTGCACATTTACTCAAGAATTTCGAGAAGCACAGGGAGCCGAGCTTGATGGGGTTTGGGGCAGTGGAGCATGGCGGTGGAGGCGTTCAATTGGTGGTAGCTGATCGTCTTCAAATGCATCGAGGTAACATCGAAAATTGATGATAAAATGGCGGCCATGGTTTCATTTGAAACCTGGACATAAGGGAGAATAAGGAATACGAGCGGCCCAGATCTTGATTTGCAAATTTAATATCCATGATGAAAGCAAGGTTTAAAAATAAAAGAAATTTGTAAATTATTATATTTTAAATTCGTACAATTGTTAAAATATCGTAACTTTGTCATACGAGGTCCATTTTTGACGAAATAAATTGCGTTGGGTCCATATTGACAAGCACTACATTTTAGAGCTAGTTTGGAGCTAGTGTAAATTTTGAGTAAAATTAAACGTTTGTTTAATTTTATTCGGAATAAAACAATACAACTGCTATTGGAATCAATGTGAGTGCAACTCACTCTTTCTGACCCATTGATATTTTTATATAAGCGAGAATAAATTTATTTTATGATGATTGATGATTGTTTGGATGATATATGATATATTTTCTATATAATGATTGGTATTTGGATATATTCCTGCTTACTGGAGCAAATGAGACCCTATACATTTCCGTGTATGAGCGGATGACCCTTTGTACGCACGTCTGCCTTGAAGGAGACATCGTACACGTATTCTAATATGTATATTTGTTGCAGGTGATAAGTTGGAAGGATCCAACTAGATTCCTCATCAGTATTGGTTTTATTTACAGATATTGTGAAATATGCTGTTATTATGTGATATATGACGTTTTGAATGCCATGATTGATGTATTAGTGCTATTGCAGCATTGGGCCTATTTTTGTAAATTTTAAACTGTTAAAGTGATGATTTCATATTTAAAAAGGATTTTCAAGTGATTTTGAAAATTTATATTTTATTAAATTTATATTGTTAAGTAAATGGATTTATTTTAAATAAACAAATGTTATAATTTTATATTATAAAAATTATGGTTTTCGTGAAATATGATTGAAATGTGATTTTTGAATTATGAAGTTGATTATTTTGGTAAAATAGTTAGACTGAGATTTTTGAATGATTATAAACAGTTTATATGTATAGATTTATAAAATCCATATTTTATAAATAAAAATAATGGAATTATAAAGGAATTTTGTAAGTGTTAAAATGAAGTTATAATTGAATCTTATACGTGAATAAGATTTATAAATTTTGTAAAGTTATAAAGCAATGAATTTGTAAATAATTGATTTATAAGTAACTTAACTCATAGTTGGAGTTTGACATATAAATGAGATAAATGGAATTTATTAGTAAAGGAATTTTGTATATTGAAGTTTTATAAAATAGAATGTGAATTTATAAACATTATTTTATAAGTCCAAAATCAACTTATTTTGGTAAGTTAAATATAGAAATTTATTGAAGGAGTTATATTCACGATTTTGGACAGTGAATTATCCTTTAAATTAAATGTTGTAATAATATTGATTTGGTAAATGAACTATATTCAAAATTTTGGACATTGAATAGTATATTAAATAAAATGGATATTTTTGGAAAAAGATATTTTGAATGGAGTTAAATGGTTTGAAGATGTTTTAAAATGTGTTAAGTATTGGAAATAGATTTCAACATTCATTGTTGAAATAGACATTTTCGAGAAATAAGGAAATAATGGACTATAACACTGTTGTTACAGCAAATGATTTTCGAAAGGATATGTTTTGTATAGTATATGAGATTTATATATCCACTAATTTTCGAACCCCTACACTAGTGATTTTGGGTTGTCGTAATGATTTTTTACGCAACATTCATTTTGACCCAAATAATAATGTTTAAGGGAATGTTTTCGTTACAAAATATAAAATATATACTTAATCCTAATTTAAGTATATGTAATATTTTCTAAGTGTTGAAAATGAAGAGATTTGTGAATATGCTTATTATTAAATAAGTATATGGAAATGTTTTCCAAATGGTGAAATATTGAAATGGTTTTGAGGATATATCTTTTCAAAGATAATTTGAAGTGAATATTTGTCAAGTGATTTAATTAATAAAAGATTAATTAAAGGGCCTAATGATTTCTTATGGTGCTAAATATTTGTTTGTTTGCTTTGATAGTTAAATAACGGCCTACTATCAACTTTGGCCATTTTAATTCCTCGACTTGATGTGGAAACTATTTAGTCGTACACTTAGTAAGTAGCCTTCTGAGTAGGATTGATTATCGTTTATGTTGAGGATGTTGATTCACATAGTACGGAATATTGCTCCAAACTATCGAGCTTCCTTCTTGGCCGAAGGATAACAAGTTGAAAGTTGGAGGCGTAATAAGTCTACGAGACTTAGTTTCTTTGTGAGGTTGAAATACGCTTTTGCGTTGTTGGTGTGAAGAGACCAGGATCGGTTTATCCGAAAACCACTTTGGACTAACATTTATGCGACGATTGTGCATGTTGGATGTGATGATATTGATATTCAGGATTTTCATAGTAGACAACTGCTTGTTGATCATTTGAGGTTAAACCCTAATATGCTTCCAGTAGCAGTAATCTCTTCGTTATGAAATATCCAATGTAAAGACTATTCGCTACTAGTCCTAGGGATTTCCCGATAGGATGTGGTAGGAAAGTACCTTCCATTTGTCATGTTCCTGGACAACTTGCATGGATGTTTGTCTGACATTGCATTTCTAAAGATTACGTACATTGGTTTTTATAAACGTACATCAGTGGTGGTGGAGAAGGCAACTTCTCTTAACTTAACACCCCCCTTGAGACGTATGAGCTTAAATGTTGTATTTTCGTGGAAGGCAATTAGTAGTCAACAGAAATGGCCGTGTGGCATTCAAAGTGAAGTGATAAATGTGAAAGGTAATCATTACCTCTAGCCTTATCAACCGAAAATGACCGAAACAGGTTAGATGTAGCAGGGCTAAGTAGGTCGCTCCCATTAGGATATGATCATCTTCTTCTAGATATATTTTTACACGCTATGACATCGTGTATCTGATTATTGTGGTTTGTATGCTATGAGGGCCCTCAGAAAAGGTCGGTAACGACCGAAGGATGACATATTCGGTACTATCTAGTTATAGAGGTAGACCGGTCTTGTGTTGGTAGGGAAACTTTGTGATGGTTTCTCGGGACATCCATCTTGAGGTGTACCCATTGGAAGGTAGTCCCTTCACCTGGTCATTTGTATGGATCTAAACTCCACTACGTACTTGCCATTTTGATTGTATTACCCATTTTGGGCTATATGCTAGAATTTAATCAATGTAACTATTTCAGCTATAATTAATATTATTTGTGCAATAGACACTATTATAATATAAGAGGATTTGATATGAAATATTTTAGTTATCATAAGGTAAAAACATGTCCGTATTTATGTGTGGGCGTGTCTTACGAGATACTTTTGTTTTGATAAAGGAAAAGTTTGGTGATTTAATAAATTCAGTTGAGTGTGTTTCTTACGCTGGTCTACCAGACTGATCCGGGCGTTCTTCCCTTTCAATGCTTAGGTCAGACCGAGTATATTTACTGGTTCAGTTTTGATGCTTTTGGGGCTACAACGGGAGAGCTGGAGATCTTCATTTCGTATACACATATATGTTTTGATTATCCGCTGTGCTTAATTGTTGTTTATATTATCAGCAATTGTAAGGACAGGTTATTATAACTATCCAGGCTGATAACTATTGATTGATTGTTGAACTCTGATTGATGTATGTATACAGAGTTTCTATTTTGCAAAGTTCATTGATATGATATTATATGTTATTCTGCTGTGATGTGAGATTCTGTATTGTTCTATTTGGTTCTCTCTTTCTTCTCTTCTCTTCTTCTCTCTTCTTTTCTTTTTCCCGACTTTCCATTGGTCTATGCTTTTGGGTCGGACATGTGTGGATTATTATCGATTCAAAGTGAATGGATTTATGGGTCGTCACATAATTAAACAAGATAAGAATGCTCCTTCCAGATACACCAATACTTAGCATATTTTAGAGAGGAATCGGCACTGTGTTACTGAAGGGTTCAAGGCCACTATATGGGGGAATCTCATACACAATTTTATACCAAAACTTAAGCGGACAAAAGAAAATTTTAAAAAATATGGAAAGGAACATGAAGAAATCAGATGTAGTTAAACAGGTATAGGAAGAATATGATAATACTTTTCTCTAAATAGATATTGACCCAGAAGACTTATCATTATATGGTAGGATGTTGCATATAACCATTGAATTGAGAAATCAGACTACACTGCAAAATGAATAACTGATGTAAAATAGAAAAATCTTTGGTTGCAAGATGGGGATACAAATTAAAAAAAAATTCACAAAAATATCAATAAGGAAAAATAAGAACCACATTCAGGCTCTTTTATCTACAGATGGTGATTACACATACAATAGATATGTGATAGTTTACGAATCTCTGAATTATTATACTAATTCATTTAATGGAGAAAATGCATTTTCTTTCCCATAAATTGAGCCTAGAATGATTATTAATAATCAGGGGAAAATTTATCTATCATCTCCAATTCAACTTGTAGAAATAAAGGAAGCTTTGGACTCAATTCTTAATGCATAAAGCCTAAGACCAGATGGCTATGCTTTAAAATTTTACATCCTACACTGGGACTAAATTAAAGAAGAGTTGTTCTCTGTCATCTCAGAAATTTTTCCAATTTGGCCAACTTGCTAAGGAGCTTAATCATACTTTTCTCACTATCATTCCAAAAAAAGATAAGCCTTAAACTTTATCCAAATTATAGTTCTATTGCATGCACCGATGTCCTATATAAGCTTGTTTCCAAAAATTTATGCAACAAATCCAAATTTTCCTACCATTTTTAATTGCAGAATACCAGTCTACTTTTATCCCTAGGAGGAATATTGGGGAGAACATATTACTTGCACATGAATTGATTAGGGATTTTAAGAAGACAGGAAAACCAAAAATATGTATCAAGATTGATTTACACAAAGCACATGACATGATAAATAGGGAATTTACCAACCACACGCTACATGCCATTGGTTTCCTTATGTCATTTGTTGATTTAATTTATGAATGCATCAATTCGTCCATTTTCTCTGCATTAGTTGAAGGGGTTCCTTACGATTTTATACAATCTACTAGCGTATTAAGACAGGGGGACCCCTGTCTTCTTAATTATTTTGCATTGCTATGTAGTTTTTTCCCTAAAATGGAGGACGTTGTTTTCGAAGGAAAGCTTAGGCCTATTTCTAAAATTAAAGCAATTGTTTCTCATTTACTATATGCAGATGATGTCATGATCTTTTTGGAAGCTAATCTGGACAATGCTACTGAACTTAGACATGTATTTAATGAATTAGCACAAACAACTAGGTTTCATATTAATCAACTCAAGTCAAAGGTTTACTTCATTAAAAATGTGGTTAATAGTCTTAAAATGCTTCTGATCCTAGGCATGAATGAGGAACACTTACTAGTTCAATATTAGTTGTCCTCTTATCCTCTGAATATGTTAATGTAGCATAATGTTCTACTTTGCTTCAAAGAATAACTACTAGGCTTGAAAGTTGGGATAGTAACTTGTTATCTACAACTGGAAGAGAACAGTTAATTCAAAGTTTTATTATTCCAATATTCTATATTGGCTATTACTTTATCATCTTCTTGCCTTCTTTTGAAGGAAAATTGAATCTCTTTGTGGTAACCTTTTTAGCGATGGAAAAATACACAAAATTGCATGGAACATTTTATACAGACCTAAAATGGAAGGTGGCATAAGTTTGAGGAAATTGTCACACTGGAGATCTACATCAATTCTGAAAATAAACTGGACTCTCCTGACAAAGCAATGCTTGTGGACTAAATGGATGAGAAATAAGTACATACAAAAAAATTTGGACATCACTTATCAACAACAATTATTCATCCACTATGAAGCATATATTAAGGTGTAGACAGAATGTAGCAACAATATTTAATAAAGTGATTATTGAAGGTAGTAATACTTCTCTATGGTTTGATCATGGATCAACCATAAATTTTTTGTTGATATTTTAAGATGGCATAGAGTTTAAATGTTCAATACAAATAAAATGATGTCACAAACCACACAACACAGCCAATTTCATCCCGATATGCTTGTTTCTTGGAGATTTGACCAGGCAACTCGGTACTCGGCCTCTCTGGATTGTTCGGCATATCATCACAGTCGCATCCAGCAAGTGCTCGACATTTAGGAGCGCTCGGCTAAGGGGACACTCGGCAGAAAGGAGCGCTCGGCACCACTACGTTCGGCATGGCAGGATTGTCCGGCATCAACTACCGTTCGACCTAAATATTGCTCGGCCTAAGGATCGTTCGGCCGAGACATAGTTTGGCCTAGGTAACGTTCGGCAAAAATATTGTCCGGCCTAGGTTCTGCTCGGCATACAAACATCGTTCGGCCAAGTCACTGGTTCGGCTTCCAGTATTGTTCAATGCAAATGTTTCCCACGGCACTCAGAGCGTTCAGCTTCACCACGCTCAGCATAAAGAGATCGTTCGGCATAACAAGGACGCTCGACATAAGACCGTTCGGCATCCAGAGATTGTTCGGCCTCTCGAGAACGTTCGACAACCAAAGATTGTTGGCACTCTTTCAATCTCATCCGGCTTTGATTGATTGCTTAGCCAACTCTTCCTATGTAACACCACATCGTTCGGCATGAAGACGATGGATCGACATTTGGCCATTTGGCATGTTCGGGTCGGCACACAGAGTTTACTCCATTTGGGCCGTGATATCCAGCTGCCAGGCCCACCAGGGAAGTCCAACCCACCTTCGTCTATAAATAGAGAGGCAGGAGCACAACGAAAATGATCATTTTTTTTGAGAACACTAAGGAGACTCTATCATTTTTTATATTCTCTTATTTTTCATTCAAACTTGTATTCAAGTGATTGATTTATGGATTGTATCTGTACTCAAGTAATGGAGAAAGAAATAAAGATTAACTTCAAAGTGGACGTAGGCGGTTACGCCGAACCACTATAAATTTGGTGTTCTTGTCCTCTGTATTTAAATTTATATATTGTTCTCTATTTTCATTTACTTTCTTCATTAATCTCTCTACACAATCTTTCTAAGGGTGTTAGCGACCAATTTTGGTGCTAACATTTTGGCGCTTTCATTGAGAGTTGAACTCAGGCTGTTAGGATCTGCTTTGTAGCTGCTGGATTGCATAAATCCCCTAGAGGAGATCCGAGAACATTCACAAGGCATCTGTTGATTCTATTCGGAGTTACAAACAACAACTCTGCTATGGGGAGACCACGAACCAGATCGGCCTCCCACAACGCAGATGTCCATGAAACTGCTAGCGTACAACAAGTTGGACCTGGAAATCAACAAACAACCAGAGGTGCAGGGCCCTCCACCCAAATCCAAGCGGATGTCATTTCTCGAATGAAGTTCAATGACTTGATAACAGAACTCAAGGAAAGTAGAAGGCAGCTTGCTGAGAAGACTCAAGCCAACACTAATCTCATGACTTAGCTCGCACAGCAGCAGCGTCAGAATGCTGGAGGTAACCCTGCCCCTTATTCTGAATCTAATAGCTCAACCTCAGCTGAAGAACCTCCTAGGCGTAGACGCCGTAAGGATGAAGGTGCACAAGCAGGCATTGGAAATGAAGCCCGCGAAGAGATTGGGCACCCGAATCTCCAAGACCCAAATCAGGCGGGACATCATCCCGCATGGTCCCATGGAACGGAACCCAACCTTCCATCCTCCATACAAACTCCGAACTTAACAGCTATGATCAGGCAGTTGATGAGAGAAAACCAACGCTTGACCAATGAAGATTGGGGAGTGTCCAAAAGCCATACCCCCTTTACGGATGGTATCCTGCAGGCTGAGTACCCCAAGAAGTTCAATATGCCGACTATCCCAGCCTACGAAGGGAAGACTAATCTCAGGCAGCATGTGATGAGGTACGGATGGATGATGGATTATGCAAGAGCTAATGATTCAACCAAGTGTAGGTGCTTCCCAATCACTCTGTCCGGAATTGGCACCATGTGGTTTACTAGACTTCCCCCGCGATCTATATCCAGCTTTGACGAATTAGCAATGAAATTCATAGAGCAGTTCAGGATACACACCGCTCGTCCAAAGGAGGTGATGTCCTTATCAAGCATAATCCAAGCTCCGGGAGAGTCATTGAAAGCATACTTGCAGAGATTTCATGTTGCTGCTACTGAAGTGAGCAATCCAAATGACCACACAATTTTGATGGCGGTAATGCGTGGGGTGGATCCAGACTCTGAATTTGGAGATTAGTTGGCGGGAAAGCCCCCAGCCACGCTGGAGCGTTTTTATTCGAAAGCTCATCAGTTCATAAGAAGGGAAGAAGCTCGATGGACGAGACGAGACAAGGCACCAGGGCCTACTCAGGAGACTGTGAAAAATACCGTCACCATGAAGCAAGATCGCGACAATTCACGAAAAGCTCAAGCCAACGTCAAAAACAAGCCTGGACAGCCTAAAGGATCCGAAGGTGGAAATCCCGGGAAGTAAAGAGAGACGGAGAAATGGAAGTCCAGGATCCTGACCTACAATGAATACACCCCGCTCAACGCATCACTTGAGAACATCTATTTGTCAACTTGCAACACTTTCTAGTATAGAAAACCACGCCCAAAGGAATCAACGGAGGAACATAAGCGGATTGGGAAGTACTGCCTCTTTCACGAGTCTTATTGGCACAACACAGAGGAGTGAAGGCACCTCCATGACGCTATTGAAAAGTTGATTAGACAGAAGAAGTTGCAGGAGTTCGTCAAAGATCCACAAGACGGAAGACATGAGACGTCGGACCCCGGACGTGGGCCAGCTCCACGCCAACCAGAACAACCTGCTCGAACTGTGGGTAGATTGGTTATCAACACGATCGTGGGCGGATCTCATCCTGCGGATAAGAATTGGCAGGAGATGGAGCGATATGCTAACTCTTTAAGACATGCAGAATATGAATGTTGTTCGAATGTGGAGGATGGGACTTCTGCAAAGCACCAGCAAACGATGGATGATGATATTGTATTCAGGAGCCGAGACGCGGACAAGGTGGAGGCCCATACCATCGACCCGATGGTCATATTTGCGACAATCGGGTCGGCGTTTGTGAAGAGAATTCTAATAGATTGTGGAAGCTCCGTTAACATCATCTTCAAGAAGCCATATGACTAAATGAAGCTGGAAGCTAAGGATTTGAAACCATCCAATGCCAGAATCCATGGCATTAACGGCGCAACAACGGATGCAGTGGGGTATGTGGAGTTACCAGTTGAACTGGGGCAAGGCGAGCGTAGGAGGGTGCAAATCCTGCCATTCACAGTGTTGGACGTTGACTTTTCATATAACGTATTTCTAGGGCATCCAGCCTTGGCAGAATTTAGGGCAGCATTGGCCCTTTGGTGTCTAATGTTAAAATTTCCCACAGACAGTGGTGTTGGAGTGGTACACGACGATCAGGCGATCGGACGTGCCTGCTATGTGGCTGAGCTGAGAGAGGCTCAACGTAGAGAGAAAGGAAAGGTTGGGGACCGCTCCTTCCACATCCGAAATGCTGATGATTGACAAGTAGCGCCCGAGCCCTGGCTCGGGCAACATTCTCGGATCTATAGAGGCATAGATCCGAGAGATGATAATGGGGGACCCAGGTAAACCAATGCAGCACCGGCTGAACTCACGATTGACATCCCAGTCAGCCGGGATGATCCGTCATGAATTCTTAAAATTGGATCACAACTCGACCCCGTGATGGCCGAGAACCTCACTGACTTCCTCCGAGCGAATCTTGATGTTTTCGCTTGGACTCACTCTGATATCTGCGGGATTTCTCCAACAGTTGCGAGTCATATGTTGAACATAGACCCCAAGTACGTTCCCGTAAAACAGAAAAGGAGAGGCATGGACCCGGAGAGGTCCGCAGATCTCGAAGAGGAGGTGGACAAACTCAAGGCCAACGGGTTCGTCCGCGACGCCCTCTATCCCAAATGGGTATCTAACCCAGTGTTGGCGAAGAAAGAAAATGGAAAGTGAGGACTTGTGTTGATTACTCCGATCTGAGTAAGGCGTGCCCGAAGGATAGTTTCTCTTTACCTAGAATCGACTAGCTCGTTGGCTCTACCGCCGGACACGAATTACTATCATTTACGGATGCGTACTCTGGATATAACCAAATCCCGATGCACCTCCCGGACCAAGTACACACCAATTTTGTCACAAGCGTTGGGTTGTATTGCTATGTAGTGATGCCCTTTGGATTGAAAAATGCGGGAGCAACTTATCAGCGTCTGGTAAATCAGATGTTCAAAGACCAAATTGATAAAACGATGGAAGTTTATGTGGATGACATGATCGTGAAGTCAGGGCAGTCAAACGACCACATGTGAGACTTAGCGGAAATGTTTGACATACTCAAGCATTATGGAATGAAGATCAATCCTTTGAAGTGCACGTTCAGCGTAGCATCAGGAAAGTTTCTGGGTTTCATTGTGAATACGTGGTGAATCGAGGCTAACCCGGAGAAGATCCAGGCTATCCGAGATATACAAGTGCCTCGAACCCTAAACAGTTGCAAAGCTTGAATGGAAAGGTGGCCGCGCTGAGCCAATTCATATCCAGGGCCACAGACAAGTGTATTCCTTTCTTCGATGTCATAAAGAAAGGAAAGAGGAATTTCGAGTGGACATCCGACTCTAAGGAAGCATTCCGAGCTCTTTTAAGGCACTTGGAAAGTCCCCCGATATTATCAAAACCAATAGACCACGAAATGTTGTACGTATACTTGGCCGTATCCCAGCACGCTATCAGCACAGCCCTGGTTCGCGAGGAAGACCGAGTTCAGAAGCCAGTTTACTATGTTAGTAAACGCTTAACGGGGGCAAAAAGAAATTATCCAAAGATTGAAAAACTAGCTTATTTCTTAGTGATTGCCTCACGCAAGCCTCGCCCGTATTTTCAGGCACACTCAATCGGTGTCTATACCGTTCAACCCTTGCGACAGATACTCCAACGACCGGAAACTTCCGGAAGGATGTTAATATGGAATATTGAGCTAAGTCGGTTCGACATTACCTACCTGCCGCGAAGGGCCATACAAGGACAGGCACTAGCTGACTTCATTGCTTAATTCACTATGACAGACGAATCAAACGATCACAATGTCATACCTCCCGTTCGATGGAAGATGTACACCGATGGGGCATCTAACGACCGTTGTTCAGGTTGGCATAGCTCTTGTAACTCCTGAATACCGATCGGTTTGCTACGCTTTGAAGATCGAATTCACAGCGATGAATAATGAAGCCGAATATGAGGCGTTGATCACCGGCTTAAGACTTATTAAAGAACTGGGAGTAAAATCGGTTGAGATCTTTAGCGACTCTCAACTGGTGGTATACCAAGTGCGAGGAGACTACCAAGCGAGGGGGTAGAGACTTGCCCCATATTTGGTCCAAATCCAGGAGCTGCTAGCGAATCTCGAGTACTATGATATTTCACATATCCCGCGCGAGAAAAACATAGCAGCCGATTCATTGGCAAAATTCGCAAGCACTGGTGATGCGCAACAGATGGGATTATTTCCTGTTGAGACCCTCCATGCTCCGAGTGTAGATATGATGGAGGTAGATTTCGTGTTAGAAACAGAAATTGAGAAGGAATCGTGGATGACCCCAATCAAGCAGTACCTGCTATTCGAGATCTTACCCGAAGAAAGGAGCGAAGGATAACAAGTCCTTCATAAGGCTTCTCGCTATGTAATGCATGACGGAATAATGTATCGAAGGGGATTCTCAACCCCATTACTCCGATGCATTGCCCATGATGAGATAAAACGAGTTCCGAAGGAAGTCCATGAGGGAGAGTGCGGTGACCATACTGGGAGGCAGACATTAGCGAAGAAAGTCCTCCGTTATGGATACTATTGGCCAACGGTGAATCAGGATGCCGCAGACTATGTGAGAAGATGTGACAAATTCCAGATATATGCAAAAATCCAGAGAGCTCCGCCGACGGAACTCACGCAGATGCTTAGTCCCTGGCCATTTGCAATGTGGGGGATTGACCTAGTTGGCTCTTTACGCTTAGCCAAAGGTGGAGCGAAATATGCAATAGTGGCGGTCGACTACTTTACCAAATGGGCAGAAGCAGAGCCTCTGGCCACAATAACCACCAAGAAGGTTATTAATTTCGTCGTACGAAATATCATATGTCGTTTTGGCCTTTCACGGACCATCGTCATAGACAATGGAACTCAATTCGAGAGCAAGAAGTTCAAATAATTTTGTCAGAAATATGGCATTGAGAAGAAGTTTGTAGCGGTTGCTCACCCGAAAGCCAACGGACAAGTCGAAGCCATAAACAAGATAATCAAGTCCATATTGAAAAAGCGTCCGGAAAAGGAGAGAGGTAAGTGGGTGGATGAACTTCCAATGGCGCTTTAGGCCTATAGGACCACCCACAAGACCGCGACTGGCCACACTCCCTTCGCATTGGCATATGGAACGGAAGCTTTCATACCCGTGGAACTTGAAGTTCCATCACATCGGGTAACTTATTACGACCCCGAGTCGAACCAGAATCTTTTATTGGAATCGTTGGACTTCATTGACAAAAAAAGCGAAGAGGCCAATTTGAGAGCGGCCACATACAGACATAGAGTCGCCAAATATTATAACGAAAAGGTCCGACCAAGAATTTTTGGTGTGGGAGACGTCATTTTGAAATGGGTTTTTCCAGTCCCATCTCATATGAATCCCGCATGGGAGGGTCCATACATCATCGAACGGATGCTTGGAGAAGGAACTTTCAAGCTATCGACCGTCGATGGTGCGACGCTTCCCCGAGCATGGAACATCGAGCACTTGCGACATTATTATACTTAGTCTATTTCTTTCATGTATTAGCTGCATTTATTTCCAGTATGCTTTTATTTCTAATTCTTGGCATGTTATAAGACAATTTAGCTTTCTCTCATTAATAAGGTCTTGAAGCCGTCTTTTCCATGAATTACTAATGTCTCTACAAATGATGATCCTGTGACAGGCAAATAAAATTATGTTATTCCGGCTAACGTACGAACGCGCACGGACATTTAAGATCTCCAAGTCCCCGGAGTGCGGACTGGAGTACTCTAAGTCCCCGGAGCGTGGACTCAAGTATAAACGACTTAAAATCCCCAAGTCCCCAGAGTGCGGACTGGAGTACTCTAAGTCCCCGGAGCATGGGCTCGAGTATAAAGGACTTAAAATCTCCAAGTCCCCAGAGTGCGGACTAGAGTATTGTAAGTCCCCGGAGCGCGGACTCGAGTATAAATGACTTAAAATCTCCAAGTCCTCGGAATGCGGACTGGAGTACTCTAAGTCCCCGGAGCGCGGACTCGAGTATAAACGACTTAAAATCTCCAAGTCCCCGGAGTGCGGACTGGAGTACTCTAAGTCCCCGGAGTGCGGACTCGAGTATAAACGACTTAAAATCTCCAAGTCCCCGGAGTGCGGACTGGAGTACTCTAAGTCTTCGGAGTGCGGACTCGAGTATAAAGGAATTAAAATCTCCAAGTCCCTGGAGTGCGGACTGGAGTACTTTAAGTCCCCGGAGCGCGGACTCGCGTATAAACGACTTAAAATCTCCAAGTCCCCGGAGTGCGGACTGGAGTACTCTAAGTCCCCGGAGCGCGGACTCGAGTATAAACGACTTAAAATCTCCAAGTTCCCAGAGTGCGGACTAGAGTACTCTAAGTCCCCGGAGCACGAACTCGAGTATAAAGGAATTAAAATCTCCAAGTCCCCGGAGTGTGGACTGGAGTATTCTAAGTCCCCGGAGCGCGGACTCGAGTATAAACGACTTAAAATCTCTAAGCCCCCGGAGTGCGGACTGGAGTACTCTAAGTCCCCGGAGCGTGGACTCGGGTATAAACGACTTAAAATCTCCAAGTCCTCGGAGCGCGGACTGGAGTACTCTAAGTGCCCGGAGCGCGGACTCAAGTATAAACGACTTAAAAATCTCCAAGTCCCCAGAGTGCGGACTGGAGTACTCTAAGTCCCCAGAGCTCGGACTCAAGAAAAAACGATTTAAATGACCGGGTCCGCTGAAGATGGACTGGATATAAATGACTTGAAGCCATCGAGCCTTCAGCATGCGTATTAGAAAATATTCTAAGTGCTTGGAGCGCGAAAGAAAAAACAGATAGCTCTCAAAGAATTTCTGAGCTATATGAAGATGAACCGAGAGGTCTATTATATTCACAACAGCTCGGATTTGAATCACAATCACAAAGAAAATTGAACGATAAGAGCCATGGAAAGACAGAAAAACTAAGTTTTATTCATCAAAGATAAGTTTCCATTACAACTCCTTTGAAGCTCGGAATCAAAAATTTATTTACACAAACTAAGAAAACAAAAGTACTTGCCTAATCTAAGCTGACTCTTGTTGAACGAGAATAATGATTACTTCTTGTGCTTCTTCGCCTTCTTCACCTCCATTGTCGTCTTAGACGACTCCTCTCCTCCGCGTTTACCCTTGGTGCCCTTCTTTGATGAAGGAGTGACAACCGAAGAAGTATGAGGGACATCCATTGGTTTAGACCTGCCAGGGAGAATGATCTTCAGCGGCTTATTAAAGGATCGTCGGGGTCCACGGCTTAAGGTTCGACCTTGATCTTGGTCATTTCTTTCTTCTCTTTCTCCCGCCGCTCCTTCATACTCAGCTCAGATGTGCGTTCCAAGGTGCCTGTGATCTCTACTTCATAACTCCCCTCGATGGGAGAAGAAGTCTCAGATTTGTCTTCATCTTGCTCCCCAATCACCTGAGCATCTGACCCGGGAGCTTCTCCTGCTTAACTAGCCTCACTTATCTTTTCCTTCACCTCCTTGGTGACATCGCTCCTCGAAGTGGTCCCGGGATCAGAACGACCTGTGCAAAAGCATGGAAAACAAGCATTAGAATGCAATAGTCCTAGAATGACGACATTTGCAATCTCAAAGTGAAGAGTTATCTACCAGCTTCCGGCAGGCTCTCAGCCGTCAAGGAGGTCTTACCCTCCAGAATGGGGGACAGAATATGGACGCCAAGGCCGGGGTCCTCTAGATTGTAACCAATATGCTGCTCGAATGGATCGAGTATCGGCCGATTGGCCGATCTAATAGGCGCATGAGCTGGAGGCACGCCCCCGGATGGACCAGTAATAACTTCTTTCCCTTTCTTTGAGGGGGAACCTTTGCCATATATAGTTTTGGCTGCAGACAAGTCTGAAGGCTCGTTTCCCTTAAGGAATTCTTTTATCAAGGACCCCTCGTCAACCTCTTCGGTACTGTGCTCGGCCTTTCTGATTTCGATTAAAGTCTTCCATGCCTCGGCCAGAGATTCAAGATGACCCTCGTCCAAGAAAGTCAAGTCTCGATGCATGAGAACGCGGGCGTTGAACTCAGCGATTAGCGGGTCAAACATATTTTTGACCTCCTCCCTACCTTCTTCTCTAGCTGCCTCAAGACGCGAGTCGATATTGATGGACGCTATCCTTTAGCCCTCTTCACAGGCCTCACTCTTTAACGCCTCAACCCTGGAAAGCTCGCCTTCAAATTTTTCTTTTAAGAGTCGGGTGGCCACGATCTCGTCACAGTATCGTTGTGACTCTTCTAAGGCAGCTGTTTTCTCTTCCTTCTCCTTACGAAGCTGCTCCTCAAGTTCCTTGACTGGAGGCTGAGTGCGTCCCTCTCCATTTGAACGAAGTCCTTCTCTAGAGCCAAAGCCCCACATCGTTGAACCGCCTCGTCGAGTTCTTTCTTATGGGTCGATTCCAGGTGAGTGACGGCCTCAGCAGTGTCCTTGGCGCTCTGATGAGCGACCTCAAGTTCGGACTTGTAAGTTGCGAGTTCTTCGTCCTGAACCTTAATGATGTCTTTGTCGTGGATAGCCTCAAGCTTCAGGCGATCGATTTCATGTTTCGCTCCACGGAGACCTCGGAAAGTTTTTCAGCCAAGTGAACAAACGTGTCGTGTTGAACATAGACGTCGTTTGTACAGGCAATGGCACTCTGCTTGACGTGTCCGGGGATAGGATGAATCGCCGGGAGGAATTTCAGGCCGTCGAAGCAGATTTTTGGAAATTTATCTTTAAGCTCGGCCAGTCTCTCCAGTACTGATGGGTCCGTTGTAGGAGCGGGAGGAGACGGCTTTGAAAGTTCGGCTCTCCTATGATAATCTCGGGACTATCGAGTGGAGGAGGAATCAGAGTGTTGGTCCCGGGGAGCATCAGGTTGCGACCTCATGTGGTCGTGCTTGTCTTTACTTTGCTCCACATGAGAAGGGATACCTGGTGGTATTTTGGCTGATAATAAGTCTTCCTCCGAGATGACGAGTCCCAGGAATGATAGTCTTTATCGCCGTCACCGTCCCTATCTCGACGTCCCCCGAAACCCGAGTCCCATCCAAAGTGATGAAGAACAGAGAACCACGAAGGCGATCGAGTCCATGTGAATGCCCCATACCACCTGCATAGAATTCGAATAACAGCAAATTAGCAAAGAGTAGTGTGACGACGAAATCTAAGCGAAAATTGAAGTGTAAGTGTTCATGTGTGTCCTAGTGTTTCCCCCCGATAGACCAGTTGCTTTACTAACGGGAGTTTTCTCTCCCCAACTCTGGGCTAGAGCACCCGCATCGCCTCTGATGGGCGAGTGAAGTTGAGATGCTTTCGGATCGTCAAAGCCATAATTGAGCAGATCATCCGGAATGGAGAGGTTCGATAGGCCCTTTAAAGAACTTTCTATGTGCTGCGAAGAGGCCTCTTTCTCTGTTGGAATAAGCATAACCTTCGAAGTTCCGCCAACCTTTTCCTTCGTAATCTTGTATGTCAATCCCTTTTTCCTCTCTGAAGGAGAAGATGACATTTCGATATCGTGCGCTTTGACTATAGGATCTTGAGCGGGACCCAAATTCTCACCTTGTGCTTCGGGTGGTTCATTCTGTTTGATTTCCCCCTCTTCCTATATATCAGGGGTGTGGCGTGATGACGACTCAGCTAATTTTTTCACCTTACTGGATGCGGGCTTGGGTACGGAGACGCCCTTGGGAAGGCTTACCAGATGACCTTCTGCTAACAGTCTGAACCGCGATAGTGACTCATTTGAAATGAGAGTTTGGATGTCTCGTTCTTCGGCGGGAAGAGCTCTAATAGCTTCAACGGCCTCAGAATATCCACGGCTGTTAGGACATGGATTGATACCTGAGAAGATGAAACAAGAGTTAGAAAAGGCACAGCCTCGACCAAAACATAAATATCGTTCCAAGAAGAAGACTTACTTCCTTCAACCCATCTCCTCGCGAAACCATGGGGGCAACGCACATAGAACCATTCCTGTTTATACAGGGAAAACTTGCTCCATGCCCCGGTTAAAATTTAGCATTTGTGGTGTGGCTCGAGGAACACAAAGGAGAGGCTATCTCTCCTTTTCTTGATCATGTAAATATATCTGATGTCGCCAGGAGTTGGAGGCCTCGAGAAGACGGTCATGAAGAGTATGTAAGTGCCATAGATGAAGGCGTGACCGTTTGGGTGCAGCTGCGATGAGGCGATGTTGATGTATTGCAGCACGTCCCGAAGAAATAAATTGAACGGTGGCACGCTGCCAACCTAGCATATGAATTTATTACACGCCGTGTATCCGACTGGGGGCAGCCCGATGGAACCAACACGTCGTCAAAAGGTATCCCGTGGATGGAACATATTCGTCGGAGCACTACTTCATTGATTTTTGAAGCCCGTGAATCGACAGAGTTATCCAAGAGAATCGATGCATCCCGGGCATTGGGGGCTAAGTTATGTGCAGGGGTGGATGGATTTGAGACATCTGCGACTTCCTGTCGAGTGGATGGCGCCGGCTTGTTAGAAATCATGGCGGAGCTGGATTTTTTATACATCTTTAATAAACAGTGAATTCGGCTAAGCACCTGTGTGAACTATACTTGAAAAATGTTCGACGTTAGAATTAACAACACAAATATTCCCCCATGTGGTGTGTGAACTAGTGCGATCAATCGTGTGTAAGCACTGAAAAATTGAAAGTTACAGAGTTAATAATATGAAATTGAGCTTCGAATCATCGCCTTCGAAGACCGTCATCGCTGATCGTCTCCAAAAGCCAACCTTATGGTGTTTACAGTTTCGGATTCAGAGAATGTTAGAAGAAGTTATCCAATTATGCCAATTTAAGTTCAGGTTTATGTCTATTGAAACTAGGAGGTTATCAGTCCAAATCAGTTCGATACACTAGTATGCTGAAGTTTCTGTCCTTGTTTTGTTATGTAATTAGGCAAGGCAATTGATCGTTCGGCCTAAGTTCGGTTTGGCCTTGATATGGTTCGACATCCGTGACTATTCGGCCTATAAAATGTAGTTTGACACTCATGTTTGTTCGGATGAAATATGGGTCGGCATTCATGATCGTTCGGCCTAAAGGTTGTTCGGCTTAACTGTCGACCGGGCAAGCTATCGTTCGGCTGAGCTATCGTTCGGCAAAACTATCGTTCGACCTAAATAACGCCCGGCCTTAGTCCTGCTCGGCCAAAGTAACATTCGGCATCCCCACTAATTCATGCCTCCTCCCTAACCTTCCATTCCACTGTTCCGCAAAAGGTGTGTCGCGCCGAACCAGGGTTATGCCGAGCCTTAACACTCGGCACTCCGCCCTTGGCTACAGTTCCATTTTTTCCTCTCCTCCTCCATCCACGCCGAACAACAAGAGCAGATCGCCCTACGAGTCATTCCAGGTCATGCCGTTCGACATCCTAACCACCTCCTACTCCTCCTCTATTCTTCTTTTCTTCCAGTCTCGTTCAGCACGAAGAGATCGAGCCGAACCACAACACATCACCCAACAACTCCTACGTGTGATCATCCCCGGTCATTTCTCCTTACCTCACATCATCCAGCCCTAAAGATATCCTAATCGAAGTCTGATTCCTCCATCCACGTAACCCTTTCGGCTACGGTCCCAATGTTCAAACTTAAGCCTCTTATTGAAACTGTTTAATCATGGAAAGGATTTAGATAGAGGAGGCAATACCTAGTTGGTAGATCGAGACTTAGGAAGGACTGATTAAGTCTTTAGTATCTGATTAACAGGCGAAGTTTGCAAGTATAAGGTAGCGGAGGTAAAAAGTGAAAAGAGAAAAAGGGGGAAGGCGCTGGCCTTTATAGGGAAGAAGGAGAAGGCGAAACGACGATGACCGGTAGAACCGGTGAAAACTATTGTTCAGCATCAGTTTGTTCGGCATACATGGATCGTTTGGCTTCGGTTGTATCGCTCGGCCTTCACAGTACGTTCGGCACACACCTCCACAACTAGTATTCACAAGAAAAACAATCCCCAAGTATGATGGGCCAGGGTTCGAAGCAAAGCACAAAGGACACGTAGTACAAAGCGCATCACGTTCGGCCACGCGATACACTTTGGGGGGCAAGTGTTTCCTGGAGATTTGACCAGGCAACTCGGTACTCGGCCCCTCTGGATTGTTCGGCATATCATCATGGTCGGCATCCAGCAAGTGCTCGACATTTAGGAGCGCTAGGCATAAGGGGACGCTTGGCAGAAAGGAGCGCTCGACACCACTACGTTCGGCATGGCAGGATTGTCCGGCATCAACTACCGCTCGGCCGAGACATAGTTCGGCCTGGGTAATGTTCGGCCAAGATATGTCCGGCCTAGGTTCTGCTCGGCATACAAACATCGATCGACTAAGTCACTGATTCGGCTTCCAGTATTGTTCGGTGCAAATGTTTCCCACGACACTCAGAGCGTTTGGGTTCGCCACGCTCGGCGTGAAGAGATTGTTCGGCTTAACAAGGATGCTCGGCATAAGACCGTTCGGCATCAAGAGATTGTTCGGCCTCCCGAGAACGTTTGACAGCCAAAGATTGTTCGACACTCTTTCAATCTCGTCCAACTTTGATTGATTGCTCGGCCAACTCTTCCTACATAACACCACATCGTTCGGCATGAAGACGATGGATCGACATTTGGCCGTTTGGCATGTTCGGGTCGGCACACAGAGTTTACTCCATTTGGGCCATGATATCCAACTGCCAAGCCCACCAGGAAGTCCAACCCACCTTCGTCTATAAATAGAGAGGCAGGGGCACAACGAGAAGGATCCTTTTTTTCGAGAACACTAAGGAGACTCTGCCATTTTTTATACTCTCTTCTTTTTCATTCAAACTTGTATTCAAGTGATTGATTTACGGATTTTATCTGTACTCAAGTAATGGAGAAAGCAATAAGTATTAACTTCAAAGTGGACGCAGGCGGTTACGCCGAACCACTATAAATTTGGTGTTCTTGTCCTCTGTATTTAAATTTATATGTTGTTCTCTATTTTCATTTACTTTCTTCATTAATCTCTCTACACAATCTTTCTAAGGGTGTTAGCGACCAATTTTGGTGCTAACAATGCTTCTAGAAACTGAGGAAATAGAGCAAAATATAACTTTTATAACTATCAACACGCATCAATCAGAAGAATACTAGGAAGTCAACGGAAAACCGCAGTTTCATTTTGCAGCAAAAAGAAATCAAATTGGAAGTATCCTACAGTTTGCTGGCATCGATTTGGCATAAACTAAATTCTAGGGAAATGTCAATTTGCACACATGAAATGGTGAATCAAAGATTACTAACAAAGGACGGGCTATCAAGATGGGGATCCAACTTGATAGCAGATGCCCCTTGTGATGTTTAGAGGATGAGATGCATCAACATCTATTCTTCAGATGTGAATACAGTTGATACATTGCCTCTTTCTTTCGACTGAAATTGGGAATCACACATCCGCCTTCTAATGATCTATTTGAAGAGATTCAAGAGGTTTAACCAAATTTCACTTCTAAGAATATCGTGCAGAGCTTAGCCTTTGTCACTCTCATTATGATGGTATATCATATTTGAGGGGAGAGGAATAGACGAGTTTTTCAACAACAAGCATACTTTGCGACTTCAATGAGTGAGAATAATTGGAAAGGATATTATTGCTTTGGTTATTCTACAATGGAACCGTTGCCATTACAACATGGATAAAAGAGTATTTTCAGAACTATGGGGAATTGAGATACAAGATAGAGGGTGACATCGATTTCTTTTAGGGTTTAATGTACTGTGTTCATGGGAATGGATGTGGTGGGATCTTGTGCATGGGCTATGTATTTTATTTGGATTTTGTTTGTTTTGCTGTGTGAAATGTTGTCATAGTATGGACTATTGAGTTATTGAACTCTTTTTCCTTACTACTATGGTAAAGCTTTTTAAAGGGGCAAAACCAATAGTGTTCTTTAATTTTTCACTAAATAAAGAACCGTTTTTATAATACACACACACACATATACATGTATATATCTGTGTGTGGGGTTTTTTTTTTTTCAAAATTGAAAGAGAGTGTAATGATCGGTATTGTACGTACTGAAGGATCGTGAAATATTTCTATTCTATTCATATGAGGTCGTATGATTCTATAACTTTGGGATATGACTGTTAGGGAAATTTTAAACACTTATGATTTTTCGCAAATTTCTGTGTGACCATTTAGACCTTGAAAATGTTGTTTCGGCTATAACTTTTGATATGAGTTAAATTAGGATCTCAACCGGTTCCACTGCTTCAGGATGATAGTTTTCCATTTTGTAGAGTGGTCTTAGTAGAAAAACGGACTTACGGTTAGAGAATTATGCCTGTTTTAAGTTTTAAAAGATGTTGGCTAGAACTAGAATAATTAATCAAGCCCATTAGTTGAATTATTAGTCTAATTAGAGAATCAAGGGTTGTAGGAGTCAAACATAAACTTTCTCTATCATTCCAAATCAAATCTAACCCTAATTGCCCTAAATTCATCCTACATTCAAATTCCGAGGCCTAAATCCCAATATAGAGCGATCAGCCCCGATCGGTCCTCCATTGCCGTATGGCACCATGAGATCGGTTGTGTGGGTCCCCTTCTATGCTAGCTTCATGTTTCCAAAGTTGTTTTTATAATTGCCTTCATGATTTTAGAGATATCGGCTGATTCTCGTTGAGTTGAACTATCAGTTATGTTGTTTATGACTACTGTGATGTGATCCGATCCCCTACCGAGGGGAAGCACAAATTCATACTTAGAGAATTCTGAAAAGCCTATCTCTTGGTCTCGCTTAATTGCTACTTCATATCTTTATTTGTGCTTGATCTCTAGTCTCTGTGATTACCTCTCTAGACTGCTTTCCTTGTCAATCGTCGAGTCTAGCTTGTCCAATGAGTCAAGATATAGCCGGGTCAAAAGGCCGGATAGCACTTGCCCCCGAAAGTATGTCTTATTTCGAACACGATGTGCTTTGAATCGAAGAAAGTTAGAGTCATTGGAAAGGATTCCATTCATTTTTTTGAACATTCGTTACCCTTTCATTGAAATGTCTTTCCAAAGAGTCATATCTCTCTCTATTCGTTGCGATGCTTGGTCAATATTAATCAGTAAAAGTCCAAAGTGTAATCCCCAATCTTTGCCTATGCTCGGTTCCAGGTTAAGCTAGCAGGCCTCGGCTATCCATAACGGCTTCCTTTCTAAGAAATTCAGATGAGAACTCAATTTCCGTCGATTCAAGAAATCGAAGTTTTAGGATGCACACATGCACGTTCATGTACATGCTTTATTAATGGCTACCGAACACATTTAAAAGTTTATGGATCATTTCCAATTCTTCATATTTTAAATGCAATTGCATTGTTATTTTCTATTTTCTTTTCCTCTCTTTCTTTCTTTTCCAAAAAGAAAACAGGGGTTCGTACCAATCCCTTAAGCAGGGGATCGGTACGGATCCCTTTGTTGATCTAGCCGCAAGAAAGTCGTATTTTATATCTAAGGTAAGTAACTTAGCTTGTTTTTCTTCACCATATTTCTTCATTTATCTAATCAACCGATCTCCTTCCTAGTCTCCGCCATTGTCAAACTAGAGAATCATCGCCATGAATTACAAATTTCCATCAATTCGGACTCCCATCCTTCTTGAACTAATCACCATCGTGTTCAATAAAATTCACCACCTCCATAAGTCCAATTCCAACATCCAACTTCAATATCCCTAACTTGAACCGAACCTGACCCTTCATCCATTACTTGCTGTCGACTCTTTTGACGGTCAAATTATATAAGTTGGTTTCAATTTATGATGTATACGATTTTGAGGCGATGAGATGACTGTGGGTAATTCATGTTGGTGGTTGTGAAGGAGAAAATCAATATGGATACAGAGAAGAAGGAGTGGCTATGGATGGAGATAAGATGGATTGGAATAGGCATTGGGATCAGTTATGGCATGGAATAGGTATGGATATGGGATGGAGGAATCAGTTTTGCTAGTGTTGAAGGATCATAATTGCGTAAGGTAATGTTGCCTAGACTAAGGATCAGTCACGATCCATTTCCCTATGGAGACTTAGGCGTTTCAACTTACGATTAGTTGCATTTTGACTTTAACACTGGGACTAGTGAACTTGCATATGATCTTGAACTCTGTCTTGCATACAAATGCATCTAACTCGCAATTTGATTGGATTTTAGACACACCTACATGACTTGAATATGAATGTCGAATTTCGCATGTTGATAACTAATCTTGGAGTTTAGATAAAATCCACAACCATCGACATGAAAGCCGATTATGAAAGTCAGCGATGACGGTCACTTCGATCGAATCCTAGAGTCTCGTCACAGTTGTCATTTTATTTTTGAATTATTTATCAATGCATTGCACGACACTTCACCATACCGCACTAGTTCACACTTTATGTGAGGGGACATGTTAAATTCTCTAATGATGATTATCTTCTAAGTTTGATAGCTATGGGTTCTAGATGCTTCGAATTTTTAGCTACTATGGGCACTGAAAAAACTTCTTCTTGTGACAATCCCGATGCTTAGTCAAGCTCTGCAATAAATATTTGCTTGAAACTATCCAGGCCATCAACCTAAATAGCTCGAAAGTTCTCAATAGGTGCTTGAAATTCCTTTGAACTGAAAAGAAAAAATCAAGCCAGCTCTTGAGGCTTAAAAGATGACATATTTTCAAATGATTCGGAAGATTCGGTGGTTTCAAGGGTCGATGAGACCTCTCTCCACAGACTGTGCATTGAACATGGGATTCCGTACAAGGATGCACGAGTCTTGTCTCGTAATGATGGGGATCACTTGCTTTCGAAGAGGTATACCGCATGCAATAAGTTCATGTGCTCGGCAAGTTTATTTCCATCTTTCAATCCATTCATTCGAAAAATGTTACATTATTTAAGATTCGCGCCAGCTCAGCTGCGTCACAGGTACACATTTCTACACTGCACATATATGATAGTCCTAGAATTCTTATATCATGGGACGACTCCAAAAGACATCAGATTCATTTGCAATCTCAAGTGGCCAAAGGAAAGCCTCTCGTACACCTTCCTTGAGTCGGTCTCTAACTACCAGGTCGTAATTGACACTTGAAATAAACTGATCACTTTTAAGAATGAATGGTTTTATGTTCGCTGCCCACCTAATTTTGCAGGACAGTGGCGGGAAGGATGTGAGTGTCGCTTAGAACTCAACTTTATATTATTTTATTCAAGTTGTATCCTGAACTAAGCAGTTGTTTTGAAAAAAAATTGGCAGCATCCATGACCTATTGATAATAGATACTCAGAGGTGGTTTCAGCACTAAAAAATATACCGATGGTGGATAGAGGCATCGGATCTCCTCTTACCGACGAGCACCTTTTTATCTTTGGCTTACTAGAAGAAGGCCGCAACATGGGACTGCCAAGAAACACTAAGGAGGAAGTTGTAGAAAGAAGAGGCACTATTGGACAGGGAGGTGACGAAGTTGATCCTGCCATGCCCCTAGTTGAGGGAGCGTACGTTGTTGTTGAAGAAGGCGAGGGGAGAGGTGATGCTAACGAGCTTGGTCGTGATGATAAGAGCTAAAGTCATGAGCCTGCAGCTGAACCCACCTAAGACCCACAACTTCCTACCTCAAAGAAGAGTAGAAGAAAGAGGCTCATTTATAAGCTTTGCAGAGGGCAGGTCTTCAAGAAATCCAAGTCAACCTCTGCTACTACAAATCAATCTAGCTCTCCACCTCCAGAAAATTTATTTAAGGGACTGTTGGGCATCCAAATTCTAGATGATGTTGGGAATTATGGTTTCTCCAATTTATGCTTTGAGGCTCCGAATCTCTCATTCGATTTGGTGCTGACATTCGTCCAACTATCGTAGGAGAGATTACTCCACCTAGAAAAGCTCCAATAACTAGTTCATCAGAGGGACATTAGGACACTCACGATCATGTGCACTTCACCACCTGATACTCATCTATCTTCAATTCCAGTGATTCTTATACACTTTCATTTTATTTGCAGGCTCGATGGGATGCCCCCGCAACTATGATCGCTTAAAGGGATCAGCATACTCTCAATCGTCTTATTTTGGGCCCAATAGAGTTTCGGACCCTAGTCGAGATAGAGAACACCAATCCAAGGACTCATCATCCAAGCATAAGTTAAAATCTCAGTCTTCTCATCATAAAGGGCCGGTCAACACCCCACCATATATAGTAGTAGCTAGCCACTGCTTCATGCTCCCACTTCGGCTACTGGGGCCGAGCAACATTCGGGTTCTTCCGGCATCCATTGATCTTCAAAATGCCATTTTGGCATAGTAGGTCTTGATATTTCATCTTGAAAACACGACAAATGGGCCCTCTAAACTACAACTACTCTTGATATCACTACTATTAAGAAGATGGCTGATCCCAGGGAAAGATTTCCTAAGTTGTTTTTGATGAATTCATGTTCGTTCCTTCTATGCACCCGATTCCTCCAGATGCCAAGGAAAAAGCACTTGCTTATGTCAATAATGTCTACATCTAACATAACAAGAAGCTTTATGTGGCCGAGAAGATTCCTGGCGTGTCTATGGAAAGGAAGCACGAGATCGATCGCTTAACGCTCTAAGTGATTCATGATAAAGACATCATCAAACACTTGGACGAGTAGGTCAAGCGGTTGGGCACAAAGCCGGTCGATGCTGCGAAAGAGCCAGCGAGTCTTCTTAAGACGTTGAGCGTTGAATTAAAGTCTATCAAGCTGAACTGGACATCGCCATTCATCAAATGGTGCTTTTACCCTTCAAAAAAAGTCTTATGGAAGGAGAAAGATGTACTGAAAAAAGACAGTGATGCCTTAGCCCTTCGTATTAAATAGTTTGAGGAGGAGCATGACAAGGGAAAGCGAGTTGAAGCTCAGCTGGAGTCTCAATGATATTGCAAGGAGAGCATTGAGGCTCGCGAAACAAAAATAGAGGCCGACAGATAACTTGCATAGATAATGGCCCTTAAGGAAGAGGCTAGGAAGGTTAGTCGAACAGAGTCAAAGGACGAGTTAGTTCCGTTGCTGATATATTGCGATGCTTTCATTCTCATGATTCACAACCTTCGCTTCCTTGGAGAGGGGTATCCCGATTCCTTTGTCGAAGCCTAGGGCCATATTATTGGCCTAAAGAAGAGGTCCCTCGGTGGTGTTGGAGTGGATAAAGAGTAGCTCATGCATGAAATCTTGCATGATGAAGATCCCGATGAACTCAGGGCCGCTTGGCTTAGTCTACTCCGTGACCTAGCGATCATTGAAGGGAAAAGATGGCAGTGAAGCTTCCAGTTCTAGTCCTCAAGACCCTCCTCCAAATCAAGCAGTTGATGTTTTAGATTTTCATGCCCTTGAAAAGGACACGGGCTATAATTCCTATCAACCAAGGATGCACAGATCTTTTGGGCTATTTTCGATCCTTAAAGGAAACACTCTACCTACAATCGAAGGCCAATCTAACGAAGGTATGTCTCTCACTTCTCCAACGTTCGAGAAGGTTTACATTTCATGTCCAATAGTCATTGCCTTCCCATTGATCTTCATGAAATGCAGGGTCATCTGCATTTGTGCATGCTCCTGATAATGATGTTATCCTGGGATAGTAGGCATTGGCCACAGGGTCCGATGCAGTCATCACTATATAGGTTGCTCCTACTGATCAACCTGCTAAGACTCTCGACCCGAAAGCTAGAGTCATAGGGGCTCTGAATAAAGAAAAGACCGATGACTAATAAGGATAGGATGAAACAAAGGGATCTGTAGTCACCCGACCACACCGGTGAACTTAGCTTGAAAAAGTGTATTGAAAAGGATGAGCCGGATTTGCAAGCCAAGAAGGAGAATGCTGAAGTGGATATTACTTCACTCCAAGTTATACTGCTGGTGGTGTCACTCCTAAGGAGGTCGACCCTGTATCCTAAAGTGAAACTACTTCTACTTCTGTCTCCTAAAACATTTCTCCTAAGGGTGGTAAGGGCATAAAAGAGGGATGAAGAGGAGAGGATGAGGTGGTAGGTTTGGAGAGTCCACCCCGAAGAATACCCCGAATAAGCCTAAAAATAATGAGAAATAACCACCGAATCTTCTTGGGTAGTGTGTAGCTAGGTAGCTAGTTTCCTTTTATTGCCAACAATTGTGCGGGAAAGGCCTTGATTTCTGGCTTTAGTTTCTGAAATAAACCTATACTTAATTTCTAAGTTTCAGCATGTGAATAAAAACTCTTTCGTTTTCTATTCATCTTTTGTATGAAACTTGCTTAAATGTTTGAGCTGTTATGTTTTCCATTTAATTTACTTGTAATTCATCGCTCATCGTTCAAGTTGCAATGTTAGTCGCCTGTTGATTTGGTCGTCAATCCGATAAATCCATCTCAGGGCCTCCTTTCGGTCATGGCCTTAAGTCATACCAAGCACTAGGCGCGAGCCATAGTGTTACATTGTCGTGTTCAGTAGTTAAGCGATTATACTCCTATCCCCAGTCTTCGGTTGTTGGAGTTAATTTATGGATGGTCGGGTCCAATCCATGATGAGTTTATACTCTTCCTGTTGGGTTCAGGCCAGAGTTGAAGAATGAATGGTCGAAATGCACTCATTCATTTTGTTTATACTCTTATCTAAACTTTAGGGATCAGAGTAAGCCGATGAGCGGTCAATCACACCTGTTTGATGTTCATAATTTAGTCCAAACTCTAGGGACTAAAGTTGTTTTAGGAAACGATCGACTCACATTTCCTTTGATTAATTCCCTTCCCCCAAGTCAAGGGCAAAAGTCAAAGATTGGTAGGTCATATCACGACCACTTTTACATGCACAGTTTCAGTCGACTGAACTTCCTGCACAGTCGACTGAATTTGTTCCTGAAAATTTTACTTCATATTTTCAGTTGACTGAATTCCCTGCTCAGTCGACTGAATTTGAACCTACGAATTTTCTCTGAAAAGACACCTTCTTCCTCCCAAGAGTTGCAACCATTCTCCAATGGAAATGGAAGCATCTCTTGTTTGCAACCTTTGACAACAAATGCACCTCTTCTACTAGTATAAATATATGATTCTAACATCATTCAATTTACCGAATTCTCTTGCTTTAATCTTACTATTTTCTTGATCATATTCTCTAGATATTCTCAAAGCAATCACCAATCTATTGCTTGAATCACTGTTTTGTTTATAACATTCTTTTGATTCATAGCAATTCACATTTCCTAAATCTTTACAAACACATTGCATACTCTCGAGGATAAAATTATAGGAATATTGTACTACATTAGACTCATTAGTGTTGACAAGAACACACCAAGTCGAATATTGTTTTTTAGTAATTGAGTTGAAGTCCTCTTCCGTAGTTGAGGCAAGAAATCCCGTTCGGTTGTTCGGGTAAACCTATTCCTCCGGGTTAAGTGAGGGTTGTTAGTAGAATTCCTAAGAGAAGCTTAGGGACTGGACGTAGGACAAGAGGTCCGAACCAGTATAAAGTCTTGGTGTCTACTTTACTTATTATCGTTATTTATCTATATCATTCCACTATTCCATATTATACGATCCTACCGCATAGCCCCCTCTTTCAATTGGTATCAGAGCAAGGCCGTCCTATAACCATAACACCGTTATCAGACATATTGATAATATGGAAAATAACGCAAGTACAAGCACAACATCTGCCTATAGTTCTACATTTGCGGAAATCTACCCAAAGACCCCCTATTCAATGGACTAAACTACAACTATTGGGCTACAAGGATGAGGATTTATATGCAAGCAACAAGTTTCGAAGCCTGGAATGCTACTCAAGCAGAGTTTGTTGTACCCATGACCGATTATCCTACATGGACACAAACTTAGAAGAATGAAGCTAGTGCAAATGCCAAAGCTATGAATATGCTATTTTGCGCCCTGGATAGAAATGAATTCAACCGTGTTAGCATATGTACTACTGCATATCAGATATGGGAAACACTTAAAGTCATACATGAAGGCATAAACAAAGTTAAACAAACAAAGATATCCATGTTGAAGAACCAATTCCAAAACTTTAGAATGCGACAAAATGAATCCATCAATGACATGTACTCGAGATTTCAAGACATTCATCATGCCTTAATAGGACTAGGAGAAAAATACACGGATTTTGGCATTGTGTCTAAAGTTCTAAATTCACTCACCGATGAATGGGAGAGAAAAGTACTAGAAATCGAGGAAGCAAATGATCTATCTACAATGAAAACAGAAGAATTGATTGGAAATCTTATGTCGTATGAAGTAAATATGCAAGCTAAGAAAGATCAAGCTCAAGAAAGAAAGAATGTTGCTTTTCATGCGGAAAAGGAAGAATCAGAGTCTGAAGATGAGGATCTAGCATTTATAGCCAAAAATTGCAAGAAATTCTTAAGGTATAGAAAAGGAAACAAAAACGGATTCAAAAAGAATTTCTTGAACAAACCTTCATCCTCAAATATAGAATGCTTCAATTGTCACAAGAAAGGACACATGCAAAAAGATTGTCAAGAACAAATGAAGGAAAATCAGAAAAGCTTCAACAACCAAAACAAGAAGGATAAATTCAAAAAGAAGGCATTTTCTGTAACATGGGACGATTCAGACTCATCTTCATCTGAAAATGATAGTGATAGCGACAATGAATAGGCAAATGTATGCTTCATGGCTCAAGATTCTGAGGTAAGTAATTTATTCGATGATTTAATTGAAGTAAACACTGAACTTTTAAGCACAATAAAAATTCTTAAGAAGAAAATTAAGGAAATTCGTGAAAATCAAAACAAAGCCGAGTTTGAGAGAGATATGTTAAATGATGAAAAGAAAATTCTTGAAGAAGAACTTGAAAAGGTTCTAGAATCTTATTCAAATTCGGAAACTCAATTATCACTTTTAAGTCAAGAAATTGAAACTCAAAAGAAAAAGAATGATGTATTTGTTTCTGAAAATCACGAGTTAAAAATTAAGATTAAACATGTTGAATTAGAAAATAATAGTCTTCAAGCTAAATTAAATGACATCGCTAAAAATGTTTCTAACTTTAACAAAGGAAGAGAAAATTTATCTAAGATATTAGAAAATTCTCAATTATCTTCAAACAAACAAGGTTTAGGTTATAAAAAAGAATCAAAAATTCCTAATAAGTAAAATATAAAACCTAACAGGAATGTTGATTCAAAACAACAAATATTGCTAAAGAAACCTATTAAAACAAATATAGAAACCAAGGTAGTTAAAATTTGGGTACCAAAGACTAACAATGTATTAATAAGAAATAAATATATTAAAACATTTATGGATAATGTTCATCAAAATGAAAACTATATTTATAAAAAGGATACTGAACCAAATTGGGTTTGGTTTCCTAAATTCTAACTTTTTAGGACCCTATTAAAAGGTGGGTACCAATAATTTCATATTTATTTTCAGGTCCCACTCAAAAAGAAGAAATGGATAATAGACAGTGGTTGTTCAAAACACATGACCGGAGACAAAGATATGCTTACAAACATCACATACTTTGATGGTGGCTCGGTTACCTTCGGAGACAATTCAAAAGGCTATATCATTGGCAAAGGAGATGTGAACAATTACGGTACATCAAATTTACCTTTTATAATAAATGTTTCATTAGTTGAAAATTTAAAACATAATCTACTTAGCATAAGTCAACTGTGTGACAAAGGTTTTAAAATAACTTTCTCGGATAATAAATGTAGTATTTTTGATCAAAACCAAAATCTTATTTTTGAAGGAAATAGAGATAGAAATATTTATGTTCTAAATATGAATATTAGTCATAATACAAGTATGTGTTTACTTGCCAAAGATAATGATCCTTGGTTATGGCACAAAAGATTTTGTCATATAAATTTTAAAACTATTAGAAAACTTTCTAAAAATGAATTAGTAAGAGGTTTACCCAAAATAAACTTTAAAATAAATAATCTTTGTGATGATTGTCAAAAAGGAAAATTAACAAAATCATCTTTCAAATCTAAGAAAAATATTTCGACTTTACATGTAACAACCCTAGATTTTTGTATACTATTTAAATTGGACTTTCTTTTATTTTTAAATTATTTAAAATTTGTTTTATTTCAAACATTTCATTTTTAAATATAAATGATTATTATTAAGTGATTTATAGTTCAAAGTAGTATAATTTGAATATTTTACTATAAAGTGAATTTCTGGTCAAGCTGTTCAAATTGTGACTTTTAAACTTCAAATTTAAATTATTTAAAATCTTAAATTTTATCTTTTATTATGAAAATAGATGTAATAACTTGAACACTTCTTTTCGTTTCGTTGAAAAACGGAGTTAAACTGTGAAAGTTATGTATATTTCAATATTGAGTGCAATTTGTTTATTCTGCAATTTTGTTATTTTTAAATTGTATAAGTCATATTTTATTGCCATATTTCATTTTAATCTTTGTCAATATGTTATTGTATGTATATTTTTGTATAATAATAATTTTAAAATGAAGTAAACAATTTTTCCCAAGTTTACTGTGTTGGTTTCTTTTTTCTTTTAAGGTTGTTTCTTATTTTCTGCTATTTTTTCATTAAAATTATATTTAAATTTAATTTTTTTTATATTTATTTTGTGAATGTACTTTTATTTTATATTATTATTTATGTTTAAAATTATATTACAAGCTCATATGTATTTTCTAAAATTTATTTCATTTAATTTCAAATTTTCTAGACTAGTTTACTATTTTTAGCTATTTTCCTTAATTTAACTTTATATAATTAATATATATTATATATATTTTTATATTTTGATAAATTTTCGAAATTTTATCTGGGATTATTATTATTTCCAGAAATATCAAGTTATATAAAAAAAATTAAGGAAATTTGAAAGGTTTTAAAAGCTTTTGAAACGTAAGTCGTTTCTTCATTTACTCTTTGACCGTTTTTTTTCTCCCTCATTTAGTCATGTCTTCCTCTTTAATTTTTCACATGGATCTCAGATCCATTTCTCATCTAAAAAAGAAAGAAAAATACAACCATGGCTTGTAGGAGTTGAGGTAAAAATTATCTTCTTCTTCCTTTGTTTTTCTACTTTTCTATTTTGAATTTTGTACTTGTTCTCACCTTCATAGCTTGGCTCCTCCTCAACCAGATCTGACCTGACCTCTACCATCCTTTTCCTTTGACCATCACCCATCCTACTACCTCTCCATTTCAGGTCGAGACCATCCATGGCAAGGACCACGACAAAATCCACCAAAAACCATCACCTATTGCACTAGCCTAGCCTAGTTTATCATCTCCTCCTTCTACCACCATTAGTCGCCACTACCTCCACCATAACCACCTATGACCTGACCTCCACCCTCTGCCACATCACCCACCACCATCTGCACCACTGGTTGGGCCCACCTAGCCTCTTGCCGAACCAAACAATAGCAACAAATGATGTATGTTGCATAGTTTTAGCCATGTACACCTAGTTTTATGCACCTAGACTAAACCCACCTTCAAACCCATGTGTAGGCCGACCCTTACACACCCAAACCTGACCCAATTCCTTGAGTTAGCTGAGCCTAATCACTGCCTAACTGAAGTACATGAGGTTGAGAACAAGTGCAATTCATTCGATATTGTTTTGGGCTTTGAATTCTAATGTTATTTGATGTTTAAATCGTGTTGAAATTACATATATTTGTATTGTTTTGTGTAAATGTTTGAACAAGTCAAATTGCTTTGGCTCTCCACTCTCAAGTCATATCCATGTCATCGTGCCTTCATTGTGTTGCGTTGTGTGCTTTGGTGGATATCTCCAGCTTTGAACATGTGAGTTATTCTCACCAGACAGTATGTATATATATAACTAGTAAATTGACCCCTTCTGAATCTGTAAAATGCATTATCATGTTACACCTGCTATATTATGATTTTATGATGTTCACCCATGCTTAAACACCTATTATAACATCTGTTACTGTTATATTATGTTGTTCTGCTATTTTTATCAGTTTATCACACTGCAAGTTCCCTTTAGATTAGAATCACTATGGGTTGAAATGATACATACCCGGACGGACTTTAGAATAGGGGAAAATCGTTATGGGCTGAAATGATAGGCCTGAACAATTTTCAAATTATTTTATTTACTTGGGACTGCGGGTCTGAAATGATAAAACCCGGATTTTTCTTTGTAAATTACGGGTTGAAATGACACATCACCCGTATCACTTTACCTAGCGTAGAAAATTATATAAAGGCCCGTAGTTAAAATATGTTTTTCTAAAAATTTTAAAATATTTTAGAAATTTAATTATTATAATATTTTGATTTAAAATTAAATAAAAATATAATTTTTGTAAGTATTATTTATTTTTTGGAAATCTATAAGTTAAATAAATTATGGAAAAGTTAGAAAATCCGAATGTAAGTTGTTTCCGAAATTTTGATTTAATTTTTAATGGAATTTAAATTAACTTTGAAAATATGATAAATTTATGATATTTTGAATTATAAATTAATTTAAAATGATTTGTATAACATATTAATGATTTTTGAATAAAGTTAAAATGGTAACGAGTGAATATTGAGTTGAATTTGGAAATATAACTTAAATTGGAATTTATGAATTTGGTTTAAAAGTGAAATTTTAAGTTAAGTCAGATAAAATGGAATTAAGTTATATTTGAAATTTTAAACTTAAGTGTTAGGTTGAAATTTAATGTAATGAATTTAAATTTGAATGTTGAAATTTAATAAGTGAATTATTAATAAATATTGATTTTTGGAAGGAAACTTAACTTTATAAAATCATGAATTTAAGGAAAATTAAATGATGCTTATAAATTTGAAAATGTATGATTTTATAAGTTAAAAATGATTCAAATAAAAATATAAGTGTTTGTGAAATTCCATTGAATATTTGAAGTTAATTAACAGCATTTTTAATACTGTCTTTTGTTAAATTTAATTGTTTTTTGAATGTAACTTTCTGTAGCATTTTCTAAATGCTGCGAAACTTGAATTTTCATTGTTTTAATAAATTTAAGTGCATAAATGAACATTGAAAAGTTTAAACTTTTGGCATTTAATAATTTAATTATTAAATGTAATAACTTCATTTTATGATTTAATAATGGAGTAATTTGTTTTGAAATATAACTATTTGATATATTAAAATGATTGAAATGTGGTTTCGAAAGATATGATATTTTGATATATTAAAATGATTGAAATGTGGTTTCGAAAGATATGATATTTTGATATATTAAAATGATTGAAATGTGGTTTCAAAAAGAGATGATATTTTGATATATTAAATGATTTGAAAAAATGGAGTTTTGAAAGATATGATATTTTGATATTAAACGATTTGAAAAATGGAGTTTTGAAAGATATGATATTTTATATTAAATGATTTGAAAAATGGTGTTTTGAAAGATATGATATTTTGATATTAAAATGATTTGAAAAGAAGTTCTGAAAGATATGATATTTTGAAAATGAAGCTCTAAAAGGTTATGATATTTTGATATATTAAAATGATTTGAAAGGATATGATAATTTAATATATTGAAATGGTTAGAAATGACTTGATATTTATTTTGATAAATATTTGAATTGAAATATATGGTATGATGATATATTGAAATGGTTTGGAAATGATTTAATCTTTATTTTGATAAAGATTTGGGTTGAAATGACATTTTATTTTGAAGAATAAAATATTGTTTTAAAGCGATAACTACGGGTTATAATAACGATTGGTTGTTAAAGAGACCGGGATCGGATATTGTCTTATAGCTGGCTAATACCGAGAACCACTTTAACAATTGTGTATTTGGTGGGGATTTCAGAATAAAGTAGGATGGTGGCGACGTTTTCGAGGTATATTACGTGGACCCAACTCCCGTGAGTTGGCATATATGACTAAAACAAGAGCTATACCAGGCTACACAAAGGGTCGCACCCTTTCATCGAGCATGCTCCATCGGAAACCATTCTATTTCTTTTGTGATTCGATACGTGGCGCCACTTTGATTTGGGGGTATTGTTCGAGGTGGGCGAAAGCTGCTGGCTTGCCGTCACCACCGGTCCGGGAGTGCAAACGGTGTATCCACCCTGGCATTGCCTCGCGTGCCGTGTCATATCCTTATATCAAGCCCACTATGATTTTGTTTTTAAAGATCCGACCGCGTTAAGGTTCACCATCCCCTTAATGCTATTTTCTATATGATTATACTTTACTGATTAGACTACTGTATATAGCGTATATTACTACATAGTAAATAGTTTAACGGATCCTTAGAGGATGGGCGGTCCCAAGCATCTTCTAAGTTACTTGTACCTTTACTACAGTTCACTTGAGTTGGTTTACATTGTATAAGTATGTATGTCCTGACTCGAATGTTTGTATTTTTATTTACGCTCGGGTCAGCCTAAGTTATTCACAGATTTGGATTTCCACTTTCTGGAGATTGGAATCGCTGGAGATTATCTACTTGTCAAGTTTATCTTTTGCAGTCTGTTGTTCCGTTCAGCTCTTGTATTAGTAGACTTCTATGTAGTGAGACTTCCTTTGTATTTTATTTCTTCTGATGTATTTTATGTAACTCTGATATTTTTATATAGTAGCTTCATGAACTACTATTTCTTTTACTTCTGCTGTATTATTATTACTCTGTGTCTGTGATCAGTGATTTTTATTTACTGTATATCCTGAGATTTGCCAAATTTTTATCTACAACACGGTATTTTGAGCAATTCAATTCCGGCATGAGTGTCGACCTATACACTTATAATGGATGCGAATGGTTGAAAATATCGGGTCTTTACAGTTGGTATCAGAGCTTTGGTAGCTCTAGGCAAAACTCAGCATATGGAGTGAATGTATTTACAGAACCACTTTCATTCGAGTTTGAATCTCTTCCTTTTTGACTCAATTCCTTTGAATTTTGGAACATTCCCTACGGTTCCAAAATCCATTCGTGTCCCTCACTATTCATCTTCTTTTGACTCTGGAGTATTCCAAAACTCCGCTTCAAATGATCTTTCAAGTGAGTCGGCGGTCACGCCAATTTCAAATTGAATTGAAAAAAAAAGGGGAAAACTCCTTTACAATTAGCATCGATTCACCAGAGATTTATATCTATCCTTGGTTTAGATGCTAATATCTTTTGTTATTCCAAACTTTATCTATTGAGATCGAATGTAGATTTACCCTAGAAAAATCCACATTGATCTTATTCTTTAAGCCACGGTTGACCCGGTAAATGTTGCCCGTGATTTATTTAAGCTTATCCACCTCCCTACTCTGTTATTTAATCATCTTGTCTTTTGTTTCCAATCTATTCTTCCAAACATTTTGAATTGTACTTGTATATCTATGTTTTGTTTTATATATCGTGTTGTTTGAGTTGTTGATGTTGATTTGGGTTTCCGATCGATTCGTTTGATCAACGCTATCGATAGGATTTCTAAAACTCTTTGACAGAACAAACTGATAAAATATTATTTTAAAATTTGGTTAATGAAATAAATTTTGATATATAAGTAAATTTATGGAACTTAATAAATTGATTTAAATTAATCATTTGAAATGATAGTACTTGATTTATCATTTATTGTTCTATGAATGAATTTATAAATAGCTATTTATAAATTGATTTTGGAACTGAAATTAAGTTAAAACAAGAAATTTGAGAATTTAATTTCCGATGGTTTCAAACCTTATGTTTAAGTTTTAAAGTATATTATTTAAAGTATTTTCGAATAAGAATACGTTTCCAAAGGATTTTAAAGTTTAAAAATTAGTGCTCTTCTCTTTGCCGCTGGGAAATAATTTCGGTGACGACTGCAGCATCATCGACATTCATTTTCGAGTTTCGAAGTGAAGAGACCGCTCTGTAGTCTTGCTAGAGCTTTGTTTTGGAAATCAATTTGATTTGAATTTCTAAAATATGACTTGATCTATAATATATATAGACATATGATTTAAATTTGATTCGATAAATTATGTACATACATTTATTTATCTCTAAATGGGTTGAAGAAATCGGAAATTTAATTCTTAAATTTTATCTTAAAGAATAATTTCAATTATAAAAAGAAAATAAAATTTTTGGATGAATATTCAAGCATGAAATGATTTAATTGTATAATACAATTGCATTCAACACAACTTACCTTAATTTTTCAAATGTTAACAATGTAATTAGATAATATACAATATAAAAAGATTTTTTTTAATAAAATTTGAGTGGTTCTAATAAATGTTATACACTTAAATTTTAATTATAAAATGATTAACAGAGGTAAATATAATAAAGGGTAATTGAATAACTTACAGTAAAATAATGTTAAAAGAACTAAGAATAAAAGAAAGCAGTTATAATAAGTGTAAGCATATTTAACATAAGTGATAAATATATTGAGAGGAATAAATTTAATTTTAATTAGGAATAAAGAAGAATTCAATTTATTAAGTACATTGTGAGTGTAATAAATGATTATTTTTCAAACCCATGGTTTAAAAAAATTGTTAATTTAAGATGATTGGATAATAAGATAATGAAGTTTGAGATAGTTAACGATTTATTTAACTTATGAAAAAAAAGGGAAAAAAAATTTAAGTTGAAATTTCCATGCTTTCAAATCTATTTCCTTATTTTGTTTTTCAAACTATCTTTTGGTTGTCCTTATCATCCTTATCTTGCTATAGACTGGTATAGGCATCTTTCAATAATCTTTCTGTTTAGAAATCTTTCTATAATCTTTGATAATCTGCACCTTGTTAAACTTACCTATAACAACAGTTATCAGATATAATTTCAATCTTCTTGTCATCTTATCTTAATCCTATTTCACTCTATCTTTTTCTGTGCTTTTCCGTACCTCATCCCTTTTCGAGGACGAAAAGCTTTGAGTGGAGGAGAGTGTAACAACCCTAGATTTTTGTATATTATTTAAATTGGACTTTCTTTTATTTTTAAATTATTTTAAATTTTTTTATTTCAAACATTTCATTTTTAAATATAAATGATTATTATTAAGTGATTTATAGTTCAAAGTAGTATAATTTGAATATTTTACTGTAAAGTGAATTTCTGGTCAAGCTGTTCAAACTGTGACTTTTGAACGTCAAATTTAAATTATTTAAAATATTAAATTTTATCTTTTATTATGAAAATAGATGTAATAACTTGAACACTTCTTTTCGTTTCGTTGAAAATGGAGTTAAACTGTGAAAGTTATGTATATTTCAATATTGAGTGCAATTTGTTTATTTTGCAACTTTGTTATTTTTAAATTGTATAAAACATATTTTATTGCCATATTTCATTTTAATCTTTGTCAATATGTTATTATATGTATATTTTTGTATTATAATAATTTTAAAATGAAGTAAACAATTTTTCCCAAATTTAACGTGTTGATTTCTTTTTTCTTTTAAGGTTGTTTCTTATTTTCTGCTATTTTCTTCATTAAAATTATATTTAAATTTAATTTTTTTTATATTTATTTTGTGAATGTACTTTTATTTTATATTATTATTTATGTTTAAAAATATATTACAAGCCCATATGTATTTTCTAAAATTTATTTCATTTAATTTCAAATTTTTTAGACTAGTTTACTATTTTTAGCTATTTTCCTTAATTTAACTTTATATAATTAATAAATATTATATATATTTTTATATTTTGATAAATTTTCGAAATTTTATCTGGGATTATTATTATTTCCATAAATACCAAGTTATATAAACAAAATTAAGGAAATTTGAAAGGTTTTAAAAGCTTTTGAAACGTAAGTCGTTTCTTCATTTACTCTTTGACCGTTTTTTTCTTCCTCTTTTAGCCGTGACTTCCTCCTTCATTTTTCATGTGGATCTTAGATCCATTTCTCATCTAAAAAAAAGAGAAAAATATGGCAATGGCTTGTAGGAGTCGAGGTAAAAATTATCTTCTTCTTCCTTTGTTTTTCTACTTTTCTATTTTGAATTTTGTACTTGTTCTCACCTTCATAGCTTGGCTCCTCCTCAACCAGATCTGACCTGACCTCTACCATCCTTTTCCTCTGACCGTCACCCATCCTACTACCTCTCCATTTCAGGTCGAGACCATCCATGGCAAGGACCACCACAAAATCCACCAAAAACCATCACCTATTGCACTAGCCTAGCCTAGTTTATCATCTCCTCCTTCTACCACCATTAGCCGCCACTACCTCCACCACCACCACCTCTGACCTGACCTCCACCCTCTGCCACATCACCCACCACCACCTGCACCACTGGTTGAGCCCACCTAGCCTCTGGCCGTACCAAACAAGAGCAACAAATGATGTATGTTGCATAGTTTTAGCCCTGTACACCTAGTTTTATGCACCTAGACTAAACCCACCTTCAAACCCATGTGTAGGCCGACCCTTACAAACCCAAACCTGACCCAATTCCCTGAGTTAGCTGAGCCTAATCACTGCCTAACTGAAGTACATGAGGTTGAGAACAAGTGCAATTCATTCGATGTTGTTTTGGGCTTTGAATTCTAATGTTATTTGATGTTTAAATCGTGTTGAAATTACATATATTTGTATTGTTTTGTGTAAATGTTTGAACAAGTCAAATTGCTTTGGCTCTCCACTCTCAAGTCATATCCATGTCATCGTGCCTTCATTGTGTTGCGTTGTGTGCTTTGGTGGATATCTCCAGCTTTGAACATGTGAGTTATTCTCACTAGACAGTATGTATATATATATATAACTAGTAAATTGACCCCTTCTGAATCTGTAAAATGCATTATCATGTTACACCTGCTATATTATGATTTTATGATGTTCACACATGCTTAAACACCTGTTATAACATCTGTTACTGTTATATTATGTTGTTCTCCTATTTTTATCAGTTTATCACACTGCAAGTTCCCTTTAAATTAGAATCACTATGGGTTGAAATGATACATACCCGGACGGACTTTAGAATAGGGGAAAATCGTTATGGGCTGAAATGATAGGCCTGAACAATTTTCAACATATTTTATTTACTTGGGACAGCGGGTTTGAAATGATAAAACCCGGATTTTTCTTTGTAAATTACGGGTTGAAATGATACATTACCCGTATTACTTTACCTAGTGTAGAAAATTATATACAGGCCCGTAGTTAAAATATGTTTTTCTAAATTTTTTAAAATATTTTAGAAATTTAATTATTATAATATTTTGATTTAAAATTAAATAAAAATATAATTTTTGTAAGTATTATTTATTTTCTGGAAATTTATAAGTTAAATAAATTATGGAAAAGTTAGAAAATCTGAATGTGAGTTATTTTCAAAATTTTGATTTAATTTTTAATGGAATTTAAATTAACTTTGAAAATATGATAAATTTATGATATTTTGAATTATAAATTAATTTAAAATGATTTGTATAACATATTAATAATTTTTGAATAAAGTTAAAATGTTAATGAGTGAATATTGAGTTGAATTTGGAAATATAACTTAAATTGGAATTTATGAATTTGGTTTAAAAGTGAAATTTTAAGTTAAGTCAGATAAAATGGAATTAAGTTATATTTGAAATTTTAAACTTAAGTGTTAAGTTGAAATTTAATGTAATGAATTTAAATTTGAATGTTGAAATTTAATAAGTGAATTATTAATAAATATTGATTTTTGGAAGGAAACTTAACTTTATAAAATTATGAATTTTAAGGAAAATTAAATGATGCTTATAAATGTGAAAATGTATGATTTTATAAGTTAAAAATGATTTAAATAAAAATATAAGTGCTTGTGAAATTCTATTGAATATTTGAAGTTAATTAACAGCATTTTTAATACTGTCTTTTGTTAAATTTAATTGTTTTTTTGAATATAACTTTCTGTAGCATTTTCTAAATGCTGCGAAACTTGAAATTTCATTGTTTTAATAAATTTAAGTGCATAAATGAACATTGAAAAGTTTAAACTTTTGGCATTTAATAATTTAATTATTAAATGTAATAACTTAATTTTATGATTTAATAATGAAGTAATTTGTTTTGAAATATAACTATTTGATATATTAAAATGATTGAAATGTGGTTTCGAAAGATATGATATTTTGATATATTAAAATGATTGAAATGTGGTTTCGAAAAGATATGATATTTTGATATATTAAATGATTTGAAAAAAATGGAGTTTTGAAAGATATGATATTTTGATATTAAATGATTTGAAAAATGGAGTTTTGAAAGATATGATATTTTGATATTAAATGATTTGAAAAATGGAGTTTTGAAAGATATGATATTTTGATATTAAAATGATTTGAAAAGAAGTTCTGAAAGATATGATATTTTGAAAATGAAGCTCTAAAAGGTTATGATATTTTGATATATTAAAATGATTTGAAAGGATGTTTTGAAAGGATATGATAATTTAATATATTGAAATGGTTAGAAATGACTTGATATTTATTTTGATAAATATTTGAATTGAAATATATGGTATGATGATATATTGAAATGGTTTGGAAATGATTTAATCTTTATTTTGATAAAGATTTGGGTTGAAATGACATTTTATTTTGAAGAATAAAATATTGTTTTAAAGCTATAACTACGGTTTATAATAACGATTGGTTGTTAAAAAGACCGGGATCGGATATTGTCTTATAGCTGGCTAATACCGAGAACCACTTTAACAACTGTGTATGCGGTGGAGATTCCAGAATGAAGTAGGATGGTGGCGACGTTCTCGAGGCATATTACGTGGACCCAACTCTCGTGAGTTGGCATATATGACTAAAACATGAGCTATACCGGGCTATACAAAGGGTCACACCCTTTCATCGAGTATGCTCCATCGGAAATCATTCTATTACTTTTGTGATTCGATACGTGGCGCCACTTTGATTCGGGGGTATTGTTCGAGGTGGGCGAAAGCTGCTGGCTTGCCGTCACCACCGGGAGTGCAAACGGTGTATCCACCCTGGCATTGCCTCGCGTGCCGTGTCATATCCTTATATCAAGCCCACTACGATTTTGGTTTTAAAGATCCGACCGCGTTAAGGTTCACCATCCCCTTAACACTATTTTCTATATGATTATACTTTACTGATTAGACTACTGTATATAGCGTATATTACTACATAGTAAATAGTTTAACGGATCCTTAGAGGATGGGCGGTCCCAAGCATCTTCTAAGTTACTTGTACCTTTATTACAGTTCACTTGAGTTGGTTTACATTGTATAAGTATGTATGTCCTGACTCGAATGTTTGTATTTTTATTTACGCTCGGGTCAGCCTAAGTTATTCACAGATTTGGATTTCCACTTTCTGGAGATTGGAATCGCTGGAGATTATCTACTTGTCAAGTTTATCTTTTGCAGTCTGTTGTTCCGTTCAGCTCTTGTATTAGTAGACTTCTATGTAGTGAGACTTCCTTTGTACTTTATTTCTTCTGATGTATTTTATGTAACTCTGATATTTTTATATAGTAGCTTCATGAACTACTATTTCTTTTACTTCCGCTGCATTATTATTACTCTGTGTCTGTGATCAGCGATTTTTATTTACTGTATATCCTGAGATTTGCCAAATTTTTATCTACAACACGGTATTTTGAGCAATTCAATTCCGACATGAGTGTCTACCTATACACTTATAATGGATGCGAATGGTTGAAAATATCGGGTCGTTACATTACAACCATTAGAATTACTACATATGGATTTATTTGGACCAGCACAAGTTCAATCCATTAATCATAATCGATACGTATTTGTAATAGTTGATGATTTTTCAAGATACACATGGGCTGTTTTTATGAAAAATAAAAGTGACACTTTTGAGCATTTTAAAACATTTGTCAAAAGAATTCAAAACACTAAAGATTTGAAAATTAAAAATATTCGAAGCGATCATGGAGGCGAATTCGAAAATGAAGCTTTTGAAACTTTTTGTAAAAAGAAAGGTATAAATCATAACTTTTCATTTCCTAGAACTCCTCAACAAAATGGAGTTGTAGAAAGAAAGAATAGAACATTACAAGAATGTGCAAGAACATTATTAAATGGATGTTCTTTACCAAAACATTTTTGGGCAGAAGCCGTTGCTACTGCATGTTATGTGTTACATAGAATATCAACTAGACCATTAACTAAAAATACTTCTTATGAACTATTTAATAAAAAAAAGCCAAATATATCTTATTTTAAAATATTTGGATCAAAATGTTTCATTTTAAATACAAAAGATCAACTAGGAAAATTCGATCCAAAAGCGGACGAAGGAATTTTCGTAGGATACGCAGAACGAAGTAAAGCATATCGAGTATTTAATAAACGAACAAACATAATTGAAGAAATTTTACATATATCTTTTGATGAAAATTTTAATAAAAATTTAAATATAAAAGATGATGAAGAATTGATAAATATAGAAGAAACAAACCTTGAAAATAGTAATAATGAACTAAGATCTTCTCCTAGAATATTACGAGATCATCCAACTCAAAATATAATAGGAGAAATAAATTCTCAAGTTAGGACAAGAAATCAACTAAATCAAATGGGTCATGTAGCTTTCATTTCATCGATAGAACCTAAAAATCCTAAAGAAGCATCAACAGATGATTATTGGATTATCGCAATGCAAGAAGAATTAGATCAATTTGAACGTAACGATATTTGGGAATTAGTTCCCCGTCCTAAAAATCAATCAGTAATAGGAACAAAATGGATCTACAAAAATAAAGTAGACGAACAAGGTAATATAACAAGGAATAAAGCAAGACTAGTAGCACAAGGGTATAATCAAGAAGAAGGTATCGATTTTGAAGAAACCTTTGCTCCCGTTGCAAGACTTGAAGCAATACGTATACTATTAGCCTTTGCATGTTTTCACAATTTTAAACTTTATCAAATGGATGTTAAAAGTGCATTTTTAAATGGTTTTATTAAAGAAAATGTATATGTAGAACAACCTCCTTTATTTATACATGAAAAATATCCGGATCATGTATTTAAATTAAAGAAAGCGCTATATGGTCTTAAACAAGCACCTCGTGCTTGGTATGAAAGACTTAAAAGTAATTTACTAAATTCGGGATTTAAAATTGGAAAAGTAGATCAAATGCTTTTTATTAAAAATATTACCAAATATATTTTAATAATTCAAATATACGTAGACGATAGTATTTTTGGTTCAACAAATGAAAATTTATGTAAAGAATTTTCAAATATAATGACTAATGAGTTCGAAATGTCTCATATGGGAGAATTATCATATTTTCTCGAACTTCAAATTAAACAATTATCAAATGGAATTTTTATAAACCAAGAAAAATATTGTGCTAATTTAATTAAACGATTCGGCATGGAAAACACTTCTGCTAAACCTACTCCTATGAGTACCACTACACATCTCGATCGAGATGAAAATGGCAAAAGTGTAGATCAAAAATTATTTAGAAGTATGATAGGTTCCTTACTTTACTTAACCCTAGTAGATCTGACATAATGATGAGTGTTTGTTTATGTGCACGTCTTCAATCCGATCGTAAAGAATGACACTTAAGAGCGGTAAAACGAATTATGCGATATCTTAACAACACTAAAGATTTCGGTCTTTTCTATCCAAAGGAGTGTCCATTTGAGTTAATGTCATTCAGTGATGCTGATTTTGGTGGATCTCGAACAGGTAGAAAAAGTACAAGTGGTACTTGCCATTTCATTGGAAAATCATTTGTATCTTGGTTTAGTAAGAAACAAAATTGTGTCTCGCTTTCCACCTGCGAAGCAGAGTATATATCAGCTGCTTTAGCTTGCACTCAAGTTATATACATGCAACAAACACTTAAAGATTTTAATATAAATTTAACAAATTCTACAATATACTATGATAATACAAGTACAATAAACTTATCTAAAAATCCGGTTAATCACTCTCGTACAAAACATATAGATATTCGTCACCATTTTCTATGTGACAATATCGAAAATGGAATAATTTAGAACATATTTATACCGAAAATCAAATTGCCGATATATTTACTAAACCTCTATTAGAAAACTCCTTCATAAAATTACGACGAGAGTTAGGAATAATGTCTTTTAAAGATATCATATAGAGAAAGTTAGCAAAATCTACACAATTCAGTCGACTAACACTATATACTCAGTCGACTGAATAAAGGAAAAAAATGAAAATTTCAATTTATTTTTCGAATATGTTACAAATATATTATAAAATAATAGTTATTTGTAAACCATACATTTTTAACTGAATTATGGTAACCATTAAATCATTAAGTGGATGAAAAACTTTAAAGAATTATAACCACAATATATTTAGAAAATCCCTACTATAAATATACCTTAAAAATATTTCTTTTTCACAACTCATTCTCACGAATAAAAGATTGAAAAATTCATTATAAAAATGTCGTCCAACAACTCTTTTTCCCCGATCAACATCACCTCTTCAGTCGATAACACTCCAACGTCTCCAAAACTTCCCACTCCAACACCGACATATGAGCCAGTTTACAAATGGAACAATTATCGTACTGGCTACACACCAGAATCCAAGAAAGCGAAACGTGGACTCTTTGTTTCTCCAGACACAAAAAGAAAGATTGATGAAATTCATCACTTTCAACAACAACAAATAGATCTTTAACGAGAATTATACTTCGAACAAAAAGTTACGGCTAGACGATTAAGCTTCCTAGAGCAAATCGGTTTACGCTTTTGTGGCTCAAAAAAGAATGAAGTGGCTGAACCCCTATCTCGCCCCGTTAGTTCAATTGATCCCTCTTCTTCTTACTGTACACCAGTCGATCCTGTGAATCCTTGGATGTCTCCTAAGGCTCCTCAATATAGTCCAAATTCATGGGATATAAATTATATGAAGAATGAAGGGAAAAAGACTCCAAGTCCATCCCCTAAGAAATAGATAGTTTTGAAATCTATTCATGGTATTACATCTAAATAATTGTAATTATTTCTTTAAATAAAGTGTTTACTTTCAAAATTAACTAAGAACAACAAAATACATGGGTCAATCGACTGAAAACCCTGTTCAATCGACTGAACTTAAGGCAGAATGCAATTTTTTTTATAATTCAGTCGACTGATTCCTCTGCTCAGTCGACTGAAGTACTAACAGAAACTTTCAGATAAAAATTTAGTCGACTAAAAACCCAGTTCAGTCGACTGAATTCAACCCAGAAAATTTTTGACCTTCAATTCAGTCGACTGAACAGTGTATTCAGTCGACTGAACGCCAATTCCCAGGCAACTTTCCCCTTTTAACCACCAATTTTTACCTATCCATTCACTTTTTACTTTCCAAAACAGTTTTCTTCCCCAATTATTTTCGAAACCCTAGCCCCCAATTCCTTAAAATTCACTCAAATCTCACTCAAATGGCGCCAAAGAGATCAAGAGCTTCCTCTTCTTCGTCCTCCGAGCCAATTGATGCTCAAATAGCGCAATGGCTTTACGATGGAGTAGCTGTCACTAGGTGGAATAAGATGAAGAATTCCCGTATTTTCGAGCATTCCTTCATTGATTTCCAAAGCTTTCAAACCTACAACATTCAAGCGTTAACCGATCAAGTAGGTTTAACTTCTCTTTTGGATTTGAAAAGAAATAACCATGCCATAAATCATATAATGGTCAAATTATTTTATGCTAACCTTAATCTTGGACACCAAACTCCAAGAAATCCAAACAATAGTGTTTGGAGTATGGTATGTAGAAAGAAAGTTTGGTTTTCCTTAGATAGAATAGCACACATTCTACAATCACCAAATGTCGGGAGAAAGCTAGATGAGATAGAATTCAATCCACAGATGCGCGATAACATAAACCATCGATTTATGGATGACAATATCAACTTTAGAGATTTTAAGTCCACCTCTCTTCAACCTATGGCAAGAATCCTTCACAAAGCTCTAATGAGAACAATTACTCCACGCACGGGCTCGTACGAAATTGTCTACCCAAATAATTATCGAGCTCTATATGCTATTTTTGGAAATATACAAGTCAATTGGGTACTTATTTTTGATGAGTTTCTCACTTTTAATAATGGCAAAATGCGAACTATCTATTTTGGAGAATACATCATGCGACTTCTCCTCAATGTCGATACGCCATTACCCGAGTCGGAGAATACAATGGTCCATCAAATTAACCACCGGACCATAAGCCTAATGCAACTCCCATCTCGACCTCCTCGCATAATATCACTCGCCGAATGGGAAGCAAGGCATCAAGAACAACAACAACCTCCACAACCTCACCACGAACAACATTTCGAGCAAGATGATGAAATTCGTCTTGTTGACCCAAGCTTTACTACCAACCAATCATTAGGGATATTATCAAGAAATCAACAAATTCTTGATACTCGTCTTAAAAAGGTAGATCACAAGCTTGACAAAATCAAAGGATTCTTCAACAAAATATGAGATGCAATCTCGTGCTCAAGCACCACTACTGCTTCGACATCTCGCGGCAAACGTCCGGCACCTACGTTTACATGGACGTCATCCGAAGAGCAAACAAGTAGCAGCACAAGCGGAGCAAGTGGTGGCCAAGGAGGAAGAGCGTACAGACTGCCAACAGGAGGACCCATCATACGTGAACCAACAGGAGGAAGAGAAGGTTCATATGACTGGGATAGAGATGAGTAATTTTAGTATGGTTTGATGTTTATTTATAACTTTCTCATGGCTTATATAAATAGCCATTTTGTGCTTGTTCGATGCAACATTTTTAACTTTTTTTTAATCCATGGTTATGCAAATTTTCTATTCTCTATGCTTTAGTGATTGTTTTGATAAAATATTTCTACTGTTAATTCTTCCTTTTTGCGATGACAAAGGGGGAGAAAATCTATGGTACTAACTTTGTTTTGTAGGAAAGATAGTGCATACACTTAGGGGGAGAAATAAGTAAATACATCTCTAGAATAAAAAAGTATTGTCATCAATCAAAAAGGGGGAGAATGTTGATACGCAAAGATTTTGATCAATGACAATGTGCTTCAACAAAAAAAGGAAGAGATATGTGCAAAGCTAAAGGAAGATCGATGAAGACCAAATAAACATAAGTATGATTTTTTATATATAGGTCTTAGTCTAGATTTATTGTTAAAATCTATCCTCAAGAGGCTTGCACAAACACTAGAACACATTTTATGAACTTCATTTTTATTTATACTTTCACTGGGCATATTTTAGTAGTTCAGTCGACTGAAAAGGAATGCCAGTCGACTGAAACTGGTACACATATATAAACATGCACAATTTCAGTCGACTGAACTTCCTGCACAGTCGACTGAATTTGTTCCTGAAAATTTTACTTCATATTTTCAGTTGACTGAATTCCCTGCTCAGTCGACTGAATTTGAACCTGTGAATTTTCTCTGAAAAGACACCTTCTTCCTCCCAAGAGTTGCAATCATTCTCCAATGGAAATGGAAGCATCTCTTTTTTGCAACCTTTGACAACAAATGCACCTTTTCTACTAGTATAAATATATGATTCTAACATCATTCAATTTACCGAATTCTCTTGCTTTAATCTTACTATTTTCTTGATCATATTCTCTAGATATTCTCAAAGCAATCACCAATCTATTGCTTGAATCACTGTTTTGTTTATAACATTCTTTTGATTCATAGCAATTCACATTTCCTAAATCTTCACAAACACATTGCATACTCTCGAGGATAAGATTATAGGAATATTGTACAACATTAGACTCATTAGTGTTGACAAGAACACAACAAGTCGAATATTGTTTTTTAGTAATTGAGTTGAAGTCCTCTTCGGTAGTTGAGGCAAGAAATCCCGTTCGGTTGTTCGGGTAAGTTGTAAATCTATTCCTCCGGGTTAAGTGAGGGTTGTTAGTAGAATTCCTAAGAGAAGCTTAGGGACTGGACGTAGGACAAGAGGTCCGAACCAGTATAAAGTCTTGGTGTCTACTTTACTTATTATCGTTATTTATCTATATCATTCCACTATTCCATATTATACGATCCTACCGCATAGCCCCCTCTTTCATAAACTACGGGTACTTGTTGGTTTATATTATAGATGTAATTTGGTCGCATATCACAACGATTATATTATGCATAAACAATTCATAGATATGGAGTAGACTTTAGATTTTATTGCAAATTGAAATAGAAGAGACAGATTTAGTCTCATTACATGACTTTGAATTCCAATGCAAATTGTAAATGAAATCAACTGAATAAAACAAAATTGAGTGAAATTGCATCATAAATATTCACTATTCCATGCTCTAGGGAGTGTGATGCCATCGACAGTTGCTAGCTTGCCAAGCTTCTGATTGATGACATACGGTCATTCCCATCTTGAACTCATATTTTCTAGGCTAGGAAAGATCTATTTCTAGACAAGATCCCTAATTTCAAAGGTCCTAGGTCGAACTTTAACATTGTAGTACCGGGTGACTTTATGTCGGTATGCAGCTTCCCTTAAGTCAGCTTCTTCGCACTTCTCATCAACCATGTCTAAAGATTCCAAAAAAACATCTCTGTTAATTCTTGGGTCATAGCAAGTCACTCGATGAAAAGGGACTTTAAGTTCTATGGGAATCACAGCTCCAGAGCCATAAGCAAGGGTGGATGAAGTGTGGCCAGTCGTGGATTTGTGGGCAGTTGTGTATGCCTATAACGCTAACGAGAGTTAATCGACCCACTTTCTTCTAACCTTTTCAAACACTTCTTTAGAGTAAAATTTATGATTTTATTAATTGCTTCGATCTGTCCATTTGCTTGATGGTGAGTAACTGCTACAATCTTTTCTCAGTATGATGTCAGCGACAGAAGTCGTTGAATTCAGCACTGTCAACTTAGGTCCCTTTTTCAGTTATGATTGCTTGGGAAAGACGAAAATGATAGATGATGTTTTGAACCACAAAGTTTATTACTTTTTTCATTGTGATCGTGGCCATAGGTTCAACTTCAGCCCATTTAGTGAAGTAATCAACTGCTACGATAGCGTACTTCACACCACCTTTGAAAATCGACAAGGAGTCAATGATGTTAATACCTCAAGTAGAAAACGACCATAGATTGACCATTTGAGCGATTTCCATCAATGGGGCTTTTGGAATCTTTGCAAACATCTAGCACTTGTCGCATCGTCTAGCATAATCAGCTGCATCTCGATTGACAGTTGGCCAAAAATAACCATAGCAGAGTATCTTCTTCGCCAGGGTTTGCCTTCCGATGTGATCGTTACATTCTCCTCCATGGACTTCTCTTACTACTCGCTTGATTTCATCATTGGCAATACACTGAAGTAATGGGATGGACAAACCCTTCCTATACATAACTTCCTCTTTAAGGATGTATCGTGAAGATTTACGAAGGATTTGTTGTTTTTCATTCCTCCGTTTGGGGAGGGTCCCCATTTGCAAATAGTCTTTAATCGGAGTCATCCACGACTCCTTCTTGGCTCTTTCTCTATAACCCAATCAATCTCCATTTGGTCAATGCTTAGAGCATTAAGTACTTCAACTAGGACCAAGCTTATTTGTTGTATGTCCCAAGAACTGGCAAGCTTGGCCAGTGAGTCGGCTTTCTCATTCTGTTCTCTAGGGATATGTGTAATGGTGTAATGCTCGAAATCGGTTAGCAGCGCTTGGACCCGGTTGAGGTAAGGTGTAAGTCGTGCTCATCCGACCTGATATTCTCCACTGACTTGGTTTACTACTAAATGAGAATCGTAGAAAATTTGCAATGCCTTTACTCTTAGCTCTCTATAAAGTTTAAGCCAAGTGATCAAGGCTTCATATTCAGCTTCATTATTCATTGCAAGAATAAAGTGTTAGGGCATAATAGATTGAGCATTCCTAGGAGTTACCAATATGATCCGGAGGCTAGAACACGATCATTGGATGCTTCATCCGTGTACTTCTTCCATCAGATGGTAGGTTCTCCACTATTCTTCGAGGAGTCATCCTATGAAGTGGATTCAGCTATGAAATCTCCTAGTGCTTATATCTAGTGGCCCTCCAAGGGAGAAAAGTGATACCGAACCGTCTTAATTCAATGTTTCATTTAAGTAACCTTTCAGACGCCTCAGGTCATTGTAGGACCTATCATAATGGCTGATCGGTGCAGACATTAATCGGATAAGCCAGGAAATAAGGATGGGGCTTTCTTGATGCAATCAACAGGAAGTATGCAAGCTTCTCCAATTTTGAGTATTTCCTTTCAACACCTATCAATCGCTTGCTAACAAAATACACTGGCCTCTGGATCCAATCCTCTTCATGTATAGTGCGTTACTTATGGCATGTACCAACACTACTAAGTGAATGTACAAGTCCTCATGATCTAATGGTTTGGACAAGACAATGGGTCTCTCTAAATGATGTAACAGAGTTTGAAATGCATCAATACACTCCTACATCCATTCAGAGTTCCTATTCCCTCTCCTGATCAAGTGGAAGAAATGATGCACTTATCGGTAGCCCTGGAGATGAATTAACTCAGGGCGACAACCTTCCCATTTAGGCTCTGCACTTGCTTAATTATCTTTGATACTTGAATCACTCGATTTTTCTAGGGATTGGCTTCAATTCCATGAGTGTTGACGATTAAACCCAAGAATTTTCCTGATGCAATGCCAAAAGATTATTTCAAGGGGTTAAGTTTCATTCCATATTTTGAAGAACACTGAACATCTCTACTAAGTCATCGATGTGGTCGTTTGATCACCATGACTTCACGAGCATATCATCCATATATACTTCTGTTGATCACCCGATCTGGTTTTTGAACATCCGGTTGATCAGTTTTTGGTAAGTAGCACCTACGTTCTTTAGTCTAAAAGGCATCATAATATAGCAATATAATCCAAAGTCGCTAATGAAGCTGTTGTGTTCTTGGTTTGGGATGTGCATGGGGTCCTCATTGTATCCGAAATATGCAACCATGAATGAAAGCAGTTCTTGTCCAACGGTTGAGTCTACCAGCTGGTCAATCCTCGAAAGTGAAAAGTTGACTTTCGAGCATGCCTTGTTCAGGTTTGAATAGTCGATGAACGTCTACCACATTCCATTAGCTTTCTCACAAGAACTGGATTGGATACCCATTTCGGGTAGAGGGCATCGCAGATAAATCCATTATTTTTGAGTTTTTCCACCTCTTCTTTAAGTGCAACAGATCTCTCTAGATACATGCTGTGTCGTTTTTGTTTCACCGGGACATGCCTCGGGTCGATATTCAATGCATGGTTGATGGTCAACGAGATCCTACATAGGTCAAAATGGGTCTAAGCGAACACATTAAGATTTGCTTGGAGAAAACTAGCTAATTCCTTCCTCATCATAGCACTAAGCCGTGATCGAACTTCAAGACCCATAGCGGGCCATCATGGCTGACCGTGATGTCGATCGTCTGTTCAATGGGTGCAACCTTGGTTTCTTTGGGCTCCTCTTCTTTATCTCTCGGATTTGTACATTTATAGAACCGACTATGGGGCCCGAGCCAAGGCTCGAATGCTGATTGCTAAGTTTCATTAGTTTTGATGTAGAGAGACTTCTCCACATCCTTTCCTTTCCTCTTTCGCTGAGCGTATCTCAACTCAGCTACATATAAACAAGTTTAGTCACTTGATTTCCATGGATAGTTCCCATGCCATTCTTTGTTGGAAATTTAAGTGCTGAAAACAAAGGAGCGATAGCTTTCCTGAATTCAGCAAGGGCCGGTCGATCCAAAAGCATTGTACGGAGAGTTCACGTCCATCACAATAAATGGCAGCACCCAGACTCTCCTTCTGTTGCCATCTCCTAACTTAGCAGTAGCTTAACATAACCTGCCGCTTCAATTACAATGCCATTAAAGCCATGAATATGGGGTATGCATGGTTTCAGATTTTTGGCTTCCAGTAACATCTTGTCGTATGCCTTCTTGAAAATGATATTCATAAAACTTCCACAATCAATCAGAATCTTTCTCATCAAGGCGGGGTCGATTATAGCCGAGATTATCATTAAGTCGATCATGAGGGCCTCCACCTCGTTTGCATATCCACTCCAAAATATGACATTATTTGTCATAATTCGATGATGCTTTGCTGGAGCATCATCCTCCGTGTTTATGCAACATTCGATGTTAGCACGTTTGGTAGCGTTCATGTAACGCTTCATTTCATTCCATCTTTTGTCGGCCGGATGTAGTCCTCTAGTATTGGTATTAATAACTAATCTTCGTCTTGTCCGTCGAGGTTCCTCAACACTGGGAGAGCTTATCCTTGATTGGGATTTGATGTTCCCTGCCCGCTATCCTATGGGGCTTTAACAAATTACTGTAACTTTCTTTCTCAAATTAACTTCCCAATAACATCAAAGAGGTGGTGACAGTTATCCATGGTATGTCCATAATGTTCATAAAATCTACAGTACTTTTTGGACCGTCTTCGCTTCTCCGTCGGTTCCTTTGGAGCAGTTTCCTAGTGCTAGAAGTCGATAGATAAAAAATCTCTATTGACGTATTCAACGACGTGTATGTATCAAACGATGGGATCCTCAACTTCCCTCTTTCGAAATCCCGTCATCGATCGTGGTTTCTCTCATCGCCTTTCTTCTATTTATTCAGTTTCTTCTAAACATTGATTTGAAATTTCTCAAAACTATCACCAGACTACTTCACTACCACATTACTCTATACTCGCTCGGCGTTAGGGCCTACAACATGTAACGATCCCATTTTTAAACCAAATTTGATTTTGTAATTAATATAAATTTTTGGAAATAAATTGTGAATTAAATTGAAAATTTTCCAAAATAAATAAGATATGTATTTTTTTGTATATATATAGATTATAAATAGAATTTGAATTTGAAAATTCAAAAAATAAATATCTTAAAAATAAATTGGATTTAAAAATTCTATATTTAAAAAAAAATGGAAATATGTTTTCTAATACACACACACACATTGTGATTTGGAAGTTATATTTTGAATTTAATATAATAATAATTTTTAAAAGCTATTTTAAATTCTAATATATATATATATATATATTTATTTATTAATGTATAATTAGATTTTTAAAATAATTTTCTTTAAAAGATATATAGATATAAATAATAGAACTAGAATTAATATAAATATAAAACACACACACACACACATATATGTGTGTGTGTGTGTGTGTGTGTGTGTGTGTGTGTAAAACTAAATAATAAATATAATATAATTTTTTTATAAAAACATATTTAAACATTAATTAGCATGCAAGTGACAAGTGTAACCATTTTGAAATGCATTAAAAACATTTGTAGCTTAATAACAACATGCATTAACAAGTGGAAGCTAATATGTCATGCAAAAATACAAGTGTCCTACTTTTAAATTTTCTTTTCATTTTTGAATTTAATAAATAAAAGGAAATTCAAGTATATATACCACTAACTCCTCCTCTTCTTAATTTTTTTATACATTCAAGAATATGTTCAAAATTTAAAACCTGAGAAAGAAAAAAACCAAAAAATTAAAATAAATCAAACAACCTCTGTTCAAACATACAAACCTGAAGCAAATCAGATCAAGCAAGAAAATCAAACAAACTTCATCCTGATCAAAGCATATTCCAGGTTTCAAAATCAAATCAAGTTCCAGATTTCAGTTTTTCAAGTTCAAAAGCTAAATCATAAATACAACAACTAGGAACAGATCAAAAATCAAAAGCAAATGTTAGTTTCAAAGTAGCAGATCAAAAATTTAAATCAATTCCAGATCAAAAAGGAAAAGCTTGTTCTCTGTCCAACATCAAAAGTGAGTAAACTACTTTTATAAAGGTTTAAACCTGTTGAATCTTGATTTCATATGATGAAAATGTTATAAAAAGTAAGTATGTTTGCATGTATATATATACATGTAATTGTTGTTTGCATTTCTGGGTACAAGAGTATTGGCTTTGTTCTTTTTCTATAGGCTTTAAAATTTATCAAAAATAAAAATCTCATCACCCAATCCTTTTTAGGTCTTTACGTTTAAACCAATTATGTTTAAATTTACCAGATCTAAATTTTATATCAAGTGGTTTTGCTGGAAACAAGAGAATACAGTGAAAACTCTAAACCATGTCAAATTTGAGTGCCTTGATTCCTTGTTTCAATTATATCAACTAATTCGTTTTCGAAAACGATGATTTTAAAAAGTGGAATCATGATTTTTAAGTTTGTATTCGTGCAGAAATCGAGGGATGAACGAGATCTGGGTTTTTGTCAATTTGCGGAAAATGGTAAACAGTGGTGCATTATGATGGTCACTTGAGGTTGCCCGAAGATTAGGAGTCATAGGAGATATGCTCAAAGGATTTATAATCCACTGAGGTGATTGGTCAACAGCGATTTAGGGTTTAGACCAGTTTTGGTCGGCGAGAGTTTCGAGACTGGTTCGTCAACGTCGAGGAATCGGACTCGATTAGAGTGGGTGGGATCAACGCATGGGACGATGACGCAGCTCTGGGTGGATCAGAAAAGTTTCTGGTGATCGGTATTGGCGGCACGAGGTGTTTTTTGATGATCGTGTTGGGTTCTAGTGTGCATCAATTAGTTCGATTTTGATTTCCAGATGATTGACAGAACTAGGTGGTCAGGTTCATCAGCGAGGTTATTGGTGACTGGCTGGAGGTAGCGACGTTGGTCGGAGATGGTTGGATCGGAGGTGCACGTGCACATGTTCACGTTTGTATCTTGGTTGGTTTGTTTACTTATGGTTTGGGGAAGACGGAGGAGTCTCGTAGTTGATCTCGGGAAGGATGGGTCATGGCTCGAGTTTTGTATCGGGTCGTACGCATGAATGTTTAAGTATGCAACAGTTTAAAAAAAGAAGGGGATGGCTTGGGGTTTTGCTCGAGGAAAACTTGGATTGACTCGGGTGGAACCCGAGTTGGTCTTGGGTTCATTTTATAACAGTTTAGAAATTTAAGTAAAACAAGTTTTTCAAATTTAAATTAGATCAAGTTTAAACAGTTTCTCGATTAATTCTTTTAAAATAATAAATGTTTTAGTTTTAGTTTTGGAAATAGTTAAAGGTTAAAAATAAATTATTTTAATTAGTCAAGTTTAAAGTGTTTTTAATATATATATATATTCATTAGTTAATTATTAAGCCTATTTTAAATAAAATTTAATAGCTTAATTAAGAAGTTAATCAAAAAGATGAAGATGTTTATAGTTGTTAATTAACTTAAAGGTCTAAGTTAATTTATGGGAATAATAAATTTGTTTCAAAGATTAAAGGTTTAAAGTTAAATATTTTTAAGATTAATTATTTTGGTTTTAAATAATTATATATTAGATGATTAATTAATGTGATTAACTAAAGGGTGATTTGTTTAATGTAATTAATTAAGGGAACATTAATTACTTAAAGGTTAATTACTTAATATAAGTAACTAAAGGATAATTACTTAATGTGATTAAAGAATGAATAATTAATGTGTAATTACTCAACGAGATTAATTGAGGACAATTAATTAATTAAAGGTTATTTAATCAATGTAATTGATTAAGGGGTAATTAAATACTTAAAGGATCATTAATTTATGATTAAAGATTAATTAGTTAATATTTAAAGCTTATTTATTCATTAATTAAAGGGTAATTAATTAAATAATTAAAGGTTAATTAATTAATAATTATAGGTAAATTAATTTATGATTAAAGGATAATTTATTAATTTTTAAAAGTTAATTAATCAAGTGATTATAGGATAATTACTTAATGTAAGTAATTAAAGGTTTAATTTGTTGATGTAATTAACTTAAGGTTAATTAATTTATGTGGTTAATTAAGGGATAATTAATTTATGTAGGTAATTAAAGATAATTACTAAAGATGGATAATTATGGTTGATTAATTAATTTCATTAATTAATAACAAATGGTTTGTAATTAATTAATGTTAATTAAGAAGGATTTAAAAGTAATTAAAGTGATTAATTTAATTTATTTGAGGATTAAATTGAATTAATTAGGAATTGAACAATTAATTAAATTTACTTATGGATGATTGGATTATACTGAATGCCTTAAATTGTTTGATATCTCTGATATGTGATGTTCTGTGATATGAATTATTTTGGATTGAGCTGTGATAAATGATTATCTGTGATGAATTGCTGTGTGATTGTGAACTTCTGAATTGAGTTGAAATTGTGTACTTGAACAACTTGGCCTTTAAAACAACACTTGAATTTCGATGCGATCGGAGGTCGGATTCAAAATGGTTATCCGAAAACGACATCGAATCTTATAGGTGGATCTTTTATTTAAAAGATTAAAAAAGAAATTTTTTTGTAAATGTATCCACATGTTTTTAAAATAAGCGTTCATTATTTGGTTAAGCCGGGAGAGGACATTATGTCATAAAACCCATTCCGAATAATGATACGATGAAATGAGATAGCATTTGAAGATGGTGGTTGAAGACCTGGTATTTTGGAAAACGAAAGGATTACCTATCGAATGTCTCTGCACCGAGTGGCCCCGGTATAGAGATTTAGATTACCCTATGTGATGGAGAGTCTGAATGTGATTAAAGGATATCCGGATTTGCAAGGGCTTTTTCCTTAACTAGACTAAATGCCTTTGGTTCCATTCAGACCTAGGATGGACTTGTATGGATGTATGTCCGACGTTACACTTTGAGATGTAAAACTAGTTTCTATCAAATACATTTCTGTTTGGTGGAGGAGAATTTATTCTCTTAGCTTAACACCCTTCTTTGAGACATACGAGCTCAGAGGTTATGTAGTTGATGGTTACTAGTGATATATTCCCAATTTGGCAATGCAGCATGCTAAGTGTTGATCGTTGGTTGATCGAAGCATGGCTTTTGTGAAAAGCGTAGCTTTGTGGGACGAGACTTCATCGAACCTCACACCTCGAAAATGGTCGAAACAGGAAGGATGAAGCAAGGTTACGGGGGTCACGCCCCTTAGGGTATGTGCATTTCCTTATGGATAAAAGTGGTATCATGGTATGGAGCCTAGATATTTAACTTATGTGGTTATTGGAATTTGTTGTTGGCGCCTCGGTAAAGGTCGGTTACGACCGGGTGATGGCATACTCGTGACAGTTAGTTACCTAGTTACAGAAGTAACTTGTCCTTGTGTTGACAAAGATCCGGTTAGGTTCTTGGGGCGTCCCTCCAGAGGCGTACCTATTCGGAAAGGAAGTTCCTTAACCTTGACCATTTGTTGGAAATCCAATCACTCAATACAAGCCCTGTACGGTTTTTAGTTGTATAACCTACCATTTTTAAATGGTAGTTACAGTAGGGATACTATAATGGTACGTATGCTGGCCAAGATTAATATTATACTTTCTAAATGTTTTCCACACTATGCACTAATAATAATATCAAAAGGATTTTCACGTATCAAGCATGTTTGATTACTATAAGGAGCAGCCTCTTCTAAGTGTGCGATTGCATTGTGTGTGTGTGCCGGGAGACCATATGGTAGTTTCATTTTCCAAAAAGCATAGCGGATTTCTTTTTCTTTTCTTTTTATTTCTTTTTCTTCAAACAACCATTTTATGTTTGCTCACACTAGTCTCATGACTGACTCGGAGTTTATTGTTCCATTATCTAAACTCTGGGTGCCCATAATTTTCCACGCGGGCAGCCTAGAGTTAGGTTATTAGTAGGTTCTGAAGCTGGTTCAAATAGTAGCTGTAGATTTTGCAGTCTAAGAAGTCTGTGGATTTGGGGATCTCATTTTCTTCACGACAGCATGATAGGGGGTTCTCGCTTCTCTCTCTTTTGGAGGCCGTGTTGTTGCTCTTGTTCCATTATTGATGTCATCTTTCCTCTATTACTGTTATATCTTTCCGTTGTTATATCTATTTTGGCTCTAATATTGTTGGGATTTTGTATGTGCATGTTGTATCATGTTGTGTATCAATAAAAATTTCTTCCTTGTTTCCATTGTGTTGTTTTAACCTAATGTGTTATAAGCTCCGACGAACCAGACTCCAATGTTTGAATCTCGGGCATTTGAATACGGGTGATGTTTTGGATGTTGATTTTCGAGCGTCATAACCCAGGTCGTTACAATTGGTATCATAGTAAAAGGTTGAGTAAGAACTTTAGCTTCAGAGTATAACCCATCAGGTGACTCATTAGAGATAAGGTTATAAATGCCCTAGAATGAGTATCCCTAAGATATCTTATCTGTATGCCTAAGTTAATTTAGTGCAAGAAGAGGACGAGATAGGGGACAGGGGGAGTACCACTACAAATGGTCGATACCCTACAACAACAACAATGGAGGAGCATATTTTGACATCCAACCCCAACCAAATCTGGAAGAATTATATTGGAATATCTCAAGACTTGGAGGGAAACCATTCAAAGGTTCGGAGACTATTATGAAAGCGCAAGCTTGGGTTCGATCTTTGAGAAGATTTTCAAAGGACTGAAATTAGATGGCTTCCTTTGATGGCTTCCTGGCAGCTCAGCTTTGGCATGGTGTAGACCATTACTTTGGCCAAGTCGGAAGATGAGTTTACAATGGATAGATTGAAAACAAATATTTGAGCAGTGTTATATTCCTTCCGCTGGAATTTCCAGGATGTATTAAGAAATTACCTTACTTCTTACCTAATTTCTCATCTATGATAAAATTGTTAGAGTTCTATTCGACACTTGAGCCACACATAGTTTTATTTCCCAACAAACCATAGGAGAGTTAAATCTTGAACCCGAAGTCGTAGTCGAACCAATTTGAGCGACGAACCCGGTAGGAAGCCCTGTGATTCTTTGTTTACGTTGTAGAAAGGTTCCTATTTCGTATTCTTTTCATCAGTTTCCTGTCAGTCTTTTCGTTCTTAACCTTAATGAAATTGAAATTTTACTTGAAATGAATTGGTTAACAAAATATGAAGCTAAATTAGAATTGTATCAACAAAACAATTTCGGTCAAAAACCAAACTTGAGAATTTTTTTGTAATTTATTGTGAGGTTCCAAGTCCGAAGAGGGTCTCAAGCTAATGTATACTTTAGGGTATTCCGACCTGAGTTTAGAATCCATACCTATTGTTCAAGAATTTCCTATCATATTTGAAGAATTTAAGTCTTTACCTTTGCATAGGGAAATTGAATATAGAATCGTCTTGGTTCCCAATGCTTGTCCAGTTGTGCATGTAAGTAATAGGATGTCACCAAGGGAAAGAGTAGAGCTAGTTGAGAAAATCCAAGATTGCTGGAGAAAGGATTTATTCGTCTTAGTCGTTCCAGTTGGGTTTCAGCTGTAGTATTTGTAGCCAAGTCTGATAGATCTTTGAGATATTCCATAGATTATCATGATCTTAATAAGTTAACTTTCAAAGAATAAATTTCTTTTGCCCAAATCGACGGCCTGCTCGATCAATTGCATGGTGCTCAATTCTTTTCCATGATGGATCTAGCCCAAGGATTCCATCAGTTGAGAATTTTGGAAGATAGTATCCATTTTTCTGTTTTTTGGGGTCTCGATATATTCTACGAATGGTTAGAAATGCCCTTCGAACTAACCAATGCCCTTGTATATTTTGTAGATTGATGACCCAAGTATTTCGTGAAGTATTGAATAAGTTCGTTCTCGTATTTATTGATATAGAATAAATATTTCAGTTTGATCAGGTGAGTCATTTCTCTATCTTTTTGTGTGTTCATGTGTTCTTTATTTGTCTCCCTGTCTAGCAAATTTCGAGGATGAAATTTTCTTAAGGGAGGAATCTGTAACGATCCCGTTTTTAAGCCAAATTTAATTTAATAATTAATATAAATTTTTGGAATTAAATTGTGAATTAATTTGAAATTTTTCCAAAATAAATAAGATATGTGTTTGTTTTATCTCTATATATAGATTATAAATAGAATTCGAATTTGAAAATTCAAAAAATAAATATCTTAAAAATAAGTTGGAACTAAAAACTCTATATTTAAAAAAAATGGAAATATGTTTTCTAGCACACACACACACAATGTGATCGGAAGTTATATTTTGAACTTAATATAATAATAATTTTCAAAAGCTATTTAAGGGTTAAATTCAAATATATATATATATATATATATATTAATATATAATTAGATTTTTAAAATCATTTTCTTTAAAAGTTATATAAGTATAAATAATAGAAAAAGAATTAATATAAATATATATATATATATGTATGTAAAAGTAAATAATAATTATAATATAAAAAATTTATAAATACATATTTAAACATTAATTAGCATGCAAATGACAAGTGTAACCATTTTATAATGCATTAAAAACATTTATAGCTTAATAATAACATGCATTAACAAGTGGAAGCTAATATGTCATGCAAAAATACAGGTGTCCTATTTTTAAATTTTCTTTTCATTTTTAATTTTAATAAATAAAAGGAAATTTAATTATATACACCACTAACTCCTTCTCTCAATTTTTTTTTCATACATTCAAGAATATGTTCAAAACCCAAAACCTGAGAAAGAAAAAACAAAACTAGAAAATTAAGACAAATCAAACAAACTCTGTTCAAATATACGAACCTGAAGCAAATCAGATCAAGCAAGCAAATCAAACAAACTTCAACCTGATCAAAGCATATTCCAGGTTTCAAAATCAAATCAAGTTCCAGATTTCAGTTTTCAAGTTCAGAAGCTAAATCAAAAATACAACAACTAGGAACAGATCAAAAACCAAAAGCAAATGTCAGTTTCAAAGTAGCAGATCAAAAATTTAAATCAATTCCAGATCAAAAAGGAAAAGCTTGTTCTCTGTCCAACATCAAAAGGTGAGTAAACTACTGTTATAAGGTTTAAACCTGTTGAATCTTGATTTCATATGATGAAAATGTTATGAAAAGTATTTGTATAGATGTAAGTATGCCTGCATACACACACACACATGTAATTGATGTGTGCATTTCTAGGTACAAGAGTATAGGCTCTGTTCTTAAACTACGGGTTTTAAAATTAATTCAAAAACAAAAATCTCATTACCTAATCCTTTTTAGGCCTTGATGTTAAACCAAATATGTTCAAATTTACCAGATATAAATTTTAAAAATACTTTCAAGTATAATTATCAAGTGGTTTTGCTGGAAACAAGAAAATACAGTGAAAAATCTAAACCATGCCAAATTCGAGTGTCATGATTCCTTGTTTCAATTATATCAAATAATTTGTTTTTGAAAACGATGATTTTTAAAAGTGGAATCATGATTTTTAAGTTTGTATTCGTGGAGAAATCGAGGGATGAACGGGATCTGGTTTTTTGTCAATTTACGGTGAACGGGAAATAGTGGTGCATCGTGATGTCCACTGAAGGTTGCTTGAAGATTGGGGGTTGTAGGAAAAATGCTCGGAGGATTTATAATCCAATAAGGTGGCTGGTCGCCAGTGATTTAGGGTTTTGGGCCCAGTTTTGGTCGACGAGAGTTTTGAGACTGGTTCGTCAACGTTGAGGCATTGGACTCGACTGTAGTGGATGGGATTGACGCATGGGACGATGACGCAGCTCTGGGTGGACCAGCAGGGTTTCTAGTGATTGGGATTGGTGGCGCGAGGCCTTTTTTGATGATCGTGTTGGGTTCCAATGTGCATCGATCAATTTGATTTTGATTTCCAAACGAATCGACAGAACTGGGTGGTTGGGTTCATCAGCGAGGTTATTGGTGACTTGCTAGAGGTAGCGATGTTGGTTGGAGATGGTCAAATCGGAGATGCACGTGCACATGTGCACGTTTATATCTTGGTTGGTTTGTTTACTAATGGTTTGGGGGAAGAAGGAGGTGTCTCGAAGTTGATCTCGGGAAGGATGGGTTATGGCTCGAGTTTTGTATCGGGTCGTACGCACGAATGTTTAAGTATGCAACAGTTTTAAAAATAAAAAAAGAGAAGGGGATGGCTCGGGGTTTTGCTAGAGGAAACTTGGATTGGCTCGGGTGGAACTCGAGTTGGTCTCGGGTTCATGTTATAACAGTTTTGAAATTTAAATAAAACAAGTTTTTCAAATTAAAATTAAATCAAGTTTAAACACTTTCTTGATTAATTCTTTTAAAATAATAAATGTTTTATTTTTAGTTTTGGAAATAGTTAAAGGTTAAAAATAAATTATTTTAATTAATCAAGTTTAAAGTGTTTTATGTATATATATATTCTTTAGTTAATTCTTAAGCCTATTTTAAATAAAATTTAATAGCTTAATTAAGAAGTTAATTAAAAAGATAAAGATGTTTATAGTTGTTAATTAACTTAAAGGTCTAAGTTAATTTATGGGTTAATAATAAATTTATTTCAAAGATTAAAGGTTTAAAGTTAAATATTTTTAAGATTAATTATGTTGGTTTTAAATAATTATATATTAGGTGATTAATTAATGTGATTAACTAAAGGGTGATTTGGTTTATGTAATTAGTTAAGGGATAATTAATTACTTAAAGGTTAATTAATCAATGTAATTGATTAAGGGATAATTAATTACTTAAAGGATCATTAATTTACAATTAAAGGTTAATTAATTAATATTTAAAGGTTAATTATTTATTAATTAAAGGGTAATTAATTAAATAATTAAAGGTTAATTAATTAATTAATAATTAGAGGTTAGTTAATTTATGATTAAAGGAAATTTATTAATGATTAAAAGTAATTAATCAAGTGATTATAGGTAATTACTTAATGTAAGTAATTAAAGGGTTAATTTGTTAATGCAATTAACTTAAGGTTAATTAATTTATGTGGTTAATTAAGGGATAATTAATTTATGTAAGTAACTAAGGATAATTACTTAAGATGGATAATTAAGTTTGATTAATTAATTTCATTAATTAATAACAAATGGTTTGTAATTAATTAATGTTAATTAAGCAGGATTTAAAAGTAATTAAAGTGATTAATTCAATTTATTTGAGGATTAAATTGAATTAATTAGGAATTGAACAATTAATTAATTTTTCTTATGGATGATTGGATTATATTGAATGCCTTGAATTGTTTGATATCTCTAATATGTGATGTTCTATGATATGAATTGTTTTGGATTGAGCTATGATAAATGATTATCTATGATTAATTGATGTGTGATTGTGAACTTCTGAATTGAATTGAAAATGTTTACTCAAACAATTGGCCTTTAAAATAGCATTTGAATTTTGATGCGACCGGGGGTCGGATTCCAAATGGTTATCCGAAAACCACATCGAATATTAAAGGTGGATCTTTTATTTAAAAGATTTAAAAAGGAAATTTGTTATGAATGTATCCACATGTTTTTAAAATAAGCGCTTATTATTTGGTTAAGCCAGGAGAGGACATTATGTCATAAAACCCATTTTGAATAATGATACGATGAAATGGATAGCATTTGAAGACGGTGGTTGAAGACCGGGTATTTTCGAAAACGAAAGGATTACCTGTCGAATGTCTCTGCATCGAATGTCTCTGCATTATGTGATGGGGAGTCCGGACGTGATTAGTGAATATCCGAATTTGCAAGGGCTTTTTCCTTAATTGGACGAAGTGCCTTCGGTTCCATTCAGAGCCAGGATGGACTTGTATGGATGTATGTATGACGTTACACTTTGAGATGTAAAGCTGGTTTGTATCAAATACATTTCTGTTTGGTGGCGGAGAATTTATTCTCTTAGCTTGACACCTTCTCTGAGACGTACGAGCTCAGAGGTTATGTAGTTGATGGTTACTAGTGATATATTCTCAATTTGGTAATGTGGCATGCTAAGTGCTGATCATTGGTTGATCGAAACATGGCTTTTGTGAAAAGCGTAGCTTTGTGGGACGAGACTTCATCGAACCTCGCACCCCGAAAATGGTCAAAACGGGAAGGATACAGCAAGGTTACGGGGGTCATGCCCCTTAGGGTATATGCATTTCCTTCTGGATAAAAGTGATATCATGGTATGGAGCATAGATATTTAACTTATGTGGTTGTTGGAATTTGTTGTTGGCGCCTCGGTAAAGGTCGGTTACGACCGGGGGATGGCATACTGGTGATAGTTAGTTATCTAGTTATAGAGGTAACCCGGCGTTGTGTTGGCTGAGATCCAGTTAGGTTCTCCAAGCGTCCCTCCAGAGATATACCCTTTCGAAAAGGAAGTTCCTTAGCCTTGACCATTTGTTGGAAATCCAATCACCCAATATGAGTTTTTAGTTGTATAACCTGCCATTTTTAAATGGTAGGTATAGTAGGCATACTATAATGGTACGTATGATGGCTAAGATTAATATTATACTTTCAAAAAATTTTCCACACTATGCCCTAATAATAATATCAAAAGAATTTTCGCATATCAAGCATGTTTGACTACTATAAGGAGAAACCTCCTCCAAGTGTGCGATTGCATTGTGTGTGTGCCGGAAGACCTTATGGTAGTTTCATTTTCCAAAAAGCATAGCGGATTTATTTTTCTTTTCTTTTAATTTCTTTTTGTTCAAACAACCGTTTTATGTTTGCTCGCACCAGTCCCATGACTGACTCGGAGTTTATTGTTCCCTTATCTAAACTCTGGGTGCCTATAATTTTCCGTACAGACAGCCTAGAGTTAGGTTATCAGTAGGTTCTGAAGCTAGTTCATATAGTAGCTGTAGATTTGGCAGTCTTAGAGGTCTGTGGATTTGGGGATCGCATATGCTTCATTGTGGCATGATAGCTTTTGGTTTGAGTTTTTGCTTGGAAATCTTTGGAGATTTGAAGGTGTAGTCTATTGGATTCTCGTTCTCTCTCTCTCTCTCTTTTAGAGGCCCCTGTTGTTGCTCTTGTTCCGACGTTGATGTCATCTTTCTGCTATTGCCGTTATTTCTTTCTGCTGTTGTATCTACTTTGGCTCTGATATTGTTGGGCATTTGTGTTAGCATGTTGTATTATGTTGTGTATCAATAAAAATTTCTCCCTTGTTTCGGCTATGTTGTTTTCCCCTAATGTGTTATAAGCTCCGACGAACTGGACTCCAACGTTTGAATCTCCGGCATTCAAATACATATGCTGTATTGGATGTTGATTTTCGAGCGTCGGAACCCGGGTCGTCACACAACATCTCTCTTCCTGATTCACTTTGCCTCCGCCTTCCTCAGAAACTGAGCCACGTTTTCAAAGAAATAGTCCGATATAGAAGGAGGCTTTCCCACTAACCAATCACCAAACTCAAAATAGTGGCCGACTCCTCTCTTCAATGCCATGAGTATTACATAATCATTTGGATTGTTGACTTATGTAATAGCTGTATAAAAACTCTCTAGAAAATATTTCAGTGACTCCCCCAGTGCTTGGACCAAGTTGGAGAGTGAAATTACATCCTTGGGGCAAGTCATGTGCACGTGGAATTACTCCAAGAACTTCTTTACTAACTCATCAAATGAAGAGATTGACCGCAGTGGTAACTCGATGGACCATATGGTTGCAACATCTTCTAAAAAAGGGAAAACACCCACACTTGACTGCATCATTGGCTTGGGTGGTGTCCATGTGCCCTTTGTACTTTAAGAGATGCTGCTTGAGGTCTTTACCTGCATAGGCGGGCATAATAGGCATACGAAACCTTCACGAATATTCTGCATTTATAATGTCGTCAGTAAATAGAGTATGACACCTGGAGGGTCCTCGATCATCGCTGGTCAAGCATTGACTTTCTTTCACTAGCTGTCTCACCATAGCTGTTAAGTCTAGTGCTTGAAGAGTTGGTGCCAGGCAGTAGTTGTGTTCCATCTCACATGAGTGACCCGATCCACGCCTCCAAACAGCACCACGTTGCCTTGACTCCTTTTGCTCTTGATCCATTTCTTGAGCAATAGTTGTATCATCGTCCCTCGGTTATGGTTCAACCACATTCGCTTGAGCCCCAGAACCTTGATCGATTGCGAAACATCTAGAGTGAACCCTTCCACATGGATGATGACTGCCCCTATGATTAGGGGGTTCAATGACGGCATCCCCTTGGGAGGTTTGGTGTTAATCAGTGTCAGTCGACCATAGCCGATCATTTGATTCCATATTGATGTTCCAGCTGTGTATGCATTTGTTTTACAATGTTTATTTCTGTAATAACCATCAGATGAAGAGGAGTTCTCCGATCCTGAGTATGGAGTAGGCTCCTTCCTTTTCTTTCCATGTTGATCTTTCAGTTGGTTCACCAGGTCGATGTTAGCTGGATTTGCTAGTTAAGCTGCTATTAGCTCCTTTGTTGGGACTTCAAAATCTGCTTAGATAATGTAATCAGCTGGATTCCGAGGATTGGTAGCATCCTATTGTATGTTTTGATCAACCTGTTGAACATTGGTATCTTCATTGCCTTCAACAGCATGGGAAGTAGTAAAATTTCCTATGACCATGGAAAATAGCTTCCTTTTAGATCTTCTTCAAAACTGAGTAGAAGTAGAAAATTTTTGGTAGAAATATGGATCTACCTCACAAATATGGGAATCCATAAGTAGATGTAAGACCAATCAACCCGAGAATTCATTCTTAGTGAAAGCACTAAAATTTTTGCATCAAAAGTTCGTATAAAAACCCAATAGGATGAATATGGAGAAAGAAATAAAGAAACCCAAATTAAAACAGAGGAAATAAGAAAAAAAAACAAGTAAAAAACAATGATAAACAGAGTTATAATGGTTCGGCATTGTATGCCTAAGTCCACTTTGATGAAACAGCTTTATTGACCACTTGAATTTCTAAGTATAAGAGAGATCGGATGAAAATCCATAAATAAAATTGAGTACAAGCAAAATAACAACGTAAAGATCCCTAAAATAAACAACGATCTCTATATTTGTAGGGGTAAACGATCGAATATATTCCTAAATTCGTTGGTAGAATCTCCAGATGTAGACAAGATCACTCAGAAAATTTCGAGGCCTAAATCCCAATATCGAGCGATCGACCGTGATCGGTCCTCCTTGCTATGTGGCACATCATGCAGTCGGTCATGCGGATCCCCTTCTATGCTAGCTCCATGTTTCCAAAGTTGTTTGCCTAATTGCCTTCATGTTTTTAGAGATATTGGTCGATTCCCATTGAGTTGAACTATTGGTTAATGTTGTTCACGACTACTGTGATGCATTCTGATCCCCTGCCAAGGGGAAGCATAAATTCATACTTAGAGTATTCCAAAGTTAGTCTTGCTTGATTTTTACTTCATATCTTCGTTTATGCTTGATCTCTGGTCTCTGTGATCACCTCTCTAGACTGCTTTCATTATCTCTCATCGAGTCTAATTTGTCCAATGAATCTGGATATAACTGGGTCAAAAGGCCAAATAACAACATGTTTGAATGGATGAAATTGCTTGATGTTCTATGTTTATATGACGTGATTTAATGATTTTTTGTTAGTGTTTTGTATATTTAGAAAGATAGGTAGGAGAACTGAGCATACCGGAGGCAAAGATGGTCGAAATTGGGTGAAACTTGGAGAGGAGGATTTGGAGTATGGGAAGAGCATAGGGTTCAAGTTGCAAACTCCAATTCATAAAGTACACATGTCAAGACTGACATAAAGAGCTCGACACTGACATGTTTTGGTTGGTCCTATGGATTATCAATTTAGAGGAGAGTGAGAGTAAGACTAGTGGAGATTTCCCAAGGTGATGAATTGGTGATTAGCTAAGTGGTGGAGGCTATGTCGACTTGTTTCTAAATTTTGAAGTGGGGTTCTTTGAAAAGGAGACTTAATTCTATACCAAGATGTTTAGAATGGATAGGTTAGGGTCAAAATATCTAGGAATAGGGTACTAGAAGCATGGAAGGAGTGAAAGAAAACTCATCCATTAGTTGGCTATGTAGAGAGATCAATATCGATGTGAAGAGGTTGGTACCGACTTGCCATGGTGAGTTCAATGGGAGTGGAACTTCTAGGGAATAGTGTAGAGGTTCTATAAATCGTGTTGGAGGTGTCGGGTCCTTCGCATCAGGGTTGGATGGCGATGTAACAACATGAGCTAGAATCTTTGTGATATCTCGGAATTTTTGGAAATATCAATTTAATAATCTGTATTTAAAATTAAATTGATTTGATAAATTTTGCTAATAAAATTTGACTTGATTTAATAATCCAATTAAATAAATATTTAATTAGTGGATTTATCTTTCGAAAAGCTAATAAAATGTTTTCTATCTATAATATATATATATATATATATATATATATATATATAGTAAATGGATAAGTTTTGATTTGAAGTTTAATAAACAAATAAAATCTTGTTTTTTAATTCTAATATACATTTTGATAGTTTGGAAATTATTATTTTATTTAATATATAACTTTTCAAAGCTATCTAATAAATAAACTATATGGTTTTAAATACTTAGGGTAAATATTAATTTGTTTAGATTATGTCTTAGCTTAAGTATAAAATTAGTAAAAGATTTATCTTAGCTACCTTTTAAATATAGCTTAATAAATGTAATTTTAAATTATGTATGAAAATTTAAAATACCATTTATATATTAAACATTAATGCATCTAAATAAGTTAAATAAGATAAGTAATATGTAATTTATAATCTCTTTTATAAAATATTTAAAATTGATAAATATGTTATTTTCAAATAATATTAATAAATGTATAAATATAAATAGATTTTAATATGTACATAATTTCTATTTCTAAATTTAATATGTTGATATAAATTAGCTTTAAATTGGATTTTTAAATTTATGATTGGATTTGAAATTGAATTAACTTTGAATTCAAAAGAATAAACATTTTTAAATTATTTGGATAAGCTTTCATTTACATATAATTTGTTTTATTTCATTTTCTTTTAAAAAAAATACACATATACATTAACATATGAAAGTAATTTATAAATAGATAAGTATTTAATAAATAAAGAAAAGAGTTTTATTTACTTTTAAAATAGATATAAAATAAGTAAAATTACTTATAAGACAAGTGTAATTATATTAAGCCTAATATAACAAGTGTTGATTTATAAGCAGGGGAAAATGACAAGTGTTAAGTAGACTGTACAAGTGTCATTTATTTATTTTTATTTTTTATATTTTATTTTAAATAAGCTACAAATTTACTTATATTAAACATATGCTTTCTTTCTCTCATTTCTTTTCTATTTTTTTTCTTTCAGAACTAAAAAGGAAAAAAAAGGAAAACTTCAGCCAGCATATTTCTCAAATCTGAAAATCAATCCCCTCAAATCAAAATGTAGATCAAAGTCTATAATCTCATTTACAAAATCTGTAATTCACTGCCTCAAACCAGAGAATAAAATCATTACCTACAATTCATTTTTTTTAATCAAAGCCTGCAAAAATCATTTTCAACCTGAGAATATCAAAATAAGCAAACCTGTGATCATTTGCAAATCAAAAAAATCAAGGCACGCAAGCATTTTCAAAAATTAAAAAGGCCTGTAGCAGATAATCAAGCAGTTTCATCTCAACTTCATCCCCGTTCCAAATTGTAACCAGAAATTCCAGTTCATCAATCAAAGAAGAAATTTTAGCATGCAGTTTTCAAAAGCCTAAATCATCTTAGTTTTCAAGGATCAAGTTTTCCCAGTTGTAAATTTTCAGCTCAAACAACATTGCATCTCAGTTTTTAAAAAGTCTTCTCATCATCTTTCAGGTGAGTAAATTTTATTTTAAAGACAGTTTTTAAATCTGAGGTTATATTGATATCAGTAATAATTGTTGTAGTAACATAGATTTAAAATGTTTATATGTTCGATGATGTGAATGCATGTATATTTAAAGTTGAATTTGTGAAATCATCAGTACATCTGCTTCTCTGTTTATACTCCAGGCTCGTGTTGATTTTTTTTAAAAGAATTCTTATCTCCAAATTTAATTTATACTTGCCTTTGATTTCTGAATAAAAGATATTTGTTGTAGTATAATATCAAGTATAAAATAAATTCTGGAATTATAATTTAGCAAATAAATTTTTAAAATTTGAAATAACAGCGAAATATTTATATATTTTAAAAATCAACCTATTCTAGATTTGGATTGCATGATTGTATTCATGGCAGAAAATAATGAATTTAGGAGTTAAAATCATGATTTTATAATTTGGAGATATGGTGATTTTCGGTGTTGATCTGGAATTTGGATATTGGTCAATCTGCGTCGAACGGAGAGATGATTTTGGTCAGGACCAAGGATGGAAGTGGCAAATAGATTGGTGGTCATTGGAAAAATAGTGGGAGGATACCTAGATGGTCGTGGAGGCAGGTCGATGGCAGAATAGGGTTTTGTGTGCAGTTTTAGGTCGGCATTGATTCTTGAGGTCATGTGTCGACTGGGAAGCATCAGGATTGATCGCGTGATGGGGGATCGTTGATTGGGTGCGAGGCGTAGCTCTGGATTAAGTGGCAGGAGCTCCGGTGTCAAAATCATCGTCGGCGAAGTGGTTTTGGAGTCGAGTGTTTGTTCCAGATTTTTGATCGATCAGTGAATTTTCGTTTTGCTATCGTATTACGATATTTGAGGGATCATACGAGATGGTGAGACGATCGTCGACTTGGAGGCGTCGTCGGCAGAGTGGCAGTGACGTTCGAACTATTGTGCACGTGCACGAAATTGGGTTTTGTCTGATTTGCTTGATGGGTTTGGGAAGACGATGCTTTTCTCGACTTCGTGTTCGAGTGTTTCGGTGATAAGCTCGAAGCAGTTGAAGCTGGGGAAAACGCGAGAGTTTCTCGTGAGTTCACTCGGGTTTTTGATGGAAAAGCTCGGGTCTATCTTGTTGTCAGGGGTGTTAGTTCAGATTTGCAGTACCCAGATTTTCTTTTGGCAAAAGGAAATCATAATAATATACGTTTTGAAATTTAATTAAATGAGTTTAAAAGGGGTAAAGTTTGGTGTTGCAGAGTTTTGCACTAGAATTTATCTTGAGTAATTCGAGTATTTGACTCGAAGTAGTTTGGTTATGGGCTCGAAGTTAATTAATGATGGCTCGGGTTAGTATTTTTGTTACTGGTTTTAACCTGTAAGTGTTTTCAAAATTTTAAACTGAAATTTAAAATGTAAGTAGAGATTTAAACTAAGTTTAAATCAAAGCTTATGTCTGGATTCAAGTTTAGTTGAATCTAGTTTAAAAATAAAATAAGGGTTTTAAAATTTGAATTATTTTAACAACCTTAAAATGTTTAAATAGTTTGGTTTTAAAAACAAAGTTTAAAATGTAAATAGGTTTTAAATCTAATTATAAATCTGATTCAAAATCTAAATTTGAATCATAGTTTTGAAATAAAGGAAGTTTTAAAATTTAAAATGTTTTAAACAACTTTGTATGTTGAAATATATATTTAAATATGGTTTGTATTTAAAATGAATTTGGTTTTAAATCCTTTTAAACTTCTTTTATGAAATAAGTAATTCTTCAGCATAAGTTTTAAAAGGTTTTTAAAATGTTTTTAAACTTTGTTAAAGTTAAGTTTGATTTCATTTTAAATCTTAAATTTAAAATAAAATTTGAAAGTAAATTTAAAACTAAATTGTTTTAAGTTGCTTTGTTAATAATAATGTAATCATTAATAAGAAATGTATTTATTTTAAAGTAAATCAAAGATTTAATGAATTGTGATTCATTAAATTAGTAAGGCAATTTAAATAGGATAATTAATTTTTTTATTTAATTTATTAAGGGTTTGAATAAATTAATTAAGGTTAAGTTAAGTAATTAAGATTAATTAAATTTGTAATTAATAATAATTAATTTAAGTTAACTACTTAAGAAAAGTAATTATAGAATTGTTAATAGTTAATGAGGGTCATTAACTTATGGTATTTAATAATTAATTAATGTGATAAATTTTGATAATTAATTAGATTAATTAATTAAGGATAATCATTTATGGAACTGTTTAAGTGTAATTACTTAATGAAAGTAATTAAGGAATTAATTACTCATTGTAATTAATTAAGTTAATTTAATTAGTTTAAGTTAATTAATTAATTTTAATTAATTTAGAATAATCATTTGATAATTTGATGAGTATAATTACGTGGTAAAGTAATTAATAGATAATTACTGGATGTAATTAATTAAATAATGATTTGTTAAAGGAAGTAATTTGAGTATAATTACTTTGTGAAATTAATCAAGGGATTAATTAAGATAATTAATGAAGGGGTAATTAGTTGATTTAATGCAGTAATTAAGGGAAATTAATTACTGGATGGGATTGATCAAGGGCGATTAATAATTATGGGTTAATTAAATGGCTAGTTACTTAATGTAATTAATTTAAATAGAATAAATAATTAAAGAAGTAATTAGGGATCATTAATTTATATAATTAATGATGTAATTAAGGTTGATTAATTAAGATTAATTAACCAATGATAGTGATTAAAGTAATTAATTAAATATAATTAATTAAGAATGGATGTAATTATTTATAGTTCATTAATTAATGAAGTAATTAAAGGTTAATTACTGTTTTTGGTTAAGGATAATTAATTTGTGAAATTAATTAAAGATAATTACTTGAATGTAATTAAAGGATAATTAATCAGGGGTGATTAGTTAAGGTGATTAATTTGAGGATAATTAATTAATTGATTTGTAATTAATTAATGGTTATGTAAGAAAGATTTATAATGATTAAGTAATTAATTTAATTTGTTTTAAATTAATTAAAGATGAAATAATTAATTTAATTCACTTTAAATTAATTAGAGGTGCAAGTAATTAATTTAATTCATTTTAAATTAATCATAGTGTGATTAAGTAAATCCTTGCTTATGTATGGATGATATTGATTGCCTTGAATGATTTGATATCTCAGAGATGAGATAAGTAATGTTGTGTGATATGGATGCTTTGGTTGCATTGTGATGATAATATGAATTATCTATTGGTGATGATAATATGAATTATCTATTTGTGATGATAATATGGATTATCTGTTTATGATGATAATGTTGATTATTTATTATGATGATGTGAATTATCTATCTGTGTGTATATAGATAATTAAATTGAATTGTTTTAAACTTAAAACAACTTGGACCTAAAAGATACGTTTTGGATTTCGATGAGACCGGGATCGGGTTTCCAGATTTGGATACCCGAAAGCCACATCGATCCAAATTAACGATAGGTCGTGAATCTTAAGTGAAGATGAAGATTCAGAGTGCAAGGGTTATCGTCGTTAATTCTGAGGGTGATTCCAAAATGAGTGTAACGAGATAATGCCTTCGGTTTTGTTCGAAACCAGAACGAACTTGTATGGATTGAATGCTTTCAAAACATTGTCAGGCGGACGATGAGCATTCTAAGAGATGTGTTCTCTGAAGGTAATCGTAGCCTCAAGCCTCATCAACCGGGAATGGCTAAAACAGGGGAGGTGCAGCAAGGCTAAGTGGGTCATGCCCAAGTAGGACGAGATTTTCCCCTATCTAGAAGTACCTTTTTATTCGGCTGTGTGGGCAATTGGGTCGAAGCCAACTGCAGGGTTGTCTTGTTCAGGACTGTCCAGTAAGGGATTGTTCCGGCCTTGTGTTGCATGAGATTGGGAGTAATCCTCGGTATGATGATCTAGGCCCCGTACTGTGACGCGCGGTACCCCAGTAGCCCTGCCATTGTATGGAATCCAAAATCCAATAAGTGCCAACGGTTTTGATTGTATTACCCACTTTTGTGGCTAGTAGCTGGAATTTAATGAATGTAATAATTTCGGCTATTTTCTATTTACTTGAAAACCCTAGACCTATTATAATATCACCGGATTTCCTGTCAAATGTTTTGGTTAGCGTAAGGTAAAAACTTTCCCATGTTTATTTGTGGGGAGTCTTACGTGATACCTTTTCCTTTTCAAAAGGTTTTTCAAAGTTAAGCAACTTTAACCCGTCTACTCACACCAGACCCATGTCCGACCCAAGTGTTTATTTTCTGTTTTATTAAACTCTTGGGTACTCAAATTTTTACGAGTAGCCAATGGATTCAGGTTAGCTTTGACGAATTATGGAGGAGAAATGGAGCAGGAGGCTTTTGCGTTGTAGTTATCTAGTATTCCACTGTGTTGGTTTGTCTGAGTAGTTTTCTTGTATTGTAATGAGTTGTAATAACTAGACATGTGTTTATAACTATCTAGTATGTGATGAATAATCTGTGAAACTCTGACAGTTATTGTATACTATGTAATACTTATGTTATTAATATAATTTATGCGTTCCGCTGTTGAGATTATGATATTGTTTCTTCTTTCTTCTCTATCTTTTCTCTTTCTTTCCCTTTCTTTCTTAATTCATGATGCGTCTTTCTGGTAGATAAAAGTCGGGTCGTGACAATCTTTAGCTTCGCAGTTATTCAAGATCGGAGCGACTGCCATTGTCGCTCCTAGGCATTTTGGCTAGTATTGGAAGTAGGTTTCAAAGATGGTGGCTCGGTAATAGAGGGAACCACAAGATTAAGGAATATGGAAGGGATCCTCGTTAATAATGGGAACTGGATTGAGCAAGAAGGGTTTGGTGTCCAAAAAGGAGCAAAGGAAGGCTCAGATAAGTATGTGTTAAGAAATCATTGATGCTCAGAGTATTTTCTTGTAAACTCGAAGCATGGGTATTATAAGTGTGGACGCCCATAAATTGGTAGCAAGGATCCAAATACCATGGACTAATGGCTTTGGGTCTAGTGTTTAGCTTTGGAGTTACGAGACATGTATCGAGCTTTGGGCTACGTGATATGAGAGTACATAGAGAACCGAAATTTCCATTAGTCCTTGGCAGTAAGAAGGCCATACAAATTATCATATATTTAAAGCACGGGAGTAATAGTGAGTCTTGTTTGATGGATGCTAGGGTTGCTTGCCTTTAGTGGGATATCACTTGGGGATATCATTGGGAGTAGGTACTGGAGATAGGGATATTTGGACATTCACTATAGTATTCTATATTGTACTTTTATGATATTGTAGAGTAGTATATTATACTGTTATGTGCTAAATCTTTGGTTGTTGGGACATGTCGAGTATGTTTCGTGTACTTTTGTTCCTTACCATATTTACCTATATAGAACCTTTAGATTTATTTATCGCTCACACCAGACTATTTTCTAACCTATGATTTTATGTTTTGCTTCTTATTATCTTGGATACTCTTAAATGAGTAAACTAGATAACATGTATAGATGATGCAGTAGCTGTTCGAAGGATGAGCTGTATGGAGCTATCTAGTATCATATGCTTATATAGAGTCTGCGCTTATTCCACTGTGAAGCACTGAGGAGCCTTAGCAGTGAATGCTTGCTATTTGAATTTGAGACAGCTGTTAAGTTTTTTGTTGTTGTATAAACTCTACTATTGACATATAACTCTTTGGATATTATACTCTACTGATGATTTGTTCACATTATTATTACTGTCTCTTCTATTGTATGAGTGATATTATATTCTTTCCATGTGCTGTGAGATATACGATAGGTTATATGCTGCATTTATTCATTTTAAACCATGATGATTATCCTAACGACTGTTGTGCAATATTTATACTTTACTGGTGCTGGAGGTATAGGACATTACATTTGGTACTAGAGCTGGGTTATATGATTGGCCTGAGTTGATACCGTGATCCAATAGAGATAAGGAAGGATTTTTCGTCTTAGACTGGATCTATAATGTGTGTGTGTGTGTATGAGAGTGTACTTGTTATCAGTTTGGTTTTCAAGTCTATATAGTATTATAGTATAATTCACATGCACATGAGGACTATAGACACAGTTTTTTTATGAGAGACCGATCATTCTTGTTACAATAAGGGTGAGCCGGCATACGAGAAATATTGTATGATCGGCTTTAGGAATGGAGGAAGGAGCGGGATCAGGAGCTGCTACACCAATTTCCAACCCATGTTCAATGCTATGATGGCTAATATGATGAGAAATTATGGAGTTGTGACGGGAGGAGGTGCTCCAGTGCAAGCATCTAGGGCCAATATTGCTAAGTTAAGCAAGGATTACTCCATTTTGGAAGGGAAGCCATTTAATGAAACAGAATCAGCCATACAAATACACGACAAGTTGGATACTTATGAGTGCATCTTCGGTGATATGGAGTTAGAAGATGCTATGAAAAGAAAGTTAGCTTCGAGACAGCTTTAGGGCCAAGCTATGAATTGATGGAACGTTGTCACTATTGCAACTCTAGAAGACCAGTTTTCTTAGGATCAGTTTAGGATGAGGTTTGAAGAGAAGTTCATTCCGACTGCTAAAAAGTCGGTTTGTTTAGGAAATTCGCTAATCTCAAGTAGGGTGAGATGACAGTTTCTAAATATGTGGTATAATTTGATACTTTGTCGAATTATGGGATGTCAATCATTAATACTCCCTTGAGGGAGAATGAAAAGTTCATCATAGGATTGGATGACAACCTTAGCAAGAAGCTAGTGAATCATATTGATAAGCCATTTGAGAAACTGGTAAAGAAGGCGGTTCGCTATGAGAACCTATATCCAAAGCTAGGATTGCTATTATTGGTTTCTGTTGAGAAGGAGAAGCCAAAGTCATGACAAAGCAGTGAAGGCAAGAAGAAGTAAAATGTAAAGAGGAAGCAATCTCTGGGCAAGGGTGGTAAGAAGAAGGGTAGTGGGAACCCATTTGTTATGGGTATAAAGAGAAGGGCCATTTAATCAAGGATGCAAAGCTGGATGGAGCTTATTTTGCTATGCAGCATTGGAAAGCCTTAGCTGTGACTGCTTACTATTTTTAGTTGAGATAGCTGTTGAGTTTGTTTCTATTGTATAAACTGTACCGTTGACGTATAAATCTGTGGATATTATACTCTGACGATGATTTGTTCATATTGTTTTACTATCTCTTCTATTGTATATGTGATATTATATTTTTTCCATGCGTTGTGAGATATATGATAGGTTATATGTTGCATTTATTCATTCCAAACCTTGATGATTGTGTTACATCGGCCGACATGACTGTAGCGCACTATATATACTCTACTGGTGCTGGTGGTATAGGGCGGTCGTTACAAAGAGAGGGTAATGGTGGATAGAAGGAAAAAGAAGGAGGTGTTGAAAACGAAAACGTACGTGAACAAAAATGAGTTCAAATTAACTAACCCGTTACATAAATTTCTAAGCGGTCGCTTCATCCAAAATAGGGGTTGGACCGTTTAACAATCAAACCTGCAACTTAAAATAGACATAACTCCTTAATACAAACTCTGATCCAAACCAATCGATATACCATCTCGGCAATAAAAATAACCTCTACACAATGGTATAGTTTCCATTGCCTAATTCCAACATTTGTGAAATTACCATTTTGGTACTAATACAATAAACATTCAAATCTCACTGGGTATTACATTCTTCCCCTAAAAGAATTTAACCTCGAAATTCTAAATGCAACTTCTTTTCATGTATCTATGTAACTTATACCATATAAACGTGTGTGTGTATAGAATCATTGGATAATAACACAACTCATAGCAATTTTTCAAAATAGGGGACTCCCTCCCATTTGATTGTAGTTATAACATTCTATATTCAAGACCTTTACGCTACAATCTTTCAACTCATGTCCTTTTATACATGTCTTATGTCTTACTTACAACCTTATCCACTTGGACCTCTAAGGTCTTTGTGCTTGCCTCGATTGACGTTCTTTATTGATTGTCCTTTGGAAACCTTCACTATAATGGTATTCAACAATGCAGACTCAACTAAATTTTCGAACGTTTCTACCAAAGAAATCTAACTAAGTGCTAATTCCCTAAATGGTGAACTCAATCGTTTCGCAAACTCCATCATCTTCTTGAATGTCGTGTTTATCAATTTGAAATCAAATTCCATCGAGTCATTAAAGTTATTGATATAGTTCTTCATAGTGGAATTTTCTTATTTGAGATGAATAAACTTCTAAAGCATTACTTCCTTTTCCACTCCAAACTTCTTAAAATTAGTCTGTGAGATTTCCATTTCATTGACTTTCTCTATAACAACGTTCCACCAATTCATTGCTTCCCCCTATAGGTGCCAAGTAGCAAGCTGTCTCTTTACCTCATCACTAAAATTCATCAAACTAAAAATTACATCACATGTACGCAGCCAAACTTAGGTCTCCACAAAAGCATCAATTCCCTTATACGGCTTACCACCCATATTTAGATAATCCTTACATGGTTTTGGGAAATTCTGTCTTAGTAAACGAAAAACATTACCATCTCATTTCCAATGTTCACGGCTTGAAGTAACAACGTAACTAAAGTGAAATGTTCACGCTTTGTACTTCCACAACTTCATTTCCAATGCCAGTTTCAGCCGGTTTACTCATCTCTACTATTTATAAAATTATATTCAATATTAGATCCTCCTAAAGTAGTAAATAGAGATGGTAAATATAAATTCAAAATTCAATGTCATATACCCATTCACTTTAACATATATGTACGTATGTATGTATTGACGCCAAAAATGGATCAATACCCAAAGACCTATATAAATATTGAGATCTAGCAAAATCTATAAGAAAAGTAAAGAAAACACCAGAATTTTATAGTGGTTTGGCAATCTTTGGCTTACAACCACTATAATTTTTATAGACTATAGATTTGAGAGTCATTAGTACAAGGGATTTACTGATCTAAAGTCTAAAAAAAAATAGTAGCTTCCTTAGTGACTTTAATGGAGGAGAGATAGAAGATGACAAAGATAATGAGCCCAAGTCCCCACGAAAGTCCTCTAGTTGATGTAGGGTCTGCATTTCTAGGGGAATATTTTAGCAGAACCAAAGACCCATAAAGTATCAATCCAAATTCAGTTTCAAGCATGTGGGAGTGAGTAACAAGGCCCAAACATCAATAAAAACACTTGGCACCAACCGGTTTTTATGGAGAGAAATCTCCCCTCCATCTTCCATTTGGTCTTCTGCCTATGATTCATTATGTTCAAGTTGCATAGACATCCTTTAACTTCTTTGTAGAGCTAAAATTCCATTCTCCATGCTAAGGACAACGCTTTAGAGATCGTTCCATGCCTTAGCTAGGTATACTGTTCCTTTACTTTGTTTTTTCTTAAATTTTTTGCTGGAAAATACCACTCGGCACCAAGTGCTTGTACTCGTCGTCGAGTACTATAATTACTCGGGACTTAGAGAAATTTCTTCCCTTTTTTGCTTCTTAACTTCTCATGCTTGAATCCTACAGCTTCCACCAAACTCTTTGCTAACTCTGATTCTTTTCCATAGACTGATCGTCGCTAGTTCCTTAACATTGCCATGCCTTTAGACCACCCTTGCGGGCCTTAGTACATTGGCACTGATCGCTGTTACTCTTGAAAGTACTTGTTTCCGTCTACCTCTTTCTTTGCAAATTCGAAGGCGGGTTCTAGAAAATTCAATTTGGCGAGACTGTGAGGGCTCGTTGTTGGCTGCGAGGAGGTCGCCATTGTCGATGGTGATTTTTTCACATGATTTTTGGAAAAGGGTTGATTGGGGAAAACCCTAACTCTTTCGGCCTGCTCTCGGGTTTGAACCAAAATGCATTTGGGTTTGACCTAGGGTATAATAGATAAACATGATCGAACATAGTGAATTGCGTTCTTGCATCTTCAGTTTGCTTTGGTTAGCTTGACCGGTATTCCGTTGTCATTTCAGTTCTAATAGAACCGTTCTCTTCTCGAGGATGGTCATATTAGATGAGTTCTAATATTTGAACAGTTCTATCGCTCAACATTCCTACTATCTGAATAATCTTATTGTTCTACACGTTTAGTGATCCTATAGAAGAGGACTTCCACGTTGTTACAGATGACAGTTCCGTTATCGATTATTCGACTATAGTGGGTAAGATCTGATGCATAGTTCTATCATGCGGCGTGACTCATTTATCTTGCATTAGCAAACTATCTACACACGATGGTCCAGTCGTCTGTATAGTACATGGGACTCACATTGCATGGATTAACATTCTTACTTACCTAAGTCGATGTTCAGAATTCGATTAATCGACACACATCGACATCCTTTGGATTCTAGGCGCTAGTCACACGAGTTTAATGTTTGAAGTAAAAAATACCTGACCATGTTGAATGCCAAGCTTTCTTGTCTAGAATGACTCTTCAATCACCTTGCTTCCAAACTGGCATCGGGACGTCTACTCCTCCTAAAGCTGGGTCCTTCATAGCTCAGGCTTCACCTATCGTACAGGTCGGGCCTAGGCATTCAATCATCGTCGAGTTACAAGAGATGGTTGTCCCAATGGAGCCAATGCAAAACCCACCTCCTCTTCTGAATGAATATATTGGTTTAAGGGTTCTGGATGATCCGGCAAAACATGTGCCAGCAATTCTTACTCCGAAGATGCTTGAGAACATATGTCACCAATGCGGGATCCCTAAGGACAATGTACTTCTCTCAATATAGGGTCAACGAGCACATAATCCTCTATTGGGATATACGACATGCAATAGATACATGTACCTAGGTAGCACCATGCCACTTTTAATATGTTTCTCTGTATGATTCTCTAAGAACTCGGGTTTGCTCTGTCTCATGTTTACCTCAACAGCTACGCTCTTCTGAGTTCCCTACACGTTCTCTTTATGGACCAATTTCGGCGGCCTTCAACTCTTAACAAACTTACCTATCTCTTACACTTCAAACAAAGGCGTGATTCACCATCTTATACGATTATCAATGTTGGTGTAGATGCAAGGTCATCGAGAAGCTTCACAATAATCAATCTTACTTCAAGAATGAATATTACTTCATTCGATGCGATGCTCGTTTGGCTTTTACCGACCTTGGCTCTTCAAAAGTAAGATTGTTTCCTTTTCTCCTTTTCGCATTTGAATTTTCATCACCTAAACATCCAACTTCTATCCCAATTCCTTCAAAGATATTCCTGCTTGAGATACCATTGAAGGATATAATGATACCATGGAGCTCTAGAGAGAGTTTCGGCCTAAGATCGCTTTCCCCATACCTTTTAACAAATGAAAAACCTTCGTCGTTGCAATTTTCTTCTGCTAATCACTTTGTTGTTCTCAATTAAATTTCTTCGAGCAGCTCCAAGATGTCAACTAGGTCTTCCATCCCTGCATGTGACTCTGGTGATAATCTCCAAGGGGAAGTAGAAGGCCCATCCTGTGTGCCAAACATTGATGAATTCTCCAATATAACAATAGATGAACCCATCATTAGGGAAATTCCAAGAGAAAGGGATGAAGGTATAGGAATGCAAACTATTCCAAAAGAGCGTGAGGAAGTGGGGAGAAGAGAAGGCAAAGAAGTGATGATTAAGGAGGAAGGAGAAGAAAAAGAAGAGGAAAAGAGTGCGAAGGAGGGTTACAATGACTATGATGCTAGTGCTAAGGGAGATGAGTCATGTGGCGAGACGTCTCTCGAGGCCACTGAGATTCCTACCTCTCCTTGCCAAAAATGCATAATCATATAATCTCCTAAAAAGACTACAAAATCTCCCAAAGAAGCTGCAGAAACAAGTACAACACCAATAATCGTGGTGTTCCCTCTAGTCGAATCATTTGCCGATGTTTTTGCTTCCTTAAGCGACTTTGATATCTCCATTAGCGATCTCCTTAAGGAAGTCTCTCCAAACTTCAGCTTCTCGCCGAGGGAATCCTAGATGAAGGTGGTTAGACTCTGTTTTTACGTCCATGCAAACATGGTATGTAGCGTACTTAGGGGGTCATCATCTCTATGCACTTCCCTAGGATCACGAATTCACATCCCTGCATTCATCTGCATTTCGGAATTCCAAAACTTATGCAACCCTTTTTCTCATTTCAGGTTCCATGTCCAGAAAGCTATAGTATAGCATGGGCAAGTTTAGAGCATAAACCACAATCCAGACCCATCTCATTCCAGCTATCATCTAGGACAAGAATCCGAGGAAGAGAGGGCTAGATGGAAAGAAAGAGTGAAAAAAGTTGAGGATGATCGCCATGTTAGGTGAGAGGATAAAAAAGGCAGGCTAAAGAGAGGCGTCTAACGATCCAAGCAAGTGGCTTAAAGAATCATACACTACCACAACTCCTCCTCTATAATTCCTCTGCCTGATTCCAGTCCTTAAATTCCTTCACTCCAACAGGCTCCAACCTCTCACTCCTTGACTACTACCATGCCTCCTCGCTCCAAAGGAATCTTCATTCCTTCAACTCCTACTCCCCGTGTACCACTCCGTTTGTAGGCTACTTCTCCAACCCTTTTCTTATAAGGTTTCATGTTTGATCATGACATCCAAGACATTCCCATGGAAGAAGAGTACACTACAACAAAGATGATCTTTCGTAGCTTTTAAAAATGCTGCCATAAACATTAGCAGCATTTTGAAGAAGGCTGCCATTGTCATGCTGCAATAGGGTCAGGAAATACAGAAGCATTTTAAAACTATTGTTAAAAAGGAGGCTACCGAAGCTTTTACAAAACGCTGCATTATATTAATTTCGCGGTGTTTATTAAACGATGCAAACTCATTAGAAACGCTGTGGTATATCAATTCTTTCACATGTTACACCTATTGCAGCTCTTTTGAAATGCTGCGTTAAATCAACTTTTTTTGCAACATTTTACACTTGTGGTAACAGTTTTAAAACATTTATAAAAACCATGAATAATATGTTCAAAAGAAACCATAAATTTATAAAACACTAATAGATATAATCTGATATTATAAGTAGTTATGAAGATTAAACATAAGCAAAGCTATATCAATTTCATACACCATAAAATTTAGTCATATACAATATATCATGAACAATGTTTTGAGCAAAAATATTAGCGACATAAAATATTTCAAAAAATCTTGTTAAAAGAGAATATAAATCGTGGAAAGTCCAAGCTTATCTCCTTAAAATGTCCAATATGCCTACAAGGAAAAAAAGCAATTAGAGATAAGTGGTACAAGAGAACAAATATGAATTTATTTAGCATCAAATATAACAAGTTCAAATTAATTTGACTAGCTCAAACAGTAGAAAATTTCGTCCCTAATTATCGGTCAAATAGCCCAAGTGAAGCACAACTTAAATTTAATACGGTTCTTTCAGTTGAAGCGACACTACCATCCAACAAAGAGGGACATAATTTTCTACAGAATAATAGCACTCATATGTACACAAAGGGAGAGGCGTGCATCAACTTACTACATTACTCTCGTAAGTACACTACTGTTTATCCTGCGTTGAACCTGAAATTGAATATACAATTAGTAAGATGCAACTCTACATAACAAAATTTCCAACATATTTTTATATGCATACATGAATGGATCTGCCTCATTAATTGTATCCATGGGACTAACATCCTCACATCCACTCCATATGATGCTAGCATCATTCTCTGCCAAATTGAAATACGATAGCCTATAGTTAAAAATAATAATTACAACATATTTTTAATAAATGTAAAACTAAATGCTCAATAAACTTCATATATAAATAATACAGAGCAATTTCAACCTTTTGGTATTCACTCAAAAGATTCAAAAATATTTAAATGTTAAAAGGTAGATTAATAACGAAAATAGTATCAAACGAGCTCTAAGTAACATACTATATAAGTTCATAGTATAAGCAGGTAAATAGTGATGGGTTTAAACGAATATTAGTTTAATTTCTTTACATCATATTGGCTAATTTCTTCGAATATAGCAAAGCTTTCATGATCTTTTTGTACATGTTTCTTGAACATTATTTTCTTAATGGGATTTTGTTATTCAGTCATGTATTATTTATCACATTGCACATTACAATATATGAATATTAGTTTTATAATACTTAGTTAATTTTTATAAACTTATTGAATTTTTATAATACTTAGTTAATTTTTATAAACTCAGTTAATTTATTATTATTATTATAAACCTTAGTTAACTTATTATTATTATTATTATTAACCTTAGTTAACTTATTATTATTATTATTCTAAATCTTAGTTAATTTTTATAAAACTAATTATTATTATACTTTCCTAAATTTATTATTATCATAATAATTTAGTTCTATTTTTATAATACTTAGTTAATTTTTATAAACTTATTAGATTTTTGTAAAACTTTGTTAATTTTTTATAAACTAGTTACTTTATTATTAAAATTAAAATTAAAATTATATTATTACTATATAATCATTTAAATTTTATTATTATTATTGTAAATATTAATTGACTTATTATTATTATTATTATAAGTTTTAGTTAATTTGTATAAAATTATTTATTATTAAAATTATTATACGTAGTTAATTTTTCATAAAATTTATTATTATTTAGTTATATTTTTATAATACTTAGTTAATTTTTATAAACTTATCGAATTTTTATAAACTTGTTGAATTTTTATAAAACTTAGCTAATTTTTACAAATTAGTTAATTTTTTGTTATTATTATTATAGACACTTTTAATTATTATTGTTATTATTAATATAAATATAAATATTAATTAACTTATTATTATTATTATTATAATTCTTAGTTGATTTTTATAAAATTATTTATTATTATTATTATTATACTTAGTTAATTTTTTATAAATTTTTTTTTTATTATTTAGTTATACTTTTATAATATTAGTTAATTTTTATAAATTTTTTGAATTTTTTTGAATTAGTTAATTTATCATTATTATTATAGACTCGTTTTAATTGTTATAAAACATAGTTAACTAGTTATTTATAAACTTGTTATATTGGTATGCCCCAAAAGAATAATGACATCCATAAAAGAACTGCAAATAATATACTCGCTTTGTTCGTGAAACTAGACAACACCAATTGCAAGCTTGTAATATATAAATGATCCACTTAGTTAAATTCATTATAATTAAAGATTATATAGCATACTTGTTTTTATAAGTTGTGTATAAATTTGAAAAACCATCAATAAGAATATCTCCAAAAAAAATTAACATTTATTTACCGTATATTGTGGCTGTCTTCCTATAATTGTTTGGAACAAAGAGATCAGACAAGAAATAACACTATCAATATTCACATCTGGCGCCATGAACCAATCTCATTTGCCATCTTTTTAGTTCGTGATCTTGTATCTTCAGAACTGCATCAAACAACTAACTAGTTTAGCCGAATATCATATGATGTAAAGGCATATGTTTCAAAAGCACACCATGTAATAAATCCAAGTTGCAAAAGGATTTTTTTTCCCTTCTTGGTGGTGATAACAAATAAATCTAGAGATGTACAATGGTTCAAAAAATGTGACTGTGCTTAAGTTTTTTCCTTGGTACAAGCACTTAACATTTTCTACCAAAGTTTTGTTATGTTGTCGCAATGTAGACTTGTACGATTGTCATGCTAACTCTTGAAATGAAAACATGGTCAGTAACAAAAATAGATGGTAAACTAGTCAAGTATAGGTTATTTCACGTGAATGAAGACAGATAACAACATCGGTAACTACATGCATATGATTTTAGACTTCGGAAGAGTAAGAAAATGCACAACCCGCCCGAAACATTATATAGATATATGATGCATGCAATTGTGTAAGGCTTCAATAACTGCAGATCAATAACTCACTCGCTAACTGAATGATTCTCCCAGAATTTCTTTAATTGGAAGAACAAGGAAAAAAAGACCGACTTGGATATCAACAATGACCACCAAGACTGCCATGAATAAATAAAAGGCAGCTAAATGGAAGAATAAAGGGATGGAACCCTGTGCACACTGTTTTCCCCTAATAAGTCATATAGGAAATTGTTACTTTTAAAAGAAGCCTTACTTTGAATAATCTACAGGCTTTGCACTGGACCCAGACCGGCAATTAGCAGGGAAATATACGTTGGCTATAACATGGCACCAAGCCTGCTACGGGTTCATATAACGATTGAATAAATCTAACACTTTAAAACCTGAACCATTTATAAAATTAGCTAATTAATTATAAAGCAAAAAACCTGTTTTCTATACCCATATAGACCATATAGAAAATTTTCTTTGCACCAACTCAGAAAAAAAATCAACTTCATATATAAGAAAATATTATGAGTAACATTAATGGTTGGTTCTTAGCTCACCCTAACTCAGAAAAAACTTATTTCAACACAATCCTCCAAATTAATTTTCAAGTTATCCAAAAACGATATATAAGCATAAGCCTTAATATTTGTCGCATTTGATATGCTACGTATAATAATACTTACAAAGCAAATCAAAGAACTAGAATATCAATATACTAAACAATAATGCAACCTAGTGTCCGCCTTGTTTTATTTATATATTTATAAGTGTTTTCAAATCTTAGTTTTATGTGTAAACTTATTTACTGTAAAGATTATTTTGTATGGACATACAGTATATATGAGCATCTAATAGCGGCCAGTAGTCCATTATTATCCCATGCAACAAGTTTACATTTAAGGAAATTTCATATATGCTTCTATGATCAGCCATGAAATTAGGACAAGACATTTCAAAAGCAAAGAAAAAAGAAAAGAAAAAAAGAACGATTGAAAGATAAACCAATGAATTTTTAAATTTTACTTGCCTACTTGCTGTTGCATGTCCACAGTCCATGCTTGTCCATCCGTGGTATACATTTGCACAGTCTACACTGGCCTATCCACTTGACAATTCTAGTTGCAGTTCACATACAGTGCTGCATTGCTCTCCTTATTCTGGTCTATCATTTTTTCTGGACAGTCTCATTGTTGCTTTGCTGCAAGCTTTGACGTCATCTTTTGCTTACAACTTGCCTGTCCACGTTGCTCTACATGCTACATTGCCTGTTGCATTACATACATGGCTATCCTCTTTTGTCTTCCCATGCAACTTCTTCTATTTTCTCATCGTTTATCTTACTTGTTGTTGTCCCTTACTGTCTGTATTCACACTGATTCACAATCGTAGAATCTAGTGTTACGAAACAGGGTAAAAAAAAAGCAAATACTCACCGCTAATGCAGTTCCGTGGTAGAAGGATGATTGTCCGAGTCCAGTATCAATTACTGTTCCCTTAAAGCAGAATTGCTCCCCCACAGTGGCGCAAGGGGTTGACCAGCAACTGCTTCCCAAGGTAAAACGGATCAGGTTCTGCAAGGCTGCGCAAGCGATGCAGAATAACGGCGAACTCAAGTGAAGACGTGCGTGTCAAGAACGGAGCACAGAGAAAGAAGAAGATGATCAGAGAAAAAGAGTAGTCTGTTTCAATTCTCGGATCTGCTATTTATAGAAGTAGTACGTGTCCGTTTAGGAAAGGTTGCAACCCTTTACCAATTGGCGTGTCATTTCAAACAGTTGTTACCGTTGAATTCCAAACTGTTTCGGCTCCTAAAAATATTGTCTGATGCGAACCAATTCCAGTAGCCCGAATGCCTAATGCCAATTGCACATTGCAAAGTGCAAACTGCCTACAAGATGCCTCAAACGCCCATTCGCCCACACCGCGCGTGCAAATGCGGGTGTGGGTTCGGGTTCGGGCTCGGGCTCGGGCTCGGGCACGGGCGCGCACGCGCGTGCGGGGTGGTGCGTTGCACCACCCGCCAAGATGGTCATGCTCATGTGTCTCTTGTTGTCTCATTGTAATTATAATAGAGACCACATCTTAGTATATGTTATTATATTATAAGATGTGGGACTATTCAAATTCCAAGACAATAAATACTTCATTTTCCAATGCACTATTTCATTAATGCTCATTCAATTTCCAACAATCCCCCACATGAATGAGTATTACTTGTTCTTAAGCTTTACGAAACATTTATCATATCGGTTTAAGTAGCACATTGGCCTTGAACTTACCCTAGTGTTTATCTTCTTGACTTACTGGCGAATCAGTGGACTTAGGTTGTCTTTGAACGTAAGCCTTTTGTGTAAATCAAAATAGACAACACGTGATAAATGTTTTCTTGTCTCCTTTGGTTCTCTGTTTGTGTTCGTTTTTGCCATGAACACCAGCTTGATCTCATGAGCGCTTGGAGAATTTGGCCTTACGATTCTCTTTGAAGCGACACCTTCGCACTCATGTAGGTGATTCTATAAGGAGTATTCCGCAATACTCCACTTGGTTCTTTATAGCTCCAAGTATAGACATCATTAAAAGCTGAGCTTATCCTTTTTTTCCAGCGGCATGTGCACTGACTTATCTTAGGAATGTCTAAATGTTTGAATTTTTCCAGTGCTTCTAAGTTTTAACCTTAACTTAGTTGTCCCTTTGAACCTAAATCTTGGGATCTCCAGTCAATTAGGTTGGGTTTCCGTTGAGGAATTTTTTTTAGTCAATAGGCCTTAAGCCCATTCCTATCGATAAGGTTTGAACTCTCTCTTTAGGCAAGCCTTTCGTTAGTTGATCTGCAATGTTATCTTTCGGCCTTACATAGTCTATAGTGATAACTCCATTAGAGAGTAGTTGTCTCACAGTTTTATGTCTACGACGAATATGTCTAGACTTACCATTGTATAGTGTACCGTTAGCTCTTCCAATAGCCGACTGACTATCACAATGTATATAGATTGGTGGAATAGGTTTATTCCAATTCGGAATATCTTCTAGAAAACTTCTAAGCCAATCTGCTTCTTCAGCGGCTTTGTCTAAAGCAATGAATTCTGACTCCATTGTTGACCTTACTATACACGTTTGTTTAGAAGACTTCCATGATATAGCTCCATTTCCTAGGGTAAATACATATCCACTTGTGGATTTGGTGTCATTTGAACCAGTTATCCAATTTTCATCACTATATCCTTCTTCTACGGAAGGATATTTAGTGTAATGCAAGCTGTAGTTCTGAGTATATTTTAAATATCCTAGAACCCTTATTATTGCTTTCCAATGATTTTTACCAGGATTGCTTGTATACCTACTTAGCTTACTTACAGCATATGCAATATCTGGTCTAGTACAATTCATTACATACATTATACTTCCCGGTATTCGAGAGTATTCAAGTTGGTAGATTCCATCACCAGTATTTTTAACCTAATTGTGGTTCATATCAACTGGCGATTTAGCAACAGTTATATTATGTTGTTTGAACTTTTCAAGTATTTTGGCCACATAGTGTGATTGTGATAGTACATAACCTTCTGACGTCTTTAAAATTTTAACGCCCAAAATCACATCAGCCAGTCCTATATCTTTCATATCAAATCTAGATGACAACATATCCTTTGTTGATTTGATTATGGCATTATTATTACCTAGTATCAACAAGTCATCAACATATAGGCAAACTATGACATATCCCATATCTATATTCTTCATATAGACACATTTATCTAATTCATTTATTTTGAATCCATTTGTCATCATAGTTTCATCAAATTTTTCATGCCATTGTTTTGGCGCTTGTTTGAGACCATAAAGTGATTTTACTAACTTACACACTTTGTTTTCATTTCCTTGGCTTAAGAACCCTTCAGGTTGCTGCATGTATATTTCTTCCTCTAACTCACCATTCAGAAGTGCAGTTTTTACATCCATTTGATGTATTTCTAAATTTAGTATAGAAGCAATAGCAATAAGCATCCTAATGGATGTTATTCTAGTTACTGGTGAGTAAGTATCAAAGTAATCTAGATCTTCTTTTTGTCTAAATCCTTTGACTACCAGTCGGGCCTTATATTTATCTATTGAGCCACCAGCTTTAAGTTTTTTCTTAAAGATCCATTTATACCCTAATGGTTTCGATCCTTTAGGAAGATCTACTAGTTCCCATGTGTGGTTTTGTAAAATGGATTCAATTTCGCTATTGACAGCTTCTTTCCAATAAGGAGCATCAGGTGATGACATTGCTTGTTTATATGTTAGAGGTTCATTTTCTATCATATATGTATAGAAATCGGGTCCAAAGGTTGTTGATGTCCTTTGTCGTTTGCTCTTTCTTGGTTCCTCTAGCTCTTGATCATTTTCATGATCAACACGATGTTCAAGAGTTTCTTCTTCTCTTGAACTCTTTTGGATACTAGTACCATTGGATTCTTTTAGTGGAAATGTGTTTTCAAAGAACCTTGCATTTCGAGATTCGATTATGGTGTTTTCATGAATGTCATCAATTTCAGATTTATGCACCAAGAATCGATATGCACTACTATTATGAGCATATCCAATAAATATGCAATTTATAGTTTTGGGTCCAATTTTGACATTTTTAGGCTTAGGTAGTTCTACCTTTGCTAAGCACCCCCACACTTTTAAGTATTTGTAAGGTGGAGGTCTGTTTTTCCACAGTTCATGTGGTGACTTAAAGGTCTTTTTGCGAGGTACTTTGTTCAGTATATGGTTAGCTGAAAGTATCGTTTCACCCCAGAAATTGTCTGGTAATCCAGAACTAATAAGCAGAGCATTCATCATTTCCTTCAGGGTACGATTCTTACGTTCTGTTATTCCATTGGATTGAGGAGAATACGGTGCGGTTGTTTGATGGATTATACCATTTTGAGCACAAAATTCCTCAAATGGAAATTCGTACTCTCCACCTCTATCACTTCGCAAGGCTTTTATCTTTTTGTTTAGTTGATTTTCAACTTCTGCCTTATATTGTTTAAATGTTTCAAAAGCCTTATCCTTGCTTCTTAGTAGGTACACATAACAGTACCTAGTGCAATCATCGATAAAGGTAATAAAATACCTTTTACCTCCTCTGGTTTGACACATCTTTAGATCACATATATCAGTATGTATTAAATCTAACGGCTCGGTATTCCTTTCAACATGATGAAAGGAAGTTCTAGTTAACTTTGTTTCAGCACATGTTTCACATTTATATTTGTGATCTATTGTAAACTTAGGTATAAAATCTAAGTTAACCATTTTTCGCAAAGTATCAAAATTCACACGGCCTAGTCTAGCATGCCATATATTAAATGACTCAGCAATATAAACAGAAGAATCCATTTTATTCATATCTTTTGGTACAACAGTCATTACATTCATCTTGAATAGACCATCACTCACATACCCTTTACCTACATATACTCCGTTCTTAGACAAGACAAATTTATCGGAAACAAAGACCAACTTGAAACCATTCTTACTCAACAATGATCCCGTAACTAAGTTCTTGCGGATATCTGAAACATGTAAGACATCATTCAGAGTAAGTTCTTTTCCGGATGTCATTTGAAGGAGTATTCTTCCTTTGCCTTCAACCTTTGACGTAGAGGAGTTTCCCATAAAGAGTTGCTCTTCTTGCGTCACTGGTTTATAGTTGGTGAACATCCACTTGTTGGCGCAAATATGTTTCATAGCACCAGTGTCAACGAACCATTCTTTCATGTTGCCAACCAAGTTACATTCTGAGATTACTGCGGACAGATTCATTTCGGAGACATCTTCTGACTCCGCAACATTGGCTTGGTCTTTCTTTTTGTTCTGATTCTTTGGACGTCGACATTCACTTGCCTTATGTCCTTTCTTCCCGCAATTATGACAGTTTCCTTTGAACTTCCTTGTCTTCTTTACATTCGGGTTATTTTCCCTTTTTCTTTTGTTGTTCTTTTCGGTTTCGACCACATTTGCCTTTCCCACCATAGTATTAGATGTTTTCTTTTCAGATTTTCTGTTGTCCTCTTCAATTCTGAGTCGAACAATCAAATCTTCCATTGACATTTCTTTTCGTTCATGCTTCAGATAATTCTTGAAGTCTTTCCACAATGGGGGCAACTTCTCTATGGCGGTTGCTACTTGAAATGATTCACTTAGAGTCATTCCTTCATCATGTATTTCATGAATAATGACCTGAAATTCTTGTATTCGGCTGATAACTGTCTTGGAGTCTATCATTTTGAAATCCAGAAATTTGCCGACAATAAATTTCTTCATACCAGCATCTTCTGTCTTGTATTTCCTATCCAGAGATATCCAGAGTTCCTTCGATGTCTTCATTGTGCAGTAGACATTGTATAGACCGTTATCCAGTCCATTGAGTATGTAATTTTTACATATGAAGTCTGAACTCTTCCAAGCAGTGAGTGTCTCAGCCTTGATAGGGTCGGGCTCTAATTCGTCGATTGCAGGAGGATCTTCTGTGAGAAATTTGGCCTAGCCTAATGTGGTTAAGTAAAACAATATTTTTTGCTGCCACCACTTAAAATCGACACCAGTAAACTTTTCTGGCCATTCTCCATGCGAAAATGGCACGGTCGGTGCCGCCATTGGTGCAATTTGAGAGGTGGTCATGACGGGTATGTTTGCCGAGGTATTGCTTTCTTGAGCAATCGCCTGAAAGCAAAAGAACAGTAAGACTAACACAAATTCTGCTTTAAGATTGTTGTCCCTTACTGTCTGTATCCACACTGATTCACAATCGTAGAATCTAGTGTTACGAAACAGGGTAAAAAAAAGCAAATACTCACCGCTAATGCAGTTCCGTGGTAGAAGGATGATTGTCCGAGTCCAGTATCAATTACTGTTCCCTTAAAGCAAAATTGCTCCCCCACAGTGGCGCAAGGGGTTGACCAGCAACTGCTTCCCAAGGTAAAACGGATCAGGTTCGGCAAGGCCGCGCAAGCGATGCAGAATAACGGCGAACTCAAGTGAAGACGTGCGTGTCAAGAACAGAGCACAGAGAAAGAAGAAGATGATCAGAGAAAAAGAGAAGTCTGTTTTAATTCTCGAATCTTCTATTTATAGGAGTAGTACGTGACCGTTTAGGAAAGGTTGCGACCCTTTACCAATTGGGGTGTCATTTCAAACAGTTGTTACCGTTGAATTCCAAACTGTTTCGGCTCTTAAAAATATAGTCTGACGCGAACCAATTCTAGTAGCCCGAATGCCTAATGCCAATTGCACATTGCAAAGTGCTAAGTGCCTACAAGACGCCTCAAACGCCCATTCGCCCACGCCGTGCGTGCGGATGTGGATGCAGGTGCGGGTTCGAGGCTCGGGCTCGGGCACAGGCGCGCACGCATGCGGGGTGGTGTGTTGCACCACCCGCCAAGATGGACATGCTCATGTCTCTCTTGTTGTCTCATTGTAATTATAATAGAGACCACATCTTAGTATATATATAATATGATGGTTATTATATTATAAGATGTGGGACTATTCAAATTCCAAGACAATAAATACTTCATTTTCCAATGCACTATTTCATTAATGCTCATTCAATTTCCAACAATCCCCCACATGAATGAGTATTACTTGTTCTTAAGCTTTACGAAACATTTATCATATCGGTTTAAGTAGCACATTGGCCTTGAACTTATCCTAGTGTTTATCTTCTTGACTTACTGGCGAATCAGTGGACTTAGGTTGTCTTTGAACTGTAAGCCTTTTGTGTAAATCAAAATAGACAACACGTGATAAATGTTTTCTTGTCTCCTTTGGTTCTCTGTTTGTGCTCGTTTTTGCCATGAACACCAGCTTGGTCTCATGAGCGCTTGGAGAATTTGGCCTTACGATTCTCTTTGAAGCGGCACCTTCGCACTCACGTAGGTGATCTATAAAGAGTATTCCGCAATACTCCACTTGGTTCTTTATAGCTCCAAGTATAGACATCATTAAAAGCTGAGCTTATCCTTTTTTCCAGCGGCATGTGCACTGACTTATCTTAGGAATGTCTAAATGTTTGAATTTTTCCAGTGCTTCTAAGTTTTAACCTGTTTGTGTCAAAATTGGGCACAACACTCGTCGGAAGTTTTTTGAAGATATAATAAATGAAGAAAGTAAATTAAAACGTGGATTATCTAACAAAAACTCCAAATAGCAGGAAGTAAATTGCACAAGAGACAACGATTTAGAGTGGTTCGGCGTTTTGCCTACGTCCACTATGAAGTTTTGTTACTTTATTTCTTGATATTTGGAGAATACAACTTTTTAATGTCAAAGTACAGCAAGTAATAAGCCAAAATTCGGAATCAAGGGCAGTAGTGGTGCTCTGAAGCAATTCTGGCAGCGTCCGGGCGTTCTCTTACTCTCAAAATTCTCCGATCCCCTTTCTGAATGACCAGGGGCTCTATTTATAAGTGTTGGAGGCTGATATTTCGCCTAAAATTCGGGGAGACCACTTCTGGCACGTGTGGGGGCCCCACATGGCCGAATTCTGGAGATCCGGGCCCACTTTGGGATCGATTCGACCCTTGGTTCGAATCGATCAAAAAAGTGTCCGATCATGATGAAACTTGGCGTGGACATTCTTCTATGTATATGCAAGCTCCTATGAAAATTTCACAGCATTTGGACTTGTAGATCTCAAGTTATGATCGATTCAAGATGGTGCTCTTCGTCCTATGGATTCGTTCGAATCGATATGGTTCGAATCCATAGGGTCGAATCCATATGGTGACTCAGAGTGGTTTTATCCGCGTTTACTTGGTGGATTCGAAGAGAAGGATTCAAAGGTATGCTCCTTCGATTCGATCACACGTGCGTTCCTTCGTATCGATCAAGGCGTTCCATGGTTCGATCGATACGAAGAGTTCTTTGCTCCATGGATTCGAAGACGGTTATGAATTGGAGTCGAAGCTTCTTGAACTTCATGGATTCGAAGGATGGTTCTTGAGGGATTCGAGGACGGGAATACCTCGATGGATTCGAACCAAGGCCTAATGGGATGGATTCGAACCAAGGTCTCGTGGAATGGATTCGAACCAATGCATGGCTTATGGATTCGATCGTGAGGCTATCTTATGGATTCGAACCTAAACTTCTTCTGATCGATTTGAATCAGGACTTTTTGATCGGTTCGAACCGAGGTTGTCTCCTCCTTTTTTCATTGGCGATAACTTGAGCATACGAATTCGGATTGTCTCGAAATTTGGAACGTTGGTTTCCACAGCTTCGCTTGACGTGTCTTATCAATTGTAGCTCGATCCGGACTCGGACAAAATTCATCGATATTTGCAGTTGCCCAACAATCATTCAAAGTTGAAGACGTGTGATCCTATTTTTCTTCAGTCAGTTCCTTGGTATCTCGGCCTTGCCAAAAGGCGGGATAACATTTGCCCCCCAAAGTACGTCTTGTGTAATCATGACGTGCTTTGAAAAGCTGCAGTTTCACGTTGGACAACTATGACATGCTTTGCTGAAAGTTGTACCCTATATTGCTGTAATTAATCGTCGTATGATTGTGATTTGACTGTCATTCGTTGAAACCATGATGAGATGAACATTTGATCCCTGTAAATGTTAAATATCAAGTGTTAGTCATATACACGTGCATATATGTACCACTTTGGTTTTGGTTAACGTTGTGCGATTGCCAGTCGTTGTTAGTTCGGTTTGTTATCGAATTCCGCATCGGTCCTCTCCTGAACCGATCTTGAGATTCCAGTTGAGACACTGTTTTATGATTGTCTACAATCGTCCTCTTGTATCGATCCTCTCCTGAATCGATGTAAAAGGTAGACAAGTAATTTTCACATTGAAACGATTTCGTCCATTTTCATCGGTGGTCTTTGATGGATTCGAAGCTATGTTTTTTCGAATCGATGGCTTTCGAATCGATGGCCTGATGGACCTCGTGCTTCGAGTCGATAAGACTCTCAATCCAGCCTCCATTCGGTTGTTCCTTCGAATCGATGATGCCTCGCATCGACACTGCATGGATGGATTCGGAGTATTGATGGATTCGAATGCGATGGGTTCAAACGTGATGGGTTTGAACGTGAAGGATTCGAACGTGGCTTGTTCGAATTGATCAGCGTGTAACCGGTTGGGGTCGGTCATTTTGACCGGGAGACGAATCGTCCCGTTTCCTATGTGAGACCCATATAAATACGTGAAGCCGGTGTCACTTTCACTTTTTACTTTTCACTGTTGCTATAGCCTCCTCTTCGAATCGATCTCTCCAGGGCCAAGACAAACGTGCTTTCTTGAATCGATCGAACCCCTTCACGCTTCCATTCGTAACCAAATCTACTCAGATAATCAAGGGATCGATTCGAGATGAGAATGATAGAACTTAGTACTTTTTGTTGGCATCGAGTCAATCTTTTCTTCTGAAAATTTTGAGGAGTGGTGAGATCTGAACGAAGTGGGTCGACTCGATGGAACTGAGGAATGAAACCATTCGAGTCGTATCGATCAGAGTGTTGCCTTTCATTGCTTTGCATCGATCCAAGAGTGAGCGATTCGAATTGATTTTGAATGCATAGCTTCGAATCGATGGTTATAAATGAAAAAGAAAAAGGCTCGTGGCGATCGATTCGAGATAACGATATTCTGATCGATTCGAAGGAGCTCAGTATTGATCAATTCGAAGGAACGATACGTTGATCGATTCGAAGGAGCTCAACTTTGATCGATTCGAAGTCATGATACATTGATCGATTCGAAGGAGGTCAACTTTGATCGATTCGAAGTCATGTAGGGCTTCACGGATTCGAATTGCTTCTCTGTCCCAAGGTCTCATTGAGTCGAACTACATAGAGTCGGGGCGTACCGATTCGAAGTTCATCAATTCGACTCGCGCCGATTCGAGTCGATCGATTCGAACGTTCTTGCTTCTGGGACTCCCACTCTTCTGATTTGCTCCAACATCTGAACTACGACCAATTTCAAGTTGAAATTTAACGAACTCACTAAACTTTAGCATACTTGACTCCGGCGAGCTTCGGCCTTGCATAATCGAATTTGACTTAACCTCTCTTTTGGAGCTCGTCGATGGCACCATGACCTAACCAAAATACAACGAATTTATACTTAAATTGGTCAGTAGCATCTGGGTGGCGTGAAAGTGACAGTCAGCGATGGCGGTCATTTTCATTCTCAAATTCCAAAGTTTCGTCGTTCGGACATCTTGTTTCAATTTGTAAAATCTGCTTAAGTTTTGCATAGCACTCGCACTGCACGACATATTCATACACTTTACACCGGGGGAATGCGTGGGCTTTTTATGTATTTAGCGCCGCTTTCTGGTGAGTTAGTTAATTATGGAATCTTCGAGTTCTCAACAACAAGAAGCACAAAGCTCGCCTCCTCCAGCGCTTGAGATTCCTGAAATCCCTCTTGAAGTCATAGATCTGGCTCCGGATGAGTTGCCGGAGGCCATATTTATCGAAGATCCTGTCGATTCTGTCCTGTCCAATATCTTGGAGTCTCTGTTGGGCCGGATATGTTCGAAACATAACATATCCCTGGACGATGTTTTATTACCTAGTGCCAGTAACAGACCACATAACCCACCTGAAGGATATACTGCCTTTTACCGTCATGCTTGCGCGGCTGGATCTCTTCCTCCTTTTAACCAATACATCAGAGAGATGCTGTCGTATTTAGGAATCGCTCCTTCACAACTCCATCCCAACGGGCATGCATTACTGAATAGCGTCTTTGTCATATTTATGGATTGCCTTTTTCGCCCGCCAAGGCTTAACGAGATCAGGCACATATTCAATTTCAAGAGTAGGGGTGATAGCCCATCTTTCACTTTTCTGGAGGTGGTCAGGAACTGTCAGTTTGTGACTGGGGCCTGGACCAGGCTTAGTTATTTCAAGAACGAGTGGTTTTTTGTTCGATGCCCCCCAGGGTTTGCCAGGAGATGGTTATCCAGACATAAGTATCATAATTCATCTTTGAATGGCCACTTTTAATACTTTACACTAATACTTTGCTACTCTTGCAGCCATCATTTCAAGACCTATCGGTGGGCATTATAGAGGCGTCGTTCAAAGCTTGCAAAGGGTCCCACGCGACTCAAGGCACATAGACTTGCTGTTGACCGACGATAACTTAAGGACATTGGGTTTGATTGGGATGAGCTAGAGTATTGTAATTGACGGATTGGCAAAATCGGCCTCGAGAAAGAAGAAGAAAGTGGCAAAAAGAAAACCTGGCGTTGTGATAAGAGAAGTGAGCGATGATGAAAGAACGCCCACGGACTCTGAGATAGCAGCCGACCTTTCCCGAATAGAAGAGGGTCAAAAAGGCAAGGCTGCTTTTCCTAAGTTTAAGAGATGGAAGTCTGTAGTCGTAACCCGTTCCAAACCTAGGTTACTGTCTCCGGCGCCTCTCCTCGCCAGTCCGGAGACCTTTTCACAGAGCTGGACGATATTCCCATTCCGGACTAAGTATCTCTCCACCATGGGTCCGGGTTGGAAGAGCTCCGGGGAGCGCTTGATATAAGCGAACCTTTCCCGTTAGTGTAATCGACGCTTCTGGTTGGTCGGGGGGTTTTGCGCATTTATACACTTTTCACAACACTTCACGACTTCCACATGCATTGCAGTGCTTTTCCTTGGTACTTAACTGAATTGTTTCTTCTTTACAGGTGCCATGTCGGATCGTCCTTCTACACTTGATAGACTTCGACGAGTGCATCATTCTTCATCTTATTACGAATCTCGCCGTAGGGATTCTGACCGTGATCGTGAGCGGAGGCATTATGAGCAAGAGCATCGTGAAAGGGACCATTCCCGATATTATTCTAGCCAGAAGCGTTCTGATAGGGACCGAAGGTACCGTTCACCCTCTCGTTCTCCTCCGCCACCCAGAAGCCAGGCACCTGCAGTTGAACCTTCGCGACAACAGCCATCTCTACAGATCTCAAGGCCTGGTCCTCATCGTTCAAGGACTGATACGGCTACGACCGTGACTGTGGAGGAGGCCCCTCTCGAACCGTCTGGTGAAGGGGCTATAAGAATTGCTCAATTGAAGAAAGATTTTCCAGAAATATGCTTCGACGCTTATATCTTTCCACCCAATCTCAAAAGAATTCCCGAAGAGGCTGTGAGCACCGTCCTCAGCTATACCCGTGATTTTTATGCTCAGTATAAAGAATGGTACAGGGCGGCTGTTAAAGCTTTGAAAGTAGCCTTCGATCGAGCCAAAGTTATTGAGAAACTGGAAGCAGACTTGGCTCAGAAGAACCGTATTGTTGACATACTTCAATCTGAAACGGAATCTTCTCGTAAGGCCGAAATGGAGTCGCTAAAAAAGGTCGATGAGACACTAGCTGAGATGGCGAAGATGCAACAAACGCATTGCACTTTAGTTGAAGATTTGGGCCATCGGTACAAAAATGTTGAGGCCGAGCGAGATGCCGCGGTCAAAGAACTTGAGGAGTTAAAGGCTAAATTTGCTGACTTGAACAAGGAAAAAGATGACGCTAACATAGCCGCACAAGAAGCGTGCGAGCAAGCCGTGTCTCTCCGAGCTGAGCGAGACGCGGCGGTTGCTAAAGTTGATGCGGTGGAGGCAGAAGTGGAAGAGAGAGTTCAAGCAGAGATATTCAGAGTAGAAGCCGAGTTTGATGGTCTTCTTGACACCTACAATGCTAATGTGCTTGAGCACAGTAATCTCTCGTGGCTCGGAGATTATTCTACGCTTCTACTCAGTGCTTGGAGAAAATTGGTGGCGAACAAGAAAGCATCTCTCCCTGAAGGTGCCGTGGATGAATTTGAACTCGAGTCTCGCTTGTTGAGCGAGGAGGAAAGGAAACTTCTCCATGAAGCGATGATTTCTGCTGAGAGAGAGAGAGACTTGGTTTTCACCATGTGGAGACTGGCGAGGGTTCTGTAGCTGCACATTATAGTGAGGATATTTCAGTTGATGCCCCGGCCTCATCTGGAGTTACTGCTATAGTTGGTCCACATGTTGTTCCTGCTTATAACCTGGATCGACCGGAACTGTCTCTTGGTACAACTACTGTTTCCGAACTCGTCTCATCACCGAGCCGAGGCAAGGAAGGTATTTCAAATGTTGTTTAAGTGTTTTTAGAATGACGAACTTGGAACAGATCATTTGACTAATTATTCTCATTTCTTTTCGACCAGTGACTGAAAGTGATGCGCCAGCACTTCCAGTACCGCAAACTTCGCAGCCAATGCAAGGGGCTGTCGTTACTGAGGCTTTTACAACTACCGCCGTAACCGGCGAGATGGGAGAGGGGAGTTCAATGTCGTTTGATGTTCAAATGATTGAGGAACTTCTCAAGTAACCCTGTGAACCTTTTACCGATCCTTCCTTTGCAATGGGCGGTGTCGCTCCAACTTTTAGCTCGTTTATGCCGACCGTCAATGTGTCCAGCGCTGCTCGATCTTCCCGAGAAGAAGAAATCCTTGCCGAGATAAGCGCTGAAATGGCTGCAGTGACGATGGTCGGTGGTTCCGGAGGTGATGTTGCTCCACCAAGCTTAACTCCCTTAATGGTTACTTCTCCCGCCAGCACAGCTATAACTTCTAGTGTCGAAGCTTCACCACCTGTTACGACTTCTCTGCCTCCGGTTCGTCCTCACAAAAGGATCTCTATCCCTTCCAGCTCTGAGGAAGACGTGGATATTATGCCAGATCCTGAGGATGCTCCAAAGAAGGACAAAAAATCTCGCAAGAAGCCGGGTAGTGGGTCTAGCGCCTCAACCCCGAAGAAGAGACCCCGGAAGAAGGAGTGAACTTCTCGTTTTATCATGCGGTTGTGAAATGGCAGTTCTTTTTACTTCTCCTTTTTTAGGCCGTGTATAAGTGTGGACTCGGCACCCACTTTATGGACTGTTTTTTGTTTTATCATGTAATAAAACCCCTTTTTTGTTTGTTGATAAAATGAAAAACAACTCTTTTCTCTTTTTCTTAACTATTGCATTGATTAGCTCGTGCTCACATATGTCATTAGCCTTGAATACATGTCCACACTTCGGGGACTTAACACAAATTGCAATTAGCAGTTCGGCCCATATTCTGGGAACTTATTAATTATCAATGTTTATGATTTAGTTCACTCTCCGGGAACCTGTAATTGACGTTTATACTCCAATTCACACTCCGGGAATTTGAAGTTAGTAATTTACACTTCGGTTCGCGTTCTGGTAACCAAGAGTTGGTGTTTATGCTTTAATTCACACTCTGGGAATTTGGAGATAGAGTTTTATATTCTGGCTCGCACGCCGAGAACCAAAAGTGGAAGTTTATATTCCAATTCGTGCTCCGGGAATTTGGAGTTAGCTCACACTCTGGGAGCGACGGTATTATACTCCGGTTCGCGCTCCGGGAACCGAGAGTTGAAGTTTATACTCCAACTTGCACTCTGGGAATTTGGAGTTGGCTCACACTCTGGGAGCGATGGATTTATACTCCGGTTTGCGCTCTGGGAACCGAGAGTGGAAGTTTATACTCCAATTTGCACTCTGGGAATTTGGAGTTGGATCGCACTCTGGGAGCGATGGATTTATACTCCGGTTCGCACTCCGGGAATCGAGAGTGGAAGTTTGTACTCCAATTCGCACTCTGGGAATTTGGAGTTGGAGGAGGGATTGTCGTGTATCAATCCCTGTGAATGTTGATGTAGTGTTCTGCCCCCGAGCTCAGGTTTCACTTAGCGAGTGACCGGTCGTATCACAGTCACTCCCTATTTGAATAAATCCCACCGTGTGATGGAACTTAGCTCTCCGTGCATCGTGATATTGTACGTCATATTCAGTAAATCACAGCTCTGGCTCGAAGAGATGGCATTTTATTGCTGAAACGAGAAAATATGGCAAAGTCAGTTGCCTTATTACAAATTTAAATCTCGAAATGCTAGAATAAAATGCAAAGGAATAAATTGACAGAAAATAAATAAGTAAAGTCTTTTATATGTAGTAGCGATGAAGACTTTCGCTATTCCAAGCTCTCGGCAAAGTAAGACCGTCAACGGTCGATAATTTTAATGTGCCATCTCCGAGCTTTTGTGAAATCACATACGGCCCTTCCCAATTTGGCCTCATGTGCGAAGGAACCGGATAGACCCTTTTGAGTACGAGATCGCCGGGTTCGAAGGTTCGCGGACGGACCTTGGCATTGTACAGTCGGGCGACTTGACTTCGATATGCGGCCGCCCTCAAGTCAGCCTCTTCGCGCTTCTCATCGAGTAAATCCAAAGATTCAGCAAGTAGTATTGCATTTGTTTTCGGATCATAATATGTTACACGATCAGAGTGCACTTCCATTTCGACTGGAATAACGGCTTCAGAGCCGTAGGACAGAGAAAACAGGGTATGACCGGTTGCAGTTTTATGAGTCGTCCGATAGGCCCACAGTGCCATAGGAAGTTCATCGACCCATTTTCCCCAAGCGTTTTCCAGTCGCTTCTTTAGAATGGACTTGATAACTTTATTAACAGCTTCAATTTGACCATTTGCTTGAGGGTGCGCTACTGCAGAGAATTTCTTATGGATGTGGAATCGTTGACAGAAATTCTTAAATTCAGTACTGTCGAATTGGGTTCCGTTATCGGTGACGATAGTATGTGGGAGACCAAAACGGCAGATGATGTTACGTACTACAAAGTTGATTACTTTCTTTGTCGTAATTGTCGCCAGGGGTTCAGCTTTAGCCCATTTGGTGAAATAATCAACTGCGACGATGACGTACTTCGTGCCACCTTTGGCCAGAGGCAATGTGCCGATGATATCTATTCCCCATACCGCAAATGGCCAAGGACTGACCATTTGGGTTATCTCAGTAGGAGGGGCTCTAGGAATTCGAGCGTGTTTCTGGCATTTGTCACATTTTTTAGCATAGTCTGCAGCATCACGATTAACAGTAGGCCAATAATACCCATATCGAAGTATTTTCTTTGCAAGTGCTTGCCCCCAGTGTGATCGCCACATTCTCCTTCGTGTACATCGTGTAACACTCGTTTGACTTCATCGTGCGCGATACACCGGAGGAGAGGAACAGAGTATCCTCTCCGGTACATGACTCCATTTTGAATAACAAATCGTGAGGCCTTTCGTAGAACTTGTCTTTTCTCGCTTCGTCGCTCGGGCAATACACCACGTTCGATATAATCTTGATAAGGAGTCATCCACGACTCACTAATGGAGGTAGCTTCAAATGTAAAATCGGCCTCCCTCCGATCAATGCTCGGAGAGGATAGGGTTTCAACCGGAACAACCCCCAACTGCTGAGCCTCACCCGTACTTGCCAACTTTGCCAACGAATCAGCTTTCTGATTGTGCTCTCGGGGTATGTAGAAAATGGCATAGTAATCGAATTGATCAAGCATCTCCAGAACTCGAGTTAGATAAGCGGCTAATCTTCGGTCTTTGGCCTGATATTCTCCTCGAACTTGACATACTACCAACTGGGAATCGCAGTAGATCTCTACAGCGATGATTTTCAGATCACGGGCAAGCTTTAGTCCGGTAAGTAGAGCTTCGTACTCGGCTTCGTTGTTAGTTGCACGGAACTCAAACTTTAAAGCATAACATATGGATCGTCCCTCGGGGGTTTCAAGCACTACCCCAGCTCCTGAGCACCGATCATTTGACGCATCATCGGTGTACAGCTTCCAGATGTATTCGGGAGATTTGCTGGTCTCGGGCAAGTCTTAAGAAACAGTGAATTCGGCTATAAAATCTGCTAGGACTTGGCCGTGAATGGATCTTCTTGGAGTATAAGTGATGTCGAATTGACTCAGTTCGATGTTCCACTTTAGTAACCTACCAGACGTCTCAGGCCGCGTGAGGACCTGTTGTAACGGCTGATCGGTGTACACAGTAATAGGATGAGCCTGGAAATATGGACGGAGCTTCCTTGAGGCAATGACTAGGCAATATGCCAACTTTTCAAGATTTGAATAATTTCTCTCGGCTCCGGTCAATCGTTTACTCACGTAGTAGACCGGTTTTTGCACTTGGTCCTCCTCCCGAATTACTGCAGCACTGATTGCATTTTCAGATACCGCCAGGTAGAGATATAACTATTCATGATCTATAGGCTTTGAAAGGATTGGTGGTACGGAAAGATTTTGGATTAGCGATTGAAATGCGCCCTCACATTCTGCAGTCCATTCGAAGTTTCGTTTCCCTTTTTGAATCAAATCGAAGAAGGGAATGCATTTGTCGGTCGACTTTGAGATAAACCTGCTCAGTGCTGCAACTTTCCCATTAAGACTCTGAACTTGCTTTATGGTTCTCGGAGTTTGAAGATTTCTGATAGCCCAGATCTTCTCAGGGTTGGCATCTATTCCTCGGGCATTGACAATGAACCCAAGGAATTTTCCGGATACGACTCCGAAATGGCACTTTAGTGGATTAAGCTTCATCCCGTATTTCTGGAGGATATCGAACATTGACTCCAAGTCTTTGACATGATCATCGGAGTATCGTGATTTCACCAACATGTCATCTACATAAACCTCCATGGTCTTCCCAATTTGATCGGCAAACATTCGGTTGACTAAGCGTTGATAAGTTGCACCAGCATTCTTTAACCCAAAAGGCATGACCTTGTAGCAGTACAATCCCAAGTCGGCTACGAAGCTTGTGTGCTCTTGGTCAGATACATGCATGGGTATCTGATTGTAACCTGAGTAAGCATCCATGAAGGATAATAATTCATGTCCGGCGGTTGAATCTACCAGTTGATCAATTCGGGGAAGTGGAAAGCTGTCTTTCGGGCAGGCTTTATTCAGGTCAGAGTAATCTATACACGTTCTCCATTTCCCGTTTGGTTTTCGGACAAGTACGGGATTGGACACCCACTCTGGGTATAAAGCGTCTCTAATGAACCCATTTGATTTCAACTTATCGACCTCTTCTTTCAGGGCGGCAGATCTCTATGGATCCATACCACGTCTTTTCTGCTTGACCGGGATATACCGCGGTCAATGTTCAAAGTGTGGCTCGCGATGTCCGGCGAGATTCCACACATATCAGAGTGCGTCCAAGCGAATACGTCGAGATTCGCACGGAGAAAATCAACCAATTCCTGTTGTGTCTCTTGGTTAAGCTGAGACCCAATCTTCAACATTCTCGAGTCATTGTGATCGTAGTCAATCGGGACATCGATGGTTAGCTCGGTCGGAGAAGCTTGACTTTCCATAGATTCTTCTTTATTATCATTGTCCCTTGGATCAAGATCCTTTTGGAATTGGTTGTGGTGCCCAGGCTGAGGCCCAGGCGCTAATTGTCAATCGTCAGTAAAACGGACGCAGAGAGATTCCTCTACGCCCTTTCCTTTCTCTTTTTGCTGCGCCTCCCGCAGCTCATCAACATAACAGGCTCTCCCAACAACCTGATCTCCTTGTACAACTCCTCTCCCGTAGTCAGTAGGGAACTTCATAGTTAAACACCATGGGGCAATAGCAGCCCTAAATTCAGCAAGGGCCGGTAGGCCCAAAAAAGCATTGTACGGGGAAGGAATATCCAAGACAACAAATTGCAACATCCAAACTCTTCGGCATTCTCCCACTCCCAACTCCACCGGCAGTTCAACCATTCCGGTTGGTATCGTCGCACTCCCGTTGAAGCCGTGGACTCGTGATTGACAAGGTTTTAAGTCCTTAGCTTCCATTTTCATTAAATCATATGCTCTTTTAAACAGTATGTTCACAAAACTCCCACTGTCTACCAAGATCCTCTTCATCCAAGCAGGACCAACTTGAGTGGATATGACCAACGGGTCAATTGTGGGAGCTTCGATTTTATCGGCATCTCGATTTCTAAATACGATTTCATCCGCCATCATCTTTTTTTGTTTAGCCGGTGTTCCGTCTTCTGAGTTACTATAGCATTCAAAATCCACATGCCTGATCGAGCTAGCATATGACTCCATTTCTCTCCAGCTTCTGTCTGTTGGATGTGGACCACCACTTATTGTATTGATAACCAACCTTCCGCCCGTACGAGCAGGTTCACCTTGTCTTTCCTGATTCTGCGTTCGATTTTGATTAAATGGGCCCACTCCACCAGACTGCGGCGCCCGAACAAACTGGTCCAACTTTCTCTCTGATCAACTTTTCAATGAGATCTTGCAAATGCCTACACTCATTGGTATTATGCCCATAACTTTCATGAAACCTACAGAATTTTCCTGTTTGAATCTGCCTTTCCGACGAAGGCTTCGGAGCAGGCTTCTTGTATTGCATAGTATTACAAGTCTGTAGGTATACGTTTTCCAGTGACTTGTTAAGCGGTGTACAACTATCAAACATTGCGGCCCTACGTCTCGGACCACGATTCTGGTCTTGCTTCTTGCTTCGGTTATCACCGTTTCTCGATCGTTGAGTCTGTTTATTTTGAATATTCAAATCGAATTTTCCTGAACTTTCTCCGGATTGTTTAACCGCAACATTACTCTGAATCCCTTCACTGCTGGGCCTTGCATTGTCCTGCTTCCTAGACTGTTTCGCATCCTCTCGCCTCAAGAATTGAGCGGCTTTGGAATAGAAATGGTCCAACGATGCGGGAGGCTTTCCAGCTAACCAATTTCCAAACTCGGAATCAGCATCGATTCCTTTAGTCAAAGCCATTAAAATAGAATTACCATTGGGGATGGTGATCTCTGCGCATGCAGCATTGAACCTCTCTAAATATCGTCTAAGTGTTTCTCCGGGAGCTTGAGTGACACTTGATAAGGTATTAACATCTTTAGGTCGGGCAATATGCATGCGAAATTGCTCAACAAATTTGGTAGCTAACTGATCAAATGAAGAAATGGATCGTGGCGGTAATCGCGTAAACCACATCGTCGCAATTCCCCCTAAGGAAATGGGAAAACTGCGGCACTTTACTGCGTCATCAGCTCTCGCAGCAGTCATCGACCATTCGTATTTCAAAATATGTTGATTTGGGTCGGAATTTCCTTCATACATGGGCAGGGTTGGCATTCTGAATCGCCGAGGAGGTTCAACATACAATATGTCTTCAGTAAACGGGGTATGACTTCGGGAGATTCCCCAATCGTCATTTGTTAGGCCTTGACTCTCGCGAATCATTTGTCGTACCATGGCTGAGAAGTCTGGTATTGGAACATCATGTGTGTGGTGAGCCAAAGTGTGGTCGGGTTCCACAGTGCGAGGTGGGATCGGGCGCTGTCGACGATCCGTATCTCGCCTCCTTAGCTCGACGTCTTCTGGAACATATGGCTCTGGAGCATGTCCCTGCTGATGATAATTTTGATTGGAGTGAAATCGGGTATCAACTCCTATGTCAACTGCAGCGGCTGTGGCAGCTTGATCATCTGCAGTGTATTGTGGGATAGTGCCTCCTCGGGAGGAGGGTCCAGTATGGAAGCTGGTAGATGGGCCAACTCTTATTTGCCCAACGGTTAATGCCTATTGATAGTCAGCAGCTTGCGCATGGTTTCCGTCTAGCCTAGGACGGGTAGATCTGTTATTGTAGTCAGATGAAGCAGAGCTTTCGGTGGAAGAATGAGGAGCTTGATCCCTTTTGGATCTTCTTCGCTTTTGGCGATTTAGTTGATTGGTCAACTCAGCGTTAGCGCGCAACTGCTCAGTTAGCTATTGTCAGCTTTGGGTTAGTTCCTGGAGTAGCGCCTGGAACTCTTGTCTTGTGACCGGACCTGACTGATCCGTATGCCCAGTAGCATCTTGATTTGTAGACTGTAGCTGTGTGGGATTTTGCCTATCCCGACCTTCTTGATCACCAACGTTAGAAGTGGTTCTTGTACTCACCATCTTGAAGCGTTGAATCCTTTCCTAGACTTTTAACAAATCTGAATAGAACGGAAGGAATCTTAATATGAGGTCTGGATCTCTCTCTTAGATTTATGCAATCCGGTATCGAAGATAGATCCAAGGAGCAGGAGAAAAAACTGGGTTTGCTCTCAGTGGAAGCGCCAAAGTGTTTGTGTCAAAATTGGGCACAACACTCGTCGGAAGTTTTTTGAAGAGATAATAAATGAAGAAAGTAAATTAAAACGTGGATTATCTAACAAAAACTCCAAATAGCAGGAAGTAAATTGCACAAGAGACAACGATTTAGAGTGGTTCGGCGTTTTGCCTACGTCCACTATGAAGTTTTGTTACTTTATTGCTTGATATTTGGAGAATACAACTTTTTAATGTCAAAGTACAGCAAGTAATAGGCCAAAAATCGGAATCAAGGGCAGTAGTGGTGCTCTGAAGCAATTCTGGCAGCGTCCGGGCTTTCTCTTACTTTCAAAATTCTCCGATCCCCTTTCTGAATGACCAGGGGCTCTATTTATAAGTGCTGGAGGCTGATATTTCGCCTAAAATTCGGGGAGACCACTTCTGGCACGTGTGGGGGGCCCACATGGTCGAATTCTGGAGATCCAGGCCCACTTTGGGATCGATTCGACCCTTGGTTCGAATCGATCAAAAAAGTGTCCAATCGTGATGAAACTTGGCGTGGACATTCTTCTATGTATATGCAAGCTCATGTGAAAATTTCATAGCATTTGGACTTGTAGATCTCAAGTTATGATCGATTCAAGATGGTGCTCTTCGTCCTATGGATTCGTTCGAATCGATATTGTTCGAATCCATAGGGTCGAATTCATATGGTGACTCAGAGTGGTTTTAGCCGCGTTTACTTGGTGGATTCGAAGAGAAGGATTCGAAGGTATGCTCCTTCGATTCGATCACACGTGCGTTCCTTCGTATCGATCAAGACGTTCCATGGTTCGATCGATACGAAGAGTTCTTTGCTCCATGGATTCGAAGACGGTTATGAATTGGAGTCGAAGCTTCTTGAACTTCATGGATTCGAAGGATGGTTCTTGAGGGATTCGAGGACGGGAATACCTCGATGGATTCGATCCAAGGCCTAATGGGATGGATTCGAACCAAGGTCTCGTGGAATGAATTCGAACCAATGCATGGCTTATGGATTCGATCGTGAGGCTATCTTATGGATTCGAACCTAAACTTCTTCTGATCGATTCGAATTAGGACTTTTTGATCGATTCGAACTGAGGTTGTCTCCTCCACTTTTCATTGGCGATAACTTGAGCATACGAACTCGGATTGTCTCGAAATTTGGAACGTTGGTTTCCACAGCTTCGCTTGACATGTCTTATCAATTGTAGCCCGATCCGGACTCGGACAAAATTCATCGATATTTGCAGTTGCCCAACAATCATTCAAAGTTGAAGACGTGTGATCCTGTTTTTCTTCAGTGGTATCTCGGCCTTTCCAAAAGGCGGGATAACATAACCTTAACTTAGTTGTCCCTTTGAACCTAAATCTTGGGATCTCCAGTCAATTAGGTTGGGTTTCCGTTGAGGAAAACTTTTTAGTCAATAGGCCTTAAGCTCATTCCTATCGATAAGGTTTGAACTCTCTCTTGAGGCAAGCCTTTCGTTAGTTGATCTGCAATGTTATCTTTCGACCTTACATAGTCTATAGTGATAACTCCATTAGAGAGTAGTTGTCTCACGGTTTTATGTCTACGACGAATATGTCTAGACTTACCATTGTATAGTGTACTGTTAGCTCTTCCAATAGCCGACTGACTACCACAATGTATATAGATTGGTGGAACAGGTTTATTCCAATTCGGAATATCTTCTAGAAAACTTCTAAGCCAATCTGCTTCTTCAGCGGCTTTGTCTAAAGCAATGAATTCTGACTCCATTGTTGACCTTTCTATACACGTTTGTTTAGAAGACTTCCATGATATAGCTCCATTTCCTAGGGTAATTACATATCCACTTGTGGATTTGGTGTCATTTGAACCAGTTATCCAATTTGCATCACTATATCCTTCTACTACGGAAGGATATTTAGTGTAATGCAAGCTGTAGTTCTGAGTATATTTTAAATATCCTAGAACCCTTATTATTGCTTTCCAATGATTTTTACCAGGATTGCTTGTATACCTACTTAGCTTACTTACAGCATATGCAATATCTGGTCTAGTACAATTCATTACGTACATTATACTTCCTAGTATTCGAGAGTATTCAAGTTGGTATATTCCATCACCAGTATTTTTAACCCAATTTTGGTTCATATCAACTGGCGATTTAGCAACAGTTATATTATGTTGTTTGAACTTTTCAAGTATTTTGGCCACATAGTGTGATTGTGATAGTACATAACCTTCTGACGTCTTTAAAATTTTAATGCCCAAAATCACATCAGCCAGTCCTATATCTTTCATATCAAATCTAGATGACAACATATCCTTTGTTGATTTGATTATGGCATTATTATTACCTAGTATCAACAAGTCATCAACATATAGGCAAACTATGACATATCCCATATCTATATTCTTCATATAGATACATTTATCTGATTCATTTATTTTGAATCCATTTGTCATCATAGTTTCATCAAATTTTTCATGCCATTGTTTTGGCGCTTGTTTGAGACCATAAAGTGATTTTACTAACTTACACACTTTGTTTTCATTTCCTGGGCTTAAGAACCCTTCAGGTTGCTGCATGTATATTTCTTCCTCTAACTCACCATTCAGAAATGCAGTTTTTACATACATTTGATGTATTTCTAAATTTAGTATAGAAGCAATAGCAATAAGCATCCTAATGGATGTTATTCTAGTTACTGGTGAGTAATTATCAAAGTAATCTAGATCTTCTTTTTGTCTAAATCCTTTGACTACCAGTCCGGCCTTATATTTATCTATTGAGCCATCAGCTTTAAGTTTTTTCTTAAAGATCCATTTATACCCTGATGGTTTCGATCCTTTAGGAAGATCTACTAGTTCCCATGTGTGGTTTTGTAAAATGGATTCAATTTCGTTATTGACAGCTTCTTTCCAATAAGGAGCATCAGGTGATGACATTGCTTGTTTATATGTTAGAGGTTCATTTTCTATCATATATGTATAGAAATCGGGTCCAAAGGTTGTTGATGTCCTTTGTCGTTTGCTCATTCTTGGTTCCTCTAGGTCTTGATCATTTTCATGATCAACACGATGTTCAAGAGTTTCTTCTTCTCTTGAACTCTTTTGGATACTAGTACCATTGGATTCTTTTAGTGGAAATGTGTTTTCAAAGAATCTTACATTTCGAGATTCGATTATGGTGTTTTCATGAATGTCATCAATTTTAGATTTATGCACCAAGAATCGATATGCACTACTATTATGAGCATATCCAATAAATATGCAATCTATAGTTTTGGGTCCAATTTTGACCTTTTTAGGCTTAGGTAGTTCTACCTTTGCTAAGAACCCCTACACTTTTAAGTATTTGTAAGATGGAGGTCTGTTTTTCGATAGTTCATGTGGTGACTTAAAGGTCTTTTTGCGAGGTACTTTGTTCAGTATATGGTTAGCTGAAAGTATCGCTTCACCCCAGAAATTGTCTGGTAATCCAGAACTAATAAGCAGAGCATTCATCATTTCCTTCAGGGTACGATTCTTACGTTCTGCTATTCCATTGGATTGAGGAGAATACGGTGCGGTTGTTTGATGGATTATACCATTTTGAGCACAAAATTCCTCAAATGGAAATTCGTACTCTCCACCTCTATCACTTCGCAAGGCTTTTATCTTTTTGTTTAGTTGATTTTCAACTTCTGCCTTATATTGTTTAAATATTTCAAAAGCCTCATCCTTGCTTCTTAGTAGGTACACATAACAGTACCTAGTGCAATCATCGATAAAGGTAATAAAATACCTTTTACCTCCTCTGGTTTGACACATCTTTAGATCACATATATCAGTATGTATTAAATCTAACGGCTTGGTATTCCTTTCAACATGATGAAAGGAAGTTCTAGTTAACTTTGTTTCAGCACATGTTTCACATTTATATTTGTGATCTATAGTAAACTTAGGTATAAAATCTAAGTTAACCATTTTTCGCAAAGTATCAAAATTCACATGGCCTAGTCTAGCATGCCATATATTAAATGACTCAGCAATATAAACAGAAGAATCCATTTTATTCATATCTTTTGGTACAACAGTCATTACATTCATCTTGAATAGACCATCACTCACATACCCTTTACCTACATATACTCCGTTCTTAGACAAGACAAATTTATCGGAAACAAAGACCAACTTGAAACCATTCTTACTCAACAATGATCCCGTAACTAAGTTCTTGCGGATATCTGAAACATGTAAGACATTATTTAGAGTAAGTTCTTTTCCGGATGTCATTTGAAGGACTATTCTTCCTTTGCCTTCAACCATTGACGTAGAGGAGTTTCCCATAAAGAGTTGCTCTTCTTGCGTCACTGGTTTATAGTTGGTGAACATCCACTTGTTGGCGCAAACATGTTTCGTAGCACCAGTGTCAACGAACCATTCTTTCATGTTGCCAACCAAGTTACATTCTGAGATTACTGCGGACAGATTCATTTCGGAGACATCTTCTGACTCCGCAACATTGGCTTGGTCTTTCTTTTTGTTCTGATTCTTTGGACGTCGACATTCACTTGCCTTATGTCCTTTCTTCCCGCAATTATGACAGTTTCCTTTGAACTTCCTTGTCTTCTTTACATTCGGGTTATTTTCCCTTTTTCTTTTGTTGTTCTTTTCGGTTTCGACCACATTTTCCTTTGCCACCATAGTATTAGATGTTTTCTTTTCAGATTTTCTGTTGTCCTCTTCAATTCTGAGTCGAACAACCAAATCTTCCATTGACATTTCTTTTCGTTTATGCTTCAGATAATTCTTGAAGTCTTTCCACAATAGGGGCAACTTCTCTATGGCTGTTGCTACTTGAAATGATTCACTTAGAGTCATTCCTTCGTCATGTATTTTATGAATAATGACCTGCAATTCTTGAATTTGGCTGATAACTGTCTTGGTGTCTATCATTTTGAAATCCAGAAATTTGCCGACAATAAATTTCTTCATACCAGCATCTTCTGTCTTGTATTTCCTATCCAGAGATATCCAGAGTTTCTTAGATGTCTTCATTGTGCAGTAGACATTGTATAGACTGTTATCCAGTCCATTGAGTATGTAATTTTTGCATATGAAGTCTGAACTCTTCCAAGCAGTGAGTGTCTCAGCCTTGATGGGGTCGGGCTCTAATTCGTCGACCGCAGGAGGATCTTCTGTCAGAAATTTGGCCAAGTTTAATGTGGTTAAGTAAAACAACATTTTTTGCTACCACCGCTTAAAATCGACACCAGTAAACTTTTCTGGCCGTTCTCCATGCGAAAATGGCATGGTCGGTGCCGCCATTGGTGCAATTTGAGAGGTGGTCATGACGGGTATGTTTGCCGAAGTATTGCTTTCTTGAGCCATCGTCCGAAAGCAAAAGAATAGTAAGACTAACACAAATTCTGCTTTAAGATTGTTGTCCCTTACTGTCTGTATTCACATTGATTCACAATCGTAGAATCTAGTGTTACGAAACAGGGTAAAAAAAGCAAATACTCACCGCTAATGCAGTTCCGTGGTAGAAGGATGATTGTCCGAGTCCAGTATCAATTACTATTCCCTTAAAGCAGAATTGCTCCCCCACAGTGGCGCAAGGGGTTGACCAGCAACTGCTTTCCAAGGTAAAACGGATCAGGTTCTGCAAGGCCGCGCAAGTGATGCAGAATAACGGTGAACTCAAGTGAAGACGTGCGTGTCAAGAACAGAGCACAGAGAAAGAAGAAGATGATCAGAGAAAAAGAGTAGTCTGTTTCAATTCTCGGATCTGCTACTTATAGGAGTAGTACGTGAACATCCACTTGTTGGCGTAAATATGTTTCGTAGCACCAGTGTCAACGAACCATTCTTTCATGTTGCCAACCAAGTTACATTCTGAGATTACTGCGGACAGATTCATTTCGGAGACATCTTCTGACTCCGCAACATTGGCTTGGTCTTTCTTTTTGTTCTGATTCTTTGGACGTCGACATTCACTTGCCTTATGTCCTTTCTTCCCGCAATTATGACAGTTTCCTTTGAACTTCCTTGTCTTCTTTACATTCGGGTTTTTTTTCCCTTTTTCTTTTGTTGTTCTTTTCGGTTTCGACCACATTTTCCTTTGCCACCATAGTATTAGATGTTTTCTTTTCAGATTTTCTGTTGTCCTTTTCAATTCTGAGTCGAACAACCAAATCTTCCATTGACATTTCTTTTCGTTTATGCTTCAGATAATTCTTGAAGTCTTTCCACAATAGGGGCAACTTCTCTATGGCGGTTGCTACTTGAAATGATTCACTTAGAGTCATTCCTTCGTCATGTATTTCATGAATAATGACCTGCAATTCTTGAATTTGGCTGATAACTGTCTTGGAGTATATCATTTTGAAATCCAGAAATTTGCCGACAATAAATTTCTTCATACCAGCATCTTCTGTCTTGTATTTCCTATCCAGAGATATCCAGAGTTCCTTAGATGCCTTCATTGTGCAGTAGACATTGTATAGACTGTTATCCAGTCCATTGAGTATGTAATTTTTGCATATGAAGTCTGAACTCTTCCAAGCAGTGAGTGTCTCAGCCTTGATGGGGTCGGGCTCTAATTCGTCGACCGCAGGAGGATCTTCTGTCAGAAATTTGGCCAAGCCTAATGTGGTTAAGTAAAACAACATTTTTTGCTGCCACCGCTTAAAATCGACACCAGTAAACTTTTCTGGCCGTTCTCCATGCGAAAATGGCACGGTCGGTGCCGCCATTGGTGCAATTTGAGAGGTGGTCATGACGGGTATGTTTGCCGAAGTATTGCTTTCTTGAGCCATCCTCCGAAAGCAAAAGAACAGTAAGACTAACACAAATTCTGCTTTAAGATTGTTGTCCCTTACTGTCTGTATCCACACTGATTCACAATCGTAGATTCTAGTGTTACGAAACAGGGTAAAAAAAAGCAAATACTCACCGCTAATGCAGTTCCGTGGTAGAAGGATGATTGTCCGAGTCCAGTATCAATTACTGTTCCCTTAAAGCAGAATTGCTCCCCCACAGTGGCGCAAGGGGTTGACCAGCAACTGCTTCCCAAGTTAAAACAGATCAGGTTCAGCAAGGCCGCGCAAGCGATGCAGAATAACGGTGAACTCAAGTGAAGACGTGCGTGTCAAGAACAGAGCATAGAGAAAGAAGAAGATGATCAGAGAAAAAGAGTAGTCTGTTTCAATTCTCGGATCTGCTACTTATAGGAGTAGTACGTGACCGTTTAGGAAAGGTTATGACCCTTTACCAATTGGCGTGTCATTTCAAATGATAAGTGCCTACAAGACGCCTCAAACGCCCATTCGCCCACGCCGCGCGTGCGGGCTCGAGCTCGGGCACCGGCGCGCGTGCGGGGTGGTGCGTTGAACCACCCGCCAAGATGGTCATGCTCATGTCTCTCTTGTTGTCTCATTGTAATTATAATAGAGACCACATCTTAGTATATATATAATATGATGGTTATTATATTATAAAATGTGGGACTATTCAAATTCCAAGACAATAAATACTTCATTTTCCAATGCACTATTTCATTAATGCTCATTCAATTTCCAACACTTGTGTCAGTAGTAGCTCGCTTTTTCCTTCATTCTTGGCAGTCCTGCTAAGCATCACCAAGCAGTTTCTATATCATCTTTAGATGCACCTCTTGTCACGTAGCAAAGCAACCCAGTTTCACCAATCTCGGGGTGCACCTCTTAGTCCCACATGCAGCGTTCACTCATATCATCTTGTTTACTATCGTCTTTTAGCTATTCATGCATCAGTCTCTCTTTTGAAGTCGTGAATCCTTCCAGCATTCATTATTGCAGTTCATGTTACGAATGTTTACACATTCAGCTTGTACTACATCATTTTTTATTGCTACAACAGTTCACGCTGTTCACACATTCCGTTGTTCCTGCCATGTTGATTCCATTAGGATATCACCATGCCAAGCCGACGCCTAATATTAACTTATATTTAACTTTGTCATTATAAACAATATGTTGACTTTTGTGTATCATCATCGAAAAATCAAGATCCACAAAAAATTAATGACAAATAGAAGTTCAGTTCCAGGAAGGTTGAAATTGACCAACACTATGATTTGAGAAACCATGTTTTCAATGGAAATTCATAAGCGTTTTTTAAAATAAGAAATAAATAAAAAACACAGCTGATGTTTTCTCAAAATAAAATTTAGTGTTTTTATTTGTTGAAAATCGCATTCGCACTATTAGAAAAAAGAGAAATCGTACTATTTCACCTTTTCTCATTCCTTGGTTTCTATAGACATAACTTTGCCTTTTACTTTTGTATGAATTGTTTTAAATACCTCAACAATATTTTGAAGTTTGTTCATACACTTTTTCCACACTTAATTGTGTATTTAGTTTCTTAACCTTTTACGACAAAGTTTCAAACTTCAGCATGTTGAGGTACCAATACCAACAGCAAAAAAAGATGAAATATTGTTAAGAGTGGAAGCCGCAAGTATAAATCCTTTTGACAGAAAGGTTCAGAAAGGCATGCTACACCCTTTTATGCCACCAAAATTTCCATATATAGCAGGTCTGTTTCTTCATTCTTATATATGTTTAAAGTCGCATATCTATCTATTGTTTGTGCTAGTTTTAGAATGTATGCAATTTATTCTTGAATTTAAACATGAACCATCTATTCTCAAATCATAGGATATCCACATGTAATTTCATGTTTTATATCATGAATAACATGTTATTGTTTCTATTTATAATCCATGCGATCTTCTTCCAAACTGAAATGTTGAAATACATTAACCATACTACTTTTTGCTATACAGCCATGTGTCTGGAGAAGTTATTGGCGTTGATCCTAGAGTAACTAGTTTTAAGGATGGCAATAAAGAGAGATTTCATTCTCAATGTCATGGTAAGAGATGATCATTAATAAATTATTGAAAATACTTTACTAAAAAGTACTTACACCCTTAACAATAATTAAAGAGACTCACAAACCAATTAATCCGAGATAATGCTTTATTTGAATCTGTGTGTTTCATACACATATGAGGAAAAATCATTGGTATTTTTGAATCAAGAAACTTACATACAGCAATTTCAATATCTCCAAGATTAATATATGTGTCTTGTCATATTCGTATATTTTTTTATTCATAATTTCGGGTAAAATTCCATCTTTGTAACAATACCTAAAATGTATAGAACAGTGAAGAAATAAATAAAAACCTTCTATTTTCATCTAACTTGCAATAGACATGTATCAATATGTTAAGCAAGGAAATAGGCATTCAATTATTTATTGAAAAATAGTTGTAGGATGTTAAGAAATTAGTGTACATTACAAAATTTATATTCTCCCAATGTATTTCTTCAACTAAAATTTCAGTAGAAAAAGAAATAACAATCTGTTTGATATTATAATGAAACACAGATTAATTGTCCATATTATATTATACATTACATTACTGTCTTACTTGGAAGCTAAAATTTTCAATAGTATTTTTCACATGATAGATTAGAATTTAGATCAGTCATAAATATTCCAATTCAAGTTTCTTATACAATACAACATTTTTGCAATATATAAGTTATATATATTTCATTACTAAGTATATAACCTACTTTAATTCATGGCTTCAGCAAAATTTTCATCATATTTCATTATTTTGGATGTGCATGTGTATATTATTTTCACCGATGCAACATAAGTGGCAGGATAGAAATGAATTGATATCTATTTTTAGTTTATCTGTGCTACACTCAAGATTATGCGGCTTTAATTTTATGTTTACTTGGTGCTTAATGGATTAAAGCTACGCTTTGTCTACAACTCCTAATAATTATCATTTCACTTTACTGTTATTGATTGAACATATTTTATATCCATATTGATCATTCTAATTTAAAAAGCATTAAAGTTCTAGAGCTTGTTTTTTATACTAAATCAATGGATTCAGTCAACTTAGAAGCTTCATTGGCCTCTGGTCAAATTTCTTTCTTTTTCTAGAGTCATGTAAGTTGTTTGAAATAATTTTATGATCCAAACAACAAAATAACACTTCAATGATATTGGATAGAAAATAATTATTTTTAGTTTTTGAGTATTCGCAATAAGCAATAGCATATACTTACAGCAAAGATATTCACCCACTGTTAAAGTTAACTACAACAAAAAAGTTATTTTTTGGATTAATCAAGTATCAGTCATGCCATTGTATACTTACAATATATAGGTTCAGCATTAAAAATTATTTTGTGAAAGTCCTAGCCAAGTGGTTTGTGTTCCACAATTGATATTTGTAAATGCTAGAGTTTCTATCTCTTGCCGTTGATGATATTTTCATGAAACATACGCACTGCAATAAAAAAAAATATCCGTCCATGGGCATGGTTTGAATAAGTTTTTTTCTTTCTATGCTACATGTAACATTCTTGATTTTAAGGCCAAATGAATAATAATTAATTTGATCTTTGGAATTAAACTTTGAAATATTTAGTAATTAATATAAAATTTTGAGTTAAATTGTGAGGTTAATTGGTAAAATTATTTGAGTTTCTCCAAAAACAATTAAAATGTGCGTTTTATAAATAGATTGTGAAAAAAGGAATTAATAAAAGCTTTAAAATTTATATATATGTATATAAGTGGATTTTTAAATTGAATCTGGAATTTGAAATTCAAGAATAAATTTTTTGAGAAATAAATTGGATTTAAGAATTTTATAAACTAGTAGAGATTTGTTTTCTATTATATATACATGTATGTAAATATATACATTGTGATTTGGAAGATAGGATTTAATATTAGTATAAGGACTATTTTCTTAAAGATGTATAAATAGTTATAAAAGGAAATATAAATGGAAAATAGTATGAAGATATTTGAATTTAATTTTATGAAATGGATTTTAAAAGTTGTTTGAAGTTAAACCCTTATTCTAAAGACTTATATACATATATAATCTATATATGTGTTTATTATTAAAATACAACTAAACTTTAAAATTAATTTCTTTAAAAAGTTATGATTTGTAAAACGATTGAATTTAAAATTTAAAATAAGAATGAATATAAAATATTTAACTTTTGAAATTTAATAAATGTATTGAAAATAAAGAAAAGAATTGAATTTATTAACTTATAAATATTTATTAGTAACGTATAATTTGGACTTCAAATCATTTTCTTGAAAGTTGTATAAATATAAATGGTAGGAAAATGTATGAATATATTGAGATTATATTATGAAAAAATAGTTGAGATAAACTTGAATAAAATAAGATTTAAGAAGATAAATTTATATACTTTCTTTTTTTAAATTTGCTTGAACTAAGTTTGTATAAAAATATATGAGCATTTGAAAGTATATATATGTATAAATATTGGAAATATAAGTATAAGATTTAGGTTACAACATATATATATATATATATATATATATATATATATATATATATATGTAAGTGTAAAATAGATAGAACATGTTTTATAAATTAAAATAAAATAAGGTTTAAAACACAAATTTGTAGGAAGGGGTTAAACACAATTTTTAACATATGTGACAAATGTTAAGTAAGTAACAATATTGATTTACAAGTGTAAACCATGCAATAAAAAAATTAAACAAGTGGCAATTTTCTTTCTCTTAAAAAAATTTAAAATGTAATATAACGCATAAGAGGAAAATTCAGGCCAATGCATGTCTTCAAAATTCTTTCATCTTCAACCTGAAATCAGAAAATGAAAACTCAAACCAAAACAAAAATCAAAGCCTGAAAACAATTCTGAAGCAAATCAAACTACAAGTTTCAAAACCTGAAGCAAAGTTTTCAAGATTCAGACCTGAAGCATTTTAGATCTAAAGCATGCGAATACAATCAAGTTACAAGATTAAAGTAAAGAAATCAGATGCAGTAGCAATTCAACGCAAACAAGGAAAACAAATCATCTCAAAATCATTCTCTGTTCCCCTCTGTTCCAAGTACAGGTGAGTAAATTCAAGCAAACCCATAAGTAAAATTTGAATTTAAAATCTGAAAAACATTAAAACCATAACTAACTTCAGTATTTTCAACCTGAGGGAATGATGATCAAAACAAAAATCTGGGATCAGATTTCAAACCTGAAACAAGCTAAACAATTCAACTTCAAAAAGTTCCAGATCGTTTCAAATTCCATCTCAAATTTGTTTCTCTGTTCTTCACTGTCTCTGCCTTCTGAGATCAGGTGAGTAAACCTTATTGACCTAATCTTTCATCTTGATGTTGTGATGGTGGTGTGAAGTAGATCTGTAATCAATAATTTCTTGAGTGAAATTATATTGTATATATATAGGTAAATAGGTATACAGTCTTGTGCATGTCTGTATATTCAAAAAACATGCTCTGTTCCAGGTTTAAAAACCTATTTTGAAATTTAAAATTATCCCAACACAAAACATATTAGGTTTTGATTGCTGAATGAATAATGTTATATGAGTATAACATTATTTATAAAAATGTAAATAAGCAAAATTAACAAATAGTTTATTGGAAATTAAAAATTTACAGTAATGATCTTTTAATGATAAAAATCAAATGATTTAATTCCTTGTTTTGATCATACAATCTGATTAGTGCTCGAAAATGTTAAATTTTAATAATAAAATTTTGATTTTTAGTTTCAAATTGAAGTGGGATCGTGGGTTTGAACGGAAAACACAAATTGATCAAATTCCCACGATTAGAATTGAAATGAACACCGTGATCAATGGTGAAGGTGGCTTGCATGTCGATGATTATAAGAAAAATGTTCATTTATTTTATAATTCGTTTTGGATGATGGACGAGAACGATTTAGAGTTTAGTAACCCATTTTGTTCAACGTTGAATTTAGGGGTCGTGCGGTGTCATCGAGGCACCGGAGTCAACCGGTGTGTTAGGGATGGAAGCGTAGTTATATGGTGCGTCTGGAGGTGAAATGGCGTGGGTTCTGGTGAAATGGACCATCGTTGGCGAGCCATTTTTCGTGGGAAGCTTGATTCCAGGTTGTGATTGATTGGCTCAAATTCGAATTTTGAGTTTGCTCGAGACTTTGGTGGTCGGGATCGAGAGTGGGGTTCATGGTCGATATGCCGGCGTTGGCAACAGTCGTCGAAGGCGATCGATTCACCTATGCACGTGAATGCGTGTCAGGAATATCAATGGCTTTGGGAAGGCGAAGAAAGTACTCGGGGACGAGCTCGTAAAGCATGACGTTTGACTCGAAGCATCAAGGAAGGCAGAGGACTCGAAGTTGCACTCGAGAAAATCATGAAGTTGCTCTGGTTTGAGTGATTGCGTGTAAAACAGTCTTAAACCCTTATTTTAAAGATTTATTTTAAATAAATCAAATATTGGGATTGAATAGCTAATTGAGGAAATGAAATGCTTCAAATTTTAAATTAATTTTAGGGACTTAAGTTGCTTTATTTGTAAATGGTGATTTATTACAAAGGTTTAAGTAATAAAAATTTTAAATGATGTAATTTTTGATTTATAAATTAAAGGATCATTTCTTAATGTGATTACTTAAAAGTTAATTACTTTAATATAATTGAGGACTGATTAATTAAAATAATTAATCAAGGGATAATTACTTAATAATTAAAGGGTAATTAATTAAAGTAATTAAGATAATTGATTAAAGTAATTAATTAAGGTTAATTAATTAATTAATAATTAAAGGTTATTAATTAAAGTACTTAATAAGAGGATAATTAATTTAATGTGATTAATTAAGGAATAATTAATTAAATGAAGATAATTAATTAAGATAAATAATTAAGGTTGATTAATTACATTAATTAATATCAAATGATTAGTAATTAATTAATCAAGATTTGATAATTAATTCATAAGAAATTAATTTAATTGGAAATTAAACTGGGTTAATTAGGATTTGAATAATTAATTAATCCTACTTATAAATGATTATTGAATGCTTGAATTGTTTGTATGGTATGAAATGCCTTAAATTGCTTGTTATTTCTGGACTGTAATATTCTGTTCTGTGAATTAAGTTGTGTGTAATTTATTATTTATTTATTTCATCTGTGATACATCTATCTGTGAATCTATGAATGAAGATAGCGTTATAGGATTATACCGCTTATTGTTATTGATGTGCTTGAATCTGTGATGATTGATGTTGTTGCACTATTGTGTAAAACCTCTGGACTACACCTTACACACACAAGTATGGATTGCATGAGGTAATCAGTTAAGTCACCGATTATTAATGATTTTAAAGATTGAATTTTTGAATCCAAAATAGTTTTGGAATTAAAATTTAAAGCTTTTGAAAATGAGTTTCAAAAATAAAAGTTATTTTGAATAACTTAATAAAGTTTTGAAATTTAAATAATTTGACTTGAATTTGAATTCAATATTTGAAATTGAATTCAATAATTTGGATATTATGGTTTAAAAGATTATACAAGTCATAAAGGTGTTTATATCAATTTTTAGCCATTTAAAAAGTATTGTTTTAGGAATTTAAAATTTGAACCCAAGTTTTATAATTGAATGGTTTTAACTTATGTAAATATAATCAGTTTTTCCCAAAACGAAAACCTTTTGTTTTCAAATAGTAATAGCTTTCATTTAAAGAAAGGATTTCCATTTCGTATCGAAAGATTTCATGTTTGAAATGAAATTGTAAATAGTTTTGAAAACTATGAATTAACCTTTGTGGAAGATTTGTAAACTTTGTGAAATAAATCTTCTTGTTTAAAAGATTTAAAATGGTAATTTGTTTAAACCATTTGAAAGGAAAGTTTTGGGTTTTAAGTTATGACTTAACTGAAATCCTATATCCATATGTTTTTTAAATATTGTGCTCATTATTCGGTTTAGCCGGGAGAGGACCTTATGTCATATAACCCATTCCGAATAATGATACGTCGATATGGATAGCATTTGAAGATCGGTGGTGAAGACTGGGTATTTTCAAGAACGAAAGGATAACCCGTCGATTGTCTCTGCACTGAGTCGCGCCGGTATAGAGATTCCTTAAGTGATGGAAAATCTGATCGAGATTGTGAATACCAAGATTGCAAGGCTTTCTTCGGAAGTGCCTTCAGTTCTGTTCGAACTCGGAACAGACTTGTATGGATATGTGTCTGACGTTACACTTTGAGATGTAAAATCGGTTTCTATCAAATACATTTCTGTTTGGTGGCGGAGATTCATCCTCTTAGCTTAACACCCTTCTCTGAGACATACGAGCTTAGAGGTTATGTAGTTAATGATTACTAGTGATACATTCCCAATTTGGTAATGTGGCATACGAAGTGCTGCTAATCATATTTTGATCAAAGCATGACTTTGTGAAAAAGTGTAGCTTTGTGGACGAGACCTCATCGAGCCTCATAACCCGGTAATGGTCGAAATAGGAAAGATGCGGCAAGATTTCAGGGGTAGCTCCCATAGGGTATGTCCATTCCTTCTGGAAAAGGGTGGTATCATGGTATGGAGCCCAGATACTTACTCATGTGGACACTGATGTTGTTGGTGTAGAGGATCCTCAGATAAAGGTCGCAAATGACCAAGGGTGGCATATCTTAGGTTATACCCCCGGGAAGGGGGTAGACCGGCCTTGTGTTGGCAGAAAGTCGAGTAGGTTCTCGGAGAGTCCCTCTAGAGGCGTTCCCATGTGGCAATAGGAAGTTCCTTAGCCTGACCATTTTTTGGAAATCCAATCAAACAATACGAGCCCTTTACGATTGCAGTTGTATTACCTGCCACCTCAAGTGGTAGCTACAGTAGGCATAGTATAATAAAAGCTTTGTATTACCTATGCTGGCTAAGATTAATATTATACTTTCGAAATTTTTTCCACTATGCACTAGTAATAATATCAAAAAGGATTTTGCGTAGTAAGTATGTTTGACTATCATAAGGAGAAATCTCCCCCAAGTGTGCAATTGCATGGTGTGTGTGTGCCAGGAGGCCTTATAGTAGTTTCATTTTCCAAAAAGCATTGCGGATTTCAATTTGAATTCTTTTGTTCAAATTAAAGATAAAAAAAATTGTTTGCTCATACCAGTCCCATGACTGACCTAGAGTTTATTGTTCCCTTCCTAAACTCTGGGTGCCCACAATTTTCCACACGGGCAGTCTAGAGTTGGGTTTTTCAGATAGTCGAATAGTAGGAATTGATTCGATAGCCTTCGAAACCCCTTGGATTTGTGGATCGCATTTGCTACACTTCAGCATTCACTGTTGACCTTGCTTAGCTTTGTGCAACTTGATGAGGGTTCGAGCTAGCTTTGGAGAAGATGGAGTTTTTGGAGTTTGGCATTGAAGACATTGTCTTTCCGCTGCTGTTGTCTCTATTATTGTCTTGTGTCTATCTTGGATATACCGATAGTCATTTGTACTTGATATTTAGTTGTATCAGATATTGTCTCAAATATTGTATATTAAATGTATTATTCATTTTCTTCCGCTGTGTTGTTATACTTAATGTGTTATAAGCTCCGGCGAACCAGATTCGACGTTTGGATCTACGGCATTTGAATACGAGTGACGTATTCGGTGCCGATTTTCAAAGGTCGAGTCAGGATCGTTAGATCACAAAACTTCAAGCATCTCGATGCATTAGATTTTCATGTTTGTCATACGTTTCCTTTTGTACTTGTATAGCTATGAATTTCAAAATGTATTTATATTACACATTTTTTATGCACATACATGTAAAATCTATTTTTCGAGTTGACACTTAAAGTCTCTTTTTGTACACTTCTTTTTCGTTACACATTCCCATCCTATATTATCTGAACTTTTGAAAATTATCTTTTTGTTACTATAATGTTATAATTGCCCTTTCTACTACCCTGACGCCATGATTGCTTTTTATGGTAATCAGAAGTAACATGCTGTCACATTAGGAGAAATTTAAATTATGCTTGCATAGTTACACTTGAACAAATGCTTCGATCTAGGTATTATATTTATGAATATTTAAGAGTTTGCTAAAAACGTCGAGTATGCTAAAATCTATATTGTCCTTTTAAATCTTAGTGCATACATCTCCTGCCTACTTCAAAATGTAACCAAGCTAATTTTCATTGTGTATTTGTCTGATCCATATAGTTTGTTAACTTATTTGCAACTAAATAGAATCTTATTTATGTGAAACCTTGACACTTTTAACTTTAGTTATAATATTCCAAATACCGTAGGATGTTGAAGGAGTCATAATATTAGAAGATGGAGATTATCCTGCAACATGAATGCTTAAGATGATTATGCTGTTGCAAGGAATTTTCGGTGTCAACTTCACACAGTATTATAACAACTCTGATTGATACATGTATGCCATATATATAATTCGAGTAATATTGTAGTATACTGAGTCATATTTAACATCATTATAATATAGACATAGGATTAATATCTAAATTGAGCTCTCATCCTCCTAGCACCAAACCTTATCTCCCAACTTAGTAGGTGGTTGTTAAATTAAGGCGACACTATATGTGGATCTGTAGAGGTCGGAAGTAGCTTTGTAATGGAGAAAACGGTTCGTAAATCGGAGTTTAGAGATGGAAGTTATAAGGGAATTGGTGAAGTGCGCAGAACTGACGGAGGTCAGACGTCTGACCAAACGGGTCAGACGTCTAAGTCCGTGCAAATTGCATCCAGAGATTTCAGACAGACGTCTGACCAAATGGTCAGATGTTTGAGATAAAAGTAAACTTTTTCCAGAGACTAAAGTCGGACGTCTGACCATTTTGGTCAGACGTTTGAAGCAACTTCCGACGGGTTTTCACGTGTGGACTTGGCATGAAGACTTGTTATATCTACAGGGGCAATTTCGAGACATTGACTAGGGTTTCTATTCTCCTATATAAGCTAGCTTCAGGTTCCATATCTACAAGCGTGCGAGCAACTGCAAGAGAGTAGCCTCCACCAATTAGGGTTTATCAAAACCTATTTTTCTTCCATTTTCTTCTCCACAAATCAATTTCTAATTAGAATTTTGATCATTATATTCGATCTCTTGTACTCTTCTCATCAATATTAATAAAAGCTCTCTCTTAAAGTGGATGTACACTAACACAACGTTAGTGTAAATACTATAAATTGCTGTGTGATTTATTTTTTTGTTATTGCTTCGATTTTTGAATTGCTCGTTTGGGATTGTGATTATGTTGGATAGATTGAGACTGGAATTTGAGTTATTGATTGGTTGTTTTTACACTTCTTACCATGATCTCGTCTTCCACTGTGCTTATGGGGTTTCGTTTTGAGTGGTCTCTAGTTGGAATCCCGCCCCCAACATTTGGTATCAAAGCTTTGGTGTTGGTAGGTGGTTGTAGAAATGCCTGAATCAAGTAGTAACTCTAGTAGTTCCTCAATGGGTACCCCAAGTGGTGTAGCTCCTTTTGTACGTGGCTCGTACGCAGCTTTAGGATCACAACTGGTAATAGACAAGTGGAATGATGATAATGGTTTTGAAAAATGGCAATGGAAGATGAAAGTGGTTCTAAGAAGGAATCGGGTGCATCGGGTAGTGTTTGATACATATTTATTGCTAGCGGACATCTCGGATGTTGAGAGAGAGTAGATGGAAGAGTGGGAATTCACTGCACTTCAACATGCTATGGAAGACAATGTTATCTCTGAAATTAGTGGTGAGACTACCGCTAAAGGTAGTTAGGACAAGTAGGAGGAGTTGTATATGAAGAAATCATCGACAAATTGTTTATCTTATTGCGAACGTTCTTCACCTATAAGATGAAGAAAGGTGCTTCGCTAAAGGCACACTTAAACATTTTTGATGATGTGCTAATAAAGAAGAAGGCAGTAGATTTGAAGATTGAGGAAGAGCAAAAGGCGATGATATTGTTTTGTTCATTGCCAGATCGCTATGCAGGTTTCTCAAATAGTTTGATCTATAGTCGGGAAACGTTGACTCTTGATGATGTCAAGAAGGGCCTTCTTAGCGAGAAGTTGCGGGATCAAATGAAGGAGTTAGGTGATGGAAGTAGTGGTGCTAGTAATGGTCATGGTTTATTTGTGGAGAAGGAGAGGTATGTGAAGAAGGAAAACCGAGGGCGTTCTAAATCAAGGAACCCCGGTTGGAGAGGAAAGTCGAAGGAAAGAAAAGGAAAATGCTATATTTGTAGGAAGCCTGGTCATTGGAAGAATGAGTGTTTGGACAAGGAGAAGGCAAAGAAGGAAGCAACATCTTCACCAGAAGTGGCGGAGAGTGGAGTTGGTGAGGGAAATGTAGATGTTTTGTTGGCGGTAGCATCGGATGTTTTGGGTAGCAATTGGGTGCTCGATTCGAGGGCGTCTTATCATATGACGCCAAATAGGAATTGTTTTTCTTCTTACATCGACAAAGAAGGAAATTCAATTATTATGGCAAATGGTGCTATTTGTATGTCGAAAGGCATTGGTTCCGTGCAAATTCGGATGTTTGATGGAGTGGTTTGTACTCTCACTAATGTGCGCTGTGTTTCGGTAGTTAGGAAGTCTCTTATCTCTTTGGGGTAACTGGATTCTTTGGTTGTTAGATCGTTATTGAAAGTGATAGCTTGCGGGTTTCGAAGGGTGCGCTTGTGGTGATGAAGGGTGCTAGGGCTCATGGTATTTATTTTCTTCAAGAAGTGACTATAAAAGGTGAAACTTGCATGGGAGTTGATAGTTCTCGTGGCTTGGATGCGACTAGTTGTGGCATTTGAGGTTAGGTCATGTCTCAAAGAGGAGTTTAGATGTTTTTCGGAAGAGAGAGATGATCGATGGAGAAAATTTCAACAAGTAAGAGTTTCACGAAGAATGCATCATGGGGTAGAAAACTAAAGTCTCATTCTATGAGGGAAATCATGATTCAAGAAGGGTTCTTGAGTATGTTCACACGGATGTTTGGGGACCGACACCTATAGTTTTTTTAGGTGGAGCTCACTATTATATTTCTTTTATAGATAACTTTTCTCGAAAAGTTTGGGTGTATGTAATAAAGGCCAAGTCGGAGGCATTTGGAAAGTTCAAAGCATGGAAGGCTCTTGTTAAGAATGAGAGTGGAAAGTCTTTGAAGGTTCTAAGGTCAGACAACGGCGGAGAGTATGTATTCGGAGAATTTTTGGAGTTTTACAAGCATCATGGTATTTGGAGGCATTATACTACACCTGGAGATCCGCAGTCGAATGGTGTTACGGAGAGAATGAATCGTACTCTACTTGAGAAAGCTCGATGATTGAGATTGACATTGAGTTTGGTGAAGGGATTTTGGGTTGAAGCTTTGTCAACCGCAGTGCATATAGTTTATCGAATTCCATGCTCAGCTATTGATAACAAAGTTCCAGAGGAAGTGTGGAATGGAAAGAGCGTTGACTTGAGTTATCTTCATGTATTTGGTAGTCCAGTTTATGTGCATGATCCGGGAAATGATAAGCTTTAACCTAGAGCTTTCAAGGGGGTTTTTCTTGGCTATATGGATGGACTAAAAGGATAACGGATTTGGAATCCGAAAACAAATAAGGTAATGAATTCTCATCATGTTACTTTTGATGAGTCGGCGATGTTCAGGAGAATGTGAGCTCATCGAAAGTTCCAGATTTGGTTCACGGTGAATCAAAGGAGAAGGAAATTATTTCCACATTTTGTCCAAGGAGTAGAGAGGGTAGAGTAGTTGGAATTGCTGATGAGGAAGTAGCGTTTGATGTTACATCATATAGTCCACAGGGTTCCTCTAGTAGTGTTGGTGATGTACATGATTCTAGAGAAGATTCGGTTCAAGGTGGAGCCGAAAGGAGTTTGGGTGATGGTATTGCTACTCGGGTTGGTTGTCGTACTATAAGACCACCTTAAAGATATGGTGATTGGAACTATCTTTGCTTTTGTGATAATTTGGGCTAATCTCTTTATGTAGTCCAAGATGAGCCGACGGACCTTGATGATGTCATGAAGTCGAGTGATCGTTCGAAATGGATTTGTGCCATAGAGGAAGAGATGCCACCATTGTTGAAGAATCAAACTTGGGATTTGGTTCCACTTCCTAAAGGAAACTATGCTATTAGGTGCAAACGGATATACAAGCTGAAGGATGATGGAAGATACAAAGCTAGGCTAGTGGCTAAGGTTTTTGCACAAAGGAAAGGAAAGGAGTATGATGAGATATTTGACCGGTATGCGTCATACTTATATCTGAATATTATTTGCTATAGTTGCTACTCACGACTTGGAGTTGGAGTAATTTGATGTGAATACTGCCTTCTTGCATGGGGACTTGGATGAAGACATCTACATGGAGCAACCGAAAGGTTTTGTTGTGGATGATAAGTCAAATTTGGTTTGCAAGTTGAAGAAATCACTATATGGTTTAAAGCAATCACCTTGACAATGGTACAAGAGGTTTGATCATTTTATGCTTGAAAATGGTTTTGATAGAAGCATCAAAGATACTTATGTTTATTTCAAGATGTTGAGAAATGATTGTTGGGTGCATTTACTCTAGTATGTGGATGACATGCTCATTGCTTCTAAAGACAAGAATGAAATCAACAAGCTAAAATTGAGTATGAAATCAAAGTTCGAAATGAAGGATCTTGGAGAAGCAAGAAGGATATTGGGCATGGAAATTGTAAGGGATCGAAAGCATTTTGAGTTGAAACTAACTCAAAAGGAATATATTGAGAAAATGCTTTACTAGTTTAGCATGGAGAATGCAAAGGCGTCAAATACACCTTTACCTTTGCATATGAAGCTTTCGAGTAAAGGATCACCTATCTTGGAGGAAGACAAGGCTTATATGGCAAAAGTGCTATATGCAAGTGCGGTTGGAAGTCTAATGTATGCTATGGTGTATACAAGGCCCGATATTGCAAATGCCGTCGGGACGGTTAGTCAATATATGGCTAATTCGAGGAAATCGCATTGGGAAGTTGTGAAGCTTATATTGAGATATCTTAGAGGCACATCATCTCATGGTCTTTTTTTTGGCGGTAGTAAGGCGGTGGATTGGAAATTGGTTGGTAATTGTGATTCGGACTATGCCAGTGATAGGGATCGAAGAAAATCGACTTCCGCTTATGTCTTTGCACTTGTGGGTACACCCATAAGTTGGAGATCTAGATTGCAGACCGTGGTTTCTTTATCCACTATGGAGGCGGAGTTGATAGCCGCGGTGGAGGCGGCAAAGGAGACAATCTATTTGAAGCGATTGTTGTGTGACTTGGGATTCGAGCATGATAGTATTGATGTTCGATGTGATATCCAGAGTGCTATTCACTTGGCAGATAATTTGGTGTTTAGCTCACAAACTAAGCATATTGAGGTGAGAGAGTCATTTCTAGTAGCCATGAATGATGATAAGCAAGTATATCTTCGAAAAATGCACACAAAGGATAACGCGGCGGACATGCTCACTAAGACATTGCCAGTTGGGAAGTTCGAGCATTGCTTGAACTTGATTCACATGGAGAAGTGCAAGGTGCCACGGAGTGGCACGGTTAAGGGAGGAGCTTGGTGGTAGATGAAGAAGAGTATCGGTGAGAGATTGAGGTTCTATCTTCTTGGTAAGTGCTAGTCTTTGGTGAAATAGGTTAGGGTTTGGATGTCTTCAACGTTTCATTAGAGGGCGGAGGCTTTGTCTGAGCTCATTGGTGGAGTGCAATGGGCTGTGGCTTTGCCGGAGCTCATTGGGAAAGCATTCATGTTTGGTTGAAGGTAGAAGAAGTGATGGTTGGTGCCATCGGTTGCCATTGATGCTATGCTACCATTGGAGTTGGAGATGGATATAGTGTTGAGGTGGAGTGTTAAATTTTGGCGACACTATATGGGATCTATAGAGGTCGAAAGTAGCTTCGTAACAGAGAAAACGATTCGCAAATCGGAGTTCGGAGGTGGAAGTTATAAGGGAAATAGCAAAGTGCACAGAATTGATAGAGGTCGGACGTCTGACCAAAAGGGTCAGACGGCTGAGTCTGTGCAAATTGCATCTAGTGAATTTAGTCAGACGTCTTATGTAATGATCCCGATTTTTAATTAAATTTAAATTGATAAATTAAATAAATTTTTGAATAAAATTGTAAATTAATTTGAATTTTTCAAATGTAATAGGGTATTTGTTTATTTGGACATTGATTTTAAAATTTAATTGGGGCTTTGAAATGCTATATTTAATATCTTATAAATAAAAAGTAACATCCCAAAGTATATCAATTTAAATTAGTAATATATTTTTAACTTATGGGAATTTATTTGAAAATAAATTGAAAAATCTCAAACAAATAAAATGAGTAATAAACTATATATGGATATAACTCCAATTTCTTTTGAGTTTAAAATTTTATATATACATATATAATGCACATATGAGTAGTTTTGAAGGTAAACATTGAATTTGAATTTAAATTGCATAAGTATGGATATGAGTATATGAATAGACATAAACAGATTTTAATTCAAGTGAATTGAAATTTGAATCTAAATTTAAAATAAATGTTTTTAAAATTTTTTTTGCTTTTAAAGTCATTAAGGTGAAATTATATGATATAAAGATTGGTTATAAAACAATTCTTCTTTTAACAATGTGTGTATACATATACACACACACAAAGGAATAAGGAGTGTTTTCATTTATATAGTGTATATGATATAAAAATTTATTTAAAAAAATTCTTTTGTCTTGTAAAATCACAAATGCTAAATATGCACATGGGAGATGGAGTAAAGAAATTAACAAAATTGAGATCTCATGATATATTTTTACAAATGGCATTCAACATCATTACTTGAATAGAATAATCAAATTAAAAATTATAGAAAACTTTTCAGCTTCCAATTTCAAATTATTTAGCTACCAAATCTCTGAAGTACAGTAGCCAAAAAAAATTTAGCATCGCAAATCTCAATATTCAAAGGGCAACAGTAAAAATCAGAAGAAAAAAAACTGCCAACCTTTATCTTCAATTCAAAAGCTAAAATCTGAAAGTTTCAAGCTGTAGTTATGATTCCTTCTCTTAGGTAAGTTTTCAAGCTTTATAGTTTAATGAAATTACGATTTTAAAATCAAGTTTAACACCAATTCAAAACTGCAGATTCATAAAATAAGTGCTGCTGTTTTTGGGGTAAGGAAGCAGTGCAAGGTTTTCTGGAAATAATTTAAAGGCAAGTAACTTTCTTTTAAAAATAATAATTGAATTTGATGTTATGATCAGTAATGAAGAAAGAATTTAAAGCAATTAATCAATCTGTTGCAGGAGAAAATAAAGAACAAAGATTTAATCTATTTCTGGTTTCAACTGCAGAAAAGGCTTCTCTGTTACAAAAAATATATTCAACTGCAAGTAAATTTAAAATTACTGTTATTGATGAATTAAGTAAGTGAATACAACAAAGAGAAAGCAAGAATTTTTATAACTTGTAAATTTAACTTCAAGATTCAAAGAAGGAAAAAAGAAATACAGGCTTAAATTCATCTTTTGTTCTCTGTTTGCAAATTCCAGGTGAGCAAAATTTACAACCTCAAATTTGTTTGCCTTTGAAGATAAGATTGTGATAATGTTTTGGTATGGATTTGAATGTGCCTGCATGTTGTATGTATACATAGATTGAGTGTGTGTATGTATGTGAATTAGGCAGATTGCCTCTGCCTTCTTTACAGTCTTGTCTACAGGTTTTCAAAATTTGTTTCTTTATGTTAAACCACATAGGTGAGCGAACCTTTAACTTAAACCCTAAATCTATGAATTAATGTTGTGACTTATTTCTGAAGTCAAATTGTTGCATGGTTGTGAAATATGTGTATGGGCATAAATATGTTATATATACATATATAAATGTGATGTGTGTTACAGACATTAACTCTGTGTTACTAACAAGGTTAAGACTGCACAAATGAATCCATATCTCCCTAAAGAAAATTTTTTGGTTAAGATTTCTGAATGAAAAGGGATGGTAATAGTGTAAGGTTATTTTTAGAAATAATTGTAAGTGTTAAAGTTGAGTAATTATCTCAAAGATGATAAAAATCATTAGTAATCCAAGATAATCAGAAAATCAATCATCTTACTTTCTATTTTTGATTCTATAATTAGATTCGTGCTACAAATTAATGATTTTTGATAATCGTTTCATGATTTTAAGGATGTAATTGGTGAGTTATCTCGAATTGATTGAATTTGACATTTTCGTCATATTCTGACCAACATCGATGAACTGCTCGTCATGTTTGGTTTTGGGAGCGGATGGTGCATTGATGGCCATGGGAAAAATATTCGTTGGGGGTTCAATTTAGCCGTAGAGGTTGAACATTGATGAAATAGGGTTTTTATCACAGTTGTGTTCGAAGAGGAAGATGCGGCGATGTCGTCGACTGTAGTGCATCGAGTTTGATCGCACCTAGGGAAAGTGTTCGTGAGTCATCAGAGAAACCTTGGTCGGTGATTCAGGGGATGCCAGTGGCTTCGACGTGGTGTGGCGAAGCGGTTTCTTGATGGTGGTTCAAGTCCAGGAAGGGGTCAAATTGTAAAATTGTGTTTCTGATGTGGTCACCGGAGATGGGTGGTCGAGATTGGTAGAGAAGGTCAACGGTGATGTGTGGGTGGTCTCGGTGGCAACCGAAGATGATCAGAATACTGGTGCACGTACACGCGTGATAGTGTGCATCTGGGTTGATTTAAGTTGAGGAGGAGAAGGGTTCTCGGGTGTAGTCACATGAAAACGGGGGTTCGACTCGAAGCATGTATCGGGAGAGAAGGGTTCGAGCTCGAGTTATAACTCAAGTAAAATATTAGCGCGCCGTGTAAAAATACTTAGAAAAAATTTCAAGTTTGAAAATGTGGCACTCGGGTTGATTTTCGATAAAACTTGAAGTAAACGGGAAATCCTCTCGGGGGTGACTCGAAGCAGGTCCCGAGCTCATATGCCAGTTTCTGTTTTGAAATAAAATTCTCAAACTTTTAATTTTTTTTTATCCATGTTTTCAAATGGTGTTTTTGATTAAAGTTTGAATTAAGTAAAGATTTAAGTAATATATTTTCAAGGTAATTAAATTTAATTTATTTAAATTGGTTATTTTATGTTATAAAGTTATTTAGATAATGTAATTAAAAAGGGGTAATTAAGATAAAATGTTATTTAACTAATCCTAACCTTTAAAATAAATAATGTGATAATTTATTAAACAAGCTCTAAAGGTTAAGGAAAGTAATTAATTTAACTCTTGATTAATTAAATAATTGATGATTTTGTTATTATAATTAATTAAGATGTAGTTAATTAATAAAAGTAATTAAGAGTTAATTAATTAACAATTAAGGGTTAATTACTTAATGCAATTAATTTAAGATTAATTAAGGATAATTAATTTAAGGATAAATTTATCGGTGGAAGTAAATTAAGGATAATTACTTTATGTAATTATATAAAAGCTAATTACTTAGTGAAATTAATAAAGGATAATTAATTAAGGGTTAATTAATTAATTAAAGATTATTAATTAAACGGTGAATTAGGTAAAAGGTTAATTATTTAATAATTAAAGGTTGATTAATTATAATTAAAGATTAATTAAATTATTAATAAGTGGTTAATTAATAAATGATTAAGATTAATTAATCAAAATGATTTGTAATTCATTAATATTAATTAACCAAGATTAGTAACCCATAAGCAATTAACTTGATTTGAATTAATCAGACAATTAACTGATCTCACTTATGAATGTTTTGATCTATTGGATGATTGAATTGTTTTGATATCCTTGATATGTGATGCTCTGTTTTGATTTGAGCTGTGAAATTTATTATGTGTGATATATATATATCTGTGATCTGTGAATGAAAGATAAGCGTTATAGTTTATACTGCTTATCAAATATATTGCTATAGTCGAATATGCACCGATTGATGGTATTGCACTTTTATTGTGTAAAACCCTGGACCACACTTATACACACACAAATATAGGTCGCACGTGGAAATTGGTTAAGTCACAGATTTTTGGAATAGTTTTAAAATTTTAATTTTTGGGAATCTAGTGGTTTTGGAAATGGATTAGGTTTAAAATAAAAAGCTTTTGAAAAGGGATTTCAGAGATAAAATTTATTTTAGAATAACTTGATTAAGTCTTGAAGTTTAAATAATTTGATATAAATATAAATTCAAATTTGAAATTGAATTCTATGTTTTGGAAACTAGGGATTAAAAATGTTTAACAAGTTATATATATGGGTTAAACCATTTTAATGGTATTGATTTGGGAATTTGAATTTAATTCAAGGGTTTTAACTCGTGCAAATTCAATTGGATTTTTCTGAAACGAAAACTATTTATTTTCAAATAATAAAAGCTTTCACATAAGAAATGAACTTCCAATTTGTGTTAAAAGGGTTTCAAGTCTAAAATGAAAGTAGTTTTCCAAGTTATGAATAAATCTTTGGAAACGGATTTGAAAGCTATAAGTTAAATCTTTGATTTAAATATTTAATGAGTTAATCCGATTGAAATGGAAGTTGTTTTGAAAATCTATGAATGGATCTTTGTGAAACTGGACGAACTTTGTGAAACGAATCTTTTTGTTTAAAGATTTGAAATGGTAATTTGTTTAAACCATTTGTTCGAACTTTAAGTTGTGACTTGACTGAAATCCCATATCCATATGTTTTTAAATATTGCGCTCACTATTCGGTTTAGCCCGGAGAGGACCTTGTGTCATATATCCCATTTCGAATAGTGATACGACGTTATGGGTTGCAGTTGAAGACCGGTGTTGAAGACTGGGTATTTGCAACAACGATAGGATAACCTGTCGATTGACTTTGCATTGAGTTCCTCCGGTATAGAGTTCTCCATATGTGATGGGGAGTCCGATCGGAACCGTGGATGTCGGATTGCAAGGGCTTCTTCGGAAGTGCCTTCGGTTCTGTCCGAACCCGAGATAGACTTGTATGGTTGTATGCCTGACACTACACTTTGAGATATAAAACCGATCTCTATCAAATACATTTCTGCCTGGTCGCGGAGAATTTATTCTCTTTGCTTAACGCCCTTTTCTGAGACGTACGAGCTCAGAGGTTATGTAGTTGATAGTTATCAGTGATATACTTCCGAATTTGGTAGTGTGACTTGCTGAGTGCTGCTGTGTATCATTTGTTGATCAATGCATGGCTTTTATGTAAAGTGTAGCTTTGTGGATGTGACTGCATCAGGACCTCACACCTCGAAAATGGTCAAAACAGGAAAGATGCGGCAATGTTATAAGGGTCGTGCCCTTTAGGGTGTGTCATTACCTTCTGGAAAAGGGTGGTGTCATGATATGGAGCCCAAATACTTCACTCATGTGGTCACTGCAAATCTATTACTTTATGATTGCTTTGTGGATGTTGGATTAGAGGTACCTCGGATAAAGGTCCCAAAGGACCGGGGGAGGCATGCTCGTGTAGTAGTTACCTATTTACAGAGGTAACCCAGCTTTGTGTTGGTAGAGAGCTAGTTAAGCTCTCGAGACGTCCCGCCAGAGGCGTACCCATGTGGCAGTAGGAAGTTCCTTAGCCTAACCATTTGTTGGAAAATCCAATCTTCGATACGTGCCTTGTACGGTTTTAGTTGTAGAACCTGCCATTTACTTATCGTGGCGCCCAACTGTTTAGATGGTAGCTAAAGTAGGCATACAATACTGGTTGTATGCTGGCTAGGATTAATATTACACTTTCGAAATGTTTTTCCTACACTATGCACTAGTAATAATATCAAAGAAATTTTCTCGTATCAAGCATATTTGACTATCATAAGGAGAAATGTCCTTCAATTCTGCGTTTGCATTGTGTGTGTCGGGAGGCCTTATAGTAGTTTCATTTTCTAAAAAGCATTGCGGATTTAAATTTCAAATTCTTTTGTTGTTCGGTTTAAAGATAAACTGTTTTTGTTTGCTCATACCAGTTCCACGACTGATCTGGAGTTTATTGTTCCTTTCCTAAACTCTGGGTGTCCACAATTTTCCCACAAAGGCAGTCTAGAGTTGGTTTTTTCAGATAATCGAATAGTAAGTGTAGATTCGGTAGCTTTCAGCCTAAGGATTTAGCAATCGCATTTGGATCGAGTTACTTCATTTCATCTCGATTGGGAGTTGCAGCTACTTCTGGATTGGTGCTTTGGAGATTGAGTTACAGTTCTAGATTCTATCTCTCTTTCTCTCTTGAAGACCATATTGGAGATATTGTTCCGCTGTTGGTGTTGTATTTTCTTTCCGCTGCTATTGTCTTGTATCATATCTTTGATGTATATTGATATTCATTGTATCATTCAGTTGTATTAGATATTGTATCAATGTTGTATATGATATATATACTATTATTTTCTTCCGCTGTGTTGTACTTAATGTGTTATAAGCTCCGACAATCCAGATTTGATGTTTGGATCTACGACATTTGAATACGAGTGTCGTATTCGATGCCTATTTTCGAAGGTCGAGTTAGGGTTGTTAGAATGAGCTGAAGGTTAAAACTTTAGCTTAGGAGTATAACACATTAGGTAACTCATTAGAGAAAGGGTGAAGTATACCCTAGAATGAGTAATCCCTAAGATATCTGTTCGATTGCCTCAGTAAATTCTCTTACTATCCACTGATAGTAAGTATGAGTGCAAGAAGAGGACGAGATAGGGGATAGGGGAGTACCACTATAAATGGTCAATACCCTACGACAGTGGAAACAACTTTCTCTATCAATCTCCTTTGATTCGATTTCGAATTCTTTTGATTGCTTCGTGACAGCTCGAGGAAGAAGTTTCGGTGTGATGGTGATCGTTGTAGAAAATCCTTACTTAGTATCTTCATTGGTTTCTTATCAGCCTTTCGTTTTAAACTCTAATGAATTTGAAAATTTAAATTGAAATAAATTGGTTAATAGAATATGAAGCTAAATTTGAATTGTATTGATAAAACGATATCGGTTAAAACCAAATTTGGAATTCTATTGTAGTTTCTTATGCAGACTGAAGTCCAAAGAGGGATAAGTTGGTATGTACTTTGGTGTATTTCGACCTGAATTTGGAATCCATATCTAGTGTTTGAGAATTATGGAAGATTAAATCCATTTATCCATTCTCTGGGATCCGATATATTCTACGAACGATTAGTTATCCCTTCGAACTAATCAATGCCCCTGCATATTTCGTAGACCTGGTGATCCGAGCATCTCATATAGTATTGGATGAGTTTGTTCTAGTATCTATTAGTGATATTCTGATTTGGGGAGCCAAATACAGAATAGATAATCGGCTTGATTTATGAGTCGATTCTCTACCTCTGTGTATCTATCCATTCTTTGTTGTCTCCCTTGCAAATTTCGAGGATGAATTTTTTTTTAATGGGGGAATCTGTAACGATCCTCATTTTTAATTAAATTTAAATTGATAATTAAAATAAATTTTTGAATAAAATTGTAAATTAATTTGAAATTTTCAAATGTAATAGGGTATTTGTTTATTTGGACATTGATTTTAAAATTTAATTGGGGCTTTGAAATGCTATATTTAATATCTTATAAATAAAAAGTAACATGCCAAAGTATATCAATTTAAATTAGTAATACATTTTTAACTGTTGGGAATTTATTTGAAAATAAATTGAAAAGTCTCGAACAAATAAAATGAGTAATAAACTATATATAGATAAAACTCTAATTTGTTTTGAGTTTAAAACTTTATATATACATATATAATGCACATATGAGTATTTTTGAAGGTAAACATTGTATTTGAATTTAAATTGCATAAGTACGGATATGAGTATATGAATAGACATAAATGGATTTTAATTTAAGTGAATTGAAATTTGAATCTAAATTTAAAATAAATGTTTAAAAAATATATTTGGCTTTTAAAGTCATTAAGGTGAAATTTATATGATATAAAGATTGGTTATAAAACAATTATTCTTTTAACAATGTGTATATATATACACACACAAAGGAATAAGGGGTGTATTCATTTATAAAGTGTATACGATATAAAAATTTATGTAAAAAAAATTCTTTTGTCTTGTAAAATCACAAATGCTAAATATACACATGGGAGATGGAGTAAAGAAATAAACAAAATTGAGATCTCACGATATTTTTTTTACAAATGGCATTCAACATCATTACTTGAATAGAATAATCAAATTAAAAATTATAGAAAACTTTTCAGTTCTAATTTCTAATTATTTAGCTACAAAATCTCTAAAGTACAGTAGCCAAAAAGATTTAGCATCACAAATCTCAATATTCAAGGGCAACAGTAAAAATCAGAAGTAAAAAACTGCCATCCTTTTTCTTCAATTCAAAAGCTAAAATCTGAAAGTTTCAAGCTGTAGTTATGATTCCAACTCTCAGTTAAGTTCTAAAGCTTTATAGTTTAATAAAATTATGATTTTAAAATCAAGTTTAACACCAATTCAAAACTGCAGATTCATAAAACAAGTGCTGCAGTTTTTGGGGTAAGGAAGCAGTGCAAGGTTTTTTGGAAATAATTTAAAGGCGAGTAACTTTCTTTTAAAAAAAATTTGAATTTGAAGTTATGATCAGTAATGAAGAAAGAATTTAAAGCTATTAATCAATCTGTTGCAGGAGAAAATCAAGATCAAAGATTTAATCTATTTCTGGTTTCAACTGCAGAAAAGGCTTCTCTGTTATAAAAAAATTCAACTGTAAGTAAATTTAAAATTACTGTTATTGATGAATTAAGTGAACACAACAAAGAGCAAGCAAGAATTTTTATAGCTTGCATATTTAACTTCAAGATTTAAAGAAGGAAAAAAAGAAATACAGGCTCAAATTCATCTTTTGTTCTCTGTTTGCAAATTCCAGGTGAGCAAAATTTTCAACGTCAAATTTGTTTGCCTTTGAAGATAAGATTGTGATAATATTTTGGTATGGATTTGAATGTGCCTGCATGTTGTATGTATACATAGATTGAGTGTGTGTATGTCTGTGAATTAGGCAGATTGCCTCTGCCTTGTTTACAGGTTTTCAAAATTTGTTTCTTTCTGTTAAACCACATAGGTGAGCGAACCTTTAACTTAAAACCCTGAATCTATGAATTAATGTTTTGACTTATTTCTGAAGTCAAATTGTTGCATGGTTGTGAAATATGTGTATGGGCATAAATATGTTATATATACATATATAAATGTGATGTGTGTTACAGACATTAACTCTGTGTTACTAACAAGGTTAAGACTGCACAAATGAATCCATATCTCCCTAAAGAAACATTTTTTGGTTACGATTTTTGAATGAAAAGGGATGGTAATAGTGTAAGGTTATTTTTAAAAATAATTGTAAGTGTTAAAGTTGTGTAATTGTCTCAAAGATGATAAAAACCACTAGTAACCCAAGATAATCAGAAAATCAATTATCTTAATTTCTATTTTTAATTCTATAATTAGATTCATGCTACAAATTAGTGATTTTTGATAACCGTTTCACGATTTTTAAGGATGTAATTGGTGAGTTATCTTGAATTGATTGAATTTGACATTTTCGTCAAATTCTGACCAACGGCAACGAACTGCTCGTTGTGTCTGGTTCTGGGGGTGGATGGTGCATTGATGGCCATGGGAAAAATATTTGTTGGGGTTCAATTTGGCCATAGTGGTTGAACGTTGATGAAATAGGGTTTTTATCACGGTTGTGTTCGAAGAGGAAGATGTGGCGATGTCGTCGACTGTAGTGCATCGAGTTTGATCGCACCCAGGGGAAAGTGTTCGTGAGTCGTCAGAGAAACCTTGGTCAGTGATTCAAGGATGCCGGTGGCTCAACGTGGTGTGGCGAAGTGGTTTCTTGATGGTGGTTCAAGTCCAGGAAGGGGGTCGAATTGCAAAATTGTGTTTCTGATGTGGTCACCGGAGATGGGTGGTCGAGATTGGTAGAGGAGGTCAACGGTGATGTGTGGGTGGACTTGGCGGCAACCGAAGATGATCAGAATCTTGGTGCACGTACACGTGTGATATTGTGCATCTGGGTTGATTTAAGTTGATGAAGGAGAAGGGTACTCGAGTGCAGGCACGTGAAAATGAGGGTTCGACTCGAAGCATGTATCGGGAGAGAAGGGTTCGAGCTCGAGTTATAACTCGAGTAAAATATTAGCGCGCCGTGTAAAAATACTTCGAAAAAATTTCAAGTTTGAAAATGTGGCACTCGTGTTGATTTCGATAAAACTCGAAGTAAACAGGAAATCCTCCCGGGGGTGACTCGAAGCAGGTCCCGAGCTCATATGCAAACAGATTCTGTTTTGAAAAAAAATTCTTAAACTTTCAAACTTTTTTATCCATGTTTTCAAATGATGTTTTTGATTAAAGTTTGAATTAAGTAAATATTTAAGTAAGATATTTTCAAGGTAATTAAATTTTAATTTATTTAAATTGGTTATTTTATGTTATAAAGTTATTTAGATAATGTAATTAAAAAGGGCAATTAATTAAGATAAAAGTTATTTAACTAATCCTAACCTTTAAAATAAATAATATGATAATTTACTAAACAAGTTCTAAAGGTTAAGGAAAGTAATTAATTTATCTCTTAATTAATTAAATAGTTGATGATTTTGTTATTATAATTAATTAAGATGCAATTAATTAATAAAAGTAATTAAGGAGTTAATTAATTAACAATTAAGGGTTAATTACATAATGCAATTAATTTAAGATTAATTAAGGATAATTAATTTACGGATAAATTTATTGATGGAAATAAATTAAGGATAATTACTTTGTGTAATTAAATAAAAGCTAATTACTTAGTGAAATCAATAAAGGATAATTAATTAAGGGTTAGTTAATTAATTAAAGATAGTTAATTAAACGGTGAATTAAATGATAAAAGGTTAATTATTTGATAATTAAAGGTTGATTAATTATAATTAAAGATTAATTAAATTATTAATAAGTGGTTAATTAATAAATGATTAAAGAGTAATTAATCAAAATGATTTGTAATTCATTAATATTAATTAACCAAGATTAGTAACCCATAAGTAATTAACCTGATTTGAATTAATCAAACAATTAACCGATCTCACTTATAAATGTTTAGATTCTATTGGATGATTGAATTTTTTTGACATCCCTGATATGTGATGCTCTGTTTTGATTTGAGCTATGAAATTTATTATCTGTGAATGAAAGATAAGCGTTATAGTTTATACCGCTTATCAAATATATTGCTGTAGTCGAATATGCACTGATTGATGGTGTTGCACTTTTATTGTGTAAAACCCTTGGACCACACTTATACACACACAAATATGGGTCGCACGTGGAAATTGGTTAAGTCACATATTTTTGGAATAGTTTTAAAATTTGAATTTTTGGGAATCCAGTGGTTTTGGAAATGGATTAGGTTTGAAATAAAAAGCTTTTGAAAAGGGACTTCAAAGACAAAATTTATTTTTGAATAACTTGATTAAGTCTTGAAGTTTAAATAATTTGATTCAAATATAAATTCAAAATTTGAAATTGAATTCTATGTTTGGAAACTAGGGATTAAAAATGTTCTACAAGTTATATATATGGGTTAAACCATTTTAACTGTATTGATATGGTAATTTGAATTTAATTCAAGGGTTTTAACTCGCGCAAATATAATTGGATTTTTCTGAAACGAAAACTATTTATTTTCAAATAATAAAAGCTTTCACATAAGAAATGAACTTCCAATTTGCGTTAAAAGGATTTCAAGTCTAAAATGAAAATAGTTTTCCAAGTTATGATTAAATCTTTGGAAACGGATTTGAAAGCTATAAGTTAAATCTTTAACTTAAAGATTTAATGAGTTAATCCGATTGAAATGGAATTTGTTTTGAAAATCTATGAATGGATCTTTGTGAAATTGGGCGAACTTTTTAAAACGAATCTTTTTGTTTAAAGATTTGAAATGGTAATTTGTTTAAACCATTTGTTCGAACTTTAAGTTATGACTTAACTGAAATCCCATATCCATATGTTTTTAAATATTGCACTCACTATTTGGTTTAGCCGGGAGAGGACCTTGTGTCATATAGCCCATTCCGAATAGTGATACGACGTTATGGGTTGCATTTGAAGACCGGTGTTGAAGATCGAGTATTTGCAGGAACGATAGGATAACCTGTCGATTGACTCTGCATTGAGTTGCTCCGGTATAGAGTTCTCCATATGTGATGGGGAGTCCGATCGGAATTGTGGATGCCCGGATTGCAAGGGCTTCTTCGGAAGTGCCTTCGGTTCTGTCCAAACCTGGGACAGACTTGTATGGTTGTATGTCTGACACTACACTTTGAGATATAAAACCGATCTCTATCAAATACATTTATGCTTGGTGGTGGAGAATTTATTCTCTTAGCTTAACACACTTCTCTGAGACGTACAAGCTCAGAGGTTATGTAGTTGATAGTCATCAGTGATATACTCCCGAATTTGGTAGTGTGACATGCTGAGTGCTGCTGTGTATCATTTGTTGATCAAAGCATGGCCTTTGTGTAAAGCGTAGCTTTGTGGACGAGACTACATCAGGACCTCACACCCCGGAAATGGTCGAAACAGGAAAGATGCAGCAAGGTTACGAGGGGCTCCCTTTAGTGTGTGTCATTCCCTTCTGGAAAAGGGTGGTGTCATGTTATGGAGCCCAGATACTTCACTCATGTGGTCACTGCAAATCTATTACTTTGTGATTGCTTTGTGGTTGTTGGATTAGAGGTACCTAGGATAAAGGTCCCAAAGGACTGGGGGATGGCATGCTCGTGTAGTAGTTACCTAGTTACAGAGGTAACCCGGCCTTGTGTTGGCAGAGAGCTGGTTAAGCTCTCGGGACGTCCCGCCATAGGCGTACCCATGTGGCAGTAAGAAGTTCCTTAGCCTGACCATCTGTTGGAAAATCTAATCTTCAATACGTGCCTTGTACGGTTTTAGTTGTAGAACCTTTCATTTACTTATGGTGGCGCCCCACTGTTTAGATGGTAGCTATAGTAGGCATACAATACTGGTTGTAAGTTGGCTAGGATTAATATTATACTTTCGAAATGTTTTTCTTACACTATGCACTAGTAATAATATCAAAGAAATTTTCTCGTATCAAGCATATTTGACTATCATAAGGAGAAATCTCCTACAATTCCGCATTTGCATTGTGTGTGTGGCGGGAGGCCTTATGGTAGTTTCATTTTCTAAAAAGCATTTCGGATTTAAATTTCAAATTCTTTTGTTGTTCATTTTAAAGATAAACTGTTTTTGTTTGCTCATACCAGTCCCACGACTGACCTGGAGTTTATTGTTCCTTTCCTAAACTCTGGGTGCCTACAATTTTCCCACATGGGCAGTCTAGAGTTGGTTTTTTTCAAATAATTGAATAGTAGGTGTAGATTCGGTAGCTTTCAGCCTTAGGATTTAGCAATCGCATTTGGATCGAGTTGCTTCATTTCATCTCGATTGGGAGTTCGAGCTACTTCTGGATTGGTGCTTTGGAGATGGAGTTATAGTTCTGGATTCTATCTCTCTTTCTCTCTTGAAGACCATATTGGAGATATTGTTCCGCTGTTGGTATTATATTTTCTTTCCGCTGCTATTGTCTTGTATCATATCTCTGATGTATATTGATATTCATTGTATGATTCAGTTGTATCAGATATTGTATCAATGTTGCGTATGATATATATACTATTATTTTCTTCCGCTGTGTTATACTTAATGTGTTATGAGCTCCGACGAACTAGATTCGACGTTTGTATCGGCGGCATTTGAATACGAGTGTCATATTCGGTGCCGATTTTCGAAGGTCGAATCAGGGTCGTTAGATCTGACCAAATGGTCAGACGTATGAGCTGAAAGTAAACTTTTTCCAAGGACTAAAGTCAAACATCTGACCATTTGGGTCAGACATTTGAGGCGACTTCCGTCTAGTTTTCATGTGTGGACTTGGCGTGAAGATTTGTGATATCTACATGGGCGATTTCAAAACATTGCATAGGGTTTCTATTCTCCTATATAAGCTAGCTTTAGGTTCTAGATTTACAAGCATGCAAGAAATTGCAAGAGATTAGCCTTCACCAATTATGGTGTATCAAAACCTAATTTTCTTCAATTCTCAACCAATTTCTAATTAGAATTTTGATCATGGCATTCAATCTCTTGTACTCTTCTCATTAATATTAATAAAAGCTCTCTCTTAAAGTGGAGGTACACCAACACAACATTAATGACACCGCTATAAATCACTATGTGATTTATTTTTTCATTATTGCTTTGATTTCTGAATTGCTTATTTGGGATTGTGATTGTGCTGGATAGATTGAGATTGGAATTTGAGTTATTGATTGGTTGTTTTTACACTTTTTACCATGATCCCATCTTCTGCTATGCTTGTAGGGTTTCGATTTGAGTGGTCTCTAGTTGGAATTCCGCCCCAACGTGGATTTCCATGTCTACTATTATAGTTTTGATCTTTAGAACTATATGTTTTCGAACATCGGAAAAAATGTAAGTTCATTTTCCCTAGCCGACTCTCTATGTTGCAACTAAAAACGGGAGTTTAATATTATTATGATTTTGCAAAGTAACAACAAGATTTGTCTACTCCCAGCCTAATTTAAACTGCAGCTCTCTTCATTGGTATCAAGAATGGCTAAAACTCTACAACTTATTTATGTAGGTTTGGAAAATAATAATTCACTTTGGATAGATAAAAATAAGAATTTTATGGTGGATTTTTAAAATTTTGATGTATTAGACAAATGGTTTGATAACTAGTTGTTATGCGATTTGTTGTATTATTTTGATTTATTTGACAAATGTAGCATAGTAAATTATTAATTGCTTTTATAAATGAACATACATTTACCATAATGTTTGATTATATAATCTTCATGTTGTATTTTTTGTTAAATGATGTGCGTTTATTTGTTAAATGATGAATTACATATTTGCAATGCAATATGTTTTTCTTACTGTATATTTCACTTTGAACGAACAGGTACCTCTATAAGTGCCTCTATTATGGAATTATTTAATAATTTTATTAACAATAGGGAAACCTATAATTGCCTCTATTATTTTTAGAGTTACACAACCAACGTGGCAGCCATATTAATAGGGGCAAATTATGAATTAATTTTGCCCCTATATATTATTAGGGACATGATTTTTTTAGGAAAATCTTGAATTGCCTCTCATGTGTATAGAGGTAATTTTACATTAATTAGTGCCCCTACTAATATTAGTAGAGGCAGTTTCAGTTGTCTTTGATAATCTAATATTTGGTAGTGGTAACATCTTGGCTAGAAAAGGAATCCGACAACAAATCAGTTTCAAGTTGTAGGCTACTAAAGTGGAAGACAATGCTTGCATGTTTCATTGGATATTTTATCCATTCAACTCGCTATTTTAAACTAATAACAAATTTAAAAAAATTTCAAAACGCATGTTACTATTATGCTACGGTTGACTCTTTTAGTATGCAATTTCAAATTCTGTCCAACTAATTTTTTTAAAGAATTTCACATGAAGCGATTTCAAATGGAGTTTAAAGACGGGAAAAAAATAAAAGGAATTTCCTGGCAAATTTTGAATATACACCGCTGTAGTTTATTGGTTTTAAATTTCTCTTGATGCATTTTCAAAAGAAGGCCGAAAGACACTGTTGAGTCGGCTACGTAACAAAAACAGGTTTCCTATCTGTAATATGTTTCCAAATAGAGCTAAATTTGTTCTACAGTTTGAAAAGTGGGCAAAATTGATTTTTTTAAAACTATTTCATTTTGTTTAGTAAGCTAAATGACTATGTCCATATGTAGAAAATGGTCAGGAAAGTTACATTTTAAAGGCAATGTATTTTATCGCTCCCTCTATATTCATTCTTCTTTGACAATTGATTCCTAATAACCTCTAAGATTTACAAGTAGCAATGTTTCTTAACCTTATAAGGATAAAAATATATTTCTAAAAACCACTTGTATATATTGATCGTACATTTTAATTAAGTTTAGTGACAAAATAAGATTAAGCGAAGAAAGAATACTGGATATGTGGTTGATTTGGAGGTTCCAGCCGTTAGAAACTGGACTACCTTTTTTATGTTGTTCAATACAACTTTATCCTAATCTGTAATAGTAGGAAGTAAAGTTGTACATGCTCTTACTGAAACCATACTGAAAAAAGAAGCTACATTTATATTTCCTAAAGATGCAGCTGCTCGGACTAACTACTCCCTTGACAGTGCATCGATAGCTTAAACAATCTGCATTAAGATGTTTCAAGTAAGGTACATGTAATCATTACAAAAAATTACAACCTTGAACATATACACTCTTATTCTACGCTGTTCTTGAAAGCTATCGGTTAGCTGGATGTTTTGGATTTCTCATAGATAGTAGGTATTCACCATCGAAAAAAACAAACTACAAATGGAAATTTTAATCGGCAAGTTAGAGATAGACACATTATAAAGATAAATAAATAATAATTTGCATGCTAGGAAGTTCAAGTTAAGATGCCAGTCTGTAGTTATTAGTTAACCCGTTCCCAAACATAAATAGATTGTATATATTATCATCAAAGTTCACCAACATTAATTTTAGTGAAACTTGAATTCATCTAAGTAGTACCAAATAAATAATGATAATAATTAAATAAATAAACAACTGAACAATGCAGACACCAACAAAAAGTGTTATCACATATTGGCAAAAAAGAAGTTTGTTCAATCATGACTTCTATATGTATGTTTCATCAATTCTAAACAAGTGAATTATAGACTCATTTACGTGTCATTTTTAATTATCCAGTAAATGGATTATTATGTGGCTCTTCTAAGATAATACACTCCGGCTAAACTAGTTAGCAAAGAGAATAGGTAAGACATGAAAGTCTTGTCATTTCATTGCTTTTTATATATTTAAGCATAGTTTCATGATAATTTCGATTAATACCTCATCCAAATGATTTGTCTGAAGAACTTGCCTTGGTCAGAAAGAAAAAATCCTAGGGATGCCCTAATTTGCACCGGTTGTTCTGATTAAGACAATATAAGTGGAAAACTAGGAAATGAATTACTCGTTTGATTGGGTAAAAGTCCAAGTCCATCCATATTTCCATTTAATTCCTCTCCACCTTCACTTTTTGAAGTAGTAATAAATTTTTAAAAGCTTGTATGACATAAACGAATCTTTCTACGTCAAACACCCAAGTTTTTCCGTAAATTATGTAACGAAGTGCTTTTCTCAAACGAGGGAGTTCATCTGTCAGAAGTCTCTGATTTTGGGTAAACATAGATGAAGTTAATTTGGTATCAAGATAAACTGACATAAATGTGATCAGATAGGACAATGGATGAGATTATTTCAAAATGCATCATATAATTGTTAACTCAAAAAAATTTCTACAGTTGTATCAATAATAAAAACCTAGTATAAGTTTTTATGTAGATCATGCACTATTTTCATTGTGAAAAGAGCAATGCTTCTCACAACAGGCACATCAACATACCCAGCATAAGGTTGCTTGTATTTATGGGCCACACAGAGCGCACTCTCAAACAATCATACGCCTCATAGGTGGGTGACAACATTAAACGGCATTACCTTACAAACTCATGTAAGCTTTAATTTGCCTCTTGTTGAAAAATTATAAGCTACTTGTTATAGTCAGTTTCTTCGGTCTCGCTGCTTTCTTTGAAAGTCATATTAGCACTTTAGAAGTTATACCAAACTATCCATGCATATTAAAAAAATGAGAAACCTGTAGTTATATTACTACTACTTGTAGATTAATCACATTCAAATTTCATATTTGAAAGCTTTCGTTATTTGATTTTCAGACTGATCAGATGCTTCTGTTTATGTAATCATGCTGCAACAAATATGAAATCGATTAATCTGACACTGTTCACATCAAATTACTTATTATGAACATGGAAACGATCGATTGAAATTACTTAAAACATAAGCCTAAAAAATACCTTATATGTCCAAAACACAGAAGAATAATGTAATTAGCACAAGTATTAAGATTCGAGTAAAGCCATGACACATCTTCTCTTTTTCATTTCATAACATACTCACATTGTTTGGTATATCTGCATTTTAATAAAAAATTATTAGGATAAGAAAAATATACAGTCTGAGATAAACTTTTCTACTGATTGGTTGCCAATCAACAATCAAGTTGATTATTGACATAAATAAGGGAAAAATACTGTGCATTATTTTTTCTTTTTAAAATTTGAACTTTGGCACAAATTGTGAATTAATAAATCCAAGCAGCCATTGTTAAAAGAACGTCAATCAATTTTATAAATTATCAAAGGAACATTAATTTTTTTAATATATATATTATTGTTATCATAATAGGATGAGATGAGAAATTTCTTGATCAACTGCTATTTTTGCAATATATATTCTCATTCTCTACCTGATCACCAAATTCAAGTTTTTCTTCTTATCCTATTTTTATTTGTCATGTCTTAATTTCTATGAAATGTATAGTCAAATTCTGACCTGTCTATACCCAAATGAATATTTAATAAGCGTAAAATTCAACATAGATGTGCAAGTCTTATTTTCATTACAAATTGTTATGTTGGTGCAATAGATAAAATAACAACTAAAATGACTAAAGTTGTTGAGTATACTTTGGTAGACTAATAGGCATAAAAGTTGAACTTCAAACATGGGACTCCAGATGACTATCAAGTTCATGGACTAGTGACCTATCTCAAGACAAAAAAGGACCTTATAAGGGCTATACATCTTGAAAAGATGTGACACTAGGTATAGTTAGACACATATATATTATACCTGAACAGAGTTGAGCATCCTGAAAAATTAGGCGTCGTGGAACACTGATTGACCTTGGACGCCAAGGAAGCCTGAATGCCTTTAAAAGCTAGAATTCTGAAGCGGCATGGCGACTTTGACCTTCTTCATAATTGAAAGACTATTGAAATTTTGAAGGCTTCTAAGGCCAAGGAGATTTCTGGAAGTTGAAAAGCTCTCGACGACGAAAAAATCCTTAAAGCTCCTATAATCTAAAACTTCTCAAGTGGTATAGTAAATCAACTTAGTTAAGTGCTGAGAGGACACGGTGTTCGTATGTAGAGGAAAAGAGGAAAAGCGTTGAGAGAAGGAGAAAAGGATTGCCATCGCTAGTTTTGGGGAAAGAAAATAGAGTATTTGATAGGGAAAAAAATTAGGGAAAAAGTGGAAGCGGGAGGGAAAAGAAATTCGGGAGGGAAAAAGAAATTAGGGAAAAGTGGAAGAGATCATGGGCGTAAAAAAAGCAGGCAATGTATTTTTGGGAGAAGCAGCGTTTTAGTTAAATTTAATATGATTTGAGATATAATAAATTGCATTTTTCACAAAATGCTGTCATTTAATGCTGTAAAAAATGTATTTTCTTGTAGTGATACCGGGATGTCCAGTGGATTCAAAAGCACGTTGACCAAGACTATGAGTGAAAAAGTCTCGCCTATGCCCTCTTGAAGGTTAACTTTGCTAGCTATACAAATATTAAGTCATTTGAGTCTGAGAAAAGACTTATGATGGCCTCATCGAGGTGTATAAGGGAGACTTGGAGAAGATGACTGTGAGGAGAGATGCAGCTCTGGGCTCCAAGGCCAAGGTCAATAGCTTAATGGAGGAGATAAAGAGACGCACACTGATGTTGAAATTGTAGTGAGGAACTTACTCAAAACAGCATATAAGGAGAGTGCCGCCTTAAAAACCAAAATTGTCGAGAAGGACCTGGCCCTAACTACCAAAGATGAAATCTTTTAAGCCAGGGACAGTACCATAATGGAACAGGCAGTCGAGATTAAAAACTCCATGTAGGGAAAGAGAAACTCACCAACGATCTGCTACTAGTTAAAGTTAAGAAACTAGATGGTGAAGTCGAACATGAAGTCATAGTGCACGAGTTAAAAGGGATTAAAGAGGAAAGGACGAAGGAGAAAGAAGAGTTGGATAATACTCTCTAGCACTTCTTTGCCAAGATAACTCAATACAAGAATTTGAAGTGGGTGGGGAGCACATATGATGAAACTCTCGCCGACCCATAGGAAGAGGTGATGCATCATTCGAAAGCAGTGGGTGAAGGCCTCACCAAAGAAAAGATGATGGCCAAGTACCACGATGTAGAAGATATTGCAAAAATCAAGGAGGGAAAGGCTATCTTAGCTGAAGAAGACATTGATGGAGTTATTACTATCGAGGCTTCCACCATCCCAAGTGCATCGGGTCCAACGGAATCATCAGTTCCAAAATCCAAAGATCCTACGATAGATATTCCTAAAATCGATGGGCTAGCTCTGAGGTTACCCACGTCATTCTGTCATCCACGACAGCTACCTCCGTCGAAGCTTATGTTCCTCTCATAATCTATCGGCCTGCTAAGCATTCATTCGAGGAGGCGGAGATTTCTAGATCCCCTTCTTTGTAATTAGTCCCAGGTGAAGGTATATCTCTTATTTCATTGGTTTTCAAGAAACTTCAGTACTCGCCCAACTCCATCTCTAATCTTTATAATTTTATTGCGAACTTATAGGTCATCTGCATCTTCCTCCTCAACCATTGGCCAAGGCTTGGGTTCTATAGCAATTTTCATCACGTCAACATTCATCTCCATGGGACTTATTACTTCTGTTCCTCCCTCCAGCTCCGTTCTAGGGCTTGATTCTAAGAAGTTAGCTGCCTTAGAGAATTTGAGGGATGTGTCCTTCTCTTTTAAGGGAGATGTAGCTATCACCGGTGCTGTAGACCCTATCGAGTAGGTTATTATAGTAGAGCGGTTTAAAATCGACCTCTCTAAGGTTAAAATTAAGAAGGAGTTCGGTATCGAAAATTCTATCAGCTCCATGCCTACAAGCCTTACTACCAAGCTTCCCCCGATTAAGCTAAAGCCCCTCAAAATCAAATCCTTCAAGACCATTGCTGAGAAGAGTGCCAAGTCGTATGCTACAACGGAGGGGACACTACCCAGTTCGAAGGAGACACTCCCAAAGAAGGGAAATCCAAGGGCGGATGAAAGCACGTGAGGCATCCCGACAACTACGACCACAAGGGAAGCAAGATTGGAAATCTAAGTAGAATGTTCCAAAAACTTATGTGTTAGATGGGCCTTTTGATGTATGTTTTATTTTCCTTTTTGACGTATACATGACAAGCTTGTGTGGGAGCGGCCCCCATAATCTTTTGTACATAAAAGTTTAAGTAACGAAAGATTACTTTTTATTCTGTAATCTTTGTTCCGCATACATTTCCATATTTTAATATACTGTACCTACTTATATATATATATAATTTCTTGTACTGTAATTCGTTTGCACTATATTCATATACTTGTTTTCTTGCAATGTTTTTATTTATTGCAACTCTATGCATATAAATAAAACACCTGTAATTGCTTCAATTATATTCCATTGTTTATAATTGCCAAAGTGTTCCATTTGGCAAAATAATACTATCATTGAACCAACTTCGTGGTTATTCCTATTTTTTTAGGTCGAGCTTCTGTAAGCCAATTACTAACCATGAATATTCTGAGTACCATGCTGCTCTATACTACCAAGAAGCAGCAGTTGGAACATTGATTTTATTTTCATATGATTCCACCATGTGCTTAGTTCTGCTCGCGAGGCTTGTCATTTCAAATACTAAGGTCTGAGCATTAGTTTGAGGGAAGCGCTATGGGACAAATTATCCAATTGCCCCTAGTTTGATCACATTTTCCTAATCCTGGTCTTGGACTGGAGAAATTCGATAATACATGCTTTGGATTTTCAATGAATATCATCGCTTAACCTCGGCTAAGCATGTTCTAGTAGGCCGCTAACACAGTCGTGAAATCCGGTTCGTATGCCAGTTCTTGTCTCTAAGAACAAGTGGGTTAGATGCCTATCTCTGGGCATCTGCTTCCGACTACACCTTAGGCCTAGCGTTAGCTCAAAGAACATGTTGACCATTCTTTCCTATCTTCTACCCAGCATATCCTTCAATGCCATGAGCACGGTCTTTAGAGTTACAACCGAGTACCGGTTTTTATCTTTGGATGCTAGCGTTTTTAATTGTTCAATTCCAAGAACCCCTTCCTATTGTTTACTAACTCTGGACAATGACAAACACTTGAAGGTCAGGGTCGAATTATCCATCCGACCCTTGTGTGTTCATTCCGTCTTGACATTGCCAAAAGTCCGGCCTATTACAAATACCTAAAGGTTGGGTCAAGTTATCCGGTTGACCCTTGCATGGCCATTCCTTCTTGATGTTGCCAAACTCTAGGCAATGACAACTACACAAAGGTTAAGGTTGAATTATCTAATTGAACCCTGCATGGTCATTCCTTCTTGATGTTGCCAACTCTAAGCAATGGCAAATACCTAAAGGTCGAGGTCGAATTATCTGATCGACTCATGCATCGGCATTCCTTTTTGACGTCATTGACTCTGGGCAATGGCAAATTCCTAAAAGTCGAGATCAAATTATCTGATCGACCCCTATATGGACATTCCTTCTTGATGTTGCCAACTCTAAGCAACGACAAGCACTTGAAGGTCGGGGTTGAATTATTCGATTGACCCATGCATGGACATTCCTTCTTGATGTTCCAAAATCCAAGCAACAACAAATACCTAAAGGGGAGATTGAGTTATTTGATTGACCCCTACATGGTTATTCCTTCTTAACGTTGCTAAACTTGTGCAACGACAAATATCTGGAGACCGGGGCCAAATATCTGATCGACCTCTACATGTACATTCTTTTTAACATTGCTAAACTCTAGGCAATTACCTAAAGGTCAGTGTAAAATAATCTAATCGACTCATGCATGGTCATTCCTTCTTGACATTGCCAAACTCTAGGCAATGACAAATACCTAAACTCGAGGTCGAATTACCCAATTGACCATTGCGAATATACTCCTTTGCATGAACCTGGGCCAAAGAAATTATAACCGTTTATGGGTTTTGAAATAATGGAGTCAAGTTATGCAATCGACCTTCAAAGATGGGGTCGAATTATCAAATCGACCCCTGATATTATACTCCCCGACCATGATCCTAGGCCTGAGGAGTTTAATTCCAGCCATAATACTAGTCGTGCAATTCATGAGTTTTGCTTATTTATAAGAATATGGTTCCATTGGTTCGAGAAGCTGATTCATAAGTATAAACCCAAAAAAACATGGTAAGTCATGCCTTACTAAATTGCCCCCAAAATCCTTGAGTGGCTATTTGCGAAGATAAACTAACTAGAACTAAGTATAATATAGTGTAGTATGTCCCTGTTCCATGCCCGTAGCATCGGAATTCCACCGACTATAACTAGCTTGACCATTCCATCTCCAAGCTATCATTCGACTGCCGAAGGACCTTCCTAATTTGGACCGAATTACCCCATACTTAGGAGAACTCGTTTTAGAATAAGATCACCTACATCAAAAGTATGTTTTCGGGCCTTGGTGTTGAAGTGTCATTCTACTCTTTTCTGGTGACCAACTACTCTCATTCCACATCCTCCCTTTTCTCATCAACAAAATCATGTGATTCAAGCAAGAGTTCCTCGTTTACCTTTGCATTGCAATGCCTTTTACGATAATAAGGGATTTCCAATTCCGTCGAGATCATTGCCTCAATCCATAAGACAAAGCAAACAATAATGTCCAGTCTTAGACTTATGAATCATTTTATAAGCCAATAGTTCCGGTAGAAATTCATCAACCAAGTTATCTTTGACCGTAGTTAACCATTTCTTTAGAGTGGATTTGATGATTTTGTTTGCCGCCTCCACTTGTTCATTCACCTATGGGTGTTCTACTACCTAAAAGCCCTTCTCAATCTTATATCGGTTGCAGAAATTCCTAAACTAGAGGCTTTCAATTGAGTTTCTTTTGTTATAATCTTTTGGGGTACACCAAACCTATAAATGATGTTTTTTATCATGAAGTTGATCGTCTTTTTCGTTGTAATGGTAGTAGGTAGTTTTGCTTCAGCCCACTTCATGAAATAATCTACCGCAACTATAGCGTATCTGGCTTCTCCTTTTTCCATTGGTAACACACCAATAATTTCAATCCTCCAAATCACAAATGGCCATAGGCCAATCATCTGTGTAAGTTCCGTCTATTGTGCTCTTGGAACCTACGTAAATATCTAGCAACGGTCATATCTTTTGGTGTAATCGACTACATACTCTTTTTTCTTGGCCAGAAATATCCGTAGCGAAGTGTCTTTTTTGGGAAAGTCCTCCCCTCGCTGTGCTCTCCATAGCTACCCTCATGGACTTCCAAGAGGATTACCATAGTCTCATCCTTGGTTACACATTAAAGTAAGGGGTAAAGAATCCTCTTATGTACAACACCCTCGAACCAATATGCCTTTTGAAGGAGTTTCTTTTGCGTATTCCTGTCTATTGGGAGAGTCACCCTCAAGAAGCTATTCCTCGATCGGAGTTATCTACAACTTCACTTCTTCCATAGTCTCTAGAATCCAATCGACATCCGCCTAGTCTATACTTGGAGTCTTTAAAACCTCCATTAGAACTAGCCCCACCAGTTGTGCTTCTTTAGAACTTGCCAATTTAACCAATGAATCAGCCTCGCATTATCCTCTCCGAGGATATGCATAATTATGTAATGCTCTATGTCATCCAACAGATCTAGTGCTTTGGTCAGGCAGGGAGCTGGCCTCATACCCTTAGCATGATATTCTTTCCTTACTTGACAGACCATGACTTGGGAATAATTGAATATGTATAACATCCTTATTCCTAGCTCCGCTCAATTCCGCTATCAACATCTCATACTCAGCTTCGTTATTGGTAGTGGAAAATTCTAGCTTTAATGCATAAAAAATCAATCGCCATTTCGAAGTTACAAGTACTACACCTGAGCCTAAACAAAGTTCATTGAAGCTCCATTCATAAGACGTTTCCAATGAAAAAGTATGACCATGCCATCTTCTTTTTCATCATCACTTTTGGTAAACTCGACAATGAAATCCGCCAATGCATGCCTATTTATTGCTATTTTTGGATGGTAAGTAATAGCATACTGAGTCAGCTTTATGTTCCATTTCAGCAACCTTCCCGAAGTCTTGGGTTAGTATAGCACTTACTTCAAGGGCTGATTCCACAAAGGAGTTTAGACGATTTTGATTCCATTCAAAATTCTTCTTACCCTTCTCGAGAGTATTGAAGAAGGGTATGCACTTATCCATTGCCCTTGGGATGAATCGACTCAAGACAGAGATCTTCCCATTTAAGCTCTATAGTGCTTTCTTCGTAGTTGGGGAGGTTATGTCCCTTAACGCATCAACTACTGCGGGTTGGCCTCAATGCCCATTTTATTAACATCGAATCTCAGAATTTTTCCTAAGTTAACCTTGAAAGAACACTACAACGGATTCAGCTCAATTTTATATATTCGTAAAACCTTGAACATCTTCGAAAGGTGATCCAAAAGGTTATGTGACACTCATGATTTCACAAGCAAACCATCTAATATACATCCTTTGTCGGCGCATTTTGGTTCTTAAACATAGAATTTATCAATCTCTGGAATGTGACTCCAACATTCTTCAAACTGAATGGTGTTACTTGATAGCAGTATAATCCCAAATCCATTATAAAGCCAGTATCTCCTGATCTTGTATATGCATCAGGACCAGTTATAACTTGAATAAGCATCCACGAATGAGAATAACTCATACCCTGCAGTCTCGTCAACTAATTGGTCGATTCTGGACGAAGGAACGTTGTCCTTCGGGTATGCTGTATTAAAATTCGAATAGTTGACACATGTCTACCACTTTCCATAATTTCTTGACTAACATGGGGTTTGATACCCCATTTAGGGTACAAAGCATCATGGATAAAGTTGTATGCCCTTGGCTTATCCATCTCTTCTTTCAACGTAGTGGATCGCTCCAGACCCATACTTTAAAACCCATGTAGAAACATTCATATCGATTAAAACATTCACCATTAGCTCAATTGGCGCTACTCGCCCTTCCCCTGACTTCTTCCTCGGATCCATGGACTTATCAAACCAATTATGATTCCTGAGCCAGGATTCAGGATTTGATTGCTATGCTTGCAAATCTTGAATGTAAAGGGTCCTCCCTATATTCTTGTCTTTCTTTCGTTGCTTTGCTTCACTTAACTCTTCGACATAACATTCACTTCCTATGCTCTGATTTCCACTTATCGATCCAGCCCCATTCTCTATGAATGAAGTTCTACTTGGTGCAGAACCCTAATTCTCGTTCTTTCTACCTTTGCTTTCCATTAAACATTTAGCCATACCTGCTACATATTCCCCGCAGGTATGGTACATTGAATTCTGACTATCATTGCTGCACTGATTATTTGGCTCTGTAGACGATCTCGGTTTTCCTGTTGACGTCTAGGTTCTCTGGAAGAACCACTCCTTCAGTCTTCTACCGACGGCTAGTTAGTTTCATCATAGCTATTTGAACTCTAGCACCATTAATTCCAACGTTCAGCTTGTAATCATCGACATTATGCTGCAGATCATCCTCCAAGTAGATAAGCCCATAGTCTTAGCTCCCCATCCTCTAAAATTTATCACAATACCGACTTGATCCTAGTTAGTACTGAGTTGATTCCTTTTGAAGGAGTGCTCTAACTTCCTCCTGCAACTCAATCTGCTACTCCAACAAAATCTTCCTTCTAGTTTTTTCCTTTTGCTTATTCAGACAAAAAACAGATGAATTATCTTCTTCTAATCTGGGAGGAGTTCCTCATACTGCTTCTAGTCCTCTGTAGTTGCTGGGTCAGTAGTGCTATACAAGCATCCACCTTTTCCATCAAATCCTTCTGATTGTCGACCAACATGTGATTCAACTTCTACATCATCTTGTCAAACTCAACCATAGTAAGCATCTCCGGTGGAGAAGATGGTTTTGGTACTGCCTGGTGATTGCTGATCTCAATCTGATGAGTATTTCCTTCTTCTCCACCAGCTACTGCTACTGATGATCTTCCAGATCTCGCAAGGGCCATTGATTTCTTCATGCCGATTCCTTCTAGTTCCTTAAAGAAAATCATCTGGATCTCTGCAAACCCAAAATAACAAGCTAGATCTAAACCTGAGTTAAATTCTCAGTGGAAGCACCATAATGTTGATGCCAAAAATGGATAACCACCCAAAGGCCTATAGAAATATTAAGATCTAGTAAAAATTATAAGAAAAGTAAATAGAACACCAGAATTTACTATAGTTCGGCTATCTCTGGCCTGCGACCACTATAATTTTTACTACTCATAGATTTGAGAGTCATTAGTATATAGTATTTACTAATCTAAAGGTTAGAATAGAAAATAGTAGCTTTCATTGTTACTTTAATAGAGGAGAGATAGAAGATAAAGAAGACAATGCGCAAAAGTCCCCTCAAAGGTCCTCTAGTTGCTATGGGGTATGTATTTATATGAAAATCATCTAGCAAAACCCGGGGCCCACGAAGTATCAAGTCTAGATCATATTTCAAGCATATAGAGTGAGTAACAGGGCCCAAACGCCAATAAAATCCACTCAGCACTGACTGGTTTTTATGGGAAAAATCTTCTCTCCGTCTTCCATTTGGCCTTTTGCCTATGATCCATTGTGTTTCGAGCATTTTCCCTTTGAGATTGAGTCATTTCTGAAAGGATCTAATATCGCTTATCCTTGCTTGCTTTCACATTAAAAAAAAATCCTTAGAGTTGTTCTTCTACATCATAATAAAAGCATCTCATGATGATCATTCTAGCCATAGCTTCATGTACTAGAGTTTTTGAGCTCTCAGATGCAACCAAAAGTGGTTGGGCTCGGTAGCGAGTGGTCCTTTTAGCTCCAGTCCCTTTGAAATTTCTTCAGCATGCTCCTATTGCCTTTCTAAGCATGTTCCTAAGTTTTTAAATCATTCAATCTTCATCTTGACGCTCTGATTCCAATGAAAATCTGCTTTGTCAAAAAGCCAATGATGTGCACATAAAAATGTATGTTTTTACTCACACACTTAATCTCATTTTAGCCAAATAAATGTCATAATTGAGTATTTTTACATGTTTAAAACCAAATTTCAAATATTCTTTCAAGTCATCATTCATGCATCTACATATAGGCAAAATGGTAATTTTTGTGGTTAAATTAATTTGAAAAAAAGTTACTTGCACATTTAAATTATTTTGTAGGAATTTTGATTCAACTTGGAAGTGGCTTCATGTATGTATGCATGCACAAGTGTTGGAAGGCAATAAAACAAAGAAATAAAAGAATTCATGTAATCATGGAGGACCCCACCTACCCACTAACCATGAACCATAATTAAGAGCTAACGCATAGTTGGGATTAATGGCACATGAACATTTAATGGAGGTTAATTTCATGCTAATGATAATTTGGAGCCCACATTACCTCAAGGACATTTTAGGGAGTTCCTTAAAAATGGATTAGGATTTTAGTCATGTATAAATAACTCTCTTGTGTTCATGCAATGGAGTTTTTATCTTCTTATCATATTATGCAAGTTGTAGCCACAAAATTAATGAGAAATAAAGTGGCTTCCTAAGCCTTTTCTTCTTCTTTGTTCTTTACTTACTTTTATTTATTTTATGTTCATTTTTATTTATATGCTCTCTTTCCTTTTATGTTAGTAGATTACATTTTCATTTATGCACTTATTCTAGTTTTATTTTTATGCAAATAGCTAGTTCCTTTTATTTAATTAGCTTGCGATTTCCTTTTTGTTCTATGTTTCAACCTACATGTGTTGCAATGATAACAAAAATGAGAAGCTAAAACCCTTTATTTTAGGGATAATGAAGCTCTCTTAATCATGTAGATTCAACATATTTGCTAATTTATGATCTCTTTTTATGCTTCATGGACAGTTAGTTGTTGATGTAAGTTTATTAATGAATTGATAGCCTATGTTATTTATCACAAATAGGCTATTCTTACTCAAATATAAACATAATTACATTAACATCTAACTAAGTGATTTTGATTATGAAATCAAAATAGAATCAAAATTGGATGAACTATGTTACTAATCAAAAATAGTAAATAGATCATGCTTAAAATCGATTTTGTTTTAGTTTCATATTCATTTTCATGACATTTAACAAAGTGGTTTTAGTTGTTATATTAAAGTTTGGTGATTTAATTTATGTTAATTAATAACATAAATTTACCATATTTATGATAAATACAACATTAATTCTTCTTAGATTAAATTGAGAGATCATAGATTGATTTTGTTGTGAGAGAATGAGAGTGGAATTGCCTCTAAATTGCCTTTTAATCTCATATTTTTAAACACTTCTATTTGTAGTTAGTTTTTGCATTTCTTTTTTAGTGTAAACAATCTCAAACTCCTTGGATTAATATGATTGAGTAGAATTTGAAATTAATTAAATTTCCTATGGATCTACTCGTACTCGTATACATACTACAATTGTACGTTGTGCATTTGTGGTTATTTTCATTACAATTTATCGACGATTTTATAACCGATAGAAAATTCGTCGTTAAACAAGTTTTTACGCCGCTGTTGGAGAATTGCAATTTTATTTTTAGTTTATTCTTTGAATTATTTTTATATTATTTTATTGTGTGTTAATTTTGTATATTGAATTGCATTTTAAAAAAAGAATATTTTGCTTTTCATGTTTATTTTGTGATTTTTGTTTTCATTTGATTTGTGTGCTTTTTTCTTCTATTTGCATATGCACTCTATATAAAAAAACATACACAATTTCAAAACAGAAATATTTTATTATATTTGCATTACATTTACATTTTCTGTTTTGATTTTGCAACTTTCTTTTTATAAAATTGTGCATAACACAAAAAAAAACTGTGCACTGCTCCTCTTCTCTAACAGCTCGCTTCTGCCTGTCAAACCACCTCAACAACAACTACAAACATCAAACTGCTAACTCCTTTCATCACCAACGTGCTTGCCTGCCTGCACTTCAATTATTAACCATACTGTTAAATTGTTCCACTACTTCAACAAGCTGTCCACTATGCATCTTACTGTCATGTATATCTCACTGCCATCAACCAAAACCAACATTACCTTCCCACTGTTCTACCTTGAAACTTTCAACCTTCATCAACAATAGCCTTCACTACAATACATTGGCATAACCATCATCAACAATACCCTTCATTGTCTTCAACAAACTGTGCACGTCTTCCACCGGTGCACATTTTCAAACTGCACATACATCCAATGTTGGGGATTTTATGGTTCGAGACAAATTTGATGGTGATTGTGAAGAATAATGCTGTACTTTCCGACTTCAAGGATCTATGGAATATATTCTTTCAGACAATAGGTCAACCCACCAGGTACAAACGGGTTATCGAACTATCGACTTTCAGGATTCAATGAAGCCCTATAATAGCGTAATCAGATTCAAAGTTTACACGGCTTTGATTCGACCAAGAACACTTTAGTAAGGGTTTCTAATGATGCAATTTGTATAGAATAGAGCGAAGAGGAAGAAGAGAGCAATTCTGTGATGTTTTCTGAGTTTGCAACACTTTGGAGGCGTCACAAAACAGAGCAACGGTGGCGCAGTGTTTTGTACACTTTCTGGCGTAGCAAAACTGCTCTGTGAAGAAGAAGAAGAATGAGAATTCTTTGTAACATTTTCTAGGCGTCACTATTTATAGTAGTAGAGAGGTACCTATTCGAACCGTCACAACCGTTTGCAACGGTTCACAACTGTTATGAACGGCTATATCCATTCAATATTTAAACGTCGCGTCTATTCATATTTTGCAACGTTCAGAAAAACGTTACAAAATTCCCGCCCTTTATTCAAATTCAAAAATCTCGGTTCTGGGTCCTTAACGGGTTGAAATTTGGCCCGTTACTGTTCATATATGATCCAAAAATATTTTCGAATCCGAACCCAAAACCCATACCCATACTCGAACCGGCCCGGTTCGGTCGAACGGACGGCGGCGGCGTGCATGTGGTGTTGCATGAGTTCTCTCCTCACAACAAAGCAAAAATGTAGGAGCCCCAATGCCCCAACATCCACATGAGAAAGCTATATATTTATACAAATATAGTCTTTGTTTTTCTAGCATGTGGGACTACGATTTTTTTCTTCCCTTCCAATTCAAAACCCACCCTAAAACAATATTTGAAAATTTTACGACAATCTCCCACAATTTTCAAAATAAATAAATAAATAGGACGGCTGATCACTAAAGTGACTTCCTACATACCTAAGTGGGATCAAGCCTATGTAGTTCTAAGATCAAGTTATGCATTATCGTGAAAAACAACAAATAAATAAAATGTATCTTTTGGATTTGAACCTTTACTTAGTGTAAACCATTCAAAGCCTTGTCGAGATTCTATGGTGAACGACCTTGAACCAAGTATCCCTAATGATAAAACAAAAGCAATCACACATGTTGATTTCTTTAGGTAAAGTGTTCTATATTGCTCAGCACGTTAATGGCCATGTGCTTAAATCCTGGTTCATGAGTCTACTTAGAAAGCGGTCTTACTTTCCTAGGAAACGGCCTGATTTCCATACTTATATAGGAAGTCTCCTAAGGTGTTTCTGCGATACACCTTTTAAGGTTTCTAGACTTATTAAGGATATATATCCATCCTTTGTTCTTGCAGAATCCAACACTAAATATAATGGGTTTATCGATTTAGTGTTCCATAATCATTCTCTTAACTTGTTGGTATCCATTGAACTTTGTCTATACTTTTCAAGACATAATTTCGGTTTTTGTTAAGGATGATCAACCTTCATTCACAGACCTTATTCCCATTTTTTGCGACTTTATAGAAACCATTGCCTTTGGAAGACTCTTTGTAAGTGGGTCAGCCAAGTTTTTCTTCGTTTCTATGTAGTCAACAGTTATAACTCCTCTTTTAAGTAACTGTCTCACCATTTGATGTCTTATACTCACATGTCTAGACTTTCCATTATATGTCTTATTAGACACATTGTATATCGTTGCTTGATTGTTACAGTTAATCAAGACTGCTGGAGATATCTTCTTCCATAAAGGGATTTCCATTAATAAATTCCTTAGTCATTCTGCTTCTTTACATGCATCTGCTAATGTAATCAATTCTGAAAACATTGTTGAGTCAGAAATACAGGTCTGCTTCTTAGAAGCCCAAGACACAGCAGCGCCTCCTAACGTAAAGATCCGACTTGGAGGTGGATTCTACATTGTTCCAGGTTGCATCACAATATCCTTCTATCATAGCAGGATATCCTTTATAAGATAAACCATATTCAATGGTTTCTTTCAAATAAGCTAAAACTCTGGAAATAGCTTTCCAATGTTCGAAACCTCGATTACTCGCAAATCGACACGATATACTGATAGCATGTGCGATGTCTGGTCTAGTGCAATGCAAAGCATACATAAGACTCCCAATAACACTAGAATACTCTAGTTGAGAGATAGTACGTCCAGTGTTCTTTTCTAATTTAATACTAGGATCTAAAGGAGTTGGTGTTGTTTTGTCATCGTAATGACCATACTTTTGTAGGAATTACTCTATGTAATGAGATTGAGTTAGTAATAACTCCCCTCTTTCCTAACAATTTTAATTCCCAAAATTGCATCAGCCTCTCCTAGATCTTTCATATCGAATTTAAAAGATAGAAACTTTTTAGTTTTATTCACACAAGATATATTGAAACCAAGTATTAGCATGTCATCAACGTATAAACATATTATAACACTACCATTGTTATCTGATTTGCTATAAATACATTTATCAGCATCATTAACAATGAATCCATATGACAGTGCAACTTTATCAAATTTCTCATGTCATTGCATGGGAGCTTGCTTCAGGCCCTAAAGAGATTTCACTAATTAGCAAACTTTCTTTTCTTGGCCTGGGGTTTTGAAACCTTCAGGACGTTCCATATATATCACTTCTTCTAATCTCCATTTAGAAAAACAGTCTTTACATCCATTTGATGTATGACTAATTTATGAATTGATGCAAGTGCAATTAAACAGCGTATAGAAGATATGCGAGCAACTGGAGCATATGTATCAAAGTAATCTACTCCATATTTTTGCTTATATCCCTTAGCAACTAATCTGGCTTTTAACTTATCAATGGATCCATTTGCATTCAACTTTTTCTTGAATATCCATTTATATCCTATAGGTTTAGCACCAGGAGGTAAATCAGTTAAAACCCAAGTATGGTTTAACATTATGGAATTCATTTCATCATTGATAGCTTCTTTCTAGAAATTGGAATCTCTGGAACTCATAGCATCAGAATAAGTTTTGGGATCTCTATTGACGTTCGTTACATATTTAGACATATTAAGGACTTCGTCCTTACTGCCTTCTACAAGATATGTAATGAAGTCAGGACCATAGTCCTTGTATATTCTCGCTCTTTTACTTCTCCGTTGTTTAGTATATTGTCTAGTACTGTTACTTTCTTGCCATTTTGAGCAGGAGCATAATCATCGTCATTGATATCATTAATCTGACTAGATTCTGGACTAGATGATCTCAATGGGATCTCAATAGTTTTATTTTCAAAAAATTCTACTTCTATAGATTCTATAACTTCTAGGGTGTCAAGAATAAGGAATCTATAAGTTATACTATTAAGTGTATATCCTATGAAAACACATTTAAATGCTCTATTGCCTAACTTTGGTCGTTTAGGGTCTAGTTTTCTAACATATGCTAAGCAACCCTAAACTTTAAGTCTAGTAAGGTTAGGTTTCCTATTAAACCATAATTCATAAGGGGAAATATTATTATTTGTTTAAGTGGTACTCTATTTAAAATGTAACATGCAGATAACATAGCATCACCTCATAGGTTATAAGAACTTATGGGCATGGCATTAACCATTTCTACTAAAGTTCTATTCTCAGCAACACCATTTTGTTGTGGTGTATATGGAGCAGTACATTGGTGAATTATACTTTGTCGTTTACAAAACAAGGTGAATTCATTTGAGAAATATTCACCACCACGATCTGAATGTAATATTTTAATTTTAACTCCTAATTGTGTTTCAACCTCTGCTTTGTAAATTTTGAATTTATCAAAAGCCTCGTCTTTAGTTTTCATTAGATATACATATGCATATCTTGTATAATCATCAATGAATGTTATATAGTATTGGTTACCACCATAGGTGATATGACTTTTTAAGTCACCCAGGTCACTATATACCAAATCAAGCAAACCAGTTTTCCTTTCTACGGATTTAAAGGATTTTCGGTGTACTTTTGCTTGAACACATATTTCACATTTAGAGATGGTATCGAAGTCACAATCAGAAATTGATCCTAATTTATTCATATTTCTAGTGGAATTATAATTAACATGTCCTAATCTACCAATCCATAAATTAAAGATCAACAATATAAACAGAAGATTTCTTTATTAGATTCAACTTAATCATACCGTTACAAGAGTTTCCCTGTCCAATAAATCTACCATTCTTAGGCAACACTAGCTTATCAGACTCATACACCATCTTGAATCCTCCTTTGTTAAGAAGGTATTCAGAGGCCAAATTCTTACACATATCAGCTACATAAAATACATTGACTAGTGTAAAAAAAATTCCAGAGGTGAAAGGAAGTTCTATAGTGCCCTTTCCTAGAACTTTGCTTGGATTCTTATTTGCTCCAGTAACTTCGTCGGCTTCTCCTTTACTTTCTTTGTAACACTTGAACAGATTACGGTCTTTCAAAATGTTAATGGTTTCTCTAGTATCGAACCACCAATCATTATCATTACCGCTAACCGAGTTCTCCTCTTGCACTACAGCCAAGAGAGAGTCTTCAACCACATTCACTTTTTGTTGTTTCTTCCGCAGACGGCAGTATCGGGCATAGTGGCCGGGATTGTTACAAAAATAACAAGCACCTTTCTTTTTGTTGCTGGGTTTGGAATGATTTTTCTTCTTAAACTGTGTCTCATTCTTTGGCTTTAACTTATCAATAATTTCAACATTAGTTGCCTTAGAATGGGACTTAGTTTGCGGATTATCATCTAGATCGCATTTTCAAGAGTCTTCTTCAATACGAAGATGACGTTGTAAACCGTCTAAATTATAATCCGTTTCCACATGCTTCATCTTTTTTTAAAATCATTCCAACTATGTGGAAGTCTAGAAATTATAACTCCAACAATAAAAGATTCAAGGAGATCAATTCCAGCATCTTTAAGTTGATTCACCAACAATAAGATTTCGCTTACTTGTCCAATTATGGACTTATTGGTGTTCATTTTGAACTCCATAAAATTAAAAATAAGAAACTTTTTATTACTTGCCTCAGATATGCGGTACTTATTCCCCAGTACAGTCCAGAGTGCCTTCGCTGTTTCCAAGGTCCTATGAGCATTATATACTGGGGTAGATAGCGCATTCAGAATATGGCCTCTGTATAGAAATTCGTCCTCTTTGCGCTTTGCACGTTTAGCCTTTAGAGCAACATCATCTTTATCAGTTTCCGTCGGGATTTCTTCCAAGTCATCTTTCAAAATGTAGAACAACGTGATGGTGACCAGGATAAATTTCATTGTCTTTTGCCAACGAATGAAATTGTCGCCATCAAAACGCTCAAATCGAGTTAGATGCTGATTCATAACTTGTAGAGCGCTCGAACCTTCCATGGTTGAAGACTTTGTCTGAAATTTGTTGGGGATTTTATGGTTCAAGACAAATTTAATAGCGATTGCGAAGAAGATAATGCTGTACTTTCTGAATTCAAGGATTTATGAAATAGATTCTTTCAGATAATAGTTCAACCCACCAGGTACAAACGGGTTATCGAACTACCGACTTTCAGGATTCAATGGAGCCCTATAACAGCGTAATCGGATTCAAAGTTTGCATGGCTTTGATCCGACCATGAACATTTTAGTAACGGTTTCTGATGATGCGATTTGTATAGAATAGAACGAAGGGGAAGAAGAGAGTAATTTTGCGATGTTTTCTGAGTTTGCAACACTTTTGAGGCGTCACAAAACAGAGCAATGGTGGCGCAGTATTTTGTAACACTTTTTGGCGTCGCAATACTGCTCTGAAAGAAGAAGAAGAATGAGAATTATTTGTAACGTTTTCTGGGCGTCACTATTTATAGTGGTAGAGAGGTGCCTATTCGTAAAGCGTCACAAACATTTACAACGGTTCACAACTGTTACGAACGGCTATATCCATTCAGTATTCAAACGTCGCGTCTATTCATATTTTGCAACGTTAAGAAAAACGTTGCAAAATTCCCGCCCTTTATTCAGATTTAGAAATCTCGGTTTTTGGCCCTTGACGGGCTGAAATTTGGCCCGTTATTGTTCACATATGATCCAAACCTGAAACCCGTACCGGAACCTGACTCGGCCCAGTTCGGTTCGGTCGGACGAACGAATGGCGGCGGCATGCATGTGGTGTTGCATGACCTCTTTCCTCACAACAAAGCAAACATGTGGAAGCCCAAGGCCCCAACATCCATATGAGAAAGCTATATTTATAAAAATATAGGCTTTGTTTTTCTAGCATGCGGGACTATGATTTCTTCTTCCCTCTTTACTTCTTCCCTTCCAAATCAAAACCCTAAAACAATATTCGAAAATTTTACAATAGTCTCCTCCAATTTTCAAAATAAATAAATAGGACGGCTGAATCACTAAAGTGACTTCCTATATACCCTAGTGGGATCAAGCCTAGGAGGTTCTAAGATCAAGTTTTGCATTATCTTGAAAAACAACACACAAATAAAAGGTATCTTTTTGATTTGAACCTTTACTTAGTGTAAGCCAATCAAAGCCTTATCGAGATCCTATGGTGAACTAATCTTTTAACCAAGTATCCCTAATGATAAAACCGAAATAATTACACATGTTGATTTCCTTAGGTAAAGTGTTCTGTATTGCTCAGCACGTTAATGGCCATATGCTTAAATCCTGGTTCATGAGTCTACTTAGAAAGCGGTCTTACTTTCCTAAGAAACGGCCTGACTTCCATACTCATACAGGTAAGTCTCTTAAGGTGTTTCTGCGATACACCTTTAAGGTTTCTAGACTTATTAAAGATATATATCCATCCTTTGTTCTTGCAGAATCCAACACTAAATATTATGGGTTTATCGATTTAGTGTTCCATAATCATTCTCTTAACTTGTTGGTACCCATTGAACTTTGTCTATCCTTTTCAAGATATAAGTTGGATTTCTGTTTAGGATGACCAACCTTCATTCACATAACTTTGTCCTATTTCTTGTAACAGCCAGGTATTTTCAACCATTCACATCCATTATAAGTATATAGGTAGACACTCATGCCGGAATTGAATTGCTCAAAATACCGCGTTGTTAATAAAATTTTGGCAAATCTCAGAATATACAGTAAATAAAAATCACAGATCACAGACACAGAGTATATAATAATGCAGCGGAAGTAAAAGAGATAGTAGTTCATGAAGCTACTAAAAAAAAATATAAGATACATCAGAGTTAAATGAGATACAACAGAAGAGTAACAAGATACATCACTGAAACACTGGATACTGAAACAAAATAGAATGTTGGATCTTTAGGAAAGCTCCAACTACTAAGGTGAATCTTGAATGCTAACTCAATCAATCTGACCCGAGCGTAAAGCAAAACACAAAACCCTCGAGTCAGGACATAAATACTTATAAACTGTAAATCAACTCAAGTGAACAGTAACAAAATGCATCAGTAACTTAAAGGATGCTTGGGACCGCCCATCCTCTAAGGATCCGTTAAACTATTTACTATGTAGTAATATACGCTATATACGGTAGTGTCTAATCAGTAAAGTATAATCATATAGAAAATAGCGTTAAGGGGATGGTGAACCTTAACGCGGTCGGATCTTTAAAACTAAAATCGTAGTGGGCTCGATATAAGGATATGACACGGCACGCGAGGCAATGCCAGGGTGGATACACCGTTTGCACTCCCGGACCGGTGGTGACGGCAAGCCAGCAGCTTCCGCCCACCTCGAACAATACCCCCGAATCAAAGTGGCGCCACCGAATCGAATCACAACAGTAATAGCATATTTTCCGATGGAGCATGCTCGATGAAAGGGTGCGACCCTTTGTGTAGCCCGGTATAGCTCCTGTTTTAGTCATATATGCCAACTCACGGGAGTTGGGTCCACGTAATATACCTTGAGGACGTCGCCACCATCCTACTTCATTCTGGAATCTCCACCGCATACACAGTTGTTAAAGTGGTTTTCGATATTGGCCGGCTATAAGACAATATCCGATCCCGGTCTCTTTAACAACCAATCGTTATTATAACCCGTAGTTATAACTTTAAAACAATATTTTATACTTCAAAGTAAAATATCCTTTTCAATCCAAATCTTTATCAAAATAAAGATTAAATCATTTCCAAAACCATTTCAATATCATCGTAAAATATCTTTCAATTCAAATATTTATTAAAATAAATATCAAGTCATTTCTAATCATTCCAATATATTAAATTTTCATACCCTTCAACACTACCTTTCAAATCATTTTAATATATCAAAATATCGTATCTTTTCAAAACTTCATTCGTTTCAAAACGGTTTATATTCCAAAAATTCTTTTTTTATCATTTCAATGAAGTTATTATGTTTAATAATTAAATTATTAAATTTCCAAAAATTTCAACTTCCAAAGTTTATTTATTCACTTAAGTTTATCGAAACCGTGAAAATTCACTTTTCGCATCATTTAGAAAACTACTACGGAAAGTTACATTCAAAACAGTTCAATTTAACAAAAGACAACATTTTAAAATGTTGTAATAGGGTTTACTTAAATTTCAAATAAACTTACTTAAATTCAAAAATTATAGCACTTACAAAAATTGCTATAATAGCTTTTAATTCAGTAGCTTTTTAGTTCATTATCATCAACTACAGTATTCACAAATGCTGTAATATCATTTACATTGTAATTAAAAGGATTTCAAAAATGCAGTCAATCAACTTCAAATATTCAATAAAATTTCTCAACCAATTATATTTTATTTAAAACATTTTTAACTTACAAAATCATACATTTTTTTTTATAAACATCATTTAATTTTTCTCAAGTTCATTATTTTATAAAGTTAAATTTCCATTCGAAAATCAAGATTTAATAATAATCCACTTATTAAAATGCAATGTTCAATTTTAAAATCCATTACATTAAATTTCAACTTAACACTTAAGTTCAAATTCTCAAATATAACTTAGTTTTATTTTTATTTTCTTAACTAAAAGTTCACTTTTACGTTAATTTCATAAATTTCCAATTTTAGTTGTATTTCAAAATTTCAGCTTACGATATGCATTCATTTCACATTTCAACTTTATTAAAAATCATTAATATGATATAAAAATCACTTTAAATTCATTTCAATTCAAATTATCATAAATTTATCATAATTTCATATTCAATTAGATTTCCAATTGAAATTAAATCAAAATTTTCAAAATACTTACGTTCAAAATTTCTAACTTTTTCATTAATTCATGTCACTTACAATTATTCAGAAAATCAATAATAATTTACAAAAATCCTTTTTTTATTAAATAAAAAAATCAAAATATTATAATAATTAAATTTCTAAAATATTTAAAATTTTTAGAAAAACATATTTTAACTACGGGCCTGTATATAATTTTCTACGCTAGATAAAGTGATACGGGAAATATATCATTTCAACCCATAATTTACAAAGAAAATCCGGGTTTTATCATTTCAAACCTGCAATCCCAAGTCAAAATGAATAATTTAAAACTATTCAGGTCTGTCATTTCAGCCCATAACATTTTTTTCTAACAGGGAACTTGCAGTGTTATCATATACAGAAATAATATAAACAAGGTCAATATCACAATATACAGTCATATATCAGATGTCAGGTGAAAATTAACAGTTTTAACATGGTAATAACATGGTAATAACATGGCATAGCATTTCATATGATCATCATTAACTTGCATAAACATTTTATATTACTAAACACTTGTCATAAATTCACTTTTCATAAGTATAAATGTCAGAGTGAGAAAGACTCACCTTTTTCAAAGCTAGAGACCAAAACAACATACAAGCACGACTCCAAAGGCAGGACAAGCACAATTGCACGACTTTTGATTTGAGTTGAAAGATAGCCAAGATATGATTTTGTATCAACAACCCAAAACAAAACAAATAAGACAATATATAAACATTCAACATAAAATAACATTGAAACAATTTTGAAATACAAAGCAAAATGAACAAGATAGATTGGACCTTGCTTCAACCACTTCAATGTTTGGCCTAAGGGACACTTATGCTTGGCTATGATGATGCTTTGGCTTAGGTATGACATCATATAGGTCAGGTTTAACATCATATAGGCAAGGCAACAAGTGGAGATGAAGGTGTAGTGGTGCAACATAAAGCATATATAGGGTCAAGGTTAAATAAGTTGAGTTTTTGTGACATTCTTGGCTCGGCCATGGGCATGTGGTGGCTTGGCCATGCTTGTACAGGTCTGGACAGTAGCTGGAGCAGTGGCTAAAGGTGGTGGAGTGGCTGGTGGTGGTGGCTAAGGGGTGGCCAAAGATAGATATGGAGGGTAGGTGATGATATGTGTGGTCTAGGCAATGTTTTAAGGAGTTTTGTGGTGCTAGCTTCAATGGATGGGCATGGCTTGGTCATGGTCTGATTTCCAGAGGATGGTGGGTGATGTGGCAGAGGGTGAAGGTCAGGTCAGAGGTGGTGGAGGTGGCTATGGAGGAGAGGCCAAGCATACACATGAGAAAACAAGGCAAAATATAAGAAAACAATGGAAAAAGAAGAGCATAAAGAAGAGGAAAAGAGGAGCCATTACCAAACCTTTCTAGCCATGAAAAATGAAGTAGAGAGGAATTTTTTCACGTGAAAATGAGGTAAGAAATGCACAGCTACAATAAAGGAAGGAACAGTCAAAGGAAATTAAATCTATTAATTGGAAAAGAAACGGAAGAAGAAACGTTAAAACGGTTTTACGTTTCTTTGCTTTCAAACCTTTTAAACTTCCTATATATATTCATATACATCTTAAATAACTGAAAACACTTATAAATTTCAGTTAGAATTCGAAAATATAACAGATAAACAAAATATTAATAATTAATTATTAATTAGATATGATTAAAATAAGAAAAATGGCACAGAGAAATGAAAACTAGACTTAGGAATTAGAAATAACTTCAATACACTTTGGAAAAATTTTCTTAAATTTAAATACATGTAAAATGAATAAAATAAAGTAAAACACAGCAATAAAAGTGAATGTATAAAATAAATCAATAAATTTTAATTATATATAATTAAATTAAGAAAATGGCTTAAAATTGCAGGCTAGGCTTTAAAAATTAGAAATAATTTCAAATGAACTTTAGAAAATCTTCATGGACTTGTAAAAATATTTATAACAAATAAAAAAAATGCATTCACAAAATAAAAAAAAATTAATTAAGTAAAATTTATATGAAGAAAATAGCAGAAAATTATAAAACAGCCTTTAAAAATAGGAAATAAATACAGTAAATTTTGAAAAAATTCTATTATCATTTAAAAATATTTAAAAGTCAAAACATACATAATAAAACATATTATTACATATTAAAATAAAATATAACAAAGAAGAAGTAATTTATTCAATTTAAAATAGTCATTGTTAAATAACCATATATATGCACAATATTGTAAAGGGTATAACTTTCACAATTTACATCCAATTTCAACGAAACGAAAAGTGGTGTTCTTAGAATTTTATGTACTTTAATACTAAAAGAAAAAAAAAAATTTCAAACTTTTAAAATTTTAAGTTAAAAGTCACAGTTTGACTGTTTTGACCAGAATCAACATTTCAAGCAAATATTTAACTTACACAGTTTGGAATTATAACTCATATAAAATCAAGGTTTTATATTTAAATAATAAAATTTTATCATTCAAATAAGTAAAAATAAGTTTTTAAACCAAAATTTTACATTAAAATAACTAAAATATACAATAAAATAATTACAAAATATAGGGTTGTTACACTCTCCCCCACTTAAAACTTTTCGTCCCCGAAAAGGAACGAGGTATGGGAAAGCACAAAAAAAGATAGAGTGAAATAAGGTTAGGACAAGATGACAAGGAGAATGAAATTATACATGATGGCTACTGTTATAGGTAAGTTTTACAAGGTGGTGCTGATCTTTCCAAGATTCTCCAAAATTAAGAACACAAGCACGAAAAAGGTGGAATCAAAATGATTACCAAAGATCTATCAAAGATTATAGAAAGATTCCTATACCAATCTATAGCAAGATAAGGAGGAGGAGGATAACAAAAATAGTTTGGAAAACAAAATAAGGAAATAGATTTGAAAGCATGGAAATTTCAACTTAAATAGAGAATAAATCTTTACACAAGTTAAATAAATCTTAACTATCTCAAATTTAATTATCTTATTATCCAATCATCATAAATTAACAAATTTCAAAACCATGGGTTTGAAAAATAATCATTTATTACACTCACAATGTACTTAATAAATTTTATTCTTCTTTATTCCTAATCAAAATTAAATTTATTCCTCTCAATATATTTATCACTCATGTTAAATATATTTACACTTTTTTTTTATAACTACTCAAATTTTATTTATAAAATCTTTTTATATCGTATATTATCCAATTACATTTTTAACTTCTGAAATTTTGGTAAGTTATATTTGAATGCAATTGTATTATACAAATAAAATTTCCAATTCAATCATTTCAAGCTTAAATCATTTATTCAAAAAAAAATTTATTTTATTTTTTATAATTGAAATTATTCTTTAAAAATAGAATTTAAGAATTAAATTTCTGATTTCTTCAGACCATTTAGAGATAAGAAATAATATATATACATATATAATATGTCAAATCAAATTTCAATCATATATATATATATATATATATTATAAATCAAGTCATATTTTAGAAATTCAAATCAATTTAATTTCCCAAAAAAAGCTGTAGCAAGACTACAGAACAGTCTCCTAACTTCGAAACTCGAAAATGAACGTCGACGATGTCGCGATCATCACCGAAGTTATTTTCCAGCGACAAAGAGAAGAGCACTAATTTTAAACCTTTAAAATTCTTTGAAAACAAATTCTATTCAAAATACCTTAAATAATATAACCTTTTAAAACTTTAAACCAAAGTTCGAAATAATCGAAATTTAAATCCTCAAATTCTTGTTTTAAATTCATTTCAGTTCCCAAATAAATTTATAAACAAATATTTATAGATCTATTTGTAGAACAATAAATGATAAATCAAGTATTATCATTTCAAATTATCAATTTAAATCATTTCATTAAGTTCCATAAATTTACTTATATATCAAAATTTATTTCATTAACCAAAAATATTTTTTTTTAAATATATTGTGTCCGTTTGTTCTGTCAAAGTGTTTTGGAAATCTTATCGATAGCGCTGATCAGACGTATCGATCAGAAACCCAACTCAATATCAACAACTCAAACAACACAATATATAAAACATTTTAATTTTAAATACTAGTTTACAAATACACTATACATGAATAGATTTTCAAAGAAGGATAGAGATTCAAATTTTTGATTAACGCAAATCAAAGGAGGTTATGATTTAAAAATAAGTTGGAAACAAGGATGACATGATTAAATAACAGAATAGGAAGATGGATAAGCTTATATAAATCACGGGCAACCTTAACCGGGTCAACCGTGACTTAAAGAATAAGATCAATGTTGATTTTTCTAGGGTAAATCTACATTCGATCTCAAGAGTTAGAGTTTGAAGTAACAAAAGATATTAGCATCTAAACCAAGGATAGATAAGAATCTCTGGTGAATCGATGCTAACTGCGAAGGAGTTTTCCCCCCTTTTCAATTAAATTTGAAATTGGCGTGACCGCCGACTCACTAGAAAGATCATTCGAAGCGGAGTTGTGGAATGCTCCAGAGTCAAAAGAAGATGAATAGTGAGGGATACGAATGGATTTTGGAACCGTAGGGAATGTTCCAAAAATCAAAGGAATCGAGTCAAAAGGGAGAGATTCAAACTCGAATGAAAGTGATTCTGTAAATACATTCACTCCATATGCTGAGTTTTGCCTAGAGCTACCAAAGCTCTGATACCAACTGTAACAGCCAGGTATTTTCAACCATTCGCATCCATTATAAGTGTATAGGTAGACACTCATGCCAGAATTGAAATGCTCAAAATACCGCGTTGTTAATAAAATTTTGGCAAATCTCAGAATATACAGTAAATAAAAATCACAGATCACAGGCACAGAGTATATAATAATGCAGCGGAAGTAAAAGAGATAGTAGTTCATGAAGCTACTAAAAAAAAATATAAGATACATCAGAGTTAAATGAGATACAACAGAAGAGTAACAAGATACATCACTGAAACACTGGATACTGAAACAAAATAGAAGGCTGGATCTTCAAGGAAAGCTCCAACTCCTAAGGTGAATCTTGAATGCTAACTCAATCAATCTGACCCGAGCGTAAAGCAAAACACAAAACCCTCGAGTCAGGACATAAATACTTATAAACTGTAAATCAACTCAAGTGAACAGTAACAAAATGCATCAGTAACTTAAAGGATGCTTGGGACCGCCCATCCTCTAAGGATCCGTTAAACTATTTACTATGTAGTAATATACGCTATATACGGTAGTGTCTAATCAGTAAAGTATAATCATATAGAAAATAGCGTTAAGGGGATGGTGAACCTTAACGCGGTCGGATCTTTAAAACTAAAATCGTAGTGGGCTCGATATAAGGATATGACACGGCACGCGAGGCAATGCCAGGGTGGATACACCGTTTGCACTCCCGGACCGGTGGTGACAGCAAGCCAGCAGCTTCCGCCCACCTCGAACAATACCCCCGAATCAAAGTGGCGCCACCGAATCGAATCACAACAGTAATAGAATAGTTTCCGATGGAGCATGCTCGATGAAAGGGTGCGACCCTTTGTGTAGCCCGGTATAGCTCCTGTTTTAGTCATATATGCCAACTCACGGGAGTTGGGTCCACGTAATATACCTTGAGGACGTCGCCACCATCCTACTTCATTCTGGAATCTCCACCGCGTACACAGTTGTTAAAGTGGTTTTCGATATTGGCCGGCTATAAGACAATATCCGATCCCGGTCTCTTTAACAACCAATCGTTATTATAACCCATAGTTATAACTTTAAAACAATATTTTATACTTCAAAGTAAAATATCTTTTTCAATCCAAATCTTTATCAAAATAAAGATTAAATCATTTCCAAAACCATTTCAATATCATCGTAAAATATCTTTCAATTCAAATATTTATTAAAATAAATATCAAGTCATTTCTAATCATTCCAATATATTAAATTTTCATACCCTTCAACACTACCTTTCAAATCATTTTAATATATCAAAATATCGTATCTTTTCAAAACTTCATTCGTTTCAAAACGGTTTATATTCCAAAAATTCTTTTTTTATCATTTCAATGAAGTTATTATGTTTAATAATTAAATTATTAAATTTCCAAAAATTTCAACTTCCAAAGTTTATTTATTCACTTAAGTTTATCGAAACCGTGAAAATTCACTTTTCGCATCATTTAGAAAACTACTACGGAAAGTTACATTCAAAACAGTTCGATTTAACAAAAGACAACATTTTAAAATGTTGTAATAGGGTTTACTTAAATTTCAAATAAACTTACTTAAATTCAAAAATTATAGCACTTACAAAAATTGCTATAATAGCTTTTAATTCAGTAGCTTTTTAGTTCATTATCATCAACTACAGTATTCACAAATGCTGTAATATCATTTACATTGTAATTAAAAGGATTTCAAAAATGCAGTCAATCAACTTCAAATATTCAATAAAATTTCTCAACCAATTATATTTTATTTAAAACATTTTTAACTTACAAAATCATACATTTTTTTATAAACATCATTTAATTTTTCTCAAGTTCATTATTTTATAAAGTTAAATTTCCATTCGAAAATCAAGATTTAATAATAATCCACTTATTAAAATGCAATGTTCAATTTTAAAATCCATTACATTAAATTTCAACTTAACACTTAAGTTCAAATTCTCAAATATAACTTAGTTTATTTTTATTTTCTTAACTAAAAGTTCACTTTTACGTCAATTTCATAAATTTCCAATTTTAGTTATATTTCAAAATTTCAGCTTACGATATGCATTCATTTCACATTTCAACTTTATTAAAAATCATTAATATGATATAAAAATAACTTTAAATTCATTTCAATTCAAATTATCATAAATTTATCATAATTTCATATTCAATTAGATTTCCAATTAAAATTAAATCAAAATTTCCAAAATACTTACGTTCAAAATTTCTAACTTTTTCATTAATTCATGTCACTTACAATTATTCAGAAAATCAATAATAATTTACATAAATCCTTTTTCTTTTATTAAATAAAAAAATCAAAATATTATAATAATTAAATTTCTAAAATATTTAAAAAATTTAGAAAAACATATTTTAACTATGGGCCTGTATATAATTTTCTACGCTAGGTAAAGTGATACGGGTAATATATCATTTCAACCCATAATTTACAAAGAAAATCCGGGTTTTATCATTTCAAACCCACAATCCCAAGTCAAAATGAATAATTTAAAACCATTCAGGCCTATCATTTCAGCCCATAACATTTGTTTCTAACAGGGAACTTGCAGTGTGATCATATACAGTAATAATATAAACAAGGTCAATATCACAATATACAGTCATATATCAGATGTCAGGTGAAAATTAACAGTTTTAACATGGTAATAACATGGTAATAACATGGCATAGCATATCATATGATCATCATTAACTTGCATAAACATTTTATATTACTAAACACTTGTCATAAATTCACTTTTCATAAGTATAAATGTCAGAGTGAGAAAGACTCAACTTTTTCAAAGCTAGAGACCAAAACAACATACAAGCACGACTCCAAAGGCATGACAAGTACAATTGCACGACTTTTGATTTGAGTTGAAAGATAGCCAAGATATGATTTTGTATCAACAAACCAAAACAAAACAAACAAGACAATATATAAACATTCAACATAAAATAACATTGAAACAATTTTGAAATACAAAGCAAAATGAACAAGATAGATTGGACCTTGCTTCAACCACTTCAATGTTTGGCCTAAGGGACACTTATGCTTGGCTATGATGATGCTTTGGCTCAGGTATGACATCATATTGGTCAGGTTTAACATCATATAGGCAAGGCAACAAGTGGAGATGAAGGTGTAGTGGTGCAACATAAAGCATATATAGGGTCAAGGTTAAATAAGTTGAGTTTTTGTGACATTCTTGGCTCGGCCATGGGCATGTGGTGGCTTGGCCATGCTTGTACAGGCTAGACAGTAGCTGGAGCAGCGGCCAAAAGTGGTGGAGTGGCTGGTGGTGGTGGCTAAGGGGTGGCCAAAGCAAGATATGGAGGGTAGGTGATGATATGTGTGGTCTAGACAATGTTTTAAGGAGTTTTGTGGAAGTTTTGTGGTGCTAGCTTCAATGGATGGGCACGGCTTGGTCATGGTCTGATTTTCAGAGGATGGTGGGTGATGTGGCAGAGGGCGGAGGTCAGGTCAGAGGTGGTGGAGGTGGCTATGGAGGAGAGGCCAAGCAATACACATGAGAAAACAAGGCAAAATATAAGAAAACAATGGAAAAAGAAGAGCAAAAAGAAGAGGAAAAGAGGAGCCATTACCAAACCATTCTAGCCGTGAAAAATGAAGTAGAGAGGAATGTTTTCACGTGAAAATGAGGTAAGAAATGCACAGCTACAATAAAGAAAGGAACGGTCAAAGGAAATTAAATCTATTAATTGGAAAAGAAACGGAAGAAGAAACGTTAAAACGGTTTTACGTTTCTTTGCTTTCAAACCTTTTAAACTTCCTATATATATTCATATACATCTTAAATAACTGAAAAAACTTATAAATTTCAGTTAGAATTCGAAAATATAACAGATAAACAAAATATTAATAATTAATTATTAATTAGATATGATTAAAATAAGAAAAATGGCACAGAGAAATGAAAACTAGACTTAGCAATTAGAAATAACTTCAATACACTTTGGAAAAAATTTCTTAAATTTAAATACATGTAAAATGAATAAAATAAAGTAAAAAACAGCAATAAAAGTGAATGTATAAAATAAATCAATAAATTTTAATTATATATAATTAAATTAAGAAAATGGCTTAAAATTGCAGGCTAGGCTTTAAAAATTAGAAATAATATCAAATGAACTTTAGAAAATCTTCATGGAGTTGTAAAAATATTTATAACAAATAAAAAAATGCATTCACAAAATTAAAAAAAAAATAAGTAAAATTTATATGAAGAAAATAGCAGAAAATTATAAAACAGCCTTTAAAAATAGGAAATAAATACAGTAAATTTTGGAAAAATTCTATTATCATTTAAAAATATTTAAAAGTCAAAATATGCATAATAAAACATATTATTACATATTAAAATAAAATATAACAAAGAAGAAGTAATTTATTCAATTTAAAATAGTCATTGTTAAATAACCCTATATATGCACAATATTGTAAAGGGTATAACTTTCACAATTTACATCCAATTTCAACGAAACAAAAAGTGGTGTTCTTAGAATTTTATGTACTTTCGTAATAAAAGAAAAAAATTTAAATTTCAAACTTTTAAAATTTTAAGTTAAAAGTCACAGTTTGACTGTTTTGACCAGAATCAACATTTCAAGCAAATATTTAACTTACACAGTTTGGAATTATAACTCATATAAAATCAAGATTTTATATTTAAATAATAAAATTTTATCATTCAAATAAGTAAAAATAAGTTTTTAAACCAAAATTTTACATTAAAATAATTAAAATATACAATCAAATAATTACAAAATATAGGGTTGTTACACTTCTTGTGACTTTATAGAAACCATTGCCTTTGGAAGACTCTTTGTAAGTGGGTCAGCCAAGTTTTTCTTCGTTTCTATGTAGTCAATAGTTATAACTCCTCTTTTAACTAATTGTCTCACCATTTGTTGTCTTAGACTCACATGTCTAGACTTTCCATTGTATGTCTTATTAGACACATTGTATATCGTTGGTTGATTATCATAGTTAATCAAGACTGCTGGAGAATGCTTCTTCCATAAAGGGATTTCCATTAATAAATTCCTAAGCCATTCCGCTTCTTTACATGCATCTGCTAATGCAATCAATTCTGACAACATTCTTGAGTCAGAAATACAGGTCTGCTTCGTAGAAGCTCAAGACACAGCAGCGCCTCCTAATATAAAGATCCATCCAGTCGTACACTTGGATTTGAATTCTACATTGTTCCAGGTTGCATCACTATATCCTTCTATCACAGCAGGATATCCTTTATAAGATAAACCATATTCAATGGTTCCTTTCAAATAAGCTAAAACTCTGGAAATAGCTTTTCAATGTTCGAAAACTGGATTACTCGTAAATCGACACAATACACTTATAGCATGTGCGATGTCTGGTCTGGTGCAATGCATAAATACATAAGACTCCCAATAACACTAGAATACTCTAGCTGAGAGATAGTACGTTCAGTGTTCTTTTCTAATTAATACTATGATCTAAAGGAGTTGGTGCTGGTTTGTCATCATAATGACCATACTTTTGAAGGAATTTCTCTATGTAATGAGATTGAGTTAGTAATAACTCCCCCTCTTTCCTAACAATTTTAATTCCCAAAATTACATCAGCCTCTCCTAGATCTTTCATATCAAATTTAGAAGACAGAAACTTTTTTGTTTCATTCACATAGGATATATTGAAACCAAATATTAGTATGTCATCAACGTATAAACATATTATAACACTACCGTTGTTATCTGATTTGCTATAAATATTTATCAACATCATTAACAATGATTCCATTTGACAGTGCAACTTTATCAAATTTCTCATGCCATTGCATGGGAGCTTGCTTCATGCCATAAAGATAATTCACTAATTTGCAAACTTTCTTTTCTTGGCATGGGGTTTTGAAACCTTCAGGTTGTTCCATATATATCTCTTCTTCCAAATCTCCATTTAGAAAAGCAGTCTTTACATCCATTTGATGTATGACTAATTTATGAATTGATGCAAGTGCAGTTAAACAGCGTCTAGAAGATATGCGAGCAACTGGAGCATATGTATCAAAGTAATCTACTCCGTGTTTTTGCTTATATCCATTAGCAACTAATCTGGCTTTAAACCTATTAATGGATCCATTTGTATTCAACTTTTTCTTGAATATCCATTTACATCCTATAGGTTTAGCACCAGGAGGTAAATTAGTTAAAACACAAGTTTGGTTTAACATTATGGGATTCATTTCATCATTGATAGCTTCTTTTCAGAAATTGGAATCTCTGGAACTCATAGCCCCAGAATAAGTTTTGCGATCGTCATTGACGTTCATTACATACTTAGTCATATTAAGGACTTCGTCCTTATTGCCTTCTACAAGATATGTAATGAAGTCAGGACCATAGTCCTTATCTATTCTCGCTCTTTTACTTCTTCGTTATTAAGTACTATTATCTGGTACAGATACTTCCTTGCCGTTTTGAGCAGGAGCATAATTATCGTCATTGATAATATTAGTCATACTAGGTTCTGGACTAGATGATCTCAATGGGATCTCAACAGTTTTATTTTCAATAAATCTACATCTACAGATTCTATAACTTCTAGGATGTCAAGTATAAGGAATCTATAAGTTATACTATTAAGTGAATATCCTATTAAAACAAATTTAAATGCTCGATTTCCTAACTTTTTTGTTTAGGGTCTGGTTTTCTAACATATGCTAAGCAACCCCAAGCTTAGAGTCTTGTTAGGTTAGGTTTCCTATTAAAGCATAATTCATAAGCGGAAATATTTTTTTTAAGTGGTACTCTATTTAAAATATAACATGCAGATAACATAGCATTACCCCATAGGTTATAAGAACTTATGAGCATAGCATTAACCATTTCTATAAAAGTTCTATTCTTCCTTTCAGCAACACCATTTTGTTGTGGTGTATATGGGGCATTACATTGGTGAATTATACCTTGTTGTTTACAAAACGAGGTGAATTCATTTGAGAAATTTTCACCACCATGATCTGAACGTAATATTTTAATTTTAACTCTTAATTGTGTTTCGACCTCTGCTTTGTAAATTTTGAATTTATCAAAAGCCTCATCTTTAGTTTTCATTAGATATACATATGCATATCTTGTATAATCATCAATAAATGTTCTATAGTATTGGTTACCACCATAGATGCTATGACTTTTTAAGTCACCCACGTCACTATATACCAAATCAAGCAAACCAATTTTCCTTTCTACGTATTTAAAGGATTTTCGGTGTATTTTTGCTTGAACACATATTTCACATTTAGAGATGGTATCGAAATCACAATCAGAAATTAATCCTAATTTATTCATAATTCTAATGGAATTATAATTAACGTGTCCTAATCTACCATGCCATAAATTAATAGAATCAACATTATAAACAGAAGATTTCTATATCAGATTCAGTTTAATCATACCGTTATAAGGGTATCTCGATCCAATGAATATACCATTCTTAGACAACACTAGCTTATCAGACTCATACACCATCTTGAATCCTCCTTTGTTAAGAAGGTATCCAGAGACCAAATTCTTATACATATCAGGTACACAAAATACATTGACTAGTGTAAGAACTTTTCCAAAGGTGAAAAGAAGTTCTATAGTGCATTTTCCCGGAACTTTGCTTGGAACCTTATTTTCTCTAGTAACTTCGTCGGCTTCTCCTTTATTTTCTTTGTAACCCTTGAACAGATTACGGTCGTTGCAAATGTGAATGGTTGCTCCAGTATCGAACCACCAATCATTATCATTATCGCTAACGGAGTTCGCCTCTTGCACTACAGTCACAAGCGAATCTTCAACCACATTCACTTTTTATTGTTTCTTCCGCAGATGGCAGTCTCGGGCCTAGTGGCCGGGATTCTTACAATAACAGCAAGCACCTTTCTTTTTGTTGTTGGTTTTGGAATTATTTTTCTTATTAAACTGTGTCTCTTTCTTTGGCTTCAACTTATCAGTAATTTCAACATTATTTGCCTTAGAATGGGACTCAGTTTATGGATTATCATCTAGATTGCGTTTGCGAGAGTCTTCTTCAATACGAAGATGACGCTGTAAACCGTCTAAATTATAATCTGTTTCCGCATGCTTCATTTTTTCTTATAATCACTCCAAATATGCGGAAGTCTAGAAATTATAACTCCAACAACAAAAGATTTAGGGAGATCAATTCCAGCATCTTTAAGTTGATTCACCAAAAGTAAGATTTCGCTTACTTGTCCAATTTTGGACTTATTGGTGACCATTTTGAAATACTTAAAATTAGAAATAAGAAACTTTTTATTACTTGCCTCGGATATGCGGTACTTATTCTCTAGTACAGTCCAGAGTGCCTTCGTTGTTTCCAAGGTCTTATGAGTATTATATACTGGGGTAGATAGCGCATTCAGAATATGGCCTCTGCATAGAAAATCGTCCTCTTTGCGCTTTGCACGTTTAGCCTTTAGAGCAGCATCATCTTTATCAGTTTCCTCCAGGATTTCTTCCAAGTCATCTTCCAAAATGTAGAACAACTTGACGGTGAGCAGGAAAAATTTCATCGTCTCTTGCCAACGAGTGAAATTATCGCCATCAAAACGCTCCAGTCGAGTTAGATGTTGATTCATAACTTGTAGAGCGCTCGAACCTTCCATGGTTGAAGACTATTGTCTTAAATTTGTTGGGGATTTTATGGCTCGAGACAAATTTGATGGTGATTGCGAAGAAGAGAATGCTGTACTTTCCGACTTCAAGGATCTATGGAATAGATTCTTTCAGACAATAGTTCAACCCACCATGTACAAACGGGTTATCAAACTATTGACTTTCAAGATTCCATGAAGCCTATAATAGCATAATCGGATTCAAAATTTGTACGGCTTTGATCCGACCAAGAACACTTTAGTAATAGTTTCTAATGATGCAATTTATATGGAATAGAACGAAGAAGAAGAAGAGAGCAATTCTGCGACGTTTTCTGAGTTTGCAATACTTTGGAGGCGTCACAAAACAGAGCAATGGTGGTGTAGTGTTTTGTAACACTTTCTGGCGTCACAAAACTGCTCTGTGAAGAAGAAAAAGAATGAGAATTCTTTGTAACGTTTTCTGGGCGTCACTGTTTATAGTGGTAGAGAGGTGCCTATTCTCGAAGCGTCACAACCGTTTGCAACAGTTCACGACTGTTACGAACGGCTATATTCATTCAATATTTAAAGGTCGCGTCTATTCATATTTTGCAACGTTCAGAAAAATGTTACAAAATTCCCGCCCTTTATTCAAATTCAGAAATCTCGGTTCTGGGTCCTTAACGGGCTGAAATTTGGCCTGTTGCTGTTCACATATGATCCAAAAAATTTCAGATCCGAACCCGAAACCCGTACCCGAACCCGATCGGTCGGACGGACGGCGGCAGCGCGCGTATGGTGTTGCATGACTTCTCTCCTCACAACAAAGCAAACAAGTGGGAACCCCAAGGCCCCAACATCCACATGAGAAAGCTATATTTATACAAATATAGTCTTTGTTTTTCTAGCATGTGGGACTATGATTTCTTCTTCCCTCTTTACATCTTCCCTACCAAATCAAAACCTAAAAACCACAAAACAATATTTGAAAATTTTACAACAATCTCCCCCAATTTTAAAAATAAATAAATAGGATGGCTGAATCACTAAAGTGACTTCCTACATACCCAAGTGGGATCAAGCCTATGTAGTTCTAAGATCAAGTTTTGCATTATCGTGAAAAAAACACATAAATAAAAGGTATCTTTTGGATTTGAACCTTTACTTAGTGTAAACCATTCGAACCTTATCGAAATTCTATGGTGAACGAATCTTGAATCAAGTATCCCTAATGATAAAACCGAAATAATCACATATGCTGATTTTCTTAAGTAAAGTGTTCTGTATTGCTCTTCTATATTGCTCAGCACGTTAATGGCCATGTGCTTAAATTTTGGTTCATGAGTCTACTTAGAAAGCGGTCTTACTTTCCTAGGAAAGGGCCAGATTTCCGTACTCATATAGGTAAGTCACTTAAGGTGTTTCTGCGATACACCTTTTAAGATTTCTAGACTTATTAAGGATATATATCCATCCATTGTTCTTACAGAATCCAACACTAAATATTGTGGGTTTATCGATTTAGTGTTCCATAATCACTCTCTTAACTTGTTGTAACCCATTGAACTTTGTCTTTCCTTTTTAAGACATAAGTTGGGTTTCTGTTAAGGATGATCAACCTTCATTCACAAACCGTAGTCCCATTTTTTGTGACTTTATAGAAACCATTGCCTTTGGAAGACTCTTTGTAAGTGGGTCAGCCAAGTTTTTCTTCGTTTCTATGTAGTCAACAGTTATAACTCCTCTTTTGAATAACTGTCTCACCATTTGATGTCTTAGACTGACATGTCTAGACGTTCCATTGTATGTCTTATTAGACACATTGTATATCGTTGCTTGATTGTCATAGTTAATCAAGACTGCTGGAGATGGCCTCTTCCATAAAGGGATTTCCATCAATAAATTTCTAAGCCATTCCGCTTCTTTACATGCATCTACTAATGCAATCAATTCTGACAACATTTTTGAGTTAGAAATGCAGGTCTGCTTCTTGGAAGCCTAAGACACAGTAACGCCTCCTAATGTAAAGATCCATCCAGTCGTAGACTTGCATTTGAATTCTACATTGTTCCAGATTGCATCATTATATCCTTCTATCACAACAGGATATCCTTTATAATATAAACCATATTCAATAGTTCCTTTCAAATAAGCTAAAATTCTAGAAATAGCTTTTCAATGTTCGAAACGTGGATTACTCGTAAATCGAAATAATACACTTATAGCATGTGTGATGTCTGGTCTAGTGCAATGCATAGCATACATAAGACTCCCAATAAAACTGGAATACTCTAGTTGAGAGATAGTACGTCCAGTGTTCTTTTTTAATTTAATACTAGGATCTAAAGGAGTTGGTGCTGGTTTGTCATCGTAATAACCATACTTTTGTAGGAATTTCTCTATGTAATGAGATTGAGTTTATAATAACTCCCCCTCTTTCCTAACAATTTTAATTTCCAAAATTACATCAGCCTCTCCTAGATCTTTCATATCGAATTTAGAAGACAGAAACTTTTTAGTTTCATTCATACAGGATATATTGAAACCAAATATTAGCATGTCACCAACGTATAAACATATTATGACACTACCTTTGTTATCCGATTTGCTATAAATACATTTATCAGAATCATTAACAATGAATAAATATGACAGTGCAACTTTACCAAATTTCTCATGCCATTGCATGGGAGCTTGCTTCAGGACATAAAGAGATTTCAATAATTTGCAATGTTTCTTTTCTTGGCCTGGGGTTTTGAAACCTTCAAGTTGTTCCATATATATATCTCTTCTTCTAAATCTCCATTTAGAAAAGCAGTCTTTACATCCATTTGATGTATGACTAATTTATGAATTGATGCAAGTGCACTTAAACGGCGTATAGAAGATATGTGAGCAACTGGAGCATATGTATCAAAGTAATCTACTCCATGTTTTTGCTTATATCCCTTAGCAACTAATCTGGCTTTAAACTTATCAATGGATCCATTTGTATTCAACTTTTTCTTGAATATCAACTAACATCCTATATGTTTACAACCAAGAGGTAAATCAGCTAAAACCCAAGTTTGGTTTAACATTATGGAATTCATTCCATCATTGATAGCTTCTTTCTAGAAACTGGAATCTCTGAAACTCATAGCCTCAGAATAAGTTTTGGGATCGTCATAGACTTTCATTACATATTTAGTCATATTAAGGACTTCGTCCTTACTGCCTTCTACAAGATATGTAATGAAGTCAGGACCATAGTTCTTCTCTATTCTCGCTCTTTTACTTCTCTATTGTTCAGTATTATTATCTGGTACTGATACTTCCTTGCCGTTTTGAGCAAGAGCATAATCATCATCATTGATATCATTAGTCATACTAGGTTCTGGACTAGATAAACAGAAGATTACTTTATTACATTTAACTTAATCATGTCGTTACAAGAGTATCCCTGTCCAATGAATCTACCATTCTTAGACAACACTAGCTTATCAGACTCATACACAATCATGAATCCTCCTTTATTAAGAAGGTATCTAGAGACCAAATTCTTACACATATCAGGTACATAAAATACATTGACTAGTGTAAGAACTTTTCCAGGGGTGAAAGGAAGTTCCATAGTGCCTTTTCCTAGAACTTTGCTTGGAACCTTATTTGCTCCGGTAACTTCGTCGGCTTCTCCTTTATTTTCTTTGTAACCCTTGAACAGATTACGGTCTTTGCAAATGTGAATATTTGCTCCAGTATCGAACCCCCAATCATTATCATTGCTGCTAACGGAGTTCACCTCTTGCACTACAGCCACAAGTAGGTCTTCGACCACATTCAATTTTTGTTGTTTCTTCCACAGACGACAGTCTCGGGAATAGTGGCCGGGCTTGTTACAAAAACAACAAACACATTTCTTTTTGTTATTGGTTTTGAAATGATTTTTCTTCTTAAACCGTGTCTCATTTTTTGGCTTTAACTTATCAGTAATTTCAACATTTTTTGCCTTAGAATGAGACTCAGTTTGCGGATTATCATCCAGATCGCGTGTGTGATAGTCTTCTTCAATACGAAGATGACGCTGTAAACCGTTTAAATTATAATCCATTTTCGCATTCTTCATCTTTTTCTTATAATCATTCCAACTATCCGAAAGTCTAGAAATTATAACTCCAACAACAATAGATTCAGGGAGATCAATTCCAGCATCTTTAAGTTAATTCACCAACAGTAAGATTTCGCTTACTTGTCCAATTATGGACTTATTGGTGACCATATTGAAATCCATAAAATTAGAAAGAAGAAAATTTTTATTATTTGCCTTGGATATGCGGCACTTATTCTCCAGGGAAGTCCAGAGTGCCTTCGCTGTTTCCAAGGTCCTATGAGCATTATATACAAGGGTAGATAGTGCCTTCAGAATATGGCCTCTACATAGAAAATCATCCTCTTTGCGCTATGCACGTTTAGCCTTTAGAGCAGCATCATCTTTATCAGTTTCCTCTGGGATTTCTTCCAAGTCATCTTCCAAAATGTAGAACAACTTGACGGTGACCAGGAAAAATTTGATCGTCTCTTACCAACGAGTGAAATTGTCGCCATCAAAACACTCCAATTGAGTTAGATGTTGGTTCATAACTTATAGAGCACTCGAACCTTCCATGGTTGAAGACTAGTGTCTGAAATTTGTTGGGGATTTTATGGTTCGAGACAAATTTGATGGCGTTTGCGAAGAAGATAATGCGGTACTTTCCGACTTCAAGGATATATGGAATAGATTCTTTCAGACAATAGTTCAACCACATGTACAAACGGGTTATCAAACTATCGACTTTCAGGATTCAATGCAGCCCTATAACAATGTGATCGAATTCAAAGTTTGTACGGCTTTGATCCGACCAAGAACACTTTAGTAACGGTTTATGATGATCCAATTTGTATAGAATAGAACGACGAGGAAGAAGAGAGCAATTCTGCGATGTGTTCTGAGTTTGCTACACTTTGGAGGCGTCACAAAAAAGAGCAACGGTGGCGCAGTGTTTTGTAACATATTCTGACGTCGCAAAACTGCTCTGTGAAGAAGAAAAAGAACGAGAATTCCCTGTAACGTTTCTGGGCGTCACTGTTTATAGTGGTAGAGAGGTGCCTATTCGCGGAGCATCACAACCGTTTGCAACGGTTCACAACTGTTACAAACGGCTACATCCATTCAATATTCAAACGTCGTGTCTATTTAAATTTTGCAACGTTTAGAAAAATGTTACAAAATTCCCGCCCTTTATTTAAATTCAGAAATATCGGTTCTGGGTCTTTAACGGGACTGAAATTTGGCCCGTTACTGTTCGCATAGGATCCAAAAATATTTTCGGATCCGAACCCGACCGGCCAGGTTCGGTTCGGTCGGACGGACGGACGGCGGCGCGCGTGTGGTGTTGCATGACTTCTCTCTTCACAACAAAGCAAACATGTGGGAGCCTCAAGGCCTCAACATCCACATGAGAAAGCTATATTTATACAAATATACTCTTTGTTTTTCTAGCATGTGGGACTATGATTTCTTCTTCCCTCTTTACTTCTTCCCTTCCAAATCAAAACCCAAAAACCCCAAAACAATATTTGAAAATTTTACAACAATCTCCCTCAATTTTCAAAAGAAATAAATAGGACGGCTGATCACTAAAGTGACTTCCTACATACCCAAGTGGGATCAAGCCTATGTAGTTCTAAGATCAAGTTTTGCATTATCGTGAAGAACAACACATAAATAGAAGGTATCTTTTGGATTTGAACCTTTACTTAGTGTAAACCATTCAAAGCCTTGTCGAGATTCTATGGTGAATGACCGTGAACCAAGTATCCCTAATGATAAACCAAAACAATCACACATGTTGATTTCCTTGGGTAAAGTGTTCTGTATTGGTCAGCACGTTAATGGCCATGTGCTTAAATCTTGATTCATGAGTCTACTTAGTCTTATTTTCCTATGAAACGGCCTGATTCCCATACTCATATAGGTATGTCTCTTAAGGTGTTTCTGCGATACACCTTTTAAGGTTTCTAGACTTATTAAGGGTACACATCCTTCCTTTGTTCTTGCAGAATCTTACACTAAATATTATGGGTTTATCAATTTAGTGTTCCATAATAATTCTCTTAACTTGTTGGTACCCATTGAACTTTGTCTATCCTTTTCAAGACATAAGTTAGGTTTCTGTTAAGGATGATCAACCTTCTATCACAGACCTTAGTCCCATTTCTTGTGACTTTATAGAAACCATTGCCTTCGGAAGACTCTTTGTAAGTGGGTCAGCCAAGTTTTTCTTCGTTTCTATATAGTCAAAGTTATAACTCCTCTTTTGAGTAACTTTCTCACCATTTGATGTCTTACGCTCACATGTCTAACTTTTCATTGTATGTCTTATTAGACACATTGTATATCGTTGCTTGATTGCCACAGTTAATCAAGACTACTGGAGATGGCTTCTTCCATAAAGGGATTTCCATTGATTAATTCCTAAGCTATTCCTCTTTTTTAATGCATCTGCTAATGCAATCAATTCTGACAACATTGTTGAGTCAAAAATACAGGTCTTCTTCTTGGAAGCCCAAGACACAGCAGCGCCTCCAAATGTAAAGATCCATCCAGTCATAGACTTGGATTTGGATTCTACATTGTTCTAGCTTGCATGACTATATCCTTCTATCACTGCAGGATATCCTTTATAAGATAAACCATATTCAATGGTTCCTTTCAAACAAGCTAAAACTCTGGAAATAGCTTTCCAAAGTTCGAAACCTAGATTACTCGTAAATCGACATAATACACTTATAGCATGTGTGATGTCTGGTCTAGTGCAATGCATAACGTACATAATACTCCTAATAACACCGGAATACTATAGTGAGAGATAGTACGTCCAGTGTTCTTTTCTAATTTAATACTAGGATCTAAGAGAGTTGGTGCTAGTTTGCCATCGTAATGACCATACTTTTGTAGGAATTTCTCTATGTAATGAGATTGAGCTAGTAATAACTCCCCCTCTTTCCTGACAATTTTAATTCCTAAAATTACATCAGCCTCTCATAGATCTTTCATATCAAATTTAGAAGACAGAAACTTTGTAGTTTCATTCACACAGGATATATTGAAACCAAATATTAGCATGTCATCAACGTATAAACATGTTATAACACTACCGTTGTCATCCGATTTGCTATAAATACATTTATCAGCATCATTAACAATGAATCCGTATGACAAGCCAACTTGATCAAATTTCTCATGCCATTGCATGGGAGCTTGCTTTAAGCCATAAAGAGATTTCATTAATTTTCAAACTTTCTTTTCTTGGCCTGGGGTTTTGAAACCTTCAGGTTGTTCCATATATATCTCTTATTCTAAATTCCCATTTAGAAAAGCAGTCTTTACATCCATTTGATATATATAACTAATTTTTGAATTGATGCAAGTGCAATTAAACAGCGTAAAGAAGATATGCAAGCAACTGGAGCATATGTATCAAAGTAATCTACTCCATTTTTTTTCTTATATCCCTTCGCAACTAATCTGGCTTTAAACTTATAAATGGATCTATTTGTATTCAACTTTTTTTTGAATATCCATTTACATCTTATTAGACACATTGTATATCGTTGCTTGATTGTCACAGTTAACCAAGACAACTGGAGATGGCTTCTTCTATAAAGGGATTTCCATTAATAAATTCCTAAGCCATTCCGCTTCTTTACATGCATCTGCTAATGCAATCAATTCTAACAACATTGTTGAGTCAGAAATACAGGTCTGCTTCATGGAAGCCCAAGACACCGCAGCGCCTCCTAATTTAAAGATCCGTCTAGTCGTAGACTTGGAATTGGATTATACATTGTTCCAGGTTGCATCACTATATCTTTCTATCACAGGATATCCTTTATAAGATAAACCATATTCAATGGTTCCTTTCAAATAAGCTAAAACTCTAGAAATGGCTTTCCAATGTTCAAAATCTGGATTACTTATAAATCGACACAATGCACTTATAGCATGTGCGTTGTCTGGTCTAGTGCAATGTATAGCATACAAAAGACTCCCAATAACACTGGAATACTCTAGTTGAGTTATAGTACATCCAGTGTTCTTTTCTAATTTAATACTAGGATCTAAAGGAGTTGGTGCTGGTTTGTCAATGACCATACTTTTGTAAGAATTTCTCTATGTAATGAGATTGAGTTAGTAATAACTCCCCTTCTTTCCTGACAATTTTAATTCCCAAAATTACATCAGCCTCTCCTAGATCTTTCATATCGAATTTAGAAGACAGAAACTTTTTAGTTTCATTCACACAGGTATATTGAAACTAAATATTAGCATGTCATCAACGTATAAACATATTATAACACTACCGTTGTTATCCGATTTGCTATAAATACATTTATCGGCATCATTAACAATGAATCCACATGACAGTGCAACTTTATCAAATTTCTCATGCCATTGCATAGGAGCTTGCTTCAAGCCATAAAGAGATTTCATAATTTGCAAACTTTCTTTTCTTGGCATGGGGTTTTGAAACCTTCAGGTTGTTCCATATATATCTCTTCTTCTAAATATCTATTTAGAAAAGCAGTCTTTACATCCATTTGATGTATGACTGATTTATGAACTGATGCAAGTACAATTAAACAACGTATAGAAGATATGAGAGCAACTAGAGCATATGTACCAAAGTAATCTACTCCATGTTTTTGCTTATATCCCTTAACAACTAATTTGGCTTTAAACTTATCAACGGATTTATTTGTATTCAACTTTTTCTTGAATATCCATTTACATCCTATAGGCTTAGCACCAGGAGGTAAATCAATTAAAACCCAAGTTTGGTTTAACATTATGGAATTCATTTCATCATTGATAGCTTCTTTCCAGAAATTGGAATCTCTGTAATGAAGTCGGGACCATAGTCATTCTCTATTCTCGCTCTTTTACTTCTCCGTTGTTTAGTACTATTATCTGGTACTAGTACTTCCTTGCCGTTTTGATCAGGAGCATAATCATCGTCATTGATACATTAGTCATACTAGGTTCTGGACTAGATGATCCCAATGGGATCTCAACAGTTTTATTTTCAAAAAATTCTACATCTATATATTCTATAACTTCTACGATTTCAAGATTAAGGAATCTATAAGTTATACTATTAAGTGAATATCTTATGAAAACACATTTAAATGCTCTATTTCCTAACTTTGGCCGTTTAGAGTCTGGTTTTCTAACATAAGCTAAGCAGCCCCAAACTTTAAGCCTAGTTAGGGAATGTTTACTATTAAATCATAATCATAAGGGGAATTTTTTTAAGTGGTACTCTATTTAAAATATAACATGCAGATAACATAGCATCACCCAATAGGTTATAAGAACTTATGAGCGTGGCATTAACCAGTTCGACCTCTGCTTTGTAAATTTTGAATTTATCAGCAGCCTCATCTTTAGTTTTCATTAGATATACATATGCATATCTAGTATAATCATCAATGAATGTTATATAGTATTGGTTACCACATTAGGTGATATGACTTTTTAAGTCACCCACGTCACTATATACCAAATGAAGCAAACCAGTTTTACTTTCTACGGATTTAAAGGATTTTCGGTGTATTTTTGCTTGAACATATATTTCACATTTAGAGATGGTATCGAAATCACAGTCAGAAATTAATCCTAATTTATTCATATTTCTAATGGAATTATAATTAGCATGTTCTAATCTACCATGCCATAAATTAATAGAATTAATAATATAAATAGAAGATTTCTTTTTTAGATTCAACTTAATCATACCGTTACAAGAGTATCCCTGTCCAATGAATCTACCATTCTTAGACAACACTAGCTTATCAGACACATACACCATCTTGAATCCTCCTTTGTTAAGAAGGTATCCAGAGACCAAATTCTTACACATATCAGGTACATAAAATACATTGACTAGTGTAAGACCTTTTCCATAGGTGAAATGAAGTTCTATAGTGCCTTTTTCCAGAACTTTGCTTGGAACCTTATTTGCTCCAGTTACTTCGTCGGCTTCTCCTTTATTTTCTTCATAATTCTTGAATAGATTACGGTCTTTCCAAATGTGATTGGTTGCTCCAGTATTGAACCACCAATCATTATCATTGCCGCTAACGGAGTTCGCCTCTTGCACTACAGCCACAAGCGAGTGTTCGACCACATTCATTTTTTGCTGTTTCTTCCACAGATGGCAGTCTCGGGCATAGTGGTCGGGCTTGTTACAAAAATAACAAGCACCTTTCTTTTTGTTGTTGGTTTTGGAATGATTTTTCTTCTTAAACTGTGTCTCATTCTTTGTCTTGAACTTATCAGTACTTTCAACTTTATTTGCCTTAGAATGAGACACGGTTTGCGGATTATCATCTAGATCGAGTTTGCGAGAGTCATCTTCAATACGAAGATGACGTTGTAAACCGTCTAAATTATAATCCGTTTCCGCATGCTTCATCTTTTTCTTGTAATCATTCTGCGGAAGTCTAGAAATTATAACTCCAACAACAAAAGATTCAGGAAGATTAATTCCAGCATCTTTAAGTTGATTCACCAATAGTAAGATTTCGCTTACTTGTCCAATTATGGACTTGTTGGTGACCATTTTGAAATCCATAAAATTAGAAATAAGAAAATTTTTATTACTTGCCTCGGATATGCGGTACTTATTCTCCAGTGCAGTTCAGAGTGCCTTCGTTGTTTTCAAGGCCCTATGAGAACTATATACTAGGGTAGATAGCACATTCAAATTATGGCCTCTACATAGAAAATCATCCTCTTTGCGTTTTGCAAGTTTAGCCTTTAGAGCAACATCATCTTTATCAGTTTCCTCCGGGATTTCTTTCAAGTCATCTTCCAAAATGTAGAACAACTTGACGGTGACCAGAAAAAATTTCATCATCTCTTGCCATCGAGTGAAATTGTCGCCATCAAAACGCTCCAATTGAGTTAGATGCTAATTCATAACTTGTAGAGCGCTTGAACCTTCCATGGTTGAAGACTATTATCTGAAATTTGTTGGGGATTTTATGGTTCGAGACAAATTTGATGGAGATTACAAAGAAGACAATGCTGTACTCTCCGACTTCAAGGATCTATGGAATAGATTCTTTCAGACAATAATTCAACCCACCAGTTACAAACGGGTTATCGAACTATTGACTTTCAGGATTCAATGAAGCCCTATAACAGCGCAATCGGATTCAAAGTTTGTACGGCTTCGATCCGACCAAGAACACTTTAGTAACGGTTTCTGATGATGCAATTTGTATAGAATAGAAAGAAGAGGAAGAAGAGAGCAATTCTACGACGTTTTTTGATTGCAACACTTTTGCGGCATCACAAAACAGAGCAATGGTGGCGCAGTGTTTTGTTACACTTTCTGGCGTCGCAAAACTGCTCTATGAAGAAGAAGAATGAGAATTCTTTGTAACGTTTTCTGGGCGTCGCTATTTATAGTGGTAGAGAGGTGCCTATTCGCGAAGCATCACAACCTTTTGCAATGGTTCACAATTGTTACGAACAGCTATATCCATTCAACATTTAAACGTCGCGTCTATTCATATTTTGCAACGTTCAGAAAAACATTACGAAATTCCCGCCCTTTATTCAAATTCAGAAATCTCGGTTCTGGGTCCTTAACGGGCTGAAATTCGGCCCGTTACTGTTCACATATGGTCCACAAATATTTTCGGATCCGAACCCAAAACCCGTACCCGTATCCGAACTCGACCCGACCCGGTTTGGTTCGGTCGGACGGACGGCGGCGGCGTGCATGTGGTGTTTCATGACTTCTCTCCTCACAACAAAGCAAACATGTGGGAGCCCTAAGGCCCCAACATCCACATGAGAAAGCTATATTTGTACGAATACAGTCTTTGTTTTTCTAGCATGTGGGCCTATGATTTCTTCTTCCCTCTTTACTTCTTCCTTTCCAAATCAAAATCCAAAAACCCCAAAACAATATTTGAAATTTTACAACAATCTCCCCCAATTTTCAAAATAAATAAATAGGACGGTTGAATCACTAAAGTGACTTCCTACATACCCAAGTGGGATCAAGCCTATGTAGTTCCAAGATCAAGTTTTGCATTATCGTGAAAAACAACACATAAATAAAAGGTATCTTTTGCATTTGAACCTTTACTTAGTGTAAACCATTCAAAGCCTTATCGACATTCTATGGTGAACGAATCTTGAACCAAGTATCCCTAATGATAAAACCGAAATAATCACACATGTTGATTTCCTTAGGTAAAGTGTTCTGTATTGCTCAGCACATTAATGGCCATGTGCTTAATCCTGGTTCATGAGTCTACTTAGAAAGCGGTCTTACTTTCCTAGGAAATGGCCTGATTTCCATACTCGTATAACTAAGTCTCTTGAGGTGTTTCTGCGATACACCTTTGAAGGTTTCTATATTTATTAAGGATATATATATATATATCCATCCTTTGTTCTTGCAGAATCCAACACTAATATTATGGGTCTACCGATTTAGTGTTCCATAATCATTCTCCTAACTTGTTAGTACCCTTTGAACTTTGTCGATACTTTTCAAGACATAAGTTGGGTTTCTATTAAGGAAGATCAACCTTCATTCACAGACCTTAGTCCCATTTCTTGTGACTTCATAGAAAGCATTGCCTTTGGAAGACTCTTTGTAAGTGGGTCAACCAAGTTTTTCTTCGTTTCTATGTAGCCAACAGTTATAACTCCCCCTTTGAGTAACTGTCTCACCATTTGATGTCTTAGACTCACATGTCTAGACTTTCCATTGTATGTCTTATTAGACACATTGTATATCGTTGCTTGATTGTCACAGTTAATCAAGACTGCTGGAGATGGCTTCTTCCATAAAGGGATTTCCATTAATAATTTCCTAAGCCATTCCTCTTCTTTACATGCATCTGCTAATGCAATCAATTCTGACAACATTGTTGAGTCAGAAATACAGGCTGCTTCTTGAAAGCTTAAGACACAGCAGCGTCTCCTAATGTAAAGATCCATCCAGTCGTAGACTTGGATTTAATTCTAAATTGTTCCATGTTGCATCACTATATCCTTCTGTCACAGCAGGATATCATTTATAAGATAAACCATATTCAGTGCTTGCTTTCAAATAAGATAAAACTCTAGAAATAGCTTTCCAATTTTCGAAACCTGGATTACTCGTAAATTGACACAATACACTTATAGCATGTGTGATGTCTCGTCTAGTGCAATGCATAGCATACATAAGACTCCTAATAACACTAGAATACTCTAGTATAGAGATAGTACGTCCAGTGTTCTTTTCTAATTTAATACTAGGATCTAAAGGAGTTGGTGCTGGTTTGTTATCCTAATGACCATACTTTTGTAGGAATTTCTCTATGTAATGAGATTGAGTTAGTAATAACTCCCCCTCTTTCCTAACAATTTTAATTTCCAAAATTACATCAGCCTCTCCTAGAACTTTCATATCGAATTTAGAAGACAAAAAATTTTTAGTTTCATTCACACATGATATATTGAAACCAAATATTAGCATGTCATCAACGTATAAACATATTATAACACAACCGTTGTTATCTGATTTGCTATAAATACATTTATCAGTATCATTAACAATGAATCCATATGACAGTGCAACTTTATCAAATTTCTCCTGCCATTGCATGGGAGCTTGCTTCAGGCAATAAAGAGATTTCACTAATTTGCAAACTTTCTTTTCTTGGCCTGAGGTTTTGAAACCTTCAGGTTGTTCCATATATATCACTTCTTCTAAATCTCCATTTAGAAAAGAAGTCTTTACACCCATTTGATGTATGGCTAATTTATGAATTGATGCAAGTGCAATTAAACAGCGTACAGAAGATATGTGAGAAACTGGAGCATATGTATCAAAGTAATCTACTCCATGTTTTTGCTTATATCCCTTAGCAACTAATCTGGCTTTAAACTTATCAATGGATCCATTTGTATTCAAATTTTTCTTGAATATCAACTAACATCCTATAGGTTTAGCACCAAGAGGTAAATCAGCTAAAACCCAAGTTTGGTTTAACATTATGGAATTCATTCCATCATTGATAGCTTCTTTCTAGAAACTGGAATCTCTGAAACTCATAGCCTCAGAATAAGTTTTGGGATCGTCATTGACTTTCATTACATATTTAGTCATATTAAGGACTTCGTCCTTACTGCCTTCTACAAGATATGTAATGAAGTCAGGACCATAGTCCTTCTCTATTCTCGCTCTATTACTTCTCTGTTGTTCAGTACTATTATCTGGTACTGATACTTCCTTGCTGTTTTGAGCAGGAGCATAATCATCGTCATTGACATCATTAGTCATACTAGGTTTTGGACTAGATGATCTCAATGGGATCTCAACAGTTTCATTTTTAAAAAATTCTACATCTACAGATTCTATAACTTTTAGGGTGTCAAGAATAAGGAATCTATAAGTTATACTATTAAGTGAATATCCTATGAAAACACATTTAAATGCTCTATTTCCTAACTTTGGTCGTTTTGGGTCTGGTTTTCTAACATATGCTAAGCAACCCCAAACTTTAAGTCTAGTTAGTTTAGGTTTTCTATTAAACCATAATTCATAAGGGGAAAAAAAATTTAGGTGGTACTCTATTTAAAATATAACATGCAGATAACATAGCATCACCCAATAGGTTATAAGAACTTATGAGCATGGCATTAACCATTTCTACTAAAGTATTGTTCTTCCTTTCGACAAAACCATTTTGTTGTGGTGTATATGGGGCAGTGCATAGTGAATTATACCTTGTTGTTACAAAACAAGGTGAAATCATTTGAGAAATGTTCACCACCACGATCTGAATGTAATATTTTAATTTTAACTCCTAATTGTGTTTCGACCTCTGCTTTGTAAATTTTGAATTTATCGAAAGCCCCATCTTTAGTTTTCATTAGATATACATCTGCATACCTAGTATAATCATCAATGAATGTTATATAGTATTGGTCACCACCATAGGTGATATGACTTTTTAAGTCACCCACGTCACTATATACCAAATTAAGCAAACCAGTTTTCCTATCTATGTATTTAAAGGATTTTCGGTGTATTTTTGCTTGAATATATATTTCACATTTAGAGATGGTATCGAAATCACAATCAGAAATTAATCCTAATTTATTCATATTTCTAATGGAATTATAATTAACGTGTCCTAATCTACCATGCCATAAATTAATAGAATCAACAATATAAATAGAAGATTTCTTTATTAGATTCAACTTAATCATACCGTTACAAGAGTATCCCTGTCCAATGAATCTACCATTCTTAGACAACTCTAGCTTATCAGACTCATACATCATCTTGAATCCTCCTTTGTTAAGAAGGTATCCAAAGACCAAATTCTTACACATATCAGATACATAAAATACATTGACTAGTGTAAGAACTTTTCCAGAGTGAAAGGAAGTTCTATAGTGCCTTTTCCCAGAACTTTGCTTGGAACCTTATTTGCTCCAGTAACTTCATCGACTTCTTCTTTATTTTCTTCATAACTCTTGAATAGATTATGGTCTTTGCAAATGTGAATGGTTGCTCCAGTATCGAACCACCAATTAATATCATTGCCGCTAACGGAGTTCGCCTCTTGTACTACAGCCACAAGCGAGTCTTCGACCACATTCACTTTTTGTTGTTACTTTCGCAGACGACAGTCTTCGGCATAGTGGCCGGGCTTGTTACAAAAATAACAAGCACCTTTCTTTTTGTTGTTGGTTTTGGAATGATATTTCTTCTTAATCTGTGTCTCATTCTTTGACTTTAACTTATCAGTAATTTCAACATTATTTGCCTTAGAACGGGACTCAGTTTGCGGATTATCATCTAGATCGCGTTTGCGAGAGTCTTCTTCGATACGACGATGACGCTGTAAACTGTCTAAATTATAATCCGTTTTCGCATGCTTCATCTTTTTCTTATAATCATTCCAACTACGTGGAAGTCTAGAAATTATAACTCCAACAACAAAAGATTCACGAAGATCAATTCCATCATCTTTAAGTTGATTCACCAATAGTAAGATTTCGCTTACTTGTCCAATTATGGACTTGTTGGTGACCATTTTGAAATCCATAAAATTAGAAATAAGAAACTTTTTATTACTTGTCTCGAATATGAAGTACTTATTCTCCAGTGCAGTCCAGAGTGCCTTCGCTGTTTCCAAGGTCCTATGAGCATTATATACTAGGGTAGATAGCGCATTTAGAATATGGCCTCTGTATATAAAATCGTCCTCTTTGCGCTTTGCACGTTTAGCCTTTAGAGAAGCATCATCTTTACCAGTTTCCTCCGGGATTTCTTCCAAGTCATCTTCCAAAATGTAGAACAACTTTGCGGTAACCAGGAAAAATTTCATCATCTCTTGCCAACGAGAGAAATTATCGCTATCAAAATGCTCCAATCGAGTTAGATGTTGATTCATAACTTGTAGAGCGCTTGAACCTTCCATGGTTGAAGACTATTGTTTGAAATTTGTTGGGGATTTTATGGTTCAAGACAAATTTGATGGCGATTCCGAAGAAAATAATGTTGTACTTTCCGACTTCAAGGATCTATGGAATAGATTCTTTCAGACAATAGCTCAACCCACCAGGTACAAACGGGTTATCAAACTATCGACTTTCAGGATGCAATGAAGCCCTATAACAGCGTAATCGGATTCAAAGTTTATACGGCTTTGATCCGACCAAGAACACTTTAGTAATGGTTTCTGATGATGCAATTTGTATAGAATAGAACGAAGAGGAAGAAGAGAGAAATTCTGCGATGTTTTATGAGCTTGCAATACTTTGGAGGCGTCACAAAACAAAGCAATGGTGGCGCAGTGTTTTGTAACACTTTCTGGCGTCGCAAAACTGCTCTGTAAAGAAAAAAAGAATGAGAATTCTTTGTAACGTTTTCTGGATGTCACTATTTATACTGGTAGAGAGGTGCCTATTCGCGAAGCGTCACAACCGTTTGCAACGGTTCACAACTGTTATGAACGGCTATATCCATTCAATATTTAAACGTTGCATCTATTCATATTTTGCAACGTTTAGAAAAATGTTACGAAATTCCCACCCTTTATTCAATTCAAAAATCTCGGTTCTGGGTCCTTAACGGGCTGAAATTTGGCCCGTTACAGTTCACATATGATCCAAACATATTTTCGGATCCGAACCCGAAAACCATACCCGACTCGGCCCGGTTTGATTCGGTCGGACGGACAGCGGTGGGGAGCGTGTGGTGTTGCATGACTTCTCTCCTCACAACAAAGCAAACATGTTGGAGCCCCAAGGCCCCAAGATCCACATGAGAAAGCTATATTTATACAAATGTAGTCTTTGTTTTCCTAGCATGTGGAACTATGATTTCTTCTTCCCTTCCAAATCGAAACCCAAAAACCCCAAAACAATATTTGAAATTTTTACAACAATCTCCCCCAATTTTCAAAGAAATAAATAGGACGGCTGAATCACTAAAGTGACTTCCTACATACCCAAGTGGGATCAAGCCTATGTAGTTCTAAGATCAAGTTTTGCTTTATCATGAAAAACAACATATAAATAAAATGTATATTTTGGATTTGAACCTTTACTTAGTGTAAACCATTCAAAGCCTTATCGAGAATTTTATGGTGAACGAATCTTGAACCAAGTATCCCTAATGATAAAACTGAAACAATCACACATGTTGATTTTCTTAGGTAAAGTGTACTGTATTGCTCAGCACGTTAATGGCTATGTGCTTAAATCTTAGTTCATGAGTCTACTTAGAAAGCTGTCTTACTTTCCTAGCAAATGGCCTGATTTCCATACTCATATAGGTAAGTCTCTTAAGGTGTTTCTATGATACACCTTGTAAGGTTCTAGACTTATTAAGGATATATATCCATCCTTTGTTCTTGCAGAATCCAACACTAAATATCATGGGTTTATCGATTTAGTTTCCTTAATCATTCTCCCAACTTGTTGGTTTCCATTGAACTTTATCTATCCTTTTCAAGTCATAAGTTGGGTTTCTGTTAAGGATGATCAACCTTCGTTCACAGACCTTAGTCCTATTTCTTATGACTTTATATAAACCACTGTCTTTGAAAGACTCTTTGTAAGTGGGTGAAGCAAGTTTTTCTTCATTTCTATGTAGTCAACAGTTATAACTCCTCTTTTGAGTAACTGTCTCACCATTTGATGTCTTAGACTCACATCTAGACTTTCCATTGTATGTCTTATTAGATACATTATATATCGTTGCTTGATTGTCACAGTTAATCAAGACTGCTCGAGATGGCTTCTTCCATATTTCCATTAATAAATTCCTAAGTCATTCCACTTCTTTACATGCATCTGCTAATGCAATCAATTCTGACAACATTGTTGAGTCAGTAATAAAAGTTTGCTTCTTGGAAGCCCAAGACACAGCAGTGCCTCCTAATGTAAAGATCCATCCAGTCGTAGACTTGGAATTGGATTCTACATTGTTCCAGGTTGCATCACTATATCCTTTTATCACAGCAAAATATCCTTTGTAAGAGAAACCATATTCAATGGTTCCTTTCAAATAAACTAAAACTCTGAAAATAGCTATCCAATGTTCGAAACCTGAATTACTCGTAAATCGACACAATACACTTATAGCATGTGCGATATGTGGTCTAGTGCAATGCATAGCATACAAAAGACTCCCAATAACACTGGAATACTCTAGTTGAGAGATAGTACATCTAGTGTTCTTTTCTAATTTAATACTATGATCTAAATGAGTTGGTGCTGGTTTGTCATCGTAATGACCATACTTTTGTAGGAATTTCTCTATGTAATGAGATAGAGTTAGTAATAACTCCCCCTCTTTGCTAACAATTTTAATTCTAAAATTACATCAACCTCTCCTAGAGTTTTGATATCGAATTTAGAAGACATAAACTTTTTAGTTTTATTCACACAGGATATATTGAAACCAAATATTAGCATGTCATCAACGTATAAACATATTATAACACTACCGTTGTTATCCTATTTGCTATAAATACATTTATCAGCATCATTAACAATGAATCCATATGACAGTGCAACTTTATCAAATTTCTCATGCCATTGCAGGGAGCTTGCTTCAGGCCATAAAGGGATTTCACTAATTCGCAAACTTTCTTTTCTTGGCCTGGGGTTTTGAAACCATCAGGTTGTTCCGTATATATCTCTTCTTCCATATCTCCATTTAGAAAAGCAGCCTTTACATCCATTGATGTATGACTAATTTATGAATTGATGCAAGTGCAATTAAACAGCATATAAAAGATATGCGAGCAACTGGAGCATATGTACCAAAGTAATCTACTCCATGTTTTTGCTTATATCCTTAACAACTAATCTGGCTTTAAACTTATCAATGGATCCATTTGTATTCAACTTTTTCTTGATTATCCATTTAGATCCTATAGGTTTAGCACCAGGAGGTAAATCAGTTAAAATCCAAGTTTGGTTTAACATTATGGAATTCATTTCATCATCGATAGCTTCTTTCCAGAAATTGGAATCTCTGGAACTCATAGTCTCAGAATAAGTTTTGGAATCGTCATTGACATTAATTACATATTTAGTCATATTAAGGACTTCGTCCTTACTGCCTTCTACAAGTATGAAATGAAGTCAGGACCATAGTCCTTCTCTATTCTCGCTCTTTTACTTCTCCATTGTTTAGTACGATTATCTGGTACTGATACTTCCTTGCCGTTTTGAGCAGGAGCATAATCAACGTCATTGACATTATTAGTCATACTAGGTTCTGGACTATATGATCCCGATGGGATCTCAACAGTTTTATTTTCAAAAAATTCTACATCTACAGATTCTGTAACTTCTAGGGTGTCAAGATTAAGGAATCTATAATTTATACTATTAAGTTAATATCCTATGAAACACATTTAAATGTTCTATTTTCTAACTTTGGTCGTTTAGCGTCTGGTTTCTAACATATGCTAAGCAACCCCTAACGTTAAGTCTAGTTAGGCTAGGTTCCTATTAAACCATAATTCATAAGGGGAAATATTTTTTTTTAAGTGGTACTCTATTTAAAATATAACATGGAGATAACATAGCATCACCCCATAGGTTATAAGAACTTATGAGCATGGCATTAACCATTTCTACTAAAGTTCTATTCTTACTTTCGGCAACACCATTTTGTTGTGGTGTATATGGTGCAGTACACTGGTGAATTATACCTTGTTGTTTACAAAACAAGGTGAATTCATTTGAGAAATATTCACCACCACGATCTGAATGTAATATTTTAATTTTAACTCCTAATTGTGATTCGACCTCTGCTTTGCAAATTTTGAATTTATCAAAAGCCTCGTCATTAGTTTTCATTAGATATATTTTAATATGCATATCTAGTATAATCATCAATGAATGTTATATAGTATTGGTTACCACCATAGGTGATATGACTTTTTAAAATCACCCACGTCACTATATACCAAATCAAGCAAACCAGTTTTCCTTTCTACGGATTTAAAGGATTTTCGGTGTATTTTTGCTTGAACATATATTTCACATTTAGAGATGGTATCGAAATCACAATCAGAAATTAATCCTAATTTATTCATATTTCTAATGGAATTATAATTAACGTGTCCTAATCTACCATGCCATAAATCAATAGAATCAACAATATAAACAGAAGATTTCTTTTTTTGATTCAACTTAATCATACCATTATAAGAGTATCCCTGTCCAATGAATCTTCCATTCTTAGACAACACTAGCTTATCAGACTCATACACCATCTTGAATCATCCTTTGTTAAGAAGGTATCCAGAGACCAAATTCTTACACATATCGGGTACATAAAATACATTGACTAGTGTAAGAACTTTTCCAGATGTGAAAGGAAGTTCTATAGTGCCTTTTCCCAGAACTTTGTTTGGAACCTTATTTGCTCCTGTAACTTCGTCGACTTCTCCTTTATTTTCTTCATAACTCTTGAACTGATTACGATCTTTGCAAATGTGAATGGTTGCTCCAGTATCGAACCACCAATCATTATCATTGTCGCTAATGGAGTTCGCCTCTTGCACTACAGCCACAAGCGAGTCTTCGACCACATTCACTTTTTGTTGTTTCTTCCGTAGACGGCAGTCTCCGGCATAGTGGCCGGGCTTGTTACAAAAATAACAAGCACCTTTCTTTTTGTTGTTGGTTTTGGAATGATTTTTCTTCTTAAACTGTGTCTCATTCTTTAACTTTAACATATCAGTAATTTCAACATTATTTGCCTTAGAATGAGACGCAGTTTGCGGATTATCATCTAGATCGCGTTTGCGAGATTCTTCTTCAATATGAAGATGACGCTGTAAACGTCTAAATTATAATACATTTCTGCATGCTTCATCTTTTTCTTATAATCATTCCAACTATGCGGAAGTCTAGAAATTATAACTCCAACGATAAAAGACTCAAGGAGATCAATTCTAGCATCTTTAAGTTGATTCACCAACAGTAAGATTTCGCTTACTTGTCCAGTTATGGATTTATTGGTGGCCATTTTGAAATCCATAAAATTAGAAATAAGAAACTTTTTATTACTTGCCTCGGATATGTGGTACTTATTCTCCAGTGCAGTCCAGAGTGCCTTCGCTGTTTCCGAGGTCCTACGAGCATTATATACTAGGGTAAATAGCGCATTCAGAATATGGCCTCAGCATAGAAAATCGTCATCTTTGCGCTTTGCACGTTTAGCCATTAGTGCAGCATGATCTTTATCTGTTTCCTCCGAGATTTCTTCCAAGTCGTCTTCCAAAATGTAGAACAACTTGACGGTGACCAGGAAAAATTTCATCGTCTCTTTCCAACGAGTGAAATTGTCGCCATCAAAACGCTCCAGTCGAGTTAGATGCTGATTCATAACTTGTAGAGCGCTCCAACCTTCCATGGTTGAAGACTATTGTCTGAAATTTATTGGAGCTTTTATGGTTCGAGACAAATTTGATGGCGATTGCGAAGAAGATAATGTGGTACTTTCAGACTTCAAGGATCTATGAAATAGATTCTTTCAGACAATAGTTCAACCCACAGGTACAAACGGGTTATCGAACTATTGACTTTCAGGATTCAATGAAGCCCTATGACAGCGTAATCGGATTCAAAGTTTGTACGGCTTTGATCCGACCAAGAAAACTTTAGTAACAGTTTCTGATGATGCAATTTGTATAGAATAGAACGAAGGAGAAGAAGAGAGCAATTCTACGACGTTTTTTGAGTTTGCAACACTTTGGAAGCGTCATAAAACAGCAAAGGTGGCGCAGTATTTTGTAACACTTTCTAGCGTCGCAAAACTGCTCTATGAAGAAGAAGAATGAGAATTCTTTGTATCGTTTTCTGGCGTCACTATTTATAGTGGTAGAGAGGTGCCTATTCGCGAAGCGTCACAACCGTTTGCAACGGTTCACAACTGTTACGAACGGCTATCTCCATTCAATATTTAAACTTCGCGTCTATTCATATTTTGCAATGTTCAGAAAAACGTTATGAAATTCCCGCCCTTTATTCAAATTCAAAAATCTCGCTTCTAGGTCCTCAACGGGCCGAAATTTGGCCCGTTGCTGTTCACATATGATCCAAGAATATTTTCGGATTCGAACCCGAAACCCGTACCCGTACCCGACCCAGCCCGATTCGGTTCGGTCGGGTGGACGGCGGCGCCGTGCGTGTGGTGTTGCATGACTTCTCTCCTCACAACAAAGCAAACATGTGGGAGCCCCAAGGCCCCAACATCCACATGAGAAAGCTATATTTATACAAATATAGTGTTTGTTTTGCTAGCATATGGGACTATGATTTCTTCTTCCCTCTTTACTTCTTCCTTTCCAAATCAAAACCAAAAAACCCCAAAAAAATATTTGAAAATTTTACAACAATCTCCCCCAGTTTTCAAAATAAATAAATAGAACGGCTGAATCACTAAAATGACTTCCTACATACCCAAGTGGGATCAAGCCTATGTAGTTCTTGGATCAAGTTTTGCATTATGGTGAAAAACAACATATAAATAAAAGGTATCTTTTGGATTCGAATCTTTACTTAGTGTAAACCATTCAAAGCCTTATCGTGATTCTATGGTGAACGAAGCTTGAACCCAAGTATCCCTAATGATAAAACCGAAACAATCACACATGCTGATTTCCTTAGGTAATTGCTCAGCACGTTAATGGCCATGTGCTTAAATCCTGGTTCATGAGTCTACTTAGGAAGCGGTCTTACTTTCCCAGGAAACGACCTGATTTCCATACTCATATAGGTAAGCCTCTTAAGATGTTTCCGCGATACACGTTTTCAGGTTTCTATACTTATTAAGGATATATATCCATCCTTTGTTCTTGCAGAATCCAACACTAAATATTATGGGCTTATCGATTTAGTGTTCCATAATCATTCTCTTAACTTGTTGGTACCCATTGAACTTTGTCTATCTTTTCAAGACATAAGTTGGATTTCTGTTAAGGATGTTCAACCTTCATTCACAGACCTTAGTCCCATTTCTTGTGACTTTATAGAAACCATTGCCTTCGGAAGATTCTTTGTAAGTGGGTCAGCCAAGTTTTTTTCGTTTCTGTGTAGTCAACAGTTGTAACACCTTTTTTGAGTAACTGTCTCACCGTTTGATGTCTTAGACACACACGTTTAGACTTTCCATTGTATGTCTTATTAGACACATTGTATATCGTTGTTTGATTGTCACAGTTAATCAAAACTGCTGGAGATGACTTCTTCCATAAAAGGATTTCCATTATTAAATTCCTAAGCCATTCTGCTTCTTTACATGCATCTGCTAATGCAATCAATTCTGACAGCATTATTGAGTCAAAAATACAGGTCGGCTTCTTGGATGCCCAAGACACAGCAGCGCCTCCTAATGTAAAGATCCATCCAGTCATAGACTTGGATTTGGATTCTACATTGTTCCAGGTTGCATCACTATATCCTTCTATCATTGCAGGATATCCTTTATAAGATAAACCATATTCAATGGTTCATTTCAAATAAGCTAAAACTCTGGAAATAGCTTTCTAATCTTCGAAACCTGGATTACTTGTAAATCGACAAAATACACTTATAGCATGTGCGATGTCCGGTCTAGTGCAATGCATATCATACATAAGACTCCCAGTAACACAGGAATACTCTAGTTGAGAGATAGTACGTCCAATGTTCTTTTCTAATTACTAGGATCTAAAGGAGCTGGTGCTGGTTTGTCATCGTAATGACCATACTTTTGTAGGAATTTCTCTATGTAATGAGATTGAGTTAGTAATAACTCCCCTTCTTTCTTAAGAACTTTAATTTTCAAAATTACATCAGCCTCTCCTAGATCTTTCATATCGAATTTAGAAGACAAAAGCTCTTTAGTTTCATTCACACAGGATATATTGAAACCAAATATTAGCATGTCATCAACGTATAAACATATTATAAAACTACCGTTGTTATCCGATTTTCTATAAATACATTTATCAGCATCATTAACAATGAATCCATATGACAATGCAACTTTATCAAATTTCTCATGCAAGTGCATGGGAGCTTACTTCATGCCATAAAGAGATTTCACTAATTTGCAAACTTTCTTTTCTTGGCCTGGGGTTTTGAAACCTTCAGGTTGTTTCTTATATATCTCTTCTTCTAAATCTCCATTTAGAAAAGCAGTCTTTACATCCATTTGATTTATGACTAATTTATGAATTGATGCAAGTGCAATTAAATAGCGTATAGAAGATATGTGAGCAAGTGGAGCATAGTATCAAAGTAATCTACACCATGTTTTTGCTTATAGCTCTTAGCAACTAATCTGGCTTTAAACTTATCAATGGATCCATTTATATTCAACTTTTTCTTGAATATCCATTTACATCCTATAGATTTAGCACCAGGAGGTAAATCAGTTAAAACCCAAGTTTGGTTTAACATTATGGAATTCATTTCATCATTGATAGCTTCTTTTCAGAAATTGGAATCTCTGAAACTCATAGCCTTAGAATAAGTTTTGGGATCATCGTTGACATTCATTACATATTTAGTCATATTAAGGACTTCGTCCTTACTACGTTCTACAAGATATGTAATGAAGTTAAGACCATAGTCCTTCTCTATTCTCGCTCTTTTACTTCTCCGTTGTTTAGTACTATTATCTGGTACTGATACTTCCTTGCCGTTTTGAGCAGGAGCATAATCAACGTCATTGACATCATTAGTCATACTAGGTTCTGGACTATATGATCCCAATGGGATCTCAACAGTTTTATTTTCAAAAAATTCTACATCTACAGATTCTGTAACTTCTAGGGTGTCAAGATTAAGGAATCTATAAGTTATACTATTAAGTGAACATCCTATGAAAATACATTTAAATGCTCTATTTCCTAACTTTGGTCGTTTAGGGTCTGGTTTTCTAACATATGCTAAGCAACCCCAAAGTTTAAGTCTAGTTAGGTTAGGTTTCCTATTAAACCATAATTCATAAGAGAATTTTTTTTAAGTGGTACTCTGTTTAAAATATAACATACATATAACATAGCATCACCCCATAGGTTATAAGAACTTATGAGCATGGCATTAACCATTTCTACTAAAGTTCTATTCTTCCTTTCGGCAACATCATTTTGTTGTGGTGTATATAGAGCAGTACATTGGTGAATTATACCTTGTTGTTTACAAAACAAGGTGAATTCATCTGAGAAATATTCACCACCACGATCTGAATGTAATATTTTAATTTTAACTCCTAAATGTGTTTCGACATCTGCTTTGTAAATTTTGAATTTATCAAAAGCCTCATCTTTAGTTTTCATTAGATATACATATGCATATCTAGTATAATCATCAATGAATGTTATATAGTATTGGTTACCACCACAGGTGATATGACTTTTTAAGTCACCCACGTCACTATATACCAAATCAAGCAAACCAGTTTTTCTTTCTACGGATTTAAAGGATTTTCGGTGTATTTTTGCTTGAACATATATTTCACATTTAGAGATGGTATCGAAATCACAATCAGAAATTAATCCTAATTTATTCATATTTCTAATGGAATTATAATTAACGTGTCCTAATCTACCATGCCATAAATTAATATAATCAACAATATAAACAGAAGATTTCTTTATTAGATTTAACTTAATCATACCGTTACAAGAGTATCCATGTCTAATGAATCTACCATTCTTAGACAACACTAGTTTATCAGACTCATATACCATCTTGAATCCTCCTTTGTTAAGAAAGTATCCAGAGACCAAATTCTTACACATATCAGGTACATAAAATATATTGACTAGTGTAAGAACTTTTCCAGAGGTGAAAGGAAGTTCTATAGTGACTTTTCCTAGAACTTTGCTTGAAACCTTATTTGCTCCAGTAACTTCGTCGGCTTCTCCTTTATTTTCTTCATAACTTTTGAACAGATTACGGTCTTTGCAAATGTGAATGGTTGCTCCAGTATCGAACCACCAATCATTATCATTGCTGCTAACGGAATTTGCCTCTTGCACTACAGCCACAAGCGAGTCTTCGACCACATTCACTTTTTGTTTCTTCCGCAGACGGCAGTCTCGGGCATAGTGGCCGAGCTTGTTATAAAAATAACAAGCACCTTTCTTTTTGTTGTTGGTTTTGGAATGATTTTTCTTCTTAAACCGTGTCTCATTCTTTGGCTTTAACTTATCAGTAATTTCAACATTATTTGCCTTAGAATATGACTCGGTTTGCGGATTATCATCTAAATCGCGTTTGCGAGAATCTTCTTCATTATGAAGATGACGTTGTAAACCGTCTAAATTATAATCTGTTTCCGCTTGCTTCATCTTTTTCTTATAATCATTCCAACTATGCGGAAGTCTAGAAATTATAACTCCACAAACAAAAGATTCAGGGAGATCAATTCCAGCATCTTTAAGTTGATTCATCAACAGTAAGATTTCGCTTACTTGTCCAACTATGGACTTATTGGTGACCATTTTGAAATCCATAAAATTAGAAATAAGAAACTTTTTATTACTTGCCTCGGATATGCGGTACTTATTTTACAGTGCATTTCAGAGTGCCTTCGCTGTTTCCAAGGTCCCATGAGCATTATATACCGGGGTAGATAGCGCATTCACAATATGGTATCCGCATAGAAATTCATCCTCTTTGCGCTTTGCACGTTTAGCCTTTAGAGCAGCATCATCTTTATGAGTTTCCTCCAGGATTTCTTCCAAGTCATCTTTCAAAATGTAGAACAACTTGACGGTGATCAGGAAAAATTTCATCGTCTCTTACCAACGAGTGAAATTGTCGCCATCAAAACGCTCAAATCGAGTTAGATGCTGATTCATAACTTGTGAAGAAGAAGAAGAATGAGAATTCTTTGTAACATTTTCCGGACGTCACTATTTATAGTGGTAGAGAGGTGTCTATTCACGAAGCGTCACAACCGTTTGCAACGGTTACGAACGGCTATATCCATTCAATATTTAAACATCGCGTCTATTCATATTTTACAACGTTACAAAATTTACATTCTTCGTTCAAATTCAGAAATCTCGGTTCTAGGTCCTTAACGGGCTGAAATTTGACCTGTTACTGTTCACATATGATCCAAAAATATTTTTAGATCCGAAACCCGAAACTCGTACCCGGCCCGGTTCGGTCGGATGGCGGCGACGCGTGTGGTGTTGCATGACTTCTCTTCTCACAACAAAGCAAAACATGTGGAAGCCACAAGGCCCCAACATCCACATGAGAAAGCTTACAAATATAGTATTTGTTTTTCTAGCATGTGGGACTATGATTTCTTCTTCCCTCTTTACTTCTTCCCTTTCAAATCAAAACCCAAAAACCCCAAAACAATATTTGAAAATTTTACAACATCCAACGTAAACTTCTACGTCAACTCCATACTTACTGCCTACTTCAACCTGCACATACAACCTGCACACTTCTTCCTTATTGCTACAACATAGTGCACTGCAGATCATTCACTGTGCAAAACATAGTGCACTGCCTTCCACTGTGCTCATTTTATCCACCATTTCAGCAATAACCAATTTCCCACTACCTCCATTTCCATTGCAACGGCAAAGCCAACCAATCCACCTCAACATACAACTACTTCAGTGCAACAACTTCCTATCACCTCTTCAAACTACATATAACTGCTGCCTCTTTAAACTTCACTTTTGTGTAAATCCTCTTCAAACTGAAACCATTCACTTACATAACTTCTCCCACTGCCTTTCTTCACTGCCTTGGACTTCAACCATCACTACTTCTGCCAATACTTGCCTACATACAAACTTCTGTACGCATCAACCCAAACATCAAACTGTCAACCACCCCACTTCCTCACTGCAACAAACCACAACAGTACTTCCTCCTCCCAGAGACCATACTTCACTGAACATCACAGCAACATTAATACAACAGCGCACACATCACCTGCAGCATCACTTCCTTGCTGCCTTCAAACTTCCAGTTTTCTTGCAACTTCCATCAACTGCCTCATTGCCTCACCAACTTCACATCATTGCCTTCCTATGTCACTACTCCACACAAAACTTCCACTTCCTTCACTATTACAAAACTACTAACGTTCACCAATCACTCTCGAATAAACTCCACCCACATACCATCATCATCACAGTTTCCTTCCACCTGCTCCAAACTACCGCTAACCACATTCCAACAGTCCAAACTGCTAGTTTCAACTGCCTGCATATTCACCACTATCTAACTACACTTCTGCTTACTTCAAAACTGCTGCAAACATCCATCTCGCCACAAGACAACCAACTTCACCATGCTTACAACCAAAACTCACCTTCACCCAAAATCGAACCTACATCCAACCCAAAACCACACAATCGCACTTCCTCAATCAACTTGTAATCACCTAGATTTGCCTCCTGCAAACCGTGAACCACCAACACTTCACAAAATTGCACCCTCGATTACATTTGTTTAGGTTGGAATCATGTTGAATTCTGACCATTTTAATTTCTAGGTGTTTGATTTTGTTCCGTGAGTAATGGCTTTGATTTTTTGTTGAGGGAATATTTGTTGCGTGAGTTTTTGTTTGGGTTGGAAGTTTACAATTTGGGCACTGGGCTTGTTTGGGCCGACTTGATTGGTTTACATTACTTGCAAATTTAATTTGAAATTTCCTTTAGTGTGACTCTACTTTAATTAACAATTTTTTTTTTTTCAATTGGTATTAGTCATATATGCTATCATTTGTGTTTGTTTTTGTCCTCATTCTCATTTTCAGGTTGCAGAACCAAAAAGTCAGAAGGAGAAGGCTTGCTTGCTAAAAAAATTAATTTGCTTGCTTTTATTAAAAAAATTGTCGCGTTAAAATAAATTGCACATTCTGATATCGTGCTCTCATCTTTTGTTTTTATTTACTTTGCATTGTTGGCTGCTTGCATTTTAAAAAAAATCAACAACAAAATCAAATTTTATTCGTAGTTACATTTATTAAAATCACGTTTAATTTTAATTTTGTATTCACCTCATCTTATTTTTTTTTAAGGGCGATACTCAAATTCACATAAGGTAGGGGATTTAATCACCCTTTTTTTGATCCACAAATTGCATTTCATCGTAGAATTTGACTAATAATAACGGTAGACATCGGACTTAAAGGAGTCACGAGCTCACCTAGGGCTTAATTGTATTTTGACAAGTTGTCTTCGTTCGACAATTTATATTCCTGGTGTCTAGGCTACGGGGCAACAATCATTTATAAATATTATGGTGATTCGTAAATATTATAGTGATTGTTTCTTTGAAGGTAATTAAACCTTCGGCTGCATTGCTATGGTGATTCATGGTGCACCGGTAAATCCTGTACATTATCCGGCTAAGAAATATTTTATTGGATTAAGACAAAGTGTGGTTATACGATTTTGGGCTAGAAGCTACTAAGGACAAAAAATTTGTAATTAAGTCCTTGCATTCATTTAGTTGCATTAGTCCATGCATATTAAAAAAATCCAAAGCAAAACAAAATTGTACATTTTACTTAACTTAGTTCTTGTTTAATCCAAGATCCAAAAAAAAAATCTTTTTAAATCTTTCCCTTCGAAAATTTCCAATCAAAAAAAAACAAGCATTTTACTTGAGTTATTTTTTTTAGAAAAACAAAAATCCAAAAAATATAATATTTTCAAAAACAAAAACTAAATAAAAAACAAAACATATAAAAAAGAATTTTTTTTTGAAAATCCAAAACATAAAACATAAATCAAATCTCTCTTTTGAAAAATAAATCCTTTTTGGTAACTGTTTTTCCTTTTGAGAAAATATATTAAAAAAACATATTGAAAAAACATAATTTTTCACTTTCATTTTCTAAACCTTGCTTCTTTCTCTTAAACTCAATTCACATTTCTTTCTCTCCTTGACTTTCACTTGTGCAAGAGTACCTAGACTCGTGACACAACAACAAATAATTGGACTCGCGACGCAACAACGAATCGTTTAACTCGAACGAACGATCCTCCAGCACTGACAAACAAAAATGCTCCGCGAATCCTCATGGATAGAATCTTTTCTAATAGAGTTTCTATTCCTTCTTGTATCACTTTACCCGATCCCACGAGTAACCATTTCGAAATTCTTTCAAACCATATATCCACGTTCCAAAATTTGGCCATTTTGAACACGATGACCCATACATTTTCTTCACAAAATTCGAGCAACTTTGCGCAAACAATAAAATCCAACAACTTTGTGATGGTGGAATCAAAATCTGAGTAATTCCATTTTCTCTTACTGATTACACCCGAAAAATGGTTGTACGGCTTACCTTCAAACTCGATCAAAATTTGGGAAGAATTCATTGAAGTTTTCTTGAAAAAGTTCTACCCCTTGGAATAAACAACTAAAATCCAAAAAGAAATTGTCAGTTTTCATCAATTCAAGATGACCCATTTGGAAATATTTTGAAAGATTTAAAGAGCTTTTGATAAATTGTGCACACCATAATTCTAAAAAACGGACTCTTTGCTAAATCTTATGTGATGAACTCGAAAACAGCTCACGAACCATGCTTGAATCGATGTGCCAAGGCAATTTTCTCACCAAACATCACGATGATGCTTGGAAATTTCTTGAATACCTAGCCGAAAAATCATCCTAATGGCAACGTTCTTATAAAAATTCAATTTAATCACGATCGAGTGCACACTCATAGGATCATCTTTGGCTTTCAAAGCTAAGATTGATGCAATGATCAATAAATTCAACAATGGTTTCTCATCCAACCAAATGAACCAAGCTTCCCAACCAATATGTTATAAATGTAACGATATGAATCATATAGTTGATCAGTGTCATAATTCGATCGAACAACTCAATGCTTTCAATAAGTTTAAGAATGACCCATTTTCTCCAACTTACAATCTTGGTTGGAGTAACCATCTAAACTTTACTTGGAACCAAAGTTATCCCAACATGAATTTAGGTCGTCCCAAATATCAAGCATTTCTGAATAATGCTTTGAATTCTCCCTTCTAATCTAATCATTTTCAACAAAATTTTATGCGTCCGTCCTGGAATCAACCTCAACAATCTTTTGCTCCCCAAGACGATAAACGATTAAGTTCACTTGAGAAAAGTCTTGAAACTTTGGCAAAAGCAACCACTTAAAGCCTCCAATCGAACAGTAATTTGTAAAATTTGTTAATCTTGTACATGCAGAATACGAGTTAATCGATTAAAACTTGAAATGCTAAATGAGTCAATTAGCCACGTCTGTAAGTGAACATGAATGAGGCACATTTCCAGGTCAGCCAGTTTCGAATCCCAAAAGTCAAAACATGAGTTTAATCAAGCTCAAGTTGTTCAAGATAGTAATGTAACCCATATGAATGCTATCAAGACTTTGCGTTCCAGTAAACAAATAGATAAACAAGTTGAAAATCCAAACGATTTACCGGAAACCCCTCTCGACGCTTCTAAAACAACAAATGATTCTGAACAAAACTTTGAACCAAACATTGAATCAAATTCCACTCCAAATTATTCTTCTACTCAAGTAGACCCACATACTGAGTATCGTCTTCTATTTCCATATCGTCTTTGACCCAAGAAACATTGTGACCAAATGGAAAAGATGTTGGAAATTTTTAAATAAGTGAAAGTTTACATGTCTCTCCTTGATATCATTCAACAAGTCCCAACTTATGGTAAGTTTCTCAAGGACTTGTGTACTAAAAAACGACATACTCATGTACTCAAGAAAGTCTTCTTTGCTTCCGGACTTAGCGAAGTCTTGTCCCAATCAATTCTGTTAAATTCAAAGATCCTGGATGTCCGACGATCTCGTGCATGATAGGAGACAAAATGATTAACAGACACTTACTTGATTTGGGTGCGAGTGTCAATTTGGTTTCTTATTCCGTTCACCAGCAATTTGGCTTGGGTAAACTAAAACTAACGAAAATAACACTTTAATTTTCTAATCATTCGGTAAAGAAACCCATGGGAGAAATCGAGGACGTACTCATCAAAATCGTTCAATCCATATTCCCCATTGATTTAATCGTTTGACTCAACCCATGAATAATCCAATGAGTCAAATTCCATTGATTTTACGCCGACCCTTCTTGGCTACTTCAAACGCTTTAATCAACTGTCGAAGCGGTTCGATGAAAATTTCTTTTGCAAACATGACTTTGGTTCTTAACATTTTCAATCTTAAAAATCAACCGAACGAACTACATAACCAAACGTTGGAGTTAGCTTCATTCAAGAAAACTTTGATAACGAAATAGTTGACCTTAACAATGAACATGAGACCAAATACGAACAACTATTTCAACATGAGCCTAACAAAAGTGAAATTGCGCTTCCATTTGAACCACTTGTCATTGAATCAGAACTTAAACCGAGTTCATTAATTGAGCGACCCCCGAGGTTGGACCTCAAACCTCTTCCTGATCACCTTAAGTATGCATATTAAGGTGACAACGAAACGTTTCCCATAATAATCTCTTCAACTCTCTCTCCCTTGGTCAAGAAACTTCCTTACTTTCAATTGTGTCCAAAAACAAAGAAGCAATTGGATAGTCGATCACCGATATAAAGGGAATTAGTCCTGCTCTTGTTAAACATCGTATTTTTAGTCAACGATGCCAAGCCTGTTCGTGACGCAAAATGAAGGCTTAGCCCAAAAATGAAGGATGGGGTTCACGATGAAATTCTTAAAATCCTCTATAACGGAATCATATACCCAATCTCCGATAGTTCATGGGTTAGCCCAATTCATGTCGTGCCTAAAAAGTCCGGAATTACCGTTGTCAAGAACGACTCAAACGAACTCATTTCAACTCGTACTAAAATAGGGTAGCATGTTTGCATTAATTATCGAAAACTAATTGCTGCAACACGTGTGGATCATGTCCCTTTTACTTTCATCGACCAAATGCCTGAACGATTAGCCGGTCACGAATTCTGTTGCTTTCTTGATGGTTATTCCACCTATAACCAAATTCCAATCGCTTCTAAAGATCAATAGAAAATGACTTTCACATGTTCCTTTGGCACTTTTTCTTATCGACGTATGCCATTTGGCCTTTGTAATGCTCCTGCTATGTTTCAAAGATGCATGGTTAGCATCTTTTCCGATATGATCGAGCGTTTGCTTGAAGTGTTTATGGACGATTTTTTATCTTTGGAAACTATTTTTCTGAGTGCTTACACCATCTTGAGTTGGTTCTTAAACGATGCCAGGACAAACACTTAAAGTTAAATTGGGAAAAATGCCATTTCAAGGTCAAACACGACATTGTCCTTGGGCATGTCATTTCAAATTAAAGGCATTGCGGTAGATAAAGCGAAAGTTAATGTAATTGCGAATCTACCCATTCCTAAATCTGTTAAGAACATTCGTTCATTTCTTGGACACGCTGGTTTTTATCGATGTTTTATGAAAGACTTTAGTAAAATTGCTCGATCTCTTATGACTCTTCTTGAAAAAGATGTTCCATTCAACTTTAATTCCGACCGTCATTTTGCTTTCAGACGTCTCAAAAACGAACTCATTTCTGCTCCCATCATTTGCTCACCTAATTGGGATCTCCCATTTGAAATAATATATTACGCTTCTAACTTCGTGGTCCGTGCTGTCTTAGGACAACACATCAACAAAATTCTTCAAGTCATCTACTACGCTTGTATGACTCTAAACGATTCTCTTACACGACCACTAAAAAAGAGCTTCTAGCGGTAATCTTTGTGTTTGAAAAATTCTAACCTTATTTGATTGGTTCACACATAACTGTTTACACTGACTATTCCGCTCTTAGGTACCTTTTCGCTAAAATGGATGTTAAGTCTCATTTGATCAATTGGATCCTTTTACTCCAAGAATTTAACCTTACGATCAACGATAAAAAAGGATCCAACAATGTCATCATCGATCATTTTCCACATCTTCCAAATGCACCATCCTCTTTACCAATTAACGAGAACTTTCCTGATGAACAACTCTTTTCTTTTTTTGTCGATCCATGGTATGCCGACATAGTGAACTATCTAGTCACTAAGGAAACTCCTTCATTTTGGTCGAAACAAGATAAATATAAATTTCTTTTCCAAGTCAAGTACTTCTACTGGGATGATCCATACTTGTTTAAATATTATTCCGACCAAATCATTCGATGTTGCATTTCGAATTGTGAAATTAAGAGTGTCATTTCATTTAGTCATGACCAAGCTTATGGCGATCACTTCAGTCCGAAGAAAACCACGGAAAAGGTGCTTCAATGTGGTTTTTACTAGCCTACGATTTTCAAAGATGCATTCGAATTTTGTAAAATCTGCGATTGCTACCAAATGTTAGAAAGAATTTCTCGACGAAACATGATGCTTTTGAACTCCATTCTTATGATCGAAATCTTTAATGTTTGGGGCACTGAATTTATGGGACCATTCCTAAACTCTTTTAGAAAAATGTACATTCTCCTTGCTATCAATTAAGTATCCAGATGGGTTGAAGCCGTTCTGTGTTAAAACCAACGACCATAGGACTATTATGAAATTCCTTCAAGAAAGCATCTTTTCAAGGTTTGAAATACCTCGCAAAATAATAAGCGACAATGGAACCCATTTCTGTAATCATTCATTTGAACTATAATGAAAAAATACTCGATAACCCACAAACTATCCACTCCTTATCATCCTCAAACTTGTGGTCAAATTGAAGTTTCAAATCATCAGATTAAACAAATCTTGGAGAAAACTGTGAATAAAAATCCAAAAGATTTGTCTCAAAAATTAATGGACGCGCTTTGGGCTTACCGTACCGCTTTTAAAACCAACCTTGAGATTTCCCCATTTCATTTAGTTTACGATAAAGCGTGCCATTTACCAGTTGAAATCGAATACAAAGCGTTGCGGGCGGTGAAGAAATTAAACTTCGATCTTGAAAAAGCTGGTGAAAACAAAAATTGCAACTTAACGAGTTAGAGGAGATTAGGAACGACGCGCATGAAAAGGGAAAACATTACAAAGAAAGAAAAATGTTTTTCATGACAAGTCGATCCTAAGAAGAACAATTTCGCCAGATCAAAATGTTATTTGTATGACTCTAGACTTCACTTATTCCATGGGAAATTAAAATCAAGATGGACCGGACCATTTGTAGTACGGACTATTTTTCCCACACGGTGCTGTAGAAATACAAAACCCCGAGGATGGAGCAATTTTTAAAGTCAATGGCCATCGCTTGAAGCCATACTTGGAATTGCCAAGTAGTCAAGAGGAGGAGCTTATGATTCTTCATGAACCATACTACGTCTAGTAAGAAATGTTAACCCTCTTTTGTAAATATATACATATTTTTTCCCGTTACACTTAGTACATCATGCACTGACTGTGTAGACACAATCAAAATTAAGTATGGGGGGAGTCTCATCTTCATTTTTTATTTTTCATGGTTTATTTTTTGCATCTTCTTTTCAAAACTCAAAACATAAAAAAATCTCCAAAAAAAATTCTTTTTAGCATATTGATTTACTTTTGAAGAAAAAATATAGGATAAGTATATGCTTTTGGTTATTGAATTGAAAATTTGAAAATTTATTTGTCTCAATAAAAATAAAGTTTGATCACGAGTAACTATGGTTTAACTAGTATATAGGAAGGTTCATGGGTGATAATGAAGTATATCCTAATTGTAATCTTTGTTTAAAAGAGTGGTTGATTTAAAGTAAAGGCGATAACATTTTCAATCTTCTAAGTTAAGTGGTGCTAAGATGGTATTGCAAAACTCTCTCTTCTAAAAAAATAATTTTATAAAAATAAAAAACACTTAGAGTCAGGTGTTCACATGCAAGTGTACACTCACCATGCTCTATATCCTTCTCACGTAAGCCCAAAAGGCAGTGCATGATCGATATATCTGGCCTCGGTTTATCTGATTTAGGTGTATGTAAATAAAGTTTTATAAAAATAACCACCTAGAGTCATGTATTCATATGGAAGTGTGTACACTCGCCACGCTCTGTACTCTTATCACATAAGCCTGAAATGCAGTGTATGATCAATATATCTAGCTTCAGTTTATCCGAATTAGGTGTATAAATAATAATGTTAATACTTTTCAAAAAAATGAGAGAGCAAGCAATTGAAATCCAAGCACTATTTTCACTTATTCGACTTGACTTGTTATTCAAAAGAAATAAAAATTCCACTTTGTAAAACTTTGATAATCAACTAAGGATCCATTTCATAATTGCACTATGTTATATACCGAAATAACTAGCCAAACTAGAGTCTAATTGTGATGATAACTTAATTTTTGTTAGAATTTTTAACGAGTAAAAGGACTTAAATTCCTTATAATGACCAGAACTTATATTTAACTTATTCATGTCAATTTAAATGTAAATTCTTTATTTGCAAATATTTTCAAAAACTTGCATTCATATCTTTGTAAATAAATCTTACATTTAGGAACTTTTCATGTTGCATTTGGATTTTGTGGGCAATATTCGCTGAAACCGTCACGAGGCAACACTCGTCCTACTAGGGACACTAGAGGTTTAACGACTTGTTGCATACGCTCAATGCAATCGTGTTTCCTACGAAAATGAATTTATCTTAGTTTTAGTTTATTCGATGATGAATAAAAAGATAAGTGTAAGGGTATTTGATGTGCACGTGAAAAGGTATATTTTTACTCACATTTAATCTCATTTTAGCCAAATTAATGTCATAATCGGGTGTTTTTACATGTTTAAAACCAAATTTCAAAAATGCTTTCAAGTCATCATTCATGAATAAACATGGGGGCGAAACGGTAATTTTCGTGCTTAAATTAATTTGGAAAAATTACTTGCACATTTTGAATTGTTTTGTAGGAATTTGGATTCAACTTGGATGTGGCTTCATATAAGTTTGCATGCACAAGTGTTGGAAGCCAAAAAAATGAAGAAATAAAAGAATTCATGTAATCATGGAGGACCCCACCTACCCACTAACCATGAACTACAACTAAGAGCTAATGCATATGTTAATGGGGATTAAAGACACATGAGCATGGAGGATTAATTTCACACTAATGATATCTTGAAGGCCACATACCTCAAGGGTTTTTTTAGGGAGTTAATTAAAAATGGATTAGGGTTTTAGTCATGTATATATAACCCTCTTATGTTCATGTAATGGAGTTTTTATCTTCTTATCATATTATACAGGTTGTAGCCAACATATTAATGATAAATAAAGTGGCTTCCTAAGCCTCTTCTTCTTTGTTCTTTACTTGCTTTTATTTATTTTATGCTCATTTTTATTTACATACTCTCTTTCCTTTTTTGTTAGTAGATTAGATTTTCATTTATGCACTTAGCTAGTTTTATTTTTATGCAAGTAATTAGTTCTTTTTATTATAATTAGCTTGCAACTTCCTATCTGTTCTATGTTGCAATCTACATGTGTTGAAATGATAATAAAAATGAGAAGCTAAACCCCTTCAATTTAGGGGTAATAAAGCTCTCTTAATCGTGTAGATTCACCGTATTTTCTAATTTATGATCTCTTTTTATGCTTCATGATAGTTCTACATTGATGTAAGTTTATTAGTGAATTTGATAGCCTATGTTGTTTATCACAAATAGGCTATTCTTACTCAAATATAACACAATTTACATTAAAAATCCAACTAAGTGATTTTGATTCTGGAATTAAAATAGAATCAAAATTTGATGATCTATGTTACTAATCAAAATAGTAAATAAATCATGCTTAAAATAGATTTTGTTTTAGTTTCATATTCATTTTTATGACATTTACCAAAGTGGTTTTAGTTGTTGTATTAAAGTTTGATGGTTTAAGTTATGTTAATTAATAACATAAATAGACTATACTTATGATAAATACATCACTAATTCTACTTAAATTAAAATGAGAGATCATAGATTGATTTTGTGTTGATTTATGTGAAAGGATGAGAGTGGATTTGCCTTTAAATTGTCTTTTAATCTCATATATTTAATTACTTTTATTTGTAGTTAGTTTTTGCATTTATTTTTTAGTTTAAACAATCTAAAACTCTTTGGGTTAATTTGATTGAGTAGAATTTAAAATTAATTCAATTCGCTACGGATCGATCCATATTCGCATAAGTACTATAATTGTACGCCATGCGCTTGCGGTTATTTTTATTACAAATTTTCATCGCTTTTCTAACCAATACAAATTCGTCGTTAAACAGCCAGATAATAGTATGTATACACACATGTATGCGTTATATAAAAACATACAAGTCCAATCCCTCTATACAGCCCAATCTATAGCTCCGATACTAAATGCAACAACTTGACTTTTGGCAACCATATGATCGAGTGATATGCACCGTAAAATGAAGAGCTAGATTGTTTAAAGCATATAGATCTAAACTAACTAACTATATTTTCATAACTTATAACGGAAAAGATCAAAAATACAATAGAGATAAAATAAAGAAAATCCATCTTTATACATCATCATAAGTCATAAATAATGTCATGCATACACACACTGTCACACCATATATATATATATGTGTGTGTGTGTGTGTGTGTGTGTGTGTGTGTGTGTGTGTGTGTATAATATTTACAAACAAACAAATAACATATGTAAACACCTTTATAGTCAACGTCTTCAAATACTATTCATGCCGAAGCTACTCTATTAACTTATAGTGTATGAGGAGGGGGTCAGACATATATGTCTAGTGAGTAAAAATATTACCAAGTATATAGTGCTAACATGAATACATCATATGAGAGCTAATATTTACTTTAGTTTAACATATCTCATCTGCATCTATAGAGTTATTCCATCATTATAAACATAGTATGAGGATCATTATCATATACTTAACAACATTAAAAGTGCGATAAAGTTGGTTAAACATAGGTTAACCTATCTACACACAAGAGAAGGAAAGAGTTAGTCAAACAAATACTAACCCAACAATACATACAAGGGTAAGTTAAATAGGGACTAAATCCATGTTACAATTAACATAAATTAATCTCGTAAACGTAGAAAAGAACGTGAGCTAGATAAATATAGTCTAACTTACGTATTCATAAAGGATAGGCAAACATAGCCTAAATCCTTCAAATAAACGACTTAATACAATCATCATAACGTACAACCATCGCAGCATATTTTTGGATATTAAACATATCCTGATGTTGTAAAAAACCAACATGTCACTTGTCATGTATTTCATATAAGCTTGGCTGAAGTAAAAATGCTTCAGCTTTCGTTTAGGTTCAGCCTAGTAATGTGAACCGTGCACTGGTGGACCATGCACTCAACACCAATGGACCGATGTACATGCCGAATGATAGAAAATTATTTTCTTCCCTATTTCATTCCTACTCCATTGTTTATTGTTTGGTATTTTTCTTCTCTTAGACATCATTTACACTATTCTAACCTTTTATATATCACTATCATCTATATATATATATATATATATATATATATATATATATATATATATCCATAATCAATCCCTAATTATCATAAAATCAACCATTTAATGCTAATATCATATAATATATAATCCAATCATAATTTAGTCTGGAATCAAATGTCATTAACCATATTTAATTCTGTAGTCATACTATATTAAATCCCAAACTTCAACTAATCAAATCATTACATCTATTTACCGTAATTATCAATCAAATAATACAAAATACTTTCATGTGAGTACTATACAGCCCAATAATGATTCTCACTCACCAATCTATGCCACCAAGGTTAAGAAATCACCCGATATCTCTTTAATTCCTTGCTAGCCATAAATGTAGTTCCCTAAAGTTCCTCGATTGCACAAATAATTGATATCTTTGTATATCCCTTTCTTATGCTAGTCAATTATATATATGTATATATTTGTATGTGTGTGTGTGTGTATATTTGTATGTGTAAGGGGTTTTATTAAAAAAAATGAGAGGCAGAGAGATAGGGTGATGGAAGAGAGGAGGATGAAGAAGGAGGAGTTGAAACTAAAAATGTACGTGAATGAAAATGAATTCAAAACTACAGCCCGTTATAAAAATTTATGAACCGCCACTTCATCCAAAATAGGCTCTGACCTATTTAACAAATCAAAATCCGTAACTTAAAATACATGTAACTTCTATATACAAACTCTGATTTGCACAAATCAATATACCATCTCGACCAAAAAAATTGAGCTCTAGGTAGTTTACCGTTTCCATAGCCTAATTCCAATTTTTGTAAAACTACCCTTTTGCCCTACTAATAAAATATACCTCCAAATCTCATAGGGCATTACAAAAGTGTCGGGTAACAAATTGAGATGTTTAGAAAATGTTAGCTATTTAGGTAAAAAACATGATGGCTGGGAGTATTAGCTTACTTATATCATCACTAGGTTTGGCTTCAAGGCTGGATGTCTTGACAGTATTGATTGTGAGTATACTCCATTAATAAATATTATAAAACCATATATATATATATATATATATATATTACACATGGATTTAGAATCACTTTCATATTCTTCCCATTGTCATTCCTAACAAAATGTATAGTAATATCCTAAGATGTGTAGATGGAAATCAGTGAAATAATTCGGTGATGCATCCACAACCATAATTCGTTTATGAGAGCAACTCAACATTTAATAGCACAAGATGTAAGTACAAGATATCTTAAAAATATATTTTACTTAGTAATACTCGTTGAATTTATTTTTACATCTTAGATTGTTGGGACCCTTATCAAGGTGCGAGATATTGTTATCCATTACTCGATGTCGCATTTTACGAAGGTGTTATGTTATGTTTCGATACGTTGAAATGTATGACCTACAAAGAATACTATGGCAATTTGTAATTTGTCAACGAATCCCAACTAATCCAATAGAGCTAAAAAAATCATTATGGATTAAATGATAATCAATAAAAGATCATGTACGATTATTATTTTTATAGCTAAAAATTGGCAGGATCATGTATTGTATTCGAAATCAAGATTACCATTATTAGTTGAACCTTGGGATTATACTGTTAAATAAATGCTATGTTACTCGAATGTATCACATCCTATAATTCAACTGGAGATTGGAAAAATTATTAATAGAACAGTTGATGCTGTTGAGAAGTTAGTATGATTTCACTTATAATGTTGTACCTTTTATAACATATGATTATATTCTAATTTGTTTAATTTGCAAGGATTGGTCATCGATATTGATGTAGAAATTCTTAAGAAAAATTTGAATGCTCCTCCATCTAAAAAAGTGGCAAAGTTATTGGAAGTAGAGAGAGAAGCCGTGAACGTGTTGGAAGAAGCTTTGAATAAACTGGACAAACGTGAGAAATGTAAGTAAACTTTGAATGATCCAAGAAATTAAGAATCCATGTATTGTAATGTAGCTATGTATGACTCAAGTATTTAAGTATAAATTTTTAATGTAATGAACTTATATTGTTGGAGCTTTGTAATGTAGTGAACTTGTGGTGGATTTGTTTTGCTTGAATGAAGTATCCATGTATGACTTTCTTATTAAATGGTTGTGATGATTAATTAAACTTAATTTATGTTTGATCTATGTTGATATTGATGTGCTTGAATTTTGTACTGAAGCATCGATTTTGTATAATATGTAGAATTTAATTAATCTTAATGTAATATACTTAAACCAGGTTGTTTAGTCATGCTTTGTCATCTGAAATATAAAATGATAGAGTTAAGGGTATGCCTTTGGGCAATTATTTAATTTGTTATATCTATCTAACCCGATATCGAATCTTGTTCGAAATAAAAGGTGTTTTCTTTCTATTATATACTTAATATAATATGTTGTATTTATTAATTAATTTAATTAAAAGTATATTTAATAGAAAATCCATAAATGATATGTTTTGTGATAGTAGTTACAAAGTGTTGTAACCGTAAGTTATTTATTATGATGAAAATAAATATACCATTTTAAATGTTGCTAGTCAAGATGCATTGAGACTAGATATGATGTATCCATTGGGACTAGAGTACGTAATGCTTTTCAAATGTTGGGCATTGTGTTACTCATGACTGTTGGGGGGCACCTAGGGGTTATGTAGTTATAGTTATTAGATAACTATGGATCGACTCACTCAATAGTTTTTTGTTGGTTAATATAACTAAGGTCAAACAGAAAATATCAATGTAACTGATTTGCATAGTTCTCCGGACTTAACTATAATCAAATCATGGTCTGGCGTCCATCGATTGACTATAGTTCGGTCGAGTAGAAGTATTTGAAGTAAAGCACTATTTAAGAGATGATTCGTCTCCTTAGTTATATGGGGCTAGTTTCATGGTCAACTCAAATGAACTCAAAGTCAATGTCTCTGCCCAGAGTAGTTCGGTAATAATAATTGTTATTATTGAACCAAGGACTTTATGTTCAGATTATAGAGTTGAATGTGGACGATATTGGAATTCTGACCATTACCAAATTCCATAAGTCCAAAATGATATAGTTTTGACAAAGAGAATTGTGTAAATAAAAGTCACAAATGGGCAATGCTTGATAAATTAAAATTAGATTTTACCAAAACTGCCAAAATGTCACATCACTTGCTAAGTGATGTGTGAACATTAATATTCGAATAGTTTATTATTAATCGTTGATTGAATTTATACCTCACGAGTCAGACAATCGAAATGATACATTCTCTTTTGACCAAACGATTTAATTAGTTTATAATTTTTATTAATTAATTAAATTGATTAATATTTATGAAATATTAGTTATAAATTTTGAATACGATTTGAGGAATAAATATTTTTAAATATATCTACAACACTTACAAACATATCAATAAATAGTTATAAATATATCAACAGATATACGATATCGATAAGCGATTAAATTAGATTTAATTAAATAATATTTTCTATGTGCTCAAATGGGATCCCAGTCCATCATAATGGGTATGATTTTTGACTAAAATAGGGAGAAAGGGGCGGATCAATTAAGGTTGATTTGTTAGTTTTTGGATGGCTCGGATTAAGGGAGAATTGGTATGAGACGTGATCTAGTAGTTTCTCTCTTCCATCCACCATTTAAATACCTCTAACCTTAATTGCAGAATTTTTTTTAGCTACCACTCCTTCCTTCCATTGCGACTGACTCATTCCCCAGGTTCCCTTTCATATCAAGCTCAAACCAATTCAAAGCCGATTACTATCCGATAGTCAAAGGTCAACGGTTCAAGGATTAGCAGTCTGCCGATTCGAAAAGCTTTCAAAGAAGAGAGAGTTCATCATTTATGCTTCAAGGCATAGGTTTTATGTAACAACATTGAATTTTGACCAATTAATTTTGAATATTTATTTGATTTTAATTATTTAAAATATTGGTTTAAAAGCTTTAAAACTCGAATTTAATTACAGGATTGTTTAAAATCTTTGAATTGTGATTAAGTAGTTGAATAACGATATAAATGTCTGGATTTTTAATTAAATATTTATTTAATGGGTTTAATAGACTTATTTAACTCCTTTTGAATTATTAAATTCTACAAGTGAATTTCTTTGATAATTTATTTATAGAAATAAATTATTTGGATAAATAATCAAAAAATTATTGTTAACATTTCAACTTGAATTTTATTGACGTATTTTTAATTTATTTTTATTAACTTTTCCAAAAAAATTCATTTGAAAAATATTAAAATTGTCGTTTGTCAATTTTTCGACAACCAGCGGTGTTTTTATGATTTCAGATAATTTAGTAACAAGTGTATATTATTATTATTTCGAGGTCGCATCGCTATTCTGAGAGCGATGATATTTTTGTTTGTCAATTCAGAGCTCGTACGGAAACGGAAAGCGGTGCAGCGAAATGCTGAAGAGTTCAATTTTTAAAACTAAATTATAGCTTAGACAATTCGTACATGCCATATACGAAATCTTCATCCATTTTATCTACCTTCATCTTAAGTTCCTAGGAAGCTTCATTAAATTATATACACATACACACATATATGTATATATATTATCCACTTTAAACATTCAGTATGCATTTCTCATCTTTTCTGCTTTTCAGCTTCATTTTATACATACAAGGATGGGGGATAAATCATTGTTCCTTTTGAAAATCTCAAAAACAAAAAAGAAACCAAAACACTATTCCTATTTTTAAAACCCATTATTTCACGATTTGAAAAGAAGGAAAAATAGGATGCTTGCTTCTTTGGGGAAATGGAGTCTAAATCCTCATCGGGTTGGAGAAGTAGAGGTTGCGGTTGTAGGTTTGGGTGATCGACGGCGAGTGACATGAGGCAGTAGTGACTAGGGCTTGGATTTCTTATGATTTGATTGTCGAGCCATGGGAGCGAAGTGTCGTTTTGGATTCGGAAGGGGAAGTGGCATCTACGGCCAAAGTTCGACGAAGTGCGGTGGTATGGGGTGATTGCTGTTGATGGTATGGATAGGAAGTAATATGGGAGAGTCGCGATTGGTTTTGGAAGTCTAGACAGTGAATGGAGGAGACTATCGAGTGGAGCATTCAAAGAAGAAGCGATGGTGATGTCGGTGTGAGTAATCACGCACTGTGTTATGTGCATATTTGTTTCAACGTGTATATTTTTTCTAAAAATGAACGGAGGGGAGAAGAATAAGAAGCAGGATGAACGAATTTGGGAAGAAGGATTAGGTATGGGGTCGGATATGGGATTATTGTTGGACCGGGTTGTTTTTGTTCGTGTGTGAATAATAGTAAAAGAATAAAATTATGAATTGTCTTATTATATATATATATATATGTGTTATAAATTGAAAATATTATAACTCAAACATACAAGACTCGATTGAGATGCCGTCAGTCATGTTGGAGTCACGTCTCCGTCGTCTATGCGTTGGAGGTTAATTGGTTGTGTTTGTAACTAGCTGAATCGGGAGTTATAGTCGAACATTGTTTGGCTATAGACCAAACTGAATGAAAAACCGACAGTTGGAATAATGGTGAGTTAAACTCACCTTTCTGATTTACCAGTATAATATTGTGTAGATTAAATTCAATTATATCTATTTGAATTGATTGAATCTGCTGGTTGATTGAATTTGTTCTAGGATTACGTTATAGCATCTTGAAATGCTTTTGGATTAGTTGAATTTGATCTAGGATCACGATATAGCTTCTTGAAATGCTATTAGATTGTTTGAGTTTTAAATTTGTATTCAAACTTGTTTTATGTAAAGGATCATATATATCTGATGATAAGTTGATATTGATTTTTATTAATATAATTATATTGTTTAAAATTATAATGTAGTTAATTGCAAGTACACTTCCTGATGCTATCTATTTGGCCAAATAAATACCGTTTAATAAATGTAAGTTGTGCATCTTTGAATGACATTGTTTAGCAGAATAAATCCCTGTTCTGCTATTATATTAGCTTGGACATTTATTTATGTGTAAACTGATCGTTAATTATGGATTTGTTTACATAGATGCTTGATTATGTAAATACCGATAAATTTGACTTGAGAAGTTTTTGGAAGATAATGTTAGCTTGTTAAGTACCGTTGGAATCGCTGAGCCTTTACTAGATTTGGAAATTATGGATTTAATTTACTTCTAATTTTATAAATTGGAAGAACTTTTTTTTAATTATATCTTTATATACAAGGAGTTATTTTTAATATTTACTTACAAATGTTTGTAAAAGTTATTTTTTTGTAAGAGAGTTAAAGGAAGGAAGGGTATTTTGGGATATTTATACCTTTGTTTAAAGGATACTCATGTTTTATCATTTTAAATATAAAATCTTGAAATAAGTAAATCATTCTAAGTGATTGGTTTAATAGTTATACCATTTTGTAAGTATATGGAAAAGGTACTTTAATTTCAAAATGAATGATTTGAAAATATACTTATATCGTTAAGATAAGTATATGGTTATATTTTCTAAATATCGGAAATGATTTCAAGTATTTGAAAATGGGATTTTAATTTATGGATGTGACGCTCAGTGGGTCATATGGGAATTGAAATCTTTAATCTGAATGTTTGTTTATTCGATGGTTAAATAACCGACTATCGAATTTGGACCCAAAAGTAACTTTGGATATGTCTAGGAGAAACACGTAAGTTATATGGCACAGTCATCTTCGATAATGTTGTACGGTGCATATAAATCTCGTTTTGTACTCTTAGGACAATGATAAGGAAATCCATCTACTAAAGGTTAGGTGGTAATCTCCAATCTTATCTTTGACTGTTTATTACCTAAAGAGCCGGGGTTGAGTTTACTAGAAATTATTGAATGTTGTTTCGAAGAGACCATGTTCGGATTTGTCATGCAAAAACCACTTCGATCCAATGAATGTGTTTCGAAGTGAAGACATCATGAAGAGCATAGAATCGAAGATAGAGATGTGAAGTGCAACGGCTAATTGCTATTAATCTTGAGAGTCATTCCAAAATGGATGTGGTAGTAATAGTGCCTTCGGTTTCGTTAATTTCCAAAACAGACTTGTATGGATGAGTGCTATCAGCACATTGTCATTGAAGGGAAATGAGCATTCTAAATGTAAACGTTCTTGAAAGGTAATCGTAGCCTCAATCCTCATCAACCGGGAATGACTAAAACAGGGAAGATGCAGCAGGGCAAAGTGGGTTACTCCCAAGTAGGGTATGATCATCCCTATCTAGAGTCACTATTATCTCTCATTTGTATGCTCGAGGCCTATTAATAGAGCAGAGATCATATTCGGTACTATCCAGTAAGGGGTAGGCTGATCCTTTGTTGGCAAGAAATCCAACTGAGGTTCTCAGTGTTATTTTATCTAGAGATGCACCATGACGGGTGGTTCCCCAGTAGTTCAATCGTTGTATGGAATCCATTCTCCAATAAGCACCTACCGACTTGATTGTATACCTATTATGCTAGATTTAATAATGTAACAATTTCAGCTATGCTTAATAAGTAATTGTATCTAGGCACTATTATAATAGCAGAGAATTTCATATGAAATTTTTTAGTTACCGTAAGGTAAAAACCCATCCGTGTTTATGTGCGGCGTGGTCTTACGAGATACCTTTGTTTTAAAAGGTCTTTATAACTTTAAAATTCAACTGGGTGTATTTTTTCATGCTGGTTTTCCAACTAACTTGGGTGTTATTTTATTATAATGCTTGGGTCAGACCGAGCATATTTACATATTGCTTTGGATGCATTGGAGCTCAGTAGACGAGGTGGAGGTCATCAAGTCATATTCTCGTATATGTTTATTTTCCACTGTTTGGTTACTGAAATTATCGGCAATTGTGAGGACAAACTATTATAACTGTCTGAGCTGATAATTGTGATTGTTGTTGTACTATGATGGATGTATGTATATAACAGTTTCTCTTTTGTAAAATATTTGGTATTATATTATATGTTGTTCCGTTGCGATTGTGGGATTCTGTGTTGTTTTATTTTCTTTTCTCTTCTTCTTTCTTCCCCATAACTACCTATCTTTCTGTTCGATTTGGCTTGGACATGTATGGTTTATAATCAGCTTGAATGGTATGGAAAAGCGGGCCATTACACGTGGTATCAGAGCTTAGGTTGAGCGAACATCTATGCTTTAGTGGGGTTAACTCATTTGAGATAGGGTAAGTGAGACCCTAGGATTAGTTTGAGTGTATTGTATATATGAGCATGTATTTGTTAGTGATATAAAAATATTTTATGTTGTTTTGATTTATCGGTTGAGTGGTCATGAACTCTGGTCAATGTAGAAGGAACAACTGTATCGACAGGGGTTTCTAAACACTTGAATAAGGCAAACCGACACAGTATTGTTTTGAATTTGGGGTAAATGAAATAATTTTACCTAGGTTATATTTTATATATGAAAAAAATAATTTTCAAAAAATTAATATAGTTATGAATGCGTGTTTGGTTGTTAGAGAATGATAATATTCAATTATTTTCATTTATTGTTTATCGTTTGTGCTCAGGTAGTTTATGAGTCTTTACTATTTGTTAAATTAAATATGAACATCTTGTAAATTCGGTTTCACAGTTGACTATAAGGAGTTCAATGACAATATTGAGTTTAGTTTTAAATTATAATAAAAGCTTTCCATTATAATCTATACTAAGACAACGGTGGTGAAATGATCTTAGATAAGAAGAGAAATCGTATAAGTTGGATTTATAAATATGGATTATAAATAAGAATTTAAAACTAAGAATTTGAGTACTTAAATCCCAGAGATTTAAAATAGTTTCTCAAATTGTTATGAGGAATAATTATGGTATTAGTGAAAACTATTTTGGGATAGAAATTTTCTTTAAATATGGTTTATAAGTAAAAATGGACTTAAACCAAGAAATTTAGAACTCAAAACCGATATTTGGAAATTGTTTCAAATTTTTGGGAAAAATAAAAATGGTATTACTTTGAAAGTATTAATTAATAGAAATATTGAAAAAGGATTTGAAAGAGTTAAAAAGCACTGAGCTCACTTCGGTCGCTGGAAAATAACTCCATTGATGACTGCAGCATCATCGGTGTTCATTTTTGGGTTTTTAAGGTGAGGAATTGCTACCGTGATAAATAATTGGTTATTGAATTATTTGGGGTAAAGAAAATCTTTTTGAAATTTTCAAAAAATATGGTTTGAGATAAAAAGGATTATACGAATATTATTATTATTTCATAAAAGTTTGAAATAAAAAAACCAGGTTTTAAATTCTGAAATTTTCAAGTAAATGATATTACAGGCTTGTGTCTTAACCATTAGAATAGTATGGTTTTGCATCTCATTTGAGATGTTATTAGGTAATTTTCATTTGTTTAAATGAAATGGAATTTTCGACAGTTTTGGATGGTCGAAAACTCCCAGGTTGAAATGGAAATTTAAGCAAGTGTTGTGAGAGAACATAAGGAAATAAGTTTTTGTAACTTATAACTTTGAGGTAACATGATTTAAAATTATTGAATATCCATGCTAAGTAAAAAAAAATCTATTATTGTCTATATATGCCCTTGGAGAATAAAAGAGTGTATTGCAAATATAAGCTTGAGTAATATTTCTTAAGTAAAATATTTATTCTTTAGAAGTAATAAAATTTTTAGGAAATGTTTTATTAATGAAGATAAATCTTTATAGAGTATTTGTAGGCATGGAGTCATATGTTATAAAATAACTTGGAAAAATGAATTTTAGGGTTAATTGAGAATATGAACTTACGTTTTAAAATGGATAATAAACATAAGTGTGCTTTATAAGATGTTATAATAAACTTAAGTACATAGGAGCCATAAGAAGAAGTTGTGCTTTAGAAGATGCTTATAAACATAAGTTGTGAAATATTTAAGTTTTAAGTAATTTGTTTTGGAAGGGTTAAAATAAAAATAATGTTTAATGAAATCGAATTTATGAAATAGTTCATAAATAATTTTGGTATTAAAGGGAATATACCATGAAATAATAAATGTGAATTAAAATAAATTGGTATAGTCAAGAAAAGTAAATTTGAAATTGAGCTATGAAGTTAAATAAAATGATTATGAAATGGTTTATAAATGAATTTTAGTACAAAAGCGATATACTATTGGTATAATTAATTGTGATTTTGAGTGAAAGCGAATTAAAAGAATTTGGTATAATTAAGGAAACAATGAAATAAATACGTAAGTGGTACGTAAATCATATTATTCACATAATTGATTTTGGTCCAGATTCGAGTACACGATTTCGAGGTTATTTACACCAGTCTGAATTAGGATTTTTCACTTGATTCTCGATGGTGAACACTTGATACAACTTTTGATTTAAATCCAAAGTTTCCTATCATAAGATGTAGCTATGCAAGGAGAACGATGGTTTCTAATTAAGGGACCAGATCGAAGTCCGCACTAGGGGAGTCGAGTGGACGATACTAGTTTGGAAATGAAACTGTGTGATCGAGTGAGCGATCAGATTTGATATTGAGTATGGATGGTATAAGTACATCGAACGAGTTTTAATAAATTATATATTTGACATTTGTAAATGCAAAAGTATATGGCTATGAATCATATGTTTGGATATTATATGTAAATGAGATGTAGGTTTATGGAAGCAAAGGATAATATGACGTCTTTGGTTTTATGACTCGAGTTATTTGCCCGAAAAATTGGTACGTGTTTATATTATCGTTTGAAATGATGACTTAATACCCCACATATGGGAGGCCACTTGGCTTTGGTTTTCTTTTGTTGGATTCCGGCCGTAGTGGTGATTTGTAGTTTTTCCGATCGAGCCATGCGAAGGAGACGCTGCCGAAACTTTCGTAATTTTAAGCTTTGGAAAATTTACTAATCTATTCCAACTAATTAGTTTTGAAAAGTTAACGGGTTTGGAGCCATTTTCCTCACCTTGAAAATTTCGGGGACGAAATTCTTTTAAGAAGGAGAGTGTAACAATTTAGAATTCTGGTCAATTAATTTTGAATATTTAAACTATTGGTTTAAAGCTTTAAAACACGAATTTAGCTACAGGATTGTTTAAAATCTTTAAATTGTGAATAAATAATTGAATAATGATTTAAATATCTGTATTTTTAATTGAATATTTATTAAATGGGTTTAATGGACTTATTTAGCTCGTTTTAAATTATTAAATGCTACAAGTGTATTTCTTTGATAATTCAGATAAATAATCAGGAAATTATTGTTGATATTTCGACTAGAATTGTAACGACCAGGAATTTTCTAAGCCGAAAATTCCAGATAGTTATGAAAAAGAAGAAAGAGATAGAAGAAGAACAAAACACCAAACATCTCACATTCGCAGCGGATAAAATATAATAATAAATAATAACAGTTTACAAAAGAATATGATCACTGTCGGTTACATTTAATATACATCAGAGTTTCACATTATATACAGTCTCCGAATATTTACAATTATCATGTCTCAAATTAACAATAATATAAATACAGCGGAAATATTATATACGATACTGCCATCCAGCTCGCCTCCTGAGCTCCAGAACGCCCTACCTGAAATTCTGTAATACTCGGTCTGACCCGAGCATTACACCAAAGTAACACCCGGGTCAGGCTGGAAACCAGCGTGAGTAAACTCAACTAACATGAAATACCCAAGCAAACAACTTATATAAACCTGGGGTAACTTATATCAATTTACCAATTCACAATCTGCTATAGACAACACTTATTTCACATATTAATTTCTATGTACCAAACTTAGATAAATATTCCAGTCTACTTAAATCATTTCAATCCAGCCTATTGATTTCACAAATCAATATATAAATATTTGAAGTGGTTTCGGGTATTTACCAAACACCCGACCACGGTCTCCTCGAGACTCATATTATCCTAACCCAAGTTATTCAAATGAAATTCACAACATTTCATGTTAGAGATATCAACTCATTCAAAACATCTAATACCATTCCATCATCCATAAGCAAAGCCTAATTCCATACAAATCAATTCAATTGATTCAAATTGAATTTCAAACCCTCAATCACATAGATTACTTTTTTTAACGTTAATTAATTCCAAATCAATTAATTGGTCAACCCATCATTATCCATCTTACTTAGTCACCCTGGATTAATTATCTTTCAATTGCATTCAAGTAATTATCTTAAATTAACTTCACAATATTAATTTGTCTCAACTGAGATTATTAAGAAATCTTAATTTCTTCATGAATTAATTAATTATTTAATTACATTAATTCTTAATTGCTTAAACTAATTAACTTCCCATAAGTCACTTATTATAGATTAATCAATCTTAATTAATCAATTTTGATTACTTCATTAATTATATAAACTAAGGATTTTCAATTACATTTTAATTTATTCAAATCAAATTTCGTTATATTAATGAAACCACTGTATTAACCATTTTCGATTAATCCTAAACTGTAATTAACTATCCTTCATTTTACTTTATTCATAAATTAATCATTTCTTACTTAACTATCTTAATTAATCTCTTAATTAATTTCATCAAGTAATTATATTTTATTACTTACATTAAGTAATTATATATCACACCATCAAATGATTATTCTGAATTCCTTTTACTTATTTAATTAACTTACAACTCAATTCCTTATTTATTCAACTCGTTAATTACTAAGTCAAATAACCCAAATCATTAATTAATTTAATCCATCAATTATTCATTTCAAATTCCTTACTAATTTAAATGAATCACAACACATCAAGCCCTTACTAAATTTAAAATGAAATCATTTTCTTATTTATGATTTATGTTTGAAACAATTTAAAATCCCATATACTTCGAGTCAATCCATAATTAACTCGAGAATCAATCAAAACCAAAGTCACATCCTCATCAGTATACATCCAATCAACTTAAACATTCAACCAATTATTTAAATTTAACCATATAAATTTAAATAAGAACCAGACAGAGTGAGATTTACTCACCTTGATTTGCTGTTTGCAATTCATTCCAATTCGGTTTTGTCTTCTCAGTTAAAACCTTGTATAAGCATTACATGGATTATTAATATTTGAACTTATGAACAAATATTTATTATTTATTTATTTATTTGATTTAAATTAATAATTTGGTAACTAATATAATTAATATAATTACTAATATAATTTTAATCAAACAGATAAATCTTCACTACCTCGCAATATAAACATACATTTAAACTGTTATTAAGTTTATTCATAATCAAAAAAATAATCAAAAAAATAAAAATAAAAACTCACCAAACTACCCAAAGCAGGCTGCAACCGATTTCGCATTTCATACGCCTTCACTCGATTCGACGTCGAGCACAAATCCTTTGCCTCCAACCCTAAATCCACGCGGTTGCCACCACCACGATCCTCCCACGGCTAGCCTCACGCACGCGTTTCCCCGTCACACTCGCCGCCGCTGTCGCGATCCACGCGAGAAACTCCAAGTCGCATTGCGACCTCCACCTCAACAGCGCCTCGCGAAATCACCGAGCTTACAGAAATTTGACGACGAGCCTTCCTCGCGCACGAGAGTGCGCGCTTCACAGCCTCGAGTCGCATCCCCACAATCGATCGTGACGAGTTGCCCATCTTTCCCCCCTTAATCGACACGCGCGGCCATTCCTTGCTTCAGAAATCAATGCGTTTCCATAATTAATTTGGTTCGAATACGATTCCAATCTAGAGAGAAAAGAAGGGTTTCGGTTATTATATATTTTCGTGAATTTCTGTTTTTTTTTGTGTTTCAAGGCCAGAGAGATCGAGAATAGGGTATAGGGTTGAGAAGCTTCTTGAACACGCGTGAATAAAATATAATAGAATATTGAAAATATCTTGCGTTGAATAACGCGAAATCCTGAACCCCGAATCCGACATGCTGACCAGCGTTATTAAGGTCCTACCCGCATTCCGAACACAATGGAACATGTTTCGAAAGCTAATTTGATCGTATGCGCGAGTTACAAAAGAAAACGATCAAATTTCAATTAAATCGATTAAAATCGTTCTAAGCGTTTCGTGCTGTCAGGGTCAAACGACAACCCTGATGGCTACGAAAATTGTAATCCGATAATAACTAACTATTACGGATCCAATGGAACTGGTTTCGTCAAATTTCGAGACTGTGCCTCGGAAGGCTATTTTTAAATTCCAATTTAAACGATATATTTTCAAAATGGAACAAAACACTTCCAAATTCGATTTTAACACTTTTACTATATTCAGTATCATCAGTATAAATTTATAAGCCTTCAAATTATCATAAACAGGCTTAGAATCTCAGATTCAACAATTTACCCAATTTCAATTATTAAATTCAATATTTAAACTATATAATTCAATGATTTAATTATCAAGTAAATATTAATATCTTGAATTTCGAGTTAAAATTAACTTTTAAATATTTAAAATCAATTAATTATTCCAATTTAAATTGTTAGAAATTCCGGGTCGTCACAAGAATTCTATTGAAGTATTTTTAATTTATTTTCAATGATTTTTCCTCAAAATTTAATTTGAAAAATATTAAAATTGTCGTTTGTCGATTTTTTGGCAACTGACGGTGTTTTTATGATTTTACATAATTCAATAACAAGTGTATATTATTATTGATTTGGGGTCGCATAGCTGTTCAGAGCGTGATTGTATTTTTGTTTATCGATTTGGAGCTCGTACGCGAATGATAAGCGGTGGAGCAAAATGCTGAAGAGTTTAATTTTTAAAACTAAATTATAGGTTAGACAATTCGTACATGCCGCATACAAAATCTTCCTCCATTTTGTCTACCTTCATCTTAACGTTCCCAGCAAGCTTCTTTAAAAAAATTTATATGTGTATATATACATACATACATATATATATATTATTCACTTTAAACATTCAGTATGCATTTCTCATCGCTTTTGGGCTTCATTTCGTATAGACATGGAGGGGGGATAAATCATTGTTCCTTCTAAAAATCTCAAAACCAGAAACAAAGAAACCCAAATACTCTTCCTATATTTAATACCCATTATTTCACGATTTGAAAAGAAGGAAAAATATAAAGCTTGCTTCTTTAAGGAAATGGAGTCTAGATCCTCACGGGTTGTAGAAGTAGTGGCTGCAGCTATAGGTTTGGGTGATCGACAGTGAGTGACGTGAGGCAGTGGTGACTAGGGCTAGGATTTAATGTGATTTGATAGCGATGGGAATGAAGCGTTGTTTTGGATTCGAAAGTGGAAGTGGCATCTAAGGCTAGAGTTCGACGATATGAAACGGCATGAGGTGGTTGCCGTCGATGGTATGGGTGGCCAGCAATAGGGGAGAGTCGCGATTGGTTTTGGCAGTCTGGACAGTGAATGGAGGAGACTATCGGGTGGAGCATTCAACGAAGAGGAGGATGGTGATGTCGGCATGAGTAACGTGCACTGTGGTTGTATGCGTATCTGTTTCAGCATGTATTTTTTAAATGAAAGGAGGGGAGAAGATGAAGAAGTAGGGTGCACGACTTTGGGAAAAAGGATTAGGTATGGGGTCGGGTATGGGATTGTTGTTGGACCGGGTTGTTTTTTTCATTGGTGAGTAATAGTAAAAGAATAAAATTTTGAATTGTTTTATTACATATATGTGTTAAAAATTGAAAATATTATAACTCTATAATACAAGGTTCGATTAAAATGCCATGAGTCGTGTTGGAATCGTGTCGTCATCCTTTATGCGAAGGAGTTGAATTGGTTGCATTTGAAACTCGTTGAATCTGGAGCTAAAGTCGACTATAGACCAAACTGGACGAAAAGCGACTGCTAGAATAATGGTGAGTTAAAATCACCTTTCTGATTTACCACTATTATATTATGTAAATTAAATTTGTTTGCATCTTCTTGAGTTGATTGAATTTGCTGGTTGATTGATTTCGGTCTAGAACTATGACATAGCATCTTGAAATGCTATTAGATTGGTTGAATTTGATCTATGATCACGATATAGCATCTTGAAATGGTATTAGATTATTTGAGTTTTAAATTTGTATTCAAACTTGTTTTGAGTAATGGATCATATATATGCGGTGATATATCGATACTAATTTTGATTAATATAATTACGTTGTTTTAAATTATAATGTAATTAATTGTAAGTACACTTCTTGGTGTTATTTATTTGGCCAAATAAACACTGTTTAATAAATGTAAGTTGTGCATCTTTGAATGGCATTGGTTAGCAGAATAAATCCCCGTTCTGCTATTATATTAATTTGTACATTTATTTAGGTGTAAATTGATTGTTAATTATGGATTTATATATGTGCTTGATTATGAAAATACCAACAAATTTGACTTGAGAAGTTTTTGGAAGATAATGGTAGCTTTTAAGTACCAATGGGATTGCTGAGCCTTTACTAGATTTGGAAATTATGGATTTGATTTACTTCTAGTTTTATAAGTTGGAAGAAATAATGTTTTAATTATTTCTATATATATAAGGATTTTTCAATAATTAATTATAAATGTTTGCAAAGTTGTTTTTTATAAGATAATTACTATAGTGTTTTAAAATAAATTATTTTATTAATTTTTTTGAAGAAAATAATTATTTTGCTATTAGTTATTTAAAACTATGGTTATTTCGTTAAAAATATTCTTGAAGATAATTAGTTTCATTTAAAAAGGTTGTTCAAAGTTGTTTTATTTATCTATTGGAAATGTTTAGAATTTTAAGAATTTATTTATTAAATTGTTTAAATTGTTTTTAGTTATATTTCTTTTATAGTATTAAAAATGACCAAAGCTATGTTTATGATGTTTTAATTTATTTATTATAAAATAAATGAATTATTATAAAAGGGTTTCTTTTATAAAAAGAATTTAGGCAAAGGAGTTTATAAACTTAGAAATTTAAATGGAACTCTATAAATAGATTGTGGGGGTTTATTAAGAAGATATTTTAAAATAAAAAAGAGAGTTAAAGGAAGGGAGGGTATTTTGGGATATTTATACCATTGTTTAAAGGATACTCATGTTGTATCATTTTAAATATAAAATCTTGAAATAAGTAAATCATTCTAAGCAATTGGTTAAATACTTATACCATTTTGTATGCAACGACCCAGAATTTTAGTGGTTTGGAATTGGAATATTTAATTGATTTTAAATATTTAAAGGTTAATTTTATAGATTTAATAACTTGAATTTCAAAAATAGTGATTTTATTGGATAATTAAATTGTTGAATTTGATAATTGAAAATAGTTTAAATAATCAAATCTTGGACTTTTATTTGGATAAAAATAATTTGAAAGCTTATATAATACTATTTAGCAAGAATGTAGATAATAAAACTTTTGAAGTTGATATAAAGGTGATCTATTTGATTTTAAAAATAACACGTTTTAATTAACATATAAAAATAGCCTTCCAGGCACAGTCTCGGATTTGGACGCAACTAGTTCCATTGGATCCATAATAGTGTATTATTATCGGATTTAAAATTTTGTAACGTTTGGAATTACTATTTGGTTGTGCGGGATAGAAACGCGTAGAAGTTTATGCCAGAAATTTAATATAATAATTTGGTTCAAAAAGCTATCTTCTCCATATGATCGAATAAGGTCCCGAAACTTGTTCCATTACGTTCAGAATAAGGGTATAACATTAGTAACGCCTGACAGCACACCTCAATTTGGATTCGAAAATTATAGCTAAATATTTTCGAATTTTAATTAGTATATATATGTGTGTGTGTGTGTGCGCGCGCGCGTGTGCGTGCGTGCGTGCGTGTGTGCGTTGATTTGATCTCAACCTCCGCTTGTCATTTCAGCCACTCTTTTCCAATTTCCAGCCCAACCTACAACCATCCTACATTGTTTCTTCTTCCAAAATCCTATTTAAACGCACAACAAAGCAGTGATAAAAAACGAAAATCGAAAACTTCAAATTTTTATTTTTCAAGCTTTACTAAGCGGAAATTCCTCAAATGAATTTTAAAAATTACAACTTGAAGGGATCTTCGAATCTTTATATATATTGGAGTGTTCGATTGAGTTTTGGAGTGCTCGACTGCGGTGGCGGAGCATGTTTGTGCCTAGATTTCGGTTTGCTCGAAATTGGGATATTATCTCGCGAATTGGCAGTCAAGTTTGGATTGTCAAAGTGCACCTAAAAGCATCGCTAATTGGAGGTTCAAATCTTTGGCATGGATCATGACTTTCGTACGGTCGCGTTGAGCACAGCAGGTCGCGATTTGAATTTGAGGCTCGGGTGTTAAACAATGGTGATGGCTGCAAAGCATTGGTGATGTGGAGTGGTTTGGCAAAGTTGATTGGGAAAATCGTGGAGTGCTGATGAGGTATTGGCTTGCGTGTATATGAAATCGTGCACAACATGGATGAGGCTACTGCAGGGGAAGTCGTGAAGTGATGGAGGAGCTCGAGTGTTCGACAATGGTGATGGAGAGGTAGAGGAGGAGAGGAGCAACGTGGGGTGTGGATTTGGAAGCGGCGATGGTGGCCGAGAAGTTGCGTGCACGTTCACTCCTGCACGTTGCCGTAGCCAGGAAGGAGAAATAGATTTGGGGGGGGGAGGGGGTTTCGTTCGTGTACAAGAAATTAGGGAGGAAGGAATGATGTGGGTTGGGTTTATGTTTCTGGGCGGTGGCTAATATTTGATTTGGGGTAAAGAAAAAAATTTGTTATTTATATAATTAATTTTTAAAAATAATCGTTAAATTTATAAATCGAGTAAATCATTCATTTTAGCTCTAATTCCAACGTGGTCAATCGTGTTGGGTTCATATTGGTAGAATCTTCAACATGGAATTGGATGAACCGTATTTAGAGCTTGTAGAATTTCCAATTAAATTCGAATGCCCTTCGAATCTAGTCGAAACCAGAACTCAAAAGCGACAACAGAAAATAATATTGAGTAATCTCACTCGTTAGGATAACTAGTTTTGTTCTAAAGTGTTAAAAATTATTTATTGGCTGATTGGATGAATTGATAAATTATTATTATCAATTGGATGTTATGTTGTTTATATTAATATATATAATAGCAGTTGGATATATTTTCCGCCTATTGAAGAGAATGAGACACTACGCGCTCCGTATAATAACGGATGACCTTATATTACCGCGATATCCCGCATCGAAGCAGGATTGGTATTTAAAGTCATATAATGTCTGTGGTTGTAGGGAAACAGGTTGGAGGGATCCAACTGGATTGTGTGTGTGTGTGTGTATATATATATATATAGATGTGTTTTGAATGGTCTGTGATAGATTGTGATGTGGATTGATTTATTGGAAGTTATAGCCGCACTGGCCTAAATTCTAGTATTATAAATACCATAAATAATATTTTTGATTTTAACAAGGAAATTAAAAGGCGATTTTGGAATGAGATTATTTATATTGAATTTTTGAATTATTTAAAAGTAATTTAATTGAAGAAATAAATGATTGGATTTTGAATATTTATTTAGCTATTTCGTAAAATGGTTTTGAATAGAGAATTAAAATTAAGGATTTTTAAACAATAGATTTTAAATAAGATTTGAAAAAATGAAAAGGAAGTCAAATTCGAGATTTGAATAGGTTTTAGAATATAGTTTGGATTATATAGGAGATATTTATAATAAATTTTAATTTGAAATTGATTGATAAATGAATTTTAGTAATATGTACCTGTTATAAAACTGGAAATGAGTTTATGAAATATATAAACGATGTTTATAAATAAGTGGAATGATTATCATTTGGTAAATTGGAAATATAAATTCACGGTGTGAATTTAAAATGAGATAGGGAAGTCGGTTTAGAAGGAATAGAAAATACTAAATTCGGAATTTGGGAATAGTTATGGAATAGGAAACGTAAATCAATTTGTGATGAATCGAGAGAGATTTATAAATATAAAATCGGTTATATTGAAATGTTTGAAAGTATATTTTTATCAAGAAGTTAAGTTAGTTTTTAGAAAAGGATTTTTATTTATTAAACCATGTAGTTTTAAAGACTATTAATTGGATATGGTTTGGAAATTAATGAGATTGAAGTAAATTAATGGAATGAACTAATTAAATTAATTAGTTAACTAAATATGGTTTGGAATGTGAATGGATAAAATTGAATGAGAAATTGGAAAATAAAATTGGATTTGATATCAAATAGATATAAACTTAAGTTATACAGAATGCTTTAAAATGAACTTAAGTAAGGTTTGTGAAATGATCCACAAATGAATTAATATGGAGTGATATGAGTTAAACATAGAATATGATGAAATAAATTCTTAAGTGAGATTAGTATGGAAAGAAGTATACTAAGTAAATATTGGAATGAAGATCAAATAGATGTGAATAGTGGATTGAATAATTGATTGTAAATGAAATGAAGGAAAATAAAAGAATTTGGAATAGCTAAGAAACCAATTATAATAAATATATAAGTTGTACGTATATTATATTATTCGCACGAGGTTTGATCCAGATTCGAGCACAGAATTTTGAGATAATTTATATCAATCCAAGTTAGGATTTTTCACTCGATTCTTGATGACGAACACTGGATATGGATTTTTGATTGATTCTAGGATTCTCTTTCATAGCATATGGCTATGCAAGGAGAATAGCAGTTTCTCATCAAGGAACCAGATCTGAGTCCGCACTAGACGGTTGTGTGAACGATACTAGTTTGGAAGTGAAATTGTGTGACCGAGTGAGCGATCAGATTGGATGTTGCGTGCAGATGATATATGTACATAGTACGGACTTAATTTAAGAAAATGTTGGAAATTGAAAATGCAAAATAATATGATTTGGAATATATGTTTGGATGTCACTAGTAAATAAATCAGGTGTTTAAAAGCAAGAGTATATTTGATGCTTCTGGTTTCATAAGTAAAACGGGGTTGCCCAACAAAAATTACATGTTTAAATTGTTGTTTGATTTGATGGTTTTATGGTTGAGCCACTTAGCTTTTTTTTCTTTTTGCTGATTTAGGCTCATAGTGACGATTTGTAGTTGTTCGATCTAGCCGTGCAAAGGAGACGCTGGCAAAATTTGTCGAAAATTTAAAGAGTTAGAAATTTGAAGGAAATTTTAAATAACTAAAAATAGATTTATGAGTTATAACCTGAAATGAGAATATGGATAATATTATTTGGAATCTATGTATGAATTTGGGACTTAGTAAAAATCATAGCAAGATTTCAACAAATTGATTTTGGGAAGTTAAAGGCTTAAATGGATTTTGAAAATATTTCAACTAATTTGTTTTAGAAGAGAATTAGGTTTGGAGCATTTTTCCTATCTTGGCAATTTCGGGGACGAAATTCTTTTAAAGGGAAGAATGCAACGACCTAGAATTTTAGTGGTTTAGAATTGGAATATTTAATTAATTTAAATATTTAAAGGTTAATTTTATATATTTAATAACTTGAATTTTAAAAAATAGTGATTTTATTAGATAACTAAATTGTTAAATTTAATAATTGAAAATAGTTTAAATAATCGCATCTTGGACTTTTATTTGGATAAAAATAATTTGAAAGCACGTATAATCACTATTTAGTAAGAATGAAGATAATAAAACGTTTAAAGTTGATTTAAAAGTGATTTACTCGATTTTAAAATTAACTCGTTTTAATTAACATATAGAAAAGCCTTCCTGGGTTCAGTCTCGGATTTCGACGAAACCAGATCCATTGGATCCGCAATAGTGTATTATTATCGAATTTCAAATTTCGTAATGTATAAAATTACCATTTGGCCGTACGGGATATAAACACGTTGAAGTTCATAAATTTAATATAATAATTGGGTTCAAAAGCTATCTTCTCTATACAATCGAATCAGGTCCCGAAACTTGTTCCATCGTGTTTAGAGTAGGGTATTACATTAGAAAGCCTGGCGGCACACCACGATTTGGACCAGAAATTATAGCTAGATATTTTTAATATTTAATTAATATATTTATATATATGTTGATTTGATCTCAGCCTCCAACTTGTCATTTCAACCACTCTATTCCAATTTCCTGCCCAAACTACAGCCACCCTACGTTGTTTCTTAAACACATAACAAGGTAGTAATAAAATAAAGAAAATCGAAAACTTCAAAATTTTAGTTATTTTTCAAGCTTTACACAGTGGAAATTCCTCAAATGAATTTTAAAAATCACAACTCGAAGAGATCTTCAAATCTATATATATGTTGGAGTGATTTGATTGAGTTTTGGAGTGCTCGACTATGGTAGCGGAGCATGTTTTTTCCTAGGGTTTCGGTTTTCTTGCAATTGGGACAGTATCTCGTGATTTGGAGAGCGAAGTCAAGTTTGGATTGTCGAAGTGCACCTAAAAATGTCACTAATTGGAGGTTTGAACCTCTGGCATGGATCACGACTTACGTACGGTCGCGTTGAGCACAATAGTTCACGATTTGATTTGGAGGCTCGTGTGTTGAACTACGGTGACAATTGCGAAGCACTGGTGATGTGGAGTGGTTTGGCAAAGTTGAGTGGGAAAATCGTGGAGTGTGGATGAAGTATTGGCGTGTTGGACATGAAATAGTGCACGACATGGATGAGGCTGCTGCAGGGGAAGTCGCAAAGTGATGGAGGAGCTGGAGTGTTCAACAAAGGTGATGGTGTAGTAGATGTAACGATCGCGATTTTTCGTTGCCGAAAAATCGAACCGTTAGGGTTTTAGAAGAAGAAAGAGGTAGAAGAAGAAAGAAAAGAAAGAGAGGAGAAAACAGAAAACAAGTAACAGAACGAGAAACAATATCAGAATCTCACAATCGCAGCGGAACAACATATAATAGATAAATGAATATCATTAAAACAAAAGAACTATACATTTTATACATACATCACAATACATCATATCATCAGAGTGTACAACAATAAAACAGCGGAAAGAATACTATATACAATAGATAATAGACTACGCTATCTGGCTCGCCTCCAGATCTGCACAGCAACTCCCGAATCCAGAATAACCTGATAACCTAACTCTAGACTGCCCGTGTGGAAAATAGTGGGCACCCAGAGTTTAGGAAAGGAACAATAAACTCCAGGTCAGTCATGGGACTGGTGTGAGAACTCAAAAACAGTTTATCTTTAAACAAGCAACAAGAAAATTTAAATTTTTAAATCCGCAATGCTTTTTGGAAAATGAAACTACCATAAGGCCTCCCGCCACACACACAATGCAAACGCAGAATTGGAGGAGATTTCTCCTTATGATAGTCAAAGATGCTTACTACGCGAAAATCAAATCATTTTTGATATTATTACTAGTGCATAGTGTAGAAATCAATTTCGAAAGTAGAATATAAATCCTAGCCAGCATAGACATTCCGAACTATGCCTACTATAGCTACCATCTAAACAGTGGTGACCACCATAAGTAAATGGCAGGTAATACAACTAAAACCGTACAAGGCACGTATTGGATGAAAGGATTTCCAACAAATGGTCAGGCTAAGGAACTTCCTACTGCCACATGGGATCGCCTCTGGCGGGACGTCCCGAGAAACTAACGTTACGGTTAGATCTCTGCCAACACAAGGCCGGGTTACCTCTGTAACTAGGTAACTACTACACGAATATGTCATCCCCCGGTCCTTTGGGACCTTTATCCGAGCGCTCGCAACAACACCACACACAGAAATATATATAGTGTATCAACATGAGTAAGCATCTGGGCTCCATACCATGATACCACCCTTTTCCAGAAGGAAATGACATACCCTAAAGGGCGCGACCCTCATAACCTTGCCGCATATTCCTGTTTCGACCATTTCCGGGGAGTGAGGTCCTGACGAAGTCTCGTCCACAAAGCTACGCTTTGTGCAACAAAGCCATGCTTTGGGTCCACAGATGACCAAAGCAATAATCACAAAGATAAATGATCAAACAAATGATCATATCCAAACGATCAACCAATGATCATCACACAGCAGCACTCAGCATGCCACATTACCAGATTGGGAAATATCGCTGATAACCTTCAACTACATAACCTCTGAGCTCGTACGTCTCAGAGAAGGGTGTTAAGCTAAGAGAATAAATTCTCCGCCACCAACAGAAATGTATTTGAAAGAAATCTGCTCTATCTCTCAAAATGTAATGTCAGACACGTAACCATACAAGTCTGTTCCGGGTTCGAACAGAACCGAAGGCACTTCCAAAGAAGCCCTTGCAATCCGGGTATTCACAATCCCGATAAAATTTCCCATCACAAAGGAAATCTCCATATCGTAGCTAACGATGCGGAGACAATCGATAGGTCATCCTATCGTTCTCACAAATACCCGGTCTTCACACCGGTCTTCAAATGCAATCCAAACGACGTATCGCATATTCGGAATGGGATATATGACACAAAGGTCCTCTCCCGGCTAAACCGAATAGCGAGCGCTTATTTTTAAAAATAAGTGTGCATTCAATCCCAAACAAACATAATCAATACCATCCAAGGGTAAATATTGATAGTCGGTTATTTAACTATCAATAAAGATGCGCCACATCATCAGATTCCAAATAATTTTTCCAAAATTATTAAATCCCAAAATATTTTTACAAGATATATATACACAATTTCCAAATAATTGCCCAATTTATTTGCTTTACCAAAACCACTTCACGATAAAATTTTCCACACTCAACCAATTGAAAAATCAATTTTCAATTTACCTTCACCATTTGAAAACCAATTTTCAAATTACATTAACCATTTGCAAACCAATTTCAAATCACCTTAACCATTTGAAAACTAATTTCAAATCACCTTAACCATATATACCTTTTTAAACAAATTTCAAACCACCAAATAAATCTTTACCGATTTATTTTACTTACGTTCCAAATTCGTAAATTATATTTTCATATTTAAAAATAAATCAACATTTATATTTTAAACAAATTTCCCTTCATATATATAAATTCCAAAGTGGATTAAATCCCAAGCATCTACTAGCATACGATTCCCAAATCGATTTCAAGTTATTTGCTTTCAATTACCTTAAAGGTGAATTCACAAAAACCGTTCCATTTCATATTAGAAAACCATTCCCATGCTTATTTTAAAAATAAGTAATTCATAAATTTATTTATTTTCAACGATTTGAAAATATTCCATATACTTAAATCACAGTTAAGTATTTATTCCATTCTCTTTAAGAAAACATTCCCTTATTCACATTTATTTGGGTTAAAAACGAATGTTGCGTAAAACATCGTTACGACAACCCAAAAACACTAGTATATGGATTTGAAATAAAAAAAAATAGATATATAAATCCAATACTATACAAATTATCCCCTTCTGTTTCTCGAAAACTTCTATTTCAACAATCAATGTTGAAATCTATGTTTTCAATACTCAATACATTTTAAAACACCTTTAATTCGTTTTAAATTCCATTTAAAACATTCCTTTCCCAAAAACAAACCCATTTTATTTAATAATCTATTCAATATTCAAAATAGTGAATATAGCCCACTTAACAAATTCCCATATTTCAATTTATCAAATTCGATGAATTTCAAATTTATAAACATAGTTTATAAATTCCATTTCTATTATAAACCCCAATTTTATAAATTCCTTTATTAATCCGATGCAATTTACATAACCCAGTTTCATACCCAAAAGCCATATTGTAAGTTAAATACTTATAATATTATTTATATACCAAATCGTTCCTTTGAACTTCACCGATTTAAAATCTTATCACTTACAAGATTTCTTTATGGTTTATAATAATTTCAACTAATGAAATCTTCATTTATTAACAGTTTCAACAAACCCCCTTTTTATGCCCCAAATTCATTTTTTATAAGTGAATAACTTATAAACTTAAAATTTTCCAATAACCATTCGTTTTATAAATTTCACATTTATTAATCTATAAATCCTAGTGGAATTCATGTTATACATCAACTTAACACTTTATAAATTTATTCTATAACTTCAATAAATTTAATTTAAAAACATCCATTTATAAAATCCTTTATATAAACCATTAATAATAATAACTTCCCAAAAACCAAATTTAACTATTTTATAAAAACCTATTATTGTTAAAAATTTCTTTTAAGTTATATTTTATAAAAATATAAATTTTTAAAACATAAAATTTTATCCATCTATTTATTTTAAAATTTAATCAATTCAAAATTTTTAATAAACCATATTCTTTGAAAAATCGATTTAAAACCCCTTTTAAATTCAAAACCGTTATTTTTAATTTAAAAATTAGAATCCGATGATGCAACGACATCGAATGGTCAATCACGGGAATAACATCATATATCAATGTGATTATCAACAATCAACATAATATTCATAAACAAATAAATATGTGAGGAATCCAGTTGGATCCCTCCAACCTGTTACCCTGCATCCACAGACGTTAGCACAATACCAATTCCACTTCAAGGTGGAATATCGCGGTATATGGGATTTTATAAAATATCCGCTTAATAGGCGGCGCAATAGGGTCTCATCCGCTATACGAGGCGGGAAATCAAATCCGATATATACATATGCCAATATATATATATCGCTATATATAGTATATATCCTACTATATCTACTAGCACAATCAATCAACCATCAACAATCAATATTAACTATTCAAAATTTTAAACAAAACCTTTCGATTGAGTGAGGAGTTCTCACCTTGATTTTATTCCGGTTTCGTCGTTCGTTTCGAATAAAATTAAACGAACGTTTAATTTTACCCAAAATTCAAACGACCTCCAATCGACTCCAAACCAGCTGCATTTCGAAGAGCACGCGAATACGATTCCAACGCAAAAAATCTCGTTCGAATCCGACCTCGCATGCAAAAGATATCACGTTTTTAAGTTACACGATTTGAATTTTGAATTTAAACAAAACAAAAAAAAAAAAAAAAAAAAAAAAAATAAAAAATAAAAGAAACAACATCTCACCCTCAAACGCATGTGGCCCCCACTCCCTTACTCATCTTCCCTGCGCACGCAGATCCTTCCCCCCCGTGCGTGCGTTCCATCCCCAGTAGAAGAGAACCCAATCTCTATAAACTAGGGTTCCACTTCGCCATCACCACACTCCGCTAGAAAGCGATCAGGATGTGCCAAATCGAAGCTCTCGACAAGAGCTACCCACGCCTGCAAGGATGTTGAACTCGGCCACCATTACTGCCTCGAAAACCGTGCGCAACAGCCCAAGAACGCGGGTCCCTCTCCCTCACCCCGTTGCTCCAATTTCGATCTCGACCGTTGAGATCGAAGCCCTCTCTGCCCTCTACGACTTTCCAGTTGGAAGTTTCTTCTAAAACTCGACGGATCTGTGTGGATTTGAGGTGGAAGTTGGGTGATTTCTGGCCTTTGAATAATTAGGGCCGGCCAGAGCAAAAGAGGAAGAAGGGTTTTGGTGAAAATTTGCATTTATAACCACATACAATTATTATTTTAATAATAAAAATCCCAAATTGACACTTTTGCAAACGAACTCCAAACGACGCGTGCCGCCAGGCGATTCTAAGGTTTTTCCGCGTTTCGGACACAATGGAACAGGTTTCGTAAGCTAATTCGGAAGTATGTGTGAGATACGGCAATAAACGGTCGATTTAAATTTAAACCGATTTAAGCGATTTCTAGGCGTTTTGGCTTGTACCGGACAAACGACAAATCCAAACGACTTGAAATTTGAAATCTTGCAATAATATCACATTACGGATCCGATGAAACTGGTTTCGTCGAAATCCGAGACCGTTTGAAAAATGGCTATTTTTCAGTCGATAATTAAATATCAAAATATTCAATTTTTACAAATTAACTCCAAATTCAGTTTTACAAGTTCTAAAATATTTCTATAACTTTAATATGATATAACAAAATTTTCCAAACCATTTTCAATCATATTTAACCCAATATCTAATTATTTGTGGAATTTCACTATTAAATAAATCGATTTAATTGTCCCATTAAATCCAATATTCGAAAAATAAATTATTCGACTTAAAAATTCCACTTATTAATATTAAAAATAAATTAAATATTCAAATTCAAGTTATCAAAAATTCTGGGTCGTTACAATCTTCCCCCCTTAAAAGAATTTCGTCCTCGAAATTACAAGTTAAGGAGAATGATCCTAAACCGTTTATTATTTTTCCAAAGCTAATCAGTTTTATTAACTTTCTAACCTAAATATTTTTATTAAAGATTCACTATTATTTCAATTAGCTTTCCAACTTCAATTATAGGTTTCAACCAACATTGTTTACTCAACAATTCAAATTTAAATTTAAATTCAAATTTCAAACTTTCAAAATTTTCTCAAAATTTTACTAACTCCCTAAATTTTCGAAAAATTTCGCCAGAGTCTCCTTTGCGCGGCTAGATCGGTACGACTACAAAACGGCTCTACGGCCCCTCAGAATCAAAAGAAAAGAGAAAGCCAAGTGGCTAGAGAAGGAAATCATCAAATCTCATATAAAAACTGAAATACGTACCTTTTGTCGAGCGATTCAATCTTTTTTTTAACTTTGAAATCAAAATCCCAATTCCTTTATAACCTGTATATCTTGCTAGCATAATATCTAATTATAATATTCAAACAAATTTGCCAATTCAATTATAAAATTTCCAATACATGCTTCTTATACCACTTTTAGTTTACTATTAAAGTTGCATATTCATTTTCATTCAACTTTGCATTTCAATTTTCATTTGAATTCAATTACATAGCTTTCAAATTTTACTAATTCAATTTTCATTAACACTTAATGAATTTACATACAACCAACCAACAAGCAAATAACAACCAATGCACATCCAATACAACCAAATTTTATCCATTTTACTTACATTCAATTTGGTTCAACTGTTTTAATTCCAATTGGTTTAGCATTCAATTGATTTTCATTCTACTATTCAACTATTTTCAAATGAATTTACACTTGCATGCATCATTTCATATCAACTTATTCATATTCTATTGATTAACATTCAATTCATACTTTAACTCAATTGCTAGTTCTTTTTACAAATAAAATTGAATTTCATTTATATAACTTAAGTTCACATCTTTAACAATTTCATTTACTCACTTTATTCATTTATTTTGATATTAACATCAATTCTTTCAACATTACTTAACTTGCATTCCATTTCAACTTTATTTACATCATTTAATTCACTTGATTATTTAACTTTGATGCAAAGATCGATTTTTTATTCAACTTCACTTAAGTTATTCCATTTAAACATCATTTGTTAATTAAACTTAAGTTTTACTTATCAATTCAATTCGGATTTTAAATTCCAAAGTAAATCCTATTTAACTTTTACTTAAGCCAAATTCATATCAATATTCAAATTCATATTCCATTTTACTTAACTTAATTGTTTAACCACTTCAATAACTGGTTTCACTTACATTTTCCCATTCTATAAGTTATAAAACTTATTATTCAACTTCTAACTTATATTATAAGTTCAAAACCTTTTTCACTTATACTTAACAACTTCAAGTTGAATTTTAATTTCAAATTGATTTATTACAACAAAACTTCAATTTTTAAATTCATTTTTGTAGCAAATCCATCACATAGAAACTCGAAAATGATACTGATGATGCTGCAGTCATCACCCTTATTATTTCCCAGTGACAATAGTGAAATCAATGCTAAATATTCTTTCAAAAAGTTTTCTTTCTATTCATAAATCACTTTTATAAACCTTTTACTTATATAATTTTACTTCTTATATACATACATGCTTATCTTACAATTGTAAATCATTATTAATTATAATTTCATCTTATGATTCATTGGTTTATACCATTATTCTTTTACAATAGTTGCTTTTATTAGCTTATTCAAACAACTTTTAATTATTTTATATATATATATATCATTTACAACAACCAAGCAATCAATTATATACACACTTCAATAATTCCTGAAAAATTATTTTCTTTTTATATATAAAATATAATCGAGGTAAAATTATTTCATTTACCCAATTTAAAACAATATTGTGTCGGATTGTTCTATTCAAGTGTTTAGAAACCCCTTCGATTCAGTTTTCGAGGCTGCGCCGACGAAGGTTCATATACCACTCAACAAACCAATCATCACAATATAAAACAATTTTATATTCACTAACAAATACGCACTCATATCCATTATTACACTCCTACTCATTCTAGAGTACTGCTGACTCTATCTCTAATGAGTAATGCTCAACAGAGCAGGTTGTCGCTTAACCATATGCTCTGATACCAAATGTAACGATCGCGATTTTTCGTTGCCGAAAAATCGAACCGTTAGGGTTTTAGAAGAAGAAAGAGGTAGAAGAAGAAAGAAAAGAAAGAGAGGAGAAAACAGAAAACAAGTAACAGAACGAGAAACAATATCAGAATCTCACAATCGCAGCGGAACAACATATAATAGATAAATGAATATCATTAAAACAAAAGAACTATACATTTTATACATACATCACAATACATCATATCATCAGAGTGTACAACAATAAAACAGCGGAAAGAATACTATATACAATAGATAATAGACTACGCTATCTGGCTCGCCTCCAGATCTGCACAGCAACTCCCGAATCCAGAATAACCTGATAACCTAACTCTAGACTGCCCGTGTGGAAAATAGTGGGCACCCAGAGTTTAGGAAAGGAACAATAAACTCCAGGTCAGTCATGGGACTGGTGTGAGAACTCAAAAACAGTTTATCTTTAAACAAGCAACAAGAAAATTTAAATTTTTAAATCCGCAATGCTTTTTGGAAAATGAAACTACCATAAGGCCTCCCGCCACACACACAATGCAAACGCAGAATTGGAGGAGATTTCTCCTTATGATAGTCAAAGATGCTTACTACGCGAAAATCAAATCATTTTTGATATTATTACTAGTGCATAGTGTAGAAATCAATTTCGAAAGTAGAATATAAATCCTAGCCAGCATAGACATTCCGAACTATGCCTACTATAGCTACCATCTAAACAGTGGTGACCACCATAAGTAAATGGCAGGTAATACAACTAAAACCGTACAAGGCACGTATTGGATGAAAGGATTTCCAACAAATGGTCAGGCTAAGGAACTTCCTACTGCCACATGGGATCGCCTCTGGCGGGACGTCCCGAGAAACTAACGTTACGGTTAGATCTCTGCCAACACAAGGCCGGGTTACCTCTGTAACTAGGTAACTACTACACGAATATGTCATCCCCCGGTCCTTTGGGACCTTTATCCGAGCGCTCGCAACAACACCACACACAGAAATATATATAGTGTATCAACATGAGTAAGCATCTGGGCTCCATACCATGATACCACCCTTTTCCAGAAGGAAATGACATACCCTAAAGGGCGCGACCCTCATAACCTTGCCGCATATTCCTGTTTCGACCATTTCCGGGGAGTGAGGTCCTGACGAAGTCTCGTCCACAAAGCTACGCTTTGTGCAACAAAGCCATGCTTTGGGTCCACAGATGACCAAAGCAATAATCACAAAGATAAATGATCAAACAAATGATCATATCCAAACGATCAACCAATGATCATCACACAGCAGCACTCAGCATGCCACATTACCAGATTGGGAAATATCGCTGATAACCTTCAACTACATAACCTCTGAGCTCGTACGTCTCAGAGAAGGGTGTTAAGCTAAGAGAATAAATTCTCCGCCACCAACAGAAATGTATTTGAAAGAAATCTGCTCTATCTCTCAAAATGTAATGTCAGACACGTAACCATACAAGTCTGTTCCGGGTTCGAACAGAACCGAAGGCACTTCCAAAGAAGCCCTTGCAATCCGGGTATTCACAATCCCGATAAAATTTCCCATCACAAAGGAAATCTCCATATCGTAGCTAACGATGCGGAGACAATCGATAGGTCATCCTATCGTTCTCACAAATACCCGGTCTTCACACCGGTCTTCAAATGCAATCCAAACGACGTATCGCATATTCGGAATGGGATATATGACACAAAGGTCCTCTCCCGGCTAAACCGAATAGCGAGCGCTTATTTTTAAAAATAAGTGTGCATTCAATCCCAAACAAACATAATCAATACCATCCAAGGGTAAATATTGATAGTCGGTTATTTAACTATCAATAAAGATGCGCCACATCATCAGATTCCAAATAATTTTTCCAAAATTATTAAATCCCAAAATATTTTTACAAGATATATATACACAATTTCCAAATAATTGCCCAATTTATTTGCTTTACCAAAACCACTTCACGATAAAATTTTCCACACTCAACCAATTGAAAAATCAATTTTCAATTTACCTTCACCATTTGAAAACCAATTTTCAAATTACATTAACCATTTGCAAACCAATTTCAAATCACCTTAACCATTTGAAAACTAATTTCAAATCACCTTAACCATATATACCTTTTTAAACAAATTTCAAACCACCAAATAAATCTTTACCGATTTATTTTACTTACGTTCCAAATTCGTAAATTATATTTTCATATTTAAAAATAAATCAACATTTATATTTTAAACAAATTTCCCTTCATATATATAAATTCCAAAGTGGATTAAATCCCAAGCATCTACTAGCATACGATTCCCAAATCGATTTCAAGTTATTTGCTTTCAATTACCTTAAAGGTGAATTCACAAAAACCGTTCCATTTCATATTAGAAAACCATTCCCATGCTTATTTTAAAAATAAGTAATTCATAAATTTATTTATTTTCAACGATTTGAAAATATTCCATATACTTAAATCACAGTTAAGTATTTATTCCATTCTCTTTAAGAAAACATTCCCTTATTCACATTTATTTGGGTTAAAAACGAATGTTGCGTAAAACATCGTTACGACAACCCAAAAACACTAGTATATGGATTTGAAATAAAAAAAAATAGATATATAAATCCAATACTATACAAATTATCCCCTTCTGTTTCTCGAAAACTTCTATTTCAACAATCAATGTTGAAATCTATGTTTTCAATACTCAATACATTTTAAAACACCTTTAATTCGTTTTAAATTCCATTTAAAACATTCCTTTCCCAAAAACAAACCCATTTTATTTAATAATCTATTCAATATTCAAAATAGTGAATATAGCCCACTTAACAAATTCCCATATTTCAATTTATCAAATTCGATGAATTTCAAATTTATAAACATAGTTTATAAATTCCATTTCTATTATAAACCCCAATTTTATAAATTCCTTTATTAATCCGATGCAATTTACATAACCCAGTTTCATACCCAAAAGCCATATTGTAAGTTAAATACTTATAATATTATTTATATACCAAATCGTTCCTTTGAACTTCACCGATTTAAAATCTTATCACTTACAAGATTTCTTTATGGTTTATAATAATTTCAACTAATGAAATCTTCATTTATTAACAGTTTCAACAAACCCCCTTTTTATGCCCCAAATTCATTTTTTATAAGTGAATAACTTATAAACTTAAAATTTTCCAATAACCATTCGTTTTATAAATTTCACATTTATTAATCTATAAATCCTAGTGGAATTCATGTTATACATCAACTTAACACTTTATAAATTTATTCTATAACTTCAATAAATTTAATTTAAAAACATCCATTTATAAAATCCTTTATATAAACCATTAATAATAATAACTTCCCAAAAACCAAATTTAACTATTTTATAAAAACCTATTATTGTTAAAAATTTCTTTTAAGTTATATTTTATAAAAATATAAATTTTTAAAACATAAAATTTTATCCATCTATTTATTTTAAAATTTAATCAATTCAAAATTTTTAATAAACCATATTCTTTGAAAAATCGATTTAAAACCCCTTTTAAATTCAAAACCGTTATTTTTAATTTAAAAATTAGAATCCGATGATGCAACGACATCGAATGGTCAATCACGGGAATAACATCATATATCAATGTGATTATCAACAATCAACATAATATTCATAAACAAATAAATATGTGAGGAATCCAGTTGGATCCCTCCAACCTGTTACCCTGCATCCACAGACGTTAGCACAATACCAATTCCACTTCAAGGTGGAATATCGCGGTATATGGGATTTTATAAAATATCCGCTTAATAGGCGGCGCAATAGGGTCTCATCCGCTATACGAGGCGGGAAATCAAATCCGATATATACATATGCCAATATATATATATCGCTATATATAGTATATATCCTACTATATCTACTAGCACAATCAATCAACCATCAACAATCAATATTAACTATTCAAAATTTTAAACAAAACCTTTCGATTGAGTGAGGAGTTCTCACCTTGATTTTATTCCGGTTTCGTCGTTCGTTTCGAATAAAATTAAACGAACGTTTAATTTTACCCAAAATTCAAACGACCTCCAATCGACTCCAAACCAGCTGCATTTCGAAGAGCACGCGAATACGATTCCAACGCAAAAAATCTCGTTCGAATCCGACCTCGCATGCAAAAGATATCACGTTTTTAAGTTACACGATTTGAATTTTGAATTTAAACAAAACAAAAAAAAAAAAAAAAAAAAAAAAAAATAAAAAATAAAAGAAACAACATCTCACCCTCAAACGCATGTGGCCCCCACTCCCTTACTCATCTTCCCTGCGCACGCAGATCCTTCCCCCCGTGCGTGCGTTCCATCCCCAGTAGAAGAGAACCCAATCTCTATAAACTAGGGTTCCACTTCGCCATCACCACACTCCGCTAGAAAGCGATCAGGATGTGCCAAATCGAAGCTCTCGACAAGAGCTACCCACGCCTGCAAGGATGTTGAACTCGGCCACCATTACTGCCTCGAAAACCGTGCGCAACAGCCCAAGAACGCGGGTCCCTCTCCCTCACCCCGTTGCTCCAATTTCGATCTCGACCGTTGAGATCGAAGCCCTCTCTGCCCTCTACGACTTTCCAGTTGGAAGTTTCTTCTAAAACTCGACGGATCTGTGTGGATTTGAGGTGGAAGTTGGGTGATTTCTGGCCTTTGAATAATTAGGGCCGGCCAGAGCAAAAGAGGAAGAAGGGTTTTGGTGAAAATTTGCATTTATAACCACATACAATTATTATTTTAATAATAAAAATCCCAAATTGACACTTTTGCAAACGAACTCCAAACGACGCGTGCCGCCAGGCGATTCTAAGGTTTTTCCGCGTTTCGGACACAATGGAACAGGTTTCGTAAGCTAATTCGGAAGTATGTGTGAGATACGGCAATAAACGGTCGATTTAAATTTAAACCGATTTAAGCGATTTCTAGGCGTTTTGGCTTGTACCGGACAAACGACAAATCCAAACGACTTGAAATTTGAAATCTTGCAATAATATCACATTACGGATCCGATGAAACTGGTTTCGTCGAAATCCGAGACCGTTTGAAAAATGGCTATTTTTCAGTCGATAATTAAATATCAAAATATTCAATTTTTACAAATTAACTCCAAATTCAGTTTTACAAGTTCTAAAATATTTCTATAACTTTAATATGATATAACAAAATTTTCCAAACCATTTTCAATCATATTTAACCCAATATCTAATTATTTGTGGAATTTCACTATTAAATAAATCGATTTAATTGTCCCATTAAATCCAATATTCGAAAAATAAATTATTCGACTTAAAAATTCCACTTATTAATATTAAAAATAAATTAAATATTCAAATTCAAGTTATCAAAAATTCTGGGTCGTTACAGTAGAGGAGGAGGAGAGCGACGTGGGTACGGGTTTGGAAGCGGTGATGGTGGCCGGGGAGCCACGTGCATGTTTACTCCTGCATGTTGCCGAAGCCAGGAAGGAGAAATAGATTGGGGGAGGTTTCGTTCGTGTACAAGAAATTAGGGAGGAAATAATGATGCAAGTTGGGTTTTTGTTTCAGGGCCGGAATGATATTTGATTTGGGGTAAAGAACAAAAATTTGTTATTTATATACTTAATTTTTAAAAATAATCGTTAAACTTATAAATCAAATAAAACATTTGTTTTAGGTCCAAATCCAACACGGTCAGTCGCGTTGGATTCATATTGATAGAATCTTCAACATGGAGTTAAATGAACTGAATTTAGAGCTTGCAGAATTTGTAGTTAAATTCGAATGCCATTTGATTCTAGTTGGAACCAGAACGTGAAAGTGACAATAAAAAATAATAGTGAGTAAATCACACTCATTTGGACAACTAGTTTTATTTTAAAATGTTAAAAATTATTTATTGGCTTATTGGATGAATTTATAAATTATTATTATCACACGGATGTTATATATATATATATATATATATTAGTAGTTAGATATATTTTCCGTCTATTGGAGCGGATGAGGCACTATATGTACCACATAATAGCGGATGACCATATATTACCGCGATATCCTGCCTCGAAGAAGGATTGGTATTTTATGTTATATAACATCTGTGGTTGCAGGGAAACAGGTTAGAGGGATCCAACTAGATTCCTCAAAATTGTTGATTTTAATTTCAGATATAGTAATATATGATGTGTTTTGATTGGTCTTTGATAGATTATGATATGGGTTGATTTATTGGAAGTTATAGTAGCACAGGCTTAAAATTTGGTATTATAAATACCATAAATAGTATTTTTGATTTTAAAAAGAAAATTAAAAGACGATTTTGAAAATGAAATTATTTATATTGAATTTTGGAATTATTTAAAAGGTAATTTAGTCTAATAAAATAAATGATTGGATTTTGGATATTTATTTAGCTATTTCGTAAAATGGTTTCAAATAGAGAATTTTAAACTAAGAATTTTTAAACAATGGATTTTAAATAAGATTTAAAAACAAATATGAAATTGAAGTCAAAATCGAGATTTTAATTGGTTTTGGAATATAGTTTGGATTATTTAAGAAATTGATTTATTAATGGAATTTTAATTATAAATCGATAGATAAATGAATTTTAGTAATATGTACCTGTTAGAATAGTGGAAATGAGTTTATGAAATTTATAAACGATGTTTATAAATAAGTGGAATGATCATCATTTGGTAAATTGGAAATATAAATTCACGGTGTGAATTTAAAATGAGATGTGGAAGTCGGTTTAGAAGGAATAAAAAAAATACTAAATTTGGAATTTGAGAACAGTTATGGAATTGGAAATGTAAATCAATTTGTGATGAATCAGAGAGATTTATAAATATAAAATTGGTTACATTGGTATGTTAAAAGTATATTTTTATCAAGAAACGAAGTTTGTTTTGAAAAGGATTTTTATTTATTAAACTACATAGTTTAAAACACTATTAATTTGATAATTTTTTTTCAAAAAGATAGTAATTTAAATATTTAAATTTTGTTGAAATGAATTATAACTTTTGTAAGCAAGTTTTGTAAATCAATTTGATTTTTTTAAAATAAATTAGAATTTGTTATTGATGTTTATTTTAAAGTGCTTTGATATTTTAAATAATTATTTAACCATATCTGAAATATATTATTTTTATGAATATAGTTTAAAAGTAAGTAATTGGAATTTACTTATAAATACTTTCGAGATTTAAATCTAGGTTTATTAAACAGAAGTGAATGTAGAAGTGAAGTGTTTAATGGGATTTCCTGAAATTCAGGGAATTTCCAAAATAGTTAGACTCGGGAACTTCGAAAATGAATCTGAATTCGTTAAATGAGTTACAAATTGTTTGGATGGATTATAAATAAGAATAATCGGTTTTTTAAATTATGGAAAGGAATTTATTAATGATTCCGGAGATTTATGAGATAAGTTATGAAACGTTCCTAAGTTTGATATTAAAATGATTTTTGAAAATCTACGTATAAATGTTCCTAAGTATTGAATTAAATGATTTTGGAAATATTCTAACTACGAAATGATTTATATAGAAATATTTCATAAGTAATGAATTATAAGCTAGATTTGAAAATATTTCTGTGTGTTGAAATGGGTTGAAAATATCTTGTTATCGATAAAAGGATTTGAAGCTGTTTTCAACTATTTAGATATTGGAAGAGAACCGAATATATATCTTTATAAAGATATTTTGAAATAAATATTTTTGAAAAATATATAATATGGGCCTAGTGACTTCTTATGTGTATAAATTGATAGTTAAATAACCGACTATCAAATCTGGCCAAATTTGTTGATCGTTTGGAAGAGACCGAGATCATATTTAATTATCCGAAAACCACTTCGATCTGATTTGAGCATTTCCAAATGTGATATCGTGAAGCTAATGAAGGCGGTGATTTCTGAAGAGACTGGTTTGTTCAGACCCAGAACAACTTGTATGGATGTATGCTATCATTGCATTGTTGCCTGGAAGGCAGTGTTAGTATTCCAAGTGTAATTGCTATTCAAAAAGGTAACGTAGCCTTAAACCTCATCAACCGGAGAATGACTAAAACAGGGCAAGCAATGGAGGTAAGTGGGTTGCTTCCATTAGGGTATGTCATCCTCTTTCTAGATACCCTACATTTACATGTTTATGGGTTTGGTTGTGCATGAGAGATCTCGATTAAGGTCGAAAGACCGAGATGATGACATATTCGGTACTAGTAGTCAAGTGCTAGGCCGGTTATGTGTGGCAGGGTATAAGATGCTCTTGGCAGACCCGGGTGCATTGATCTAGAGATGCATCCATCGGAGGTAGTTCCTTACCTGGTCATTATATGGAATCCATTCTTCAATAAGCGTCGTATGGTTTTGACTGTGTCCAACTATGTTGGAATGTGAGATGCAAGCATTTCAGCTATTTTAACAAGTATTTGTACTCAGACACTACTATATTATCACAGGATTTTTATATAAAAGTGTTTTGGTTATCGTAAGGTAAAAACCTGCCGTGTTTATGTGTGGCGTGGCCTTACGAGATACCTTTGATTTTCAAAAATTTCTTATAACTTTAAATCCAGTTGGGTGTGTTTTCTCATGCTATTTTCCAAACTGACTCGAGTGTTATTTTATTATAATGCTGGGGTTAGACCGAGTATTATACATTCAGGTTAGGATGCTATGGAGCTCAGGAGACAAGCTGGAGGATTTCAGACGTATTTCACGTACTTGGTTGTATTCCGTTGTGTGTGTCAGACTTATAGTCAGCAATGGTGAGGACAAGTTATAATAATTGTCCATCTTGATTTGTTAGTTGTTGTACTCTGATGATTGTATGTATATTAATAGTTACAATTTCTTTTTGTATAAATATCTATATTTATCTAATATATATTGTTCGGCTGCAATTGTGAGATTCTATGTTATTGGTTCTATTTTCTTTTTTCTCTTCCTTTTCTTTTCCCCTAACAATTGGGTTTTTCGACATTCGATTTCTCGGCGTGTAATACATTGGACGTATTAGTGTCGATTTTCGAGGGTCGTAAATCCTGGTCGTTACAACATGGTATCAAAGCTGAAGGTTAAGCGAGAACCTTGGCTTTGGTGTGGTAACTCATTAGAGATAGGGTCAATAGTACCCTAGAATTAGTTAGAGTGTATTAATAGATATGAGCGCGTATTTGTTAGTGAATATAAAATATTTATATTATTTTGGTACATCTATTGAGTGGCTTATGGATTCTGGTTAATATGAGTAATTAACGTTATTGACAGGGATCTCAAAATATTTGAATAGAGCAACTCGACCGGATTGTTTTGAAATTGGGTAAGTGAAATAATTTTACATGGATTATATTTTATATATAAAAAGGATTAGTTATCAGCCATTATTATAGTTACATATAGTGTGCTTAGTTGTTAGAGAATGATAATATTTGATTATTATCATTTGTTGACCGTTGTTTTTGATTAAATAATGGTTGATGCTATAAAGTAAACAAGGTAAACAACCAAGGAATGATTTTATATAACCAACATGGCATCATATAACTATATGATTTATAAAAGTGATTTATAAATTGAAAGGAAATGAAATTTCAGAATATATTACAAATATGATTTACAAAAAGGATTTAAAAGATGGAAATTTAGGAATTTAAAATCCCGTTGGTTTTAGGAATTGTCTTTCAAACTTTAAAAAAATAATAATAGTATTATTTGGAAATACTCTTGAATAGAAATACTTTAAAAGGATTTTAAAAGGAAATAAAAGCACTGAACTCACTTCAGTCGCTAGAAAATAATTTCGATGATGACTGCAACATCATCGATGTTCATTTTCGAGTTTGCAAGAGAGGGGTTGCTTCCAAATGAAATTTTATCTTGGTAAAACTTGTTTTGGTTTCAAAATTCAAAAGAATAATTTGATATGCCATGGGATTGTGTGTGTATTTATAAATATATGATTTCAAAAATGATTTGAAATACTTAGAATAAAATGTTTGAGCTCTAAAATTTTGATTTAAAATGTTTTATTTGAGAATATGATAAAATAAGTTGATAACTAATAAAATTTGCAAGTTGCAAGTTGCAAGTTAAAGTAATGTTTTAATAATTTGAATATGAATGAAAGGGAAGTAAAAATTTGGAATTTGAACTATAGAATTAAACTTAACTCAAGTTAAGTATAAATGAATTATGGAGAGAATATTAGCCTATATAGGTCAAATAAAATAGAATTTTGGAAATGGAATTCACTGAGATTGAAATAAATTAATTGAATGAACTAATTAAATTAATTAGTTAATTGAATATGGTTTGGAATGTGAATGAGAAATTGGAAAATAAAATTGGATTTGATATCAAATGGATATAAACTTAAGTTTTATAGAATGCTTTAAAATGAACCTAAGTAAGGTTTATGAAATGATCCACAAATGAACTGATATGGAGTGAAATGAGTTAAACATAGAATTTGATGGAATAAATTCTTAAGTGAGTTTAGTATGGTAAGGAGTATACAAAGTAAATATTTGAATGTAGATCAAATAGATGCGAATAGTGGATTGAATAATTGATTATAAATGAAATGAAGGTAAATAAAATAATTTGGAATAGCTAAGAAATCAATTATAATAAATATGTAAGTTGTACTTATATTATATTATTCGTATGACGGTTTGATCCAAATTCGAGCATAAAATTTCGAGATAATTTATATTGATCCAAGTTAGGATTTTTCACTCGATTCTCGATGACGAACACTAGATATGGATTTTCGATTGATTCTGGGATTTTCTATCATAGTATATAGCTATGCAAGGAGAATAACAGTTTCTCATCAAGAAACCAGATCTAAGTCCGCACTAGAACGGTTGTGTGAACGATATTATTGTGGAAGTGAAATTGTGTGACCGAGTAAGCGATCAGATTGGATGTTGCGTATGGATGATAAATGTACATCGTACGGGCTTAAGTAAAGAAAATGTTGGAAATTGAAAATGAAAAATAATAAGATTTGGAATATATGTTTGGATATCACTAGTAAATAAGATGTAGGTGTATAAAAGCAAGAGTAAATTTGATGCCTCTGGTTTCATAAGTAAACTTGGTTGCCCAACAAAAAGTACCTATTTAAATTGTTGTTTGATTTGATGGTTTTATGATTGAGCCACTTGGCTTTTGTTTTCTTTTACTGATTTAGGCTTGTAATGGCGATTTGTAGTTGTTCCGATCTAGCCACGCAAAGAAGACGTGGGCAAAAAATTTCGAAAATTTTAAGAGTTAGAAATTTGAAGGAAATTTTAAATAACTAAAAATTGATTTATGAGTTATAACCTGAAATGAGAATATGGATAATATTATTTGGAGTCTATGGATGAATTTAGGAACTTAGCAAAAATCATAGCAAGGTTCGAACAAATTAATTTTGGAAATTAAAGGCTTAAATGGATTTAGAAAGTAATTTCAACTAATTTGTTTTAGAAAAGAATTGGGTTTGGGGCATTTTTCCTATCTTAGCAATTTCGGGGACAAAATTCTTTTAAGGGGGAAGAATGTTATGACCTAGAATTTTAGTGGTTTGGAATTGGAATATTTAATTGATTCAAATATTTAAAGGTTAATTTTACAGATTTAATAACTTGAGTTTCAAAAATAGTGATTTTATTAGATAATTAAATTGTTAATTTAATAATTGAAATTAGTTTAAATAATCGAATCTTGGACTTTTATTTGGATAAAAATAATTTAAAAGCTTATATAACCACTATTTAGCAAGAATGAAGATAATAAAATTTTTAAAGTTGATTTAAAGGTTATTTACTCGATTTTAAAAATAATTCGCTTTAATTAACATATAAAATAAGGAAATCCGTCCACTAACGGTTAGGAGGTAATCTACGATCTTATCTTTGACTATTTATTTCCTAAAGAAGCGGGGTTGAGCTTAATGGAAATTATCAAACGTTATTTCAAATAGACTAAGATTGGATTTGTTATTCGTAAACCACTTCGATCCAACGAATGCATTTCGAAGTGAAGATATCATGAAGAGCATGGAATTAAAGATAGAGATGTGAAGTGCAAAGGCTAATTGCTACTAATCCTGAAGGTGATTCCAAAATGGATGTAGTTGGAATAGTGCCTTCGGTTTCGTTTAGTCCCAGAACGGATTTGTATGGATGAATGCTATCAGCACATTGTCATTGGAGGTCAGTAGGAGATCTAAATGTATATGTTTTTGAAAGGTAATCGTAGCCTCAAGCCTCCTCAACCGAGAATGACTAAAACAGGGGAGATGCAGCATGGCTAAGTGGGTCGCCCCCATATAGGATATGATCATCCCTATCTAGAGTCGTTATTATCTCTCATTTATATGCCCGGGGCCCTTTAACGGAGGGGTGATCATATTAGGTACTATCCAGTAAGGGGTATGTCGGTTCTGTGTTGGTAGGGGATCCAGGTGAGGTCTCGGTGTTATTTTATCTAGAGATGCACCATGACAAGCAGTACCCCGGTAGCCCAGTCATTGTATGGAATCCGTTCTCTAATAAGCGCCTACGGACTTGATTGTATACCTATTATGCTGGAATTTAACAATGTAACAATTTTGGCTATGATTAATAAGTAATTGTATCAAGACACTATTATAGTAACAAAGGATTTCATATGAAATGTTTTAGTTATCATAAGGTAAAAGCCATATGTGTTTATGTGCAGCGTGGTCTTACGAGATACCTTTGTTTTCAATGGTCTTTATAACTTTAAAATTCAGTTGAGTGTGTTTTTCTTACGCTGATTTTGCAGACTGACTAAGGTGTTATTTTATTATAATGCTTGGGTTGGACCGAGCATATTTACATATTGCTATGGATGCATTGGAGCTTAGTAGACGAGGTAGAGGCCATCAAGTTGTATTCTCGTATATGTTTATTTTCCGCTGTTTTGTTATTGAAATTATCAGCAATTGTGGGGACGGGCTAATATAACTGTCAGGCTGATAATTGTGATAGTTGTTGTACTCTGATGGATGTATGTATATAACAGTTTCTCTTTTGTAAAAATCTTTGGTATTATATTATATGTTGTTACGTTGCGATTATGAGATTCTGTGTTTTTATTTCTCTTCTCTTTTTCTTTCTTCCCTTTAACTATCCATATTTCTGTTTGATTTGGGTGGGACATGTGTGGTTTATTATCAGCTTGATTGGTATAGTAAAGTGGGTCGTTACATTTTAGGTATGTTTTAAAATATATAAGTTATTATTATTATACTGTTAGTTAGGTGATGATTCTTATATGCATTAATATTGTCACAAGCTAAACCAACGTACGTATTCTTTTCCAAAAAAAATGTAATATATAAAAGTCAAATATGTATAGCCAAAAATTATATAATAATATTTATTTTGTTAATTCATACATACATACATATATCATCTAATTATACATATATAGTCTATATTTAATTATAATATCGTACTAAGGTAATAGTTGATCATATAATATTTTACATGTATTTTTATAGCAATATTACTTTTTAATAACAATCAAATAATTTTTATAATTATTTATTATTATTTAATATTACTTAAACCAATATACTATCCAAATAAATCATAAAAAATGAAATATGTACCGAAAATTGTTTCTTAAATTTTATATAATTATTTGACCATAAGATAAGCTCTCGGTCAAAAATGAAAATTAAAAATCTATTTTTATATTTTTAAAAATTATTCTAATAAATGATCGAAAAATAATAAATGAATAAAAAATAAATTTTGACTTGAAAAACCATGGAAAAATTATTCAAGCTTCAAAATATCATATAATATTTGTTGAAAATTGAAAATTTGAATTAAATGTTTTAAAAATATTTTTATTAATATTTTATTTAATTTTGAATCGAATAATCAATTAACATATATTTTTAAATAATAAAGTCAATAATAAAACTTTAAGGTATTGAACATACGATCTGAAATTATTAAAAAAATTAATTTATTAATATATATTTAAAGATTATAAATATGTTTAGGAATAAATATTTATATACTCAATTTATTTTATTTTATTTTGTGTGTGTGTATTTGGTTCATAAATAATTTATATATATTATGTATATATATTGTTTTAGTATTCATTATATTAATATGCATTTATATATATATATATATATATATATATATTATATGTTTAAATATTCACATTTACATAAAATTATTTAAGCAAAATTAGCATATACATACATACATACATATATATATAATACTTATATAAGTAACAAGTTTAAACACATATACATACATACATACGTACATACGTACATACATACATATATATAGTTGGACATCATACAATAAATATGTGATGAGCTAACATGTCCTTTTCATCGTAAATTACAATATTTATGCTTGAGCATGTTATACTTTGCACGGGCTATCATGTTACACATGCACACACATACATATATGCAGAAGATATATATATGTGTATATTTATATTTATATTAATATATAAATTCAATAAAACAATATAATTTATAGATTTAGATAAAAGAAGAGATTTTATTTAAATAAAATTTTGAAATGTTCTAAACAAATTAGACTTTGTAGGCCTGATATAGATCCAATAAGGGAATTTTTTTGAAATTCACTCATAACTTCTACTACGGGCTAGCTTATTCCAACAATACTATCATAGCTTAATAGCTTATCCAGTCTAAATTAATCATATTAGGGTTAACTAATTAAACCCACCCATATAGTAGAGTGTTTAAAAAAGTAGTATCTAAGGTTAGGCTTGGGTAATCAAATACTTTGCCCTATCTGGCTACTGGCTTGACCCAAAATGATGAAGTAAGCCCAAATGGTTATCCCTAATAGAAAAGGCCCAATTTACATTGGACCTTGGGATAATTTCATAATTATTTTGAAACTAAAATTAAAAGTTTTAAATTTAAAAGTTAAATTTAAAATAATAAAAGTACTATAAATGTTATAATATAGATTTTCAAATTGCATAGAAAATTAAAAATATAACATTTTAAATTTGAAATTATATATATATATATATGTGTGTGTGTGTGTGTGTTATAAATGTTACAATATAATAAAAAATATCAGAATGTTTATAAAATAATAAAAATTAATTTCAAATTTTAAAATCTATTAGCAAGATTAATAAAATATATCAATTAAACGAGTGAATTAATTAATATATGCATGTATTATATATCGTGATATAATTTATGTTGTTTTAAAATGTTAAAATAACATAATTATACATGTATGTATATGAAATGAATTTTGAAATTAATATAATTTAAATAAAAATATTTAATTAAATAAATAAATTAATCAAATGATGATATACGCATACATATTATACATGTGTTATATTATAAAAGTTATGGTATATAATAAATATCTAATATAAATACTATATTAAGATAATATAAAATTAATTAAAATGTTAATTAATCAAAATTAATTAAACAAGATTTAATTAACATAATATTATACATAAGACTGTTATATAAGTAACATGAAATATAACAATTATATAACAACAAGACTTATATAATATGAATGTATAAATTACAGGTGGAACACTAAGGAACCCTAATTAGACTTATGGAATAAATACATACGTATAGTATGTATCATGATTTCTGATGTATCCGACAGTTGAATCACGAGGATATTTTATAAAAATTACATTATTCCTTAAGTCGATATCACTCGATTAATATATTGAAGATTATGAATATTTAATACAAAGTTGTCATTTGTCATCTATGTATTAATAGATTACATGTATACTCTTTAGTTGTTAGCTTTCCTCGAGCCAAGGATGTTATGTGTAAAACTATTAATATATTGAACGGATGAGGTAAGACAACCGCACGTATTTGTTGAGCTTTCCTCAAGTTACGTGCATTATACTTAGGCCATCGTGAAATGATAGGTTCGAGTGAATAATCCCGCTTTACTTGTTGAGCTTTCCTCAAGGTAAAGGCAGGATTAGAACAAGGTACAATGTGTTAGGGGTTGTATGTGATACCACCAATAAGGAGTTATTCATCGTATATGGGCTTTTGATTTGTTGAGCTTTCCTCAAGGTTAGAATCCTAAGGCATATAAGTCCTAACACTCACTAGTGAAATCAAAAGATTTCTATATTTCAACTTAGGGTTTGGTGAAACATAAAACACTAGTGGGAGCCTTATTAGAAAATTAAAATGATAACATTTAACTTTTTTAATATTGTAAGAATATAAGCTATATAATGTTATAATAATCTACATTGATAAATTTATGAATTTAATATCATTGATATAACATTTATAAGTCAAGACATACAATTGAACTAAATTGAAGGTTAGCAAATAGAAATATAACATATACTTACTAATAAATGCTTCTTGTATGTTAATGTTTCAATACCCATGCAAGCGCTTGATTTTACAACTACTAAATTCATATATAATTTGGTCGCTTACACATTTATTTGGTCGAGACAATGTATTGCATTCTATGAGTTTCAAACTCTACATATGTTTAATCCATATACGATCACATATAAGTGTTATATAGGAAACATTCACAGTTCGTAATGTACGATACTTCGATGAATTTAGTTCATTTGAAATAAGATAATAAACATCACTATGAGATCAAGTATTCAATTTAATTGATTATAAAAGGATCGTATTATGTTGAACATAACACTAGACCAAAACTATAGGAAATATCTAAGAATTCGATCACTGAAATGTTAGTTTGATCGATTTACATAAAGTGCATCATATTTGATGTCCTTAAATGTAAAGGATGATCAAATGCATCTTTGTAAAGAGTTCGTTATGATGTTGTAGTAAGGGTTTTCTTTTGAATGGTCCGATCGTTTAGAAAGAAAAAACGAATGTATAAGAGCGTATGTGATTTAAGGTATAGTTGGAATGAAGAGAATGAATAGTCAATTCTACTTTAAAAAACATCGAAAATGAGAATTGTAATAATTAGAATTGATACTTAACAATTGGAATGAGAAATACAATTTCTACTCTAAAATGTATTTTCATATAGAAAATTATTTTCTATGAGATTTATTTCCTTAAGTTTAAGATATTTGATCAGAGAACTCTTGCTATAAACTAGTTGTAGTATATGACATAAATAATCTATGATTCCGTATTAAGTGAATGATGGACCTTCAAATTAAGTACGCTATTATAATAATGGTGGAAATAGTGGGAGCATGCCATGTAGCACTTATTGATTACATCAAATTATGAAAATTTATTTCGTAAAATATACCGAAAATTATTTATGAAATCATGACTATTTTTGGTGTCGACTTAAAAAATAGACAGGTTATTTTCAATATGACTGTTATGAACATTCATTATGAAATAAAACTGTAATGCGGTATATTTTTCCACAACAAAAGTGACGCATTGAAAATATTAAAGTATCTAAAATTATTTATAATTATTTTGGAAGTACAAACTAAGCTGTAGTTTTGAGAAATTTTTTATATTATATGTTTATGCATCATATGGTTTTAGTTTATTATATCTCAAACATTTAAGGGCAACGCACCAATTTAGTAGGGGCATCATAGGAGTTAATGGACTCTTCGGATTGGTACATGCAGACGTATGAAACTATAAGTTTATTAATACCAAAAAATCTCCACGTACTTTATTATATTCTCCGGCGAGTCATTATAAGCATGGACATGTGTATTTGATACACATGCATAAGTGTAAGACAAACTCATATAATATAAAACAAAAGTAAATAATATAGCATGCGATAGAAATAATTCAATATGATCGAATGGGTGAGTATACTGGAAAGAGTTCTGAACGTACTAAAAGAATTGAATAAAGATTCAATCTCAAAAGTCACTCCTCCCTATGGTACATAATGATATATTGATAAGGAGTAATCAAACTTTGATGGACAAAGTATAATTAATAATGAGTGAATTTGAGTTAAAATTCTTTCTATAAGGTGTGTACTTAAGATTAATACACAATGTTAAAATTAATATTATCTAAAAAATAGTTTAAAAACCATATAAGATAAGGGTTTAAAAGAAATCCCTACATATCCAGGGCTAAGGCCAATTGACAGGTTGTGCAAGTTGAAAGATTGCATGTAATAATTATTTGTAAGGGATCTTATATAAATCATCCTAAGGTAAATTTGGGATCGATAGTCATTAGATGACTAATTATGCTGTGAACATAAATGTATTGTGAGCTAATGCAAAATCAATTATATATGGGAATTCATAAAATGTTTATGAATTCTCGTTCTGTTGCACTGAGAAGCAACCATTATTTTAAGAAATACCAACTTCGTAGTGAAGGAATTTCTTTATGGAATTATTGAAACAAAATGAATTCGGATATGATACGAGGACAAACTGATTACAAGAAATAACTTGCTCAATTGGTTAAAGTATGACACTGTAAACTTATGTTTTAAAGTTCATGCGTTCGAACACCCGAGACATCAAAATAAGTGCTTTGCTTGAATAAAGTGTCACTCCTACTGTAAAAAACCGGTTGTTGGGGATGAAATGAAATTAACTACAACTAAATGTACGCAACACATTAGAATGTCTAATGAGTATTCTTCAACATTAAAGAAAAACTATGAGTATCTTATCAATGTCGGGAATAAATAATCCTCGGTTGTTTAATAAAACCATTAAGAGTATTGACTCTATGCTATGGTACGATGAACTAATCCGAAATAGATTCCAAGTACATTATTAAAATATGACTTTGATAACTGTATCCGAAGGGATATGATCCATTGGCCACAAATTTGCATTTATGAGAAAGACAAATGCAGCTGGAATATTGTAACGACCTGCAAATTTATCACTTTGATTAATTATATTTATTTTTAGAATATTCAAACAAAAGGTTGATAATACAAATAATATTATTTAAGTCGTAATAAACAATAATAATTATTCATACAATAGTTTAAAATGATAGTTATTCATTTTAATTAGTTTTAAAGTGATAATGAATCATTTATAAGGGTTTAATAAAGATATATCAAAAAAATTAAAATATAAAGAAAATTAATATTGGAGTCATTAATTTGAAAACAATTGTTCAATATTGATTTATATGGTTTTACAATTCAAATGGGATCATTTTAATTAATTAATTAATAATAAGAAATTAGTTTTCAAACTTTATATATATATATATATATATATATATATATATTAAGAAATGAAAATATGACTGGTAATTGAAATCGAGATTAGTAAAAATTCAATGTGTAGAAGTTGTGCAACATTGTGGATTAAATGCAATATACATATTTACATATCCTTGTACACAGCAATGGACATGTACACATGCACATGAGCACACATACACACACACACATATACTAATTATATACAAAATCAAAAATATATAGGAAATTTTAATAACTCCTTAACACTTAAGCAATATTAAGTCAACACTACACATCAAAGTACAACCATCATTATATGCACATGAAAGGGGTCACGTCAGCCATGCCTAGGTGATGGTGGAGGTGACTTGGGCGTGCTAGGTGATGATGAAGAAGGAGGTGGTGCATAGGGGTAATGATGGTGCAGAGAGAAAACGCGTAATATATCTAAGGTGATTATCACCATTTGTCACATCAAATGTCACACCTAAGGGGGCACATAGCCTTGCCCATGCTCGATGTGAATTTTGGATATCCTAGGGCGGGGTAGGAGGGAAGTGATAGGTGGTGGAGGTGATGGTGAGGTGATAGCTCATGATGATGTTTGTAGTTATTTTGATGAACTTGCTTATAAATACCCACCTCCTTAGTATTTTCCATCTTTCACAACTTCTCCAAACTCAAATCAAATGGGAAATTCATATTTTAAAAACCTCTAAAGTTCTAGTGGCTACAAGTTTCATATTTCATTTCTTCCCATTTTGTACTTAGCTATGTCAAAAACCCACTTATTTCCCGTGCATTCTCGGGTTTGATTTTTGTGAATCTGATAATATCTCATTTTCTTTGACCATATATCCTTCAAAATAACTCTAAGTTAAGTAAGTCTTTATTTTAAATAGTAGAGAAAAGAATTTGCAACAACTTCACAGTTGACAACTTCTCCAAATTCTGAGTACAACATAGTCAAAAAGCTGAGAGAAGATGATTCATTTTCGGGTCCAAATATTATGAATTGAAGTCCTCTTCTTTGTCAAACTCTTTGACTCTAGACCCTTATACTGTGTGCTAGGGTAGTGGGGGAAGGATGGCCGAAAGCAAGGAAGGTGGCAGAGTTGTTTTAGTGATGGTTTAGTGAAGTGTCGATTCATTTGAATGTTGGTAGGAAGATATGGACATGGAAATGGGTGAGATAACTCCATTTATATTACTATATATATATTGGATGATATAATATTGTTTGCTATGCTTGGTTGTGGTGATTGTTAACCCAAAAATTGGATCAACACCCTCACTCTGGTTTGAGATTGAAAGCACCAGCTCTGTTTTGACAGAGCAATATTGTAACGACCCAGAATTTCAGTCATTTGAGATTCGTATATTTAATTAATTTTAAATATTTAAAATTTAATTCTATAAGCAGGATAACTTATATTTGAAATATAAGGATTTAATTGGATAATTAAATTGTTAATTTAATATTTGAAATTGTGTAAATAATTGGAATTTGAATTTAATGAGAATAAAAATGATTTATAAAGTTGAATTAAATTCTATTTGAGTTTGAATGATGTAAGAGAACTTGTAAAATTGAATGAAAAGTTAAATTATAGAAATTGAATATTTTAATATTTAACTAACGTGTAAAAATAGACATTTCTAAAACAGTCTCGGATTTCGACGAAATTAGTTTTGTTGGAACCATAATGTTATATTATTGTAAGATTTCAAATTTCGTGTCAATCGGATTTACTGTTTAGTCATGGCAAGCAAAAACGTGTAGAAATTCGTTTAAGTAAATTTTAAATTTGAAAAAGTCGATTCGAAAACCTATCTTCCAAATACGATCGAATTGGCTCTCGATATATATTCCATTGTATTCGAAATAGGGGTAAAACATTATAAACGCCAGGCGGCATGCTTCTTTTGGAGTTTAGAATAATTTCGGGAGAATAGTGTCGTAGAATTTTCTATAAAAGGCCACCTATTTTTATAATTTTCACTAAACCCTAAAATAGCTAGGGCCGACCGTCATTTATATTTCAATAGCCAAAATTAGCTTATTTTCTCCTCTTGATCTATGCAAATCCACTCAATATTAAGCAAAACCTCCAACATGAAAATTGTAGAGCGTCGTGAGTACTAGCTATCCAACGGTGGAGATCGTCTTTAACGAAGCCGATCGTCTGCAAATCGTCTGTGAAGCCGTGCGTTCAAGCACGTTTTTCGAGCAGCCTGGGCCACCACACTCGATCGGTCTTCGGCCTCTAATGGTGCTTGCGTAGGGCTTCAAAACACCATTCTCGATCGTCGTAAAGTGGGTTGCAGAGGTTGCGAAATTTCAAAGGATAGTGGCGCCGATTTGGGTTTATTCGTGTTTTTCATGATGAAGAAGAAGATATCGCATGTGGCTCAAAAGGAAGAATGTAACGACCCAGAATTTTAATTATTTAAAATTCGAATATTTAATTAATTTTAAATATTAATAAGTGAATTTATAAGTCGAATAAATTTTAATTCGAATAATTGGATTTAATTGGATAATTAAATCGATAATTTAATAGTGGAAATACAGAAATAATTGAAAATTAGGTTAAATATGATTGAAAATGATTTGTAAAATTTTTATTTTATCATATTGGAGTTAGAATGATATTTTAGAACTTTTAAAATCGAATTAAGAGTTAATTTGTGAAAATTGAATATTTTAATATTTAATCGACTAGTGAAAATAGCCAATTTTCAAACAGTCTCAGAATTGGACGAGACTAGTTCCATTGGATCCGTAATAGTTTGTTATTATCGGATTTCAATTTTCGTAGCAATCGGAGTTATCGTTTGATCGTGGCAGCTCGAAACGCATCGAAATTGTTTTAATATTAAATTGGCGAGTTAAAATAGCCATTTTTCAAAAAGTCTCGGATTTCGATGAAACTAGTTTCATCGGATCCGTAATGTGATATTATTGTATGGTTTCAAATTTCGTGTCAATAGGATTTACCGTTTGTCCGGTGCAAGCTAAAACGCCTAGAAAATCGTTTAAATCGGTTTAATTTAAATCGAACGTTTATTGCCATAACTCGCACAGATGTCCGAATTAGCTTCCGAAACCTGTTCCATTGTGTCCGGAACACGGGGTAAACCCTAGAAACGATGGTCACCGCGCGTAAATCGGAGTTTAGAAATCCCGGATGAATAGTGTTCAATAATTTTCTATAAATAGACCCTAAAAATTCATTTTTAAGAAAAATAAAATAAAACCCTAACCTAATTTCTGCAGCCGCCTCCTATAGGTTTAATGGCTGAAATCGTCTCGTCTTCTCCTCTCGAAATCTCAAAATCCATACATCGAATCGAGAAAAGTTCAACACGAAACTTGTAGAGCATGGCGAGGCGAACCTATCCAACGGTGGATCTGGCGAATCGTCGCCATTTGAAAGAGAATATGGCCCGCGTTCCCTGGGTGTTGCGCACGCGTTTCGAGACTCCAGAGGCAGCCGAGCTCAAGGTGGTTCTGGCCAAGCATAGAGCGTGGAAAGGGGGTTCGTATGAGGGTCTCTGATCGAATTATAATCGAGCGAGGAAGTTGCAAAAATCAACCCTAGTTTGCTTTGTTGGGTTCGTGCGCACGTATATTGCCTGGAGGCACGCGTGAATGAGAAGAGGAAGAAGGAGGGAGTGAACGCGCACGGCCAGGATTGCATGGAGCATGGATCTAGCGGCCTGTAGTTGATTTAGGTTTAAATTATAAAGTTTTGTTGTAAATTATTATATAAAAAATCATGTAACTTCATAAAATCATAACTTTTTCATACGAGGCCGAAAACGCGCGAAACCAGTTGCGTTGGAATCGTATGGACGAGCACTATGCTATGGAATTGGATTGGAGTCGTTTGGAGTTAGTGAGAATTTCGGGTAAAATTAAACGTCCGTTTAATTTTATTCGAAATAAATCGCTAAAACGAAATTGAAATCAAGGTGAGAACTTCTTACTCAATCGAATCGGTTTCGATTTTAATTTTAAATAGTTAGATTTAAAATATTTGAATGTATGTTTGAATGATGATTGTTATCTATTGATTGTTAAAATAGACATTATGCGCCGTTAGTAAGCGGATGTTATTTATTAAAAACATATACCGCGAATATTTCATAAACAGTGAAATTGGTATTATATATAATAGCAATATATATATATATATATATATATATATATATATTGGCATATGTATATATTGCAGTTGATTGATTTCCCGCATTGTATAGCGGATGAGACCCTATTGCGCCGTCTATTAAGCGGATAATATTTTAAATCCCATATACCGCGATAATTCCGTACTGGAGCGGAATTGGTATTGTGCTAATGTTTGTGGATGCAGGAAAACAGGTTGGAGGGATCCAACTGGATTCCTCAACAGTATTTATTTGATTATGGATATTTTGATATTCGTTGATTATCATATCGATATATGATATCGTTGTTGTCGTGATTGACTATTTGGTGTGTAGCATCATTGGACCAAATTTTGGAATTTTTAAAAGGATTTTTAAAGAGATTTTTGAAAGTATACTTTATTAAAGATTTTTGGAATTGATCCAATTTAAATAAATAAACGTTAAACTTTTAGAAGTTATAAAAATTATGATTTTTGAGAAATATAGTTAAAAGTTGATATTTGAAATTATGGGATTAATGATTTTATAAAATAGAATTAATCGGGATTTTTGAATTTATTATAAAAAGTTGAAAATATAGGATTTATGAAACTTGATTATTTTATAAATTAAAATGATAAAATTATAAAGGAGTTTAAAGACGTTTTAAAGAATAATATAAATTGATTTATATAAAAGAATTATAAGATGGATATTTGTAAATTAAAATATTTGAATTATAAAACGAGTTTTTATAAGTGTTAGAATGAATTTGAATGAATTTCATAAATGAATGAAATTTATAGAATTATAAATGGTGAAGTTATAAATGGAATTTTATAAGCAGTAGGTTTATAAAATTTGTAAAGTTATTTGAAGAATAGATTTGGTTAAATAAATGAATCTTATAAGTTATAAGATTTATAATTTGGAAAGTCTTTAAAAGAACGATTTTGTAAAATAATCGTTTTATAAGCATTTAACCTATAATATGAACCTTTGGTTTATAATTGAGTTATAAATTGGAATAGGTTAATAAAGGAGATTTATAGAAAGGAAGTTGTTGTAAGATAAATAGAAATGGAATTTATAAACGTTGTTTTATAAATTCGCAACGACTTATTTTGATAAGTAAATTATTATAACTTATTTATGGAGTTATATTCACATTTTAGACAGTGAATTATCCTTTGAAATAGAATGAATAGAAATGATGAAATTGGTTAACGTAGTATATTCACGTTTTTGAATAGTGAATAATATGTTAAAGAAAATGTTTTGAATGTGATGTTTAAATAGAATTAAAACGATCTAACGATGTTTTCAAAACGGGTTGAGATTCGAAACCATAGATTTCAACATTCATTGTTGAAATAGACGTTTTCGAGAAACAGAAGGAAATGGCGGACTATAACACTGTTGTTATAGTAAATGATTTCCGAAAGGAAATGTTTTGTATAGTATTGGGATTTATATATCTATTTTAATTTCGAATCCCTATACTAGTGATTTTGGGTTGTCGTAACGATGTTTTACGTAACATTCGTTTTGGCCCAAATAAATATGGTTAAGAGAATGATTTCCTTAAAGAATGAAATATGTACTTAATCTCAATTTAAGTATATTGAATATTTTCCAAGTGTTGAAAATAAATGGATTTGTGAATTACTTATTTAATAAGTATGGAAATGTTTTCCAATATAAAGGGAATATCTTTAGAATTTATCTTTTTGAAGATAAATTGAAATGAATAATTGAAATCGTATATTCATAGATATTGTGAAATATAAATTCACTATGGAATTTATAAAAGAAAGGCGAATTTGTTTAGAAATAAATATTGATTTATTTTTGAAGTGTGAAAATTATATATCTAGTAAAGATATTTTTGGGAAATAAATAATTTGGAAAATTATTTGGAACCTGGTGATGTTGTGCATATCCATTGATAGTTCAGTAACCGACTATCAATATTTACTTTTGAAAGGTATTTGTTGTGATTTGCTGAATTTGAATGCTACACTTATTTTTAAATTATTGCGCTCGTTATTTGGATTACCCATTCCGAATAGTGATACGACGTAATGGATAGCATTGATGACCGGCGTTGAAGATCGGGTATTTGCGAGAGCGATAGGATGACCTGTCGATTGACTCTGCACCGAATTGCTCCGGTATAGAGTTCTCCATATGTGATGGGAAATCCGATCAGGATTGTGGATATCCGGATTGCAAGGACTTCTTTGTAAGTGCCTTCGGTTCTGTTCGAGCCCGTAACAGACTTGTATGGATTGTATGTATGACATTACAAATTGAGATATAAAGCAGATTTCTTTCAAATATATTTCTGTTGGTGGCGGAGAATTTATTCTTTTAGCTTAACACCCTTCTCTGAGACGTACGAGCTCAGAGGTTATGTAGTTGAAGGTTATCAGCGATATATTCCCAATTTGGTAATGTGACATGCTGAGTGTTGCTGTAAAATGATCATTGTGTTGATCATTTGTGATAAGATCATTTGTTTGATCGTTTATCTTGGTGATCATTTCTATGATCATTTGTTGACCCAAAGCATGGCTTTTGTATAAAGTATGTTTTTATGGACGAGACTTCGTCGAGCCTCACACCCCGGAATGGTCAAAACAGGAAAGATGCGGCAAGGTTATGAGGGGTAGCTCCCTTTAGGGTATGTGCATTTCCTTCTGGAAAGGGTGGTATCATGGTATGGAGCCCAGATACTTACTCATGTTGAAACACTTTATTTATGATTGTGTGATGTTGATGACGAGCGCTCGGTTAAAGGTCCCAAAGGACCGGGGGATGGCATACTCGTTTCAGTTGTTACCTAGTTAGGGGTAACCCGGCCTTGTGTTGGCAGAGATCCGGTTTGGTTCTCGGGGACGTCCTTCCAGAGGCTTTCTCATGTGGCAATGGGAAGTTCCTTGGCCTGACCATTCGTTGGAAATCCAATTCCCAATACGAAACCCTGTACGGTTTTAGTTGTAGAACCTGCCATTTACTTATGGTAGTCACCACTGTTTAGATGGTAGCTATAGTAGGCATAGTTCGAAATGTCTATGTTGGCTAAGATTTATATTCTACTTTCGAAATAAATTTTTCCTACACTATGCACTAGTAATAATATCAAATGTTCTTTTAAATGCGTATCAAGCATCTTTGACTATCATATGGAGAAATCTCCTCCGATTCTGCGTTTGCATTGTGTGTGTGTGCGGGAGGCCTTATGGTAGTCTCATTTTTAAAAGCATTGTGAATTGACTTTAAAAATATTCCTCTATTTTGTTTTCAAAGATAAATAAGCTGTTTTGAGTTCTCACACCAGTCACATGACTGACTCGGAGTTTATTGTTTTCCTTCCTAAACTCTGGGTGCCCACCAATTTCTACACGGGCAGTCAAGAGTTAGGTTTATCAGGATATTCTGGATATTCTGGAGTTGCTGGATGCAAGCTGGATGGCATAGCGTATTACTAGTATATAGTATTTCTTTTCCGCTGTTTGTTGTTGTTGTTGTTGTGCACTCTGATGATATGATGTAATGAAATGTAATAACCGATATAGTTCTTTGTTTAAAGATTATTCATTTAATTATTATATGTTGTTCCGCTGCGATTGTGAGATTCTGATATTGTTCTGTTGTTTTCTTTCTGTTCTATTTTCTTTTCTCTCTATTTTCTATCTTTTCTCTCTTCTTCTACCTTTTTCTTTTTCTTAAAACCCTAACTATTCGGTTTTTCGGCAACGAAAAATCGCGTACGTTACATTTGGTATCAGAGCATATGGTTAAGCGACAACCATGGTTCTGTTGGGTATTACTCATTAGAGATAGAGTCAGTAGTGCTCTAGAATGAGTTTGAGTGTAATAATAGCTATGAGAGCGTATTTGTTAGTGAATATAAAAATTGTTTTATATTGTGATGATTGGTTTATTTAGTAGCATATGAACCTTCGTCAGCACGATCTGTACAACTATGCCGAAGGGGTTTATAAACATTTGAATAAAACAATTCGACATAATATTGTTTTAGAATGGGTAAATGAAATAATTTTTACTTGATTATATTTTATATATAAAGGAATAATTTTTAGAATTATTAAAGTGTATATAAGTTGATTTTTTGGTTGTTTGAGTAATCTAAATAAAAGAATAATTGTATAAGCAAAAGAATTATAAGAATTGAATTATAATTAAAGTGATTTGCAATTGTGAAATAAACTTACATATATAAGAAGTGAAACTATATGAATATATTCATGAATATGGTTGTAAATAAAAATGAATTTAAAGCTAAATGGAAATTTACATAGAATTTAGAATCTGAATTGACTTATAAGTGGGAATTTAAGTTAAGTAAAAACAAAGTGATGTTTATAAAATGGATTATAACTTAAGAGATGTTGAATGAAGTTGATATTGGTATCAAAGTAAATTAATAAAGTTAAGTGATAGATATGAACTTAAGTTATGTAAATGAAATTCAACTTTAGTAATTGAATTGAATGAATATAAGCAAAGGAATTTGGTTGAAATTAATATACATTGGTTGTTATATGATTGTTAGTTGATTGTATATAATTCATTAAGTGTTAATGAAATTGAATTAATGAAATTGGAAGCTAAAGTAATTGAAATCCAATTGGAAGTTAAGTGAATCTTAAATAGAATTGAATTTGATTTGGAAGTGAACCAACTTGAATATGGATTAGTGAATATAAACTAATTGAAAATGAATGTTAGTAAGAACATCCACTGTTAATAAATCAAATGTGATTAAATTGAAAACCAATTCATTAATATTAATAAGAATATGAATGAATATTTGTTAGTTGGTTGATGGTTGAATATATATTACTTTTACTACATTTTCTATGTTGGCATGTATAGTTATTATGTTGCTATGTGTTATATATCGATACTATTTTCATATATACATGTTTCTCATGTTGTTTGTTGAGTGTTTAGTAGGTGCGGATCGCGTTTGCTTCGCATTTGGAGCTCGCTTTCGCGCTATATTAGCCATATATGCTTGCTAAAAAAAATATAAGGTACATATCTCGGATTAAATATCGTACTTTTACAATTTTTTCCCTGTGGGATGCCTCATTACTTGATGAGATGTATATTTGTGATATATACTGTCATTTTTTTTCCGGATCGAGCCGCGCAAAGGAGACTATGGCGAATTTTTTCGAAAATTTAAGGCGTTAGAAAAATTTGAGAAAAATTGGAAAATTTTGAAAACATTAACTTTGATTTGGAATTGAAAGTTAAACAATAGTGGCTTGTTTTTGAAAAGATAACTAAGTATGATTTGAAAACTTAGTAAAGATTTTGTAAGAAGTTTAACTATGGATTTTGGGAAAGTTGATAGATTCTGTAATTTTTCTTACTTGTTAATTTCGAGGACGAAATTCTTTTAAGGGGGGAAGTCTGTAACGAACCAGAATTTTAATTATTTAAAATTCGAATATTTAATTAATTTTAAATATTAATAAGTGAATTTATAAGTCGAATAAATTTTAATTCGAATAATTGGATTTAATTGGATAATTAAATCGATAATTTAATAGTGGAAATTCAGAAATAATTGAAAATTGGGTTAAATATGATTGAAAATGATTTGTAAAAATTTTATTTTATCATATTGGAGTTAGAATGATATTTTAGAACTTTTAAAATAGAATTAAGAGTTAATTTTTGAAAATTGAATATTTTAATATTTAATCAACTAGTGAAAATAGCCAATTTTCGAACAGTTTCAGAATTGGACGAGACCAGTTCCATTGGATCCGTAATAGTTTGTTATTATCGGATTTCAATTTTCGTAGCAATCGGAGTTATCGTTCGATCGTGGCAGCTCGAAATGCATCGAAATTGTTTTAATATTAAATTGGCGAGATAAAATAGCCATTTTTCAAAAAGACTCGGATTTCGACGAAACTAGTTTCATCGTATCCGTAATGTGATATTATTGTATGGTTTCAAATTTCGTGTCAATAGGATTTACCGTTTGTCCGGTGCAAGCTAAAACACCTAGAAAATCGTTTAAATCGGTTTAATTTAAATCAAACGTTTATTGCCATAACTCGCACAGATGTCCGAATTAGCTTCCGAAACCTGTTCCATTGTGTCCGGAACGCGGGGTAAACCCTAGAAACGCTGGTTACCGCGCGTAAATCGGAGTTTAGAAATCCCGGATGAATAGTGTTTAATAATTTTCTATAAATAGACCCTAAAAATTCATTTTCAAGAAAAAAAATAAAACCCTAACCTAATTTCTGCAGCCGCCTCCTATAGGTTTAATGGCTGAAATCGTCTCGTCTTCTCCTCTCGAAATCTCAAAATCCATACATCGAATCGAGAAAAGTTCAACACGAAACTTGTAGAGCATGGCGAGGCGAATCTATCCAACGGTGGATCTGGAAAATCGTCGCCATTTGAAAGAGAATATGGCCCGCGTTCCCTGGGTGTTGCGCACGTGTTTCGAGACTCTAGAGGCAGCCGAGCTCAGGGTGGTTCTGGCCGAGCATAGAGCGTGGAAAGGGGGTTCGTATGAGGGTCTCTGATCGAATTATAATCGAGCGAGGAAGTTGCAAAAATCAACCCTAGTTTTCTTTGTTGGGTTCGTGCGCACGTATATTGCCTGGAGGCACGCGTGAATGAGAAGAGGAAGAAGGAGGGAGTGAACGCGCACGGCCAGGATTGCATGGAGCATGGATCTAGCGGCCTGTAGTTGATTTAGGTTTAAATTATAAAGTTTTGTTGTAAATTATTATATAAAAAATCATGTAACTTCATAAAATCATAACCTTTTCATACGAGGTCGAAAACGCACGAAACCAGTTGCGTTGGAATCGTATGGACGAGCACTACGCTATGGAATTGGATTGGAGTCGTTTGGAGTTAGTGAGAATTTTGGGTAAAATTAAACGTCCGTTTAATTTTATTCGAAATAAATCGCTAAAACGAAATTGAAATCAAGGTGGGAACTTCTCACTCAATCGAATCAGTTTCGATTTTAATTTTAAATAGTTAGATTTAAAATATTTGAATGTATGTTTGAATGATGATTGTTATCTACTGATTGTTAAAATAGACATTATGCGCCGTTAATAAGCGGATGTTATTTATTAAAAACATATACCGCGAATATTTCATAAATAGTGAAATTGGTATTATATATAATAGAAATATATATATATTGGCATATGTATATATTGCAGTTGATTGATTTCCCGCATTGTATAGTAGATGAGACCCTATTGCCCCGTCTATTAAGCGGATAATATTTTAAATCCCATATACCGCGATAATTCCGTACTGGAGCGGAATTGGTATTGTGCTAATGTTTGTGGATGCAGGAAAACAGGTTGGAGGGATCCAACTGGATTCCTCAACAGTATTTATTTGATTATGGATATTTTGATATTCGTTGATTATCATATCGATATATGATATCGTTGTTGTCGTGATTGACTATTTGGTGTGTAGCATCATTGGACCAAATTTTGGAATTTTTAAAAGGATTTTTAAAGAGATTTTTGATAGTATACGTTATTAAAGATTTTTGGACTTGATCCAATTTAAATAAATAAACGTTAAACTTTTAGAAGTTATAAAAATTATGATTTTTGAGAAATATAGTTAAAAGTTGATTTTTGAAATTATGGGATTAATGATTTTATAAAATAGAATTAATCGGGATTTTTGAATTTATTATAAAAAGTTGAAAATATAGGATTTATGAAACTTGATTATTTTATAAATCAAAATGATAAAATTATAAAGGAGTTTAAAGATGTTTTAAAGAATAATATAAATTGATTTATATAAAAGAATTATAAGATGGATATTTGTAAATTAAAATATTTGAATTATAAAACGAGTTTTTATAAGTGTTAGAATGAATTGTGAATGAATTTCATAAATGAATGAAATTTATAGAATTATAAATGGTGAAGTTATAAATGGAATTTTATAAGCAGTAGGTTTATAAAATTTGTAAAGTTATTTGAAGAATAGATTTGGTTAAATAAATGAATCTTATAAGTTATAAGATTTATAATTTGGAAAGTCTTTAAAAGAATGATTTTGTAAAATAATCATTTTATAAGCATTTAACTTATAATATGAACCTTTGGTTTATAATTGAGTTATAAATTGGAATAGGTTAATAAAGGAGATTTATAGAAAGGAAGTTGTTATAAGATAAATAGAAATGGAATTTATAAACGTTGTTTTATAAATTCGCAACGACTTATTTTGATAAGTAAATTATTATAACTTATTTATGGAGTTATATTCACATTTTAGATAGTGAATAATCCTTTGAAATAGAATGAATAGAAATGATGAAATTGGTTAACGTAGTATATTCACGTTTTTGAATAGTGAATAATATGTTAAAGAAAATGTTTTGAATGTGATGTTTTAAATAGAATTAAAACGATCTAACGATGTTTTCAAAACGGGCCGAGATTCGAAACCATAGATTTCAACATTCATTGTTGAAATAGACGTTTTCAAGAAATAGAAGGAAATGGTGGACTATAACACTGTTGTTATAGTAAATGATTTCCGAAAGGAAATGTTTTGTATAGTATTGGGATTTATATATCTATTTTAATTTCGAATCCCTATACTAGTGATTTTGGGTTGTCGTAACGATGTTTTACGTAACATTCGTTTTGGCCCAAATAAATATGGTTAAGAGAATGATTTCCTTAAAGAATGAAATATGTACTTAATCTCGATTTAAGTATATTGAATATTTTCCAAGTGTTGAAAATAAATGGATTTGTGAATTACTTATTTAATAAGTATGGAAATGTTTTCCAATATAAAGGGAATATTTTGAGAATTTATCTTTTTGAAGATAAATTGAAATGAATAATTGAAATCGTATATTCATAGATATTGTGAAATATAAATTCACTATGGAATTTATAAAAGAAAGGCGAATTTGTTTAGAAATAAATATTGATTTATTTTTGAAGTGTGAAAATTATATATCTAGTAAAGATATTTTTGGGAAATAAATAATTTGGAAAATTATTTGGAATCTGGTGATGTTGTGCATATCCATTGATAGTTCAGTAACCGACTATCAATATTTACCTTTGAAATGTATTTGTTGTGATTTGCTGAATTTGAATGCTACACTTATTTTTAAATTATTGCGCTCGTTATTTGGATTACCCATTCCGAATAGTGATACGACGTAATGGATAACATTGATGACCGGTGTTGAAGACCGGGTATTTGCGAGAGCGATAGGATGACCTGTCGATTGACTCTGCACCGAGTTGCTCTGGTATAGAGTTCTCCATATGTGATGGGAAATCCGATCAGGATTGTGGATATCTGGATTGCAAGGACTTCTTTGTAAGTGCCTTCGGTTCTGTTCGAGCCCGGAACAGACTTGTATGGATTGTATGTCTGACATTACAAATTGAGATATAAAGCAGATTTCTTTCAAATATATTTCTGTTGGTGGTGGAGAATTTATTCTTTTAGCTTAACACCCTTCTCTGAGACGTACGAGCTCAGAGGTTATGTAGTTGAAGGTTATCAACGATATATTCCCAATTTGGTAATGTGACATGCTGAGTGTTGCTGTGAAATGATCATTGTGTTGATCATTTGTGATAAAATCATTTGTTTGATCGTTTATCTTGGTGATCATTTCTATGATCATTTGTTGACCCAAAGCATGGCTTTTGTATAAAGTATGTTTTTGTGGACGAGACTTCGTCGAGCCTCACACCCCGGAATGGTCAAAACAGGAAAGATGCAGCAAGGTTATGAGGGGTAGCTCCCTTTAGGGTATGTGCATTTCCTTCTGGAAAGGGTGGTATCATGGTATGGAGCCCAGATACTTACTCATGTTGAAACACTTTATTTATGATTGTGTGATGTTGATGACGAGCGCTCGGTTAAAGGTCCCAAAGGACCGGGGGATGGCATACTCGTGTCAGTTGTTACCCAGTTAGGGGTAACCCGGCCTTGTGTTGGCAGAGATCCGGTTTGGTTCTCGGGGACGTCCTTCCAGAGGCGTTCTCATGTGGCAATGGGAAGTTCCTTGGCCTGACCATTCGTTGGAAATCCAATTCCCAATACGAAACCCTGTACGGTTTTAGTTGTAGAACCTGCCATTTACTTATGGTGGTCACCACTGTTTAGATGGTAGCTATAGTAGGCATAATTCGAAATGTCTATGTTGGCTAAGATTTATATTCTACTTTCGAAATAAATTTTTCCTACACTATGCACTAGTAATAATATCAAATGTTCTTTTAAATGCGTATCAAGCATCTTTGACTATCATAAGGAGAAATCTCCTCCGATTCTGCGTTTGCGTTGTGTGTGTGTGCGGGAGGCCTTTTGGTAGTCTCATTTTTAAAAGCATTGCGAATTGACTTTAAAAATATTCCTCTATTTTGTTTTCAAAGATAAATAAAATGTTTTGAGTTCTCACACCAGTCACATGACTGACTCGGAGTTTATTGTTTTCCTTCCTAAACTCTGGGTGCCCACCAATTTCTACACGGGCAGTCAAGAGTTAGGTTTATCAGGATATTCTGGATATTCTGGAGTTGCTGGATGCAAGCTGGATGGCATAGCGTATTACTAGTATATAGTATTTCTTTTCCGCTGTTTGTTGTTGTTGTACACTCTGATGATATGATGTAATGAAATGTAATAACGATATAGTTCTTTGTTTAAAGATTATTGATTTAATTATTATATGTTGTTCCGCTGCGATTATGAGATTCTGATATTGTTCTGTTGTTTTCTTTCCGTTCTATTTTCTTTTCTCTCTATTTTCTATCTTTTCTCTCTTCTTCTACCTTTTTCTTTTTCTTAAAACCCTAACTTTTCGGTTTTTCGGCAACGAAAAATCGCGTACGTTACAAAGAAATCAACGACTAAGATTGATTTAGGGTTTGAAAATAAAATTAATTTGTGAATTTATATATATTTAAATTGTATAATCTTTAAAACATCATAACTTCGTCATACGAGGTCCTTTTTTGACAAAACAAGTCGCGTTGGATCCACATTGACAAGCATTACATTTTAGAGTTAGTTTGGAGTTGATTAGAGCTAGTGTAAATTTTAGATAAAATTAAACATTCGTTTAATTTTATTCAGAGTAATACACTGTTGGAACCAAAGTGAGTACAACACACTCTTTCTTACTCATTGATATTTTTATATAAATGAGAAATTATTTATTTTATGATGATTGATGATTGTTTGGATGATATATGATATATTGTCTATATATTAATTGGTATTTGGATAAATTCCTGCCTATTGGAGCAGATGAGACCCTATACGTTCCCATGTATGAGCGGATGATCCTTTGTACGCATGTCTGCCTCGAAGCGAACATCGTAAATAATTTCTAATATGTATATTTGTTGAAAGTGATAGGTTGGAAGGATCCAACTGGATTCCTCATCAATATTGGTTTTGTTTAAGATATTGTGATATATGCTGTAATCATATGATATATGATGTTTTGGATGCCATGATTGATGTATTTAGTGTTGTTGCAGCATTTGGCCTATTTTTGGTAATTTTAAAATGTTAAAGTGATGATTTTCAAATTTAAAAGGATTTTCAAACGATTTTGAAAATAGATGTTTTATAAATTTTTGAATTGTTAAGTAATTAATTTATTTTAAATAAATAAATGTTATAATTTTTATTGTTATAAAAATTATGATTTTTATTGTTATAAAAATTATGATTTTTGAGAAATATATCGAAATGTGATTTTTGAAATATGGAGTTACCTATTTTTGTAAAATAGTTTAAAATGAGTACTTTGAGTTTACTATAAAAGGTATATATAAGATTCATAAATTGATATTTTATAAATCAAAATGATGGAATTGTAAAGGAGTTTATAAGTGTTAAGATTAAGTTATAAATGGATTTTATAAGCGAATAAGATTTACGAATTATGAAGTTATAAAATAAATGGATTTTGTAAAATAAACAATTTATAAGTAATTAACTTATAAATTGGATTTTGGCATGTAAATGAGTTATATATAGAATCGGTAAATAAAGGGATTTTATAAGTTGAAGTTTTTATTAAAATATAAATGGAATTTATAAACATTGTTTTATAATTCCAAAATCAATAAAATTGGATAAATTAAGTATAGAAGTTTATTAAAGGAGATATATCCACGATTTTGGAGAGTTTTTTAATCCTTTAATGAATATATTGAAGCAATGAATTATATCCATGATTTTGGACAGTGGATTGTCTTTGATAAATGTGTAGAAATATTGGATTTGGTAAACGAATTATATTCACGATTTTGGATAGTGAATAATCATTTAAAATATTTTGAAAAGTGGTATTTAAATGGAGTTAAAAGTTTTAAAGATGTTTTAAAATATGTTAAGTATCGAAACAATAGATTTCATCATTCGTTGTTGAAATAGATGTTTCGAGAAATAAGGAAATGATAGACTACAACACTGTTGTTATAGTAAATGATTTCCGAAAGAAAATGTTTTGTATAGTATATGGGATTTATATATCTATCTAATTTTCAAATTCCTATACTAGTGATTTTGGGTTGTCATAACGATGTTTTACGCAACATTCGTTTTGACCCAAATAAATATGTTAAGAGAATGTTTTGCTTAAAGAATAAAATATATACCTAATCGTAATTAAATTATATGGAATATTTTCTAATTGTTGAAAATAAATTGATTTGTGAATTACTTATTATTAAATAGGTATATGGAAATGTTTTCTAATGTTGAAATGTTTTAAGAATATATCCATTTAAAGATAATTTGAAGTGAATATTTGGCAAGTAGTTTAATTAATAAAAGATTAATTAAAATGGCCTAGCGATTGCTTATGGTGCTAAATATTTGTTTGTTTGCTTTGATAGTTAAATAACCAACTATCAAATTTGGCCATTTATATTTCCTCGACTTGATGTGGCAACTATTTAGTCGTACACTTAGTACGTAGCCTTCTATGTAGGCTTGATTATCATTGTGTCGAGGATGTTGATTCGTATAGTGCGGAGTATTACTCTAATCTGTTGAGCTTCCTTCTTGGCCGAAGGATAGCAAGTTGAAAGTTAGAGACGTAGTAAGTCTACGAGACTTAGTTTCTGGGTGAGATTGAGAAATGATTTTGCATTATTGGTGCGAAGAGACCGAGATCGGTTTAACCGAAAACCACTTTGGACCAACGTATATGTGTTCGATTTGTGTAGATTTTCATGATATTGATATTCAAGATTTTCATAGTGGGGGACTGCTTGTTGATCATTTGGGGTTAAAATCCCAATATACATATAGTAGCAGTAGTCTCTTTATTATGAAATATCTAATGCAAGGACTATTCGCTACTAATCCTAGGGATTTTCCGACAGGATGTGGTAGGAAAGTACCTTCCGTTTGTCCTTTTCCTGACAATTTGTATGGTTGTTTGTTTGACATTGCATTTGTACAGATTACGTACGTTGGTTTTTACAATCGTACATCAGTGGTGGCGGAGAAGACAACTTCTCTTAGCTTAACTCCCTCCTTGAGACATATGAGCTCAAGGGTTGTACTTTTGTGGAAGGAAATTAGTAGTCAACGGAAATGGCCCATGTGGCATTCAAAGTGATGTGATTTGTGATTTGTGAAAGGTAATCGTTACCTCAAGCCACATCAACCGGAAATGACCAAAACAGGGTTAGATGCAGCAGGTCTAAGTAGGTCGCTCCCAAGTAGGAAATGATCATTCTCTTCTAGATATATCTTTACACGCTATGACGTCATGTATCTGATTATTGTGATTTGTTTTCTTAGAGGGCCCTCGGTAAAGGTCGGTAACGATCGAAGGATGACATATTCGGTACCATCTAGTTATAGAGGTGGGCCGATCTTGTGTTGGTAGAGGGCAGATGTTCTGTGCCTTGGGACATCCATTTAGAGGTGTATCCATCGAAAGGTAGTCCCTTCACCTAGTCATTTGTATGGAAATCCAAACTCGACTACGTACATGCCATTTTGATTGTATTACCCATTTCGGGCTATATGATGGAATTTAATCAATGTAACAATTTCGGCTATGATTAATATTATTTGTATATACTAGACACTAGTATAATATAACAGAATTTGATATGAAATGTTTTAGTTACCATAAGGTAAAAAAAATATGTCCATGCTTATGTGTGGGAGTGTCTTACGAGATACTTTTGTGTTGATAAAGGAAAAGTTTGGTAATTTAATAAATTCAGTTGAATGTGTTTCTTACGCTGGTTTACCAGACTGATCCGGAAGTTCTTCCCTTTCAATGCTCGGGTCAGACCGAGTATATTTACAGGTTCAGATTTGGTGCTTTTAAAGCTTCTACTGGAGAGCTGGAGATCTTCATTTTCGTATACACATATCTGTTTTGATTATCCGTTGTGCTTAGTTGTTTATATTATCAGCAATTGTGAGGACATGTTATTATAACTGTTCGAGCTGATAACTATTGATTAATTGTTGAACTCTGATTGATGTATGTATATAAAATTTCTGTTTTGTAAAGATTATGATATTATATGTTTTCCACTACAATGTGAGATTCTGTATTGTTCTATTTGGTTCTATCTTCTCTCTTTCTTCTCTTCTCTTCTTCTCCCTTCTTTTCTTTCTCTTGACTTTCCGTCAGTCGGTGCTTTTTTGGTCGGACTTGTGTGGATTATTGTCAATTCAAAGGGTACAAATTTTCAGGTCATCACATTTTGTATCAGAGCTTAGATTTTGTATTTTCCTAGGTTTTGATGTGTACTCAGTATAGACAGGGATAGTAGCACCATAGAATGAGTTGAGTGTAATATATATATATGAGCGCGTATTTGTTAGTGATTATAAAAATGTTTATATCGTGTTTACTTATCCGTTGAGTTGTTTGTGAATTCTGGTCAGTATGTGGGACGCCATGTTATCGACAGGGATTTCTAAACACTTAAATGAGGCAAGTCGGCATAGTATCATTTTAAATTGGGTAAATGAAATAATTTTACCTCGATTATATTTTATATATAAAGGGAATAATTTTTCAGAATTATTAAAGTGAAAATAAATTTATTATTTGGTTTTTGAAAATGAAAAAATATATATAAGTTAATAAAAGCTGGTTGAATAATCTAAAAAATAAAAACAATAATTGTAAAAAAGAATAAATTATATCAGCAAACGAATGATAAAGTATGGAATTATAATTAAAATGATTTACAATTGTGAAATAAACTTATATATAAGTAATGAAACTATATGAATATATTTATAAATGTGAGTTATAAATAAAAAAAGGGTTTAAGCTAAGAATTGAAAATCTAAATTCCGTTTATTTTGGAAGTCATTTTTTAAAGTTAAAGAGATTATATTATTACAACTCTACATAAGATAAATGAATTTGGAATGATCTTATCTAAGTGAAGTGAAATGGTGAAATTTTATAAGTAAGATTCATAAATGTTATTTTTAAATACAAAAGGAAATTTTAAAAAAATATAAAGCACTGAATTCACTACTATTGCTGGGAAATAATAAGGGTGATGCAGCATCATCAGTAGCATTTTCGAGTTTCTGTGTGATTGATTTGCTACTAATAGTAAATTGAAATTGAAGTTTTTTTTGATAAGCACATTTGATTTTAAAATCTAAGTTGTAATTGATAAATATAAGTGAAATGAGTTTTGGACATATAATATGAGATAAAACATATGTTACTTGGTAAAGTGAAATAAATTTGAGTTAGCATAATCAAATATATGATTCGAAGTTTAACTAAAGGAAGGTTAAATAAATTGAATCGGATTTGAACTAGATCATATAAGTTATTGGAATGAAAATTAAGCGTAAGGGGTAGAGATTATATAATATTAATTTGGAAGTTTCAATAAATAAGTTGTATAACTTATAAAATGAGAAAATGTAAGTAAAAAACAAATTGTTAAAATGGTTAAAAAAATTGTTAAGAAAAACAAAATCTGAATTTGAGTAGTGATATGAAATTTGAATTAAGTAAAAGTTAAATAAAATGACTTAAAAAATGAGCTAATGAAACAAGTTAACTAAAATAAAATTTGAATTAAAATTAGTTGTGAACTTAAGTTGTATAAGTGAAAGCAAATGCAAGTGAGTTGAAATGAAATTTAACTTAAGTAATGTTGAATGATGTTGATTATTATATCAAAATGAATTAATAAAGTGAAGTAATGAATATGAATTTGAGTTATATAATAAAATTCAACTTTAGTTGTAAAATGTATTAGCGTTGGAAATGTCGTTGTTAAGAATTGAACAATTGAATAAAAGTCAAATTGAATATTAAACATATAGAAATTAAACGTGTTAAACCAATTGAGTTAATGATTGTAAAATAAAGTAAATTAAGCAAATTTGGTGGCGTTGGATATGCATTAGTTGTTAGATGAATGTTAGTGATTGAATAGAAAATTCATATGGAGTTGAATTAATAAAATTGAAAGTTAAGTAATTGAATTCAAATTGGAAGTAAGTAAATCTAAATAGAATTGAATTTGATGTAATTTGGAAGTGAACCAACTTGAATATGAATTAATGAATGTAAACTAATTGAGTATGAATAAGTGAATGTTAATAAAATCCAATGTTAATAAATCAAATATGATTAAATTGAAAATCAATTCAATGAATATTAATGTGAAATGAATAAATATTGATCTGGTTATGGATTTGTTGCTTTTGAGTTCGTTGCTATATTGGCACATATAGTTGTTGTATTGGTATATATTGTTTATTGATATTACTTTCTATATATACATGTTCCTCATTTGTTTACTGAGTGTTTAGTAGATGAGGATAGTGCTTGCTTTGCATTTGGAGCTCGCTTTCGCGTTATATTAGCCGTATATGCTCGCTAATAATATATAAGGTATAAATTTCGGATTACATATCGTATTTTTACACTTTTTTCCCTATGAGATGCCTCATCATCGAAGATGAGATGTATATATATGATATATATGTTGTGATCCTACTATGATCGAATCGCGGAAAGGAGACACTGGCGAATTTTTTTTTGAAAATTTAAGGCGTTAGAAATTTTTGAGATTTTGGAAAATTTTTGACAACTAAAATTTTGGTTTTTGAGTTAAAGGTTAAAAGATATTAGTGGGTTCTGAAAAGATAACTATGAATGTATTTGAAAACTTAAAAAACTTTTATAAGAAGTTTAGCTAATGGATTTTGGACAAAGTTAAAGGTTTAAATGAATTTGAAATCTAAATTGAACGAGTTATTTTTGAAAAGTTAATGGAATTTGTGATTTTTTTCTTATTTCGTAGTCTCGAGGATGAAATTCTTTTAAACATGCGAGAATGTGAACACTCAGAATTTCAATCATGTGAAATTCGTATATTTAATTGATTTTAAATATTTAAAAGTTAATTTTATAAGCTAGGTAACTTATATTTGAAATATAAGGATTTAATTGGATAATTAATTTGTTAATTTAATATTTGAAATTGTGCAGAAAATTGGAATTTGAATTTAATGAGAACAAAAATGATTTATAAAGTTGAATTAAATTCTATTTGAGTTTGAATGATGTTAGAGAACTTTTAAAATTGAATTAAAAGTTAAATAATAGAAATTGAATATTTTAATATTTAATTAATATGTAAAAATAGTCATTTTTCAAACGGTCTCAAATTTCGATGAAACTAGTTTCATTGGATTCGTAATGTTATATTATTGTAAGATTTCAAATTTCGTGTCAATCGTATTTACGGTTTAGTCATGGCAAGCTAAAACGCGTAGAAATTTTCTTAAGTAAATTTTAAATTTAAATAGTCGATTCAAAAACCTATCTTCCAAATACGGTCGAATTGGCTCTCGATATATATTCCATTGTGTTTGGAACAGGGGTTAAATATTATAAACGCCAGGCGGCACACTTCGTTTGGAGTTCGGAAAAATTTCGGGTGAATAGTGTCACGGAATTTTCAATAAAAGGCCACCTATTTTTCTAATTTTCATTAAACCCTAAAATAGCTAGGGCAGGGCGCCATTTATATTTCAGTGGCCGAAATTAGCTTATCTTGTCCTCTCGATCTATGCAAATCCAATCTATATTAAGCGAAACCTCCAACACGAAAATTGTAGAGCATCGCGAGTACTAGCTATCCAACAGTGGAGATCGTCTTTAACGTAGCCGATCGTCGGCAAATCACGTGTGAAGCCATGCGTTCAAGCATGTTTTTCGAGCAGCCTAGGCCACCACATTCGACCGGTCTTCGGCCTTTGATGAAGCTCGCGTAGGGCTTCGTAACGCCGTTGCTCGATCGTCGTAAAGCGGGTCATAGGGGTTGCAAAAATTCGAAGGATAGTGGCGGCCGATTTGGATTTGTTCATGTTTTTCATGACGAAGAAGAAGATATCACGTGTGGCTTATATCTGTAAAGGAAGAAATCAACGGCGCCGATTGATTTAGGTTTGAAAATAAAATTAATTTGTGAATTTATATATATTTAAGTTGTATAATCTTTAAAACGTCATAACTTTGTCATACGAGGTCCGTTTTTGACGAAACAAGTTGCATTTGGTCCATATTGATGAGCATTGCATTTTAAAGCTGGTTTGGATTTGATTGGATCTAGTTTAAATTTTGGATAAAATTAAACGCTCGTTTAATGTTTTTCGGAATAATACACTGCAACTGCTATTGGGACCAATGTGAGTACAAATCACTGTTTCTGGCTCACTGATATTTTTATGTAAGTGAGAAATAATTTATTTTATGATGATTGATGATTGTTTGGATGATATATGACATATTATCTATATATTGATTGGTATTTGGATATATTCCTGCCTATTGAAGCAGATGAGACCCTATATGTTCTCGTGTACGAGCGGATGACCCTTTATACGCGCATCTGCCTCGAAGCGGACATTGTATATATTTTATAACGTGTATATTTGTTGTAGGTGATAGATTAAAGGGATCCAACTGGATTCCTCGCCATGGTTTTATTTACAAATATTGTGATATATGCTGTTACAATATGATATATGATGTTTTGGATGTCATTATTGATGTATTTAGTGCTGTTGCAGCATTGGGCCTATTTTTGGTAATTTTAAAATGTTAAAGTGACGATTTTCAAATTTAAAATGATTTTCAAGTGATTTTGAAAATAGACGTTTTATAAAATTTTGAATTGTTAAGTAATGAATTTGTTTTAAATAAATATATTTTATAATTTTTATTGTTATAAAAGTATGATTTTTGTGAAATATATCGAAATGTCATTTTTGAAATATAGAGTTAACTATTTTTGTAAAATAGTTTAAAATGAGAATTTTGAATTTATTATAAATAGCATATATACAAGATTTATAAATTGATATTTTATAAATCAAAATGATGGAATTGTAAAGGAGTTTTATAAGTGTTAAAATGAAGTTATAAATGGATTTTATAAGCGAATAAGATTTACGAATTATGAAGTTATAAAATGAATGGATTTTGTAAAATAAACGATTTACAAGTAATTAACTTATAAATTGGATTAATGAGTTATATTTAGAATTGGTAAACAAAGGGATTTTGGACAATGGATAATCCTTTAATGATATATAGAAGCAATGAATTCGGTAAATGAATTATATCCATGATTTTGGACAGTGGATTATCTATAATAAATGTAGAAATATTGGTTTTGGTAAACAAATTATAGTCATGATTTTGGATAGTGGATAATCTTTTAAAATGTTTTGAAAAGTGGTATTTAAATGAGGTTAAAAGATTTTAAAATGTGTTAAGTATCGAAACCATATATTTCAACATTTATTGTTGAAATAGACATTTCGAGAAATAAGGAAATAATAGACTTTAACACTATTGTTATAGTAAATGATTTTCGAAAGAAAATGTTTTGTACAATATATGGGATTTATATATCTATCTAATTTTCGAATCTCTATACTAGTGATTTTGGGTTGTCATAACGATGTTTTATGCAACATTTGTTTTGACCCAAATAAATATGTTAAGAAAATGCTTTCCTTAAAGAATATATTATATACTTAATTGTGATTTAAGTATAAGGAATATTTTCTAAGTGTTGAAAATAAATTGATTTGTGAATTACTTATTATTAAATAAGTATATGGTTTTCCAATGTTGAAATGTTTTGAGAATATTCTTTTTAAAGATAATTTAAAGTAAATATTTGGCAAGTGATTTAATTAATAAAAGATTAATTAAAAGGGCCTAGTAATTACTTATGGTGCTAAATATCTGTTTCTTTGCTTTGATAGTTGAATAACCGACTATCAAAATTTCCCATTTTTAGTTCCTGGCCTTGATGTAAGAACTAATTAGTCGTACATTTAGTACGTAGCCTTCTGTGTAGGCTTGATTATCGCTTGTGTGGAGGATGTTGATTCGTATAGTGCGGAGTATTACTCCAATCTATCGATCATCCTTCTTGGTCGAAGGATAGAATTTGAAAGTTGGAGATGTGATAAGTCTACGAGACTTAGTTTCTGTGTGAGGTTGAGAAATGCTTTTGCGTTGTTGGTGCGAAGAGACCGGGATCAGTTTATCCGAAAACCACTTCGGACCAACGTATATGCGTTCAATTTGTGCAGATTGTGATGATATTGATATTCAGGATTTTCATAGTGGGGGACTGCTTGTTGATCGTTTGGGGTTAAAATCCCAATATACATATAGTAGCAGTGGTCTCTTCATTATGAAATATCGAATGCAAGGACTATTCGCCACTAATCCTAAGGATTTTCCGACAGGATATGGTAGGAAAGTACCTTCAGTTTATCGTATTCCTGGACAACTTGTATGGATGTTTGTCTCACATTGCATTTCTACAGATTACGTACATTGGTTTTTATAATCGTACAACAGTGGTGGCGGAGAAGGCAACTTCTCTTAGCTTAACACCCTCCTTGAGACATACGAGCTCAAGGGTTTCACTTTTGTGGAAGGCAATTAGTAGTCAATGGAAATGGCCATGTGGCATTCAACGTGATATGATATGTGATTTGTGAAAGGTAATCATTACCTTAGGCCTCATCAACCGAAAATGACTAAAACAAGGTTAGATGCAGCAGGGCTAAGTGGGTCGCTCTCAAGTACGATATGATCATCCTCTTCTAGATATATCTTTGCACGCTATGCATCGTGTATCTGTTTATTGTGTTTAGTATGCTTACAGGGCCCTCAGTAAAGGTAGGTAACGATCGGAGAATGACATATTCGGTACCAAATAGTTATAGAGGTGGGTCAGTCTTGTGTTGGTAGAGGGCAGATGTTTTGTGCCTCAAGACATCAATCTAGAGGTGTACCCATCGGAAGGTAGTCTCTTCACCTAGTCATTTATATAGAAATCCAAACTCCACTACGAACCTGCCATGTTGATTGTACTACCCATTTTAGGCTATATGCTAGAATTTAATCAATGTAACAATTTCGGCTATGATTAATATTATTTGTATATGCTAGACACTAGTATAATATAAGAGGATTTGGTATGAAATGTTTTAGTTATCATAAGGTAAAAACATGTCTGTGTTTATGTGTGGGCGTGTCTTGCGAGATACTTTGATTTTGATAAAGGAAAAGTTTGGCAATTTAATAAATTTAGTTGAGTGTATTTCTCACGCTGGTTTACCAGACTAGTCCGGGTGTTCTTCTCTTTAAATGCTCGGGTCAGACCGAGTATATTTATAGGTTCAGATTTGGTGCTTTTGGAACTTCAGTAGGAGAGCAGGAGATCTTCATTTTCGTATACATGTATCTGTTTTGATTATCTGCTGTGCTTAGTTGTTTATACTATCAGCAATTGTGAGGACAGGTTATTGTAACTGTCCAGGCTAATAACTATTGATTGACTGTTGAACTTTGATTGATGTATATATATAAATATTTACAGTTTCTGTTTTGTAAAAATCATTGATATGATATTGTAAGTTTTCCACTGCAATGTGAGATTATATATTGTTCTATTTGGTTCTATCTTCTCTCTTTCTTCTCTTCTCTTCTCCTCTGTTCTTTTCTTTCTCTTGATTTTCCGTCAGTTAGTGTTTTTTGGGTCAGGCATGTGTGGATTATTGTTGATTAAAAGGGTACAGATTTGCAAGTCGTCACAAGTATTACGTATAATAGATATAGAAAAAGATAATATAAGAAAGAAGATAGAATTTTTTTTATAGTGGTTTGGCTATTAACGAAGCCAACATCCACTTTATAGTTTTTATGATTGATTGCTGTTACAAGTAGTGTTTGATTACAAGGCCTTTGATTATCCTTAGCTAGATTGAATCCTTGGAGTTGGAATCCACTAGAGGATCATATTGAATTCCTTTGGAGACTACTTGTAATGACCCGTAAATTTTCGATAATTAAAATAGCTAATTTAATAAGATTTCGTGATTTAATGTTAGAAAAAAATTTGCAATTCGTTGGATAACTGGAATGAAGTGCAACAATAATTATCCAAGTAATTATTTATAGATCGAATGGAGTTCCAATCTAATTGAATTGACTCAAACGTTATAACTTGGTTATAAGGGAATATATGGAAAAACAAATGTAAATCAGTGAATAAGAATTGTGAATTATTTAGGTAGCAATACAAATTTTAATAGATTGGTTTCGAAGATTTGAATAATAATAAGTATTGAAAAATAAATGCTACTTAGTGAATGCCTTTGCAATCAATAGTTGGATAGGATAATAAATGTTGAATTCATTGGGTATAATAGAGTAATTGATTCATAAGTAAAATCTATTTAAAATCAAATAATTGAATATTGAACAGGTAAATTGTTTAAAGTAAATATTTAAAACTTATTGAATAATTGAATAACTATAAATTGGAAATAGTGTTCTAAGATGTGAATTGGTTTTAAAGGTTGAATCTTATAAGTTCAATTTCAAATATTTCAAAGGATAATGAATTATTGGATAATCAAAATTGTTTAAATTTAATATTTGGAATTTATTGAATAATTGAATAACGGGTTTAATATGGTTAAAAATGATTTGTAAAAATTAATTTTATCATATTAAAGTTAAAATGATGTTGGAGAACTTTTAAAATCGAATTAAAAGTAAATTTGTGAAAATTGAATATTTTAATATTAAATTGACGAGTTAAAATAGCCATTTTTCAAACAGTCTCATATTTCGACGAAACCAGTTTCATCGGATCCGTAATGTCATATTATTGTAAGTTTCAAATTTCGTGTCAATCAGATTTATGGTTTGTCCGGGGCAAGCCAAAACGCATAGAAATTTGTTTAATCGGTTTAATTTAAATTTGATCGTTTTTTTTTCGTAACTCGCACATATGATCGAATTACCTCCGAAACCTATTCCATTGTGTCCGGAACGCGGGTTAAACCCTAGAAACGTCGGTCACCGCGCGAGATTTGGAGTTCGGAAAATCGAGTGAATAGTGATTTTCGGTAGATTTTCTATAAAAGGACCCATCCACCTTCACATTTGCAAAACCCTAGCCCCTTCTTCTTCAGGCCGCCACTTTATATTCAATGGCCAGAAACGCACGCCACTTCTTCCACTAATTTCTTCCAATCCGTCAAAATTCACCAAAAACATCCAACTACAAAGATGAAGATCACAACGAGAGCTTTCAATCCATACGGGGATGATGAAAAATGGAGCGACGTGGAGGGGGGAAATTGGCCACGTTTTTGCTGTTGTCACCCACATTTTCGTAGCCTAGAGATGGCCGAGCTTGATGATATTTGGGCCGAAGATGGAGTGTTGCACGTGCTTCCGTTTGAGGCTAGCCGATCGACTTCTAGTTCATTGATGGTGGAGTATAATTCAATGGAAAAATGGAGGCAATGGGTTTATTTCTCACAGCTTTGGAAACGTGAATGAGAAGAAGATGATAACGGCCCAGATCTAGGGCAAAGAAATCAACGGCCGGGTTCACGGAGGTTTAAAAAAAAAATGAAAGATGTAAATTTATTATATATTAAATTGTGCAAACTTTAAAATGTGATACCTTCTTCATACGAGGTCGAAAACGCACGAAACAAATTGCGTTGCAATCGTTTTGTCGAGCACTACGCTAAAAAGCTGGATTGGAATCATTTCGAGCTAGTAAAAATTTCGGGTAAAATTAAACGCTCGTTTAATTTTATTCGAAATAAAATGCTGGAACTACATTGAAATCAAGGTGAGTGTTTATAACGCTCACAATGTACTGAATATCTTTATGCTAGTTACATCTGACATTATAAAGTGTTATGAATTTTATTTCTCGTTGGTTGATAAAATTTAATTGTCATATAGATTGTCATTTGAATTAACCGTTAAAAATTAAACTGACAGTTAAATTGAAATTGAAATTGAATCGCGATTAAATTACCTGACATTGATAACTATGAAATTGCCATAAATTGTATTGTCTATTGGATGATGTATTTTGATGGATGTTAATGGTTGATATTTAAATGTTTGGATGTTTATTTTCTTATATATATACTGTTATGCATACATATGACACTGTGATTTGATTTAAGTGATATATATTCATCCCTGACATTTAATTGAAATAACTAATCACTTGGCCATAGGATAGAAAACTATGTACGGACACCGGATTGGTTAAATTAATAATTTTTAAAAATAGTTGGTTTGAAATTTATTTAAATGTTTTGATTTAAAAATTATAAATAGAAATCAATTTATAGAAATCGAATTTATCGAAAATTGAGTTTGGAATGTTGAAATAAATTTTGGTTAAAAGAAATTGTTAAATAATTAAAGTTGAGACTTTGGAATTTAAAATCGGGATATGATTGAATTTCGAAAATTGATTTGTTTAAAGATTGAACCTTAATTCGAGCTTTGAATATTACTAAGTAAAAGTGATATAAAAATGATATTTGAAATCGAACTTGGAATTGAATCATATTTGAAAGTTGGGTTTAAAATTTGAATATTGAAGGACAATTTTGTTAAGTGTTATAAATTGATATTTTGAAAATCAAGCACCAAATCGATATAAATTGAAATTGAATTAATTGAAGGTGAATGTGGAATTGAATAAATTTGAAGTCAAAGTTGACGTTGATTTGAATTGAAATCGAAATTGAATCGGTAGAAGGGAAACTGAAATTGTTTGAATTTGGAAGTTATAATTGAAATGGTTTGGTTTTGAAGCTGTTTATTTTGTTTTTCAAATTACGCTGTTATATAAACCATTTTTAAATACTTAAACTATTTTAATCTATTTTAAATCTACTTAACCTAATTCAAATTATTTTAAACTAATTTATCTATTTTAAATCCATTTTAAGATTTTAAGTATTTTTAACTATTTTAATATTTAAAACTACTTAAAACTATTTTCTAAAAATTCAAGCTGGTCAATAAGGTGAAATGTTTATATTTAAATCTTGAATTTAAATACGAATCGGGTTAAAAGAAGTTGCAACCTAAATTGAAATTCGAAATGATCTTGAAATCGAAATGAGATATTGAGGCGAAAAATGATTTTTGAAACGGAATCGTACATTTTGAATAGCTATGATGATATTTGAAATGGATTTGATTTTTTGAAACGAATATGATATTTTGATATCAATTATGAATTGATTTGAAATGTAAAAGAGCCACCGGTGTAATAATATGTAGTTATTAAAGAGACCGGGAACGGATATGGACATACTCTCCGTCGATACCGAAAACCACTTTAATAACTATTATACGCGGAGTGTTGATCCAGAATGAAGTGGATGGTTTGGTGAACGCGTTGATTGAAGAAAGAGAACGATATTGGATGACCCCTGACATGACTAAAACAGGAGCCGCGCCGGGCCATTGAGGTTCGCCATCTCTAGCGGACACACTTCTTCGATACCATATCTATTACTTTTGTGATTCGATTTGGGTGCACCCCTCGATTTGGGAGTGTTGTTTCGCGGTGTTGAGGTAGCTGCTGGCTATGCTCAACATCAGTCCGGATCACGCAACTACTAGTATCCTAGTTGGTATCGCCTCATGTACCTTGTCATACTGATTATCCTATTCGCGACCACTACGTTTTGTTTTGTGTTATACCTATGGGGTACCCTCTGATAACCACTAGTTTACGGTGGGGTTTACGGTGCTGTATAGACTATGGCATTATAAAAATGTGTTAAGGGGAATTATGGTAACGTCTTAACGCTATTTTAATACTTTTACTTTACTGTAGACATATTATAATAGCGTATTGTACTACATAGTAGATAGTTTAACAGATCCTTGAGAGATGGAAAATCCCGTAACATCTCTTGAGTTACTGCACGCACGTTGACACTGGATATGAGATGTCAAACCCCGTAAACATCTCTGACGCTGTTACACTCATATTCATTTACGATTGATTTAACTTACATGAGGATATTTTAGTCCTGACTCGAGTGTTTTGTCTTTTCATTACGCTCGGGTCAGACCTGAGTTTTTCAGCTTATTGAAGATCTATTCTGAAGGACGAAGACGAAGATTTGGTATACTATTACTCTTATTATCTTTGCATCATGTTGTCTGCTGCATTATTTTATTTGTTCTGTTGTACATGTATAACTCTGATAAATGTTGTATAAATAATGATCAAAGTAGTGTAAACAGCTTCATGAACTGTTTATTTGACTATTCTATTTTATCGTTCCGCTGCAAGATTCTGTGTTGTTTCTTTTCCTTTATTTCCCTTTCCTTTCTTTTCTTATTTACCTCAATGACCATCTATCCATTTGAATGGTTTGAAATCGGCATGTGTATTTGATCGTCGGTTTTAACTGTCCAAAAAGGTGGGTCGTTACAGTTGGTATCAGAGCTTTGGTTTAGTGATAACCTTTGCTTTGTGGGGTCTGACTCTTTATAAATAGGGCAGTAATACTCTATGATGAGTCGCTGAGTGTATATATATGAGAGACCGTATTTGTTAGTGATATAAAATGTTTTATATTATGTCGGTTGATTTGTTGAGTGGCTTATGGATTCTGGTCAATACGAGTAATTAACGTCATTGACAGGGATCTCTAAACACTCGAACAGAACAAATTCGACACAGTATTGTTTTGAAATTGGGTAAATGAAATAATTTTGCTCTAATTTTATTTTATATATAAAGAAAATTTCAGAAATTATTGTGACTTATCTAGCTTACCTGTTGTTAGGAATGATAATATTGGTTATTATCATTAATTGAATATTGTAATTTAATAAATAAGATGAATTACAAAATGAATAGTGATAAAACAACTTGTGGAATATTTTAAGAAAGTAAAATCCTATAAGAATATTTTATAAAGGTGACTTATAAATTAAAACAGATTTAATTGGAAAATATTGAATTTAAGACCCGGAGGTTTCGACAATGGTTCTCAAAGCTTTGAAGAAATATATAGTAATATTAGTTGGAAAATGTTTATGGAAATATTTTGAAAGGATTTTTAAAAAAAAGAAGGAATGAATTCAGTACTCCTCTCTTCTGTCGCTAGAAAATAATTTCGGTGATGACTGCACAACATCATCGACGTTCATTTTCGAGTTTCAAAGTGGGGGAGACTTCTAAGAACCTTTGCTTTTCTTCAAAATTATTTTGGGTAAATGGGTTTTGGTTTAAACTCCAAAGGTATGATATAATATATATTAAAGATATAAGTGTATATGTTTATTTCAAACAATTTGAAAAGAACCAGGCATTTAAATTTCTAAGTTATGTTAGTTAGTAATTTTCAAATTATTTGAATGAAATGGGAATAACCAGAATTTATAAAATAAGAGAATTAAGATATCTAAGCTTATGTTTTGGGAAAACTTTAGAGTTGTAGTGTACCGTTAAAGTTGAAAGGTAAAGAGGATTTAAATAAATTAAATTTGTGAACATTCTAATTAAGTAGAATGAAATTCTATAAATTTGTATAATACCAAAATTACATTCTGATAACATATAACAAGACTTACCAAATGTTAAAAGTTAAAATGATGTTTTGGACATGTAATGAGATATTGTATAAATAAACAGAACCTGAAAGTAATTGAAATATACAAGTAAGGAAAACTCAAAAGGGAATTAAAATGTATATAAATGGAAAATTTGGTTGTGATAAAAATGTTATATATTTAAATATAGCATGAAATGATGAATGGATAAATGGAACAAGTAAGTGAACTTAAGAAAGAAGATAAATGAATCGTATTATATCTTTGTAAATTGGTTATAGAAAATAAATATAAATTGCAAAGGGATTGTAAAAAAAAATTGAATTTGTAACCTTTAAGATAACTGTAAACTAAGAAAAGTCATATATGAGAAGTTAGACTTTTATGGAATGACTACAAACTAAAGTGATGATTAATAAAATGTTCCACAAATAAATTTGTGTTAACTGAAACTATGAATATGAAGTAAATGTAAACAAAAGAATTTGGTATAGCTAAGAATCAATTAGGAAAAGAAATTGAGTTTAATTAAATTATATAGAATGTTTAAAATGAACTTGAGTAAGCAAATTCTTTGATATGATGTTTAAGAAAAGATAATGTTAAAGAACATGCTATGTAAAGAAATGAATATACTAACTAAATAATGGATTGTGAATAATTAATTGTAAATAAAAAAATAAAAGCCAATAAAATAATTTAGTATAGATAAATTGGATAGAAATCCATTGGAAGGTAATACGTGAGTTGTACGTATATTATTTTGTTCGCATAACAATTTGATCCAAATTCGAGCACAAAATTTCGAGATGATTTATATCGATCCAAGTTAGGATTTTCCACTCGATTCTCGACGGCGAACCCTGGATATGGATTTTTGGTTTGATTCTGGAATTCTCAATCATAGTATATGGCTATGCAAGGAGAGTAACAGTTTCCAATCAAGGAACCAAATCTGAGTTCGCACTAGAGAGTCGGGTGAACGATACTAGTTGGAAGTGAAATTGTGTGATCGAATAAGCGATTAGATTTGATATTGCTCGCGGATGATATATGTACGGCTTACGGACTTAATTAAAGTTAATATTGGAAATTTAAGATGCCAAATATAAAATGATTCTTTTAAAATTATATAACATGATATATATATAAAAGAGATAAACCAAATTGAATGTAAAATTAATAATTTGGTTATGTTGGGTATGATTTGGTTGTTATATGATTGTTAGTTGATTGTATATAATTCATTAAGTGTAAATTGAAAGCTATAAATCATTGAAATCAAATTGGAAGTTAAATGAATTTAAATAGAATTTAATTTGATTCAAATTGGAAGTAAACTAATGTAAATATAAATTAGTGAATGTTAACTAATTGAATTGAGAATAAATGTTAGTAAAATCCAACGTTAATGAATCAACTGTGATTAAAATTGAAACCCAAGTCAATAAATATTAATGAGAAGTGAATTTATATTGATTGGTTATGGAATTGTTGGATGATAGTTGGATGATAATTGATTTGGTGGATGCATTTGTTGTTTTGTTGCATTTGCTATGTTGGCACATGTAGTTGTTATGTTGCTATATGGTGTATATTGATATTATTTTCATATATGCATGTTTCACATGGTTTGTTGAGTGTTTAGCAGGTGCGGATTGCGCTTGCTTCGCATTTGGAGCTCGCTTTCGCGCTATATTAGCCGTATATGCTCGCTAACAATATATAAGGTACATATCTCGGATTACATACCGTACTTTTACACTTTTTTCCCTGCGGGATGCCTCATCACTTGATGAGATGTATATTTGTGATATATATACTGTCATTTTTTTCCGGATCGAGCCGCGCAAAGGAGATTTTGCCGAAATTTTTCGTAAATCCGGGTGTTAGAAATTTTTTCAAGTTCTAAAATTTTAATAACTTGTTTGATAACTAACTTTTAAAGTTAGAAAGCCGTTCGGAGTAACTTAGTGGAAGCGTAGTTATGACTTTATTAATGGAATTTCATTGTTTTATAAGTTGGTAACTTTGAATAAAATATATCTAATGTTGAATTCTATACTTAGTTCCTTTTCCCTTCTTTTTTACTTTTCGAGGATGAAAAGTTTTGAGTGGGGGAGAGTGTAACGACCCGTAAATTTTCGATAATTAAAATAGCTAATTTGATAAGATTTCGTGATTTAATGTTAGAAAAAAATTTGCAATTCGTTAGATAACTGGAATGAAGTGCAACAATAATTATCCAAGTAATTATTTATAGATCGAATGGAGTTCCAATCTAATTGAATTGACTCAAATGTTATAACTTGGTTATAAGGGAATATATGGAAAAACAAATGTAAATAAGTGAATAAGAATTGTGAATTATTTAGGTAGTAATACAAATTTTAATAGACTGGTTTCGAAGATTTGAATAGTCATAAGTATTGAAAAATAAATGCTACTTAGTGAATGCCTTTGCAATCAATAGTTGGATAGGATAATAAAGGTTGAATTAATTGGGTATAATAGAGTAATTGATTCATAAGTAAAATCTATTTAAAATTAAATAATTGAATATTGAACAGGTAAATTGTTTAAAGTAAATATTTAAAACTTATTGAATAATTGAATAAATATAAATTAGAAATAGTGTTCTAAGATGTGAATTGGTTTTAAAGGTTGAATCTTATAAGTTCAATTTCAAATATTTCAAAGGATAATGAATTATTGGATAATCAAAATTGTTTAAATTTAATATTTGGAATTTATTGAATAATTGAATAACGGGTTTAATATGATTAAAAATGATTTGTAAAAATTTATTTTATCATATTAAAGTTAGAATGATGTTGGAGAACTTTTAAAATTGAATTAAAGGTAAATTTGTGAAAACTGAATATTTTAATATTAAATTGACGAGTTAAAATAGCCATTTTTCAAACAGTCTCAGATTTCGACGAAACTAGTTTCATCGGATCCGTAATGTCATATTATGTAAGGTTTCAAATTTCGTGTCAATCGGATTTACCGTTTTTCCGGGGCAAGCCAAAATGCATAGAAATTTGTTTAATCGGTTTAATTTAAATTTGATCGTTTATTTCCGTAACTCGCACATATGATCGAATTAGCCTCCGAAACCTATTCAATTGTGTCCGAAATGCGGGTTAATCCCTAGAAACGCCGGTCACCGCGCGAGATTTGGAGTTCGGAAAATCTAGTGAATAGTGATTTTCGGTAGATTTTCTATAAAAGGACCCATCCACCTTCACATTTGCAAAACCCTATCCCCTTCTTCTTCAGGCCGCCACTTTATATTCAATGGCCAGAAACGCACGCCAGTTCTTCCATTAATTTCTTCCAATCCGTCAACATTCACCAAAAACAACCAACTACAAAGATGAAGATCACAACGAGAGCTTTCAATCCATACAGGGATGATGAAAAATGGAGCGACGTGGAGGGGGGAAATTGGCCACGTTTTTGCTGCTATCACCCACGTTTTCGCAGCCTAGAGATGGCCGAGCTTGAGGATATTTGGGCCGAAGATGGAGTGTTGCATGTGCTTCCGTATGAGGCTAGCCGATCGACTTCTAGTTCATCGATGGTGGAGTATAATTCAATGGAAAAATGGAGGCAATGGGTTTATTTCTCACGGCTTTGGAAACGTGAATGAGAAGAAGATGATAATGGCCCAGATCTAGGGCAAAGAAATCAACGGCCGGGTTCACCGAGGTTTAAAAAAAATGAAAGATGTAAATTTATTATATATTAAATTGTGTAAACTTTAAAATGTGATATCTTCTTCATACGAGGTCGAAAACGCACGAAACAAATTGCATTGCAATCGTTTTGTCGAGCACTATGCCATGGAGCTGGATTGGAATTGTTTGGAGCTAGTGAAAATTTCGGGTAAAATTAAACGCTCGTTTAATTTTATTCAAAATAAAATGCTGGAACTACATTGAAATCAAGGTCAGTGTTTATAACGCTCACAACGTACTGAATATCTTTATGCTAGTTACATATGACATTATGAAGTGTTATGAATTTTATATGTCGTTGTTTGATAAAATTTAATTGTCATATAGATTGTCATTTGAATTAACCGTTAAAAATTAAATTGATAGTTAAATTGAAATTGAATTGCGATTAAATTACCTAACATTGATAACTATGAAATTGCCATGAATTGTATTGTCTGTTGGATGATGTATTTGATGGATGTTATTGGTTGATACTTAAATGTTTGGATGTTTATTTGCTTATATATATACTGTTACGCATACATATGACACTGTGATTTACTTTAAGTGATATATATTCATCCCTGACATTTAATTGAAATAACTAATCACTTGGCCATAGGATAGAAAACTATATACGAACACCGTATTGGTTAAATTAATAATTTTTAAAAATAGTTGATTTGAAATTTATTTAAATGTTTTGATTTAAAAGTTATAAATAGAAATCAATTTATAGAAATCGAATTTATCGAAAATTGAGTTTGGAATGTTGAAATAAATTTAGGTTAAAAGAAATTGTTAAATAATTAAAGTTGAGACTTTGGAATTTAAAATCGGGATATGATTGAATTTCAAAAATTGATTTTTTTAAAGATTGAACCCTAATTCGAGCTTTGAATATTACTAAGTAAAAGTGATATAAAAATGATATTTTGAAATCGAACTTGGAATTGAATCATATTTGAAAGTTGGGTTTAAAATTTGAATATTGAAGGACAATTTTGTTAAGTGTTATAAATTGATATTTTGAAAATCAAGATCCAAATCGATATAAATTGAAATTGAATTAATTGAAGGTGAATGTGGAATTGAATAAATTTGAAGTCAAAGTTGACGTTGATTTGAATTGAAATTGAATCGGTAGAAGGGAAATTGAAATTGTTTGAATTGGGAAGTTATAATTGAAATGGTTTGGTTTTGAAGCTGTTTATTTTGTTTTCCAAATTACGGTGTTATATAAACCATTTTTAAATACTTAAACTATTTTAATCTATTTTAAATCTGCTTAACCCAATTCAAATTATTTTAAACGAATTTATCTATTTTAAATCCATTTTAAGATTTTAAGTATTTTTAACTATTTTAATATTTAAAACTACTTTTAAACTACTTAAAACTATTTTCTAAAAATTCAAGCTGGTCAATAAGGTGAAATGTTTATATTTAAATCTTGAATTTAAATACGAATCGGGTTAAAAGAAGTTGCAACCTAAATTGAATTTCGAAATGATCTTGAAATCGAAATGAGATATTGAGGCGAAAAATGATTTTTGAAACGGAATCGTACATTTTGAATAGCTATGATGATATTTGAAATGGATTTGATTTTTTGAAACGAATATGATATTTTGATATCAATTATGAATTGATTTGAAATGTAAAAGAGCCACCGGTGTAATAATACGTAGTTATTAAAGAGACCGGGATCAGATATGGACATACTCTCTGTCGATACCGAAAACCACTTAAATAACTATTATACACGGAGTTTTGATCCAGAATGAAATGGATGGTTTGGTGAACGCGTTGATTGAAGAAAGAGAATGATATTGGATGACCCCTTACATGACTAAAACAGGAGCCGCGCCGGGCCATTGAGGTTCGCCGTCTCTAGCGGACACACTTCTTCGATACCATATCTATTACTTTTGTGATTCGATTTGGGTGCACCCCTCGATTTGGGAGTGTTGTTTCGCAGTGTTGAGGTAGCTGCTGGCTACGCTCAACATCAGTCCGGATCATGCAACTACTAGTATCCTAGTTGGTATCGCCTCATGTACCTTGTCATACTGATTATCCTATTCGCGATCACTACGTATTGTTTTTTGTTATACCTGTGGGGTACTCTCTGATAACCACTAGTTTACGGTGGGGTTTACGGTGCTGTATAGACTATGGCATTATAAAAATGTGTTAAAGGGAATTATGGTAACGCCTTAACGCTATTTTAATACTTTTACTTTACTGTAGACATATTATAATAGCGTATTGTACTACATAGTAGATTGTTTAACGGATCCTTGAGAGATGGAAAATTCCGTAACATCTCTTGAGTTACTGCACGCACGTTGACACTGGATATGAGATGTCAAACCCCGTAAACATCTCTGACGCCGTTACACTCATATTTATTTACGATTGATTTAACTTACATGAGGATATTTTAGTCCTGACTCGAGTGTTTTGCCTTTTCATTACGCTCGGGTCAGACCTGAGTTTTTCAGCTTATTGAAGATCTATTCTGAAGGACGAAGACGAAGATTTGGTATACTATTACTCTTATTATCTTTGCATTATGTTGTCTGCTGCATTATTTTATTTGTTCTGTTGTATATGTATAACTCTAATAAATCTTGTATAAATAATGATCAAAGTATTGTAAACAGCTTCATGAACTGTTTATTTGACTATTATATTTTATCGTTCCGCTGCAAGATTTTGTGTTGTTTCTTTTCCTTTATTTCCCTTTCCTTTATTTTCTTATTTACCCCAATGACCATCTGCCCTTTTGAATGGTTTGGAATCGACATGTGTATTTGATCGTCGGTTTTAACTGTCCAAGGTGGGTCGTTACACTGCTGTGAAGGAGATAGAGAGTGAAGAAGGTTTCCAGCAGAGCTTCCGCAAGCAGTCAGAAAAGATCCCTTTTTTGTTGCAGGTAGGATGATATTTATAGAGATCGGAGAGCTACTGGTCCAAGTCCGTTCATCGGTTGCTTGGAGATGGACACAGGATGATCTAGTGGAGCTTAGCTTGCGACCTGAGCCAAAAGCATGGATCACTAGCGATCCATAATCTATGGATTGCTAGCGATCCATAGGTTTAGCTCATGTCTGAGCTAATCACTTAGCTCCTTTCTTCATTGCCTTAATACGTCAGGTCACAAGAGTTCTATGGCTTTGTATGGATCGTTGGCAATCCATACACTTAGCGTAATTTTTGCATTTTGTCTTATAGGCTTCTTTGCTCCCACATGCTATAGCTGCTTAGCGACCCACTTGTGAAGTTTATGGACCGTTGGCGATCCATGGTCTATGGATCGCTGGCGATCCATACACTTGGTTTATTTCTGATCTTTTGGGATTTGGAATTTTCTCATTGCCTTGTGTTGATGTTGTTTACATAGTCCCATTGTACATTACTTTGTTTCGATGACGATCTACTAGCTAGTTGCATTTGTCTGCTGATTGGACTGGACGGATGTTCGTCTCTTAGTTTGGTCAGACTCAGTTGTTGCTTTTGTAATAGGACTTTGCTTTCTTTAACTTGTTGCTTTAGCCCTTTTGGTTGAGTCCTAAGCAATTCTAATTCCATCAAGTCGTTCCATCTTATCTCGAATCCTGCAGGGTTAAAAACTTGGATAACAGTGATTGTTAATCATGTTTAGTGGTTTTATGTGATTGTTTATTTCATTAACAAGTCACGTTAAATATACGCCGAAAATCACATAGGAAATCACAATGAAATGATATATAAGAAATGTTAAACCTCTTGAAAATGGTTTAAAATGGTTTAATAAAGTTTTATGAACACTAGAAAAAAATTTGGTGAATTTTGAATAAGAGATGAAAAACAAGTCAAAACTAGGTGCATCACGTAACGATGGTTCGCGATTTCATGCTGTAAAATTTAAATGAGTACTAAAGTGGAATATAGCCCGAAATTCTTTGTGACCAAAATTTTCTGAACTATTATATCCATAGTTTTCAAAAAAAAGAAATGGATCGAGATTTCAATAGGTAGATTTTTAAATATAAGCAAAACAATTTTTCAAAATATCGTGGTTTTGCAGTTTAATGATCAAAGTTAAAAATGATTGATATTTGATATTTTTAAATTCCGTAAAAAAATGGAAAAGTATTTTAATACATTTTAAAAGGGATTTGAGGTATGTAAATAAATTTTCAAATGATAAAAAAGTTGTTTTGATCAAAATAACTTTTAAAACACTATTTGTTGCGCTATTTACAACGACTTTCAATAACAATTAAAATATGGTTTTAAACTTAGCAATTCCTTCTTAAATCATTTATAAATATTTTTAATAAATAATTATGTGTTTTAAAGATGATTTAAAGATTTTATAATTTATTCAATTTTTTTTTTAAATAAACGAATTAAAGAAAAGCTGTTAGAAGCAAATATTTTAATCTTGGATCTAATAAGTCGAGGAGCACACCTGATTTTTCTATTCGTGAGATTTGGATGAGGTACTTAAACCAAGGAAATGTTCAAGAGCAAACAGTGCCTTGGCTCACCTGGCCATCCCTAGGCGAGAGATAAGGTTGAAATGTCAGAAACGAGTTAAGTATAAAAGATTTTATTTTCCCAATTTAAAACAATTTGGTTTTCCATCTTAGATAACATGTTTTCAACTTATTAAAAAGTTGTGTTTTGAAAAAAAAATCTTTGTTAATATTCAAATAAATGGTTTGGAAATATTTTCTTAAGTAAAATGTTTTGGAATTATTCCAAGTTTAAAATGTTTAATTGAACTAAAGAATTTAACCAAAAGAGGTTTAATGGTTTCGTACATAACAATAAGAATGTTATATATATATATATATATATATATATATCAAAGATATTTTTAATAAAAAGAAATGAATAAATCAAATGATAATCACCTACTTATAAAACATCCTTTTATTCAAAGGAGCTGGGATTAGATTTGGGTAATGCCAATCCGAAAACCACTTCGAACCAGTTTACATTTTGAAAGTGAAGAAAATATATATTAAAGACCTTGATTTTGAAGGAAAGGATCTTCATAACGGAAGGACTGCTTGTTGATAATTTTGGAATGACCCCCCAAAATAAAGAAATAGAATTGCTCCCTTCGTTCTGAAATCTTCATGTGCAAGGACTAACTTGCTATTAATCTTAGGTGTAATGCCATATAGGATGTGGTAGGAGAATGTCTTCGGTTTGTCTTGTTCCTCAACAAGTTGTATGGATGAATGTCTAACATTGCATTTCTAGATCATATTGATCGATCTCTATGAATGAATCATTTGTTTAGTGGTAGAGAAAGCAACTTCTCTTAGCTTAACACCCTTTATAGAGACGTATGAGCTCAAGAGTAATACGTTTGTAGAATCAGTTGTGTAATGGGGCTGTATGAAAGGTCATCGTTACCTTAAAGCCTCACACTGGGGAATAGTAAAACAAGGGATGCTTTAAGGCTAAGTGGCTCGCAACCACCGGGTATGAAATCACCTTTCTAGCCATAAATTTTTTTGCCCGCTATAAGGTTGAGTTTAAATTATATGGTGTATGCTCGGATTTCCAGATAGGCCAGTAACGGCCGGGTGATATAATACTTGGTGTTATTCGTATATTATATTTTTGGATAGGCCGATCTTAATTCGCATGAGGACTAACATATGGGACTCAGGTGCATTCCTCTAGAAATGCACTATATAGGAGTAGTCCCTTAGCTCACTATTCAGCTGGAAATCCAATATCCAATAAGTGCTATACGGACTTAGTTGTGCAAATACTGAAATGCGAGATGCAAGCATTTCAGCTAAATTTGTATATTTTTTTTAAAAATGTTATTAAAAATAATATTAAATGATTTTACATATAAAGTGCTTTAAGTTATCATAAGGCAAAAATCCGTCCGTGTTAATGTGCGGCGTGGTCTTATGAGATACTTTTTTTTACAAAGAGCTTTTGTGCAACGACCCGTAATTTTGCTACTTTGAAAATGAGAGATTTTGTTTATTTTAAAATTTAAAAAGGTTTAAAAATCAAATAAATAAGTAATATATAATAAATAATAATAGAGAAATTATTTATTCTTATAGTTAATAATTAGAAAGGATGAAATTTGGATTTTAGAACTAATCGGCAAAAGTTAAGTTTTGTTGAAAATAAATAAATGCTTAAATAAATATGTTTAAATATTTATTTGAAAATTTAAAATATGTTAAAATCACTTAACAAAGGTAATAGAAGTATATTAAAATATTGAAAAATATGTTTATAATCGATTTACAAAAATATTGAAAAAAAATTCACATTTTGTCAACGCAACTTCAAAATTCAATATTTTGATATTAACCCTAATGATATAGGATTTTAACCTAGATAAACTTGTTTTAATTCAATTAACACATAATAGGACATCTATTTTTAAGTTTGGTTTACTTAAACATAGAGTTTAGGAAAAATGTCAAATTTTGACTATAAAATTTGTCAACAAAAATACTGTTTTTAACCAAAACAACTTTGCGCAACGTTCTAGCAACGAGACCACTTTACAACATTATACAACATGTTTACAAACTACAGTAGAATTTACATTTAGCATACAAAGAAAAAAATTTCCATTTTTGAAAAGTTAATTTTATTAAATAAAAGAAAGGACATAATTTGACACATTTAATTATAAAACAAAATTTCTAAACATTATCATTACTAAAGGACTTAACCTCTCTTTTTTTATTAATGCACAAGTCTTATCCATGTATGGAAAAGGTGAAAAACACTTTTTATGAAGTTTGTTAATAAAAATAAAATTACAAAATCATTATATTTTGTACAAATCAAATCCATACATCAATTCCACATTAATACACTTCATTTCAACATTAATAACAAGTCAAATCATGCTTTTAAAATGGTTTAAGTGTAAAGTTGTGACATGAATAGCAAGGGCATTTTGGTCTTTTAGGGTAAGAATAAAAATGTCATTTACCATGCAAATATCTATCTATAAATACACCTTCATTCTCTCTTATTTCATTCACAACAACTCGTCTTCTTCTTTCTTATTCTTGAGCTCTAATGCTCTTCTCTAACGGCCTTCAACCTCTCCACTTCCTAAAAATACACTTACATCCCACAATCACTCTAACCCGAGCTCTACCCACCTCCATTGGTTGTACCCTCCACCTATACCACTCTACCTAGCCACTACACCACCTCCCTCCACCTAAACCCGTGCGCCACCTCCCCCTACACGACCACACCCGCCGCGATTACCCACCAAGGTTGTACCCTCCTAGCAAAGCTTCACGCCCCATCTAGAAAAAAAAACACTCCTCTTTTAAAAAAATAAAAAAATAAAAGAAAGAGAAAAGGAATGGAAATAGGGAATTCGAGATGTTCGGGAAAGAGCATGCTAGTTCGCGTAAAGTCAGACGGAGTGGATATGAAAGTGAGAAATTCTCATCGCTTTTTGAATTATATCGATTATCAAGTTTAATTGTTATGTTAGATAATCACCATTTGGTGATATGAATGTTTGATCGATTGTTTGAATATGTTGGATGATCCATTTTAATGTTATGACACTTATTGTATTATACCCATTATTGTATATGTTAATGACATGTGATTGGTTGTATGGTTGTTATAACATAGACATCAATTACTATCATTATTGATCAAGTAATCACCTTTGTTAAATAAGACACAGTTTTGGTGATATGAGATACTTTGTAAAAATAAGTCTCTTTTAAAGTGAAATTGAAATTAAAGTTAAGGTAAAATAGAATTTGAATTTAAAAGTGAAATTGGATTTGAAATCGAAGTTAAAATCGAAAGTGAAATTGAAATTGAAATTTGAGTTGAAATTATAGATGGATTTGGAATCAAATTTGAAATTGAATTTTTAATTTAGTTTAATTTGAAGTTAGAATTGAAATTGAATTTTAAAAAATTAATATTAAAATAATAGTGATAAAATAATATTATAATATGGAAATAGTGAAAATACACTTTAAATACGTTAAAAAGTGAAGATATTGAATTAAAATGATTTGTAATAATTTTATAAGTAATAAAGTTCAATTTGAATAAATTATTTCAGGTATTGAAAAATTAGTTAAAACTAGGTGCATCGTGCAACGGTAGTTCGCGATTTCACACCGAAAAGTTCAAACAAGTATACAAAGTGGAATATAGCTTGGAATTCTTCGAGATAAAAAAATTATAGACTATTATATTCATATCTTCTAAATATAGGAAGAAAATCAAAATTTCACAAAGTATATTTTGAAATATGTCCAAAACAATTTTCTTGAAAAATCGCGCTTGTGTTGCTAAAGGACCATAACGGGAAATCCTTTTAAACGGACGTTTTGAATTATGGAAAAATATGGAATAAATTCAATAAATATATTTAAATAGTTTAGAAGAGATTTGAAGTGGAAAATTTGAACTTTCAAATATTAAAAAGTTTTTTAAATCAAATAAGCTTATATAACACTTTCCGCAGCACTTTTTCTACTACGAATTCTATAACTTTTGAAATATGAGGTTTAAACTTAACGATTTTTCCTAGAATCACTTATGAATGTTTTTAAAGGAAAATTATGAATTTAAAAGATAATAGGAAATCTTTATAATCAGTTCGTAAATCAAAGTTAATAACTGAATATGCGGAAACGACTAGTACATTTGTCTCGCCTGTGATAAGAAGATAAACAAAGTATTTAACAAAGCTTAGGAATGGAGTAACCAGTGTCCTGAATTTACCTGGCCTATACCAAGCTGTGACGACCCCATCGCTATGCCCAATTTAACAATGAACATTACAAGTAATGTCGTTTGCTAATCTGGAGAATATGGTTGTTAAGGGGGATCGAATGTGAATATATTTTATACTAACAATGATACGTCTTATTTACCTTTTTGAGGATCTAAACTAAAATTTATATGTGTACAGTATTAATACAAAGTAATAAACAAACGATTAAAAATATTCAGAACACCATATAATAATATCGATAAATCAGAACCAGAGTCACAGATCACAACGGAATAATATACATCATCATATCAAAGGTCTTGTATCAGGTACAAAGTCACTACTATATAATATAAATGACATAAACTCCTAACTGTCAATATATACAAGTATGAAGTAAACTAAAATTATCAAAACGGTCTACTTCAATTGTAACATTCCCATTTTTCAATCAATTTAAGTTGGTAATTAATTTAATTTTTGAAACTAAATTATGAATTAATTTGGTGTTTTTCAAATTAAACATATTTTTTTATTAATATAAATGAATATAAATATGATTTTAAAATACAATTTCTAATTTGAAATTCAGAAATAAGTATTTTGAATAATATATTAATTATAAATTTGATTGTAGATTAATTTGAAATTTTTTGAATGAATATATTTATGAATATATATAGACTGATATTGAATTTCATTTTGAATTTAAAACTCTAAGATAAATATTTTTGAAAATAAATTGAGTTTATTTTGGGAATTCAATTGTAAATATTTTACAAATAAAGTGAATTTAAAAATAAAGGTTTTAAATAATATATATTGGATTTGAAAACTATATTTTAGAGTTAATAAAAGTTTGTTTTCAAATTTTGTATATATGTAATATACTTATATATATATATGTGTGTGTGTGTGTGTGTGTGTGTGTGTGTAAATATATGGATGTTTTAGAAGTTGTGTGTTGAATTCAATTTTTTTTAAAGCTATTTAAAAAAGATTTAATTCAAATGGATATGTATTTGTATATTAGCGATTAATTAATTTTTTAATTATATTCTTTAAAGTTATAAATATATATACATAAACATTTATTAAATTTAATAAAAAGATTTAAAACACATTTTCTTTTGAAACAAATAAATATAGTTTGTATATTCACAAATTTAAAATGTAAAACATTTACGTATGTTAAGGTATGAAATCTAAATAATACAAATAGAAAATAGTATAAACAATTTTATAAATATATTAAAAACCATTTATGCATTCCGTAATACATGTGTAAGTATTTTAAAGATGTATTAAGACTTTTGTAATCTTTTGAAAGTATGTGTTTACAAGTGTGACTAATGGATGAAACAAGTGCCAAGAAAAAAAACCTTTCTTTTAGAATTTTAGAAAATAGGTATAGAAAAAGAAAAAAAATCAGACCTCACTTCTCTTTGTCTTCTCATTTCAAAATCTATAAACAAACGAGATTCGAGATGAAAACCAAACAAAAGAAAAAAAGCAGATCCAAATCAAAAATCTGAAAAGCCCTCAACCTCAAATTTTCAACCTGGAAAGTAAAAGTTTCAACCTGAAAACTAAACTTCAGATCATCTCAAGTAAATCCAAAAACAGAAAAGCATTAAGCAAAGAAGCAATTCAAGGATCAAGCATTGATTCAACATAACAAAACAGATCAAAATCAAAATATACAAGCCTGGAAATAAATCTGGAAAAACAAGTGCAGTTTTGAATCAGTTGCAGTTCAAAGGAGCAAATCGAATTCGATATTAACTCAAAGAAAAATGGAAAACAAATACAATCCAACAAACTTCAAACTGGAAGCTTTAACACAAAATCAAGCATGTAAATTCCTGGCCCTAAAAATCTTTCTTTGTTATTCTCTATCTTCAATTCAAGTTGAGCAAACTCTTAAACCCATTTATACTTTGGTTTTGCATGTGATTAGTATTGAATGTTGTTTGTGTAATGTGCTTTCATGGATGTAAACAGGCATGTATGTGTGTATATAGGCGACTGTGTGTACAGACACCTCTCTGTTCTCAAAGTTACGGTTTTAAAAACCCAATTCAAGAATATTCATATATCTTCGTATAAGAAATTATTATTGTAATGTGTGAATGAAAGTTGTTCATAATGCTATAATTTAATTTTTAAAAATGGTTCTAAGAAGAAATATTTAGAAAATATTTTGAAATTCAAATATCACAGTGGTGAACAATATTTGTCAGAAATTCAAATGATTTATTTTCGAGTTTTGATTAGATAAGCTATTTTGAATTGGTAAATGATGATTTTTGGTCAGAAAATTTAGATTTTTAAGAGTATGGGTTGTGAGAATTTGTGTGTTGACCAGAGTTGCTATTTTGGTCAATTTCCGACAATTCACAACGAAGTGTTCGTCGAGGCCAAAGCTGAAGGTGGTCGAAGGTCTAGGGATCGTCGAAAAAATACTCGTTTGAATTTTAGGCATCCAGGGTGTCGTGGAGAATTTAGTTTAGGGTTTAGGGTATTGATTTGAACGAGGTGATTGTCGAGGCATTTTCGACGTCGTGATCGCATCGGGTGGAACTGGAGTAGGGAGAAAAGAAGCACAAATTTGCGGTGAAGCTTTGGATGGAATAGCGTACATTCCGATTGTGACGCCCCACCTCTATGCCCACGCTAGCCAAGAACACTACGGTGTAGTGCTGTCGACTAGCACGGAGAATAAGGCTGTTGAGGAGCGACCATCCATGTAATTGCCTCGTGCGAGCACCGATATGCCAGATAGTAAAAACATGCATTTCATTTCAGGAGGCAATCCGACATGCCGATGCAAACTCAAAGCTACTACACAGTGGCTATAATAGTCTAGGACAAAAATATAAAATAATAACACAGATAATATGAATGCGGAACATAGATAAAACAGAAAGTCTCATATATATAATAACTGATATCAGTTACAATACATTTGACACGGTACATGTGATACAACTACAACAGTCGACTCAGGAAGTTATATATACAAGTACATTATCGACTAATATACATGAATACATATCAACCTATACTATGACACGACAACTCCAAAAGATATGAAAAGTCTTCATAGCTCAAGCAGCATCCCAAAGCAGAATATCTACAACCTGAAATAACTCGGTTCTGACCCGAGTATTACATTCAAAAGAAAATAATACCCGGGTCAGTCTAATTCAAACTCAGTTATTAATGCACAGAAGCAATAATAATCAAATAACGAATAGATGACAGTCACACTAAATCTCGTCTATCCAATCACTAATAAGGATGAATTGGACAAAGGAAACAATCTAGTAATTGGAAACATCAATTAAGACGTCAACTCGAGTAGGGCTGCAGTATACGCAAGCGTGTACTGCCACGCCACTACAACATATGGAATACGAAATAGTTCCATAAATCAAAAGCAAAAGAAATAACAATAAAAGCAGTAACGTGTGGCTGCAGTTCACGCTTGCGTGCACTGCCTTGCCACTACAGTGATGATGTACCCAATGAATACCGTGTGGCTGCAGTTCACGCTTGCGTGCACTGCCTTGCCACTACAGTGATAATGTACACAACCGGGCACAAGGTCAAACCCAAATAAATTACGGTTCAACTCAGGGGCAACGTGAGTGTACAAGGTCAAATAATCAAATATACAACAGAGCTCCATGCAACAATACTTTTGAATGGAGGCAGTGTAACAACACAAAACAAAGAAGATGGTTAACACTTATGAATATGTCTACAACAACAATGAATGCAGACTGGCCAGAAAGAAGCCCAACTAAGTACACATGAACCAGATATGAAACGACAATTTTGACAAAACAGTTTCACGAATGCAAAGGTCAGAAAAATGAGCAATGCACTAAGAAAATGAAGCAACGTACATATATATGTACACATAACTGCACAATGAATTAGAGTGGACAGGGATGGAAACTGCAAAAATCAAGTCAGATGCACAAAGGCAGATGATACAAACTACATGAAGGCAGTAGAATGAAGGTGAGGGCACCAAAATTATGGCACCACAGCACACAAACAAAAGAAGACAGTCAAAACAATGCTCAGGTAACCCAAAGCAGTGAACAACACTGTCCCAAACTCAAAAACCCAATACACTACATCACAGTCCAATATGATATGGACAGTGGAAAATATAAAACCAAGCTCAAGAAATGCAAGTGAATTAATTGCCACAAATCAATGCCAACAACAGGAACTGGGCAGTGCAGCAAGGGTAAAACAGAGCAAAGTCGAAGCTGCAGCTAACACAAGCTACAGGAAGAAAGTGTATAAACATGTATGCAATGGTGACCAATTGAAATGAGGACAAGGCATCAATGCAAGGTAACAGTTCACAACAATGAAATGGTTTTGAATAACCATAAATGAACACTGTGGCAACAGAAGTGTACACAGTGGCAACAGAAGTGTACACAGACCAATGCAACATATCCAAATTCAAGGAACATGTACAAGTGAAGGCAGTGGCAACTGCAATAATAAAACTTCCATATTGGGTCAAGCAAGTGCAACACAGTGACAAGCTCAACAAAATCAAGTGAAAATAACTAAATGCACTTACAACTGAAAATGTCTCGAAGTGAGGAAACAAATACAAAGTCTAAGGCAGACCCATATAAGTGCACATGTGTATATGTTAGAAGTGCTAACAAGCAAACAAGAATCAATGAATCAAATATGCATATACAGGCAACTGAAGTGAATGGCATATGTAAGAGCAGACAACAACTAGTGACACTGCAAGAGCAACAGGTAGAAGAAGATGCAGTGAAGCATGTACAAGGACCAACAACAAATACAAACTGCAAATACCAAAGTGATACACAATGAACTATGTTTGTAATAACAATGACACAGTGCTACTACAAATATCACATAAGCAAATTCGAACAAACTCGAGTCAAAGCCAGAAATAATATGCAGTTCGAAATCAAGACAAATGCCGAAATTAAAATAGTTCAAGTGCCATGATGAAGCAGTGCAATCATCAAGGAGCTCGAAGGCATACATGTCAGTGAAGCAGGTCATAATGAAGATGACAAATGAAATGACTAGCTACAACATGCTCAGGGACTAGTGTGCAACGAAGGCCTCACAAAAAAAATACTACAGAGAATAAAAATCAACCATGAACCATGTAAGTCATGGGATCTAAATCAACAGCCCCAAAATCATCTCAAGGCAGAAAAGCATCAGCATCGAACACAAAAAAATCAAATCGGAGCCGAAACAACGAAAACCAATTAAGCAGAGAAAATCGAATAATTTTGAATTAGATGTGAGTAATATAAATTACTCACCTTGTTGCCAAATCGAAGCAGAGGCCATCGAAGACGATCTAGCAGTTGAAGTCGCCGCGTTTGATTCCACAAAGCCCTAGTTTCAATTTGGGGACGACGAAAACGAAAGGGAGCGGCCGCCATTATTTTCTCGTTCGCATGTTTAGTTTTAGGGTTAACGAACGAAAATGAGAAAAGGGGATGGGTTATTATGCTTTGAGAATTAACACGGCCCAATATAAAAACATGGACCACTATTTAATTTCAAAGCCCAAAATTTCTTTTAACAATTTATAAAAGAATTTTAATTCAAAATTTAAAAACTTCAAAAAGAAATTTGTGTCAATATTAATCGTTTAAATTGTTGATTATAATTGATGCAAAATACCGGGTTGTTACACCGATGATGTTTCACGGCGGCAAAAGATGGTTCTCCGATCAGGTTTGGGTTCTAACATTCGATCGGGATACTCGATTTTTATCTACGGCAAAAATCGAAGGGTTGGGATGGCCAGTGGGTCTAGAGGGTCGAAGTTGATGTGTAGAGTTGGTCATCGGTGGACAGTGGCATTTCCTAGTCGCGTGCATGTGCAAAGCAAATTCCGGTGTATCAGGGAATTTGAAAAGGAAGGAGAAGAGTTAGTGCTCGGATTTGGTCTCGGGAGGAATTCGTGTGCGACTCGAAGTAGTGGGATGAGACGAAATGCTCGAGTTTGGCTCGGGAAAATTTAAAATATGCTCGGGGATATACTTGGTTGGCTTGAGTTTTTTTTTGTTTATGTATAATCAAGCTTTCAAGTTTTAAAATAAACATGAAGGAAATATTTTACCAAATTCAAAGTAAATTACTTTTAAAACAAGTTTTTTTTAAGTGTAAGTATTTATCAAATTTTCAAACAAGTTTCAACGTTTTAATTTTTTAAGTTGAATGCCTAAGATAAATTACTTTTAAATGATTAATTTAAAAGGTTTGGATAAATAAGAGTTTAATAATTTATTTTTTGACATGAATAAATTAAGTTAATTTCTAATTTTGTATTATAATAAATTAAATGGTGTACTTAAGAAATGTTTTTAAGTTTTAATAAACTTAAGGATTTAAGTTAATCTATAGGCTGACAATAAATTTTATTTCAAAAGGTTAAATTTTAAAAGTTAATTGTTTTTAAAATTTATTGATTAATTAAAAGTTAATTAATATAAGTAATTAAAGGGCAATTAATTACTTAAAGATAATTACTTAATTAAAAGAAATTGATTAATGATTAAAGTGGATTAATCAAGTGATTAAAGAATAATTAAGCTATGTGATTAATTAATTAAGGTAATTAATTTTAGGATAATTAATCAATTAAAGATTGAATTAATGGAAGTGATTAGAGGTAATCACTTATTGTAACTTATTAATTAAGTGGTAATTAACTAAAGGTTCATTAATAAATTAAGAATAAATAATTAGGGGTTAATTATTCAATGATTATGGATTGATTAATTTATTAATTAAAGTTGATTTATTTATAATTAAGGGTTAATTAATTATGTAATTAATTCAAAAGTTAATTTAATTAATGTGATTAATTAAGGACTAATTAATTAATTAAGGGTAATTAATCAAGATGGATAATTAAGGATTAATTAATTAATTAATATTAAATGATTTGTAGTTAATTTATCAGGATTGAGAAATTAATTCATGAGTAATTAATTTAGGATTAAACAATTAATTGATCCTGTTTATAAATGATCATTGAATGCTTGGATTGCTTATAAATGTTTGCATTGTATCAAATGCCTTGAATTGATTGTTATCTCTGGATTGTAAAAATATGTTCTGTGAATTGAGCTGTGTGTAATTTATTTATTTATTCATTTTATCTGTGATACATTTATCTGTAAATTTGTGAAAATAGGTAAGCGTTATAGGAATATACCGCTTATCGATATTGATATGATTGAATCTGTGATGATTGATGCTGTTGCACTACTGTGTAAAACCCTGGACTGCACCATACGCACACAAATGTGGACTGCATGAGGATATCAGTTAAGTCATAGATTTTTGAAATAATTTTAAAGTTGAATTTTGAATTCAAATGGTTTGGAATTGGGTTCAATATGAAAAGTTTTTTGAAAAGGAGTTTTAAAGATAAAAAAGTTATTTTGAAAGAGTTTTGAAATTTAAATAATTTGATTTAAATTTGAATTCAAGTTTTGGAATTTAATTCTATATTTGGGAAATATGGCTTAAAAAGGTTATATAAGTTATAAAAATGAGTTTTAAACCGTTTTTACATTATTTTTTTTGGGAATTTGAATTTAACCCCATGGACTTTAACTTGTATAAATGTAATCGGATTTTTTCGAAACGAAAACTATTTGTTTTAAAATAATAAAGCTTTCATATAAGGAAAGAATTTCCAATTTGTGCTGAAAGGATTTCAAGTTCAAAATGAAAATGGTTTTCCAAGTTATGAATGAATCTTTGGAAATGGTTTTGAAAACTATGAATTTAATCTTTGATTTAAAGATTGGATGAGTTAATCCAATTTGAAATGGAAATTGTTTTGAAATCTGTGAATGAATGTTTGTGAAAGAATTGTGAACTTTGTTTCCAAATTGAATAGAATCTTGAGGGTGTATCTTTTATATAAAAAGATATGGAATTGTAAATAGTTTTGAAAACTATGAATTAATCTTTGTGAAAAACTGTGAACCTTGTTTTGAAATCGAAGAGGACCTTAAAGGTATATTCCTTTGTATAAAAGATTTGTAATTGAATTGTTTCGAAAGCTATAAAGAAATCTTTGTGAAATATTTGGTGAACTTTGTTTTCAAATAAAAGAGAATCTCAAAGATAAATCTTTTGTTTAAATATTGTAAAAGAATCTTTGTGAAAGATTGATGAACTTTGTGAAGTGAATCTTTTTGTTTAAAAGATTAAAATGGTAATTTGTTTAACCATTTAAAAGAAAAGTTTTGGGTGACAAGTTGTGACTTAACCGAGATCCCATTATCCATATGTTTTAAAATATTGCGCTCATTATTCGATTTAGCCGGGAGAGGACCTTGTGTCATATAACCCATTTGGAATAATGATACGACGTTATGGATTGCATTTGAAGACCGGTGGTGAAGACCGGGTGTCTTTGACAATGATAGGATAACCCGTCGAATGACTCTGCACTGAATTGCTCCAGTGTAGAGATCTCCATATGTGATGGGGAGTCTAATCGGGATTGAGGATGACCGAATTTGCAAGGGCTTCTTTGGAAGTGCCTTCGGTTCTGTTCGAACCCAAAACAGACTTGTATGGATGTGTGTCTAACATTACACTTTGAGATGTAAAACCGATTTCTATAAAATACATTTCTGTTTGGTGGCGGAGAATTTATTCTCTTAGTTTAATACCCTTCTCTGAGACATACGAGCTCATAGGTGATGTAATTGATGGTTACTAGTGATACATTCCCAATTTGCTAATGTGGCATACGAAGTGCCGCTGATCATTTGTTGATCAAAGCATGGCTTTGTGAAAAAGTGCAGCTTTGTGGACAAGACTTCGTCGAGCCTCACAACTCGGTTATGGTCAAAACAGGAATCGTGGCAACAAGGTTATTTGAGGGTAGCGCCTCCTGAGGGTAGCGTCCCCTGAGGGTATGTCATTCCCTTCTGGATTAAAGGTGGTATCATGGTATGGAGCCTAGATATTTACCTATATGGATGCTGCAAACTTATTGCTTTGTGGTTGTTGGTTGATAGGCGCCTCGGATAAAGGTTGGTAATGACCGAGGGTGGCATACTCGTGTCAGTAGTTACCTAGTTACAGAGGTAACCCAGCCTTGTGTAGCAGAGATCCGATTAGGTTCTCGGGGACGTCCCTCCAAAGGCATTCCATTTTGTATGGGAAGTTCCTTTGCCTGACCATTTGTTGGAAATCCAATCAAAACAATACGAGCCATGTACGGTTTTGGTTGTATAACCTGCCATGGAATGTGGCGGTAACCTGCTATTGAACATGGTAGCTATAGTAGGCATAAGTGCGAAATGTCTATGCTGGCTAAGATTAGTATTATACTTTCGAAAGATTTTTTCTGCACTAATAATAATATGAAAAGATTTTGTGTATCAAGTATGTTTGACTATCATAAGAAGAAATCTCCTCCAATTCTGCGTTTGCATTGTGTGTGCGGTGGGAGGCCTTATAGTAGTTTCATTTTCGAAAAAGCATTGCGGATTCCTTTTAAATTCTTTGTTTTGCTTTTGACGAAGATAAACTATTTTTGTTTGCTCATACCAGTCCCATGACTGACCTAGAGTTTATTGTTCCATTCCTAAACTCTGGGTACCCACAATTTTCCGCACGGACAGTCTAGAGTTGGGTTTTTCAGATAATCAAATAATAGGTGTAGGATTCGATAGCATCCAGCCTTGGGATTTGGCGATCGCATTTGAGGGTTTCTCGCTTTGCGTTTGGAAATCATGTTGGTGGATCTAGCTTTTGGAGTTTCCAGAGCTTTAGCTATGGAGTTGCAGTTGCAGTTTGATGTTGGAGTTCTCTTTTGGAGTTTCTCTATTGATGATTATCTTTCCGCTGTTGTACATTTACCTCTGATATTGTTGAGATTCATGTTGTATCAGATATTGTATCAATGTTGTATATCAATGATATTCTTTTTCTTCCGCTGTATTGTTATACTTAATGTGTTATAAGCTCCGGCGAGCCAGATTCGGCATTTGAATATGCGGCATTCGAGTACAAGTGAAGTACGGGTGCCGATTTTCGAAGGTCGAGTCATGATCGTTATAATTGGTATCAGAGTTGAAGGTTGAAATTTAGCTCAGGAGTATAACACATTAGGTAACTCATTAGAGATAGGGTGAAGTACACCCTAGAATGAGTATATCCCTCAGATATCCGTTCGTGTGCCTCAGTAAATTTTCCTACTATCCATTGATATTGAGTATGCGTGCAAGAAGAGGACGAGATATGGGACAGGGGAGTATGACTACAAATGGTCGATACCCTGTAACAACAGGAAACAATCTTTTCTCTATCAATCTCCTTTGATCCGATTTCAAACTCTTTAAAGGCTTTGTGGCAGCTCGAGGAAGAAGCTTTAGCGTGATGATGGCCTTGCAGATCGTTGTGGAAAACTCCTATTTCGTATTTTCTTCATCGGATTCCTATCAGCTTTTCGTTTTAAACTTTAATGAATTTAAAATTCTATTTAAAATGAATTGATGAATAAAATATAAATATTTGTACCGATAAAATGATTTCAGTTAAAACCCAAATTTGAAATTCTATTGTAATTTCTTTTGTATATCGAAACCCGACGAGGGACTAGTTTGCGCATACTTTAGGGTATCCCAATCTGGATTGGGTATCCATTAATTGTTCTCTTGGGTCCAGATATATTCTACGAATGGTTAGTTATCCCATCGAACTAACCAGTGCCTTGCATATTTCGTAAATCTGGTGACTCGAGTATCTTATGTAATATTGAAAGAATTTGTTCTCATATTGTTGATATTTGATTTGGTAAAACCAAATGCAGAATAGATATTCGGTCTGACCTGGAAAACTGTTTCTCTATCTTTGTGTATCCATCTTGTGTTGTCTCCCCAGCAAATTTCGAGGACGAAATTTTCTTAAGGGGGAAATCTGTAACATTCCCATTTTTCAATCAAATTTAAATTGGTAATTAATTTAATTTTTGAAATTAAATTATGAATTAATTTGGTGTTTTCCAAATTAAATAGATGTTTGTTTGTTTATTAATATAAATGATATAAATATGATTTTAAAATAGAATTTCTAATTTGAAATTCAAAAATAAGTATTTTGAATAATATATTAATTATAAATTTGATTGTGGATCAATTTGAAATTATTTGAATGAATATATTTATGAATATATATAGACTGATATTGAATTTCATTTTGAATTTGAAACTCTAAGATAAATATTTTTGAAAATAAATTGAGTTTAATTTGGGAATTCAATTGTAAATATTTTACAAATAAAGTGAATTTAAAAATAAAGGTTTTAAATAATTTATATTGGATTTGAAAACTATATTTTAGAGTTAATAAGAGTTTGTTTTCAAACTTTGTATACATACATATATATATATATATATATATATATATATAAAATATATGTGTAAATATATGGATCTTTTGGAAGTTGTGTGTTGAATTCAATTTTTCTAAATGCTATTTAAAAAGATTTAATTCAAATGGATATGTAATTGTATATTAGTGATTAATTAATTTTTTTAATTATATTCTTTAAATTTAAAAATATATATATATATATATATATATATATGTATGTATATATGTATATATGTATATATGTATATATATAAATCTGGGAAAACTCGATATACATATACATGTCGGGGAAAAAGCCATATATCGTCCATCTGAATGCTTACATAAAACGTGTCTGGGGTCCTAAAGGAACATGGGACGTTTTTCCGAGAGATAATGGATTTTACCTAATAAAATTTGAAAAGAAAAAGATTTTGTTAAAATTCTGAAAGGTGGCCCATGGTTTATGGATAGCAGACTCATTATAATGAAAAAGTGGGAAGCTGATTTCAATTTTGAAAAAGAAATGTTGTCATCTTATCCAGTTTGGATTAAAATGCACAAACTTGACTTAACCTTATGGAATACAAGATGCATTAGTAAGCTTGCAAGCATGATTGGAAAACCATTGGCAATAGACGAGAATACAAGGAAAGTGAAGAGAATTAATTATGCCAGAGTACTTGTTGAAATAAAAGCAGACAGTTCTCTACCATCAAATGTCAAAGCAAAGAACAATAAAGGAGTGGTATACACACAGGAGATAGAATATGAATTTGTTCCACCCAGATTTACTGATTGTAAGTGTTTTGGACATGCTACTTCATATTGCAAGAATAATAAAGACAAGCCAGAACAAATTTGGGTAGAGAAAAACAAAATACAAAACTCCCCACCCAGTTACCCAAAAAATAATACAGATGATGCGACAATTCAGGAGACAGTCAGTTCCACAGTTACACAAAAAACCATACACATACAAAAAGATTATATACAAGACGATACTAATTCAGTCAGATCTGAGGACTCTGCAAGAGTGCTAGCAGTTCATCCAGTTCGGGAACAGTCTGTAAATTTGGAGGGGGATCAACTCCAGGATAAGGTTGATAATTTGCCAGATTCTCTGGAGGAAATCCAAAAAATGAATATCCAGATAGAGTCATCTGTAGAAGAAAGTGATGATGATATAGAAGACATTAGTAAATACACAGAAGCTAATAAGAGTTATAATGACATGTTTAGTAACAAACCAAATACAGAAACCTCTAAAAAGGTTATGGTTGGGGATGCTCCAATTACTAGGAGCAAAGCCAACAAAAATAAATGACGATTCTATGTTGGAATGTGAGAGGTCTAAACAATGACATTCGTCAGTTTGACCTCCACAATATACTGGCTTTTCATAAGCCATCTATTGCAGGATTACTGGAAAATAAATTATCAGATAATAGCTTGGAATTATTCAAAAATCAAGTAGGTGCTCAATGGGATATGGAACATAACATATCGTGGAATATTAAGGGGAGAATTCTTGTAATTTGGGAAAAGAATATATGGGAAGGAACTATTATTGATAAAAAAGACCAACAATTGACTATGTTTTTTAAAAACATAGGAGGTTTGGAACTATACATTTCGTTTGTATATGCTAGAAACTTGGCATCTGAAAGGACAGTGTTATGGCAGCAAATAATAAGTCTTTCTCGACAGATTAAAAAGCCTTGGTTAGTGATGGGGGATTTTAATGCAGTTTTAAAAACCAAAGAAAAAGTTGGAGGTAATACACTAACCGTAGCACAAGTAGCTGAGTTTAATGAATGTGTACTTGCGAGTGGATTACTGGAAACATCCCATACCGGCCTGCATTTCACATGGAAGAGTGGTGAGGGGAAAAATATATCTTCCAGAATTGACAGATGTTTATGTAATTCAGAGTTAATAAACACTATCCTGTAATACAAACCATAGTTCTTCCCAGTTCGACAAGTGATCATTGCCCTTTACTTGTAAAATTTAATAAGGATGGGAACAGCAACAAGGGTAAACCATTTAGATACGCAAATAATTGGCATCTATTGGAAGGATACAATGAAGCTTTAAGTATAGAAAATATTATACATCCTCCAGGAAATAATATGTACAAAAATATAATGATGCTAAAGACAATGAAGCAGAGACTCAAAAATTGGAACAGGAAAAGGCCAAAAAATAGAGATTCTATTGTGAATATTCAAAGTAAGCTTCAGACTATTCAAGATTCTCTAGATAAAGACCCATTAAATGAGGAATTCAACAAACAATTTTACCAATTAAAAGACAAACTCAAAGAAGAAATTCAGAAACAATCGATGGAAATCAAACAAAAAGCAAAAGAAAATTGGATAACTCAGGGGGATGAATGCACTAAATATTTTTATACTAAAATGTCTCAAAGATCACAACACAATAATATCTGAATTGTTTAAATGAGGAAGGAAACCTGATTACCGATTTAAAGGAAATGGAAAACAAAGCTCTTGCATATTTCGCAGATCTATACAATGGAGATACAACTCAAGTTTTACCTATAGTTCAATGTAGAAGGAAGATTACTCAAGAGGGATGCTCCATACTCACAGCTAGGGTTACGAAAAGGGAACTGAGAAGAGCTGTTCACTCCATCCATAGTGATGCCAGCCCTGGTCCAGATGGTATGGGGGCAGCTGCTTTCAAAATGCACTGGGACCACCTGGAAAAAATTATGTTGGATGCTTATCAGGAAGCTTTTGACTGTGGTGAGTTTATTCAAGAAATTAACCACACTTTTATTTCTCTTATTCCAAAAATCAAAAGACCAAACAGAATTGAAGACTACAGGCCCATATCTTGTTGCAATGTATCTTACAAAATTTTGAGCAAAATTATATGTTATAGACTGAATAAGGTTCTTCCAAATTTGATTGCCCAAAACCAAAATGCATTCATAAATGGGAGATTAATTTCAGAAAATTCCTTATTAGCTCAGGAACTTATCAGAGATTTTAACAAACCAGGAGCAGACAAATTGTGCCTTAAAATAGACCTACACAAAGCTTATGATAAAGTGAATAGACACTTTATTATTCACACGCTCAAAGAAATAGGGATGCCAGAGAGTCTATTAAAATTGATTAAATGTTGTATTTTTACCCCAACTTTCTCAATTCTGATTAATGCAATTCCTAGAGGACACATTTCCAGTGAAAGAGGTTTAAGACAAGGGGATCCCCTATCCCCTTATTTATTTGTTGTGGCAATGGAGTGGTTTTCCCTTCAAATGGAAATAGCTTGTCATAATAACAAGATTATCCCGGTGCACAGAAAATTCACCTAAGGTAAATCACCTTATATATGCGGATGATTTACTAATTGTCATGAAAGCTACTATATATGCAATTGATGAGCTTAAAGAAATATTCCACAAATTAGAAAAGATTGCAGGCCTGAAACTTAATGAAGGCAAAACTAAATGCTATTTTAACAAATATTGCAAAAATAAGCAGGCTCTGATAAACAGAATTGGAGTAGCAGAAGGGACTCTCCCTGTGAAATATTTGGGCATACCATTATCTAATAACTCAATTACAGATAAAGAGTGTGCAAACCTGATAGACAAAATAAGAGAGCAATTACTGGGTTGGAGATCCAAACTGTTATCATTTTCTGGAAGGGTTGAGCTAGTTCACACGGTGATCACTTCTATATTGGCTCCAAACTTTCCAGATTCCAGATTGTTCTATAGGGAAAATAAACTCAGTTTGTGCAGATTTCATTTGGAGAGGGAAATTTCACAAAATCAGCTTCAAAGACTTGTGCAGACCAAAAAAGGAAGGTGGGGTAGGTCTTAAAAATCTATTTGAACTCAAAAAGGTCTATGGCATTAAATTAGCATGGAATATAATATCATCAGAAAATTTATGGCCAAAATGGATGAGATCTAGATACATTAAAACAAACTTTTGGACAGATACAATAGATAATAATGCATCTGTAATATGGAAGAATGTCGTGAAACATAGAGAATTCTTGAAACCTTTGATTGAAAGGAGAATAGCGAATGGTAATACAACAGATCTTTGGAGAGATCCATGGTTCAGTGGGAAAAGCCTAATTGACAGATTGGGGATGGAAAATTTCTCAGACTATGGACAACAAACTGTGCTGTTTCAAGTATAATGGAAAGAGGGGTTTGGAAATGTGAAAAACAACTTGTTACAAGGAATTACACACAGGAAATTCAGAACATTCGCATTCATTCAGAGAAAATGTGTGATGAGTGGAGCATGAAACATTCTAAAACAGGCAAATTTCAATTCTGTAAAATCATGGAGGAAGTCAGATCGAAGCATCAAAAAGTGGAGTGGTGTAGTTTTATCTGGAGTAAATCAATTACGCCAAAAATGACACATACAACATACAAGGCCATACTTGGCAGACTTCCCACGAAAGATAGGTTAAAAAAATGGGGGATTATAGAAGATGACACATGCGGACTATGTAATGAACAGACTGAAAATCATGAACACTTATTTTTTGAGTGTAATTTCACTATGCTAGTCTGGAAACTTCAGAAAGAGAAATGTACGGGATCAACTGAAATTAAAACAATAAAGGAGGAAATTTGCTACCTGAACAATTGGAGAAATTGTATGAATCTTCTGAACGAAATATTCAAAATTAGCTTCGCAGCCACCGTTTGGAACATCTAGCGTAAGAGGAACAACAGGGCTTTTAACAGAAAAGAAACAAATACTCTATCAGTGAATGCTCAAATTGATCGGGATGTTAAAATGATGATTTTGAGAATCAACAAGAAATTGCTTACCAGCCTAAAGGAACAAGGAAAATCACTACTGGCGAAGTGGAAGTGGAAGGCAGATGATGAAGGATTCTATCAGAGATTCGAGAGCCGCCATGACCGACTAACAGCTTGCTTAAGAGAGGAGCTCAGATTTGGAATGTTTTGAGTTATGTATTTAATTTTAATCATTGTAAACACTTGGAGTAGTATTCGCTGTAAACAATTGGGCTTCGACCTTTATACGAAGAAATAAAGATTAACCAATTTTCAAAAAAAAACATTTATTAAATTTAATAAAAAGATTTAAAACACATTTTCTTTTGAAATAAATAAATATAGTTTGTATATTCACAAATTTAAAATGTAAAACATTTACATTTTTTAAGATATGAAATACAAATAGAAAATAGTATAAACAATTTTATAAATATAATAAAAACCATTTATGCATGCCATAATACATGTGTAAGTATTTTAAAGATGTATTAAGACATTTGTAATCTTTTGAAAGTACATGTTTACAAGTGTAACTAATGGATGAAACAAGTGTCAAGAAAATAAACTTTTCTAGAATTTTAGAAAATAGGTATAGAAAAAGAAAAACAATCCGACCTCACTTATCTTTTGTCTTCTCATTTCGAAATCTGTAAACAAACTAGATTCAAGCTGAAAACCAAACAAAAGAAAAAAAACAGATCCAAATCAAAAATCTGAAAAGCCCATAACCTCAAATTTTCAACCTGGAAAGTAAAAGGTTCAACCTAAAAACTAAACTTCAGATCATCTCAAGTAAATCCAAAACCAGAAAAGCATTAAAGCAAAACAACCTGGAAGCAATTCAAGGATCAAGCATTGACTCAACATAACAAAACAGATCAAAATCAAAATATACAAGCCTGGAAATAAATCTTGAAAAACAAGTGCATTTTTGAATCAGTGGCAGTTCAAAGGAGCAAATCGGATTCAATATTAACTCAAAGAAAAATGCAAAACAAATACAATCCAGCAAACTTCAAACTGGAAGCTTTAACACAAAATCAAGCATGCAAATTCCTGGCCTAAAAATCTTTCTCTGTTCTTCTCTGTCTTCAATTCACAGTGAGAAAACTCTTAAACCCATTTATACTTTGGTTTTGCATGTGATTAGTATTGAATGTTGTTTGTGGAATGTGCTTGCATGGATGTAAACATGCCTGTATGTGTGTACATAGGTGACTGTGTGTACAGACACCTCTCTGTTCTCAAAGTTACAGTTTTAAAAACCCAATTCAAGAAAAAAAATCATATCTCTTCGTATAATAAAAATTTGATTATAATGTCTGAATGAAAGTTGTTTATAATGTTATAATTTAATTTTTAAAAATGTTCTAGGAAGAAATATTTAGAAAATATTTTGAAATTCAAATATCACAGTGATGAACAATATTTGTCAGAAAGTCAAATGATTTATTTTCGAGTTTTGATTAGATAAGCTGTTTTGAATTGGTAAATGATGATTTTTGGTCAGAAAATTAAGATTTTTAAGAGTATGGGTTGTGAGCATTTGTGAGTTAATCAGAGTTGCTATTTTGGTCAATTTTCGACAACTCACGACGAAATGTTCGTCGAGGCCAAAGCTAAAGGTGGTCGGAGGTCCAGGGATCGTCAAAAAAATACTCATTTGAATTTTAGTCATCCAGGGTGGCGTGGAGAAGTTAGTTTAGGGTTTAGGGTATTGATTTGAACGAGGTGATTGTCGAGGCATTTTCGACGCCGTGGTCGCATCGGGTTGAACTGGAGTAGGGGGAAAAGAAGCACAAGTCTATGGTGAAGCTTCGAATGGAATGGAGTACATTCCGGTGACGTTTCACGGCGGCAAAAGGTGATTCTCCGATCAGGTTTGGGTTTTAACATTCAATCGGGCTACTCGATTTTTATCTACGGCAAAAATCGAAGGGTTGGGAAGGCCGGTGGGTCTAGAGAGTCGAAGTTGATGTGTGGAGTTGGTCATCGGTGGACAGTGGCGTTTTGCCGTCGCGTGCATGTGCACAGCAAATTCTGATGTGTCAGGGAATTTGAAAAGGAAGGAGAAGAGATAGTGCTCGGATTTGGTCAGGAGGAATTCGTGTGCAACTCGAAGCAGTGGGATGAGATGAAATGCTCGAGTTTGGCTCAGGAAAATTTAAAATATCCTCGGGGATATACTGGGTTGGCTCGAGTTTTTTGTTGCTTATGTATAATCAAGCTTTCAAGTTTTAAAATAAACAGGAAGGAAAATTTTACCAAATTCAAAGTAAATTACTTTTAAAACAAGTTATTTTTAAGTGTAAGTATTTATCAAATTTTCAAACAAGTTTCAGGGTTTTAATTTTTTAAATTGATTGTCTAAAATAAATTACTTTTAAATGATTAATTTAAAAGGTTTGGATAAATAAGAGTTTAATCATTTATTTTTAACATGAATAAATTAATTTAATTTCTAAGTTTGTATTATAATAAATTAAATGGTGTACTTAAGAAATGTTTTTAAGTTTTAATTCACTTAAGGATTTAAGTTAATCTATAGGCTAACAATAAATTTTATTTTAAAAGGTTAAATTTTAAAAGTTAATTGCTTTTAAAATTTATTGATTAATTAAAAGTTAATTAATGTAAGTAATTAAAGGGTAATTAATTACTTAAAGATAATTACTTAATTAAAAGAAATTGATTAACGATTAAAGTGGATTAATCAAGTGATTAAAGAATAATTAATCTATGTGATTAACTAATTAAGGTAATTAATTTGAGGATAATTAATCAATTAAAGATTGAATTAATGAAAGTGATTAGAGGTAATCACTTATTGTAACTTATTAGTTAAATGGTAATTAATTAAAGGTTCATTAATAAATTAAGAGTAAATAATTAGGGGTTAATTATTTAAAGATTAGGGATTGATTAATTTATTAATTAAAGTTGATTTACTTATAATTAAGGGTTAATTAATTATGTAATTAAATTAAAATTTAATTTAATTAATGTGATTAATTAAGGACTAATTAATTAATCAAGGGTAATTAATCAAGATGGATAATTTTGGATTAATTTGTTAATTAATCAATTAATATTAAATGATTTGAAATTAATTTATCTAGATTGAGAAATTAATTCATGAGTAATTAATTTAGGATTAAACAATTAATTGATCCTGTTTATAAATGATCATCGAATGCTTGGATTGCTTATAAATGTTTGTATTGTATGAAATACCTTGAATTGATTGTTATCTCTGGATTGTAATATTCTGTTTAATGAATTGAGCTATGTGTAATTGATTTATTTATTCATTTTATCTGTGAATCTGTGAATAAAGGTAAGCGTTATAGGAATATACTGCTTATCGATATTGATATGATTGAATCTGTGATGATTGATGTTGTTGCACTGCTGTGTAAAACCCCTGGACTACACCATACACACACAAATGTGGATTGCACGAGGAAATCGGTTAAGTTATAGATTTTTGAAATAATTTTAAAGTTGAATTTTGAATTCAAATGGTTTGGAATAGGGTTCAATATGAAAAGTTTTTTGAAAAGGAGTTTTAAAGATAAAAAAGTTATTTTGAAAGAGTTTTGAAATTTAAATAATTTGATTTAAATTTGAATTCAAGTTTTGGAATTTAATTCTATATTTGGGAAATATGGCTTAAAAAGGTTATATAAGTTATAAATGTGAGTTTTAAACCGTTTTTACAATATAATTTTTAGGAATTTGAATTTAACCCTAAGGACTTTAACTTGTATAAATGTAGTCAGATTTTTCCGAAACGAAAACTATTTGTTTTCAAATAATAAAGCTTTCATATAAGGAAAGAATTTCCAATTTGTGCTGAAAGAATTTCAAGCTTGAAATGAAATTGGTTTTTCAAGTTATGAATGAATCTTTGGAAATGGTTTTGAAAACTATGAATTAAATCTTTGATTTAAAGATTGGATGAGTTAATCCAATTTGAAATGGAAATTGTTTTGAAATCTGTGAATGAATATTTGTGAAAGAATTATGAACTTTGTTTCCAAATTTAAGAGAACCTTAAGGGTGTATCTTTTATATAAAAAGATATGGAACTTTAAATAGTTTTGAAAACTATGAATTAATCTTTATGAAAAACTGTGAACCTTGTTTTGAAATCGAAGAGGACCTTAAAGGTATATTCCTTTGTATAAAAGATTTGTAATTGAATTGTTTCGAAAGCTATAAAGAAATCTTTGTGAAATATTTGGTGAACTTTGTTTTCAAATAAAAGAGAATCTCAAAGATAAATCTTTTGTTTAAATATTGTAAAAGAATCTTTGTGAAAGATTGATGAACTTTGTGAAGTGAATCTTTTTGTTTAAAAGATTAAAATGGTAATTTGTTTAACCATTTAAAAGAAAAGTTTTGGGTGACAAGTTGTGACTTAACCGAGATCCCATTATCCATATGTTTTAAAATATTGTGCTCATTATTCGATTTACCCGGGAGAGGACCTTGTGTCATATAACCCATTTGGAATAATGATACGACGTTATGGATTGTATTTGAAGACCGGTGGTGAAGACCGGGTGTCTTTGAGAACGATAGGATAACCTGTCGAATGACTCTGCGCTGAGTTGCTCCGGTATAGAGATCTCCATATGTGATGGGGAGTCCGATCGGGATTGAGGATGCCCGGATTTGCAAGGGCTTCTTTGGAAGTGCCTTCGGTTCTGTTCGAACCCGGAACAGACTTGTATGGATGTGTATCTTACATTACACTTTGAGATGTAAAACTGGTTTCTATCAAATGCATTTCTGTTTGGTGGCGGAAAATTTATTCTCTTAGCTTAACACCCTTCTTTAAGACGTACGAGCTCAGAGGTTATGTAATTGATTATTACTAGTGATACATTCCCAATTTGGTAATGTGGCATACGAAGTGCTGCTGATCATTTGTTGATCAAAGCATGGCTTTGTGAAAAAGTGCAGCTTTGTGAGCGAGACTTCGTCGAGCCTCACAACCCGGTTATGGTCAAAATAGGAATCGTGGCAGCAAGGTTATTTGGGGGTAGTGCCCCCTAAGGGTATGTCATTCCCTTCTGGATCAAAGGTGGTATCATGGTATGGTGCCCACGTATTTACCTATGTGGATGCTGCAAACTTATTGCTTTGTGGTTGTCGGTTGATAGGCGCCTCAGATAAAGGTTGGTAACGACCAGGGGGTGGCATACTCGTGTCAATAGTTACCTAGTTACAGAGGTAACCCGACAATGTGTAGTAGAGAACCGGTTAGGTTCTCGGGGATGACCCTCCAGAGGCGTTCCGTTTTGTGTGGGAAGTTCCTTTGCCTGACCATTTGTTGGAAATCCAAACAAAACAAGCCCTGTACGGTTTTAGATGTATAACCTGCCATGGAATGTAGCGGTATCCTGCTATTGAACATGGTTGCTATAGTAGGCATAAGTGCGAAATGTCTATGCTGGCTAACATTAATATTATACTTTCGAAAGATTTTTTCTACACTATGCACTAATAATAATATCAAAAGGTTTTTGCGTATCAAGCATGTTTGACTATCAAAAGGAGAAATCTCCTCCAATTATACATTTGCATTGTGTGTGCGGTGGGAGGCCTTGTGGTAGTTTCATTTTCCAAAAAGCATTGCGGATTTCTTTTAAATTCTTTATTTTTCTTTTGATAAAGGTACACTATTTTTGTTTTCTCATACCAGTCCCATGACTGACCTGAAGTTTATTGTTCCATTCCTAAACTCTGCGTGCCCACAATTTTCCACACGGACAGTCTAGAGTTGGGTTTTTCAGATAATCAAATAATAGGTGTAGGATTCGATAACATCCAGCCTTAGAATTTGGCGATCGCATTTGAGGGTTTCTCGCTTCGCGTTTGGAAAGCATGTTGGTGGATCTAGCTTTTGGAGTTTTTAGAGCTTTGGCTATGGAGTTGCAGTTGCAGTTTGATGTTGGAGTTCTCTTTTGGAGTTTCTCAATTGATGATTATCTATCCGCTGTTGTATATTTACCTCTGATATTGTTGAGATTCATGTTGTATCAGATATTGTATCAGTGTTTTATATCAACGGTATTCTTTTTCTTCCACTATGTTGTTATACTTAATGTGTTAAAAGCTTCGACGAGCCAGATTCGGCGTTTGAATCTGCGGCATTCGAGTACAAGTGAAGTACGGGTGCCGATTTTCGAAGGTCAAGTCAGGATCGTTATATCAATGCTAGCCCAATATCCAAAGGTCAATGGGTCCCTATGCCCGTAAAGTCTCGGCCTGACCCGAGTATTAAAATAATAAACAGGTCGGACTATATCTAAATAAAAGATTAGATACCACTGTCATAATTTTATGACTTGAAATAATAAGCCATATAAAATATACGCAATCTTCAAATGTGTCACTATATTAAAAATACATAGGAACTACCATTATTATTTCATTATTGATGATTATTTCTTCGTTGATTTTTAGTATGGATATTCTGTATCCTTTATGGCTCTGAGGAATTTTGAATTGGTTATCACCATATTTTGAGATGATAGTCTATTAAGACTTCATATGTATTTGTGAAATGGTGATTTTTAAAATATCCCTTATTGGAATATTTGTTTTGGGCATATTTTATTTATGACCTATTTGGTTATTGTTAGGTATTTTTGAGATCTATAATTGTTGGTTTGGTATGCCTTTTTCAATTTTTGGGTATTAGGCATATTTTGAAATGACTTATTACAGACTTAATTCATTTATGGATTTATAAAATAATGAATTTAGTTAATATTCCTTTTTCCCTTCTTAGGCAAGGGGAGGAACAGATTGAAAGGAAAGCCCGGATGCTCTAAAAGATTATGTTAAGTTTTTCCGAAATAAAAGAAAATTACTATTTTCTAAAAGTTAAGCATTTAAGTATAAAAAGATTAATCTCCAAAATAAATTACAACTTGGATTGCATAGAGATAATCTTCTTTTACTTGGTATTAAATTCCAAAGAGGGAACTCGTCCTATTCGTGGAATTTAAAGGTAATTTCACCATTATTCCGCCCATAGCACATGCTGGATACAGAAATTAATGTTGAGTAAAATTAGGATGATTTGTATGATCCTATTTACTCCGTAATGTTTGCTAAGATTGTTTTTAGGGTTACAGTAAAGGATGACTTAAATAACATTGTTTTTGACCTGCCTAAAAGTTAAGAAATTCTGGGTCGATGATAAGTAAGAAAATAGGAAATGTTTTCATAAATTAATACGTGAATGAACTTAGAATTACTTTGAGATTTACAAGGGATTTAATAAAAAGAATTAAAGTGAAAGGAGAATTAATAAATCTTGAATACTCATATTCACTTTTATCGATAATTGGATTTCGAAGGAACCGGGGATGGATTTGGGTGATTCCTATCGAAAAACCACTTCGAACTAATTTACGCGTTCGAAGAATGAAGCTATTTGAAGACGGAGATATTGAGATGAATAATAACGAAGGACTGCTTGTTGATTAATTGAGGATAAACTCCCATTTACTTATGTAGCAGGGGACTCTTTGTTATGAAAACCCTCAGAAACATAAGGGCTTCTCGCCTAGTAATGGCCGAGGAAAGTACCTTCGGTTTCGTTCAGTCCTACAACGAACTTGTATGGACGTATGTCTGACCTTGCATTCTAAGTTGCATTGAGTGATCTCTATAAATGTATATCAACAAGAGAAGACAACCTCTCTTAGCTTAACACCTTTCTCTAAGACATACGAGCTCAGAGGTTATATATTTGTAGAAATCATTCATGTGATTATGGAATGGAAATGTAGCATTCAAAGTGAAAGAAGATGTGCTATGTGAAAAGGTAATCATTTCCTAAAAGCCTCAGCAACCGGACATGAGCGCAACAGGGTAGATGCAGCAAGGCTAAGTGGGTCATCCCATCAGGGTATGATCATCCCCTTCTAGATATCTTTCTTCCCGCAATGACATTCAGGATGTAAATTAATGTGGTTTGTATGCTAGACCACACTTGGATGAAGATCGGTAACAATCAGGGGATGACATATTCTATACTATCTGGTTATAGAGATAGACCGGTTTTGTGTTGGTAGAGGAGCTTTGTGATGGTTCCTCGGGACATCCATCTAGAGGTATACCCATCGGAAGGTAGTCCCTTCACTGGTCATTTGTATGGAAATCTATTCTCCAATAAGAAGCCTTTACGAGTTTGATTGTAGAACCCACTTTTGGCTAATATGCTGGAATTTAGTCAATGTAACAATTTCGGCTAAGATTAATAAGTTTATTTGCAAATGTTCTCAAAACAATGTTTTGAAACATAATATCAATTGTTTTGATATATAAAAGTGATTTAGTTATCCTAAGGTAAAAACTCGTTCATGTTTATGTATGGGAATGTCTTAGGAGATACTCTTTGTTTTCAAAGGATTTTATTTCTAAGGCTGATTTTGTGCGCATTTTCGCCCACTACATAGTGAATATGAGGAGTCAGGGGCAAAATCGTCATTGTTCTGGAACAGGCTCAAACTAGTTTGGAGGTATTCTCGAGATCAAGATATGGACATATGTCGAAATCACATCTCAATCCGAGCTATAGATTGAGAGATATGTTCATCTTAAGATTTGTTTACCACCGTCACGTAGGGCCGATACCGAGGCGCTCTACCGCCATTCAACGTCGACAGTACAATAGCAAGCCAGGATCCCTGATCCGATGACGACACCAAAATTTTGGTTCGGCCTTTGCTTGGAGTCGAGGCTTGAAAATCTGGAGTCTTCTTGGAGTCAGCGCGATGACCCAACCAAAACTTTGGTTGGACACTTGCTTGGAGTCAAGTCTTGAAAACCTGGAGTTAGTTGGATTACCGAATCAAAACATTGGTTCGACGCTTGCTGAGAGTCTGGCCTTGAAAATCTGGAGTCTGCTTGGAGTCGGTTGGAATACTGAACCAAAACATTGGTTCAGCGCTTGCTTAAAGTCGGGCCTTGAAAATCTAGAGTCTGCTTTGAGTCGGTTGGATTACCGAACCAAAACTTTGGTTCGGCGGTCTCTTGGAGTCGGAGTTTGAAAATCTCGAATCTGCTTAGATTCGGTGCGGTGACCTAACCAAAACTTTGGTTCGGCGCTTACTTAGAGTCAGGCCTTAAAAATCTGGAGTTTGCTTGGAGTTGATCCGCTGACCGAACGAAAACTTTTGTTTGGCAGTTGCTTGGAGTTGGACTTTGAAGATATGGATTCTGTTTGGAGTCTATCCAAGGATCGAACCAAATCTTTGGTTCGGTGGTTGCTTGGACTCGGGCATGAGAAATTTAAGGGTTTACTTGGAGTCAGCTGGGAGTAATGCTGCTTGGAGTCGTGTGAAGGTTTTCTTGGGGCTCAACCCCGGTATAATCGATCTAAAAAAAGTTGGAAATTTTCTTCATGACACGACAGTACTTCGAGGATTTTTCCATGACACATTCCGAGGTTCTTGGAGGTGTATGGCGGTCGTCACTAGTAGAATAGCTTAACAATCATGTAAGGAAGGTTGAACCAAATTTTGAGGTAAAGAAGGTTGAACCAAATTTCAAATACTATATACTCAGCTACCTCTCTTCATATCTTCGTTCTATAAATGCCAAGCACATGTCATCATAAAAAAAGAGGATGCTAAAGAGCGAAGCTTTCAGCAACAATGGTAGACAACTTCGAGAGGGAAAAATCTTACTTTTAGTAGCATGTTTACTTGTATTCAAAGCTTGTACTTGTAATCAGAAATGAAAGGGATAATAAAAGAGAAACAGTGGACGTAGACACATTCAGGCCTTACCACTATAAATTCTATGTCTTTTACATTTAAGTCCTTTGCATATTCTTAATTTTCCTTTTATTTTGAAACCTACTATTTCTAATCTTCTGACTTGAGATTGTCGTTTCTTCTCCTAAGAAACTCTCCCGTTTTCTAAGATATGAAATCTATGTTTCTTTTCAGATCTAGCATGACTATTTTACATAAAACAAAAAAATCCTCCTATTCTCTTCAGATCTAAACATCCATTTTTTGACATAGAGAAATTCTCTTATCCACTTTTTAGATCTTACTTTTACTATCTAAGGACACTGTTTATTAGCATAGAAAATGTCATTTCTTAGTTCCGAAATCCTTAGATATTACTTTTACTATTCTGGATCCACAAACACATGTCCATTGACCAAAAGGAAACATGCACCCATTCTTTGGATCTAAAATCAAGCCGCCTCTCTTTTCTCATTTGAAATCCTGAAACATGGTTTCTTGGGATAAGAAACCCTTTTTACGTTGTTTAGATCTTGATCATTATTTCACAAAAGAAGACCTGTTTCTAGTCTTGAGATCTGAAATTGCATTTTTCAATAAAAAATTTACCATTTTCTTTTCAGATCTAAAGCCACCATCTCCTTGGCATGAGAGATTATCTTTTTCCTACTTTCCCAGTTTGAGATCATTGTTTCTGGGATTAAAATACTCTATATCTCCTAGATCTGAAACCATTATTTTAACAAAATCTATTTCTCTTTTCATATTTGCAATCACTATTCCTTGAAGATAAAAAAATAATTCTAACTTTTTTCTCTTATTTCATATCTACAAACACTGCTCCTTAACCAACAAGAAACATGTATTCACGTCTTAGATATGAAATCACTATATCTCCTTTCAGATCTTCAAACATCGTTTCTCAACCAAAAAGAAACATATATTTATTTCTTAGATCTGAAATCGTTCTATCTTCTTTTTCTCATTTTATATATAAAAACACTATTTTAACCAAAAGAAACACTTATTAATTTTTTTTACATCTAAAATCATTATAGATCTTATTCTCTTTCCATCTGAAAGCATTGCTTCTTTAACAAAAGAAAACTATCTTCCTTTTTGTATAAGAGGAATCTATTCTCCTAGTAAGATATAAAATTACGGTTCTAAGAATATCTTTTTCTCCCTCCAAACTCGAAATCCTTTCTCCTGATCTAAAGTCGTTGTCTTTTTGAAATTAGAGTTTTTCTCCTTTTCTTTTTTCAAGTTTGTAATCACCATTTCTTGGATTGAGAAGCTATACCTCCTATCTCAAGTTCTCGCTTTATTTTAAGTGTTGGTCCATCAACCCTTTGAAGCTACAAAACCTCCCAATCCTTTCTGAAAATTGAATTATCTCTCTTAAAAAGTACAAACTCTGTAGGAAGGGAAGGAGAACAACTTTTTTATATGTCGCCTAAAGTGAGAGAACTCCGCTGCAAAGAATGCAGCAACCATCTAGATGTGGAGAAAGCAGGAAGACTAGTCTAACAACCTATCGGTGCTAAAAATTATCGGACATAAATTTGACATCGTTGTGATTGAAATCAAAAAACACTTCACTGCTTAACATAAAGCTTTGGTGGATAAACTCTTGACATGCTTAGGGCAGACAGAAATATTCGACCTCAACGTCATAATACAAGGAAAGTCCTAGTCTAGAGAACATAGGGGTCATTCCACATATCCAAATGAACCCAATCACAACCTTTTTTCCATCCAATATCAAATCAGAGTACTACATTTAGGATCCCATTGATGGATCGAAATATCACAACTTGAAGACCAAAGTCATGATGTTTGAATACTCAAAGTCTAGATATAACAAGCATGACACTTTGTCACTCCTATCATGCATGAAGGCATCACCAATCCAATGAGTACCAGACATGATTCAAATAATATTAATAGCTCTCCTTACCTAAGGATATGTTCAATAAATATGTAAAGAGAAGGAGATAAGGCAAAGAATTACTAGTATTCTCTCCAAGAAAATAAAAACTTTTGAGTGCCCACTACAAACCTTTATAAGGGGTTAACCTAGCTCCCTAGGCACTTGCCAAGATCTCCACACTTGTTGGTAAATAGGGGGCACAAAGTAGGTGCTATATAATTACTTTTCTTTCATTCTAATCAATCTTAAGCTATAGTAGGGCTTTACCATCTACTCTTGGGTCTACATCCTTGGAAAAAGGTGAATGAAGATTCCCCGTAGACTTTAGATAGAAAATCCAATTTCGCACTCTTAAAGATTGGTTTAGTTATAGTCTTATATTAGCGCCAAACCAAAATTTTGACTCAGTCATAATCGCTAGACACCAAACAACAAGTTTACGATTTGCAGGGGCAATGCACTAGATCATTGTTTCGACCTTGGATCATGCAACCTACCAACACTTTCGTCTGACCCCATTTATCACATCGTCCCGACCTCTTTTCATGTACCATACCAAGTGGTTCGGCTATCATCTTCCACTCTCAAACCCAATTGTTTCGGTCCAATAAACTCCACCAACCAATTTCGTGGTCCGACTAACCTTGCTCCTTCACCAAGCTTCTCAATAATCCAACACTTATCCGTCAAAACTTACCAGCAATCTAGTTTGTACAAGTACAATGAGGATTATCAAACCAAGCTATTGATGAAGTTAGTAAAACTAATCGTCACTTTACCAGACCGTATGCCGCAAAAACCAATTACACCTTATCAGATGTGAAGATTCCAACCAAAATTTATATAAAATATACATATCTTTGTACAAAAGTCCAAGAAAAAGACACAAAAATTGTGCTAGGGAAGTCATAACCGACATTCACTTGATAACACTTCGCATCATTTCCTACATACAAAGACCCTTCAACAGAGATTCTTACTCTATCAAATTCTTCAATGATTGATCTTGTCAAAATATGCACAAGAGTGGAGAAATGATTAGTAGAGAAATATACAAACTTGGCAATCACATGAGATGGTCAGGATAGCTTGATTCAACCATACAATGAACACAATGGAGTACCACATCACAGATTCAAAGTCAATAATGAAAAGAATACATCATTGTGTTTGCGTACTGCATAAAGCCTCAATGTAGGAAATCGAAAGTCCGAGAAAAACAGCATCATAACGGATGAAGACTAATTAAGGACAGCTTTAAAAATTTAGCAAATCCTCCGCAGAATGAGAAAAGTCCCACATCAAACTAGCAAAAGGAGGCTCGTCGAAAAATTAGAGGCGAAGACGAGATATAGATATTCAAACAATATAACCATTACAAAACTTAGAAGATAGTCTTGGATTAAGCAAAGTACACTTTGTATTCATGAAAGTATGCTTTGGGGGGAAAATATTATGGGTAGTTTTGCCCACTACATAGTGAATATGAGGAGTCAGGGGCAAAGTTGCCATTGTTTTGGAACAAAATAAACTAGTTTGGAGGTATTCTTAAGATCAAGATATAGATATATGTCGAAATCGCGTCTCAATCCGAGCTACGGATCGAGAGATTTGATCATCTTAAGATTTGTTCACCACCGTCTCGCGGGGTCAATACCGAGACGCGCTATCGCCATTCAAGGTCGATAGTCCAACAGCAAGCCATGATCCCCGGTCCGATGACCGAACCAAAACTTTGGTTCAACGCTTTCTTGGAGTCGAGGCTTGAAAATCTCAAGTTTTCTTGGAGTCGGTACTTTGGTTCGACGCTTGCTTGGAGTCGGGTCTTTGAAAATCTGGAGTCTGCTTCGAATCAGTTGGATAACCGAACCAAAAAATTGGTTCGGTGCTTGCTTGGAGTCTGGCCTTGAAAATCTAGAGTCTGCGTGGAGTAGGTTGGATTAACGAAACAATGTAGTCTGCTTGGAGTCGGTTGGATTACGGAACTAAAACGTTGGTTCGGAGCTTGCTTGGAGTTTGATATTGAAAATCTACTGCTTGGAGTTGGTTGGATTACCGAACCAAAATATTGACTCCTTGCTTGCTTGGAGTCTGGCCTTGAAAATCTAGGGTCTGCTTAGAGTCGGTTGGATTACCAAACCAAAACTTTGGTTCGCCGGTCGCTTAGAGTCGGGGCTTGAAAATCTTGAATCAACTCGGAGTCAGTGAGATGACCGAATCAAAACTTTGGTTCGACGCTTGCTTGGAGTCGAGCCTTGAGAATCTGGAATCTGCTTGAGGTTGATCCTATGACCGAACCAAAACTTTTGTTCGGCGGTTGCTTGGAGTCAGACTTTGAAGATATGAATTCTGCTTGGAGTCTGTCCGTTAACCGAACCAAATCTTTGGTTCGATGGTTGCTTGGAGTCAGGCATGAGAAACTTTAGGGTTTACTTAGTGTTAGCTTGGAGTAATGCTGCTTGGAGTCGTGTAAAGGTTTTCTTAGGGCTCAACCCGGGTATAACTGATCTAAAAAATGTTGGAAATTTTTGTCAAGGTACGACGATACTTTGACGATTTCTTCATGACGCGTTACGGGGTTCTTGGAGGCGTATAGCAGTCGTCACAAGTGGAATTGCTTGATAATCATGTAAGGAAGGTTGAACCAAATCTTGGAATAAAGAAGGTTGAACCAAATTTCAGATACTATATACTCAGCTTCCTCTCCTCATATCTTCATTCTATAAATACCAAGCACATGGCATCATAAAAAAGGAGGATGCCGAAAAGCGAAGCTTTCAGCAACAATGACAAAAAACTTCGAGAGGGAAAAATCTTAGTTCTAATAGCATGTTAACGCGTTTTCAAAGCTTGTACTTGTAATCAGAAACGAATGGGATAATAAAAGAGAAACAGTGGACGTAGGCACATTCAGGCTAAACCACTGTAAATTCTGTCATTTTATATTTAACCTTTTGCATATTCTTTATGGAAAATTACTAATTTTCTATCTTAAACGTCCACAACTAATTTTCATCAAACAATAGACTATAAACGATATTTACAACTCTACAACAACGATTTGAGTGTTTGCCCATTTTTTGTGCAAATAGATGATATATAACACTGTCGTTTATCATCGAGTTTTCTCACGCTGGTTTATCAAGCCTGACCCGGGTGTTTTCTATACCTAGGTCAGATCCGAGTAGTTACAGGTTTAGTTGAAGACGGCTAGAGTTTCCAGAGGAGAGTTGGAGATATTCGTCTACGTGTGGACGTATTCTATTAACCGATATTGTTTTTTTGTTTGATGTTTGTTCGCAATTGAAAGGATAGATGTTTAAACTGTCCAAGCTGAATTTAGGTTAGACTCTGATATATGTATTTTAAAAGTATTCCGCTGTAAAGATATTGTTTAATATTATATATTATTCCATTCGTGTGAGATTCTGTACTGTCTATTTTTCTTTATTACCCTTGATAATCCATTCTTCCGTGCAATTTGGGTCAGACATGTGTGGTTTATTGTCGGCTGAAAGGATACGAAATTATGGGTCGTTACATTTGGTATCAGAGCTTTTGGTTGAGCGAACACCGCAGCCTGATAGGGGTAAGTCTCATCAGAGATAGGACTAGTAATATCCTAGGATGAGTAACTTATTAGAGATAGGGTTAGTACCACCCTAGAATGAGTTTTGAGAGTATTATATAAGCACGTATTTGTTAATTTTATAAATATGATTTTGTTTTAAAAAAAGTTGGTAAATGAAATGATTTTACCCTGGGTTTATATTTTAAATATTAAAGGGGATATTATTATTTTTGGGTTAAAAATTAAGGATTGCTTGTATTTTAGCTTGGTTTAAACTAAAATATGAATATCTTGTGATTAGAATTGCACAATTTGACAAAAAGATATTTGATAATAATATTGAAACTAGAAGTTGTAATTAGAGAAAGGAAAAAGAAAAAGAAAATGGACACTTAGAATGATTCTTATCAACAAGATAGAAAAAGATATGCCTAAATTGAGCCTTCGGGTAAATAAAATATAAAAGGGGAAGTTTTATAACTTATAAAGGAGATAAGATAATTTGAAATTTAGACACTTTGATTAGGTTAAAATCAAAGTGAAATTTAGGAATAAAAGATATAAGAAATATCATCCTAATATAAAACTTTGAATTAATGATACATTTAAGGTAACATTTGTAATTCAAACTGAAGTAAGATTGGAAGCAGATAGGTTAGAAAAGGTTAAAAAAATGGGAAGTTTGGAATAATATGTGTTTCCTAGAGATTTGACCAGGCCACTTTGTACTCGGCATACCCACCTTTCGGCTCAACTGGTTCATTCGGCTAAAGACTTCGTTCGGTCAAGATATCGCTCGGCATCCAGGAGCGGTCGGCCAAAGGCATCGTTCGGCTAAAGACTTCGTTCGGTTAAGATATCGCTCGGCATCCTGGAGCAGTCGGCCAAAGGCATCGTTCGGCTAAAGACTTCGTTCGGTCAAGATAACGCTCGGCATCTAGGTGCGATAGGCCAAAGGCACCGTTCGACATACCAAGGACATCCGGCATCTCTGGGCGCTTGGCACCTAAAGAACGTTCGACATTGGATAGCGCTTGGCATCAAATGCATCGTTCGGCATACAAGGGACGTTCAGCATTCAAAGATGGCTCGGGATTCTCCCAGCATGGCCGGCTTTGATTTTTGCCCGGTTTACTCTTCCCACACAACAAACGCACCGTTCGGCAAGAAGAGGATGGTTCGGCATTTGGTCATTCGGCCTGTTCGGTTCGGCACACAGAGATTGCACTATTTAGGCCGAGATATTAGCTTTCAAGCCCACCAGGGAAGTCCAACCCACCTTTGTCTATAAATAGAGAGGCAGGGATATAGTGAAATGGATCTTTTTCTGAGAACACGAGGGAGACTCCGCCCTTTTTTATACTCTCTTCTTCTTTATTCAAACTTGTATTCAAGCGACTGATTTTCGAATTGTATTTGTACTCAAGTAACGGAGAAAGCAATAAAGATTAACCTCAAAGTGGACGTAGGCAATTACGCCGAACCACTATAAATTTGGTGTTCTTGTTCTCTGCATTTAAATTTATACCATATTCTCTATTTTAATTTACTTTCTTCATTAATCTCTCTACACAATCTTTCTAAGGGTGTTAGTGACCAATTTTGGTGCTTTCACTGAGAATTGAATTCTCAGGCTATTAGGTTCTGCTTTGTAGCTACTGGATTACATAAATCCCCCGAAGGAGATCCAAAATCATTCACAAGGCATATGTTGATTCTACTTAGAGTTACAACCAACAACTCTACCATGGGGAGACCACGAACCAAATCGGTCTCTCAAAATGCAGATGTCCATGAAACTGCTAGCGTACAACAAGTTGGACCTGGAAATCAGCAAACAACCAGAGGTGCAGAGCCCTCCACCCAAATCCAAGCGAAAGTCGTTTCCCGAACGGAGTTCAATGACTTGATAAGAGAACTCAAGGAAAGTAGAAGGCAGCTTGCTGAACAGATCCAAGCCAACACTAACCTTATGACTCAGCTCGCTCAGCAGTAGCGCCAGAATGCTAGATGTAACCCTATCCCTTATTCTGAATCTGATAGCTCAACCTCAGCTGACGAACCTCCTAGACGTAGATGCCGTAAGGACGAAGGTCCACAAGCAAGCGTTGGAAATCAAGCCCGCGAAGAGACCGGGCACCCGAATCTCCAAGACCCAAATCAGGCGGGACACCAACCTGCATGGTCCCGTGGAACGGAACCCAACCTTTCATCCTCCATACAAACTCTGTACTTAACAGCTATGATCAGGCAGTTGATGAGAGAAAACCAAGGCTTGACCAATGGAGATTGGGGAGGGCCCAGAAGCCATACCCCCTTTATGGATGGTATCCTGTAGGCTGAGTGCCCCAAGAAGTTCAATATGCCGACTATCCTAGCCTACGAAGGGAAGACTGATCCCAGGCAGCATGTGATGAGGTACGAATGGATGATGGATTCTGCAAGAGCTAATGATGCAACCAAGTGTATGTGCTTCTCAATCACTCTGTCCGGAATCGCCACCATGTGGTTTACTCGACTTCCCCCGCGATCTATATCCAGCTTTGACGAATTGGCAATGAAATTCATAGAGCAGTTCAGGATACACACCACTCGTCCAAAGGATGTGATGTCCTTATCAAGCGCAATCCAAGCTCCGAAAGAGTCATTGAAAGCATACTTGCAGAGATTTCATGTTGCTACTACTGAAGTGAGCAATCCAAAAGACCACGCTATTTTGATGGCGGTAATGCGTGGAGTGGATCCAGACTCTGAATTTGGAGATTGGTTGGCGGGAAAGCCCCCAGCCATGTTAGAGCGTTTTTATTCGAAAGCTCATCAATTCATAAGAAGGGAAGAAGCTCGATGGACGATACGAGACAAGGCACCAGGGCCAGCTCAGGAGACTGTGAAAAGTACCATCGCCATGAAGCAAGCTGGCGATAATTCGGAAAAAGCTCAAGCCATCGTCAAAAACAAGTCTGGACAGTCTAAAGGATCCGAAGGTGGAAATCCCGGGAAGAAAAGAGAGTCGGGAAGATGGAAGTCAAGGATCCCGACCTACAATGAATACACCCCGCTCAATGCATCACTTGAGAACATCTCAACTTGCAACACTTTCCAGTATAGAAAACCACGCCCAAATGAATCAACGAAGTAACAGAAGTAGACTGCGAAGTACTACCGCTTTCACGAGTCTTATGGGCATAACACAGAGGAGTGCAGGCACCTCCATGACGCTATCTAAAGGTTGGTTAGGCAGAAGAAGCTGTAGGAGTTCGTCAAAGACCCACGAGACGGAAGATAAGAGACATTAGACCCTGGACATGGGCAGCTCCATGCCAACCAGAAAAACCTGCTCGAACTGTGGGTAGATTGGTTATCAACACGAATGCGGGCGGGCCTCATCCTGCAGATAAGAATTAGCAGGAGATGGAGCGATATGCTAACTCTTTAAGACATGCGGAGTACGAGTGCTGTTCAAATGCGGAGGATGGGACTCCTACAAAAAAGCAGCGAACGATGGATGATGATATTGTATTCAAGAGCCGAGATGCGGATAGGGTGAAGGCCTCTACCATCGACCCGATGGTCATATCTGCGAAAATCGGGTCGGCGCTTGTGAAGAGAATTCTAATCGATTGTGGAAGCTCCGTTAACATCATCTTCAAGAAGGCATATGACCAAATGAAGCTGGAAGCTAAGGATTTGAAGCCATCCAATGCCAGAATCCATGGCTTTAACGGCGCATCAACGGATGCAGTGGGATATGTGGAGTTACCAGTTGAACTGGGACAAGGCGAGCGTAGGAGGGTGCGAATCCTATCATTCATAGTGTCAGACGCTGACTCTCCATATAAAGTATTTCTAGGACGTCCAGCCTTGGCAGAATTTAGGGCAACATTGGTCCATCGGTGTCTGACATTAAAATTTCCCACAGACACTGGTGTTGGAGTGGTATACGGCGATCAGGCGACCAGACGCGCCTGCTATGTGGCCTAGCTGAGAGAGGCTGAGTGCAGAGAGAATGGAAAGGTTGCGGACGACTTCGTCCGCATCCGAAACGCTGATGATTGACAAGTAGCGCCCGAGCCCTGGCTCAGGCAACATTCTCAGATCTATAGAGACATAGATCCGAGAGACGATGATGGGGAACCCAGGGAAACCAATGCAGCACCTGCGGAACTCACAATTGACATCCCAGTTAGCTGGAGCGACCCATCACGAATTCTTAAAATTGGGTCGCAACTCGACCCTTTGGCCTCTGAGAACCTTACTGATTTCCTCCGAGCGAATCTTGATGTTTTTGCCTGGACACATTCTGATATGTGCGGGATTTCTCCTGCGATTGCGAGTCATACGTTGAACATAGACTCGAAATATGTACCTGTGAAGCAAAAAAGGAGAGGCATGGACCCGGAGAGGTCTGCGACTCTCAAAGAGGAGGTGGACAAAATCAAAGCAAACGGGTTCGTCCGCGACGTCCTCTACCCTGAATGGGTATCTTACCCGGTGCTAGTAAAGAAAGCAAACGAAAAATGGAGGACTTGTGTTGATTATTCTGATTTAAACAAAGCATGCCCTAAGGATAGTTTCCCGTTGCCTAGGATTGACCAGCTGGTCGACTCAACTGCCGGACATGAGTTATTATCATTTATGGATGCGTACTCTAGATACAATCAAATCCAAATGCACCTCCCAAACGAAGAAGACACCATTTTTTTCACGAACATGGGATTGTATTGCTATGTAGTAATGCCATTTGGATTGAAGAACGCAGGAGCGACCTACCAATGCCTGGTGAATCGAATGTTCAAAGATCAGATTGGTAAAACAATGGAAGTATATGTGAATGACATGCTCGTGAAGTCACGGCAGTTAAACGACCACATTCGAGACTTAGCGGAGATGTTTGACATACTCAGGCATTATAGAATGAAGATCAATCCGTTGAAGTGTTCATTCGGCATAGCTTCAGGAAAGTTTCTGGGATTCATTGTGAATGCTCGGGGAATCGAGGCTAACCCAGAGAAGATTCAGGCTATCCGAGATATACAAGTGCCCAAAACCATAAAATAGGTACAAAGCTTGAATGGAAAGGTGGCCGCGCTGAGCCGATTCATATCTAGGGCCACAGACAAGTGTATTCCTTTCTTCGATGTCATAAAGAAAGGAAAGAGGAATTTCGAGTGGACATCCGACTGTGAGGGAGCATTCCGAGCTCTTGTAAGGCACTTGGAAATTCCCTTGATATTGTCAAAACCAATAGACCACGAAATGTTGTACGTATACTTGGCTGTATCCCAGCACACTGTCAGCACATCCCTGGTTCGCGAGGAAGACCAGGTCCAGATGCCCGTTTACTATGTTAGTAAACGCTTGACGGGGGCCGAAAGAAATTATCCAAAGATTGAAATACTAGCCTATTGCCTGGTGATTGCATCACGCAAGCTTCGCCCTTATTTTCAGGCACACTCAATCAGTGTTTATACTGATCAGCCTTTGCGACAGATACTCCAACGATCGAAAACATCTGGAAGGATGTTAAAATGGAATATTGAGCTAAGTCGGTTCGACATCATCTATGTGCCGCGAAGGGCCATACAAGGACAGGCACTAGCTGACTTCATTGCTGAATTCACTACGACAGACGAATCAAACGATCATAATGTCATACCTCTCGTTCGATGGAAGATGTACACCGATGGGGCATCTAAAGACCGTTGTTCGAGGGTTGGCATAGTTCTTGTAACTCCTGAAAACCGATCGGTTTGCTACGCTTTGAAGCTCAAATTCACAGCGACGAATACTGAAGCCGAATATGAAGCGTTGATCGCCGTCTTAAGACCTATTAAAGAACTAGGAGTAAAATCGGTTGAAATCTTTAACGACTCTCATCTGGTGGTGTACCAAGTGCGAGGAGACTACCAAGTAAGGGGGCAGAGACTTGCCCCATATTCGGTCCGAGTTCAGGAGCTGCTAGCGAATCTCGAGTACTATGGTATTTCACATGTCCCGCATGAGCAAAATAGAGCAGCCGATTCGCTGGCCAAATTCGCAAGCACTGGTGATGCACAATAAATGGGATTATTCCCTGTTGAGACCCTCCATGCCCCGAGCATAGATATGATGGAGGTAGATTTCGCGTTAGAAACAGAAATCGAGAAGGAATCGTGGATGACCCCGATCAAGCAGTACCTGCTATTCGGGATCTTGCCCGAAGAAAGGAGCGAAAGGCGACAAGTCCTTCGTAAGGCTTCTCGTTATGTAACGCAGGACGGAATAATGTATCAAAGAGGATTCTCAACCCCATTACTCCGATGAATTGCCCATGATGAGATAAAACGCGTCCTGAAGGAAGTCCATGAGGGAGAGTGCGGTGACCATACTAGGGGGCAGACATTAGCGAAGAAAGTCCTCTGTTATGGATACTACTGGCCAACTATGAATCGGGATGCCGCAGACTATGTGAGAAGATGTGACAAATGCCAGATATATGCGAAAATCCCAAGAGCTCCGCCGACGGAGCTCACGCAATTGGTTAGTTCTTGACTATTTGCAATGTGGGGGATTGACCTAGTCGGCTCTCTACACATATCCAAAGGTGGAGCGAAATATGCAATAGTGGCGGTCGACTACTTTACTAAATGGGCAGAAGCAGAACTTCTGGCCACAATAACCACCAAGAAGGTAATTAATTTCGTCATAAGAAATATCATATGCCGTTTTGGCCTTTCATGGACCATCGTCACAGACAATGGAACTCAATTCGAGAGCAAGGAGTTCAAATAATTTTGTCAGAAACATGGCATCGAGAAGAAGTTTGCAGCGGTTGCTCACCCGAAAGCCAACGGACAATTCGAAGCCATAAACAAGATTATCAAGTCCATATTGAAAAAGCGTCCAGAAAAGGCGAGAGGTAAGTGGGTGGATGAACTTCCAACAGCGCTTTGGGCCTATAGGACCACCCATAAGACCGCGACTGGACACACCCCCTTCGCATTGGCATATGGAACGGAAGCTTTCATACCCGTGGAACTTGAAGTTCCATCACATCGGGTAACTCATTACGACCCGAGTCGAACTAGAATCTTTTATTAGAATCGTTGGACTTCATTGACGAAAAGCGCGAAGAAGCTAATTTGAGAGCGGTCGCATACGAACATAGAGTCGCTAAATATTATAACGAAAAGGTCCGATCGAGAATTTTTAGTGTGGGAGACCTCGTTTTGAAACGAGTTTTTCGGTTCCATCTCATATGAATCCCGCATGGGAGGGTCCATACATCATCGAACGGAAGCTTGGAGAAGGAACTTTCAAGCTATCGACCGTCGATGGTGCGACGCTCCCCCGAGCATGGAACAGCGAGCACTTGCGGCATTATTATACTTAGTTTATTTCTTTCATGTATTAGCTGCATTTATTTCTAGTATGCTTTTATTTCTAGTTCTTGGCATGTAATAAGACAATTTACCTTACACTCATTAATAAAGGCTTGAAGCCATCTTTTCCATGAATGGCTAATGTCTCTACAAATGATGATCCTGTGATAGACAAATAAAATTATGTTATTCCGGCTAACCTACGAACGCGCACGAACACTTAAAAATCTCCAAGTCCCCGTAGTGCGGACTGGAGTACTCTAAGTCCCGGGAGCGCGGACTCGGGTATAAACGACTTAAAAATCTCCAAGTCCCCGTAGTGCAGACTAGAGTACTCTAAGTCCCCGGAGCGCGGACTCGAGTATGAAGGACTTAAAATCTCCAAGTCCCCGGAGTGCAGACTGGAGTACTCTAAGTGCCCGGAGCGCGTACTCGAGTAAAAATGACTTAAAATCTCCAAGTCCCTGGAGTGCGGACTGGAGTACTCTAAGTCCCCAGAGCGGGGACTTGAGTATAAATGCCTTAAAAATCTCCAAGTCCTCGGAGTGCGGACCGGAGTACTCTAAGTCCCCGGAGCGCGGACTCGAGTATAAACGACTTAAAAATATCCAAGTCCCCGGAGTGCGGACTCGAGTTTAAAGACTTAAAATCTCCATGTCCCCAGAGTGCAGACTGGAGTACTCTAAGTCCCGGAGCGCGGACTCGAGTATAAACGATTTAAAATCTCCAAGTCCCTGGAGTGCGGACTGGAGTACTCTAAGTCCCCGGAGCGCAGAATCGAGTAAAAAATGACTTAAAATCTCCAAGTTCCCGGAGTGCGGACTGGAGTGCTCTAAGTCCTCGGAGCGCGGACTCGAGTATAAACGACTTAAAAATCTCCAAGTCCCCGGAGTGCGGACTGGAGTACTCTAAGTCCCCGGAGCGCGGACTCGAGTATAAACGACTTAAAAATCTCCAGGTCCCCGGAGAGCCGACTGGAGTACTCTAAATCCCCGGAGCGCGGACTCAAGTATAAACGATTTAAATGACCAGGTCCGCTGATGACGGACTGGATATAAATGACATGAAGTCATCGAGCCTTCGGCATGCATATTAAAAAAATTCTAAGTGCTTGGAGCACGGAAGAAAAAACAGATATCTCTCAAAGAATTTCCGAGCTATATGAAGATGAACCGAGAGGTCTATTATATTCACAACAGCTTGGATTTGAATCATAATCACAAAGAAAATTGAAGAGCCATGGAAAGATAGGAAAACTAAGTTTTATTCATCGATGATAAGTTTCCATTACAACTCCTTTGAAGCTCGGAATCAAAGTTTATTTACACAAACTAAGAAAACAAAAGTACTTGCGTAATCTAAACCGACTCTCGTTGAACGAGAGTAATGATTACTTCTTGTGCTTCTTCGCCTTCTTCGCCTCCATTGTCTTCTCAGACGACTCCTCTCCTCCGCATTTACCCTTGGTACCCTTCTTTGATGGAGGAGTGACAGCCGAAGAAGTATGAGGGACATCCATGGGTTTAGACCTGCCAGGGAGAATGATCTTCAGCGGCTTATTCAAAGGATCGTCGGGGTCCATGGCTTGAGGTTCGACCTTGATCTTGGTCGTTTCTCTCCTCTCTTTCTCCATCCGTTCCTTCATACTCAGCTCAGATGTGTGTTCGAAGGCGCCTATGATCTCTTCTTCATAACTCCCCTCGATGGGAAAAGAAGTCTCAAATTTGTCTTCATCTAGCGCCCCAATCACCTGAACATCTGGCCCGAGAGTTTCTCCTGACTGACTAGCCTCACCTATCCTTTCCTCCACCTCCTTGGCGACATCGCTCCTCAGAGTGGGCCCGAGATCAGAACGACCTACGCGAAAGCGTGGAAAACAAGCGTTAGAATATAATAGTCCTAGAATGACGACATTTGGAATTTTAAAGTGAAGAGTTACCTACCAGCTTTCGACAGGCTCTCAGCCGTCAAGGGGGTCTCACCCTCCGGAACGGGAGACAAAATATGGACGCCAAGGCCAGGATCCTCCGGATTATAACCGATATGCTCCTCAAATGGATCGAGTGCCGGCCGATCGGTCGATCGAAAGGCACATGAACTGGAGGCACGACCCCGGATGGGCTGATAATAATTTCTTTCCCTTTCTTTGAGGAGGAGCCTTTGCAATAGAAAGCTTTGGCTGCCGACAAGTCCGAAGGCTCATTTCCCTTGAGATATTCTTTTATCAATGCCCCTTCATCAATCTCTTCGGTGTCGTTCTCGACCTTCTTGATCTCTATCAAAGCCTCCCATGTCTCGTCTAAAGATTCAAGATAGCCCACACCCAAAAAAGTCATGTCTCGATGCATGAGAACACGGGCGTTGAATTCAGCAATTAGCGGGTCAAACATGCTTTTGACCTCTTCCCTGCCCTCTTCCCTAGCCACCTCGAGACGCGAATCGATATCCATGGACGCTATCTTCTTGCCCTCTTCTAGGGCTTCACTCTTTATCGCCTCAACTTGGGAAAGCTCGGCCTCAAGTTTTTCCTTTAAGATTCGAGTAGCAACGATTTCGTCACAGTACCGTCGTGACTCTTCTTGAGTGGCCGTTTTCTCTTCCCTCTCCCTGCGGAGCTGCTCCTCAAGTTCTTTGACTCGGAGGCTGAGTGCGTCCCTCTCCTTTTGAACGGAGTCCTTCTCTAGAGCCAAAGCCCCACATCGTTGAACCGCCTCGTCAAGTTCTTTCTTATGAGTCGATTCCAGAGGAGTGACGGCCGCAGCAGTGTCCCTGGCGCTTTGATGGGCGGCCTCAAGTTCAGACTTGTAAGTTGCGATTTTTTCGTCCTGAACCTTAATGATGTCTTTGTCGTGGATAGCCTCAAGCCTCAAGCGATCGATTTCATGTTCGCACACCACGGAGATTCGAATAGTTTTTCAGCCAAGTGGACAAACGCGTCGTGTTGAACATAGACGTCGTTTGTACAAGCGATGGCGCTCTGCTTGACGTGTCCGGGGATAGGATGAATAGCCGGGAGGAATTTTAGGCCGTCGAAGCAGATTCTTGGAAATTTATCTTTAAGCCCAGCCAGTCTCTCCGGTACTGATGGGTCCGTTGCAGGAGCGGGAGGAGACGGCTTTGAAAGTTCGGCTCTCCTATGAGCATCTCGGGACTGTCGAGTGGAGGAGGAATCAGAGTGTTGGTCCCGGGGAGCATCAGGTTGCGACCTTTTGTGGCCGCGCTTGTATTTACTTTGCTCCGCGTGAGAAGAGGTATCCTAGTCGTATTTTGGCTGATAATAAGTCTTCCTACGAGATGACGAGTCCCGGGAATGATAGTCTTTAACGCCGTCACCATCCCTATCTCGACGTCTCCCGAAACCCGAGTCTCGTCCAGAGTGATAAAGAACAGACGAGCCACGAAGGCGATCGAATCCATGTGAACTCCCCATATCACCTACACATAATTCGAATAACAGCGAATTAGCAAAGAGTAGTGTGATGACAAAAGTCCAAGCGAAAATTGAAGTGCAAGTGTTCGTGTGTGTCCTAGTGTTTCCCCCCAACGGACCAGTCGATTTGCAAGTAGGAGTTTTCTCTCCCCGACTCTGGGTTGGAGCGCCAGCATCGTCTCTGATGGACGAATGAAGCTTGAATGCCTCCGGATCGTCAAATTCATAATTGAACAGATCATCCGGAATGGAGAGGTTCGATAAGCCCTTTAAAGAACTTTCTACACGCTGCGAAGAAGCCTCTTTCTCCGTCGGAATAAGCGTAACTTTCGAAGTTCCGCCAACCTTCTCCTTTCTGATCTTGTACGTCAATCCCTTTTTCCTCTGTGAAGGAGAAGATGACATTTCGATATCGTGCACTTCAACTATAGGATCTTAGGCTGAACCCAGATTCTCACCTTGTGCTTCAGGTGTTTCACCCTCCTTGATTTCCCCCTCTTCTTGTACATCAGGGGTGTGGCATGCTGACGGCTCAACTAATTTTTTCCCTTTGCCAGAGACTGGCCTGGGTATAGTAACGCCTTCGGGAAGACTTACCTGGCGACCTTCTTCTAACATCCGAACCTCGATAGTGACTCATTTGAGATGAGAGTTCGAATGTCTCATTCTTTGGCGGGAAGAGCTCTAATAGCTTCAACGACCTCAGAATATCCGCGGCCGTCAGGACGTGGATTAATACCTGAGAAGATGAAACAAGAGTTAGAATAGGCATAGCTTCGACCAAAACATGAATATCGTTCCAAGAAAAATACTTACTTCCTTCGACCCATCTTCTCGCGAAACCAGGGGGCAATGCACATAGAACCATTCCTGTTTGTACAGGGAAAACTTGCTCCACGCCCCAGTTAAAATTTGGCATTTGTGGTGCGGCTTGAGGAACACAAAGGAGGGGCTATCTCTCCGCTTCTTGATCATATAAATATATCTAATGTTGCCAGGAGTGGGAGGCATAGAGAAGACGGTCATGAAGAGTATGTAAGTGCCATAGATGAAGGCGTGACCGTTTGGGTGTAGCTGCGACGAGGGGATGTCGATGTATTGCGGCACATCCCGAAGAAACAAATTGAACAGTGGCACACTGCCAACCCAGGACATGAGTTTATTGCACGCTGTTTATCCGACTGGGGGCAAGTGTGGCCGGTCGTGCCCCGATAGAACCAGTACGTCGTCGAAAGGTATTCCATGGATGTAACATATTCGCCGGAGCGCAACTTCATTGATTTTTGAAGCTTGTGAATCGACAGGGTTGTCCAAGAAAATCGATGCCTCTAGGGCATCGGGGGCTAAGTTATGTGCAGGAGAGGTTGATGGATTTGAAACATCTGTAACTTCCTGTCGAGAGGATGGTCCCGGTCTGTCAAAGATCATGGCGGAGCTGGATTTTTTAAACATCTTCAATAAATAGTGAACTCGACTAAGCACCTGTGTGAATAATACTTGAAAAACGTTCGACGTTAGAATTAACAACACAAATATTCCCCCCATGTGGTGTGTGAACTAGTGCGGTTGATCGTATATAAGTGCTGAAAAATTGAAAGTCATAGAGTTAATAACATAAAATTGAGCTTCGAGTCATCGCCTTCATAGACCGTCATTGCTGACCGTCTCCAAAAGCCTGCCTTATGGTGTTTACAGTTTCGGATTCATAAAATGTTAGAAGAAGTTATCCGGTTATGTCAATTTATGTTCAGGTTTATGTCTGCTGAAACTAGGAAGTTACCAGTCCAAATCAGTTTGATAAACTAGTATGTTGGAGTTTCTGTCCTTGTTTTGTTATGTGATTAGGCAAGGCAATTGATCGTTCGGCCTAAGTATGGTTCGGCATTTACATTCGTTCGGCCTAAGTATGGTTCGACACTTATGTTCGTTCGGCCTAAGTATGATTCGGCACTTATGTTTGTTCGGCCTAAGTATGGTTCGGCATTTACATTCGTTCGGCCTAAGTATGGTTTGGCACTTATGTTCGTTTGGCCTAAGAATGGTTCGGCACTTATGTTTGTTCGGCCTAAGTATGGTTCGACACTTATGTTTGTTCGGTCGAGCTGTCGTTCGGCCAAACTACCGTTCGGCCTAAGTAACGATCGGCTTAAGTTTTGCTCGGCCAAAATAACGTTCGGTATCCTTCCTCCATCCCTCTATTCCTTTCTTTTCTCCCAGTCTCATTCGTCACGAAGAAACCAAGCCGAACCACAATACATCACCCAACAACTCCCCAGCGTGTTCATCCCTGGCCAATTCTTCCTTTCTTCCCTCCTTATCATTCACCCTAAAAATATTCCGATCGAGCTTCGATTCCCTATCGGCTACAGTTCCAACTTACGAACTCGAGCCTCGCGTTAAAACCTATTTATTCAAGGAAAGGATTTAGATGGAAAGATCGTTACCTAGCTAGCGAATCAAGACTTGGAAGAATCTGGAGTTAAGAAGCACGGCTCTGGTTAATGCCGAATGGATCGGGAAGGAAGGTTAAAACACTTTGGAGGCTGTTAGCAAGTAAAATTTGTAAGTACGAGATAGCGGAGGTTAGGAGTGAAAAGAGAAGAAGGAGGAAGACACTGGCCTTTATAGGGGAGAAGAAGAAGTTGAAGAGACTGTGACCGGTGGAACCGGTCAAGATCACATCGTTCGACTTCGGCATACTTAGTCGCTCGGTATAACATGGAGCGTCTGGCCTTGGCTACACTGTTCGGCACACACCTCCACAACTGGTATTCACAAGAAAAGCCACCCCCAAGAGTGATGGGCCAAGGTTCGAGGCAGAGCATGGAGGGTACGTAATTCAAAGCGTACTACGTTCGGTCACGTAATACACTTTGGGAGGCAAGTGTTTCCTGGAGATTTGACCAGGCCACTTAGTACTCGGCATACCCACTGTTCGGCTCAGCTGGTTCGTTCGGCTAAAGACTTCGTTTGGTCAAGATATCGCTCGACATCTTGGAGCGGTCGGCCAAAGGCATCGTTCGGCTAAAGACTTCGTTCGGTTAAGATATCGCTCGACATCCAGGAGCGGTCGGCCAAAGGCATCGTTCGGCTAAAGACTTCGTTCGGTCAAGATAACGCTCGGCATCCGGGAGCGATCGGCCAAAGGCATCGTTCGGCATACCAAGGACATTCGGCATCTCTGGGCGCTTGGCACCTAAGGAACGTTCGACATTGGATAGCGCTCGACATCAAACGCATCGTTCGGCATACAAGGGACATTCAACATTCAAAGATGGCTCGGCATTCTCCCCAGCATGGCCGGCTTCAATTGTTGCCCGGTCTACTCTTCCCACACAACAAACGCACCGTTCGGTAAGAAGAGGATGGTTCGGCATTTGGCCGTTCGGCCTGTTCGGTTCGGCACACAGAGATTGCACTATTTGTGCCGAGATATTCAGTTTCCAGGCCCACCAGGGAAGTCCAGCCCACCATTGTCTATAAATAGAGTGGCAGGGGCACAGTGAAATGGATCTTTTTCCGAGAACACAGGGGAGACTCTGCCATTTTTTGTACTCTCTTCTTCTTTATTCAAACTTGTATTTAAGCGATTGATTTTCGGATTGTATCTGTACTCAAGTAATGGAGAAAGCAATAAAGATTAACCTCGAAGTGGATGTAGGAAATTATGCCGAACCACTATAAATTTGGTGTTCTTGTTCTTTGCATTTAAATTTATACTCTGTTCTCTATTTTAATTTACTTTCTTCAGTAATCTCTCTACACAATCTTTCTAAGGGTGTTAGTGACCAATTTTGGTGCTAACAATATGGTTAGTAGGTTAATTGTTGGATGAGAATGTTTGAATTACAAATACGATGTGAATTAAGTTTAACAATTTGACTATAAGGTATTTGATGGATTTAAAGTTAAGAAATTTGAACTAGAAATAGATAAGTAAATAAGTTAAGTAGATAATCATAGAATTAGTAAGAAAAAGATGTACACTTAGAATAGTTGTCTTATTAAAATATGGATAGGATAAATAATATTAGCTAAATTAAGACCTTAGGTAAATAAAACAAAGGATTAAGTTTTATAACCTATTAATTTGAGATAATAGTAGAATTCCACATTTGTTAAACACCCTAATTGAAGTCATAATAGTTTGAAGTTTGCGGATATGTATATATACTCTTAGGAAGTATTATACAAGTTTAAGTTATATTTGTATGCTTAAGTAATAATGGATTTAGTAGAAAGTAAATGGTCGTGAAATAAACTTGGATTAATAGAAATTTGGAAGAAATATATTAGTAAAAATGAATGTGGATAAATAAGTAAGTTATACGTAGATCCTTTCGGCACATAAATTTTTGATGTAAAATTCGAATACAGAACTTTAAGGTGTTTACACCAATCCAAGAAAGGATTTATCACTCGATTCTTGACGATGAACATTGATAAGGTTTTGTGATTATGTACTCAAGTTTTCTATCATAGTTGAGAGCTTTGCAAGGAAAGTAAGGGTTTGTGATTAGGAAGTTTGATCAGAATCTGCATTAAAAGCTAAGCACACTTACGAAACCCGAGAAAAACTCAATGCAAAGGTATGATTAACTTTAGTAAGATAAGCTAAATTCGGTAAAAAAAATACTTGGGGGCATAGCACCATCTCACCCCTTGATTATACACATACACTACCACTCAGCTTGGTAATAGCACACTGAATCATGACCTTAAGTTCGCAAGTTTAAATTCTATTCATGATATAAGACAACATGTTGTGAGAAGCAACCAAGTGCACTATACTGGGGGCAAACCTAGACAAATAATGAGCGCTCCCGGCCGACTTTTGACAACATTGCTAGAGGGTGCTCCGGAGGATGTGATGAGTATTTGAGGACTGGCGTGTCCCACAAATTACTTTCTAAACCTTAGTAATAGGGAATCACTTCGAATGATAAGGACCTCTCTAAACAGAAGTAATTCGATCTCTAACCTTTCGAATGTAATTAGTTCATATCAAAGTCTATTTTAACACAAATAGCTTGACACCTTTACCTAATAAATCAATCCCGAGGACATGCGGGATGACTCTAACACATATCTATGGTAAAATTTCAAATAAAAATGTATTAATAGTCTATATCTAATTCTAAGGCAAGGACGAAAGTCCTTGGCCACACTAGGCCCCGAAGGACCCTAAACTTGTAGGTAAAGTCAACAGAATAGGACAATCCTCTACCGCCAAAGCCAATGGGACATTTGAATTAAATATTCATTCTACTTGATCAATAGGAAATAATAAACTGATACTAATCAAGGTTCCAATGTCCAAAGATTATTTCATCTAAACACCACATACTAGGGTCATCCAACATCAACACTTAGCATAACTCAAACCAGCAATAACGAATCACTCTTACCCACAATCAGAGTATGATTTCTAATCAAGCCATCCATAACTCACATTTTTCCACGTCCATGACTTCGCATGAGAATAATGAAGTACTCCGAGTATGGAAAATTCCTCGTAGCCTCTAGATAGAAAAGCCAATGTCGCTCTCTCAAAGACTGGTTTAGTTATAGTCTTGTATTAGTGCCAAACCAAAATTTTGACTCAATCATAATTTCTAAACACCAAACACAAGCTTACGATTTGCATGGGCAGTGCACCGGATCATTGTTTCGACCTTGGATCATGCAACCTACCAATACTTTCGTCCGACCCCGTTTATCACATCGGCCCGACCTCTTTTCATGTACCATAACAAGTGGTTCGGCTATCATCTTCCACTCTCAAACCAAATTGTTTCGATCCAATAAACTCCACCAACCAATTTCGTGGTCTGACTAACCTTGCTCCTTCACCAAGCTTCTCAATAATCCAACACTTATCCGTCAAAACTTACCAGCAATCTACTATATACAAGTACAATGAGGATTATCAAACCAAGCTATTGAAGAAGTTAGTAAAGCTAATCATCACTTTACTAGACTGTATGCCGCAAAAACCAATTACACCTTATCAGGTATGAAGATTCCAACCAAAATTTATATAAAATATACATATCTTTGTTGTAACGACCCGTATTTTTCGAAAAGAAAAAAATTCAAATTTTAGAATTTAATATAGTAAGAAATTGAAAATTTATGATTTTAAATAAAATTTACTTTGAATTATAACATCTGATTTTGATTTAATAAAGTGACAACTATTTTATGTGATTTCAAACGTATGGTTTAATAAAAGTTTAATTGGATAGATTTTATATTATGTAAAGCATGAAATCAATTTATAATTAACTTGAATTGGGTTTTAATTGTAAATTAACTTCTAACCTTTGTAAACAATAAATGTATAATTATGTATTCAAACTTATTTAAATTTTAGTCTTGATTTTCGCTCATCTTACATATCAACCTGTTGAAATTAATTTGTTAATGAAATTTAGTATAATTTGAATTTTACGTAAAAGGAAAGAAGTGTAAATTTTAATTTAATAAGACTTAATTAGTTAAACGATTCAGGAATTGAGAAGATAAAGTTGAATTAATTGAAATTTATTTAATTAAGAACTCTACTAAATTTAATCGAATTTAAACTATTGAAGTTTGGTGAAATTTTCAATAATAATAAAATATAAATATAAATTTTGTTGTTTGTATGTCAGTGATACTATTTAAGCAAGTTAACTTATAACTCTTATATGTAAACAACAATTCTACAAATGTATTTAAGTTACTTTAGAAAAAAGGGATTTCAATTGTTTTAATTATCTTATGTAGACAACAATTCTATAAATGTATTTAAGTTACTGTAAAAAGAATCCAATTGTTTTAATTATCTTATGTGTAAACAACAATTCTATAAATGTATTTAAGTTGCTGTAAAAATATTTCAATTGTTTTAATTATCTATCCGTTAATTATGTTCCGTTTTAAATTCGAATGTTGAAATTTATTGCCGTTAATTTAACTTGGAATATTTGAATAAAAGGGAAAGGGAATTTAACCGAAATTAATGATGTTTAATGAAAGAAACGTATGTTTGTTAGGATTCGCTTTAAAGTGTAATTTTGAAATTAATTACAACTATGTCGATTTGGAATCTTTCATTATTAAAAAGGCAAAAAAAGAAATACATTAATTGTAATTAATGGATTTAACGAAAGAAACATACGTTATTGTTAAAGAAAAAAGGATGTTTTAATGAAAACAAAATGAATGTTATTGTTTTTAAAGTAAGCGTAATTTTATAAAAGAGAAAAATTGAATATTGAAGCAACATTTTATGGTCGTTAAATAATAGTCTTTGATAGTATAGAGGTATAATGCTAATCGTAAAATTTAGAATAAATTAAATATTTTATGTTCATGATTGTGCACTGAGAAAAACGCCGACTTTGATTTGAATTTGGAATTATGGTTCATCTTTTATTTTATGTAGTGGTGGTCCTCGTTACCTTGGTTGGTGTGTTTAAATTTCTTTTCATTGTATGTCAATAAAACTTCTAAATAGGCATAAATTTGAGTTGATTTGGGATTAACGAAATTAATTGAATTGAAATATATTTCCATATTGGATTAATGTGGCATTATATTCATTTTGAAGTATGGAAGGTGATGTTCATCACGAATTCATATTCATGCACATTTCGTATTCTATTGCTTTTTTTTTTCTAACTACTATCTCATTCATGTTTTTTTTGCCTTGTTCACTTTCACATTTCAAATATTCAAAAAAATACCTCTCTCTTTATTTTATAAAACTTTCATTCATCCTCTGTATATTCATTTTCCATTCTTATTATTAGATATACATTCTCCCACCTACTTTTATTAGGCCTAATCTTATATACCTATTGTATTTGCATTTAAGCATTTATTATTGCATGTTACAACTTTTAGTATTCATTCTTTTTCCAAACTTTTGCCTGCACTAATTCATCTATTAACAATTCATATTTAATGCACATGCATCATTCATGCTGGCATGTTCATGTTTATATTTATTAAACACATAACCACATCGTTTCTTTGAAAAGCTTACTGTATTTTTATATTCTTTTATCACCATCCTCCTTTCAAAAACTATGCCGCTTCTCCAAATTTATTTCTTCTCATTCTCATTATTTTGTCTCTTTCTTCCAACATTTATACCTTCTGCATGCTTTAAACAAAAAGAATACGCACGAGCATCTAATTTAGTGTTTTTCCAATCCTTCCCCTAGGAATTTGGTAATATGAGCCAATAAATGTTTTATTTTACACTTATTAAATTTGTGTGTGTATATATACACTATTTTATTAATATTTTGTGTAACTTGAATTTGAGTTTCGGATCATCTTTTATTTTGTGTAACGTTACATTGGTTGTTGTATTCAAATTTATTTATTATATGTTAATTTTGTTTAAAACGGGTGTATAATAAGTATATTTGGTGCTATTATATTTAATTAAGTGGAACATGCAATTAATTAAATCCTAAGTGGTCCCTTCATTTTCTTATTATTCAATACACCTGCCACTATTTTCACATTTTGGTTTTATTGCTTTCTTTTATTAAATACATGCCTCTTTTGGTGTTCCACTAGAGAACAAAACCAAAGTACGTACAGATTGCTTCTCCTTACTCTATCTGAAGCTTTCTGCTCACACTTACTCCTTCTTGCTCATAAATACAGAAGCTTCAAAATTCCTAAATCCACAAATCCACAAATACCCAAACTTCAAACTCCATTCCTTCTCTCTTCAAACGTCAAACTACGTCACTCCTCTCTTGCTTCATCTCTCTAAATAAAGAATAAGAAACTCAGTTTGTTCGACTTGCATTATCGTGATTTGCTTTGCTATTGGATTGTTGCTATGGATAGGATTGGTTAGCTTATCGTGTTTGGATTTCATCTAGAATCTACCAATTTGTGTTGTCAAAAACTCTCTAACCTCAAAAGGTGAGCAATCACTCATGACTAACATTTTTATTGTTAGGTAAATAACATTGATTGAAATGTTTGCTTTAGATATGAATGTGATATAAGTTGTTATGTTCCCTTGAACTTGTGTTATAACATTCACATGCACATGTTGTTTTATATGTCACAAATAGTATATTATGTTGATTTTATTGATTTCCACATATGTATGTTAAATATGTCACATATGAGATGAAAAAAAATGTGTTATGTTAGAAATTTTTTTATGCCTTGTATTGAAATACGCCATATATGCTTTGTTAAAAAAAAGAGTTAGTTAATAAAATCATATGTTATACATACTATGTTAATAATATGCCACCTATGCTATGTGTAAATAATGTGTTATGTTTGGGAAAAATGAGATGCCATGTTATTTCGCCTTGCAAGTTCCTTGTATATATGTCATGTTATATGTATATATGTTATGTTAGTGTATGACATGTTAGAATTTGAAATATTCACTTATGTTGTTTACGATATGTGATACATGTGATATGTTAGTTATGCATGTGTATATATTAAGTTGTTAATTATGCACGCATGTTGATCAGTAACATGTTATGTTATGTATGTTATTATTGTTCTCACACTTCAAGTTCTCTCTATAATGACCCGTAAATCCATACCCCTTGAGTCAACACTATTCTAAATCAATCAACTCAAGATGAACAGAAATACGAACCATCTAGGTTAAAGATGAAGATGTAGAAGAAGAAGATAGAAAACAACATTATAATCTAACCATCGCAATAGAATAAAATATAATAGATAATCACAGATCTTTGCACCAAAAACAAATACTATATCTGTTTATACATACATCATCAGAGTATACATAATCACACAACTACACAGTAATCATAATCTACCCTCACAATCTGAACACACAGCGGAATATGTAACACAAATACGGAAGTACGTATCGCCATCCAGCTCGTCTCCTGAGCTCCACAGCATCCTTTCCTGTATTCTATAATACTCGGTCTGACTCGAGCATTATAGTTGAATAACACCCGAGTTAGTCTGAAATACCAGTGTGAGAAAACCACACTCAAATTGATTATTAAAGTTTCAAAATCCTTTGAAAACAAAAGCATCTCGTAAGACCATGCCACAAATAAACATGTCGGGTTTTTACCTTACGATAGCTAAAACCCTTTTTATTAAAATCCTCTGATATTATAATAGTGTCTATAGAAAGTAAAATAGAATCTAGCTGAAATGCTTGCATCTCACATTTCAGCAATAGTTGGGCACAATCAAAAACGTACGGGCGCGTAGGGAAAATGGATTTCCAATTAATGACTAGGCACTGGGGTACCACCTGTCACAGTACGTGGCTTAGATAATAGTACCGAGGATTACTTCCAATCCCCTGCAACACAAGACCGGGACTTCCCCTTACTGGAAATCCCGAGTAAGATCACCCCACGGTTGAGATCAGCAACCGCACCACTAAGCCGAAAAAAGGGACATCTAGACAGGGATGACCTCACCTGGATTGGGTGCTACACACCAAGCCTTGCAGCATAACCCCTAATTTTCAGTCATTCCCGGTCGATGAGGCTTGAGGCTAAGCGTTACCTTTTTAGAACGTTTCACTTATAATGCTCGTCATCCACCTGACGATGTTCTGAAAGCATTCATCCATACAAGTCCGTCCCAGGTTAGAACGGAACCGAAGGCACTACTCCTACTACATCCATTTTGGAATCTCCTTAGGATTAGTGGCGACTAGCCCTTGCATTTCACTGCTCTATCTTCGAATCCAAACTCGTCTTCCTCACGAAAACGTACAAACCGGATCGAAGTGGTTTTCGAGAAATTAACCCCGACCCCGGTCTCTTCGAAACGATCAGTGCATTGTCCAATACTGATAGTCGGTTATTTAACTATAAATCAACATTCACAAACATCCATCAACCATAAATAATTTCCCCAAATTATTTATTAATCTCAAAATATATTCACGAGATATATTTCTGTTTCCAACCCTTTGAAAATAGTTTCAAACCACTTTCCTCTCACGGAATACATTTCCCAAATATTTTCTACTTCCACTGAAATCACTAAGTACAAATCTTTAGATTTCTAAAATAATTTTTAAACACTCTTTATTTTTAAATATCCTTTAAAACATTTAAATTAAAAACTACATCAATATTTTATTAAAAATATATACTATAGGAATATTTGAAAATAAGGTTACTTTATAAAATATAAAACTAGATTTCTCTTTTTAAAACAAAATACCAAGTCACCTTTTAAATAATTACTACGATAATAGATTTGGAAAATATTTACTTAGAATTTAAACATTTAGAATTAATAAATTTTCTAAAACATGCTTTTTAGAATAACATTAAAACTATTAACTGATATTTAAAAATATATTTGGAAAACGTACTTGGCTATCCAGGGAAATATACTTCTGTTAATACATTTACTTTCATTTACGACAAAATGACTAATTTTCTGTGCAAATTTGATGTTATTCATGCAAATAACAATTACTTAAGCTTATAACCATTTTAAATTGATTCCACTCAATTTATTTTAATTCTATTACATTCTATATTACTCACAACCCATATACTTGCATTTTCATTTCATATCCATATTTGTTTATCCAAAACTATTTTATTTAGCTCGAAAGCAATCCAGGCTATTTCATTCAATAACTATTTCTCAACTTATTTAAACGACACTTCTATTTGAGTTCAGCTTTCATTCAACATTTACTTAAGTTAACATCTTAAGTTCATTTCCATTTTGAAATAAATTCTATCCTCGCTTTTGTCAAATCCATTTCGGTTTGGACCAATACATTCAATTAGTCTCTTTTAACTCTAAATTCAATATTATGTTCATTAAATAATATCCAAGGCCATTATTCATTCATACTCACTTGGATTTCATTTGTAATTCAAACCATCGCTATTTTAATCCAATTTCATTTTTATTCGACACATTTCCAATTATATTTAATTTGTTAAAACTTCAAGTCGAATTTTAATTAACAACTCAAGTTCTGAGTCAACCATTCACTTTTAATTCACCATCCAATTTTATTAACTCACAATTCAATTTTTGTTTAACCAATTTAAATTCCATTAACAAATTCAATTATCTAATTTATTCCAAATTAGTTCACTCCCAACTTGCAATTCAATTTTTTTTTATCTAAAATAAAAAATCACCTTAATTAATTTACTTGAATTCAATTTATTTTATTTATTTATTATTTTTCTATTTCATTACCAGAATATCTAACAAATTTTTTTTTGGCTTATTTATTCCCTTTTTACATTTTTATAAGCTACTCACTTATTAATATTCATACTCTTCATCCATTTACAGTCAATTGCATTTTCACTTTACTGTTAACTAGGGATTATTTTTTTATTTCAATGTTTTTCAATTCTTTTATAAGCTTCAAAAATTTATTTATCCCAATTCAATACTTACTTAGTTTACGCCTATTTATTTAAGTAGGAATTTTATTCCATTCAATATTATCTATAACTCAACTGAATTTATTTCAATTCGATTTTATTTAACTTCATTTCAGTTAAATCTAGCATCATACCATTTTTCTTTAATCCATTCAATCCACTTGAATTTTAATTAAGTAAAAACTTACTTTCACTTCATATCATCTACATCTCAATTTATTTCATTTCAACTCAATTTCAACTTAATTCAAATACAACTGGGTTTTATTTTCAGTTTAATTCAATTTATTTCAATCCAATTAAATTTTATCTCCCAATCCAATCACATTCAAGATTTACTAATTATTTCTTCCAATCATCCGTTAAATTTTCCACAATTCAATTTTCTCCAAATTAATTTATTTAACCTTTTCACTTTAAATTTTAATTCCAACATGCAAAGCTCATATTTTCCTTTCTTATTTAAATATCATCTCAATTTATAAGTTTATAACTTATCTCATCGGGATTTTTGATTCAAATAAGGATTCAGGATTTTAAACACCCTGCTTTTGGTTTTCAAATCATTTTGAAATCTCCATTATCTCAAAATCACTCTTCTCAAAATTTTAAACCAATCTTGTATTTTATCCCCAACAAATTTCCTTTGAAATTTCAAAAACAAACTAGTTCTTCTGAACAAATTAATTTGGCAGCAATCCGTCACTCAGAAACTCGAAAATGAATACTGATGATGTTGCGCAGTCATCGTCAGGATTATTTTCCAGCGACTGAAGTGAGCTCAATGCTATATCCCTTTTCAAAATTTATTTGAAACAAATTCCCTTCAGAAATACTTCCAAAATAACAATGCTATTATTTATCTTCAAAACACTTCGAAAAACACTTCCAAAATCTCCGGAAATAAAATTTTCAAATTTAATTTGTATCCATTTTTTTTTACTATAATCCATTTATATAATTTATGCTCATACAATTTTTTCTATTTGGTTATACAAGTCACTCCAATTTTATAATCTTATTTGTTTAAAATATTATCGTCCAAACATCCAAGTTATATAACAATTTAAGAAAATATTTCCTTTATATAAAAATATATTTTTGGATAAAATTATTTCATTTACCCGCTTTTGAAAACAATATTGTGTCGGATTGTCTTATTCAACTGTTTAGAAACCCCTTCAATACATTTGTCCAGACTGTGCCGACGAAGGTTCATATGCCACTCAATAGATCAATCAACACAATATAAAACCATTTTTATATCCATTGACAAATACGCGCTCATAACTTTTAATACGCTCAAACTCATTCTAGAGTACTTACAGACTTTATTTTCAATGAGTAATTCCCACTAGAGCCAAGTTTCTCGCTTAACCTTTTAGCGCTGATACCACTGTAACGACCCACAAATCCGTACCCCTTGAGTCAACACTATTCTACATCAATCAACTCAAGATGAACAAAAATACGAACCATTTGGGTTAAAGATGAAGAGGTACAAGAAGAAGATAGAAAAAACATCAGAATCTAACCATCGCAACAGAATAAAATATAATACATAATCATAGATCTTTACACCAAAAACAAATACTGTATCTATTTATACATACATCATCAGAGTATACATAATCACACAACTAGACTAATCATAATCTGTCCTCACAATTTGAATACACAGCGGAATATGTAACACAAATACGGAAGTACATATCGTCATCCAGCTCTTCTCCTGAGCTCCACAGCATCCTTTCCTGTATTCTATAATACACGGTCTGACCTGAGCATTATAGTTGAATAACACCCGAGTCAGTCTGGAATACCAGCGTGAGAAAACCACACTCAAATTGATTATTAAAGTTTCAAAATCTTTTGAAAACAAAAGCATCTCGTAAGACCACGCCATAAATAAACAGTCGGGTTTTTACGTTACGATAGCTAAAACCCTTTTTATTAAAATCCTCTGATATTATAATAGTGTCTATAGAAAGTAAAATAGAATCTAGCTGAAATGCTTGCATCTCACGTTTCAGCAATAGTTGGGCACAATCAAAATCGTACGGGACTACCCCTTACTGGATAATCCCGAGTAAGATCACCCCACGGTTGGGATCAGCAACCGCACCACTAAGCCAAAAAAGGGACATCTAGACAGGGATGACCTCACCCTGAAATGAGTGCTGCCCACCTAGCCTTGCTGCATAACCCCTTATTTTCAGTCATTCCCGGTTGATGAGGCTTGAGGCTAAGCATTACCTTTTTAGAACGTTTCACTTAGAATGCTCATCGTCCCCCTGACGATGTTCTAAAAGCATTCATTACAAGTCCGTCCTAGGTTCGAACAGAACCGAAGGCACTACTCCCACTACATCCATTTTGGAATCTCCTCAAGATAACTAGCGACTAGCCCTTGCACTTCACTGCTCCATCTTCGAATCCAAACCCGCCTCACGAAAACGTACAAACCGGATCGAAGAGGTTTTCGAGAAATTAATCCTGATCTCGGTTTCTTCGAAACGATCAGCGCATTGTCCAATATTGATAGTCGGTTATTTAACTATCTATCAGCATTCACAAAAATCCATCAACTATAAATAATTTCCCTAAATTATTTATTAATCTCAAAATATCTTCACGATATATATTTCTGTTTTCAACCTATTGAAAACAGTTTCAAACCATTTTCCTCTCATGGAATACATTTCCCATATATTTTCTACTTCCATTGAAATTACCAAGTACAAATCTTTAGATTTTTAAAATAATTTTTAAACACTCTTTATTTTAAAATATCCTTTAAAACATTTAAATTAAAAACTACATCAATACTTTATTAAAAATATATATTATAGGAATATTTGAAAATAAGGTTACTTTATAAAATATAAAACTAGATTTCTCTTTTTAAAACAAAATACCAAGTCACCTTTTAAATAATTACTACGATAATAGATTTGGAAAATATTTACTTAGAATTTAAACATTTAGAATTAATAAATTTTCTAAAACATGCATCTTAAAACAACATTAAAACTTGTAACCTATATTTAAAAATATATTTTGAAAATGTACATGGCTATCCAGGGAAATATACTTCTCTTCACATCCTTTAAAAAAATAAAGCACTATTTATTTTAAACAAAATTTCCCATTCTTTTATAAATTCCCATCGTGAATTTATTCTTCAAATATCCACTGATATATTACTTCACCTTTATAAAACCAGTTTATAAATTCCAAAGTCTCACTTCCCTTTTTATTTAAATTCCAAATTAAACACTTAAATCAATTTTCAATTTGATTTCCAATTTACTCCACTTTGAAACAAATTTCGTTACTTACTCATTTACTTCAAAATCCATTAACTTTGGATTTTTAATTTTTAATTATGATTTAAAATCTTTTTAACCGAAAATACCAATTTCAGATTTTCCCAAATTCCTTCTTTACCCTTTTTAAATAAATTTAAACCTTGAATTTTAAAGTAAATTCTTTATTCCTTTAAATAATATAACTTAAGTTTTATAATTCATTATTTCTGTTTATCCAAAATCCCTTTTTCCCATACTCGAAATTATTTATTAGAACTTTAAAATCACTCTTATTCTTTTTCTGTTCATTCTTAAATTTATTCAAATTCTCTATATTTATTTTACTTAAAAATTCACTCTTTTTATTTTATTTTCAAAAATCCAATTCTTTATATTTTGATAACTTAGTGTACCGAAATATATTCAAGCAAACCATAGCATTCAATATTCCAAATATAATTCATCACAGAATATCACATGTTCATAAAACAGAATATTAAATAATCTAAATAAATGTTGAGGATTCCAGTTGGATCCCTCCAAACTGTTTCTATGCATCCATAGATGTTAGCACAAAAAATACCAATTCCACTTCGAGGTAGAATATCGCGGTATATGGTATTTATATAATATCATCTGCTATTATGCGGCGCATATGGTCTCATCCTCTATATAATGCGGAAAATCAATCATTCCAATATATACTGCATATATATTACTATATATATAATATAGCACATCCAATCAAATCAATTAATCAACCAATCATTTAAATTTAACCATTTAAATTTAAATTATAACCAGATGAGTGAGATTAACTCACCTTTGCCCCTTAAATTTGCAAATCCACTTTATTCTCGATTTGATTCCACGATTATTGACCGAAATGATGTACGAGCTTCCAAAATAATGACCAGATAATATAAAACTGCTGCTATATGTCCGTCGAGCAAATCATCTTCACTGCGGAAGATTAGAATCAAATCTCACCTTTACGACACTACCCCGACATTACAGCATTGAGCTGCCCCAAGTCACAACTCAACCACACCTCCACGCTCGAGTTCACCACAACTCGCTTGCCTACCCAGACCATCCACTGCTCGAACGCCATCCAAGCCACTCTAAGTCGTGGCCTCAAACACACAGCCCGCCTCCTTGTCGATCGCCAGGCACACACGCACCAAAGCCTGGTCACAAGTTCTTCTACCATAATCACGCAATGGACCGCGCGCGAGCATAGCATTACCAACCTCTCCCCTTGCGATGTCGGTCGTCATTGAACTTCGTGCCCCAGGTCGTGGTCTTTTTTTATTGCACGAGTTCGATTTAGGGTTCTGGCAAAATATTGGGGACCAAAGGATCAGATTTAGGTTTTTTTTTTATTCATTTGAATATGAAGAGGAGGCTTCGATTTTGAAAATGAAGGAGGAAGGAGAAGACCCCGTGTAATAATTTGAGGATCGAAGTAAGGGTTGAATGAGAGAGAGGAGAGGAGCGATTTTTAATTGCGTCCAACTTTTTCTTTTTTGATTTGGGTTTGAACGAAGAAGGGGAAAGAGACAGGATTTGATGCCAACGTTCCTGAATCTCTTTTGGCATACAGAATACGCCTTGCTACAGTAACATGAAGTGAATAATAAAAAAATACAACTGATGTGAAGGAATTCCAATTAATGTTTGACCAAGATATACATATAAATTAATAAAAATTCAAATCCAAATTGTCTCGATCGATGCAGTCCAAAATTCTGACATCCAATTGAGGCATGCCACCAAGCGTTTATAATGTATACCCCTATTTCGAACGCAACGGAAAAGGTTTCGAGCCCTAATTCGATCGTATGGCTAAGATAGTTTTTTAAACCCAGTTATTATATTAAATTTCAACTTAAATTCCAACGCGTTTATATATCATACAATCACACAACAACTCCAAACGCTACGAAATTTGAAATCCGATAATAATACACTATTACGGACTCAATGGAACTGGTTTCGTTAAAATCCGAGACTGTGCCTCGGAAAGCTATTTTTGAATATCAAATTAAACGATATATTTTCAAAACTCAACAAAACACCTCCAAATTCAATTTTATCACTTTTACTATCTTTAGTTCTATTAATATAAATTTCACAAGCCTTTAAATTATTTTTAACAGGCTTAAAACTCCAGATTCAACATTTTACCCAATTTCAAGTAATTAAATCCAATAATTAAATTTCCAAATAATGGTGATATTTGAAATTTAGGTTACAAATTAACTTTTAAATATTGAAATTAACTTTTAAATATTGAAATCAATTAAATATCCCAATTTCAAACATCCAAAAATTCCAGGTCGTCACATCTCTTTAACAAAATCACTTTGGATTGAAATGATGTATACCCGATATAAAACAACTTTGGGTTTAAATAAATTGATTTAGAAATAAAATTGGAATATTGTAAGTTTGAATTTAAAATTATGAAATTGAAATTTAATCAATTTTTTTATTGGATTTAAACTTGTTTGATTTATAACTTAATAGCTTTAAGAGAAGAATCGAAATCTGAAGTTAGATTTAATAATAAATCAATTGGAAATGAACATATAGTCGGTATTTGAGCTGAACCATTTATAGTGTGAAAGATGATGTTTATTTATACCTAAGTATTCCACTTATTGAGTTATCTGTACATTTCACTTGAGTTTACCTACTACATAAGAATGTTAGTCCTGACTCGAGTGTTTTTGTTTTACTTTACACTCGGGTCAGACCGAGTATTTTAGTTTAGCGAAGACACTTATTTATGAAGACAAAGACGGAGTCGAGGACCGTATCTACTATTATTATAGCAATTGTTTATTCAGCCTGAAAAAAGAGTAAATTCTGATTTTGAAAATAGTTTCATGAACTATTTATGTATTTATTTTTTTGTATTATATTTCATCCTTCCGCTGCGAGATTCCGTGTTTTATTTTTCCTCCTTTTCTTTTATTTTCATATTTACCTCATTAACAATCCTCCCTTTTGAATGGTTTGAATTGGACATGTGTAGTTTATTGTCAATTTAACCGTCAAAAAAGATGGGTCATTACAGTTGGTATCAGAGCTTTGGTTTAGACATACCTTAGCCTGTTGGGGTTAACGCATTAGGGATAGGGTAGTAATACCCTAGAATGAGTTGTCTAAGTGTATATACGAGAGCGCGTATTTGTTAATTTTATGAAAATGTTTTGTATAGATTTTGAAATGAAATTATTTTTCCTAATATTATATGATATATATAAAGGAATAATATTTTATGACTAATATAGTTATTTGTAGTGTTTTTTATTTATGAAATGGTAATATTTAATTATTATCATTTTTGTTAACTTGTTGTATTTAATCAAATTATAAACATTGTTAATTATTGTTGATTGAAATAATGGACTAAACATTAGTTAATAATGGTGTATTAAAGAGAATAAAATGAATAATTAGGATATTTGTTTATGAAATTGAAATGTTGTTGTTTGTTGACATGTAGTTTCTTCTATTGAAAAAATGGAATATTTGGATATTTTGGATATTGAAACCTTTTGAGTTATTATATGAGTGAAACTTGATAATTGGGTTGAATTATATAGTTGAATCAATAAGCTTAATTTTAAAGCTAGTAAAACAAGGTTTAATTTGTTATATCTATGTTTAGTAAATGAATAGAATTAGGGTATAGAATTAGGGTATACATTCTTGGCATGTAATGTAATAATATACAAGTGTGAACTTTAAGACTTGGGATCTTTGAATTGAAATTGTGACTAAGGAAATGTTGTAAAGGAGATTAATTTGGAACTATATGTTTATAAACTTAATTAACATTTATGAAACGTGTCATAAATAAATTGAAAGGTAAAGGTGAAACTAAATGGAATAAGCAAATGAATTAAAATTGAAATGACTACAAATAAAGCCATGACATGTAAATTATTATGAAATACATGGATGTTGCAAAAAATGGTTATAAATAAAGTTGTGATAACTTTAAACTCGAACAATGTCTTATAAAAAGGAATTAAGTTTAATAAATTGGTTATAAACGTAAGAAAATTCCTTATGAAATGATTTGCAAATAAATGTAGTATAAATGAGAAATATTACATGTGAAATGAATGTAATTTAAATAAAGAGAAATATAAGCAATATTATGAGAATGGATATATTAATGTTTATATCAAAAGGAGAAATTCTATGAAATAAACATGAAGTATGATTATATTCTATATATAAAAGAGAAAGGTTTTCGATAAGGATTATATACCTTTTAAAAACGAGAATTCGGAGTTTTGAAAGGATTTGGATTTTGAAAATTTTATAAATTTGATTTATATAAAAATGATTTATAACTGAAGGGTTTAAATTTGAAATTCGAGAGATGGAATTTCGGTGTTTTGAAATTGGTTTTAAGATTTTTGGAAATATATAATAATACGTTTTGAAAGTATTTTCTAAATAAGAAGTGTTTCAAACAACTCAAACGAGTTCCAAAGATTTCAAAGAAATTTCAAAGAAGTTTTCAAGAAAATAGAAGTCCAGAACTCACTTGTGTCGCTGGAAAATAATTTCGATGATGAGTGCATGCATCATCGACATTGATTTTCGAGTTTCAGAGTGGGGGAGAGGCCACTCTAGTAGCTTTGCTATGCGAGCAATTTTGTGAAACAAATTTTGATTCAGATTTTGAAGTATAGTTTGATATTCGAAAGATATATGTATATATATATATATATTAAATGAGTTAAAGTAAGCCAGTGTTCAGTCCTCGAGTTTCAGATTGTTTTGCTATAACATTATCTATTGGAATTGATTTATTGATTTGTTGCTGATTTCCAACTCTTGGATTTAAAAATTTGGTTTCTTCGAGTATTTTAAAGGTTCGAGCACTTCCAAATCAAGGTTTAATTTTCAAAGCTAAGTAATCCTAGAAAAATATAAATCATTCGATTAGGTAAATGAGTTGAAACTGTTTTGTTAACTAAATGAATAAGACTATTTTGAATTATACTGATATGGAATTTAGTTTGGATTGTTTTAAATAAAATTTAGTTTTAAATAGTTTGAAAAGTAAATTGATCTTTTGAATAGAAATAAATAGTTTAAAGGTTTAAAAAGGGAGTGTTTTAAACTGGTAATCATTTTGGGTATAATTGATTTTAGAAAATATTTGGTTTCGAAAATAGATTTGGAATTTAAAACCCCGTATTTATATGATGATTTTGGAAATGAATTTGTTTGACGTAAATTATGTGATTTGGGAGCTAGGATTATTTTCTAAGCCTATTATTTTGGAAACTTTGAAACTGAAGATATTAAATTTGGAAGTAATATTTTGGGGAAATAGTATATGGCTTTGAAACTAATCAGATATTGAAATAAATTGAAATTGTGATCCTTATTTTACTAAATACTTAATTTGGAAATTTTCGAACTTATATAAAACTGATTTGTATAAGTATTAAGTTGATTCGAAAACTATTGATTTGGAAAGGTACTCAATTTGAAAAGTGAAATCTTATATTATCGAAGTCTATATAAGTATGATATTTGAAAGTGATTTGAAAAGGTACAATATGATACATATTTTCGAAGTAAAGATATGGAAAGTTCCTTCTGCTTGATATCCGATTTGTGGCCACATCTTGGATTAATTCTATCGATATTATTCTCTCTGATTTTGGTTTTCGGATGTGATACTCGAGTGTCCTACCGTGGTGTAACCTATGGTTTTTCTTTTCTTGGCGCGACTGCATAGCGTAATTTTCCTGGCTGAGATGGCCCAGGGGTATGGATGTTTCCTGGGGGATTCAGGTGTAACCATTGTGTATCCTGTGATCTACGTAGGTCGTTTTTAGTAGCGAAATCCGCAGGGCTGAAAAAGCTTATGGATACAGATGTTTCCTAGGGGGTTCAGGCGTAACCTTTGTGCATCTACAGTCTACTAGTCATGGCGAGATTCGCAGGGCTGAGAAAGATTACGGATACGGACGTTTCCTGGGGGATTCAGGTGCAACCTTTGTGTATCTGCGATCCATGGTTGGACAATTGGTTTGGTTGATTTATTTGGATTGTACTTTCCATATCTGTTTTTAAAAGTTTTTCATGTATTTTCACTAGGTGTTGAAATAGGTGTACTAAGTACTTGGAGAATTCTAGCTTTGCGCCTGATCAATGCATGGCCAGAGTCTGCAAGAACAAGGATAAACTTGTTGAAACATTGAGTTATAGAAGTATTTTCGAAAGGAAAATTGGTTTCGATATAAAAGTATTTTATTATAAAGGTATTTTACTATAATGGTATTTCCAACAAAGAAATTTTGTATTGGATTAACTAATCGTGCCCGATACTATTCTTTTGAATCTACCTTATCTGCTAAGTTTATTTATTCACATATATTCTGTTTTTCCGAATCTACCTTCTTTTCCTTATTGAGTATATCCTTTTTAAATATTGTTTATTTATATACTACATTGTTTAATAGAAAATTTTAGTGTTATAAATATTTTAGAAGTTATTAATTAAATAAAACATATTTAAAGTAAATGATTATTGATTTATTAATAATATTTGAAAAGTATCTTGAGATAAAATTTATAAACTTATGAATTATGGATTAATGTTTTCAATAGCTTCTTTGTAAATATAAGTAATGATGTAAATAATTGTTTTCAAATAGTTTTCATATATTTATAAAGGTGTTATTTAAACATATAAATGATACTTGTAGAGGAAGCAGGAAATTTTACAAATGGGTTTTGAAAAGTATGAATATTTCAGGTAAAATTTATATAGTTTCAAATTAATTGTTAATTTTAACTTTCAATCTACTTTTATTTCTGGTTGTTCTATTCTCCTATCTCCTTCCTTAAGGGACGAAAAGTTTTGAGTGGGGGAGAGTGTAACGACCCATATTTTTCAAAAAGAAGAAAATTCAAAATTTTGAATTTAATACAAGAAGAAACTAAAAATTTATGATTTTAAATAAAATTTACTTTGAATTATGATATCTGATTTTGATTTAATAAAGTGACAACTATTTTATGTGATTTCAAATGTAATGTTTAATAAAAGTTTAATTGGATAGATTTTATATTATGTAAAGCATGAAATCAATTTATAATTAACTAGAATTGGGTTTTAATTGTAAATTAACTTCTAATCTATTTGTAAACAAATGTACAATTATGTATTCAAACTTATTTAAATTTTAGTCTTGATTTTCACTCATCTTACATATCAACCTATTGAAATTAATTTGTTAATAAAATTTAGTATAATTTGGATTTTAAATAAAAGGAAAGAAGTATAAATTTTAATTTAATAAGACTTAATTAGTTAAACGATTCAAGAATTAAGAAGATAAAGTTGAATTAATTGAAATTGTATTTAATTAAGAACTCTACTAAATTTAATCGAATTTAAACTATTGAAGTTTGGTGAAATTTTCAATAATAATAAAATATAAATATAAATTTTGTTGTTTGTATGTCAGTGATACTATTTAAGCAAGTTAATTTATAACTCTTATATGTAAACAACAATTCTACAAATGTATTTAAGTTACTGTAAAAAAAAGGATTTCAATTGTTTTAATTATCTTATGTAGACAACAATTCTATAAATGTATTTAAGTTACTGTAAAAAGAATCCAATTGTTTTAATTATCTTATGTGTAAACAACAATTCTATAAATGTGTTTAAGTTACTGTAAAAAGATTTCAATTGTTTTAATTATCTATCCATTAATTATGTTCCGTTTTTAATTCTAATGTTGAAATTTATTGCCCTTAATTTAACTCGGAATCTTTGAATAAAAGGGAAAGAGAATTTAACTGAAATTAAAGATGTTTAATGAAAGAAATGTACGTTTGTTAGGATCCGCTTTGAAGTGTAATTTTGAAATTAATTACAATTATGTCGATTTGGAATCTTTCAATATTAAAAAGGCAAAAATAATATATTAATTGTAATTAATGGATTTAACGAAAGAAACATACGTTATTGTTAAAATAAAAAGGATGTTTTAATAAAAACAAAATGAACGTTATTGTTTTTAAAGTAAGCGTAATTTTATAAAAGAGATAAATTGAATATTGAAGCAACATTTAGCGGTCGTTAAATAGTAGTATTGATAGTATAGAGGTACAATGCTAATCGTAAAATTTAGAATAAATTAAATATTTTATGTTCATGATTGTGCACCGAGAAAAACGCCGACTTTGATTTGAACTTGGAATCATGGTTCATCTTTTATTTTATGTAACCGTGGCCCCGTTACCTTGGTTGGTGTGTTTATTTTTTTTATTGTATGTTAATAAAACTTTTAAAAAGGCATAAATTTAAGTTGATTTGGGATTAACGAAATTAATTGAATTGAAACATATTTCCATATTGGATTAATGTGGCATTATATTCATTTTGAACTATGGAAGGTGATGTTCGTCACGAATTCATATTCATGCATATTTCATTTTCTATTGATTTTTTTCTAATTACTATCTCATTCATGTTTTTTTTGCCTTGTTCACTTCCAAATTCCAAATATTCAAAAAAAACCTCTCTCTTTATTTCATAAAACTTTCATTTATCCTCTGTATATTCATTTTCCATTGTTATTATTAGATATACATTCTCCCACCTACTTTTATTATGCCTAATTCTTATATACCTATTGTATTTGCATTTAAGCATTTATTATTGCATGTTACAACTTTTAGTATTCATTCTTTTTCTAAACTTCTGTCTGCACTAATTCATCTATTAACAATTCACATTTAATGCACATGCATCATTCATGCTAGCATGTTCATGTTTATATTTATTAAACACATAACCACATCGTTTCTTTGAAAAGCTTACTGTATTTTTATATTCTTTTGTCACCTCCTCCTTTCAAAAACTATGCTGCTCCTCAAATTTATTTCTTCTCATTCTCATTATTTTGTCTCTTTCTTCCAACATTTATACCTTCTGCATGCTTTAAACAAAAAGAATACACAAGAGTGCCTAATTTAGTGTTTTTCCAATCCTTCCCCTAGGAATTTGGTAATATGTGCCAATAAATGTTTTATTTATATATTTTCTTTCTAAATTTGTCTCTATATATATACATTATTTTATTAATATTTCGTATAATTTGAATTTGAGTTTCGGATCATCTTTTATTTTGTGTAACGTTACATTGGTTGTTGTATTCAAATTTATTTATTATATGTTAATTTTGTTTAAAACGGGTGTATAAAAAGTATATTTGGTGCTATTATATTTAATTGAGTGGAACATGCAATTAATTAAATCCTAAGTGGTCCCTTCATTTCCTTATTGTTCAATACACCTGCCACTATTTTCACATTTTGGTTTAATTACTTTCTTTTATTAAATACATGCCTCTTTTGGTTTTGCACTAGAGAACAAAACCAAAGTACGTACAGATTGTTTCTCATTACTCTACATAAAGCTTTCTGCTCACACTTTCTCCTTCTTCCTCATAAATACAGAAACTTTAAAATTCCTAAATCCACAAATTTCCAAACTTCAAACTCCATCCCTTCTCTCTTTAAACGCCAAACTGCATCACTCCTCTCTTGCTTCATCTCTCTAAAAAGAACTCAGTTTGTTCGACTTGCGTTGTCGTGATTTGCTTTGCGATTGGATTGTTGCTATGGATAGGATTGGTTAGCTTGTCGTGTTTGGATTTCATCTAAAATCTATCTATTTGTGTTGTCAAAAACTCTCTAACCTCAAAAGGTGAGCAATCACTCACAATTAACATTTTTATTGTTAGGTAAATAACATTGATTGAAATGTTTACTTTAGATATGAATATGTGATATATGTTGTTATGTTCCTTGAACTTGTGTTATAACATTCACATGCACATGTTGTTTTATATGTCACAAATAGTATATTATGTTGATTTGGTTGATTTGATTGATTTTCACATATGTATGTTAAATATGTCACATATGAGATGTTAAAAAAATGTGTTATGTTAGAAATTTTTTTTATGCCTTGTATTGAAATACGTCACATATGCTTTGTTAAAAAAAATGAATTAGTTAATAAAATCATATGTTATACATACTATGCTAATAATATGTCACCTATGCTATGTGTAAATAATGTGTTATTTTTGGGAAAAATGAGATGCTATGTTATCTCACTTTGCAAGTTACTTGTATATATGTCGTCTTATATGTTTATTTGTTATGTTAGTGTATGACATGTCAGAATTTGAAATATTCACTTATGTTGTTTACGATACGTGACACATGTGATATGTTAGTTATGGATGTGTATATATTAAGTTGTTAATTATGCACGCATGTTGATCAATGACATGTTATGTTATGTATGTTATTATTGTTCTCACACTTCAAGTTCTCTTTAACAAAATCACTTTGGATTGAAATCATGTATACCCGATATAAAACAACTTTGGGTTGAAATGAATTGCTTTAGAAATAAAATTGGAATATTGTAAGTTTGAATTTATGTTTGAACTTAAAATTATGAAATTGAAATTTAATCAATTTTTTTTATTGGATTTAAACTTGTTTGATTTATAACTTAATAGCTTGAAGAGAAGAATTGAAATCTGAAGTTAGATTTAATAATAAATCGATTGGAAATGAACATAAAGTCGGTATTTGAATTGAACCGATTTATAGTGTGAAAGATGATGTTTATGTAAACCTAAGTATTTCACTTATTGATTTATTTGTACATTTTCACTTGAGTTTACCTACTTACATAAGAATGTTACTCCCGACTCGAGTGTTTTTGTTTTACTTTACGCTCGGGTCAGACCGAGTATTTCAGTTTAGCGAACACACTTATTTCTGAAGATGAAGATGGAGTCAAGGACCGTATCTACTATTATTGTAGCAATTGTTTATTCTGCCTGAAAAAAGTGTAATTTCTAATTTTGTTGAAAATAGTTTCATGAACTATTTATGTATTTTTTTTATTATATTTCATCCTTCCGCTGCGTGATTCTATGTTTTATTTTTCCTCCTTTTCTTTTATTTTCTTATTTACCCCATTAACAATCCTCCCTTTTGAATGGTTTGAATTAGACATGTGTAGTTTATTGTCGATTTAAACCGTCCAAAAAGGTGGGTCGTTACATTTGTACAAAAGTCCAAGCAAAAGATACAAAACATGTGCTAGGGAAGTCATAACCGACATTCACTCGATAACACTCCGCATCATCTCCTACATACAAAGGGCCTTCAACAGAGATTCTTACTCTATCAAATTCTTCAATGATTGATATTGTCAAAGCATGCACAAGAGTAGAGAAATGATTATTAGAGAAATACATAAACTTGGCAATCACATGAGATGGTTAGGATAGCTTGACTCAACCATACAATGAACACAACAGTGTACCACATCATAGATTCAAAGTCAATAATGAAAAGAATACATCGGTTTGTTTCATACTGCATGAAGCCTCAACATAGGAAATCGAAAGTCCAGGAAAAACAGCATCATATCGGATGAAGACTAATTAAGGACAACTTTAAATTTTTAGCAAGTCCTCCTCAGAACGAACAAAGTCCCACATCAAACTAGCAAAAGGAGGCTCATCGAAAAATCAGAGGCGAAGATGAGATATATTTATATATATATTCAGACAACATAACCATTGCAAGACTAAGAAGATAGTCTTGGATTAAGCAAAGCACACTTTGTATTCACGAAAGAATGCTTTGGAGGGCAAATATTGTAGGCAGTTTTTCCCACTACATGGTGAATATGAGGAGTTAGGGACAAAGTCTGGAACAAAATATAACTAGTTTGGAGGTATTCTTAAGATCAAGATATAGGTATACGTCGAAATCGCGTATCAATCCGAGCTACGGATTGAGAGATTTGATCATCTTAAGATTTGTCCACCACTGTCTCAAGGGGCCAATATCGAGATGCGCTATCCCCATTCAAGGTCGATAGTCCAACAGCAAGCCAAGATCCCTGGTCCGATGATCGAACCAAAACTTTGGTTCAACACATTCTTGGAGTCGGGGCTTGAAAATCTCGAGTCTACTTGGAGTCAGTGCGATGACCAAACTAATACTTTGGTTCGTCGCTTGTTTGGAGTCAGGTCTTGGAAAATCTGGAGTCTGCTTGGAATAGGTTGGATTACCGAACCAAAACATTGGTTCGGAGTCTGGCCTTGAAAATCAGTCTGCATGGAGTAGGTTGGATTAACGAACCAATGTAGTCTGCTTGAAGTCGGTTGGATTACCGAACTAAAACATTGGTTCGGCGCTTTCTTGGAGTTTGATCTTGAAAATCTGGAGTCTACTTGGAGTCGGTTGGATTACCGAATCAAAACATTAACTCCTCGCTTGCTTGGAGTCGGGCCTTGAAAAATATGGAGTCTGCTTAGAGTCGGTTAGATTACCGAACCAAAACATTGGTTTGGAGGTCGCTTAGAGTCGGGGTTTGATATCTTGAATCTACTCGGAGTCAGTGCGATGGCCGAACCAAAATTTTGGTTCGACGCTTGCTTGGAGTCGAGCTATGAGAATCTGGAATCTTCTTGAAGTCGAACCGATGACCGAACCAAAACTTTTGTTCGGCGGTTGCTTGGAGTTGGACTTTGAAGATATGGATTCTGCTTGGAGTCTGTCCGTTGACCGAACTAAATCTTTGGTTCGATGGTTGCTTGGAGTCAGGCATAACAAAATTAAGGGTTTACTTGGAGTTAGCTTGAAGTAATGCTGCTTGGAGTCGTGTGAAGGTTTTCTTGGGGCTCAACCCGGGTATAACTGATCTAAACAAAAGTTGGAAATTTTTGTCAAGGTACGACGATACTTCGGCGATTTCTTCATGACTCATTTCGGGGTTCTTGGAGGTGTATAGCGGTCGTCACAAGTGGAATAGCTTGATAATCATGTATGGAAGGTTGAACCAAATTTTGGAATAAAGAAGGTTGAACCAAATTTCAGATACTATATACTTAACTTCCTCTCCTCATATCTTCATTCTATAAATACCAAGCACATGGCATCATAAAAAGGAGGATGCCGAAGAGTGAAGCTTTCAACAGCAATGACAGACAACTTCGAGAGGGAAAAATCTTAGTTCTAATAGCATGTTCATGCATTTTCAAAGCTTGTACTTGTAATAAGAAACGAAAGGGATAATAAAAGAGAAACAGTGGACGTAGGCACATTCAGGCCAACCCACTATAAATTATGTCCTTTTATATTTAATCCTTTGCATATTCTTTATGGAATATTACTAATTTTCTATCTTAAACATCTGCAACTAATTTTCATCAAACAATAGATTTATACTATAAACGATATTTACAGCTCCACAACAACGATTTGAGTGTTTGCCCATTTTTTGTGCAAATAGATGATATATAACACTGTCAATTATTATCGAGTTTTCTCACCCTGGTTTATCAAGCCTGACTCGGTGTTTTCAATACCTAGGTCAGATCCGAGTAGTTTTAGGTTTAGTTGAAGACAGCTAGAGTTTCTAGAGGAGAGTTGGAGATATCCGTCTACGTGTGGACGTATTCTATTAATCGATATTGCTTGTTTTTCGTTTGGTGTTTGTTAGCAATTGTAAGGATAGATGCTTAAACTGTCCAAGTTGAATTTAGGTTAGACTCTGATATATGTATTTTAATAGTATTGCGCTGTAAAGATATTGTTAAAATTATATATTATTCCATTCATGTGAGATTATGTACTGTCTATTTTTCTTTATTACCCTTGATAATCCATTCCTCCGTGCAATTTGGGTTAGACATGTGTGGTTTGTTGTCGGCTCAAAGGGTACGAAATTATGGGTCGTCACATTTGGTATCAGAGCTTTTGGTTGAGCGAACACCGAAGCCTGATAGGGGTAAGTCTCATCAGAGATAGGATTAGTAATATCCTAGGATGAGTATCTCATTAAGATAGGGTTAGTACCACCCTAGAATGAGTTTTGAGAATATTATATATAAGCACGTATTTGTTAATTTTATAAATATGATTTTGTTCTAAAAAAAGTTGGTAAATGAAATGATTTTACCTCAAGTTTATATTTTAAATATTAGAGGGGATATTATTATTTTTGGGTTAGAAATTAAGGATTTCTTGTATTTTAGCTTGGTTTAAACTAAAATATGAATATCTTGTGATTAGAATTGCATAATTTGACTAAAAGATATTTGATAATAATATTGAAGCTAGAATTTGTAATTAGAGGAAGGAAAAAGAAAAAGAAAATGGACATTTAGAAAGATTCTTATCAACAAGATAGAAAAAGATAAGCCTAAATTGAGACTTTGGGTAAATAAAATATAAAAGCCCAAGTTTTATAACTTATAAAGGAGATAAGATAATTTGAAATTTAGACACTTTGATTAGGTTAAAATCAAAGTAAAATTTAACAATAAAAGATATAAGAAATATCATCCTAACATAAAACTTTGAATTAGTGATACATTTAAGGTAACATTTGTAATTCAAGATGAAGTATGATTGGAAGCGGATAGGTTAGAAAAGGTTAAAAAAAAGTGGGAAGTTTGGAATAATATGGTTAGTAGGTTAATTGTTGGATGAAAATATTTAAATAACAAATACCATATGAATTAAGTTTAAAAGTTTGACTATAAGGTATTTGATGGACTTAAAGTTAAGAAATTTGATCTCTAAATAGATAAGTAAATAAATTAAGTAGATAATCATAGAATTAGTAAGAAAAAGATGTACACTTAGTATAGTTGTCTTATTAAAATATGGATAGGATAAATAATATTAGCTAAATTAAGACCTTAGGTAAATAAAACTAAGGATTAAGTTTTATAACTTTTTAATTTGAGATAATAGTAGAATTCCACATTTGTTAAACACCCTAATTTATGTAATAATAGTTTGAAGTTTGGGGATATGTATATATACTCTTAGGAAGTATTATACAAGTTTAAGTCATATTTGTATGCTTAAGTAATAATGGATTTAGTAGAAAGTAAATGGTTGTGAAATAAACTTGGATAATAGAAATTTGAAAGAAATATATTAGGTAAAAATGAATGTGGATAAATACGTAAGTTATTCGTAGATCATTTCGGCACATAAATTTTTAATCTAAAATTCGAGTACAGAACTTTGAGGTGTTTACACCAATCCAAGAAAAGATTTATCACTCGATTCTTGACGATGAACATTGATAAGGGTTTGTGATTATGTACTCAAGTTTTCTATCATAGTTGAGAGCTATGCAAGGAAAGTAAGGGTTTGCGATTAGGAAGTTTGATCAGAGTCCGCATTAAAAAATCTGGGGATCGATACTAGTTTAGAAGTATAGTCATGGATTCAAATAATAGATCGAATCAAATATCACCTATAGTATGATGTTTTGGGTCTGTGTACATTGTATTTGGATAGTTATCTTAAATAGTGGGCAATTAGATATATAGGTTAGATGTAACAACCCATAATTTTGCGAATATTTTTAATTAAATTTTTATTTGAAATTTTGATTTTTAAATCATTTGAAAGTGAATTTTTAGAATTTTTCCAATGTAAGTTTGAAATTTGTTTGTAATTTATTTTTCAAATACAATAAATAAACAGTTTTTGAAAATTTTATATTTTGGTCAAAATTTGAATTTTCAGTTGAAATTTTAAAAAAAATTGAATTTTTAAATTTTATCTTTTTCTTTGAAGCAGAATCTATTTATGATATCTGTTCTGCTTTTCGTTTCGTTAAATTCTGAGTTATACTTTTTAAATTAGATAAATTACAGCGTTTTACACGCAGTTATTTTCTGTATTTCAATTTCTATTTTTCTATGTTCATTTCTATATTTTTATTTTCTATGTTATTTTATTTTATTTTTTTATCTAAACTTTATTTATTGGATTTTACTTGTGTGTATATCTTTTCATAAAAGGCTTGGAAGAAATCAAGGGGACATGCGTTACATTTCTTTAATACTTGCCTTTTTATTTACCTACCATCTTCATTACTTACCCTAGCCATTCACCATTCATAGCCATGAATTGCTCTTATTAATCACATACAAACATCTCAAAATATCCTCTTTTCAATTGCATTTAAGAATAATATATATGTATGTATGTATGTATGTATGTATATATGTGTGTATGTGTGCGTTTCTTTCTCCTTATTTCTTGCCTTTTATTTCCTAGCCTTTTTGTTTTCCTATCATCTACTCCTCTTTAGCCGTTCAAATCTTTTCTTTCCATCCACTCCACTTCATAATTCACGTACAAAAAAAAATATTCCCCATCTCCCATTTTTTTGTATTTAAAAATAAAATATATTATATGTTTCTTAATTTATTTCTTACCTTTATATATTTCCTACCTTTTAATCTTCTACCATATCTATTCATAAATGCATAGACGTGATTTTCTCCTTTTCAATCACGTACAAAGTTATCAAACTCCTCTTTTCATTTGTTTAAGAAAAATATATACGAGATCTTTTCCTACTTAAATTGTGCCTTTTTAAATTTACAATTAATTTCTGCGTTTCATTTTTTTATATTTCTATTTCCATCTTCTTATTTACTTGTATGGTGTGTATAAACTTTATTTATTTAGTGAAGGTTTCTTTTGTGTATATACATCTATATTTATTGGATAAGTAACAAATCAATTAAGATATGTTTTAAATGTAGGCATACGTTTCTTAATTTATTTCTTACCTTTATATATTTCCCACCTTTTAATCTTCTACCATATCTATTCATAAATGCATAGACGTGATTTTCTCCTTTTCAATCATGTACAAAGTTATCAAACTCCTCTTTTCATTTGTTTAAGATAAATATATACAAGATCTTTTCCCTACTTAAATTGTGCCTTTCTAATTTTCCTTGCCTTTTTATTTTCTAAGTATTCCTAAACTTTAGCCATTCAAATATTTTTTAAACCTAGCCACCTCTCATCATTCACGTTGTTTGCACAAAAAATGGACAAACACCTCCAAGTCGTATTATTTAGTTGATTATATGTGATTTTCAATGATTTTAGATGAGTATGTAAATATAAAAGAAGTAGGGGCTGAAATGTAAAAGACACGCAGATTTATAGTGGTTCGGCCGGAATATGCCTACGTCCACTTTATATGTTATTATCTTCTTTCTTTCGGATTACAAGTACAATGCTTCGTATACAAGTATATGAAAGTAGTTTGAAAGTTCCTTCCTTGCTTGAGCTCTCAAACTTGTCTGCCATTGTTGTACCCCTGCCCCTCTATTTATAGAGTGAGGTAGGGGGCAGGGGTCTTGGATGTATATAGCTGCTGGTGGGCCCGGGCTGAAGCAATCTGGACTGGCAGTTGTTTGGTTCAGGGAGGTCTCATTCGGCATGGAGCTTGGACCGGTGGTAGGTGTTGTCCGGTGGTAGCGGTGTGGATGTGGACCGGCAGTGAGTATGGACCGGTGATAGGTGTGGACCGGTGGTGAGGTAGTTCGGTGCTTCTTGGACCGGTTGTGGGGAAGAGGTTTGGTTCGGTGGTGCCCCTGGTTCGGTATGCCGAATGGAGATGGAGGAATGTTGGCTCTGTGGCCGAATGGGGCTAACCGAATGAATTCTGGCCCGGTATGACATGGAGAGGCCGGATGGGAAGGAGGCCGAATGAGGAGGAGGCCGAATGTGTTAAGGCCGGATGAGTCAAGGCCGAATGGGAAGGTGATTGGTCGTGCTGAATGAAGTGGAGATTGCGAACCCGAGTGAAACTGTGGCTTCTTGGTTTTGAGATCTTTTGGGTGAGAATTCGCCCAACATTTGCCCCCCAAAGTGGGGCACATGCTCGCATGTGTCGCGCTTTGTTTCCTTGTGGTAGAAAGGCTTGTTTGGTAACGCCATGGGCTGGATGTTCGTATCCTGCTGATGTCCTGCAAAGGAATTTACAGTTTTAGTGTGATTTTAAATAACAACCGTTCGTGATCGGAATATTTGAGACAAAGTGAATCGTGCCGTTCGGGGCGAGAGAGTGTGCCCCGAGGTGGTTTAGCATTATCGATGCCAGATTCACGTCAGAGTGGATCCTTGGATCGTTTGTCAAGATGGTTTATCGCCAGCTCAGAGCATGCCTAGGGATCGTTCGCGACCCCATACATGTGTAAGTAGCTTAGCCATTTCATAATTATCAGAATCAAATATCCGTTTAACCTACGAGTTTAAAAAGGATGTCAAAGTGCAAATTCTCACGACGATCGGGTTAATAGCCATTCAGAGCGTGCCTATGGACCGTTCGTGGTCGTGTACACGTGTAAATGATTAACCCACATTGGTGAGAGATTTACGACTCATCCATCGTTATCATATTCTTTACTTTGTTAGTAGGTTCTAGAGTTCGGTACTTATCTGAGTGAGGAGCCTGCGTGCCCCCTGTTCCTGGTTTTCGCTGGTGGAGATAGCTTCATTCGGTCCTTTGGTCGGTCCGGCATGGATGGGTTCATTCGGTATTCGTTTGGTTCGGTATGTTTGGTATTGGTCCGGTGTTCCGGTTCGGTAGGCTGAACCAGTTGGTTCGGCAATCCTGAGCTCGCCTATATATAGAGGCTACACCCCCCTTGGTTTCTTCTTACCGAACCAGAGAGCCGAACCAATCTTCTGCCGAACCAATCTTCTACCGAATCAATCTCCTACCGAATCAGGTATGTACCCTATTGCCGAATGGTCCTGTTTGCCGAATGTATACGGTGTGTATTGGATAGCCGAATGAGAATTAGAACCGAATGATATGTATGCCGAATAAGACTCATGTCTTAGGGCCGAATGATATGTATGCCGAATGAGACTCATGTCTTAGGGCCGAATGATATGTATGCCGAATGAGCATGGGATTTTAGTGCCGAATGACCATATGCTTTTGACGCCGAATGAACTCGTCTTGCACCGCCGAATGAGACTTCATACTTGAACCTTGAGCGGAATCTTAGACTTCTTTGCACGCTTGCTTTAGATACTTGCTTGTTTATTTTCCTGTACTTCTTATTCTAATATCAAGTTTTTCTTGTGCTGCAGAAAATGTCTCGCAAAGCGGAAACACGATCGGACAGAAAGAAGTCTAGAGGCACAGGAGAGTCTTCTTCTTCCTTGCCCCCAGTCCAACCAGGATCCGGGCAACATCGACCTATTCCGAGGTCTCTAGTGGATGGATACGGTCCACAGGAACTTCTGATCTCCCCTCCTGATTGCTTTCCTAGCTCCCTAAAGGAGGAGCAACTTGACGTCATATCCCGTTCCTTCGGGATAGATAGGGCTCTTATGCTGCTGCCGGGAGATGGAGTGATGCCATATAATCCTCCCGAGGGCTACTTTGCTTATAGCAGATACCATTGCATGTGCGGTGCTATCCCTCCTATCAACGCTGGGATAGTAAGCTTCACCACATATTTGAAGGTGGCTCCCTTCCAGCTTCAGCCTAACTCTTATGCCATCCTGGTGAGCCTCTTTGTTATCTTCCAGAGGAGGTACGGGCGTCCTCCTTCTAACCGGGAAATTCGATATTTGTACAACCTGAGAGGCTATAAGAAGGGGTCTCCGTATATCAGTCTGGAAGCGGCCGTGCCCTTCAAACCAGTCCTGGACTTATATTCCAAGTTTACCATGTTCAAGAAAGAGTGGTTCTTCATCAAGGACGATGCTGTTTCTTTCCGCCTTTTCACTTCCGGCTGTAAGATGGATTTCATTTATACTTTCCATGTTTTGACTGTAGTGTTTTTTCTGACATGCTTCTATTTCTGGCTAGCGACAGGTGGTATTGCAGTCGTGGAGGATGATTCCTTGGTGCGAATGGCTGCTGAACTAAAGGCTATTCCGGCACGGGACCGGTCGGCCTCCTTCTTAATCAGGAACGCAACCCTCTTGGAGTATAATTTGATCTTACCGCACCAGTCCGTGGTTAAGCAAAGAGACACGGCTGAGGAGAAGGCTGCTAAAGCTAAGGAGGGGGCTATGGTGAAGAGCGGTAAGAGGGAGCCTTTTGCAGAGCGTCCCGTTGTCGGGGGGAAGAGACTGAAGAAGTCTGATGGCCCTTCTCCAAGTACTTTTCCGACTGTCCCGGAGGAGGGAGGTGTAGAAGAGGAGGAAGGAGGCGAGGTTGGAGAAGGGTCGGAGGGTGGAGAAGATGGCGACGGTCAAGGTGGTAGTGGCGTCGGTGCCCTAACCTCTGAGCAAGACCTTGAACTGGATGAGGCTCTCCGTCGGGCCTTCGGGGAGTCGGAGGGAGAGTCGGAAACGGAGAAGGCAAAGGAAACCGGCAAAGCTGTGGCTGGCACTGACCCATCCTCTAAGGGTTCCTCAGCTAGGGCGATTCCGGCGATGCAAGGTGAACTTTTGTCCTCTGCCGATTCCATTTTCGATAGGGACTTAGAAATTTTTTACGGTTCACTTCCGTCCTGGAATGAGATCCAGGACTTATTGCAGTATCCCACTCCTCCGCCGGGTTTGTATAATAGATGTGTCTTCTCACTTTTCTTTCCTTTTAACTTAACACATTTTTCGAACTGTGGATTATTGTATGTTCGTAACACTTGTTCTTTATTCCAGGGGCAGGCCAGGTGGTTAAAACGTCGGACGTTCGACACCGCCTTGAGCAGTTTAAGTCGAGGAGAGCTTCTGCGAAACCCTCTACTGGTTGCACTGGGGATGTAGTCAGTTATCGCCCTCTTCTTGGGGTCATTGAAGAGGGCATTCGGAAAAAGAAGCGGAGCCGTTCCTTATTTGAGTCTTCCCCTGGTTCGCAGCTTCCTACTCAGCCTCCTCGTGATACTACGGAGGAGAGCACGGAATCCGGCCCCCCTCATCCTCCTTTCAAGAGCCCAACTGTTATTTGTATTAGGCGTCCTGATGTGCCTCGCCCCGTGCCTCGTGACCCTTTTGCCGGTCATCCTGATTTTGATCCGAGCTTTCAGGATATCTCATTTGATGAGGCCACGGGCGAGCACCTCCTTCCCCGCAACCCCATGGTAAGAGTGCTGGACGAGGCCAAGTCTTTAGATCTTGATTTACTTACTACACGGGTAGTCACCATGGGGGACGAAGCCAAGGCTAACATCGATCGGGTGGCCGCAGAGACCAAGAAGTTAATGGAGCATCATGCTAGATTGGCCAAGGCCGGGGAAGAGATCGGGAGTGCTAATATTCGGTTGAGGTTAAAAGTTGCCGATCAGGCCAAGCAGCTCGCCGATCAAGCCATCCAGATTTCTCAGCATGAGGAAGCCTCCAAGCGGCTGAAAGAGACGATGGAGAAGGCCAGTAGGGCGGAATTACGGAAGATGGAGGTCGCCTGCAGGGAACGGATTAACATGGCCATTACGACGGTGGACGAGGTTCGAAATGCGGATCTTGAGCGGGTAGAGGAGTTGTCTGGGAGGCTCGAGGCTGCGGAGATGGCTCAGGCCGAGTTGAAGGAGGAGATGGAGGAGATGAGGAGGTCCCTCAAGTTAAAGGAGGAGGAAATGAGGAGGTCTCTCCAGGCTGACTGCTTGAGATACCAATCAGAGAGGGACATTGCCGTCGCCAAGTTGCAAGCTTCCGAGGCCCGGGTGAGGGAGTTTGAGGAGAATGAGGGGATGATGGATGAAATGCTGTAGGACATGTACTTCCACACTTGGAAGGAGGGCGGCTTGTCTTGGATGGACGATTACCCTCGGGTGATGGCCAAGGTGTATCTCCAGGCTTTAGAGGAGGCCAGGGTGAACGCGGGTAAGGAAGGCGGAGAGGCTTTCAATTTGGATGCGGTTACTGCCCAGTTCTCGAAGGAGGAGCAAGCGGCGGTGAAGGAGGGGATGCGGCTGCTTGCTGCAGAGGAAGCGGGCGTGCAGTTGGATGATGAGGATCGAGCGGCGGATGCTGGTGAGTTATTCTTTTCCCTTTCTTTCCTTTCCGTGTTTTCATAACTTGATTGTTCGTTTAATGAATTCCTCTTCTGAACTGGACAGGTGGGACTCCTGATCCACATGCAGGGGGCTCTGATCCTGCGGCTAAGTAGACTGGGGAAGTTGGTGATGGAGTGTGGACGCGGCTGCCACCTTTTTATTTCTTTTTATCACTGTTTACGTTAGTCATTGACATGTAACTATAATAATATTATTTGCAAAGAATAACTTCGTGTGATTTTATAATATAAGCTGATGTTGTTATGTTTAAATGTTGTTGTCATCTTGATGTGCTGCGTGAGAAATATAACTATGTATATGCCTGTGATTCTAGTTGTGTTTGATGCTAAGTTTTTTGCTAGAAATATAATTTCATGCGTTGCAATGTTATTGTACGAACAAGCTATAGTTACGTATTTATGTACAAGAAAAGAGAGTACCGCCCTTTATGTTTCATTCGCAGGCGGTAGCTTAGAGTGTCTTATGTAACTGTTCACGGATATAGCTGAGTACCCTGCCACCCAGTATGCAGACTTAGTTTCTTATGAGCGAATGCTTCCTATTTGGTTTCCTGTACTTTAGAGTTTGTTATACAGGATAGGAGAAAAGTATTTAAATGAAATGGAAATATAGTAAAAGTAAAACTTCCAGTCATGGAAGGCCGTCGATGTGCTTAAGTTCGTGGCAAACGGGTTTTGTAGTCACTTTCCCTAGCTGTGGGTCTTGGAGACATTTGTCACCCATCTTACGCCTCCGCGGGGAGTTTTCTTTTTTACCACAGCCGCACTTAAGACACATCGGAGCCGAGATCGCGCACGGTAACTACCCGAACCATTATGGTCCGTAATCGTGGGTATTATTCGATTTACCGTGGCCGGCTAGCGTGGGTGCCGTTGGCCGTGAACTACCCCTGGCTGGCCACACCTTATGTTGGGGCTTAAAGTAGGTTCACAGTTGCCGGCGAGCCGAACGCCGTAATGAGCTGCCATCGGCTATAGTCGGCCTTTATGATGACTTATAATCGGCTCATTACAGTTGGCTTTGAGGGCAGGCGCGCAATGAGTTAACCCGCAGCAGAGGGATGCTGGAGCAAAAGTGTCTCATTGGCGAGTGCATAGAATCGTAGCGTACCTGTTAGGCCTAGTCCAGATGAGGCCGCGGTGCGTCTTGAGTGGAGATGCCATAGGATTTTGTTCAACAGAAAGGGATAAAACTTAACAAGTAGCCAAGTCATAAAGGAACAAGCTAAAAAGAGACAAGATTTTTTAAAGTGGTTCGGCACGAAAGTGCCTACGTCCACTGATTCTCTTTGTTAATTCACTTCATATGGGCAGTACAAGTTAAGAAAAGTATCGACGGAGGTGTCGGATGTTCCATGCCCTCTGGAACACCTCTCCGTCCACTGTTGACAAAATATAAGCTCCGTTGTGGAGATCTTTATGAATTACATACGGTCCGTCCCAGATGGGGTCTAGTGCCCCGGGGCGCGGAAAGATTCGCCTGAGGACAAGATCTCCTTCTTGTAAGCTGCGATGCTTGACTTTGGAATTGTATAGCGCTGCCACTTTTTGTTTGTGAGCTGCTGCTTTGAGTGCTGCATCGTTTCTCCTTTCCTCAATCAGATCCAAAGACATGAGGAGGAGTTCTTCGTTTTCCTCTGGGTTGTAGTGGATCCTACGGTGGGAAGGCACAATAGTCTCAACTGGGAGCATTGCCTCCGATCCATATGCCAAAGAGAAAGGAGTATGTCCCGTTGATGTTCTGAAAGATGTGCGGTACGCCCATAGTGCCGTAGGAAGTTCGTCCACCCAAGCGCCTTTTGACTTTTCAAGTTTCTTCTTGATTAGGGTTTTGAGAATTTTGTTGATGGCTTCAACTTGTCCGTTTGCCTGAGGATAAGCTACTGATGAGAAGCTTTTATGAATTCCATGCTCTTGGCACCAGTCGGCAAATTCTTCGCTGTCAAACTGGAGTCCGTTGTCTGATATGATCTTGAGTGGGACTCCGTACCTGCACAGAATATTTTTGATCAAGAAGTTTATAACTTTTGCTGAAGATATTTTATTTAGAGGTTCTGCTTCCACCCATTTGGTGAAATAATCGACTGCCACTATAGCATATTTGGATCCGCCTCGGCCCGTTGGCAGTTCGCTAATTAAGTCAATTCCCCATACAGCAAAGGGCCATGGGCTGGTCATTTGAGTAATTTCGTTTGTGGATAGTCGAGGAATCTTGGCGAACTTCTGACATCTGTCGCATTTCTTGACGAAGTCTAGGGCATCTTTGTTTAGTGTGGGCCAGTAATATCCATATCGGAGTATCTTCCTTGCCAAAGTCTACCCTCCAGTGTGATCTCCGCATCCTCCCTGATGGATGTTTGATAAGATCTCCTTGGCTTCCCTTCCGGCGACGCATCTCAATAAGGGGCTAGAGAAGCCACGCCGATAGAGGATGCCTTCTTGTATTGTGTAGTGGGGAACTTTTCTCAAGATCCTCTTGGCTTCGTCACGCCTGTCGGGTAGTGTGCCATCTTGCAAATATTTCCGGATAGGTAGTCATCCAGGTTCCTTCTTCGATTGCAGTTATCAGATTCACTTGTTCGAAACTTGGGGCTAGCTGCCTTGAGATGGCTAATGCTCCGGAAATGGTGCTATTCTTCATACTAGCTTGCTTTGCAAGTTCATCTGCCTCTTGGTTCTCTTCTCGAGGAATGTGTTTGATTAGATAGTGGTCCAATTGATCGAGCAGCAGTTTGGTTTTCTTTAGGTATGCTGTGAGTCGTTCTCCTCGAGTCTGGAATTCTCCTAGTACCTGGTTTACGATAAGCTGAGAATCACTATGAAGACATAAGGAATTGATTCCAATTTCTAGGGCAAGCTCCAATCCCGCTATTACTGCCTCATATTCAGCATCGTTGTTGGTGGCCGTGAACTCCAACCTTAATGCGTAGTACAACTTTCTTCCCCTGGGGGTGATGATCACAATACCTGCCCCCGAACCTTGTTCGTTCGATGCTCCATCTACAAAGAGGTTCCACTTGATGTTTTTTGCTACTTCGGATTGTTCCTTGCCTTCGTTGGTAGTGAATTCGGCAATGAAATCGGCCATAGCTTGTCCTTTGATAGCGGTGCGAGGATGGTAGGTGATATCATACTGACTTAGTTCGATGCACCATTTGAGGAGTCGCCCAGAAGTGTCAGGACGATGGATTACTTGTCTTAGCGGTTGATCGGTTAGAACCCTGATGGAGTGAGACTGGAAGTAGTGTCGCAGTTTTCGTGACGCGATCAATAAACAATATGCTAATTTCTCTAGTTTAGGATATCTGGCCTCTGCCCCTGTAAATCTCTTACTTACAAAGTAAACCGGGCATTGTGTGCGGTCTTCTTCTCTTACCAAGGCGGCGCTTAGAGCATGAGATGATACAGCGAGGTATAGGTATAACACTTCACCTTCATTTGGAGTTGAGAGTACTGGTGGTCTCTGAAGGTGTTCGATTAGGTTGAGGAAGGCTTTTAAGCATTCATCGGTCCACTCGAATCTCCCTTTGTCTTTCTTGAGAGCTTCGAAGAAAGGGACACACTTGTCAGTTGCCTTGGAAATGAATCTGCTTAGGGCGGCCACCTTTCCGTTTAGGCTCTGCATTTCTTTTCGAGTGGAGGGTATCCTTATTTCTTTTAGAGCCCGGATTTGTTCAGGGTTTGCTTCGATTCCTCTGGCGTGGACGATAAATCCTAAGAATTTTCCCGAAGATACTCCGAAGGAGCACTTTAGAGGATTCAGCTTCATTCCATATCGGCGAAGTACTTGAAACATCTCGCCCAGGTGGCTTACATGGTCGTCGGCTTTCCTGGACTTTACCAACATGTCATCCACATACACTTCCATAGTTCGTCCTATTAGTTCCGCGAACATCTTGTTGACGAGGCGCTGATAGGTAGCTCCAGCATTTTTGAGTCCAAAAGGCATGACTTTGTAACAATATAGTCCGCGGTCGGTGATGAAGCTAGTGTGGTCTTGATCAGGAGCGTGCATGGGAATCTGGTTATATCCGAAGTATGCATCCATAAAAGATAGGAGTTCGTGTCCGGCTGTGCTATCCACAAGTTGGTCAATTCGGGGAAGTGGGAAGCAATCTTTTGGGCAAGCGTCATTCAGATTGGAGAAGTCAATACATGTTCGCCACTTTCCATTGGCCTTTTTTACTAGCACTGGGTTAGCGATCCATTCTGGGTAGATGGCTTCCCGTATGAAGCCATTAGCAAGTAGATTCTTTACTTCCTCATCAAGGGCTGCCGATCGCTCTGCCCCCATGCTCCTCTTTTTCTGCTTTACTAGTACCTTGGTGGGATCGATGTTCAGCATGTGGCATGCTATGTCGGGGGAGATTCCTGTCATATCGGCATGGGTCCACGCAAATACATCTAAGTTGTGGCGGAGAAAGTCAATGAGTTGATCTTTCAACTCCGTTTTTAGCTGAGATCCGACTTTTAATAGTTTACTTGAATCGTGCTTGTCTACAGATACGAATTCCATAGCCTCTGCAGGCTCGGCGGTAGCCTCCTCCTCTTTATCCCTGGGGTCTAGTTCATTGAAGGGATCGCTTGTGTATCGAAGAGGAGGGGCTTTCTTTAGTTGCTATGCCTCCAAGCTTTTCATGCAGAGAGTAGTCTCTGCATCTTTTCCTTTATTCTTTCTGCGGTTATTGCGAAGTTCAGTTACGTAGCAGTCTCGGGCAGCATCTTGATCCCCTTCTACTTCTCCTACTCCGTTGTCTGTTGGAAATTTCATTTTCAGGCACCAGGGGGCTAATACAATCTGGAAGTCAGACAAGGCTGGTCTTCCCAAGAAGGCGTTGTAAGCCGAGTGGTTTTCTATTAGTACGAACGTTTGTTTTCGCACAACGGAGCGGGGATGACTTCCTATTTCGACGAAGAGGTCAAGTTGCCCGAGGGGCATTTTTGCATCTCCAGTGAAACCGTGCAGTGGTTTGTCACAGGGGGATACATCCTTCATTGATAACTTCATTTTGTCGAAAGCATGTTTGAATAGGATATTTACGGAGCTTCCTGTGTCTATTAGAATTCGAAAAACTTTAGCTGGACCGAACCAGGCAGAGATGACCATGGGATCCATATGTGGGTACTGTCTTCCTTCCAAATCACGCCTACTGAATATGATGTCGTCGTTCTCTTTTCGTTTCGGGTGGCGTTCTTCCGTGATGGAGTTAACATAGCCTTCTGCATTTCTAAGCGACTTGCCGTACCTTTCCATCTCTGCCCAACTTCTGTCGGCGATGTGTGGTCCTCCTGAGATGGTAAGGACCACTATCTTCTCTTGACTAGAGCCACTGGTGTTGTGATTGTTGCGATTCCCTCCGCCTACCTCTGGGAGGGGTTGCTTTGAGTTCTCATTGGCTAGAGTTGGAGTCCTGTTCTGACCCTTCACATAGCGTTCCAGTCTTCTTCTTCTAATGTGTTCTTCGATCAAGTCCCGAAGATGGTGGCATTCATTGGTGTCATGTCCGTGGGATTCGTGGAAGCGACAGAACTTTCCGGACTTGAGTGCGTTATCTGATTCTTTCTTGTGCGGGGGGCGCTTGTATCCTAGTTCGCCCTGAGTGGCTAGGAAGATATTTTCGATTGTGTCGTTCAAAGGAGTGTAGGAGTCAAATCTCGGTCCTGGTCGATATTGGCGCTTTTCGACCTTTCTGCCCCCAGCATTGTCTCTAGATTCATTTCTTCGAACGTCCTTAGCTGCAGTGGGAACCTTGTCCTGAACTATCTTGCCTTGTTGCCCTGACTGCCTCTCCGTAGCAGCGTCTTCAAGTCTCATATACTTTCCAGCTTCATGGAAGAAATCAGGCAAGGTAGCTGGTTTTTCCTTAGTTAATCTTCTGGCAAACTTGGTGTCTGGATGTACACCACTACAGAGGGCCATTAGAGTGAGTTTTTCATCGGCATCTTGAACTGCTGCCGCTGCGGCGTTGAACCGTGTTAGATATTGTTGCAGCGTCTCTCCGGATTTCTGTTTGACATTGGATAGAGAATAAGCATCCTTGGGTTGTTCCACATGGATGCGGAACTGGCTAATAAACCTTTCTTTCAACATTTCCCATGAGCTGATGGATCCTTGGGGTAGATGGCAGAACCAGGAGGTAGCTAGATCTGCTAGGAATAGCGGAAAGCATTTACATAATACTCCTTCTGTTGCTCCACTCATGAGCATATGCTGGGTGTATCTCTGCAAGTGTACGATGGGGTCGGAAGTTCCTTTGTAAGGTTCCATGGTTGGCATTTTCCATTCCCGGGGAGTGATGGCAGTTTCGATATTTTGGGTAATGGGACTGGTGACCCTAGCGCCTATTCCCCGGTCCCTTTGCTCCCGTTGGACACATTCTCTGAATAATCGTGCCATTCGTTCGTCAGAACTTGGAGCGGACAAAAATGAGCTTGGTTCTTCCCTGCGGGATCTATCTCGTCCAGATGACCTGTAGGGATGGTACAGTCTATCACTTCTAGCATTATCCAGTGGTTGTCTTTGGCTGCTCGGATGCACGCTAGGACCAGCTACAGTTGCCCCCTGCCTTGATCTTCCCCTGTGGGGTTCTGTTTCGAGCACATCCATGGGGTCAACTTCGGGCTGGGTTCTAGCTCGGCTCCGTTCAGCGGGGTTTCTATGATTAGGTGGCATGACTGGCTCAGCTACATCCGACCCTCGCCTGGTGCCTCCCCCGCTGGGTTCGGTTCCAAGGGCTCCCTCGAGTCGGAATTCGGGCTGGGTCCGGGCGCGGCCCCTATCATTGTTGTTCCTGTTGATAGCTTCTTCGAAGAGGGAAGACCTTTGTTGCCTCCGAGATCCTCCGGATTGGGACTCACCCCATGATTCAGTGTTGTGGTTGGACTCTTCAGCATCCCTTAAGCGTGACATGAGTTGGTCCACCAAAGCTTCTTGTTGGGATGTGAAGCGGTTAGTTACTTCAGTCACAACCCTGTCCAGATCTGCCCTAGTGATTGGTTGTTCCGTTGCGGGACCAGTTGGATTTTCCTGATTTTCATCTGGTACTGCTGTTGAAGTGGGCTGATCTGCGATTGCTGGATCTGGAAGGCTGCTAGTTGCGATGTTCTTTCCTTTGTTAACATCCCTTCTCTGTTTGGAAGGCATGATTTCTAAGCAACGAGCGATGTTGTTAGGAAGAAGCTTGAGTGGGAGAAGATGAAGCTTGAGTTCTATTCTCAGTGAAAGCACCAAAAATGTTTGCACAAAAAATGGACAAACACCTCCAAGTCGTATTATTTAGTTGATTATATGTGATTTTCAATGATTTTAGATGAGTATGTAAATATAAAAGAAGTAGGGGCTGAAATGTAAAAGACACGCAGATTTATAGTGGTTCGGCCGGAATATGCCTACGTCCACTTTATATGTTATTATCTTCTTTCTTTCGGATTACAAGTACAATGCTTCGTATACAAGTATATGAAAGTAGTTTGAAAGTTCCTTCCTTGCTTGAGCTCTCAAACTTGTCTGCCATTGTTGTACCCCTGCCCCTCTATTTATAGAGTGAGGTAGGGGGCAGGGGTCTTGGATGTATATAACTGCTGGTGGGCCTGGGCTGAAGCAATCTGGACTGGCAGTTGTTTGGTTCAGGGAGGTCTCATTCGGCATGGAGCTTGGACCGGTGGTAGGTGTTGTCCGGTGGTAGCGGTGTGGATGTGGACCGGCAGTGAGTATGGACCGGTGATAGGTGTGGACCGGTGGTGAGGTAGTTCGGTGCTTCTTGGACCGATTGTGGGGAAAAGGTTTGGTTCGGTGGTGCCCCTGGTTCGGTATGCCGAATGGAGATGGAGGAATGTTGGCTCTGTGGCCGAATGGGGCTAACCGAATAAATTCTGGCCCGGTATGACATGGAGAGGCCGGATGGGAAGGAGGCCGAATGAGGAGGAGGCCGAATGTGTTAAGGCCGGATGAGTCAAGGCCGAATGGGAAGGTGATTGGTCGTGCTGAATGAAGTGGAGATTGCGAACCCGAGTGAAACTGTGGCTTCTTGGTTTTGAGATCTTTTGGGTGAGAATTCGCCCAACACACGTGAAATAAAAAAAGGTTTCTCATTGTATCATTTGAGTGAGGAAGGAAAAAGTCTAGATCCATGACTTCCTTCTCTCTTCTTTTTCCACTTTCTTTTTTTCTTCTTCGCCTTTTCTTTTTGTTTTCTCCTTGCATAGCTCGGCCTCCACCACCACAACATCATCTCCTCCTCACTATTAGACCATGGCCAAGCCCACTTGGTAGTTAAAAGCAAGGTTATGTTCTTTGATTCGTAATTGCATAGTTTAATCCATCTTTTGTTGTGTTGAATTTTATTCTTATGATTTGTGTATTTGTTATATACACGATATGGATCTTGACTCTCCATCTACTCAAAAGTTTGGTCATGCCTTGTCGTGCTTTGTGGAGTTTCAATTGTGTATTGTGAATTTGATTCTAGCTTTTAAAAGGTGAGTTTTTATCACTCTAGACATATGTACTTATATTATTGTGGAATAATGACAAGTGGATCTGTATAAATTGATATGTCATTCATACATGCCTGTGATATGTTATATGATGTTAAACGCTATTTATATGTTTGTTGCATCATCTAATATGTATTTATATGTTATACTATTTATTTTATATACTGTATCTCTCACTGCAAGTTCTCTATCACTATGGGCTGAAATGATAGGCTCAAATGATTTTTATTGCATTTATTTACTTGGGATTGCGGGTTTGAAATGATAGAACCCGGATTTTTCTTTATAAATTACGGATTGAAATGACACATATCCGTATCACTTGACCTAGGTTAGAAAATTTTATACAGGCCCGTGGATAAAAATTTTATAATAGTTTCCTAAAATTATTAAGTATTTTGAATTTATAAATATATGGAAATTAAAAAAAAAATTGATTTAAAGATTTAGAATATAAAGAGATATTGGTTTTCTATAAGTTAAGATTTTATAAGTTGATTTTGGTTTTTAATTGTAATGAAAATAAATCTTTATTTGGTTTTAAATTTGTAATTTAAAGATTGGGAATATAATAAACAGCTTAATAATGAAATTTGATTTAATGTGGAATTTTAAATCTAGCCTGGTAGTTGGAATGAATTTTATTCAATGAAGCGGATATGTTTGTATAAATAGGTTTACAGTGATTTTCTAAGTTAAGTTGTATAAGTTAATGTATAAAATGTAATTTATATTTATGACTTAACTTGATGATTGGAAATTGGTTTCCAAATGGAGATTTTAAGTTAAGAAAATAAGGTATTTTAAATTGAAGAAACGTGTAAAGTCATAATTAATGAGAGAACGTGTAAAGTTTTTAATTAATGCAAGAAATATGTAAAGTTTTAATTGATGAAAGAAATGTGTAATTTTTTAAATAAATGAAAGAAACGTGTAAAGTCCTAGTTAATGAGAGAACATGCAAAAAATTTAATTAATGCAAAAACATGTAAAGTTTTAGTTAATGAAAGAAAAGTGTAAGTTTTTAATTAATGAAAGAAATGTGTAAAGTCCTAATTAATGAGAGAACACGTAAAGTTTTTAATTAATGCAAAAACATGTAAAGTTTTAATTGATGAAAGAAAAGTGTAAGTTTTTAATTAATGAAAGAAACGTGTAAGGTCATAATTAATGAGAGAACATGTAAAGTTTTTAACTAATGCAAGAAACATGTAAAGTTTTAATTAATGAAAGAAACGTGTAAGTTTTTAATTAATGAAAGAAATGTGTAAAGTACTAATTAATGAGAGAACATGTAAAGTTTTTAATTAATGCAAGAAACATGTGAAATTTTAATTAATGCAAGAAACATGTAAAGTTTAAATTATTGAAAGAAACATGTAAAGTTTTAATTAATGTAATATTGATTAAAATGATAAATGCTCTTTATTGAAATAAAAAGGTAAGTTAAAAACATACGTGTGACATGTAAAGTTTTAATTAATGTAATATTGGTTAAAATGATAATTGCCCTTTACTGTAATAGAAATATAAATTAAAATATACATTTGATAATGTAAGTTTTAATTAGTGTAATATTGATTAAATGATAAATGCTCTTTACTGTAATAGAAATATAAATTAAAATGTACATTTGATAATGTAAGTTTTAATTAGTGTAATATTGATTAAAATGATAAATGCTCTTTATTGTAATAACGGTAAGTTAAAACGTACATTTGACATATAAGTTTTAATTAATGTAATGGTGTATTTTAAATTGATTAAAATGATAAATGTTCCTTACTGTAATAATAAAATGTAAGTTGATAATGTACAGTTGATATGTAAGTTTTAATTAATGTAAATGACATATCTTAAATGATTAAAATAATAAAGTTTCTTTATTGTAATAATCATGTAAGTTAATAAGGTACTTTTAACTTAACATAAGAATTTCAGCTTTAAATTAGATATTATGGTAACGAAGTTTATTTAACTATAAGGCTATGATAAATTGACCATGTTAAATTTGTAAGCATATAAATACTTTGATTATATCAAATGTTGAGTGGAAAGTATTACATTCCAAAAATGCTATGATTCCTTAAGGTAACATTTCCAAAATGTTATGATAATTTAAAGGAATATTTCAAGTTTAATAAATTGAAAGAAATATTCAACCATTTGGAAATTTGGGTTCTATTTAAATGATATATTATTGAATTATTTTTGAAATGGAAATGAAACCATTGTGATATGGTTTTTAAATGAGTTTGATATTTTGGTTTTGAAAGTATATACTATTTTGAAAGAAATTATATGATTTTGAAATGGATATGCTAGTTTGGCTTTGAAAGTATAAATGATTTTGAAATAAATATCCATGGGTTATAATAACGTTTGGTTGTTAAAGAGACCGGGATCGGAAGTTGTCATACTCTCTGCCAACTCTGAAAACCACTTTAACAACCGTGTACGCGGTGGAGATTCCAGAATGAAGTAGCATGGTGGTGGCGTTTCCTTTAAGGTAAATACATGGACCCGACTCCCGTGAGTTGGCATAAGGTGACTAAAATAGGAGCGATCGACGGGTTAATAAGGTAGCACCTTTGATCGGACACATCCCTTCAATATTATACTTTGACTTTTGGATTGATTCGGTGGCCACTTTTGATTTTTATTTGGGGGCGTGGCTCGAGGTGGGCGGTAGCTGCGCGCTACGCGTTACCGCCGACCCAGAATCGTAATTGGTATATCTACCCTGGCATTGCCTAGTTGAGCCGTGTCACCTACCCTATCGCGCCTTGTACAAGTTTGGTTTTCTCCCGTAGCCCGTGTGGTATCCTCTGGTGGCTTTCCGATCAGGAGGGACTATGATATTGGATGGACTACTGGGACTATTACGTGTTAAGGGGAATATTGAGTCACTCCTTAATGCTATTTAAAAGTAAGTTTATTTTACTATAGACATTATTATAATAGCGAAATATTACTACATAATAAATAGTTCAATGGATCCTTAGAGGATGGGCGGTCCCAAGCATCCTTTAAGTTACTTGTAACTTATATTATAGTTCACTTGAGTTAGCTTACACTGTATAATATGTATGTCCTGACTCGAGTGTTTATGTTTTTATTTTACGCTCGGGTCAGACTAAGTGATACAACATTAGAGACTCACCTTCGAAGTTGGAGCTTTTCTTGAAGATCCAGCTATCTATTTCACTTTCGGTTATCCAGTTGATTCCAGTTTTCCAGTTGGTTCCAGTGATGTATTATGATTCATACCCGGTTATCATGTTGAGACCTCCATTGTATCTTGTTATCTCTGTTGTATCTTGTTTGACTCTGATGTATTTATATAGTAGCTTCATGAACTACTATTTCTTTACTTCCGCTGCATTTATTACTCTATGTCTGTGATCTGTGATTTATTTGTTTACTGTTTATGCTGTGTTTTGCCAAATTTATTTTACAATTCGGTATTTTGAGCAATTCAAGTTCGACATGTGCGGATGCGAATGGTTGAAAATATCGGGTCGTTACGTTAGACTTATGTTTTGGTATGTATATATATACCCCTCTGGTGTAGTACATGCTGAGTGTTGAATATGCGCTTATATGATTTTTGTTTGATGAAAATAAACATATATATATATATATTCATTTGAATGTATTTGTTAATATACTATTTTATTTTTCATAGATTAAATAAATATTTGTTGAATAAAATAAATTGCATAGAATTTGAATTCAAACAGAAATTTTATTCAAACAAATATTTATTACAATTTTGAATAGTACAAATTCAAGCTCTCACTATACATATACAATTTTGTTTACAATACATCACAATTCAGTTTACATTTCATATTTACAGTTGACCTCACTACATATCACTCACACTCGTAGTTTATCTTCAACTTCATTCCAGTTAGAATCCAGCATCTGAGCAATCTGCAAAAATATTCACTAACGCAGTAAAATTGAAAAAGAAATATTTTTGCAATATAATATGAAACATGATTTTTGAAAATATGATTTGCCTCAGTTATTTAGGTTGTTCGTCATCGTTTACATTTGAATTCATCATACACGAACAATGTGACATGCACAGTGTATCACTGTACATGCCACAAGGCTGTGCACATCGATATACACTTGATAATGCTACAGGGACAGGTGAGCACAGGTCAAACCCAAATGAAAAGCCGGGTTCAACTCACGTGCAATATAAATAAAATCACGACACGAGCACAAGGTCAAACCCGAGTTTTGAAACTGGATTCAACTCAAGTGAAATTTCAAAAATCAACATGAAAGGATGCAAAGACCAGAAGTCCAATTCCAAACAACTAAACATAAGTATGCAATGCCGAGAAACAATGTACAAAAGATCAGAGACAAAGTATGTACACAAGTATACAACTACAGGTCTCAATGTCAAAGAAACAACTCAGCATTGAATTGAATACATGGAGGCAAGACCAAAGTGCAACAGACACACAATGAAAATCAGGTAGTCAGCAACTTCAATATGAGTGCAATGAAATTATGAAGTGAATGCAAACAGTCGAAGTCATGGAGCTGCAGCCAATATACAATGATGAACAAAATCACAAGATGCCCAACTCAAATGAACACTACAGCAAAACCAGAATTGATGCTATCAAGTGATACAAATGTAATTACCACAAATCCAAGATCAACAGCAGTTTATACAACAAAGGATGATGCAGGCACCAGAAACATGATCAACACAGCAAAAATGGTCAAGCAGTATGCACAGTGCACACTCAAGTACACCAGTGATATCAAGATCAAGTATCATACTCAATTTGATTGTAAGCATGTACAACAGGACAGAGAAGTGAAGAACAATGCAACAGTGTGGAAGTGAAACAGTGATGAAGCTGGAAATGCAAAGACCAGTGATGCAATGCAAATCAAAATAGAGAGTACAACTCACATGTACACCATGATATCAAGCTCAATGAAACTCAAGCAAGTGCACAACTAAACCGACATGACAACAAACAAATGCAAGTAACTCAAGCAACATGTCCAGTTACAACAAAGACCAAGTGCACAGTGAAAAGGAGCATGGTACAATGCAAACTACAATATCTACAACAAACAACTCAGTGAAGCCCAAGTATGCAACTACACAACTACAAGTACAGGGAGCAACAACTCAAATGCAAGTATGCAAGTGCAGACCAAAAACAATGACCAAGAACTTATACAAAGCAGCAGAATCAAGTACATCATGAAGCAAAACCAAGTTCAGTTCGAAGTTAAAATGAAGCATGAATCACATGAACAAGTTCGAGCAATATAAAGAACCAAAGTCACAGTGTACAAAATCATCATCGGCTGTGTGCAAAGATGAACGCATATATGGATGCAGACGTGCCAAAGTTGTCAATGCTACAGCGGATGAACACAAAGAAATGGTGATGGCCGAAAATAATGCAGAGTCGTGAAGTGGTATACACGAAATCAAGTATGTATAAAAATGGAAATTTCTGAAAATAGGAAAGTCAAACAAATCAAAACAGGAAAGTCTCCGCCGTATGATTCAAGAAAAAATCGAACGTTTCATAATCAAAGCCGTGCGCATCAGGCAATCAAAATTTAGGAAAGTATCGAATTGATTAAGGTCTCGGAATACATATAAATACCAACCCGCAAATCATCATCAGAAGTGTGTGGAAAAATCGAATCAAATCCAAATATAAACCCAAGTTCATCATCGGCAATGCAGAGCTAACAAGAACAATCAGATTAAATCCTGACAAAGCAAAAGATACGAACAACGTACCAAAGGTAATTCGCAATCTCGAAGTCAATCAAGCAGCCGATCTCAAGAGACGATCAATTACAGAGCAAGGAAGTCAAGCAATTGTAATCGCCATCAACAATACCCTAGTTTCTGAAAAGAAGAGCCGAAGCCCTAATTTCAGTTGTAAAGAGGAAACAGCTGCCATTATCAAAAAGGATCGGGTTAAAGAAATAGAAATGGGCCGGCCTTGTTTTTACAAAAGAGGACTTTAGTTTATTTTAAATAGGGCTTTAGTTTATTTAGGGTTTATTTTTATAGGGGTTTTTTATTTATCAGTGTTATTTTTTATTTGTTCTTTTCGAATCAAGTCTTGGTAAATCACCACCTAGGTTGTAAGTAGTGTCAGATTATCTAGTTAGAATTAGTTCAGTGAGCAGGGTGTGCGAGTTTGCAAAACTCTATAGGCGGGAGCAGGGTTTGCGAGTTTGCAAAACTCTATAGGCGGGAGCAGGGGTTGCGAGTCTATTAGAGTGTTTGTAAGCGGGAGCAGGGTTTGCGAGTCTGTTAGAGTGTTTGTAAGCGAGAGACTGTTTAATTCTAATAGAAATCTAGGAATGCAGCAGTAGGTAGGGGTTGCCGAAGCTGGGTAAAATTTGTGTGTGATTTACTTTTCAGCATATTTATTTCTCTGCCGTTTGTTTTTGTTTAATTCGAGAAAATTTGCTATAACCCTATTCACCCCCCCTCTAGGGTTAATCTAGATCCTACATTGAGGTCAGGTGATGGGTTATGTTGATGTATTTATTTATGTTGATATCGTATCAGTTTGGTAGTTTTTGAAAGTATAGTCTATGTATATTATCTTAAGTGTGCAGTACGCACTAGGATGGGTAGGATAGAAGTCTAATGTGATATATAACCTTAAGTACATGATAAGTACCCAGTTTAGTGTGGGGAATCTCTATATGTTTGGTATCATTTGTTTTAGTGTTGTTATGGCATCAACCTTCTACTATTTGGAGGATGCAAGTATGAGATAGATTCCTTTATCTAACTTTCATTTGGAAGACGAAATGCTTTTAAGCAAGGGAGAATGTAACAACCGGTAATTTCGCTACTTCGAAAATGAGGGATTTTTTATTTAAAAATTTAAAAAGTTTAAAACTTAAATAAATAATGTGTATATAATAAATAATAATAGAGAAATTATTTATTCTTATAGTCAATAATTGAAAAGGATGAAATTTGAATTTTAGAACAAATCAACAAAAGTTAAGTTTTGTTAAAAGTAAATAAATGCTTAAATAAACATATTTAAATATTTATTTGAAAATTTAAACTATATTAAAATCACTTAATAAAGATGCTAGGAGTATATAGGATTGAAAAATATGTTTATAATCGTTTTACAAAAAATTTAAAATTTTCCACATCTTGTCAATTCAACTTCAAAATTCAATATTTTGATATTAACCTTAATGATATATGATTTTTACCTAGATAAACTTGATTTAATTCATTTAACATAGTAGGAAATTCATTTTAAAGTTTGGTTTACTTAAATATATAGTTTTGCAAAAACATCAAATTTTGACTGTAAAATATGTCAACAAAACACTGTTTTTAACCAAAACAAGTTAGCATAAAGTTCTAGCAACAAGACTAATTTACAATATTGTACAACATGTTTACAAACTATAGTAACTTTACATTTAGCATATAAAGACAAAAAAAATTAATTTTTGAAAATTTAATTTTATTAAATAAAAGAAAGGACATGATTTGACCCATCTAATTGTAAAATAAAATTTCTAAACATCATCATTACTAAAAGATTTAACCTCTCTTTTCGCATTAATGCACAAGTCTTATCCATGTATGGAAAAGGTGCAAAACACTTTTTATGAAATTTTCTAATAAAAATAAAATTGCAAAATCGTTACATTTTGTACAAATCAAATCCATATATCAATTCCACATTAATGCACTTCATTTCAACATTAATAACAAGTCAAATAATGCTTTAAAAAAATGGTTTAAGTGTAAAGTTGTGACATGACTAGCAAGGGTATTTTGGTCTTTTAGAGTAAGGGTAAAAATGTCATTTACCATGCAAAGCTCCACCAATAAATAGACCTTCATTCTCTCTTATTTCATTCACAATAACTCTTTTTTCTGAAATGGTACTTAGATACAACATGTCACTGAGACAACATAACACAAATCACATGTCAATATATATTTGAATCATGCTACGCAAGTTTCTAACTTATGACCTCTTGTATCAAAGCGAAATCACTTAATCACTGGACAATGGTTCTTATCCTTTTTCTTTCTTATTCTTGAGTTCTAATGCTCTTCTCTATTGGCTTCCAACCTCTCTACTTCCTAAAAATATACTTACATCCCATAACTACCCTAACCCGAGCTCCACCCACCTCCATTGCCTATACCCTCCAACCAAACCACTCTACCCAGCCATTACACCACCGTGCACCACTTCCCTCCACCTAAACCCGTGCGCTACTACCCCCTACACGGCCACACCTGCCTTGACCACCCCCCAAGGCCATACCCTCCTAGCAAAGCCACACGCCCCTCGAAAAAAGCTACACTCCTCTTTTTTTTTAAAAAGAAGAGAAAGAGAAAAGGAAATCAGAAATTCGAGACATTCGAGAATGAGCACGCTAGTTCACGTAAAGTTAGACGAAGTGGATATTAAGGTGAGAAATTCTCATTGCTTTTTGAATTATATTGTTTATCAAGTTTAGTTGTTATGTTAGATAACCACCATTTGATGATATGGATGTTTGAATAATTGTTCGAATATGTTGGATGTTCCACTTTTAAGTTATGACACTTATATTGTACCCATTATTGTATATGTTAATGACATGTGATTGGTTGTATGGTTGTTATGTCAACATGGACATCAATTGCTATCATTATTGATCAAGTAATCACCTTTGTCAAATAAGACCCATTTTTGGTGATATGAACTTTGGAAAAATAAATCTCTTTTTAAGTGAAACTGAAATTAAATTTAAGGTAAAATACAATTTGAATTAAAGGTGAAATTGGATTTAAAATCGAAGTTAAAATCGAAAGTGAAAATGAAATTGAAATTTGAGTTGAAATTAAAGATGGATTTGAAATCAAATTTGAACTTGAAGTTTTAGTTTAGTTTAATTTGAAGTTAGAATAGAAATTTAACTGAAACTGAATTAAAAAAATTTAATATTAAAATAATGGGAGTAAAATAATATAATAATATGGAAATAGTGAAAATACACTTCAAATACTTTAAAAGGTGAAAATATTGAATTAAAATAATTTATAATAATTTTTTTGATAAAAATGAGGAGAGCACACATGGAATACTATATATATAACAAAAAGATGGAGCTGCCAACATGCCTGACAGGTGGCTAGAATAAAAACAAGAAAAATAAAGAAGAAGATACCCCTCAAATGAGCTCCGGCAAAGCCACCGCCCATTACACCATAATATCGAGCTCCGGCAAGGCCACCACCCAATACTAGGGTGTTAGAGGTATCTAAAAAACTAGACTCAAGAAAAAAAAGTCCAAAGAGAAGAACTCCAATAAAAGAACCAAAATAAAGAGCTCCACACTGAAGACCTGGAGTAGCCGAAGAGAAAAGACAGATGCAATCTGAATCCCTGAGAAGAGCTATCCAGAAAACCTGAAAAAAGCTAAACGCTATCCAGCAAACCAGATAAGAGAAAAACCAGCAACCAACCTAAACCATACCTGGAACAAAACTAGGAAAACTAGTTAGAATGAAACACATATATGTATATAAATAGAATTTATATACATATATGTGAGAATAAAAACCAAAGAGAAAACTAAAGCAAGGATAACCTAGAAACAAAAACAAACAAGAAACAATTTAGGAGCCTAAAATAGAAAAAGAATTATGATTTATCAAGTGAACATTATTAAAATCAGAGTAGGGATTAATAAAATAATTATTAGAAACAATATAATTGAAGTTAAGATTAAATATGTTAATATTATTTCTAACCTTATTAAGATAATCCTTGAAGCAATTATTTTTGGCTAATTTATAATTAGGATTAGAAATCCACTTTAAGCAGAAATTTGAGATTAAAATTATCAATTTATTATTATGTTGATATTTATTATTAAAAATTCTTTGATTTCTTTCAAACCAAATGTACCAACAAGAAATAGTGAATAAAATATCAAGCAAATATCTAAAATTCTTATTGAACATAAATCTAAAAGAGTTCCAATAGAATAAACAATCAGAAACTCTAGAGTTAATATGAAACTCAAAAATATTAAGGGTCTTAATAAGAATAAAATGAGTATCCAAGCATTCGTAATAAATATGATTATTATCTTCAAAAAATGTGTTGCAAAAGAAACATTTATTATCAATACTAATATTTTTCTTTTTTAAAAATTCAATAGTGTTTAACTTACCATGAATGATGAGCCACATATGAATCTTTGATTTTGGAGGAGCATTAGACTACCAAATAAATTTAAAACAATTGACAGAAACCCTCGAAAAGTTGATAAATTTGTAAAAGGAATTAGAAGAATATTTCTTACTCTTATCCCATTCCCAACTAATAAAGTCATTATCATTGTCAATGTTATAAAGATTGAGTTTAGCATAAAGCAAGAAAAGATGTCTAAGAGTAGGGCCTACTAAAATACAATTAAAATTGAAAATCCAAGGAGGATCACTTTCAGAGTTGAAAACATCAGAAATTAACGCAAATTTAAAGTTACAAATATCATATAAATCTTTAAACTCATTCTTAAGAGGAGTAGAGGAAATCCAACTGTCATGGCAAAAAGATGTATTATTACCAGAATGAACAATAATATTTAAACCTAAGTTAAAGATATTACTACATTTTAAGATAGATTTCCAAAGACAAGATAGATTACTAAAACTAGAAGGACTAATTTGATAGAGATTATAACTACTATTGTAAAAAAAATTAGAAATAATCTCCTTCCAAATGGCATTATCACTAATATCCCTGAATTACCATAACCATTTACCAAGAAGAGACAGGTTCATATTATGTAAATTAATGACTCCTAAACCACCCTCTTTTTTGGATTTACAGACAGTATCCCAATTAACTAAACATTTAATACTACTATTAGGGTTATCACCACTTTCAAGAAAATCCCTTCTAATTTTATCTATTTTATCTATCACCCAATCAGGAAAAAGGTGCATAGACATCCAATAGATAGGAAGAGCTGATAAGACAGAATAAATCAAAACCAGTCTACCAGCTCTAGATAAAATTCTCACATTCCAATTAGTAATCCTATTTTTAATCTTATCAATAATAATTAACCAATCATCATGTTTAAGTTTCGAAGGTCTGATTACAAAACCAAGATAGTCAAATGGAAAACTCATAGTTTTACAATTTAAAGTATTAGCAACTAAATTTTCTACATTATCAAAATCATTTAAAATTAAAACGGAACTTTTGTCAAAGTTAATTTTTAAACCCGATAATAGTTCAAAACTATAAAGAATAAACTTGAGGGCAATAATGTGGCTAGGGAGATGAGAGGAAAAAAGCAAAGTATCATCAGCAAATTGAAGGACAGATTGGCTAAAATTAGAAATATCATTACCAATAACACCCAAAAGGTTATTGCTAATAGCATTTTTAATAATCTTAGAAAAGTCATCAGCCGCTAAATTGAACAGAAGGGGCGATAAAGGATCCCCTTGCCTTAATCCTCTCTTAGATTGAATCTTATTACCTAAAACACCATTAACCATAATACTAGAGTTACCCGTATTAAGCAAGTTAATAATCCAATTAATCCATCTATTACTAAAACCTCTGGCAAGGAAAATCTCTATAAGAAAATCCCAATCAACCGAGTCAAAAGCTTTAGCAAAATCTAATTTTAAAATAGCACATGTTATATTATTTTTACAACAAAAATTAATATATTCTTGAACAACTGCTACACCATCAGTAATATTCCTTCCTTTAATGAAAGCTGACTGCGAACAGTCAATGAGATCATTCATTTTTAAACTAAGTCTATTAGCTAAAACTTTAGAAATAATTTTAACAGAGCAGTTCATCAAAGAGATGGGCCTAAAATCTTTTAAAGTATTAGCACCCACTTTTTTATGTAATAAAATAACGTTAGCAAAATTAAAACGACCTAATTGGAGATTACCATTATAAAATTCATTGAACATACAAATTAAGTCTAGTTTTAAAACCTCCCAAAAAGATTGATAAAAGAAAATAGGAAATCCATCCGGGCCCGGAGATTTGTCTCCTGGTAAATCAAAGATGGCTTTTCGAATTTCCTCTTCAGAAAAAGGAGCATCTAAATCAGAAAGATTATTGTTAGAGGTGGATGGGTAAAGATCATTCCATCTAGAACTAACTCTATGCTTAATTTTGGTGCCAAAAATTTCTTTGTAATAATCAGTAAAAGCATTGTTTAGATCACGTTGATCAACTAATTCCACATTATTAACTAAAATGGAATTAATTGTATTACTACGTTTTCTACTATTAGCTAAGTTGTGAAAGAATTTAGTATTATTGTCACCTTCATTGATCCATTGAAAATTAGATCTCTGTTTCCACATAGCTTCCTCTTTTTCAAGAATAGAATAAAGTTCATCTTTTAAATTATTAAGGACATTTCTCTCACCTATATTTAAGTGTCTAGATTCTTCAATCTTATTAAGTTTGAGCAATTCGTTAAGAATATTATCCTTTTTAATTTTTATATTACCAAAAATATTTTTATTCCATTTTTTAAGAAAAATCCTGAGATTTCTAAGTTTAAGCACAAAAGCTTTGGCTGAATTATCACAATACTTAAGGCTATAAAAACTCATAGAGGACCATTTATTGATGACTAAATTAGAAAAACCCGATTCCAGAAACCACATTTTTTCAAATTTAAAAACATTATTCAAGAATCTAAGACTATCACAAGAAAGGATAACGGGACAGTGATCTGAAAGGGTGTAAGGTAAACTTGACACTCTACAGATAGGAAATTTGTCCTCAATATTATCACAAATGAAAAATCTATCTAAAAGAGCAAAAGAGGGAGACTCTCTATTATTGCTCCAAGTGAAAGATCTATTGGATAGAGGAATTTCGATCAAATTACATTGAATAATAAATTGATCGAATTCCTCCATAGCCAAATAATCACCTTCCCGAGGAGAGCGCTCCCCAATAAAACGAGTCACATTAAAATCTTCCCCCAATATCCAAGGACCAGGGCAAAAGACCTAAACTCAAGGCATTCATTCCAGAGAATCTGCCTCTCAATTTTAGAGTTAGGCCCATAAACATTAGAAATAATTAAAAAAGAATTGTCAGAGAGATTAATTAAAATGATGTGAAGAGAGTGCTGCTTCTGAATACACTGAAGTAATTTAAAGAGATTATCTCTCCAACCAATCATTAATCCCCCAGAAGAGCCCACTGAGGGAAGAAAAACCCAATTTCTAAAACGAAAACCACCCAATCTTCTAAAAAAACGAAAATCAGGACATTCTATTTTAGTCTCTTCAAGAAGAGCAACGTCAATAGAAAAATCTTTAAAAAAGATTCTAACTTTATCACATTTACTGAGGACATTCAAACCTCTAATGTTCCAACTAATGACTCTCATAAACCCATAGATCTAGCCCTATCAAGTTCCTTACTTCTAATAAACTCTCGATCTAACTCAAGATCAGAAAAAATAAAAGCAGAGCTACTAGCTAACTGACTAAACTCAGAAGCGGATAAATCACCAAGAGCATAGGAAGAATAAATGCTACCAAAATCAAAATGCATACCAGAGCCTGGTTCCAAAACACTGCTGCAGTGCTTGAACCAGGAAACTCACCCAACGACTGAGAGCGACTGCCTCTAATCCTGACACTACGACGAACCAAACCACTTGAAGTAACATGCTTTCTACGCCTACCTCTCTTCGATGAAGAAATAGACGGCACTGAGCTGCCAAAAGCCTCAACATTGAGATCAGATAATAGTCCATCCGAACTTACACCAGCATCGAGAGTAGCAGCAGATTCCACACAAGCCACAACGCTATCACAATTATACACTTGAAGATTGATTGAACTCGGAGAAGCAGATGAAGTGATATTATCAACAGGAATAAACTGTTCCAGAGCTTTGATCCCAGCTGAATCAGTGTGATAAATCAAAGCAGAGGAGCTTGACAAATTAGAGAATTTATTCTCTGAAACACAAGCAACATGTTCCAAAGAACTGAGTTATAAGTAATAAAGTTCAATTGACTAAATTATTTCAATTATTGAAAAATAAGTTAAAACTAGGTGCGTCGCGTAAAGTTAGTTCGCGATTTCGCATCGAAAAGTTCAAACAAGTATACAGAATGGAATATAGTTTGGAATTCTTCAAGATAAGAAAATTCCAGACTATTATATCCATATCTTGTAAACAAAGAAAGAAAATTGAAATTTCATCAAGTATATTTTGTATTATGTCCAAAACAATTTTCTTGAAAAATCGCGCTTGTGTAGTTAAGTGACCATAATGGGAAATCATTTTAAACGGACATTTTAATTATGGAAAAAATGGAATAAATTTGATAATTCTATTTAAATAGTTTAGAAGAGATTTGAAGTGGAAAATATAAATTTTCAAATATTAAAAAGTTGTTTAAATCAAATAAGCTTATATAGCACTCTCCACAACACTTTTTCTGCTGTGAATTCTGTAACATTTAAAATATAAGGTTTAAACTTAACGATAATTCCTAGAATCGGTTATAAATGTTTTTAAAAGGAAAATTAAGCATTTAAAAGATAATTGGGAATCTTTATAATCAATTCCAAAATAAAAGCTAATAACCGAGTATGCGAAAATGACTAGTACGTTTGTCCCGCCTGTGAGATCCGAGAAGATAAAACAAAGTTTTTAACTAAGTTTAGGAATGGAGCAACAACGCCCTGAACTTACTTGGCTTATGTTTTCTTTTCTTAGGCAAGGGGTGAAACAGATCAAAAGGAAAGCCCGGATGCTCTAAAAGATCAGATTAAGTTTTTCCAAAATAAAAGAGCATTACTATTTTCCAGAAGTTAACCATTTAAGTATAAAAAGATTAATCTCCAAAGTGAATAAGTTATAACTTGGATTGTATAGAGATAATCTTCTTTAAGTTGGTATTAAATTCCGAAGAGGGAACTCATCCTATTCGTGGAATTTAAAAGGTGATTTCACCGTTACTCCCCCATAGCACTTGTTGAATACGAAAATTATTGATGAGTAAAATTTGAAAGTCTACAGGGTGGATCGTGTAGTGTATATGCAAGTATATGTGACAAAATATATGATGCAACTAAAAGCAATATTAATCTAAGTAAATATAGAATAAGCACACTAGGATTTTATACTGGTTCGGACCTCCCGTCCTATGTCCAGTCCCGAAGTTCCCCTTCGAAATTCGACTATCAAACACCCTCGCTTCATCCGAAGGAATAGGCTTGGTTACAATAAATTGTTCTTGTAAATATGTGTTCTATAACACGGATATTGACTAATTACTACAATTGCTTCCAATATATATCTATGGAGTATTGTCTATGAAGAACTGAATATTCGGAAGAGTGAAATACAAGTATAGATTGCTAGAAATCAAGAATATATAATAGAGTATGTGATTAGAGAGCGTAAGTAAGTAAGGTGATTTGTTCTCTTGAATCTTAATGATATATATAGTTATAGAGAGGCTCTTTGAGTAGTTGCATCCATTAACAAGTGCTCTATGGTTGTTTCTGTTGATGATGAAGAGTTGCAGCGAAGAGAAGCGAAGATGTCTATTCGAATGTAGCAGTTGAAGTTTAAATTTAAAATCTGATTTTGAAATTATGTCTGGTTTTTGTATCAGATGTCTGATACTATATTTTTGGTACATAGCAGGTTTTCAAACGTTTGAGTGGTATTACCAGACGTCTTGTTCAGTCTATTTTTCGTCCCAGAGGACTTTTCCAGACGTTTGGCTTGTGCACCCAGACGTCTGATACTTGTGCATGTCTGTTTTGTGCATCATTTCTGTTGCTTCTTTGTACCTATCGACTTGTAGTCTCTTGTAGTGTTCTTTGAGCCTTTATTCTTGTCTTTGTAGTGATGTTGTTCTAGCAAATACTTGTATATATAAATATATATGCATATTCGATTTCCATTGTATAGTTGTTGTCACCGAAAGCGTAGATTTGATTTCCTAACAAAATTAGAATGATTTCTATGATACTATTTACTCAATAATCTTTGCTAAGATGGTTTTTAGGGTTTACATTAAACGATGTCTTAAATAACATTGTCTTGACCCACCTAAAAGGTATGAAATTCTGGATCGATGATAAGTAAGAAAATAGGAAATGTTTTCCCAAATTAATAAGTGAATGAACTTAGAATTACTTTGAGATTAAAAAGGGATTTAATAAAAAGAATTAAAGTGAAAAGAGACTTAATAAATCCTGTATACTCATATTCAATTTTTATTGATAATTGGATTTCGAAGGAACCGGGGTCGGATTTGGGTAATTCCGATCCGAAAACCACTTCGAACCAATTTACATGTTCGAAAATGAAGCTGTTTGAAGATAGAGATATTGACACGAATAATAAGGAAGGACAACTTGTTGATTAGTTGGGGGATAAACTCCCGATTTACTTATTATAGCAGTGGTCTCTTTGTTATGAAAAACCTCGAAAATACAAGGACTTCTCGCCTAGTAATAGCCAAGGAAAGTACCTTCGGTTTTGTTCAGTCTCAGAACGAACTTGTATGGACGAATGTCTGACTTCGCATTCTAAATTTCATTGAGTGATTTCTATAAATGTATATCTACAAGGTGGAGGATAAGGCAACTTCCCTTAGCTTAACACCTTTCTGAGACATGCGAGCTCCAAGGTTATATGTTTGTAGAAATCTGTCATGTGATTATGGAATGGCAATGTAGCATTCAAAGTGAAGATGTGCTATGTGAAAAGGTAATCTTACTTCAAGCCTAATCAACCGAAAATGACCGAAACAGGGTAGATGAAGTAAGGCTAAGTGGGTCATTTCCTTTAGGGTATGATCATCCCCTTCTAGATATATTTCTTCCTGCTATGACGTTTGGGATGTAAGTTAATGTGGTTTGTATGCTAGAGCGCGCTTGGGTAAAGATCGATAACGATCGGGGGATGATATATTCAGTACTATCTAGTTATAGAGGTAGGTCGGTTTCGCGTTAGTAGAGGAGATTTATGATGGTTCCTTGGGGCATCCATCTAGAGTTGTATCCATCGGAAGGTAGTCCCTTCATCAGGTCATTTGTACGGAAATCCATTCTTTAATAAGAAGCCTTTACGAGTTTGATTGTAGAACCCACTTTGTGGCTAATATCTGGAATTTAATCAATGTAACAATTTCGGCTAAGATTATTTGCAAAAAATTTCAAAATAATGTCATTAAAAATAATATCAAATATTTTTATATATAAAAGTGTTTTAGTTATCATAAGGTAAAAACCCGTCTCTGTTTATGTGTGGGCGTGGTCTTATGAGAAACTCTTTCTTTTCAAAGGATTTTATTTTAAAGGCTAATATATGATACTGTCATTTATTATCGAGTTTTCTCACGCTGGTTTATCAAGCCTGATCTGGGTGTTTTCAATACTCGGGTCAGATCCGAGTAGTTTTAGGTTTTATTGAAGACAGTTGGAGTTTCCAGAGGAGAGATGGAAATATTCATCTATGTATGGACGTATTCTATTATCTGATTCTGTTTGTTTTTTGTTTGATGTTTGTCCGCAATTGTAAGGACAGATGTTTATAACTATCCAAGCTGAATTTTGCTTAGACTCTCATATATGTATTTTAAAAGTTTTCCATTGTAAAGATATTGTTCAGTATTATATATTATTCCTTTCGTATGAGATTATGTTCTATCTATTTTTCTTTATTACCCTTGATAATCCATTCTTCCGTGCAATTTTGGTTAGACATGTGTGGTTTATTGTCGGCTCAAAGGGTTTGGAAATTGTGGGTCATCACATTTTGGATAAAATGAAGTAAATTAAACTTTAAGAATCTAAAAATTAAGATTAAGCCTATGTATGTATTAGAGAATTGCATATTTGTTTCTTGCATCGTAAGCTCCATGAGTCCTATTTGTGGTAGGAGAACTACATTGGCTTGATCTTGTATCTATTAGGATGTTCAATTAGATAGAATATGTAGGCAGTCACAAGTGGTATTTATGCAGCCCTAAAAATAATATTACCCTTTTCCGTTTATCTGTTATGCGTTCTTTATTTCTATGATGTTCATGTATCTTTCTTGCTTTATCAGTTTATTCCGCATTGACATGTTTATTGAGTTTGCATGTAAGGATATTGCTGCCTTCCTTATCAGAGTGCACAGCGGTAGATTTGTATATACTGAATTTGTATCCTAAAAATTTAGCAGTTTTAAATATTTATTAAATGACATTAGGTATTAAATTGGCAGTTTTCATTTGTAGTTTAAATCGGATTGGTTTTTGACGATTTTGACAAGTCCAGAAATCTGGTATGGGAGCATAGGTTAAGTGCCTATGTAAAAATTATGTAGGTTAGTAAACGAACCTAGGAATTTTAAAATAAAACTACCTTAATTTGATAAATAAAATGAATAAGATAAGGCAACATACCTCCGACTGAGGTTATGAATGATATAATCATTTTTGGTGTGCTTGGCTTTTGTTGATTGTTTAATCGTTTGATTTTTGCTCGGCTAGTTTATGAGCAATTAATTTCCTTTGTCATGGGTTGGGTAGAAAGCAATTGAAGCTTTGGGATTTAATTCATGATTGGACTATAAGATATTTAATGATAATATTAACTCGCTTCAATTTTATTAAGTACGAACACCTTGTGAATTTAGTTTCACAATTAGACTGTAGGGTGTTTGATAAATAATATTGGTGTAAAGAATTTATTGAAGATAAATAAATTTTATATAAGTAATTTAATAAATTAGATTTACAAAACATGTCTTGTAAAGGAATTTTTGAAAATTTAAATCCCAGTATTTTTGAAAAATCTAAAGGCTAACTAGTGCGAGTGGTTTAAAAGTAACTAAAAATAGGTAGGAGTTGCATTCAGATGGCAAACGCTTCTCTTAAGCATAACTCTTCCTGTTAAGGGAATATGTGCTACTATTGGTAGCACCCAGTTCCTTCGTATTATTTTGGAGTTACTCGATCTACAAAATTTTCTAAAGTTAAATGGATAATTTTGAATCATTAATTAATGGGTAAATTTTATACATAAAGGTTACTTAAAAAGAAATATATTATAATAAGAGAAGTTTATCGTAAAATTGACAAATAGAAGATAAATAACCTTTTAAATTTAAATGGTTTCTTTTGGAAAAAGTGATAAATTTATAAAAATAGCTTTATACATAAAGGGGTATATTTATAAATGGCATTTTGATAAATGAAGTAATAAGTGCTATGAAGAAAGTTTTATAACGGAGTAGACTTTTGAGTGAAACTTAACAAATGAAACATTTTCATAAAGATTTTGGGATGTTAATAAGTACGTATGATGTACGTAGATCATTTCGTCACATAATTTTAATCTAAGATTCGAGTATGAAACTTTTAGATGTTTACATCAATCCAAAAACAGAATTATCACTCGATTCTTGACAATGAACGTTCACGAAGGTTTATATTTGGGTACTTATGTTTTCTATGATAGTTGAGAGCTATGTAAGGAAAAAAAGTTTTCTGATCGAAGAGCCTGATCTGAGTCCACACTAGGGGATCGAGGGATCGATACTAATTCAAAAGTAAAAGTTTTAAATTCGAATAGTAGATTGAATCAAATATGGCATATGGTTGATCTATATACATCGTACGGGTATTAATTTAAAAATAAATATTTTGCAAACACCTACGGGTTTTTGTTCAAGGATGATTTCGGGGACAAAATTCTTTTAATGAAAGGAGTCTGCAACGACCCGCAAATTTATCAATTTCATAAATTATAATTATTTTTAAAATATTCAAATAAAAGGTTGATAATATAAATAATATTATTTAAGTGATAATAAAAAATAATAGTAATTCAAATAATAGTTTAAAATGGTAATGATTCAATTTAGTTAGTTTTAAAGTGAAATGAATCACTAATAATGGTTTTATAAAGATATATCATTAATTTGAAAATATAAGGAAAATCAATTTCGGTTTATCGAAATAAAATTGCTTTTTTGAAAACAATTGTTCAATATTGATTTGTATAGTTTTATAATTCAATTAGGATCATTTTAATTAATTAATAATAAAAAGAAATTAGTTTTCAAGCTTTGTTTCCAAATATATATATTAACTAAGAAATGTAAATGTGACTGGGAATCGAAATCGTGATTCATAACAATTTAACGTGTAACGTTGCGGATTAAATGTAAAATACATATGTAGATATCCATGTACATATCAATGGATATGTACACATGCACTTGAGTAGACATATACACACACACATATATACATATATACCAATTATATACAAAATCAAAAATATACAAGACATTTTAATAACTTCTTAACAATTAAGCAACCTTAAGTCAACATTGCACATCAAAGCTGTGAAGACCCACCATTTTGGAAAGTTCAAGTTGACAATAAACCACCCATTTCCGACTCAAACCATTTAAAAGACAGATTATCAATGTGTTTTATTTTAAAGAAATAAGAAAAATAAGAAGGATAATATGCAGAATCTCACAACAGAATGACAAAATGTAATAATAGCATAAACAGTTCATGAAGCTGTTTAACAATATACAATAATTTCACTTTACAGTATGCTTAGAGTTATATATTTAACAGATATAACAAAGTAATGCGGCGGTATTAGTAAATATGGTCATCAAAATCCATCTTCATCTTCAAGAAATAATATCTTTGAAACACTGAAATACTCAGGCTGACCCAAGTGTAAAGGAAAATAATACATTCGAGTTAGAACTAAATTTCTTATGTAAATTAAATAAATCAAATGAAATATGGAATGCAGATAATACATCTTAAAGTTTCAAAGTTTTTTAGAAATGTTATTATTTTCATATTCAAAATATAATAGATTTCACGATAGATCCATTCTAATAACTTACAAATTTATAGAAAAATTTCAAATTAGATTTTAGAGTCCAAGAGATTTGATTTATGAAAATTTTCCAAAATTTCAAAATTCAATTAATAAAAATTTCCTAAGGTTTCAAAATTTAAATTTTAAAACTTTCAAATAAGGTAACGGTAATTTATTTCTTGAATATTATTTTTATGGCTCAAACAGTGAATTTAAGCATACTAAATTTTTCACATGTCAATATAAGAAATGCAATGATTTTGTATCCTTGTTCAATGTTCAAATAATCAATATGAAAATTTATGTGTGATAACAGGGGTATATCAAAACAAATGAATAAACACACATTCAATCACAATGACATCCATCACAACATACAATCAACATTCAAATCAACCAATTCAACAAATCAACCAATTCAATAACATGTCACAATAATTATTAATTATCACATATTGGAGTATAGTCATTTAAATGAAATTTCAATCGAAATTCTTAACCAATAATAAATAATTTATCACTATATGACTTGGTTTAACTTGCCATAAAATTTTATTATTTCGTAAGCGAATTTAAATGCTCACATTTTGGCTTTTTCATTTTTAGTCAGACTTGAATCCACTACTACTTTATTCTTTTTATTTTTTTCCTTTCTATCTTAATCTTTTTTCAAAAGTTTTGGAAGAGGCGGAGAAGTTTGTATAGATCTAGATTTGTAGAAAAAGATTTAGAAAAAAGAAGAAAGTTTGGAAAAGAAGAAGAAAATTTAAAGAAGAAGAAGAACTAAAAAATAAAGAAGTTTTGTAAAAGAAGAAGAAGATTTGAAGAGCAAGAGTAAAATAAAAGAAGGAAGCTTTAAAAAAAAAGAAGATTTGAAAAAGAAAAATGAAAAAGAATGAAAGAGGAAGGTGAAGAGAGAAAAAAATGAGATGGAAGTTTTGTTTGGAAAAATGAAGCAATATAAGATGAGATTTGAAAAATTAAATAAGGCTACAGGAATGAAGATGGAAACAAATGAAAAGCTAATAAAGTCAAACCCTATATTCATTAGCTGACCTAACAAGCCTCCCTTATCTGCTCAGATCATACCCCCTCCTTTGAAAGTCATTTCCCACTTTCTCCTACCAGAGAACGATATCGAGATAAATAAGAAGAAATTCGAAATCGTAAAAAAAATGGAAGATCGTGATCATCATGAAGCGCGAGCGAACGATGGAGGGAAGGAGAGATCGACTGTAGTCGTGCTTATAGAGGCGACTTCGATCTGGGTTGAACGCGATTTGGGAATAAGCTATCGAGTGAGAGGGTTCGTTGCTAGATGGAAGGCTGCAGCTTCATTCTACATGTGCGTGCGAGGGGGGAAACGGTGGAAACAGTTTAAGGCTGGGTCAATGTGGACGTATAAGGGGTGCGAGTGCCTGGAAGTGGAGCTTCGTTTTCTTGGGTCGCCGTTGGGGTGCAGCGACAATCGAAGATGTCGGGTAGGCATCGTAGAGAGGCAGTTAACCTAGGGTTCAGCCCTGTTTAGCTACAGTTCTGGGAAGGTGTAACGACCGGGGATTTGCGATCTCGAAAATTCCAAATAGTTGGGGAAAGGAAGAAAGAGATAGAAGGAAAAGAAGAACAGAAACACCAATATCTCACATTCGCAGCAGATAAAATGTAATAACAAATAATAACAGTTATACAAAGGAAAACTGTACTTGTCAAATTTCACTTTAATACATCAGAGTTACAACGTGTATACAAACACTGGACAGATACAATCAACATGTCTTAGATATATACAACAATATAATACAGCAGAAACACCCCATACGTTCCTTCCATCCAGCTCGTCTCCTGAGTTCTAGAACGTCCTTACCTGAAAATCTGTAATATTCGGTCTGACCCGAGCATTACATCAAAGTCATACCCAGATCAGGCTGGAAACCAGCGTGAGTAAACCCATCTAACATGGAACACAAAAGCATACAACTTATATAAAGCCAGGGTAACTTGTATCAATTTACAACTTCATAAGTCGTTATAGACATCCCATATCATTTTCTGAGTACCAAAACTTAGATTAAATGATCCAATTCACTTAAATCATTCCATTTCAGCCTATTGATTCCACATATCAATTTATAAAGAATCGATGTGGTTTCGGGTATTTACTAATACCCGACTCCGGTTTCTTCGAATTTAATGCCATCTTAACCCAAGTTATTCAAGTGAAATACAATTCAATTTTAAATACCAGATGTCACTTTTTTACACAGCAATTCATCATCGATAGATAACCACATTATCATTATCCATCCAAACATATCATATCACAAAACATTTCATATTAGAGATATAAATCAATTCAAGACATTTAATCATCAATCAATCATTCATAAGCAAGATGGATCATTTCCAAAATCAGTTTAATTCATCTCTAATTAAATTAATTACTAATCCTTTAATCACTTAGGTTACATTTACTTAATCATTAATTAATTACAAATCAATTAATTAATGATCTTTTAATTTTCCATCTTAATTAATCATCATTGATTAATTATCTTCAATTGCATAAAGTAATTATCCTCAACCATTTACAGTAATTAACCTTTGATTACTTTCATTAATTACATTAATTAATTACATTAGTTAATGATCCTTAATTAATTACTTTCTTTGATCAGTCTTAATCAATCATAAACAGTAACTAATCATGCTGTAATTACTTTCCTTAATTAATTACACTAATTAAACCCTAATTACTTCCATTAAGTAATTTTTCTTTTGTTAATAACATTCAGTAAATTATCCATTAATCACTTTCACTGAATAGTTATACATTATTAATTACTTCTAGTAATTTTACTTAATCAATTTCATAATTAATCTATTATATAACTATTTTTAACCAACAAATTTTAAACTAATTAAATCTTGAGACTTGTTTAAACCTGTTAAACAACTTACCTGGGACTTGTTATCACTTCTCTTTACTTGATTAAATAAGTTATCTAAGTCTTTGCTTTTCTTTTTCAAAACTTTGCTTTTCATAAGCCCGTACATTTCTTTAAAAATTTTGAAATCTGGTTACTAACAAATACAATCCGAGCAAACTCCGAGTCAAAACATTTTAAACTATAAAATTAGTTGATTAAATTTTGAAAACTTGAATTTATTTAAAATACTTTGCTTTGCTTTTAAAACCTGTACCTATTAACTTAACAATTTTAAGTACACAGGTTACAGCACCAAAGACTAACCGAGCCAATTTCGAACCTTACCCGAGCAAAACACGAAGTTGCCCCTGCCTCTACTAATTTGAGTTGCCCACGATATCGCTCGAGACATAACCCGGTTACAAGCTTTCTCTCGTGAACAACACGAACGAGAACCCGAGGCCATCATTCATTTTCCCGAGATTTATCCCGAGGCTCTTCACCCTTCACCCTTATGAAACATCACTGATGCACAGCATCCATGTGCACGTGCACCAGTCGACGACGAGGTTTCAGCATCCTCGACCATCACCGACAAGTCGCCTTTGCCAAGCTTGATCATCGCCACTACCCAGAATTCCTCGAAATCCCAGGAATCAAAATTGAGCAGCCAAGACGACAATTGGAACCCATCACTGATGCCAAACTTCACCACCGCCCTCGATTCTGACCACCGGAGTCCATGCGAGCTTGACCAATGTTACATTGTCGACTTCTACGTCATTTCCCACACTCACAATTACTTCCTGATCGCCAACGGCCACGCAACTATCACCGTTCCATCGTTGATACAAACAGGTAATCAAACCCTGAATCCCCTTCGCATGACCCTCCTGGCCATCAGAAAAATCACTGAGTATTTTTCTCGTGTTCTCCACCATTCATGCCTCCTATGACCTCGATTTCGAGATAACCAACCATCGAGATCACCAGAATTTGACATTTTTTGATTTCGATCAACTCAAAATTCCCATTCAAAAACATCCTTGAAAATTTAAATTTTATTACCAAAATTCAAGTTTGATTACCATGAATCCAATTGTGACGACCCACCTTTCAATCCACAGAAAGACATATCATCAATAAGAAAATAAAGAGATAGAAATAGAAAAGATAGAAAGAAAGAATAACAATATCAGAATCTCACAGCAGAAACGGAACAAAATACCATACATCACATAACTATTACATAGTTTTACATATATCAGAGTTACACAACATCATTCAAACAAGACAGTCGTATATATATCTGCCATTACATACATCCCAAAATATAACATACATCAACTAACACAGCGGAACTAGATAGATAGATACGTCTGGACTCCTGCTCCAAGCTCCTCCAGAACTCAACAATCCAAGACCTAATCACTTGGCTACTCATAAAAATTTGAGTACCCAAGAGTTAAGAAAATAGAATAAACTCCGGGTCAGACATGGGTCTGGTGTGAGTAAACGGGCTAAAGTTTCTTAATTTTGAAAATCTTTTGAAAATAAAGGTATCGCGTAAGACTTCCCACACATAAACACGGTAAGTTTTTACCTTACGCTAACCAAAACATTTTATAGGAAATTCAGTGACATTATAATAGTGTCTAGGGTTTTCAAGTAAAATACAGAAATAGCTGAAATTGTTACATCTATTAAATTCCAGCTACTAACCACAAAAGTGGGTAAGACAATCAAAACCGTAAGGTCTCGTAAGGAAAATGGGTTTCCATCATCGGCAGGGCTACTGGGGTACCGTCCGTCACAGTACGGGGCCTAGATCACCGTACCGAGGATCACTCCCGACCCCCTACAACACAAGGCCGAAACCATCCCTTCCTGGACAGTCTCGAACAAGATAACTCCACAGTTGTGGCCAACAACTTCCCACACAACCGAAATAAAAGGACATCTAGACAGGGGTATATCTCGTCCTACTTGGGTGCTACCCACCTACCTTGCTGCACCTCTCCTGTTTTAGCTATTCCCGGTTGATGAGGCTTGAGGCAACAATTACCTTTAGAGAACATATCCCTTAGAATGCTCATCGTCCACCTGATGATGTTCTGAAAGCATTCAATCCATACAAGTTTGTTACGGGTTCGAACGAAACCGAAGGCATTATCTCGTTACACTCATTTTGGAATCACCCTCAGAGTTAATGACGATAACCCTTGTACTATGAAACACATCTCGACACTACAAGAAAAAACGTTTTTAACAGCAAAGAGGCACAGCGTTTTCTTTGTGAATGCTGATAAAAGTACGTAGGGAATTAAATTTTGGAACGTGGAACGCTGTTTAAAGTGACCCGCTTTATTTTTAGATTCATTTCATTACGCGGTTAACTGGCCACCATAATTTCTTCTCTCCCACGTAGAGCAAAAAAACAATCGACTTCCAATCTTCCCCAAAATTATTTTAAACCTAATTAAAACCCCAGATCTAGTTTCGCCTGCAACATCTAGTTTGCTCTAGCCCTAACATCTAGAAAAACAGCTTATGCTTTGATTCAATTTTGGATTTTTGGAGTGTTGAACGGAAAAGGCGAGCTATTGTTGAAGACTGAGGCAGTATTTGAAACCAGATGCTCCTTGTTTTTGAAGTTCGATCAACATGTTCCAATCTTTTAGATCAACTATGCCTTGATTGACGATGAAGACTGTCGATTTGTAGGAATAGGGCTGAGACAGAGGATCCTTTGGTCGTATCAGTTCAACCATGATGAGCATAAATGTAGTTTGAAGTAAATTTTGTTAATTTACAGTCATATGATTTTCATTCACTGGAATCCATGATAAAGAGGCTGGTGGATAATAACTGACTGGAAAGGAAAAAAATCTATCTGGGAGGCATCTGCAAATTCAATAGTTACAAGTAAGACTCTTTAATTCAATTTATTTGTTAAAAAGCTCAGTAAAATGTTACTTGCTTCATGATTTTGCACCGATTGGATTTAATGCTGCTTGAATAAGGAACACTGTATAAATTTTGCTTGATATCTTTTCATTAATATTAAACCTTCTTGTCAGTTTGGGAAGTTTGCTGTAAAGAAATATTTTACAATAGTGCATCCGAGAAAGGAGGAATCCTTGTTTGGTTCTTTGGAGCAAAGAAGACAGGTATTATCAAACTTATTATTTTTTAGCCTTGGTGAAACTAAGTTGTTTCACATCATCTATAGTGTTGATATGAGTTGTAGAAATCTCAATGTTTATTGCACATGAATCCTTGTGAATGCGATATTCATGTCTGCATAGATGTGGCTACTAGAGGTCTTAACATTTCTGTAGTTGGTCTTGTGATTAATTATGGTATCCCTTCCAACTCTAAGGTTTAAAGTTTGCTATCAGTTATAATTTACTCTTGGTTTTCTGGTTATGATCTTATTAATGGAATTATGTTTAGATAACTTAGCTATCCTGGAAAAATGCATATGACAGAAACAATTCACTTGAAGCATGAATGATATGTTAAAAACAAAAGTGATTATGGTTACTATCTAAATTGGAAAAGCTGGTCGTGAAAGTTCTAAGTTGGAATTCCATGCAGCCATGATCCACTGTTATCGATCAGTGGAGATATATGTATAACTCCACATTCCATCTCAGTTAGAAGCTGAAAACCTCATATCTAAAACTTTAGTAGCAGGTATTGTATTATGACATAAGTAGCATAATAAATTTTATTTACACATTTGTTAGTTAATACCATGGTTATTTTGCATACGAAAAATAAGAATTTTTTTGGCACTTGTTAGTTAATACTATGGTTATTTTGCATACGGAAAATAAGAATTTTTTTGGCACTTGTTCAAACTATGGTTTACCCAGATTTAACCATCCAAATAACTATTAATATATGCTTACATGAGTGAAACATAAACTTTGATTGTTTGGTGGTTTATTTGAAAGGAAGCGAAGTAGTATTTTGAGACTTGCAGTTGTTTTGCAAAACTCCCCTCTAAGCAAATCAATAAGGCTCGGTGAAGCTAAAATGAACTGGATTTCCAAATATCATTAGATCCTGAGATAACCTACTTTTTCCGTAATACCCGCTCTAGTTTAGAAGTAGCAAACTTTTTCTAACTTTTACAGTAAAAAATTTATTAAAAAAAAAACACTAATACTTCGGCTGTTCCACAATCCCTACAGATTAGAGCTAGTTGCAGATCACATGCTCTAAAGAGTGGAAGGGTACGCTATAACTTAGGTCATTGATCTAGTATCTAATGTTCTTTAGAAGTGAAGTATTTTAGAGTTTCAGTAGTTTAGACCAGAATGCCCTGCAATTTAAGAAGTCGTACGCTTTCTAGGTAGAGCCCTTACACATAGATATACTGTAGATTATTCTTCTCCTAAAATAATGCAAATCAGCGTATATACAAAAGAATAAAAATTATTTGGCACAATTTAGTCCAAACTTGTACAAGAATTAAAATGGCTTAGAACCAAAGCAAGTGATCTCTTAGTTGAATAGAATGTCATGCTTCAGTTACATGAAAAATGCTGCCCAAACTCATAAAATTTAGGCGCAACGTAGTAGTAATGTTCAATAAAACAAACACTAAAATGGGAAAAAAGAAGAGAAAAGAATAAGATGTTAAAATAAAGAAAAGGAGGGCAACCATTTTGTGTAAAAGGAGAGGCAACAAGAAAAGACGAAAGGAATACCTGAAAGACTTCCAGACTTTTATTTGGAACTAATAAGAGGTTGAATGGAATTTACTTGCTAATATCTGATTGTGTATTTCACCATTGTTTTTGTAGTTGTAGCCTAATATTCCAATTATTTTTTCAGTTGCTTAAAGATCTTATGAAAAACATTCCCAAGCTTTCCTGTGGTTAAGGTTTTATTACTCTGATTGTGCCACTAAGTTGGTGATTAATCATACATCATCACTTTCACTCCTGAGATACAGAAATATCTATATCCATCACCAAATACATTGATGAATAGGATAAATAGATGCATAACATACTCTTTTAACTCTTAGTTGTCATATTCAAATCATGTGCATGTGAGGCTGAGCTATGTGTAACCCTACTATAGCTCTTGTCCAATTTCCCTAAGCTTAAATATCTTTATAACTTGAAATTTTCATTGTATTGTGAAGTATTTATGAAAACCTTAAGTGCTGCCCAGATAACGTTATGTAGTTGTAACTCTTAGCGCTACTGGACAATAATTATGCTAAATATAAATATATTTCAGGTGTTTCCTTGAGGGTCTCAAAAAGTATGGAAAAGGTGACTGGCATAATGACTGCACTTTTAGACGCGCACAGCTAAAAGCTCTGATTTCTATCCATGGCAAAGTGGTATAAATGTTTGATTATTGTTTATATTGTAGAATTATTTAGTACCATCCTTTCTTGTTCTATAACAACCGTTCAGTCTAGTCCATGACTCTCACCTTCATTTTCATGCCCAGTTGAGCTTGGTGGAATGTGCTTTAGCGGTAAGCTAGCTAAGACAAAGAAGCAGGCTTAAAAAGATGCTGCATGGTGTGCATTAAAACAATGTGAGTGATCTTGTTAATTTTGGTTTACCTATTTTTATCGCAAAGTGTAGTTGAATGAAGGGACTTAGAACTTTAGAATATGAATTGAAATGTTTTTAGATTGATTGTGGTATACTTCCTACTTTCGTAATGTATTATTAGTAGCTGAACCATGGTACATATGCTACTTTCTTAGGAAATATTTTAGGTATAAAATAAACTAGTGGGACTTGAGCTGTGTACATGTATTTTATTTTCATATAAGGGTAATATATTATCGTTTGCCCATAGAGCACAATTTGACTTCAAAAATGATTTAATTGCATTGTCAATTGAAGCTTTTATCAAATCCACTGAATTGAAAATTGTAAATAATAGAAATTAATGCATAGGAATAAAAATTGCCACCACTGGTAGGACACACAGTATGAGTTGCCAAGGGTCATGGATTCTAAGTATTATAAAAATTTAAATAATAATAATAAAGTCAACTAAGATTTTTGAATATTAAGTAAGCTTATAAAAATTAATCAAGTATTATAAAAATTTAAATAAGTTAACTAAGTTTTATAAAAATTAACAAGTTTAATTTATAAAAATTATCTAAGTATATAAAATATAATATACAACAAAATCTTCTATAGTAGTAGTAGTAATAATAATTATTATCACTACAAGAAAACTAGCTACTAACGGCAGCCATGTACAGCGTTAAAATGCTAGGTGCTGTGGTCAGCCTTACGGAAATAACATACAGCTAATTCTCAACGCTGTGTAGAAATATTAAGCAAAATTTTATGGCGGGTTCACAAATATTTTAGCGCCTGCGTTTTCATTATTAACTCACTACAACTTCACCCGTTTCTTCCCCATCTTTCCCAAGTAACGTGAAAGCCCTAGAAAAGAGGGGAAAACTTTGATTTCTTAGCATTGGTAACTTCTTTGATATATACTTTGATTTATTCTTTATTTAATCTGAAAATTTTCAACCCTATTTTAAAATTTTCTTTTATTTATCACGTAACTCAAAGTTTATCATTTACAATTCACATTTCATAAGTAATCGGTTTTTATTTGGTTTTAGTTTCTTCGGTTATTATTGCCCTTTTATCTATGTTCCTTCAATTTTCTGGTGCATTGTGAAGTATTTCACCTCTATGCTTCCTTTTATCGTGTAAATTATGCACAAATTGGAGTCCTATACGCACGAGTTGTTTTAAAACTTACAGATTTTTGGGTTAATTCATATGAATTCGATATGCTTTAACATCGATGTTTTCTTTTGCAGCCAACTGATGGTTGTAGTGTTTAAACGAAAGTTAAACTGTTTGTTGTATAATTTTTAAGGATTGAAACTACAGTCAAATTGCCTGGCCCTGTCCTCGCTAGGTGTTTTAGTGCGTGCTGAACTGGTAATGGTTTTTCTTGCTTTACTATCTGTGGAGTTTGATGCTAAGTTGATATATTATGACATGTGCGTTTTGTTTTTTGTGATGTAATTTACTTTGCATTAACCAAAACATTGATTTGGTAAAACTTTTTGATGAATACTTATTGCTGCTCTCAATGCCTTTGCCTTCTACACATGCACCTGTTGATGATACGTGAATTTGGCTGTCTGTTTTATTTTTGATTGTTGCGGTAAAAAATATCATTTTGAATTACTGTTTTTTTCGTTGCTGTAATTTACACGAAATATTAATTTACTACAAATTGGTTTCTCACTGCACCTTTAGGGAAGTTTATATGCCAATACGTGAAACTTAGGGAATCATTTACTTCAGCACAAGTTATGGACTACTATTTACTTCTACTGCGAAGATCAATAGTATACCATTTTAGCCAATTGATATGTACATATACCGTTAGATGAAGTAGGTACCACTTATAGTTCTTAACCTGTAACACATCAGCAAAACATACAACAAAACTGGCCAGCTTATTTAGGCACTTCCTAATAGTTAACAGTGAGATATGCACTAATTGGATGTGTGCAAACTATATTTGTTTTTTGATCAGAAGTGCACGACAACAATTTCATGCAAACTACTATCGTCAGTTTGGGGTCCTTGTTGAATAAATTCAAAGCTAACTGTTTTTGGCCGGAATGAAATTTTTATTTCAATTTTTTTGCATTTTAATTTCCATAGGCAGCAGTAGATTGATGTTAGCAAATTTAGTATGTGGTTGTACTTAGTTTTTTCATGGTTAGCAAGTGAATTTTAGCAGTATTTTTTATGACCGTGTTCCATGATTTCTATAATTAACGCTGAATCATTTTCAATTGATTTAGTTGTTATTTCAACTTTTTTGAACTTTTTGAAATAAACTTTATTACAAAAAGTTAAAAAAGGGTATGAGATGGTTTCCAATTATTTTTGTTTTTGATTTGTTTTCCTGTTCCTACGATGGATGTCATAACCTTTTACTTAATTTTGAAATTTATGCCTGTTACAAAATCCTTTTGTGTTTGTTCAAAAATCAAGTTTCCACAATGTTCAATTCTTCTCTCTATCACTCTTTCCGGTGCTTGTCATGTCTTTCTGTTGTGCATAGTCATTGTTCGATACCTGGCATTATCTATATTCCATGTAAACATTAGTACAAAGAAATATGTGTAGAAGACATATATGACGTCCTATTGTTTTGTTTATGCTCATTTGTTCACTGATTTTTAAAAAATATGTGTTTATTTGTTAAAAAAGGCTTTTTACATGCTGTATTGTTTGTTTTAGATAAGGAATTTTGAAGGACTTTGGGACTAGCATTTCTGTATTCTGTAGGTCTCGAGTCGACAGTTTTGGACAAGGTATTAATCTTTTTCGCACTTAACTATCTCTGATCATATATTGTTTGTTTTAGATAAGGAATTTTGAAGAACTTTTGGGACTAGCATTTCATTTCCTTTTTTTTTTGATAAAGATGACATATAACATGATTTGGAGACTATTTTTAAAAGGTCCCAAAATACCATGCTTAATATCTGGAATATATTTTGTTGATGCTACTTAGGACATGTAGTGTTCCTAACATATTAAGTTAGAAGTTGGCTTAGCATATGGGCACATGATGCACCTGCTGTGGGAAATGATTAACTGTTCCACTTGTTATATCTCCCTAGTACATGTGTCCATTGATTAGTTTTATGTAAGAAATATGCATTAGATATATAAAATGGTTTCTGAACATATATTTTTCATACAACATAAGATATACCTTAATGTCTATGAATTAAAGTACATCTTGAATCCTCTGCTAATTTAGTTTTCCTTCTTTTTGAAAAATTAGTACTTATGTTCCTACCAATGTTAGCATACCTGAAACTATTTTAGGCCTAATGTTTTCTCTTGCATGTTTCATTCCCTTACCATAAAGCAAAGGGAAAAAATAGTTTTAAATATGTGTTTATTTTGCTAAATAAAGCTTAATGAGTTATCTGTTTACTAGTTCCGAAGCATGTTTACAGTTTTTTAAGTAAGATTACTTCTATTGATTTTGTTTCATTGTTTCTCTTCAAATATGGTTTATTTTCAATTATTTTTCTTTATTGTACTAAATTTTTTCACGCGCCATGAATATTCAATGAGTTCATAGACGTATTGAGTGCTCAAGTGTATTTAGTGCATTGCTTGTTTAGAAAATACCCATTAGTGGGTTTTTATCCCATCGGAGTGCACTTATGACTATCAAAAGTTGTTCCATTCTCCTGTAATATAATTGTTTATTTAGTAAATCCCCAAGATGATCTCTTATAAATTTTGTTTTGACGACATGGTTATGCAAATATTAGGTTTATATGTGTGATACTGTAATACTTCTATGTAGGTCTTAAGAGTCAAGACAATCTGTGATGGTTGTACAATCGATAATGGTTTTAGAACAAGACAGAACTTTGTACTATTAGTCAACTAGGAATGAACCTGTCAACGATTTGAACATCCAACCATACTATGTATGTAGACAATTTTTTGTGTGATAGCGGTTACCACTAGGACAAATATAAAGTATCATTGCAAATAGGATGAACATCATGAAAAACGCACGAGACATGCTTATAATCCACTGCAAAGTGCTCAACTTCTAACCCTCTTTGTGTTGCTTATTTCTGTTGCAGGTTCGTAGAGTGACTGTTACTGATAGATTGCCTGATATTTCGGCTGAGCTGCTGTTCATTTCGTCAAATTAATTTGTTTCAGGTATTTTTAGTTCATTTACTATTTGATTCAAGATCAAGTTTCCATGAGTTATTACTGTATTCGTTGACCGATTTTTTTCTTCTATTTAGTTAATTGATTGAGTAGTATTCATTTTATTTTTAAAATTGTTTCATTTAATTGTGGGTTGTTCATATATTAGTGTTACTGTGCGTAATGTGTGCTCTATCTTTGTGTAAACAATCACATTCTGTTAGTGAAAAGGAAACAACTTTTCCGTCTAACATATTATTTTGGCCCTTCAATTTGTTCATAATTCATGTTATGGAGAAGCAAAAAGGAGGTTTATTTTTTAATGGACATCAAATTTTGTTTAAAAAACAATTACTGGTTTTTTAATTTTGTTTTGTCTGATTTCCTTTTGTACATTATGGTTGTGCCTATGATGTGCTTATTCAATTATCCAAATATTGGTTGGAACTGTAACATATAGCAGTAATCTAAGCACTTATCATTATAGGGGATGAGCTCTAAATTTGTATTAAAGCTTTGTTTGATTAACAAAAAGTTATGTATGATGATATTATTTTAGATCACATTACATAATGTAAACATGTAGAAAAACTGATGTACAGTTATTCATATACAAATTTGGTAATCCTCGGTAAACTTTATTTCTACCGAAAATGTAAAGTTTGTCATGATAGCGACGCCTCACTTTAGCACACATGGATTTTATTCTTAAACTGCATATTTTAAGGATTCTACTCTGGAAAGTTTTGGTTAACTTTGTTGTTATGTCAAAAATTGCCTTGGGCCACCGAACCTTCATGTTAAATTCTGTAGTTCTCTATTTTAGTGCATGATCCATATAATGAAAATCTTGGGGGTAACATTAATTTCCTCTATGATACATGTATTCAGATGGATGCATGTCCAAGAATTTCATCAAATAAGGCATGTATTCACCACAGTCTGTATGTCAATGTATAAAGATGGTTACAAACCACACATTTGAATTCATGAATTTATAAATAATAATAATTATGACTATTATTAACTAAGATTTATAATTATACTAAGTTAATTAATATTTATAAATATTAAATAAGTTTATAAAAATTAAATATGTATTATAAAAATTTAACTAAGTCAACTGAGTTTTATAAAAGTTAACAAGTTTAATTTACAAAAATTAACTAAGTATATAAAAGTATAAAATATAACAAGTTAATTAAGTTATACAAAAAAAAATTAAATTATAAGAAACAATTAAGTTTTATAACAATTTAACTAAGTTAGCCAAGTTTAATAATTAAATAATTTTCTAAAAGGTAACTAAGTTTTATAAAACATAAATAATTTATAAAAAGTAACTATGTGTTATAAAAAATTAACTAAGTTAAAGTTTCATAAAAATTAAATAAATTTCTATATACTATCAAAATTTTATAAAAATTAAATAAATTTATAATAACTAATTAATTTTAACAATATTTTTAACAATGTTATATTTTTATAAAAATTAACTAAATTTATGAAAAATTAATCTATTTTATAAAACTTTTATATAAAAATTAACTAATTTTACTAAAATTGACTTACTTTTACAAAATGCAAAGCAAGTTTTGTAAATTATACATTTATAAAATTAAACATATTTATAAAAATTAACTATGTTTACAAATTATTTATATATTTATACATTGCATTTGAGCAAGCTGCTATCACAAACAATTTATGTATCTACATTGAATTCAATTAAATTCAAAAAATTAAACATAAAGGTATGCAATAATAATCCATTTTTAAACTTATTTCTAGCTATGGTCAAAAAAAAATTATGCACACGTCTATTGGATGTGCATGCATACTGGTATTAAATATAGATAAAACATCAGGCAATGTTGCTAGTTCTGAAATGGTTAATGAGATCAGTATTGTTGTTATGCTTATAACCACCATGGTATCTGCTCTTCTCTTTTAACTAGAAGCTGGAAATTTTTTTTTAGCTTCAAGTCTACTTTCAGGTTGTTGGTTGAATTTTATATGAAGTGTTAGTGTGGAGCGTTTGATTAGCTTCAAGTCTAGTTTCAGGTTGTTGGTTGAATTTTGTACCCTCCAATGTTCATTTATCCATTATAATTTCAAATTTAATATTATTTATGTGTTGTGCTATAGCACTGGTATGTGATGGAAGAGACTCAAGTGGTTCGAAGGCGGGTTGTGGTGAGTTGCTCCTTTCATATTGCAAGCTTCTTAACCAGGAACATGTGCTACTCTTTTTTAATAACACCTCTAGAATTCATTTTTTAATAACAATATATACTATTGGTTGAAGGGTAATGATGGAGTTGGCGATTGTAGGTTGTGAGATTTTGTATGGAGGAGGGGTTTTTGTGTAGTTGGCATGTAGAGAGGAACTGTTGTGGATTGAGGCGGCGGAGTTGCGCTTGGTGTAGAGGCAGGTCGCGGTTGTGTTTGTTGGCAGAAGTAAGGTTGGTGGTGGAGTCAGAAATGCTGGTTGTGGTTTGCTCATGAAGTTTGGTTGGTTGATGGGTTGTGGACAGTGGCAGTAGATAATGTTGTTACGTTTTGGTGGTTTGGAGATATGCAATGGGATGTGATAAACTTGTAGTGGTTTACAGGGAAGTGGTTGCTGTAGTGATTTATGGCAGAGGTGTGAAGTTGGGGATGTGTGCAGCAGGTGTGGGTTTAGCTAATCAACCATAATTTAACATTGAACATTCAGGTTGATTTTGCATCACTTCAGTATCCTCCAGCTTAAACAGTAAGTTAATGTAATGATATTAATATGTAATTAGGTGGGTACTCGTGCTCCACTTTTGTGTTGTCCAACCCATAGCTTGATACAGCAAATATTTAGTTTGAAATTTTGCACAGACAGTGGAGTACTTGCATGGTCAGACACCTATTTGTATTGTACAGACTTCAAAACTTATGGATGGCCAACTGCTGCGTCCTTACTTTGAGTACTCTAAACCACTTTTTCCTCCTTTGCAAATGTCATGACTCACTGCACTTTAAAGCTGCAATAACCAACAAATACTAAAACTGTCAGGAAGCGTCCATCTTCATTGAATAGGTAAGCAGATTTTAATCCTTGAGTTAACTGTATAGGTTATTTTTGGGTTTGTTTTGCAAATTTACTGTTTATTACGAAAGAGTAATCTGCTGTTGCTTAGTTCATATTATTTGTGGAGAAGAATGACTTTCTTAATCCTTCACTTTGTCGAATATTAACTTCCTTCCTGATTTCTCTTTATTAACTTTCTTAATCCTTCACTTTGTATGCAGTGGCTTTGATCTTTTGTGACCATTTTGTATGCAGTGGCTTTGATGTTGAAGTTAGGTTTTGATGGTGGTTTGTGTTGCTTGTGCAGGTAGAACTGATGGAGGCTGAAGCAGTGTTTGAGATGGTTGTAGGCATTGAGTGGTGTTGGAATATGATTTGAAGAGGTGAAAGATTTGAGGTAGTGGGAAAGATAGAGGGAGGTTTGGTCGAATGTAGTGTAAATTTTGGACGATGGAGTGAAACGTTGGATTTGGTAGGCGGAGGTAGCGTTATGCAGTGAAGGGATTGGAAGGATGTAGTAGTGGTGGCTAATGTATTGGTCGATGATTGTAATGCACGGGGAGGAGATGAGCAAGGTAGCAGGTAATCGAAGTTTGGATGAAGTTAGGTGATGGGTGTTCGTTTGCTTAATGTAGCAGATTTGAGTGGTGCAGTTTTTGGAATTGGTGATGTAGCATTTTGGTAGTGCTGAAGCAGTTTGGAAGTGTGCATTGGGTATTGGGCAGTGGCTGGTTGTTTTGCAGTTTGGAGTTGGTCGGTGAGTGAAGTAGTAGGATGGTGGTTGGAAGGGAGAAGGATGTTGGTGAAGTATTATGTTGAAGTAATGAATTTATGTAAACTTTGTTTATGGATATTGTATTCAACTTAATTTATTGAAATAGTTGATTGTTATGTTTTTATTTGATATTTTTTAGTTTGATTTGTATATGCTATGTATATTATCCGGTTGAAATATAATAAAATGCTATTTAGATTAATGATATCTGTGTGTAAATATTGCAATGGTGGAACGCTGTAAAAATAGTACAAACAAACAACAGCGTTCAAACCGTGTTGTTAATTCTATGAAAAGATAATGTACATTGCTCCAACAGCATAATAAAAATGCTGTGAAAAATTAACAACAGCGTTTATTAACTGCTGTAAAAACTACTATTAACGTTTTTGAAAGCATAATAAAACTGCTGTTGAAACATAATACAGCACGTCTGAAATGCTGTAAAAACATTATTGACAGCTCGTAATAAACGCTGTCACAGAGATGTTTCAACAGCGTTTATAGAAACGCTGTTGTAAGTTATGTATATACGACAGCATGTCGTTATACAGCGTTTCTAATAACGCTGTTGTATCATATTACAGCGTTTATCAAACGCTGTTAAAAGCCTTTTGTGGTGTAGTGCGATCTTCACTTTGAGATGCCACGACCTAACGTTCAATTTGGATCGATGTGGTTTTCAGATAATCATAACTGATACCCGATCCCGGTCTCATCGAAATCCAAACGCCATTTTAAATGTCAAGTTATTTAATAGTTTAAACAATTTTAATTCAACACTTTGAATTCACATAGCATTTATCATAGATAAATCATACTCAAACATCACAGATATATCCAAAGCATATCACAGAGTATCACCAAATAGATATCACAAATTCAGATATTCTACTTATACAGTCATCCATAAGCAAGCATCTATAATCTTGCTTGATAAATCATTAATTAATTATTCCATTTCAAACCATTTAATTAATTAATTAATCATTTCTTAATCAATTTATTAAACCTTAATTACTTAATTCATTACTCCTTAAATTTCCCAGTACTTAATTAATTAATCATTTATTAACCATTAACCCTTAATTAATTACTTAATTAATTAACTACTAATTATTTATTAATTAACTTTAATTAGCTAATTTACAATTCTTAATTACAAAATAATTAAACACTTAATTATTAATTAATTAATCTTTAATTACAAATTGATTAATCTCTAATCACATAATTAATTACAATTATAAATTAATTACCATTCTTAGTTATCTTTTCAAACAATTAATTAATAATTATTTATCTTAATTATCTTCCTACTTAATATTTTAAAATCTTCCTTAATAACTTTAAGTAGACTAGTTACTAACTTAAAAGCTTTAATGTTAATTAAATTCGAACACTTATCTTAAATTAACTACTTAATTAAAATATTAATTAAGATTATATTAACTTAATTAATGATGTCTTAAAATAAATTCTTAACTTAAATTTTCAGACATTAATTAATTCATTAACACTTAAACTTGTTTAAGATGATTAACTTCGATTTTATTAAGCTTAGCCTTTGAAATCCAAACCCGAGTAAATCCCCAGGTCCTTGAGTCCAACTCGAGTTATCCCACTATCTTCCCCGAGTCCATCTTCCTTCCTCATACACTTTTCTTTCCTTTTTTCAGTTAAGTTTAAGTACATCAGGTAAAACACTTTCCAGACAGCATAGGAAATAACTCGAGTCAAAACTTCAAAATCACGAGTACCACTTTGGGTTACCACGAATCCACTTCTTCCAGACACCAATGCTTTGTCGTGCACGTGCACAACGCTTCGCCGGCACTCTGGCAAACTATGCTACCTCCGACGAGTCGCGAACTAACGCTACATACGAAAGCAAAACTCGATTCGACTCTACAAGCTCTAAATCGAAATCGAGTCTCCAGCTCGAAAACTCGAACTCGACCTCACCTATCAAATTGCTTCGCCCTGCCCACGCGGTCCACCTGAGGCGCTATGACTCCGGCCAGACCTGGCCAATCCCCTATACTACACTTCACCAGAATTCCTTACAGGTTGATCAAACAGAGGTGACGTAATCACCTTGTTTTCATACCATGACAAACCCATGTGTTAAACCCTAAATTTGCCTCATCCCATCATCCCTTACAATAGAAAAATTATTTAACAATTTTCTCGATATCATTAATCACCAAGCTAGCTTCGTTTGAAAATTCAACATCCAATATTTGTTCGATCACTAGAAATTGGTTAAAATGTATTTCCAGTTCATCTATGAACTGCTCTTAGCATACTCAACTAAAAATTACCATTTTAGTTTTCAAAATCCTATTTTGAAGAGTGGATTCAAGTTATATAATTGAATTAATATTTTATAATATTTGAATTTATCATATGTGTGTCTTTTTCACTGTAAAATTGAATTTACAAGTCAATACTTCAATATCGAGCTTAAAACAGATTTTAGGCCATAATTTATGTTTAAACAAACTTATTTTATTTTAATCTGTAAGCCTATAAAAGGTTGGATGAAGATGTTTTGGATTTTGATTAACTTTAACTCCGTAACTAAAAATAGAGAAGAACAGGTAAAATATATTTGCACAGAACAACTCATATATATACACACACACACACACACAGAACTGCATTAAAAAATAATACATATGCAACACAATATTGTCCATAAATCACCTGCACGGTTTTAAGTTTTAAAATGGTATGTTTACTCACTTGATAAAAAGAGTTTGAACAGAGATTAATTCTGTTTTGAAAAGCTGCAGTTTGATCTTCCTTTAATCTTCCTGTTTGCTCATCTGATTTGTATTTGAGTTTGTAAAAATAGTGATGCTTATTTTTTTGCTTTCGAGTTTTCTAAGTTGTGAACGAATAGGGACTAGAAGATATACATATATAGAGAAAAGTTTTGTACAGGGGTAGGTGTTTACTGGTGCATTCTTTTCTTTGGTCAGATTTTTTTTTCTTTGACTAAACAAGATTTTTTTCCCAGAAACTGAAATGATTTGTAAATATTTTGAAATGACTTTGTTTTGTGCTTGAGATAATATCATTTAATGCATGTCTCCTTAAAAGCTTACATACTTATCCTATTTATTTTGTATGTACATAGATTTTTGTTTGTAGATATTTTTTTTATTCTTGCATACACATATGAATCCCCATAGTATATTACTAGAACTACCATATGTATTTATTTATGTTTTCATAGAACTATAGAAGTTACCTTATATTCTTATTTCTATTTTTAATATAAATCCTTGTTTTTATTTTCATTTCTATTTTAAGCTTAAACCATCAAACAGTTTATTTATATTCATATATTTTTATACTTATATTTAATATTGATAAGATTAATTTTATTTTAAGTATTATTAACTAGATTACATTCACATATATATATATATATATATATATATTATATCAAATCTTAATAAGGTAGAACATTTTAATTTAATTTAATGTGAATAAAACAGATTTTATTTTAAATATTTTTGAAAGATTTTATTTTAAATTTTCAAACCATAGTTTTCTTCACAATATATATATATATATATATATATATAGTAAATGTCCAAAAGTCTTATTCATTTTTAAAATGATAAGTTTGTATTTTATTTAATTAGATTAAATGCTTATTAAAATAATATTGCCAAAATCCCGAGTCGTCACATTCCTTCCCCCTTAAAAGAATTTCGTCCCCGAAATTTAAAGCAAAAGATAATTCAAAAGCTTTTATATCAACAACGCAAGCATACATATCATTACACATTAGCAAACAATCAAACAATTTATCCTAACAAACATCACTAGTTATCCGGACACAAATCCGGATAGACTTTCCTAAAGTTATCCAGAGTTTCCCAGGTACAATTTCTGGGATCCTCGCTCCACTGCACTTTGACAAGCTTCACTGCTTTGCTTCTGAGTTGCCTCTCGTCTTGGTCAACAATTTGAATAGGGTTCCTGACCACAGTCAAGTTTCGATCGACCTCTAAATCTTCTTAGACTACTGGTTCTACAACCAGTGATGGGTCATGGACAAACTTCCGTAGATGGGATACATGAAATACATTATGAATTCCAGACATCCGTTCTGGCAATTCAATTCTGTAAGCCATAGCACCAATCCTTTCCAGTACCCGGAATGGACCAATATATTTGGGGGCAAGTTTTCCCGTCATTTCGAATCTAATAGCTCCTTTGATCGGGGAAACTTTGACAAAGACTAAATCTCCAATCTCAAATTTCAATTGTCTTTGCCTTATATCTGCATATTTCTTCTGACGGTCCTGAGCAACTTTCATTCTCTTCTTGATAAGCTCAACTTTTGCAGAAGCTTCACGAATCAAATCTGGTCCAAGCACAAGACGATCTCTCGACTCTATCCAACAGGATGGGGATCTACCCTTTCTTCCATATAAAGCTTCATAGGAAGCCATCTTAATACTTACTTGGTAACTATTATTATAAGAGAATTCTATCAGATGAAGATGGTCTTCCCACGATCCACCAAAATCCAAAACACAAGCTCTCAGCATATCTTCTAGGATTCGGTTCAGCCTCTCCGTTTGTCCGTCTGTCTAGAGATGATAGGCTGTACTCAATCTCAAACTCGTTCCCATAGCCGATTGCAGAGCCTCCCAGAATTTGCTGGTGAAGATAGGATCTCGATCACTTACTATACTAACTGGAACACCATGCAATCTGACTATCTCTCTCAAGAAAATCCCTGCTAGAGAAGCTGCAGTGTGAGTTGCCTGAACCGGTATAAAATGGGCACTCTTAGTTAGACGATCCACAATCACCCATATTCCTTCGTTTCCTTTCTTGGTTCTAGCCAAACCGTCGATGAAATCCATCGAGATCATTTCCCACTTCCATTCTGGAACTTCCAAAGGCTGCAACAATACGGCTGACTTCTGTTGATCTCTTTTAACCTGCTGGCAGATAACATAACAATTGACAAAAGCAGCTACATCCCTCTTCATGCTCGGCCACCAGAAAACCTCCTCATATCCTTATACATCTTAGAAATTCCTGGGTGGATATTTAGTTTGGAGCGATGACTCTCTGACAACACCTCCTGCCTCAGATCCCTATCATTCGAAACACAAATCCTCCCATTAATCCTAAATGTTCTTTGGGCATCAACCTCAAAACTTGAACACTGACCCTTCCTAATTCTCCTGATGATTCTTTTCAACATTTTATCAGATTCTTGCTTGCTCGAAATCCTTTCCAGAAGAGATGGAACCACTTCCAAAAGAGACAGAAGTGCATTTCTGCTAAGAGCATCAACCACAATATTGCCTTCCCCAGGGTATACAGGATGTCCAAATCATATGATGCCAAAAACTCAATCCATCGCTGTTGCCTCAGATTAAGATCCTTCTAAGAGAAAAGACATTTCAACGGTTTGTGATCCGTGAATAACTCGAACTTCTCTCCCAAAAGATAATGCCTCCAGATTTTTAAAGCAAAAACAATGGCTAACAACTCAAGATCATGTGTAATGTAGTTTCTTTCACGAGGCTTCAATTGCCGACTCGCATACGCAATTGCTCTTCCGTTTTGCATCAAAACTGATCCCAGTCCAACTATACAGGCGTCTGTAAAAACCTCAAATTTGCTCTTTCCATCCGGAATAGCCAACACAGGTGCACTGGTTAACCTCGTCTTCAACTCCTGGAAAGCTTCTTCACACTGGGGTGTCCCCTTGAATTTAGCTCCTTTCCTTGTCAGCTTAATTAGATGTGAAGAGATCTTGGAATAATCCTTGATAAACTTTCTGTAGTAGCCAGCTAATCCCAGAAAACTATGAACTTCAGTCGGTGCCTGCGGCTGCTTCCACTCTAGAATAGTCTCAACCTTCGCTGGATCTACAGAAATACCTTCTCCAGAAACAATGTGTCCCAAAAATTTGACTTTCGATTTCCAAAAATGGCACGTAGAGAATTTCGCCTTCAAAACATGTCTCCTCAGTGTCTCCAACACAATCTTCAAATGCTGCTTGTGCTCTTCTTCAACTTAGAGTAGACCAGGATATCATCGATGAATACCAGAATGAACTTATTCAATACATCTCGAAAGACTCGGTTCATCAGATCGACAAAGCAAGCAGGAGCGTTGGTTAACCCGAAAGGCATAACCAACCACTCATATAAACAATTTGGTCCTCTAAATGCAGTTAAGGGGATACTGTCCTCATCTACCCTTAACTGATGGAAAACTGATGCTAAATCCAGTTGAGAAAAGAAAGAAGCTTCATGCAGCTGGTCAAATAGATCATTAATACGAGAAAGAGGATATTTATTTTGGATGGTCACTTTGTTCAATTCTCGATAGTCAACACAGAACCTTAGCGATCCATCTGACTTAGTGACAAACACCACAGCAGAACCCCAACTAGAGAAACTGGGCCTAATCAATCCCTTCTCCAAAAGATCCTGAGTCTGCTTAACTAACTCCTCCCTCTCCCTAGGAGCCATCCTCCTACTAGGCTGAATCACTAGTACTGGTCCTGAAACCAAATCAAGGTGAAACTCTATCTTTCAATGCGGAGGTAAACACTTGACTTCCTCGAATACATTAGGAAAATCTTGTACCACATCGATATCTCCAACCTTCTCTTGAGAAGTCTCAACCCCATGTAAAAGACTACTCAAGTGAATTTCAGAATTATCACACACTCCTCTAGCAATTCTACCCAGATCGGTTTCCAGCGAAACTGTTCTCTCATCACAATTCAGGAAGCCTTATACTTATCAAGCCGATCCATTCCCAATATAAGGTCAAACCCCTTAAAGTCCAACACATAAGGGTCACAAAAAAAACTATGGGCAGATAGGAAATCCCCAAATCCTTACAGACCATGTCTAATTTGGTTACTCCTCCTATAGGATTAGATACAAAGATGGGACAATCTACAGTACTAGGGTTAAGAATGAACTTCTTTACATATTCCAAAGAAATAAAACTCAAAGAAGCACCTGAATCAAATAAAACTTTAATATACTTGCCATCTAAAAGTAATGTACCTTCCAATACTCCCTTTCCTTTAGATGAAGTTGGTGGTGCACCCACCAAAGAAAATACCTTATTCTACTGAGCTTTATGAAGTAGCGGGAAATCCTTGATCATATGACCTGGTTGGTGACAATTGAAGCATAGAGATTTCTGAACCAAAGCCGAACCCGGTCCACTTCGATACGATTGTTGTTGCTGCTAAGATCCTTTCCTGGGACACATATTCGCCAAGCGGCCTTCTTGTTGACATATATAGCATTTGCGAGGTCCGTTAATACTTCTAGGCTTCTTCTTGTTCTGCTTCCTCTAATTGGGATTGAACTTCCACTTATTTGGATCGGCAAAATTCCCTCCCGACGGTGCTACTGCTTCCACTGATTTCTTGTTCATCAAATCCACATATCTCACAGCCATATCAATTAACTCAATAAAAGATCATTTCAAATGTGTCGTCATCTTTTCATGAAATTCTGGCCTCAAACCTTGCACAAACATTTCATTCTTTTTGAGGGGAGTCTCTATAAGCCCTGGTCCATAGCAAGAAAGTTCATTGAATTTAGTCTCATACTCCGCTATAGTCATGCTCCCTTGCTTCAAATTCAGAAAATCCTGATACAGACGAGTTTTCCCCGCTGTTGGGATGAATTTCTCTTCAAACAACTTCATACTCTTAAAGATGCGCTCACATGAGCATAGCCAAGCTTGAACCTCAATTATAGTCTCTGACCCTTTAAATGGTTTACCTCCAAGGTTGGTGAAGTCTTTGCATAAAGCAGCAAAACTAACCTGAGGCGGTACTAGATTTAGAGCCTCATAGCAGTTTGACTTCTTCCATTATCAGTCAAGGTAATGCCCCTACCTCTGCCTCTCCTTCCAGAACTCATGTAGGCAACCTAGAAAGGTAACCCAACAAATTTAGATAGGTATATAGTTATATAAAAATACAAATACGCACTCTCAAGATAGATATTACTCCAGAACCTAGGTATTATCTCAACTTATGCTCTGATACCAACTGTGACAACCCGCCTTTCAATCCATAGAAAGACGTATCATCAATAAGAAAAGAAAGAGATAGAAATAGAAAAGATAGAAAGAAAGAATAACAATATTGGAATCTCACTGCGAAAACGGAACAAAATATAATACATCACATAACTATTACATAGTTTTACATATATCAGCAACATCATTCAAACAAGACAGTCGTATATATATCTGCCATTACATACATCCCAAAATATAACATACATTAACTAACACAGCGAAATTAGATAGATAGATACGTCTAGACTCCTGCTCCAAGCTCCTCCAGAACTCAACAATCCAAGACCTAATCACTTGGCTACTCATAAAAATTTGAGTACCCAAGAGTTTAAGAAAACAAAATAAACTCTAGGTCAGACATGGGTCTGGTGTGAGTAAACGGGTTAAAGTTTCTTAATTTTGAAAATCTTTTGAAAATAAAGGTATCGCGTAAGACTTCCCACACATAAACACGGGTAAGTTTTTACCTTACGCTAACCAAAACATTTTATAGGAAATCCAGTGATATTATAATAGTGTCTAGGGTTTTCAAGTAAAATGCAGAAATAGCTGAAATTGTTACATCTATTAAATTCCATCTACTAGCCACAAAAGTGGGTAATATAATCAAAACCGTAGGGTCTCATAGGGAAAATGGGTTTCCATCAATGGCAGGGCTACTGGGGTACCGCCCGTCGCAGTACGGGGCCTAGATCACCGTACCGAGGATCACTCTCGACCCCCTACAACAAAGGCCAGAATCCCTTACTGGACAGTCTCGAACAAGATAACCCCGCAGTTGTGGCCAACAACTACCCACACATCCGAAATAAAGGGACATCTAGACAGGGGTATATCTCGCCCTGCTTGGGTGCTACCCACCTAACCTTGCTGCACCTCCCCTGTGTTAGCCATTCCCGGTTGATGAGGGTTGAGGCTACGATTACCTTTAGAAAACATATCTCTTAGAACGCTCATCGTCCACCTGACGATGTTCTGAAAGCATTCAATCCATACAAGTTCTTTCCGGGTTCGAACGAAATCGAAGGCATTATCTCGTTACACTCATTTTGAAATCACCCTCAGAGTTAACGACGATAACCCTTGCACTCTGAAACACCATCTCGATCTTCACTTGGAGATGCCACGACCTAACGTTTAATTTGGATCGATTTGGTTTTCCGATAATCATAACTGATACCCGATCCCGGTCTCATTGAAATCCAAACGCCATTTTAAAGGTCAAGTTGTTTAATAGTTTAAACAATTTTAATTCAACACTTTGAATTCACATAGCATTTATCACAGATAAATCATACTCAATCATCACCAATATATCCAAAGCATATCACAGAGTATCACCAAATAGATATCACAAATTCAGATATTCTACTTGTACAATCATCCATAAGCAAGCATCTCTAATCCTGCTTGATAAGTCATTAATTAATTAAATATTCCATTTCAAACCATTAATTAATTAATTAATCACTTCTTAATCAATTTACTAAACCTTAATTACTTAATTCATTACTCCCTAAATTTCCCATTACTTAATTAATTAATCATTTATCAACCATTAACCCTTAATTAATTACTTAATCAATTAACTACTAATGATTTATTAATTAACTTTAATTAGCTAATTTACAATTCCTAATTATAAATTAATTAAACACTTAATTATTAATTAACTAATCTTTAATTACAAATTGATTAATCTTTAATCACATAATTAATTACAATTATAAATTAATTACCATTCTTAATTATCTTTTCAAACAATTAATTAATAATTATTTATCTTAATTATCTTCCTACTTAACATTTTAAAATCTTCCTTAATAACTTTAAGTAGACTGGTTACTAAGTTAAAAGCTTTAATGTTAATTAAATTCAAACACTTATCTTAAATTAACTACTTAATTAAAATATTAATTAAGATTATATTAACTTAATTAATGATGTCTTATAATAAATTCTTAACTTAAATTTTCAGACATTAATTAATCCATTAACACTTAAACTTGTTTAAGATGATTAACTTCAATTTTATTAAGCTTAGCCTTTGAAATCCAAACCAGAGTAAATCTCCAGGTCCACTCGAGTCCAACTCGAGTTATCCCACTATCTTCCTCGAGTCCTTCTTCCTTCCTCATACACTTTTCTTTCCCTTTTTTAGTTAAGTTTAAGTACATCAGGTAAAACACTTTCCAGACAACACAGGAAATAACTCGAGTCAAAACTTCAAAATCACGAGTACCACTTCGTGTTACCACGAACCCACTTCTTCCAGACACCAATGCTTTGCCGTGCACATGCACAACGCTTCGTCGGTGCTCCGGCGAACTATGCTACCTCCGACGAGTCGCGAATTAACGCTACATATGAAAGCAAAACTCGATTCGACTCCACAAGCTCTAAATCGAAATCGAGTCTCCAGTTTGAAAACTCGAACTCGACCTCACCTATCAAATTGCTTCGCACCGCCCACGCCGTCCACCTGAGGCGCTACGACTCCGGCCTCACCTCGCTAATCCCTTATACCAAACTTCCCCATAATTCCATACAGCTCGATCAACCATAGGTGACGAAATCACCTTGTTTTCAGACCACGACAAACCCATGTGTTAAACCCTAAATTTGTGTCGTCCCGTTATCTCTTACAATAGAAAAATTATTTAACAATTTTCCCGATATCACTAATCACCAAGCTAGCTTTCATCGAAAATTCAACATCCAATATTTGTTCAATCACAAAAAATTGGTTAAAACGCATTTCCAGTTCATCTATGAACTGCTCTTAGCATACTCAACTAAAAATTACCATTTTAGTTTTAAAAATCCTATTTTGAAGAGTGGATTCAAGTTATATAATTGAATTAATATTTTATAATATTCTATTTATCGTATGTTTGTCTTTTTCACAGTAAAACTGAATTTACAGAGTCAATACTTCAATACCGAGCTTAAAACAAATTTTAGGCCATATAATCCGTGAGCATATAAATGGTTGGATGAAGATGTTTTGAATTTTGATTAACTATTAACTCTGTACACTACAACAAAAACACCCTTTAATAGCGTTTAAAAAACGCTATTATAAGCTATTATAGCGTTTTTTCTGACGCTGTATATTGACATGTTGTAATAGGTCAGTGACCTATAACAGCAACATACAAAACGCTATAAGAGACGCTATGGACAAGGACATTTCATAGCGTTTTATGAGTGCTGTAAACTTGACTTTTAATAGCGTTGGAAAGTCGCTATGAAGTGAAACTATAGCGTTTTCATGACTGCTATGTAAAAACAGGCTGGCACACATATGAAATATACAACAGCGTCTATAGACGCTATAGAACACAATATTTTACAGCGTTATGTGCTGCTATAGTACATTGTATGTATAAGTACAGCTACTTTCTATAGCGGTTTGCTGTCTTTTATAGCGTTGCTTTTTTGTTATGAAAATTGTTTATAGCACTATCATAATGCTGTAGTATATAAAACTGGAAAAAACAACCTTTCCATAGCACAGTTAAAACACTATAAATTTTTATCCCTGCAGTTTTTTTACCAGGTATATCCAAGCTTACAATTCTACTAATATAATATAAAATTTCAAAAACCACAATTATCACATAATGATGTACGTAATCAAATGAAGACATAAGCAAAACCTCAATATATATCCATAATATTTCATACACGAAGTTTCAAATAGTTGTGATCTTAAAAAAAAAACAATGCATACAACCATAGCTGACCAAAACGATACATACTAAAAGCAAAGATATATAAACGTCAATACAAAATACATTAACCCAACCATGACCGATTTGAAAGAGAATGAATGCAACAAAATAATTTTTCCTTCCTTCCAGCTTGTAGTAACCCCGGTATCATCATACAGCACCTGTCAAAACGAAGCACATAAGTACAAAATCACTTATTGTATTAAAAGACAGTATTAATTAAAATTATAGTAGTACAAAATAGCCAGATCTTGTATTCAACCATTGTATTAAAAGACTAACATGTGCTTAAGCTTGAGTACTTTCTCATCATGGCAATATCAGAGGAGCAAAAATTTTAGTTGGATGCATGTAACTGAACGTGTTTTGCTTTTTCATGTTTTATTTTTGGTCTTTAAATATAATTGTGTACTAATTCAATCTTCCCACTGCATTCAATTTTCCCACTGCAGTCAATCTTCCCTCTGTCAATAACTACTCCAACCCACTACCAATACATTCATCAACTCCTACAACACACTGCTGCATCCTACAACAAGTATTTCACCGAGCCTGCCTCTTTCCAAAACCCATACATCCCACTGTTCTGCCTCTCTGTTGCACGCTACCTACATCACTTGAACCATACTTCAGACAACAAGTTACACACCATCCACCAAAACTTTCATACTGTCATATATTCACGACTGCCTGCTGCCTTGTTTGAGTACTCTACTGCTCTATCTACATTGGTCAACGCCTCCACATTGCTCAATTACACTTGCAATTTAGAGCAACATACAGTAAGATCTGGTTTGAAAATATGTAACTTGAAGAACAGCTACGCAATCAAGTACATATTGATATGGTTACTAAATCGAAATCAGTGCGTAAACATCAGAGTAATAGGGAAACAAACTTTTGTACCTTCAACCAAAACGCATAATTTCCGACAAACAATGGTTGAAAAAGTTACAGTAGATCCTAAGCCATACTAGTTGAAGTCCAGGAATGCACCACAACCACAATATCAACCTTCCTTCACTTATACTCCCATTAACAATCTCCTTTAAACCTCCCATTCAATACCCTGCCACCCATCATCGCAAGTGCAAAACAACTTCCAAACTCACCCCAACATCTTCTGTCTGCACCAGCCCCTACCTATACAACATCACTGCTGTCACTAGATAAAACATCTTCTGTCTGAAGGGCCAATCGAATGAATTTTTTATGCCTCACTGTAGCTGGCCTTCACCATAAATCTCAGGTTAGGGTACTCTTCTAATACCTCTGATATTCCATCCAAATCAGTGATGGAAATTAGAATAACAACGCTGATGACTGCTTCTCAACTTAGCTAGGCATCAAAATGAGAAGCTATTTCTGACTACACGTCAGCTACTGTGTACAGAATTCAATTATAATAAATCTTTATAATATAAAAAAGCCTTTCTCGGTTGATCATATGTTAGTTGTCTCCAATTTTGGACCTGGTCAACCACTTCATCGGTATATACTTCTAGTACTCCACCCGGATGAGTCTGATTTGTACTCAAATTATGTCTCTTTTTTATGTAATGGTAAATGGACTGAATATCAGGTTTGAGAACTGAACAGAATAAAAAAATTAAAAAATGAATTGGGTAAGAAATGGTTATGAGTAAAGAAGGCTAACTTTCAAATGTTCAATTAAGGATGTGCTTCAAAATACATTTGCAGTGAATATTGAATTTGAAAATAGGAAAATCTCACGTTATTTTTTTTGGAATATATCGGTTAAGGGACAACGTTGCATTGTGTTTTAAAGAAAAAATTGATTTGGAAATGAAGAAAATATGTCTCTCCCTTAGTAAAAATAAGTAGTATTACATTTTTTGTACTTTTAGAAATTACACATAAAGATATACATTTGGAAATATAATAACATAAATTTCGTTTTTATTTTTTTATTTTGACAAGTCTTCGAAGGCTCCGAATATTTAAGATAAATTTTTTGAAGTTGTAAAAACTTAAAGTTTAATTGTTGTTATTCTGATATATTCTATTTTTGAAAACTGAAACCTGTAAAAAAACGATAATTTTTTTTTGCCATTTTTTACTATTCTTCACATTTTAGATTCCTACCTTTGACTGTTAACCCCTTAGCCGAGTAGTTTAACCTAATTAGTAATATGAAAAGATGTATAACAAACTAATTATATTAAAACATCTTTAAGCTTAGATTCAGGATATTTGAAAATAGCATACAGATAAAGTGATATTCTTCAGCTTACTTGGCGAACAACCGCAGATTTCACCTTAGAACTCTAAGACCGCGATATGGCATATCAATATATCTTCTAGAGACAGACGCCAAAGCCATAGACATCACATTTTCTATTCTACCAGCTGCCATTCACTACCACATTCATCGAATATATTTGTACAAGGAAAAAAGTACAACAAAGACTAAAATATTTGGTTTAGTACGCAATATATTTTGGAATAAAATATTGAAAGTATTACTGATATTACATTTTAGTTCATTCCTGTGAACAATACATATCATTTCTTAGGGGGTGCTTACTATAAATTGCTAAGCCTTTCTGATATATGAGTCTGAAGAAAACAACAAATTTGAATGAGGAAGACTTGTTATATTTCCTTCACTTAACATAAATTTGATTCAGTAAATGGTCATGCCGCAACAACACAAAAAATGCAAAGAGAACCTAATACCTAGAAATATGCATGTGCATAGATCTGAAAGATGCATAGTTATATTTTCTCACAATCAACCCATCTGAACTTACTTATGCTCTAACACTTATCTGATCCATCTCGACCCTCCTTTCTTCCTTATCAATCGAAACAACTACTTTATTAAACTCACACCATTCCATATTTCATTCTATCTCCGCTACTTCCTACTCCCACCTCAGAACAGCTTCTCTGCATATCACCTGACCATGCTCACATGCACCCTATATCTCACAAATCCATCATGTCAATCCGAAACTAGTCTGAACTACTTATTGGAGGAAACATACATGTTCCACGTTTTTTTCTTCAATTTTTTTTTAGTTTCTTCGATATATAAAAATAGAGCAATAAAACAAATCTTCTCACTTTTGTTTGTTTTTGTCTTTCTTTTGTCCATCATTTTGTTTCAAGCTGCTTTTTATGGAATGTAATAAAAAAGTTGGAGAACCTAAACAGCAGAATATGCTTTGGGCTTTGTAAGTTTGTAGAGTGATACTAGATTGAGCTATAACAAAGTTGGAGAACCTAATCTATGAACTAAAAAATAAAATAAAAATAAATTAAAGAAGTTATACTTACTAGAATTTGATTCCATTATAACATTCTCAATAGGCCAAGCTATTGTAGTGCCAAGAGCATCTTCAATGACTTCTAATTCGGACGTTGTTCTCCATAGACGTGCTTTTGGATTTTTTACAATTTCTACCCAAACTTTAATTGCATTTTTCCCCAAAGGAACACAATGAACCGTTGAAGTTGGATCGGTTGAAGACACGCGTCCTAATGCAACTATTTCTCTCTTTCCCGACCAATCGATCAGCTTGCATTTACCATTTACCATAAAATTTGTACTCTATCAATAAATAAAAGGGCTATTTTATTATGTGCTTCAACAATTCGTAAGATGAAAAAAAAGTGAATCGATTATAAATAAGTTTACCTTCTCGACAACTCTGGCATTACTCCTATGATCATCCGATGATGCACCGTTAACGGTCTCGAGAACTACTTTTGACTCAGGCCATGCGACTTTGATACCAACGGCTTCCCCAACTCGTGTCACACCTTTAGTGGGCCTCCATAGAAAAGCATCTTCCACTTTTGCATTATCTATCCAAACTGCAACAGCATCCGGTCCAAGAGGAAGATCATTCACAAGTTGTTTTGGATCACCCGAAAGTATTTGTCCTTCTGCAACTAATTTTTCGCTCTCACTCCAATCGAATAATTTGCATTTATGACGTGTGCTGCTACTTTTACTCTATTAAAAAAACATAATGGTTATTATTTTAATACATTCAAACTAAAACTTAAATAATATAAAGATGAAAGATTACCGTATGATCATCTTTGTCAAAGTTTTCTATGTTATGCAAAACAATTCTAGTAGATGGCCACGCTACTATATCACCTTCAACTTCTCCAATACGTGTCAAATAAAGTGAAGGTCTCCACAAGAAAGCATCCGGTTTTCTCACGGTGTCTATTATAATTTTCTTGGCATCAGACCCTAAAGGGATTTGTTGGACAAGCTCCTTTGGATCACTTGACACAACTCTTCCTTCCGCAACAATTTCGTCCGTCTCACTCCAATCTAATAAATCACATGTGCCATATTTTTTATCATAATTGTTCTACAATTAATCAAATGAAAATTATATTAATAATAAATTAAATGTCAAATGTAATGATATCGATAGTACTATAAATAACTTTTACCGCTTGAGGTACATTTGTTTCATCCCGGCTTTCTTTTCTCTGTCAAACAAATATAAAAACAACATTAGCCCAGCACTGCCTCTCCTGATTTTATTTTAAATCCCGGCTAACTTTTACCGCTTGAGTCAATATGTCTTTGATTTTATTTTAAATTCAACCAGAGTCAATAAGCCTTAATATCACAGTGCATACCTGATTTTTCACAAGCATTTGAACCATCGCGGTTAATTCTGAAATTTGATTTTGCATGACGATGGTTTGTTTATCCCTTATGTGTGACCATATTGCCTTGCTGTAGTTCATACCTCTTCCCATTCCTCTCAATCGTCCTGGTCTGTCTTGTCCCAATACTTTTGCAAGCGCATCTTCTTTGTAATTAGTTGTTGAGCTAGAATTTGATTCAATGTTGATTTGTTTAATTTTTTCCTACACAAGTTGTCGTAATGCATATTATACACAATCGAACTACCGCAATAGCAAATAAATTGTTTCCTAATAAAATTTCAGAGTACTTACGATAGCCTCTGCAGCAGTCACATTTACTGGTTCGCCATTTTTTCGAGTGTGAGATTTGATCCAAACGTGCGATCGAGTGACAGAAGATGGATGAGGACTCCTCTTTCTCTATGTTTAAAGAATATTTATTACAACATATCACATTGAAAAACTAGGTAATAAATATTATGGTAAATAAATTAGAAATTCTTACCAAATCATCAGCCACTCGAGCCATTCCTTTACGACTACATGTGTGTGGTATCTGATTGTTTCTAATAGTTTTATACTTCTGACTCAGTTCCTAAGAAAAAACACATTATTTATGTTGTCTAAACCATAAAATCTCATGTCTAAAGCATACAATTTCATCAACAGAACCTGAAACTGACTTTACCTTAAACTCTGGAGTTGTTTTGGACTTGACAAACTTCTTCCACTCGTTCATGCTTAGGTTGTCGGGTTTCAACTGATTTCTTTCTTCTTCATTCCTTGCAATTGCTATTTTGCGAACTAATCTAGCTTTTGAAGCTCTAAAAATGCACCCCATTTGCTGAAATATGCACTCTTTTTGCCATTGCTCGTCCAATTTAAATCTAACCTGCAACACAACACATTAGCAAAGTTGACGTTAAATAAGTGTACATTTGAAACTAATGCCAAGAAATTGTGACCACCAACATAAAAAATGAGAAGCCGTGAGATCTATTTGGCATCAATTGACCATATTTTAATTTTTTTTACTTAAAAAAGAAAGAAAAAGATTTACTAAGCCAGCTTTGAAGATAAATTAAATACAAATCAAAGCACAAAAAGTGAAAGAAAAAAAGTAACAATTGTGTGGTTTGGTTGTGCAGGTTGGTGAATCTATTATATGACTGTCAACGCAATATGGTTCGCACACTACATCACTCAATTTATACCTGAATGCATGCAACTGCATAGCTAATTAGTAAATGTAAAAACAGTTTATACCTGAATGCATCCCCACAAAGCAACTTGTAATTCGTTACTTAGTTCCTTCCACTTATCAAGTGTAACGGGAACATGTTCCCTTACTAGCGGACCTAAATATGAAGACAATTTAACAGATCCATATCCTATTGGGTTGCCATCCGCATCAAATTCGACTTCAATACGATTCTCAAGATTCGCTGGAAGTCTTTTCACTTTGGTTGGACCCCTATATTTGCGCTTCGCAGTCGAAATTGCAGCAGCATCTCTAGTAGTTCCCTCATTAACATCAACTTCAAAATTTTCTTGCACTATATCTTCGTCACCTGCTTCAGCGTTGTCTTTGGTTTGAGCATCATTCGTCTCTTCCGTCTGTATAACTCGGTTTTCACTTTCTTGCGAGTTGTCTTCGGTATGAATTTGATTGACTGCTTTTAGCCATTTTAGAGCAGCCTTCTTCCTTTTAGTCATTGGAAATTATCAACCTGCTCCTGAAATGATTAAGTAGAAGCATGTGATTTCATTGTCGTGTTGCTTCTTAAGGATGAATATTAACTATGAATGTTTGACTGTAACAGGGCATACTTTCATATTCAAGTCCAACACTTGATTTATATTGTACGGTGGTAGCTATGCCAATGGTATTTGCAGTGTAACAGGGCATACTTTCTATTGTATAACCAGAGGTTTTGGCTTATCATCAAGCTCATCGGCTAATGAATTTGCAGATTAATGGTCGGTTTAGTATCGTGTGTATACTTTTATATAATGCAAAATGAATTTTCATATTCAAAGACATTAGATTATATGCATACCTGATGATTTTGATTGAATCACTTCAGGAGTAGTCTCGTTTGTGGTTTGACACACATCTCCATTACAATTATCAATATTCTGTTGATTTTGTTGCCTATAAATACATATCCATATGGCATAACTATTGATAATTTAGAAAAAGCGTAATAAATTCATCCGAACAGACAAATTTATAGTTAAACAAACATATAAGCATCTCACACAGAATAACAATAAATTTTATTAACCAACGAAATGAAAAAAGAATATTTCTAAGTTACAGAAAGGACGATTTTTAGCTTAGAAAAAATATTGGTGTAACCGAAATATTGTTGCTATTATTACTACACAGTTCTTTATTAAACCAAAAGATTACTACACTTTTAAGTAGTGATAAATATAAGCTTAAACATGATTTGACAATCAAATATATTTCTCAGTTGCCTATAGCGGTACCAATGTGGTAGTTATGCATGGTGCATGAAATGGTCAGGAAACAACTCTGATGTTCATAAATTCATACAGAAGCACTAAAGCAAGAATATTTGGAAAAATTATAATGTTGCTTTTCTAATTTCGGGGCAGTCTGAGCTTAGAATTGTTCTCTGTTTTTAATTCACTCAGAATTATAATGTTGTTTTTAATTCACTCAGAATTGTTCCCTGTTTTTAATTGCTACTTAGGAAACAACTCTGATGTTCATAAATTCATACAGAACATAATTACTATTGTACATTTGTTTTGGCTTTCACACAGACAACTCTTGTTATCAACCTCTACATCTTTTGTTTTTACAGCGTCATTAGTGCAAGACATTACAACATTGATCAAAAAAATATGAAGTAACAACTGCAAAACAATTTTTTTTAAATATCGTATACAGAGGTGTATAATGTGTAAACAGTCGTCTCACTGAAATTACACAAACAAGTATAATAAGAAAAAATGAAAAGGATATGATATCTATGAGATAATATATATGTATATATCTTTACCCTCACCTTTCTTGCAAGTAACTGATCTGCTAAGGAATTCAAATCTGCTAAGTAACTGTTCGTTGAGAATTTTGGCACCCAACCTGCATATAGAAGCATTTCAAATGATCAAGCGTTTTGTCCAGGGAACTAATTCTGAGATTTAAAGTTCATAACATAAATTTTATAGATTTCAGGTAATAGTTGCCAATGTTAATGTCGATTACTACTTTTACTCAATTTGAAAAAAATTGAAATCATCCTACGGTGGAAAAAAGATGCACATTTAAGCTTAAGATTTAGGCCCCATGTATCTGCTTTAGCCCACAAAATCAAAACTATATCATCCTGGTTAATTTCTGATTAACAAAAATGCAATAGCAGCATACATCTATAAAACTCACTATAACAGTCTGATGATGAGGGATGATGAGGGAGAAAAAATGGAGAGCGAAATTAGCTCAGTTAATGATGAGGAAAAAAAACAAAAATAGAGTGAATTAGCTAATCTATCCTCATTGAACCACGTTTCCACTGTATGAAAAGTATTAAATAACATTTTAGTCTGATTCTAGATAATATATTTTTGTGACAATTTTGCAATTATTTAGGGGTCCATATGTTATCAAAACTGAAAGCAAGACTTAAACATGAATTCAAATAGGATTTGATTTTCAGGTTTTGAATAAACAGATTTGCAAGTTTATCTTCTTTTTGTCCACTGTTCAGTTTCATTTATTTGTTACAAAGTGGGAGCATGGGTAAAAATGAAGTTCAATCACTACCAAAAAAGTACAGGTTTTAAAACGTATAATTTAACTTATTTATTTTAAATGTCGCTTGTGCTTATATTTTCTACGAATGCATACTTACATACAGCAGCAAACTAGTCCAAGCATAATCAATAACGATTTGGAAAACATTTTTCAAGTATGCCTTCACAATCCTCCCTAACATAGCTAGCATCTTCCACGTAATCAAAAACCATCTCGTTTTCTTCACAATCTTGTACAACATAGCTTGTGCCCTCAATATAATCGATTGTTTCTAACTCATGAAAACCTCTTGGCGGTGCCTTCATTACAACATACCAATTAGAAGAGTCATTCTCTCTTGAATAAAAAATTTGTTTCGCCTGAGATGCAAGGATATACGGATCCCTCGAAAATGAAGCTTGATTTTGATGTAAATTAACAAGAGTAAATCCGTCTTCAACTTTCACTCCGTTTCCAATGTTTGCCCAATGACACTTAAAAATTGGAATATAAAATTTATGATAGTCTAACAGGATTATGTCAGTCAAAATCCCATAATAAGTGACCACATCAACTATTTGAGAAACATCTTTCGCACTTGCTCTACACATGGTAGTAGCATCATAAGTCACTCCAGAATTTTGAGTTTCTCTCTCAACATCTTTTGTGTGAAAACGTAACCCATTGATTATATATCCTTTGCACGACAAAGCAGTACTACTTGGACCATAAGCAATCCATTTTAGAAAATCATCATGTTCATTTAAGTTTAAAGATATCTGAAAAAATTTAATCCATTCAATATAGAGTTAAAAAAAATTCAAAGCTAAAAACAAAATTTAAAAGATTTGATCAACCTTCTTTTTAATCCATTCAGCAAAGTTTTTTGTGTGAATTTTCCATAGCAATGTAGCATTTCTTTCCAATCGCTTGTCCGAACTTTGAAGCTCTTCCAAATGCATACTATCATAGTATAAAAGGTGCTAAGTCACATTTATAAATACACATATATTAAAACAATAAAAAGAAACAATATGTGCTTACTCTAAAAATGGCTCGGTTATACCATATTCATTAGCACAGCCAAATGAGCTACTTCCTTCTCATTAGCCGTCAATGTAAATGTTTTGCATGTTGATATCGGACGTCCTTCGAGTATTGCATCATCATTCTCATAATCTTTGTTTCTACCTTCTTTCTCCCATAACTGTGATGATTTCTTTAGAAAATCACCAAAGAATCTCATAGATTCTTCGGCGAGATAATTCTCTGCAATGCATCCTTCAGGTCTTGAATAGTTTCTTACATAATCCTTAAGTGTTTTCATATACCTTTCGAAAGGATACATCCAACGAAAATGAACCGGTCCACATAATCGATCTTCTTTTCCAAGATGAATTGTTAAATGTATCATTATGTCGAAAAATGAAGGTGGAAAATATCTTTCAAGATCACATATAATTCTGACAATCTCATCATCCATTTGTTGTAGCTTTTCTCTATCAAGAACACGCTGACATAGATTATTAAAAAATGCACATAAACGAGTTATTACTTTCCTTGGCCTCTTTGGAAGCAATCCTCTAATTGCAACAGATAGCATCTGTTGCATCAACACATGATAATCATGCGACTTCAATCCACTAACTTTGCAATCCTCCAATGACACACATCTTTTGAAATTTGAGCAATAACCATCAGGCCCCTTAAAATCATACAATCTTCTACAAAATATTTTTTTTTCAGAACTAGACAAAGTATACGGAGCCGGTGGAAGATATGTTTTTTTCCCACGAGGTTGCGCATATAAAGCATGTCGAATTCCCCAATCCTCTAAGTCTTTTCTAGAATTAATGTCATCTTTTGATTTGCTATCATGCAACATTGTGCTGAGTAAACTTTCACCAACATTTTTCTCAACATGCATCACATCTAAATTGTGGCGGAGTGGAAGTTCCTATAAACATCAATAATATGACAATTAAACGTTATAAAATTTATAGTTATATTTTTATGAATAAGAAAAATTTTGAATACTAACCTCCCAATATGGTAATTCAAAGAAAATAGATTTTTTTTTCCACCGTGATAGCTCTCTTTTTGTAGGATCGTTTTCACCTTCTTTATTGTCAGTACATTTTCTTTTCTTACTCGTAATCGTTATAATTTGCTTCTTATTTAGCTTCTTCTTATTCTTTCTCTTCTTGTCCTTTTCTATTTCTTCATTTATAAATTTTCCAAAATCATTTGGAAAATCTTTCAATATAACAGAAATATCTCTACCTGTAAGAATTCTAGGCTTGTTACCTTTCTCCACAGTATTATCAAACCAAGCCTTTTGTTTTCTTAATGGATCGGACGAAGGTAGAAATCTTCTATGTCCCATATAGACATTTTTTCGTCTATGATTTAGCCATCGATTGTGAGTATTAATACCACATAATGGACAACCTTGTTTGCCTTTTACACAACATCCAGCGAGATTTCCATAAGCTGGAAAATCGTTTATGGTCCATAACAAGATTGCTTTTAAGTTAAACAATGTCTTGCTAAATGCATCATAAATCTGCACTCCATTACTCCATAAGTACTGCAAATCTTCTACCAAAGGAGCTAAATATACATCAATATCATTTCCAGGTTGCTTAGGGCCGGGAATTAATAATGTTAACATAATATTATCATTTTTCATACATAGTACAGGCGAGAGATTATATGTCACAAGCATCACTGGCCAGCAACTATACTTGGAACCCTTAATGTCAAATGGATTGAAACCATCAGTAGCAAGACCAAGTCGAAGGTTGCGTGGATCACTTGAAAATGATTTCCAGTTATCATCCACCATGCTCCATGTCAAAGAATCCACAGGATGACGCATTTTATCATCATTACTTTTATTACTAAAATGCCACCTTAGATCTTCTGTCATCTGCTCAGATCTAAACATTCTTTTAAATCTTGGAATAATTGGAAAATATCTCAACACTTTGACTGGAATACCTTTCATTACCTCTTTCGTCCGCTCATTTATCTTCCATCTCGAAGAACCGCATTTGGGACAACTAGTCAAATCTTTGTATTCTTTTCTGAAAAGACAACAATCATTTTTGCAAGCATGAATCTTCTCAAATCCCATATCGAATACTTTGAGGAACTTCTTTAGTTCATATAAAGTCTTCGGAAGGACATTATTTTTAGGTAATAACAATTGCTGCACGCTTAGAAGCTTATCAAAACCAGTATCAGATAATCCGGTTTCACATTTTAAATTATACAACGCAGTGATAGCAGATAATTTTGTTTGATCTACGCAAGCAGGATACAGTGGAGTTTCTGCATCTTCCAAATTTTTAAGGAAATCATCTGCTCGCTTTTGTGCATCATCATCGTTTTTATTCTCGGAGAAAAAAGTATGGTTGACAAACTCTTCATCTTCAAAGTGAATGGCTTGAAGTAACTCATATGTGTCATCCAATTTCACCTTTTTAGCTACATTTACTTGCTCGCCGTGACTAAACCACTTACTGCACTTGTATAAAGGATCCATTCCTCTAATAATCAAATGCTCAACAACAATGTTCTCATATTGATGAGTAAGATTTCGACAATCTAAGTAAGGACACAAATTTTTTTCCATATTTCCTAAATTTCTCTTAGCGGCATGCACAAAATTCCATGCTCCTTGCTCGTACTCCCTACTAGTTCTAAATTAAAATTAAAATTAAAAAACAAAGTTATTGACATAAAAAATCAAATTTAACATTAATTTCCAAATTAAATATTAATCCAAATATTGTATTCTTACCTATGCAAATGCACCCAATCTTTTTCCATCGCCATATATAATATTGCAACAAACAAATTTCTAAAAAAACAGAAGCACAATATGTGAGGAAGACTTTATTACCGATGCACAGTCTGTCAAATTAGAGGGAAAATTTTCTAAAAAAACAAAAGTTAAATATTATTTTTTATGTCAACTGAGTTTAGCATACTATGTCAACTGAGTTTACTTCAAATTCATAATAAAATAGCATTCTGCAGCAATTAGGTGAATTTACCTTTAAATACGTTAGCCATCAATTAGGTTAACAACACCAGGAATGAAGTAATAATTTGAGATCTTTGTTTAGGATGGCAAGTAAAATGTGACTTGACAATGTAAAACCTTAACATAGTTTAAAGACAGTAGTTTCCCGAGACATCATTAATATTGAGAACATAGAAAACATTATACGCTTATAATCTATAAAAACTTAGCATAATTTACAAAAAATTCAATTTTAAACATAATTTGCAATATATAGGCCATTTGGCTGTAAAAGCATAATTTGCAATATAGTAATAATTCCGTTTTAAATTAACCAGATATTTAAGCATAATTAGATAGTTGTAAAAGCAAACATAGTTTCCCGAGACATCATTTATATTCCATTTGGTTGACAGTTGGTGGAATACCCAGAACATTGCTAGTTGACATTAGTATTCACAAAAACTTAGCATAAAAAATTGAAGTGGCTCTAAGAAAATATTTGAATCGAAAAACTCTTGTGGATAAAATAATTAAACTCCTGTGGAAAATATCATTCCTATGATATTTGCTACCAATAAGTTTCGACAAAACCTTCACTTTAGCAAACTTTGTCCAAAAATTGATTTGAAAAAGTTAAATGAATTCAATTTTATATTATCAGTTAACATCTTTTTGTTCTAGCTTAATATTCTTTAAACCATATCTATGTCAACAGAAATGTTGCATATTAATGCGAACCAAATGAACCGAAAGGTGTAAATATCTTACAGAGAATGTTACATTTTTTTAGACTTTTTTTGACATTCTTTTCCGTCCAAACCTGCGTTATTGCACTCGTCTTAAATAGGCATAAAAGCTCATACATCTATATGATAAAAGTTCAATTAGCTATGATATTTCATAGATGTAGGAACTGAATACATGTTTTATTTATGTTTATAGAAGTGTTTTCTTCAAAGTATGATACCATTTTATCTTCGCTCGCTGAATAAATTTATGTAACTGTTATTTGATACCATTTTATCTTAAGCAGATCATAGTTTTTGTCTCACTTATCAACCAAAATAATATTAATATTCAATAATAATACAATGTTTACAAGCAATGGATAGAAGTGAAGTAGTTCAGTCATGTGTATTTTAGATCCATGTACCTTTAGTAAGAGGGTAGACATAAAAAATAATTTACCCATTTGCTTTTGGTATTTGCATTTCTAATGAATAATTGCGCTAAACTGCTTAACCAAATTAACCAACTTTCTAGTGAAAGTCGAACAAGACCAAAGATCGAGTAAATCTTTACAGTTAACCAAATTAACCAAATACCAAAAGATCGAGCAAAATTAACCAAATTTGCATTTCTAGTCGAACAAAATTTCAGTTAACCAAATTAACAAACTTTCTACAAATCGAGCATTCAACGATCGAGCATTCACAGATATCAATTTAAGGGACAGGTTTGGAGGCAAAACCAAAGATCGAGCATTCAACTAATTGCAAATGAATACTTATCGACAAATCAAAGCTTACCGATTCCAAAGACGATTTTAACGAAGCCTGATACCGCTTCTTCAACGAAAGGTTTGCCGGCTACTGCTTCTTCAACGACGCCTGATACCGCTTCTTCAAGGACGCGTGGAGACTCAGAGCAATGGGCGACAGCTTCAGGCGTGGATAATTGTGGTCGTGGGTTGGGGATCGAATTTCTCTGGGCTTTTATGAGATGGCGATTGAATTTGAGGGGAGGATGAATTAGCTGCGGATAGTTTAAGAGCGGGATGTTTTTTTGGGGAGAACGAAATAGCGAAATTTAGGCGGCACGCGATTTTCTTTTCTAATTAACGAGGTTATACGCGCTATCAAAAAAATAAGAAAAGTGATTAGCATCAAATGACAGCAAGCCAATTTACTGTGCAATCCCTACTTGCTATTAAATCAACATTTTGTTGTAGTGGTAACTAAAAATAGAGAAGAACAGGTAAATATATTTGCACAGAACAACTCATATATATACAAAGCTACATTCAAAAATAATACATATGCAACACAATATTATCCATAAATCACATGCAAAGTTTTAAGTTTTAAAATGGTATGTTTACTCACTTGATAAAAAGAGTTTGAACAGAGAGCAATTCTGTTTTGAAAAGCTGCAGTTTGATCTTCATTTAGTCTTCCTGTTTTCTCAGCTGATAAAAATAGTGATGCTTATTTTTTTTCTTTCTGGTTTGCTAATTTGTGAACGAACAGGGACTAGAAGATATACATATATAGAGAAAAGTTTTGTACAGGGGTAGGTGTTTACTTGTGCATTCTTTTTTTGGTCAGATTTTTTTTTCTTTGACTAAACAAGATTTTTTTCCCAGAAACTGTAATGATTTGTAAATATTTTGAAACAACTTTGTTTTGTGCTTGAGGTAATATCATTTATTGCATGTCTCCTTACAAGCTTACATACTTATCCTATTTATTTTGTATGTACATAAATTTTTGTTTGTAGATATTTTTTTTATTCTTGCATACACGTATGAATCTCCATAGTATATTACTAGAATTACCATATGTATTTATTTATGTTTTCATAGAACTATAGAAGTTACCATATATTTTTCTTTCTACTTTTAACATAAATCCTTGTTTTATTTTTATTTTTATTTTAAGCTTAAACCATCAAACACTTTATTTATATTCATATATATTTATATTTAATATTGATAAGATTAATTTTATTTTACGCATTATTAACTAGATTACATTCATATATATATATATATGTATATATATTATATCAAACGTTAATAAGGTAAAGCATTTTAATTTAATGTGAATAAAATAGATTTTATTTTAAATTTTCAAATCATAGTTTTCTTTACAATACATATACATATATATAAATGTATGGTAAATGTCCAAAAGTCTTATTCAATTTTAAAATGATAAGGTTGTATTTTATTTAATTTAATTAAATGTTTATTAAAATAATATTGCAAAAATCGCGGGTCGTCACACCATACATGCACTCAGATCATGAAATCTTTTCCATATATTTTCGACCAATATTTGATTTCTTCAGTATTTTCTTGTTCCAGAGATAATTATTTAATTTTAAACTTTGAAAACGTTTTTAGAATTATTACTATGTTGTTATCATCAACTTTCATTTATAGATCCAGGCTTAAAATTTCTTGTATTTGGAGATATGGGTTTTTGAAAAGAAATTCAAGAACTGTAAACAACAGAGAACCAAAATACAAACATATGTACAGGCATGTTCTCAATTTAAATATCAATAACAGTCATATTAAGTTAAAACATCCATGAAATCCATAATTATCGCATACATTTACATATTTTTAAGCTCCATCTAAAATTTTAAACTGTTTTTAAAAGTAAACAGATTTACTCACCTGTAAGAGTTGTTGAACAGAGAGCTTGAAGTAGATGTTTAAAAACTGGGAAAAAAACTTGAAACTTTGAAATGCTTTGTTTTGATTTGAGGTTGCTGATTCTTGCAAACTTGAATCTTGTAGAAGAAAACCCTTGAAACTGATTCACTTGGAAGATAGATTTATTTGAATTCTTGGATTGTTTGGAAAATGTTTACAACCCTTGTTTCTGGTTTGTAAATTGTGTTACAGGATTTTTTTAATTTCTTTGTTTTTAGAAAATTAGTTAGTGAAAAAAAGAATGAAGAATAAAAGAGTACATTTATATCAGCTAAAATTAAATTTTATTAAAAATAAAAGAAAATATAAAATGAAAATGACACTTGTCATCTTCATTAATTAACTTGTTAACACTTGTGCTCAGATTGTATTACTAACTTACATTTGTAACTTTACATGCAAAATAAATTTATAAATGTAAATAAAGCTTGTATTAATTAATTTCCTAATAACTAAATACTTATTTTAATTTATATAAATAAAATCCGTTTAAAGAAATAGAATAAAACAATCTATATTTATGCAAAATCATTTATGACATACTTTTAAATTCAAGATATATTTATTAAGATATATATATATATATATCATCTCTTTTCAAATCCAAATATAATTTCCATTCAATTTTTAAATACAATCTAAAATAAAAAAAATCAATTTGATATATATATTTAAACAACCACCATTTTCAGTTTGAAAATAATATTCTACTTAAAATCTATAATCGCATATATACATTATTATTGTTGAAATAACAAATTCGCCAATTTTAATTAAATTTATAAAGGAGATTATTACCTTGAATTGTTTCAAATTTCTAGGATATCACATTTCAATAGTTAAAATCGGATAATTATTAATTATCTGATATCCAAAATCCGGGTTATTACATTCCTTCCCCCTTTGAATCTTTCCGTCCTCGAAAAGGAACGAAGCCAGAATTATTAAAATGGTTATTATTAGAAAATTTATCTTTGATTATTTTTAAAACACTTTTAAAATCCATATAATATTATAAAATAGTTTTATAAAAAATACTATTTATAACTCGATGTTTCAACAAGTTCATCCTCGTTCTCACAGAAATTTGGTCATATGTTGATCAGGCGTAAAATTGCAAATCTATAAGTACTTGGTATAACCGTTTTCAACACCCGATGAAAATATTTGGAAAATAATTTTATTGGAAATATCGAAAACATTATTGAGAATAGTGGAAATAGTTTTGGTGAGAATGCTCTGGAAATCATCACCCTCATCCATGGTCGCAGTTACATCCTGGGTTACGTTGCTATCACAGCAAAAGTCCATGTAACTAAAGGCACTCCGCGCCCCTCGATTACGCCATGGAACCCACAATAGATCGCAGTTACATTCCAAGGTTACGTTGCCATCACAGCAAAAGTCCATGTAACTGTAGACACCAGCGCCCTCGATTTTCGCTGCCAAAAATGAAACTTCTCTACTCCCACATAGGTCGCAGTCTACCAATATAAAATCGAACACAGACTGTTGGCTCTCAGCAGCATACGACTTTCGCTATGTTACCATAGGTCACAGTCTACCGATATAAAATCAAACGTAGATTGTCGGCTCTCAGCGGCACACACGACTTTTGCTATGGTCTGCAGTAGATCGCAGTGACATCGAGTTAAACTATCTTCACAGCATAACCCAAATGCCTCTGTTAGCATCAGCGCCCTCGACTTTCGCTACACACTACACATAATCCTCAGGAACTAGTTCTTTCCGGACTCCTCACAGGATCAACTTTAGAACCTCCCCCTTTGAGGCTCAAGGCAGTACTAACCTATGGTACTCCTGAGAAGTTCATTTCAAGGGAGAGCCTTTTTCTCTGGAGCCATTTTCAAAACACTTTATACTATACACATATAGTATCTTCCAAATCATACACCTAGTATGAATTCCATATAAATCTCTTTTTCTCAAAATCGATTATCCCATAATCGATAATCCTCAAACTAGGCTTTTCAAATTCCAATATTGATTTTACCCAAAAATCAAAAGCCTTTCCAAAATCCATAGGTTCCAAAAACCTTTCCTCCAAATTCATTCTTATAAGAACCTTTATATATATATATATATAGATAGATATATATAACTTTTAAAAACTTTGGATCTCTTCAAACTTGTATAAATTCCATTTTTATACTTCAAATACTTTCAAAAATCCTTTCCTTCCAACAATAGATTCAACATGGGGAGTTTATCATATATACAACAAAGATACATAAATTTGTTTATTCCAAATCAAATATTCAAATTTGATTAGTCTATAAAGTCACTTACCAAATTACTTACTTCCATAAAGTAAATTTCTACCATAGAAATATCCAATTTCCACTTTAATTCATCATATATTTCACAAAATATAACTTTCATTTCAAAAACCATTTCACATTTCTTATCCAAAAATTCCCAGTATCAATTTCATTCAAACCCATACGATGTACACAATCATCCATACGCTATACCAATCTGATCGCTCACTCGATCACACAATTTCACTTCCGAGCTAGTATCGTCTACCCGACTTCCTAGTGCGGACTCAGATCTAGTTTCTTGATCAGAAACCGTCATTCTCCTTGCATAGCCATAACTATGATAGAGAATATCCAGAACCAATCAACAACCCATATCCAGGTTCACCGTCGAAAATCGAGTGAAAAATCCTAACTCGGATCGATAAACTATCTTGAAATTCTATGCTCGAATCCGGATCAAATTATTATGTGAATAAAATAATATACGTACATCCTACATATTTATCTTCATTGATTATTAGTTAAATCAATTCCCTTTCTATTCACATTCATTTATATCTTTATTCACTTACTCACAGCTACTTCAATCCCTATTTGGATTATCACTTTAATTCTTATCTCAGATGGATATTTAATCATAAACAGTCTGAACTCTGTCCATCTTAAATTTAGAAAATAGCTTGAAAAGTTTAAAAATAGATAAGTAGTTGAAAAATAATTATTAATTTGTAAAATATCTGTAAAATAGTTAAATAATGATAAAATAGTTAAAAAATCGTTAAATAATTTTAAAATAGTTATAAATAGTAATTAGTTATAAAACAGTTGAAAATCAGTAATTAGTTTATAAAACAGCTGTAAAATAGTCAAATAGTTCCAAAAGTAGTTGTAAAATAAGTATAAGATAGTTTGATTTTGAAAAGAAAGGTTATATAGTAATAGCTTTGGAAAAATAGATTTAAGAAAAAATAATTTATTTAGAAAATATTCTAGAGCCAAACTGTTCAACTTCCCAATCTCCATTTCCAATCATTTGAATTTAAACTTCCACTTCCATTTAAATTAACCTTATTCCAATTTAAATAACTTCGATTTCCATTGAAATTGATTTAATCCCAATTCAAGTTGAATTAACCTCAATTTCTTTCCAAATTCAAATCAAATTCCATTTGATTTTAAACCTATTCAACTTTAATTACAATTCCAAATTATTCAAATAAATTTGGACTAATTTCAAATTGAACCCACTTTAATTTCAAATCATTTCAATTTCCGTTTGAATTAATCCCAATTCCCAATTGAATGTTTAAACTTATCCATCTTCAATCACAATCCAATTAATCCAAATCAAATTCAATTTGACTAATTCAACTCAAATTTCATATTTATACCATTTCGAATTATATAAATTCGAGTTAAATTTTTAAATGTTGATTTAACCCTATAAATCATATCAACTTATATATTTAAATCATTTAATTCTGAATCCAAATTCCATTTTTAACCTATTTCGAAGTTCAAATTATAATTCAAATCCTTTTTTTTAATAACTAAATCTTTGAAATTCAATTTATCATCAAATTTCAATTTTGAAACCAAACCTTTTAAATTTTATCTTAAACATTCAAATCTTAAGTCCTAAATGATTCCATTTTATCTTAATAATGGATATATTACCACACTCCATTTCTTCTTTCATTTAAATAAATCTAATTTCAGCTTAAAGATTATTAATAATAACAGGATGGTATCATTCAAATTACTTAAAACATCCGTCCATTTTTAATTTTTAGTTCTCAAACCCATTTTGAGATCACACAAACTCCCCATTCAAATCAACCATTTAACTTCCCAAGTTAATCCCAATTTCATCTTGAAATTTTCAATTCAGGTTGCTTGTTAAATTATTTAACTTTCCAAAGTTAAATTCAATTTACTTAATCCATCCAACATTACCCAATTTGAATTCCCATTTCAAATTCTAAATTTCATATTAATAATCTTTCCACTTATAAGTTCAAAAACTTATAACTTTGGGTATCACACCTCATTCCAGATTTAAAAATCAACATTTGGAGTTTATTTCAAACCGTTTTTGATATTAGGTATATCCACACACACACACACACATATATATATATATATATATTAATTTCCTTTACATACCAAATTATACTTCAAATTTTAAACCACCTTGGTTTCAATTCAAAACAAATGCCTTTAAATTTTCAAACAACTCTTGCTTTAAATATGACCCTTTTATTCAAATACATTAAATAATATTCTTTAAATTCTGGACCCAGATTTAAAACTTCATAATTCAGAACATCTTCAATTCCAATTTATAAATCATACTTACCTAAATGTTTTACTTTCTGTTTGCGCAAAAAATGGGCAAACACCTCCAAGTCGTGTGATTTAGTTGATTTTATGTGATTCTTAATGGTTCAGATGAGTTATGTAAATGTGAAAAAAGCAAGGGCTGAAATGTTAAAGACACACAGATTTATAGTGGTTCGGCCAGAACGTGCCTACGTCCACTTTATATGTTATTATCTTCTTTGTTTCAGATTACAAGTACAATGCTTTGTGTACCAGTATATGAAAGTAGTTTGAAAGTTCCTTCCGTGCTTGAGCTCTCAAACTTGTCCGCCATTGTTGTACCCCTGCCCCTCTATTTATAGAGTGAGGTTGGGGGCAGGGGTCTTGGATGTATATAGCTGCTGGTGGGCCTGGGCTGGAGCAATCTGGCCTGGCAGCGTTCTGGTTCGGCGAGGCTTCATTCGGTCTTGAATGGGTGGTGTTGGACCGGTGATGGAGTGGGATGGAGGTCCATTCGGCATTGAGGTAGGTGGTTGGTGCGGTAGTGGCCTTGGTCCGGTGGTGACCTTGGTTCGGTTGTAGAGGGCTAAGGCATGTTGGTTCGGTAATGGCCTTGGTCCGGTGGTGACCTTGGTTCGGTTGTAGAGGGATAAGGCACGTTGGTTCGGTAATGGCCTTGGTCCGGTGGTGACCTTGGTTTGGCACGCATGGGAGAGGCCGAATGGAGCTTGGAGAAGGCTGGTCTTATGCCGAATGAGAATGCCGGATGGTCTTCCATGCTTGTACCGAGCCTTGTGTTTTCCGAATGAAGCGGGGGTTGCGAGCCCGGGTAAAACTGTGACTTCTTGGTCTCGAGATCTTCTGGGTGAGAATTCGCCCAACATTTTCCCCCCAAAGCGGGGCACATGCTCGCATGTGTCGCGCTTTGTTTCCCTATTGTAGGAAGGCTTGTTTTGCAATGCCTTGGTCTGGACGTTCATATCCTGTTGGTGTCCTGCAAAGGAACTTATAGTTTTAGTGTGATTTCAAATGACGATCGTTCAGGATCGAAATATTTGAGATGAAGTAAATCGTGCCGTTCGGGGCGAGAGAGTGTGCCCCGAGGAGGCTTAGCATTATCGATGCCAGGTTCAAGTTAGAGTGGATCCCTGGATCGTTTGTGAAGGTGGTTTATCGCCAGCTCAGAGCATGCCTAAGGATTGTTCGCGACCCCGTACATGTGTAAGTAGCTTAGCCATTTCATAATCATCAGAATCAAATATCCGTTTAACCTATGAGTTTAAGAAGGGATGTCAAAGTGTAAATTCCCACGAGGATAGGGTTAATGGCCATTCAGACCATGCCTATGGACCGTTCGTGGTTGCATACACGTGTAAATGATTAACCCGTGTTAGTGGGAGATTTACTACTTGTTCACCGTTATCGTATTCTCCATTTTATTAGTAGGTCCTAGAGTTCGGTACTTATCTGAGTGAGGCGCCTTGCATGCCCTCTGTTTTTGGTTCTTGTTGGTAGAGGGAGTTTTGTTCGGCTTTTGGTTGGTCCGGTATATTCTCATTCGGCTTCTGGTTGGTCCGGTATATGAGTGTTGGTCCGGTATTCTGGTCCGGTGGGCCGAACCACTTGGTTCGGCAATCCAGAGTTCGCCTATATATAGAGGCTACACCCACCTTAGTTTCTTCTTACCGAACCAGAGATAGCCGAGCCAATCCTTAGCCGATCCAACCTTCTGCCAAGCTTATACCAAATCACTTCGTGCCGAACCAGGTATATGTTTTTCTGCCGAATGATTTTTATTACCGAATGGAATTATGCCGAATGCACGCGAGGTGTCTTAGTTTGCCGAATGAGCTTAAGGTCTTAGTGCCGAATGACACGTATACCGGATGAACTCTTAGTGCCGAACGAACTTATTATCTCCCTGCCGAATGAACTCACTTGCACTGCCGAATGAACTTGATATTTTAGCAGAATTCCGGACTTATGCATTCTTTTTTGCTTACATCTCTGTATTCTTTGTTCTAACAACCTGTCTTTTCACTTTTGTGTATGCAGATAAATGTCTCGCAAGGCGGAAACACGATCAGACAGACGGAAATCCAAGGATGGAGGAGAGTCTTCTTCCGTGCCCCCAGCCCAACCAGGATCCGGGCAACATCGACCTGTTCCGAGGTCGTTAGTGGACGGGTACGGTCCCCAGGAACTTCTGGTTTCCCCTCCCGATTGCTTTCCTAGCTCCCTAAAAGAGGAGCAACTTGATGTTATATCCCGCTCCTTCGGGATAGACAAGGCTCGCATGCTGTTGCCGGGAGATGGAGTGATGCCGTATAATCCCCCTGAAAGCTACTTTGCTTACAGCAGATATCATTGCATGTGTGGTGCTATCCCTCCTATCAATGCCTGGATAGTTAGTTTTACCACATATTTGAAGGTGGCTCCATTCCAGCTCCAGCCGAACTCTTATGCCATTCTGGTGAGCCTTTTCGTTATCTTCCAGAGGAGGTACGGGCGCCCTCCTTCTAACCAGGAAATTCGATATTTATATAACCTGAGAGGCTATAAGAAGGGGTCTCCGTATATTAGTCTAGAGGCGGCCGTGCCCTTCAAACCGGTCTTGGACTTATATTCAAAGTTTACCATGTTCAAGAAAGAATGGTTTTTTATCAAGGACGATTCTGTCTCTTTCCGCCTTTTCACTTCCGGCTGTAAGATGAATTTCATTTATACTTTCCATGTCCTAACTGTAGTGCTTCTTCTGACACGCTTCTGTTTCTTGCTAGCGACAGGTGGCATTGTAGTCGTGGAAGATGATTCTTTGACGCGGATGGCTGCTGAAATAAAGGCCATTCCGGCACGGGACAGGTCGGCTTCTTTCCTGATCAGGAATGCTACCCTCCTGGAGTACAACTTGATCCTGCCGCACCAGTCCGTGGTTAAGCTGAGGGACACGGTTGAGGAGAAGGCCGCTAAAGCTAAGGAGGGGGCCATGGTGAAGAGTGGCAAGAGGAAGCCCTTTGGACAACACCCAGTCGTGGGAGGTAAGAAGCTTAAGGAGTCTGATGGCCCCTCTCCTAGTACTCGCCCGATCGTCCCGGAGGAGGAAGGTGTGGAAGAGGGCGAAGGAGGCGATATGGGGGGAGAGTCAGGAGGCAGAGGAGATGGCGATGGAGATGGTGATGGTGATGCTGGTGCCTTAACCTCTGGGCAAGACCCTGAACTGGATGAGGCTCTCCGTCAGGCCTTCGGGGAATCGGAGGAAGAATCGGAAGCGGAAAAGGCAAAGGAGGCGGGCAAGGCTGTGGCTGGTGCCGATCCATCCCCTAAAGGCTCCTCAGCTAGGGTAACTTCGGCGGTGCAAGGTGAACTTTTGACTTCCGCCGATTCCATTTTCGATAAGGACTTAGGAATATTTTATGGTTCACTTCCGTCCTGGAATGAGATTCAGGACTTATTGCAGTATCCCACTCCTCCGCAGGGTTTGTATAATAGACGTGCCTTCTCACTTTTCTTTCTTTTTAACTTAACATGTTTCTTGAATTGTGGACCATTGTATGTTCGTAACACTTATCTTTTATTCCAGGGGCAGGCCAGGTGGTTAAAACGTCAGACGTTCGACACCGCCTTGAACAATTCAAGTTGATGAGAGCTTCTGATAAGCCGAAGCCTCTTACTGGTCGTCCTGGGGACGTGGTCAAATACCATCCTCTTCTTGGGGTCATTGAAGAGAGCATTCAGAAAAAGAAGAGGAGCCGTTCCTTATTTGAGCCTTCCCCTGGTCCGCAGCTTCCTGTTCCGCCTCCTCGTGATACCACGGAGGAGAGCACGGAGTTTATCCCCCCTCCTCCTCCTTCTAAGAATCCCACTGTTATCCGTATAAGGCGTCCTGACGTGCCTCGTGACCCCTTTGCCGGTCATCCTGATTTAGATCCAAGCTCTCGGGATATTTCATTTGATGAGGCCACTGGTGAACACCTCCTTCCCCGCAACCCCATGGTACGAGTGTTAGACGAGGCTAAGTCCCTAGATCTTGATCTACTTACCACTCGGGTAGTTACCATGGGAGACGAGGCCAAAGCTAATATCGATCGGGTGGCTGAAGAGACCAAGAAGTTAATGAAGTATCATGCTCAATTGGTCAAGGCCGGGGAGGAGATTGGGAGTGCTAATATTCGGTTGCGGCTGAAGGTTGCTGATCAGGCCGAACAGCTTGCCGGTCAAGCCGTTCAGATTTCTCAGCACGAGGAAGCCTCCAGGCGGCTGAAAGAGACCATGGAAAAGGCTAGTAGGGCAGAATTACAGAAGATGGAGGCCGCCTGTAAGGAGCGGATCGACATGGCCATTGCGACAGTGGATGAGGTTCGGAATGCGGATCTCGAGCAGGTAGAGGAGTTGTCTGGAAGGCGTGAGGCCGCGGAGATGGCTCAAGTCAAGTTAAAGGAGGAGATGGAGGAGATGAGGAGGTCTCTCCAGGATGACTGCTTGAGATACCGATCAGAGAGGGATGTTGTTGTCGCCAAGTTGCAGGCTTCCGAGGCCCGGGTGAAGGAGTTTGAGGAGAATGAGGGGATGATGGACGAGATGCTGCAGGACATGTACTTCCGCACTTGGAAGGAGGGCAGCTTGTCTTGGATGGATGACTATCCCTGGGTCATGGCCAAGATATATCTTCGGGCTTTAGAGGAGGCCAGGGTCAATACGGGTAAGGAAGGTGGAGTGGCTTTTAGTCTGGATGTGGTCACTGCTCAGTTCTCGAAAGAGGAGCAAGCGGCGGTGAAGGAGGGGATGCGGTTGCTTGCTGCGGAGGAAGCGGGTGTGCAACTGGAGGATGAGGATCAACCAGCGGACGCTGGTGAGTTATTCTTCTCTTTTCCTTTTCTTTCTGGGTTTCCATAACTTGATCGTTTATCGTTTGTTTAATGGATTCCTCTTCTGAATTGGACAGGTGGAACTTCCGATCAACATGCTGGGGGTTCCGGCCCTGCGGCCAAGTAGGCTTGGGAAGTTGGTGACGGAGTGTGGACGCAGCTGGTTACTTGTCCGGATTCGGCCGCTTTTTATTTCTTTTTACTGTTGTTTACGTTAGTCCAAAACATTGATGTGACTGTAATAATATTATTTGCAGAGAATAACTTGGTGTGATTTTATAATATAAGCTGATTTTGTTAAGTTTAAACGTTGTTGTCATTTTGATGTGCTGCGTGAGAAGTATAACTATGTATATGCCTGTGATTTTAGTTGTGTTTGACGTTAAGCCTTTGCTTGAAATATAATTTCATGTTTTGCAATGTTAGTGTGACATATGAATAAGCTATAGTTATGTATTTATGTACAAGAGAAGAGAGTACCGCCCTTCATGTTTTATTTGCAGGCGGTAGCCTCGAGCTTCTTGTGTAATTGATCATGGATATATCTGAGTACCTTGCCACCCAGTACGCAGGATTAGATTCTCATGAGTGAATGCTCCCTATTTGATTTCCTGTACTTTAGAGTTTGTTATACAGGATAGGAGAAAAGTATTTAAATGAAATGGAAATATAGAAAAAGTAAAACTTCCAGTCACGGAAGGCCGTCGATGTGCTTAAGTTCGTGGCAAACGGGTTTTGTAGTCACTTTCCCTAGCTGTGGGTCTTGGAGACATTTGTCACCCATCTTACGCCTCCGCGGGGAGTTTTCTTTTTTACCACAACCGCACTTAAGACACATCGGAGCCGAGATCGCGCACGGTAACTACCTGAACCATTATGGTCCGTAATCGTGGGTATTATTCGATTTACCATGGCCGGCTAGCGTGGGTGCCGTTGGCCGTGAACTACCCCTGGCTGGCCACACCTTATGTTGGGGCTTAAAGTAGGTTCACAGTTGCCGGCGAGCCGAACGCCGTAATGAGCTGCCATTGGCTATAGTCGGCCTTTATGATGACTTATAATCGGCTCATTACAGTTGGCTTTGAGGGCAGGCGCGAGCAATGAGTTAACCTGCAGCAGAGGGATGTTGGAGCAAAAGAGTCTCATTGGCGAGTGCATAGAATCGTAGCGTACCTATTAGGCCTTGTCCAGATGAGGCCGTGGTGCGTCTTGAGTGGAGATGCCATAAGATTTTGTTCAACAGAAAAGGATAAAGCTTAACAAGCAGCCAAGATATAAAGGAACAAGTTAAAAAGAGACAAGATTTTTAAAGTGGTTCGGCATGAAAACGCCTACGTCCACTGATTCTCTTTGTTAATTCACTTCATATGGGCAGTACAAGTTAAGATAAGTATCGACGGAGATGTCGGATGTTCCATGCCCTCTGGAACACCTCTCCGTCCACTGTTGACAAAATATAAGCTCCGTTGTGGAGATCTTTATGAATTACATATGGTCCGTCCCAGATGGGGTCTAGTGCCCCGGGGCGCGGAAAGATTCGCCTGAGGACAAGATCTCCTTCTTGTAAGATGCGATGTTTGACTTTGGAGTTGTATAGTGCTGCCACTTTTTGTTTGTGAGCTGCTGCTTTGAGTGCTGCATCGTTTCTCCTTTCCTCAATCAGATCCAAAGACATGAGGAGGAGTTCTTCGTTTTCTTCTGGATTGTAGTGGATCCTATGGTGGGAAGGAACAATAGTCTCAACAGGGAGCATTGCCTCCGATCCGTATGCCAAAGAGAAAGGAGTATGTCCCGTTGATGTTCTGAAAGATGTGCGGTAGGCCCAAAGTGCCGTAGGAAGTTCGTCCACCCAAGCGCCTTTTGACTTTTCAAGTTTCTTCTTGATTAGGGTTTTGAGAATTTTGTTGACAGCTTCGACTTGTCCGTTTGCCTGAGGATAAGCTACTGATGAGAAGCTTTTATGAATTCCATGCTCTTGGCACCAGTCGGCGAATTCTTCGCTGTCAAATTGGAGTCCGTTGTCTGATATGATCTTGAGTGGTACTCCGTACCTGCATAGAATATTTTTGATCAAGAAGTTGATAACTTTTGCTGAAGATATTTTATTTAGGGGTTCCGCTTCCACCCATTTGGTGAAATAATCGACTGCCACTATAGCATATTTGGCTCCGCCTCGGCCCGTTGGCAGTTCGCCAATTAAATCAATTCCCCATACAGCAAAGGGCCAAGGGCTGGTCATTTGAGTAATCTCATTTGTGGGTAGTCGAGGAATCTTGGCAAATTTCTGACATCTGTCGCATCTCTTGACGAAGTCTAAGGCGTCTTTGTTTAGCGTGGGCCAGTAATATCCATATCGGAGTATCTTTTTCGCCAGAGTCTGCCCTCCAGTGTGATCTCCGCAACTTCCTTGATGGATGTTGAATAAGATTTCCTTGGTTTCCCTTCCAGCGACGCATCTGAATAAGGGGCTAGAGAAGCCACGCCGATAGAGGATGCCCTCTTGTATAGTGTAGTGGGGAGCTTTCCTCAAAATTCTCCTTACTTCATCACGTTTATCTGGTAGTGTGCCGTCCTGCAAATATTTCCGGATAGGGGTCATCCAAGTTCCTTCTTCGATTGCAGTTATCAGATTCACTTGTTCGAAACTTGGGGCTAGCTGCCTTGAGATGGCTAGTGCTCCGGAAATGGTGCTATTCTTCATACTAGCTTGCTTTGCTAGTTCATCGGCCTCTTGGTTATCTTCTCGAGGAATGTGTTTGATTAGATAATGGTCCAATTGATCGAGCAGCAGTTTGTTTTTCTTTAGATATGCTGTGAGTCGTTCTCCTCGTGTCTGGAATTCTCCTAGTACTTGGTTTACGATAAGTTGAGAATCACTATGAAGACATAAAGAATTGACTCCAATTTCTAAGGCAAGCTCCAATCCCGCTATTACTGCCTCATACTCCGCATCGTTGTTAGTGGCCGCGAATTCTAACCTTAATGCATAGTACATCTTTCTTCCCCTGAGGGTGATTATCACAATACCTGCCCCCGAGCCTTGTTCGTTCGATGCTCCATCTATAAAGAGGTTCCACTTGATGTCTTTTGCTATTTCAAACTGATTCTTGCCTTCGTTGGTAGTGAATTCGGCAATGAAATCGGCCATGGCTTGCCCCTTGATAGCGGTGCGAGGATGGTAGGTGACGTCATACTGACTTAGTTCAATGCACCATTTGAGGAGTCGTCCAGAAGTGTCGGAACGATGGAGCACCTGTCTTAGTGGTTGATCGGTTAGAACTCTGATGGAGTGAGATTGGAAGTAGTGTCACAGTTTTCGTGACGCGATCAATAAACAATATGCCAATTTCTCAAGTTTAGGATATCTGGCTTCTGCCCTTGTAAATCTCTTACTTATAAAGTACACCGGGCGTTGTGCGCGGTCTTCTTCTCTTACCAGGGCAGCGCTTAGAGCATGAGATGATACAGCGAGGTATAGGTATAGCTCTTCGCCTTCGTTTGGAGTTGAGAGTACTGGTGGTTTCTGAAGGTGTTCGATCAGGTTAAGGAAGGCTTTTAAGCATTCATCGGTCCATTCGAACTTTCCTTTGTCTTTCTTGAGAGCTTCGAAGAAAGGGACGCAATTGTCAGTTGCTTTGGAAATGAATCTGCTTAGGGCGGCCACCTTTCCGTTTAGGCTCTGCATTTCTTTTCGAGTGGAAGGTATCCTTATTTCTTTTAGAGCCCGGATTTGTTCAGGGTTTGCTTCAATTCCTCTGGCATGGACAATGAATCCTAAGAATTTTCCCGATGATACTCCGAAGGAGCACTTTAGAGGATTCAGCTTCATTCCGTATCGGCGAAGTACGTGAAACATCTCGCTCAGGTGGCTTACATGATCGTCGGCTCTCCTGGACTTTACCAACATGTCATCCACATATACTTCCATAGTTCGTCCTATTAATTCCGCGAACATCTTGTTGACGAGGCGCTGATAGGTAGCTCCGGCATTTTTGAGTCCAAAAGGCATGACTTTGTAACAATATAATCCCCGGTCAGTGATGAAGCTAGTGTGGTCTTGATCGGGAGCGTGCATGGGAATCTGGTTGTATCCGGAGTATGCATCCATAAAAGATAAAAGTTCGTGCCCGGCAGTGCTGTCCACAAGCTGATCGATTCGGGGGAGCGGGAAGCAGTCTTTCGGGCAAGCGTCATTTAAGTTGGAGAAATCAATGCATGTTCGCCACTTCCCATTAGCTTTCTTTACTAGTACTGGGTTAGCGATCCATTTTGGGTAGATGGCTTCTCGTATGAAGTCATTAGCAAGTAGGTTCTTTACTTCCTCATCGAGGACTGCTGCTCTTTCTGCTCCCATGCTTCTCTTTTTCTGCTTTATCGGTACCTTGGTGGGATCGACGTTCAGCATGTGGCATGCTATGTCTGGGGAGATTTCTGTCATATCGGCATGTGTCCATGCAAATACATCTAAGTTGTGGCGGAGAAAGTCAATGAGTTGATCCTTCAATTCTGTTTTTAGCTGAGATCCTATTTTTAATAGTCTACTTGAATCATGTTTGTCTACAGATACGAATTCCATGGCCTCCGCAGGCCCAGCGGTAGCCTCCTCCTCCTTATCCCTGGGGTCTAGTTCATTGAAAGGATCGCTGGTGTATCGAAGAGGAGGGGCTTTCTTTAGTTGCTATGCTTCCAAGCTTTTCATGCAGAGAGTAGTCTCTGCATCTTTCCCTTTATTCTTTCTACGGTTATTGCGAAGTTCAGTTACATAGCAATCTCGAGCGGCGTCTTGATCTCCTTCAACTTCTCCTATTCCGTTATCTGTTGGGAATTTCATTTTTAGGCACCACGGGGCTAGGACAATTTGGAAGTCAGACAAGGCTGGTCTTCCCAAGAAGGCGTTGTAGGCCGAGTGGTTTTCTATTAGTACGAACGTTTGTTTTCGCACAACGGAGCGGGGATGACTTCCTATTTCGACGAAGAGGTCAAGTTGCCCGAGTGGCATTTTCGCATCTCCAGTGAAACCGTGCAGGGGTTTGTTGCAGGGAGACACATCCTTCATTGACAGCTTCATTTTGTCGAAAGCATGCTTGAATAGGATATTTACGGAGCTTCCTGTGTCTATTAGAATTCGGAAAACTTTAGCTGGACCGAACCAGGCAGAGATGACCATGGGATCCATATGCGGATACTGTCTTCCTTCTAAATCACGCCTACTGAATACGATGTCGTCACTCTCTTTCCGTTTCGGGTGGTGTTCTTCCATAATGGAGTTAACATAGCCTTCAGCATTTCTAAGTGACTTGCCGTATCTTTCCATCTCTGCCCAGCTTCTGTCGGCGATGTGTGGTCCTCCCGAGATGGTATGGACCACTATCCTCTCTTGACTAGAGCCACTGGTGTTGCGATTCCCTCCGCCTACTTCTGGGACGGGTCGCTTTGAGTTCTCCTTGGCAGGAGTTGGAGTCCTGTTCTGACCTTTCACATAGCGTTCCAACCTTCTTCTTCTGATGTGTTCTTCGATCAAGTCCCGGAGATGGTGGCATTCATTGGTGTCATGTCCGTGGGATTCTTGGAAGCGGCAGAACTTTCCAGACTTGAGTGCGTTATCAGATTCTTTCTTGTGCGGGGGGCGCTTATATCCGAGTTCGCACTGAGTGGCTAGAAAGATGTTTTCGATTGTTTCATTCAAAGGAGTGTAGGAGTCAAATCTTGGTCCTGGTCGATATTGGCGTTTTTCAAACTTCCTGCCCCCAGCATTGTCTCTAGATTCATTTCTTCGAGTGTCCTTAGCTGCAGCGGGAACCTTGTCCGAAGTTGTCTTACCTTGTTGTCCTGACTGCCTCTCAGTGGCGGCGTCTTCAAGTCTCATATACTTTCCAGCTTCATGGAAGAAAGCAGGTAAAGTAGCTGGTTTTTCCTTAGTTAGTCTTCTAGCGAACTTGGTATCTGGGTGTACACCACTACAGAGGGCCATTAGGGTGAGCTTCTCATCGGCATCTTGGACTGCGGCCGCTGCGGCGTTGAACCGGGTTAGATATTGTTGTAGGGTCTCTCCGGATTTCTGTTTGACATTGGATAGAGAATAAGCATCCTTGGGTTGTTCTACATGGATGCGGAACTGGCTAATGAACCTTTCTTTCAACATCTCCCATGAGCTGATAGATCCTTGGGGTAGATGGCAGAACCAGGAGGTAGCTAGATCTGCTAGGAATAGCGGAAAGCATTTACACAACACCCCTTCTGTTGCTCCGCTCATGAGCATATGCTGGGTGTATCTTTGTAAGTGTACGATAGGGTCGGAAGTTCCCTTGTAAGGTTCCATGGTTGGCATTTTCCATTCCCGGGGGGTGATGGAAGTTTCGATATTGCGGGTGAAGGGGCTGGTGACCCTAGCGCCTATTCCTCGGTCCCTTTGCTCCCGTTGGACGCATTCTCTGAATAACCGTGCCATTCTTTCATCAGAATTTGGAGCGGATAGAAATGAACTTGGTTCTTCCCTGCGGGATCGATCTCGTCCAGATGACCTGTAGGGATGGTATAGTCTATCACTTCTGACGTTATCCAGTGGTTGCCTCTGGCCGCTCGGATGCATGCTAGGACCAGCTACAGTTGCCCCTGCCTTGATCTTCCCCTGTGGGTTCTGTTTCGAGTATTTCCATGGGGTCAACTTCGGGCTGGGTTCTAGCTCGGCTCCGTTCAGCGGGGTTTCTATGATTAGGTGGCATGACTGGCTCAGCTACATCCGACCCTCGCCTGGCGCCTCCCCCACTGGGTTCGGTTCCAAGCGTTTCCTCGAGTCGGAGTTCGGGCTGACTCCGGGCGCGGCCCCTATCATTGTTGTTCCTGTTGATGGCTTCCTCGAAGAGGGAAGACCTTTGCTGTCTCCGAGATCCTCCAGATTGAGATTCATCCCATGATTCAGTGTTGCGGTTGGATTCTTCGACATCCCTCAAGCGTGACATGAGTTGGTTCACCAAAGCTTCTTATTGGGATGCGAAGCGGTTAGTCACTTCCACCACAACTCTGTCTAGGTCTGGTCTAGTGATTACTGCCGGTTGTTCCGCGGTAGGGGCTGTTGGAATTGCCTGATCTACATGTGGCACTGCTGCTGTAGTGGGATGGTTCTCTTGATCTGGATCCACTGGATTTGGAGCGCTGCTAGTTGCAGCGTTCTTTCCCTTGTTGGCGTCTTTTCTTGGCCTGGAAGTCATGTTTCCTAGGCAATGAAGGGTGCTATTGGGAAAGAAGGTTGAATGAGGGAAGCTGAAGCTTCGAGTTCGAAGCTCTCAGTGAAAGCACCAAAAATGTTTGCGCAAAAAATGGGCAAACACCTCCAAGTCGTGTGATTTAGTTGATTTTATGTAATTCTTAATGGTTCAGATGAGTTATGTAAATGTGAAAAAAACAAGGGCTGAAATGTTAAAGACACACAGATTTATAGTGGTTCGGCCAGAACGTGCCAACGTCCACTTTATATGTTATTATCTTCTTTGTTTCAGATTACAAGTACAATACTTTGTGTACCAGTATATGAAAGTAGTTTGAAAGTTCCTTCCGTGCTTGAGCTCTCAAACTTGTCCGCCATTGTTGTACCCCTGCCCCTCTATTTATAGAGTGAGGTTGGGGGCAGGGGTCTTGGATGTATATAGCTGCTGGTGGGACTGGGCTGGAGCAATCTGGCCTGGCAGCGTTCTGGTTCGGCGAGGCTTCATTCGGTCTTGAATGGGTGGTGTTGGACCGGTGATGGAGTGGGATGGAGGTCCATTCGGCATTGAGGTAGGTGGTTGGTGCGGTAGTGGCCTTGGTCCGGTGGTGACCTTGGTTCGGTTGTAGAGGGCTAAGGCATGTTGGTTCGGTAATGGCCTTGGTCCGGTGGTGACCTTGGTTCGGTTGTAGAGGGCTAAGGCATGTTGGTTCGGTAATGGCTTTGGTCCGGTGGTGACCTTGGTTCGGCACGCATGGGAGAGGCCGAATGGAGCTTGGAGAAGGCTGGTCTTATGCCAAATGAGAATGCCGGATGGTCTTCCATGCTTGTACCGAGCCTTGTGTTTTCCGAATGAAGCGGGGGTTGCGATCCCGGGTAAAACTGTGACTTCTTGGTCTCGAGATCTTCTGGGTGAGAATTCGCCCAACACTTTCCTAAAACATTTCATTTTGCTTACTCATTAATACCCATTTTATTATCAAGCACAACAATCATTTATGATAATAACCAAGGAAACCAATTCATTATTATCTTATTCTGAAACTCTTCTCCAAATTCAAGATTTAATTTCAGTTTGAATCCATTTCAAACTTGTATTTATTCAATTTAAATTTGGTTGTATTTCTATTACCACTTAATTCTCATTATTAAAATTTTCAAATAATACAACAACCAATTACCTTAATGTATAATGGTTAGAAGAATCATTGCTTTATTTATAAGCTTATATAAAAATCATTTACTTTTAAAACCATTATATAAGAAAATAACAAGTACGCTCTCATATATATATATATATATATATATATATATAGACACACACACACACACACACACACACTCAACTCATTCTAGGGTACCATTGACCCTATCCTTAATGAGTACACTCACTAGAGCCAAGGTTCTCGCTTAACCTTCAGCTTTGATACCGAATGTAACGACCCAGAATTTTCGATCCCGAAAATTCCAAATAGTTAGGGAAAGGAAGAAAGAGATAGAAGGAAAAGAAGAACAGAAACACCAACATCTCACATTCGCAACGGATAAAATATAATAACAAATAATAATAGTTATACAAAGGAAAACTGTACTTGTCAAATTTCACTTTAATACATCAGAGTTACAACATATATACAAACACTGGACAGATATAATCAACATGTCTTAGACATATACAACAATATAATACAGTGGAAACACTCCATACGTTCCTGCCATCCAGCGCATCTCCTGAGCTCCAGAATGTCCTTACCTGAAAATCTATAATACTCGGTCTGACCCGTGCATTACATCAAAGTAACACCTGGGTCAGGCTGGAAACCAGCATGAGTAAACCCATCTAACGGAACACAAAAGCATATAGCTTATATAAACCCGGGGTAACTTGTATCAATTTACAACTTCATAAGTCGTTATAGACGTCACATACATCACACATCAATTTGAGTACCAAAAATAGATTAAATGGTCCAATTCACTTAAATCATTCCATTTTAGCCTATTGATTCCACATATCAATTTATAAAGAATCGATGTGGTTTTGGGTGTTTACTAATACCCGACTCCGGTTTCTTCGAATTCAATGCCATCTTAACCCAAGCTATTCAAGTGAAATACAATTCAATTTTAAATACAAGATGTCACTTTTTTTACACAGCAATTCATCATCGATAGATAACCACATTATCATTATCCATCCAAACATATCATATCACAAAACATTTCATATTAGAGATATAAATCAATTCAAGACATTTAATCATCAATCAATCATTCATAAGTGTAACGACCCGTTAAAATTCGATGATATTGAATGAGTTAATTTAACATGATTTCTAATCTAATTTAGAATGAAATAAAAGTCTTAAGATTTTATTTGAGTAAATGTAGGAATGTATGTAAATAATTTTGTAGGAATAAGTTAATTAACAATCTATTTGTGCATACCTGATTTAATTGAAATAACAGAAAGGACAAGATCTTGATTTGCCTAGGTATGTATATATTGATAAACTATAACTAAGTAGGAAGTTTGGTAGTAAATAGGAAATAAGATGACAAAGGCAACTAGTAAATTTATAAATGAATTCATAATAATAAGTAGTAGTTAATGCATAAATATATTTGGCATTTGGGATAATTACAAAGTTTTACCCATTCATCTAATTTATTTAATTAAATCTAAATCTATGGCAACATTGTTGTTAATGATGGTTGTAAGTGAATTTGAATTTAAAAGGGTAACAATTATTTAGGTTAACCATTCATTAAGTATATTAAGTTAAGAATGGAAATAGATTGAAATAAATCTAAATTTATTTATTTTGGTTGTTAATGTGTTCTAGTTAATAAAAGGGAATTTATAAGAATGAAGAATGCACTAATGAAATATATTATAATTCAATGTTATTTATACCCATAAATGTCTATTCACTGAATAGAAAGTTTTAAATCAATAAACGAATTTATTGAGGTTCCGATTTATAATTTATAACTTTTAATGTAGACTTAATTACAATTAATTGATTTAAAAGGTGTAGTTAGCGTAGATTTTTGTTTGTAATAGTAGAGGGTTAATTTTATAAGACAAAATTTATGCTAATTCTATTTATAATAGGAACATGGGTTGTTTTAGTACAGAAAGCAGGATTTATAAATTTAATTAAAGTATCAAAATTGAAAAATGGTATTTATTGCATAATAAAATGGAATTAACGTTTAAATATTACGTTATTGAAATTTAAATGGAATTTGTGGATATTAAAGTGAAATCATGCACTAATGTTGTGGCACCCTTATTTTTGGATAATAGGTGAGAATATAAAGGTTGAAAATCTAATATATGGGTCTTTGATAATTTAATTTATAATTTCTAAATATAAGGAAGTAGAGAAGTTAACACTGAAATTGATAGACTTATCAACTTTAATTCACATCTAAACTTGTTAAATCATATAAATTGATTAAGAAATATTTAAGCGATAAAATTGGTCAATTTTTGGAATTTAGTTATAAAATTGGGTTTTTATAATTTATTTTAATTTATTTAATGAATATAAAAATAGCCATTTTGGCCACGGACTCGGATTTCGATGAAACCAGTTTCATCGGATCCGTATCAGTGAATTATTGTAGGGTTTCAAGTTTCGTATCGATCGGACCTGTCGTTTGATCGTACGGATGTGAAACGCCTTGAAATCGATTTAATTTAAAATCAATTTGAAATCAATTTGGAAATTTTGTTTTCATCATAACTTCTTCATACGATTTGGACGTGAAACATTTTCCATCGCGTTCAGAATATTTTAAAATACCTATTTGGATATATGGGTTTAATAAATTTCGTTCCGGGGTTAGAACGGGCTTTTTGGGCCAACTATCGTTTAGCACGTTCGTTATTCGTGCCCACCTAGCCTACTACTATGTGTCTATATATATGTTTTGATAAACCCTAGCCTCCATCTTCTATCAATTGTCTGTACGTTCATTTTCTTCATCTCTTTCTCTTTCTTAATGGTTGCAAAACCTAGATCTATCTACAGTTCAAAAATCAAAGTCAAAATTCAAACTCTCCAGAAAAATTCCAAAAAAATATATATGTTAATGTTCTCGACGAACGTAATCTACTGGAGGTGTTCGTTTCTGTATACGATGCCCGGATCAACGACAAATTGCAGTCAAACCCTGAAATTTTCGAAACCCTAGGCCAATTTGGGGGTTTTTAATCTGGGCTCTAATCGATGAAATTGGTTTATGGGTTTCGAAGAGGACAGCTTGTGGAGTCGATTGATGGTGGGGTTGGGGGCTAACGCGGCCTGTGGTGGCCGGAATTTGCCGATTAGGGTTCGTATGGTGGTGGCCGGCGATGGCGTTGGGCGACCAGAGGTGGGGCGTTGCGTGCGGCCGGAGCAGGGTACCTAGATGGCAGTAGTCGGCGGTGAAATATTGGCTTAGGGCGGTGGCTAGCTTCGGTCAAAGATGAACGAGCAGGGGAGGTTTCACGGGTTTGTTCCTGGAAGGGTGAAGTGGTTGTAGCATGCGCGTGAAAATGCATGCTGACGTGGCAAGTTTTGTGTTCATTTTGTTTTTATTTTTAGTTTAAAATTCAATCACAATAATTAGCATAACTTTTACGTACGATGTCAGATTGACGTGCGGTTTTCTCCGCTAGGTTCGTATCTGAATTCCGGACTTGATGACGCTGGTTTGGACGGATTCTGAGATCGTCGAATTTTTGAGTTTAAATTGAATTTAAATTCGATTTAAATTCAAAAGGTGAGTGTTTTAACCCACTCACAACTTCTAAAAATTTTATGTTTGTTAAATTCATTTTAGATATGAGTAGAAATTTATTTATGACTGTTTGGCATATTTTATTCATCATATATGTTAAACCGCATTTATTTAATTTAACTGTTAATTTATTTTATTTATTGCATATAAATTGACAGTTAGAAATTTATTTATGGGCATATAAACAGATAGTTAAACAGATATAAATTTAATTGAATATAAAATGTTAGTTAATAACTGTCAATTATTTCCTGTTATCTTGTATATGCCATATATTGATGTTTGTTTAAACTGATGATGTTTGGAATAATTTTGGTTGATGATTGATGATGGATGAATGGATGTTTTATTTTATATCATTAAACTGCAAGTTATCATGCATTTTTTATTTCATTCGGGATTGTGGTTTGAAATGATATAAAACCGCAAAATTTTATTTTTAAATTGTGGATTGAAATGATAAATATCCGTATCACTTGACCATATGATAGAAAATTTTATACAGGCACCGTGGTCTATATATATAAATTATTTTAAAGTGGTTTATATGGTTTGGATGGAATACGGTTTATAATAATTTTTAATTTTGATATTTTTCTTCTATATATATACATATGAAGTTAGAAATTTGAATTTAAACTGTGTATAAATCTCTTAAATAAAAATGGAAAAATTGAGAAAATGGAATTGATAATTTATATTATATATTTAAGTTGGAAATTTTAAGATATGATATTCTTAACGGGATTTTTCCAAGATAATATAAAATGAATATTTTAGTATAAATTAAATTGAAGGAAATATTAAATTGCTAGAAATTGGAGTTTTATTTATGGATTTTATGTGAATATTCAAGACTAATAATAGAGCATTTAATTTGTTGAAAGAATAAATACCAACTTTAGTTTTGAAATATTAATACTTCAAATGGATATATGTATATAGAAATTTAAGTGGTTTTGGAACTAAAAAGTGATATTTAAGTTATGGTTTAGACTTTAAATAAAGAACTATATTTGTAAAGCCATGGGAATTATTTTCTTTACAAAGTAACCATAAAGTTAAACCATTTATTTTATGTATCGTTGAATATCCAAACCATTTAAGTTTAGAGGTTATGGTTTTAAAATTTATGAATTTCAAAATATTATGCTTTGAAAGTATAATCCAAATGTTTGATTTCCAAATATTATAGATTTTAAAGCAGTATGATTTTTGGAAAAGAATTATATTTGGATAAAATGATATCATATTGTTTTGGGTTTTAAAATGATATCGTATTCATAGTTTTTGAAATGGAAATTTTTATTCTGGTTTTAAGTATAAATTATTTTTAAATGACCGCGGTGTTATAATAACGATGGGTTGACAAAGAGACCGGGATCGGATATGGACATACTCTCTGTCGATACCGAAAACCACTTTGACTAACCGTGTACGCGGTGGAGATTCCAGAATGAAGTAGGTTGGTGGCGGCGTTTCCTGTAAGGTAAATACGTGGACCCGACTCCCATGAGTTGGCATAAGGTGGCTAAAACAGGAGCGATTCTCGGGCCAATGAGGTCATTCCTCTGATCGGACACTCCTCTTCGATATTATACTTTGACTTTGGATTGATTCAGTGGCCACTTTTATTTTTGTTTTGGGGGAGTTTGTTCGAGGTGGGCGGTAGCTGCGCGCTGCGCGTTTCCACCAGCCCGGATATCAATTGGTATATCTACCCTAGCATTGCCTAGTTGTGCCGTGTCACCTACCCTATCGCGCCTTGTACGAGTTTGGATTTCTCCCGTAGCCCGTGTGGTATCCTCTGGTGGCTTCCCGATCAGGAGGGACTATGATATTGGATGGACTACTGGGACTATTACGTGTTAAGGTGGAAAATGTAAAGCCTTAATGCTATTTAAAAATATGTTTATTTTACTATAGACACTAATATAATAGCGCAATATACTACATAGTAAATAGTTCAACGGATCCTTAGGAGATGTAAATCCCGAGCATCTCTTGATTTACTGCACTCATATTTATTTCTGTTAATTTAACTCACATAAGATCTTTTAGTTCTGACTCGAGTGTTTTGTCTTTTCAATTCGCTCGGGTCAGTCCGAGCGTTTTAGGATTTGAAGTTTAGCTCTGGAAGACGAAGACGAAGATTTGTAGTATTACTATTATTATTTATCTAGTGCACTCCACACTGTTCCGCTGCATTGTTATTGGTATGTGTAACTCTGATATGTATTATATAAATGTTTGTAAACAATTTTATAAACTGTATATTTTATTATTATATTTTATCCTTCCGCTGTGAGATTCTATTTTGTTTATTTCTTCTCTGTTTTTCTTATTTACCCCATAACAATCCGCCCTTCCGTATGGTTTGAATCGTCATGTGTGTCGATTTGAAGCGTGCGAAAATGTGGGATGTTATAGTTGGTATCAGAGCCAGGTTTAGCGATAAACCTTAGCTTGTGGGGTTTGACTCTTTGTTAATAGGATAGTAATACCCTATGGGAGTCGCTGAGTGTATATATATGAGAGAGCGTATTTGTTAGTGTTATAAAAAGATTTTTATATTGTGTTAATCTGTTCCGTTTTGTATTTACAGATTCTGGTTGGTGCATGGGACGCTATGACATCAATAGGAATTTCTAAACACTTAATAGGACAGACCGACATAATATCTGTTTTAATATAGGTGAAATAACTTTGCCTATTATATTTTCTATATATAAAATAATTTTTTTAAATGATATTATATATATTTTGTTGTAATAGATTGGTTGTTAGGATTAAATTTATAAGTAATTGGTACAATAGGATTGAAATTAAAATCAATGGAATTTGGAAATTTTAGAACTTAAGTCCGGGATTTTGAAATTTTGCTTTCAAAGGATTTATGAAATATAATAATTTTGTTTATAAGTATTTTCTTATATAAATATTTAATATAATTAGGGAAAAATTGTTTTAAAGAAGATTATGGAGAAATAAGCTTTGTACTTTCCTCTCTGTCGTTGGAAAATAATTTCGGTGATGGCGGCCGCATCATCAACTTTCATTTTCGAGTTTCAAAGGGGAAAGGCCACTGTAGTAAATTCTACTGCAGATTTATTTTGAAATTATCTCAAATTTAATTGTTTTAAATATAATTAGAGGTATATAAGTTATAAGAATAATTTATCTATTATTTTAAAATAAATCGAAATTTTACCCGGTATTTAATTTTTAATTTCCATTAATTAATTGTTTCAATTATTGTAGTGAAATGAAGGGTTAGTAATAAATAATTGGAACCCTTAATTGAAGCAAAAATTTAATATAATAGATAGATAAGAAAAAGGTAAATAAGTGTTGTAAACCTTAGAAATTGAATTAATGAAATTCTTTATTAATAAGAATTGATGCTATAAAGTTGTAAATGTAAGTTTATTTAAAATGTTAATATAACTAAAACAATAGAATGGAAGCATTAAATAAATTAAAGGTAAGCTGAAATTGTAAAACTTATGGAACAATGAATTAATTAATAGTTTCAATTACTGTAATGAATTGGAACGTAGCTAATTAATAAATTTCACTCGCTGTAGGAAATAAGAGATTTTATGATAGGTTATAAATGGTATTAAATGAAATTTGAAATTTGTAACCTACGAAATAAAGAATATTATTATTGAACATTTAATTAATCATAGGTAAATAGAAAACTTGTATAACTTCCAAATTTCACCCTTATATAACATATATATAACTTACCAAACATTTAAAAGTTGAAATGTTAATAAGTGATGTAATAGAAATTTGTACAAGTAAAAGTAGGTAGTAAAGTATTCAATAAATTTGCTATATTAAATGAGAATTTAATGTTGTAAACTTAAGTTATAAATTGAAATCTTACTAAAATTAAAGATAAGTATTATTAATAGGTGATTTTAAACTTAAGTAAATAAAATGTGATTCTTTAATAAATAAAGATTGATGTGTACGGTTATTAACTTAAGTATGATTTAAATACTACTAGTTTAATATAATAGAAGTAGGTAATATAAATAAATGACTGTAAACCCTAGTTAAAGAATTAAAAAAATACTTACTTATAAGAATGGATGTTATAAAGTTATTAATTAAGTGAAATTAAAAAGGGTTGCTGTAATTAAATATAATAGAATGTAAGCATTTAATAAATGATTGAAATTGAGAAGTGCGGTAAATATAATACAAATAAAAGAAACTTACATGACCTAAATAAGCAAAAAAATGAATAACTGTAAGTAATAAGTAGAAATGAAAGAAACAACCATTGAATGAGAAAAAAAATTTGTAGTAGTTAGAAATAAATGTAAATTATAAAAAGAAAGGTTATGTGGTTTGGATAAAAGAAAGGAAAGCAAGCAACTTAAGTATGTAATGAAATTTTATAAGTTAATTTGATTTGCTGGATTGAATTGTTATTGTGTGATTTATGGTTGGTCGGGTAAGGAAATCTGAAGTTGTTGGATGAATAAATAATCTATTTTTGTCCATCTAAGACTGTTGAGTAAATGATGCACTTGATAGTTATTTTTCATTCCGTACAATTTCAAGTTTGAACCTGAACAATTATCTCCTTGTTTGATTGAATGGTTGTTTTGCATTTTGTGTATGCTGGTTGTTGAAATTGATGATTGTGTATTGTTTGTTGTTAGTAGTTGAAACCATGAAAATATTTCACTTTAATATAAATAGTTAACCTTTTAGATTTTATAAGTGAAATGCAGGTTATGGAAGCAACTGCTACTACTTTTGGTTCCATAATAATAAGCGTAAATTTCCCGACAAATAGGTACGTTTTGGATTACGTTTTGTAGCGCTATTTTATATAATTTTCCCGTGATGGGATATTTTATTTTGGATAATATATGTAATATATTTGTTATATTTTGATATTATATTTTTCTCCCAAACCTCTCCGTACAAAGGAGACTCTGCCAAAAAATTTCCGTAAATTTTGGACTTAGAATTTTGTTGAAAATGTTTCCAAACTCTAATTATTTAAGTATAAAAGGATATAATGATTATAAAACGGGTATATTTCATTTAAGGAAATTAATTTAGTAAATTATTGTTTATAAGTTAATATTTGAAATAAGATGTACTGTTTATTAAATTCGCCCTTCTCCCTTCTTTTTCCTTTTCGGGGACGAAAAGTTTTGAGTGGGGGAGAGTGTAACGACTCGTTAAAATTCGATGATATTGAATGAGTTAATTTAACATGATTTCTAATCTAATTTAGAATGAAATAAAAGTCTTAAGATTTTATTTGAGTAAATGTAGGAATGTATGTAAATAATTTTGTAGGAATAAGTTAATTAACAATCTATTTGTGCATACCTGATTTAATTGAAATAACAGAAAGGACAAGATCTTGATTTGCCTAGGTATGTATATATTGATAAACTATAACTAAGTAGGAAGTTTGGTAGTAAATAGGAAATAAGATGACAAAGGCAACTAGTAAATGTAAAAATGAATTCATAATAATAAGTAGTAGTTAATGCATAAATATATTTGGCATTTGGGATAATTACAAAGTTTTACCCATTCATCTAATTTATTTAATTAAATCTAAATCTATGGCAATATTGTTGTTAATGATGGTTGTAAGTGAATTTGAATTTAAAAGGGTAACAATTATTTAGGTTAACCATTCATTAAGTATATTAAGTTAAGAATGGAAATAGATTGAAGTAAATCTAAATTTATTTATTTTGGTTGTTAATGTGTTCTAGTTAATAAAAGGGAATTTATAAGAATGAAGAATGCACTAATGAAATATATTATAATTCAATGTTATTTATACCCATAAATGTCTATTCACTGAATAGAAAGTTTTAAATCAATAAACGAATTTATTGAGATTCCGATTTATAATTTATAACTTTTAATGTAGATTTAATTACAATTAATTGATTTAAAAGGTGTAGTTAGCGTAGATTTTTGCTTGTAATAGTAGAGGGTTAATTTTATAAGACAAAATTTATGCTAATTCTACTTATAATAGGAACATGGGTTGTTTTAGTACAGGAAGCAGGATTTATAAATTTAATTAAAGTATCAAAATTCAACAATGGTATTTATTGCATAATAAAATGGAATTAACGTTTAAATATTACGTTATTGAAATTTAAATGGAATTTGTGGATATTAAAGTGAAATCATGCACTAATGTTGTGGCACCCTTATTTTTGGATAATAGGCGAGAATATAAAGGTTGAAAATCTAATATATGGGTCTTTGATAATTTAATTTATAATTTCTAAATATAAGGAAGTAGAGAAGTTAACACTGAAATTGATAGACTTATCAACTTTAATTCACATCTAAACTTGTTAAATCATATAAATTGATTAAGAAATATTTAAGCGATAAAATTGGTCAATTTTTGGAATTTAGTTATAAAATTGGGTTTTTATAATTTATTTTAATTTATTTAATGAATATAAAAATAGCCATTTTGGCCACGGACTCGGATTTCAATGAAACCAGTTTCATCGGATCCGTATCGGTGAATTATTGTAGGGTTTCAAGTTTCGTATCGATCGGACCTGTCGTTTGATCGTACGGATGCGAAACGCCTTGAAATCGATTTAATTTAAAATCAATTTGAAATCAATTTGGAAATGTTGTTTTCATCATAACTTCTTCATACGATCAAATTTGGACGTGAAACTTTTTCCATCGCGTTCAGAATATTTTAAAATACCTATTTGGATATATGGGTTTAATAAATTTCGTTCCGGGGTTAGAACAGGCTTTTTGGGCCAACTATCGTTTAGCACGTTCGTTATTCGTGCCCACCTAGCCTACTACTATGTGTCTATATATATGTTGTGATAAACCCTAGCCTTCATCTTCTATCAATTGTCTGTACGTTCATTTTCTTCATCTCTTTCTCTTCCTTAATGGTTGCAAAACCTAGATCTATCTACAGTTCAAAAATCAAAGTCAAAATTCAAACTCTGCAGAAAAATTCCAAAAAAAAATATATGTTAATGTTCTCGACGAACGTAATCTACTGGAGGTGTTCGTTTCTGTATACGATGCCCGGATCAACGACAAATTGCAGTCAAACCCTGAAATTTTCGAAACCCTAGGCCAATTTGGGGGTTTTTAATCTGGGCTCTAATCGATGAAATTGGTTTATGGGTTTCGAAGAGGACAGCTTGTGGAGTCGATTGATGGTGGGGTTGGGGGCTAACGCGGCCTGTGGTGGCCGGAATTTGCAGATTAGGGTTCGTATGGTGGCGGCCGGCGATGGCGTTGGGCGACCAGAGGTGGGGCGTTGCGTGCGGCCGGAGCAGGGTACCTAGATGGCAGTAGTCGGCGGTGAAATATTGGCTTAGGGCGGTGGCTAGCTTCGGTCAAAGATGAACGAGCAGGGGAGGTTTCACGGGTTTGTTCCTGGAAAGGTGAAGTGGTTGTAGCGTGCGCGTGAAAATGCATGTTGACGTGGCAAGTTTTGTGTTCATTTTGTTTTTATTTTTAGTTTAAAATTCAATCACAATAATTAGCATAACTTTTACGTACGATGTCAGATTGACGCACGGTTTTCTCCGCTAGGTTCGTATCTGAATTCCGGACTTGATGACGCTAGTTTGGACGGATTCTGAGACCGTCGAATTTTTGAGTTTAAATTGAATTTAAATTCGATTTAAATTCAAAAGGTGAGTGTTTTAACCCACTCACAACTTCTAAAAGTTTTATGTTTGTTAAATTCATTTTAGATATGAGTAGAAATTTATTTATGACTGTTTGGCATATTTTATTCATCATATATGTTAAACCGCATTTATTTAATTTAACTGTTAATTTATTTTATTTATTGCATATAAATTGACAGTTAGAAATTTATTTATGGGCATATAAACGGATAGTTAAACAGTTATAAATTTAATTGAATATAAAATGTTAGTTAATAACTGTCAATTATTTCCTGTTATCTTGTATATGCCATATATTGATGTTTGTTTAAACTGATGATGTTTGGAATAAGGTTGATGATTGATGATGGATGAATGGATGTTTTATTTTATATCATTAAACTGCAAGTTATCATGCATTTTTTATTTCATTCGGGATTGTGGTTTGAAATGATATAAAACCGCAAAATTTTATTTTTAAATTGCGGATTGAAATGATAAATATCTGTATCACTTGACCATAGGATAGAAAATTTTATACAGGCACCGTGGTCTATATATATAAATTATTTTAAAGTGGTTTCTATGGTTTGGATGGAATACGGTTTATAATAATTTTTAATTTTGATATTTTTCTTCTATATATATATATACATATGAAGTTAGAAATTTGAATTTAAACTGTGTATAAATCTCTTAAATAAAAATGGAAAAATTGAGAAAATGGAATTGATAATTTATATTATATATTTAAGTTGGAAATTTTAAGATATGATATTCATAACGGGATTTTTTCAAGATAATATAAAATGAATATTTTAGTATAAATTAAATTGAAGGAAATATTAAATTGCTAGAAATTGGAGTTTTATTTATGGATTTTATGTGAATATTCAAGACTAATAATAGAGCATTTAATTTGTTGAAAGAATAAATTCCAACTTTAGTTTTGAAATATTAATACTTCAAATGGATATATGTATATAGAAATTTAAGTGGTTTTGGAACTAAAAAGTGATATTTAAGTTATGGTTTAGACTTTAAATAAAGAACTATATTTGTAAAGCCATGGGAATTATTTTCTTTACAAAGTAACCATAAAGTTAAACCATTTATTTTATGTGCCGTTGAATATCCAAACCATTTAAGTTTAGAGGTTATGGTTTTAAAATTTATGAATTTCGAAACATTATGCTTTGAAAGTATAATCCAAATGTTTGGTTTCCAGATATTATAGATTTTAAAGCAGTATGATTTTTGGAAAAGAATTATATTTGGATAAAATGATATCATATTGTTTTGGGTTTTGAAATGATATCGTATTCATAGTTTTTGAAATGGAATTTTTTATTCTGGTTTTAAGTATAAATTATTTTTAAATGACCGCGGTGTTATAATAACGATGGGTTGGCAAAGTGACCGGGATCGGATATGGACATACTCTCTGTCGATACCGAAAACCACTTTGACTAACCGTGTACGCGGTGGAGATTCCAGAATGAAGTAGGTTGGTGGCGGCGTTTCCTGTAAGGTAAATACGTGGACTCGACTCCCGTGAGTTGGCATAAGGTGGCTAAAACAGGAGCGATTCTCGGGCCAATGAGGTCATTCCTCTGATCGGACACTCCTCTTCGATATTATACTTTGACTTTGGATTGATTCAGTGGCCACTTTTATTTTTGTTTTGGGGTAGTTTGTTCGAGGTGGGCGGTAGCTGCACGCTGCGCGTTTCCACCAGCCCGTATAGCAATTGGTATATCTACCCTGGCATTGCCTAGTTGTGCCGTGTCACCTACCCTATCGCGCCTTGTACGAGTTTGGATTTCTCCCGTAGCCCGTGTGGTATCCTCTGGTGGCTTCCCGATCAGGAGGGACTATGATATTGGATGGACTACTGGGACTATTACGTGTTAAGGTGGAAAATGTAAAGCCTTAATGCTATTTAAAAATATGTTTATTTTACTATAGACACTAATATAATAGCGCAATTGTCAGGACCCGATTCTTCGTCTGTCGAAAATTCAACATCGATACTCACTTTATCGACTGCCGAGCAATCGAACGATGGAAAATCGAACACTGAGGGTTTAAGAAGAAGAAAAGAGAAGAAAAAGAGAGAAAGGATAGAGAAAAGACAAGAAGATAGAGAGAAAAGAACATAGAAAATAGAACGGAAAGAAAACAGCTGAACAATAACAGAATCTCACAATTCGCAGCGGAACAACATATAATAAATGAATAATCTTTAAACAAAGAACTATCTCAGTTATTACATTTCATACATTACATTTCATTACATCATATCATCAGAGTGTACAACAACATACAACAACAAACAGTGCAGCGGAAAAAGAAATACTATATACTAGTAATACGCCATGCCATCCAGCTTGCCTCCAGCAACTCCAGAATATCCAGAATATCCTGATAAACCTAACTCTTGACTGCCCGTGTGGAAATTGGTGGGCACGCAGAATTTAGGAAGGAAAACAATAAACTCCGAGTCAGTCATGTGACTGGTGTGAGAACTCAAAACAGTTTATTTGTCTTTAAAATCAAAAATAGAGGAATATTTTTAAAGTCAATTCGCAATGCTTTTAAAAATGAGACTACCATAAGGCCTCCCGCACACACACACAATGCAAACGCAGAATCGGAGGAGATTTCTCCTTATGATAGTCAAAGATGCTTGATACGCATTTAAAAGAACATTTGATATTATTACTAGTGTATAGTGTAGAAAAAATTCATTTCGAAAGTAGAATATAAATCTTAGCCAACATACGACCATTATCGTATGCCTACTATAGCTACCATCCAAACAGTGGGGCGCCACCATAAGTGAATGATAGGTTCTACAACTAATACCGTACAAGATCGTATTGTTTCTTTGGATTCCCAACGAATGATCAGGCCAAGGAACTTCCCATTGCCACATGAGAATGCCTCTGGATGGACATCCCCGAGAACCAAACCGGATCTCTACCAACACAAGGCCGGGTTACCCCTAACTGAGTAACAACTGTCCGAATATGCCATCCCCCGGTCCTTTGGGACCTTTTACCGAGCGCTCGTAATCAATTCACACAATCATAACAAAGTGTTTTCAACATGAGTAAGTATCTGGGCTCCATACCATGATACCACCCTTTTCCAGAAGGAAACGCACACATCCTAAAGGGCGCTACCCCTCATAACCTTGCTGCTTCTTTCCTGTTTTGACCATTCACGGGGTGTAAGGCTCGACGAAGTCACGTCCACAAAAACATACTTTATACAAAAGCCATGCTTTGGGTCAACAAATGATCATAGAAATGATCACTAGGATAGACGATCAAATAAACGATCCTATCACAAATAATCAACACAATGATCATTTACAGCAACACTCAGCATGTCACATTACCAAATTGGGAATATATCGCTGATAACATTCAACTACATAACCTCTGAGCTCGTACGTCTCAGAGAAGGGTGTTAAGCTAAAAGAATAAATTCTCCGCCACCAACAGAAATATATTTGAAAGAAATCGGCTTTATATCTACATTTGTAATGTCAGACATACAATCCATACAAGTCTGTTCCGGGCTCGAACAAAACCGAAGGCACTTACAAAGAAGTCCTTGCAATCCGGATATTCACAATCCTGATCGGATTTCCCATCACTTAGGAGAACTCAATACCGTAGCTACTCGGTGCAGAGTCAATCGACAGGTCATCCTATCGCTCTTGCAAATACCGGGTCTTCAACACCGATCTTCAATGCAATTCACAACGACGTATCACATATTCGGAATGGGTTATACGACCCCATGGTCCTTTCCCGGTTAACCCGAAAGTGAGCGCTTATTCAAAAATAAGTGTAGCATTCACATTCAAACAAATCACATCAAATACCCATTCAAAGGGAAATATTGATAGTCGGTTATTGAACTATCAATGGATATGCACACATCACCAGATTCCAAATAATTTTCCAAATTATTTATTTTCCAAAATATCTTTACTAGATATATAATTTTCACACTTCAAAAATAAATCAATATTTATTTTTAAACAAGTTCCTCTTTCTTTCATAAATTCCATAGTGAATTTATATTTCAAAATATCTATGAATATACGATTTCAATTATTCATTTCAATTTATCTTCAAAAAGATAAATTCTCTAATATTCACTTTATATTGGAAAAACATTTTCATACTTATTTATTCATAAGTAATTCACAAATTTTATTTATCTTCAACACTTAGAAAATATTCAATATACTCAAATCGAGATTAAGTATATATTTTATTCTTTAAGGAAATCATTCTCTTAACCATATTTATTTGGGCCAAAACGAATGTTGCGTAAAACATCGTTACGACAACCCAAAAATCACTAGTATAGGGATTCGAAATTAAAATAGATATATAAATCCCAATACTATACAAACATTTCCTTTCGGAAATCATTTACTATAACAACAGTGTTATAGTCCACCATTTCCTTTTATTTCTCGAAAACGTATATTTCAACAATAAACGTTGAAATCTATGGTTTCGAATCTCAACACATTTTAAAACATCGTTAGATCGTTTTAATTCTATTTAAAACATCACATTCAAAACAATTTCTTTAACATATTATTCACTATTCAAAAACGTGAATATACTACGTTAACAAATTTCATCCTTTTATTCATTTTATTTCAAAGGATTATTCACAGTCAAAAACATGAATATAACTCCATTAATAGGTTTCAACAATTTACTTATCAAAATAAGTCGTTTGCGAATTTATAAAACAACGTTTATAAACTCCATTTCTATTTATTTTATAATAACTTCCTTTATAAATCTCCTTTATTAGCCTATTCGATCTATATCTCAATTATGAACTAAAAGTCCATATTATAAGTTGAATGCTTATAAAACGATTATTTTATAAAATCGTTTCTTTGAACTTCATAACTATAAATCTTATAACTTATAAGATTCAATTATTCATCCAAATATATTCTTTAATAATTTTCACAAAATTTATAAATCTTACTATTTATAAATTTCATTTATAACTTCACCATTTATAATTTTATAAATTCCATTCATTTACAAAAATTCATTTTCACTCCATTCGAACACTTATAAAAACTCGTTTTATAATGTCAATATTTCGATTCATAAATATCCATTTATAAATCTCTTAATATAAATCAATTTATATTATTCTTTAAAACGTCTTTAATCTCCTTTATTATTTCACCGTTTTGATTCGTAAAATAATTAAATTTATAAATCCTATATTTAACCTTTTCACAATAAATTCTAAAATCCCGATTAAACTATTTTATAAAATCATTAGCATCATATTCTCAAAAATCAGTTTTTAACTATATTTCTCAAAAATCATAATTTTATAACTTTGAAAATTATAACGTTTATTTATTTAAAAATAGATCAAATTCCAAACATATAGTATATTTTCAAAAATCACTTTTAAAATCATTTTAAAATTCCAAATTTGGTCCAATGATGCTACACACCAAATAGCCAATCACGACAACAACGATATCATATATCGATATGATAATCCATCAAATATCAAAATATCTGAAATCAAATAAATACTGTTGAGGAATCCAGTTGGATCCCTCCAACCTGTTTTCCTGCATCCAAAAACATTAGCACAATACCAATTTCGCTCCAGTACGAAATTATCGCGGTATATGGGATTTTAAATATTATCCTCTTAATAGACGGCGCAATAGGGTCTCATCCGCTAAACAAATAAATGCGGGAAATCAATAACTCCAATATATACATATGCCAATATATATATATTGCTATTATATATAATACCAATTTCACTGTTTATGAAATATTCGCGGTATATGTTTTTAATAAATAACACCCGCTTACTAACGGCGCATAATATCTATTTTAACAATCAGTAGATAACAATCATCATTCAAACATGCATTCAAATATTTTAAATCTAACTATTTAAAATAAAATCGAAACTGATTCGATTGAGTGAGAAGTTCTCACCTTGATTTCAATTTCGTTTTAGCGATTTATTTCGAATAAAATTAAACGGACGTTTAATTTTACCCAAAATTCTCACTAACTCCAAACGACTCCAATCCAATTTCATCGCGTAGTGCTCGTCCATACGATTCCAACACAACTGGTTTCGCGCGTTTTCGACCTCGTATGAAAAAGATATGAATTTATGAAGTTTACTCGATTTTTATTTATAATAATTACAACATAAATTAAATTTTATAAACCTACAACCCCTCATCACCCTTGGATCTGCACTGCTCAACATCAGGGCGCACGTCCTATTTCTTCCTTCTTCATCTTTCACGCGTTTCATACAGACAACCCAAACCCATAGCTCACGAACTAGGGTTCGATTTTTCTCCTCCATCAACCCACTTGAACACGATCAGCCAACGTCAACTCGACCACCTACGCAAGCTCTCCACTCGGCCAGAAGGGCACAGAGCTCGCCCCCCCCCCCCTTTTCTCGAATTGCGCGCGCAAGCTGTCACGGTCGGCCCCTCCTAGACGCCACCACGTCGCTCCATATTTGATCATGACCGTTGAACTTCAAGCTCTCGTCGTGCTCTACCACTTCCTAGTTGGAAGTTTTCTCTAATTGTTAGTGGATTGGAAGAAATCGAGGGAGGAAGGGGAGACAATTCTGGCCGTGGGTTTGGTATATGGCGGCTAGGGTTTTTTTTTTTTTTTTCTTGAGAATTATGGGCTATTTATAGAGAATTTTCGAACACTATTCATCCGGAAATTTCGAACTCCGATTCACGCACCGTAACCAGCGTTTCTAGGGTTTACCCCGCGTTCCAGACACAATGGAACAGGTTTCGAAAGCTAATTCGGACATCTGTGCAAGTTATGGCTAAAAACGTTCAATTTAAATTAAACCGATTTAAGCGATTTTCTAGGCGTTTTAATTCGTACCGGACAACGGTAAATCCAATTGACACGAAATTTGAAACCTTACAATAATATCACATTACGGATCCGATGAAACTGGTTTCGTCGAAATCCGAGACTTTTTGAAAAATGGCTATTTTAACTCGCCAAATTAAAATTAAAAATAATTCGATGCGTTTCGAGCTGCCACGATCAAACGATAACTCCGATTGACACGAAATTTGAAATCCTGTAATAACTAACTATTACGGATCCAATGGAACTGGTTTCGTTCAATTCTGAGACTGTTCAAAAATTGACTATTTTCACTAGTCGATTTTAATATTAAAATATTCAATTTTCACAAATTAACTTTTAATTCGATTTTAAAAGTTCTAAAATATCATTCTAACTTCAATATGATAAAATAAAATTTTACAAATCATTTTCAATCATATTTAACTCGATTTCCAATTATTTCCATAATTTAACATATTAAATTATCGATTTAATTATTCAATAAAATCCAATAATTCAAAATAAAATTTATTCGACTTATAAATTCACTTCTTAATATTTAAAATTAATTAAATATTCAAATTTTAATTATTAAAATTCCTGGGTCGTTACAATCTTCCCCCCTTAAAAGAATTTCGTCCTCGAAATTATTGAGTAAGAAAAGTTATAGAATTTATTAACTTTCCAAAATTCATAATTAAACTTCTTACAATACTTTACTAAGTTTCAAATCATACTTAGTTATCTTTTCAAAAATAACTACTATTGTTTAACTTTCAATTCCAAATCAAAGTTAAAAATTTCAAAATTTTCCCATTTTCTCAAAAAAATTCTAACGCCTTAAATTTTCGGAAAAATTCGCCATAGTCTCCTTTGCGCGGCTCGATCCGAAAAAAAAATGACAGTATATATATCACAAATATACATCTCATCAAGTAATGAGGCATCCCGAAGGGAAAAAAGTATAAAAGTACGATATTTAATCCGAGATATGTACCTTATATTTTATTAGCAAGCATATACGGCTAATATAGCGCGAAAGCGAGCTCCAAATGCGAAGCAAACGCGATCCGCACCTACTAAACACTCAACAAACAACATGAGAATCATGCATATAGATAATAGTATTGATATACAACATATAGCAACATAACAAATGAAACAAACAACAAATGCAAACATCAACCAACTATCATCCATAACCAAATCAATATTCATTTATATTCTCATTAATATTCAATGAAATGGTTTTCAATTTAATCACATTTGATTCATATACAGTGGATTTACTAATATTCATTTTCAATCAGTTTATATTCACTAATTCATATTCAAGTTGGTTCACTTCAAATTCAAATTCAATTCTATTCAAGATTCACTTAACTTCCAATCGAATTTCAATTACTTTAGCTTCCAATTTCATTAACTCAATTTCATTAACACTTAATGAATTATATACAATCAACTAACAATCATCTAACAACCAATGTATATCAATTACAACCAAATTCCTTTGCTTATCAATTGGTTTAATTAATTGATTTTCATTTAATTATCCAACTTTCCAATAACATTAAATTTTTAACGAATTAACACTTATATCCATTATTTCATATCAACTTAATTCACATTCAATTGATTAACATTCAATCCATTCATTCAATTCAATTACAAAGTTGAATTTCATTTATATAACTTAAGTTCATATTCATCACTTTTATTTACAACTCGCATTCATAAATATATTCATATAGTTTCACTTCTCATATATATAAGTTTATTTCACAATTGTAAATCACTTTAATTATAATTCAATTCTTATAATTCATTTGCTTATACAATTATTCTTTTATTTAGATTATTCAAACAACTAAACAAGCTACAATCTACTTATATACACTTTAATAATTTTGAAAAATTATTTCTTCATATACAAAATATACTCAAGTAAAATTATTTCATTTACCCATTTTTAAAACAATATTGTGTCGAATTGTTCCATTCAAGTGTTTAGAGATCCCTATCAACAACGTTAATTACTCGTATTAACCAGAATCTATATACCACTCAATAAACCAACAATCACAATATAAAACAATTTTATATTCACTAACAAATACGCTCTCATAGCTATTATTACACTCAAACTCATTCTAGAGTACTACTGACTCTATCTCTAATGAGTAATACCCAACAGAACCATGGTTGTCGCTTAACCATATGCTCTGATACCACATTGTCAGGACCCGATTCTTCGTCTGTCGAAAATTCAACATCGATACTCACTTTATCGACTGCCGAGCAATCGAACGACGGAAAACCGAACACTGAGGGTTTAAGAAGAAGAAAAGAGAAGAAAAAGAGAGAAAGGATAGAGAAAAGGTAAGAAGATAGAGAGAAAAGAACATAGAAAATAGAACGGAAAGAAAACAGCTGAACAATAACAGAATCTCACAATTCGCAGCGGAACAACATATAATAAATGAATAATCTTTAAACAAAGAACTATCTCAGTTATTACATTTCATACATTACATTTCATTACATCATATCATCAGAGTGTACAACAACATACAACAACAAACAGTGCAGCGGAAAAAGAAATACTATATACTAGTAATACGCCATGCCATCCAGCTTGCCTCCAGCAACTCCAGAATATCCAGAATATCCTGATAAACCTAACTCTTGACTGCCCGTGTGGAAATTGGTGGGCACCCAGAGTTTAGGAAGGAAAACAATAAACTCCGAGTCAGTCATGTGACTGGTGAGAGAACTCAAAACAGTTTATTTGTCTTTAAAATCAAAAATAGAGGAATATTTTTAAAGTCAATTTGCAATGCTTTTAAAAATGAGACTACCATAAGGCCTCCCGCACACACACACAATGCAAACGCAGAATCGGAGGAGATTTCTCCTTATGATAGTCAAAGATGCTTGATACGCATTTAAAAGAACATTTGATATTATTACTAGTGTATAGTGTAGAAAAAATTCATTTCGAAAGTAGAATATAAATCTTAGCCAACATACGACCATTATCGTATGCCTACTATAGCTACCATCCAAACAGTGGGGCGCCACCATAAGTGAATGATAGGTTCTACAACTAATACCGTACAAGATCGTATTGTTTCTTTGGATTCCCAACGAATGATCAGGCCAAGGAACTTCCCATTGCCACATGAGAATGCCTCTGGATGGACATCCCCGAGAACCAAACCGGATCTCTACCAACACAAGGCCGGGTTACCCCTAACTGAGTAACAACTGTCCGAATATGCCATCCCCCGGTCCTTTGGGACCTTTTACCGAGCGCTCGTAATCAATTCACACAATCATAACAAAGTGTTTTCAACATGAGTAAGTATCTGGGCTCCATACCATGATACCACCCTTTTCCAGAAGGAAACGCACACATCCTAAAGGGCGCTACCCCTCATAACCTTGCTGCTTCTTTCCTGTTTTGACCATTCACGGGGTGTGAGGCTCGACGAAGTCACGTCCACAAAAACATACTTTATACAAAAGCCATGCTTTGGGTCAACAAATGATCATAGAAATGATCACCAGGATAGACGATCAAATAAACGATCCTATCACAAATAATCAACACAATGATCATTTACAGCAACACTCAGCATGTCACATTACCAAATTGGGAATATATCGCTGATAACATTCAACTACATAACCTCTGAGCTCGTACGTCTCAGAGAAGGGTGTTAAGCTAAAAGAATAAATTCTCCGCCACCAACAGAAATATATTTGAAAGAAATCGGCTTTATATCTCAATTTGTAATGTCAGACATACAATCCATACAAGTCTGTTCCGGGCTCGAACAAAACCGAAGGCACTTACAAAGAAGTCCTTGCAATCCGGATATTCACAATCCTGATCGGATTTCCCATCACTTAGGAGAACTCAATACCGTAGCTACTCGGTGCAGAGTCAATCGACAGGTCATCCTATCGCTCTTGCAAATACCGGGTCTTCAACACCGATCTTCAATGCAATTCACAACGACGTATCACATATTCGGAATGGGTTATACGACCCCATGGTCCTTTCCCGGTTAACCCGAAAGTGAGCGCTTATTCAAAAATAAGTGTAGCATTCACATTCAAACAAATCACATCAAATACCCATTCAAAGGGAAATATTGATAGTCGGTTATTGAACTATCAATGGATATGCACACATCACCAGATTCCAAATAATTTTCCAAATTATTTATTTTCCAAAATATCTTTACTAGATATATAATTTTCACACTTCAAAAATAAATCAATATTTATTTTTAAACAAGTTCCCCTTTCTTTCATAAATTCCATAGTGAATTTATATTTCAAAATATCTATGAATATACGATTTCAATTATTCATTTCAATTTATCTTCAAAAAGATAAATTCTCTAATATTCACTTTATATTGGAAAAACATTTCCATACTTATTTATTCATAAGTAATTCACAAATTTTATTTATCTTCAACACTTAGAAAATATTCAATATACTCAAATCGAGATTAAGTATATATTTCATTCTTTAAGGAAATCATTCTCTTAACCATATTTATTTGGGCCAAAACGAATGTTGCGTAAAACATCGTTACGACAACCCAAAAATCACTAGTATAGGGATTCGAAATTAAAATAGATATATAAATCCCAATACTATACAAACATTTCCTTTCGGAAATCATTTACTATAACAACAGTGTTATAGTCCACCATTTCCTTTTATTTCTCGAAAACGTCTATTTCAACAATAAATGTTGAAATCTATGGTTTCGAATCTCAACACATTTTAAAACATCGTTAGATCGTTTTAATTCTATTTAAAACATCACATTCAAAACAATTTCTTTAACATATTATTCACTATTCAAAAACGTGAATAGACTACGTTAACAAATTTCATCCTTTTATTCATTTTATTTCAAAGGATTATTCACAGTCAAAAACGTGAATATAACTCCATTAATAGGTTTCAACAATTTACTTATCAAAATAAGTCGTTTGCGAATTTATAAAACAACGTTTATAAACTCCATTTCTATTTATTTTATAATAACTTCCTTTATAAATCTCCTTTATTAGCCTATTCGATCTATATCTCAATTATGAACTAAAAGTCCATATTATAAGTTGAATGCTTATAAAACGATTATTTTATAAAATCGTTTCTTTGAACTTCATAATTATAAATCTTATAACTTATAAGATTCAATTATTCATCCAAATATATTCTTTAATAATTTTCACAAAATTTATAAATCTTACTATTTATAAATTTCATTTATAACTTCACCATTTATAATTTTATAAATTCCATTCATTTACAAAAATTCATTTTCACTCCATTCGAGCACTTATAAAAACTCGTTTTATAATGTCAATATTTCGATTCATAAATATCCATTTATAAATCTCTTAATATAAATCAATTTATATTATTCTTTAAAACATCTTTAATCTCCTTTATTATTTCACCATTTTGATTCGTAAAATAATTAAATTTATAAATCCTATATTTAAACTTTTCACAATAAATTCTAAAATCCCGATTAAACTATTTTATAAAATCATTAGCATCATATTCTCAAAAATCAGTTTTTAACTATATTTCTCAAAAATCATAATTTTATAACTTTGAAAATTATAACGTTTATTTATTTAAAAATAGATCAAATTCCAAACATATAGTATATTTTTAAAAATCACTTTTAAAATCATTTTAAAATTCCAAATTTGGTCCAATGATGCTACACACCAAATAGTCAATCACGACAACAACGATATCATATATCGATATGATAATCCATCAAATATCAAAATATCTGAAATCAAATAAATACTGTTGAGGAATCCAGTTGGATCCCTCCAACCTGTTTTCCTGCATCCAAAAACATTAGCACATTACCAATTTCGCTCCAGTACGAAATTATCGCGGTATATGGGATTTTAAATATTATCCGCTTAATAGACGGCGCAATAGGGTCTCATCCGCTAAACAAATAAATGCGGGAAATCAATAACTCCAATATATACATATGCCAATATATATATATATTGCTATTATATATAATACCAATTTCACTGTTTATGAAATATTCGCGGTATATGTTTTTAATAAATAACATCCGCTTACTAACGGCGCATAATGTCTATTTTAACAATCAGTAGATAACAATCATCATTCAAACATGCATTCAAATATTTTAAATCTAACTATTTAAAATAAAATCGAAACTGATTCGATTGAGTGAGAAGTTCTCACCTTGATTTCAATTTCGTTTTAGCGATTTATTTCGAATAAAATTAAACGGACGTTTAATTTTACCCAAAATTCTCACTAACTCCAAACGACTCCAATCCAATTTCATCGCGTAGTGCTCGTCCATACGATTCCAACGCAACTGGTTTCGTGCGTTTTTGACCTCGTATGAAAAAGATATGAATTTATGAAGTTTACTCGATTTTTATTTATAATAATTACAACATAAATTAAATTTTATAAACCTACAACCCCTCATCACCCTTGGATCTGCACTGCTCAACATCAGGCCGCACGTCCTATTTCTTCCTTCTTCATCTTTCACGCGTTTCATACAGACAACCCAAACCCATAGCTCACGAACTAGGGTTCGATTTTTCTCCTCCATCAACCCACTTGAACACGATCAGCCAACGTCAACTCGACCACCTACGCAAGCTCTCCACTCGGCCAGAAGGGCACAGAGCTCGCCCCCCCCCCCCCCTTTTCTCGAATTGCGTGCGCAAGCTGTCATGGTCGGCCCCTCCTAGACGCCACCACGTCGCTCCATATTTGATCATGACCGTTGAACTTCAAGCTCTCGTCGTGCTCTACCACTTCCTAGTTGGAAGTTTTCTCTAATTGTTAGTGGATTGGAAGAAATCGAGGGAGGAAGGGGAGACAATTCTGGCCGTGGGTTTGATATATGGCGACTAGGGTTTATTATTATTATTTTTTATTTTCTTGAGAATTATGGGCTATTTATAGAGAATTTTCGAACACTATTCATCCGGAAATTCCGAACTCCGATTCACGCGCCGTCACCAGCGTTTCTAGGGTTTACCCCGCGTTCCGGACACAATGGAACAGGTTTCGAAAGCTAATTCGGACATGTGTGCAAGTTATGGCTAAAAACGTTCAATTTAAATTAAACCGATTTAAGCGATTTTCTAGGCGTTTTAATTCGTACCGGACAAACGATAAATCCAATTGACACGAAATTTGAAACCTTACAATAATATCACATTACGGATCCGATGAAACTGGTTTCGTCGAAATCCGAGACTTTTTGAAAAATGGCTATTTTAACTCGCCAAATTAAAATTAAAAATAATTCGATGCGTTTCGAGCTGCCACGATCAAATGATAACTCCGATTGACACAAAATTTGAAATTCGATAATAACTAACTATTACGGATCCAATGGAACTGGTTTCGTTCAATTCTGAGACTGTTCAAAAATTGACTATTTTCACTAGTCGATTTTAATATTAAAATATTCAATTTTCACAAATTAACTTTTAATTCGATTTTAAAAGTTCTAAAATATCATTCTAACTTCAATATGATAAAATAAAATTTTACAAATCATTTCCAATCATATTTAACTCGATTTCCAATTATTTCCATAATTTAACATATTAAATTATCGATTTAATTATTCAATAAAATCCTATAATTCAAAATAAAATTTATTCGACTTATAAATTCACTTCTTAATATTTAAAATTAATTAAATATTCAAATTTTAATTATTAAAATTCCTGGGTCGTTGAAGCAATATACTACATAGTAAATAGTTTAACGGATCCTTAGGAGATGTAAATCCCGAGCATCTCTTGAGTTACTGCACTCATATTTATTTCTGTTAATTTAACTCACATAAGATCTTTTAGTTCTGACTCGAGTGTTTTGTCTTTTGAATTCGCTCGGGTCAGTCCGAGCGTTTCAAGATTTGAAGTTTAGCTCTGGAGGACGAAGGCGAAGATTTGTAGTATTACTATTATTATTTATCTAGTGCACTCCACACTGTTCCGCTGATATGTATTATATAAATGTTTGTAAACAATTTTATAAACTGTATATTTTATTATTATATTTTATCCTTCCGCTGTGAGATTCTATTTTGTTTATTTCTTCTCTTTTTTTCTTATTTACCCCATAACAATCCGCCCTTCCGTATGGTTTGAATCGTCATGTGTGTCGATTTGAAGCGTGCGAAAATGTGGGATGTTACAATAAGCAAGATGGATCATTTCCAAAATCAGTTTAATTCATCTCTAATTAAATTAATTACTAATCCTTTAATCACTTAGATTACATTTACTTAATCATTAATTAATTACAAATCAATTAATTAATTATCTTTTTATTTTCTTGCTTAATTAATCATCCTTGATTAATTATCTTCAACTACATAAAGTAATTATACTTAACCATTTACAATAATTAACCTTTAATTACTTTCATTAATTACATTAATTAATTACATATTTAATGATCCTTAATTAATTACTTTCAGTGATCAGTCTTAATCAATCATAAACAGTAATTAACCATCTTGTAATTACTTTCCTTAACTAATCAATTCCTTAATTAATTACACTAATTAACCCTAATTACTTCCATTAAGTAATTTTTCTTGTATTAATAACATTCAGTAAATTATCCATTTATCACTATCACAAAATAGTTATACATTCTTAATTACTTCCAGCAATTTTACTTAATCAATTTCATAATTAATCTATTATATAACTATTTTTAACCAACAAATTTTAAACTAATTAAATCTTGAGACTTTTTTAAACTTGTTAAACAACTTACTTGGAACTTGTTACCACTTCCCTTTACTTAATGAAATAAGTTATCTAAGTCTTTGCTTTTTTTTCAAAACTTTGCTTCATAAGCCTGTACATTTCTTTAAAAATTTTGAAATCTGGTTACTAACAAATACAATCCGAGCAAACTCCCAGTCAAAACATTTTAAACTATAAAATTAGTTGATTAAATTTTGAAAACTTGAATTTATTTAAAATACTTTGCTTTGCTTTTAAAACCTGTACCTATTAACTTAAAAATTTTAAGAAAACAGATTACAGCACCTAAGACTAACCGAGCCAATTTTGAACCTTACCCTAGCAAAACACGAAGTTGCCCCGGCGTCTACTACTTCGAGTTGCCTGCGATATCGCTCGAGACATAACCCGGTTACAAGCTTTCTCTCGCGAACAACACAAACGAGAACCCGAGGCCATCATTCATTTTCCCAAGGCTCTTCCCCTTCACCCTTATGAAACATCACTGATGCACATCGACCATGTGCACGTGCACCAGTCGACGACGAGTTTTCAGCATCCTCGACCATTATCGACAAGTCGACTTTGCCAAGCTTGATCATCGCCACTACCCTAAATTCCTCAAAATCCCAGAAATCAAAATCAAGTTGCCAAGACGACAATTGGAACCCATCACCGATGCCAAACTTCACCACCGCCCTCGATTCTGACCACCGGAGTCTGTGCGAGCTTGACCAGTGTTACATCGTCGACTTCCACGTCGTTTCCCACACTCGCGATTACTTCCAGATCGCCAACGGCCGCGCAACTATCGCCGCTCCATCGTTGACACAAATAGGTAATCGAACCCTACATCCCCTTCGCATGACCCTCCTGGCTATCTGAAAAATCACCGAGTATTTTTCTCATGTTCGCCACCATTCATGCCTCCTATGACCTCGATTCCGAGATAACCAGCGATGGAGTTCACCAGGATTTGACCCATTTTCTGATTTCGATCAACTCAAAATTCCCACTCAAAAACATCCTTGAAAATTTAAATTTCATTATCAAAATTCAAGTTTGATTACCATGAATCCATACATGCACTCAGATCATGAAATCGTTTCCATATATGTTCGACCTATATTTGATTTCTTCAGTATTTTCTTGTTCCAGAGATAATTATTTAATTTTAAACTTTGAAAACATTTTTAGAATTATTACTATGTTGATCATCAACTTTCATTTATAGATCCAGGCTTAAAATTTCTTGTATTTGGAGATATTGGTTTTTCGAGAGAAATTCAAGAACTATAAACAACAGAGAACCAAAATACAGACATATGTACATGCATATTCTCAATTTAAATATCAATCCCAGTCATATTAAGTTAAAACATCCATGAAATCCATAACTATCACACACATTCACATATTTTTAAGCTCCATCTAAAATTTTAAACTGTTTTTAAAAGTAAACAGATTTACTCACCTGTAAGAGTTGTTGAACAGAGAGTTTGAAGCAGATGTTTAAAAACTGGAAAAAAAACTTGAAACTTTGAACTGCTTTGTTTTGATTTGAGGTTATTGATTCTTGCAAACTTGAATCTTGTAGAAGAAAACCCTTGAAACTGATTCACTAGGAAGATTGATTTACTTGAATTCTCGGATTGTTTGGAAAATGTTTACAGCCCTTGTTTCTGGTTTGTAAATTGTGTTACAGGATTTTATCTTTTTTTTAGTTTCTTTGTTTTTGGAAAATTAGCTAGTGAAAAAAAGAATGAAGAAGAAAAGTGTACGTTTATATCAGCTAAAATTAAATTTCATTAAAAATAAAAGAAAATATAAAATGAAAATGACACTTGTCATCTTCCTTAATTAACTTATTAACACTTGTGCTCAGATTGTATTACTAACTTACATTTGTAACTTTACATGCAAAATAAATTTATAAATGTAAATAAACCTTTTATTAATTATTTTCCTAATAACCAAATACTTATTTTAGTTTATATAAATAAAAATCCTTTTAAAGAAATAGAATAAAACAAACTATATTTATACAAAATCATTTATCACATACTTCTAAATTCAAAGTATATATATTAAGATATAAATATATATATATCATCTCTTTTTAAATCCAAATATAATTTCAATTTAATTTTTAAATACAATTTAAAATAAAAAATCAATTTGATATATATATATATATATATATATATATATATATATATATTTAAGCAACCGCCATTTTCAATTTGAAAATAATATTCTACTTAAAATCTATAATCACATATATACATTATTATTGTTGAAATAACAAATTTGCCAATTTTAATTAAATTTATAAAGGAGATTATCACCTTGAATGTTTTAAATTTCTGGGATATCACGTTTCAATAGTTAAATCGGATAATTATTCAATTATTTGATACCCAAAATCCGGGTTATTACAGAAGGGGTTTACGGCGTATGAAGTTAGTTTTGGTTGTGTTGTTCGAGCAGGGAAGAAAGCTTAATTGCTCTTAATTATTTTAATTAATTTAAATAATCATATTTTATTTAAATTTAAGTGTTTAAAATTTTATTATTTATTTCATATAAGGTCCAAAATCATTGAAACAAGTTATATTTGGTTTGCAGCTGTGAGATCGACGAAATAAAATTGATTTGGAGATTTTTCAAAGTCAACCGGGATTTTAAAAAATTTAAAATCTGGATGTTCGGAAAATTAAAATCAAGGTGAGTAAATCTCACTCGTTTGGATGAATAGTTTAATTTAAAAGTGTTATAAATTAATTTATTGATTGATTATATGAATTGATAATTATTATTATTAGTTGGATGATTATATTATATATACTAGTATATATATTAGTAGCTGGATTGATTATTCCTGCCTATTGGAGTGGATGAGATCTTATATGTCCCACATAATTGTGGATGACCCTATATTACAGCGATATCCCGCCTCGAAGCGGGATTGGTATTTTTATGTTGTATTAACATCTGTGGATGCAGGAAAACAGGTTGGAGAGATCCAACTGGATTCCTCAAATTTATATTGATTGCTTTCTCCATATATGATGTGTATAAATAATATGTTGTTGTGATGTGAATTATTGGATGCAATTGTGACACTGGCGTGAATTTTGGTATTTTAATACCATAGATATTTTTTAAAAAAAAATTGAAGGAATTAAATGAATTTTGGATATAAAAATATTTATATTGGAATTGGATTATTTTAAAGGAAATCGAGTTGGAAAAATAATAAACTGGATTTTTTTAGGTTGTACTAACTATTTGGAAAATAGTTTTGATAGAGCTTTATGTGACGCCCCACCTCTATGCTCATAATAACAAAGGTTATTATAAGAAATAACGTCTGCTATTGCGAAGAACAAGGCTTTTTAGAAGCGACCATTCGTAAGTTATGCCTTAGACGAGTATTGATAACATCGATAGGAGTTGTGTAAATTACTCTCAAAGATATATATTCAATCCAAATCTAAACGAAACTACGGTGGCTTAAAAAAATTCAGAACAACTCATAATAACAACAACATTAATAAGTATAATCACATCAGAACAGAAATATCAGATATAAAGCGGAAGATCAGTCTGGAATACATGCTACAACAATCGATAGTTCACATGAACCAAATGTACATATACATAGATATCATCATACATGAGACGATAGTCAATATACCAAAAGTGCTCCTCAAAGTCTAGACAAAAGATGGAGTGAAATCCCAAAAGCTGAAGCGGCAACAGAATCAGAGATAGTGATTATCCTGAAATAACTTGGTCTAACCCGAGTATTATTTAAAACAAAATAATAAACGGATCAGTCTAATTTAAACTTAGAAGTGAATGCATCATAAACAACATCAAAGAAAATTAATTATAATCTCGAATGAGACTATTCAACATATATTATCAACATAGTTTAAATGAAGTAATCTCATTCAACTCCAGTAATTTCAACTCTCTAAACTCCATCAAAATCAACTTTCAAATTCAAAATTGAATTCAAAACAGCAATTCACAAAAATCTAGAAATCAAAAATAGATAACTAGAAAAATGAGCATAAAAGTGGATCGATCCCATCATATGGCGAGTCTAAGCTACGCCGCACGTGCATCAACATATGGCCGAAGCCTACCAAGTACCATCATCATAATTTTGGCGCCCACCAAATGACCCGAAGGTCCAACATATGACCTGAAGGTCTAGTATTGGTAGTTGACCCGAAGGTCCATCGACCCGAAGGTCTAACATAGTGGCTCGAAAGCCCAACAAAATCATCAAAATCATCAAACAACAAATCCATAACAAATATTTCAATTAATGAGTCCGGAATTAACCGAATTAGTAAAAGCGTGGTTCCATATTCCGCACTTTTGCTAAATCGTTTAAATCTCTTCATCGTTTTATTGAAAGTGTAAAATTGTGTATTTTAAATAAATAAAATTTACGTTCTCAAACGGACAAGTTCGGAATTAAGCGAATCAGTAAAAGTAAGGGTTCATAGTCCTCAATATTGCTGAAGCGTTTAAATCGCTTCCTCATTCTTTTGAAAGCACAAACTGTAAAATTTTTGGAAATAATTTTATTTTAAAACAATTTTTAGAACACGTGATTAAAACAGCACGACTATAGCAATTTCGATGAGGAAATTGCGCTTCACAAAACACCGTAAAAACGGATACCAAATCAACGTTGCGGGATAACCGCTTAAAATTCACTTTAAAATTGACGGTTACTGAAGTCAAATCAACAGTAATTTTTTTCGTCAAAAATCTCATTAAAACAACACGTTTCAAAAATATAGCACCGGAGTAAAAGTTTCATTATAAAAATAACGGCAACAAATACGTTTTAAAATCAACACCGGTTCAACGTAAAATAAATAGTGGACTGCACCACTATAAATTCAAAAATATTGCACTACCTCAATATACCCGTGCACACACGCTATTACATCCAGGCACGTTATATAATACTTTAAAAATATTCTTGCACAAATGAAATGCACGCACAAATAAAAATTGAATAACATAACCTGGACATGCTTCACATAATGCTAGGAAATGGCTTGAACACGTTACATTCTTCACACACTTATCTGGGCTCTGCCCATGCATGCAAGTACAAAATAAGTGGTGCACACATATATGAAACAAATACTCTCCTAGGCATGAATTTTTTAATGTACATGTGAACCATAATTGTAAACAAAATATAACTTAAGGAAGGACAAATGATGCAATTACATGCATATACAATCATCTATGCAAAAGGTGATCTGGGCATAGAAAGGTAACACACGCACTGACGTGCTTTGTTTTCACGCATGAATAAAATGACAACAAAGAAGATGGCCTGAAAAATGAAGTCAATACAACTATTACCCACAAAATGAAATGGGTACTACTTTGCACACAACTGAAAATATATGAACCTGGACACGTCTATATGCACGCACGGTAAGGTGCAAATGTAACAATCTTATACTTTTGCAAATTCCTCCATGTACACGAAATAATATGGCAAAGAAAATGTCAACAAACTCAAAAAATTATTACACCATATCACTTTGGACACCACTTATAAGCTAAAGGTCTGAACAAAAATCTAGAAATCGAATTCAAAATCAACTTTCAAATTCAAAATTGAATTCAAAACAGCAATTCACAAAAATATAGAAATCAAAATTAGATAACTAGAAAAATCAGCATAAAAGTGGACATGCTTCACATAATGAAATGCATAATGAGTTATATAATACTTTAAAAATATCCTTGCACAAATGAAATGCACGCACAAATAAAAATTGAATAACATGACCTAGACATGCTTCACATAATGCTAGGAAATGGCTTGAACACGTTACATTCTTCACACGCTTATCTGGACTCTACCCATGCATGCAAGTGCAAAATAAATGGTGCACACATATATGAAACAAATACTCTCCTGGGCATGAATTTTTTAATGTACACTTGAACCATAATTGTTATCAAATTATAACTTAAGCAAGGATAAATTATGCAATTACATGCATATACAATCATCTACGCGAAAGGTGATCTGGGCATAGAAAGGCAACACACGCACTGACCTGCTTTGTTTTCACGCATGAATAAAATGACAACAAAGAAGATGGACTGAAAAATGAAGTCAATACAACTATTACCCACAAAATGAAATGGTTACTACTTTGCACGCAATTGAAAATATATAAACCTAGACACGTCTACTGTACGCACGGTAAGGTGCAAATGTAACAATCTAATACTTTTGCAAATTCTTCCATGTACATGAAATAATATGGCAAAGAAAATGTCAACAAACTCAAACAATTATTACACCATGTCACTTTGGAAACCACTTATTAGCTAAAGGTCTGAACATTATTATTTTCCACACACGCATAAATAAATGTACTCATGAAAATAGGAAGTTTTGGACAATACTCATACACGCAACACGTGTATGCAATATTTTCGTGTACCACCTGTTTGTACTCAAGCATTGCGTAGGAAAAATATAACTTGGAAACAATATGCATACAATTATAATATAAAGCAAAGTGACTGACTTTTGAACAAAACAGAATGCGACCTGGGTTTGATTACTCTTTGCTTTACAAAGTACATGCACCCAACTTTCAGTTTAAAAATTATGCACGCTAAAAATGAAGGTTACACGCGTGCATAGAAATGGTTTGGACACTGATGCGTGCATGTTCCCTCCAATATGCAGACACCGTAATTTCGAAAGTAGTCAGTAACTAGCACCTGGATTTTTTATACAATATGCACGCAAGTAACTATATATATGCAAAAATATACTTGAACAACTTGCAAATGCCTGGACACTCATACGTAAAAATAAAGTGAAGAAAATAAATGACCCATCTTTTATGAAATGTAAATTGAATTCAACAGAGAGGTCAAAGCAATATAATTTGCACCCAGAAACAAATTGGTGAATAAATTAGAAATGTGAGTTTTGCACTCACCTTTAATTCGTTTCCAATCAACTAACTACCAAGATCCCAAAAGTAGCTGTAATTTTCTTCTTTTAAAACACCATTAATGCTCTACCAAGCTCTGGAAAATAATGGAACCAAAAGAGTGATGCAGTGCTACATGGAAAATGAATAAATGAATGTTTGCAGCATACCCTTTTCTTTTCTCCAAAAATGTGCATAAGTCAAAATGAAAAGTGTGCTGGCAATTTTTGTACAAACGCATTAAATTGTAGACGTGCACAATTGGAGAAACGAGGACAAGCTAGCAATAAAATGATGATGGTCAATAATGTGTTCAGCACTTGCTTTTCAAGACTTTAGTGACAACAAGTGTTTATAGCAAGGCAAAAATTTATGTTCCACTTGCTCTCTGAAAATTTGTGACAGCAAGGCAAAGTAATGTTCCAATTTTTTTTGTTTTGAATTAGACCATATACACACGTGAAAGAAAAATGAAAATATAACTTGGTAATTATTCAACGCGGCCAAGCAATTTGCAACTGACTTTGCAAATTATAAATTTTCAAATTTCTATTTTAAATTTATATTTCGACGGTAGTCACGAATCACGGTTGTTACAAACTCCCCCTTATAAAAATTGCATCCCCGCAATTTTCATACTAGAAGTTGTTTATAACACCAATTATTTATCTCAACAAAGATTAAAATAGAAAAGATTGATAAGAATGCTCACCCCCTCCCGAACAGGATAGAAAACCGAGATAAGAACGCTCGATGAATTCTTTGGTTTCCCAAGTGCAATCTTTGGGGTTAGCGGACTATTGAATTTTCATAAGCGGGACTTCTTTATTCCGAAGGCGTTTGACCTCCGAAGCTAGCACACGAATAGGATTTTTCACAATAGACAAGTAGGGTGATATCTGAAGATCTTTCAACACAAGCGGATCAGTAATAGAATCTGAATCTCTAAGGCATCGACGAAGCTGGGATACATGAAATACGTCATGAATTCTCGAAAATTGAATAGCTAGGGATACACGATAAGCAACAGGGCCAATGCGTTCCGTAATAGAGAACGGTCCAATATATCGAGGACCGATTTCCCGGAGCTACTAAAACGCACCACACCCTTCATCGGGGGAACACGAATGAATACGAGATCGCCAAAACAAAATTCCAAAGGCTTCCTACGATGATCGGCATAAGATTTCTGCCTACTCTGAGCCTCTTTCATGCTCTGTCTAATGATATCAATCTTCTCAGAAGATTCACGAATATAATCGGGGACGAGAACTAACTTTTCCCCCGATTCCAACCAACAAGATGGTGATTGACACGGTCTTCCGTAAAGGGATTCGGAAGGAGCCATACCGATACTGGATTGAAAACTGTTGTTATAAGAGAACTCAACAAGAGGTAAGTGGTCTTCACAACTACCACCAAATTCAAGAATACAAGCTCGAAGGAGATCTTCTAAGACTTGATTCACCCTTTTAGTCTGACCATCAGACTTTGGATGATAAGCTATACTGAGATTGAGCTTAGTTCCCAAATCTTTCTGAAGGCTCTACCAGAAACCACTAGTAAAAAGTGGATGTCTGTCACTAACAATAGAACTAGGCACTCCATGAAGTCAAACGACTTCCTTAATAAATAGCTTAGCCAACAAAAGAGCAGTCCGATTGGACTTGATAGGAATAAAATGGGCTGATTTAGTCAATCGATCAACAATCACCCAAACACTAGTGTGGCCCGACCTCGAGCGAGGTAGACCATCAATGAAGTCCATAGAAATCTGATCCCATTTCCATAATGGAATATCAAGAGGCTGCAAAAGACCACTTGGATGCCGGTGTTCTGCTTTAACAAGTTGACAAGTCATGCAACGACTCACATAACTCGCAACATCACGCTTCATACCTACCCGAACGTATAAACGTTTCATATCAACATACATCTTACTACTACCCAGATGGATAGTATACTTAGAACGATGATAGTCCTCTAGAATGTCATTTCTAAGATTAGAAACATTAGGCACGATCAACCTTTCCTTCTTCCGAATACAACCATGAATATCAATATCGAAAGATCATCACTTCAGGATTCCGATTTACAATTCTGAATAAGATAAGAGATATCTGGATCTTGTTTCTGGGCACCGACAACATGATCCAACAAACTAGGACGAGCTTCCATGCTAAATAAAAGCACGTGAGAATCAGAAACTAAAGGACGGTCTCTAATATCACAATAAGATAAAGCTATTCCACTCTGCTAGCATCATGGAAACAATAACCTGTTGCTTGCGACTAAGCGCATCAGCAACTCGATTACCCTTACCAGGGGTATATTGAATATCAAAATCATATGAAGCAAGAAATTCGAGCCAATGTTGTTGCCTCGTATTAAGTTCTTTCTGAGTAAATAGATATTTCAGAGATTTGTGATCAGTGAAGAGAATAAAACGCTCGCCCAATAAATAATTTCGCCAAATCTTTAGAGCAAAGACTATGGCGGCTAACTCCAAATCATGGGTAGCATAACGAATCTCCTTAGGCTTTAGTTGTCTAGAAGCATAGGAAACTACCTTATTCTTTTTCATAAGAATAGCACCGAGTCCATAACTACTGGCATCGGTATAAACAACAAGATCATGATTCCCTTCGGGAACCATTAAGATAGGAGCATGAGTAAGGAGATCTTTTAACTTCAAGAAAGAAGTCTCACACTTATCAGACTAAATAAAAGGAACAGCTTTTCTCGTAAGAGTGATAAGCGGTAAAGCAATACGAGAAAAGTCCTTAATAAACCGGCTATAATAACCCGCCAATCCAAGAAAACTACGGAGCTCAGTAACGGTCTCGGACCTCTTCCAATTCTAAATAGATTTGATCTTGGCAGGATCGACAGAAATACCATCAGAAGAAACAATATGACCGAGAAACTTCACCTTATTCTCCCAGAAGTGACACTTGGAGAATTTGGCATAAAGCTGATGCTGACGAAGAGTGCTCAAAACAATCTCTAAATGCTAAATATGATCAGCTTCAGACTTGGAATAAATAAGAATATCATCAATGAAAACCAAGACAAACTTATCGAGATATTCCCAGAATATCGGATTCATTAGATCTATAAAATATGCTGGAGCGTTCGTCAAAACGAACGGCATAACAAGCCATTTGTAAGAACCATATCGAGTGCGGAATGCGGTAAGAGGAATGCTATCTTTCGCAACTCGTAACTGATGAAAACCAGTAGCAAGATCGAGTTGGGAGAATAGCTTAGCGCCACTTAACTGATCGAAATGTCATTGATCCTAGGTAATGGATACCTGTTTTTGATAGTGAGCTCGTTAAGCTTGCGATAATCAATGCAAAGTCTAAGAGTACCATCTGGCTTCTTAACAAAGACAACGGCGGCGCCCCAAGGAGATGAGCTAGAACGAATAAGATGCTTGGCTTCCAACTCAGATAATTGTTGCTTGAATTCCTCATGTTCCTTAGCAGACATCCTCGTGGGAGGACGGCTGACAGGATGAGCACCAGAGATAAGATCAATATGTAATGCCCTCTTCGGTGGTAAACATGAAATAGGCTCAAATACATTAGAAAAATCACACACAACCGAAACATTATCAATGACACCCACTGATTCGAATGAAGAAATGAGAGCATTCAAAGCACGATCCATGTCTCGAAATACAATAGATAACTGCTCGCTAGCATCGGGATGCTTGAGATATAAAGTTCTTTCGGGACATAGGATTTGAACTTCATAACGGACGAGCCAATCCACACCCAAAATCATATCAAAATCAAGATGATCCCAAACATGCAGATTCGCATGAAAGGAGAAACCACAAAGTATAATCTCAACATCAACACATAACAGACCAAGAGTAGCGGATCCACCAATAGGATTCACAATCCTCAAAGGGTTGCAAAGAGTAACAACATCAAAATGAATAACATTAACAAGCTCCTTTGACACGAATGAATGCGATGCACCTGTATCGAAAAGAACTCTAACAGAACGGCCATGAAATAAAATAAAACCTTCCAAAACAGAAGGAGTAATACCTTTGGGCTTAGAAGAATCACCAGAAGCTTTAGCAACATTAAACTTCCCAGATTTGAAACCCTTAGGAGCAGTAGGACAATCAGAAACCCAATAACCCTCTTTCTTGCAATAGCGACAAGTGCGAGGCTTAGGACAGCTATGGAGAAAATGATCCAAAGAACCACAATTATAGCACGCCCTCTGAATAGAAGGTGCACTACTAGGCTGAGAACTAGAGGTAGCTTGTTTCTTCTTCTTCTTGTTGGAAGAAGAATTAGGCCTATGAAATGAAAACCTCTTTTTATTGGGGTTCTTAGAAACCTCAACCTCATCACAACTATCACGTTCCTTTTCAACAGCTTCAAGGCAAAGAATCCAATCAACAAGCTCCTCAAAAGGAAGCTTAAGATGAAGCAAAAGAACTTTCTTCGAATACTTCTTCAAACCATCAACAAAACGAAGTTTCTTCTTACGCAGGGTGTTAATGAACTCAACTCCGTATTTGGACAAGGCCTCGAAAGATGCAACATAATCAGAAACAGAGGACTTTCATTGTTTCAACTCAAGGAAACTACAAGCAAGATTAGCCTTTTCTGATTCAGGAATGAACTTAAGTTCGAAACGTTCCTTAAACTGAATCCATGAGAGAGAGGACTCATCAACTTCCGCAGTAAAAAGCTCATACTAATCAAGTGCACGTTCTTGCAACATGCTAGATGCCATGAGAACGCAATGATGGTCAAAAAGATCCATCCGAGAGAACATGCGCTCACAAGCGCGCAACCAAGTCTGAACCTCCAATACACTTCCCGATCCCTTGAAAGGCTTGCCTCCAAGGTGGGAGTAGTCACTACACATGTGGGTGAAGGCAGACTTATGAGTAGGAGCTACGGGAGTAACAATGGAAGGCTGAGTACCCCGAAATAGCTCCATAAACTGATCAGCTGACATATAGACTCTGTCCGGATGAGAACCACTAGACGGGCCTGTAGGAGAACGCTTCCCTCTACCCCTTCCAGCCATAGGCTGAGAGACAAGAGAAGGTAAGGATTAGTTAAAACAATACTAGATTGATAAGAAATATAACAAATGGAATGCTACAGAATATGAGATTTATTCCTAGACATACTCCAACATGTTAAAGTGGAAAGAATAGATTGGAAAGGCACGAATAAAACCTTCGAATAGTTGTAACGCATGTTCCATTCTGCTTCTGTTATGTGTTTGTTATAATTTGTTCTGAATCTCAGCTCTGATACCAAGCTGTGACGCCGCACCTCTATGCTCATAATAACAAAGGTTATTATAAGGAATAACGTCTGCTATTGCGAAGAATAAGTCTTGTTAGAAGCGACCATTCGTAAGTTATGCCTTAGACAAATCGATAGGAGTTGTGTGGATTACTCCCAAAGATATATATTCAATCCAAATCTAAAACGAAACTACGGTGGCTTAAAAAAATTCAGAACAACTCATAATAACAACACTGATAAGTATAATCACATCAGAACAGAAATATCAAATATATAGCGGAAGATCGGTCTGGAATACATGCTACAACAATTGATAGTTCCTATGAACCAAATGTACATATACATAGATATCATCATACATGAGACGATAGTCAATATACCAAAAGTACTCCTCGAAGTCTAGACAAAAGATGGAGTGCAATCCCAAAAGCTGAAGCGGCAACAGAATCAGAGATAGTGATTATCCTGAAATAACTCGGTCTGACTCGAGTATTATTTAAAAGAAAATAATAAACGGATCAGTCTAATTTAAACTTAGAAGTGAATGCATCATAAACAACATCAAAGAAAATTAATTATAATCTCGAATGAGACTATTCAACATATATTATCCACATAGTTTAAACGAAGAAATCTCATTCAACTCCATAAAATTCAACTCTCTAAACTCCATCAAAATCAACTTTCAAATTCAAAATTGAATTCAAACCAGCAATTCACAAAAATCTAGGAATCAAAAATAGATAACTAGAAAAATCAGCATAAAAGTGGATCGATCCCATCATATGGCGAGTCTAAGCTACGCCTCACGTGCATCAACATATGGCCGAAGCCTACCAAGTACTGTCATCATAATTTTGACGCCCAACAAATGACCCGAAGGTCCAACATATGACCCGAAGGTCTAGAACTGGTAATTGACCCGAAGGTCCATCATATGACCCGAAGGTCGAACATAGTGGCTCGAAAGCCCAACAAAATCATCAAAATCATCAAACAAAAAATCCATAACAAATATTTCAATTAACGAGTCCGAAATTAACCGAATTAGTAAAAGAATGGTTCCATATTCCGCACTTTTGCTAAATCATTTAAATCTCTTCATCGTTTTCTTGAAAGTGCAAAATTGTGTATTTTATATAAATAAAATTTACGTTCTCAAACGGACAAGTCCGGAATTAAGTGAATTAGTAAAATTAAGGGTTCATAGTCCTCAATTTTGCTGAAGCGTTTAAATCGCTTCCTCATTCTTTTGAAAGCGCAAACTGTAAATTTTTTGGAAACAATTTTATTTTAAAATGATTTTTAAAACATGTGATTAAAACATCACAACTATAGCAATTTCGACGAGGAAATTGCGCTTCACAAAACACCGTAAAAACGGATAACAAATCAGCGTTGCGGGATAACCGCTTAAAAATTCACTTTAAATTGACGGTAACTGAAGTCAAATCAACAGTAAATTTTTTTCGTCAAAAATCTCATTTAAACAACACGTTTCAAAAATATAGCACCGAAGTAAAATTTTCGTTATAAAAATAACGGCAACAAAATATGTTTTAAAATCAAACACCGGTTCAACGTAAAATAAATAATGGACTGCACCACTATAAATGCAAAAATATTGCACTGCGTCAATATACCCGTGCACATACGCTATTACATGCAGGCACATTATACAATACTTTAAAAATATTCTTGCACGAATAAAATGCACACACAAATAAAAATTGAATAACATGACTTGGACATGCTTCACATAATGCTAGGAAATGCTTGGACACGTTGCATTCTTCACACACTTATCTGGACTCTACCCATGCATGCAAGTAAAAAATAAATGGTGCACACATATATGAAAAAAATACTCTCCCGGGCATGATTTTTTTAATGTACACGTGAACCATAATTGTAATCAAAATATAACTTAAGCAAGGACAAATTATGCAATTACATGCATATACAATCATCTATGCGAAAGATGATCTGGGCATAGAAAGGTAACACACGCAATGACCTGCTTTGTTTTCACTCATGAATACAATGACAACAAAGAAGATGGCCTGAAAAATGAAGTCAATACAACTATTACCCACAAAATGAAATGGTTACTACTTTGCACGCAATTGAAAATATATAAACCTAGACACGTCTACTGCATGCACGGTAAGGTGCAAATGTAACAATCTAATACTTTTGCAAATTCTTCCATGTACACGAAATAATATGGCAAAGAAAATGTCAACAAACTCAAACAGTTATTACAATATATCACTTTGGAAACCACTTATAAGCTAAAGGTCTGAACAATATTATTATTCCACGCACGCATAAATAAGTGTACTCATGAAGATAGGAAGTTTTGACAATACTCCTACACGCAAAACGTGTATGCAATATTGTCGTGTACCACCTGTTTGTACTCAAGCATTGCATAGGAAAAATATAACTTGGAAATAATATGCATGCAATTATAATAAAAAGCAAAGTGACTGACTTTTGAACAAAACAGAATGCGACCTGGGTTTGATTACTGTTTGCTTTACAAAGTACATGCACGCAACTTTTGGTTTAAAAATTATGCACGCTAAAAATGAAGGTTACATGCATGCATAGAAATGGTTTAGACACTGATGCGTGCATGTTCCCTCCAATATGCAGACACCGTAATTTCGAAAGTATTCAGTGACTAGCACCTGGATTTTTATACAATATGCACGCAAGTAACTATATATATGCAAAAATATACTTGAACAACTTGCAAATGCCTGGACACTCATACACAAAAATAAAGTGAAGAAAATAAATGACCCATCTTTTATGAAATGTAAATTGAATTCAACAGAGAGGTTAAAGCAATATAATTTGCACCCAGAAACAAAGTGGTGAATAAATTAGAAACATGAATTTTTCACTCACCTTTAATTCGTTTCCAATCAGCTAACTACCAAGATACCAAAAGTAGCTATAATTTTCTTCTTTTAAAAGACCATTAATGCTCTACCAAGCTCTGGAAAATAATGGAACCAAAAGAGTGATGCAGTGCTACTTGAAAAATGAATAAAGGATTGTTTGCAGCATACCCTTTTCTTTTCTCCAAAAATGTGTATAAGTCAAAATGAAAAGTGTGCCGGCAATTTTTGTACAAACGCATTAAATTGTAGACGTGCACAATTGGAGAAACAAGGACAAGCTAGCAATATAATGATGATGGTGAATAATGTGTTCAACGCTTGCTTTCCAAGACTTTAGTGACAACAAATGTTTACAGCAAGGCAAAAATTTGTGTTCCACTTGCTCTCTGAAAATTTGTGACAGCAAGGCAAAGTAATGTTCCATTTTTTTGTTTTGAATTAGACCATATACACACGTGAAAGAAAAATGAAAATATAACTTAGTTATTATTCAACACAGCCAAGCTATTTGCAACTGACTTTGCAAATTATAAATTTTCAAATTTCAATATAAAATTTCGATGTTAAATTTATATTTCGACGGTACTCACGAATCACGGTTGTTACATTTTAAAATAATTTATATTAGGAAATTTTAACTATGGGTTTTTAAAGGATATTTTTTTTAAATATGGAAAAGGAGTTTTAAATCAAAATTAAAAATATATTTGAAAATAATTGGGATTTATTAAGAAATGAATTTATAAAATAAGATTTTATAAATGTAGTTAGTTTTATAAACAAATGAAACTCACAAAGCTTTATTAATTTATAAAAAATGTTTATAAATGTGGAAAAATGATATCAGTTGATGAATTGTCAATGTAAATTTACAATGTGAATTTATATCAAGTTATAGAAAAAAATTTGGAAAAGAAATAGTGGAATTTATTTTTGAATGTGGGATGATTATGAAATTGAGATGTAGTTGACGTGATATGAATCGAGAAGGATTTATAAGTTAAAATTGGTATATTGGATTTTGAAATAAAATTTTTGTCAAGAAATAAATAATATGATATTTTTATTTATTAAACTATGTAGTTTAAAAACTATTATTTATATTAAAATATTTCAGAAAAAAATAGTTATTCAAATTTTTAATATTTGTTTAAGTAAATTCTAGTTTTTATAATCAGTTTTGAAAGTTTATTAGTTTTATTTAAAAATAGGTTGGAATTGAGTTAGTGATGTATTATTTAAAGAGCTTTGGTGTTTTAATAAATTACTTAAGCATGTTTTGAAAACAAATTGCTATTATTTAAAATATTTATTTTATATATATAGAGATTTGGGAAGTGATTGGAATTGATCTATAAATGATCTCGAATTATGAAAGAGTTTAAAATAAATGAAAGTGATTTTATAAGAGAAATCTTATAATTGGATTCTGGAAATTCAAGAAAATTCCTTAATGTTGGAAACAAAATTTTGAAATTGAATTTGAATTCATAAAGGAAGTTATAAGTGTTAGATGAGATTATAAATAAGCATTATCGGGTTTTTGAGAAATTGTAAGAGAATTGGAAATTGATTCCGGAAAGTTATAAAATGAGTTATAATGGGTTGTAAATATTATAAATGAAGAATAAAAAGGAAAAAATATCTATGTTGAGAATGTACTTATTAGTCGAGATAAGTTGGAAAGTATTTTCTAAATATGGACATTTGAAATGCTTTTGGAAATATACTTGCAATTATTTTTCCAAGTCTTGGAATTAAAAGGTTTTGGAAATATTTTAGCGATGAAATGATTTGTGTAGAAATATTTTCCTAAGTAATGAATTACAAAGGGAATTTTAAAATATTTCTAAGGGCTGAGATGATTTGAAAATATCCTGCTGTGGATGTAAGAATTTGAATTTGTTTTCAAATGTTAGCAATGTTGGAAGAAATATTTTTGAAAGATTTATAAAATAAGGCCTAGTGATTGCTTATGGATGTTATTTGATAGTTAAATAACCGACTATCAAATTTGGTCAAATTCGTTGATCGTTTCGAAGAGTCCAAGATCAGATTTAATTATCTGAAAACCACTTCAATTCGATTTCTGCATTACGAATTGTGATATCTCAAAGATAATGGAGATGATGATCTTGAAGGAGATTCGGTTTGTCTAGATCCAAGACAACTTGTATGGATGAATGCTATCATTACATTGCTTGCCTAGATCACAGTGTTAGCATCTCAAGGTAAACGTAGCCTTAAGCCTCATCAACCAGGAAATGACCGAAACAGGGCATTCAGCAGGGCTAAGTAGGTCGCACCCAAGTAGGGTATGTTATCACCTTTCTAGATACCCTCAAACATATTATTATTATGGATATGATTATGCATGGAAAAGAGAGCTCTCGATAAGGGATGGGAATACACGGTGTGATAACATATTCGGTACTAGTAGTCAAGTGCTAGGCCGGTCCTATATGGCAGGGTACAAGATGTTCTTATCAGACCCGGGTTCATTGTTCTAGAGATGCACTCATCGGAAGTAGTTCCTTGTCTAGTCATAGTATGGAATCCAATATCCACTATGAGCCTTTAAGGTTTTGATTGTGCACCAAATATTACTGAAATGTGAGATGCAAGCATTTCAGCTATTTGCTAATTTACTTTCTATAGACACTATTATAATATTATATGATTTTAATACAAAACGTTTTGGTCGTACGGTAAAAACCCATCGTGTTTATATGTGACATAGTCTTACGAGATACATTTGTTTTTTAAATAATTTTGAAGATAGTAATATTTCAAATTGAGCGTGTTTTCTCACGTTGGTTTTCCAGACCGACTCTGGTGTTATTTTATTATAATGCTCGGGTCAGACCGTGTATTTCAGATTTAGGTTAGAATGATATTGAGCTTAGGAGACGAGCTGGAGGAGTCCCAGGCGTATATCACGTACTTGATTATATTCCGCTATGTGTATAGGCTGTATAGTCAGCACTGGTGAAGATAAGTTATAATAACTGTCCATATTGATGTATTGATTGTTGTACTCTGATGGTTGTGTGTGTGTGTGTATTAGCATCTACATATTCTTTTGTATAAAAATCTGTTATATATATATATATATATATATATTATGTTTTGTTCCGCTGCGATTGTGAGATTCTGTGATGTTGTGTTCTATCTTCTTTTGTCTTTTTCTTCTTCACCCATAACAATCCATCTTTTTGTTCAATTTGAGTTGACAAGTGTAGTTTATTGTCAGCTTAGGCTATACAGAAAAGTAGGTCGTTATATTACCCATATGCCTCTTAACACATTTTATAAATGTCGTAGTCTATACAGTACTGTAAACTCACTAAATGCAGTTTACAACTTTTCCCTTTCACAATCATGAGTCACTCATGATAGTCTATACAGTACTGTAAAATTAAAAGGTATCATGACCAATCATGAGTGACTCACTAAATCATTAATATGGATAATATCCAAATACCAAATACAGTTTACAACTCTTTCCCTTTCACAAACCGATTATAAATCTTTATAAAAAAATCTTTTAAAACTTTTACAAACTTTTTTAAAACGCTATTATAAAAATCCTTTATAAAATCTTTTATAAAAATCCTTTATAAAATCTTTTGTAAAAATACTTTATCTAATCTTTTATAAAAAACCCTCTAACAAAATCCATTATAAAATCTCTACAATCTTCATAAATTCTTTTACAAATTTTTATTTATTAAAGTTATTATAAAATATATAATTATTATATTAAATTAAAAATATATTTATTATATTAAATTAAATTTTAAATTATTTAAAAACATATTTTATAACTAAATCAATTTATAAGTTAAAATCTTAAAATTACATTTAAAACCATATTGTAACTTATAATTTGGAGCTTTTAAACATATAAAATAAAATATTTTCCAAATATAAATTTTTAAATAAAATCATTAAATTATATTTAAAAATCAAATTTAAAAATTAAACATACTTTACTATTTAGAAAATAATTTAGAACCGACCAATGGTGTCCGTATATAGTTTTTCAACCCTATGGTCAAGTGATAGGGTATGTATCATTTAAACCCTAAAATAGTTAATTTTTTCGGGAATATATCATTTCAACCCTATTCCGAATCATTAATTTCCAAATCAATAAGATCGCTTGTGTTTATCATTTCAACCCATAACGATTTTCCCTAATCTATAAGATCGTTCGGGTATGTTCATTTCAACCCATAGTGATAATAGGGATATAAACAGCCAATCATTCAAAATGTCAACAAATAATCATCCATCAGAATCAACATCCAAATCAGCTAATAAATCACAATAATTAATTGGTTATCATCATCAGGTATTTAACTAACCAATTTAACTTCAATATTAATTTAAAAAGTCAATCTAAATTCAATATAAATTCAAATTAAATTTTAAATGACAATTTGAAAATGCCAAACAATAATCAATAAATTTCTAACCGCGTCATAAATTTAATTTAACTAATATAAGAACGTTTAGTATTTTTGAGTGGATTAAAACACTCACCTTTGATTTTTGGTCGATTTAAAATCCAAATAAAGCCCAAATATCCAACAGTCTCAGAATCCAACCAAACCAGTTTCTTGTCGTTTGAAATTTTAGTACGATTGCAACGGAGAAAACTGTGCCGAAATTCGAGCTCGTATGAACAAGTTATGATAGTTAGAACGTTTAAATTTAAATTTAAAATAAAATAAACAAGTGCAATTTTGTGAATATCCATACCTCCCCCAAATCACGTAACCCTAGCGCGTCTCGCATATGCAACCCTACAGCAGAAGCCGCCTCTTAGCTCCAAATGCACGTGCCACGACCAGCTTCCTCCTCGATCAGACCTTGCCATGAGCTCAACCATCACCGGCCAACCCTGAGCACCACTAGCGCACGCCCCAGGCACCGCCTATCTCTTGCTGCCTTTGCTGTATAGATTCGCCAATTCTAGCAAATCTCGACACCTATGCCATGAACGAAGCCGCTAGATCAACTCCACTCGACTCCCTATACGTTGTGGTACCCTCCGATCGTCGTAAAATCGACTATCTATTGTTGAATTCGAAAACCTAGAATGGACGACTGAGAGTTCTTCGACGATTTTTGGCCAAAAGATGCATCAAATCGAAAAACTAATTGTAGCAGTAGATTGCACTCATCGAGAGCTTTCCAATGATATATAATTCATTATGGTTTGAAGAGTTTGAATTTTGAAACTGGTTTTGAAATTGAATTTGGAAATTAGGATTTCGGCCATTGGGAAGGAATGAAGGTGTAGAAATTTGCGGTACGTATAGAAATCAGAAAACAAAGACTGCTAGGGTTATAAAAATCTATCTATATATAGAGACACGGTCAAGAATGAATGGACATATCGAGTTGGGTCGAAACGATAACAACCCGAAAAGCCCATTTTGTTTCCAAAACGAAATTAGGTCATCCTATATATAGAAATATATTTTTTCGAAATTTTAAACTCAATGGAACTAGTTTCAAAACTTAATTCCATTGTATATAGAAGTTAACTTTCGAAATCGAATTATATTCAATTATATTCCATTAATCGATTTCTACGCATTTCAAGCTCGCACGGCCAAATGATAAGTTTGATCGCTATGAAACTTAAGATCCTATAATAATTCACTGTTATGAATCCGATGAAACTAGTTTCATCGAAATCCAAGACAGTGGCCAAAATGGAAAATTTTCACGTTAATTAAATAATTTATTATTTAATTGATTTAATAACCTTTAAACTCAAATTTTAAAATTAACAATTTCATCATTCTTGATTACATAGAATTTCAATAATCTATTTAAAATACATTTCCCATGCTAACCCAATATTTAAATATCCCTAAATTTAGCGTTCAATTGCAATTGTAATAAAATTCCAGTCAATTATATTTTATATTCAATCAAATTCTTTTATTTTGATTTACACTCTTATTATTGATCACTATTATCTTATGAATGTAATTAACATAAGCTTACATTTTAGTACATTAATATTACACAATTGTCATCTTAATCCATATTAATTATAATATTCCAGTTGCATAAATTCTAACAATTGATTCCAGCAATTATTTTATTCCTTATTTACAATTTAACCAAATTAACTTTATAATTATTTCAATTGATTGAAATTACGTTAAAATAATTGTCAATCACATTCATACAGCATTATTAAATCATATTCTGATTATTTTTCTCACAAATAAATAATAAATTTTAATTTCACATGATATTAAATTATAAAATCTTATTTAATTTAATAGTTTCAATTTATCAAAATTTACGGGTCGTTACAATTAGTCTAACTCCAATTAATTTCATTACTAATTTCAAACAAATTCTAATTATAAAACAATATTTTCTTTTCATTTATACTAATTCAAACATGTTTTATAAAATTTCATACACAACAAAATTTATACACTATTTACAAAGTAAATGTTTTATCTTATTGAAAATCAACTTCTCCAAGATACATTTCAAATAACAACTTATGTTATTCTTTCATTAAAACATTCACTCAATTCTTTATTTATATTCAACATTTATTATTCCAAATTCTTTTATTAATTTAATATAAACTAGTATAATAAATTTATACTCTAATGTAAGTTACAACTTTTATCTTATTGCAATAATTGTCATTTAAAAATCAAGTGATATTATAATTTACATTCAATATATTTTTATAATAAAAATCATAGAATTTTGTTTCTCGCCATTTTATTCAATATAAGTATTAAATTTAATATTTTTAAATGGTGAAACTTTGGCTCATTACAATCTCCCTCACTTGGAACTTTTCGTCCTTGAAAAGGAACGGAGTAAGTATCAACCTTTAATATGTTAAAATTATCAATTTACATAATATTCATAATTTCTTAGTTTCACTATTTAATCCAAAAATTCTAACTCTTAAAATTTCGAAAAATTTCGGGAGAATATCCTTTACGCGACTAGGTCCAAAAAATTTCACAATGTCAATAATTACATGGTATACATCCCTAGTCAATAATGAGGCATCCCAAAACAAGGGGAACAATAACATATCACAACATAAACCGTAATCTGAAAATGTACCTATTTGCTGGGGACACAAAACTATATTTATGAAACCAAAAGCAACAGATAGTGCTTCCACAAACCTAAATTTCACTTATATGATCTAAAATATAGTCAAACCATATAAAAGAGCAATATATTAGTTGTTCCAATCAATAGCACAAGCAACACAATATATACAATAATCATATATAAACAAAAGCAGTACGACCATTAGATGCAACAAAAGAATCCATCACACATCCGTTGAAACCAAAACTAATGGTTTGTCCAGGTTTAGAAACTTTTCATCGCACGAGAGTGATAAATAAACTCCCAAGTGTACCTTACGCTCAACAGCCTTAGGTAATTACTCAATAGATTATTTACACTACTTTGAACAATTTGAAGCATCATTTTCCAGACTTCCCATAAGCCAAACAATATAGAATTTAAATATTATTTAAGTTTGTATGATGCACATATATCATTTGCACACAATATCAATTCTAGTCGCTTGCTTGAATACACAAATTTCACTTCCAAACTAGTATTGTTGACTCGACTGCTCTAGTGTGGACTTTGATCCAATTTCTTGATTAGAAATCTCTACTCTCCTTGCATACCCATAAATTATGATAGAAAACTTCAAACTCATATCAAGAACCCATATCAAGAATTCGTTGTCAAGAATTGAGTGAAAAATCCTAACTCGGACTAGTGTAAATTGCCCCAAATCATGTATTCAAATCTGGATCAAAACTACTATGCGGATAAAATGATCTATGTACAACTTACAAATTTTATTCTATTGGTTTCTTTAACACGTCATTTACTTTTCATTCATTTTTAATACTCGTTTATTTATATAAAGATCAATCACTTACATACTTTATTTTCCAATACATATTTAAGTCATTAATGAATCATTTCATAAAATATTACTTAAGCTTCTACTTCATTTACTTAAGTTTATAACTTAATTCGATTATATAATAAAAGTTTAAGTTTTTGGTATTCGTGTTTGAAGCAGAAAGAAATATTCCAATATATCTTCAAATTCAACTAAAACATTTAACCTTATTCACTTGGTATAAATATAAGATATATTTAAAACATCCTCATAGCATTATGGAAAGATTTTCCAAAAAGTTCAAATACTACTTCGAATACCAAGTAAATATTTCAAACCACACTTTCAAAAGTAGCGATTCAAATTTGAATTTCAAACATATTACTATATAAAAATTCCCAAATCACTTATTTTTTCATAAAATTTTAAAACAGAATTTTTTATCTATATAGTCCATTTATATAATATCTCTAAATTATATATATTCAAAGAAATTTATATAAATTTTATTTGAAACATTCATTTGAAAACTTCATTTGCAAGTCATTCATCTTTAATACTTTACAAAAATTCATTTTTAAAATTTCTTGCTTCATTTATAAATACCATTTAAATATTTAAAATAACATCTTTATAAATATATGTAAACAATTTGAAAATAGTTATTTACATCATTAATATATTTATAAAGAAGCTATTGAAAACCTTAAATCCATTATTTATATATTTACTAGTGTTAATCTCATAATACTTTTCAAATATTATTAATAAATCAATAATCATTAACTTTAACTACGTTCTATTGAATTAATTTTTTTTGAGAAAAATGAGTGATCCTTACAAGGAGGTAGCACTCGTCTAATTTTATTCTACACTATAGAGGAGCTGCCAACAAGTCTGGCAGATAGTTGGAACCCCCCATATAAATAAGACAAAATAAAATAAGAAAACCCGCCTAAAAACCGATATAACTAATGTCCAAAATAAAGTACAAAAAATACAATCAAAAATAAAAATTCAAATCTTCTATATCAACAGACTAATCCAATACCAACACCTGTAGTTGCTAAGAAAAAACTAAAGAGAGACTGTGAATAGGAAAACATATATATATAAATATACATAAGAATACAAGCATATATATTAGTCATATATATATATATATATATATATGCAAAGGAAACAACAATACCTAGTAAGAAAGAGGCTATATATAATGTGCTTGAAAGTTTAGAAACTGATACTTGTCAATTAAAGAATATTGTACATAGACTCACGAATAAACCCATTAAACAAGTATTATACATATATACCATGCGTGGCCGTACAAATTATAGTATACAAGTAGACAACTACCACAGATAAGTAAAATCACATGCCATAATTCCATTGACTCAATTTAAGTTTGAAAAGTCGCAACAAATAGTATAACTCCTATAGCGAAAATATTATATAATACAATCTAATAAGCTAAAGGCCTGCAAACCATCAGAATAAAAAAGAAACTATATATAAAGCGCGTGGAAGTTTGAAAACTGTTACTGTATAAATCATAAATGAATCAATAATATAACTAAGACCTACAAACCATAAATGAATCACAATATAATAAGAAAGAAGCTAACTCATTTTGAGTTTACACAGTCACAACAACTAATATATCTCCTATAGCACAAGCATTACATACTTCAATGTTATAAACTATAGAGCTGTAAACTATGAATGGATTAAAACAGAATAAAAACCATAAAAAATACAAAAAATACATATGAACTATGCGAGCCAATACAAATTATAATAAACTAGTAGACAACTACCACAAACTAGTATGAATCACACATCATAATTCCACTAACTCGATTTGTGTTTGAACAGTCACAGCAAACAAAAGATTTCTTACGACAATAGCATTATGTAATTCAATATTATAAACCAAATACTTGCTAACCATTAAAGAATCAAAATAGAATAAAAAACCCACGAAGATGATATGTAATATTAATACCATACAAAGCAAACAATGAATAGTTGATTAACATCTCCATCATAGAACCCAGTAAGCATGTCATCTGATCTACAGAAAAGTGTTAAATAAAACTATGATTACTAAATAGATAATAGCAGATAGCTCTATGCACACTGTATGCTATTCTATTATTCGACAGAAGCAAAAAAAACTAAAAACTTACTGCTCCATAGATCGTGCTCAAGAATATCACTAACCATAATCATACTTCCAAAAAATATCCTACTCCCAAAAACCCTTTATGAAATAAATAAAGACCTGCAAAATTTATCTTAACACTTCAAAAGAAAAAATAATTTATCTTAAAGGCTCCAATTTTCACATATTTGATTCCTAAAATATGGAATAAATCTTTTAAAAAATAACCGCTAAAAATAATGTTAGAATTAGATTCAACAACTATTAACATTTGTTAGAAAATAAAAAACAGTCATAAAAACCTAAATATTGAAAAGAGCTTTTAACATACTAATGAAAGTCAATTAAATGTCAATAAAATCTAACTCTTATAAAGATTGAACTGATATCTTAAACATATCAATTAACCATAAGTTAAATATTTATACAACACGCTAAAAAAATGCTAAAATTAAAAAGATATTAAAAGGAACACTCCATCAAACTTTTAGAACTAATATCATATATTTATGTACCACATGCTAAAAACAAAAAAAGCATGATGCTTAAAAGATAAAATATACATGTATTAGAGAATAGAATAAATATAACACAAGAAACAAAATGAAGAGAAAAAATTAAACAAAATTAATATTCCAGTAAGGACAAAGTATTAAAAGTATTCCCAGAATGAATATCTAAATAATATAAATTTAGGCTTATATTATTATAATTAGAGAAAATTGAATTCCTAAAAGAATTTATACAAAATTTTATTTTTCTAAGAAATGCTTTAAAATTTAAATTTTTATTTAATTTATAACTAGGATTTGGAATCCAATTTAAACTAAATATAGAAATAGCATATATTAAGTGATCTAAGCTTAAATTAGTATTATTAGAAATATGCTGATTTCTATCAAACCAAATATATCAACAAATAATAGTGAAAATGGTATCTAGTAAGAATCCATTCAAACCTTTATAAAGAAATCTAATATTATTCCAATATAACTCACTAGATATATAAGCAAAATTTATATTAAAATTGAATAAATTTAATTTACAAGAATATACATAGTGTACTTACATTTAAATATAAACACAATATATCCTCCTTTTGATTATTACAAAAATAACTATTTTTATCATTAACTATATTTTTCCTTTTTAACATTTCAATAGTATTCAGCGTTTTTTGTAACTAACCATACGTGCACCTTGGCTTTAGGTGGAGCATTAGTTTTTCAAATGTATTTATAACTTTTCATTTTAATTCTAGAAAAATCAATAAACTTGTAAAAAGAATTAGATGTGTATTTCTTATAACTATCCCAACACTAAGTTATAGTTCTTTATCATTACCAATATTATATAATTCTAATTTAGCACATAACAGTGCAAATTAAACAAAGTATTGCGAGTTAATGTACGTTTAAAATTAAAGTCCCAAGGAAAAATTAAATCAGGTCTATGAATATCAAAAATTAGAACATACTTAAAAATTACATATATCATATAATTCTTCAAATTCCCCGTTAAGAGCAATACTCGATAACCAACAATCATGCCAAAACGAGGTATTATTACTAGAATGCACAATATTATTATTCCTAGTTTATAAATATTAAGATTCAAAATTACTGATTACGAAAAATGAGATATATTATTAGTGTTATTTATACATAAATGGGACAAGTAAAAGGTACCTCCATACCATTGGTTCAATATTAGTTCGTTCCATAAATGGGTTTTATACTATTGTCACTGAATTTCCAAATCCATTTTGCTAAAAGTGAAATATTTAAGTTATGCAAGTTTATAATCCCTAAACCTCCGTCATTTTTAGATTTACAAAGCATTTCCTAATTTACAAGATATTTAGTGTTACTATTTAGAATATCACCACTCCATAAAAAATCTTTTCTCCATTTATCAATTTGATCTATTACACGATTATAAAAACGTAAAATGACATCTAATAAATGGGTAATGCATATAAAACTGAATTAATAAGAACAATTCTACCCACCCTCGATAAGAATTTACTATTCTAATTGGATAATCTTTTATTAATTTTATCAATAATGGTATTCCAATCATTATTTTTAAGTTTTTGCGGCCTAATTAAGAAACCTAAATATTCAATAGGAAATTGCATTGTATTACAGTTTAAAGTGAGTGTGATATGATTTTCAAAATTATCTATATCATTTAAAACTAAAACTGAACTTTTTTCAAAATTATTTAACCCCGAAAGAAGTTCAAAACTATATAAAATAAATTTAAGTGCAATAATATGTTTAGGTAAATGAGACGTGAAAATCATGGTATCATCTGCAAATTGTAAAGCAGAAAGACCATTACTAGTAATCTCATTACTAATATAATCTAATATTTTATTATTGGTAGCTAATTTAATGATTTTAGAAAAAACATCAGCAGCTAGGTTAAATAATAATGACAAAAGAGGGTCCCCTTGTGTGACGACCCAAAATTTTCGACGATTTAAATCAGAATATTTAATTGGTTTTAAATATTCAATAGAGTAATTTTAACTTGAATTACGAATATCACAATTTATTTGATAATTGAACTATTAAATTAAATTAGTGAAGTTGGGTAAATTGTTGAATCTAGAGTTTTAAGCCTATTAAAAATAATTTGAAGGCTTGAAAAATCTATATTAATAGTACTGAGGATAATAGAAGTTGTAAAATTGAAATTAATAGTGGTTTGTTCAGTTTTAAAAATATATCGTTTAAATTGAATTTAAAAATAGCCTTCCGGGGCACAGTCTCGAAATTCGACGAAACCTGTTCCATTGGATCCGTAATATTAAATTATTATCGGATTTCAAATTTCGTATTGATCGTAGTCAGTGTGTGAGTGTACGATATATAAACGCGCTGAAAATTTAATTGATAATAATCGATTCGAATTTGAATTTAAAATAAGTGAACACTGTACTTGATTAGTCAAACTTAATTTACTTCAGAACCTTTCTTGTTCTTTCCTTGGCACACTATCTTGTCTTCCTTTGGAAGCAATTCGACCCTTAAAGATTCATCTCTATCAAATAAATCAGCTCGATCCCTAAACTAAAAATATATATAAGAATGGATGAAGCCTTTATTCTTCAAAATTAGGTAGAAACCCATTTTGTCTTCCTCAAAAATTTTAGTTTCCCCAAATCGAATTGGACGAAGCTTTAAAAAAAAGAAGGATAAGATAATGGCTGCTCGTTTACATCCCAATTCGAAATCGGGAATATTTTCGTTCGTCCTCCTTGAATTCGATTTTGATAAAGGAGATTGGAGGCGCGAGTGAGGGAGCATCGCGTATTGTTCGTGTGATCTAGTTCGACCTCGATCGTTCGCGAATCATTCCAGTTGATCGAGATTCGATGGCGCGTTCGCCGATGAGGGTCGCGTCGTGGCTTCTGGAGGCGAGCAGCATGAGCTCCTGCTCGGATTCGCGTGGCCGAGGCTTGATTGAGGAGTTGCTGTCGAGGAACGATGCAGATGGGGGTCGCGATGCTCGAGAGAATGACGAGGATTCGCTGGCCTGACGCGATGCTTAGGGGAGTCGCGGTATAGTGATACTCGTGGGTCGCAGTGCGAACGTGAGGGAGGCTCATATCTCAGCAAGGTATATGTTTATATGTTTGATTTAAATTAAATAACACTTAGTTAGAATTTGTCTGTATGGAAAAAAAGGAGTAGAGGAAATGAAATTTTGTATATAACTTATGTTGTTGTTAAAAGTAAGGTTTAGAGAGGGAATTAGTTTAAAACTAAAACTATTTGTGAAAAAAAAATGTAGAGATAGGATTTTAGATAGGAATTTTAAACAGTTGATTTGAAAAGTTTATATAAAGATTAGTTTTTAAAAACTATACAAAATATTTTTAAAAGTACATATTTATTTATATATATATATATATATATGATTTCAAAGAGAAAAAATAGATATACATCGATACATCTTAAATTTACTTGTTTTAAAATAATAATAATAATAATAATAATAATAATAATAATAATAATAATAATAGTGCATTTGGGATATTAGTTTAATTAATTATTTTTGTAACGTAAAATGTAACAACCCGCATATTTAACGATTTTATATTTAAATGTTTTAATCAAATATAGTGTCCTAGTTGGATTTTTGGGTCCGAAATGTTACTTTTTGCAAACGGCCGATTTGGGGCTCGAACCCACTTTCATTGATTCCAAAATGACGTTTGCGATCTTTTTGAGTATAAGCTTTGATATGTTTGGAGTAAGTTGAATTTTGCAACTTTTTATAGTCGGGTTTGGGTTGGGTTCAGCCCACTAACTAACTAATTAACCCTAGCTCAGTCCCTCTCCTCTTCACTCACTTATTTCATTTCATAAAACTTAAGCTAAAAACTGAAAATGGGGATGAGAATGGGAATTAGAAATTCCAAGCCCTAGTTCTTTTTTGCAAACTTGAATTCTTGCTCCAAAATCAAAGAGAAGCTATTGGTAAGCCTCCTCTTCATCTTCTCCAACTCTTTTCCTCTCCAATTTCAGAAAGTTTCCTAAACCTAATTTGGGAAATATGTGTTTTATTCTTAGATTGAAGCTTGTAGAGTTGAAGTGAAGAGTAGTTAGTCTCCTTCTTGTGTTTGAGCTTCTTCTTCTTTGTTTTGAGATAAAAGGTGAGTTTTGAACTCACATCTACTTCTCTTGATTATTGATGTAAGGTGAGATTTTTATATCACATCTATGACTATAAGTATCTTTGGTTGTTAGGTATGAATTCCTAACAATTATTCATGTGCAATTGCTTTTGATTCGGATTGGTTTTGTGAACATTGCAAATTTTGGTGTTATGGAAGTATAAAACTCAAAAATCAAAGCTTTGATGTTTTGATCATGTTTTTGGTGATGAATCGAAGTGCTTATAGGGCCGGGTAGCCGCTTGGCGTAAATCCCTAGCGTCCGTGCTCGTCCGATTGAAAGTTGGGAGAGTTTGCACTTCATGGTAATAAGTAGGAAATGCAGGAAATTGGGTTCAGTCCACTGGATCCTCTGTTCAGTCGACTGAGCTGAAGCCCGGAATTTTCTGGACAGTGTTCAGTCGACTGAACAGGGATTTCAGTCGACTGACCTGCTTCTATTTTCCTGTTTTGCCTATTTATACTTATTTTGATTGGTTTTCCGAATTTTATCGATTCATGTTGGTTCTTAGTGGTTGTTATTTCTTCTTTGACTTTGATAACTTATTCTTGATTTCATCCACGGGTTTTTATAAAATAATCTTTCTAATCATATTAAAAGCTCGTTTCTCCAATTTATAAATTCTATTTAAAACACATACAATTTTGCACTTCGAGCGAAGTGGAAGGGTGATTAAATGGTTGGGCAAAACACGGACCATGAATCTGTGCGTTTATCCTTTCGATTAATCCCCGACCTATTCAATTGATCGTTTTGACCTTTGGGTTTGGTTTACCGATGATATGAGGTAAACTTTGTACTGCTTTGAGTGTGAAATTAACTAACGGATAGTAAACCGTTTAGTGCGAACGAGCGGTTATGGGACTCACGTTACCACTTTTCGGATTCCTCTTTGAGAGTTATGACACATTCCGCCAGTTAGTGGTGTCCAGTACTGGGCCTTCGGACCTTCACCACTATGGTTTGTTGCCTTTGGGATAGTGTCTTCGGACTCTCCTTCAGGTTTGTTGCCTTTGGGTATGTTGCCTTCGGGTATGTTGCCTTTGGTTTTGTACCTTCGGGTTTGTGCCTTCGGGGTTGTGCCTTCGGGTTTGTTGCCCTAATAATATCGCTTTCAGAGTTAGGTCTTTATGAGCCGCTCGAGTGATGGTTTGGAGTCTTCGTGCTCATGGATCCTTGTTTATACAGTACTGAGCTCGAGCAATCTTATGTTTCATTGATATGTATATTCCCTAGGTATCGCCCTTTGGTGTTGGTCTTTTTGAGCCGCATGATGTATAGCGATTGCCTTGTGGAACTTGTGTTACCTTCATTGGTATTTGTTATTTGCCTTTATGGCTTGTTTTGGGATACTCCTATCTTTTGTTTCTCTGTGTTGCCGATGATATGAGGCTTGTTATGATATGATTCATCTTTTTGTTAGATGGTTGTGTTATCTCTTTTAGAGATATTTGTTATACTTTGTGACCTTGCAGGTTAATGTTGTTTAGTTTATCTAACTGATTTGTTTAGCTAGACTGACCCGTGTATTTATACTCGGGTCAGACCGAGATGTTTCAGGTTAGGTGCTTTGGACTTAGCCTATTTTGCTTCCGCATGGACTATTCAGCTTGTTCCTTTTTGTTATAGCTTTTGTGTAGTCCTATTTTGTTGTAACTCTGATAGTATTCTTTTGGATTCATCTGCATATTGTGGTTTGCTATACCACTTGACATGTATTAGTTTGTATACTCTGTTATGTATCAATATATGTGTATATGATGATCTACTGCTCTGTGATGTATATTACATTTGAGTTATTATATTCTGTTCTGATAGATCCTCCAACCATCTATGGTTTTGTTTTAAGTATGCATTGGATATGTCGATCTGCTTTGTATGATTATTGTCGATGTACTCAATAGATAGTTACAGCAAGGCTATAGATGGTCGCTCCTAACCACCCTTATTCTCCATGTTAGTTGACGGTATTACCCTGTAGTGTCCTTGGCTAGCGTGGGTATAGAGGTGGGGCGTCACAGCTTGGTATCAGAGCTGAGTTCAGAACAAAATATGGTAAACACAGAATAGAAGCACATATTACGATACATCAAAGTGTATAAGTGATGCAAATCTTTGAATCATCTTGCCTCTATTCCTTCTTTGCCTTTTGTGGTAGATAGAATTTGGAATACGTCTAGGAATACATTTAATTCCGTAGTATTCCACAATTGTATTAATGACATCCACCTGGTGATTAATCTTGTTCTTATCTAACTTTCAGCGTATGGCTGGAAGAGGCAAAGGACGACGTTCGAATGCTGGGCAATCCAGTGGTTCACATCCGGATGCCGTTTATATGTCTGCCGATCAGTTTTTGGAATTGTTTAGGAGCACTCAGCCTCCAGTTCCTCCTCGAGTATCTCCACCTCGCAAGTCTGCCTTTGCACGTCAGTGCAGTGATTTTGCTCATCTTGGAGGAAAGCCGTTTAAGGGCTCCGAGTCTGTTCTAGAAGTCCAAGCTTGGCTTCGCACGTGCGAGCGTATCTTCTCTCGCATGGATCTTTCTGACCATGATAGAGTTATTGTAACTTCTAGCTTATTACAAGGGCGTGCTCTTGATTGGTATGAGCTTCTTGTAGCCGAAATTGATGAGTCGCTCTTTCTTGGACTCAATTTCGGGGACGATTTGAACTCAAGTTCGTTCCTGAATCTGAAAAAGTTTTATTGACCCGTCGCTTCCTTGAGTTGAAGCAAGGGAAATATTCTGTTTCTGAGTATGTTGCATCTTTCGAGGCTTTATCTCAGTATGGTCTTGAATTCATTAGCACTTCTTATAAGAAGAATTTGAAGTTTGTCTCTGGTCTTAAGAAATATCTTAAGAAGTCTTTGTTGCTCCAGCTTAAGCTCTCTTTTGAGGAGTTGGTTGATTCGGCACTTCATCTCGAAGCTATCGAGAAGGAGTGTGATAGTGGTGAGGATGTTGAGGTTTCCAAGAACCCCAACAAGAAGCAGTTTCCATTTCAGAAGTCCAGGACTTTTCCTTCTAAGAAGAAGAAGACTGGTGGTTCTAGTTCTCAGCCTCAGTCTTCTGGAAAACCTTTCACTCGGAAGTGTTTCAATTGTGGTTCTCCTGATCATATTATTTGAGCTTGTCCTAAACCTCTCTTTTGCCGCTATTGCAAGAAGGAAGGTCATCATGTTTCCACTTGCCCTACTGTTCCGGCTGGTGCCAAGTCTAGCAAGCTTTATGCTGCTAAGGCTGCTGAAGTTTCTTGTCAGCCCAAAGGTATATCTCCATCTATTTTGGAAGGCTCTATTTTATTTCATAACCATAGTATTCGAGTTCTTTTCGATACGGGTGCATCACATTCTTTCGTATCGAAGAAGCTCGTTGATGATTTATCTCTGGATGTTTCTTGTATGGTTACTTCTTTAAGGATTACGAATCCTATTGGAGGATCCGTGACCCTTAGCTTGTTTTGTGATGACGTTAAGATTGTTTTATGTGGCTTTTCTTTTCGTGCGAATCTGCACGTTATTTCTTGTCTGGGATTTGATATGATTTTGGGGAATGGACTGGCTAGTGAGACATGATGCCAGGATTATTTGTTCGGAGAGAATTTTGGATCTTCGACATCTGGATTCGCCTACTCAGCTATTACTTGTTCTTCGAAATGTGGATAATTCCGAAATGGCTTTGCATTCTCTTGATTCGTGAGATGATGATGATATATCTCGTATTCCTGTTGCTTGTGACTTTTCTGATGTTTTCGAGCCTGTTTCGGGTTTGCCACCCAAGCGGACAATTGAGTTCCGCATTGATCTCATTCCAGGCGCGCAGCCAGTTAGTCATCCTCCCATGAGGATGTCTACAAAGGAAAATGAGGAACTCAAGAAGCAGCTTTTAGAGCTTGAGTCCAAGCAGTTGATTCGGTCCAGTTTTTCTCCCTGGGGATCCGCGGTCGTCTTCGTGAAGAAGTCTGATGGAACTCTTAGGCTTTGCATAACTATCGCAAGCTTAATGAGTTAACCATTACGAATAGGTATCAATTACCTAGGATCGATGATATGTTCGATCTATTGAGTGGTGCTAAGGTCATTTCTCAGCTTGACCTTGCCATAGGTTTTCATCAATTACGAGTCGCGGAGGATAGCGTACCTCTTACAGCTTTCCGCACTCGATATGGTTCTTTTGAGTGGTTCGTTATGCCGTTCGGTTTGACGAACACTCCTGCTTTCTTTGTTGATCTCATGAATCGAGTATGCCGGGAATATCTCGATAAGTTCATCCTTGTGTTCATTGATGATATCCTTATTTATTCTAAGTCTAAAGCTGAGCATGCTAATCACTTGAGGATTGTCTTGAGTAACCTCCGTCATCATCAGCTTAGAGCCAAATTCTCCAAGTGCCATTTTTGGGAGAATAAGGTTAAGTTCTTAGGCCATGTTGTATCTTCCGATGGCATTTCTGTCGATCCCTCAAAGATCGAAGCCATCCATAATTGGAAGAGGCCTGAAAATGTGCATGAGATTCGTAGTTTCCTTGGATAGGCGGGTTATTACCGTCGATTCATTAAGGATTTTTCCCGTGTTGTGCTTCCTCTCACCAGCCTTACTCGGAAAGGCATTCGTTTTATTTGGTCCGACAAGTGTGAAGCTTCCTTTCTGTCATTGAAGGAACTTCTCACAAATGCTCCTATTTTGGTGGTTCCCGAAGGGAATCATGATCTTGTTGTCTACACCGATGCGTGTGGTAGTGGTCTCGGTGCTATTCTTATGCAGAAGGATCGGGTAATTGCTTATGCTTCTAAGTAACTGCGTCCGAATGAAGTTCGCTATGCCACTCATGATCTTGAGTTAGCCGCCATTGTCTTTGCCTTGAAGATTTGGCGACACTATTTATTGGGCGAGCGCTTCATTCTCTATACCGATCATAAATCCTTGAAGTATTTGTTCACTCAGAAGGAACTCAATATGAGACAACAGTGTTGGCTCGAGTTTCTTGCTTCCTATGACTTTGATATCCAGTATACCCCTGGAAAGGGTAATCGTGTTGCTGATGCACTTAGTCGCAAACATTCGGCTGTTGTTTCTATGATGCTTGCCGAATGGGATATTCTTGAGACTCTATCTTTTTGTGAAATTCGTGATCGAGGTTCATCTTCTGATTCTCCTATTCTATTATTTAATTTAGGAGCTCGACCCATTTTGTTGGATCGTATTGCCGATGCTCAGCGGCGTGATCCTGATCTGTTGCATCTTATTCAGCTTTGTGAGTCTGGATCCTATGATGAGGCGTTGCGGGATTTCAACATTGATTCTCATGGGTGTCTTCGCAAGAAGAACCGTCTTTTTATGCCTTTTGATTTTGCGCTTAGGCATGACATTCTTGATGATTGTCACCGTTCTAAGTATACCATTCATCCTGGTAGTAGCAAGATGTATGCCGATATGCATCGTCTTTATTATTGGGAAGGCATGAAACGCGATGTGGCAAGTTATGTGAGTAATTGCATAACTTGTCAACGTGTTAAGGACGAACATCAGCGTCCTTCGGGTCTTCTTCAGCCTCTGGAGATTCCATTGTGGAAATGGGATCAGATTTCTATGGATTTCATTGACGGCCTACCTCGTTCGAGATCAGGCCATTCTAGCATTTGGGTTATTGTTGATCGCCTCACTAAATCTGCTCATTTTGTCCCTATTAAGTCTAATAGGACTGCTTCACATTTGGCTAAGTTGTATGTCAAGGAAATCGTGAGACTTCACGGTGTTCCTAGTTCTATTGTGAGTGACCGTGATCCTTTATTCACGAGTCATTTTTCGCAGAGTCTTCAGCAAGCTTTGGGAACAAAGCTTAATTTTAGCACAGCTTATCATCCGCAGTCTGACGGACAGACTGAATGGGTGAACCGTATCTTGGAAGATCTCCTCCGTATTTGTATTCTTGATTTTGGTGGAAGTTGGGAGGATCACCTACCTCTTGTAGAGTTCTCCTACAACAATAGTTTTCAGTCTAGTATCGGTATGGCTCCTTTCGAAGCCTTATACGGAAGGCCATGTCGATCACCTTCTTGTTGGTTGGAATCTGGAGAAAAGCTTATTCTTGGCCCAGATTTTGTTCGTGATTCTTCCGAGAAGATTGATCTTATCCGATTGAGAATGAAAGAGGCACAGAGCCGCCAGAAATCCTACGCGGACAGCCGTAGGAAGCCTCTCGAGTTCTCGATTGGTGATCTTGTTTTTATTCGTGTTTCTCCTTTGAAGGGGGTTATGCGTTTCAGTACGACTGGGAAATTGGCTTCTCGCTTTATAGGACCATTTCCTATTACTGAACGTATTGGCCCTGTGGTTTATAGAGTTTCACTTATTGCTCATTTATCTGGCATTCATGACGTGTTTCACGTCTCTCAACTTCGAAAGTGTCTTCGAGAGTCAGATTCTGTTATCGATTCTTCTGATTTGCAAGAGCTTGAGGTCTCACCGGACTTATCTATTGTACAGCAGCCTATTCGCGTACTTGACACGGAGGTGCGACACCTTCGGAACAAGGACGCGCCGCTCGTTAAAGTTCAATGGTCCGCTAACCCCAATGACTGTACTTGGGAAACCAGAGAGTTTATTGAGCGATCTTATCCGGGTTTTCTATATTTGCTTGGCAACGGTGAGAATATCTTTTCATCTCAAGCTTATTTCTTTTTCTTTTTGATGTATGTATGTAGTTGTTACAAATATCGTCTCTGGGAATTGCGGGGATGCAATTTTGTAAGGAGGGCAGATCTGTAACAACCCGCATATTTAACGATTTTATATTTAATGTTTTATTTAAATATAGTGTCGTTAGTCGGATTTTTGGGTCTGAAATGTTACTTTTTGCAAACGGCCGATTTGGGGCTCGAAACCACTTTCATTGATTCCAAAATGACGTTTGTGATCTTTTTGAGTATAAGCTTTGATATGTTTGGAGTTAGTTGAATTTTGCAATTTTTTCTAGTTGGGTTTGGGTTGGGTTCAGCCCACTAACTAACTAATTAACCCTAACTCGGTCCCTCTCCTCTTCACTCACTTATTTCATTTCATAAAACTTAAGCTAAAAACTGAAAATGGGGGAAGAGAATGGGAACTAGAAATTCCAAGCCCTAATTCTTCTTTGCAAACTTGAATTCTTGCTCCAAAATCAAAGAGAAGCTATTGGTAAGCCTCCTCTTCATCTTCTCCAACTCTTTTCCTCTTCAATTTCAGAAAGTTTCCTAAACCTAATTTGGGAAATATGTATTTTATTCTTAGATTGAAGCTTGTAGAGTTGAAGTGAAGAGTAGTTAGTCTCCTTCTTGTGTTTGAGCTTCTTCTTCTTTGTTTTGAGATAAAATATGAGTTTTGAACTCACATCTACTTCTCTTGATTATTGATGTAAGGTGAGATTTTTATCTCACATCTATGACTATAAGTATCTTTGGTTGTTAGGTATGAATTCCTAACAATTATTCATGTGCAATTGCTTTTGATTCGGATTGGTTTTGTGAACATTGCAAATTTTGGTGTTATGGAAGTATAAAACTCAAAAATCATAGCTTTGATGTTTTGATCATGTTTTTGGTGATGAATCGAAGTGCTTATAGGACCGGGTAGCCGCTTGGCGTAAATCCCTAGCGTCCGTGCTCGGCCGATTGAAAGTTAGGAGAGTTTGCACTTCATGGTAATAAGTAGGAAATGCAGGAAATTGGGTTCAGTCGACTGGATCCTCTGTTCAGTCGACTGAGCTGAAGCCCGAAATTTTCTAGACAGTGTTCAGTCGACTGAACAGAGATTTCAGTCGAATGACCTGCTCCTATTTTCCTGTTTTGCCTATTTACGCTTATTTTGATTGGTTTTCCGAATTTTATCGATTCATGTTGGTTCTTAGTGGTTGTTATTGCCTCTTTGACTTTGATAACTTATTCTTGATTTCATCCACGGGTATTTATAAAATAATCTTTCTAATCATATTAAAAGCTCGTTTCTCCAATTTATAAATTCTATTTAAAACACATACAATTTCGCACTTTGAGCGAAGTGGAAGGGTGATTAAATGGTTGGGCAAAACACGGACCATGAATATGTGCGTTTATCCTTCCGATTAATCCTCGACCTATTCAATTGATCGTTTTGACCTTTGGGTTTGGTTTACCGATGATATGAGGTAAACTTTGTACTGCTTTGAGTGTGAAATTAACTAACGGATAGTAAACCGTTTTGTGCGAACGAGTGGTTATGGGACTCACGTTACCACTTTTCGGATTCCTCTTTGAGAGTTATGACACATTCCGCCAGTTAGTGGTGTCCAGTACTGGGCCTTCGGACCTTCACCACTACGGTTTGTTGCCTTTGGGATAGTGTCTTCGGACTCTCCTTCAGGTTTGTTGCCTTCGGGTATGTTGCCTTCGGGTTTGTACCTTCGGGTTTGTGCCTTCGGGTTTGTTGCCCTAATAATGTCGCTTTCGGAGTTAGGTCTTTATGAGCCGCTCGAGTGATATTTGGGTTTGGAGTGTTCGAGCTCATGGATCCTTGTTTATACAGTACTGAGCTCGAGCAATCTTATGTTTCATTGATATGTATATTCCCTATGTATCGCCCTTCGGTGTTGGTCTTTTTGAGCCGCATGATGTATAGCGTTTGCCTTGTGGAACTTGTGTTACCTTCATTGGTATTTGTTATTTGCCTTTATGGCTTGTTTTGGGATATTTCTATTCTTTGTTTCTCTGTGTTGCCGATGATATGAGGCTTGTTATGATATGATTCATCTTTTTGTTAGATGATTGTGTTATCTCTTTTAGAGATATTTGTTATACTTTGTGACCTTGCAGGTTATTGTTGTTTAGTTTATCTAACTGATTTGTTTAGCTAGACTGACCCGTGTATTTATACTCGGGTCAGACCGAGATGTTTCAGGTTAGGTGCTTTGGACTTAGCCTATTTTGCTTCCGCATGGACTATTCAGCTTGTTCCTTTTTGTTATAGCTTTTGTGTAGTCCTATTTTGTTGTAACTCTGATATGTATTCTTTTGGATTCATCTGCATATTGTGGTTTGCTATACCACTTGACATGTATTAGTTTGTATACTCTGTTATGTATCAATATATGTGTATATGATGATCTACTGTTCTGTGATGTATATTACATTTGAGTTGTTATATTCTGTTCTGATAGATCCTCCAACCACCTATGATTTTGTTTTAAGTATGCATTGGATATGTCGATCTGCTTTGTATGATTATTGTCGATGTATTCAATAGATAGTTAGAGCAAGGCTATAGATGGTCACTCCTAACCTGCCTTATTCTCCGTGTTAGTTGATGGCATTACCCTGTAGTGTCCTTGGCTAGCGTGGGTATAGAGGTGGGGCGTCACATAAAATTTTATTTTTTATGAGGAAAATTAGTTAATAGAATAGTTTGGCTAATTAAATTTATCTAACAGTAAAAAAATCATTAGACTAGTTCAAATTAAAAGTGCTAATTAATTAAATCTATTGAAAGGAAATTGATTGTTTGATAAATCATATAAATTGTTTATTCTAGGTCAATAACCGGAAAACCAAGACAATAAAGAGGTGGATTGCAAATAAAAAGCAAAGGTGAGTTAATCTCACTCAGTGAATTTAAATTTAAATTTAAATGATTAAATTTAAATAATTGTTTGAATGGTTGAATTGATTGATGTGATATAGTATGATATTTTGGAATTGGTATATTATATTGTGCTAACGTTGTGGATGCAGGGAAAACAGGTTGGAGGGATCCAAATGGACCCCTCAACATTTATTTAAATTGTTTAATACCCTCTGTTGTGATTATTTGCTATTCTATGATGAACTTTATTGGAATATTGAATGCTATGGTTCGATTGATTATGATTGGGTATAATGAGTTTCCAAAAATATATAAATTAGATTTTGGAAAGAAAATAAAAGAAGTGAATTTTTAAATAAAATAATTATAGAATAAATTAAAAAAATGAATTGGAAAAGGAATGAAGTGACCGTAAAATTTTAATAAATAGATCTTGAGTATAGAAAGGAAATTTGAATAAACAGAAAGTTAATGAATATTAAATCTTCAGTGATATTAATTAAAAGAAGAAAAGATTTATTTAAAATTTAAGATTCAAATTATTGAAAAGAATAAGGAAGAAATTGGAAAAATATGGAATTTGTATATTTCCGTTAAAGGATTTAAAATTAAATGGAAGATAATAACAATAATAATAAAATCCATAATTAATGAATTTTGAAATGAACTGAGTAAGTAAAGAAATTTATTTCAAATGGAATAAATTGGAAATCAATTTGGAAAATTGATTTAAGTGATTGAAGTAGAATTTTTCTCTGGATAACCAAGTACATTTTTAAAGTAAATTTTTAAATATAAATTAAATGTTTTAAAGTTGTTTTTAAGAAAGCAAGTTTCGTAAAATTTATTATTTCTATTATTTAAAGTCTAAAGTAAGTATTTTATTTAATCTATTCTAGCAGTAATTATTAAGAAGTAACTTAGTATTTTGTTTTTTTAGTAGAGATCTAGTTTTATATTTTATTAAGTAACCTTATTTTCAATATTCATATAGTATGTATTTTTAACAAATTATCAAAGAAATTTTAACTTGAATGTTTTAAAGTATATTTTTTAAAAGTAAAGTGTTTTAAATTAATTTAGGAAAAATCTTGTTTTGTGTTTGGTGATTCCAGTGGAAATAGAAATATTTGGAATTTATTCTGAGAAAGGCAGATAGTTTTGAAAACTGTTTTCAAAGGAATTTGAAAAGTGAAAATATATCTTGTGAAGATATTTTTGAGATAAATAAATAATTTGGAAAATTATTTATTGTTTGATGGTTATTTGTGAATATTTAGTTGATAGTTAAATCACCGACTATCAATATTGGACAAATGAGTTGATCGTTTCGAAGAGACCGGGATCGAGATTTATTTCTCGAGAACCACTTCGATCCGGTTGTACGTTTCGTGGAAACGAGTTTGGATTCAGAGATGGAGCAGTGAAGTGCAAGGGCTAGTCGCTACTAATCCTGAGGATATTTCCAAAATGGATGTAGTAGGAATAGTGCCTTCGGTTTCGTTCGAACCCGGGACGGACTTGTATGGATGAATGCTTGCGAAACATCGTCAGGTGGACGATGGGCGTTCTAAGGGATATGTTCTAAAAAGGTAACGCTTATCCTCAAGCCTCATCAAATGGGAATGGCTGAAAATCAGGGGTTATGCAGCAAGGCTTCGTGGGTAGCCCCCACTGGAGGGTAAGGTCATCCCTATCTAGATGTCCCTTTTATTTCGGCTTAGTAGGAGGTTGCGGATCCCAACCGCGGGGTGATCTTGCTCAGGACTGTCCGGTAAGGGATGGTTCCGGTCTTGTGTTGCAGGAGAGTTAGGGTGGCTCCTCGGCACGCTGATCTAGACCAGGTACTATGACAGGTGGTACCCCAGTGCCTAGCCATTAGTTGGAATCCATTTTCCCTACGCGCCCATACGGTTTTGATTGTGCCCAACTATTGCTGAAACGTGAGATGCAAGCATTTCAGCTAGATTCTATTTTACTTTCTATAGACACTATTATAATATCAGAGGATTTTAATAAAAAAAATGTTTTAGCTATCGTAAGGTAAAAACCCGACATGTTTATTTGTGGTGTGGTCTTACGAGATGCTTTTGTTTTCAAAAGATTTTTGAAACTTTAATAATCAATTGGGTGTGATTTTCTCACGCTGGTATTCCAGACTGACTCGGGTGTTATTTAACTATAATGCTCGGGTCAGACCGAGTATTATAGAATACAGGATGTGATGCTGTGGTGCTCAGGAGACGAGCAAGATGACGATACGTACTTCCGTACTTGTTTATATATGTATATTCCGCTGTGTTGAGTTATTGTGTATCCATTGTATGATATTGATTTTGAACTGTGATTGATGTACTCTGATGATGTAATATATAAACAGATATATTTGATTTGAGTAAAGATCATTGATTATCTATTATATTTTATTCCGCTGCAATGGTTAGATTCTGATATTGATTTCTATTTTCTTCTTCTACCTCATCTTCTTTAACCCAAATGGTTCGTATTTCTGTACAACTTGAGTTGATTGTTGTTGAATAGTGTTGATTCAAGGGGTACGGATTTGTGGGTTGTTACACCTTGCTTGAGTCCCCATTTATTTAATTTTATCTCTTAGTATTCCATTAACCATAATATTAGGGTTACCCGTGTAAAGCAATGACATAATCCAATTAATCTATCTATTACTAAATACCCTTGCTATTAATGCCTCCTTAAGGAAAACCAAATCAGTAGAATCAAATGCTTTAGCAAAATCCAGTTTTAAAAGAGTACAAGTGATATTATTCTTACAACAGTAATTAATATATTCTTGGACTACCACTATACCATCCGTGATATTCCAACCCTTTATGAAGGTAGTTTGAGTGCTGTCAATTAATGCATTCATTTTAGTATTAAGTCTGTTAGCTAGAACCATAGATATAATTTTGAAAGAACAATTTAGTAAATAAATTGGTTGAAATCTTTTAATTGATTGGCTCCTAATTTTTTATGTAATACCTGAGCTAGAGCTATCTGTAGCTCTAGAATTCACTCTAACAGGACGTGCACTTCTTCAAATCGTTTTTGGCTCGAGTAAACAAGAATAAGAAACTGCATTGCACTTAGTGGTATTCTTTTTCCCCTTTCTATTTTTCCTGATTCTATCACCAGGCTAAAAAGAATAACCAGAACCAAGGCTCGAATCTGCAGCTAACTCTGCGCTCTTCCAATTTATGTCACCTTTGTTATTTGGATAAGCTGAAGCTGAATCTCTAACCCCATAAAAAAATTATCAAACCACTTTTTCAAATCATTGATAACTAATAACTTCTCACAATATTTACAACATTGATAATTAACTTTTAAATCATGTCGTACATAAATAAACAACCTTTCAAACATTTTTAAAGTATTTAGAAAAAATAATAATCAAAATATCCTTTATATTATACTTTTATCAAAATACTTTTATAACTCGACGTTTTAACAAGTTATCCTCATTTTACAGACTCTTGTAGTATGTTGATCAGGCGCAAGACTATAAATCTCCAAGTACTTAGTAGACCAATTTCAACACCCAGTGAAAATACCTAAAACAGATATGAAAAGTACCACTCGAAACACCGCAATCGCGGTACGTAATGTTTACACTGCTATCCCAGCAGAATCCATTTGTACTAATGGTAATCTCTACCCTTGATTTAAGCTGCGATCTAAATCATAAGACCATAGGTTACGCTATGGAATTCAAAGGAACTCGTGATTTTGTGTCTTGACAACCAAAAATCAAATCAATAGAATGAATCTACAAAGTGGATTACCGAATTTCACAGTGGGTACTTCCTATACATTCAATTTCGAAATGTATCATAATATACATAGTGCCCTTTCATATCATAAACTTCGAATATCATACTTATATAAATTCTATTATGTATAAGATCATCACTTTTCAAACTGAGTGCCTTTTAAATAAATAATCTTTGAAATAACTTCATACTTATATAAAATCAATTTTATATAAGAATCAAAAACTTTCAAATCAAATAATTATGAGATCAAAGGTCCTGGAAAATCAATCGATTTCAAAATATCAGTTTGGTTTCAAAGTCATATAGGATTTCAACAATCATTCTCCTTTTTCAAAATCCAATACCATTTATAATTCAGAATTTCCACAATCAATTGTTTTTAGACATAATTCAATTTAATATTTATGTTAAGTTTACAAATCAAAATTTTCTTTTCCAAATCAAATACATTTTTAAAAAGAATCATTTTATACGTAAATTACTTTATAAAACTTTTACTAAGTTTGTAAATGTTTCTTAAAACAAAATTTCATTTAAAACATTTCAAAACTAAATTTCATATTTTTATAATACAAAATAACCTTATTCATTATACTTACCAAAATATTTAACAGTTCAAAACTTATTTAAATTATATTATCCTTTAACTTAAGAGTTGCAATACTAAACCTTTATGTACCTTTCTGAAATACCAAGCTTTAAGTTTTAAATCTTAATTTGAAAGTGTCAGACTATTCAAAATAGTTGGAAAAATCAAATTCCAATTCAGAGAAAATTGGAAATCAACAACCAATCATCTCAACAAGATTCACAATCAATCAATCCTAATGCACATGATATATGTGTCCATAATATCATTCAATCCAATTCGAGAACTGAACACCAAGTTTATTTCAATCATTTGAAATGAATATTTACATTTCTTTCGAATATCAAATTATACTTTAGGGATTTGAATCAAAATCTGTTTCATCGATTCAATCGTGTGGCAAAGCTACTATAGTGGCCTTCCCCACCTTGAAACTCAAAAATGAACGCCGATGATGTCGCGATCATCACCAATATTATTTTTCAGAAGTGAGTTCTTCACTTTATTTTTTATGAAATCAATTTGAAAACATTTCAGTATGGAAAATACTTTCAAACAATGCTACTATATTTTTTTCAAAATCTTGGAATCCAATTTCAAAAATCCCCGGATTCAAGTTCTCAAATTTTCCGTTTAAATATCTTTTTAGTTATAAATCATATCTATCTAAACATATTTTATATATCACTTTCGAATATGGTATCAAATACTCGGTATAATAATACAATGGGGAATTCAGATATATATTTATTTCGAAATCTCATGTTGAAAACATGCAATTTCTTATAAACTGTTTAAATCCATTTTGAAAATTCACAACAATAGCCAAATGCTCAAATCAACAACCAATAGTCGATGCTCACAAACTGGCCGAGCATAACTAATCGATCAATAAATGATAATAAGCACTGCCATTCCAATCAATCAACCAATAAAGTGATAACAGTCACTTACCATGAAAAAATCATAAAGGACTGTCTCATTTTATTAAATTCGTTCTTGTATATATACAAAATATAATCTAAGTTTACAATCATTTTATTTACCAATTTCGAAAATAATATTCTGTCGGTCTACCCTATTTAAGTGTTTACAAATCCCTATCGATGCCCTAGCATCCTAAGTACGATCAGAAATCATAAATATTCAATAGGACAAACTAACACAATATAAAACATTTTTATAGCATAAACAAATAAGCTCTCTCATATATATATACTCTCAACTCATAATAAGACAATCAATTACCCTATCTCTTAATCAGTTTACCCCAATAAGCTAAAGTATCTCTAACCTAAGCTCCAATACCAACTATGATGATCCACCTTTTTGGACAGTTCAAGTCGACAATAAACCATCCATGTCCGAATCAAACCATCTAAAAGATGGATTATCAATAGGTTTTATTTTTAGGAAATAAAAAAAAGAGCAATACACAGAATCTCGTAGCGAAATGACAAAATATAATAATAGCATAAGCAGTTCATGAAGCTGTTTAACAATATGCAATAATTTCACTTTACAATATCCTCAGAGTTATATATTTAACAGATATAACAAAGTAATGCAGCGGAATAATATTAATAAATATGGTCATTAAACTCCATCTTTATCTTCAAGTTCCAAACACTAAAATACTCAGGCTGACCCGAGCGTAAAGGAAAATAATACACTCAAGTTAGAACTAAAATTCTTATGCAAATTAAATAAAATCAAATGAAATGAGGAATGCAGATAAATACATTTTTAAAGTTTCAAATTTTCCAGAATTATTATTATTTTCATATTCAAAATATAGTAGATTTCACAATAGATCCATTCTAATAACTTACAAATTTATAGAAAAATTTCAAATCAAATTATAGAGTTCAAGAGATTTGATTTATGAAAGTTTTCTAGGTTTCAAAATTCAATTTACAAAAACTTCCTGGGATTTCAAAATTTAAATTTGAAAACTTTCAAATAAGGTAACGATAGTTTGCTTCTCGAAAATTATTTTTATGGTTCAAACAGTGAATCTAAACATTCTAATTTTTTCACATGTATGAAATCCAAGGGTTTTGTATACTTATTCAGTGTTTAAATAATTAATATGAAAAATTATATGATACAATAAACTATAAGGTAATAACAGGGGTACATCAAAACAAATGAACAAGCATACAATTAATCACAATAGCACATATCACAACAAACACTCAATATTCAAATCAACCAATTTTAACAAATCAACTAATTTAATAACATGTAAGAATAATTATTAGTTATCACATTTTGGAGTTTAGGTATTCAAATTAAATTTCAATTAAAATTCCCAACTAACAACCTATAGTTTATCACTGTATGATTTGGTTTAACTTGCAATAAAATTTTAGTATTTCGTAAGCGAGTTTAAACACTCACCTTTTGGCTTTAACTTTTCGAGTCAGATTTGGATACGTTACTTCATTCGCCTTTTGATTTGTTTTCTTGCTATCTTATTCTTTTTTTTAGAAAATTTTAAAAGAGGCAGATAAGTTTGTATACATCTGGATTAGAAGAAAATGATTTGGAAAGAAGAAGAAATTTTGGAAAAGAAGACGAATAAAGAAGAAGGAGAATTGAAAAGGAAATCGAAGTTTTGTAAAAGGAAAAGAAGATTTGAATAATAAGAATAAAAAAAGAAAAAAGGAAGCTTTAAAAAAAGGAAAAGGAGATTTGAAAAAGCAAAAATCAAAAAGAAGGAAGGAGGAAGGTGAAGAGAAAGAGAAAAATGAGATGGAAGTTTTGTTTGGAAAAATAAAGCTATAGAAGATGAGATTTGAAAAATTAAATAAGGCTATAAGAATGAAGATGGAATCAAATGAAAAGCTAATAAAGTAAATATAAACAAAATAGGAATTGAAATAAAGTAAAAATACGAATAGCCTTGAAAAAAGGTAGGTATTAAAAGAGGTGAAGCAAAGGAACAAAAATATGAATGAAGATAAAAATAAATCTTCCATTATTTAAAAATGAAGCTTCAGGAGAATAAATTGCCAATGAAAGAAAGCTACAAGAACTAATGACGCACAAACAAAATGAAATTCATAAATGGAGAATAGTAAGTACTAATGAGGTAGCATAAATATTAATTTGGATGTTCACATTAAAAACGGAAAAAAAAACTTCAAGTAAAGTACTGTCAAACGAGAAACAGATGAAAAGAATGTGACAATTATTTATTAGAAATAAATCAAATGACACTACTATTAATTAATAAGAAACGAATGAGTAGTCTAAAAATGAAATGGATACTCCAGTGGAACCTACACGGAGAACTTGAAAATGAAAAGAAAGAGAATGCGGATGTAATCATAAATATAAACCAAATGAAGGGCCATGTATATACTAAAAACAAACTTTTGGGGTCCAAATTCCAAAACTTACTCCAATTAATTAATTTCAATAATCCAAATATACACATATTTATAACATTTAATTCTTTGTTAAAACATTCATTTTATGTTAATATATGTGCACATTCCATTAACTCAATCAATCAATTAATAATCAATCGATCGATCAATTAACCAATCAATCTATATATTTATTAATGTTATTCAAACCAAATTTATTAATTCATGGGTACATATATCTATCAATGCATTATGAAATGGTTTACTTTAGTTTTTTTAATTATTGTAACAGTCACATTAATGCAACCAATTAATTCTTCAATTTTCAGTATACCGATATTATTAGCCTCTTCAATTGCTAGAGTCTTCTGATCCCATTCCGAAGTGAGTGAATGCGGAATTTTTCTAACTTGATTTTATTCCAAAAAGTTCTTTCCTAGTGCAATTAATGAGTCCACAATGTCTTGAAACCTACTATATATGTATGAAATGGACTCATTTGGATTCACCTAAACTGACTGGTCAAAATGGATATTTAGGTCTGTTTAACTTTGCTTGTTCCTTCATGAGTAACTTGCAAAGTTTTGCAGATCTCATATGCAGACTTACAGATAAACACTTTATTAAACTCATTCCTATCAAGTGAATAGAATAGAATATTCAGGGCTTTGGAATTATTTTGTGCAACAATCTTTTGCTCAGCGGTCCACTATGCAAAATCAGTTTTGGGTCTAATGAACTTAGTTTGTGTGATATTCCAAGCGTCTGATCCTAATGATTGTAAATAGATTCTCATCCTACATGCCTAATATGCATAGTTACTACCATTAAAAAATGGTGATCTGGCAGTAGACTGACCCTCTACAAATGAATTAGTGATAGTGTTGACATTACCAGTGTTGGCAGCCATTTGAAAATTTTTCAAAAAATAAGATTATGAAAACTTTGAAAACCAATGCTTTGATACCAAATGTAGGAAATGCGGATTATAGATCTTAAGGCTGGATTAACGCTAGTTGGGGGTGAATAGTGTTTAATGAATTTTATGGAATTTTTGAAATCTTTTGAAATTAATCACAGACAGATGCAATTCATAAACATAGAGAAAATCACAGAATCAGATATAGATGCAAATAGTAAATAAAAAGTAGTAAAGGAAAGAACGCACCAAAATTTTATATTGTTTTGGAGTTACCGTACATCCAGTCTCATACAATTTCTTGTGCTGATTTCCTTTCAAATATCATATCGATATTACAACTGCGATTTCATGGCCACGAGATACACCCTCCTATCTTTGAGTCCAGGAAAAACTCTCTTGATTTAACCGGGCTACAAGATCACCCAATTAATTTACGGGCTACAAGATCACCCAATTGATTTATAGGCTATAATCACACAGTTTGCAATCACACTTTGATAGAGAGAGACTCGATACACTTCGATCTTTCGACATTTGATTACTAATGATCCTATAACTCTGAATAGCACTGAGATCTTTGAAAGAGAGTGGTAGAGAACCAATCTAGAGATGATCGAGTTTGATTCACTTAGGATTTCGGTAGAGTTTTGTTAAAGCATTTGAAATATATGAGAATCTTTTTGTGGAGAAGAAGGAGTGAAGAAATGAAGAAAACTTATGTAAAAATTCATTCAAAACATCAGCTATTCATAGAAGAACAACGGTCGTGTCCATTCACGAAAGGTTATGACGAAAAGACGCTTCTTTTGAAAATTTAAATTTTGAAATAAACGGCCAACATGTCGACATGGGAGGATAGGGTACGTCGACATGACATTTTGAAAGTTGATTTTTCTTTAAAAATGATTTCTATTCCAAAACTTGTCAAAACAATTCTTGAATTTTATAAACCATTTTAAATATAGTTTAAACTTATAAAAGAGATTTAAAAAATAATCTCAAAATATATAATCTATAATATTAATAACTAAGCATAGAATATATTTTGAGATTTTAAAACTTATAATATTAAAACCAAGAGATAGTTTAAAAATAAGAGACGATTTTGAAATCAAAATATAAAAGATGATAAAAATATTTTAAGGCTAAAATATTTAAACCGAGAGAGATGTATCTTAAAAAGTTTTGGATTAGTATTTAAAATAATTAATTTAAAATTTCGTGGATTCCATTCTTGAGAAGGCCATGGGTTCCATTCCATAAAAGAGGTCATGGGTTCCATCCCACTATTAAAGCAAGAAGGGGGATTCCATCCTACTATTAAATTCCGAATAAAGATTTTAGGGAAAGTATGAAGCTTTAACATAAATCTTGACTCTACTATTTACCTTGATATCTTGAACTCTTGAACTCTTGAAATCTTCAACTCTCGATACTCATAAGTCTTCGGTCTTGGTTTCTTCGACTTTGAATTCGTCAGTCTTGAATCTGTATACTCAGTCTTAAATCTTTATACCGTACAGTCTTCATTCTCTTTACCTACATATATATATGTGTGTGTGTGTGTGTGTGTGTGTGTCTAGCATATACATATATATCTAGAAAACAATATTAGTATTTATATTTTATAACAAGTCCTAAGGTTGTTATCATCAAAATCATCATCTCAGGAACTAACAGTAGTTCTTCTCATAAGTTCTCAGTTGTCTACTTCCATAGCATACTTCTCTTCCTTCTTGCATCAATGCTACCCCAAGACCCGTCCCACATGCATCAGTGTATACTATAAAAGGGTTAGCTCCATCGGGTAAAAACTAACATTGGTGCACTACTAAGGGCCTGCTTTAGCATCGTAAAGGAATCCTCACAATCCACGTCCCACACGAATGCTACATTCTTCTTAGTGGGACGAGTAAGCAGTGTTGAAATCTTAACGAGATCTCTGATAAACTTTCTATAATAGTCAGCTAAACCAGGAAGCTTCTAACTTCGGTAGCGTTTTTGGGGGCCTTCCAATCTTGTACTACTGCTACCTTAGCGGGATCAACAGCTAAACCCTCTCTTGAGACTTAATGCCCCAAGAAACGCACCTTCTTATGCCAAAAGTGACACTTTGAGAATTTGGCCTTCAACTGATGAACATGAAGCGTACAAAGAACCTCCTTAAGATGAATAGCATGCTCTTCCATACTCTTGAAAAACACTAAAATGTCGTCCACAAATACTACCACGAACTTATTTAGGACATCTCGGAAAACATGACTCATCAAATCTACGAAATAGACTAGGGAATTGATTAGTCCAAATGGCATAACCAACCACCCAAAGAATCCATCGGGTGTCCTAAATGCTATATTATCGATGCTATCGTTGACCCTACGCTGATGAAATCCAGTAGCTAAATCAAGCCGAGAAAATACTTTAGAGCCTACCAACTGATTGAAAAGATCGTCTATCCCAGGAAGTGGGTAATGGTTCTTCTTCGTAAGCTTATTCAACTCTCTATAATCTACGCAAAGTCGATCTCTCTCACTTAGGGGGTAGTCCCCTAACCTCTTCAAAAATGTCTGGGAAATCTCTAACGACTGGAACAGAATCTAACTCTCTTAGTGATTAATCAGGCAAATAAAAGAAGCTCAACATGACTGACCTCTGTGAGTCGCAAGAAACCTTGAGAGTCCTACCACTGCATTTCTCTAATCTAACGACTCTCTTCTTGTAGTCAAATATCGCAACATTAGTGGATAGCCAATCCACACCCAAAATCATCCCATATTCCGATAATCCAAGTACATAGGCATCACAATCAAACTCTACGCCTAATTTAAAAATTTTCAAAATCCTACAAATCATGGATAAATGTGACGATCCTCCTATGGGGTTTGAAACAACTATGAGGTCTACTGCTAAAGAAATATCTAAGTGCAAACAATCAACTAAGCTAATGGGAATGAAAAATGCGATGCTATGGAGTCAAAAAGAGTTTGAATAGGAAAATCCGAAATAGAAATCAAACCTTCTACAGTGTCTTTCCTACCTCGATTCGGTCCATTACTAGAAGGTGCTACATCTAAAGCCTATACTTGCATTGTCGATGCACCTGCTCTCTGCCTCCGTCCTCTAAGGACAAGCTCTACTAAGGTGTCCAGGCTGCCCACAAGTGTAGCACCTCCCCTTCATCGAACTCTTCTTACAGTCCTTTGCGAAATGCCTAACCAATCCTCAACTTGACATTTCCCGCCTTTCCTGATCCTCTTTTGAGGTCCTCCTTCTTTCCTCTTGTCCTTATCCTTCTTATTCTTCCACCATTTCTTCTTAGAGTTTTCTGATTTAGGAACCTCCTTAAGCTCTACCTTCAGCTGCCAAGATGCAAGCTGAACTCTCTGTTGGTCCTCCAATCCTGAGAGCCGAAATATCTACTCCGTATTCCTTAACCAAGCTCGTGCTTCCATGAAATCCTCCATGCCATAAAACCTTCTACCTTCTAGACTAGCAAAGTCCTTTCATAGCTTAGAAAAATTTGTAGCTGCAGGTGGATTAACGGGATCTCCACCTGCTGGTGCTATATTGGGTGCTTTCCCCTGCACCTTTGGTACCGTAGCTCTACGGAACCAGTCAGCCATACTATGCAATGGAAAGAAACTTAGGCTTGAAAGAAAGTTGAACTGGACTTTGTGGGGATTTTATAAAAACTATCTTATACTTGAAAAGTAATTCTATAATAAGAATTTCTTTCTGAAAAATACTTTTAAAACATGTTATCTTTGAAAAATACTTTACTCTTTAAAATAAGTTTTTTGGAATCTTGTAACCTTAGGCTCTGATACAAAGTGAAACACCCCACATCCCTTTGTATACTCAAAAAGGGCACACTAAAAGATATGGTGCATTATAGGTATAGCTAAAGCATCATAGAAACTTAGATTCAAAAGATAATTAGATATAAACAGCGAAAACATTTGAATGGTAACTCATTATTCAAAATAAAACTTCATAAATAAGTCTGAAAAACATCACATTTCTCAAATACCAAATACACATGTCTTGTGAAAAATACATCTGTCTCATAAAATCAGAGTACAAAAAATAATCATCCCTCTCATAAGTACCAGTACATCAAAATCCAAATGAAATGAAAACTGAAAAGAAAACTAATACATGAAGAACTTCGAAAATGTATCTCCAAGAAATATGAATTATCTATCCTTGCCTCTACCGGGAAAAGGAAAATAGAGGAGTGGGTCAGACTATAAGTCCGGTGAGTGGAAGTAATTACTAGCATTTTTAAGCAAGATAAAGATAGTAGACTTAGCAATAGTTCTAGTATAAAAGGAAATAGAGAAAAGATAAAACTGGGATAAATACTGTTAATGATTTGCTTTAACTGATTTGATTCCTTGGATTGTTTGCACTTGGCTTAGATTGCTATGATTAGGCTGAAATCCTAATCTTATTTTAATTAGGTTGAATCCTAATTCTACCCGTTGATCAGCCTTCTATCTCTATTATGCCACTATGAGCTACTCCCATCCTATAAGTCCCATAACAAAAGACACATGTTTGGCGCTTGGACCGCAGTACCGAATTACAACACTAATCGATGCCGCACGCTCGGTCACCATTGGTACATACCCACTGTCTCCCCCCTCTTGTGACCTCTTACTCACCCTGTGAGCATAATCATGCATAGTCTCACCTAATCTGTTGTGAGACCATCAATCCTAGCCTGAAGGGTCCTATCTAGTATCACCTAAGTGTTTTATGAGGCCATCAGTACTAGTCTGAAAGGGAATACTATTGGTACGGGTCCTAACAAATAAAATCTAGTGGCACCCCTTGCCCAAATCCCATGATTTGAGCTTCTATCTATTGGCTACTTATTTTCCCTATGTCTCGGCCTCACCTAACTATTGTAAGACCATCCGTCTTAGTCTGAAAGGGTCCTTCTCATCCACACCTAATCTGTCGTGAGACCGTCACTCCTAGTTTGAAAGGGAATACAGTTGGTACGACCCTATTTCTGTTCTTTCTTATTAACTTAGTATAAATTCTTAAAAAAGCTTGTTCTATTATTTCTTCTCTATTTGCTTATTAACTTAATCTAAGTCTTTAAATAAGCCTTTTCTGTTATCTCTGCTGTAATTGCTTATTAACTTAATTATAAGTCTTAAAATAAGCCTTTTTTGTTCTAATTATAACCTATGTTATAATTTGCTTAATAACTTAGTCAAAGTTTTAAAATAAGCCTTTCTATTCTTTCTGCTTAATTAGAACCTATGTTATAATTTTTATTCTTCATTTCTATCTTTTTACTTATAACCGCTAGTTATAAACATGATTGCAAATGTCTCAAATTTCCCTATTTTAGTCTAACTTCCTTTTATTACAGTCTTTCTTAATTATAATCTAATATTGTGATTTAAATTAAAATTGAAGAAATTATATTGTTTATGTGGAATAAATAATAAAATTTTGCAAGCTTTATTTTATTTATTTAGGTTAATAATGAATGAAGAATAGTATTTATTCAAGAAAAATGCAATAATTTTATTAATTATTGCCAAATACTTCTTTTAATAATTTTTAAAGGAAATGTTTAATTTTTTAAACGTTGTTTATTGAAATAAAAGTGGAAATTGGGTTAGAAAATGAGTTTTGGTTATAAAATTAAGTTTAGAATGGTTCATTATATTTTTCTAAGTAAGAGAATAGTTTTTGTGAATTTTAAAAGTTAAAAACAAGGTTTTAAATGCTGAATTCCATCATACTGTAGATACAAGTTCAACAACAGTTTTGAAATAGCAAATGAACCCAGATTGTCATGAAAATTTGTAGGAATGTAATTCAACACTCCTACTTCAATCTGCAAAAGGAATAACTCAAATTCAATTTGAAATGAAGAATCTGCATGGTTTCAAAGTTGGACTAAAACAAGATTTTAAACGCTGAATTCTAGCATGCTGCGGGTACAAGTTCGACAGTAGTTTCTTGCATTTGGTAGCTTGCATTTTGAATTACATTCCTGCATATTTTCATGACAATCTCAGTTCATTTGCTATTTCGAAACTGCTGTCAACCTTGTATTCGCAACATGCGGGAATTCAGCGTTTAAAACATTGTTTTAGTCCAACTTTGAAATGACGCAAATTCTTTTTGCAGCTGTAATGCCCCACCCCGAGACCCACATTAGCAAAGAATATTACTAAGTAATACTCTCTGCTAATACAAAGAATAAAGCTGGATAGGAGCAACCATCTATAGCCTTGTCTTAACTATCTACTGAGTACGTCGATTAATGTAGCATATATATTTTTTTCATGTAGATCGACATATCCAATAGATAGTTAATACAAAACTATAATGGCTATAAGATCTAACAGAACAAAATATAATAATTCAAATGTAAAACATCACAGAACAGCCGAATGACATACATATGTCTAAATACAAATACATCTCTAGTACAAATCCAAAATGATATAACTAAGCGGCATGACGACCACTACTCATACATGAGTCCAAAAGAATAATACATAGATCAGAGTGTCAATAGATAAGGACAACAAAACGCTAAATAAGATAGGCTAGTGGATATGTAGAAAGCAAAGTCCACGTGAAAGCAAAAGCAAATAGGCTAAGTCCGAACCACCTAACCTGAAACACCTCGGTCTAACCCGAGTATAAAAATACATGGGTCAGGCTAAATAAAAAAATCAGTTAGATAAGCTAAATGATAATAAACATGCAAGGCCATAAAGTATCACAATATTCTCCAAAAGAGATAACATGATCATTTAACAAAAGATGAATCATAACAAGCCTTATATCATCGGCAACTCAAATAAACCAAGGATATGAATATCCCAAATCAAGCCAAAAAGGCAAATAACAAACACAATGAAGGTAACACAAGTTTCCATAAGGTAATCTCTATGTATCAAGTGGTTCAAAGGACCTACTCTGAAAGGCGATACTCTAGGGAAATATAAATATCAATGAAACAAAAGACGCACGTGCTCAATACTGTATAAACAAGGATCCACAAGCCCGAAGGCGACAAACCTAAGTATCTCTCAAGCGGTGATGAAGGACCAACTCCAAAAGCGATACTATAGGGGAACAAACCCGAAGGCAACAAACCCGAAGGCACAAACCCGAAGGCAATAAACCCGAAGGCAAAAACCCAAAGGCAACAAACCGTAGTGGCGAAGGTCCAGAGGCCCAGTATTGGACACCACTAGCTGGCAATATGTGTCACAAAACCCTCAGATACGAACCCACAAAGTGTTAATGTGTGTCCCATACCACACGTTCACACTAAACGGTTTACTAACTGTTAGTCAATTCCGCACTCAAACGAATAGATTAGGAATTAACTGAAACGATAAACGCACGTGTTCATAGCATGCGTTTTATCCAATCACTTAATTCTCTTCCCTTTTCGCTCGAAGTGTAAAAGTTGAAGAAAACGAGTTTTAGGAGCGCTTCGAAATCTCTTTAGAAATTGCTTTTTAAATTCTCTTATTATAGAGTATATACTTTTTATACTAAAAATAATAATTTATAATAATAAGTTCAAAAGCCCATTTATTTGAAAAACATTTTTAAAATACATTATAAAACCTATGTATGAAATCCAGAAAGAAATATCAAGAAAACATCGAAATAACGGTAATTACGTCAAGTATTATCCGTTTAAAACAAGCTGTGACTCAATATTCGACAACAGGTTTGGACAAGTTAACAGTGTCAAAATGACTTGAAATTCTGCAAAATGTAGTTCAACATTCCTACTTCAATCTGCAAAAAGAATCATTCAAATCCAATTTGAAACTAAGAATCAGCGTCGTTTCAAAATTGGACTAAAAACAATGTTAAATCGCCGAATTCCAGCATGCTACGGGTTTAAGTTCGACCGCAGTTTCAAAATAGCACAAGAACCCGGATTGTCGTAAAAATTTGCAAGAATGCAATTCAACACTCCTACTTTAATCTGCAAAAATAATCACTCAAATCCAATTTGAAACGAAGAATAGCTGGAACGCCCCACTCTGAGACCCACATTAGCAAAGAGAATTACTAGATAATATCGTCTGGTAATACGGAGAGTAGAGCTGGATAGGAGCGACCATCTATAGCCTTTTCTTAACTATCTACTGAATAGTCGGTAAATGTAGCATATTTTTTCATGTGGATCGACATATCTAATAGATACTTAATACGAAACTATATATGGTCGCTCCTATCTATCTCTATTCTCCGCATTAGCAGATGTATTACGTTGTAATACTCTTTGCTAATGTGGGTCTCGGAGTGGGGCATTACAGCTGGCATAGACTTCCATATAAGGTTTCAAAAGTTTAATTCTATTTAATCTATATTTGCAAATTATTCTCCTTTTATTACTTTATTCACGTAAAAAGGAATAAAAAGAAACTAACATTTGCAAGCTAAATTCTAACGTAAAATAGATGTAAGTAAATGTAAATAACAGTAAATAACTATAAGTAAAGGAATAAAGAACTAAATAAAAATAACCAAATAAAATAGACTGAAAATAACTTTAAAAATTAACTGTAAATAACTTATGTAGAAATTGACTCAGAATTGCAGAAAAACTACAACTCTTGAGCACCCTATTATTTTAAATTACTTAAAAATATAAAATAATTACTAAACACTCACCTGTGGTCCTTAGCTCTATTTCTTGGTCTTCCTTGATCCAATTCTAGAGCATAGAATATTTTTATCGAAAAGGTCCTCTCCTTAGAAAAATATCCTATTTAGGGTCCAGCCTCAGGCAATGAACCCAAATAGGAGAAAATTTAAATGAGAAAAATAGCTAGGCCTAGGGTTTTATTTATAGTACACTTTAGGAATCGTAGACCGTTGGATTTGAAGATTAAATCTGGTGCAACCGTGTCATAGGCTCGTTGGGAACCGTCGGATGGAAGCACAAACGCATAGGATTGAAGAAAAGTTGAAAAATACGTCATCTTTTAATCTAGACGAATGCTCGTCCGAATACAAGGGCGGGTCGACCTTGATGTCGGCCCATGCATGCAAGGGTCGACCTATAGGTCAACCTAGCAATGATGAGGGTCAACTGTAGGGTCCACCTGACTATATATATATATATATATATATATGTATGTATGTATGTATGTATGTATGTATGTATGTATGTATGTATATGTATGTATGTATATATATTCTCCTTGATTCTTGTTTAATTCGTATATTCTTCGTTTTAGCTTGGATTTTGACAAACTATTTATGGAAATTGACCAGAAAATTACCACCAGCATAATGGTGCAACTCCCATAGCTCAATTTTGATAATTTCACAAACTTATTTTACTATATAATTAATTCGTTAATTAATTATTATAGTTTAATTTTCAGTTTGTTACATAATGGATGGATACTTCGTCGCTGTCCAAAGTTAAGTTTTTCAAGTATTCTTTCAAAGAATTTACCATCAAAGGTTTCTAGGATAAAAATACAACAAAAAGAATCTCGATATATTGAGTTTTTCCAATTATTCATGAAGACTGGCAGCAAATAAGAAACGACAAAAACCTATTTCTTATCTGTAATTGTCATCAAACCCTCAATTAGGACAAACTATTCTGATTATTCTTCTGTTTTTAAAAGTGCGCAAAGAAAAATAAAAATAGGCGAGGCTCTAAAGAACGTGTAGTTGAATGCTGATGGATCTGACTTTTGGAAATAGTTGAGTTACATACTTTGTTGCTATCTTTAAGATGATTCGCGGCTTAACCCAAAGATGCAAGGCTGGCTATCAATAGCTTCGTCCCCATGATAAAACAGCCTCTAAAATTTGGTAGACTCGCTATTTACACGACATCAAATCGTTCTAAATTTAGCACTTTCCAATTTAATTTCTTGGAAGAATTCTGTAGAGAGAAATGACACTGGGATAAGAAGAAAGAAATAATTTTTATTATGAGGGATTGTAAGATTTGTTACATAATTCCGCTTATCTATCATTTAAATAGGCAGAATGGAAATTGTATGCTTTAGTGAAATGAGGGATTGTTAAAGGATTGAAATTATTATCATTCATTATGAATTTTATTACCATCAATTTTTGCAACGGCTCGGTAATAATAACTCATAAATATATTACCGTTATATAACATCATTCATTACGAGTTTTATTACCTTAAATGTTTTGCAACAGTTCAATAATAATAGCTCATAAATATATTACCGTTATACCACATCATTCATTACATATTTTGTTACCATGTAATTTTTTATTAAATTAATTCACTTAAATTTCCAACAATTGCCCATTTGAGTTATTAACAAAACATTCCCAAGATATTTTTTGAAAATATAGGATTATGCATTAACAAAGGAATCTTTCTATTTGAACATTTGCATAGTGTGTAAGATTCAGAATATATTAAAGTGAATGCAGCCTTAAACTCTATATTTGATATCAAACCACACAACCTTTCTAAGGTACTTTCAACTAGCCCATTCGTTAATGACCATGTACGTCTGTTCCGGTTTAGTGAATACTCTAGAGAATTTTGCCCCCAAATTTTTCATAGGAAATGGCCTCATTCCTATATTCACAAAGACGAGTCTATTGGGAGTACTCCTATAGCTAGGTACCCCACTTCATATATAGTATAGATCCCATTAAGAGTTTCTATTACCTTATCCTCTAATCGTAATAGGAATACATGCTTCTAAACATTTTATAATATAGCATGTCCATCTCTTATCACTTCATAACTCATCATTTACCCATTGAACCTAGTTCTTGGGATCTCCAGTTACATAGGTTGGGTTACCATTGTGAGTATCTAAGTGCAATAGTCCCATCCTTTTGGATGTTTTATGGGATTTCTCCCTGGCTAATCCTTTCATCCAAGGATCTGCCAAATTTTTATCGGTGCGAATATGATCACCCTAACGGCACCTAAAGAGAGCAACTCTCTTACAGTGTTGTGCTTACGATGTATTTGTGGTCTCTTACCGCTATAATAACGATTTTGAACTTTTGCAATAGCCGCGATACTACCGCAATGGGTTAACGTAGCTGGTATCAGTTTTTTCCATAAAGTAAGCTCAACTAATTGATTCCTTAAGTAATCCGCTTCTTCACTAGCTGTTGCTTGTGCTATCATCTCAGACTCCATAATGGATTGACCCAAAATAGTATGTTTCTTGAATTTCCAAGAAACAGCCCCACCAACTGTGTTAAAATATAATTGCTAGTTGCTTTAGAATCATCAAATAAAGTATTTCAGTTTGCATCAGTGTATCCTTTAAGTATGGCTGGAAACTTTTCATAATGTAATCCAAAGTTCTTAGTTCATTTTAGGTATCTCATGACCTTTTCAATAGCATGTCAATGCTCAATACTAGATCTACTAGTAAACCTGTGTAATAATCCCATGACATATGCTATGTCGGGTCTATTACAATCAAGGACATACCGAAGGCTGCCAATGATGCTCGCATAGTCAGACTGCCTTACATCTTCAATGGTGTTCTTAAATAGTTTTACACTTGGATCATACAATGTACAAGTAAGTCTACAATTAAAGTAATTGTATTTCTTTAATATCTTCTCAATATAAGGAGACAGATTTAAAGAAATTCCTTTATTAGGCTTAATGATCCTAATACCAAGGATTACACTCGCTTCTCTTAGGTCTTTCATATCATAATAGCAGTTAAAAGAGATTTGACCGTATTAATAGCATGAATGTTTAAAACAAAAATAAGTAGATCATCAACATACAAACATATAATAGTGCAATTGTCGTTCCCATATCTATAATAAATTCATTTGTCACTCTCATTTGTTGAGTCACAGCTTCTATGAAGATTTTGATTGCTGACAACAATATTAAAGCGATCGACAAATCAAGACCTACATATGGTACTCTAGATTATAGGTTGATTATTTGATGTTATAATAGTAATAAAATTGTCAAAATCTATCCTCAAATAATCATGCACAAAATATAATATATATATATACACATTTATATAGGTTGTGCACTTTATTGTGCAACTTAACAGAGACCGGTCGACCGGTCCAAAAATGAACGGTCGACCGTTCCTGTTGAATGTGCACAATAAACGTGCACACATGCACATAACGACTATATTTTTAAAAACCTGTCTACCGGTTAGTTTTTGACCTGTCGACCGTTTTTAAACAGAGAGCAACTTCTTCCAAAAGACACATCTTTCTTCAATGGTTGCGTCTCTTCTTCTTCATCAATAATCATAACTTTTGACTGCAACTTTTCACCAAGGGTTATAACTATTTTCTCTCTATAAATACACATCAATATCATTGATTAAAACAACAAGTTTTATTAAGATTATATATGCTCTCTATCTATTCTCTGAATTCACTTGCATTCAAAAAGCTCTAAACTACTTTCATTCCTTATTGAATCATTGACACTATCTCATATATTTTGATTCAATAAGCAATATAAATTCCATAATCTTCACAAACATCATTCACAATTTGAGGATAAGATTATAGGAAGAGTGTACTACAAGTGACAAATCCGTGTTTACAAGAGCACAAGTGGTCAACAACAATTGTAATTGTTTTTGTTGAAGTCCTCGGTATTGTAAGAGGCAAGTGTTGAAGTCCTCAGTGTTGTAGAGGCGTGAAATCCCGTTCGGCTGTTCGGGTAATTGTAAACCTGTTCCTCCGGGTGAAGCGAGGTTGTAATTAGTGAAAATCTAGATAGTAGTCTGGGACTGGACGTAGGACGGTGCTCCGAACCAGTATAAAAATCTCTGGTGTGATTTTTCTATTTTCTATTTACAATGCTATTATCATCTATTTCTGCATTTGTATTGTAATCCATATTACACGATCCGTGTATACTATATTAGCACATATAATTGTATACACACCGCACTTTCAATTGGTATCAGAGCACGGTCATCATATAACCGTAACACAGTTATTTGATATATTCTTGTAATATGGCAAATAACGCAAGTACTAGCACTCAAAACACCACTTACACAGAAGGGCAATCGACACAAAGACCTCCATTTTTCAATGGTCTTAACTACAGTTATTGGGCAACACGTATGTCATTCTTTATGCAATCAAGTAGCTATGATGCTTGGAATGCTACTCAAAGAGAAATAGTAAATCCAACAACTGATTATTCAGAATGGACTGTGGCTGAGAAAACGGCAGCAGCCGTAAATGCAAGAGCAATAAATATGTTGTTCTGTGCATTAGACCAAAATGAATATAACCGTGTTAGTATCTGCACTACTGCATATCAAATTTGGCAAACGCTAAAAATCACTCATGAAGGTACTAACAAGGTTAAACAAGACAAAATAGCCATGCTGAAAAGTCAATTTCAAAATTTCAAAATGAAACCAAATGAAACAATCAATGACATGTATTCACGGTTTCAAACTATTCACCATGCACTTATTGGGTTAGGACAAAAGTATTCTGATTTTGATGTTGTTTCAACAGTCCTACATTCTCTGACTAATGAATGGGAAGGAAAAGTATTAGCAATTGAAGAAGCTAATGATCTTTCCGTCATGAAGCCAGATGAATTGATAGGAAATTTAATGTCCTATGAAGCAAATTTGCAGGCTAGAAAAGAACAGAAAGAAGAAAAGAAAAATGTAGCATTTCATGTTGAGAAAGATGAAAATGAATCAGATTCTGAAGATGAAGATTTGGCGTTCATTGCTAAAGGTTTCAAAAAATTCCTAAAATATCGAAAAGCCAGTCGCTACAATAAAAGGAAACCTGGATCAAATAAACCATCTTCATCTGCTATAGAATGTTTCAACTGCCATAAAAAGGGACACATGCAGAAGGATTGTCCAGAACAAAAGAAAAAGTCAGAAAATGACAAATTCAAATATAAGAAGGACAAATCAAAGAAACGAGCCTTCTCAGTAACATGGGATGATTCAGAGTCATCTTCATCAGAAAGTGAAAGTGATTCGGAGAATGAACAAGCTAATGTTTGCTTTATGGCAACAGAAGATGAGGTACAAATTCCTACATTTGATGAATTACTCGATATTAATGCTGAATTGATAGTCAAATATAAAGACTTAAAACGTCAATTAAAAGTAGTCAAAGCAGATTTAAGTAAAGCAGAGTTTGAACGAGATATGTTAAAAGATGAGAAGAAAATATTAGAAGAAGAACTTGAAAATATTCAAGAATCATCATCTAATGTTGACTCTCAAATATCTCTTTTGAGTCAAGAAATAGAAGCTCAAAAAGAGAAAAATAATGCTCTCACTACTGAAAATCATGAACTTAAAGCAAAAGTCAAAATTCTAGACCTAGAAAAAGCTAGTTTACAAACAAAATTTGATGACATTACTCAAAATGTTTCTAACTTTAACAGAGGTCGAGAAAATTTGACTAAAATCATTGAAAGTTCACAATCTATTTCAGATAAACAAGGTTTGGGATATAACAAACATGAAACTAAAAATCATCTTAGAAATAAAAGGAAGAAGAAAGTACAAAAAACTGAAGCTAAGAAAAATCTTAGTTTATTATATTTCAAACCAAAACCAGTTGTGAAATTTCAAAAGAGAAATGTCAAGACTATCAAAATATGGGTTCCTAAAACAAATAATAATTTGATTAGGAACAAATACATTCAGCAATTCATGAATAATGTACATTTTAATAACAATTATATATATAAAGGGGATACCGGACCCAAATGGGTTTGGACTCCTAAGACCTAACTCTTAGGACCCTATAAAAAGTGGGTACCATGAACTTAATTCTATGTTTGCAGGTCCCACTGAAGAAAAGAGGAAAGTGGATATTGGACAGTGGTTGCTCAAAGCATATGACGGGAGACAAGAGCTTACTAACAAATATTAAATACTCAGATGGTGGCTCAGTCACTTTTGGAGACAATTCAAAAGGTTATATCATCGGCAAAGGCGATGTGAGCAATTGTGGTACATCTAACTTACCTCTTATTACTAATGTCATGCTAGTTAGAAATTTAAAACACAATTTACTTAGTATTAGTCAGTTATGTGACAAGGGTTTTATAATTTCCTTTTCAAATAATAAGTGTAGTATTTTAGATAAAGACCATAATTTGGTTTTTGAAGGTTATAGAGACAGAAATATATATATTCTAAATATGAATATTAATCATAATTCAGATATGTGTCTTATGGCTAATAACAATGATCCATGGCTATGGCACAAACGTTTCTGTCATATAAACTTCAGAACTATTGACAAGCTAGCCAAAAACAATCTAGTTAGAGGACTACCCAAAATGAGTTTTAAAGTTAACAACATTTGTGATGCATGTCAATTAGGAAAATTGACCAAATCATCGTTTAAATCCAAGAAAGTCATATCAACATTACAACCGCTTGAGTTACTGCACATGGATTTATTTGGACCTACTAGAGTTCAATCAATAAATCACAGTCAATATGTGCTTGTAATTGTTGATGATTTCTCTCGTTATACATGGACAATTTTCTTAAAAAATAAAAGTGATACTTTCGATCATTTCAAATCTTTCGTCAAAAGAATTTAAAAATCAAAAGGGATTAAAGTTAAAAATATAAGAAGTGATCATGGCGGAGAGTTTGAAAATAATGAATTTGAACATTTTTGTACAAAGAAAGGTATATATCATAATTTTTCGTTTCCCAGAACTCCACAACAGAACGGAGTAGTAGAACGAAAGAACCGAACTTTACAAGAATGTGCAAGAACATTATTAAATGGAACCACCTTACCAAAACACTTCTGGGCAGAAGCTGTTGCAACTGCCTGTTATGTTTTAAATCGTGTGTCCATAAGACCTCTTACCAAGAATACTCCTTATGAATTGTTTAACAAAAGAAAGCCCAAAATCTCATACTTCAAAGTTTTTGGTTCTAAGTGCTTTATTTTAAATACGAAAGACCAGCTTGGAAAATTCGATCCAAAAGCCGATGAAGGAATATTTGTCGGTTATTCGGAACGAAGTAAGGCCTATCGGATATTTAATAAACGAACCAAAACTATTGAAGAATCACTTCATGTCTCTTTTGATGAAATTTATCAGCATCCTCACACAATATCAGATGATGACGAATCAATAGTCATTGATAATCAAATCATCTCAAATACTGATTCTGACTCAGAAATAATTATTGAGAATACTCCTCAAATATGTGAATTACAATCACCACCAAGAATATTAAGAGACCATCCGGCCCAAAATATAATAGGTGAAATAACATCACATGTCAGAACAAGGAGTCAACTCAATCAAATGGGTCATGTCGCTTTTCTCTCAAATATCGAACCCAAGAATCCAAAAGAAGCTGCTATAGATGATTACTGGATCATTGCCATGCAGGAAGAACTAAATCAGTTTGAGCGCAATGACGTTTGGGAACTTGTTCCAAGACCAACTGATCAGTCAGTAATTGGTACTAAATGGGTCTATAAAAATAAGGCTGACGAACAAGGAAATATCACCAAAAATAAAGCAAGATTAGTAGCACAAGGATACAATCAGGAAGAAGGTATCGATTATGAAGAAACTTTTGCACCAGTTGCTCGACTAGAAGCTATTAGAATTCTATTATCTTTTGCTTGTTATCATAATTTCAAACTTTATCAGATGGATGTCAAAAGTGCTTTTCTCAATGGATTTATCAAAGAGAATGTCTATGTCGAACAACCACCTTTATTCGTACATGAAAAATATCCTGACCATGTGTTCAAACTTAAGAAAGCTCTGTATGGTTTAAAACAAGCACCTCGTGCTTGGTATGAATGATTACGTAGCTATCTTATTAATTCAGGATTTGAAATAGGCAAAGTCGATCAAACTTTGTTTATTAAACATTCTTGAAAAGATATTCTGGTTATCCAAATATATGTAGACGATATCATCTTTGGTTCAACAAACGATAAACTCTGCAAGGAATTTGCAAGTATTATGACCAAAGAATTTGAAATGTCTCATATGGGAGAACTATCTTATTTTCTTGGACTTCAAATCAAACAGCTTTCAAACGGTATTTTTATCAATCAAGAAAAATACTGTGAAAATCTTATCAAACGCTTCGGATTACAAAATACATCTGCTAAACCAACTCCTATGAGTACAACTACACATCTTGAAAAAGATGAAAGTGGTAAGAATGTTGACCAGAAATTATATCGAAGCATGATTGGTTCTCTTCTTTATCTTACAGCTAGTCGTCCAGATATATTAATGAGTGTTTGTTTATGTGCTCGTTTTCAAGCCAATCCAAAGGAATCACATTTACGAGCAGTGAAACGTATAATTCGTTATCTTAATAATACCAAAGATTTTGGTCTTTTCTATCCAAAAGAATGTCCATTTGAATTAGTATCATATAGTGATGCTGATTTTGGTGGCTCACGGACGGATAGAAAAAGTACAAGTGGTACGTGCCATTTTATTGAAAAATCACTTGTCTCTTGGTTTAGTAAGAAACAGAATTGTGTTTCACTATCAACATGTGAAGCTGAATATATATCAGCGGCTCTCGCTTGTACTCAAGTACTATATATGCAACAAACACTTCAAGATTTCGATATACATTTATCGAATTCTATTATATACTGTGATAACACGAGTGCAATAAATATCTCTAAAAATCCAGTAAATCATTCTAGAACCAAACATATTGATATCCGTCATCATTTCCTTAGAGATAATATTGAAAAAGGTAATATACATCTTGAATATGTTCACACTGACAATCAAATAGCCGATATTTTCACTAAACCATTACTTGAATCTAGTTTTATTAAACTACGAAGAGAGCTTGGCTTAGTATCTCGGAAAGATCTAGAATAGAATAAGTAACCTTCAAACTTAGGCTATATATTTTTCAAATAATTCTTAAATTTCAGCCTATAACAAACTATACCTATTTTTATAACTTTTTTATGCATCATTGTTTTTGTTTACGGCTAATTATCTCTAACAAATCCTATCCTCAAGTTCATTGGCAAACTTTTTTCTATATAAACGTTTGAAAAATACACTTTCATTCATTCACCTTCTTGCTGAAAATTATAAATCATCTTAAACAAGCTATCATGGCACACATTTGTGACAAATGCGCAGAGGAATCTCATATTTCTATCACAAGCTCGGAGTCGGAGGAACAATACTCTCCGATTACACCGAAACAAAGGCCGGAATTCCCTCACCATTGTTTTCGCACACCTGGCCATACTCCAACATCCAAGCGTGCAAAGAAAGCACTATTCTGCTCTCCGCGCACGAAGGCGCAAATCGATGAAATTCATCACTACCAAAAGCATCAAATCGATCTTCAACGACAACTACATTATGGTCAAAACCTACTATACCATGAACAACAACGTACTTCAACTCGTTTATCCGCTTTAGAACGAATGGCTTCATTCTTCTGCGATTCAAACAAACACGATGTTCATGAACCAATGCCGTCAAGACCATCGACTTCAACAACTCCAAACTCTTGGGATAAAAACTATAACGAGAATGAAGGAGCTCGATATAAGTGGAGTCCGTGGGCTAAACGCATTGAAAACGACAAGAATTCTAATAACAACTCACCTTCTCATTAGAATTCCATAATGTATATTATTTTGCTTTCATATATAATTCTTGTAATACAGTATATTTTTGCAATAATAACATAATATATAATATATTCATTCGACTCGTTTTCAAAATTTTTGCCAAATTCTGCATTTTTGCACACAGAGCCAAACCGGTCGACAGCCTGAAATATGACCGGTCGACCGTTTTGCTCTCGGGTTGAAAACGGTCGACCGGCAATATGCAGGCGGTCGACCGGTCGGCAGTTATTTCTTTTTTTATATACTTCACGTATATATTTTGCCACCAACCCTCTTTACTTTCTACTCTCTACTGAAAATTTTCCCATTTCCAAACCCTAGTTCATATTCTCAAGCTTCACAAACTCTCAAATTCTCTTCAATGGCTCCTCCTCAGAAGAAATCAAAGAAAAGAGCAACATCAGAAACTTCTTCTCTTACTCTCTCTGCTAGAAAATGGCTAGAATCTCCGGTTGCAGTAACTAGATGGAATCAAATGACAAATTACAAGTTCCATCCGGGCTCATTCATCAAATTCGACGATTTCACTGCATACGGTATTCAAAGATTAGCAAATAGATCTCGTATCTCTCCTCTTATTGATTTTTCTGTAAATAGCGTACAAATTAATCATTTGATGATTAAGCTATTTTACGCGAATATGAATTTAGAGGAATATACTCCGGATAATCCAAATGGAGTTATTTGGTCAGTAGTATGTGGCAAACGAATCTATCTCACTTATGATAGAATTGCTTCTATTTTGGGAATACCGAATAGGGGTGAAGAGTTTTCATCGACATTTTGTGAAGTTTTCACCCGGAATAGTACGAGTCATAAATTTATAGAAGATGATAGTAACGGCACCAAATCGATTGGGCTACGACCGACTGCAAGGTTGTTACACCATGTCCTAATGCACTCTCTATTTCCTCGATTAGGAAACTATGATGCCGTTTACAAAGAGAATTTCAAGGCTCTTTATGCTATCTACCATGATATCGAAATAAATTGGGTTCACATGATTTTCGATGAAATTCTTAACGTAAATAACTCTACTCGTCCACATTTCTTCTATAACGAGTATATTATGCGTATGTTGCTTGCATGTGGAGTCACACCCCCGGATTCGGCATATTCTACACCAAAGTGTATTGACTCCACTACTATCAAACGGATGAAGCTTCCTCCTCCATATGTTCATATTATGCCTTTCGAACAATGGCAACAACGCGATACTCAAGAACAACAAGCTCCACCATCTCGTCGTCGTTCTGAAGATGTTAGATTATTGAAATCTAAATCATCTACAAAAGAATCTCTTGAAACCATCGCTCGGAATCAATTTTTACTTGAATCAAGACTAAAACGAATGGATTCGAAAATTGATAGACGATTCAATAAGGTAAAGTCATTCTTCGGCGCTATATGGGATGCTATATCATGTAGCACATCCGTCTCGACCCAACATCAAGACCCCGGAAAACGTCCGGCTCCTCCAACTTTTACTTGGTCGACATCCGAGGAATCCGGTGGTACAAGCGGACAAGGTCGTGGGGACAATGACGATGATGATGACGATGAAGATGACGACGACGATGATGATGATGATGATGATGAGGAAGAGATTCAGTCGGAATGAAGTTAGTTTGTTTTTCTTTTCATTTCTTTAAAAACATCTATGGCACTTGTACTAAATAGTGTCCATCTTTTTATTCGTAGTAGACTATGACTTGCATTGTACTTCATCAAAACATCCTGTGTTTGAATGTATGCATTGTTCTCTTTGGTTTATATTTTCTATTGTTTACTCCTTTTTGTCGATGACAAAGGGGGAGAAAGGTGCTAATAATTGTTTGCAGGATGAAAGAAGCTAATAATTGTCTGCAGGAAATCACATATTCAGGGGGAGATTCTATACTTGAGTTTTTATATTGTCATCAATCAAAAAGGGGGAGAATGCTCTGATACCAAAAGGTGCTAATAATTGTTTGCAGGATGAAAGAAGCTAATAATTGTCTGCAGGAAATCACATATTCAGGGGGAGATTCTATACTTGAGTTTTTATATTGTCATCAATCAAAAAGGGGGAGAATGTTGAGTCACAGCTTCTATGAAGATTTTGATTGCTGACAACAATATTAAAGCGATCGACAAATCAAGACCTACATATGGTACTCTAGATTATAGGTTGATTATTTGATGTTATAATAGTAATAAAATTGTCAAAATCTATCCTCAAATAATCATGCACAAAATATAATATATATATATACACATTTATATAGGTTGTGCACTTTATTGTGCAACTTAACAGAGACCGGTCGACCGGTCCAAAAATGAACGGTCGACCGTTCCTGTTGAATGTGCACAATAAACGTGCACACATGCACATAACGACTATATTTTTAAAAACCTGTCTACCGGTTAGTTTTTGACATGTCGACCGTTTTTAAACAGAGAGCAACTTCTTCCAAAAGACACATCTTTCTTCAATGGTTGCGTCTCTTCTTCTTCATCAATAATCATAACTTTTGACTGCAACTTTTCACCAAGGGTTATAACTATTTTCTCTCTATAAATACACATCAATATCATTGATTAAAACAACAAGTTTTATTAAGATTATATATGCTCTCTATCTATTCTCTGAATTCACTTGCATTCAAAAAGCTCTAAACTACTTTCATTCCTTATTGAATCATTGACACTATCTCATATATTTTGATTCAATAAGCAATATAAATTCCATAATCTTCACAAACATCATTCACAATTTGAGGATAAGATTATAGGAAGAGTGTACTACAAGTGACAAATCCGTGTTTACAAGAGCACAAGTGGTCAACAACAATTGTAATTGTTTTTGTTGAAGTCCTCGGTATTGTAAGAGGCAAGTGTTGAAGTCCTCAGTGTTGTAGAGGCGTGAAATCCCGTTCGGCTGTTCGGGTAATTGTAAACCTGTTCCTCCGGGTGAAGCGAGGTTGTAATTAGTGAAAATCCAGATAGTAGTCTGGGACTGGACGTAGGACGGTGCTCCGAACCAGTATAAAAATCTCTGGTGTGATTTTTCTATTTTCTATTTACAATGCTATTATCATCTATTTCTGCATTTGTATTGTAATCCATATTACACGATCCGTGTATACTATATTAGCACATATAATTGTATACACACCGCACTTTCATCATTAACTTGGAAATCATGTGAAATAATCAAGTTGTCAAATTTTACGTACAACTATTTAGGTTTTTGTTTTACGCTATATAAAGATTTATCTAACTTGTAAACCTTATGTTCTTGTCCTTGTGTTACAAAACTTTCAGGTTAGTCCAAATAAATTTCCTCTTTTAATTCATAGTTTAAAATAAAGTTTTAACATCCATTTGGTGTATTATCATATCATGAATAGAAGAAAGTGAAATTAATACTCAAATTGGTGTAACTCTAGTGACGGGTGAAAAGATTTTAAAAAAGTTAACATTTTCGCTTTTCTTAAAACCTTTAGCTCCTAGATGGGCTTTATATTTATCAATTGTTCGATCAGGTTTTAATTTCTTTTTAAGTACCCATTTACAGTCTACGATCCAACAACCAAGCGATAAATCAACTAAGTGCCAAGTCTTATTGGATTCAAGAGAATCCATCTCATCATTTATTACCTTTTGCCAAATATCGACATCTAACGAAGATATGGCTTCTTGGAGGTCTAAGGGTCATCCTCTAAAGTGTAAGAACAAAAATATGAATCATTACCTTTTGCAATTCTAGCTCTTTTACTTTTCCTAGGTTCATTTTCAAAAGAATCATTTTGTTCATTTTATTTACGTGAATAATATTACTAGATGTGCTCCCACTATCCTTAATTTAAAAGGAAATTTCAATTCATAAAAATCAGCTTCATTAGATGCTATTACTGTATAGTATTCAGATCATAGAATCTATATGCTTTGTTATTAGTAGCATAGCCAAAAAATGCACATTTGTATACTCTACTCGCTAATTTAATTCTTTTATGGCCAGGTAAATGACCACATGCTAGACAAGCCAAGTTCTAAAGTTTGACACGTTTGGTTTATGATTTTTCAAAATCTCATATGGAGAAACTTTTCTCTTAGATTTAGGAGTTATGTTCAACACATAACATACAGTTAACAAGATTTCCCTCAACAATGTGATGTTGCGCCTGAATTATGTAAAGTAGCTAGAACTAATTCAGTTAAAGTCCTATTTTTCCTTTTAGGCTTACCATTCATTTCAGATCAATAAGGTGCGGTTCATTCATGTATTATGCCATGTGAATTATAAGATTCAATAAAATACTGGATTCATATTCAGTGCCACTATCACTACATAACCTTTTAACTTTCTTACTAAACTGATTTTCAATTTCAATTGTAAAACATTTAAAAATTTCAAATACATCACTTTTATTTTTCATTAGGTAAACATAAGTAAAATTAGAGTAATTATCAATAAATGTGATAAATATTAATGTCCATTTCTAGTAAAAGTTCTATCTAGTTCACATATATCGGAATGAATCAACTCTAAAGTTTCAGATTCCCTAATTACAATTACAGATCTATATGTAGTTTTTATAATTTTGGTTTGACTACAAAAATTACATTTTTTAAAATCTTTTAAATACATATTAGGAATTGATCCAAAGTTACTCATATTAATTATTATACGTTTGTTAATGTGACATAGCGTAGTATGCCACATATTAAATGAACAGAACATATAAGCAGAATGAGATACTTTATTACTTTCAACATTTAACTGAAACATGCCCTCAGTAGCATAACTCTACCAACAAACATACCATTCATAGCGATGGAGTATAAATCAGCCCCTATAGTTTGAGTAAAGTTAGCCTTATTAAGAAGGTAACCTGAAACTAAGTTCTTCCTCATCTATGGAGTGTGCATCACGTAGTATGACAGTTTTTCTAGAGGTAAAATTTAGCTCAATGCTTTCAATATTAGCAACAATAGTGGGGTGAGGGACTCCCCACAGCATTTTCTTGTCCTTAACATCCATGTATGTTTTAAACATAGCACGGTTATTGCAGAAATGGCATGTAGCGCCGGTATCTACTTACCATACTTTTAATCCTTCTATAAGGTTGATCTCTGCAATTATAGCAGTTAGCGGCTTCTCTTCAGTCAGATTCGCCTGAGAAGCAGGACGAGGCATGTTGACACTTATGTGCCATATAACCTGGTTTGCAGTTATAACAAATAACCTAACCAGTATCATTCTTTAAGCATGGTTGTTTCTATGGTGCAGTATGGTTGCTTTGAAGGTTTCCATTCTTGTTGCGGTTTTGATTAGACTTAAGATTATGGCTTTCAAAGCTTTTGGAATTCAGTTTCAAAGCCGCAGCCTTTATAGTGTTGTCAAAAACAGCAAGCACTTCCTCTTTCATATTTTGTTTTCGGGATTCGTCCTTAATTCGAACGCTAGTAATCATACTTTCAAGTGAAAATTCCTTATTTTTACATCTAAGCTTATTTTCTAACTGTTTCCAACTAAGGGGTAATTTATTAATAAGTACTGCAACTTGAAACCGTTCTTTAATAGTCATACCTTTGGAGACAATATCATGAGTTGTTTTCTAAAGCTTATGAGACTGTGTCTCCGCTGACCTATCATCAGACATATGATATTTGAGGCAGCGGCTTATTGTGCATTTCTTGACTCCAATTTCATTCGTGTCATACTTCTTCTGCAACATCTTTTGGATCTCCTTAGCCGATTTGTCATCTATGTTGCAGTAATCATATATGTTACTGCAAATGCCATTCAAAATGAAGTTTTTGCATGGGTAGTCACGCTCGATCCAAGATTGTTGCTCCTTGCTCTTTACCTCGGTGTGTGGATTTGACGGTGGTAGTTTGTCATGGTCAGAACATAGACCGTGTTTTTTCATTATCAAGAAAATTGCATCTTCTACCTCCATCTTTTGAAGTTCAGCCCCTCGAATTTGAAGGGCATGTTCATGTCTGGCATATTATTCCTGTAAAATCATCGGTCGTGGCTATTTGCAGTAGGTGGAATCATCTTAAGTTGTTGGATCTGATCGTTGAAAATAGCTGAGTTGTGTACTTAGTTTCCTTTTTTAAGATGATTCACCGCTTAGCCCTAAGGTGCAAGCTAGCTATCGACCGCGCTATTTTCAGGATAAAATAACCTCTAAAATTTGATAGATTTGTTGTTTACACGACAGCTAATGGTTTGAATTATCACTTTCTAATTTAATTGCTTGGAAATTATTGTCATTCATTATGAATTTTAATACCATTAATTTTGCAATGGCTTAATAATAATAGCTCATAAATATATTATCATTATACAATGTCATTCATTATGAATTTTATTACCATTAATTTTTTGCAATGGCTAAATAATAATAGTTCGTAAATCTACTGTCGTTCCACAATGTCATTCAGTACGAATTTTTATTATCATTAGCTATTTTTTAAATCAATTCACTTAAAATTCAAACAAATGCAGCTTAATGGAAATTGTAATACATTGTATCCTTTGATCTTTCTTAAGTTAAGGAACTCTATTTAATTTTAATTATTACTTTAAAATTTTAACCAAATTTCTATTGCTATTCAATTGAATGGTAAATGTAGTTCTTCAGGTTTAATTATTTGAATGTATTTTGTAACTTTAGTGGCAAATCCTTTTCTGTTCCAATGGATATACATGGTTTTATTTCCACCATGTTCAGCTTTAGATGTTTTGTAACGAACTACCTTTCATACACCTAAAGACAACATTTAATACATCCATGGTATCCGTGTGTCGATTGTTTAAGTGTCCGAAAGACAGTTCATTTGGGGCGAAAGAAAGAAAAAGACAGAATAGAATCTCACAAAACATGACGAATAAAATTTAATATGAACAATTCTTTACAAAAAAGAAATCATCTTTATTATACACAACATTAGAGTACATTAACCTATTATCGGCATGGAAATTTATAACAGCCTATCCCTATAACTGCTAATATATACAAATGGACAAAAATAAACAACAAACACAGCGGACGAACGTAAGATACATGTGTTGGGAAATCAAATCTACGGTTTCGATGACAAAAACTATACAATGGAAGTCGAATATGCGTGTGTATATATATATATATTTCGATATACAGGTACTTGCTAGAGTAACACCACTAGAAAGACAAGAACAAGGCTCAAAGAACATTATAAGAGACTACAAGTCGATAGGATCAAAGAAGCAACAAGAAAGATGCACAAAGCAGGCATGCACAGCTTTCAGTCATCTGCGTGCACTAGCCAAACGTCTGGAAAAACCCTCTGAAACAACAAAACAGATAGGATCAGACGTCTGGTACATGCACTCAGACGTCTGAAAGACTACTATATACAAAAAAATATATAGTGTTAGACGTCTAATACAAATACCAGACGTCTGATTTTGAACTCGGAATTTATATTTAAAATTCAACTGTCACATTTGAAAAGGCATCTTCGCTTCTCTTCGCTGCAACTCTTCATCATCAACAGAAGCAACTATAGAAGCACTTGTTAATGGATGCGACTACTCAAGGGATCTCTTTACAACTATATATATCATCAGGAATCAAAGGAAACAATAACCTTACTTACTTGTGCTCTTTATTTACGTACTCTATTATATTCTTGATCTCTAGCAATCTAAACTTGTATTTCACTCTTACATATATTTAGTTCTTCACAATCAATATTCCTTAGATATATATTGGAATCATTTGTACTTATTAGTCAACATCTGTGTTATAGAACACACACTTGACAAGAACAAGCTATTGTAACCAAGCCTATTCCTCCAGGTGAAGTAAAGATGTTTGATAGTTGAATTCCGAAGGGAAGCTTCGGGACTGGACGTAGGACGGGAGGTCGGAACCAGTATAAAATCCTCGTGTTCTTATTCTACATTTACCTAGATTAGTATTGTTTTAGTTACATCACATATTTTGTCACATATAGTTGCATATACACTACATGATCCACCTTGTAGACTATCAATTGGTATTAGAGCAAGGTTAGATCAAAATACAGTAACACGTTTTTGAATCAATAAAATATGGCAAGTATTTTTCAAGAAGGTCAATCCACAGCACGACCCCCACTTTTTAATGGTTCCAACCAAGCATATTGGTCAACACGTATGAGAATTTTTATGGAAGCTAATGGATTAGAAATTTGGTCATCCACTCAAAATAAATATGATGCACCTGACACTGCTATGAACACATGGACCGATGTATAAAAATCTACGGCTTCTAATAATGCCAAAGCTATGAATGCTCTATTTTGTTCACTAGATAGAATGAATTCTCATGTGTCATGTTATGTAACACTGCATTTGATATTTGGCGTACCGTACAAGTTACACATGAAGGCACAAATAAAGTTAAAAAAACTGAGATTTCAATTCTACAAAATCAATTTTCATCATTTAAAATGAAACAAAACGAATCTATAGTAGACATGTGGTCTAGATTCCAAACCATTCAACACGATTTAATGGCACTTGGAGTCAAATTCACAAATTTTGATTTAGTATCTAGAATACTCAATTCTTTAACTCAAGAGTGGGAAAGAAAAGTTTTAGCTATCGAAGAAGCTAGTGATCTCTCAGCACTCTTAGTTGAAGAGTTGATAGAAAATTTAATGTCCTATGAAGCTAATTTACAGGCACGAAAAGAACTAAATTCGGAAAAGAAGAACATAGCATTCCTAGCAATAAATGAAGACTTCGACTTAGGTGAAGAAGAAATTGTATTTATTGCCAAAACTACAACAAATTCAAGAAGTTTAGGAAAATGACTAAATTTCAGAAAGGAGGAAAATCAAGCTCAACAAATCAAACATCAATCAAATACTATGAATGTGATCAATTTAGACTATAAAGAAAGACTGTCCCAAGCTCAATAATGATAAAAAGAAGAACAAATTTGAAAATTTCAAAAAGAAGAAGGCTTTCAAAGTAACATGGGATGACTTGGATTCTTCATCATCGGACAGTGATAGCGATAGTGATGGAGAACAAGCTAATGTGTGCTTTATGGCACAAACTGATGAGGTTTGTCCCGAACTTAGTTATGATGAATTATTTGAACTTGGCATGGAATTAGATGATAAATTTAGATAAATTAAAAAATTGAACAAAGAACATATAGCCAAAATAAATTGATTAAACTTGACGTAGGAATGTTAAAAGATGAGAAAATTATTTTAGAAGAGGAACTAGAATTATCCCAAGAAAGAATTAAAAATAAATTGGTCGAAAATGAGGCTATTGCTATTGATTTTGATAAAACTAAAATAGAAAAGGATAACTTGTTAAAAGAAAATGTCAACTTGAAGAGTAATATTGTGACGCCCCACCTCTATGCTCACAATAACAAAGAGTATTAAGAGAAATACCGTTTGTTATTACGAAGAATAAGGTTGGATAAGAGCAGCCATCCGTAGTTAGGCCTCACACTAGTATTGGTTACCTCGATAGGAGTGGTATATATTTTTATTTTTCATCTCTTATTTATTTACTCCCATCGAGGTATCCAATTCCAGTGTAAAACGAACTACGATGGTTCATAATAGTTTAGGACAATATATATAATAATAACACAGATCAGTTAAATGCGGTACACAGATAATGAAAAGTCTCATATATATAACCGAAGTCAGTTACAATACATGTGATACCATACATATGATACAATTATAACTGTCGACTCAGGAAGCTACATATACAGGTACATTATCGTGAATAATATACATGAATATATATCATCCTATACAAATGCAATGACAACTATAAAATGACGACGACTACTCCAAAATATATGAAAAGACTTCATAGCTCAAGCAGTAACCCAAAGCAAGATATCTACAACCTGTAATAACTCGGTCTGACCCGAGTATTAAATTCAAAGGAAAATAATACACGGGTTAGTCTAATTCAAACTCAGTTATTAATGCACGGAAGCAATAATAATTAATTAACAATTAGACGACACTCAAAATAAATTCACCTATCCAATCCTTAAATAAGGAAATCGAATAACGGTAAATATAACACGTAACTGTGTTAAACAACAAAACACAAATTCAAATTATCAACGAAGATAGATAAAAGGGTTATCAATGAAGATAATTTAGAAAACAACAGAATTGCCTAAACAGCAATTAACAACAAAATCTAATTATTAAATAATAATTAGAAACTCATAATCTAATTATCAAAAAGATAATTAAATATCAACAAAATCATCAAATTAAACCAAATCAAAATACAATTCAAAATATTGAATTAGACACACGAAAAAATTCAAACAATTGAAATATCAATTCGAGTAGGGCTGCAGTACACGCACACGTGTACTGCCTCACCAGTACAGCATCTGGAATACTCAAAAGATCAATAAATCAAAAGAAAATAGTATATCAATAAAAGCAATATCGTGTGGCTGCAGTACACGCTCGCATGCACTGCCTTGCCACTACGGTGCTAAATTACACAAAAGCCCAATGAAAGTTCACAAACGAGCACAAGGTCAAACCCAAGCGTTTAAGCTGGATTCAACTCAATGTACAAATCACAATACAACATTGTCCAGACCAAATACTATCAATATGGTCGAACAGAGACTCCAAGCATACAAGAAGATATGCATAGATCTGAAACAACGAATGAGACCGAACAACGCAATGCAAATGAATTCATATATACAGACTACTAAGTGAAAACATGTACACAGGGAACTCAACAATGTCTGGACCAAATGCCATCAAGAAAGCAAGACCAAAGCACATATGACATGAGCATGCAACACTGCAGACACAATGCAGACTCAGGTGCATATGAAGTTCAACAATATATATGTACAGCATGAACCAGGCATAAAAGGAAATCAAACTTGAGTATAGGTTCAGAGGCACTAGAAAGCATGCACAAGTGACTCGAAGCAATGAATCAAGCGCAAGTCCAATATCCATAGCTGACACAAATGCAAACTGTCTCAAAGCAATAACAGTTACAATATAAACCCATGAAAACAGGGGTAAAATGAATTAAAGGTGCAACATGGAACTGCGCATGGACAAAATGAATCAGAGGTGCAACATGGAACTGTACATGGACAAAATGAATGATAGGTGCAACATGGAATTGCACAGGGGTGCAACAGGGAGGATGCACAGGAGTGCAACAGGGAATGTACACTTGACAGTAGTGTCATGCAACCAATAGTGAATCAAATCATGGTTCAAACCAGGGCAATGCATCAAAGACACAATTGACATGCAAACATCTCAAGATCATAATGTGCACAGAACAACTCACATGCATGCAACCATGACTCAAAGCATATACAAGACTGTTCAATCTGGTTTGGACAACATGGATGAACAATCAAACATGAATGGCTCTATCAATATATGCAACTATATGATCAGACTCAATGCTCATAACAATGCAGACCCGAGTATACTGCAGTTCAGTGAACATATATGCAAGAAAAGATTACATGTGCAACAGCCTCCATAATAAAATAGCCATGTTCGAAACCCAACACACGGAATTACATGATGAACAGGTATATAAGTGAATGCATCATGAACCAAAGAAGGCACCAGTACACTACATGAAACTGGATGGTGCGATTTCAATAGAAAATGTACATGACATGAAGCAGTACTAACGTACATGAATATGAAGGCAACAAGTATAACAGTAAAATGAAGTGGAAGGCTGCCTCAAGCAACAGCAAATATACAGGTTCGAACAGAGCAAAGAAATGCCAAAGTCGAACGAAATCATTTCGTCAAAATCAAGTCAAAGCCGAAGTCGACCTGAACGAGAACGAACAAATCAAAGGGACCAAAGCCAAAGCATCAGAGAATTCAAAGCCGTGGTAAACACGAAATCACGAGTTCAAAATCAATGCCGTGCAAATCAAGTATCACAAAATATACGCATATGAAAAGGTCAGGAATCAAAACTATGAAACTAGAAATCACCAAATATACGAATTCGAACCAATTCCAGAAACCATCTCAATGGACGAAGTCACGGAGACCAAAATCAACAACATCAAAACACAAATCGAATGGCCGAAGCACAGTTGAATTAGATGTGAGTGAAATAAAAACACTCACCAAACCGAAGTCGAACGCCATCAAAAAGAAGCAGCCGAAGTGAGCAAAGAGCACGAGAACAAATTATCACGCAAAATCCCTATCGATCAATCAATGATGGCGCAGCTTCGACTGTAATTCGAAAACCCTAAATTTGCAAAGAGGAACGAACGAAAAGGAACGACCGCCATTTTTTTTCGTTTTAGGGTTTCGAATAATGAAATGGGTAGAGGAGGGAACGGTTATTCATTTTAATACAACCCAGATCCAAGAATAAAACACGTGGGCCAATTTCGATTTAAAGCCCACTTAACCTAACGATTCTTTAAAAGAATTTCAACATGATTTAAAAATTCCAAATAGCAATTAGCTAGCCAATTTAATCGCCTAATGACAATAATTAATTTTTACTAAACCCAGGGTTGTTACAGACTCCCCTCCTTATAGAAATTGTGTCCTCGCAATTTTCATAATTAAAGTCGTCAACAACAATTATTTCTCTAACATAAACTGGTTAAGCTAGAAAAACAAAAGTCGGGAATACAATCGCCAAAGAACTCTTTTAACTCCATAAAAGAAATTCACAAATTCTCAACAAAATCTAATTATCAATGGATAATTCAGAAAATAGCAAAACTGAATAAATACGATTATCAGCAATATTTAATTATCAATTAGATAATTAGAATACTAAATATCAAAACAGAAATATCTAATTATCGATACAATAATTAGAAAACAGCAAAACCTAATAATCAACAAAGACAGTTAGAAAACACAAATCACAAATCGCACAATCGCAAATATCTAGTTATCCATCAGATAATTAGAAAACACGAACTCCATAATCAGCAAACTCTAACTATCAACAGAGATAGATAGAAAACAGCAATTCAATATAATCAATATAATCTAGGATAAATTAGAGACTAGAAAATCTCATAATCAGCAAAAATTTGCAATTATCCAATTATCAAAAACGATAATCAGAATCAACAAATATCTAATTATCAAAAACGATAATCAGAAATCTCAAATCAACAAATATCTAATTATCAAAAACGATAATCAGAAATCTCAAATCAACAAATATCTAATTATCAAAAACGATAATCAGAAATCACAAATCACAAATCAACAAATATCTAATTATCAAAAACGATAATCAGAAATCATGATTCAACAAATATCTAATTATCAAAAATGATAATCAGAAATCACAAATCAACAAATATCTAATTATCAAAAACGATAATCAGAAATCACGAATCAACAAATATCTAATTAACAAAAATGATAATCAAAAATCTCAAATCAACAAATATCTAATTATCAAAAACGACAATCGAAAATCACAAATCAACAAATATCTAATTATCAAAAACGATAATCAGAAATCACAAATATCCGATTATCAAAAACGATAATCAGAAACAACAAATATCCAATTACCTGTAGATAATTGGAAACAACAAATATCTAGAAATCAATTAAGGTACTCTAGAAAATCAACATAAAAGGTTGGATCGATCCCATCAGATGGCGAGTTTTTAAGTTACGCCGCATGTGCAACAACATATGGCTGAAGCCTACCAAGTACTGTCAACATAATTTTGGCGCTAACAAATGCCCAGAGGTCCAACAAATGACCCGAAGGTCTAGTACTGGTATTGACCTGAAGGTCTAACATATGACCCGAAGGTCCAACATATGACCCGAAGGTCCAACATAGTGGCTCGAAAGCATAAAAAATCATCAAATATTTCAATTAACGGGTCCGGAATTAACCAAAATAGCAAACGCACATATCCCATACCACGAGTTTTACTAAATCGTTTAATTTTCTTCATCGTTTCCTTGAAAGTGCAAAATCATCAAACATCAAATATTTCAATTAACGAGTCCGGAATTAACCAAAATAGCAAACGCACATGTCCCGTACCACGTATTTTACTAAACCGTTTAATTCTCTTCATCATTTCCTTGAAAGTGCAAAATTGTGTATTTCAAAAATAACATTTCACATTCTCAAACGGACAAGTCCGGAATTAAGCGAATCAGTAAAAGAAAGGGGTCATAGTCCTCGATTTTGCTGAAACGTTTAAATCGCTTCCTCATTCTTTTGAAAGCGCAAACTGCAAAACTTCTGAAAACAATTTCATTTATTTTATAAAACTAATAATTTACATTCTCAAACGGACAAGTCCGGAATTAAGCGAATCAGTAAAAGAAAGGGGTCATAGTCCTCGATTTTGCCGAAACGTTTAAATCGCTTCCTTATTCTTTTGAAAGCGTAAACTGTAAAAAAAATTGAAAACAATTTTATTTTGAAACAGTTTTTAAAACACGTGATTAAAACAGCAACATCAGTAGCAACTTCGACAAGGAAATTGTACTTCTCAAAATACCGTAAAAACGGACAACAAAATCAGCATTGTGGGATAACCGCTTGGACATCCATTTTAAAATTTGACGGTTACTTAAGTCAAAGCGACAGTAATTTTAAACGTCAAAATCTCATCAAAATAATTTGCATCAAAATATAAAACTAGTGAATTTTCATTCATTAAAAATGTCAACAAAGCACCGTGCTTCAAAAACTTAGCACCACTATGAAAATCCCGTTATAAAAATAACGGCAATAAAATACGTTTAAAACCAAACATCGGTTTAACGTAAAATTAATGCAGCAACGTGCAACTCAAATTTGCACGTATACTACAAAATGCACAGATAAATCATTCGAATATATGTTTAATGAAGATAACTCAAAACAGCAAAAATCTCAACAAACTCACATATCTGCAATCGCTTCGGATTCTCAAATCGGATTCGAAATTTTCAAAGAAAACAAATTAAACACAGCTATGTGAACAACAAATGAAATTTATTTCAATTTCATATTTTGATTTTTAAATCAAAAAGGTTATCAGCTATACTCAGCGAAGACAATCTCATTGTTTCCGCTGCGCACTCTGATAAACCGACACAAATTGCTCAATCATCAAACACAGTTTCACTATTATTTTTAAATAAAGATATTTAAAATTTTCATCATAATTTCAAAACTTTAGTTTTGACTCAAAGCACAATAAAAACATCAACAAATAGTTGTAACACATGTTTCATCTAAGTTATGTTTTATATTATGTCCATAAACCCCAAGCTCTGATACCAACTTTGACGCCCCACCTCTATGCTCATAATAACAAAGAGTATTAAAAGAAATACCGTCTGTTATTATGAAGAATAAGGCTGGATAGGAGTGGCCATCCGTAGTTAGGCCTTACACTAGCATTGGTTACCTCGATAGGAGTGGTATATATTTTTATTTTACATCTCTTATTTATTTACTCCCATCGAGGTATCCAATTCCAGTATAAAACGAACTACAATGGTTCATAATAGTTTAGGACAATATATATAATAATAACACAGATCAGCTAAATGCGGAACACATATAATAAAAAGTCTCATATATATAACTGAAGTCAGTTACAATACATGTAATACCATACATATGATACAACTATAACTGTCAACTCAGGAAGTTACATATACAGGTACATTATCATGAATAATATACATGGATATATATCATCCTATACAAATACACTGACTACTATAAAATGACGACGACTACTCCAAAAGATATGAAAAGACTTCATAGCTCAAACAGCAACCCAAAGCAAGATATCTACAAGCCGTAATAACTCGGTCTGACCCGAGTATTAAATTCAAAGGAAAATAATGCACGGTTCAGTCTAATTCAAACTTAGTTATTAATGCACGGAAGCAATAATAATTAATTAACAATTAGACGACACTCAAAATAAATTCACCTATCCAATCCTTAAATAAGGAAATCGGAAAACGGTAAATATAACACGTAACAGTGTTAAACAACAAACCACAAATTCAAATTATCAACGAAGATAGATAAAAGGGTTATCAATGAAGATAATTTAGAAAACAACAGAATTGCCTAAACAGCAATTAACAACAAAATCTAATTATTAAATAACAATTAGAAACACATAATCTAATTATCAAAAAGATAATTAGATAACAACAAAATCATTAAATTAAACCAAATCAAAATTCAATTCAAAATATTGAATTAGACACATGAAACAATTGAAATATCAATTAAATCGTCAATTCGAGTAGGGATGCAGTACACGCACGCGTGTACTGCCTCGCCACTACAGCATCTGGAATACGCAAAAGATCAATAAATCAAAAGCAAATAGAATATCAATAAAAGCAATATTGTGTGGCTGCAGTACACGCTCGCGTGCACTGCCTTGCCACTATGGTGCTAAATTACAAAAAAGCCCAATGAAAGTTCACAAACGAGCACAAGGTCAAACCCAAGTGTTTAAGCTGGATTCAACTCAATGTACAAATCACAATACAACAATGTCCATACCAAATACTATCAATATGGTCGAACAGAGACTCCAAGCATACAAGAAGATATGCACAGATCTGAAACAACGAATGGCCAGACCAAACAACGCAATGCAAATGAATTCATATATACAGACTACTAAGTGAAAACATGTACACAGGGAACTCAACAATGTCTGGACCAAATGCCATCAAGAAAGCAAGACCAAAGCACATATGACGTGAGCGTGCAACGCTGCAGACACAATGCAGACTCAAGTGCATATGAAGTTCAATAGTATTTATGTACAACATGAACCAGGCATAAAAAGAAATCAAACTTGAGTACAAGTTCAGAGGCACTAGAGAGCATGCACAAGTGACTCGAAGCAATGAATCAAGTGCAAGTCCAATATCCACAGCAGACACAAATGCGAACTGTCTCAAAGCAATAACAGTTACAATATAAACCCATAAAAACAGGGACAAAATGAATCAGAGGTGCAACATGGAACTGCACATGGACAAAATGAATCATAGATGCAACATGGAATTGCACAGGGGTGCAACAGGGAGGATGCACAGGAGTGCAACAGGGAATGTACACATGACAGTAGTGTCATGCAACCAACAGTGAATCAAATCATGGTTCAAATCAGGGCAATACATCAAAGACACAATTGACATGCAAACATCTCAAGATCACAATGTGCACAAAACAACCCACATGCATGCAACCATGAATCAAAGCATATACAAAACTGTTCATTCAGGTCTGGACAACATGGATGAACAATCAAACATGAATGGCTCTATCAATATATGCAACTGTTGATCAGACTCAATGCTCATGACAATGCAGACCCGAGTATACTACTGTTCAGTGAACATATATGCAAGCAAAGATTACATGTGCAACAACCTCCATAATAAAATAGCCATGTTCGAAACCCAACAAAGGGAATTACATGATGAACAGGTATATAAGTGAATGCATCATGAACCAAAGAAGGCACCATTAACACTACATGAAACTGGATGGTGCGGTTTCAATAGAAAATGTACATGACATGAAGCAGTACTAACGTACATGAACATGAAGACAATAAGTATAACAGTAAAATGAAGTGGAAGGCTGCCTCAAGCAACAACAAATATACAGGTTCGAACAGAGCAAAGAAATGCCAAAGTCGAACGAAATCACTTCGTCAAAGCCGAAGTCGACCTGAACGAGAATGAACAAATCAAAGGGACCAAAGCCAAAGCATCAGAGAATTCAAAGCCGTGGTAAACAAGAAATCACGAGTTCGAAATCAATGCCGTGCAAATCAAGTATCACAAAATATACGCATATGAAAAGGTCAGGAATCAAAACTATGAAACTAGAAATCACCAAATATACGAATTCGAACCAATTCCAGAAACCATCTCAATGGACGAAGTCACAGAGACCAAAATCAACAACATCAAAACACAAATCGAATGGCCGAAGCACAGTTGAATTAGATGTGAGTGAAATAAAAACACTCACCAAATCGAAGTCGAACGCCATCAAAAAGAAGCAGCCGAAGTGAGCAACGAGCACGAGAACAAATTATCACACAAAATCCCTATCGATCAATCAACGAAGGCGCGGCTTTGATTGTAATTCGAAAACCCTAAATTTGCAAAGAGGAACGAACGAAAAGGAACGGCCTCCATTTTTTCGTTTTAGGGTCCATTTTTTCGTTTTAGGGTTTTGAATAATGAAATGGGTAGAGGAGGGAACAGTTATTCATTTTAATACAACCCAGATCCAAGAATAAAACACGTGGGCCAATTTCAATTTAAAGCCCACTTAATCTTAACGATTCTTTAAAAGAATTTCAACACGATTTAAAAATTCCAAGTAGCAATTAGCTAGCCAATTTAATCGCCTAATGACGATAATTAATTGTTACTAAACCCAAGGTTGTTACGAATATTGAAATGTTGAGAAATGAAATTTTGAATTAAAAGAAAAATTAGATAAAATTACAAATAATATTTCAAAATTTAATAAAGGAAAACAGGATTTGGAAACTATTATCAAAACTTCAAAACCATCATGTAATAGAAATGGAATAGGATTTAAAAATACTCCTAAACAAAGTGGGAATGATATTAAGAAATATAGTTATATTTATAAAAAGACTAAAAGTTCACCTAAGTCTAATACGAATACCAGAAGTATAAATGTTTGGATTCCTAAGACAAATAATAATTTGATTAGACAAAAACATATTAATATTTTTTTAGAAAATGCAGTCTATAATAAGAATTATATTCATAAAGGTACCAAACCTTCTTGGGTATGGCTACCTACTTCTCCGAACATCTAGGACCCTAACAAAGTATATGGGTACCAATTAAATCATCTTTTATTTTTCAGGTCACAAAATAAAAAATAAGGAGAAATGGATACTAGATAGCGGATGCTCCAAGCATGTGACCGGAAATTCAAAAATGCTATCAAATATAACACACATCGATGGTGGGACGGTAACTTTTGGAGATAACTCAAAAGGATATGTCGTGGGCATTGGAGAAGTCATCAACTCTGGTATTTCCAACTCTCCTATTATTACAAATGTTTTGTTAGTAGAAAATCTAAAACACAACCTACTAAGTATTAATCAATTATGCGATAAAGATTTTCGAATCAATTGCGAAAAAGATAGATGCAAAATTTTCGATAATAATAAACAACTTATATTCGAGGGTTTTAGAAACAAAAATATTTATGTCTTAAACATGAATATAAATAAAAATTCAAATGTGTGTTTAACTGCCAAACATGATGATTCATGGTTGTGGCATAAACGATTTTTTCATATTAACTTTAAATATATTAATAAATTAGCAAAATATGAACTAGTTAGAGGTTTACCTGAAATAAATTACAAAGTAGAAAATTTATGTGACGATTATCAAATTGGAAAACTAAAGAAAAGCTATTTTAAATCTAAAATAATATTTCTACAAAACAACCATTAGAATTATTACATTTATATTTATTTGGTCCAATGCAAGTACGATCTATAAATCACAACAAATATGTTTTCGTAATAGTTGATGATTTTTCAAGATATACGTGGACTTTATTTTTAAAACATAAAAGTGACACCTTTGGTATGTTTAAAATTTTTGCTAAAAGAATTAAAGCACAAATGGATTTGAAAATTAAAAATATTCGAAGTGATCACGGTGGACAATTCGAAAATGATCTTTTTACTAATTTCTGTAATAAAAAAGGAATATGTCATAGTTTTTCTTTTCCTCGCATACCTCAACAGAATGGTGTAGTTGAAAGAAAAAATTGTACGTCACAAGAATGTGCACAATTACTATTAAATAGTAGTGGTCTACCAAAACATTTTTGGGCTGAAGCTATTGCCATAGCTTGTTATGTTTTGAATCGAGTAACCATATGTCCTATGACTAAACAAACTTGTTTTGAAATATTTTTTGGAAGAAAACCTATAGTATCATAATTTAGAACTTTCGGATCAAAATGTTTTATATTAAATACAAAAGATAATTTAGGAAAATTTGACCCGAAGGCCGATGAAGGAATCTTTATTGGATATTCGGATAGCAACAAAGCATACAGAATTTTTAGTAAATGAAATAACACTATTGAAGAAAGTTTACATGTCCCGTTCGATGAAAATCTTCTTAATCATCATACTAATGACGATGAAGAAATAATTCCAATAACAAATACAATGAATTCTCTTAATAATGAGACAAATGTGCAAAATAATAGTTCAATATCATCTCCTAGAATTCTTAAGGATCATCCAAAAGGTAATATCATTGGAGATCTCAATTCTAGAGTAACTAGAAATCAACTCAATCAAATAAGCCATATAGCATTTGTGTCAAATTTTGAACCAAAAATTTATAAAGAAGCTTCAAATGATAACTTTTGGAATATAGCTATGCAAAAAGAATTAAATCAATTTGAACGTAATAATGTTTGGGAATTAGTACCAAGAACAAAAAATCAATCAAGTTATAGGAATAAAATGGGTATTTAAAAACAAAGCAGATGAAAATGGAAATATTGTTATAAATAAAGCACGTTTAGTCACTCAAGGATATAATCAAGAAGAAGGTATCGACTAAGACGAAACTTTTGCTCCAGTAGCAAGACTAGAGGCCATACGTACATTACTCGCTTTTGCAAATCATCACAATTTTAAACTATTACAAATGGATGTCAAAAGTGATTTTCTAAATGGTATTATTAAAGAAAACTTATATGTTGAACAATCTCTATTATTTTTTCACGAAAAATATCCTAACCATGTTTTTAAATTACAAAAAGCCTTATATGGTTTAAAACAAACCCCGTGCATGGTCGAACGTCTTAAAATGATTTACTTACATCTGGTTTTCAAATGGGTAAAATCAATACAACTTTATTTATTAACCAGAAAATAACGATGTTTTAATTGTACAAATTTACGTAGACGATATTATTTTTGGTTCAACTAACGAAAATCTTTGTAGTCAATTTTCAAATATTATGAAAAATGAATTTGAAATGTCTCACATGGGAGAATTAAATTTCTTCTTATGTTTACAAATAAAAAACTCGAAAATGGTATTTTTATTCATCAAGAAAAACATTGTAACGATCTATTACGTCATTTTGAAATGGATAAAACTTCAAGCAAAACAACACCGATGAGTACTAGCGTTCACAGGGAAAAAGATGATAACGGAAAAGATTTCGACGAAAAATTATATCATAGCATGATTGGTTCCATACTCTATTTGACGGCTAGTCAACCCGATATTGTGATGAGTGTATGTCTTTGTGCCAGATTTTGAGCTAAACCAAAAGAATCTCAACTAAGAGCTGTTAAACGTATCTTACGATATCTATCTAGTACTGAAGCTTACGGTTTGTTTTACCCTAAAGGGTCATCGTTTGAACTAGTTTCATATAGTGATGCGGATTTCGGCGGATGTAAAACAGATCGTAAGAGTACTAGTGGAATATATCACTTTATCGAACAATCATTAGTTGGTTTAGCAAAAAGCAAAATTGTATCTCCTTATCTTCTTGCGAAGCCGAATATATTTTAGTAGCTCTAGCATGTGCATAAGTGATATACGTGCAACAAACACTTACGGATTTCGGCAAAGTTATCATTGAATCGACAATATATTGTGATAACACGAGTGCAATAAATCTATCAAAAAACCATGTAAATCACTCGCGAACTAAAAATATAGATATACGACATCGTTTTTTACGTGAAAATGTAGAAAAAGGAATTATTTCATTAGAATACGTTAATACCGAGAATCAAATAGCAGATATTTTCACGGAACCACTAAACAAACAAACTTTTGTTAAACTGCGACACGATTTAGGAATATGCTCTCTTAATAATCTTCTAAACTAATAACCACGTCTTCATTTATTCTATGTTTAGCTAAAAAAAATTATCCATAAATTAGATTTCATAATTCCTTCACCTTAAGTTTTCTGGGAGGTTAGTGTCTGAAAATTATCTATAAATTATTTTTGAAATTATATATAAATCTTTACACAACAAGAAGTAAAAATGTATAGATTTCCCATTTTTTACAACAGAATAAATAATCATGTCGTCTAAAAATTCTCATATATTCGTCTTGACACCTACAACGGATAGCTCAGCGGATACACCTTAACGCCTTCATACCCCTACAGCAAATCAAGAACCGACGTATAGGTGGTCCTCCTATCACATGGGATTCACTTCCGACAACTAGAAGTCCAAACAAGCTCTATTTGTTTATCCTAACACCAAGGAGAAAACTGATGAGATACATCACTATCAAAAGAAAAAATAAACCTATAACGAGAATAATATTTTGAACAAAAAGTCACAGTGCAACGACTAAGTTTTTTTTGGAGCAAGTAGCGATAATTTTGTAATTCACGGAAAAAGGATGTGCATGAACCACTTCTGATTCCTTGCAGTTCTTTGGATCCCTACTCCTCGTATCATACACCTTTGGATTCTTCACCAAGGCGATTCTCTAGTTCCCCTAGAATCCACGTACATGGAAATATATGGTCACCACTCAGGCCATGGAGGATGACAAGTCTGAAGATTGCAAAACACCATCGCCATATAAATAGATTAAATTATTTTCATTGTATTTGTATCTACGTATATTTATAATTCTGTGAAGTTTCACAAATATAATGCTATATTTTTTAACAAAAAATAAAAGGTTGAAAAATAAGCAACACCCTTCAAATTTAGGCTAATTTTAGAAAAACTGGTCATTTCAGACGTCTGGACATTACCCTCAGACGTCTGACACTTTGACATCACACAAATTTTACACCATCGTGCATATGTCAGACGTCTGGTATGACTTTACAGACGTCTGAAAATTGTCTCTGCTTACTTAAAAATAGATACCAGACTATTTCAAACGTTTGAACTATTAACCAAAAGTCTGAATAAAGTCTCTACCACCATATTATAAAAATTTGATCTCTTTTAGACATCTTATATTTAAACCAGACGACTAAGAAACCTATCTATCATTTATAAATGACAATTCGATCTATTCCAAATGTCTGATAATACAAACAAACCTCTGAAAAATCTCTCTGACTATCAAATTTTACAACTCGACCAAATACAGACGTCTGCCAAAGCAAACCAGACGTCTAAATCTATGTACTGTCTTAAAATTAGGTTAAATTAGACATCTGACTTACCTTCTAGACGTTTAAAATTCACTCGACAGTCTTATACGCCCATTTGATTAGGCTGGGCCTCCACCTCAACCGCACCATGAACCATCACAAGAGGTAGAACAACATCATGAGACAACTCCTCCTCCTGCACTAGTTGATTATACGAGCCACGATGAGATTTTGGAAACTCGAACCGAGACAAATCCAAATGAAAGTATTCGAGATCTCACTCTTCAAAATCAACATATCTTGTCTCGAAATCAAAAAGTTTTGGCTAAGCGTATTGACAGCTTTGAAACATCTTTTGCCACACGCCAAGCCATAGTTGAAACATCACTTTCAACTGTATTACTGGTTCTCAAATATGTTCTTCAAAGGGTTTGTGGCCCTACACCCCCTTCCGAAGATTGGTCAACCCCAGTGCCTTCTCCTCCTTCGAAACATTCCAAACTTTTTGAGGATAACGAACCTCTAGAACAAGCTCCGACATCTCCTACAAAACAACCTAGCTCTTCCAAAAATGTAGATAAAGGAGATGATCAACAAAAAGCTTCCCCAAAAGACTCATAGATTTTTAGGACTCCATCTTATGTAAAATTGTTAAAAATCTATTAATGTACTCGATTATTGTAAATTAATGAAATTTCTCTTTTGGTACGTTATCTCTGTATATATATTACAACGATTGGTCGATATTTAATAATTTCTACATTTAAAGAGTTAGATATCCTTTTTGATAATGCCAAAGGGGGGGTAATAAAAAAATAAGCACATATTCAGGGGGAGATTTATAAAATTATATATAAGTACATTGTATAGTTCTCATCATCAAAAAGGGGGAGATTGTTAGGAAATCAAATCTACGGTTTCGATGACAACAAATATACATGGAAATCGAATATGCATATATATTTATATATACAGGTACTTGCTAGAGTAACACTACTAGAAACACAAGAACAAGGCTCAAAGAACATTACAAGAGACTACAAGTCGATAGGATCAAAGAAGCAACAAGAAAGATGCACAAAGAAGACTGCACAGCTTTCAAATGTCTGGGTGCACTAGCCAGACGTCTGGAAAAACCCTCTGGAATAATAAAATAGACAGGATCAGACGTTTGGTAGATGCATTCAGACGTCTGAAAGACTACTATATACAAAAAATATATAGTGTTAGACGTCTGATACAAATATCAGACGTATGATTTTGAACTCGGAATTTATATTTAAAATTCAACTATCACAATTGAAAAGACATCTCCGCCTCTCTTTGCGGCAACTCTTCATCATCAACAGAAGCAACTGAAGAAGCACTTGTTAATGGATGCAACAACTCAAGGAATCTCTCTACAACTATATATATCATCAAGAATCAAAGGAAACAATAACCTTACTCACTTGTTCTCTTTACTTACATACTCTATTATATTCTTGATCTCTAGTAATCTATACGTGTATTTCACTCTTCCATATAATCAGTTCTTCACAATCAATATTCTCTAGATATATATTGGAAGCATTTGTACTTATTAGTCAATATCTGTGTTATAGAACACATACTTGACAAGAACAAGCTATTGTAACCAAGCCTATTCCTCCAGGAGAAGTAAGGGTGTTTGATAGTCGAATTTCGAAGGGGACCTTTGGGACTGGACGTAGGATGGGAGGTCCGAACCAGTATAAAATCCTGGTGTGCTTATTCTACATTTACCTAGATTAGTATTGTTTTAGTTGCATCATATATTTTGTCACATATACTTGCATATACACTACACGATCCACCCTATAGACTTTCAACATGAATATGTATTATAGAATCCATCTCGTCTCATGAAAGCTCCAAAGAATCTAGCTAAATTTGAAAAATATGCTCGGGCTAAACCGAGCATTATAAGAAAATAACGTCTGGATCATTCTAGTAATACCAACGTGAGAAACTCAAATCACAATTTTTTTATTTATTATAACTTGTAAAATTCTTTAAAATCAAAGGTATCTTGTAAGACCACTCCGCATATAAACACGGATGGATTTTTACCTTACGATAACCATGACATTTCTATAGAAAATTCAGTGATATTATAATAAGGTCTAGAATAAAAATACATCTTAATCATAACCAAGATTGTTACATTAATTAAATTCTAGCATAATAAGTATACAATCAAGGTTGAAGGCACTTAATGGAGAATAGATTCCAACTATGAAAGGGTAAGTGTCTACCCACCGAATCTGTACACCTTTAGATAAAATGTAAGGGAGGATGCAACACGTTGCACCTCTACTACTCAGGACCAGCCCTACTCCTTATTGGATAACATAGACTATGATCACCTCTTTGTTGCGATCAAACAACCATAATGGACCCCGAAGCATATATAGAGATATCGACACTAGATCTTGGAATGATCATACCCTAATGGGAGAGACCCACATAGCCCTACCGCATGTCCCTGCTTTAGTCATTTTCCCGATTGATGAGGCTTAAGGCTACGATTACCTTTTTCTATAGCAACCATCTTGGAATACTAATACTACTCTCATGGCGGCAATATAGTGCCAGCATTTATCCATACAAGTTTGTTCTAGGTCTGAATACCTGTACTACATCCGTTTTGCAATCACCCCCAAGATTAGTTGCAAGTAGCCCTTGCATTTCAAAATCTCCGTCTTTAATCATCTTCAAGATGCCTTCAGTTCAAAATGCTTGAGTTGGATCGAAGTGGTTTTTAAATAATTCATACTTACCCGATCTCGGTCCCTTCGAAACAACATAAGATAGTTTCGATAAACTCAATCCTAGTATTTTGGAAATAATCTGACAATACATAGGAGCAGGGATCACCCCTAACCGTTTAAGTGGACGAGTCTCTATATTGTTTGTCTTAGGAGAACAAAATAGAATTTATACACACAGTAAAACATCACCGAAGATGTATGTGCCATATAACTGATGTATTTCTCTTAGATATTTTCGGAGTTATATTTTGGTCCAAATTTTATAGTTTTTTATTTAACTATAAAATGAAAAAACAAGCAACAACTTAGAGATTTGATTACCCATAGCAACCACTACGCCTCAAACTAAATCTTTCTTTTATTTAAATCTCTTTTATCTATAAACCTTCTTTAAATTCCAAATTCATTTACAAAATTCTTTATAAATCTGTAACGACCCAGAATTTTAATTAATTAAAATTTGTATGTTTAATTAATTTTAAATATTAATAAGTGAAATTTATAAGTCGAATAAATTTTATTTCGAATAATTTGATTTAATTGGATAATTAAATCAATAATTTAATATGTGAAAATACGGAAATAATTGAAAATTGGGTTAAATATGATTTAAAATGATTTGTAAAATTTTATTTTATCATATTGAAGTTAGAACGATGTTTTAGAACTTTTAAAATCGAATTTAGAGTTAATTTGTGAAAATTGAATATTTTAATATTTAATCGACTAGTGAAATTAGTCATTTTTCGAACGGTCTCAGAATTGGACGAAACTAGTTCCATTGGATCCGTAATAGTTAGTTATTATCGGATTTCAATTTTCGTAGCAATCGGAGTTTTTGTTTGACCGTGGCAGCTCGAAACGCATCGAAATTGTTTTAATATTAATTTGGCGAGTTAAAATAGTCATTTTTCAAAAAGTCTCAGATTTTGACGAAACCAGTTTCATCGGATCCGTAATGTGATATTATTGTATGGTTTCAAATTTCAAGTCAATCGGATTTACCGTTTGTCCGGTGCAAGCTAAAACGCCTAGAAAATCGTTTAATCGGTTTAATTTTAAATCGAACGTTTATTGCCATAACTCGCACAGATGACCGAATTAGCTCCCGAAACATGTTCCATTGTGTTCGGAACGTGGGGTAAACCTTAGAAACGCCAACCGGCATGCTTCGTTTGGAGTTTGGAAAATCCGGGATGAATAGTGTTTGCAAAATTTTCTATATAAGCCCCCATAAATTTTCATTTTGCAAAAGAGAAAACAAACTAGGGTTTTCATCGGGCCGCCGCCTCCATTATATACGAATGGCTGAAAATCCACTTCATTCTCCTCCAATTTTCTTTAAATCCGTGAAGCAATCCAAGAAACTTTCAACATGAAAGTCGTAGAGGGTGGTGAGATCTTGCTATCCAACGGTTGTGATTGGATTTGGTGCGATAGATCGACAGCAAATAGGCCGCGTTTACCTCATGTTTGGGCACGAAAATCGAGAGCTATAGGTGGCCGAGCTTGGCCGTGCTCGGGGCGTGGGTGGCTCGCGCGTAGGGCTTTCGTTTGGGGGTGTGGTGATGAAGTTTCGAGCTTCGTGGTGGCCGAGATCTTGAACCCTAGTTTGAAGCTAATGGGTTTGGTTGCGTGTATATTGCCTAGAGATGAATCGCGTGCATGAGAAGATGAAGAAGGAGTGGCTAGATTTGCAGGGTGATGGAGATCCTACGGCCAGAAGAGGAAGGTTTAGAAAATATATAATAAAAAAATTGTTGTAAATTGTTATATAAATTCGTGTAAACTTTGAAAAATAATATCTTTTTCATACGAGGTCGAAAACGCGCGAAACCAGTTGCGTTGGAATCGTATGGATGAGCACTACGCTATGGAATTGGATTGGAGTCGTTTGGAGTTAGTGAGAATTTCGGGTAAAATTAAACGTCCGTTTAATTTTATTCGAAATAAATCGCTAAAACGAAATTGAAATCAAGGTGAGAACTTCTCACTCAATCGAATCGGTTTCGATTTTAATTTTAAATAGTTAGATTTAAAATTCTTGACTGCATGTTTGAATGATGATTTTTATCTATTGATTGTTAAAATAGACATTATGCACCGTTGGTAAGCGGATGTTATTTATTAAAAACATATACCGCGAATATTTCATAAACAGTGAAATTGGTATTATTTATGTACTTGGAATTGATTTTCCAGCAGTATATAGCGGATGAGACCCTATTGCGCCGCCTATTAAGCGGATAATATTTTAAATCCCATATACCGCGATAATTTCGTACTGAAACAGAATTGGTATTGTGCTAACATCTTTGGATGCAGGGAAACAGGTTGGAGGGATCCAACTGGATTCCTCAACAGTATTTATTTGATTATGGAAATTTTGATATTCATTGATTATCGTATACAGATATATGATGTCGTTGTTGTCGTGATTGACTATTTGGTGTGTAGCATCATTGGACCAATTTTGGAATTTTAAATGATTTTTGAAAGTATACGTTTATAAAATATTTTTGGAATCAATTCATTTTAAATAGATAAATGTATAAATTTTAATGTTATAAAAATTATGATTTTGAGAAATATAGTTAAAAGTTGATTTTTGAAAATATGGGTTAATGATTTTATAAAATAGCTTAAATTGGGATTTCTGAATTTATTGTAAAAAGTTTAAATATAGGATTTATGAAATTTGGTTATTTTATAAATCAAAGAGAATGATGAAATTATAAAGGAGTTTAAAGATGTTTTAAAATAATAATATAAATTGATTTATATAAAAGATTTATAAATTGATAATTTATAAATTAAAATATTTGAATTATAAAACGAGTTTTTATAAGTGTTAGAATGAATTGTGAATGAATTTCATAAATGAATGAAATTTATAGAATTATAAACGGTGAAGTTATAAATGAAATTTTATAAGCAGTAGGTTTATAAAATTTATAAACTTATTAAAAGAATGATTTTGGGTAAATAAATGAATCTTATAAGTTATAAGATTTATAATTTGGGAAGTTAAAGGAACGATTTTGCAAACAAATAAATTATAAGTGTTTAACTTATAATATGAACTTTTATTATATAATTGAGTTATAAATTGAAATAGCTTAATAAAGGAGATTTATAAAAAGGAAGTTGTTATTAAATAAATAGAAATGGAATTTATAGACTTTATAAATCCGCAAACGACTTATTTTGATAAGTAAATTGTTATAACTTATTAATGGAGTTATATTCACGTTTTAGACAGTGGATAATCCTTTAAAATAAAAAGTATAGAAATGATGAAATTGGTTAACGTAGTATATTCACGTTTTTGAATAGTGAATAATATGTTAAAGAAAATGTTTTGGATGTGATGTTTCAAATAAAATTAAAACGATCTAATGATGTTTTTAAAATGTGTTAAGATTCGAAACCATAGATTTCAACATTCATGGTTGAAATAGACGTTTTCGAGAAATAGAAGGAAATGATGGACTATAACACTGTTGTTATAGTAAATGATTTCCGAAAGGAAATGTTTATTTAGTATTGGGATTTACATATCCATTTTAAATTTCGAATCCCTATACTAGTGATTTTGGGTTGTCGTAACGATGTTTTACGCGACATTCGTTTTGGCCCAAATAAATATGGTTAAACGAATGATTTCCTTAAAGAATGAAATATATACTTAATTTCGATTTAAGTATATTGAATATTTTCCAAAGGTTGAAAATAGAAAGATTTGTGAATTACTTATTAATATATAAGTATGGAAATGTTTTTCAAATGTGAAATAAAACGTTTTGAGAATTTATCTTTTTTGAAGATAAATTGAAAATGAATAATTGAAATCGTTTATTCATAGATATTTTGGAATATAAATTCACTATGGAATTTATAAAAGAAAAGGGGAATTTGTTTAAAAATAAATATTGATTTATTTTTGAAGTGTGAAAATTATTTATCTTGTAAAGATATTTTTGGGAAAATAAATAATTTGGAAAATTATTTGGAATCTGGTGATGTTGTGCATATCCATTGATAGTTCAATAACCGACTATCAATATTTACCTTTGAATAGGTATTTGTTGTGATTTGTTGAATTTGAATGCCACACTTATTTTTAAATTATTGCGCTCGTTATTCGGATTACCCATTCCGAATAGTGATACGACGTAATGGATAGCATTGATGACCGGTGTTGAAGACCGGATATTTTTTGAAAGCGAAAGGACAACTCGTCGAATGTCTTTGCATCGACTGGTCCCCGGTATAGAGACTCCATATGTGATGGGAAGTCCGAACGTGATTAGTAAATATCCGGATTGCAAGGACTTCTTTGTAAGTGCCTTCGGTTCTGTTCGATCCCGAACGGACTTGTATGGATTGTATGTCTGACATTACAAATTGAGATATAAAGCTGATTTCTTTCAAATATATTTCTGTTGGTGGCGGAGAATTTATTCTCTTAGCTTAACACCCTTCTCTGAGACGTACGAGCTCAGAGGTTATGTAGTTGATGGTTATCAGCGATATATTCCCAATTTGGTAATGTGACATGCTGAGTGTTGCTGTGAAATGATCATTGTTTGATCATTTGTGATATGATCATTTGTTTGATCACTTATCTTTGTGATCATTTCTATGATCATTTGTTGACCCAAAGCACAGCTTTTGTATAAAGCGTGGCTTTGTGGACGAAACTTCGTCGAGCCTCACACCCCGGAATGGTCAAAACAGGAAAGATGCAGCAAGGTTATGAGGGGTAGCTCCCTTTAGGGTATGTGCATTTCCTTCTGGAAAAGGGTGGTATCATGGTGTGGAGCCCAGATGCTTACTCATGTGGAAACACTTATTATTTTGGTGTGATGTTGATTACGAGCGCTCGGATAAAGGTCCCAAAGGACCAGGGGATGGCATACTCGTGTCAGTAGTTACCCAGTTAGGGGTAACCCGGCCTTGTGTTAGCAAAGATCCGGTTAGGTTCTCGGGGACGTCCTTCCAGAGGCGTTCTCATGTGGCAATGGGAAGTTCCTTGGCCAGACCATTTGTTGGAAATCCAATTCCCAATAAGAAACCCTGTACGATTTTAGTTGTAGAACCTGCCATTAACTTATGGTGGTCACCACTGTTTAGATGGTAGCTATAGTAGGCATAGTTCGAAATGTCTATGTTGGCTAAGATTTATGTCTTTATTTTCGAAATGAATTTTTCCTACACTATGCACTAGTAATAATATTAAATGTTCTTTTTAATGCGTATCAAGCATCTTTGACTATCATAAGGAGAAATCTCCTCCGATTCTGCGTTTGCATTGTGTGTGTGTGCGGGAGGCCTTATGGTAGTCTCATTTTTAAAAGCATTGCGAATTGACTTTAAAAATATTCCTCTATTTTGATTTTAAAGATAAACAAACTGTTTTGAGTTCTCACACCAGTCTCATGACTAACTCGGAGTTTATTGTTTTCCTTCCTAAACTCTAGGTGCCCACCAATTTCCACACGGGCAGTCAAGAGACAGGTTTATCAGGATATTCTGGAATTCAGGAGTTGCTGGAGGCAAGCTGGATGGCATGGCGTATCACTAGTATATAGTATTTCTTTTCCGCTGCATTGTTTGTCGTTGTACACTCTGATGATGAAATGAAATGTGATGTAATGTAATAACTGATATAGTTCTTTGTTTAAAGATTATTCATTATGTATTATATGTTGTTCCGCTGCGATTGTGAGATTCTGATATTGTTCTGCTGTTTTCTTTCTGTTCTATTCTATCTTTTTCTCTCTTCTTCTATCTTCTTCTTCTTTTTAAACCCTAAAGGTTCGTATTTCTGTTCATCTTGAGTTAATCTATGGAGATTAGTGTATATTCAAGGGGTACGGAAAAGCGGACTATTACAAAATCACCTAGAATTTATAAAACTCTTTTTATAAAAATTAACCATTTATATATCTCTTTATAAATGTCCAAATTTTTCTATAAAACTTCCTTTATAAATATCCAAAATCATTTATAAAAATTTCTTATAAATATTCCTTATTTAAACCAAAATTCCTTTAATAAACTTATTTAATAAAGCTATTTTGATAAACAAAATGATTATTTAAATATTTTTACCAAAATCATTACTTAACTTGAAACCATTATTAATAGTATGCTTGATCTTAAAAATTAAAAAGAAGCTTAGTGACATAATGGACCTCATTTAACTGAGTATATTTTTCAAGTTATAACATGGGTATTTACATAACAAGCAGATATGTATGAGGGAATCGGTCAATAATAATTAATCATATAAGTAAACGTCTAAGTTACCAAGATAGCAGATGGGGATTTGTTGTGCTAAACGCATGTCTAAGTTAATAAAAAGGCAGAATAAGTTTTTATTTTTCCTAATAGATGTCCACATAATCTACTTGGTGAAATATGGTAGATTGATGATTTATTATACCAAAAGATGTTAAATACAAGTTAATTAGCAGAATGGTGATTTATTCTGCTCAACACATGTCATTAGGTTTCATATTCAATTAGGGTTACTTAAGGGTAGTCGATAAAGAAATCCGTTTGATTCAAATTCTTCCTTTAAAAGAAAGTTGCTTCTTGAAAACAAAACCGATCTTTAAAAATAAGGTGGTTTAAATTTCTAAAACTTTATTTAATAATTAAATAACATTTAAAGTTTTTATTTAAAAATGATTAACCTTTAATTAATAATTAAACAATAAATAATTATTAATTATTAAGTAATAATTTAAACTTTTAAATAATAATTAAATATTATTTAATATCAATTAAATAATTAAATAATCTTTAATTAAAACTTAAATAATAAATTAAACCTTTATTTAAAATAATTAAATCATAGTTAAGTTTTAATTAAATCTTAACTTAAATTTAACTTGATTAATACTTGATTAATAACTAAACCCTTCTCAATTTATCTTCACTATAATTCAATCACAAAAAAGCTTTTTTCCTTCATTCATGGCTTCACCTGTTCGTCCTTTCCCTTCATTCACGTTGCCTGTCCATTCCACCATCCCTTCGTTCTCTTCGACCTCACCTTCTTCTCTCCTAACCATACCTCCTCTACCTGAACCGCCTCCAATCCCCTTTGCTGCTCCTCCCTCTCTCCTCGGCCCCCCACCAGTTCCTGATCCTTCTATTCACCTCTCTTCTTCATCTCCACCCCTTTGGAACTCATTGTTCAAGGCTAAACCACGTAATGCTGGTTGTTTTCAACCGGTCTCTTTCCCGTTAGTATTTGACGAAGGTGCAATTGTCCCGCCAGCTGAAGTTGTTAACGCAGGAAATGCTATCTGGGGCCACTGCCTTGTAGGCTTTTTTTCTTGATTTACCTCTCCCTTACATGGTTGGTCTTGCAACATCTTAAGCGGGTTTGGCGACTTAAAGGTTCGATTCAAATTAAATCAGAAGGAAGCTTGTTCCTCTTCAATCTATCTTCCGATGAAGATAGAAGGAAGATCATCCAATCTAACCCTATTTTCATGAGGAACAAGTTGTTCATAGTTAAGGAATGTGATCCTACCATTGGTAAGAGTGTTAGTACCATCAAGTCAGTGCCGGTGTGGTTGAAGCTTTCAAACATCCCTCTTTATTATCGGTCACACTTAGGGGTTAACTGGTTAGCTATAAGGATAGGTAAATTCCTTTGCATGGATGACAACACTGAAAAGTTGGAAAGAATTGGGTATGCCAAATGTTTTGTTGAGATGTCCGCTCATTCTGTGTTGCCTGATGCTTTCATGGTTAAACTTCTTGATGGCTCTGTGCAACGAGTCAAAGTTGATTATTTGTGGAAACCACTTATATGTGAGGACTGCAAGGTTTTTGGGCATCAGTCTTCTTGTTGTAAAGTGTTGAAATGTAGTGATGACAGTGTCGTGGTAGATGTGCCAGCGGTGAAGGGTCACTTGACCAATTCAGGTGCTGTAAACATAGTAGCCATAATGATTATGGTGTTCACAGTAACGTTGCACCAAAGGAAGGATGGAGGAAAGTTGCTTTTAGGAAGGATAAAGTTCTCAAGGACATGAAAAAGAAAAGCATAACTGTTGTAAAGCAATCTGTAAATGGACTGGCACAAACAAACATTATGCCTTCAGAATGGTTCGGAATCCTGATGCTAGTTCTGAAGGAATGTCAGATGACCATGAAGTAAGATCCGTGCACCCTTTTATTGAAGGAGGAAACAATTTGGTAGCTAACATCCCCGAAGTGAATGCGCAAGAAATTTTATTGTATCCTGAAGTATTGTTGCAAGCAAATCCCTTTTCTGTCCTTGTGCACGAAGAAGCAGAGACCAAATAAAATGAGGTAATTGTTACTGCTTCTGAGGAAGGAGAAATTTTCTCCTCGGTAGTGGATTCAGCTGGAATACAATATGATAAAAGATATGTTCAGCCCAATGTTCAGTCTTCAGAATTGTTTCTGCACCCTGAACTTGGTTCTAAAGGATGGACTGCTGTGCATGAAGTAATAACTGTGCAAACTGTAATTGAAGGAGAAAACAATACAATAGTCAACAACACCGAAGTAAACATGCAAGAAGTAATGAAATTCCCCGAAGTTATGCTGAATGCTAACCCAACATCTGTGCATGTGCACAATGAAACATATCACAACAAGAATGAAGTAATCTCAAATGCTGCTGAGATAAGAGGTTCATGTTCCTCATCAGTGATGGCCACTGGTAATTTAGTTCCAATTAGTGCTCTTCAATCTCAAAAATTTCATATACCACTTGTAGCTGAAAATGCTCATATGAAGACAAAGAATACTTCTGTTGTTAAATCATTTTTCTCCCCTTCCCCATGCCAAACAACTCAAAGTTCATTAAATTCCCATGCAAAGGTGCCACCTAACGATCTGGACCCAATCTCCCTTGATCTAGCCTTCTGTAATCAAATTGAAAACTTCATTTTTGATCTCTTTAAGCCATCTGTCCCATTTATTGCTCCTTCTTCCTCTTCTCCACAAACTAATCCACCATGTCCTAATCCCTCCCCCTATATCTTTCGCGGCACTATTCCTGGTTGGGCCTCTCCACCTCTTCGTTCAAATTCACTTTTACCAGTGCTATCAAGTCCTCCTTATTAGCTGCAAAACTAAAGTCAGTTCGTTCTGATCCTCCTACAACTAGGAGTAGGGCAAGTTTACTCGCCTCTCAACTTAGTTTCCTGATGAATAAAATTGCTTCATGGAATATCAGAGGAGCCCATAACCCTGTCAAACTAGACCTTGTTAAATCTCTAATTAAAGAACACAATTTTAAGATTATTGCAATCTTGGAGACAAAACTATCCCTTCCATTGACCCTTAAAGCTGCAAAATACATCAACCCTGCTTGGCATGTTCATCATAATCTGGATGATGCTGCCTATGGCAGGATTCTAACTATCCATGACCCTAATATTTTCACTCTCTCCCCCGTTCTTTCTACTTCCTAGCTGATACATTTTCATGCAACATTTCATCCTCTAAATCTTCCTTTTTACCTGTCATTTGTTTATGCTCACAATGCTAGTGTTGCTAGGCAAACGCTTCTCGATCTCCTTCCTTCTCTTAGACAAAATACCCATCCTTGGCTCGCACTGGGCGACTTCAACTGTTGCTTCAACCTGAATGATAAAATTGGTGGGCAGCCTCTTATGCCTCGAGACATAGCCCCTCTTAATATCTCCATATCAGACTCTGATCTCCTCCCCATTGCTCGCACTGGTGTTCCCTTCTCGTGGAACAACAGAAGTTGGTCTAGGATTAGAACATACACCAACATAGATCACTCTTATTGTAACGCTCCTGCGTTATCTTTATGGCCTGCCATCACTGCTTACCTGCCACATCCAATCTTATCTGACCACTCTCCAATAATACTCTCACCTATCTTTTTGCCTAGTAGAGGGAAAAAAGCTTTTAAATTTTTTAATGCTTGGGTCAAGGACCTAGAATACATTCCACTTATATCAACTGCTTGGTCTGACACTTATCATGGTAATCCTATGTTTATCTTGTGCAGGAAATTAAAAGCAACTAAGAATGCGTTAAGACAATGGGCCTCACACAAATTTGGAAATGGATCCCTCATCTCCAGTAACCTAATGATTCAGCTTAAGAATGCTCAGTGCCTTCTTGATGCTGATCCCACCAATCCAACTTTAGCCCAAAATGAGTCCATCCTCTTTCAACAACTCAATGATGCCTTAACTTCTGAATCAAGTATGATAAAGCAAAAGATGCGGCAAAAGTGGTTTAGCGAGGGAGATAGGAACATTGCCTACTTTCATGCATCAATCAAAAATAAACAAGCTACTGACCACATTCATTCACTTTGGGATGATGATGGTATACACCTAACCAAGGCTGATGAGATTGACCATCACCTAACTCAACATTTCTCCAAGCTTTTAGGAAACTATGATACTCTTCAACCTAATCTCGACAATCTTAGCAGCCTTCCCCTCCCCATGTTAAACACCACAATGGAAAATATGCTTGTTCAAAAGGTTACGGATCAAGAAATTAAAGATGCTCTTTTTGCGATGAATGCCACTTCGACTGGTGGGCCTGACGAATTTAATGTTGTCTTCTTCAAGACCAGCTGGCCTATTGTTAGCAAAGATTTTATTGCTGCAATTCATAATTGTTTCAATAACTTTAGATTGCTTGGAGAAATTGATGCTACCAATCTTGTTCTTATTCCAAAAGTGAGGCCCACACGAAATGCTTCCTTTTTTCGACCAATATCATGCTGTAATGTAGTTTAAAGTGCATCCCCAAGATTCTAGCCTCACGTCTTCTTTTAGTGCTCCCATCTATCATCTCCCCTAACCAGTCTGCATTTCTTCCAAATAGGAATATTCTTGATAATACAATGATGGCACATGAATTAATTAATGGGTATGGTATATGCCACAATTCTCCTAGGACTACCATCAAGCTTGACATATGTAAAGCTTATGATAGCTTGCAACGGTCCTCCATCGTTCGTATTATGTCTCTTATGGGATTTCCTAAAGTCTTTGTAGCTTGGATATATGTTTGCATTTCAACCGCCTCTTACTCTCTTTGTTATAATGGGAGGACAACAGGATACTTTATAGGGAAGCAAGGGGTTCGCCAAGGGGATCCAATTTCGTCCTATATCTTCATTATAGTTATGGAAGCGCTGACTTGTATGTTGTCACGAAAATATGAAGATAACTCTATAACTTATCATCCAAAGTGTAAACGGCTACAAATATCCTCTCTTTTCTTCGTGGACGACATAATGATCTTCACAAAGCCTAATGATCATTCCATTGCTTGCATTCTTGACACCCTCCATTCTTTTTATCTTGCAACTGGTTTAAAGGTAAATTACTCAAAATCTCATATTCACATCTCTGGAATTGGCTTGTCTGACAAAGTTAGGATGGAAGCTCTTTCTGGTCTTTAACCGACGGAAAACAAGATGACATATCTAGGCCTTCCTCTGTGTACTTCCAAAGTTACTAGGGCTGACTGCTCTACGCTATATGATAGGATCACCACTAAGCTCAATTCTTGGACTACCAGATTACTTTCAATGGCTGGAAGAATGGTGCTTGTCAAGTCAGTTTGCTTTTCTATGACTGTGTATTGGGCTAGAACCTTTGTCCTGCCCACTCAACTGCTCACGATGATCAGAGCAGCCATGTTAAGATTTCTTTGGACATGATCCATCCACAACAGGAAGATAATACCTCCGTCTTTCTCCAGTTTGGAAAACCCTATTGTCAAAGGTGGGCTTAGCATAATCAACGTCTCCTTATGGAATAAGGCTGCGGTCAGTACCCACGTGCATGGTTTACTGCTGAAGAAGAACAGTCTTTGGGTGAAATGGGTATGGTTTTATCGAATTAAGAATGGTAATTTCTAGACAATGAATGTCTCACAAAGCTTGAGTTGGATATGGCGCAAAATTTTGTGCATGAGAGGTTTATTCCTTCCTTATGTCAAATACAGTTTGTCACCTGGTTTCCAGGTGAAGTTTTGGAAGGATCCTTGGATGGGGGATGGTATGTTGTTGGAAACAATGCTGAGTACTCAAGAAAGAACGCAGTCACTGATAGGTTACAGTGCTTGTGCTGTTGAGTACACTGTTGATGGGAAGTTGAGAACTCCATCCTCAAGTAATCATATTGTCAACTAGTTATGGAGGAGTATGCGTGATAATTTGGTGCTAATTAAACATGAGACAGCATTATGCTGGAAGGGAAAGCCTTATAGTATTGGTCGGGTGTACGATCTCCTTCTTCAAACTGCCGCTTTACCTAACTTTCCATAGGCAAAGGTTTGTTGGTCATCACACTCACCAGCTAACGAAAACTTGATGCTATGGAGAATATTAAACAAAGCTGTTCTAATGAGGGATAAACTTGTTTCTGCTGGAATGGAAATTGATCAACTGTGTCTTTTCTGCAATGTGTGCCCTGCGTCTGTTGAGCATATCTTCTTTAATTGTGATTTCTTATCTAATATGATCTGTACGCTGATGTTTAAAGTTGGAATGTTGAGCTTTGATGGCGATGACGCGTCTAAATGGAATGAGTTGAAGAAGACTACGAGGTGGAAACACAACAAAAGGGACATTATTTTTTTTGTCCTTAAGGTTTACATAAAAATGGTGTGGAATGAAAGAAACTTGCGTGCTTCAGCAGTGAAGTCACTGACGCACAACAGTTTTGGATCAAAGTTTTGAAGAAAATTGATTCTAGTCTTCAATTTTCTTGTCACGGCTTTACACCCCATAACCATGGGTTTTGGAACTGATCCGGTCATTATCTCGACCATCCAGTGTGCTTGTATCTGTTGTTCTTGTGCATGTTGCGTTCTCTTGTCATATTTTCTTACCTAGTTTTGTGGTTGTAAAGTATGTCTTTTGATTGTTTTTTTAATTGTTTTCCTGTGGTGTTTGCGATAAAAGTGTGTTTTTGTCGTATTGTTCTTTTCTCTTTAATAAACTCTGGTATGGGTCCAGCCAACCTCGCTTGCCTTTCAAAAAAATAACTAAACCCTTCTCAATTAAATACTTTAATTAATCTTAATTAATAATCAGTAATCCCTAAGTAATAAATTAAATAATAATTTACTCTTTATTAAATAAAAAATTATAATTAACATACTTCAAAATAATTAGGTACTAATTACCCTAACCTAATTACCGATTAACTACTAATTACCTTACTTAATTTATTAGATATATAATTATTAAATAAAATTAACTAATTAATAATTGCATTTAAAATATGTTTGAAAACACTTTTCAAAACGATACTTAAGTTAAAACATTTTAAATTCAAAAAGAGTTCGTCTTTCATGAACTGTATTTACATCGACTATCGCTATACAACTTGTAATTTTCAAAACTTGTTTAATATAACAATTGACTTTAAAATTCTTAGCTTTCGCATAATAAACACTTTTATATCTTAATACAAAATTTTGAAAAGTAAAGATAAGATTTAAAATATTTTTAAAAAGTAAGTTGTCAAAAGGTTTCGAACTCACGATTAACCACTTTAAACACTAACTTCCTTAGCTTTGCGTATCCTAAGCAAGATAACAAACTTATATACATGTTATCAAAACATCAAACAAGTCAAGATTTTAGCTTTCACCTTACTAACATTTAACTCATAGCTTTAAGTTAAAATTACATCACATACATCCAAGCACAAACAAACACATACAATCCAAAATCATAATCAACTAAAAAAAGCTATGATTTAGCAACCAAAATTTAAAACATAATTTAAAGTTAGAATCTTTAAATAAAAGGAGATAGTTTGTCACCAAATTTTTTTTCCAAAATCTTTTCTAATTTGAAATAAAACCAAGATCTTGCATAGATTTGGAAAAACTGGAATTTAGCTTTTAAACCTTGGAATGGGCCCGATCATGAAGTATGGAGCTCGGCCTAGAAAGGTGGATGGACATCGGATCATCATCGAATTCACAAAAGTTAAAGCCGAAGATGGATCATCTTCCAACTGATTTTTGGAAAAGTTACTCATGGAATTTGAAAAAGTTGTCGAAGGAAAAGTTCTTGGAAATTCATTCTCTACAATTTAAAAAAAAAATCTATCTGGATCTGTTTTGAGGGAGGTATGATCAAAAGAAGAACAGGTATTTTTTGGCTTGAAAATCTCGGTCCGAAAATGAGTCTGAAGGAAATGTATTTTTAACCCACTAAAACTCAAAAATTGAAGAAATGGTGTAAAAGAAAATTATAATAGTTTAATTCTCTTGATTTTCAAATGAAAGAATTTCTTTATTTGATGTAAATTAGATGGAGTTATGGCCATGAGAAGAGGAGGTAAAATTGAAGAAGTGAAAGGGAAATTTATAAGAAAGAGAACAATGTTTTTCATGCATTTAAAGTAGAAAGAAATGGTTTTTGATATTTTGAAAACTAAAAGGAAGCCATGGAAGAGTTTTTGAGAGCAAGGAAGAAATTTTTGCAAAGTAGAAATGAAATTAAAATGAGAGAAAATCTTCGGAATTTTGTATATGTACAAGGTGCATTTATCAAATTACCAAAAACCCCTTTGTACGTTACCCTCCACTCAAACCATTGTAACATCCCTAATTTTTGATAACATTATTCAGAATATTTAATTAGATAAATTAAATAGAATAATGATGATAAGGAGATTGAGATTTGAATAAATTATATACATAGGGCCGTGCTTATTAACAAGATAAATGGGCTTTAAATTGGTTTATTAGTTAATTAAACTACACATGGACATATTAACAAATTAGCCAATTTATTATGCACGGCTATATCTTATCATTTTTGTCCATTCATGTTTCATTTCTCATGATCACAAACACAAATCGGAAAAGAGAAACTTAGTTGGCCATTAACCAGAAGAAAAATTAGGAATCTTAATCTAAAACTAAGGATCAATGGCTAGAGAGGATTAATCGACAACAAATCTTAAATTACTTATCAAGTTTAAGGTGCATAATAATCTCATACCATCTCTATTTTTATTCTATGATCATATGGTTTCGGATTTATGATTTTAAATTCGTTTCTGTAATAAAATGGATGATGATATGCTTGGGTTACATTATGTTGATTTATTTTAATTCATACGCATATGAATTTGCACGATTTTAATGTAAAATCGAGAATATATTATTTCAGGCTGCCATGGAAAAAATTTATATTAAGTAAAACATGATTTTGGAGATGGGTTTTAATTTTTAGAATTTTCCAAGCTTTGGAAATTTTATTATGAATTTCGATGGTAAATATGAAGTATTTGGGTTAAAAATTTACTTTGAACATTCCTAGAAGAATTTGGGTCTAAGTTTTTAATATGATTGATCACATGATGAAATTGATTTTCTGCAAATTTTTGGGGTTTTTCCCAATTGATTTATTTGAGAAAATAAATTATTGTTAAAAAAGGAATTTTCGGCAAAATTTGGTATTGTCATATAGAAGGGCTTAACATTACAAAGCTTTGGTTTAGATCTAATTAGTGCGGCAGTTTTTATTTGCAACATATTTGAAAAGTTTTATAGCAGCTAATCAGTGTTTTACAAATAGGCAAGATGTTAAAAAGAAATTACTAAAGTTACTATATTTTAGCCTTTAAACTAGAAAAAGGTGTTTCGCCTTTATTAGTAAGCGTTTTCTGACTCCATTGATTCCTCTTCATCCTAGTCGAAACCAACATATTTGAAACCCATATAGTCGAAACTAATAAATAAGATATTACTTAGATGGTATGCAGTGGATTGGAAGGAAGGCGGAATCCTTGGCATCGAAAGGGTAGCTTCCGATGGGGTCGAAACTCTACTTTCTTTTCATAAGTTAGAATTCTTGCCTTGTTTTACTAAAGCTTCCGACACAGTCGAAACATATGTTTTCGAAAGGGATTTATGAGTAGCTTTCCAAGAAGGTTGCCATATTACGTAAGAAGTTAGCTTTCAAAGGGGCACCTTTTTCTTAAAAATCAGAGCTTTCGACTGGATTGGTTTCGACCTAGTTGAAACCTAGTCGCTACTCTACTTTTCTGCTATATTCAGCATTAATGATTTTAAAAGGTTATCCTTATGTTTATCTTAAACTAAGCCTTTTTCCTTATTACTTTCAAAAGGGATGAGGGTTTCCAATGTGACAGAGTCGAAAGCGAGTTTCGACTCTGTTCTTCAAATTTTTTTTAAAGGTTTTGCTTTCGACTAGATATTTCCGACACCATCAAGTTGTTCCCAATTTAACTTTTGTTGGTTTCAAAAGAGATACTTTCGTGTATAACCATTTTGACCAAAATGATGTTTCTAAAGAGTAACCCAATGCTTTCGAAGGAGTACTTTATTTGTTTCAAAGCTATGTTTTAAAAAATGCTTTCTTGATACCTTCAAAAGTTATCATTGGTTTCAAAAGATATATATTTAGAGATTTTAAAAGAGGTTTTCTATGCTTTCGAAGGAGGTCATCCAGGGGTTTCGAAAATGATATTTTAAGATGTCAAAACATATAACCCATTCTCATTTTTAAGCAAAAAACATGGCATAAGTAAAGATTTTTGAAATGTTATTCACATTGTTATTAACCCATAACTGTAATTTGGGGAAAGGACAGAATAATCAGTTAGATTGACCCAGTAGTGAATATAACTTAACAGACGTTAAATTCTAAACTAAAAGATATTGGAAGGGGCCAATAGGTATATAGTAAGCCCACGAAAGTTGTATGATATTGGCAGGGGCCAATAGGTTCATAGTCAGCACATGAAAACTATAATTTGATACTGGCAGGGGCCAGTAGGTTTGTAGATAGCCCATGAAAACTATATACGGACGAACATATTGACAGTCAGCCAATAGGTTCCTTGTTAGCCCATGAAAACTAGGATAACAAATAAGATATTGGAGTTACCAATAGGTTCTTAGTGATCGCATAAAAACTAAGTAATTGGACAGATAGTCCTTAACTTGTAATAGGTTAATAGTAACCCTATAAACCATAATTGAGACAGATTATCGGAATGAAGGTGGATGGGTAATCCAGAACTGATTTACTTATTTTGTGTATCCTCATGATATTCTGAAATACTATGTTTTACCCATTGTGGATGCAGGACCACAATATATGGTTTTGTAAATGTTGTAGGACACAAGTGAGTGGAAAATCCGTTCCGCAAAGCGGCATGCTCTCACTAGATGTCTAAATGGTTTGAGATGGTAAATTATTATTCATACCAGGCTTTATCCGACTCGAAGTTTTTGTTTTTCCTTAAACTCTTGGGTACTTAATTGATTTTTGAGTAGGTTGAGAGTTAAATTTGAAATGGAATGTGGAATTAGTTTGCTATTTATTTTTTTCCATATTCTTGTGTTTTTATGTATCAATACATCTAATGTCGTCGTATTTGGTCGCCAAGGAGTAATAACTATGGATGACTACAGCATCCATAGCCGTTAGTTTTGGGGCTCCAAGTAAGGGGATGTTACAAGTTTGTTTCAAAGCATAGGTTTATGAAGCTTTAAAAGAAACTTAAACCTAAAAGATTTTTCCAAACATAATCCACCAAATCAGATAATAAGATCGGGGTTTGGATTAACGCTATGGTTACGTACTTGTATTTGCTATATATAGTTATATATATGTAAATATGTATCCATGCTCTCTTTGACCGTTCTTTTGTATCTTATTAAGGCTTGTATGTATATTTACGAGAAAGGAGATACAGAAGGAGGAAACAGAAGAGGAAATCTCGGTAAAGGAAGCACCACAACTAATGGAAATGCTCGACCTACTACCAGGAGAAACCGGGTTGACCGGCTAATGCTAGTAACTAAAATGTTGAAGCCAATGTGGGTGCTGAAAATCCACAGTAGATATGGGGGTGATGTATCAGTTCTTTTTCGGTTTGATGCAAGCTGGAGCTGCTGCTGGTGTTATCGGATTTGTAGGAGGAGCTAATCCTATGGCTCCAGTTGGGAATATTGCTTTGCTGAGTAGAGCATACACTAGTTTGGGTAGGAAGCGATTCTTGGAAACAGAGAGTGCCGTAGAGATTCAGAATTTTTTGTTGCATTGTGAGTATATATTTACCGATTTAGGCCTGAATGATGGACAAAAAGGAGGTCGACCTCTAGACAGTTGCAGGGGTTAGCACTACATGGGTGGAATAGTGTCATTGTCGGAGTTTCGCAAGAGCAGTTAACTTGGGCTGATTTTAGAACGAGATTTGAGCAGAAGTTTATATCTGAGTTTTCTAAGTCTTAGCTGATAAGGAAGTTTATGGATTTAGTTCAGGAAGAGATGTCAGTAGTCGAGTATGCTACTAAGTTTGAAGAGCTGTCTAGATATGGATATGCTATTGTAGATATTGACATCAAAAGGAATGAGAAGTTCATTTAGGGACTAAGGCCTGAGCTTTCTAGAATGACCATGATACATGTCAGTGATTCTTGTAATATAGTGGTGGAGATGGCCATTCACTTGAGGAGTTGCTTGCTGATTTAGCTAAAGTGAAGTCAGTGGAAACCCAGAGTTCTCAAGGGAAGAAGAGGAAATTCTTTAAAAAGAAGGAAGCCCAAAGGAGAGACACAGCTAAGAAGTAAAAGGCTGAGGTAGTTTGCTATAAGTATGGCAAGAAGGGTCACTTTGCTAATGAATACCAGTCAAGAAATGGGAAGAAAGCTACAATTAAGAAGAATGTGAAATGCTTCAATTGTGATCAAGTTGGGCATTACAAGAATCAGTGTCCAGAACTAGTTAGGGAGGACAAAGGAAAGTTTGCTATTTTGACCAGCTAGGCCTACTGCAGCATATAAGGGAAAGACTGTGATGGAAGGTATGCTTTTGATTCAGAGTATTTCTGTTAGAGTAATTTTTAATACTAGTGCATCATATTCATTTATATTTCAATGTAAGGTTGATAGATTATGTCTAGAACCCACTCACTTTGTTACCTCCTTAAGGGGTGCAAATCCAATAGGAGGGTATGCAACTCTAGGGTTAAGATGTGACCAGTTAGAACGTGACCCATTAGGTCATAATTTTGTATGCAGTTTGTATGTTATTGATTTTATAGATTTTGAGATCATTTTGGATATGGATTGGTTGAGTAGGTATAAGGCTAGAATATTTTGCCACGATAGGGAATAATCACTGAGATACCCTGATAGCCATAACCGAGTGATATTTTCAGTACAGAATACTGACCAGCGTGTTAGAGCCATGCTTAATACTATTGAGGTAGGAAGTGAGTTAAGTCAGGTTCAGGTAGTAAGAGAGTTTGCAGATGTGCAAGAACTGAACCTTTAAGTAGACCACCTAGCAAGATGACACCTATTGAGATGAAGGAATTGAATGTGCATCTAGCAGATCTAGAATGGAGGAATTTTATTAGACCAAGTAGTTCGCCTTGAGGAGCGGCCGCGGTGTTCATGTAGAAACTAGATGGGTCGTTAAGAATGTGCAGTAACTATCATAAGTTAAACAAAGGAAAATTAAGAATAAGTACCCTTTGCTAAGAATAGAGAATCTGTATGATCAGTTGAGTAGAGCCGGAGTGTTTTCCCAATTGAATTTGACGACAGGTTTCCATCAGTTATGTGTGGCGGAGGACAGTATTCCTTTGGCGGCATTTTGAACTCGATATGGTTCATATGAGTGGTTGGTGATGCCATTTGGATTGAAAAATGCACCTGCTTTCTTTTTAGATTTGATGAACCGAGTTTTTCGAGAGTACTTGGATAGATTTGTACTATTGTTTATAGATAATATTCTAGTATACTCTAAGGATGAGAGAGAGCATGAAGTTCATATTTGAGTGGTGCTTGAGATGTTGAGGCAGAATCAACTAAAGGAGAAGTTTACCAAGTGTCATTTCTGGAAGAAAGAGGTAAAGTTTCTTGGTCACATGGTTTCAAAGAAAGGATTGTCAGTCGATCTAGATAAGATCAAAGCTGTAAATAATTGGAAGAGACTAGAGACGGTGACTGAGATCAGGAGTTTTCTTGGACTTGCTGGCTACTACCGGATGTTCATTAAGGATTTCTCGGGGATAGCATCACCCTTAACTATGCTAACCAGGAAGGAAGTGAGATTTTTTGGTCCGACAAATGCGAGGATGCATTCCTTAAGTTAAAGCATTTGTTGACTAATGCAACTGTGTTAGTAGTTCCAGACAGAAACCAAGGATTGGTGGTGTATATTGATTCATGTGGAACTAAATTAGGAGCGGTGTTGATGCAGAGTCGTAAAGTCATTGCTTACGCATCTAGACAGCTTAGACCGCATGAAGTTAGATATTCTACTCATGATTTGGAGTTAGAAACAGTGATTTTCGCATTAAGATTTGGATATATTATCTCTTAGGGGAGAGATTTGAGTTATATACTGATCATAAGTCTTTACGGTATTTTTTCTCGCAAAAGGAGTTGAATATGAGAAAGCAAAGGTGGACGGAGTTTTTAGATGCATATGATTTTGGTGTAGAATATACACCAGGAAAAAGCAATGAAGTGGCTAAAGCTCTTAGCATGAAACATTAGAATGTGTTGTTAGCTATGTTGGCGGAGTGGAAGGATTTGGAAGCTTTTGTCAGTTCTAACGTGCAGTTAAGATCGACGCGGGTTCTAGTCAAAGTACAGCCAGATTTTCTTATTTAGTAGTTCGACAAGTATTGATTGAGAAAATTGCTTCTAAACAAAAGGACGATCCTTTATTAGCTGAAAAGATCAGAAGACTGGAGGTTGGAACAAAGATCGATGATTTAAAGGATTTTAGCCTTGACCGGAATGGATGGTTGAGAAAGAAGGGACGGTTGTGTGATCCGAATATGGAGAACTTAATAAAAGAAGTTCTTGGAGAATGTCATTGGTCTAAGTTTATGATTCATCCTGGAGGAACCAAGATGTATCAAGATATGAAGAGGAGCTTCTACCGGGAAGGCATGAAGAGGGGTTTGGGCTTATGGGTTTGGCGGTGGGCAAATTGTCAACAAGTAAAATCTGAACATCGTAAACCAAGTGGGTTACTTCAACCTTTAAAGATTCCAGTTTGGAAATGGGATTCGATATCTATGGATTTTAAAGACAGGTTGCCAAGGTCAAATAGAGATAATGAAAATATATGGTTTATAGTGGACAGATTGACCGGGAGTGCCCATTTCATTCCAGTTAAGTTAACCAGAACGGCACATGTTTTAGCTAAGTTGTTCCAGAAGAACATAGTTCGAATTCATGGAGTCCCTAGTAGTATAGCCAGTAACAAAGATGCTTTGTTTACTGGTGAATTTTGGAAGAGCCAACAGGAAGTAATGGGTACCAAGCTTAATGTGAGTACTATATATCACCCTCAGGCAGATGGGAAGACAAAGAGAGTCAATAAGGTACTCGAAGATTTATTGAGAGCTTGTTTATTAGACTTTGGTGGATCTTGGAAGGATCACCTACATTTGGTTGAGTTTTCCTATAATAATAGTTACCAGACTATATAGGAATGGTGTCGTTTGAAGTTTGTATGGAATACCATGCAAATCCCCAACATGTTGGTTGGAAACTGGAGACAGATTAGTCTTAGCTTAGTTTGGTTAGAGTGGCATCAGGAAAGGTTGAGTTAATCTGGAGAAGGATAAAGGAAGCTCGGTCCAGACAGAAGAGTTACGCAGATAAGAGATGTAAGGACCTAGAATTCTCAGTTGGAGTTAAGGTTTTCATTAAGGTATAACCTGTGAAGGGTGTGATACGATTTGGAAAGTCAAGGAAGTTAGCCTCAAAATATATAGATCCATTCCAGATTATAAAGAGGATTGGAAAGCTCGCACATAGAATAGAGTTGCTGAGCAATTTGGTAAGTGTCCATAAGTTATTCCATGTGTCTTATCTTCACAAATATGTGCATGATCCATAGACCATTCCTTCGACGGGGTTGGATGACTTAGTGGTAGAGCCTAATTTGACTTTTATTCACAATCAGTTTGGGTTATAGCTAGATATGAGAAAAGATTAAGGAACAAGACAGTTAGGTTGGTGAAAGTTCAATGGAGCGACAATGAGAATGACTATACTTGGAAGACAGAGGATAGGATTTGAGATACTTATCCTGATCTTCTTTAAGGATATGTCTATATTAGATTTATATAGAAAGTTGCTAATCAATAAGGCTAGTATGGTCGTTGGGTGTTGTTACAGATGATTGCTTTGTTTAGTATTTAGTCCTTACTGAATTTAGAGGACAAAATTCTTTAAGGGAGGAAATCCTGTAACATCCCTAATTTTTAATAACATTATTCAGAAGATTTAATTAGATAAATTAAATAGAATAATGATGATAAGGAGATTGAGATTTGAATAAATTATATACCTAGGGTCGTGCTTATTAACAGGATAAATGGGATTTAAATTGATTTATTGGCTAATTAAACTACACATGGGCATTATAAGTAAATTTAGCCAATTTATTATACATGGCTACAACTTCTCATTTTTGTCCATTCACGTTTCATTTCTCATGATCACAAACACAAATCAGAAAAGGAAAACATAGCCGGCCATTAACCAAAAGAAAACGAGGAATTTTAATCTAAAGCTAAGGATCAAAAGCTAGATAAATTTAATCAACAACAAATCTCAAATTCCTTATCAAATTTAAGGTGAATAATAATCTCATACCATCTCTATTTTTATTCTATGATTATATGGTTTCAGGTTTATGATTTTAAATTCGTTTTTGTAGTAAAATGGATGACGATATGCTTGGGTTACATTATGTTAATTTATTTGTAATTCATACTCATATGAATTTGTATGGTTTTGATGTAAAACTGAGAATATATGATTTTAGATTCCTATGGAAAAAAATTATGTTAAATAAAACATGATTTTGCAGATGGATTTAATTTCCAGAATTTTCCAAGCTAAGGATTTTTTTTTATGAATTTTGATTGTAAACATGAAGTATTTTGGATTAAAAATTTATTTCGAACATTCTTAGAAGAATTTGGGTCTAAGTTTCTAATATGATTTTTTACTGATGAAATTGATTTTTTAATTTTTGAGGATTTTTCCCAGTTGATTTATTTGGGAAATAAATTATTGTTAAAAATGGACTTTCTGCAAATTTTGGTTTTGTCATATAGAAGGGCTTAACGTTGTAAAGCTTTGGTTCAGATCTAATTAGTGCAGAAGTGTTTATTTGTAAAATATTTGAAAAGTTTTATGGCAGCGAATCAGTATTTTACAAATAGGCAAGATGTTAAAAAGAAATTCCTGAAGTTACTATATTTCTGCCTTTAAACTAGAAAAAGGTGTTCCACCTTTATTAGTAAGCGTATTTCGACTCTATTGACCCGCCTCATCCCAGTCGAAACCAACATAGTCGAAACCCATATAGTCGAAACCAATACACAAGATATCACTTGGATGGTATGTAGTGGATTAGAAGAAAGGCGGAAACCTTGGTGTTGAAAGGGTAGCTTCCGATGGGGTCGAAACCCTGCTTTGTTTTCATAAGTTAAAATTCTTGGCTTGTTTTACCTAAAGCTTCCGACACAATCGAAAATTATATTTTCGAAATGGTTTTATAAGTAGCTTTCGAAGAAGGTTGCCATATTATGTAAGAAGTTAGCTTTCAAAGGGGGTACCTTTTTCTTAAAAATTAGAGATTTCGACTAGACTGGTTTTGACCTAGTTGAAACCTAGCCGGTACTCTACCTTTCGACTATATCGACCAATAAAGCTTTCGAAAGGTTATCCTTATTTTTACCTTAAACTAAGCCTTTTTTCCTTATTGCTTTTGAAAGGGATAAGGGTTTCGAAGTTGACGGAATCGTAAGGGGTTTTTGAATTTGTCCTTCAAAGTTTTTGTTTTTAATGGTTTTTCTTTGGACTAGATGGTTCAGACACCATCAATTTTTCCCCAATTTAATTTTTGTTGGTTTCGAAAGAGATACTTTTGTGTATAACCATTTTTACCCAAATGTTGTTTTTAAAGAGTAACCCCAATGCTTTCAAAGGGGTACTTTATTTATTTCGAAGCTATGTTTTAAAGAATGCTTTCTTGATACCTTTGAAAGGTATCATTGGTTTTGAAAGATACATACTTAAAGTTTTGAAAAGAGGTTTCCTATGCTTTTGAAGGAGGTCATCCAAGGATATTGAAAGTGGTGTTTTAAGGTGTCAAAACATATAACTCATTCTCATTTTTAATAAAAAAACCATGGCATAAATAAAGATTTTTGAAATGTTTTTCACATTGTTATTAACCCATAACTATAATTTGGGGAAAGGGCAGAAAAACCAATTAGGTTGATCCAGTAGTGAATATAACTTAACAGATGTTAAAATTCTTAATTACAAGATATTGACAGGGGCTAATAGGTTTATAGTAAGTCAATGAAAACTGTATGATATTGGCAAGAGCCAATAGGTTCATAGTCAGCTCGTGAAAACTATGATTTAATACAGGCAGGGGCTAGTAAGTTTGTAGCTAGCCCATGAAAACTATATTCGGATGAAGATATTGGCAGTCAGCCAATAGGTTCCTAGTTAGCCCATGTAAACTAGGATAAGAAATAAGATATTGGAGTTACCAATAGGTTCTTGGTGATCGCATGAAAACTAAGTATTTGAAAAGATAGTCCTTAACATGTAACATGTTAATAGTAACCCTAAAAACCATAATTGAGATAGATTGTCAGAATGAATGGGGGTGGCTAATCCAGAATTGATTTACATATTTTGCATATCATCCTGATATTCTAAATACTATTTTTTAACCATTGTGGATGCAGGATCACAGTATATGGTTTTATAAATGTTTTAGGATACTAGTGAGGGGAAAACCCATTCTGCAAAATGACGTAGTCTCACTAGATATATGGTTTGAGATGGTAAATTATTACTCATAGCAGGCTTCATGTCAGACTCGAAGTTTTTGTTTTCCTCTTAAACTCTCGGGTACTCAATTGATTTTGAGTAGGTGGAGAGTTAAGGTTTTCAGGTGTTCTTTTAGATGAATAAAGTTTTCGAGGATGTGTAGGAGGCAAGCTTGTTATTAGAGTTTTTTATTTCTGCTGTGAGTTTTTTTTTGTAAAGGCAAATTGTTTCTTGCCTATCTATATACTCTGATCTACCAAGGCATCTTCATATGTCACTCTTGGCGTATTTTGTAATAATTATATAGTATTTGAACGTGGTCTGTGAATTGGGATTATGTAATCAATTTGGAATATTTTGAAATAGAATGTGGAATTTGTTTGCTGTTTAATTTTTTTTCCATATTATTGTGTTTCTGTGTATCAATGTATCTAATGTCGCTGTCTTTGGTCACCAAGATGTAATAACTATGGATGACTGGAGAATACGAAGCCGTTAGTTTTGGTACTCCAAGTAGGGGTATATTACAACCATGCCACCTCACCATGTCTCCACCCCTTCACGTACCTCATGCCCCTATATTGTCCCTCCTCTCATCTCTTAAGCCAACATATAATAAATGTTATATGTACTTTGTATTTCCTTATGATACTTATGGAATCTTATATTTTAAGTTTAAAAAAACAAATATATTTACATGTCACATCATGCATATATGCTAACTTAAGTATATATACACACACTAAAACATAAGTACCCTACTTATTATAAATGTATGTGTTTGTTTATACAATAGAGTTGATAACATCTCTGACAAATTTTAACCGATGAAAATTTAAAAATTCGAAAAATGAATTCCGATCACATTTTCGATTTTCTTCGAACTATATATTTTTGTAAAAAAATTTAAAAACTATTTCACTATTATTATTTATTATTTAAAAGTGTTTTATTTTAATTATAAAATCTATTGTTTGAATATTTAAAATTAATTAAATATTTTCAAATTAAAGTTGTGGTTGATTGTTGCATGTTTATAAATTCAGATTGAAGAAAAGTTGCACATTCGTATTTTGCCCGATTCAACATCTAAAATGATACATCGTCATTTTCTCTATCAGATGATAACCGAACAAATTCTAAGCAAGTAGAGTGTTATTCAATTATTATTCCTTTTCTCTCTCCTTTTGTTTTTAAGTTTTGGAATTTTTTTAATGATTTTCAGGTTGCAATGGGTTATATTTTTCACAAATTAACTTTTCAGTGTTTCCATATTTGATTTTTGATATTTTGGGAATCAAAAGGATTAGAGAGTATATGTTAACATTAATTTAGTTTTCCTTGTTTATGCTAGCTTTCCGTGTTTTATTTGAATAATTAATTTACCTTTCTTTTAAACCCAATTCGAAAATTAAATGAAAAAGATTATAATAAGAATGGTGCTTTATTCAAGCAATGCATTCATTTGATATCAGGAAGAAACTAGAAATTTTAACTTAGCATACTCAATGCATTATACATATGAGAGAGTAAGAATTAGAAATATGGAATGGTTGCTATGATTAGTAAAATCACATAAAATGAGGTTTGTAATGGAGTAGTTCTAGTAGTAACTAGAAGCTATGTTGAGCCTATTGGAATGGTTGCTGGGTTATTAATCCAAATATTAGTTCTGGGTGGACTTGAGCACCTCCGCTAGTAGCGTTATTTAGCCAAAGATGCTGAGAAATGAAATTTGCATAACCAGAATCTCAGTGTTTCGATCAAAGTCTCGAACATTGCTATATTGATATTATATGGAACTTTAAATATAAGATGACTTTCAAATAGTTAGGAGATGTGTACTAGACCTTCATATACTTTGGCTAAACCCATTCATAAAAATCTATATAATAATAATATTAAGCTTCTATGTTGCAAGTTCATCTGTGTGCCTATATAGTTCAGCCTAATGAAAATAATCAAAGTATTTTTATATCATGGGGAAATTCTTTAAGTTTCAGTTAAGTAATGTTAAAAATTGGCTATAGATAAGTTTTGCATGGTTCCTAAGCCTAATAGTTGAAACTACTTTGAATTTTTTTTGAAACGTGATTAAATTGGGAAGAATTGCCTATACATTATGAGTGCTTCTTATAGTTGAGGAAAGAAGCACAGAAATAAGCATTTGAAGGAGCACGAAAGGATATGGTTGGATAAAAGGAGAGTGTGTTCTTGTGTTGAAAAAGGAGAATTTTATGTTATTTATTATGACTAATTATTTTTATTTTGTTTTAATATTTGTAAATAATATAGTTTAGTGAATTTGTATTATTTGTAAAATATGAAATGCTAGAAAAAATACAATAAGAAAGCGAGAATTTTATTATATACCACTTGTTTGGAATACAAAGAAAAACCAACATATCTGTCCTAAATTTACCTACTAGATAAATGACATGCCACCTAAGCTCCTTCGTGGGATCTAATATTGGCGAAGCAAACATCAATGAAAGCTAATGCTTATCCTCGATCTAACCACGATGTAGTGGTTGACGAACTAGACGATTCATAGGTAGAATTCTGAGAAAACTTTCAAAAAATTATAAAAATAATACAATGTAGATATAAGTATAAAAAACACAAATTTAAAGAAATTTACCATAAAAAAGAAGCAGAAGCAGCAAAAAATTAATGAATTCTTAGGCTTATACGAAGATATATGAGTTTTATGAAGAGAAATTAAGGGAGGAAGAGAATATAAATAAGGGGAGGAGACCGTTGGTAAAGGTAATGCCATCTAATGCGTCAGTTGCTAGCCATTTAAAACCAACGGTTCGCTTGAACAGAGCAAATGTATAGGACCCATGTCTGATGAATTAGACGCGTCAGATGTGATGCCAGCGGTAACTGACCATTTTTTGCATGTGAATGATGCCTATATAAATTTATTCTACAATAATCATAAACTAAGTTAAAAAACTTAAACGGCGATGAACCACGTGCCTTAGTCCAACTATTTATTATTAAAAAGGTTGAAATTAATATAAATAAGGATACCCGTTACTATGATATTTTTGGAACATTATCTAAATCAATCTGAACAATAACCAATGGAGACAAAAATAGTAATAATGACATTTCCGCATAATGTCAACAACTTTCAAAATGATATTATTTTTTTAAAATTAATAACACCCAAATTTGGAGAGAAACATGTTGGGATGTCTCAAATTTTAAATGGAGACATATTAATTGCATACTATAAGTTGCTAAATAAAACAATAAAATTTAAATGTAAAGTTAATTACTGTAGAAATTAAGTTGGAACATTCAAAGATATAAAATACATTAGCCTATATTTCAGTTAACATGGATTAGCATATGTTAGCATATGCAAACCGATGAACATTATTAAAGGATGGAGAAAGGAAAGAACTTTTCCTACACAGAAAACATATGGACAATAAATAACAAAGCCAATTGAATAATCCAACAAAAGATCAAAAAGTGCAACTCCAACGACACAGACTTAAGGGTGGTGAGAAATAATAAGTCTCATGTATCTGTCAAGATCGTATAATATACCATAAAGGAGGCAAATAAGGTATCTTAAAATTTCGCAGATAAACAAATAAAATAAAATTGCGAAAATGTAAATGCGAAAAATATAGAACACACAAATATACCTACCTTCAGCCACTAAACCGTTAGTGCCTAGTGCTGCCCGCAAAGTTACTACTAGAATTGTATATTCGACGCTTACAATACGTGTAAACTCGCACTCTATACTAACCTAAATTGACTAATCCTATGTCTAGTAACCCTATCTGAACTCAATATTCTGAGATCAGAATCTCTGAACTACACCATGTACCTCACGTAGAAAATCTTGAGTTCAAAACAAGAACACAACAAAACAAAACACAAAAAACAAAAGTAAAACTTTAAAATAAATACTCCCTATTTTCTCTCTTTCACATGACTTTTATCATTGTCTTCACTTCAGAGAATTAAACTTCCTCTTTTCAAAATAGCTAATTCTATTTAACTCAGAAAAATGCTGAGTTGCTTCCTTTATCAAGAGAAAAAATAAAGAAAAAAATACCCTCTAATCCATTGTACAAGTAAAAATAACCGCTATAACGATAAGTTTTGACGATTTTTATTTAATTTTTATAGTGGCAAATATTTGCTGGGCTAGCAAATATTTGCCATTGTAAAAATTAAAAATGACAAATATTTATCATGTGTTTGGTGGAGTGCGTATTAAATAAGCTACTGTAGGGGTTTTCTTTTTATTTACAACGGCAAATATTTACAAAGCTGGCAAATATTTGCCATTATAAATAAAAAGAAAAACCCCCTAGTAGCTTGCTCAATATCCACTCCACCTTTAAATATCTCATGCATGCCCACAATAGCAAAAGGTGGAGTGTACACTGAACAAGGTGGAGTGAGTATTGAGCAAGCTTGGGATGAACGAACTCAATATAAACAATGGAATTCATTCACTTTGTTTTTTGGTTTTAAGAAAAAGTAATGGTACTTGATATTAATGTTTGTGTTTGTGCTTGAATGTGTTTGAGAATAGTGGCAATGTAAACAATGTAATTTGATCACAATGTATTGAATGTGTATGTGTTTGATAATTTGAATGTGTTTGTGCTTGAATTTTTTTATTTACATGGGTGGCAAATATTTGCCAGGCAAATATTAGCCATGCAAATATTTTCCAGGTAAATCTGGCAAATATTTGCCATTTTAAAAATTATAAAAAAAATCATCAAAACATAATACGCATGGATCTTAATTGAGAGGTAATCAAATTTGTGATTTAATAGTGAAAACGAAATTGAAATCTGATATATCTAGTGAAAGATATAACGTATCTAATGTTGCAAATTAACTTCTCATTATAGCAAATCGTATTATTGAGAGAAATAAATTTGGTTACGTGGAAAAGGCCGGGGCAAAACTGGAAACAATGGGGGGAAACTGGGTAAATCAGGAGATATTTGTATTTTTTTTGGAGGTGGGGAGTGGGGAACTCAGCTTTTTCTTAAGTTTAAATATAATTAGCCTTTCCAAATAATTCACTGCAACCTTCGAAAATTTAATCAACTTCATCAATAAGAATCAACATTAAAAAGATTAGTCGCCTATCAAAACGTGATGCTGCAACCGTTGCTTTAAATTGCTCAAGCTTTTCACTTGAAAGAACACGGAGAACTCTGGATTTGGCAATGCCTGGATCTGAAAATAACTTGCCTCAAATTTGGATCTAGTGCCTGTCGTGATGAACTTGTCGTCCGAGTTAAGAGTGGAGCTAACGCTGGTCGCTAGCTGAAGCTCGTTTCCTGTCGTTGACATGTGAGTTGTTGAAGATGAGACAATGATGACTTCATATAGCTTTTAGATGCTTTTTGTTGTAGCTAAGGGCATGAAAAGCTGATGTGGTTTGTAATTGCTTTGTATTGAATGATGACAACATTGGTTGATGAAGTTCGACTCAAAGCCACGGCTTGGATTTTCGTGTATGTAAAGATGGTTGTTGAAATCTTATTTGGTTGATTGTAAAACTAAGTTGGTCGTATGTGGCTTTTATTTCTTTTGATGCTATTTGTTTTGCAACAACTTTGTGAGTAGTGGGAGTGTGTCGACTTTGAATGACTCATGATAGTGTTGGACGATGGTTTGTATGGGGATTGTTTATTGTCTATGTGTTTGGATCAAAGGATATGAGCTCATGCTTCACTGCATTTGATCGGATGATGATGATAAGGAACATAAATCGTGTGAAGAAGATGATAGGTGAAGTTGATGAGGCTTGTCGATCAAATAATTGATTATTGATATGTATTGAGAAGTTCGGCTTCAAAAGAAATGGTTTTGCATCCGATATATATTTTCTTTTGAGAATTTAAGTTTATATAGGCTCAAGGATAAGGTGTACTTATGGAAAATATATAGAAGAAAATATTGATGAGGATTTGTGAGAGTTTGTTTCCCATGTTGAAAATAAAATTCGTATATAATGGGAAATAAACTTTGTTATATCTTCCAAAATATAACGTCTGATTTTGTATACAATTCTTTGCTTCTAATCTCTATTTATTTCTCATTCTTTATATATATATATATATATATATATATGGAGCATTTTATTACACCGAAAGGAAGCTTCTCCACAAACAATATTTTATAACAAAATCTATAAATATACAAATCTAGACAAACAAATTAGATATAACATATATTTATTATTATCATTAAAAGGAAATTTACGCAATATCTGACAGTATTTCCTTTTGACAACAATAATAAATATATATTATTTTACAAACAAAAATAAACGTGTTTGAAATGTAATATGTGTAAATCAGACATATGAGTGTAGTGGATGACTATTTAATTCGAAATAATTGTGCTTTGATAATTTTTAAATTGTAAAACACTCTAAAAACAAAATCGAATATAAAAACGTATTTATTACCATCAAAAAAGATGTATATTCCACAATATTACCATTTCATTTATTTTCATATCCTTCCCTCGTGACTTCCGCCTTCATACCCACTTATAGGGTGGATTCTTATTGCGCAATACTTTAACTTTGAGATGATGGAAGTCATGTTTCCTTTTAAATACTTTTATAATAAGGCTATAGAGAAAAAATATTGAACATTTGTTCGTTTATAGATTGATATCTTTTTAAATCCGATCCATTTTATGTTATTCGCAAAGAGTTGATTCCCTAATAATATATTAAACGATTTTTCTCCTGTAGAATTTTTTTGAATAATCAACTCAACTTTATTAACTTGAATTGTGAAAGCTTATTCTCCTTTATTAGCTTATAAAAACGACTAATATCATTCTTCTTTTTCAATATCACTCCTCTTGAAGACAATATTTTCATTTCGAGCTCTTTTATTTTGGTCTTAATTTCAAGCATCTAACTTTCAAAAAATTGGCCTTTTTCAAATTCAAGTTTTTCGAAATCCTTAATTTTTTTCATTCTTCTTTTTTCTAATTCGTGATTTATTTGAATAACTTTAGTTTTTCTATTTTTCAAAATTACATTTCATTTTCAAGGGTTTTGAAATTTTCTTTAATTTCAATCGATTTCTTTCTGAAATCCACACGTTTTCCACAATTAAAATTTTCAAAACTTCTAAAATTCTCTAACTTGTTTTGTACAATGTTATTCTTGCAATTCAGCTCAGATTCTTTTTCTTTCAAGATCAAAATTTTCCTTTTCAACGTATTGAAAATTTTCATTGTAGCGAACTAACTCTTTTTCATATTTCAAACAATTTTCGCAACCAAAAATTTTCGATTTTCTTAATATTTCCAAGCTCATTTTCCAATTTATCATTTTTTAGACAAAGTTTGAAATTTTAGTTTTTCAACTTGTTATTTTTCAATTCAATACCGTCAACAGTTTTAGTTAATTTTTGACACAAATGAACTAGATCTTTAAACGAAAAATCACTTATCTTATCATATGTTGTGTTGCTATCATTGTCGTTTTCACCGTCATTGTCTTAATCTTCTTTTGTGTATCCTACCGAATAAAGTTCTGCTCTCGTATCAACTTTGCAAGGTTCTTCTTCATCGTTGACTTTATCACCATATTTTTCATTGAGATGCTCCAAATTTCCTGTGCAGTTAAACAATGGAAAATATCATTAAATTCAGATTTAGCAAGTCCAGAGATAAGAATATTCATAGCATTGGCATTAAGCAAAAAATTATTCTTATCTGCCATTTCCAATCTATTTTCAATGATATTCCAAATATGAAAATCAACATATTTTAAATAAATTTTCTTTTTCAAATATGAAATAGGTGGACTCACAATAAAACTATAGCAGCTAGAGTATGACATAATATCAGGTTTTTCTGATAACCTGCTTTGATACCATCTGTTAGGATCGTGCAATATACCTTGGAGGGGGCGACATTGAATATGGTATTTAAAAATTTCATATATAAACAGATGAATAAAGTGAGGAAACATAAGTACAAAAAACAAAGAACACATATACCAGTGGCTACTGCTGTCCGTAAAGTTACTTTTAGAATTATATATTTGATGCTTACAATAGCCGTAAACTCACACTATTTGTTAGCCTGAATGCACTAATTTTATATTTAGTAACCCTACTTGAACTCAATATGCTAAGATCAGACACCACGCTCATCTAAAAATTCTAGAGTTCAAAACAACAACACAACAAAACAAAACACGAAAAAAGCAGGAAAACTTTAAAATAGACACTCCCTAATTTTCTCTTTCACGGGGCTTTTGTCGCTGTCTTCACTTACATCCTCTTTCCCAAATAATTAACAGCAACCTTCCAAAATTAAATCAAATTCATCAATAAGAATCGACATTAAAAAAATTTAGCCGCCTATCAAAACACGATGCTACAACCGCCGCTTCAAATTGCTCGAGCTCGTCGCCTGAAAGAACACAGAGAACTCTGGATATGGCTATGGTTGGATCTAAAAATAACTTGCCTCAAATTTGGATCTAATGCATGTCGCGATGAACTTGTCGTCTGAGTCAAGAGTGGAGTTGATGTTGGTCGCTGGCTGAAGCTTGCTTCCTGTCGTTGACGTGTGAGTTGTTGAAGATGAGACAATGATGACTTTGTATAGCTTTCGGATGCTATTAGTAGTATCTAAGGCCGTGAACAGCTGATGTGGCTTGTAATTGCTTTGTGTTGAATGATGACAATAGTGGTTGATGAAGTTCGATCGGTTTGATATCAAAGCCACTGCTTGGATTTTCGTGCATTTGAAGTTGGCTGTTAAAATCTTATTTGGTTGATTGTAAAACTGAGTTGGTCGTAGTTGGCTTTTGTTCCTTTTGATGCTGTTTGGGTTGCTAACAACTTTGTGAGTAGTTGGAGTGTGTCGACTGTGAATGACTCGAAATTATGCTGGATGATGGTTTGTAAAGTGATTCTTTATTGTCTGTGTGTCTGGATCAGAGGATGTGAGCTCGTGCTTCACTGCATTTGATCCGATGATGATTATGATGAACGGAAATTGCATGAAAGAGATGATAGGTGAAGTTGATGAGGCTTGTCGATCGGATGATTGAGTATTGATACGTATTGAGAAGTTTGGCTTTAAAAGAAATTGTTTTGTCTCAGACAATATCTTCTTTCAAGAACTTGAGTTTATATATAGGCTCAAAGCGAAGGAAGTATGGAAAATATATGGAAGAAGATATCAGCAAGGATTTGTGAGAATTTGTTTTTCACGTCTTCTTACGAATAAAGGAAATACTTTATCAATCAAGTCAAAGCAAAGCATTTTTAGTATTTTCAGAAGTATACATCTACATCCATGCTAAGTGTTTGTATCAAAATTGAACACAACATTTTTCGAAACTATTTGAAGAGATAAAAATGAAGAATAGAAATGTAAAAGAGAATTATCTAACAAACGCTTAAAAAACAAATAATGAAAACACGCAGAAACACAATGACTTAGAGTGGTTTGGCGTATGGCCTATGTCCATTATGAAATTGATGCTTTTATTGATATTCACTTGCTGATTACAACTGATTACGGCGGATTACAGTGATGAAATTCGAACAACGGCAGCCTTGAAGTATAAAAATGGTTTTGGCAGAGTCTGGACGTCATAGAGCCAAAAGATCCCTTTTCTGTAAATTCTAGGGTGTTATTTATAGGCGTAGGATGCAAATATCTTGCTCAGATATCGGAAGACTTCTTATGGCACATGGGTGGGTCCACGCGATTGATCCTATGAGATTATGACTCGGTCCGTGACCGATACGAACGAATTTCATATCGATCAAGATTTTACCCAATGGAGTCGAAACTTGGCACGACATTTCTTAGGTCGTACGTAAGCTTCTGTGAAAATTTCATAGCATTTGGACTTGTGGATTGCGAGTTATAATCGATGCAAATTGGAGTTCTTCGGCCATGGTCCTCTTCGTATCGATACCGTTCATATCGATCATTTCAATTCGATGGCGGGGACATGCCTGCGAGTTGACGTGGCGTTTGATTTTTCGATCGTTCCACTTTCGATGCCGAGTTGACCGAGTCTTATTCGTATCCAATATTGAAGCCTTCTTCGTATCGATGTTAGTGGTTTTGTCTTGTTCGTATCGATCGTGTTTTGTCTTGTTCGTATCGATCGTGTTTTGTCTTGTTCGTATCGATCAACTGTGTTGCTTGTTCGTATCGATCGTCTACATTGTTTTGCGTGTATAGTATCGATTGCGTATCGATCTGTGGTCAATCGATACGAAACATGTTTGAAGTCTGATTGATATAAAATGCATATTCGTGCCATAGTCGATGGTTACAAAGTAAACAATCATAGATGGATACGAATTGGATGTTGGTCGACCGATACGAGCAAGTTGGAATTGACCGATACACAATCGTGTATATCTGGTGGATACGAACAAGATCGATACGATGCTGCTGCCTTTGGATGGATATATAGAGTGTAGTTCAGGATGGATTCGAACAGAACTGACGTGAATGAAGACTTTCTTTGGTTGTTTGATGGATGTGAACAGAGCTACTGCAGGGTGATGGATGCGAACAGAGGCTTCCCCTTGATTTTGATCGATCCATATCTTGAGCATATGAATTCCGATCGACTTGAAATTTGGGACGTTGGCTTTCATAGCTTTACTTGGCATATATCATTAATCATAGATTGATCCAGACTCGGACAAAATTTATCGACTTCCATGGCAAACCTGCGCATCATCGTTCTTCGGGACGAACTGTCCTTGGTTTCCAGTTAAGTTTCTAGTATCACGGCCTTGTCATAAGGCGGGATAACATTTGTCCCCCAAAGTACATCTTGTGAGAACACGACGTGCTTTGAAAAGCTGCAATCTTCATTCTAAATAGTTCCATTTAACTTGTTAAACGGTTATCGTATTCTTGTTGGAAGTTGTAATCTTCGATTGATCCATAGAGACATAAATTATGAACTGTAGACTGTCCGCTGTTGTACTTTGTGCTGTTGTAACTGATTGTTGTACGATAGCGATCAGCTGTTTGTTGTTGTGATTGTTCATCATTCAACCTGCGAATTTTGAAAATTGAAAATTTGTCCGACATACATGCATATATGTTAACCTGACTCTTGTTAACATTCGCATGTTGACAAGTCGTTGTTAGTTTTCTCGCATCGAATTCCATATCGATCCTCTCATGAATCGATGTGAAATTCGAGTTGCAACAACGTTTGACGGTTGTTTTGGAATGTCCATTTGTATCGATCCTCTCTTGGATCGATGTAAATGGTTGAAAAAATGTTTTCGTATCGATGCCGATCGACACAAATTTATCAGTTGTTTTAATGTAGTTTGCATTGATTTATATATGAACTCAGACGACTTTCAAAATGATGGACACGGAATTGTCCTTTCGTATCGATGATTATCGATTCGAAATTAACCGGTTTCGTGAAGCGTCTTCGTACTGATAGTTGGATAGTTGCGAGCAAGCATTGCCTCGACTAGGTGGTTAATGGATACGAATAGTTCTCCTCCCATCTATGGATTAATGGATTCGAAAAGCTTCACCTACCATCAGCCGTAAATGGGTGGGAAGAAAGCTCTTTTGTATCGATTCGTCTCTGACCGTTACGACCGGTTCATTATCATCTGGATACGAATCATTACTCTCCTTGGCTTTGCACCCATATAAAAGTTCTTTGGACTTAGAGACTTTTATCTGTTTTCATTCCCTTTCTGCCTTTGCATCGTTCCGAGCTAAAGAAAAGAAGAAAAACTGCCTTTGCCTTCGAACCATCTAAACCTTTAATCCCTAGAATTAACTACCCAAATTAGGTAATTAGTTGAAATAATTCGATCTGGAACGATGAGACTCGAAGTTGAAACCAGTTTGTTCCAAATCATGACTGATTCTGGTAATTGTGGTTTCCGAAGTTGGTTAGAATTAGGTTAACGAATGGGTAAAGGCATGCTATCAGCTTGAGGAAGAAGATGGATTGACGGACACGGAGGGAGCATTCGTACCGATCGATGAAGGAAATGGTTTTGTATCGATCCGAAAACGATGGGACTTCGTATCAATAGGGTGAGCGACGTTATATCGATTGATAATGGAAGTTCGCTTTGTTAGGAACTGAGTTGATGATGTTTTGATGACAACAACCTTATATAGCTATTATACTTTACTTTATAAAATATATACTAACATTTCCATATATATATATATATATATATATATATATATGTATGTATGTATGTATGTATGTATGTATATAGGAAGTATATGCAGGTATTATCGAAGACTGATCAGTATAAAGACTCAAGCATCAAGATGAAGATTAGAGATTCAAGATTCAAGACTCCAGAGAATCAAGATTTCAAGATCTCAAGATAAGTGTCTAGTATTTTGTTAAAACTTCATAATAGCACTCTCATCTTTCTTCCAATTTTCTTTTGGGATGGAACCCAATTTATATCGAAACCAGTGGCTTACAAACCCACGACAAGTAGCTTACAAACCTACGACAACTGGCTTACAAACCCACGAAAATCAAAATCATTTAAACTACTTTGTACAAGTTCTCGAGTCCTATGGAGGAGCTCTATAAGAAGGTTCTTGCAATTTCAGTTTGAATAGATTTTTCAAAATGTTTTTAAATTTGTTTTCAAAATGTTTTAGCTTTCAAAATCATGTTTTCAAAAATGTTTTCAAACTTTGTTTTAGCCTTGAAATATTCCTCCATTCTGATTTTAAAAACTTCTATTTTTAAAACATCAAAACTTATTCTGATTTTAAATATTACTTATATAATTGACGGTCTATATCAATTATATATATATATATATATATATATATTTAAAATAATGTTTTATATTCATTCTCTATCTCAAAATATTGTTTACACACTTTATTTTGCTTCAGAGAAGTTTCAACTTGTTTTAAATTCAAATGCTTTTACAAAACAACATCTCTATAATTTTGAACTAAGGGATGCCGACATAAGGGGATACCCCATGTCGACATGGTGACAGTTGGATTCAAAATTCAAATTTCAAAAGAAGTGTCCATTCGTTCAAAAACTTTCGCCAATGGTTATGATTGTTGTGCATCTATATAAAGGCTTCCAAAACAAATTTTTTTTAACAACTACTTTCTTATTTTCTTCACTCTTTCTTCTCCACCATTCCATATTCATAAAACTTCATATTTTAAAGATCGTGCCATCATTCTGCCAAATTCTCAATAGGAAATCATTTAGATACTCTCTCTATTTGATTCTCCATCATTTACTAAAGACCAAAGTGTTATTCAGAGTTATAGGATTAATTTGTATTCAAAAAGTCCATAGAGTCTATCCATTCAAAAGGATTGTTATTAAGAAGTATTAGGGTGATCTTGTGTCCCGTAAATCAAGAGAGTTTACCCCAGACTCGGAGATAAGAGGGTTCCTCAAGGCCTTAGAAATTGAGGGTTGTAATTTGGATATTGACTTATAAAAATCTGTACAAGGATATTGCCTTGGTGCAGGACTGGATGTAGGAGGATTCCGAACCAGTATAAAATCCGGTGTGTTCTTTCCTTTTACTTGCTTTACTTTACTATTTGCATTTGTTATATGTTCTGTGATCATTCTGTGTTAGAATTCTGTTTAGATTTGTGTTGAAAGTTTTAATTTAGTCATATAGTTCATATATTCTTTAAAACACTATTCGCTCCCCCTCTAGTGTTATTTTTGCCTTAAGATCCTTAATCCGCATCCCCAACAATTGGTATCAGAGCATTGATTTTCATTGTTTTCATAATCTGAAACTTGAAAAATATAAAAATGGCATTTTTTGGAAAATTGTGTTAAAACTGTTTTGAATATATGTATTTCATCAAAGTATCATAAGTCTGCATATAGTTATTTTGAAAAATCAAGTTATCTACCGAATTGGTGTGTTATGCAGGAACAGACATGTTATATGGCTTTTTACGAATCAACATCCAATGGACAAACTGTGCAAATTGAGAAAGATAAATGGATACTTGATAGTGGCTGTTCGAGGCACATGACTGGAAATCCCGAGATACTCAAGGACATTACTTATCAAGATGGTGGATTAGTCAATTTTGGTGACAACTCTAAAGGATATGTGGTTGGCATCGGCAATGTCGGTAACTCTAAAACTTTACTTATTTCTGATGTTTTATTAGTTAGGAACTTAAAACATAATCTGCCTAGTATAAGTCAACTTTGCGATAAAGGTTTTAAAATTAAATTTGGAAAAGATAAATGTCACATTGAAGATGATAAGTCTAATATAATTTTTGAAGGTATTAGGAAGAAAAATATTTATATCCTTAGTATGAAAATTTCAAATGATAATCTATGTCTTTTGGCTAATACAAGTGACCCTTGGATTTGGCATAAAAGATTTGGCCATTTGAATTTCAAATTATTATCTAGGCTATCAAAACTTGACTTAGTTAGAGGTCTACCCAAGTTAAACTTTAAAGTAGATAGTATTTGTGATGCTTGTCAATTAGGAAAACTTAAGAAAAGTTCATTTAAATTAAAAAATGCTATTTCTACCTCTAGTCCTCTAGAATTACTTCATTTAGATTTATTTGGTCCATCTCAAGTTCAATCAATTAACCATAGTAAATATGTTTTTGTTATAGTAGATGATTATTCAAGATATACTTGGACAATCTTTTTAAAACATAAAAGTGATGCTTTTGAAATATTTAAAAACTTTTCTAAAAGAATTCAAAAACAACATTCTTTCAAAATTAAAACTATTCGAAGTGATCACGGTGGTGAATTTGAAAATGAAAATTTTGAGAATTTCTGTACTCAAAAGGGAATTACTCACAACTTTTCATTTCCAAGAACTCCACAACAAAAAGGAGTAGTAGAACGTAAGAATAGAACGATTCAAGAGTGTGCTCATACAATGCTTTCTGATAGTAATTTACCTAAATATTTTTGGGCTGAAGCAGTTGCTACAACTTGTTATATATTAAATAGAATTTTAGTTAGACCATTAACAAATAAAACTCCATATGAATTACTTTATAATAAGAAACCTATAGTTGCTTATTTCAAAGTCTTTGGGAGTAAATGTTTTATACTTAAAACAAAAGATAATTTAGATAAATTTGAACCAAAAGCTGATAAAGGATTCTTTATTGGTTATTCTAATAGAAGCAAAGCATTTAGAGTTTTTAATTTAAAAACTAATACTATTGAAGAAACTATGCATGTATCTTTTGATGAAAATCTTAAAGATATTGTACAAATAGATGATGAAGAAGATTTTATAAATTTATATCAATATAATGAAACTATTAGTGAAATAAATCAACCTAATAAGAGATTTAAATTATCAAAAGATCATCCTATAGAAAATGTTTTAGGAAATATTGAATCTGTAGCAAGAACTAGAAATCAATTAAGTAGTATGAGTAATGTAGCCTTTATATCAACAATTGAACCTAAAAATCCAAAGGAAGCATCGTCTGACGATTCATGGATTCTTGCTATGCAAGAAGAATTGAATCAATTTACCAGAAATGATGTATGGGAACTTGTTCCTAAACCTGAGTATAAAAGTATAATTGGAACTAAATGGGTTTATAAAAATAAAATGAATGAACTCGGTGAGGTCGTAAGAAATAAAGCTCGTTTAGTCGCGCAAGGTTATTGTCAAGAAGAAGGAATTGACTATGATGAAACTTTTGCCCCGTAGCAAGATTAGAAGCTATAAGAATTCTACTTGCTTTCACTAATTATAATAATTTCAAATTATATCAAATGGATGTTAAAAGTGCTTTTCTAAATGGTTTTGTAAAAGAAGATGTTCATGTTGAACAACCTCCACTTTTTGAAGATAATAAATTTCCAAACCATGTATACAAGTTAAAGAAAGCTCTATATGGTCTAAAGCAAGCTCCTAGAGCCTGGTATGAAAGACTAAGATCTTATTTACTTCAATCTGGTTTTGAAATTGGTAAAGTAGATACAACACTCTTTATTAAAAGAAATAATCAAGATATTCAACTGGTTCAAATATATGTAGATGATATAATCTTTGGATCAACTAATAACATAATGAATAAAGAATTTTCAGATATAATGACTAAAGAATTTGAAATGAGTCACATGGGAGAATTAAGTTTCTTCTTAGGGCTTCAAATTAAACAACTAGAAAATGGAATCTTCATAAGTCAAGAAAAATATGCTAAAGACTTAATCAATAAATTTGGTTTAAGCACCTCTAGTGGGAAACCAACTCCAATGTCAACAAATGTAGGTTTAAGTAAAGAAGATAAATCAAAAGATATTGATCAAACTTTATATAGGGGAATGATTGGTTCGCTACTCTATATAACAGCGAGTCGTCCTGATATTATGTATAATATTTGTCTCTATGCAAGATACCAATCACAACCTAAAGAAACTTACTTAAAGCTGTTAAAAGAATTTTAAGATATGTAAAATACACTTTAGATTATGGTTTATTTTATTCTAAAAATAATACTTTTGATTCAATATCATATTGTGATGCTGATTATGCTGGTTGTAAATTAGACCGAAAGAGTACAAGTGGAACTTGTCACTTTCTAGGACATTCACTGGTTTCCTGGTTCAGCAAGAAACAAAATACTGTTTCCTTGTCAACAACTGAAGCAGAGTATATATCTGCTGCTCTTGCCTGTTCACAGGTCATATATATGCAACAAACTTTAAAAGATTTTGGAATTAACATAAGTAAATCACCAATATATTGTGATAATACTAGTGCAATAAATCTATCTAAAAATCCAACTCATCATGCTAGAACTAAACATATTGATATAAGAAATCATTTTCTTAGAGATAGTATAACTAAAGAAATAATAACTCTAGATTATATAAATACTGAAAAACAAATTGCTGATATATTAACTAAACCGTTAACCGAACAGAATTTTACTAAATTTAAAAGAGAATTAGGTATTTGTTCAAAGTCTGAAATATAAAATAATATAATATAATAATCAATAAAAATTCAAAATAAAAATTACACTTTTTCTAAAAGACATGTCGACATGCCCCATCCCCTGATGTCGACATACCCAACAAAAATTTGAAAATAGAATTTCCCTCCAAAGTTAGTTATTTGGTTATTTATCTATTTATTTAGTTTTCTCTCCTCTTTCTTCACTATATTCTCTGTAAATAACTTCTGAAACAATAAAATAATGGTCTCCTCTTCTACTAATGAACCCACTTCACCCACATCTCCTTATTCTGGTCCATTTCAAAGATCTACGCATGCTCGAGTGATCAAATTGCAAGAGAAGATGAAAGACATCCTTCAATTGATGACTGAAATTCAAGTAAGTCAACTTAGGATGGCTAGAGAACAAAAAAAGCAAAGGAATATTGTTAGGAATGTACAAAAATTCCTTATGGATAACCGTACAAATCCTATTAATATTGAAGACTCTTCACAAGCCATGGAATCAGAGGAAGAAGAACCTATGGAAGAGCCACAAGAAGACCAAGAGGAAGATCAACTTTTTCCTCAACCCGAAGTCCCTATAAATGAGGACGAGAGCGTTATTTGCGTTGGTGAGATCCTTGTTGATACTAATGGAAACATATTTGAACAACGTGGAAACTTTTGTCTCCACTACCCCAATTGTTCGATTCATAAGTCTCCTATAGTTAAGGATCGCCATTAAAGCGTACTTTCTTTTTTATTCTTTGTTTTACATTGTTCTGTTTGTTCGTGTTTATGTATGTTCTTATATATGTCGTAATAACTAAAATGTGTTCAATTATACTCATTGTTTCATGCTTGTTCTATACATATTATTTGTTCATACTAATCATTCTTGAATTCTTAAGTAGTTAATAGTTTTTGCTGATGACAAAGGGGGAGAAAGTTATAAAAATATATGTGCTTGGTGTAAGGGGGAGTTGTAGTTTTAAGAAGAAATCACGGAGTAAGGGGGAGTTATGGTATGGTAAGAATATTTTATAAATAAAGGCTGTCATCATCAAAAAGGGGGAGATTGTTAGGAATTGAGTTGATGATGTTTTGATGACAACAACCTTATATAGTTATTATAGTTTACTTTATAAAATATATACTAACATTTCCATATAGATATATATATATGTATATGTATATATGTATATAGGAAGTATATGCAGGTATTATCGAAGACTGATCAGTATAAAGACTCAAGCATCAAGATAAAGATTAGAGATTCAAAATTCAAGACTCTAGAGAATCAAGATTTCAAGATCTCAAGATAAGTGTCTACTATTTTGTTAAAACTTCATAATAGCACTCTCATCTTTCTTCCTATTTTCTTTTGGGATGGAACCCAATTTCTATCGAAACCAGTGGCTTACAAACCCACGACAAGTAGCTTACAAACCTACGACAAGTGGCTTACAAACCCACGAAAATCAAAATCATTTAAACTACTTTGTACAAGTTCTCGAGTCCTATGGAGGAGCTCTGTAGGAAGGTTCTTGCAATTTCAGTTTGAATAGATTTTTCAAAATGTTTTTAAATTTGTTTTCAAAATGTTTTAGCTTTCAAAATCATGTTTTCAAAAATGTTTTCAAACTTTGTTTTAGCCTTGAAATATTCCTCCATTCTGATTTTAAAAACTTCTATTTTTAAAACATCAAAACTTATTCTGATTTTAAATATTACTTATATAATTGACGGTCTATATCAATTATATATATATATATATATATTTAAAATAATGTTTTATATTCATTCTCTATCTCAAAATATTGTTTACACACTTTATTTTGCTTCGGAGAAGTTTCAACTTGTTTTAAATTCAAATGCTTTTACAAAACAACATCTCTATAATTTTGAACTAAGGGATGTCGACATAAGGGGATACCCCATGTCGACATGGTGACAGTTGGATTCAAAATTCAAATTTCAAAAGAAGTGTCCATTCGTTCAAAAACCTTTCGCCAATGGTTATGACTGTTGTGCATCTATATAAAGGCTTCCAAAATGAATTTTTTTTAACAACTACTTTCTTATTTTCTTCACTCTTTTTTCTCCACCATTCCATGTTCATAAAACTTCATATTTTAAAGATCGTGCCATCATTCTGCCAAATTCTCAATAGGAAATCATTTAGATACTCTCTCTATTTGATTCTAGATCATTTACTAAAGATCAAAGTGCTATTCAGAGTTATAGGATTAATTTATATTCAAAAAGTCCATAGAGTCTATCCATTCAAAAGGATTGTTATTAAGAAGTATTACGGTGATCTTGTGTCCCGTAAATCAAGAGAGTTTACCCCAGACTCGGAGATAGGAGGGTTCCTCAAGGCCTTAGAAATTGAGGGTTGTAATTTGGATATTGGCTTATAAAAATCTGTATAAGGATATTGCCTTAGTGTAGGACTGGATATAGGAGGATTCCGAACCAGTATAAAATCCTGTGTGTTCTTTCCTTTTACTTGCTTTACTTTACTATTTGCATTTGTTATATGTTCTGTGATCATTCTGTGTTAGAATTATGTTTAGATTTGTGTTGAAAGTTTTAATTTAGTCATATAGTTCATATATTCTTTAAAATACTATTCACCCCCCCTCTAGTGTTATTTCTGCCTTAAGATCCTTAATCCGCATCCCCAACACACTTCGATCCACATTGATCGATACGAAGATCTGGAACTGATGATTGATAGAAGATGCCGTCGATGATCGATACGAAATATAGTTTTTTGGATCGATACGAACGAACTTTCTGGTGATCGATACGAGATACCGTTTCCGTGATCGATACGAATTGGGCCTCTGGTGATCGATCCGAACTCACATTTAATTTATAAGAACCCTTTGCAAAATCAAATATTTAACTTCGAGGAGCTTCTGCCTTGCATAATTGAACTCGACCATCGAACTGCATATTTGACAATCCTTCGAAGCTCGTCGATGGAACGGTGACTTAACTCAATCTCAATGAATTTTAAATCGGATCGATCTCTAAAGTCTGGATGTCACGGTTGTGACGGTCAGCGATGACGGTCACTCCAGTTAAATTTTGAAGTCTCGTCGTTTAGACATTTTCTCTAACTTTGTTGAATTTCTCAAATAATATGTGGCACTTCACTGCACAACACATTCACACACTTCACACTGGGGGATACACGAGCTTATTATCGTCTAATGATGATTTTTCATAAGTTAGTTATGGAGTCTGCAAGCTCACAACAGTAGGAAATTCAGAATTCACTTCCCTTGACAATCGAGATACCGGCCATAGCGGACAAGGTTATAGATCCGGCTCTGGATGACTTACCAGGTACTAATTTTATCGGTAATCCGCCAGATTCTAGACCGTCCAATGTCTCTGAAGACATGCTGGGACGGATATGCTTAAGGCATGGTTTGTCATTGGACTATGTGCTATTACCAGGACTAAATGATAGACCGCATTTTCCACCTGAGGGGTTTACTGCTTTCAATCGCCATGCATGCCCAATTGGAACACTTCCTCCATTTAACCAGTACATTAGGGAAGTGATATCTTTCTTTGGAATCGTTCCAATCTCAATTACACCCCAACTGATATGCTCTGTTGAATAGCCTATTCATTGTATTTATGGAGCATCTCTTCCGGCCACCGACCTCGCTCAAAATTAGATACTTATTCAATGTCAAGAGCCGGGGAGATAGCCCTTCTTTTACGTTTCTGGAAGCGGTTAGGAATTGTCAAATTGTCATCAGCTCCTGGACCAGGCTGAGTTATTTCAAAACGTAGTGGTTTTACATCTGATGCCCCCAGGATTTGCCAACCGATGGTTATTCAGACGTAAGTACCACGGTCTTTTCAAGTAGTTAACAAGGTGATCATAACTGGTCTCAAACTAATATCTCCTTTTCCTTATAGCTGTAATTCCATGACCCGAAGGTGCGCATTTCAAAGAGATAGTACAGGTTCTCCAAGAAGTTCCAATTGAATTGAGGGAAATAAAGTCGACGCTAATAGACCTAAACTTGAAGATAGTTGGGCTGATCGAGCGAAATCAGAGTATAAGGCACGAAGGAACATTGAGGGCAGGCCTGACTAATCGGGTGTAGCGTAAGATGCCCAGGGTTGTTATAACCGAAGAAGGTGATGATGAAGATACACCCTCTGACGATGAACCAATTGCCCGGCCTTCCTATGCCTTTCAAGATTCCGAGGGAAGGAGAAAAGGCAAAGCCGTAGCCCATAAGCGTTCTAAGTCTGGGAGACGGAAATCTGTGATCCTGTCCCTCCCTGTTCCTGATATTAGAATTTCATAGGCTCCTTTCGCGCCAATTGATGGAACGCAGGGTGCACACTCTCTTTTGATAAACAGATGATGGAGGAACTTCTCAGTCGTCACAGCGACCCTTTTGCAGACCTACCATTTGTTATGACTGGAAACGCATCTGTTATTGGCTCTTCAACGCCAACCACCGATGTCTCCAGCGAGGCTCAAGTAATCCATGAAGAAGAGATATTGGCCAAAATCAAAGCTGAAATGGAGGCAGCGGCTAATGGTGGTAGTTCTAGAAGTGGAATGGCAGCACCTAGCCCGGCTCCGCTGAGAATGCTATCGCCTGGAGGTACAGTTGTCGATACCAGCGCATCTATCCCGCTTTTTGTAGTGCATCCGACCCCTCCGACTTCGCCTGCAAGAAGCATTCCTATTCATTTGAGCTCGGTGGAGGAGGTAGATATAATGTCACCTACTGGAGACCAGCCGTCGAAAGGCAAAGGCCCGAAAAAGAAAATTACTGGCAGCTCCAACGGGTTCACGGCGAAGGGAAAACCAAAGAAGAAAAGAGAATAGATGCTCTTCCTCCTCGGCTCATTTTTGAGTAGATAGGAATTTGCTTTTAGCTTTTGTAGACCGTGTATAGATGCGGGTTCGGCCCCTGGTAGTAGCAATTCTGAAAATAACTTTTACATGAATTTCTTTCATAAATAGTTGAAATGAAACTCTTTTTTGGCTTCAAGTCTATTATGTTTTTTATGCTTAAGTGTTCCAGTATTTGAATTCTAGTCCAGTGCACTTGCGAAGTTCCAACCTTTGGGTCAAATTTGTTTTCATTTGTCAAGTCCAAAAATCATAGACACGAGTCATGACTGAGGATAAGTTGAACTTTGATGTTGCACTGCTTTAGTCAAAGGTTGACGCTTAAATTCTGCCCCCAGTTTCAGGGATGAGTTGTAAAGATCGTCCAGCGATTGCATTTTGCCTTCATTTCGTCGAGCTTAACATCGTTGAATCGATGCTAAAAGAAGTGAAAGTCGAGTGGTCGAATCACACTTGCTCACTTATCAATGATCATATCCGCACTCTGGGGATCTGCATTTGTATATCGACGGTCGATCATGCCTGTTTAAGTTTTAAGTATTTTTCCATGCTTTGGGGACTTAATTTAGTTCATTAGTGGCCATTCACACCCGAGTAATGTTTATACTCTGACCACACTCTGGGGACTCAGAGTCATTTGCGGGCGGTTCCCTAGTTTTCACTTTGGAAATCCAGAGATAGTCGATCTTTGCACCCCAGTTCGAACTCCGAGAACTCGAAGTTGGTTGATGTTTATACTCCTACTCACACTCTGGGAATTTGGAGTCGATGTTTATACTCCGACTCGCACTCTGGAAATTTGAAGTTGGTGTTTATAATCCAGTTCGCACTCTGTGAACTTAGAGTTGATATTTATACTCCAATTTGCATTCTGGGAATGTAGAGTCACCCGACAGATGGTCAGTCACATCTGTTTAGGCTTTTAGGATTTCATTCACACTTCGGAAATGATGGATTTATTAGGATCATGGATGGTCAATTCACATCCACCCCGAGTTAACAAGTGAGGTCGTTAGATGGACGGGTCCATCCCCCTCGAGCTTGGTTAGGATATGGTCGAAGTCGGGTGGACAGATCCACCCTCTTTGAAACCGCATTCATAAGTTTATACTCCAGCTCGCACTCTGGGAGACTGGAGTTAGTTAAAGGATTGTCATGTGTCAATCCATTTTTGGCTTTAGTGTGATGGCTTTCCCCTGAGCTCAGGTTTCACTTAGTGAGTGGCCGGTCATATCACGGTCACTCCCTATTTGAATAAATTCCACCGTATGATGGAATTTAGCTCTTCGTGCGTCGCGATGGTTATATGTCACATTCAATAAATCACAGCTCTGCCTCGAAGAGATGGAATTTTATTGCTGAAATGAGAAAATATGACAAAGTCAGTTGCCTTATTAAAAATTCAAATTTCAAAATGCAGGAACAAATTGTAGATGAAAAATAGACTAAAATAAAAGAATCCTTTCATGTGTAGTAGCGATGAAGACTCTCGTTGTTCCAGGCTCATGGCAAAGTAAGACCGTCAACGGTCGATAACTTGAATGTGGCATCTACGAGCTTTCTATCAATCAAATACGGTCCTTCCCATGTTGGTTTCATGTGAGAAAGAAACAGATAGATTCTTCTGAGGACGAGATCATCGAGTTCAAAGATTCGTTGTTGAACCTTGGTATAGTGTAATTGGGCGACTCGACTTTGGTATGTGGTTGCCCTTAAATCAGCTTCTTCGCGCTTCTCGTCCAACAAGTCCAAGGATTCAGCAAGTAGTATGGCATTTGTCTTTGGTTCATAATAAGTCGCACGATGAGAAGGTACTTCCATCTCTACTGGAATAACGGCTTCTGAACCATAGGAAAGAGAGAAAAGAACGTGTCCAGTCGCGTATTTGTGAGTTGTCCGGTAAGCCTATAGAGCTATAGGAAGTTCATCAACCCACTTGCCTCTGGCCTTTTCTAGTCGTTTCTTTAGAATAGACTTGATAACCTTATTAACAGCTTCAACCTGGCTATTCGCTTGAGGGTGTGCAACTGCAGAGAATTTCTTTTGAATGTGGAATTATTGGCAGAAATCCTTGAATTCAACGCTGTCGAACTGGGTTTCGTTATTAGTGATGATGGTATGTGGGAGACCAAATCAGCAGATAATGTTGTGGACTACAAAGTTGATCACCTTCTTCGTCGTGATTGTAGCAAGAGGTTCAGCTTCGGCCTATTTGGTAAAGTAATCAACTGCGACAATGGCGTACTTCGCACCACCTTTGGCCAGAGGTAGAGAGCCAATGATATCGATGCCCCATACTGCAAATGACCATGTACTAACCATTTGTGTTATCTCAGTAGGTGGGGCTTTAGGAATTCTAGCATGCTTTTGACATTTATCACAGTTCCTGGCGTATTCTGCTGCATCACGGTTGACAATCGGCCAATAACATCTGTATCGGAGTACTTTCTTAGCGAGAGCTTGCCTCCCGGTGTGATAGCCACATTCTCCTTCATGTACATCATGAAACACTCGCTTAATTTCATCGTGGGCGATACACCGTAGTAGAGGAACGGAGTACCCTCTTTTATACATGACTCCATTCTGAATAGTGAACCGTGCATCTTTTCGAAGATTCTGTCTATTCTCGCTCCTACGCTCAGATAGCGTTCCCTGCTCGAGGTAATTTCGAAACGGAGTCATCCATGACTCCTTATAGGGAGTGACTTCAAATATCCAGTCTATTTCCATCCGATCAATGCTGGGGGAAGACAACGTTTCCACAGGAATGAGTCCCATTTGTTGTGCTTCGCTCATACTTGCTACTTTGCCAATGAATCAGCCTTTTGATTACGCTCACGGAGTATATAGAAGATGGCATAATAATCAATCTAGTTAAGTATTTCCTGTACTTAAGCTAGGTAAATAACCAGTCTTCGATCCTTTGCTTGATATTCACCCCAAACTTGACATACAACTAATTATGAATCACAATAAATTTCCACAACAATAATTCTCAAATCTCAAGAGAGTTTCGATCCGGCAAGCAAGGCTCTATATTCAGCTTCATTATTGGTCACACGAAAATCAAACTTTAGAACATAAATATCGATCGACCTTTGGGGGTTTCAAGTTCTATTCCAGCATCCGAGCATCGGTTGTATGATGCACCATCAGTATGCAAATTCCAGATATACTCGGAAGATTCACTGGCTTCGGGAAAGTCCTCTGGGATGGTAAATTCGGCTATGAAATCCGCTAGGACTTGTCCTTGATTAGCTTGCCTTTAAGTGTAAGTAATATCAAACTAGCTCAGTTCAATGTTCTATTTGAGTAACCTACCGGACGTCTCAAGCCGCGTAAAAACCTGTTGTAACAGCTGATCGGTGTAAACAGTGATAAGATGAGCCTGGAAATACGGATGGAGTTTCCTTGAGGCAATAATGAGACAATAAGCCAACTTCTCTAGCTTTGGATAATTTTCCACAGCTCCGGTTAGTCGTTTACTAACATAGTAGACCGGTTTTAGCACTCGATCTTCCTCTCAAACTAAGGCAGCACTGATTGCGTTTTCTGATACTGCTAAGTAAAGGTACAATTGCTCGTGATTTATAGGTTTTGAAAAAATCAACAGTGTGGGAAGATGTTGAATTAGTGCTCGGAGTGCACCCTTGCAATTCGTGGTCTATTCAAAATTCCATTTCAATGCACTTGTCGGTGGACTTTGAAATGAACCTGCTCAATGCTGCTACCTTCCCGTTGAGGCTCTGGACTTGCTTTATGGTTCTTGGAGTCTCAAGATTTCTGATTGCCTAGGTCTTTTCGGGATTCGCTTCGATTCCTCGAGCGTTGCCGATAAACCCAAGGAATTTTCCGGATGCGACCTCTAAAGTGACATTTCAATGGATTGAGCTTCATCATGTATTCTCGAAGGATGCTAAACATTAATTCCAAGTCTTTGATATGGTCGATGGTAAAACACGACTTCACAAGCATGTCATCTACATATACCTCCATGTTCTTTTCGATCTGGTTGGCAAACATCCGATTGACTAATCGCTGATAAGTAGCCCCAGCGTTCTTGAGTCCGAATGGCATGACCCTGTAATAGTAAAGTCCCAAATTAGTTATGAAGCTGGTATGTTCCTAATCAGGTAAGAGCATGGGTATCTGGTTGTAGCTAGAATATGCATCCATGAAGAAAAAGAGTTCATGTCCAGCTGTTGAGTCTACGAGCTAATCAATTCTAAAAAGTGGAAAACTATCTTTAGGGCAAGCTTTATTCAAATCCGAGTAGTCAACATACATTCTCCATTTTCCATTCGGCTTTTGGACAAGCATAGGATTTGACATCCATTCTGGATATAACGCATCTCGGATAAATCAATTTGCTTTAAGCTTTTCCACCTCTTCTTTAAGGGCGGCAGATCTCTCTGGATCCATACCATGCCTTTTCTATTTGACCGGGATTTACCACGGGTCAATATTCAAAGAGTGGCTCGCGATGTCCGATGAGATCCCACAAATGTCAAAATGCGTCCAGGTGAATACGTCGAGGTTCACCCAGAGAAATTCAACCAATTCCTTCTGTGTCTGTTGGCTTAACTGAGATCCAATCTTTGAATCATCATTATCGTCGATCAGGACATCGATTGTCAGTTCGGCAGGGGAAGCTTGACTGTATTTAGTTTCATCTTCACTTCTAGTGTCTCTCGGGTCAAGATCCCTCTGGAATTGGTTTGGGTTCCCAGGCCTGGGTCTAGCACCAATTGTCAATTATTAGCAAAATGGATGTAAAGAGATTCCTCTATGTCGTTTTCTTTCTCCATTCGATGCGCCTTGCACAGTTCAGCAACATAACAGGCTCGTCCAATAGCCTGATCTCCTTGAACGACCCAACCCCACAACCGGTGGGGAATTTTAGAGTCTAACACCATGGTGCAACGGCTGCCCTGAATTCAGCAAGGGTCGGTCGACCCAAGAAAGTATTGTAAGGGGAGTCTATATCCAACACAACAAATTGTAGTATTCAGACTCTCTGGCGTTCTCCAAATCCCAATTCCACTGGTGGTTCCACTACTCCAGTGGGTATAGTAGCACTCCCATTGAAGCCATGAATTTGAGACTGGAAAGGTTTCAAATCTTTAGCTCCTATTTTCATCTAATCATATGCCCGCTTAAACAAAATATTCATAGAACTTCCACTGTCAACCAAGATCCTCTTCATCCAAGCAGGACCTACCTGAAATGATATGACAAGTGGATCAATAGTAGGGCTACGACCTTATCAGCGTCTCTATTTTCGAAACACTATATCATCGATCATCGTCTTCTATTGCTTGGCAGGAGCCCCATCATCACAACTACTACAACACTCGAAGTCTGCATACCTAATAGAGCCGACATACGAATCCATTTCCATCCAGCTACGGTCTGTTGAACGAGAACCACCACTCACAGTGTTTATCACTAACCTCCTGCCGGTATGAGCGGGTTCCTCCTGTCTTGCCTGATTAGGTATGTTATTTTGATTCGATGGGCATGCATCTCCATACTACGGCGCCCGCACAAACTGTTCCAACTTCCTCTCTCTAATCAACTTCTTAATGAGATTTTATAAATGATGACACTCATTTGTATTGTGGCCATAACTCGCGTGAAACCTACAATATTTCCCTGTTTGGATGTCTCTCCGATAACAGCTTCGGAGCAGGCTTCTTGTACTGGATAGTATTGTAGCTTTGTAGATATACATTCTCCAATGACGTATTCATAGGAGTGTAATTATTGAACATAGGAGCTCTACGTCGTGGACCATAGTTCTTGTCCCTCTTTCTATTCCTATTCCCATTGTCTTTCTGCTGAGTTTGTTTATTCTGAATATTTAACTGAACTTTCCCGAAGCTCTCCCCGAACTGTTTAACTGCAACGTTACTTTGGATTCCTTCCATGCTCATCTCTGCGTCTCCTGCTTCCTAAACTGTTTCGCATCCTCCCTTCTCAAGAACCAGGCTGCCTTGGAATAGAAACGGTCGAATGACGTAGGTGGTTTTTTGGCCAACCAGTTGCTGAATTCAGAATCCGGGTCTATCCCTGCCATAAGAATGGAGTTATCATTTGGGTTGCTGATCTCAGCACACGTAGCATGGAATCCTTCTAAATAATGTTGGAGTGTCTTTCCAAGAGCTTGAATGACACTAGACAGAGTGTTAATATCCTTTGGTCTTGCGACATGCATTCGAAACTGCTCAACAAATTTGGTTGCTAGTTGGTCAAAACAAGAAATAGATCAAGGTGGCAAATGAGTGAACCACATAGTAGCTATGCCCCCCAGAGAAATCGGGAAGCTTCGACATTTAACAGCATCGTCCGCCAATGCAGCACTCATCGACCATTCATACTTCAGGATGTGTTGGTTGGGATCAGAACTTCCTTCATAGAGGAGTAAAGTCGGCATCCTAAATCACCGAGGTAGTTCAGCATAGAGTATTTCATGGTGAAGGGAGTATGACTTCAGGAGATTCCCCAGTCATCATTTGTAAGACCCTGACTCTCACGGATAATCTAACGAATCATCGTCGGTATATCCAACATCTAGACATTCTAAGCACGTTGAGCCAAGGTGTGGTAGGGTTCCATAATGTAAGGTCGGACCGGACGCGGTCGACGGTCCATGTCTCGCCTCCTTAGCTCCAAGTCTTCGAGGATGTAGAGTTCGGGAGCACGCCCATGCTGACAATGGTTTGGATCTGGTTGATTCTGGACATCAACCCCTGGTTCAACAGTGGTGGTATAGCGCGGATGTCTGCGGTATAATAAGGAATAGTTCCTCCCTGGGAGGAGGGTCCAGTATGGTAGCTGGTTGATGGGCCAACTCTTGGTTGTTCAATGTTCGGAGTAGGTTAATGTCCAGTGGCTTGGGTGTAGCTTACGTCCAGTCGTGGGCGTATAGATCTATGATGGTAGTCGAATGAGGTTGAACTCTCTATGGACGAGTAGGAGGCATGATCCCTCATGGATCTTCTACGCCTTTGGCGGTTTAGCTGATTAGTTAATTCTGCGTTGGCGCACAGTTATTTAGTAAGTTGTTGACAACTCTAAGTCAGCTCTTGTATAAGCATTTGAAACTCTTGTCGGGTGATAGGGCCTGACGGACCTGACGGTCAAGCAACATTCTGGTTGGATGGAGGCAGTTGCACGGGATTCTGTCTGTCCCATCCTTCTTAATCTGCAGCTGTGGAGGCGGTCCTTGTGCTAATCATGGTGGATGATGAAGTCCTTTCCTAGATTTAATGCAAATCTGAATAGGTTGGAAGGATTTTGAACTTGAGATCTGGATCTTCTTCTTAGATTTGTGCAATCCGGTATCGATAGTTGATACAAAGAGCAAGAGAAAACTGCATTTTCTCAATGAAAGTACCAAAATGGTTGTACCGAAATTGGGCACAACACTCTTCGGAAGTATTTGAAGAGATAAAAATAAAGAATATAAATGTAAAAAGAGGACTATCTAATAAACACTTCAAAAACAAATAATGAAATCACACAGAAACACAATGATTTAGAGTGGTTCCACGCATGGCCTACATCCACTTTGAAGTTGATGATTTTATTGATATTCACTTGCTGATTACAACTGATTACAGCAGATTACAGTAATGAAATTCGAGTACAACAGCAGCCTTGAAGTATAAAAATGGTTTTGACAGAGTCTGGACGTCAAAGAGCCAAAAGATCCCTTTTTAGTAGGTTCTGGGGTGCTATTTATAGGCATAGGATGCAAATATCTCGCTCAGATCTCGAGAGACATCTTTTGGCATGTGGGTGGTCCCACACGATCGATCCCATGAGATTTTGACTGGATCCGTGATCGATACGAATGAATTTCGTATCGATTAAGATTTTACCCAATAGAGTCGAAACTTGACATGAACATTTCTTAGGTCGTACGTAAGCTCCTGTGAAAATTTCGTAGCATTTGGACTTGTGGATTGCGATTTATGATCGATGCAAATTGGCAGTTCTCTTCATATCGATACTGTTCGTACCGATCATTTCGACTCGATGGCGGGCACGTGCCTACGAGTTGACATGGCGCTTGATTTTTGAATCAATCCACTTTCGATGCCAAGTTGACCGAGTCTTATTCGTATACAATATTGAAGCGTTGTTCGTATCGATGTTAGTGATTCTGTTCTGTTCATATCGATCGTGTTTTGTCTTGTTCGTATCGATCATGTTTTGTCTTGTTCGTATCGATCAACTATGTTGCTTTGTTCGTATTGATCGACTACATTGTTTTCTGTATATAGTATCGACTTCGCATCGATCTGTGGTCGATTGATACGAAACATGTTTGAAGTCCGATCGATATGAAATGCATATTCGTGCCACAGTCGGTGTTTATGAAGTAAACAATCACAGATGGATATGAATTGGATGTTGGTCGACCGATACGAGCAAGTTGGAATTGATCGATACAAAATCGTGTATGTCTGGTGGATACGAACAAGATTGATACGACGCGGCCGATGGATATGAAGAGTGTAGTTTTGGACGGATTCGAACAGAACCGAAGCGAATGAGGACTTTCTTTGATTGTTTGATGGATGCGAACAAAACTACTGCAAGGTGATGGATGCGAATAGAGGCTTCCCCTCTTGATTTTGATCGATCCATATCTTGAGCGTACGAACTCTGATCGACTTGAAATTTGAGACGTTGGCTTGCTTCGTTTTGCTTGTCATGTCTCGTCAATCGTAGCTTGAACCAGACTCATACAAAAATTAATGACATCCTTAGCAAACCTGCGTATAACCGATCTTGGGGACGGACTGTCTTTGGTTTCCATTAAGTTCCTGGTATCACGGCCTTGCCATAAGGTGGGATAACAGTAAGATAATGAATGAACTGAGAACAATATTGTCGTTTTGTATAAACATCTTCTCAATTTGTCACGTCTCATTCGCATGCTCCACTTTTATAATACCCTTACTTCTTCGGACCCCAAATCAACACTTCCTGCCTCTATTTTCTAGTCAAATATGAAAGACTAACTTGTAATTTATTTAATTTATTTATCCCACTATCTTGACTTGCCCGCTACAGATTTTCGCTACTCTTTCCCCGCGTTTCACTCAACCCTACCATTATAATTTAGTTTTTAACTGCACTCACTTTCACGCATATTCTGCCTCCTTCTACAAATGCTCCAAATGAACAATATTCTCAAATAACATTCCGTTATTTTTCTCGTAATTTTGAATCGTATTTCAAATCTTGAAAAACAAGTGAATGATGGATCAAAAAGAGGGGGATGAGACCAAATCCGACTTCAAAGTTTCAAATTTGAGTACTTTTAATTAATCTTTTGGTGCGTAATAGGTTTTTCCTTTTAAATGATTATTACCGCATAATTTATTTACAGATAAGCTGCATGCTTCTGCTATCCATAATTTTTCTTCTCCAAAATCGGTACTTCTATATTGTTTCTTTAAATATTGTTTCCATGAAATGGTTATTTATAAGCTCTAAATAGTGGTTTATTAAAATGCAGAAGCCCAAAACTCGCGCATGGAAAAAATGTTATCATTTCAGTGACATCTCTCAAATAAAGATATCACCGAAAGGCAGATCACCACTTTTAGATATTTGTAGGTAAATTCATTCTTTTTCATGTTTTTTGTTTCTTGAAATTAATAAACATTTTTATTCTTCCAACTACCATTTTCTATCAGGAAGATGACGAATTTTAGTTTTCGTTCTTTTATAGTCAAAATCATTTTCTTAATCACCTTATACTTGCCTTCAGATTCTTTAAAGATGAGTTGTATGTGGTGATAAACCAATAATGGATTAATACAATGAGTTCCTTTTAATGTATGTAATAGAGAAAAGGAATCATTGACCAAATTCATATCTACGACTACAAATTATGTTAATTTTTTTAAATGCTTTAATTTGTACATTTCTATTTCTTCGTAGTTTTCCCCATTTTAACATCTGCTTAATACACTATTTTATTCTTTATAGGTATAATGGCAATGACATATCCAATACGGTCTGAAAAACACAAGTGACTGTTGCCTTGGGACCAATCAATTGTGATACAGTATAAACTTTATAAGGTTTTTTTTGGCTGGCCACCGACATCCAATAATGGTTGGTTTTCGATTATGCATTTGAATGGACAACGGAAATAGAGGCTAAAAGTGTGTATTTTGGTATTTGCTGAAATCCTTGCTTCATGTTTCAATTGTTAAATTCCCTATATATACACACAAATGTGTGTGTGTGTGTGTGTGTGTGTGTATGTATATATATATATATATATATATATATATATATATATATATATATATATATAATAAAGAATGTAAGAACATGCATGAATGAAGCAATGTCAACCACACATGCAAGAATGAAGCAATACTGGAATATAGTGTAACCTGTAAGTTTGCAAGCCAAGAAAGTAGTGTAGTTTTCAAAGTAGTGAACATTATATATTTGCATTCATTTCAAATAATGTAATTGGTACTTACCAACTGTGCATGCCATTTGCGGATTTCAAAGCTTTAGTTAGAAGGTTAGTAAATAATATCTTAAATTGAACATGTGGGAAAGTGGAAAGTGTGATAACCCGGATTTTGGAACATCTAGTAATTGGATAATTTACCGATTTTATTTGAATAAATAAGTGGAATTCTGATAACTTAAAAATATCTGGAAATGATAAACCTTATGGTAAATTAAAACTATGTTAATAGACATATGCAAACTTTATTGAAAATTTTAAGTGTGTTCATATACAAGTGTGTGTGTGTGTATGAAGCTATTATTTAACTCGAGCCATTCCTATGTAATTTAAATTGAATTTGAAATTCAAAAATAACATGTCTTAAAAATAATTTGGACTTAAAAAAATATATTAGATTTTTATTAATGTATAGTTAGTTTCAAATTATTTTCTTTAAATTTTTATCAATATTTTGTTAAGGGAAAGCGTGGATATAAATTTGATAACACCTATATATATAAACATAAAAATAAAAAGGGTACGAATACACATATATTACAAGTATAAGACTTATAAATATTTATCAAAATATATTCTCATGTAGAATAACAAGTGTTAAGATATTAACACATAAATTTACAAGTGTGATGGTTTTATGATAAAAATTAAACAAATGTTAGTTAATTTAACATGAAGTTTACAAGTGTCACAATATTTTAAAATAGTGAATAAAGAAAATAAATCAGGTATATACCCTATCTCTTTCATTTCTTTTATCTGTTCAAATTCAAACAAAAAAATCCAGTAATCAAACAAATCAAAGAACTCTCTTCATAATTCAAAACCAGTAAACAATTTCAAGTTCATCTCAGTTTCAAGCACTAGTAGGAAAATCAAGTCTAGAAGCAAGATCAATTTCAGTTTCAAATTTCAAAGGATTAAGCAACTTCCAGATTTCAAAAGTTTTTCCAGCTTCTTTGTTAATTCTGTGGGTAAACAGTTTTGATTTTTAAAAGCTTTAAATCTGTTTAAACCCTGATGCATGCAGTAAACTTGGGTTTGAATTGGTGATAATGGTTTGCATGTTTGATTTAATGATTATATGTATATATGGATATGGATATCTCTGTGTGCATGTCAGTGTTTACTCTGTTCTTGAATACTGGATGCAAATATAATTCAAAAAAATAAATTGCTCTCTCCCTGATCTATTACAGGTCATGATGTTTAAACATAAATTGTTAGAAATAATAAGATTTGAATTTTAAAATAATTTAAATAGGAATTGATGACAGTTTTGACTGGGAAATAAGATTTACAGTAAAAACTTATATATATTGAAATTTGGATATGATCAATTAATAAATTCAGGATTATAATCTGAATTGTCTTCAAGAATTAGAATTTTTAAGATGAAAATCATGATTTTAAATATAGTAAATTATGAGAAATCTTTGGTTGAACGAAAAAACGGGTTTCGACCTTTTTCCGATGATCATGTAGTTTTTGGTGGTTGGGGTTTTTTCCGAAGCAAGAATGGCGATCGGAGATGTCGGCAAAAATGGCTGGAGTGATGCTGGTTCATCGTGGCGATGGCGATTGGTCAAACTAGGGTTTAAGAAGGTTAGAAGTCGAGGTTGAAGTATTGGTTGCGGCTACGATACAGGGCACCATAGTTCATCGGTCGAAGGGGAATAGGAACTTGGGTCGTGGACGAGGCTATGGCCGGAATGGTGGAGCTTCTGTTGGTTGGGGCTGTCTTGTCGAGGTGAGTTTTGGTTGGAGCTGCTGTTCCAATTTGAACTGGAGGGCTCGAATTCGATTTCAAGCTTATGTTGGTATTTGGTGGATGGGATCGATAGTAGAGATGACCGATGACTTGTCGGAGGTGGAATGGGTTGCCGGAGCGCCGTAATGGGATGGTGCACGTGCACAATGTCCATGTGTGTTAGTTTGTGTATGAGGTAGTTTGCCTCAAGTCGAAGCTCGAGGGAAAGGATGTTGGGGTCGAAGTGGGTTTCGGGTTCGTGAGTGTTAACATATCATTTTTAAAATTTTAAACTAAGTTTTTTTTTAAAAATATATAGAAGAAGGAGGAAGAAATCTTGGGGCAGTACTCGAGTGGGTATCATGTTTAACCCAAAGCGGGAGTTTAAAACAAGTTTTTAAAGTTTGTAAAAGAAAAGGCTTTGAAATTTAAAAATGAATTTGGTTTAAAACTTTCTAAAATAAATTCTTTTACATATAATAAATGTTTTCCTTAATGAATTAATTAGGAAGTTATATGTTCTGTTTAACTTAAATTTTTTAAGTAAATTTTTAGGTTATTTTAAAACTTAGTTTATAAATATAATTAAGTGTTATTTAAAAGGATAAATGTTCTAAAATATGTGATTAAGTAATTAATTAGGGTAATGATTTATCTTAATTAAGGTTTTGATAATTAATGAGGTAATTAAAGGGTAATTAATTTATTTAATAAATTAATGATTAAGGATTGACTAATTTGTAATTAAGAGTTATAAGTTAATTAATTTGAGATTAATTAATTTGTAATTAGGGATTGTTAATTAGATAATTGGAGATAGTTAATTAATGATTAGAGATTAATTAATTAGGTAATTAAGTTGTAATTAAGCATTAATTAATTAAGTAATTAGAGATTAATCAATTGGTAATTAAGGATTGATTAACTTGTAATTAAGAATTAATTAATTTGTAATTAAGTTTTATTAATTAATAATTAAGGATTAATAATTAAAGAGTAAGGAATTAATAGCTAAGAGATAATTAATTAAGGTTAATTAATAAGTTAATTAATTAAGGTTAATTAATCAAGGATGATTAATTAAGATAGACGATTAAGGAATGATTAATTAATGGGGTTGTAATTAAGTAATGTTAAGTAAGCATGGTTAAGATAATCCAAGTGAATAAAGTTGGTGATTAAATTAATTAGAGATTAATTAAATTAATTAGGTATTATATATCTAATAAATCTTGTGTACGGATGGTTGAATGATTTTGGATGATTTGGATTGTTGTTGTCTCTGATGAGCGATTGAGATGTGCTGTGATATGAATGGGTTGAACTATGATAGTGTGGGTTATCTATCTGAGTTAAATTGTTATGTGGTATGATATCTTGAATATGAATTGTATTGTTTTGAAACTTAATAATTTGGATTAGAAATGATCTTGGATTCGAAGACACCGGAGTCGGGTATCAGTAATACCCGAAACCACTTCAATTAGTAAACTAAATTCTTTATAAATTAGGTATGTGAAATTATACAGCCTGGAATGAATGAATTGAGTAACATGGACATTTAACCTAAAAACTGTTGTGTGTGATAAATGTTTGACTATAAGAACTTGTAAAGGGTACGATTTACCCTGATATTCACATATGTTATAACTTGGTATTTCATATTATATGGGTTTCATCGCGCTAGGTTCCAGCCTGACCCGAGTGTTACTTTGATGTAATGCTCGGGTCAGACTGATTATTACAGATTTTCAGGTTAAGACGTTCTGAAGCTCAAGAGGCGAGCTGGATGGAAGGAACGTATGGAGTTTTCCGCTGTGTATATGAGGCTGTGTAGTCTGTATGGATTGTAGTCTGGAACAAGTTGTATAACTGTCCAATTTACGTATAAGTGATTGTACTCTAATGAATTGTATGTAAAGTAACAATTACAGCTTTCTTTTTAAAAATGCTATTATTTGTTATTATATTTTATCCGCTGTGAATGTGAGATGTTGTTGTTTTCTGTTTTCCTTCTTTCTTCTTTCTTTAACAATCTAGGATTTTCGGAGTCAAAAATTTCGGGTTGTTACATTTTGGTATCAGAGCGTAAGGTTAAGCAAGAACCTTGGCTCTGGTGGGTTTACTCATTAAGGATAGGGTCAATAGTACTCTAGAATGAGTTGAGTGTAGTATATATGAGGGCGTATTTGTTATTTTCTTATAAAATGATTTTAAAAATGATTTTCATATAAGTTTGTCTTTTGATATATAAAGAAATAATTTTTCCAATTATTAAATATATTAAAGAAATTGGTTGTTGATTGTTGGAATAAAATAAAATAATGAGAATTAAGTGGAAATAATAGTACAACCAAATTGAAATTGAATGAGATAAGTTTGAAATGGATCCAAACTGAAGTTAAAATCTTGAATTTGTAGAAGTGTTTTCAGAATAAGATAATAATGAACTGGTTTCCATATATGATAATCTTGGTTATTATCATAAATGGTTGTTGTATTTAGTAATGAATTGTTTTAAGGAAGCAAACATTTAGGTGAGTATGACTTATAAATTGGAAATAAAGATGATCTAAATTATGATGTTTTAAAATCTAAGTCTGGAATTTGGAATTTGTTCGAAAGTGATAAAGAAATAATAAGTAATATTATTTAATGTATTTGAATGAAAGGGTCTTGTTTCAAATAAGAGTTGTTTAAAAATTTAAAGGAATTTGTTTTGACTTAAAACCAAAGGTGGTTTAAAATTTAAGGATAACTTGGTATGCAAGGGAAATAAATATGTATATAGGAGGGATATACATTATATCAAAGATGATTTAAAATAAACTCTAAGTGCTGAGTTTTAATTTTTTCCTTGGAATGTGATGTGAAAACCCAAAGTGAAATAAGTTTTTAAACTTAACTGGGAAGATTATTAATAAGTTTAAAATTTGAAATGGGAATTCAAATTTGGGTAAAGTTGTCAGGATTAAATTGAAGTGAATTTAACTTAGGGGAAGTTAAATAAGTCTATAACAAACAACCTGAATTGGAAAATTCAAGATGAAATTGAAATTTAACTTGGGAAGTTAAATGGTTGATTTAAAATGGGAACTATGAGTGATCTCAAAATAGGTTTGAGATCTGGAAATTGAAAATAGGTGCTGTTAATTGGTGTTTGGATAAATTTGGATGTTTATTTATCCTGATATCATTCTATTATTATAAATAATATATGAAACTGAGAATTGGTTTTGAAGTTAAAAATGGATAATAAATTAGAATCTGAAGATTAAATTGTTTTTGAATTCTTATTTGAACTTTGAAATAAGTTAAGTAAAGATAATTTAAAATTGAATTTTGGAATTTGGATTCAGAATTAAATAGTTTAAAGATTTAAGTTGTTAAATTAAAATAAAGGTTGATTTGATTTAAAACTAAAGGTTAATTTGATTTAAGGGATTAAATCAACATTTAAAAGTTTAACACGAGTTTATGAAATTCAAGATGGTTTTAAGTTGAGATTTGAATTGAATTAGTTCAAATTTAAATTGATTTGAATTAATTTGAAGTGAAATTAAAGTTGAATAAGTTTAAATGGGAATTGATTTGAATTTGGGATATGTGACGGCCCAAAAATCCGTACCCTTTGAATCGACAATAATCCACACATGTCCGACCCAAAAAGCACAATTTGACGGAAAGTCAAGAGAAAGAAAAGAAGAGAGAAGAAGAGAAGAGAAGAAAGAGAGAAGATAGAACCAAACAGAACAATACAGAATCTCACATCACAGCGGAAAATATATAATATCATATCAATGATTTTTACAAAACAGAAACTGTATATATACACATCAATCAGAATTCAACAATCAATCAATAGTTATCAGCTTGAACAGTTATAATAACCTCTCCTAACAATTGCCGATAATAAACAACAACTAACAAAGCACAGCGGATAATAAATAATCAAAATAGATACGCGTATATGAAATGAAGATCTCCAGCTCTCCTGTTGAAGCTCCAAAAGCACCAAAGTATAACCTGTAGATATACTCGGTCTAACCCGAGCATTGAAAGGAAAGAACGCCCGTATCAATCTGGTAAACCAGCTGAGAAACACACTCAACTGAATTTATTAAATTATCAAACTTTTCCTTAGTTTTCAAAATAAAAGTATCTTGTAAGACAAGTCCACACATAAACACGGACATATTTTTACCTTACGATAACTAAAACATATCAATATCAAATCTCATGTTATATTATAGTAGTGTCTACTATATACAAATAATATTAATCATAGCCGAAATTGTAACATTGATTAAATTCCAGCATATAGCCCAATTGGGTAATACAATCAAAATGGCAAGCACGTAGTGGAGTTTGGATTTCCATACAAATGACCAGATGAAGGGACTACCTTCCGAAGGGGTACACCTCTAGATGGACGTCCCGAGGCATAGAACATCTGTCCTCTACCAACACAAGACCGGCCCATCTCTATAACTAGATGGTACCGAATATGTCATCCTCCGGTCGTTATCGACCTTTACCGAGGGCCCTCATAGCATACAAACCACACAATCAGATACATGACGTCAGAGCGTGCAAAGATATATCTAGAAGAGGATGATCATATCCTACTTGGGAATGACCCACTTAGCCTTGCCGCATCTAACCCTGCTTTGGTCATTTCCGGTTGATGAGGCCAGAGGTAACGATTACCTTTCACAAAGCACAATCACATCACTTAGAATGCCACACGGCCATTTCCGTTGACTACTAATTGCCTTCCACAAAAATACAACCCTTAAGCTCATACGTCTCAAGGAGGGTGTTAAGCTAAGAGAAGTTGCCTTCTCCGCCACCACTGATGTACATTTGTAAAAATCAATGTACGTAATCTATAGAAATGCAATGTCAGACAAACATCCATACAAGTTGTCCAGGAATAGGACAAACGTAGGTACTTTCCTACCACATCCTGTCGAGAAATCCCTAGGATTAGTAGCAAATAGTCCTCGCATTGGATATTTCATAATAAAGAGACCACTGCTACTGGATGTATATTGGGATTTTAACCCCAAACCATCAACAAGCAGTCCCCCAGAATGAAACTCCGAAATATCAATATCATCATAAGCAACCTGCACAATCGTCGCATATACGTTGGTCCGAAGTGGTTTTCAGATAAATATGATCCCGATCTCTTCGCACCAACAACGCAAAAGCGTTTCTCAACTTCACACAGAAACTAAGTCTCATAGACTTATCACGTTTCCAACTTTCAACTTGCTATCCTTCGGGCCAAGAAGGAAGCTCGATATATTGGAGTAATACTCTGCACTATACGAATCAACATCCTTAACGCAAATGATAATCAAGCCTACACAGAAGGCTGCATACTAAGTGTACGACTAAATAGTTCCCACATCAAGTTGAGGAACTAAAATTTTGGCCAATGTTTGATAGTCGGTTATTTAACTATCGAAACGAACGAACAAATATTCAACACCATAACAATCATTGGGCCCTTTTAATTAATCTTTCATTAATTAAATCACTTGCCAAATATTCACTTCAAAATATCTTTAAAAAGATATAATCTCAAAACCATCTCAATATTTCAATCTTGGAAAACATTTCCAAATACTTATTTAAAATTAAGTAATTCACAATCAATTATATTTTCAACACTTAGAAAATATTGCGTATACTTAAGTCATAATTAAGTATACATTTTATTCTTTAAGGAAAACATTCTCTTTAAACACATTTATTTTGGTCAAAACGAATGTTGCGTAAAACATCGTTATGACAAACAAAAATCACTAGTATAGGGATTCAAAAATAAGATAGATATATAAACCTCAATACTATACAAAAACATTTCCTTTCGAAAATCATTTACTATAATAACGGTGTTATAGTCCATCATTTCCTTACTTCTCGAAAACGTCTACTTCAACAATGAATGTTGAAATCTATGGTTTCGATCCTTAACACATTTTAAAACACCTTCAAATCATTTTATCCATTTAAAATATCACTTCCCAAAACATTTCTTTAATATATTATTCACTATCCAAAATAGTGAATATAAATCGTTTACCAAATCAACACTTCTACATATTTAATTTAAAGGATTATCCACTGTCCAAACTCATGGATATAATTCCTTTAATAAACTATAATAATTAACTTATCAAATTTAATCAATTACGGATTTATAAACAATGTTTATAAATTCACATTCTTATTTTATAAAAACTTCAATTTACAAAATTTCTTTATTAAGCAATTCCATTTATAACTCAATTGTATGCCAAAAATCCAAATTATAAGTTAATTGCTTATAAATCGTTTATTTACAGAATCCATTCATTTTATAACTTTACAATTATAATTCTTATTCATTTGTAAAATTCATTTATAACTTCATTTTAACACTTATAAAAACTCGTTTTATAATTCCAATATTTTAATTTATAAAATATCAATTTTATAAAACTTTTATATAAACCGTTTGTAATAAATCAAAAATCTCAATTTAAACCATTTTACAAAATAGTTAGCTTCACATTCCAAAAATCATATTCTAGTTTTATTTCACAAAAATCATAATTTCTATTTATTTCCCAAAACATCATAATTTTTATAACATAAAAATTATCACATTTATTTATTCAAAATAAATCAATTCTTAACGATTCAAAAATTCAATAAAACATTTATTTTCAAAATCAGTTTAAAATCCTTTTAAATTTGAAATCGTTACTTTAACATTTTTAAAATTCCAAAAATAGGCCCAATGTTGCAACAGCACCAAATACAACAATCACGGCATCCAAAACACATATATCATATGATAACAGAATATATAACAATATCTATAAATAAATCAATACTGGTGAGGAATCTAGTTGGATCCCTCCAACCTATCACCTGCAACAAATATACATATTAGAATATGTGTACAATGTCTGCTTCAAGGCTAACGCGCGTACAAAGGGTCATCCGCTCATACACGGGAACATATAGGGTCTCATCTGCTCCAATAGGCAGGTATATATATCCAAAAAACAAATCAATATATCATATATCATCCAAACAATCATCAATCATCATAAATAACATTTATTCTCACTTATATAAAAATATCAGTGAGGCAGAAAGAGTGAATTGTACTCACAATGGTTCCAATAGCAGTTGCAGTGTTTTGTTCTGAATAAAATTAAATACGCGTTTAATTTTACCCAAAATTTACACTAGCTCCAATCAACTTCAAACCAGCTCCATCACGTAGTGCTCGTCAATACAAATCCAACTCAAGTTGTTTTATGCGAAACAGACCTCGTATGAAAAAGTTATAGCATTTCAAAGTATATACGATTTCATATTATATAAATTTCACATTTATTTTTATTTTAAAACCCTACTTTTATCTGGGCCGTTCGATTTTTGTTTGAGAAAATCAGGGCCGATCGCTGCCTTCTCCTTTCATCACGTTGATCCCAGGCTTCGTTCGAATAAAGAAACCCATAGCCGTTACCTTCCATCGACCATTACCCCTCCAACGACCAACTATATAATGATCAGCGACCCTCAAATCGAAGCCCAACGCGAGAGCTTCCCATGGCCAGAGTATCATCAAGGTCGGTCGTCCCTGTGCCTCAAAAAACATGCACGAACGTACGACATTCATCGCCAAATTCACGTCGATCCGTGAAGAGATAGGCTAAATCGACCGTTGGATGTATAGCTCTCATCGAGCTCTAGAAAGTTGTAGTTGAAGATTCCTCGAAATAATGTGTGGATTAGAAGAAAAACGAGGAGGAAGAAGTGAAAATTTTCGGCCATTGATAGAAAATGGCGACTAGAAACCCTAGGGTTGAATTAGGTTTGCAAACAGAAAGAATAACGTCCTTTTATAGAAAATTGCAAAACACTATTGATCGAAAAAAAAATTCAAACTCGAAATCAAACGTGTCGCCTGGCGTTTATAAGGTTTTACCCATATTCCGCACACAATGGAATCTATAGCAAGAGCCAATTCGATCGCATTTGAAAGATAGGTTTTCGAATCGACTATTTAAATTTAAAATTCACTTAAACGAATTTCTATGCATTTTAGCTTGCTACGGACAAACCGCAAATCCGATTGACACGAAATTTGAAATCTTACAATAATATAACATTACGGATCCAATGAAACTGGTTTCGTCGAAATCCGAGACTGTTTGAGAAAGGGCTATTTTTACACGTAAATTAAATATTAAAATATTCAATTTCTACAATTTAACTTTTAATTTGATTTAAAAGTTCTGTAACATCATTCTAACTCAAATAAGATTTAATACAACTTTATGAATCATTTTCATTCATATTAAATCCAATTTCTAATTATTTCAGCAATTTCAAATATTAATTATCAATTAAATATCCAATTAAATCCTTATATTCGAAATATTATTTATTCAGCTTATAAACTTTACTTATGCATATTTAAAATCAATTAAATATACGAATTTCAAATGACAGAAATTCTGGGTCGTTACATTCTCCCATACTTAAAAAAATATCGTCCTCGAAATTACCAAGTAAGAAAAATTTACAAAATCAATTAACTTTTCAAATTAATTCGTTCAATTTATATTTACCAAAATCACTTAAATGTTTAACTTTCCCAAAATCCATTTAGTTAAACTTCTTATAAAAACTTTTCTAAGTTTTCAAATCCATACTTAGTTATCTTTTCAAAACCAACTACTATCTTTTAACTATTAACTTAATATCAATATTTTTAGTTATCACAAATTTCAAAAAAAAATCTAACGCCTTAAATTTTCAAAAAAATTCATCAGCATCTCCTTTGTGATGTTCGATCCGAAAAAAAATAACAATGTATATATCACAAATATACATCTCATCATCTAAGATGAGGCATCCCGAAGGGAAAAAAGTGTAAAAGTACGATATGTAATCCGAGATATGTACCTTATATATTATTAGTGAGCATATACGGCTAATATAGCGTGAAAGCGAGCTCCAAATGCGAAGCAAGCACCATCCCCACCTACTAAATACTCAACAACAATGAGAAACATGTATATATGAAAGTAATATAAATATACACCATATATTCGTATAAACCACGTTAGCAACAAATGCGTTTTTTTTAAAAGTATCCTTTTGTTTAATTAAAGATACTTCTAGAACCGATACGCAATCCACTAAGAACTTCTGAAAGAAATCGATGTGTGAAAGCAAGAAAAAAAAAGAGTAAAAATCAAGTGGGAGAATAGAATCAAGATGATCAAAATTTTCAACAGTAAAATGTTGAACGAACAACAGAGGAGCAAATGTGAAGCAACACATGAAGATCATATCATTAATTAGCAACACATTCATGATGGTATTGGTACTTCTAGTGGCACATGTTGTACACAATTGTCTTTTAGAGGACCAAAAATTACCCATGTGATTAGTAACTATGACACTCATGTTATTTTGTTGATATGGAATGGCGAGGTTTATCTTTCAAAGTTTTTTGTAATGAATTATTTTATCAAAACAGTATAATTTTTTTTTTAAATTATATGAATGTGACTCTCTTATGTGTGAATCATGGCATGAAGGTTTTGAATTGATTAGATGCTAGTATGCTACAAATTTTAAAGGATATTTAGAATCTTTAGGATTATATCCTCTAGTTGAGAATTGTTATAGCTCGGTTAATAAATTACTTATATTTTATTTTGTCAAGCTCTGACATTTTGAATCAAATACATTTCACTTATCATTCGGTGAAATAACCATAACATCAGATGATGTTGCTTTTTTACTACATGCCATAGTTGAATGATTATGGATACAAACATTTGATTGGTCCCTAAATTATATAATTAATTTGGCTTTAATAATATAGTGATAAGTGATACAAAAGAAAAAAATATTATGAAGGAATTTTCGGACATAAATTAACTTATACCAAGTTGTATGAAATTTTGATGGTCTTTGAAATGAGTAGATAGAGGGAGAAAAATCAAACAAGCTACTAGTGCAATACTTAAATCAAATTGTTAATTTAGATGAAGTATGTAATAATTCTTGGGTTCAACAACTCTATGTTGACTATATACAACTTCGTCTAGCAAGCGAGTATAACGAGAGTAAACAAGTTATAGCTTTTCTAGGATTGTTAGAATCATGGATATATGAGCACTTTATTTATTTGCATCCATCAACTAAAATCTTCTAGTATGTCATTGTTATATAATTTTGTCAAGTTTGTAGCCAATTCTATCTATAAGAAAACGAAATAGAAGAAATGAACATAAAAAATTATTAACAAACTGAGTATGGTTATAAATAAAGTATCTTTGTTGGTCTCTGAAAAACCAACCTTTTCTTTTTTCACAGTAGTATGAGAATAAAATTTTGGTGTTTTACCACATTACATTGAGTGGAAGAACTTTCACCAAACTCAAATGCACTAGTAAGTCCTTTTGTCGAATTAATTTTTTGATTGTAAGCTTTACCATGAGTGTTTACTTTGCTAACTAGGGATGCAAGATATGGTCTCTATGGATAAACAGCTTCTCTTTTTTCGTAAGCTTGCATTTGATGAGGAAATTCCAATTTCATCAATTCAAACAATAATTATTCCATTTTCTTTCTTATATCCAACCCTTTCGACTCTTATTTTCCAATAATATGTAATCTCATCTAATGTACATGAACTAAATTTATAGGTATTTATGCATTTGGACCAAGTTTTTCTAGCTTGGTGCACATGGAAGTTCGTATGTCTTACAATAGCACAACCATACAAATTCCCATTTTTGTAACCACTTAATATTACCTTAACAGGCTCAAAATATATAATCACTAGCACCAAAAGAGAAACAACATGGCACAAATGTTTGAACTTTTTGTGGTAGAAATATGATGCTTTTGATAAACTAGTTTCAAATGAAGCTTTGAGTTTAGTAAATGAAATCTATAACAAGGAGCTCTCCCAACATCCTTCAAAATTACCTCGGCTTATGGTCAAATGTTTTTTCAATTTACAATGAGCGACCTTAGCTCTATAAATTAAAAACAATTAAAAAAGCTTATAATGACACAAATGTTTGAAAATTAAAATCCAAAAAAATGATAAAACATAAGTTCTATTTCTTTTTTCATCTTAACATGTCATTAATTGAGCAATTAATGGATGATGCATGTAGTTATATGATAACTTCTTCGGATTTGAAAAACGGTTAGAGTAAACCTGGTTGTTTTTCATGTTTAAACAGAACATGAGATGAGTCAAAAAATTAAAATTTTAGAAGTTTAAAACAAATGTGAAATGTGTGATATCTACATATTCGAAGTATATTTCTCAAACGCATGAAATTTTCAATCCATGCACAAACTAAATGAACCTTCAACATATAAAGCCAAGCTTCATGAACATAATATATCAATTTGGGATATTGTTTGTACTTCATGTGCAAATCTTCTAAATTCAAGCTAAAGACATCAATGTTTTCAATAATATAAACTTGCCGGATCCTTAAAAAAATATTTTTCTTACCTCTTTCTTCATATTTGTGAATTTTCTTTATATAAATGCAAGAATATTTTTTAAATATACTATTACATAGAATATAGGCCACTTGAGGATAAAAATATTAATGACATTTATTAAAGCAATTTATTTATCCGTAACAATAACACCTGGAATCTCAACATCACAATCAAGCATTACCAGTTGCAAATGCTTTAAACTCGAAATATACTAATTCTCACATTCGCATACAAGATAAATAATAGCAATACAAAAAGTCTAGCTCATAGATGTAACACCAATATTTTCCAACAATGGAATTTTAAAGATTTGGAAGATGTTGTTAATTTTGGTGATACGATATTTCCAAGTAAAGAAAATTTGGAGGATATTTGAGATAATGAATCAAATATATTGCCTCTTTTATTGTACTAAAGAGGGCAATGAATTATCTTCATGAAAAGCAGATTGATTTTGTACATTGAGGGAATCAAACAATTCCTTAATCAGCTGATTAAAGAAGGAATCTTATCAGACGCATGTAAAGTGAAGGAAACTGAAAAGCCAAACAGATAAACGTTTCTCATATGAATAAGAGAATTGATGAGGCATTGATTTATAACCATAAATCAATTGATTAAACCCTAAGTAATAATCTCTATATTAAGATAATCTTCTCTAATGATTAGAATCATCATCTCAAGTTGTATTCCTTATTCTTCTTAGCCTTCATTATAAATCTTGTAAAATTAATAAAATCTCCTCACCCCATAGGATGTACACTATCTCGCTATAGTGGAACCACTATAAATCCATGAACTTTCTATTTGCTGTCTTATGTGATTTACTGCTTCGTATTCTCCTATCCCTATTTGTTTTATCACACTACAACATGATTTTATTGCTTTTGTGTTTATTTGGGTTGATTTATAGTGATTTGTGTAAAATTATCCCAGCTAAGGCTGTTATGGTAATGGTAAATTTACCATTACTATACCATTACCAGTCAATCGGTTACCATTTTAAAGCAAAGTTGGCATACCGGTATGGTCGGTATGGCAACGGTAAATTTTCCCTTTTTTATGGTAAAGCATTAGTAATATTTTTTTAAATCAACTATAATTTACCAGTCCATTCATAATACATCGATATCCATGTAAGATGTTGTTTTAGGGCATTTAGAGGCAGGAAAATAATTCAATTTATTTCAGTAATTCAACTCAAATGATGATAAATAAACTTCTTTTCTATATCCATCATTATGTGACCTGCTGCGATATATAATGAAGCATCGTTTGGTGTAAAAATATATCAACTTATTATTTTTCTAGACAAACGGTAATTTACCATTACTAGTGCAACGGTTACCAGTTTATCAGTATACTAGTCATCGATATACCACTCAATCGGCAACGGTAAATAATTTTGGTTTACCAGTAAAAATGGTTCGGTAATGGTATTTACAAAATGGTAATGGTAACTATTACCATAATAGCCATAATCCCAACAGTCAGGTATTAGAGCTTTGAAGGTTGTTGTTGAAGTCTAAAGTTAGAAGGTGATCGATAGAATAACAGGATTTGGACATGGAAGTGAGGTTAGACCTACTCAGGAGAATGCACCCTACATTATGGATTCATATGCAACATCTAGTTCATACTTGGTTACAGAGAAGTGGAACGGAGATATCGATTTTGGGAAGTGGCAGTGAAAGATGAAGGCTGTGTCGAGAAGAAATTTTGTTCATCAAGTTGTGTTTGATGCATAGTCATTTCCACTGAATGTCTCAAAATTGGGAAGAAATGAGATGGAAGAATGAGCATTTACTACTCTTCAATTGACCATGGATGAGAACGTCATCTCAGAGATTGGTAGTGAAGCTACCGCTAGAAGCTTGTGGAAGAAATTGAAGGATCTCTACATGGAGAAGTTTCCCGTGAATAGGCTAATTTTGCTGAAGAATTTCTTTACTTACAAGATGTGGTAAGGTAAGTCATTGAAAGCACATATTAACTTCTTTGATGACTTGATGATGAAGATGAAAACTATTGACATGAATGTGGACGAATAGCAGAAGTCTACGGTGGTATTATGCTCTCTCCTAGGGTGATACAAGGTATTCACTCTTGATCTATGGTAGAAGAACGCTGGCATTAGAAGATGTGAAGGCGGGACTCTTAAGTGAAGAGATGAGAGATCAAATGAAGCTTATGAGTAAAAGTGTAGAAGTTGGTAGTAGTCAAGGGTTATTCATAGAGAGAGGAAGAATGGAGACGAAGGAGAATAATTTCAAAGAGCGTTCCAAGTTGAGGAAGCCTGGAAGTGGTTGGAGAGGCAAGTCTAAAGATAGCATGTGTCATCATCGTAAGAAGAATGACCACTAGAAGAAAGATTGTATAGATTTGATGAAGATAAATTAAGCGAATGGTTCTTCATCTACTGCAGTAGAGGAAGTTATTTTTGATAATGTATTGACTATGTCTATTTCTGCAGACCATTTGGTGCTAGATTTAAAACTGTCTTTCCACATGATGCCTAAGAAGGAGTATTTCTGTTCTTATGAAGGTAAGGAGGGAAGTGCCATATTGATGTGGAACGATGCTATTTTCAAGTCGTTAATCACTATGTCCTTCCCTATTGCAAAGTTTGAGTATTGCTCGAACTTGATTCACTTACTGAAGTGCTAAGTGCCACTTGGTGGCACATAGGGATAGATGGAGTTGGTAGGCTTGGATGGAAATATACTATCAAGATGGAGATTATTCGATGATACAATATTTCCATATTAGAGAAGATTTGAAAGGTTTTGGTGATACAATATTTCCAAGTAAAGAAGATTTGGAAGATATTTCCGATAATGACTCAAATATATTGACTATTTTATTGTATTAAAAAGGTCAATGAATTATCTTCATAGGAAGAAGAATGATTAATCATACAACTCCCTAATCTATTGATTAAAATGGGAATCTTATCATGCGCTTGCAAATTGGAGGAAATTGAAATATCAAATGGATAGATGTTTCCCATCTTTACTACTAATAATAAGAGTTCTTTGAAGATGATTCAACCGTGTCTTTCTGAAGTACCAAAAATGCCCTTCTTTTCCCTATTTTCTTCGGGCCTTCTTTCGTCCACTTCTGTTCGCATACGCCTCTAACTCGTTTGAAAACATCGTTGCCATCATCGTCCATCTAATTTATTGTTTACCTACGGTTGCCCTAAATCAAATTCGTCGCCATCAACGCCTCAGAAATCATCAATGCTGTTGCCCTAGATCAAATCCGCACTACCCATACATCATCCATCCTCCAAATCCATTGAAATCATCGTCGCCATCATCCTCCATCCATTTTACTGTTTATCAGCGGTTGCTCTAGATCAAATTCGTCGCCATCATCATCATCGTGGCCATCAACGCCTCAGAAATCATCAACGTTGTTGCCCTAGATCAAATCCGCACTACCCATGCATCCTCCATCCTTCAGATCGATTGAAAACATCGTCGCCATCATCATGTTTACCCGCGTTGAGTCTAGGCTACCCATGAATCCTCCATCGTCCAGATCGACTTAAAACATACGGTAATTTTGCTACACTAACAAAGCATCGATGACTTTCATTTTTGTGTTTTGAGAACTTAAACTGACAAGGCTTTTAATATGTACAATAGGTTCTATTGAACTGCTCAATTAGGTGGTAGTAAATTAATTCACGTTTCAATTTAAGATTGCTTTTGAAGCGCTAAGAAGTGCAAAGAGGGTCAAAAAGAATAATTCAAGTAGTAACTGCAGCACTTGATTCTTTGATTATGCAAAGTGTGCATTCGTTGCTTCCATAATCAATTCATTTAAAATAATCAAAAGGAGAAAATGCCATCCAATTTATTGTTGCTTATGAACAATTAATACTTCTTATCAAAAGCAACAGTGCTTTCCTAATTACTTCACCAGTAGTCTTTTTTGGAATTGGTTTTGTTTTCAAAATTTATTGTTCAGTTCCATCTCATTTGTTAGTGAAATGTTGTTCTGCTATGCTAAGATTATTATGCACTCAATCTCATCAGTTGGAGGTGCATTGTGCAATATAGCCTATATCGATTTACTCTAAATTTAGTTCCATTAGCTGTTAAATCTAGATAGTGTTGTATTCAGCTGTTTTATGAATATGCACTTATTCTAATTGTTCTTTACTTATTTATGCTATTTGGATTTAAATGATTATATTTTTTTTGGAAAAGTAGAATTTACATATGTTTTATGTCAGTTTTGCTAGAGTTGGATGTACCACTCGATGCTTAATAATCCAGTATAATTTTCAAACAGATATTTTAACCTATTTTATAGCCTGACCTATGCACAATAAGAATATTATACACCAGCAGTACATATTAGTTTGTTGAGTGGTTATTGTTTGATATTTTGATGCCCAATTAACCTTTGCTTTTTTTATACGATAAAATATGGTTAAAACCAAAAAATGTTAATTAGTATCCATTTTACACCGATATAAACAAGAATTAAGAATATATAAAAGTTAAATATAAACAAATATATATGTTCATAATATAATTATGATTCAATGTAAAGTAAATTGCTCTTAATATGAAAAAAGAAGAAACAAAAGTAAATATTAATGTATAGACACTAACTTGAATACAAAATTTAAATTTTCATGACTCTAACATAATATAATAAAAAGAAATAAGAAAAGGAAAACAAAATTTCCTACTTTAGTATTACACAAGGTACTTTACTCTTGAAACCAACACTCTACTTATTGCATTTTGGAATCTCTGTAAAACCAAGTTGTTTGATGTTGTATACGTGGTATATTTCAGCTTATTATAATGATTAGTATGCAAGAAAACCAAAGCAATAAGAAGAAATGAGATGCAAACTCACTATCATCGGTAAAAGAAATAAAAAGTGTATTTACAGTGAGCTTTAGTCTTCACCAATTATTGGTTTAATGCTTTAACTTCAATTCTATGATATCCGTGAAGGCAAATGGCCAATTTCAGTTCATCACTCAAAGTTCAGGAATCAAGAAACAAAAGAAAAAGAAAAAAAATATAACTTATGTGTATTACTTAGAGCGTTACTTCTCCAGGTTGCTATGACCAGTCGACCAGCCATTCATGGCAGTTGATCGGTTAATGATGGACCTGGAGTAGTAATGCTCTAGGTAATTCAGTTCAAACTTAATTTCCGAAGCAACTCAGCTGTAAGCATGCCGAAGCAACTCGGTTCAAACTGAGTTGCTGAAGCAACTCTCAAACATGAAGAAGACACTTGCTTTATTTTTAGTGAATTTCATATTATTACCATTATATTTGGTTCTCACTAGATTTTTATCCAACTATCCTATACTATTTTAAGTCTCTAATGTATTGAGGTAGGGGTGTGTGTAAACAAGGATTTTACTAAATATTGCTGATTTACTGTTTATATGTATTAGGTGATTTAGACAGTTTCTTTTAGCATCATTCTATTTCTATTACAAAACTTATCATAATATATGCTAACTCAAAATAGTTGGGTTTTTAACTATGCTCCCTATTTGCTATATTTCATCATAATATAATCCGTTTGAAAATTTTAGTTCATTAAGTGCATTAGTAAGTACCATTCGAAGATGAGATCGTTACGTAAAGGTGGATAAACTATTTTATCGATGGAAATTTTAGCAAAAATTTAGAATTTGCTTGGTACCAAATTCTTGACTATCATTTTTAGAATTTATTAAACTATTTTATAGATGGAAATTTTAGCAAAATTTTCTTTTGTACAAAAAAATCATTTTTTCCTTATATATATTCAACTAAATATTTAATAAATCAGCAAGTATTTCTTTTGTTTCATTCCTTTAGTTTACGATTTTGTGCATTTTCATTTCACTGTTACTCTTCGCAGTAGCAATGATGACTGGCAACTAATGACGTCCACGCTCAACCATCACTATGCAGTTATCCATTAGACGTCCATCAAAGGTAATTTCTCATTAATTTTCATTCACGTGTACTGATTTTGCATAATATCTACTAGATTACATTCACTGTTAGTTCTTACTGTGCTCAAAGCCGGTTCTATTTCAGTTTTTCTACATCCGATCCTGAAGTTATACATGCGTTGACAATACTCCAACCCGAACTGCATTGAGGTATTCATACAGATTTGATATTAGTACCATTGACACTAAATTTGTGCATAATATATGTACTGTCTCTTTTACCAATTTTATCATTGCTTTTGATGTTTACATTTTTTTCGATTGACAGCTGAAAAAAGCATTATGTTTCATTACAGTTTTATATATAATTAGTTGGTGCTCATTTTTTCCCTTCTTATTACAAGCATATGTGTGTAGAAAAGGAAAGCCTAATGTTTAAGTTTTTTTTGTTTTCCCTTTTTTCCCAGTATTCATTAGAGGATTATGTCTCAATCTTTGTAGTTTTATATATAATTAGTTGGCTTCACCTCATCTATAACCTCCTCCTCCTCTTCAGTTAAGCTTCGGTTAATCTCTGAGTGTTATCATTGCCCCACTTTTCATAAACAACGACATTTTTAGATGTGTCCCATATCCTTACAGATGATGACAAGACCATTGAAAAGGAATAACATTCTTCGGATCTAAACCACCTAACGATGGATCATGATCAACCAACATTATTTGCTCCCCGAACAAACACGGCTTCTTCATAACAAATTTAACAGCACCATTTTTTTGATCCATCTGAAAGATAAAAAACATACATAATAACCAAGTTTTAAACTTTAAGATCAAAACAACCAATAGAAAACATTATGGCAAAAGGCAATTAAAATAGTGCAAACTAACTGGACAATCTCTCATGGTTTGCACTGACATAGTGCAATTGCACCGTCCTTATAATCATAATGTATAAAATTAGACCGGCTGTGTACTTCAGAATAAGGGCATGAGGTTTCAGATTACACGATTTTATGTCCACATTTGGATTGTAAACATGGTGGAGTATAAATGTCTGACTTTATGGCAGAATAGTGAGAAAGGGAGGTAGTCGTAGTTGACAGATAATTCAAGTATTAGATACATTGACTTCCAACAAAGCCAGGTCGTCTTAACTACATAAACATATAAGCAGTATTTGTCAAACATGTAGTTTTTATGTGTGAACACCAAACGGTCGGCACTTTATGGTATTACACTGGTGTTTTATGACGGCAATTTTGTGATAACAAAGTGAAGCTCTGTTGTCCGTTGACATGATGTCACTGTACTGCTGTACCGTAGTACGATGATAGTGAGCCACTGCTTGCTTCCAAATTGGTAGTCTACATATACTACGAGTACTCCAGAATTGAACATACCCTCTGGAAGACATGAGTTTATGTTTTAATTTTATAGCCTATGTTTTAATTTTATAGCCTGCCTCTGTAATACATGAGTGTAGTCAGCTGACATCCAGTTACTGCATCGTGCCTAAAAGTTAATCCAATACAAAAACTATGACTTCTCTACATTTGAGAAGACCATAACTACGAATTTTAGTACCATTTTCTAAATAAATTGACTTGACAGTCATTGGGCAGAGAATTATATGTTTTGGGAGACCACGAAAAATGCTGTTACTGTAATATCCGACTTCCAGTTGGTGAACATACCAACTCCTAATTATGTTGTTACTGTATGAACTTTTTTTTCCATGTGAAATAGCATGCTGGCTACGGTGCAAGTTTTCCAAACGTGGATAATGTTATAATTTTATATATCATTATGTAGTGTTAGGCAAAATATTAAAAAATCATTTTTATTGTACATATGTTGTTGTGCTTGCAGTTCAAGTGATGTGCAATCAGTGGGTGGTTATAATTTTTCTGGATCCTGTTGATTGTCTGCAGTAGCAAAACTATAGTTGACAGTTGTAACCCTGTGCAGGTCCTTTTAAATTTCATAAATTATGGGTAGCATTGAAGTGGTAGGAATGCTAGAGCAGAATGAAGGATTACAATCAATGAAAGAAAAAGAAAAAGGTCTACAGTTTTACAGCATGAGGGGAGATGGATGGAAGATACATGACAATCACATGCATCAACGTCATATAAGCCAAAGATAACTTTGGGACGGAGTGGACAGCATGGAAGGTTCACTCAATATACAAATTTCAGTCCCAAATTAAGACAGTACATCTAATGCAATAAACGATAACAGTATCAGGAAGAAAGAAAAATCTACAATTACTTGCTATAGGAAAAATAAAATCCCTAAATCAGCGATCTTGCCTCTAATAGCCATTATCAACCAACATGTAAAGAGTAAGCTCAAGCATCGCTTCTCAATATCCGTCAGACTTCAGACTCAGGTAATTACTTGCCGATTTTCATTAATTTACATGTTTAGTTATTATTCTTACATGCATACATATTGAGTATATAATTTATTTATCGTATAGGATCATATTGCTGGTGTTCTTACGTCTTTTTATGTCTAAAGTCCTATGTTTACACCACACCATGTTTTGTTCAGTTTTTTCCCTGAAATCAAAATGATCAAAATGACCAGATTTACAAACCTTCAACCAAAACCTCAAAACATTTCTTAATAATGGCTCAACACAGTTGTGAAAGGCATGTCATGATACCTTGCAACACAGCAATATAGCCTTTTGATCTGTTCATGGAATGCAAGTGAAGTTCTGCGCACATATGGTGCATAAGACATACAATGCACAACTAAAAATGGTCCTTTTATTTTCAATTATACCTTTTTCCCTTCTTTTAGAGTATCATGTTATCAGTAATTAATATGCTTCACTTTTATGTATCATACTGTGGTTTCCCCATGCACCTTCAAGCATAATGTGATACATTTAATTACAATAATATTGTTAAGGACAACCATGTGGAACAAAGGATAGTCCCTTTAAGGGTCAGAACTAACAAAAGATGAACCACCAAATCTGCAATTGACTTATTTGCTGTAATTTAATTTTTTTTTATGTATAACTTCTGTGAATTTGGATTGGGTTAAGACCCAAGCGGAAGAGATGAATAGAGGTCGTATAAGAAACCATCTACTCATAATACAGCTTCGCACAATAATAAAGTGATGATAATTAAGAGATGTGTGTGTATATGTATATCGATGTGTGTGTGTACGTAGGGAAAGGAAGGGATCCAATTCTTTTCATTCCATTTATCTCAAAATCTCATCCGCTATATTTATTGTATTTCCACCATTTAATTTAACAATCAAACTCTTTTATTGACTATTTCATGATCTTTTAGATCCAACTGATAAGATTTTGATGGTAAATGTGGATGTTTAATTACAGGCATTTTGCAAAATTGGAGATTTTAAAGCGAAGATGGAAGGATCCTCTGAAGAAGAGTCAAGGAAGAAGGGCTGTCAAGCGTAATGAACAGAAATGCATGCAGACTCTTGCTTTTCCACTAGCAATTTTTTTTTAAAAAAATTATGTAATTTTGTTTTCATCTAATTGTAATATTGATTATGCAGTAGTGTAGCCAGTTATAATCTCTACAAATTGAGCCGGGAACTTTACAGTTATGTTGAATTATATATTAGCTATGCAATTCATTTCATGAAATATGCTGTTTAATATACTAAACTGTTATTACATTGATATCACCAAATGTGTACGCATGTTCTTGCTATGAGATTTTGACTGCAGGGTTGAAGAAATTGTGTTCTACAATCAAGTGAAACCTTTTTCAATACGCTCATGCATTGTGCATCTACTTGGATTAATCTGTAAATGAGGTGGAGATAGCGATTATGCATGTTTAATTAAGAGGGATAGTTTTGAATTTATAACGTTTAAACTTTTGTTTTGCAGTGATTAGTTTGTGTTCTTAATGTAGTGATTGTTAACATGTATGCAATTTTAGCCTAATCTTTTTTAAATCTAATCCCCTTTTGAGTATATTACGTATCACTTCAATTACATCTGGCTTTAATAATGTCTGCTGTTGAAAACTTGAATAATGAGCAAATTTAACTTTATTTAAAGACGCTAATTGGGGCTTATTCACGTCTGCTTGCATTTTCCGATTGGAAATATCCACCGTAGATTGAGAAGAGGTGGTGTCTTTAATTTGAGCCGCGGTGACTATATTTATTTCATTGTGCAATGTCATTGCTTTATAAATTTAACAATGGGCTGCTAGAAAGTAGAGACCTGAATCGTATTAAGTAGACCGATAGTGGAAATTGATCATATGGATTATTGTTAGTATTCTGTATATAATCATTAACCAATCCTTACTTTAGGATGAGTTTTAAATTAATGATTGCCGACTGGACCCAAATGTTCTAGAAAACATCCATGGAAGAAGATACAAAATAGTATATTCTCATATGAGCACAATTTAGCCAATTCCACGATATAACGGAACTCCTAATATGCAATCACAATTTTTTTTTGTGAACTAATTATGTTTGTGGTTCTTATTTTCTAATGTACATATGTAAGTACTGATCGGCCAGATAAAGTTTTTGAGGCAGTATCAACATACTCTAATGTAGTATACTGTTTTCACGCACAATAATCACCCCTTCTTTGAAAACTAAAAAGGACAGAATATCCAAATCTTAAAGATAATCAAACAAATCAATTAGTACAAACGTAAATTTCCACTTGAACAATTATTCTTCTTACAGTATAACAGTTTCTATTGGATAAGAGGTTTCACTTTATCCAAAATATTCCTTCCAAAATGAACAGGAAGATTGCCTTCCAAAAGTTCTATAACAATAGGAAGATTGGAGGCCAAAATAAACATGTACCAAGGGATCATGTAGATCAATAGTTTTCTTTCTTCTATAACGCCCTCTGCAATACAACTCCAATATCATTTATGTTTCCGTTTTTTCCCATTCAATTGCACATCAAGTCATATAAAAAATCAAGCAACATGAGTTCAACTCTATAATGGATAGCTCAACATATGCCTTCAGGTAGGGGTCTCAAAACGAGTTGGTTTAGGATAGGTTCCAAGATAATGTATCAACAAGCATATTCTATGAGCAATGGTGTCATGTTCAACAAAAAGCAAATCTAGCAAAGAATTACAAATTAGTATATTTTAATAAAAAACCAAGAAAGTCATAGTTGTACTCTGCATTTTCATGTCCCATTTTTCCCTTCCTTACTTTCATCTCTTTCTTGAACATAGACATAATATTCTTCCTTGCCTACTCAAAAAAAGATATAGTTGAAGTAGTAAGAGTAGCATTGTTCTTAATATAATTTATTATGAAATAAATTAAGAGCTTAAACAATTAATCGTTAAAAGAGTCCACACTAGCTAAAAGAGTATATGCATGTAAAAGTATAAGTATTATTTCCATTTTCAATAGCATAAACTATAACAAAAGAAACGAATGATAAAATCATGAACGCTTCCAAGTTATTTGTTCTATGAATGTTCTTCAGTTGTCTTGATCTTCTCGGTTGTTGCTTCAGGCTCAGTTTATGCCGATAATGGTACTGTCAAATCTACTACCATGGGTGCAACTATAAACGCATACACATCGTGATTAAATGCAAGCCCACATGGGCGTGCATCTATACTCGTATGAATAGAAGAATTGATGGGGCATTGATTTATAATGGTAAATCAATTACTTTGAACCTAAGTAATAATCTCTATATAAAGATAGTTATTTTTGTAGAGACTAGAATCATCCTCTCAGGTTGTGTTTCTTATTCTTCTTCTTAGCCTCCATTAGCGATCTTGTAAAATTCTCTTTTCTTATAAAGTAATAAAATTACCTCTCCCCAAAGTGGATGTACATTATCACAAGATAATGAAACCACTATAAATCCATATGGGAATTCTCCTTTTGCTTTCATCTATGATTTTCTATTTTGTATTCTCCTGTTGTTATTTATTTTATTGAACCACACAATATGATCTTATTGCTTCCACTTATATTTGGGTTAACTTACAATCGTCTATGTAAAATTACCCCAACAATGTCCATAATAAATTTATACTCCTAGGATGACCTTAGAATATATCAACGATAATATCACCACCGTCCAAAGTACTATGGTGCCACTCATAATATTCATTTCTTTCAATTTGCTTAAAAGGTATTGTATTTGTGAGTAGAGCTGACTCTGGCCCAGTGCAAACTGGGCTTAAGCACGAGGTAGCAAAAACTAGGGGGTATCAGCATTGAGTACACTTACAACCAAAAGGAAAGAAACATTATATGATAGGGAAAAAAATTGCATACTAGAAAAAAAATATGAGGTGCTGAATTTTAATTGGGGGTTGGAGAGGAAGGATTTTTGTCGCACCCTAAATAGTGGAAGGAGGACTTAGCTTTTGTGAGGAAGGAGGTATTGTTTAATAGCTTCAACTTCAAGGAAGAAACCTAATTCCTAAATTGTTCTCTTTTATATCAATTGATTTCTTTGTTTTAGAAATTTACAAAGAGAGAAAGGTGGAAAAAATTGATTTCAAGTTTGAAATTATAGTTCCTAAATTGTTAAAGAGAAAAAGGTAATTTTCTTCATATTAGGAGATTAGGGAATAAAATGAATTTAGCTATAAAATATTAATATTATTCTTAAATACTAATTATGTTAGAAAATTATGATTATTATTTATATTTTCATAATAATTTTGATGAACAAATTGTTTAATAAATCATGTGATGTATACAAATATAAATTTTGTTTTGCAGGAATTGTGTTTTCAAATTGGGGAAAATATAACAAGTTATAATTTTGAAAATTATTGAATATATAGTCTCTATAGTTTTGATTACCAAATCATTTAGATATCATAGTGTTTTCAAGAAAACAATCATTCAGAAATTCTAATAGGGAATAAACAAAATCAAAAAGAAGAGATAGCTAAAGCACTAGGGGGTCTTTAACAAATGTTTTCCCAAAAAACAAGTTTGGTTGTCAATTTAGATCATACTTTTGATTTTGAATAAGGAACTAGTTTAAATGGACTAATAGAAAATGAGAATGAAGTGAATGAATAGGTTGCTGATTTATAATTACCATTGATTTTGTACTTGAATTGTGGTATTTTAATTTTTATCTTTTGTGCAATGTTAATTCATAAAGGTAACAGATGCTTCACACACATATAAACTATATAAAAATTGTATAATAGGTTTTACTCGGTTATTTTACCGAGTTTTCAGAAACAAATAACGATTCTTTATAATAAGAATACTGTACACTTTCATTTATAAAACCCATGTCTTTTTTTACATATCGATATTTTTTCTATATCCATGTAAAATTTTCCACTCATTTCTTATTTTTAATTTCATATCATAAATAATCAAAATTTGTATACATTCGATAAAAAAGAATGAATATTTATTAGAATGCTTAATTTATTCTATATTATTGTGCAATTTTTTCAAGAAGGGGCATCGTATAGCAAATCGCACTGGACATTACAAATCCCAGAACCAGCTCTGTTTGAGAATGTCTAGCTCGATTTCTTTTTTGTTAGGACAAAATATTATAAAATGTCTTTATTGTCGTATAATTGGATGGATCATTTTTTTCCAAGGTGTGTAAAATAGATCTTGGTTTCACCAAATTTTTATACATCCCAATAGCTGTTTTTTCCTTTAATTGTTAATCTTCCAACAGAAGAATTACCCTCGCCGCTGTAAAATGCTAATGATTGTGCATGCCACATTGTACATCTAGTCTCCCACATTTGCAATAGGAAGCTTAACATCTTTTATTCGAAATGGACAATTACTTTTTCGTTCCAATTAATCTAGAATTATAAGATTTTTACTTTTTACTCTTTGTATGCTCCACTTCGTTTACAACCATAAAAAGTTCTTGAATTTTCATTTGTACCCTTAATTTCAAAGTTCAAAACATTTATAACGAATCTGACTCTTCCAACTATGCAATTGATCTACTCTTTCATTTTCTATCTAGTAGGAAATATATATTCATCATTAAAATAGAATTAAAATATATCATGTATGTAATCTAGTCGACAATTAAATGACTTAAGAATACATATACATCATTAGTGTATAATAGTTGTAACAACCTTGAATTTTAATTGTTTAAATAATATATATAATGATTTAAATTTTTTAAGAATGTGAATTCTAAATTTAGATAATATTGGAGAATTAATATATGAAGTGAATTTTTTTGAGTTTGTAAGTAAATCTGTTTCAATGAAAAAGTAGAGAATTTGTATTATTTTAGAAAAGATAGTAAAATAGTCAGAGAATGGAGTTCTAAAATTTGATAGATAATTTAATGAATTTATTAAGAAATGATATTTCATGTTAAATAAAAGTAAATTTGGGTAGTAATTAACTACTTAAAATAGGAGAATCTTAGAACTAAAGTATAAGTTTTTAACATTCTCATTTTTTCATTTTAAGGCTTGTTTAATTATTAGATATTTGAATTTTGTGTTTTAAAGCCTAACCAAAAGAAAATTAAGAATTTATTTACTTTGTAAACTAATAAGCCAAATTAAGGCCCAAGATGATTTTTCATAATGAGAAGCTCTAATAAAAACAACAGGAAAATATATACAGGGAAGAAGTAGAAAAAAAAAATTAGCCTTAGGGACAACAAGTTTGCTTTTTGGTATGAAGGACACTTTTTAGTGTAAACAGAAAATGATAATTCCAACTATCATTCTATTATTTACACTAGAAAGTGCCCTTCAGCCTAAAAGGAAAAATTCTTGTCCCTAAAACTAAAATTTTCTATAACTTTTTCCTTGAGTATGAAAACCCCTAAAAACAATATGTACGTTTACAGTATTTCATGACTTCAGAAAATAGTATGAACTCATATCCCTCTTTTAGAAACCTAATTTCAAGCCTTCAAGGATTCTCTCTTTTAGATCAATTAATAATCTTAGGAAGCTATTAATTTCAGGTAAAGGAATCTAAACCTATTCTTTTCTGATTAGAAATTCTGTTTCAGTTTACAGTAATTGAATTTGGTTCCTCTTTACTATTTTGATTGAACATTTCTAGGGTTTCTAGTTGAGATTAATACAGGCTGTTGTAGTTTACTGCTTATTTCAAAGAAGAAAGGTGAGTTAATCCTAACACAATCTTCTCAAATTGTCTAATTACATGCTAATCTGAAATCAGTTCTTGGATGGTGATTGATTATGAAATTAGCAATCTATTTATATGTTGTTTGCATTGCTATGAATTTCTATTTACTATCAACTTAAATGCTTGTTATTCTTGAATGAAACCATCTCTATTTGTTATAGATTTTTTCTACAAAATTGTATATAGTATCGTATGCAATTATTTAGTTTTTTTCAATCATCTCTTGCTGTTCGAATCAAGTATAATCGTTGGAAAGTCCACCTGTAGTCATTGAAGACGCGAAACCTGGAGCATTACAATTCCAGGAATTTGTGACCAGTTGACTGAACTTATTGTTTAGTCAACTGGCTAAACAACCTGGAGTATATAACTCCAGATAGTTTACTGAAAAAGTGGTTCAGTCAACTAGACAGCAACCTAGAGCATATAGCTCCAAGTAGTTGACTGAACAGAAGCTTGGAGCTTGCTCCAGGTGCCATACTTCTTCTTTTTGGCCTATAGTCCTTTGGTTTGTTTGCTTAGACTTGTTTGGTTGTTTTGATAAATTTGTTGCATAATTTTTGCATGTTGATATGATTCTTCTTGACCATTTTGATTTCTTACATCCTCCCTTGGTGCCTTTATTTCTATGGAGATATTGCTATATGTTACCATACCAAACACACTATTTATAGCACTAGGTTTCAAAGCTTTTTACAATTCAAAATATTTCAAATCAAATTGTTTTCCATGAAGTTACACACACACACACACACACACATATATATATTATTGAAAGGATTCCAGAAAGCAAATACATATATAATTATTCATTGCTTTCTATGGTTGTGTAAATAAATATATATATTTGAGATGATTTGCAAAAATAGATAAATAAGTTTTTCCATAATTTCAAAGTAGCTACATAGGAAGTTTTATATAATTATAGATACGAATTTAAACTTGCTTTCTACTATATAATATAAATCTTGATAAACCACAATTTCAAAATAGATTTCAAAGCAAAACTATTTTCATATATAAATACACAATCTCACTTGAATGTGAAATTGAATTAAATGGTCTAGTAAAACAAGTGGTACGAAATGCTTGAGTTTACTTCAGTGATTAGTTCTTAGACTTTTTCGAACGAACATTTATTTGCATGAGGGGGAATTTACCATCGCTTAGTTAATATTTAAGTATCGTTATGTGGTTATGGGACATTACTGGATACTCATTTAGTTACTAATTGAAAGTATATTACACTTGTCGAGTGGAGTTTACTAAATTGCAGTAAATATTCAAGTAAACCCATGTGATATGGGACGCACGATTGTTACTTGAAAGATTACTATTAGGAAGTATATAACACTTGTTTTGTTGAGTTTTCATACTCGTCCTTGGGTGATCCTTTTTAGGTGAATTAAGTGGGACTTTAGGCCTATCTTGGGATACTCATTTGCAAACGAGTAATGGCTTGCGCAGTATTTGTCTCTTGTGTTAGCGCATGAAGTGTGTATCTCTTGTGTTGACCTTCAAAGTGCTTGTATATTAAGCTAGCTATTAGTTACGACTTGCAAAGCATTGTCTCTTATGGTGACTTGTGAAGTGCTTGTCTTATTGTCGACTGGAAAAGTGCTTATTTAATTAAGTGTGAAGTGCATGTCGATGATTATTGACTTGCGAAGTGCTTGTCTTTCGCTTGCATATATGATTGTGAATTTTTATGCTTTTATTTTGATGGTTGCTATAACTATAATGTTTTATTGTGAATAGCAAAGTTTAAGTTTAATTCATGAAGTTTTATATGTTGTCTTAGTATATTAATGAAGTGCAATCTATGGACATTTTATCCTTGATGTTTATGCAAGCCTATTATTATTATGGACCCACATTTTATGATAATTAGAGATAGTCTGTTATTTTTATAATACTCGAGTCAGGCTGAGACTTGATAGGTGTTAGAACTTTATGGCTTTGGACATGGGATAGCTTGGGTAGAAGTTTATACCAGTTTATATATATGTTATAGGTTCATTTTGGGATGTTGTCTTATGTATGGATGTATCTTATTTGAGATGTAGATTCATTTTTTATTTTTGAGACTTGCCTTAGTCTATATATGTGTGTGTATGTGAGTCTAGTACACTTCTTTGTTGACTCACTTTATGTTATGTGATATATCATGTATTACATTTATCTCTATGACCTGTGATTCTATGTTTTTTTATTGTTTTGCTTTATTTCAACCAATGTGCCTATTTCATTGTACCGAGATTATTCACATTTATATATGGTGATATGGGATAAGGAATGATGTGATAGTGTTAGCCCAAGGGAATAGACATGGGTGGTTGCTCCTGTCCAGTCTTATTCTCTGTGTTACTCAACAATATTACTTGTAATATTCTTTGTTAATATAGGTATAATGGTGGGGCGTTATAGTAGTACATGATAATCCACTATAATAAAAAGAGCCATCAAAAGCGACACATAACCTCTATAAAACAAAACTATAGTGGTTTGATAAACGTTGTATATCGATATGTTATAAAAAATACTGGCGTATTTTAACACACAAAAAATGCTTCTATAAAATAGTAAGCTTTCATAGTGCATATAGGCCCTGTAAATTTTAATTAGGCCTAAAGAAAATTTTCTGCTATAACTAACATTTGCTTTGGTTATATAAACACTATATATCAACATGTTATGTTATATGTCAAAATTGGTTTTAAGCGTGTATATGCGGCTATGAATTGTGTAGATGCAATAGTGCTTTCAATCAGCTATTCTTCGACAGCAATGACCCGCATTACATTACCTTTCTATAGCACTTATTCATATAACTATAATGCTTTTAAAGTGCCATGGTTTATTTTATGTGTGTTTGATGCATCCTTCTATGTATTACATTTTAGTAATATCATATCAAAAAAGAATCTTCTTTAAACACATAACAATAAGAACAATGTAAGAGTCGAAGAATATAATAATCAGAAAATGTAACGCATTATATCAAACATACCAAATACCGTAGACATTGTATTAAACATGGTCAAACATACACATAATATCCATTACATATGTTTTCGGCATATACCAAAAAGTAGCAGCAAATGTTTTAAGTATACCCCAAAAAGTTCTCTGTTTACCTGAGAACAAGTACATACCACGCACGTAAAAGCAATCCATATGTACCTTAAAAAGTAGTCAATATTCAGATCTTGCTTCTTTCACACCTACACCAATGTACATAAGAACTTCAAATAGTGTATATGAAAATAGTTGGGATAACTCATTGAATAATGCAACAATGGGTAACCGTAGCTCAACACAGGAAGCTAACAATTAAGTGAGTTGGTAATATACATGCGAAATCATGCTCCATATGACACATTAATGGATAGCGGTAGTAATATGGTTAGCTGGCAGTAATATACATGAGAAACTATTGATTATTGGTTATATTAATATAGTAAGTTTCATCATTCAAGGAAAAAGAAAGATAACAAAAACTTGTGCTACTAATGAAAAAAAACAAAAACTATAATGGAGACTATGGACTAGGTCCAAGAAGAGATTTATCGATAGGTGAATTTTATGATGACCCGCCTTTTTAACCCCTAGGAATGTCACTTAACACGTCCTTGGTGTTTGCGTGCCATTGCCCAAGCATTGGAAAGATGAATCATCGTGGGGTGAAATAAAGAACAGAATAGAAACCTTACAATGAAACTACTAGAAAAACATAACAGTCAATAGTACATCGGGTTACCCCTTAATAGGGAGTTACCAGAGTTACACAGAAGTACTACAAATCAGCCTAGGCAGTTATAACAACCTGCCTTTTACATATGCAGAAACAAATACACTTACATAAACTAGATAATAAAGTAGAATATATAGTTAGAAGATGAAAGCCTCCTGCTCGGATGTCATTTTAAAAAGGGCCCAACAAAGAGCTGCTACTCTCGGACTACTCAAATAAAATAGGTACTTGAGAATTTAGGGAAACAAACAACTCAGGTCAGATGATTGTCTGGGACGAGTAAAACTTTAAAAAATATGTGTGAAAGTAAACATAAACATACGAGACCACGCTAATGAACATGGAGCGGGTTTACTCCCACATAAATCAACATTAAAATGTAAAGAATGTGTAAATAATTAAACTTTTTCGAAGAGTGGTAGATTCTTCCTGATGCACATAAGGAAATAGATTTGAAGATTCAAATCAAATAAGAAAAGGAAAATTTTAAAAAATGATTAGGAGGGTGCACCCACCTTGAAGTTGCAACATCCCTCCTTTTCGCACACTTTAAATCGACACACATGCCAATTCAAACATACGGAAGGGCGGTTTGTTATGGGGTAAATAAGAAAAACAAGAAAGAAATAAAACAAAATAGAATCTCATAGCGGTAGGATAAAATATAATAATCAAATATACAGTTTATAAAGCTGTTTTACAAAATATTCGATTATACTTACAACATTTATCAGAGTTACACATACCAATAACAATGCAGCGGAACAATATGAGTGTAGTGGAATATAATAAATAATAATAAAAATCTCCATCTTCGTCCTCCAAAGCTAAAGTCTTCGATCCTGAAATGCTCGGACTGACCCGAGCGAATTGAAAAGACAAAACACTCGAGTCAGAACTAAAAGATCTTATGTAAGTTAAATCAACAAGAATAAATATGAGTGCAATAACTCAAGAGATGCTCAGAATTTACATCTCCTAAGGATCCGTTAAACTATTTACTATGTAGTATATTGCGCTATTATAATAGTGTCTAATTGTAAAATAAACTTACTTTTAAATAGCGTTAAGGGGTTACCCATATAGCCCTTAACACAAAATATATTCCCATAGTCTATACAGTACCGTAATCTCCCCCGTATTGGGCGTCGTCAGAGGGCACTCCATAGGTATGGTACAAAACAAAATCGTATAAGGCGCGCTAGGGTAGGTGACACGGCAGAACTAGGCAATCCAGGGTAGATATACCAATTACGCTTCCGGGTCGGTGGTAACGCGTAGCTCGCAGCTAAAGCCCACCTCGAGCCACGCCCCAAATCAAAGAAATCAAAAGTGGCCACCGAATAAAACCAAGTCAGAGTAGAATATCGAAGGGATGTGTCCGATCAAAGGTGCTACCTCAATTAACCCGTCGATCGCTCCTGTTTTAGCCACCTTATGCCAACTCACAGGAGTTGGGTCCACGTATTTACCTCAAAGGAAAGCGCCGCCACTGTCCTACTTCATTCTGGAATCTCCACCGTGTAAACGGTTGTTAAAGTGGTTTTCGGAGTTGGCAGAGAGTATGACAACTTCCGATCCCAGTCTCTTCAACAACCAAACGTTATTATAACACCACGGTTATTTCAAAATAATTTATACTTTAAAACCAGAATATAATATCTCTTTCAAACCATATAAATACGATATCATTTATATTTTTAAAACCCAAAACAATATGATACCATTTTATTTTATAAATATCCCTTTCCCAATATCATAATATTTTCAAATATATATATACCTTGAAACCATAGATTTGAAACATAACTTTTAATACTTAATGGTTCAAATACTATATTAATTTATAAAATAAACAGCTTCTTTAAATTTCACAATAAATTCCTAATATTTTGAACCTCCAAATAACCCATTTTAATTCCCATATATTCAAAGCTTAAATATTCTATATTTCAAAACTTTATAGTTCATATATTTCAATCTTTAAATATTCCACTATTTCAAAAATGGATTCTTTGATAATTTAATATACATCAAATAAAATTCCTATTATTTAAATTTGAAATATTTACTTACTAAACAAATATTATTCAGGTAAAACCCTTAAACTTCAATAACAGGGTATTCTTTTAAATTAAATTAACTTGAAAATATTCTTTAAACAAATTTGATATTCGTTTAAATCCACTATCAAAAATCAGGCTATAAGATCATACCCTTTAAATCTTCATTTATTTACATTTCAAAACAAATTTTTTTGAGGAAAATTCCTAAATACTTTAATTCAATCGCATTCACATTTATCTTCAACTTTACTTTTATTTGAGTTATCATAAACTCTATATACAATAGAATTTTAAATATATTCTTAACCATATTATATAAACGAAATCAACTTCATTATTTAGCTTATTTAAAAATTCGAAACAAATTTATACATAGCTAAATTCAAGAACTTTTACTATATATATATATATATCAATTTTATATTTATTAAACCGTATTCTTTCCAAAACCATAGAAAATCATTTCAAAAAAAATTATATATATACCGCGGTGCCTGTATATAATTTTCTATCCTATGATCAAGTGATATGGATATCTATCATTTCAATCCGCAGTTTAAAAATAAAAATACGGTTGTATATCATTTCAAACCGCAATCCCGAATGCAATGAAAATGCATAATAACTTGCAGTCTATACAAGATAAATACAACATCCATTCATCCATCATATCAATCATCAAACAATTATCAATTTATCATCCAATTCAAACAATCACGTCAATAAATAATAATTAATTACTGACAGTTAAATTTTCAATAATGAATTAAATAACGGTTTAATTGTAGTTTATATGCAATAATAAATTTAACTAAAATTTTAACTGGCAGTTTTAAATGCAATGAATAAATTAATTAACAATTAACTGGCAGTTTTAAATGCAATAATGAATTAAATAACGCGTAAATTAAATGAATGCAATTTAACTGAGAAAATGATGAAATATATGCCAAACAGCTATAAATAAAATTTTAAACACATCATAAATTAATTTAACAAGCATAAGAAATTTTAGAAATTGTGAGTGGGTTAAAAAAATCACCTTTTGAATTTAAATTGAATTTAAATTCAATTTAAACCCAAAAATTTGACAGTCTCCAAATTCGTCCACACTAGCGCCATCAAGTCCGGAATTTTATTATGGTCCTAGCGGAGAAAGCCGTGCGTGAAACGAAGTAAGTATGAAAAAGTTATTAAGATTATATCATTGAAATTAAAATTAAAATAAAATAAACATACTTTCTCTTTACACGTCATCAACCTTTCTTCCTCTCTCTCCCTCACGCGTTCCAGCTTGTCTATAGTACACGAAGAAAACGCGCTATTCCCTGTTCGAGGCCGCCAGTCAACGACCCATTTGACCGCGTTTTGCCACCGTTCCTCGCCTCTATCCTTCGAACGAACCCCACCGCCGCCACCTGCACCTCACGCCGCTTCCATCTATACCCCCCCCCCCCCCCCGCGATACGTCCACGTGGCCCCCAGAGCCGGCCGTCGCCCCTTAACCAAAACTCTAATTTAATTATCAAGGCCAATCTAGTGGTCAACTCGTTGAACAACTCACTCCGATGAGATCTCCTCTCGACTTTCCACGTATCCTCGCCTTCGATTTGTTAATCAGAAGGAGTCGATCAACATGACAATGAATGGTCGAAAATGATTCCCTGAATTCTGGAAAATCCATGCATCGATTTGAAAAATGAATTCCAACAGGAGATTACGCTCATCGAGATCATCAACATATATTTTTTCTGCATTTTTCTAAGGTCTTTGAATTTTAGGCTTTGGATTTGATTTTTGAATTTTGAAATTGGATCTAGGATTTGCAGCCATTGGAAGAAGAGGAGGAACTGATGAAATTTTACGTGCAGACAAAAGAGAATAGGCGGAGGCTAGGGTTTAGCAGGGTATTTATAGGCAAATTGAAATAAATATATGGATCAGGTTGATAGATGTACGTACTAACACTAACGTGGCCCAAAAAGCCCGTTCTGACCCCGGAACGAAATTGGGTAAACCCATATATCAAAATAGGTGTTTTAAAATATTTTAAACACGATGGAAAAAGTTTCACCTCCAAATTCCATCATATGAAGAAGTTATGCTGAAATCAATATTTTCAAATTGATATCAATTGATTTCAATTAAATCGATATCAAGGCGTTTCGCGCTCGTACGATCAAACGACAAGTCCGATCGCTACGAAACTTGAAACCCAACAATAATTCGCCGATACGGATCTGATGAAACTAGTTTCGTCGAAATTCGAGTCAGTGGCCAAAATGGCTATTTTTCCCTTAATTAAATAAATTTAGAATAAATTGATTAAATCAATTTCGTGTTTTAAATTCTGAAATTTGCAATCTTTATCACTTTATAATTCTCAAGCATTTACAATGATTTAACAAAATTTTAAATGTCAATTTATTAAAGATTAATCAATATAAATCTTCAATTTTATAAAATTCAAAATTATAGATAAATTTCAAAAATTTCCATTAAATTGAATTAACCCATAATTATTCCATTCATAATTTCAAATAGAAGGGTTTACCCTTGGATTTAAAATTATTACATAAATATTTCCCAATTTCAGCTTAATTTTTAAATTAACGTAATAATTAAATATTTGATTTCATTCATTTGCAATAAATCCAACTATTATAAATTAAATAAATTAACTCACTATTAAAAATTCAAATCCTGTAATTCGTAAATCTTATCATCTTGATTTACTTATTAATTTATAATTCTTTAAACCGGTTCCCATCTCAATTTAAAGTAACTTAATTCACCAATTATAGTATTTATTTCAATTTCTTAAAATAACCACTTTATTATAAATTGAATCCAATTTATATTAATAAGTTTCCAACTAAACGGATTAGATTCAATTTCTTAGTTATTACTTTACATACTACCCGTATTAATCTCTCAATTAATCATAATTATTAAAGTAACGCTTATTATCGATAATGACATTTTAATTACTCAACATTTAAATGAACCTTATTTCCAATAAGTTCATTGACCCATTTAATTAGGTAATTTATAATAGTTGTTATCCTACCCTTAAATTTATTTCCTAATAACGTACTACCTTATCTCGTTTAATAGCAATTTGAATCCCAACCTTTATTTAACATACTAAATAAAATAACTAACATATATAGATTGTTACCAATTTTCCTTTTCTTGCATTTATATGTTTATTACTTGACAACCGGTTAATATTCCATATATACAAAATTTTAATTAAATTGTCATTAACATGGTATTATCTCATTAATAAATCAAATACTTGCATTAACACAATTCCTTAGGTTATTCCAATTACCGTTACAATGTTTTATTACATTAATCAATTTACTACTTTCCTTTAGTTTCTCAATCCATTTATTTACTTGTGTACAATTAATAGCCAAACATACATTTTAGATTATTTTCTATAATTGGAATTTTTTTTGCAAGTTCATAAATCATTAAATTTAATTTCACATGTTTCTATTAAATTTTCATTCACACTTCTCACATTAATGTAACTTTTATTTATTTTGTTAACATTTATTTCAAATTCAAATTCCATCTACGGATTAAACAGGTAACTTATAATATATGCTTACCAGCCAAATATTTCACTAATTGTCATACTGTGAATGGAGTTAGAATTAATTCCAAAATTTATCTAATTTTTACATTGAGATAACATTTAATTGCATTAAATGAAATTTAATTCTGAATTTATTTAATCCAATAAATTTTGACCTTTACCAATTTAATACATTCATTAATTTTTATCTATTCTATATTTTATAACTAAGTGCAACATTATACATTATTTCATTTAATTGCAACTTCATTTTACATTGTAAATTTTTATTTACAATTGCTACATAAAATTTCAAACATTCAATGTAACAACCCAGGTTTTAGCGATTACCTGAGAATATTAAATTATAACAGCAGTTATAATTTAATAGTGTAAATTAACAATTAAAGAGAAATTTAATTTGTTTATGGGAAATAAACAATATATTTGAGTATAAAATGAGAAAATAGAATTTTGGAAACTATATTAAGATGGTTTGAGTTAAAAGATTGAGGAAATGTGTTTTATTTAGAGTTAAAGCAATAATTTTGTTAATTATTGCTATTTACTTCTTTTAATAATTTTTAAAAGAAGTAATTAAATTTTAGAATGGGATATCTTTAATAAAATGATGGAATTGAGTTTAAAAAATAATTTGAGCATAAAATTATATTTTAAATGAGTTATAGAATTTTATTATATAAAAATGTGATTTTTGTGTAATTTGTAATGTTAGTTACAATGAGTTTTGTAATTAAAGATGTAAATTTGCTATTTTATTTAAAATAGAGAAATATGATAGTAGAATGTTTTAAATATAGAAATAATCTTTTATTTTGAGTGTAAAACATTTTATTCATCAAGAGTATGAAGTTCATAATTTTTAAAAGAAGAAAAATTGTATTATTGTGATTTTATTTGTTAACATACATGGTTAAGTGTTTAAATAAGTGAATGAATATTATCTTAAGCTAATTTTCTTTTAAATTGGACCTTAACCCATTAACCTAATCCCAACTTGGCATGTAAGAAATGAGAAAAAGAAAACCTGTACGTATCTTTTTCTCACTTCTTCCTCTAGCCTCCATAAGCATGCCAATGGCCGAAACCCTCTTTCCTCCTTCAATCTATGCTAAATCCATAAAATTAAAGAAAAATTGATGATTTAAAAGGTTGAAGCAAGAGTTAAACTCAGGTAATCGATTTCTAAAACCCTTCTCTTCATCAAAAAAATCTATTTTTGTAATGATAATTGTTGATTTGCTTCTCTCCTTGTTTTCATGTACCTGTTCTTAGTTTTACTAGTTTGGATGCTCTGTTCTTGGCTAAAAGCATCAACCTTTCGCATCTAAATCATAATTCGATCTTCATGAAGGCAAGGTGAGTGTAAAACTCACAAACCCTAGCTTTTTATATGATCAAAATGTTATAATCAGTGAATTACTGAAGCTGAAACAAATTTAGGCATAACTTTCTCGTTTTTGATCCGATTTTGATGATTTTGGATGTTTCGGAAAGCTGAATTCATGTGCTACAACTTTCATGTTTTGAGTAAATTACTTTGATGCTTTTCCGGACATATGAGGAAGTAAATTAAATGATTTAGTAAAAAAAATACGTGGTATGCGACATGTATTTTTGCTTTATCGCTTAATATCGGACTTGTACGATCGAAACCAATTTGATGTGTTAGTTTGAGTTGATTTAGAAGTTACCAAATTTTGGTGAAGATTATTGGTTTGAGAATTACTCTTTGAGTGCATTCGACGACGAACCAATCTAGATGCATTTTGTGATGGCCGATGAAATGAGGCAATATTGATGTTAAGTTTTAATTTGCAATTATGGTTAGAAATAACCATCACGATGTTCTTTTACTTGCCTAGGAGATGAGGCAAGTTGTTACGATGGATTGATGATGATTTCGATATTTATGATGAATTTTTACTTGTCGATGAAATGAGACAAGTCTCGATGTCACTTAAAACTCGTCCAAGTAAGAGATAAGACGAGTTAGGTATCTTACACTCACCGATGAAATGAGGCAGTTTTTATTTGATGATGTTTTATGATGGTTTTCTAATGTGGCATCGACTAACGATTAGTAAACCAATAGGTACGAACGTATGGTATGGGACGTACGTTGACGCCTATCGAGTTCCTATTCGAGAAGTTGAGACACGTTCACGATGTTACTAGTGCTACAGACCGAGTACTCGATTGGAGTCATCACGATGTTCATGAAATTATTACTCGACTCCAATCATCACGATGTTATTACTCGGGTTTTTGTGACTGAGTGTCATCAAGATGTTTCCGACTATAGTCAATCAAGATGGTCATGATGTTATGATGTTATGTGACCCCAAGTCAACACGATGAATGGTAACAAATAATGGTAGTACTAGTCAAGATGTAAATGCACATGCTGCTTTCCATGAGGTTTTAGGTGTTTCGATTTCACTATTTTGATGATGATGCTTTAGTATAGCCTTATGTATGAAAAAGGCTTATTGACATACATGGTTTTATTTGTGATTTCGAATATGATATTTTGGATTCTTTCCGGGCTCTATCAAGATGGATTTGCGACATTATATATATTTATACCAATGAGATGAGGTATAAATTATGGTAATGCTTTTATGACGAGTGTTGATAATAGATTTAAGATATATTTATATTTATACCAATGAGATGAGGTATAAATGATTATGGAGGTTCCTTTATAATGAGTTTAATGATGAATTTGAGATGTATTTATATTTATACCGATGAGATGAGGTATAATAATTAAGAAGTTTCTATTAGATGATGTAACAACCCGATATTCGCGTCAATTCATAATTGACGTTAAAACGATTTATATTTTCGTCAATTGCCATTTTGAAGTTTTTTTTTAAAAATTTAAATTACAAATTGTTATAAAGTTTGATGGGCTTTGAGAAATTAAACGGTGGTCCATTTATTATTGGGCCGTGAAAATTTACAGGGATAATCGTCGTTCTCTTTTTATTTTTAAAACCCATCCCCCTTTCTTTGATTTCTCCCATTCACTAGCCCTAAAACGAACGAAGGAAGAAAATGGCTATTTGAATTTTAATCGAGTCGAAAGTTCTTTTGTGAATTGTTAAAGGGATTTAATCGTGTTAATATTAGTTTGAAATTGTTGAGAGAATTATCGGACTTTAAAATTTTGTTTCGGCCCATTTTCCTTTGTGATGCCGTTCCCTTCTTAATTGAATTCGACCGCACCCTTATCATCTCATATTCGTTAACCCTAAACAAAATCGAACGAGGGAAGAAAATAATGGCTGCTCAATCGTTCGCCCCTCTTTTTCGTCCCTCGGTGCAAACTAGGGTTTCAAAACAAGTTGCGTGTCGATTTGTCGATTGCTCGTCTTCGTGATGCCTTCGCTTCAATCGAGGTGAGTAACTCACATCTAACTCAAAGCTTCAGTTTAGAGTTTGAATCATTGTTTGAGTTGGTCGATTCATTTTGCTCGCTATTCGACTTCGGTAGTTTGCTTGAGATTTCTGACTTTGATCGTGGTTACCCTTTTTCTTCGTTCACTGCAACTTTGGTACAGTTTGATTGATGTTGATTTTGTATTCGACTTGATTGATTTATGGTTTTGGTTAGAATCTGTACCATAGAATTTAGTTGAAGTTGTTGATTTCTTTTGTGACTTCGAACTCAATTGATCATGGGTTCGATTTGTTTACCATCTGATTTTCGGCATTTGCTTTGATTTGGTGAAACCTTCTACTTCGATTATTTTAAAAATGCAATTTTATCACTCTGACTGTCTACATGAGTTCAGACCCTTGTTGTCTGCATTGCCTCATTTAAAATTTGGGATCATTATGTAAATGCATGCACAAGTGAAACATTTAAGTGCAACTAGATTTCAAGTCGTTTTATTTGTTCGAATAGTACGAAAATAATATTCCAGTGAATATATTTCTAAGATGCACTATTGCAGTCTTTATTGTTGTTCAGGGAGCATCACGTATACATCGTTGCCTAGTACATATTCATGCGTGTATTGTACAAAGTTGTGACATTTTTATATATATTCTTCCGTGCCTCTTTATGTGGTTGGGTTTAGTATTATACCACCTACTGTTTACTTGCATGCCTTCCACTGATCATATGATGAAGTCATTCATGTGCTCGACTTTGACCATTTATTACATTGAACTTGGTGGCCTCTGTTGCTCTTCTTCATGTCATACTTGTTGAAGTCTTTGTGGTCATTTGTATATATACACAATGTCCAGCCTCATTCTGTAGTTCACTGGTCACTGCATATGTGTATACTTGTGCACTTGATCATATTGACTTCTGTTGATTGGTCTATGCATACGTGTGTCGTCTGCCATTGGCATTATTGCATACTTAAGGTTGATAACTTTTGTTGGTTCATGCCTTGTTAATGACTGTTGTTTTGCTTCTAGTCAATTTACTTATAACATTTGAATTATGGCAACTGGTCATGCATACATGTGCATGGATTTCACTGTGCGATCATGTGTACATCACTTGTTGTTCCATTTTATTGCCTGATCTTCGAGGCAGGTAATTCAGGTGCTATTTTACTTTGATGTTGAACATTATCATGGTTATTCTGGCCATTTTGGGTCTGAGGTGATTTACTTTCGTAGCCTTGTCTAGTTTGCAGTTTTGCTTGTATGCTATTGCATTTGTTAGTTTGCATTGCATTAACTCATACACTTCTGGTTTAAATGTAGCCCACTATACTTCTGTAGTCATCTTCTCTTGACCATTTAATCATGGTCTTGCTGTGTTCGAAATTGTTTACCTGCTGTTGCTTTCGTGAGGCAGAGCCTTTCCTGCTGCATACGTGCATAATTATTTTTGCATAGTTGAATTGTTTTACTTCCTACGGCATGCCTGTGTAAGCACTTTGCATTATTGAAATGCTTTACTTACTAGCTGCATGCTTGGGTAAATATTTTTGCCAACCTATGACCTTTATGCTTGTTGCACTCGGGTTGTTCGGTGAAACTGCTGATTTCATGTATATGCATACATGTTGTACCTGTTTTGGTTTGAGACAGCTCATATTTTCAAATGACTGTTCTTGGTTGCTTGATGCATTTTGGTGAGTTGTTCTGGCCAGTGACAATAAGCTTCACATACGCCATTGGTCTGGATTCATGATGTATCTTTGCTTTGTTTTCAAAACTGTGTAGTTTTATTGTTGTGTCTATTGTTTTACATGAGTCTTTTGTGCTTGTACATTGGATTTGTTTTCTAATTACACTTGAGTTGAATCCGGAATTTGGGTTTGACCTTGTGCCCGTTTGTGTACATCATTACTGTAGTGGCAGGGCAGTGCACGCAAGCGTGAACTGCAGCCACACGGTATTGAGTTTTTGGGTACGACATCACTATAGTGGCAAGGCAGTGCACGCAAGCGTGAACTGCAGCCACACGGTATGGCGTGTATGATATTCTATTTGTTTTGACTTATGGATCTTTTTGCGTATTCCATATTTCGTAGTGGCGAGGCAGTGCACGCGTTCGTGTACTGCAGCCCTACTTGAATTAATATTTTAATTGATATTTCAATGGTTTGAACTGTTCTGTTTATTTCAATTCAATATTCTGAATTGCATTCTGACTTGGTTTAATTACTGTCGTCTATTCATTATTTGATTATTATTGCTTCTGTGCACTAATAACTGAGTTTGAATTAGACTGACCCGAGTATTATTTTCTTTTGAATCTAATACTCGGGTCAGACCGAGTATTTCAGGTTGTAGATATTCTGCTTTGGGTTGCTGCTAGAGCTATGAAGTTCTTTCATATCTTTTGGAGTAGTCGTCGTCATTTCTAGTAGTCTATATAATTTTATAGGAAGATATGTATTCATGTATATTATATACGTTAATGTACTTGTATATGTAACTTCTTGAGTCGACTGTGGTAGTTGTATCATATGTACCGTGTCATATGTATTGTATCAAATGTATTGTAACTGACATCAGTTATTGTATACATGAGACTTTCTGTTCTATTTGTGTTCCACATTATATTATTTGTGTGATATTTTATATTTACTGTTCTAAATTATTACAAACCATCGTAGTTCGTTTTATACTGGAATTGGGGTATGTCGATGGGAGAAATCAGATATACCACTCCCATTGAGATAACCAATACTAGTATAAGGCCTAACTATTGATGGTTGCTCCTCAACAGCCTTATTCTCCGTGCTAGTTGACAGCACTACACCGTAGTGTTCTTGGCTAGCGTGGGTATAGAGGTGGGGCGTCACAGTTTGGTATCAGAGCCTGGAGTTTAGAACAAATATAAAACATAACTTAGATAGTACATGTGTTACAACTGTTTGTCGACGTTTTATCTCTCATATTTGCATATGATTATCTTTGATTGTTAGGTATGAATTCCTAACGCTTATTCATATGCATTTGATTTTGATTCTTGTGTTTTCGGCTTTGATTTGGTTTAGCCGATGATTGATTTTGTTCGAATCTCAGTGATTCCGAACTTGATATTTTATGTTTTCCTCGGATTGATTTCCATTCGACTTCGGTCACTTTGTTTTGAGAAATTTCTAAATTCTTGATTTCCAAGACTCTGACTTGGTTTGCCGTTGAGTCCTTTGATGATGATGTTGAATCGTTTTGTACTCTATTATGGCCATTAATTGTTGACTTCGGCATTGACTTGATTTTTATTTTTGTTGAAGTCATTTATGCATTTATGCTCGTTTTGTTTCGTTATTCCATTTGTCAATCGATTCTTCTTTTTCGATTAGTTGTTGTCATCTTTGTCGACTTTGAAAACTTCTATTTCTGGAATTTTTGGATATTCCTACTTTGATGGATTTAAGAATCGAATTCTTTGGATTTTATTCACGTCTTCGAATGTGAATTTTAGTGAATTGATTTGGTTTCCAAATTTAATCGATTCTTGTTAATTCCCCGATTTGTTGCTATCATTTATTAGCAACTTTGATAACATTTTCTTCGGAACTTTTGTGAACATACCTTTTGATGGATACAGTATCGATTTCTTTGGATTCTATTCACATATTTGCATGTGAATTCTTGTGATTGATTGTTCCTACGATCATTTTTGTGATTTGTCACTTTAAAAATATAAATGTTTCAATACCAGTAGTAAATATCAAAACTCTTTTATCAAAATGTTTTTAACTCTATTTTCAATATCAAACTCTTTTCCTAAACCGTTTTCCAATCTATTAGTATATACAAACCTTTATTTCACTCGTATGAGAAATCTAATTAAACGGCTTAGCAAAACAAGTGGTATGAAACGCTTGCGTTTACTTCGTCGGATAATTTTTTGACTTGTTCGATTGAACCACTTGTGACATTTTTCTAGTGAAGATCTACAATTTGTTCGTAAATATTTAAGTTAAGCTAGTGGTTATGGGACATGAAGCTAAACTTTTATATTCACTAGCTTAGTGTAATTGACACTTCTCGTTGATCTTGATGATCGCTTTATGAATTAGACTAGCAATTGCGCGATGTCTCTTTCATTGCAAGGTTAGACTAGACACCACTTGTGTGATTCCACTCACGCATACCTTTTTGCTTTTTGGTTAGTCCTGACCTCAATCTGTGTGATTCCATTCACACATGCTAAGTGTAATTGACACTCCTCGTTGATCATGATGATCGTTCTGATGGTCAGACTAGACACCACTTGTGTGATTCCATTCACACATACCTTTCTGCTTTTTGGTTAGTCTTGACCTCAATCTGTGTGATTCCATTCACACATGTGGGGTAGCTCTCCGTGGTCTTCGGACCGTCATGTGATAGGCCTCTTTCCCTTTTTCTGTGATTTCTAGATTCCTTATGTTGATTTCTGGAAATTTTATGCTTCACCTATTTTTGTGCATTGGTGAATTCATATGTTATTAATTTGTCATGAGTACAAATTTGGGGTATGATACCTCTTTGGATCTTTGAGAAGATTCTTGTGATATTGATTATCTCTTATCGGTTGATCTCCTGTTGATCATTATTTGCATACTTATGGTTGTATGTCAGTATGGGTATTTCATATTTATGTCATACCTCTTATCGGTTGATCTCCTGTTGATCATTATTTACATACTTATAGTAGTATGTCATTATGGATATTTTATGTTATGCCATATCTTTTATTGTATGTCATACTCTCCTTCGAGTTTTCATACTCCGTTCGAGTTTTCATACTCCCGTTCGAGTTTTCATACTCTTATCTTGTGATTTCTGGATTTCTTGTGTAGATTTCTAGAATTTGTGCTTCACCAATTTTCGTGATTTCTATTGATAAGTTTTATCAATTCTTGTGCATTGGTGAATTCGTGTGTTATTGACTTGTTATGAATACAAGTTTAGGGTATGATATCCCTTTCTATCTTTGAGAAGATTCTTGTGACATTTTTGATGAACGAAAATTCATTGGTATTATATTTTGATGCCAATTATTTCGATGAAATTTTGACGTATGTCAAAGTTGCTACTGACATTGCTATTTTAATCACGTGTTTTAAAAATTTGTTATTCTTCAAAATATTTCAAAATATAAATCAAAATTGTTTTCAAAATTTTTACGATTTGCGCTTTCAAAAGAATGAGGAAGCGAATTAAACGTTTCAGAAAAATCGAGGACTATGACCCCTTTCTTTTACCGATTCGCTTAATTCCGGACTTGTCCGTTTGAGAACGTAAAATGTTATTTATTTAAAATACACAATTTTGCACTTTCAAGGAAACGATGAAGTGAATTAAACGATTTAGTAAAACTCGTGGTTTTGGGTCATGTGCGTTTGCTATTTCGGTTAATTTCGGACTCGTTAATTGAAAAATATGTGATTTCTGATTATCGTTTTTGATAATCAGATATTTGCTGTTTCTAATTATCGTTTGTGATAATTAGATATTTGTGGTTTGATTATCGTTTGTGATAATTAAACATTTGCGATTTGAGATTTGATTATCAATTGTGATAATTAAATATTTGTGATTTGAAATTTGATTACCGTTGTGGTAATTCCTGATTATCGTTTTGATAATTGGATGTTTATGATTTCTGATTTATCGTTTTTGAGAATCAGATATTTATTGTTTCTAATTATCGTTTGTGATAATTAGATATTTGAGATTTAATTATCGCTTGTGATAATTATATATTTGAGATTTAATTATCGTTTGTGATAATTAAATATTTGTGATATAAGATTGATTTTCGATTTTGATGAACGAATACTTGTTGATTTGATTATCGTTTTTGAATAATCGAATATTTGTGATTTGAGATTTCTGAATTATCTATTGATAATTAGATTTTGTTGATAATTTGTGAATTTCTTTTATGAAATTAAAAGATCTCTTTGGCGTTTATATTGTGCTACGCCAGTGTACCGGCTCGATTTTTTTTCTATTCATGACGGTTTCCACGTCTTCCAATTACGGAAATGCCTTTGGGATTTCCGATCCTTATTCTTGAGCAACCTTCTATTCACATCATTGCTTCGGAGGTTCAACACCCTCGAAATAAAGATGTTTTTCTCGTGAAAGCTCAGTGGTTCTCAAATCCTATGGATTTCACTTAGCAATCCTGAGAATTCATCGAGCAAACACGTTCAAGTTTACTCTTTCATGCTCTTTATGGTGAACTTCCTATTTCGAATTTCTTCATTTTGTGATGAAATGTTTTTGGGTTGTTACCTTTTGTCCATTTATTCCTTATGATTGCGAGGACGCAATTTCTTTAAGGAGGGGAGTCTGTTACAACCCGATATTCGCGTCAATTCATAATTGACGTTAAAACGATTTATATTTTCGTCAATTGCAATTTTGAAGTTTTTTTTTAAAAAATTTAAATTACAAATTGTTATAAAGTTTGATGGGCTTTGAGAAATTAAATGGTGGTCCATTTATTATTGGGCCGTGAAAATTTACAGGGATAATCGTCGTTCTCTTTTTATTTTTAAAACCCGTCCCCCTTTCTTTGATTTCTCCCATTCACTAGCCCTAAAACGAACGAAGGAAGAAAATGGCTATTTGAATTTTAATCGAGTCGAAAGTTCTTTTGTGAATTGTTAAAGGGATTTAATCGTGTTAATATTAGTTTGAAATTGTTGAGAGAATTATCGGACTTTAAAATTTTGTTTCGGCCCATTTTCCTTTGTGATGCCGTTCCCTTCTTAATTGAATTCGACCGCACCCTTATCATCTCATATTCGTTAACCCTAAACAAAATCGAACGAGGGAAGAAAATAATGGCTACTCAATCGTTCGCCCCTCTTTTTCGTCCCTCGGTGAAAACTAGGGTTTCAAAACAAGTTGCGTGTCGATTTGTCGATTGCTCGTCTTCGTGATGCCTTCGCTTCAATCGAGGTGAGTAACTCACATCTAATTCAAAGCTTCAGTTTAGAGTTTGAATCATTGTTTGAGTTGGTCGATTCATTTTGCTCGCTGTTCGACTTCGGTAGTTTGCTTGAGATTTCTGACTTTGATCGTGGTTACCTTTTTCTCCGTTCACTGCAACTTTGGTACAGTTTGATTGATGTTGATTTTGTATTCGACTTGATTGATTTATGGTTTTGGTTAGAATCTGTACCATAGAATTTAGTTGAAGTTGTTGATTTCTTTTGTGACTTCGAACTCAATTGATCATGGGTTCGATTTGTTTACCATCTGATTTTCAGCATTTGCTTTGATTTGGTGAAACCTGCTACTTCGATTATTTTAAAAATGCAATTTTATCACTCTGACTGTCTACATGAGTTCAGACCCTTATTGTCTGCATTGCCTCATTTAAAATTTGGGATCATTATGTAAATGCATGCACAAGTGAAACACTTAAGTGCAACTAGATTTCAAGTCGTTTTACTTGTTCGAATAGTACGAAAATAATATTCCAGTGAATATATTTCTAAGATGCACTATTGCAGTCTTTATTGTTGTTCAGGGAGCATCACGTATACATCGTTGCCTAGTACATATTCATGCGTGTATTGTACAAAGTTGTGACATTTTTATATATATTCTGCCGTGCCTCTTTATGTGGTTGGGTTTAGTATTATACCACATACTGTTTACTTGCATGCCTGCCACTGATCATATGATGAAGTCATTCATGTGCTCGACTTTGACCATTTATTACATTGAACTTGGTGGCCTCTGTTGCTCTTCTTCATGTCATACTTGTTGAAGTCTTTGTGGTCATTTGTATATATACACAATGTCCAGCCTCATTCTGTATTTCACTGGTCACTGCATATGTGTATACTTGTGCACTTGATCATATTGACTTCTGTTGATTGGTCTATGCATACGTGTGTCGTCTGCCATTGGCATTATTGCATACTTAAGGTTGATAACTTTTGTTGGTTCATGCCTTGTTAATGACTGTTGTTTTGCTTCTAGTCAATTTACTTATAACATTTGAATTATGGCAACTGGTCATGCATACATGTGCACGGATTTCACTGTGCGATCATGTGTACATCACTTGTTGTTCCATTTTATTGCCTGATCTTCGAGGCAGGTAATTCAGGTGCTATTTTACTTTGATGTTGAACATTATCATGGTTATTCTGGCCATTTTGGTTCTGAGGTGATTTACTTTCGTAGCCTTGTCTAGTTTGCAGTTTTGCTTGTATGCTATTGCATTTGTTAGTTTGCATTGCATTAACTCATACACTTCTGGTTTAAATGTAGCCCACTATACTTCTGTAGTCATCTTCTCTTGACCATTTAATCATGGTCTTGCTGTGTTCGAAATTGTTTACCTGCTGTTGCTTTCGTGAGGCAGAGCCTTTCCTGCTGCATACATGCATAATTATTTTTGCATAGTTGAATTGTTTTACTTCCTACGGCATGCGTGTGTAAGCACTTTGCATTATTGAAATGCTTTACTTACTAGCTGCATGCTTGGGTAAATATTTTTGCCAACCTATGGCCTTTATGCTTGTTGCACTCGGGTTGTTTGGTGAAACTGCTGATTTCATGTATATGCATACATGTTGTACCTGTTTTGGTTTGAGACAGCTCATATTTTCAAATGACTGTTCTTGGTTGCTTGATGCATTTTGGTGAGTTGTTCTGGCCAGTGACTATAAGCTTCACATACGCCATTGGTCTGGATTCATGATGTATCTTTGCTTTGTTTTCAAAACTGTGTAGTTTTATTGTTGTGTCTATTGTTTTACTTGAGTCTTTTGTGCTTGTACATTGGATTTGTTTTCTAATTACACTTGAGTTGAATCCGGAATTTGGGTTTGACCTTGTGCCCGTTTGTGTACATCATTACTGTAGTGGCAGGGCAGTGCACGCAAGCGTGAACTGCAGCCATACGGTATTGAGTTTTTGGGTACGACATCACTATAGTGGCAAGGCAGTGCACGCAAGCGTGAACTGCAGCCACACGGTATGGCGTGTATGATATTCTATTTGTTTTGACTTATGGATCTTTTTGCGTATTCCATATTTCGTAGTGGCGAGGCAGTGCATGCGTGCGTGTACTGCAGCCCTACTTGAATTAATATTTTAATTGATATTTCAATGGTTTGAACTGTTCTGTTTATTTCAATTCAATATTCTGAATTGCATTCTGACTTGGTTTAATTACTGTCGTCTATTCATTATTTGATTATTATTGCTTCTGTGCACTAATAACTGAGTTTGAATTAGACTGACCCAAGTATTATTTTCTTTTGAATCTAATACTCGGGTCAGACCGAGTATTTCAGGTTGTAGATATTCTGCTTTGGGTTGCTGCTAGAGCTATGAAGTTCTTTCATATCTTTTGGAGTAGTCGTCGTCATTTGTAGTAGTCTATATAATTGTATAGGAAGATATGTATTCATGTATATTATATACGTTAATGTACTTGTATATGTAACTTCTTGAGTCGACTGTGGTAGTTGTATCATATGTACCGTGTCATATGTATTGTATCAAATGTATTGTAACTGACATCAGTTATTGTATACATGAGACTTTCTGTTCTATTTGTGTTCCGCATTATATTATCTGTGTGATATTTTATATTTACTATTCTAAATTATTACGAACCATCGTAGTTCGTTTTATACTGGAATTGGGGTATGTCGATGGGAGAAATCAGATATACCACTCCCATTGAGATAACCAATACTAGTATAAGGCCTAACTATTGATGGTCGCTCCTCAACAGCCTTATTCTCCGTGCTAGTTGACAGCACTACACCGTAGTGTTCTTGGCTAGCGTGGGTATAGAGGTGGGGCGTCACAGTTGAGTTTTATTTATGATGGATTCTTGAAGTTTTAATTATCGTATGAAGATTTACTTTATGGTCCATATCCTCACCCATTTCATTCGGTTATATATATAATTAGGTGAACCATGTCAATATAATATACATATTGTATTCCTCTATGCAATCATGACGAACCATTGATGTATCACTCTAGAGATAACTTGATGACTTATATAATTCCATTGGTAACGATGGAATGGTTTTTCCCTTATCTCTTATCATCACCTATACTAATGATAAGTTCTAGCTAGCCTGACCCGTGTGTTTTCACTAGGGTCAGACCGAGTTGTTTCAGGTATCATCTATTGGGCTTAGCTTGAAGTTGATGTTGGATATAAACTCTTCTTTCTCTTGAGTAGTTTCTTTTCTTTCGCATACTATGATATATTTATATCTGATTCGATGTATATGGTGTGGTCGAGTACCAACGTTATTGTATTCATATTGTATTGTACTAAACATGTATCAGTGTATATATATATATATATGATGTTGATTATTGTTCTGTGATGTGTTTTTCATTTAATTATTGTATTTTTTTCTGATAGATCCGTAAGCCACCTATAGTTTTAGATATAGCATTTACTGGTTATGTCGATCCAGTTGAGATAGAAAAGAAAAATCATATTGCATTTATCGGCGTATTCAGTAGATGTTTAAGACAAAATTATAGACGGTCGCCCTTGACCAGCCCTATTCTCCACTTTAGTATATAGAATTACTCGTTAATTCTCTTTACTAAGATGGGTCTCGTGGTGGGGCGTTACAGCTTGGTATCAGAGATGTGGTCAGAAAAAAGTAGAATAAACACAGAATAGTATGTATATCATGATACATCGAAGTACAATACGGGTGAATCATTGTCCTTTATTCAAGCTTGTTTTTGAATCCAGCCTTGATTCTTTTTTGAGTTTTGGGATTGTTAAGATGGAATATGTCTAGGAATATAGATAAATTGTATTCCGTAGTATTCCATAATAGAGTTGGTGTCATCTTATCTTATATAAAATCTTATTTGGGGATTATTAGATTCTTATTTTTGTCGATACGAGTGAGTTCGTATCGATGGAGCTGATTGATTTCTTTGGGCATTCTTATTGCATTCCTTTGAGAGTTGTGAATCCTATTGAAGGGATTCACAATGATTGGCTTGTTGTGAGCATTCTGAGTTCTTTATTTGTTGCTGTTTTAGTGAATTTTTGTTTATTATTCACTATCTTGAGATGTATCTGATTTGAGATGGATTGACTTATTTGATGTAAAGTCTGATCTTTTTGTTGTTATAGGATCCTATATTTATTTAAGCATCCTAATTTGATTGGTTTATTATTTCTATCACTTTGGGATGTTAATGGTGATTTTGAAGTTTTTGTTTTCACTCTTGAGCATCGATATGTTGATGATATATCTCAAATTCCAGTCATGGTGACTTTGTTGAGTTTCTTTGAGTCTGTTTGGATTTGACATCCAATCGGGCAATCGACTGTTGTGGTAACCTTATTCCTGGCTCTTAGCTCTTCGGTTATCCTTCCACGAGGATATCCGTTAAGGAAAGGGTGAGTTTCTGGATTGTTCGAGTTTGACTGAGTTTATCATTCAGTTTCATTGAGTTATCCTTTTGGATACTCAATCGGTGTTATTTTTTTGTAGCATTACTTTGTTTGAGGTAATGATTTGTTGGTTGTGTGCTTCTTCTCCTTCGAGAAGAATATCTTGCTTATCCTGTATCTTGATGATTTTTGGGAGTGGCTCATGACATCGTAAGATTGACGAACACTCTATCTCCTTCTATTTATTTTGAGAATCGAGTATTCTAGGAATATCTTGATGCATTCTCTAATGTTCTTTGGTTTGAGTTTTGAAGCTATATAAATATGAGTTTCAAGAGAAATTTGAGCTTTGAGATATAAAAAAAAAATCAAAGAATATTTTGAGAATATATTTACATGATTAGTATTTCTTTTATAGAAATAATTTGTGAGTGTTGGGCTGTCCATCGAGTAGTTAAGAGTTCTGGTCGATATGCCTGATCAACGTTATCGATAGGAATCCCCTAAATGCCATGATGAGACAATCAGACACGATGGTTTGTGTTTTAAAAATTGAGATTTTGAAAATAATATTCTAGGATTAAATATTAAATTTATTTTTGAATGGTAATTGCAGCCATTGATTTTAGAGACGAGTAATAGAGTGGCGAGGCAGTTTTGATCGTTCGATCAACTCTGCAGCCAACAGATATATTTATTTATTAGAGATTCTATGGCGAGGCAATTCCATTTATTTATTTTTAAATTATAAAGATGAGAATATAAATGAGATTATTTTTGAGTTGTGATTTATTGGAAGTATATTTTGAGATTTTAAAATCTATATTATATGCATTGGATGTTTTAAGAGAAGAGTTATAAGAGAATTTGAAGACTGTTTTAAACAATTTAAGTGGTTAATTTAAACCCTTAATTTATTTTGAGGAATATTATTATGGATTTAGAAGAAAAAAAATTCTTTGAAAATTAAATTTGAAGTAAGAGAAGAAATTTGGACTTTTAATTTGAGTTTTAAATTACTTACTAAGTAATATAGTAAAGAGTATGAAAATTTTCAAATGTTGAAAATTGATATTGAAAATTTAAAAGATGTTGAGATTTATAAATTGTAAATATCTTGGATTGAAAAGTAATTTGAGATTATATCCTTGTTTCTTGAGTATATTCCATCCTTGAGCTAATATCAATGACATGCATATTTCGTAGTCGTTCGAGTTTGGTGGCCTTGTGAGAAGCTATCTTGTGATTTATCTATCTTGTTTATTGTGTCTATCTTTGTTATGATGATGTTCTTTCCGTATTATTGTGTGGAAAATCTTGTTGTTGATTTTTTTTGGCTTAGAGATCAGATTTGAGTGAGTTTAGTCCCAACTCTATTAATAGAATTTTGAGTAATCAATCATTTTTGATTGATTATTTGTTGAGCATTTTATTGAGTTTTAATTCGAGACAGGAGATCTTCGAAATTCTTTCGAGTTTCTTGGAAAATTCGATGGTTTGCTAATAACTATATTAGCATATGATGGGCCATTGAATTAACCAAGTGAGTTTTTCCTTGTTTCTTTCTACCATTCTATATTGAGAGTATGAATGGTTTGGAATTCGAGCTTGTCTTTATCCTTCGATGATTGTATCTTTTATGTTGTTTACAGCTCTTTTTCTAGAAAATTGCGGGGACGCAATTTTATAAGCGGGGGAGTCTGTAACAACCCAGTTTTTAGCGATTACCTAAGAATATTAAATTATAACGACAGTTATAATTTAATAGTGTAAATTAATAATTAAAGAGGAATTTAATTTTTTTTATTGGAAATAAACAATATATTTGAGTATAAAATGAGAAAATAGAGTTTTGGAAACTATATTAAGATGGTTTGAGTTAAAAGATAGAGGAAATGTGTTTTATTTAGATTTAAAGCAATAATTTTGTTAATTATTGCTATTTACTTCTTTTAATAATTTTTAAAAGAAGTAATTAATTTTTAAAATGGGATATCTTTAATAAAATGATGGAATTGAGTTTAAAAAATAATTTGAGCATAAAATTATGTTTGAAATGAGTTATAGAATTTTATTACACAAAAATGTGAATTTTTTGTAATTTGTAATGTTAGTTACAATGAGTTTGGTAATTAAAGATGTAAATTTGCTATTTTATTTAAAATAGAGAAATATGATAGTAGAATGTTTTAAATATAGAAATAATCTTTTATTTTGAGTGTAAACATTTTATTCATCAAGAGTATGAAGTTCATAATTTTTAAAAGAAGAAAAACTTGTATTATTGTGATTTTATTTGTTAACATACATGGTTAAGTGTTTAAATAAGTGAATGAATATTATCTTAAGCTAATTTTCTTTTAAATTGGACCTTAACCCATTAACCTAATCCCAACTTAGCATGTAAGAAATAAGAAAAAGAAAACGTGTACGTATCTTTTTCTCACTTTTTCCTCTAGCCTCCATAAGCATGCTAATGGCTGAAACCCTCTTTCCTCCTTCAATCTATGCTAAATCCATAAATTAAAAGAAAAATTGATGATTTAAATGGTTAAAGCAAGAGCTAAACTCAGGTAATCGATTTCTAAAACCCTTCTCTTCATCAAAAAATCTATTTTTGTAATGATAATTGTTGATTTGCTTCTCTCCTTGTTTTCATGTACCTGTTCTTAGTTTTACTGGTTTGGATGCTCTGTTCTTGGCTAAAAGCATCAACCTTTGGCATCTAAATCATAATTCAATCTTCATGAAGGCAAGGTGAGTGTAAAACTCACAAACCCTAGCTTTTTATATGATCAAAACGTTATAAACAGTGAATTACTGAAGCTGAAACTACAACTTTCCTGTTTTGAGTTTTCTGTAATTTTGAAGTTAGCTATGCCAAAATTTAATTTTTCTGCTGCAAACCCGAGAGCAAAACAAATATTTGCTCTTTCATTGAAGCTGAAACGAATTTGACCATAACTATTGCTTTTCATAACCGAATTTGATGATCTTGGTCATTCCGAAAAGCTTAGAAACTAAGATACAACTTTCATTTAATTCATTTAGCCTAATTTCGAAGTTTTATATGCTAAAATTGCAATTGTTTGTCACTATCCTGTAAATGCATAAGTTCAGGCTGAGTTTGATGTTTTTTTAGTAATTTGATCATGACTTTCTTGTTTCAAATCGGAATTTAGAAATTTTAGATGTTCTGAAATCCTTGTGAAATATGCCACAACATTTCTGTTTTCGGTTTTGAATGATTTTGAGGTTTACATAGTGAATAACTGACTTTTTTTTATCGCTAGCCTGTGTTGATAGCCTGTGCACATAAATTTTCTATGTAGTATTTCGCTCATAATTTATTCGTTACTAATCGAAATATCGAAATGTTTGATGTTATGGAAACCTTATGATGTAGGCTACAAGTTTCATGTTTTGATTTTTGTAAAATTTCGAAGTTCAAATGGTGGAAACTTAACGTTTTTACTTCTGGCCTGTCGTTGACAGCCACAATATTTATATATTTGTCAGATTTCGACGATTTCATTTGCATTCTTTTGCAATTTTTTTATATGAAATTTGATGTTAATATTTGATCATTTTGTCCAGCAATGGAGTAATCAAGTTAGGATGAGATTTTGAATTTAAATTCGATTTAAATTTGAATATCGGTTTAGGCCGATTAAAATTGCAAATTGATGTTTTCTTGAGTTTTAAAAAAAAAAATATCCGAATAAATTCCAGAAAATCTTCTAACATCATGGTTGGAGTAATAAATGTTTTTATGTATTTTTATAGGTTTTTAATCAATTATTCTTTATTTTTAAGGCTTTTAAAAATTATTAAATCCTTTTTAATGATGTGTTTTCTCTCACAATCTTTTAGATAAATTTCTAAAATTTGTTTTACAACCGCGTTTTCTCAAGTAAAATCTTTTATAATTAATTTTTTTTATTTTAATTACTTTAATGCTTTTTCGGACGTATGAGGAAGTAAATTAAATGATTTAGTAAAAAAAAATACGTGGTATGAGACATGTATTTTTGCTTTATCGCTTAATATCGGATTGTACGATCGAAACCAATTTGAAGTGTTATTTTGAGTTGATTTAGAAGTTACCAAATTTTGGTGAAGATTATTGGTTTGAGAATTACTCTTTGAGTGCATTCGACGACGAACCAATCTAGATGCATTTTGTGATGGCCGATGAAATGAGGCAATATTGATGTTAAGTTTTAATTTGCAACTATGGTTAGAAATAACCATCATGATGTTCTTTTACTTGCCTAGAAAATGAGGCAAGTTGTTATGATGGATTGATGATGATTTCGATATTTATGATGAATTTTTACTTGGCGATGAAATGAGACAAATCTTGATGTCACTTAAAACTCGTGCAAGTAAGAGATAAGACGAGTTAGGTATCTTACACTCACCGATGAGATGAGGCAGTTTTTATTTGATGATGTTTTATGATGGTTTTCTAATGTGGAAACGACTAACGATTAGTAAACCAATAGGTACGAACGTATGGTATGGGACGTACGTTGACGCCTATTGGGTTGCTATTCGAGAAGTTGAGACACATTCACGATGTTACTAGTGCTACAGACCGAGTACTCGATTGGAGTCATCATGATGTTCATGAAATTATTACTCGACTCCAATCATCACGATGTTATTACTCGGGTTTTTGTGACTGAGTGTCATCAAGATGTTTCCGACTATAATGAATCAAGATGATCACGATGTTATGATGTTATGTGACCCCAAGTCATCACGATGAATGGTACCAAATAATGGCAGTACTAGTCAAGATGTAAATGCACGTGCTGCTTTCCATGAGGTTTTAGGTGTTTCGATTTCATTATTTTGATGATGATGCTTTAGTATAGCCTTATGTATGAAAAAGGCTTATTGACATACATGGTTTTATTTGTGATTTCGAATATGATGTTTTGGATTCTTTCCAAGCTCTATCAAGATGGATTTGAGACATTATATATATTTATACCAGTGAGATGAGGTATAAACTATGGTAATGCTTTTTTGATGAGTGTTGATAATAGATTTAAGATATATTTATACCAATGAGATGAGGTATAAATGATTTTGGAGATTCCTTTATAATGAGTTTAATAATGGATTTGAGATGTATTTATATTTATACCAATGAGATGAGGTATAATAATTAAGAAGTTTCTATTAGATGAGTTTTATTTATGATGGATTCTTGAAGTTTCAATTATCTTATGAAGATTTACTTTATGGTCCATATCCTCACCCATTTCATTCGGTTATATATATAATTAGGTGAACCATGTCAATATAATATACATATTGTATTCCTCTATGCAATCATGACGAACCATTGATGTATCACTCTAGAGATAACTTGATGACTTATATCATTCCATTGGTAACGATGGAATGGTTTTCCCCTTATCTCTTATCATCACCTGTACTAGTGATAAGTTCTAGCTAGCCTGACCCGTGTGTTTTCACTCGGGTCAGACCGAGTTGTTTCAGGTATTATCTATTGGGCTTAACTTGAAGTTGATGTTGGATATCAACTCTTCTTTCTCTTGAGTAGTTTCTGTTCTTTCGCATACTCTGATATATTTATATCTGATTCGATGTATATGGTGTGGTCGAGTACCAACGTTATTGTATTCATATTGTATTGTACTAAACATGTATCAGTGTATATATATATATGATGTTAATTACTGTTCTGTGACGTGTTTTTCATTTAATTATTGTATTTTTTTCTGATAGATCTGTAAGCCACCTATAGATTTAGACATAGCATTTACTGGTTATGTCGATCCAGTTGAGATAGAAAAGAAAAATCATATTGCATTTATCGACATATTCAGTAGACGTTTAAGACAAAATTATAGATGGTCGCCCTTAACCAGTCCTATTCTCCACTTTAGTAGACGGAATTACTCGTTAATTCTCTTTACTAAGATGGGTCTCGGGGTGGGGCGTTACATTCGATTTCATTGTAAATTATAAAAATTTATTTCATTCTAAATTTAATTACAAAGATCCAATTAAATTAACCAATTATTTATTGAAAATCTATGGGTCGTTACACTCTCCCCCACTCAAAACTTTTCGTCCCCGAAAAGGAAAAAGAAGGGAGAAGAAAGATTAAGAAATCAATATATCTTATTTACAATATTATCTTTATAAACAATTAAATTTACAAATTAATTAATTTAAATAAAATATATCAACTTATAACAATTAAATCTTTTTATACTTAAATTATTAAAGTTTGGAAAACATTTTCAAAATATTTTCTAAGTCCAAAATTTTCGGAAATTCTTGGCAGAGTCTCCTTTGTACGGGGAGGCTTGGGAGAAAATAATATCAAAAATAACAATATACAACATATAATTTCCAAAATAATATACTTTCTGACACGGGAAAAACAATATAATAGCGCTATAAACGTAATCTGAAAACGTACCTATTAGTCGGGCAATTAACGCTTATTTTATGGAACCAAAAGCAGTAGCAATTGCTTCCACAACCTGTATTTCACTTATATAATCTAAAAATGTTAACAATCATATAAAATGAAATATTAAAGGTTGTTTCAACCACAAAAAAACAAATCAATACAATCCAACAACTACTAACAACAAGGCATACAACCATCACATAAAATTTTACACAAAACAAACATTCATTCATAAACAAAGCAAGTAGTTGTTCGGGTTTAAAACTTTAAATTGTATAGAATGAAAAGTAACTACTAAGCGTATCAATTACTCAACAGTCTTAGATGAAACTAAATAGATCATTCATTCATCCAAACAATTTTTAAGTATCATTACCCAAACAACCATAAACCAAGCAACAACAATTTCAAACAATAAATCAAGTTTATTCCTATTAATTCCATTTCATAGAATTTATTGTTTGATTTCCTTTTTATTTATGTAATGGTTTGTCCTTTTATTTCCATTCATTGCATTACATTCATTTATTTCTATTATCATATAAAATCAAAGTAGCAAGTAAATTTATTAACTTAAGTTTAATCATCTATTTATGATACTTACCTTTAATTATATTTAAATATAGTAAAATTCCAATTGTAACTTAAGTTTACAACGATTACAACATCAAATCCTTGTTTATTAAAGAATTTCATTAATTACTTTCATTACCTTAAGTTCATTTCTTGTATAATATCTATTACATTCTCTTATTAATATGTCAACTTTTAATATTTGGTAAGTCATATATATGCTTTTTAAGGATGTAATTTGAAAGTTATACAAATTTACTCTATTTCTTCTAATTAATTTAATATTCCATAATTATATCCTTTATTCCATAGGTTACAAATTTCAAATTTCATTTTATACCATTTATAACCTAACATTAAATTTCTTAATTCCTTTAGAGGTTTCAATTTATTAATTAAATTCTGTTTCACTACATTAATTAAACTAGTGATAAATGGAAAACTTAAGAATTAAATACCGGGTTTAATTTCAAATTATTTTAAAATAATAGATAAATATACTTACAACTTATCTATATCTAAGTATATTTAAAACAAAATAAAAACTTACTTCTGTTTATCAAAAATAAATCTGTAGTAAAACAACTACAGTGGCCTTCCCACTTCGAAACTCGAAAATGAAAGTCGATGATGCATGCACTTATCACCGAAATTATTTTCCAGCAATAAAGAGGGGAGTACAACTTAATCTTTCCAGAATTTCTTTAAAACCATACTTTCAAATTATATTGAAATAATTATATCAGAAAATATTTCTAAATACTATTATTATATTTAAAAATCCTTTGAAAGCAATTTTTCAAAATCCCGGACTTAAGTTCTAAAATTTCTATATTTTATTTATTTTACTTTCAATCTTATTTTACTAATTTTTTTATTTATATAGATTTCATTACCTAACAACCGATATAATACAACCAAATATATATTATTTATAAAATTTTATTTTATATATAGAAAATATAATAGGCCAAATTATTTCATTCACCTATATTAAAAACAAATATTATGTCGGTCTGTCCTATTAAGTGTTTAGAAATCCTTATTGATGTCATAGCATCCCATGAATCAACTAGAATTTATAAATACGAAACGGAACAAATTAACACAATATAAAACCTTTTTATAACACTAATAAATACGCTCTCTCGTATATATACACTCAGCGACTCCCATAGGGTTTTACTACCCTATTAATAAAGAGTCAAACCCCACAAAGCTAAGGTTTATCGCTAAACCAAAGCTCTGATACCAGATGCAACATCCCGCCCTTTCGCACACTTTAAATCGACACATGTGCCAATTCAAACCAGATGGAAGGGCGGTTTGTTATGGGGTGAATAAGAAAAACAAGAAAGAAATAAAACAAAATAGAATCTAACAGCGGAAGGATAAAATATAATAATCAAATATACAGTTTATAAAGCTGTTTTACAAAATATTCGATTGTACTTACAACATTTATCAGAGTTACACATACCAATAACAATGCAGCGGAACAATATGAGTGTAGTGGAATATAATAAATAATAATAAAAATCTCCGTCTTCGTCCTCCAAAGCTAAAGCTTCGATCCTGAAACGCTCGGAGTGACCCGAGCGAATTGAAAAGACAAAACACTCAAGTCAGAACTAAAAGATCTTATGTAAGTTAAATCAACAGGAATAAATATGAGTGCAATAACTCAAGAGATGCTCGGGATTTACATCTCCTAATGATCCGTTAAACTATTTACTATGTAGTATATTGCGCTATTATAATAGTGTCTAATTGTAAAATAAACTTACTTTTAAATAGCGTTAAGGGGTTACCCATATAGCCCTTAACACAAAATATATTCCCATAGTCTATACAGTACCATAATCTCTCCGTACTGGGCGTCGTCAGAGGGCACTCCATAGGTATGGTACAAAACAAAATTGTATAAGGCGTGCTAGGGTAGGTGACACGGCACAACTAGGCAATGCCAGGGTAGATATACCAATCACGCTTCCGGGTCGGTGGTAACGCGTAGCGCGCAGCTACCGCCCACCTCGAGCCACACCCCCAAATCAAAGAAATCAAAAGTGGCCATCGAATAAAACCAAGTCAGAGTAGAATACGGAAGGGATGTGTCCGATCAAAGGTGCTACCTCAATTAACCCGTCGATCGCTCCTGTTTTAGCCACCTTATGCCAACTCACGGGAGTTGGGTCCATGTATTTACCTCAAAGGAAAGCGCCGCCACCATCCTACTTCATTCTGGAATCTCCACCGCGTACACGGTTGTTAAAGTGGTTTTCGGAGTTGGCAGAGAGTATGACAATTTCCGATCCCGGTCTCTTCAACAACCAAACGTTATTATAACACCGCGGTTATTTCAAAATAATTTATACTTTAAAACCAGAATATAATATCTCTTTCAAACCATATAAATACGATATCATTTATATTTTTAAAACCCAAATCAATATGATATCACTTTATTTTATAAATATCCCTTTCCCAAAATCATAATATTTTCAAATATATATACCTTGAAACCATAGTTTTGAAACATAACTTTTAATACTTAATGGTTCAAATACTATATTATTTTATAAAATAAACAGCTTCTTTAAATTTCACAATAAATTCCCAATATCAATTTGAACCTCCAAATAACCCATTTTAATTCCCATATATTCAAAGCTTAAATATTCTATATTTTAAAACTTTATAGTTCATATATTTCAATCTTTAAATATTCCACTATTTCAAAAATGGATTCTTTGATAATTTAATATATATCAAATCAAATTCCTATTACTTAAATTTGAAATATTTACTTACTAAACAAATATTATTCACGTAAACCCTTAAACTTCAATAACAGGGTATTCTTTTAAATTAAATTAACTTGAAAATATTCTTTAAACAAATTTGATATTCGTTTAAATCCTCTATCAAAAATCAAGCTATAAGATCATACCCTTTAAATCTTTATTTATTTACATTTCAAAACAAAAATTTTTTGAGGAAAATTCCTAAATACTTTAATTCAATCGTATTCACATTTATCTTCAACTTTACTTTTATTTGAGTTATCATAAACTCTATATACAATAGAGTTTTAAATATATTCTTAACACAATTATATAAACGAAATCAACTACATTATTTAGCTTATTTAAAAATTCGAAACAAATTTATACATAGCTGAATTCAAGAAATTTTTACTATATATATATATATCAATTTTATATTTATTAAACTATATTCTTTCCAAAACCATAAAAAATCATTTCAAAAATAATTATATATATATATATACCGCAGTGCCTATATATAATTTTCTATCCTATGGTCAAGTGATACGGATATTTATCATTTCAACCCGCAATTTAAAAATAAAAATGCGATTGTATATATCATTTCAAACTGCAATCCCGAATGCAATGAAAATGCATAATAACTTGCAGTTTATACAAGATAAATACAGCATCCATTCATCCATCATATCAATCATCAAACAATTATCAATTTATCATCCAATTCAAACAATCGCGTCAATGAATAATAATTAATTACTGACAGTTAAATTTTCAATAATGAATTAAATAACGGTTTAACTGTAGTTTATATGCAATAATAAATTTAACTAAAATTTTAACTGGCAGATTTAAATGCAATGAATAAATTAATTAACAATTAACTGGCAGTTTTAAATGCAATAATGAATTAAATAACGCGTAAATTAAATGAATGCAATTTAACTGAGAAAATGATGAAATATATGCCAAATAGCTATAAATAAATTTTAAACACATCATAAACAATTTAACATGCATAAGAATTTAGAAATTGTGAGTGGGTTAAAACACTCACCTTTTGAATTCAAATTGAATTTAAATTCAATTTAAACCCAAAAATTTGATAGTCTCCAAATTCGTCCACACCAGCGTCATCAAGTCTGGAATTTTATTATGGTCCTAGCGGAGAAAACCGTGCGTGAAACGAAGTATGAAAAAGTTATTAAGATTATATCATTGAAATAAAAATTAAAATTAAATTAAAATAAACATACTTTCTCTTTACACGTCATCAACCTTTCTTCCTCACTCTCCCTCACGCGTTCCAGCTTGTCTATAGTACACGAAGAAAACGCACTATTCCCTGTTCGAGGCTGCCAGTCAACGACCCATTTGACCGTGTTTTGCTACCGTTCCTCGCCTCTATCCTTCGAAAGAACCCCACCACCGCCACCTGCACCTCACGCCGCTTCAATCTATACCCCCCCGCGGTACGTCCACGTAGCCCCCAGAGCCGGCCGCCGCCCCTTAACGAAAACCCTAATTTAATTATGGTGGCCAATCCAGCCGTCAACTCGTCGAACAACTCACTCCGATGAGATCTCCTCTCGACTCTCCACGTATCCATGCCTTCGATTTGTTGATCAGGAGTCGATCAACATGACAATGAATGGCCGAAAATGATTCCCTGAATTCTGGAAAAACCGTGCATCGATTTGAAAAACGAATTGCACCAGGAGATTACGCTCATCGAGAGCATCAACATATATTTTTTCTGCATTTTTCTGAGGTCTTTGAATTTTAGGCTTTGGATTTGATTTTTGAATTTTGAAATTGGATCTAGGATTTACAGCCATTGGAAGAAGAGGAGGAGCTAATGAAATTTTACGCGCAAACAAAAGAGAATAGGTGGAGGCAAGGGTTTAGCAGGGTATTTATAGGCAAATTGAAATAAATACATGGATCGGGTTGATAGATGTACGTACTAACGCTAACGTGGCCCAAAAAGCCCGTTCTAACCTCGGAACGAAATTGGGTTAACCCATATATCAGAATAGGTGTTTTAAAATATTTTAAACACGATGGAAAAAGTTTCACCTCCAAATTCCATCGTATGAAGAATTTATGCTGAAATCAATATTTTCAAATTGATTTCAATTAAATCGATTTCAAGGCGTTTCGCGCTCGTACGATCAAACGAAAAGTTCGATCGCTACGAAACATGAAACCCTACAATAATTCTCCGATACGGATTCGATGAAACTGGTTTCGTCGAAATCCGAGTCAGTGGCCAAAATGGTTATTTTTCCCTTAATTAAATAAATTTAAAATAAATTAATTAAATCAGTTTCATGTTTTAAATTCTGAAATTTGCAATCTTTATCACTTTATAATTCTCAAGCATTTACAACGATTTAATAAATTTTTAAATGTCAATTTATTAAAGATTAATCAATATAAATCTTCAATTTCATAAAATTCAAAATTATAGATAAATTTCCAAAATTTCCATTAAATTGAATTAACCCATAATTATTCCTTTCATAATTTCAAATAGAAGGGTTTACCATTGGATTTAAAATTATTACATAAATATTTCCCAATTTCAGCTTAATTTTTAGATCAACATAATAATTAAATATTTGATTTCATTCATTTGTAATAAATCCAACTATTATAAATTAAATAAATTAACTCACTATTAAAAATTCAAATCCTATAATTCGTAAATCTTATCATCTTAATTTACTTATTAATTTATAATTCTTTAAACCGGTTCCCATCTCAATTTAAAGTAACTTAATTCACTAATTATAGTATTTATTTCAATTTCTTAAAATAACCCCTTTATTATAAATTGAATCCAATTTATATTAATAAGTTTCCAATTAAACGGATTAGATTCAATTTCTTAGTTATTACTTTACATACTTCCCGTATTAATTTCTCAATTAATCATAATTATTAAAGTAACGATTATTTCGATAACGACATTTTAATTACTCAACATTTAAATGAACATTATTTCCAATAAGTTCATTGACCCATTTAATTAGGTAATTTATAATAGTTGTTATCCTACCCTTAAATTTATTTCCTAATAACGTGCTACCTAATCTCCTTTAATTGCAATTTGAATCCCAACCTTTATTTAACATACTAAATAGAATAACTAACATATACAGATTGTTACCAATTTTCCTTTTCTTGCATTTATATGTTTATTACTTGACAACACCGGTTAATATTCCATATATACACAAATTTAATTAAATTGTCATTAACACGGTATTATCTCACTAATAAATCAAATACTTGCATTAACACAATTCCTTAGGTTATTCCAATTACCGTTACAATGTTTTATTACATTAATCAATTTACTACTTTCCTTTAGTTTCTCAATCCATTTATTTACTTGTGTACAATTAATAGTCAAACATACACTTTAGATTATTTTCTATAATTGGAATTTTTTTGCAAGTTCATAAACGATTAAATTTAGTTTCGCATTGTTTCTATTAAATTTTCATTCACACTTCTCACATTAATGTAACTTTTATTTATTTTATTAACATTTATTTCAAATTCAAATTCCATCTATGGATTAAACAGGTAACTTATAATATATGCTTACCAGCCAAATATTTCACCAATTGTCATACTATGAATGGAGTTAGCATTAATTCCAAAATTTATCTAATTTTTACAATGAGATAACATTGAATTGCCTTAAATGAAATTTAATTCTGAATTTATTTAATCCAACAAATTTTGACCTTTACCAATTTAATACATTCATTAATTTTTACCTATTCTATATTTTATAACTAAGTGCAACATTGTACATTATTTCATTTAATTGCAACTTCATTTTACATTGTAAATTTTTATTTACAATTGCTACATAAAATTTCTAACATTCAATTTCATTGTAAATTATAAAATTTTATTTCATTCTAAATTTAATTAAAAAGATCTAATTAAATTAACCAATTATTTATTGAAAATCTACGGGTCGTTACAGAAGTATACCTCTAGTAATATACTTCTGAGATGCTCATTTACTCTATGAAACTTCTCGAAAACCTCCAAGCGAACCCCATCAAACCTTACCGAGAATCCGAATTTTTCACATCTAATAATGCTACCAGATCCAATCTAGATGAGATGTGAAAGTATCCTAATAGTAGCAACCCCACATAACTTGGCTCCCTATCGATCTTTGGTTTTAGTCATTTCTGACAAAGGATATCAAAGCTAAATAGAGCAACTCATTATCTTAGAATGACAATAATAAAAAAGCTAAAGTTAGTGATAGCCGAGAAATAACTATCGAGGATATAAAACGATCATATATGGAAATTAAGTCTTGTATACTTACCACTACTCATCGAATTCAAACTAGTACTATTTCTTGGTTAACAATAATGCCAGAAAAGTCAAGGTAGCATTACCTCAAAGTCATGTCTCATAATTATTCTTAAGTTTCAAAATTGCGACAATTCTACTTCTTTGATGTTTAGTGCTAATTGTGAGAAATACGGAATATGGATCTTAAGGATGGAATAACACTAGAGGGGGTGAATAATGTTTTATGAATTTTCTAAATCTTTTTGAAACTTATGTAATTTAATCACCAACAAATGCAATTCACAGACACAGATATAATCACAGAATCAGACACAGATGCAAATAATAAACAAAAGTAGTAAAGGAAAGAACAAACCAGGATTTTATACTGGTTCGAAGTTACCCTACATCCAGTCCCGTACAATAGTACGGATTTCTTATCAAAATAATCTCCCAGATTACACCCTCGGTTTCAAGGCTACGAGGTACACCTTCCTATATTCGAGTCCAGGGAAAACTCTCTTGATTTAACCAGGCTACAAGAACACCTAATTGATTTCCGGGGCTATAATCACACCCAGATGATTTCAAGGCTCAACCGCACCTTTTACTCAACAGTTTGATTTACAAAAGATTCTATAACTCTGAATAGCACTGAGATCTTATGGAGAGAATGGTAAAGAATCAAACAAGAGATAATCAAGTTTGATTCACTTGGTATTTCAGCAGAGTATAGTTTAGGATTCTTTAGAATAAATGTGGAAGATGAAGAGGAGAGAAAATAAATGAAATCTGGTGTGAAATTTGTTTAGAACTTACTGGTATTTATAGTAGAGCAACAACCATATCTATGTGTGAAAGGATACGATGAATAGACACTTCTTTTGAAAATTGAAATTTGAACGGACACCATATCGACATAAGGGGTTGAGGGATGTCGACTTGCTCAAGGCAAAATTGATGTTTTGATTTTCTTATTAAAATTGGTTTCTATAATTTGTCAAAACAATTTCTAAACTTTGTAAATATATTTGAATATAGTTTAAATATATACAAGAGTTTAGAAAGCAATTTTTTTGATATATATATATATATAATTTGAATCCATAAAGTGATTTAAAATCTGAGTATATTAAAGATAAATATTTAAAACAAGAGATGGTTTAATAACAAGGACAATTTTGAAATCAAAATATGAAAAATGATAAAAAATAGTTTTGAGGCTAAAATATTTAAAACCAAGAGAGATGTATTTTTGAAAAGAAAGTTTTGAAAACATTTTTTAAAAACAAGAGATATATTTTTGAAAGGTATTTTTATAAAATTAGTGGATATCAAAATATGACTACTATATGTTCCACTAGATATTGTATTGGGTTCCATCCCACTAGGTTTCCATCCCTTTAACAGGCTCGAAGTGGATTCCGCTCCATGAATAAATTTCGAATAAAGATTAAGTGATTTCAAGAAGTTTTACATAATTCTAGACTCAATACTCATCTTGTACTATTGAAATCTTGAACTCTTGATATCTTGATACTCATGAGTCTTCAATCTTGATATCTTCAGTCTTGAATCTTTATGCTATACGGTCTTCATTCTTGGTATCTACATGTTTATATCGTGCATATACATGTATATCTAAACTATAATGTTAGTATTTATATTTTATAACAAGTCCTAAGGTTGTTGTCATCAAAACCATCATCTCAAGGACTAACTCTAATTTTACAAATAAGTCGTTTCCATATAAGTGAATGACTTTACGGAAATTATTTCATCTCTATAAACGAATCAAACATTTTCTTTTAAAAACCAGAATTCATGCTTGGCTTCACATTACAACTATTAGCTTTAAAACACTTTTAAAAAAAGTTCACTATCTTCAAAACATCATTGAAAAGGATTTAATAATTTAAAATACTCTTATTACATTGATTAATCAACTTTAAAACTTCGTTAACTAAGCTGGTTAATTTACTTCAATAATTTCTAATTAAAAAGGGGTAAATCGTTTTAAAACATCATTAATTCAATTAGCTAATTATATAGTTAATTAAATTAATTAAAAATAATTAAATATCATTATTTAAAAGTGATTAATTAATTTAAATTTCATTTAAGGGAAAATTTATTTAAGGTTAAACAGATTCATTATCTTTTAAAAGTCATTAATTAAAAAAAGGTTAATTAGTTTTAAAATTAGTTAAATGATTAATTAACATTGATCCGTCGTTATTGACTAATTAATTAACCTTAAAAATTAATACATAAAACGATTAATTAATTTACAACACCACTAACCCAATAATTAGTTAAATTCAATGCACATCATTGACTAAGTAATTAGTCAACCTTAATCCTTATTAACTAGTTAATTTAATTAAATAATAAATAATAAAATAATTAATAAAACTTGAATTCATTATTATGTCAAAAACTCATTTAACTTGTAAATCAAACATATGCACGATTTAAAACCAAAGGTTTCGATAAAGTGTGTAATTTTCGAAAGTGCCGATATAACGACTATCACTTATATAAGTAGTGCGGCAAGCTAATTCATCTCATTTTTCATCCATCGAGTCATCACACAACATATGAGTAAGTCTATAAATATGGTATGTACATTTACACAATAAGTAATAAACAACACCTGCAAAATTTCAACTTTAGCTTACTAAATTGTCAAGTTACTAACTTACTTTCATAATGTTAACTTTTCAATGCATAAGTCAAGCCAATAACCACCAAAACAAAACATATATTCAATAACCATTCACCAACAATATAAATGAACTAAATTTAAAGTTATAAATTTGGTTTTTTAAAGGTGAGATTTTTACTTGCCGAAATGCACTAAAACAAAGGTCTAACTTCCACTGAACTTGCCTAATCTCTTAGCAACTTTCCTTAACTCCAAAATAAGACCTACCGTGGGATTGTAAGGTGCAATATAGCTTGGCCAAGGGTAAAATTGAGTTTAGTCTAGGAATAAATGGGCTCGGCCTTATGGTTTCAAGGTGGGAATGGCTTTTGTTTTAGTGGAGGGGTGTTTCTAGATGAATATATGGAGTTTAACTTCATTTTTGGAAGTGTATTCACTAGGTTTTGTCTTGGGAATCTCTCTTGGAAGCCATAGAAGTATTCATGTGTATGAAGAGAAGAGAAATGAAGATAGAAATGAATATGTAAAGTGGAAAAAGTTTGAAGATGAAAAGTATTTATAGGTAAAGGAAATGAAGTGGTGATTAAAACAACCTTATCATTAAAATAAAATAAATGTTGCCTTACAACATGAAAGCCATGCCTCTCCACCACCCTAGGTGCACACGCACCCACCTTTCTCCTCCACTTCACCATGCCTTATGTACTAACTTAGGAGCTTAGGTTATGGTTATGTACTTCCTTAGGTTACTTAAGTTTTATTTTATATTTTTAAATCAAATCTTGTTTTATTTTAAACTAAGCATGAATTATTAACTTTAACACTATAATTAATTTATCGCAAGATACATGTGCATGTGTGTGCATGCATATATGAGTTATACAAAATGTGCACAAAGTTTTCGATGACTTACTGAGGTTGAAAAGTCAAAATTTCGAAATATGTTTTTCGGTCACATTTTCTTTTTTATTTGAACTAGTTATTGTTGCAAATAAAATTTAAATATGATTTTAATATCATTAATTTATATTTAATTTTTTATTTGGTTATTAAAATCCATTATTTAAATATTCAAAAATAATTTAAATATTCAAATACAAAGTGATTAATTTATGGGTCGTTAAACTCTCCTCCCTTAGGGGAATTTTGTCCCAAAATTAATATATAAAAAAATAGTCCAAGATGTACATATTATACCAAGAAATTCATATAACACAAAGCAACTATTCCATAATAGAATATTCGTAATGTATTCAAACAACTAACAACTAACCTGACATTACATTAGGTTAAGTTTTAATATGATCCTCGGTCTCCCAAGTATAATCGTGGGGATCATCACTCCTCTGAACCTTCACAAGCTTCACCACCTTTTTTCTCAATGTCCTTTCATCCTGATCAATAATATGAACTGGATGTCGAATTACTGTCAAATTTGGTTCTATCTTCAAGTCATCCTGAACAGATGTCTCTACAAGCATCTGTGTAAACTTTTAATTTTTCACTCCCATTTAGAATAATGGGAGAACTTGTCAATTTCTTCTTTAACTCATTGAATGCTTGATCGCACTTGGGCGTCCACATAAACTTAGCATCTTTCTTCATCAATTTTGTTAGATGAGAAGAATTCTTCGGGAAATATTAAATGAACCTTTTATAAAGACCTGCCAATCCCAAGAAACATCCGACCTCCAAAGCATTTTCAGGTTTCTTCCCATCTTGAACCACAACTACTTTAGCTGGGTCCACTGATATGCCTTTTCCCAAAATTACATTCCTTAGAAATCTAACTTCAAATTTCCAAAAATAACAATTAGGAAACGTTGCCTTTAAAACATGACTTCTTAGAGTACTTAGAACAACTTGAAGATGGTACTTATGCTCTTTCTCCATTTTAGAATAAACGAGAATATCATTTATAAAGACTAGAAAAAACTTGTTAGGAAAATCCCAAAAAATTATATTCATCAAATCCACGAAATAAGCGGGTGCGTTAGTTAATCCGAGTGGCATGGCTAACCACTTGAAAACTATCAAGGGCTCGAAAAGCTATTAAGGGTGCACTCTCCTCTGCTACCCTTAATTGGTGAAAACCAGTGGTAAGATCCAAATGAGAAAATATTCGAGCTCCATGGAGTTGTTCAAACATGTCATCAATCTTAGGTAAAAGATACTTATTCTTGATAATCCTCTTATTCAACTCTCGGTAATCTACACATCATCTAAGAGAACCATCTGCTACAGTAACGAAAACTACTGGCAATCCTCCCTAACTCGATATGTTGCGTCTGATTAAACCTTTCTACAATAAATCAAACGTTTGTTTCTCTAATTCTTTTCTTTTCTTTGGAGCCAACCTTAGAGGAGGTTGTATAACAGGTCCGGTTCCTAGAATCAAATCAATGTGGAATTCTACTTCTCGGTGAGGAGGTAAACCTTACACTTCTTCCAAAATATCCTTGAAATCCCAAGCAATTGGTATTTCCTTATCCCCTCTTTGGGTAATTCAAAGGAACAAAGGAAACTACACATTAATTCATTTGGCCTTCTACAATTTATTTCTACCCCAATATTTCCAGCATCATTAACTATAATAATCCTTCAATCATAATCCATGATTTCTCTAAACTTAGATAGCCAATTAATCCCCAATAATAACCCAAAACCTATGAACCCGAGAATAAACAAGTCGGGAAAAGAAAGGTCGATCTTGATAAGAAATAGGCACATCAAACATATGGTATCAAGATAGATCGGACCACCAATATGGTTTGACACACAAAGAGAATTGTTTAAAAGAATGGGTTTAAGGTTAAGCTTATCGACAAGATCTCTTGAAATGAAACTATAGGATGCACTGGTATTAAATAACACTCTAACATGATTATCAAAAATAGATAATGTACCTTGCAACACCTGCTTTCCTTTTGGATCGGTAGAAGTAGATGGTATTTCCTTAACATAAAAGCCTGTCCTTGTGATCCCTTCTTTGGAAAAGGGCACCGGTTCTTCATTTGTCCATATTTTCCTACAATTGTAGCAAGTGGTCCACTAGCCAGGTTCGGGCACTGATTTGCAAAGTGGCCCATTTGGTTGCTTTTATAAAAAAGGATCTTGGTCAAGTCTAATTGCTTACTCTGAGTTGGAGTTCCACTTCCAGGCTTCTTTCCCGACCACTACTTCTTCCCTTTGCGCTTGAAAAACAGCTTACTAGCAACTGGTATTACCGATAAAGGTTGGCATTGACTGTTGGCACTACTCCCTTTGAGCTCCTTGCTCAATATTAAGAGCCTCAAATCTCAAAGCCATACTGATCCGGTTGGTAAAGGTACATTTGAGATGATTAGTTAGTTCTTGATGGAATTCTGGTTGCATTCCTTTCATAAACATTTCATTCTTTTTAAGTAGCGTATCAGTCAATCCTAGTCCAAAGCGAGACAACGCGTTGTTCCAATGCTCATACTACGCCACTATCATCTCATCTTGTTTCAAATTCATAAAACTTCTGACAGTTAAATCCTTCCCTCCTCTGGGATAAACTAAGCTTCAAAATACTCCTTTAATTGTGCCCATGAAAAATCTTATTCTAGTGCATTCATGATGACTGAATCCCACCAAACCATTGCTGCTTTTTGAAGCTGATGCAATGTCAACAATCTCTTTCTAGCATCTCCCAACTGAAGATCCTTGAATATTCTTTCACAAGAGCGGAACCATGTCTAAACTCCCAAAATACCTTCAGTTTCATAGAATAGTTTACTACCTAATGTAATGTAATTCTTGCACAAGGTTGCAAAGTTCTGAGGCGGCCGAACTTATATCACTGTTTCCACTACTGGCTCTACAACTGGCTCACTTCTAGGAGCTCTTCCATTTGTAGCCGTGCTAGTTCCAAATTCCCTCCCTCGTCTACCTCTTGGGGCCATTTTCAAACATGGATAAGTGACAGGTATCGTTAGAATAAAAATATAGGGTCAAAGATGATAAAAGGAAAACTGCAATAAAGGATTTAAAACCAGATTTTTAGGAGAGAAAAGGAAATGCTCTCTCAAGATTAACTCATTCTTCGGATCGACTCACCCTATCTCTAATGAGTTGTACCCCAATCAGGCTAAGGTGTTTGCACAACCGAAGCTCTGATACCAACTGTGACAACCTACCTTTTTGACCCCTAGGAATTACACTTAACACGTCTTCGGTGTTTGTATGTCATTGCCCAAGCATTGGAAAGATGAATCATTGTGGGGTGAAATAAAGAATAGAATAGAAACCTCACAATTAAACTACTAAATAGAACATAACAATTAATAGTACATCAGGTTACTCCTTAATGGGGAGTTATTAGAGTTACACAAAAGTAATACAAATCAACTAGGTAGTTATAACAACCTGCCTTTACATATGTTGAAGAAAAATACACTTACATAAACTAGATAATACAACAGAATAGATAAATAAGAAGATGAAAGCCTTGTGCTCGGATGCCGCCTTCAGAAGAGCCCAACAAAGACCTGCTACTTTCGGACTAAGCAAATAAAATGAGTATTCAAAATTTGAGGGAAATAACAACGCAGGTCAGACGATATGTCTTGTACGAGTCAAACTTTAAACAATAGGCGTGAAATTAAACATAAACATGTGAGACCACGACATTGAACACGGAACGGGTTTACTCCCATGTAAATCAACATCCAAACTTAAAGAGTGGATAAATAATTAAACTCTGCGAAGAGTGGTTGACTCTTCCCGATGCAAATAAGGAAATAGATTTAAAGGTTTGAATCAAATAAGAAAAGGAAAATCTCCAACAAATGAATAGGAGAGTGTACCCCCCTTGAAGTATACCTCTAGTAATATACTTAGCTCATATACTCAATGACACTTCTTGGAAATCTCCAAGTCGGACCCCGCCAAACATTACCGAGAATCCAAATATTTCACATCTAATAGCGCTAATGAATCCAATCTAGATGAGATGTGAAGGTATCCTAATGGAAGCAACCCCATATAGCTTGGCTCCCTCTCGCACTTTGATTTTAGTCATTTCCGACAAAGGATATCAAAGCTCAACGGAGCAACATATCGTCTAAGAATGGCAATAATAAAGAAGCCAAAGTAACCGATAGTCGAGAAATCAAATATCAAAGATATAAAATGACTATATATGGAAAATGATTATTATATACTTACCACTACTCATCGAATTAAAATTTGTACTGTTCTTGGTTAATAGTAATACCTGACAAGTTAAGGTAGTGTTACCTCAAAGTCATATCTCATGGTTATTCTTAACTTTCAAAATTGATAGAGTTAAGGGTATGCCTTGGAGAAATTATGTAATTGTTACATATATCTAACTCGTTGACCAATCTTGTTCGAAATAAATATATTTTCTTTCTATCATATACTTGATATAATGTAGTTATATTAATAAATAAATTTAATTAAAGATATATTTAATAGAAAATCCAAAAATGGTATGTTTTGTGATGGTAGTTACAGAGTGTTGTAACGGTGAGTAAGTTATCATAATGAAACAAACATACCATTTTTAATGTTCCTAGTCAGGATGCATCAAGACTATATATAGATGTATACATTAAGGCTAAAGTACATAACGCTCTCCAAATGTTAGGCAGTGTATTGCTCATGACTGTTGGAGGCACCAAGGGGTTACGTACTGATAGTTATTGGATAACTATGGAATGATTCACTCAATAGTTTTCTGTTGATTAATGTTACTAAGGTCAAATAGAAAATATCGATGTGACTAATTTACAAAATTCTTTCGACTTGAGAATACTGTCAACCTTCAATATGAAAAACTCTATTTTGATTATAGTCAAATCATGGAACGACATCCATCAAGTGATTATAGTTGGATCAAGTGGAAGTACAGGAAGGAAGACACAATTCAAGAGAGGATTCGTCGCTTCAGTTATATGAGGTTAGTAGCATAGTCAACTCAAGTCAACCCAAAGTCAAAATCTCTAGCCAGAGTAGTTAGGTTAATAATAATTGTTATTATTGAACCAAGAATTTTGTGTTTGGACTATGAAGTTGAATATGGATAATATTGGAATTTTGACCATTACCAAATTCCATTAATCAAAAGTGAAACAGTTTTTGACGAAGAGAATTGGTGTATATAAATGTCACCATCTGGTATCATTTACTAAATTAAATAAGATTTTACTAAAAATGAATAAGCAATAAATTTGGCCATAATGTCACACGACTTGCTAAGTGACATGTGAATGTTAACATTCGAATAGTTTGATGTTAATTGCTGACCAAATTTACACCCAAGAGTTACACAACTGAAATGCTGAATTCCCTTAAGACCGAATAATTTGATTAGTTTATAATTATTATAAATAAATTAAATTAATTAATATTTATGAAATATTAATTATAAAAATTTGAATATGGATTAAGAAATAAAAATTGTTATATATTTATAATAGTTATAAATGTGCCAATCGATATACGATATCGATAAGCGATTAAATTAGATTTAATTACATGGCTTAGGCTTAAATGGGTTTAAAGCCCATCATTAGGGCTGAAAATTTTTGTTTCGGCAAGTTATTGGAGGCGGCTAAAACTTAGGATTAGACCAAGAGATGGATGGCTAAGGTTAAGAGAGAATGGGTAATGAGATTGTCCTAATATCTCTCTTGTACAAGGCTATATATATGGATGTCTACACTCTTAATAAGAAAACAACTTTTTCCCGCCATAATTATCAAGTCCGTTGGCCGAAATTAATCCCCATATCTGTTCTAAGAATCTCAAATCAATTCAAGTTTAGTAAAAGCACTATTTGATAGAAAAAGTCAACGATTCTAGACTTGCAATCTGGCAGATCGAGCATAACTAGAGAAGGGAATTCATTGATTCAAGTGGACTCAAAGTCATCATCAATTGGTCTTTTATTTATATACTACAGTAATCATATCATATTTTATGATTTAATACTAATTAATCCCAAATCTATCTATATATATATATATTAATACCGTATATCTAGTTAGGTGAGATTTTCGTAGGTATATGTAGTGCTAATTACAACTCTACTTCTTTGATATTTAGTGCTAATTATACAAATAAGTCATTTCGATAAATCACTTTAGGAAAATTAACCCATTTCCATAAACAAATAACTTTTACTTTTAAAAACCCGAAATCGTGCTTGGCTTCACAATACAACTGTTAGCTTTAAAACACTTTAAAAGAGTTTATTAACTTCAAAGCATCATTAAACAGGATTTAATAACTTGAAATATTCTTATTACAATGATTAATCAACTTTAAAACTTCGTCAACTGAGCTGATTAATTTACTTCAATAAGCTTTAATTAAAAAGGGGTAACTCACCTTTAAAACATCATTAATTCGATTAATTAATAATATAGTTAATTAAATAATAATTAAATATCATTATTTAAAAGTGATTAAGTAATTTAAAACTTTATTTAAGGATTAAAAACAGATTAACTAATTTTTCATTAATTAAATAATTAATCTTTAATCCATCATTATTGACTAATTAATTAACCTTAAAAATTACTAAATAAAATGGTTAATTAATTTAAAACACATTAACCCAGTAAGTAGTTAAATTTAATACACATCATTATCTAAGTAATTAGTTAACCTTGATCCTTACTAATTAATTAATCAGTAATAAAATAATTAATCAAATTTGAAATCATTATTATTTCAAAACTCATTTAACCTGTATAACAAACCTAAGCACAATTTGAAACCAAAGATTTCGATAAAGTATGAAATTTTCGAAAGTGCCAATACAGCGATTATCGCTATATGGACAGTTCGACAAACTAGTTCATGTCATTTTTCATCCATCAGTCATCTCACAGCATACAAGTAAGCATATAAATATGGTATTTACATTTACACAATAAGTAGTAAACAACACTTGCAAAATTTCAATTTTAGCATGCTAATTTGTCAAGTTACTAACTAACTTTCAAAGTGTTAACTTTTTGATGCATAGGTCAAGCTAACAACCACCATAGCATAACATAAATCTAACAAGCATCCACCAATAATATAAATGAATTATATTTAAAGTTACAAACTTGGATTTTTAAAGGTGAGATTTTTACTCACCGAACTACACTAAAACAAAGTCTAACTTCCACCGAATTTGCCTAAACTCTTAGCAACTTGCCTTAACTCCAAAATAGGACCTAGTGTGGGCTTGTAGGATGCAACAATGCTCGACAAAGGCAAAATTGAGTTTGGCATGGGCATAAATGTGCTTAGTCTTGGGGTTTTGAGGCAGGAATGACTTTTTTTTAGGTTGAGGGGTGTTTGTAGATGAATACATGGAGTTTAACTTGATTTTTGGAAGTGTATTCACTAGTTTTTGGCTTGGGAATTTATCTTGGAAGCCATCTAAGTATTCATGAGAAGAGAAATGAAGACAGAAATGAATATGTAAACTGGAAAAAGTGTGAAGATGAGGAGTATTTATTGGTAAAGGAAATGAAGTAGTGATTAAAACAATCTTATCATTAAAATAAAATAAATGTTGCCTTGCAACATGAAAGCCATGCCTCTCCACCACCCTAGGTGCACACGTATCCACCTCTCTCCTCTACTTTACCATGCCTTATGTACTAACCTAAGAGCTTAGGTTATGGTTATGTACTTCCTTAAGTTACTTAAGTTTTATTTTATATTTTTAAATCAAATCTTGTTTTATTTTAAACTAAGCACGAATTATTAACTTTAACACTGCAATAATTTATCACATGACATATGTGCATGTGTATGCATGTGTATATGAGTTATACAAAATGTGCACTAAGTTTTGGACAACTTTCAAGGTCGAAAAGTCAAAAAACTTTCGAAAAATGTTTTTCGGTCACATTTTCTATTATTATTTGGACTAATTGCTACGGTAAACAAAATTTAAAATTGAATTTAATATCATCAACTTATATTTAAAAAATTTTATTTGGTATTAAAATCTACTATTTAAATATTAAAAATTAATTTAAATATTCAAATACAAAATGATTAATTTATGGATCGTTATAAATTTTGTATAGCACCGGTTTTCTTTACCAAAATTCTTTACAAAACAATATATACATAAAAGATAGATATAAATATAGCATTTAATAAAACATTCATCCTACACAGAATTATGTAAGATAGTGACAATAGAAAACTCGTATTATACATAAGAATATGGCTTAAAGATAAGTTCAAGAACCAAACTCTTGAGAAGCCTCAAGAGCAGCTTTCAACTCACCGAAGAATGGTGCCACATTCATAAAATATCTTGTCTCTATATGTCGCTACTTGTCATCTTCCTTTAATAAATGGAAAAAGGTATTAAATGCATTCCATGTTGATAATCCTTATAAGCTTCAATTTAAACAATAACTTTCTTAAGGGGTTCAAATAATAACCCGTGGTTCAACCAATCAAAGTTGGCTAAACTATTCACACAACTTGAATTACAAGGTGAAATTTGAATCTTTACTGTATCAGATTCAAAATTAAGAAACAAATTCCAAATTCAAAGTCAAGATTCATCTGTCTATGATGTTGGATTTTGTAGGTGTTGGATTTGAGATGTGAAATACCAGATGAATTCAAGATGAAAATTAAAGATGCTTTGAAATTATATAAATTTAGCTGGTTTTTATCGTAATATGAGAATATAGAGGTGTTTTCTATTGCAAGCATGTAAATATAAATAGGATAAATTTCAAACATTGCTCGGTTAGAAAACTATTTGCGCAAATAGGCTCAACAGAAAACTAATTGCAAAATAGGTCTCGTTTTTGTACAGCTTGCGCAAATATGGATTATGCAAGCTATAATTTTTTTCTAAAAAACTATGTTGCTTGGGCAATCCATATTTGTGCAAGCTATGTATTTATAGCTTGCGCAAATATGGATTGCGCAAACAATAAGTCGGGCTTCAAAATTCCAACAAGCACATAATCTACCCCCACTTCTCAAGCCTCTCTCTTTCTTCTCAAAATCCATCTCAATCCACCATTCTAGCCCAAATATTTTTCCAAATTAAACCTCCAATTTACATTAATCTCAAGTATCTTTAAGCTAATTAATTGTTTTAACAATAAATGGAAGGAACTTCTTCATCCATAGCAATCGATTGTAAAAAGATTTGGCTGAAATTGATGTTAAATTAACAAGTGATTGTTGTTGGTAATGGTACTAAATATTATCGGTGTTGTCGATGACAGTTACCACCTATTGTTGCTGTCATAGTTGAAACTTTATTTACTGATAAATCATTCCAAAAACCCTAGTTGCAAAATTGATTTTTGAATGAATAATTGGGTGATAAATATTATAGAATTGCCTTTCAGACTCGAAGATAGAAGTGTTCTTTATCTTCAAGATCATCATAGAAGTCGAAATGATGCACTTATGGAGGTATTTATTTTATACACATTGAATCATTGTTTATCTAAAATCCCAATATCAATTACTAATTGCAATTCTTTGTTATGAAGCAGGATGTAGAAAAATTAAACTTTGTGATCATTCAAGCAATCTTAAAGAAACAGATTTTAAAATCCTAGGTTGGGAAAAAAACCCTAAGAATAGCCTGGTTTTGGAAAGCAATGCAAGTTGATTACATTAAACTAGATCATCGTCTTATTATGGCATTGTCTACACATATATACAAAGCATATCTGAGGTTGAATACTAATTCTAAGCATTACAGTATAACCAATGATCAACAAGTACAAAACATACCTTCAAGATATCAGGGGCCATAGGACTTGGTAAAACAAGACATGCATGTAAAGCAACTCGAAAGATGTTTGAATTGTACAGCCAGCTCATATTAAATTGGATATTTAAAAGAAACGAAAATAAATACAACACACATGAAAAAATCAAACAATGAAGAATCCACATGACTATTTATCTTATTTTACCGAGTAAAATTAATTTAAACGAGCAAAACTCTCTACATATCATTATATCAACTATTAGTCTTCTAATTCTCCCAAACATAATTTTTATTTGTCAAAAGTCGTTAAAAATGAAGAAGGCATTGGGGTATATTAAGAATAATATGAAGAATGAGTATATAAAGATCCAAATTTCCTTATTTATCCAATACATATCGGTAAAATGATTAATAATTCGGGGACTACATAATTTTAGATGGGAAAATATCCACACATTTCTTATAATGTTTGAAAACATTGGAGCAAGACTGGATCCATCCAAAAGAATACCATCTTTGGATACTGTAGCAATAGAGCAAGGCGATCATAAAAAGTAAGAAAATATAACAAAAGTTCAAGATACATAATAAATTTCATGTTGTAATTCGTTTTTAGTATGCTTGAAATTAATACAATCAACTAATATTTTGTATAACATATAATCATTCAAAATAATAATAAAAAGGTTTAAGGAGTATAAATAGAGAAAAATCAAACCTCGAATACAAGCTTTGGGAATTACTTTATCTTTTATGTGTTTTTCTTATTCAGATGAATTAGTAAAGCTACATAATCTAATAGCACAACATTCATATACATTGCAAAAAATTGGAAGACTTGAAAAATGAAATCCCAGACTTGAGTTCATAAGCAAATGCCTATATTTTCTCTTTATCACTTTACTTCCAAATACCTTATTAACCTACATAAACATAAGCAACAATTCAATAAAATAGCACTAGATAATCAAAATAAAAAGTTTATGGTGTATAGAAACAAAATTGCTTACCATCAAAATATGATACCAATCAATAAATATTTGTTTCTTGTCCATCTAAGAATATCATAACAAGAAGCAAAAAGAGTCGAAATGCTACAAATTTGTTGGAGGTCGCGTGCAAACTTGATGGATGTGGGTCGAAGTAGAGACATGGTGTTAGATTGCAAGGTGCTGGCGGATTGTTATGTGGTGGTGAAAATAAAGAGGGATTATGGAGGTAACTGTGTGCTGCGTGCAATGTAGTGGATATATCCACTTGTGCCTTAGAAATTTATGCGGCCCAAAGCTAATACGTTTAAGGATCTGAAAAATTAATTGGAGGAAGAGTGAAGTGGAAAGGGAGAAATTATTTGAGAAAGAGTGGCTATGAAAATAATTGGGAATTCGTGCTTTTGGCAAAGCTTTATGCTAGCAGTCCCTATTTCGAATAGAATAAATTAAAACAAACAATAACATAATTGAATAAAGTGTTATCTGTTAGTGTTATAAAAAGGAAGTTTTCTTGTAGTGATTTCTTCTTCTTTTTTTTCATCCAATAATGCAATCTAAAAAGGTAAATTAGTTATAGTAACAAAAATAAGAAAATTATGCGATAAGAAAATTAGCTAGATATAGGCTTGGTTGCAATCAAATCCTAGTTACTTTGAATAGAGTTGTAGAAAAATTTACGCTCAATTTCAGTAAATTAAACCCAATTTGGAATAACTAAGAATCAATTTCATTATCTTCTTCAAAATCACCATCCTCTTTGAATAAATTGTCTTCTTCGCATATTCTATCATAATTAAGGTCCTCCATGTTTATATCCAAAGAAAAGTAAAAGAAAAATCAGAGAATGTGGAAAGGCATAAATCATATCAAACTAAATAATTACAAAGGTAAATTAGTCAATTATTTATAAATCTTTTTGGTGGGATGGAAAAGGAAAAAAATGGTGTGCTACTAGAATTGGCGTAAGTAAAATAAAAAGGAAGAATAAGACTATACTATACGTTTGTAAATCTAAAATCCCTAGAACTGAAAGGATCAGAAGGTGAGCATGTAAACACAAACTCCCATTTAAAAATCTCTATTATACACAAAAATAAAAATTAACACAAAAATAAGACTTCCTATATCCATGTTTTTATCTATGGTGATAACTATAGTTTGAAAATCAAATAAAAAAATAAATCTAGGAACCAACCAAAATTATGCATTAAATCTAATATCAATTCAAAAGAAATAGCTTGGCTACATTTTAAAATATTGATATTAACAGCATACATAATTAGATTTTGAGTATATGTAGAATATCTATATATCAAATCTTCTAAAAATATTAAGTAAAATCTTGTAAGCATACACACTTCAGACTAATTATTGCATTACTGAATGAAAAAATTAGGAAAGAATACCTTGATCTTGCCCAAACAATCTTTGGCTCAATAGAGTTAATTATTTCATTATCAACATGAGTGGGTAAGTGTTATCTCTTGCTTGCATCTTTAGGCTTCACAGTAATTGTCCAATACATAGTGAAAAAATTTGTCAAGTTATGTAACATTATTTGGATACAATATTTATAACCAAAGTTGAAGTATTAATTAACAAAATGATTACTCACAAAAAGCCTCAACATCAGATTTGAATAGAAAAGGCTTGGATTTGTAGAGAACAACGATGTAGAGTTTTGAGATTGGAGGCATGGATGACGACGAAAATGTTGAGATACGTGAAACGAGCATTATATATTATGGGTCAGCAGCAAAAGATGAAGAAAATTCATTCTTATGAGATATAAATGACTTTTGAGTTGTCATATACATGTGATAATGCCAAATAAATTTCACTTTGAAATTGGAGCAACATCAAAGTTAAGGAAACTCTACTCAATCATAATAGTATAGCATAGATACCAATTAAAATGAGAAAAAAATACTTGAAACAAGTTACTAAAAAGTTTACTAACTATTTTTTTAGAATCAACATGTTGCTCTAAATAAATGAATTTCTACCATGTTGGTCATTTTAGAGTGTGTTAACTGATAACATGCTAGAATATGAGATTTAAAACTCCAGAGAATAAAGGTGTATTTTTAAACAAGAGATTGCTTAAAGGTTATGTTGAAAATAATTATTATGCATGTTGAGTATATTATGCATTTTATTATTTTACTTCAATTAATCATTTGAAAGGATCTTGATTTCCATTCTCATGCTCATTAAGAATATCACCATCCACATGTGACTTTTATACGAAGAATTATGATGTAGAATAGAAATTAAACGAAATAGTGTTACCATCGATTCAACAATAGCTTTGGATTATTGTTACTCATATGAATTGTCAAACACATTATCACTATTAACTGAATCATCCAAGTTTGATGAAGAATACTTGTAATTTTCTTAATTACAGCGATCAAAATCATATGAAAACATATTTTAGTGTGTAGTAAAAAAGATATTTGGAATAAGTGAAATGTAAGGGATAAAAAGGATAAACTATACGAAGAAAAATCCAACTTGGAGTGATCAAACGTTTTCCATCCATTGCTAACGTAACAATGGTACATCCAACATAATGTAATTTTATTTTACATGATGTGTGATTTTAAACTTATGTTGTATTGAAGATTTATATTTTATTATCTTGTAAAAAAGTTGTATTACAAATATAGATGATCTAACACAATGATTTGCATAGAAAAAAAGAGATTACAATGCTAACGGTGGATGTATACTTGGAAAATCCATGGTATACAAATGAATGGCGCAATTTATAATATATTAGATCTAAAAAATTGTATCTTATTGTGTCATATTTGTTTTTAGGTATAATGGAACAATTTAACATTATTGCACCATCTCAATTCACTTCCATATTTTATACAAACCCAGATTAAACAAAAAATAAAGAAGTTCTATTATTCCAACTAAATTTCCATTTTACAAAATAAACCATAAAATCTTTTATATGATTATAAAATGAAATCTATACTTTACTGTTAAAGATGAGTATGGAATTCTTTTCTCTCAGGCATCCTCAAATTTGAAACCTAAAGGTAATGTGTAATTCTTCTTTTCCCCTTTCTCTTAAATTTCCCCCATACACATGTTAACAAATTTTTCCGTCTTCTCACCTAACTCTTTGTCATTATCTGAACCCTAACACTATCCTTACATCCTATTTTCCTTCCAAACCATAACGCCTTACTCCCTATGGTAGGTGAATTTATGATTGCGACTATTGCCGACTATTCCCGTTTTCATTGTTGCTTTACCCCTATTTCTCTGCATATCGTACCCTTACTTCTCCGTTATTTCAATTAATAGCGAAATCCTTTTCAACACAGATAGTCCACGATTTATTATATGCTGGGAAAATTGTGAATGAGCTTCTTTGCAACACAAAATTTATCAAGGTATTGTTCTATATTCGATTCATTAACCAATGTCTTTACTGAATTTATTTTTTCAATTATTTTTGGTTTGTTTTCTCTTACTAATGTGGAGTTTTGCTGTAACAACCCACCCTTCGCAATATCCTGGAATCAGCACTGAGTGAAAACATTTGACTTTCGAATAACATAAAAGATGCATTGTCGAGAAAGAAAAAAACTTAAAATAAACATTATGCTAAAGTGTATTGACAAAATCTCACAGCAGAATGATAATATATAAGATATTGAATATACATGAACAGAACTTGATTATGATATATATATATATATAAGAGGCCATATTAATGGAAGTTACTAATAAGTAAATATGAATGCAGAGAGTCAGAATAGAACATCTGATACAATAATTTTTACAAATAAATAACATCTATCATGTACTACTACAATATCAAATATCAAGTATATATACCCGAAATATTGACCTCGCCTCCACAGAATGCTACAACTTCCCTAAAAGCATATCTATAAATGAACATGACTCCTAAATACTCAATCGAATACCCGAGAGTTGTCATGACATAAATAGACAAAGACAAAATGCTAGTTAGACATAAGGCTTGTGTGATGGGAACTATCTAAAAATACTGTATATATAAACAAGAACAAATAGGGCATATGCGGTCCTCTCCATAATCGTGGGTTAAGGGTAATCCGAATTGTCCATTAACAAGTAAAGTAAACTTATCCAAAAGATAGGAAATCATACCATAACATGCTCTTCTTCTGTAATCAACGATTCGGCACAACCAATGTAATGTGACTAAAACATAACAATCATACTATGCTAAAGGCTACCCAACATCAAAAATCAAGTGCTCATAATATAAGTCTATCGTGAAGTACAAAATGATATTTTATGCAGTAACAACAATAACCAACTAGTAGCACACATAATATAACAATGAAAGATAGCGAAGAAATATAAATAAATACTCACCATTATTTATGGGTGGAATCAACTACAGGCATCTATCATGATATAATGATTCAAGATAAATAGAGTCAGTATACTAATGTACCCAAACATCTATCGTGGTCTAATGATTCAAGATAAATAGAGTCAGTACGCTAATGTATCTAGACATCTATCACGGTCCAATGATTCAAGATAAATATAGTCAGTACAATAACAAAACCAAACATCTATCATGCTCCAATGATTCCCTACGAGAGTTTAGGATAAATAGAGTTAGTATTTAAATATTACATCGACCCTGACCCACAAGTCTCGTGTGGGTCTCACTGTATAAGTTATGATATATTATATCTACTTGAAACTTATTCCCGATAATAAGTAGAATAACCATACCTCTACATTGAGCATAAGTGTTATTCGTTCAATTCTAAATACCTAGGACCTTTGCAGATCACAGCGTACCCCTATAATGAGCATAAGTGTTCTGTGATCTCATAGTAGATGATTGTTATCATCCCCCTCTAGGACATCAAGGATTTCCCAAATAAATTGCATACTCTTCTATCTAAAAATAGAATGACACTCGTATCTCATGTAATATTCCATTAGGACCATAAAGGAATGCATATGCCATATAAATATATGCACACATCAAATATAACTTTGCAGAATCAAATGCGCCTATCACCACCGAAGACCGATAACTCATCATTGTTTATCTATATGGATGGTATATGGATGGTCTTTACTGAAATACTGATACAATTTATTAGACTATACTTACACCAAGGTCAAAGCCAAGGGATACCTACCGCTCCGCTCGATCATACACACTCGTCGGACGTGATTGCGTGGTCGATTATCGTACCGATCCTGTGCTCGATCATTACTAATCATTTTTGACTACATACAATTAGCTTTGTCATATCTTACATTTCCTCAAGTAGCCTAGAGCCTTCCCGAGTTGCGATAATGCCTCATGAAGAACCGCATAAGAGATAGGGTAAAATTCCCCAAAGCCTTACACATGACCTAGGCTTATTACCCAGGTAAGTGCACCTTCAATCGATTAGGAAACCTCCCCAGTCGACTGGTAGCACACACTAGTCAACCGAGATTGGAAATTCATGGGTAGTAAGCCTAGGCCAGTAAGCAAGTCGGCGCTGCTTGTCGATTCGAGCCTCGTCTTCTCCGTTGCTTCGTTCGGTAAGCTGTATAGCTCCTGTAGTATGCCTTTGCTACAACGGATTTCATTGCTTGAATTTGGAAGTGGTGTCTTAAGTTTTTCAAAATTCGATTTCGATACCAAAATCCACTCTTTTCACATGTATACTTCTACAGGCGAATATAACGACCCTTCTAACACGCCAAAACAAACTCAATTGACCCCCATACCACATGTCATGTCTACAAGTGTCCCGATGCACCCATTCACGAACATTTGTATGCACACAGACGTATAACCATATTTTTATTTCACAAGTCATATTTCGAGCTTCACTAGGACGATCGTTCGATCTGATATTCTCTTTTGTAACTTAGCACACCCGATAGTCGCTACAGCTACATGAGTATGCCCATCGGTCGAGGATATACCTATATGGATATTTCCATACACGTATGCTGTCACGACCCGACTTTCTACTCTTAGAAAATCGCATCATGAATTAAGAAAGAAAGGGATAGAAGAAGAGAAGGAAGAAGAGAAAGAAGAAACAACACAAGAATCTCAACAACGGAACGAATAAATTATAATAATAACATAAGTATTTACACAATATACAATACCAACCAGAGATACACAGCATACACATCACATATACTAGACAGTTATAGACACCTGTCTAGTATTTACAACTCAATACAACAACACAGAGAACACACAGCGGAATACTAATATCTAACGCAGAAGCCTCCTGCTCCATTTGCTCCTCCACATATCGTCAAAGCAAACCTGAATCCTAACCTGAATCCCTTGACTACTCATAAAAATTTGAGTACCCAAGAGTTTATGAGAAACAAAAATAAACTCCGGGTCGGACATGGGTCTGGTGTGAGTAACAGGTTAAAGTTGCTTAACTTTCGAAAACCTTTTGGAAAGAAAGGTATCACGTAAGACTTCCCACACATAAACATGGAAAAGTTTTTACCTTACGCTAACCAAAACATTTGATAGGAAATCCGATGATATTATAATAGTGTCTAGGGTTTTCAAATAAATAAGAAATAGCCGAAATTGTTACATCTATTAAATTCCAGCTACCAGCCACAAAAGTGGGTAATACAATCAAAACCGTTGGCACTTATTGGATTTTGGATTCCATACAATGGCAGGGCTACTGGGGTACCGCCCGTCACAGTACGTGGCCTAGATCACAGTACCGAGGAGTACTCCCACTCCCCTGCAACACAAGGCGGGACCCATTCCTTACTGAATAGTTCCGAACAAGACAACCCCGACGGTTGGAGCTCAAAACCGTCCACACAGCCGAAATATAAAGGGTCCTCTAGACAGGGATCAATTTTGCTCTCTAGTGGGTGCGTCCCACGAAGCCTTGCTGCACCTCCCCTGTTTTAGCCATTCCTGGTTGATGAGGCTTGAGGCTACGATTACCTTTATAGGACATATCATCTTAGAATGCTCATCGTCCGCCTGACGATGTTCTGAAAGCATTCAATCCATACAAGTTCGTTCCGGGTTCGAACGAAACCGAAGGCATTATCTCGTTATACTCATTTTGGAATCACCCTCAGATTTGACGACAATAACCCTTGCACTCTGATTCATCATCTCGAACCTCTAAGTAATATTCCGTCAAACTCTTTACGGAATCACCCACAGAGTTATACTGACGTATAGCCCTTACACCTCGAGTCTTCACTCGCTCCACTTGGATTCACGACCTAACGTTATTTGGAATCGATGTGGTTTTCGGATATCCAAAAATGGAAACCCGATCCCGGTCTCATCGAAATCCAAAGCATGTCTTTAAGGGCCCAGTTGTTTTAAAGATTTAAAACAAATTAATACAGTATCTATATACACACAGATAGATAATTCATAAGTCATAACTGACAATCAACATTATCACATAACAGGTAATCTACATTATCAATATCAAATAGATATTCTATATATCATCATCACAATTGATAATATAAGTTATCATCACAATACAATCAAACATTCATACCACACAATATCATTTATCTCATTACTGAGATCTCAAAGCATCCAAGTCAACAATGACATCCATTCATACATAAGCAAAGATTCACTCATCACAATATAATTAATTTAAAATGAATTAAATTAACTATCTCTAATTAATTTAAAATGAATTAAATTAATTACTCCAACTTTAATTAATTTAAAATAAATTAAATTAATTACTTCATCTTTAATTTAAAATAAATTAAATTAATTTCTTCACCAATATATATCTTGCTTACTCAAACATTTAATTGATTATAATCAATTATTTATTCAAAATAAATCATCCTAATTAATCACTCTTGATTAATTACTCTTAATTACATTCATGTAATTATCCTTAATTAATTTCACAAATTAATTATCCCAACTAAACAGTAATTAACCTTTAATTACCTATTATTGATTAATTAATCATAATTAATCAACTTTAATTACATCATTAATTAAATAATTAATGATCCTTAATTATTCCTTAAATTAATTACTCTAAGTAATTAACTAACTTAATTACTATATTAAACCAAATTAATTATCCTTAAATTAATTTCTTAATTTATTATTTGATTAATTACTAAATAACTAATCCAAATTATCTCATACTTAAACATCTCCTTAATTACAATCTGTAATTATTAAACAATTACTTAACTGAGTAATTCCCAAATCATTAATTACATAAAGTAATTGTTTATAAACCTAAATGCTTAAAATTAATTAAACTTAATTAATTAAATTAAACAATCCATTTAAACTAAATTAATTACATTAAGTAATCAATTTCTTAATTACTTTATTAAGTAAATATACTCAAACCATTAACAATTGATTATTAATAAATTAATTAATCTAATTAATTATAGAAATTAATCACATTAATTAATTATTTAAATAATCCTGGTTAATGACCATCATTAACTCTTCTCTAATTATTTTATGAAGTAATTAACTTAAATTAATTACAGTTTAATTAACTTTAATTATCTATAATTTAAAGTCTAATTATTTAAATAAATTAACCTTGATTAAAAACTTAATTACTTAATTAATAATTTATTAATCATTAATTAATAATCTAATTAATGATCTAAATTTCAAATTGATTAACCCCTAAATCAATATGCTTTAAACCTTAATAATTAATTAAATTAATTAATTATTACTTAATTACTTTTTTTTAATAAATTAACTTCAAAGCATTCATTCTTAACTAAATTTTAAAATAAAACATTTCTAAATTATGTTTGAAACAAATTTTATTTTAAACAAAGTACTTTTGAACTTGTTTCCAAATTTCATTTTAAATACAAGTTTTAAAATGAAAATAATTTAAACTTATCAAAGTTTAAACCATTTCTAACTTTAGCATCTCAATAACTCAATTTATTTTTAGTTTAAATCTTCCAACTTCAAACTTTCTTTTAATTTCAAAAACTGAATACACATTCTACTCTGATCCCAAATTTAAACTTAAGATTCGAATTAGCTTTGAATTCAAATTTAAATTTAAATTTATACTCTGTATAAAACCTTAAACTTCAGATTTTAAAACATTTTATAAAACACTTTAACAAATTTCAAAGTTGTTAAAAACCTTTCATTTTATTTTATAAAACTTATATATCTTTAAATCTATAATTCAAACTCATTTTGAATTAAGATTTTAAACCTGTTTTAAAACTTTGTTTCAAAACTTACTCTACACTCTTTTTAAATTCTGTTTAATTTTCTTAAAACTCAAATACTGTCAGGATTTGTAAAACAGTTTCAGGTTTATTAAAACCTGTAAAAATTTCTTTACACTTTATTTATTTAAACTGGAATGTTAATTAACTTGAATTCAAATAAGTTCAAACTTGAATTCAGATATGATTTAAATTTCTTAATCATTAAAATGATTCAGGCTTTTACAATTCTTTTTAAACCCAGAGATTACAGGTTTTATAAAACCTGTAAAACAAAAACCAGAACCCCCACAAATTTCTTCGAGTCTGCTACACCACATCCCCGAGTCAAACACATAACTGCTTCGGGCAACTCACCTTATATACTCGAGCCAACCAAACACAGGCTAACCTTCATCAGTAATGTCCCATCCCCGTGCATATGCACAACGTCGCCGTCCACCACCACTCACCTCCGATGATCTCCCCACATCGACAAACAAACCCAGGTCCCAACACGACCCACAATCTCCTCTCTACAGCTTAAAATCAAATTCAAGGTCTATTTCAAAAACCTGGAACAGAAGACCAAAACCCATCCAAATCCTGTCATCACTTCAACCACCTTCCTCCGACCTTCAGAAATCCAACAACTCCGGTCACAGCCTCGCCTATACGTCAGCAACCACCTCCCAAAGGCATTTGACTCTCGATCATTCTTGCAGGTAGAATCGATCCCAAACAACCTACCCAGATAAAACTAGGGCTACAGAATGCAAACCAACATTTTGCAACCATGGTGATTTTCATCACCTTCACCTATTTTTCCTATCACTCTAATCCATTCTCCATCACCATGCCGAAACTCATCTCCTCCAGATTCATGAATTCCCAGGAAAACCCCAAAATTCATATTCAGTTCAATAGCAAACTGTACATTCATCCCATTTTTAAAAATCCAGATTTCAATGTTGAAAATCATGATTTAGTTAATGCTTTCAATTTAAAATACTTAAGTAAGGAATTACACAGTTTAGATTTTTGGTTTGCATCAACATGCACTGACATTTCACATTTACCAGAGGCCAACAGACTCTGTTTATTTTGATTAATTTTTTTTTTCTAAGTTATGATAAGCAACTTCTTTAGTTTAAAAATTCAGGTACTATCACAATTTAAATCAAGTGTAGAGGGTTCTTAAATGGAAAGATGGATCAGGGAACAAAGAAGGGCACTGACAGTATGCATACACAAATATATTTCATCAGACTTTAATAAATGCTCAAATAGTACTTATTTATATCAAATCATTAGCATGCAATCCTAATTAAAATTTTAGATTTTAAAGTTACTCACCTATTAACAAATGCATAGCTGTTTTGATCCTGATTCACTCCATGTTTGAAACGATATGCAGATGATCCCAGGGACAAGAATGCAGACCTCTGTTTTGACTTCCATTTGAATTTATATGTAGTTTTGCCTAATTGTTTTCTCTGTCCAAAATGCTTGCATGCAGGTGCTAGTTGATGCAACTTCTTTGATTTTGCAAAAGTGGAGTATGCAGATGTTCTGTTGAATTTGCAGACATCTTTTGATTTTGAGATGAAGGTGAGTTTGATTGTTGAAGAAGAGGAATATGCAGTTTTGATCTTTGATTTAAGAAGTTGATGATTTTCTTTTGATTAAAGAAAATGAAGATTCAATATGAATGAAAAATGTAAACTTAGCTAAATGTATTTTCATATTTTTAAGGAAAGCAAAGAAAATTAAAAACTAAAAATCTAACACATGTCCATTTGTTACAACACTTGTCAAATTGTAAAGACAAATTTTGAACACTTGTTTCATTAAGATAATTAGTATCTAATATAATTTAATGTGTGTGTTAACTTAGATTAAATTTGTTAGTTTATATGAATATGTGTATAAATTTACAAATGAAATAAAACAAACAATGTTTTATAAAACTTACATTAATAAAAAAAAACAATTAAACAATTTAAAAATTTATACTTGGGAATTTAAATTCAAAATAAATTTCAAAAATCAAATATTTTCCATTTTATTAAACCCTGAAATCATTTTGTTAAATTATTCTAAATTTAAAACTTAATCCAATTTAATTTAAAACATTTCAATATTTTCTTATCAATTTTTAAAATCATATTCTTAATTGTGAAATAGTCTTTGAAAACTCAATACTAGTTTGTATTAAAATTTCCAATTTATAATGTATACATATTAGAATTTAAAACATGATTTAATTATTAAATTTAAACCAAAATCATTTATTAAATTTTGAAAAGCTTAAATATTAATTAAAACAAATTTTCCAATTTACTATAAATAATAAAACTAGAAAATATGTTTTATTTATTAAAATTAAAAAAAAACCAATCTATTTAAAATACAAACCAAATATTTCTATTGTAAATAGAAATCCATTGTAACGAAACGAATTTTGCCCGCTCAAAAATCGACATCCATACTTCAAATCGTATTCGAATGCCGTAGATTCGACCGTTCAAATCCGATTCGCCGGAGCTTATAACAATCATTAAGTAAACAACACAGCGGAATAAAAGAATAATACATTGATACACAGCTTTGATACAATTTCTGATACAACAGATAATCCAATAGATATCAATATACATCAGAGACATGATACAATAAGATAGCAGCGGAAAAGAAAATAGATAACATCCAGCAGCGGAACAATATAACTCTAAAATAGTCTTCAAAAGAGAACTCCGAGAACTGTAACTCCATTTCCAAGAATCAATCTAGCAATAGCTCGAACTCCCAATAACGATGCACCAAGCTCAGCAAGTCTGGTGCGGTCCAAAGACTGAACTAAATCCAGATAATTCACTATATCTAACTATCTGAAAAACCCAACTCTAGACTGCTCGTGTAGAAATATAATGAGCACCCAGAGTTTAGGAAAGAAACAATAAACTCCGGATCAGTCGTGGGACTGGTGTGAGCAACAAAAACAGTTTATCTCTTAAAACATTCAACAAAAGATTTTCAAAGTCAATTCGCAATGCTTTTGAAAATGAGACTACCATAAGGCCTCCCGCACACACACACAATGCAAACGCAGAATCGGAGGAGATTTCTCCTTATGATAGTCAAAGATGCTTGATACGCATTAAAAGAAACATTTGATATTATTACTAGTGCATAGTGTAGGAAAAATTCATTTCGAAAGTAGAATATAAATCTTAGCCAACATACGACCATTATCGTATGCCTACTATAGCTAACCATGTTCAATAGCGGGTTACCGCCATATTCCATGGCAGGTTATACAACTAAAACCGTACAAGGCTCGTATTTGAAGAATGGATTTTCCAACAAATGGTCAGGCCAAGGAACTTCCCATTGCCACATGGAAACGCCTCTGGAAGGACGCCCCAAGAACCACCGTTCTCCGCTAAACAAAGCCGGGAATCCCTTTTCCCAAGGAATATTACAAACCCTCAGATATGCCACTCCCGGTCCTTTGGAACCTTTCAACGAGAGCTCTCTAACCAACATCACACCATAATAATAAGTGTTTCAACATGAGTAAGTATCTAGGCTCCATACCATGATACTACCCTTTTCCAGAAGGAATGGTCATACCCTAGGGAAGCGATCCTTGAAAACCTTGCCGCACAATTCCTGTTTCGACCATTACCGGTTTGTGAGGCTCGACGAAGTCTCGTCCACAAAAACACACTTTATACAAAAGCCGTGCTTTGGGTCAACAAATGATCATAGAAATGATCACAAAGATAGACGATCAAATAAATGATCCTATCATAAATAATCAACACAATGATCATTTCACAGCAACACTCAGCATGTCACATTACCAAATTGGGAATATATCGCTGATAACTTCAACTATATAACCTCTGAGCTCGTACGTCTCAGAGAAGGGTGTTAAGCTAAAAGAATAATTTCTTCGCCACCAACAGAAATATATTTGAAAGAAATCGGCTTTATATCTCAATTTGTAATGTCAAACATACAATCCATACAAGTCTGTTCCGGGCTCGAACAGAACCGAAGGCACTTATAAAGAAGTCCTTGCAATCCGGATATTCACAATCCCGATCGGATTTCCCATCACTTAGGGAGTCTCTATACCGACGTGACTCGGTGCAGAAACAATCGATATGTCATCCTATCGCTTTCGCAAATACCCGGTCTTCATCACCGGTCCTCAAATGCTATCCATAACGACGTATCACATATTCGGACTGGGTTATACGACACAAAGGTCCTTTCCCGGCTAAACCGAACAGTGAGCGAAATAGTTAAAAAACATATGGATATTGGGATTTCAATTAAGTCACGATTTATTACCCAAAACTTTTCTTCAAATGGCTTAACAAATTACCATTTTCAATCTTTAAACAAAAAGATTCTTTTTCACAACCTCTAACGGTTTAAACAATTTTCACATTTTTAATCTTTTAAATAAAAGATTCATTCACAGATTTTCCAAATCAATTTTCATTTCAATTTGATTAACTCGTTAAATCTTTAAATCAAAGATTTAACTTATAGCCTTCACAACAATTTCATTTCAATTTGATTTAAACAAATCATCAATTTAAATCTGTCAAAAATAAACAGATTTAATTCATAGCTTTCAAAAAGAATCATTTATAACTTAGGAAAATCATTTCTCTATTCAATCTAGAAATTCCCCTAATTAACTGGAATCTCAGTTCTTATCTAAAAGTGTTTATCATTTGAAAACAACAGTTTTTATTTTGGAAATCTGATTCATTTATACGAGTTGAAATCCCTGGGTTAAATTCCAATTTCCAAAAATAATACTTTAAAAATGATTTAACTCATAATGACTAGTATAATATCATTAATCCCTAATTTCAAATTACAGAATTCAATTTGAATATTGAATTCAAATTTAAATTAAAGTATTTAAATTTCAACACTTAATCCAGTTATTCAAAATAAATTTCCATCTTTGAAATTCCATTTCAAAAGCTTTTCACTTCTATTCCAATTCCATTTCCAAAACATTTGAAATTAAAAATTCAAATTTTAAACTATTTCAAAAATCTGTGACTTAATCGATTTCCTCGTGAAATCCATAATTGTGTGTGTATGGTGTGGTCCAGGGGTTCTAATACAATAGTGCAACATCATTCAATCATTTCAGATCCAACACAGAAATATAGTTGATAAGCGATATAACTATAAAGCTTATCGCCCATTCACAGATTCACTGATAATATAACAATGTAAATGAATGGATAATTTATACACAGTCACAGAACAAGATATCCCAGATCAGATAGGATAATCAATTCAAGGCATTTCATACAATATGATCATTCATAAGTAAGGTCAAGCATTCAATAATCATTTATAAACAGGATTGTTTAATCCTTATTAATTCAATTTATCTCCAATTAAATTAATTACTTATGAATTTGTTATCCAATTCTGATTTATTAATTCCAAATCATTTGATATAAATTAATTTATCAAATGGTTTTATTAAATTAATTAAACTAAATTAATTCACTTTATTAATCAAAATATCCAAATTTAATTACAATAAGTGATAAATTCTTAATTACTTTCATTAAGTAATTATATTTAACAATTTACAATGATTATCTTAATGAATTAATCTAATTAATTCCTAATGTTTATCACATTAATTAATTATGAAATAATCCTTAATTAATTATCTTCATTTTCTAATAACATTTCTTAAATTACTTTCTTAAGAAATTATCTTAGATTAATTTATTATTAATCAATTCTAATTATAAATTAATCTAATTATTTATTTGTAAAATTAAATAAATCATTCTTTAATTTCCTTATTGGTTAAATCCTATATATATTTTTTTTCTAATTATTTTTAAGACAATTCATTTCTTTATAATGATTTCATTAGCATTAAAGTGGTAAAACATTACACTCTTGAATTTGAATTTAAATTTCATTTCGAATTTAAATTTAAAATGATCATTCTTTTAAATTTCATTTCGAATTTAGATTAAAGAGGCGGTCAGAGCGGCGGGTCGTTATAAATGTAAATAACACTTATTACTTATATAAGAAAAAGTTTTTAATCTAACTACTTAATTTAAACATTCAGATAAAAAAAAACTGATTTATTCAGATTCGAATTCATGAAAACTTGAATCTATAAATTTAACTTTGATTTAAACTTGCTTTTAACACCTTGATTTAAAATTCTTGATTTAAAATCCAAATTCATTTTAAAACCCTAGATTCAAAAATTCAATTGGATCTATACTTTAACTTTACATTTAAAACATAGTTTAAATCCTGTTTTGAATTTTTGAACTAAGTTTTAAAGCCTGGAACAGACAAGTTCAAATGCCTGAACAACACTGACTCGAGACAACCAGAATTTACTTCGAGTCCTTCTTTCCTTTACTTCGAGTCATCCACTCGAATAACTCGCGTCTTCCCCGAGCCAAACGCGAGTTTCCCCTTTCTTCTTCTTCTTCTCTTTTTTTTTCTGTTCTTCCAGATCCAAGTGTGCACGGTACACGTGCACATCGCCGTTGACCATCTTCTGGCCTCACCGCGACGTCAAGCATATCGACCATCCCCCCCCGAGCACGTTCTGATCCCTCGAACTTCACCGTTGCCTCAAAATCGAAATCGAGGCAAAATCCCAAACCTGGAAACGAAAGTACCCACCACCATCCAAACCTGGCAGCGCCCCGTTCTCCACGCCCCGACCACCAGGCACCTCGCCATCGTTCCCGAAGCTACGCCGCACCTTCTAGCAACCACGGCACCAATCGCGATCGACCCCGATTGTGTCACGACGTCGTGAAACCCATTCGAAAACTCGACGATAAAACAGGCTGTTAAACCCTATCTTTGATTCGTTCAACCAATTCGTGAATTAGAAAATTTATTCAACAATTTTCCTGATATCCTCTATGTTCAAACTTGCTTCCAGCACAACCATACCATTTAAAATCGATTTGATCCTCAGGAAATGGTTAAAATACAAGAATTGTTCAACTATGAACTGGTCCTAGAATGCTTAGCTAAAAATCCTCAAATTTGTTTTAAAATTCCTATCTTTGAATGTAGATTCGAGTTATATAATTGAATCAATGTTTTGTGATACTGGAAATTTCCAGAAACAAGGTCCTTTATTGAAAAAACTTGAGCTTTCATTCTATATGCATTTTTATGTTATGCAATTATTTTTAGATGGAAACTCAAACTAAAACATACATACTTGTTTTTGGAAGCAAGGCTTAACATTGATTAGAGAGGAAGAAATGAAATTTTTCTTGGTGATCTGATACTCTGGAACTTAAGCAGAGAGATGAACAACATAGATACACAGAGCAAATGCAACAAATTTTTAAGTAGAAAACTAATTGCTACTCACAAATATACCTATATATGTCTAAGCAACAGTTTTATATTTTAAAAGTATCTAAAAAGAATAAGTTACTCACCTTAGTTAACAAAGAACACTACAGGCTTTTCTTTTATTTTCCTGGAACTGTAAATTTGGAATTTTGCTTTGCTAATGAAGTTAAACTCTTTGCATGTTTGATACTTATTACAGCTTTGAAAATGTTTGAAGAATTTGAGAAAATGTTTACTTCAGACCTTTTAGCTTGAAGGAGATGAACTGATGAGGATGATTGATATAAAAGAAAAAATATACAGGGTGATATTTTACTGTGTTTGGTACAAATATAAACCAGTGATATCCTTGTATAATAGGCATGGCTTGGTATACTTGCTTGTACTTGTTTATTCATTTGTTTAGTGAAACAAGATCTCGGCTGAGATGATAGGTTATGGTGGCTGATGTATAACATTTTTATTTGTACAAGTTAATGTTATCTTGTTTGTACTGGGAATTATTCATTACTCTTTGATCAGAGATTCCCTCTTTGCATAAGGAGGCTGAGTTGATTTTTCTTCTTTTTAAATGTTGCTAGCATTTAATGAATAAGTATCTTATGTTCCCCACTTATCTATTTGTAGGATCTAGATTAACCCTAGAGGGGGGGGGGGGTGAATAGGGTTATAGCAAATTTTCTTGATTTAAACACAAAAATAAACTGCAGAAATAAATATACTGAAAAGTAAATCACACACAAGATTTACCCAGCTTCGGCAACCCCTGCCTACTGCTGCATTCCCAGATTTCTATTAGAATTAAACAGTATCACGCTTACAAACACTCTAACAGACTTGCAAACCCTGCTACCGCCTATAGAGTTTTGCAAACTCGCAACCCCTGCTTACTGAACTAACTCTAAATAGACAATCAGACACAACCTAAAACCTAGGTGGTGATTTACCTAAACTCTTTGATTCGTAAAATAAAAACAATAATTAAGAACAATAGAAAATAACCCTAAAACTAATTAACAATATTAATAAAGCCTATAATTAAATAGAAACAAAACCCCCCTTTTTTTTAAAAAAAAAAGACCGGCCCACTTCCTTATTTCACCCGATCCTCTTTTGTTTCGTTCGTGAGAATAATGGCGGCTTCGTTCTGATTAGGGCTTCGTTCCCTTTTGTTCCAGTTAGGGCTTCGGCTCTTTGTTCCAATTAGGGCTTTGGTTTCTTCAATTGATCTGTGATATGTTTCCCTAGCTCGCTGCTTCTCTGATGGTTGACTATTGCTTGTTTGCAGTTGCTCGATCGAGTTTGTTGCTTGTGAATTCGGTATGTACTGTCTCCTTTTGCTTTTCTAAATTGATACTTGAACTCGATACCTTATGCCGATGATGATTTTGGGTATTTATAGGATTCGAAATCCTATTTTTGCGTTCGTATTTTCGTGTTTGAATTTGTCTACTGAATCACCTCGGCCACTTGATGATGCTTGAATGTTTGAGATTTATCTGACTTTGTCAATTTTGTATTTTAGATGCTTGGTTGACACGGCTTCGATTTTGACTTGTTCAACATTGAAATTCTTGCTATCCACGGCACAGCTTTGATATTGTTTCTGTTGATTTTATTCTCATGGTTTCACGAAAAATAAATAACCACTACACTTTGAAATTACTCCTTGACTTGTGTTCACTGTGGCACTATGTCACTGTGTTTGTTTATGCGATTCCATGATTTTGGTTTAACTTTGTACCATTGACTTGATATTCTTAACTGCCTATATTTTGCATTCATGTACTTGCTGCTATGTTGGTGGCAATCTTGTGTAAGTGCTTGTGTCATCACTTGTTTGCGGTGACATTGTGGTTTGCATTGAGCATTTTGTATGCTTGAAATTTTGGTTTTACAGTTGCACTTGGTTTTGTTGAGTTTGCACTGCTTCACTATATATTTAGGTTGCTGCACCATGTTGTTTGCTGTGGATACTGTGTTCATGTTTGTCGTGCTTGTAGTCTGGTCCATTGAGTTTGATCATCCATTGTAGCTTTTGTGCATTTCTATGTGTTCATGTTGCTGGACTGGACATTTGCCGGAGTCTTCATTTTGTAGTTGTATTCCCTTCATGTGTTTGTACTGGGCTCGACATTGCTGATACTTTGGTTTTACTGGCCACACATGTGCATGCTTGCATCTTTGAACTTGGTTAGATGGTACTGTCCAGTTGATCTTGTTTTGTAGTGATGCACTTGATTGCTTCTGATTCATTTTTAGGCAGTTTGCATGTAAGGGCATTATTTCTTGTGTGTTGGTTGAAGTTCTGATGCCTTTGGTTTGAACCATGCTTTGATTCATTGTCAACCTGTATCATTTACTGATTTAGTTGATTTCATGGTTCACCTTGCTTTGTTCACTGTGTACTTGATGGTTGCTGTGCACTTTTGTGCTTTGAGACAGTTTCATTGTTTTAGTTTCATTGTTGCTGTGCAGTTGCTATGCCTTGCTTGGTCTCTGTTCTTTGTTCATTGGTCAAAGCTTGGTCATTGCACTGCTGAACTTGATTCACTTCATGTATGGCTGTTCTGATTTGTCGAAGCTTTGCATTCTTCAGGTTGCCTTGTGTTGAATCCAGTTTCAAAACTCGGACTTGACCTTGTGCTAGTGTCGTGATTTAATTTATGTCGCACCTGAGTTGAATCCTGTATTTGGGTTTGACCTGTACTCACCTGTCCCTGTAGCATTATTAAGTGTATATATCGGTGTGCACGGCCTTGTGGCATATACAGTGATATACTGTGTATGTCACAAGCTGTTCGTGTATGATGAATTCAAATTTAAATGATGACGAACAACCCAAATAACTGAAGCAAATATTATTTTCAAAAATCATATTTTATTTTATTTTGCAAAAATATTTCTTTTTCAATTTTACTGCGTTAGTGAATATTTTTGCAGATTTCTCAGATGCTGGATTCAAACTGGAATGAAGTTGAAGATAAATACGAGTGTGAGTGATATGTAGTGAGGTGAATTGTAAATGTGAAATGTGAATTGTAAATGTGAAATGTGATGTAATTGTAATCAAAGTTGTATAGTTATAGTGAGAGCTTGAAATTGTACTATTCAAAGATGTAATAAATATTTGTTTGAATAAAATATTCGTTTGAATTCAAATTTCGTGTTATTTATTTTATTCAGCAAATATTTATTTAATCTGTGAAAAATAAGATAGTATATTATCAAATACATTTAAACGAATGTATATATGTTTATTATCATCAAACAAAAATCATATAAGCGCATATTCAACAATCTCCCCCTTTTGATGATAACAAACATATATTTAAGATTTTGTATATGTTAAATGTATTTGATCATTGATATATTCTAATTGCTCCCCCTATTTAAATGCTTCCTCTCTATACGATGCTCCCCCTACATATATGCATACAAATAAAATTATGCAAATGATTCTAGATGCAAATAGAAAATTATTTGACCTTTGCTTGATTTTATTTGACAAAATCTTAACTTTTCTCTCCCTCTTTTGTTATCAGCAAAAGAATAATAGTGTTAGAGAAAATAGAGAAAAAAAAATAATCGATATCAATCCAACATTAGAACTCAATTGAATATAAATATCAAATTTCAATAAAAAATCAAACAAAAATCATAATTACCCTTGTCAAGCGCATATTCCACTTTCAGAAGTGATGGAGATAGAATCATCAAAAATTCATATAGATATGTCTATTTGTGGTATATTTATTTCTGGAAATTTGAATATCTACTAACCATGTATAACCGTTAGGACTTTTAAATGAGATTAGTAGTATTCCAATTTAATTTAAAAAATGAAATCAAGTATCTTCTAACCACGCATGACCGTGAGGACTTTTAAATGGGATTAGAATCAACTTGTCTATTAAATCAATTATTTTTGATATGCGTTCCATACATGCATAACCGTGAGGACTTTTAAATGAGCATGGAAGCACATAATCAAAAATCCAAGTAATTCACCCATGCATAACCGTGAGGACTTTTAAACGAGAGTGAATACTTTGGATATTTATTTTTAATTGCTGAATATAATAAGTTGAAGCACAAATAATTTCCTTCACAGATTTAAAGATATTGAAGAACAAATGATTTCCTTTGTAAACTACCACAAATTTACATACTAAATATGATCTTGAAGAGTGATGGTCGATAGAAAGATGATAGAAATAGAAATGGTCATGGAATTATTACCCAACAAAAAGTTTTTATAACTCTTGTTATGAAATTCTAAAGAAATTTTCTAATTATACTTTCTCGAGTTATAATATATGATAAATATCAACACTCATCACTTTTTCAATCACTATTCATCTTTTCGATAATCATTAGGGAGTTAGATTAGTCAAAAAAAAAATTTCATTTAGAATCAAATTCAAAAATCAAATTTTTAAAAAAAATGATTAGTCAACCTCTATAATTCCCAAATCTAAACGTAATTTGGAAAATCTGTCTTCGGGGAGAGGTTTTGTGAAAATATCAGCAAGTTGAGTTTCTGTTGAAATATATTCAATGCAAATGTCTTCTTTAGCAATGTGATCTCGAAGAAAGTGGTGTCTCACATCAATGTGTTTTGTGCGAGAATGATGGACAGGATTATTTGACAAATCTATAGCACTCTTACTATCACATTTTAATGGAACTTGTTTATAGACTAAGCCAAAATCAGAAAGAGTTTGCATCATCCATAGAATTTGAGCACAACAACTTCCCAAAGCAATATATTCTGCTTCAGTGGTGGATAATGCAACACAATTCTGTTTCCGACTTGACCATGAGACTAATGAATGTCCTAGAATGAAACATGTCCCACTAGTGCTTTTTCTGTCAACTAATGAACCAGCATAATCAGCATCGGAATAACCTACTAAATCAAAATTTTCACAAGAAGGGTACCATAGTCCAAATTTGTGTGTGTGTGAAAGATATCTCAAAATTCGTTTAGTAGCTTTTAAATGAGATTCTTTGGGATTAGCTTGAAAACGTGCACACAAGCACACAGAAAACATAATATCAGGTCTAGAAGCAGTAAGATAGAGAAGTGAACCGATTATTCCTCGATATTTCTTTTGATCAATTGCAATTCCTTTCTCATCTTTGTCCAACTTTGTTGATGGGCTCATAGGAGTTCTCAATGGTTTGGAATTTTCGACTCCAAATTTCTTCAATAGCTCCAACACGTATTTGGATTGTGAAATGAAAATACCATCACTGCTTTGCTTAATTTGAAATCCAAGAAAGTATTTCAATTCACCAACCAAACTCATCTCAAATTTAGCCTGCATGACTTGTTCAAAATTCTCACACAAGAGCTCATTAGTAGCACCATAGATAATATCATCCACATAAATCTGAACAATCAAGAAATCACTTTCTTTATGTAATAGAAACAGAGTCGTGTCAGCACTTCCCTTTTTAAAACCATTTTCCAAAAGATATGTACAGAGGCAGTCATACCAAGCTCTTGGTGCTTGCTTAAGACCATATAATGCTTTTTCTAGCTTATACACATGATTTGGAAATTCATGATTTTCAAAACCGGGTGGTTGTTCAACAAAAACTTCTTCTTTTAAATCACCATTCAAAAAGGCACTTTTTACATCCATTTGTTTAAGTTTGAAACCCTTGTAACATGCAAAACTTAGCAAGATTCTAATGGCTTCTAACCTAGCAACTGGAGCAAATGTTTCATCAAAGTCTATGCCTTCTATTTGGTTATAACCTTTTGCAACCAACCTAGCCTTGTTTCTAATTACATTTCCTGATTCATCAAATTTATTTTTAAACACCCATTTAGTCCCTACAATTGGATAGTCATTAGGCCTAGGAACTAAATTCCAAACTTTGTTTCTCTCAAATTGATTAAGTTCATTTTGCATTGCTAAAATCCAATTTTCATCATTAAGAGCCATTTCAACAGAATCAGGTTCGATCTCAGAAATAAAACCACTATGACAACAAAACGCACACAAATTTTCATCAAATGAAGAACGAGTACGTATACCTTCCGTAGGATCACCAATAATTAATTCAGGAGGATGATTAGGTTTGAACCTTAATTTATCAGCATCAACAGTCCTTCTTTCAATTTTCTCACTAAATGTCCCTTCTTTAGTGCCTTCAGGATCTACTCCATCGTCAACCATCTTTTCAGTCGTTTTTTCCAGATCAGATTCATCAAATTTCACATTGATTGACTCAACAATTGTCTTTGTTCGTTTGTTATATATCCTGTAAGCCTTACTCCTTGTTGAATAGCCCATGAAAATTCCATCATCAGCCTTTGATTCAAATTTTCCAAGTTGATCACCTGTGTTAAGAATGAAACAAGGACACCCAAATATACGAAAATAAGAAATGTTAGGTTTCCTTTCATGCCACAATTCATAAGACATTTTGCCAAGTATTGGTCTAATCATTACTCTATTCATTACATAGCACGAAGTATTCACTGCCTCTGCCCAAAAGATTAGAGGTAGCTTATACTCACTTAACATGGATCTAGCCAATTCCTGTAATGTATGATTTTTCCTTTCAACCACCCCATTTTGTTGAGGTGTTCGTGCAGCAGAAAATTCATGTTTTAAACCATTTTCTTCACAAAAATTTTCAAATTCAAAATTTTCAAATTCGCCTCCATGATCACTTCTCAAGGTTTTAATTGTAACTCCTTTTTCATTTTGAACAAGTTTTGCAAATTTTGAAAAATATTCGAAAGATTCAGACTTTTTGGCTAAAAAGTAAACCCATGTAAATCTAGAATAATTATCAACCAATACATAACAATAACGTTTTCCATTCAAGCTTGAAATTTCATTTGGTCCAAATAAGTCCATGTGAACTAGTTCAAGGACCCTTGATGTGCTAACAATGTTTTTAGGACGAAATGATGATCGACTAAGCTTGCCCAAGGAACATGCTTTACACACTTTATTATTTTTAAATTTCTGATGTGGTAACCCTCTGACTAATTCTTTTGATTCAAGTTTTTCTAAGAGACTCATGCTAGCATGTCCAAGTCTCCTATGCCATAAATATGCCTCTTCGTCAGTGGCTACCAAACATCTAGAAAGATTTAGATTATCAAATGAAAGTGAGTAAACATTCCCTTTTCTTTTGCCCATAAAAACAATGTTATTAGAAGATTTATCAATGATTTTGCAAGTATCACTATCAAAAATCACGTTCATACCTTTGTCACATAGTTGGCTAATAGAAATGAGATTGTGATGCAGATTTTCAACGTATAAAACATTAGTCAAGGAAAAAATACCGTTACCAACTTCACCTTTGCCAATAATCTTACACTTGCTATTGTATCCCATGATCACATTTCCACCTTTAAAATTCTCTAAGCTAAGGAACTTCGATTTGTCACCTGTCATATGTCTAGAACAACCTGAATCTAGAAACCATTCTTGTTGTTCCTTAGCCCGCCAACAGACCTACATAAGAAGAGAGGAAGATGACCTAGAGAAACTCTTAGGTCCAATGTTATTAGTGATAGAAGCATTTTGAATAAACAATCCCTTTGGAATCCATACTTGTTTAGTCCTTTTATTTTTATTCCAATAAACATGAAATTTGTTTGTAGAATTCTTAGGAACCCAAACTTGTATAAATTTTGTGTTCTTGTTCCTATGACTATAATTTTCAGCACGACATCTAAATATTTCACATCTATCAAAGACATTCTTATATTTTGCATTATCATCAACTTGTGTTTTCCCAAAACCTAGTCCTTTGCCGTTGTTAGCAAAAATTTGATTTCCCAATAGCATGTTGAAAGATTTTTCGCCTCTTGAAAAGTTATTCAAAGATTTCTCAAGATTTTGGACTTTGGTTTTTAATGTTGAGTTTTCAGTAACAAGTGAGGTGCATCGATTAATAAAATCCTTTCTCCTAGTGTCGATGGTTTCCTTAAGATTCAAGGTTTCATTTTCAAGACTTTCAAAGTTATTCCTCAGTTTTGATAATTCTGAATCTAAAATCTTACATTTTTTACATTCTAGGTTTTGAATGTTTTCAATTTCAGTTTCTAACCTAGAATTTTCATGGACAAGTTCTCTCCTATCAGATTTTAGTTTTTCAATTTTAGATTCAAGAGTATCAATCATTTTAGTAAAATCACAACACATTGAAACAAGTTCTTTATAAGAATAGTTACTTACCTCACTAGATTCCTCTAAGCTTGCTTCTGAATCCGATTTTGACATAAGACACAAGTTAGCCTCCTCTGAGCTATTATTCGAAACTTCCTCTCCTTCTTCATCATCCCAAGTTGCTGCAAAGGCCTTCTTTTTCTTTTTCTTTCCTTTGTTGTTTTTGAGAAGTGGACATTTTTGTTTGAAGTGGCCAGGCTTCTTGCAGTTATAGCATGTCAATTCATTATCGGAATCGTCAGAATTCTTTGACCTATTACCACTTATTTTCTTATTTCGTGACTTGAATCTTGACCATTTTTTAAGATTATTGACAGCCATTGCAAGCTCTTCAATTGGATCTTCTTCTTCTTCATCGCTTTCTTCTTTGCTCTTTAAGGCAATCGTCTTCTTCTTTGGTTCGGAGTTGTTGCGTTCGTCCTTTGCTTTTAGTTCAAGCTCATATGTCATCAAGTTGCCAATCAACTCCTCCATGCTTAGCTTACTCAGATCTTTCGATTCTTGTATTGCCGTGACTTTTGCCTCAAAGTTCATCGGTAGGACTCGTAGTATCTTCCTTACAAGCTCTACCTCAGTGAATACCTTCCCAAGTGCTCTAGCGTTGTATACCAAGGTTGAAAAGCGTCCAAACATATCCTTTATGCTTTCGTCTTTGTCCATCACAAAGTTTTCGTATTCATTGCTGAATAGGGCTAGACGAGACTCCTTCACTTGAGAAGTTCCTTCGTGTGTCACCTCCAAAGTGTGCCAAATTTTCTGTGCTGTTGTACAATGAGAAATTCTATTAAATTCATTTTTATCAAGAGCACATATCAAAGCATTCATGGCTTTAGCATTTGTCGTTTTCAATTTCTTATCGTTAGCATCCCACCTATCCTTAGGTTTAGGAATCTCAGTATAACCAACGATTATAGTGGGGGGTTTATAGCCAGTTTCAATAATATCCCAAACATCATAATCAACAGAACTGAGATAGATACCCATCCTAACTTTCCAATAAGCATAATCGTTCCCGTTAAACATGGGTGGCCTAGCAATAGATTGCCCCTCAGAAAAAGCATTATTTTGTAGACTCATGACTCTAGAGTTAAAAAATAAAATATACCGGGCTCTGATACCACTTGTAGGATCTAGATTAACCCTAGAGGGGGGGTGAATAGGGTTATAGCAAATTTTCTTGATTTAAACACAAAAATAAACTGCAGAAATAAATATACTGAAAAGTAAATCACACACAAGATTTACCCAGCTTCGGCAACCCCTGCCTACTGCTGCATTCCCAGATTTCTATTAGAATTAAACAGTATCACGCTTACAAACACTCTAACAGACTTGCAAACCCTGCTACCGCCTATAGAGTTTTGCAAACTCGCAACCCCTGCTTACTGAACTAACTCTAAATAGACAATCAGACACAACCTAAAACCTAGGTGGTGATTTACCTAAACTCTTTGATTCGTAAAATAAAAACAATAATTAAGAACAATAGAAAATAACCCTAAAACTAATTAACAATATTAATAAAGCCTATAATTAAATAGAAACAAAACCCCCTTTTTTTTAAAAAAAAAAAGACCGGCCCACTTCCTTATTTCACCCGATCCTCTTTTGTTTCGTTCGTGAGAATAATGGCGGCTTCGTTCTGATTAGGGCTTCGTTCCCTTTTGTTCCAGTTAGGGCTTCGGCTCTTTGTTCCAATTAGGGCTTTGGTTTCTTCAATTGATCTGTGATATGTTTCCCTAGCTCGCTGCTTCTCTGATGGTTGACTATTGCTTGTTTGCAGTTGCTCGATCGAGTTTGTTGCTTGTGAATTCGGTATGTACTGTCTCCTTTTGCTTTTCTAAATTGATACTTGAACTCGATACCTTATGCCGATGATGATTTTGGGTATTTATAGGATTCGAAATCCTATTTTTGCGTTCGTATTTTCGTGTTTGAATTTGTCTACTGAATCACCTCGGCCACTTGATGATGCTTGAATGTTTGAGATTTATCTGACTTTGTCAATTTTGTATTTTAGATGCTTGGTTGACACGGCTTCGATTTTGACTTGTTCAACATTGAAATTCTTGCTATCCACGGCACAGCTTTGATATTGTTTCTGTTGATTTTATTCTCATGGTTTCACGAAAAATAAATAACCACTACACTTTGAAACTACTCCTTGACTTGTGTTCACTGTTGCACTATGTCACTGTGTTTGTTTATGCGATTCCATGATTTTGGTTTAACTTTGTACCATTGACTTGATATTCTTAACTGCCTGTATTTTGCATTCATGTACTTGCTGCTATGTTGGTGGCAATCTTGTGTAAGTGCTTGTGTCATCACTTGTTTGCGGTGACATTGTGGTTTGCATTGAGCATTTTGTATGCTTGAAATTTTGGTTTAACAGTTGCACTTGGTTTTGTTGAGTTTGCACTGCTTCACTATATATTTAGGTTGCTGCACCATGTTGTTTGCTGTGGATACTGTGTTCATGTTTGTCGTGCTTGTAGTCTGGTCCATTGAGTTTGATCATCCATTGTAGCTTTTGTGCATTTCTGTATGTTCATGTTGCTGGACTGGACATTTGCTGGAGTCTTCATTTTGTAGTTGTATTCCCTTCATGTGTTTGTACTGGGCTCGACATTGCTGATACTTTGGTTTTACTGGCCACACATGTGCATGCTTGCATCTTTGAACTTGGTTAGATGGTACTGTCCAGTTGATCTTGTTTTGTAGTGATGCACTTGATTGCTTCTGATTCATTTTTGAGGCAGTTTGCATGTATGGGCATTATTTCTTGTGTGCTGGTTGAAGTTCTGATGCCTTTGGTTTGAACCATGCTTTGATTCATTGTCAACCTGTATCATTTACTGATTTAGTTGATTTCATGGTTCACCTTGCTTTGTTCACTGTGTACTTGATGGTTGCTGTGCACTTTTGTGCTTTGAGGCAGTTTCATTGTTTTAGTTTCATTGTTGCTGTGCAGTTGCTATGCCTTGCTTGGTCTCTGTTCTTTGTTCATTGGTCAATGCTTGGTCATTGCACTGCTGAACTTGATTCACTTCATGTATGGCTGTTCTGATTTGTCGAAGCTTTTCATTCTTCAGGTTGCCTTGTGTTGAATCCAGTTTCAAAACTCGGATTTGACCTTGTGCTAGTGTCGTGATTTAATTTATGTCACACCTGAGTTGAATCCTGTATTTGGGTTTGACCTGTACTCACCTGTCCCTGTAGCATTATTAAGTGTATATATCGGTGTGCACGGCCTTGTGGCATATACAGTGATATACTGTGTATGTCACAAGCTGTTCGTGTATGATGAATTCAAATTTAAATGATGACGAACAACCCAAATAACTGAGGCAAATATTATTTTCAAAAATAATACTTTATTTTATTTTGCAAAAATATTTCTTTTTCAATTTTACTGCGTTAGTGAATATTTTTGCAGATTTCTCAGATGCTGGATTCAAACTGGAATGAAGTTGAAGATAAATACGAGTGTGAGTGATATGTAGTGAGGTGAATTGTAAATGTGAAATGTGAATTGTAAATGTGAAATGTGATGTAATTGTAATCAAAGTTGTATAGTTATAGTGAGAGCTTGAAATTGTACTATTGAAAGATGTAATAAATATTTGTTTGAATAAAATATTCGTTTGAATTCAAATTTCGTGTTATTTATTTTATTCAGCAAATATTTATTTAATCTGTGAAAAATAAGATAGTATATTATCAAATACATTTAAACGAATGTATATATGTTTATTATCATCAAACAAAAATCATATAAGCGCATATTCAACACTATTGTTATGTATATTGATATTTCCTATTGCATTTCTAAACTTCACGGATAAGATTCCACTTGCCTTGGCTTGCTTTAGTACTTTATGTTTTCATTTGCAACACTTGTTGACTTCGGCTGCATTTATTACTTAACCTGGTTTCATATTTTGTGAATATATATGGCTGAAATGATGGTATGTACATTTGTTTCCTCAAGCCTATATACTCTTTAATCTAATGAAGTTTCTTTTGTTATTCTATGTTAGATTTTTATTTAATATGTTTACTTACTTTATATTTTATAAAACTATATATATATATATATATATATTCATTTTCAAAATATAGATGAATTTCTAGGTTTTTATTTTGTTGTTTAAATCTTATCTAATTTATTTACTTTATGGTTATCTTATGCATATTTTTTTTCAAAATCATTTATTTAAGAATTTATTTAAAATCCAATATATACATATATATTCTCATATATACAAATTTTCAAATTCATACGACTTAATATAATTTCTATTTGAATCGGGGAAACTCGCTTCCATTTATAATTAATTTTATAAATTTTTATTCAAAATTTCATTTAATTATTAATTTAAATTCATAAAAATCCGGGGTCGTTACAAACTTCCCCCCTTAAAAGGATTTCGTCCTCGAAATTCGCAGGCACGAAAACAACACAGAGATAGACAGATTCAATCTTCTATAATTTCTCAAACTTAAGATATGAATTCCAAACTCAAGTCGGAATATCTCAGAATATATACTAATTTGTCCCTCTCCGGACTTCGACCAACCCACGAAATTTCAACAGAATTTCAAATTTGGTTTTAAACGAAATCGCTTTATCAATACAATTCAATTTATCCTTCATATTTTATTAATCAATTTTAACTCAATTTTAAAATTTCCAATTCATTTAAAATTTTCAATTTCAAATTCATTAAGGTTTAAATCAAAAACTGATAAGAAATCATATGAAGATACGAATTAAAAATTTCCTACAACGATTCGTAGAGCATCACCACACCAAAACTTCTTCTTGTAGCTGGTACGAAGAAATCAAAAGAATTTGGAAACGAATCAAAGAAAATTGATAGTGAAAGTTATTTCCACTGTTATTACAGAGTATTGACCAATTATAGTCGCATTCCCCTGTCCTCTATCTCGTTCTCTTCTTGCACTCATACTTACTATCAGTAGATAGTAAGAGAATTTACTGAGGCATTAGAACGGATATCTTAAGGACTACTCATTCTAGGATTTACTTCATCCTATCTCTAATGAGCTACTTAATGTGTTACACTCCTGAGCTAAAGTTCAACCTTAGCTCTGATACCAAATGTAACGAAACGAATTTTGCCAGCTCAAAAATCGACATCCATACTTCAAATCGTATTCGAATGCCGTAGATTCGACCGTTCAAATCCGATTCGCCGGAGCTTATAACAATCATTAAGTAAACAACACAGCGGAATAAAAGAATAATACATTGATACACAGCTTTGATACAATATCTGATACAACAGATAATCCAATAGATATCAATATACATCAGAGATATGATACAATAAGATAGCAGCGGAAAAGAAAATAGATAACATCCAGCAGCGGAACAATATAACTCTAAAATAGTCTTCAAAAGAGAACTCCGAGAACTGTAACTCCATTTCCAAGAATCAATCCAGCAATAGCTCGAACTCCCAATAACGATGCACCAAGCTCAGCAAGTCTGGTGCGGTCCAAAGACTGAACTAACTCCAGATAATTCACTATATCAAACTATCTGAAAAACCCAACTCTAGACTGCTCGTGTAGAAATATAATGAGCACCCAGAGTTTAGGAAAGAAACAATAAACTCCGGATCAGTCGTGGGACTGGTGTGAGCAACAAAAACAGTTTATCTCTTAAAACATTCAACAAAAGATTTTCAAAGTCAATTCGCAATGCTTTTGAAAATGAGACTACCATAAGGCCTCTCGCACACACACACACAATGCAAACGCAGAATCGGAGGAGATTTCTCCTTATGATAGTCAAAGATGCTTGATACGCATTAAAAGAAACATTTGATATTATTACTAGTGCATAGTGCAGGAAAAATTCATTTCGAAAGTAGAATATAAATCTTAGCCAACATACGACCATTATCGTATGCCTACTATAGCTAACCATGTTCAATAGCGGGTTACCGCCATATTCCAAGGCAGGTTATACAACTAAAACCGTACAAGGCTCGTATTTGAAGAATGGATTTTCCAACAAATGGTCAGGCCAAGGAACTTCCCATTGCCACATGGAAACGCCTCTGGAAGGACGCCCCGAGAACCACCGTTCTCCGCTAAACAAAGCCGGGAATCCGTTTTCCCAAGGAATATTACAAACCCTCAGATATGCCACTCCCGGTCCTTTGGAACCTTTCAACGAGAGCTTTCTAACCAACATCACACCATAATAATAAGTGTTTCAACATGAGTAAGTATCTGGGCTCCATACCATGATACTACCTTTTTCCAGAAGGAATGGTCATACCCTAGGGAAGCGATCCCTGAAAACCTTGCCGCACAATTCCTGTTTCGACCATTACCGGTTTGTGAGGCTCGACGAAGTCTCGTCCACAAAAACACACTTTATACAAAAGCCGTGCTTTGGGTCAACAAATGATCATAGAAATGATCACAAAGATAGACGATCAAATAAATGATCCTATCATAAATAATCAACATAATGATCATTTCACAGCAACACTCAGCATGTCACATTACCAAATTGGGAATATATCGCTGATAACTTCAACTATATAACCTCTGAGCTCGTACGTCTCAGAGAAGGGCGTTAAGCTAAAAGAATAATTTCTTCGCCACCAACAGAAATATATTTGAAAGAAATCGGCTTTATATCTCAATTTGTAATGTCAGACATACAATCCATACAAGTCTGTTCCGGGCTCGAACAGAACCGAAGGCACTTACAAAGAAGTCCTTGCAATCCGGATATTCACAATCCCGATCGGATTTCCCATCACTTAGGGAGTCTCTATACCGGCGTGACTCGGTGCAGAAACAATCGATAGGTCATCCTATCGCTTTCGCAAATACCCGGTCTTCATCACCGGTCTTCAAATGCTATCCATAACGACGTATCACATATTCGGAATGGGTTATACGACACAAAGGTCCTTTCCCGGCTAAACCGAATAGTGAGCGAAATAGTTAAAAAACATATGGATATTGGGATTTCAATTAAGTCACAATTTATTACCCAAAACTTTTCTTCAAATGGCTTAACAAATTACCATTTTCAATCTTTAAACAAAAAGATTCTTTTTCACAACCTTTAACGGTTTAAACAATTTTCACATTTTTAATCTTTTAAATAAAAGATTCATTCACAGATTTTCCAAATCAATTTTCATTTCAATTTGATTAACTCGTTAAATCTTTAAATCAAAGATTTAACTTATAGCCTTCACAACAATTTCATTTCAATTTGATTTAAACAAATCATCAATTTAAATCTGTCAAAAATAAACAGATTTAATTCATAGCTTTCAAAAAGAATCATTTATAACTTAGGAAAATCATTTCTCTATTCAATCTTGAAATTCCCCTAATTAACTGGAATCTCAGTTCTTATCTAAAAGTGTTTATCATTTGAAAACAACAGTTTTTATTTTGGAAATCTGATTCATTTATACGAGTTGAAATCCCTGGGTTAAATTCCAATTTCCAAAAATAATACTTTAAAAATGATTTAACTCATAATGACTAGTATAATATCATTAATCCCTAATTTCAAATTACAGAATTCAATTTGAATATTGAATTCAAATTTAAATTAAAGTATTTAAATTTCAACACTTAATCCAGTTATTCAAAATAAATTTCCATCTTTGAAATTCCATTTCAAAAGCTTTTCACTTCTATTCCAATTCCATTTCCAAAACATTTGAAATTAAAAATTCAAATTTTAAACTATTTCAAAAATCTGTGACTTAATCGATTTCCTCGTGAAATCCATAATTGTGTGTGTATGGTGTGGTCCAGGGGTTTTAACACAATAGTGCAACATCATTCAATCATTTCAGATCAAACACAGAAATATAGTTGATAAGAGATATAACTATAAAGCTTATCGCCCATTCACAGATTCATAGATAATATAACAATGTAAATGAATGGATAATTTATACACAGTCACAGAACAAGATATCCCAGATCAGATAGGATAATCAATTCAAGGCATTTCATACAATATGATCATTCATAAGTAAGGTCAAGCATTCAATAATCATTTATAAACAGGATTGTTTAATCCTTATTAATTCAATTTATCTCCAATTAAATTAATTACTTATGAATTTGTTATCCAATTCTGATTTATTAATTCCAAATCATTTGATATAAATTAATTTATCAAATGGTTTTATTAAATTAATTAAACTAAATTAATTCACTTTATTAATCAAAATATCCAAATTTAATTACAATAAGTGATAAATTCTTAATTACTTTCATTAAGTAATTATATTTAACAATTTACAATGATTATCTTAATGAATTAATCTAATTAATTCCTAATGTTTATCACATTAATTAATTATGAAATAATCCTTAATTAATTATCTTCATTTTCTAATAACATTTCTTAAATTACTTTCTTAAGAAATTATCTTAGATTAATTTATTATTAATCAATTATAATTATAAATTAATCTAATTATTTATTTGTAAAATTAAATAAATCATTCTTTAATTTCCTTATTGGTTAAATCCTATATATATATTTTTTCTAATTATTTTTAAGACAATTCATTTCTTTATAATGATTTCATTAGCATTAAAGTGGTAAAACATTACACTCTTGAATTTGAATTTAAATTTCATTTCGAATTTAAATTTAAAATGATCATTCTTTTAAATTTCATTTCGAATTTAGATTAAAGAGGCGGTCAGAGCGGCGGGTCGTTATAAATGTAAATAACACTTATTACTTATATAAGAAAAAGCTTTTAATCTAACTACTTAATTTAAACATTCAGATTAAAAAAAAAACTGATTTATTCAGATTTGAATTCATGAAAACTTGAATCTATAAATTTAACTTTGATTTAAACTTGCTTTTAACACCTTGATTTAAAATTCTTGATTTAAAATCCAAATTCATTTTAAAACCCTAGATTCAAAAATTCAATTGGATCTATACTTTAACTTTACATTTAAAACATAGTTTAAATCCTGTTTTGAATTTTTGAACTAAGTTTTAAAGCCTGGAACAGACAAGTTCAAATGCCTGAACAACACTGACTCGAGACAACCAGAATTTACTTCGAGTCCTTCTTTCCTTTACTTCGAGTCATCGACTCGAATAACTCGCGTCTTCCCCGAGCCAAACGCGAGTTTCCCCTTTCTTCTTCTTCTTCTCTTTTTTTTTTTCTGTTCTTCCAGATCCAAGTGTGCACGGTACACGTGCACATCGCCGTTGACCATCTTCTGGCCTCACCGCGACGTCAAGCATATCGACCATCCCCCCCGAGCACGTTCTGATCCCTCGAACTTCACCGTTGCCTCAAAATCGAAATCGAGGCAAAATCCCAAACCTGGAAACGAAAGTACCCACCACCATCCAAACCTGGCAGCGCCCCGTTCGCCACGCCCCGACCAACAGGCACCTCACCATCGTTCCCGAAGCTACGCCGCACCTTCTAGCAACCACGGCACCAATCGCGATCGACCCCGATTGCGTCACGACGTCGTGAAACCCATTCGAAAACTCGGCGATAAAACAGGCTGTTAAACCCTATCTTTGATTCGTTCAACCAATTCGTGAATTAGAAAATTTATTCAACAATTTTCCTGATATCCTCTATGTTCAAACTTGCTTCCAGCACAACCATACCATTTAAAATCGATTTGATCCTCAGGAAATGGTTAAAATACAAGAATTGTTCAACTATGAACTGCTCCTAGAATGCTTAGCTAAAAATCCTCAAATTTGTTTTAAAATTCCTATCTTTGAATGTAGATTCGAGTTATATAATTGAATCAATGTTTTGTGATACTGGAAATTTCCAGAAACAAGGTCCTTTACTGAAAAAACTTGAGCTTTCATTCTATATGCATTTTTATGTTATGCAATTATTTTTAGATGGAAACTCAAACTAAAACATACATACTTGTTTTTGGAAGCAAGGCTTAACATTGATTAGAGAGGAAGAAATGAAATTTTTCTTGGTGATCTGATACTCTGAAACTTAAGCAGAGAGATGAACAACATAGATACACAGAGCAAATGCAACAAATTTTTAAGTAGAAAACTAATTGCTACTCACAAATATACCTATATATGTCTAAGCAACAGTTTTGTATTTTAAAAGTATCTAAAAAGAATAAGTTACTCACCTTAGTTAACAAAGAACACTACAGGCTTTTCTTTTATTTTCCTGGAACTGTAAATTTGGAATTTTGCTTTGCTAATGAAGTAAAACTCTTTGCATGTTTGATACTTATTACAGCTTTGAAAATGTTTAAAGAATTTGAGAAAATGTTTACTTCAGACCTTTTAGCTTGAAGGAGATGAACTGATGAGGATGATTGATATATAAGAAAAAATATACAGGGTGATATTTTACTGTGTTTGGTACAAATATAAACCAGTGATATCCTTGTATAATAGGCATGGCTTGGTATGCTTGCTTGTACTTGTTTATTCATTTGTTTAGTGAAACAAGATCTCGGCTGAGATGATAGGTTATGGTGGCTGATGTATAACATTTTTATTTGTACAAGTTAATGTTATCTTGTTTGTACTGTGAATTATTTATTACTCTTTGATCAGAGATTCCCTCTTTGCATAAGGAGGCTGAGTTGATTTTTCTTCTTTTTAAATGTTGCTAGCATTTAATGAATAAGTATCTTATGTTCCCCACTCATCTATTGTTATGTATATTGATATTTCCTATTGCATTTCTAAACTTCACAGATAAGATTCCACTTGCCTTGGCTTGCTTTAGTACTTTATGTTTTCATTTGCAACACTTGTTGACTTCGGCTGCATTTATTACTTAACCTGGTTTCATATTTTGTGAATATATGTGGCTGAAATGATGGTATGTACATTTGTTTCCTCAAGCCTATATACTCTTTAATCTAATGAAGTTTCTTTTGTTATTCTATGTTAGATTTTTATTTAATATGTTTACTTACTTTATATTTTATAAAATTATATATATATATATATATATTCATTTTCAAAATATAGATGAATTTCTAGGTTTTTATTTTGTTGTTTAAATCTTATCTAATTTATTTACTTTATGGTTATCTTATGCATATTTTTTTTCAAAATCATTTATTTAAGAATTTATTTAAAATCCAATATATACATATATATTCTCATATATACAAATTTTCAAATTCATACGACTTAATATAATTTCTATTTGAATCGGGGAAACTCGCTTCCATTTATAATTAATTTTATAAATTTTTATTCAAAATTTCATTTAATTATTAATTTAAATTCATAAAAATCCGGGGTCGTTACATCCATTTATTATTTTTAAAAGATAAAATAACCACTTTAAACAATTATTGAAGAAGATTATTAAATTTATCTGAATAATTATTAACAGAATATCAATATTAATTTAATTTTTACCACAGATTATTAAGTTGATATTGTTAAAAATTCCGGGATGTAACAATCCTTCCCCCTTAAAAGAATTTCGTCCCCGAAATTTAAAACAAAGGTAATTTAATAATCTCATTAAATTTTAATTTTAAACACAAGCATACATCAAACATATGCTAACAACCAAAACAACCAATCAAACATTTCTAATTATCCAGACATATTCTGGATAGAATTTTCATCGAGTTTCCCTAGGTATATATATACCAGGATACTCGCTCTAAAGAATCCAAACAAACTATACTATGAAGCCACAAAGCTCCTATACAACTATATCTATAACACTAGACAATATATATCAGACTACAAACGAGTCTGACTAAACAACCAAAATTCCAGAACTGCTGGTTTTACAACCAGAGATAGATCATACACGTACTCCCTCAGAGATACGTGAAACTCATCGAATCCCAGTTATCCAAACTGGCAATTCAATCCTATAGATCAATCACTCAATCTCCTGGGTACAGAAAAGATCCAAAACACTTCAGAGCTAGCTTCACAGACTTACCCAAACTTATAGCTCACTTGATCGGAGAAAACTTATCCAAAATTAAATCTCCGACTTCAGAGTCCAAATTCCTCCGACTCTTATCCACAAAATCTCTTCAGACAATCCTGGGATGTCCACAGCCTTACTGATCAGCTCAACCTTCGCTGATGCTTCTAGAAACAAACTAGACCAATCAACACAACAAGATGATCTCCTCAAGATCAACCAAAACCAACAACTCAAACTCAACTTCTTAACATCAGAAGACAACAACTTCTCCTATCCGGAATAAGAAAAGCAGATACACTTCCAAACTGCTTCCGCTGCTCAACTCTGATCCGAAGTAGAAAAGAATGCTGAAGAAGAACACAAGCACAGAGATATGATTCAACAAATCCATAGGAATCATTCAGAAGTTCCTCCTAAACTCTGAGCTGCTACACCAACTCAATCTCCTTGAAACCCTTCTACTATAAAGCTGAACCACTGGTACCATTCCTGGAATTCCAGCCAATAAGAAAGCTCAATCTCCAGATGCGAACAAAACTCTGACTTTTCTGAAGACATCCAAAAAAACTCAGATAACCCAAGAGAACACTCAAACAATCGCAAGTCACTTTTGTGAACCACCCAAACCAAATCCAAGGAATCATTGTTCTCCCTAACCAAATAGAACAGCTTAAACTTCACTAGTCAACCCATCGAAGAACGGGTTCACTCAACTGCTTCTGAACTCCATCCCAGAAAAACTGCTAAGCCAGAAGATCTCTTTCCAATACCGAGAACACTCCGAGCTACACTGCTGCCACAGAAGCCAAAGAATTCCAAAACAAAACTCTCCGAGAAACTCGGACTTCAAAGCAAACAGAAACTCCAGCTTAACATAGCCACAACACCGAAGCGGACTCACCTCCTTAACTTGCTCCAAAGAAAACATCTTCGGGAACATCCATAGTCACTGCATCTCATCACGCAGCTACTACTTCCTGTAGTATTCAAAATACCATTACTCACATTAGCCAACCAACAGATCCAACTTCAGAAATAAACTTCGAACCTTCACAGGTTTCCTTCAGAGATTAATGAATTTCTTAATCACTACAAAACTCTCTCGAGACGGTATTAGGTCTACAGTCTCAACAATTACACTTCCATCCTCAAACATTCAAACTTCAACCAATGGTAGTCGTGTTACACACACTACTACCCCATCTACCTTATAACTTATATTGGAAAACCTGAACAGGTAACCCAACAGATAGGTAGAAATAAATAAATATATATATATATATATATATATATATAAATATTAAAAATTACAAATACGCTCTCTCAAGAAAGACACCACTACAGAGCCTAGGTATTCACTCAACCTAATGCTCTGATACCAACTGTCATGACCCGACTTTCTACTCTCAGAAAATCGCATCATGAATTAAGAAAGAAAGGGATAGAAGAAGAGAAGGAAGAAGAGAAAGAAGAAACAACACAAGAATCTCAACAGCGGAACGAATAAATTATAATAATAACATAAGTATTTACATAATATACAATACCAATCAGAGATACACAGCATACACATCACATATACTAGACAGTTATAGACACCTGTCTAGTATTTACAACTCAATACAATAACACAGAGAACACACAGCGGAATACTAATATCTAACGCAGAAGCCTCCTGCTCCATTTGCTCCTCCACATATCGTCAAAGAAAACCTGAATCCTAACCCGAATCCCTTGACTACTCATAAAAATTTGAGTACCCAAGAGTTTATGAAAAACAAAAATAAACTCTGGGTCAGACATGGGTCTGGTGTGAGTAACAGGTTAAAGTTGCTTAACTTTCGAAAACCTTTTGGAAAGAAAGGTATCACGTAAGACTTCCCACACATAAACATGGAAAAGTTTTTACCTTACGCTAACCAAAACATTTGATAGGAAATCCGATGATATTATAATAGTGTCTAGGTGTAACGTCCCGCCTTTTCGCACGATTTAAACAGACACACGTGCCAATTCAAACCATACGGAAGGGCGGATTGTTATGAGGTAAATAAGAAAACAGAGAAGAAATAAAACAAAATAGAATCTCATAGCGGAAGGATAAATATAATAATAAAATATACAGTTTATAAAACTGTTTACAAAACATTTGATTCTTCTTTATACAATCAAATATCAGAGTTCACATACCAATAATATCAATGCAGCGGAATACAGTGAGAGTGTAGTGCAATACTATAAATAATAATAATACAAATCTTCGTCTTCGTCCTCCAAAGCTAAATCTTCAAATCCTGAAACGCTCGGACTGACCCGAGCGAATTTGAAAAGACAAAAACACTCGAGTCAGAACTAAAAGGTCTTATGTAAGTTAAATTTACAGAAATAAATATGAGTGCAGTAACTCAAGAGATGCTCGGGATTTACATCTCCTAAGGATCCGTTAAACTATTTACTATATAGTATATTGCGCTATTGTAGTAGTGTCTATTCATAAAATAAACTTACTTTTAAATAGCGTTAAGGGGTTACTCATATAGCCCTTAACACAGAATATATTCCCATAGTCTATACAGTACCGTAATCTCCCCCGTACTGGGCATCGTCAGAGGGCTCTCCATAGGTATGGTACAAAATAAAATCGTATAAGGCGCGCTAGGGTAGGTGACATGGCACAACTAGGCAATGCCAGGGTAGATATACCAATTACGCTTCCGGGCCGATGGTAACGCGCAGCGCGCAGCTCCCGCCCACCTCGAACAAACTCCCCCAAAATCAAAATAAAAGTGGCCACTGAATCAATCCAAAGTCAAAGTATAATATCGAAGAGGAGTGTCCGATCAGAGGAATGACCTCATTAACCCGTCGATCGCTCCTGTTTTAGCCACCTTATGCCAACTCACGGGAGTTGGGTCCACGTATTTACCTTACAGGAAACGTCGCCACCAACCTACTTCATTCTGGAATCTCCACCGCGTACACGGTTAGTCAAAGTGGTTTTCGGTATCGACAGAGAGTATGTCCATATCCGATCCCGGTCTCTTTGCCAACCCATCGTTATTATAACACCGCGGTCATTTAAAATAGTTTATACTTTAAAACCCAGAATAAAGATTTCCATTTCAAAACTATGAATACGATATCAGTTTAAACCCAAAAAATATGATATCATTTTATCCAAATATAATTCTTTTCCAAAAATCATACTTCTTTAAAATTTATAATATCTGAAAACCAAATATTTGAATTATACTTTCAAAACATAATATTTCAGAATTCATACTTTTAAAACCATAACTTCTAAAACTTGAATGGTTTGGATTTTCAACGGTATATAAAATAAATGGTTTAACTTTAAGGTTACTCTGTAAAGAAAAATAATTTCCATGGCTTTACAAATATATTTCTTTATTTAAAGTCTAAACCAAAATTTAAATATCCCTTCAGGTTACAAAACCACTTCAATTTCTATATATGTATATATATATATCCATTTGGAGTATTAATATTTCAAAACTAATGTTGGAATTTATTCTTTCAGCAAATTAAACGTACTATTATTTAGTCTTGAATATTTACATAAAATCCATAAATAAAACTCCAATTTCTAGCAATTAAATATTTTCTCAAATTTACTTTATACCAGAATATTCATTTTTAAATTTATTTAGGAAAAATTTAGTTTATAAATATCATATCTTTAAAAAAATTCCGAACTTAAACATATAAGATAAATTACCAAATTCCAATTTCTCAATTTTTTTATCATTTTTATTCCACAGGTTTATACACAGCTTAAATTTAAAATTTTTAACTTCATATGTATATATATCGAAGAATAATATTTTATAAAATATCAAAATAAATTTTTATAAACCGTATCCATCCAAACCATAGAAATCACTTTAAAATAATTTATATATAGACCACGGTGCCTGTATATAATTTTCTATCCTATGGTCAAGTGATACGGATATTTATCATTTCAATCCGCAATTTAAAAATAAAATTTTGCGGTTGTATATCGTTTCAAACCACAATCCCGAATGAAATGAAAAATGCATGATAACTTGCAGTTTAATGATATACAATAAACATCCATTCATCCATCAATCATAAATCATCAATTTCAATCATCATCCAATTTTAAATCAATATTAATATATGTCAGATAATACATAACAGGTAATAACTGGCAGTTATATTCAAAATAAATTTAACAACTATTAAACTAACAGTCTAAATTCAGTAATAAATTTTATAACTGTTTTCAAGCAGTTTATATGCAAATGAACAACTTCTAACTGTCAATTAATATGAAATAAATAAACTAAATTAACAGTTAAATTAAATAAATGCGAATTAACAGATATGCTGAATAAACATGCCTAACAGCCATAAATAAATTTCTACTCATATCTAAAATAATTTAACAAACATAAAAACTTTTAGTAGTTGTGAGTGGGTTAAAACACCCACCTTTGGGATTTAAATTGAATTCAAATCCAATTTAAACCCAAAAATTCGACGGTCTCCAAATCAGTCCAAACCAGCGTCAACAGACCCGTAATTTAGTTACGATCCTAACAAAAAAAATCTCGCATGAAAACGAAGTCGTATGAGAAAGTTATTAAGATTTTAACATTTGAAATAAAATAAACATTAAAATTAAAATAAACCTAATCTCGGCCTACACGTCATCACGCTAACCCGCCCTCTCCTTCCAGATACTCGCGTTCGAAACCTACAGACAAAGAACCCTAGCCGCCTTAAGCTCCATCCTTCATCCAATTTTGACGACCTCTCCAAAGATCACTGCTTCGATCAGATCTCACCCCCACGTTCCCCTCGCCGAGCCGCCCAGACCGACCCCACGCCTCAAAGTCCGGCGTCTCCTTCGGCCGTGCGACCGCCGCCCCTTCCGAGCCTATTTCTGGCGATTTCCTCCACCTATAGTGAGAACGAACCATAGATCTAGGGCCTGCTCGACTTTCTCGTCATCATGGTGCTTCCCGATCGTCCAATAGCTGCAGATCCGCCGTTAAATCTCGACGATGAACATGAACGGCCGAGACCAAACCCCAATTTCTGGTCAAACCACAAATCAAATTGAAAAACGAATTACGCCATCGAATTACACTCGTCGAGAGCATCGACATATATTTTTCTGGAATTTTTCTGGAGATTTTGAAATTTCACTTGAAATTTTGAATTGTAGATAGATCTAGGTTTAGCCACCATTGAGAAAGAGAAAGAGAAAGAGATGAAGAAAAATGAACGTACAGACAAATGACAGAAGATGGAGGCTAGGGTTTAACACAGCACATATATAGACAAATTGTAGAAGGCTAGGTGGGCACGAATTACGAACGTGCTACACGGTAGTTGGCCCAAAAAGCCCGTTCTGGCCCCGGAACGAAATTTATTAAACCCATATATCCAAATAGGTATTTTAAAATATTCTGAACGCGATGGAAAAAGTTTCACGTCCAAATTCGATCGTATGAAGAAGTTATGCTGAAAACAAAATTCTCAAATTGATTTTTAATTAAATCGATTTCAAGGCGTTTCGCGTTCGTACGATCAAACGACAAGTCCGATCGATACGAAACTTGAAACCCTACAATAATTCACCGATACGGATCCGATGAAACTGGTTTCGTCGAAAATCGAGTCCGTGGCCAAAATGGCTATTTTTATAATAATTAAATAAATTAAAATAAACTATAAAAATCCAATTTTATATCTAAATTCTAAAATTGGCCAAATTTTATCGCTTATATATTTCTTAATCAATTTCAATGATTTAACAAGTTTAGATGTGAATTAAAAGTTGATAAGTCTATCAATTGCAGTGTTAATTTCTACACTTCCTTATATTTAGGAATTAAAATTTTAAATTCTCAAAAACCCATTTATTAAATTTTTAACTTTTATATTCTCATCTTTTATCCAAAATAAGGATGCCACAACATTAGTTCATGATTTCACTTTAATATCCACAAATTCCATTTTAATTTCAATAACGTAATATTTAACGTTTAATTCCACTTTATTTGCAATAAATACAATTGTTGAAATTTGATACTCAAATTAATTTATAAATCCAGCTTTCTATAATCTATATCAACAAAGGATCCAATTATAAATAGAATTAGCATTAACTTCCTCTTATAGAATTAACTACTTCAATTACCAAGCAAATCTACGCTAACTGCACAATTTAAATCAATTAATTTAAATTGAGTCTTCATTAAATGTTATAAATTATAAATTGGAACCTCAATAAATTCATTTATTGATTTAAAATCTTTCTATTCAGTAACAGGACATTTTATGGGTATAAATAACATTCGAATTACAATACATTTCATTTGTGCATGCTTCATTTCTTATAAATTCCCCTTTATAACTAGAACCAATTCACAAAACAAAATAATTAATTTAGATTTATTTCACTCGATTGCCATTCTTAACTTAATATATTCAAAATAGTTAACCTAAATAATTGTTACCCTTTTTCCTTTAAATTCACTTACACCCATCATTAACAACAATGTTGCCATTGATTTAGATTTTATTAAATAAATTAGATGAATTGGTAAAAATTTATAATTATCACAAATGCCAAATTTTACTCACCTTCATACTTAATTACCAACTACAATTTATCATAATTCCTTAATTTACATTGATGCAATCAAATTAAAATCTAATACGTATTAATTCCTAAATTAATAAAACCTTTGAATATAGAAATAAATTTCATTCACTTACACATGAATTCATTTATTATAGATTTCCATCCAATCAAATTAAAATTGACTTTTATAAATTGATTGGATTTAATTGCGAAATATATATGCATTAATTACTATTTATCATTATGACTTCATTTATTAATTTACTAGTTGCCTTTGTCTTCTTATATCCTATTTACTTCCAAACTTGCTATTTAGTTATAGTTTAACAATATATTAATACCTAGGCAAAACAAGTTCTAGTCTTTTCTGTTATTTCAATTAAATCAGGTATGCACAAATAAATTGTTAATTAACTTATTCCTACAAAATTATTTACATACATTCAGTCCCAAATTTTTATAGAATTAAATTCTAATTACTTACCACTTCTTAATCCATAAATTATATATTCTATCCAAACATGCATTTAAATCTTTTTATTTAAATAAATTTATTCAATGTTGACATCCACAAAATAAAATTTACTTACATTTATATAGTTGCAATTCAATTCAGTTATTATTTCATTCTAAATTAGATTAGAAATCATATTAAATTAACTCATTTAATATCGTCGAATTTAACGGGTCGTTACACTAGGGTTTTCAAATAAATAAGAAATAGCCGAAATTATTACATCTATTAAATTCCAGCTACTAGCCACAAAAGTGGGTAATACAATCAAAACCGTTGGCACTTATTGGATTTTGGATTCCATACAATGGCAGGGCTACTGGGGTACCGCCCGTCACAGTACGTGGCCTAGATCACCGTACCGAGGAGTACTCCCACTCCCCTACAACACAAGGCCGGACCCATTCCTTACTGAATAGTTTCGAACAAGACAACCCCGACGGTTGGAGCTCAAAACCGTCCACACAGCCGAAATATAAAGGGTCCTCTAGATAGGGATCAATCTTGCTCTCCAGTGGGTGCGACCCACGAAGCCATGCTGCACCTCCCCTGTTTTAGCCATTCCCGGTTGATGAGGCTTGAGGCTACGATTACCTTTATAGGACATATCATCTTAGAATGCTCATCGTCCGCCTGACGATGTTATGAAAGCATTCAATCCATACAAGTTCGTTCCGGGTTCGAACGAAACCGAAGGCATTATCTCGTTATACTCATTTTGGGATCACCCTCATAGTTGACGACAATAACCCTTGCACTCTGATTCATCATCTCGAATCTATAAGTACTATTCCATCAAACTCATTACGGAATCACCCACAGAGTTATACTGACGTATAGCCCTTACACCTCGAGTCTTCACTCGCTCCACTTGGATTCACGACCTAACGTTATTTGGAATCGATGTGGTTTTCGGATATCCAAAAATGGAAACCCGATCCCGGTCTCATCGAAATCCAAAGCGTGTCTTTTAGGGCCAAGTTGTTTTAAAGATTTAAAACAAATTAATACAGTATCTATATACACACAGATAGATAATTCATAAGTCATAACTGACAATCAACATTATCACATAACAGGTAATCTACATTATCAATATCGAATACATATTCCATATATCATCATCACAATTGATAATCTAAGTTATCATCACAATACAATCAAACATTCATACCACACAATATCATTTATCTCATTACTGAGATCTCAAAGCATCCAAGTCAACAATGACATCCATTCATACATAAGCAAAGATTCACTCATCACAATATAATTAATTTAAAATGAATTAAATTAACTATCTCTAATTAATTTAAAATGAATTAAATTAATTACTCCAACTTTAATTAATTTAAAATAAATTAAATTAATTACTTCATCTTTAATTTAAAATAAATTAAATTAATTTCTTCACCAATATATATCTTGCTTACTCAAACATTTAATTGATTATAATCAATTATTTATTCAAAATAAATCATCCTAATTAATCACCCTTGATTAATTACTCTTAATTACATTCATGTAATTATCCTTAATTAATTTCACAAATTAATTATCCTAACTAAACAGTAATTAACCTTTAATTACCTATTATTGATTAATTAATCATAATTAATCAACTTTAATTACATCATTAATTAAATAATTAATGATCCTTAATTATTCCTTAAATTAATTTCTCTAAGTAATTAACTAACTTAATTACTATATTAAACCAAATTAATTATCCTTAAATTAATTTCTTAATTTATTATTTGATTAATTACTAAATAATTAATCCAAATTATCTCATACTTAAACATCTCCTTAATTACAATCTGTAATTATTAAACAATTACTTAACTGAGTAATTCCCAAATCATTAATTACATAAAGTAATTGTTTATAAACCCAAATGTTTAAAATTAATTAAACTTAATTAATTAAATTAAACAATCCATTTAAACTAAATTAATTACATTAAGTAATAAATTTCGTAATTACTTTATTAAGTAATTATACTCAACCATTAACAATTGATTATTAATAAATTAATTAATCTAATTAATTTTAGAAATTAATCACATTAATTAATTATTTAAATAATCCTGGTTAATGACCATCATTAACCCTTCTCTAATTATTTTATAAAGTAATTAACTTAAATTAATTATAATTTAATTAAATTTAATTATCTATAATTTAAATTCTAATTATTTGAATAAATTAACCTTGATTAAAAACTTAATTACTTAATTAATAATTTATTAATCATTAATTAATAATCTAATTAATGATCTAAATTTCAAATTGATTAACCCCTAAATCAATATGATTTAAACCTTAATAATTAATTAAATAAATAAATTAATTATTACTTAATTACTTTTTTTAATAAACTAATTTCAAAGCATTCATTCTTAACTAAATTTTAAAATAAAACATTTCTAAATTATGTTTGAAACAAATTTTATTTTAAACAAAGTACTTTTGAACTTGTTTCCAAATTTCATTTTAAATACAAGTTTTAAAATGAAAATAATTTAAACTTATCAAAGTTTAAACCATTTCTAACTTTAGCATCTCAATAACTCAATTTATTTTTAGTTTAAATCTTCCAACTTCAAACTTTCTTTTAATTTCAAAAACTGAATACACATTCTACTCTGATCCCAAATTTAAACTTAAGATTCGAATTAGCTTTGAATTCAAATTCAAATTCAAATTTAAATTTAAATTAATACTCTGTATAAAACCTTAAACTTTAGATTTTAAAACATTTTATAAAACACTTTAACAAATTTCAAAGTTGTTAAAAACCTTTCATTTTATTTTATAAAACTTATATATCTTTAAATCTATAATTCAAACTCATTTTGAATTAAGATTTTAAACCTGTTTTAAAACTTTGTTTCAAAACTTGCTCTACACTCTTTTTAAATTCTGTTTAATTTTTTTAAAACTCAAATACTGTCAGGATTTGTAAAACAGTTTCAGGTTTATTAAAACCTGTAAAAATTTCTTTACACTTTATTTATTTAAACTGGAATGTTAATTAACTTGAATTCAAATAAGTTCAAACTTGAATTCAGATATGATTTAAATTTCTTAATCATTAAAATGATTCAGGCTTTTACAATTCTTTTTAAACCCAGAGATTACAGGTTTTATAAAACCTGTAAAACAAAAACCAGAACCCCCACAAATTTCTTCGAGTCTGCTACACCACATCCCCGAGTCAAACACATAACTGCTTCGGGCAACTCACCTTATATACTCGAGCCAACCAAACACAGGCTAACCTTCATCAGTAATGTCCCATCCCCGTGCATATGCACAACGTCGCCGTCCACCACCACTCACCTCCGATGATCTCCCCATATCGGCAAACAAACCCAGGTCCCAACACGACCCACAATCTCCTCTCTACAGCTTAAAGTCAAATTCAAGGTCTATTTCAAAAACCTGGAACAGAAGACCAAAACCCATCCAAATCCTGTCATCACTTCAACCACCTTCCTCCGACCTTCAGAAATCCAACAACTCCGGTCACAGCCTCGCCTATACGTCAGCAACCACCTCCCAAAGGCATTTGACTCTCGATCATTCTTGCAGGTAGAATCGATCCCAAACAACCTACCCAGATAAAACTAGGGCTACAGAATGCAAATCAACATTTCTGCAACCATGGTGATTTTCATCACCTTCACCTATTTTTCCTATCATCTCTGATCCATTCTCCATCACCATGCCGAAACTCATCTCCTCCAGATTCATGAATTCCCAGGAAAACCCCAAAATTCATATTCAGTTCAATAGCAAACTGTACATTCATCCCATTTTTAAAAATCCAGATTTCAATGTTGAAAATCATGATTTAGTTAATGCTTTCAATTTAAAATACTTAAGTAAGGAATTACACAGTTTAGATTTTTGGTTTGCATCAACATGCACTGACATTTCACATTTACCAGAGGCCAACAGACTCTGTTTATTTTGATTTAATTTTTTTTCTAAGCTATGATAAGCAACTTCTTTAGTTTAAAAATTCAGGTACTATCACAATTTAAATCAAGTGTGGAGGGTTTTTAAATGGAAAGATGGATTAGGGAACAAAGAAGGGCACTGACAGTATGCATACACAAATATATTTCATCAGACTTTAATAAATGCTCAAATAATACTTATTTATATCAAATCATTAGCATGCAATCCTAATTAAAATTTTAGATTTTAAAGTTACTCACCTATTAACAAATGCAGAGCTGTTTTGATCCTGATTCACTCCATGTTTGAAATGATATGCAGATGATCCTAGAGACAAGAATGCAGACCTCTGTTTTGACTTCCATTTGAATTTATATGCAGTTTTGCCTAATTGTTTTCTCTGACCAAAATGCTTGCATGCAGGTGCGAGTTGATGCAACTTCTTTGATTTTGAAAAGTGGAGTATGCAGATGTTCTGTTGAATTTGCAGACATCTTTTGATTTTGAGATGAAGGTGAGTTTGATTGTTGAAGAAGAGGAATATGCAGTTTTGATCTTTGATTTAAGAAGTTGATGATTTTCTTTTGATTAAAGAAAATGAAGATTCAATATGAATGAAAAATGTAAACTTAGCTAAATGTATTTTCATATTTTTAAGGAAAGCAAAGAAAATTAAAAACTAAAAATCTAACACATGTCCATTTGTTACAACACTTGTCAAATTGTAAAGACAAATTTTGAACACTTGTTTCATTAAGATAATTAGTATCTAATATAATTTAATGTGTGTGTTAACTTAGATTAAATTTGTTAGTTTATATGAATATGTGTATAAATTTACAAAAGAAATAAAACAAACAATGTTTTACAAAACTTACACTAATAAAAAAAACAATTAAACAATTTAAAAATTTATACTTGGGAATTTAAATTCAAAATAAATTTCAAAATCAAATATTTTCCATTTTATTAAACCCTGAAATCATTTTGTTAAATTATTCTAAATTTAAAACTTAATCCAATTTAATTTAAAACATTTCAATATTTTCTTATTAATTTTTAAAATCATATTCTTAATTATGAAAGAGTCTTTGAAAACTCAATACTAGTTTGTATTAAAATTTCCAATTTATAATGTATACATATTAGAATTTAAAACATGATTTAATTATTAAATTTAAACCAAAATCATTTATTAAATTTTGAAAAGCTTAAATATTAATTAAAACAAATTTTCCAATTTACTATAAATAATAAAACTAGAAAATATGTTTTATTTATTAAAATTAAAACAAAACCAATCTATTTAAAATACAAACCAAATATTTGTATTGTAAATAGAAATCCATTTATTATTTTTAAAAGATAAAATAACCACTTTAAACAATTATTGAAGAAGATTATTAAATTTATCTGAATAATTATTAACAAAATATCAATATCAATTTAATTTTTACCACAGATTATTAAATTGATATTGTTAAAAATTCCGGGATGTTACATATGCATACATTAAAATAAATAGTTTGATTGTTTAACAATCAAATCCCACTTCTATTTACTAAATTATTTCAATAAAAGTCAAATCTCTTTACTATTATTTTATAAAATCATTTCAGTTTTTTATAAAATATAAAACTAGCTTATAAATCATTTTAAATCCCTTTAAACCATTTAACACTTATCTTCAATTAGTAATAAAATATATAATGATATTTCCATCATTGATATAATGATGAACTAGAGTTAACTACTTTACAATCATGCTAGAAACTAGTATTGTAGTTATCTAACTCTATTCAATATGAAAAGAACACAATATAAATACAAAGGATTTTAATCAACAATCTCGAATATCCATTCAAACAAAATCCAAATAAATAGGAAATAATTTCATATATATATTTATTTTATATCTCTACTGGGTAATATTTTTCGATATAAAATTATAGTGATTTATACTAAAATACAAATTCTGAGTTATAATTCCACTCGCCTTAACCGTAAATTATCAAGTATCTGAATCTAGTCCAAGCATATACCATGTCATAGATAATCTCACTACGAGTGCAAGACAAAGACCGCATCTCAACTGGACCACATATGCAAGAAATATGAATTTAATACGAATCGACGTTAACTAAAATTTTAATTGACAATAATCCTCACTTATATTTAATCATCTCCTTCCCAAAATCGAATTCCCGCTCATCTGCTTCATTGCCATTACTTCAAAGCTCCGCTTCCGTAGCCACACCGTACCAAAGTGTTACCGACCATTGCCAACGAGCTCCTTCTGCTGCCATGATTCCAACCGCATCACCTATTCCAACTCCGACATCCTCAAACAATTCATGACATTTGCCCCCAAACCATTGATTGTGCTTTGACTACGCCTATACAATGCCATGGCCGTCGATGGCCTTCTGTGCCATCGATGAGCTTTTCCTCTAGCTAAAAAAAATCTAACCCTAACCTCTATTTCCCCTCCCGTGCATCACCACAAAACTTGACCTAAAGCCACTACTTCTCCACGATAACCCTATGTCATCTCCAACCACTAAGATTCATGCCTCTCCTGGTCGTGAATGATATGAAGAGCATGAATTTCTATTAAGGGGTAGAAGTAGACATTGATTCTTTAGGTTATGTGCCGAGTGACAGTCGAGAGACGGGGAGGGTATTATAATAGGAAAGGAAGAAAAATCAAAATGGGAAAAGTCTATGTGAATTTGTGCATGTATATATACACACTTTTATTAATTCCTTAAATAAATATTCACATATTTTATGTTTGTACGATTGCACGCCAAATAGGATTGCCAAGAAACTCATCGGTGCACATTGCCTTTTTTTGGTCCCAATGGTATAAATATCATCCCTATCTGAGACAGCACTCCATGATGGTAATTTTTACACATCCCGATGTCGCTTTGGCCATCAGATTGCATGATTCCAAATATATAAATATTTATATCCATTATATCTCAAGTTTTAATTTGACCATATGCAAAAATTCATATTTTGGACATTCAGTTCAATAATAATTCTATATTTAAATTGATTATTCAAATATATTATTGTTAAAGATGTAGGCTGTTACATTCTCCTAACTTTAAAAGGATTTCATCCTTAAAAGTCACAAAATAAGGGAAATGTCTCTTAACCCATAGGCTTTCAAAGCCCCTCACATTTTAATAAAAGTCGGCAACATCTCCTTTGCGCAACTAGCTATGAAAAATCCTAAAACAACAGAGATATATATACATCTCACATCCGAGGCATTTCATATTTGAGGCATCTCATTCCGGAGGACATACAAGCATACATACCAGAGTCCATGCTATAGATCTTACATGCCTTTTTCATATTAATAGCATAACATTTAGATGCAAACAAAAGCAAGTAAGCATCCCAATAGACAACAGCTTCTTCCATGTACCTATATGTACTCAACAAAGAGGATTGAGTATGATTGCAATATTAACCCTGGATTTAAGCATGCTAAATCGTATATAGCAATCATCTCAATTGAATATGCTATATCTAACCATGTAACTTGAATTTCTAATGCAACAAGCATAAAATTTAAACATGTACAGTTCTAGTTTAGAACCGATACGGTCTAAGCCATACATGACTATCAGTTGGAGAGTAAGCTCTAATAAGTCGATATCTGAATATACCACTGACTCTAAGTCATATTAAAAGGAAACAGACTCACATAGATCCCATCATGACACTTACAATGGTCGTGGATGCCATGATCTATTTTAGATAGCTATCTTTATCTCTCTTTCCGAAATAGGAAATTCCAAATTAAGTTACAAGCAACCAAACATACAACAAGTAGCAACAGACATTAATAATCTAGAAACATACTACCAAACATACAAATCATGCAACAATAGCAATAAAAATTAATGACAAACACCAATCAAACAACAGTAAGCAATGATAAACACTCAACAAGCAATAATAAAACATATACACTACCAACTATACAAAACAAAAAACAATAATAAATCAACAAAAATGAAAATTAATCAACAACAAACAATAAAAAACAACAATCTATAACAACTAATGACAAACAACAAACAATAGCAAGCAATACTAAACTATAACAAGCGCACAAAGTAATGAAATATGCTATTAAGGCTATACTGACATGCACAGTAACCAAAAATAGTTGAAATGTGCATGGAAATTATAAACTCTAACGAGTCTGCTCATCATACAAGATAGACAAAATGCTTAAGTGGTATAACTCCTTTCATGAATAAAGTACATGAAAGAACACTACACCTTCTGCTATGAGAGGGAAACTTCTATGATATGCTAGATCATCGAGCCTCAACGCTCTCAAATAAACACAACAACCAAAGTCTCAATTTCTCTTTCCTTCCAAACAGAACTCATTTTTCAAAAGTGAGAATTACTGATTAAATCATCATTTCTTAGCGAAATTATAAATACTCGATTCGCTCAAGTTCAAATTCCTCATCTATAGAATGTTGATAATAATAATAATGTACTGAGTGTACTACGACCCTCACCTAAGAAAGTATCATATCGCCACTTAGAAGATTATCCAAATCGCCACAAAACTACTCGAGAAGTCCTTCCTCGAGCTTTCGCAAGTATTCTAAATTATACTATATTATAAATAATTTTACAATGAATAATGACTATCCCAAATAATATACGATACTTAACTAATCCTTTGTTCGCTCGCATGATTTTTTTTTTATTAAATTAGGGTCGTATACTTGACTCCTCTCATGTGATGTTTGATCTGGTTCCTTGGTTGGACCATTGATATATCTTCGCATGACTGGAGTCACACTTCAAAAATTTCTCAGTCGCCTCATGAATCTAACTCAAGTGCTTTCCTTTAAGAATCAAGTGAAAAACCCTTGCCTAACTGGTGAAAATCACCAAGAAACCTTGTTCTCAAGCTAGTTATTAGGAACTGGTATGTGAGTGGATCAACTTTCAGAAAATATTCCTTTGACACATGGGATTATTCCCATCACCTAAGGTTTACTAACATAAGGACAAATAATTCCAACACGAATGACTCTATGCAAAATGTATAAGTAACCCAACCAGTCTTTGTCCATTACTGAACAACTACCGAATTCGAACTGGATACCGAATTCAAGTTGTCATCGATCGACCCCAATCAATCAGGGTGTGCACGTATTAAGTTTAAATGGCAGTACACTCAGTCGTTTTACCTCAGTTTAAAACTAAAGCTATTTATATAAAGTTACCACTATAGAAGAATTCACCTACTATGGCGGGTGTCAAGTTTAGCATGTCTACCAACTAACTAGTAATAGGTATAAATATACTGCTCAAGTATCAGAAAGAACAGAAGTGAGTATCCCAAATATAGAGCATACCCCACTACAAAATCTTCTTTCATTTCACTTGAGCGGTAGACTTGCTTGGACTTGATAATGCCCATAAGGCATTAGTCATCATCACCTACTCACCCATTGAAAATGTAAGAAAACGTCAAGTCATTAAGCTAATCACAATTGAAGCACTTCGCTTTGCTCTAGCTCGATGATATCTCATGGAGAAATGTTTTCATATGCCACAGGAGGCCTGCTTTCCTCTTCGTGTATGCTCAATTTTCCTTGTATCACGGTCTTTATGCTTTCATTGGAGCTTTGATTTTCTTTCCACTCTAGCCATCTCCAACGATACCTTGTGGGTGCTCTCACATAGGAAAACCATTCCAACGGGACTTTTAGAGTGGCCCTTAAAAAGATAAGACTAAGCAATGAATCCCCAACCGATACTTTAAGACCCAAGGAAAACTCCTTTGCCCACACCAACGGAGTATCGACCATCTCAATCCCCAAATACAAAAAATTGATTTGGTCAACATACTCCTTCGCTAACAAGCTTTCCTACTTCCAACGGATGAAACATTCAAATCATGTGCCCCTTTTGGTCTAAAAATAAAAAAAAATTGAAGCTCATGGCAACACTCAGAATCAATCCAAGACACGACATGCTCGTCATGTCCCTATACTGTAACAACCCTGAATTTTGAACAATTTAAAAATGAAAATATTTAATTAATTTTAAATATTCGAATGATGATTGACTTGAATTTCAAATTTTCAGTATAAATTGGCAAGTAAATTTTAGAATTTAATCTATTGAATATTGAATTTGTATTTTAAATTCGAACTAATGACTTAGAAAAATAATTTGGATACAAGAATTATTATTTATGAATTTATAAAAGGATGGTTAGTTTTAAATAACAATTTTCTTTTCTTTAAAATAAAAAGGAATAAAATTTTAATCAATACAAAATAAATATCAATACCCATAGTTAAAAATTCAAACAACAAAATTTACAAAACAAAGTAAAGAAAATAATTTATACAAAACAAATTGAATTTAAATTGAAAGAAAATAAAAATAAAAATATGATATATATAAATAAAAAGAGTACCATTGCTTTACCTTCATCAGCTACAAACACGCCTAAAATTTTGCCTTAACCTACGCCTTCAACCACGCTAAAATCACGTCTCCTTTCCCTTTTTATATTCGAAACCCATTCCTCTTCAAATCATCAGAAAAAATAAATAAATCAAATGATAAATTTAATGGTGTCTCTCTCGGTCTTCATCTTCGTTCGTCGTTCCTCTTCGTCTTCAAGCTTAGAGCTTTGATCGATTTTTACCGCCACGAGTTTCTTCTTCGTCCTTCGATTCAAGCTAGGGCTTCGGCTTCAATTCTTCGCGACCGCTTCGAAGCAAAGGTGAGTGAATCTTTTCCTCACATCTAATTCAAACAATTGATGATTTCATACTGTTGTGCTGTGATGATTTTTGCTGTGTTGACTTTGTATTCTCTGTCATGGTTTCAAACTGCTACTTGTCCGTAGCCTTTGTGGAGTATTGTTGCGTTTGAAACCTGTACTTTGTTTGATTTTGTCCCTGTGACTTCGGCCTCGTTCATGTCGATGTTTACACTGTGGCACTAGGTATGTACAACTGTTATTTGTCTCCCTTGTCCGGTGCAGTTTCATTGAGACTTTATTCTGTGACTTTGTTCATTCGAAGTGATTTTTAGACTTTGGCATGTCGGTTCAAAACTGCTGCCTGATTTTGTTATAACTATTAAATGCTTTAAAAAATCTCCTTTATCCTAGTTCAAAAGTTATTTCACCTTATTGGTATAATTGGTTGTTGGTCGATGATGGAGATTGTTTCGACCCGGGACTAGTTTGATTTCATTTTGTCGTTCCATGATTTTTTATATTGTTCAAACTTGCCACCAGAGTTGTTCATCCCTGTTTGATTTCAGTTGTACCTTTTTTTTATGTCCTCTGGCCACTGTGTGCTCCACTATTGCATGCCTTGTTTTCAAATTTACTTCATGTATTCAAGTATACATGCTGCATCCTTGACATCTTTACTATTCGGTTGTGTTTGAATTCTTATGTCTCTGACTTTGATGGCTTCGGCACTGTCATTGATACTACTTCCTTGATTTGACTTTGCCAGCTGGGAGATCTCTGGCTAGTTGAATTATTGACTGTTACTTGAAGTGTAGTATTGTGTTCACATTGCTTACTGTTTATTTGCTTGACCATTCGCCTGTGCAATTTCGCTGTGCATTCCATGTTGCATCCACTTGACTCATTATTGTCGTGTGCGGTGGTGCCTTACTTTTGGTGCTCTCACCTTCTTTCAGCTGTTTTCTTATAATTGTACCCCTGCCTTTGCGCACTGGGTCATTCGAGCCTTCGTGCTTCGTGTACTCGTGGCGGCTGCAAATCTTGGTTGCAGTTGCCTTTGTGCACTAATACTGGCTGCCCTATTTAATTTGGGAACTTTTGTGTTGTTTTGAGTTCGTTGTTGCAGTCCTACCTTGTATTTACAGTGCCTTATTGTCACTGTCTTGATTGGGTTTCTTGATGCGTTGATCTTAGCTTGCTTTTGATTTTACTGAATTTTGATAGTCTCGACTAATTTGCTTCGAGACAGTTTTTGTTGCATTGTGATCTTGTGGTGGCTGCGTTATTGTTGCAGTTGCCCTTGTGTCCAAGTAATGGCCGCAATTTTATTTTTTTTGAAATTTTACACTTGTTGAAGTGTGCGGTAAAAAGTTGTTTTGGAACTTGTTTTCTTGAGTTTACTTGAGTATATGCAAACAGTTGCATTTCGACCCTACCATGTTGCACGGGTTTTGGTGTTGCAGCCGCGTTGAGTCACTGACTTGACCTTTTGCATTTGGTTGAAGTTGATTTGGGCCTATTTAATCGCAGTCTACATTTCTGATAGTGGATTTGCACTTAAATTTCTAGCCCGTTATACTTAGTTTTATTTGCAGTTGCGTTGAGTCACGATAGCACTGACTTGACCTCTGCAGCTTCGATTTCTTTTAGTATTCACTGTTGTGATGATTTCTATTTCATTACGGTAGTGGCGAGGCAGTGCACGCAAGCGTGAACTGCAGCCACACAGAGTTAACATTTTAAATGTGGCGAGGCCGTATACGCGTGTGTGTACTACAGCCCTACCAAATTCTGATGTTTTAATTGATGTTTTCTATTGATGGAAATTTATTTTGTTTTATGTTGCCAATTCAATATATTTTGAATCGATTTTGATGATTTTGTTGTAAATTGCCGTTTAGGCAATTCTGAAATCCCTTCATCTATCTTCATTGAAAATTTGAATCTACTGATTTATTGTATAACATTGTTAAGTGTTATATTTACCGTTATCCGATTTCTTGTTAAAGGATCGGATAGGTAAATTTATATTTGACCGTCGTCTAATTGTTGTTTAATTATTATTGCCTCTATGCACTAATAACTGAGTTTCAATTAGACTGACCTGTGTATTATTTTCTTTTGAATGTAATACTCGGGTCAGACCCAGTATTTTACAGCTTGAAGATTTTCAGGCATCGAAGTTAGAGAGAGAGTGGAAATTGCTTCACTTTAGCTTTTCGAAAAAAATTTGTACTTGTAAAAGATATATTCCACTGTATAAAAATTTAATGCATTGTATAAACTCTGATATATGTAAGAAAATTCATTTATGTGAAATATTATGATTATTCTGTGATTCTGTGGCTGATTCTGTTTAAACTCTATAAACTGAATATATCCGTCATTTTGAACGTCTCAAGTTGGTTTAATTACCGACTAGGGGCGGTCAGAACGGCGGGTCATTACATATACTATCGCACCCTGCTAAGATAAAAATCCTACACAACTTTGGAAAGTTTAAAGTTGGTAAGAAAGAAACACAATTGCCCCAAGGGCTACACCACCTTCATCACATACTATAGGTATGGGAATGGTCACTGGTGACGAAACATTCAGTGTGGTAGTCAAATAGTCTATGAACAATTCAGGCATCCCATGCTATCCAGTATGGTAGTCAAATAGTCTATGAACAATTCAGGCATCCATACTACCTATCCGTAGTCTCTCTTGCGCCCCATCTGCTCATAATGATAATCGGAACAAAGGTATCTTAGCAACTAGTGGTAGAAACAAATTAAAGTCCAAAGGAAAAGTGGTGTAAGCAGTATTATGTAGTAGAAAAATACAAGTACGCTCTCTCAATGTATCTCCTACTACCAGAGTGATTAACTCAGAGCAGTCTACTTGAATAGTGTTGAGCCTAAGCTATGGTACCAACTGTAATGTCCCACCCTTCGTAATATCCTGAAATTAGTACTAAATGAAAACATCCAACTTTTGAATACCACAAAAGATAGATTGTTGGGAAATAAAAAACTTAAAACAAGCATTATATAAAAGCATATCAACAGAATTTCATAATGGAATGATAATATGTAATGTATAGAATGTACATGAACATAACGAGATTACAATAACTACACTAGAGGAAGTAACTGATAAGTAAATATCAATACAAAGAGTTAGAATAAAACATCTTCAAATAACATTAGTCATTTACTGCTACATTATCAAATACCAAGCATATATATGAAATATCGACCTCATCTCCATAGAATGCTCTTGGTGTCCTAAAAGTGTATCCTCAAAAGCATTTGATTCCCAACTACTCAATCGAGTATCTGAGAGTTGTCATAACATAAGCAGACAAAGACAAAATGTGGGTTGGACATAGGGCCTGGTATAAGGGAAACTATCTAAAAATACTATATATAATAAACAGGAACTACTAAGGCACAGCTGGTCCTCTCTACAATCGTAGCTCAAGGGACAAGTAAAGTAAGCCTATCCAAAAGATAGGAAATCATACCATAACAAGTTCTTCTCTTGTAATTAATGAGTTAGCATAACCAATATATTATAACCGAAATGTAACAATCATACTATGATAAATGCAACCAAATATCAAATGAGAGTGATCATAATATAATTCTACCATGAAGTAAAAATGATAGTAATCGTAGCAACAACAATGGCCAACCAATAACATGCATATCATAATAATGAAAGACTACCTCGAAATATAAATTAATACACATCATTACTGATGGGTGGAGTCAACTATAGGCATTTATCATGATCTAGTGATTCAAGATAAATAGAGTTAGTACACTAACATACTCAGACATCCATAATGATCCAATGATTAAAGATAAATAGAGTTAGTACAAAAACGTACCCAGTCATCTATCGCGATCCAATGATTCAAGATAAATATAGTCAGTACACTATGTACCTAGACATCTATTGCGATCCAATGATTCCCTTCTAGAGTTCAATAGTTGGTATCTAAATATACCATAAACCACGAGCCAAAAATCTCGTGTAGATCTCACCGTACCCCTATAATGAGCATAATTTATTGTCTATTCTATATACTTGAAAAATAGATCCAATAGTAAATAGAATCCTTGTACCCTTATAATGAGCATAAGTGTTATTCATTTTATTCTAAATACCTAGGATCTTTGTGGATCACACCGTACCCATATAATAAGCATAAGTGCTATATGAACCCGTAATAGATGATTGTCATCATCCCCCTTAGGACATCAAGGATTTCTCAAATAACTTTCATACGACTCTATCTAAAAAGAGAACGGAGCACGTATCTTATGTAATACGCCATTGGGACCACAAAGGAATACCGATGTCATATAAATATATGCATGCATCAAATATAACTTTGTTGTAATCAAATATGCCTATCACCAACGAAGATCGATATCCTATCATCGTTTATCCATACGGATGGTCTCTACTGAAAGAAAGATACAATTTATCAAACTATACATATCTTGAGGTCAAAGCCAAGGATGCAGATCGTTTCACTTGATCGTACACACTCATCGGACGTGATCGTGTAGTCGATCATCATACCAATCCCGTGCCCGGTCATTACAAATCATTTTTGACTACATACAATTCACTTTGCACTCGTGGACGGATCTTGTCATGTCTTCCACTTCCTCGAGTAGCCTAGAGCCTTCCTGAAGTTACGCTTAAGCCTCATGAAGAATCGCTCATTAGATATGGTAAAAACCATAGAAGATTTACACTTGACCTGGGCTTTTTCTTATGTCAATGCACCTTCAGTCGGCTGGGAAACCTCCCCAGTCCACTGGCCTCGGTAAACTTTTGGCACACACCAATCGACTAAGACTGAAATTTGCTGGGAAGTAAGCCCAGGCCAGCAAGCCAAGTCACCCACCTATAACGACCCGATTTTTCGACGCTCGAAAATTGACATCAATACGTCCACTGTATCTAATGCTGAACAATCGAATGCCGAAAACCCGAACCATTAGGTTTTAAGAAGAAAGAAGCAGAAGAAGAAATAGAAACAATATCAGAATCTCACAATCACAGCGGAATAATATATAATAGATAAATGACTAATCTTTAAATAAAAGAACTATATTTTTTTGTACATTACATCATCAGAGTCATATATATGATACAACAGCAGAATACAATATAACAGCGGAAAAATAACATCAATGTTGTCTTCCAAGAGAGTTCAACATACTGCATCTTCGTTTCCAAAGCTCCAAATTCCAAACCAAAAAGCTCAAAACCAAAAGCTTCCAAAACAAAGGCTTCCAAATCCACATCCATTCCTGACTTAGCTCTAGAACCTACTGATACCTGACTCTAGGCTGCCCGTATGGAAAATTAGGGAAACTCGAAGTTTAGAAAAGGGAACAATAAACTCCGAGTCAGTCATGGGACTAGTGTGAGAACTTAAAATAGTATTTGTACAAAAGGAAATCCGTTCATGCTTTTGTAAAATGAAACTACCATAAGGTCTCTCGGCACACACTCAAATACAACCGCACATATATGGGAGGTTTCTCCTTATAGTAGTCAAACATGCTTGATACGCGAATAATCCTTTTGATATTATTATTAGTACATAGTGTGGAAAAACATTTTGCAAGTATAATATTAATCTTAGCCAGCATATGTACCGTTATAGTATGCCTACTATAGCTACCATGTTAAATGGCAGGTTCTACAACTAAAACCGTAAAGGGCTCGTATTGTTTGTTTGGATTTCCAACAAATGGCCAAGGCTAATGAACTTCCTTTATCCGAATGGGTACGCCTCTGGAAGGACGTCCTGAAAACCTAACGGAATCTCTGCCAACACAAGGCCGGGTTACCTCTGTAACTAGGTAACTAACTGTCACGAGTATGCCATCCCTCGGTCGTAATCGACCTTTATCGAGGCGCCTCAAATTCCAACAACCACATAAGTAAAATATCTGGACTCCATACCAGAATACCACTTTTTATCCAGAAGGAAATGCATATACCCTTAGGGTCGCGAACCCCATAACCTTGCCGCATCCTTCCTGTTTCGACCATTTCCCGGGGTGTGAGGTTCGATGAAGTCTCGTCCCACAAATCTGAAGCCATGCTTTGATCAACCGATGCTCAACACTTAGCATGACACATCACCAAATTGGGAATATATTACTATAAACTACATAACCTCTAAGCTCGTACGTCTCCGAGAAGGTTGTTAAGCTAAGAGAATAAATTCTCCGCCACCATACAGAAATGTATTTGATAGAAACCAACTTTATATGTCAAAGTGTAATGTCATACATACATCCATATAAGTCCATTCCGGGTCCGAACGGTACCAAAGGCACTACTCCTACTACATCCATACTTTAAAAATTTTAAAATAAAAACTATTTAGAACACTTTATTTAAAATATCAGTTATGAAATTTAATAATAATTTTTCATGTAAAACTTAAGCCAAAACAAATTTAAAAATAAAGGTTATTTAATTCTATACAAGTTTTCCAAATAAAAACTTTAGCCAAACTATATTTAAAACAATACTACTTTATAAAATATACATATTAATATTTAGCTTTTTAAATCATAATACCAATTAACCCTTATAAAATTATTATTATTATAACTAATTTAATAAAATATTTACCGTTGAAATTCTAAACAACTTAAATAAATAATTTCTCAAAAACATTCTTTTAATACAACTTTAAAACTTCCAACTTATACTTAAAAATATGCTTTGAAAACATACTTGTCTTTTCAAGGAAGACACTTTTCTTTCACACCTTTAAAAATAAACCACTATTTATTTTTAAAACAAATTACCCATTTCTTTATAAATTCCCACCGTGAATTTATACTTTCAAATATCCACTAATATATTATTTCTTTTTATAAATCCAGTTTGTAAATTCCATAGTCTCATTCCTTTTAAAAAAACATAGTTTCAATACTAAATCTATTTCCAAATCGATTTCCAAAATTTACTCCATTTAAATTTACTCCTTTACTTATCCAAATTTATTTCAAAATCTATTAATTCCAAACTCACTTCTTTATTTATGATTCCACATCTTATTTTAAACTGAAAATATCCATTCCGTTCTTTATTCAAGACACTCGCTTTTAATTCTTCCCAATCGCTTTAAATCTTAAAATTTAAAATAAAATCCTTTAATTCTTAAGCAATATCACTTAAGTCTCCAAACTCCTTTAATTACATTTATTTAAAATCTCTATATTTTCTTTTCCATACCCATCATTTATTTAACAGAATTTAAAATCAAACCTTTATTCTTTTTGAATTTATTCTTTAATTTATCTAGAAAATTTTTACCTAATATTTCTCTCTTATAACTCTTTTCAAAATCAAATCTTTTATATTTTTAATATCTTCAAAATATCCAATATATTTAGCCAAACCATAGTATTCAATAATTTTCACTACCAATATAATCATTATAGATTATCACAAACATCACTTCGCTAAATATAAAAATAAATTCAACGTTTTGAGGAATCCAGTTGGATCCCTCCAGCCTATTTCCCTGCATCCATAGATGTTAGCACAATAATTTAAAATACCAATCCCGCTTCAAGGTGAGATATCGCGGTACAAGGGTCATCTGCTATTATGCGGGGCGCATAGGGTCTCATCCGCTATACAGTGCGGGAAATCAATCACTGCAATATATACATACATATATATATATATATATATATATATATATATATATATATATATATAAACGACTATATAAAATATCAGCCAGCAGATAAATTATTAAATTCGTCTAAGCACATCCAATAATTTAAATTTAATCATTTAAATTAAGTAGGCAAACTAAATGAGTGAGAAGATCTCACCTTTACTTTTAAATTTGCAATCCGAACCACCTCGTCTTGTTTCCTCACAGTTTTTGTAACAACCCGCATATTTATCGAATTTATATTTAAATATTTTATTTAAATATTTTATCGTTAGTCGGATTTTAGTCCGAAAAGCTACTTTTTGCATACGGTCGAATTAGGACTCGGGACCACTCCCATTGAGTTTAAAATGCCGTTTGCGACCTTTTTGAGTATAAGCTTCGATATGTTTGGAGAAAGTTGATTTTTGCTACTTTTCACTTTGGGTTTGGTTTGGGCTGAGCCCATTAACCCCACTTAACTCAGTTCCAACCCCCTCCTCTTCATTCACTTCTTTTCTATTTTCCTAATACTCAAAGCTTTTATGTTAATAGAGAGTGGAAGTGGAAATTAAAACTCCAAGCCCTAGTTCCATAGCAAAATCCAAGATCTTGCTCCAAAATCTATGAGAACCCATTGGTAAGCATCTCCTTCTTCTTCTCCAACTTATTCTCTTACCAATTTCAGAAATTCTTAAACCTAATTTTGGGAATGTTCTTGTTTTGAGCTTAGATTCAAGCTCATTTGGGTTGTGTTGAAGAGAGGTTGATTCTCCATTTGCTTTCAAGCTTCTTCTTGTTTGATTTTGTGAAAAGGTGAGATTTTAATCTCACATCTAAGTCTATGAATTATCTTCGAATGTTAGGTATGAATTCCTAACACTTATTCGTGTGTATTTTCTTTTGGATTGGATTGAATTGGTGTATATTCCAATTTTTAGTGTTTTGAGTTCAATTCGTTAAAAATCCTAACTTTGATGTTTGAACATGTTTTTGGTGATGCATCGAGGAGCATATAGAGCCGGGTAGTCGATTGGCATAAACCCTTAGCGCCGTTGCTCGAGAGAATGAAATTTGGACGAGGTTGGAGCTCATTACTATGGGCTGGGAAGAGGCTGGCAACAGGTCCGGTCGACCGAGCTCCCTGAGTCGGCCGACCGACCTGCTGCCGAGTGCATAAGCACTCCTCTGTTTAAGGCTCGGTCGACCGACTCAGGGAGTCCGGTCGACCGACCTGCTGTTAATTGCCAGATTAGCCTATTTTGCTAATCCGTTTGAATATCCAACTTTAATCGATTCGTGTTGTCTCCCTTTTGTTGTTGTCATTTATTATCGACTTAGATGACCTTTTCTTTGGGAATTTTAGATATATCCACTTTGATGGATTTTATATCGATTTCTTTGGATTTTATTCACGTTTTCGAATGTGAATCTTAGTGGTTGATTGTTCCTACAATCTTCTTTGTGATTTGTCACTTTAAAAATATAAAGGTTTTCTATACTAGTAGTAAATATCAAAACTCTTTCCTCAAACGATTTCAATACTATTTTAATACCAAATTCGTTTATAAAACCGTTTTCCAATCTATTAGTATATATAAACCTTTACCTCACTCATATGAGAAATCTAATTAAACGACTTAGTAAAACAAGTGGTATGAAACGCTTGCGTTCACTTTGTTGGTTAATTCTTGGACTTGTTCGATTGAAACCCTTGTGACAATTTTCTAGTGGAAATCTACAGTTTGTTCGTAAATATTTAAGTTAAGCAAGTGGTTATGGGACATGAAGCTAAACTCATATATTTACTAGCTTAGTGTAATTGACACTTCTCGTTGATCATGACGATCATCTTTGTGATTTAGACTAGCAATGTGCGATGTCTCTTTGTCTGCGAGGGAGACTAAACCCCGTTTTGTGGAGTTTCGACTCAATTTGTGATGGGGTAGCAACCCATGGTCTTCGGGCCGTTTGTGGAGCTTCGGCTCAATTTGTGATGGTTAGCGACCATGGAATAAGCGTTCCGTTTGTGATACACGTGTTGGTGAGCTTTATGCTCTCGTTTGTGATAGGCCTCCTCCCTTTGTGATTTCTGGATTTCTTGAGATGATTTCTAGAATTTGTGTCTCACCAATTTTTCATGATTTCCATTGATAAGCCTAATCGATATTTGTGCATTGGTGAATTTGTGTGTCATTGACTTTAGTGATTTCTGGATTTCTTGTGTAGTCTTCTGGAATTTGTGCGTCATTGACTTTTGTGATTGACATTGATATTATCGTCAATATTTGTGGTTTGATGAACGAAATAAAGAGTATGACACTTCTTTGATTCTTGTGTAGATTTTGTGATATTGATTAATCTCTTGTTGATTATCAACTACTTATATATCACATCTTGGCCTTGTGATTATTATGTGTTTAGTCATAACTCTGATTCTATATCATTTCATCTGATATTTATAGTTAGACTGATCCGATTATTATTTTCTTATTAAATAATACTCAGGTCAGACCGAGATGTTACAGGTGCTTCAGCTTGATTTCTCTCTTGGGATTGATTTCTCTGACTTTTGGTTGACTACTTAGATTAGTAGTTTTTTGTTGTATACATTAGAGATATAGACTCCATAATGTATACTTATTCTTTTGTGTAGTTCGTGTAACTTTTCTTTTGTGATATTGTGGATCTTTTTAGACCACTACTCTGATGAACACTTTCATGTGTTATATTCGTATCTATTTCCGCCTTTGTGATATGAATTGTCTGTGACTGATTTATGTTATGTTTACTTCTATATTTGTTTCCGAAGATATTATAGCCACTGTGTAGTAGCTTTGAGTTTGTGTCGGCATGTCGGATTTCCACTTGAAAAGAATTGCATGCTATACTATCTGACATATTGATGCTCGCACAAAGCAATTACACGGATTGTCGCTCCTCAACAGCCTTATTCTCCGTGCTAGTTGACAGCATTCACCGTGATGTTCTTAGCTAGCGTGGGTATAGAGGTGGGGCGTCACAGCTTGGTATCGGAGCCAAACTTCGGAACAATATGGAATATTATAACAAGGATCATCGTCCTAAGTCCATCTTAGGAGTCGTGCTTTAGGATTTAATTCGAGTCTTCGTACCGATTCATCCTATTTTCCTTATGATTCCTTGTTTATCTATCAAGATTGCTTGATATTCAATTTGGTGAATAACCTTTTTCTTCTTCTTCTTCTTTCTTTCTAAAGGAAGAGAAATGTCTAGACCAGGCCGCCCCAGAGCCGTGCCATCTAGCACTCCGCCCTAGGATGGAGTTTTTATGACTGCTCAACAGCTTCTTGATTTAGTGACGAATGCTCAAGCAGCTGGAGCTAACCCGGAACCTACTCACCCAAATTCGGGTTTTGCACGCTTGTGTAGCGATTACACTAATTTGGGTGGGGAGCCATTCAGAGGTTCTGAAACTGTTATTGAAGTACAGGCCTGGCTAAGGTCATGCGATCGAATCTTTTCTCGCATGAAGCTTATTGACCTTCACCGAGTTCAGGTGGCCTCAAGTATGCTCCGAGAAAGAGCATTGGACTGGTACGAGCTTCTTATTTCTGAAACTAATGAAGCGGATCTCACTTGGGAGAAATTTCAAGAATGCTTCGAGTTGAAATTTGTACCAGAAGCTGAGAAAGTGACATTGACTCGACGATTTATAGACCTTGTTCAAGGTGAGTCCTCCGTGACTGATTACGTCGCCTCTTTCGAGTCGCTTTCCAAATATGGGGTTGAATACATCAACACCCCTTTAAAGAAGAACCAGAGGTTCGCCTATGGCTTAAACAAAAGTCTCAAGAAGCCATTACTTCTAAAATTAGAAGTTTCTTTCGACCAACTCGTTGATATCGCTCTTCGTCTTGAAGAGGCGGATAAGGAGAATGATGTTGAAGTGGTGGGTTCCAAACCAGACTTCAACAACAAGAAGAGGCCAAACAAATTCAAAGGCCCTTATCCCAATAAGAAAGGAAAGCAAGCAACCCCCGTGGCAAAGACTTCTCCCTTTGGTCGTGGGGAATGCTATAATTGTGGTTCGAAGGACCATTATGCGAACAAGTGCCCTAGGTCTCTCTCTTGTCGCTACTGCAAAGTTCCCGGTCATGTTATATCTTCATGCCCCAAGCTTCAGGGCAAGAAGGAGGGAAAGCTTAATGTTTCTCAAGCCCCTGGCAACACATCTCGTGGCCAAGGTATTTCTCATTCTATTCTGGATGGAATTATTTTATTTCGTGATCATCCTATTCGAGTTCTTTTTGATACGGGTGCGTCCCATTCTTTTATATCAAAAGAACTTGTTGATACTTTTTCTTTGGATGTTTTGTGTTTAATGACTTCTTTGAGAATTGCTAATCCGGTTGGTGGATCCGCGACAATTAGTTTATTGTGTAAAGATGTCGAGATTATTTTGTGTGATTTTTCTTTCCGAGCCGATTTGCATGTCATGCGTTATTTAGGCTTTGGAATGATTTTGGGAATAGATTGGCTTAACCGTTATGAAGCTCATATCCTCTGTCCTGAGCGGACTATTCATCTTCGACATCCTCAATATGTTAAGTAGATTTCTATTAATCTTAAAGATTCAGTTTCCAGCTTGGTCGCATTTTTATATTCTTTAAATCCTCGTGATGACGATGATGATGATGAGGGTGATATTATTTCTCTTATTCACGTCGTTCGTGAATTTTCCGACATATTCGAGCCCGTTTTAGGATTACCACCTAAGCGAGCAATTGAGTTCAGAATTAATCTTATTCCTGGAGCTCAACCTATCACTCGTCCTCCTTATCATTTGTCCAATAAAGAAAATGAGGAGATGCATAAACAATTATCTGAATTGGAGACGAAGCAATTTATTCGCTCTAGTTCCTCGCCTTGGGGAGCTTCGGCTATTTTTGTGAAGAAATCTGATGGTACACTTAGGCTTTGCGTTGACTACCGCAAGCTTAATGATCTTACTATCAAAAATAAATATCCTCTACCTCGGATTGATGATCTATTCGATCAACTTAGTGGTGCTAGAGTCTTTTCGCAATTAGACTTAGCTACCGGATTTCATCAGCTTCGTATTGCATAGGATAGCATTCCTTTGACATCGTTCCGTACTCGTTATGGATCTTATGAATGGCTTGTTATGCCATTTGGTCTAACGAATGCTCCGGCTTATTTCGTTGACCTTATGAATAGAGTTTTCAAAGACTTTCTCGACCGGTTTGTTCTCATCTTTATCGATGATATTCTTGTGTATTCTAAAACCGAGGAGGATCATGAAAAACATCTTCGGATTGTGTTGGAAACTCTTAGGAGTAATCAATTAAAGGCAAAATTTTCTAAATGCCATTTTTGGCAATCTCGTGTGAAGTTTCTCGGTCATATTATTTCCGAATCCGGAATTTCCGTGGATCCTTCAAAGATTGAAGCGATTCAAGATTGGAAGAGACCGGAGAGTGTGACGGAGATTCGTAGTTTTCTTGGATTGGTGGGTTATTACCGGCGTTTTATCAAAGACTTTTCTAAGATTGTCGTGCCTCTCACTAGCTTAACGAAGAAAGGTGTTAAGTACATTTGGTCGGACAAATGTGAAGCTTCTTTTCAGAAACTAAAGGAACTTCTTTCTGATGCTCCTATTCTCGTTATCCCCGAGGGGAATCAAGATTTCATTGTTTATACCAATGCTAGTCGCGTTGGTTTGGGTGCCGTTCTTATGCAAAGAGAACGTGTTATTGCTTATGCTTCTAGGCAATTGAAGCCTGCTGAGACTAGATATGCCACTCATGATTTAGAGCTCGCGGCTATTGTTTTCGCCCTTCGTATTTGGCGTCATTATCTATTAGGAGAGAAATTTGTTCTTTATACCGATCATAAGTCCTTGAAGTATTTATTCTCTCAAAAGGAACTTAATTTACGTCAACAGCGTTGGCTCGAGTTCCTTGCGCCTTACGATCTTGATATTCTTTATACACCCGGTAAGGGTAATCGTGTCGCCGATGCTCTTAGCCGTAAACAACAAGCTGTTGTTTCTATGATGATATCCGAATGGAACGATCTCGAGATATTATCCTCTTGTGAGATTCGAGACCGTGTCTCCGATTTATGTTCATCACTTTTGTTATGTAGCCTTGAGGCTCATCCTTCTCTTTTTGACCGCATTCTTGAAGCTCAAAGGCTAGATCCTGAATTGGCTCTTCTTGGCCAAAATATTAAGGATAAAATTGATATTGAAGGTTTGAAAGACTTTGATATCGATTCTCGTGGCGGCATTCGGAAATTTGGTAGACTTGTCGTGCCAAATATTGGTGATCTTCGTAAAGATATTTTGGAAGATTCTCATCATTCTAAATTTACCATTCATCCCGGTAGTAGTAAAATGTACGCGGATATGAAGCGATTTTATTATTGGGAGGGAATGAAACTTGACATCGCTAACTTCGTTAAGCGTTGCATGAGTTGCCAACTCGTTAAGGCCGAACATCAAAGGCCCGGTGGGCTATTGCAACCTTTAGAAATTCCAATTTGGAAGTGGGACCAGATTTCCATGGATTTTATTGATGGCCTTCCCTGTTCTTGTTCGGGTCATGATAGCTTATGGGTGATTGTTGATAGACTTACTAAATCCGCCCATTTTATTCCCGTTCGGTCTAACCGAACCGTACCTCTTTTGGCCAAACTTTTTATTAAAGAAATTGTTAAATTGCATGGAGTTCCTACTTCTATAGTTAGTGATCGTAATCCATTGTTTACTAGTGGATTTTGGAAGAGTCTTCAAAAAGCTTTGGGAACGAAGCTTAATTTTAGCACCGCTTATCATCCTCAGTCCGATGGACAAACCGAGCGTGTGAATCAAACTCTTGAAGATCTTCTTCGTTCTTGTGTGCTTGATTTTGGTGGAAGTTGGGAAGATCATATTTCACTTGTTGAATTTTCCTATAATAATAGCTTCCAATCTAGTATTGGTATGGCACCTTTTGAGGCACTCTATGGAAGGCCATGCCGATCTCCTTCTTGTTGGCTTGAGACAGGTGAGAAGCTGGTTTTAGGTCCAGATTTTATTCGTGATTCCACAGAGAAAATTGAACTTATTCGACATAGAATGAAAGAAGCCCAGAGTAGACAAAACTCCTATGCCGATAACCGGAGAAGGAAGTTAGAATTTTCTGTGGGAAATCTTGTGTTCATTCGTGTGTCACCTATGAAAGGTGTTGTGCGTTTCAGTCGCTCGGGAAAGTTAGCGCCTCGATATATTGGGCCATTTCCTATCACTGAACGTATTGGTTCCATGGCTTATCGCCTTTTATTACCGGCTCAATATTCTGCTATCCATGACGTGTTTCACGTTTCTCAACTTCGGAAATGTCTTCGAGATTCCGATTCTATTCTTGAGCCCGGTGTTGTGGAAGAGATTGAAGTTTCGCCTATTCTAACTTATGAGCAACATCCTATTCGTATCATTGCTTCGGAAGTCAAACGACTTTGAAATAAAGATGTTCCGCTTGTTAAAGTTCAATGGTCTTCAAATCCTAAGGATTGTTCTTGGGAATCTAGAGAGTACATCGAGCGAACACATCCGGACTTACTTTCTCGTGCTCTTTGAGGTGAACTTCTTATTTCAAATTTCTTTTGTGTTGAATATGCTTTTATGGTTGTTACTTTATGTTCTCTTCTTAAAATATTGCGAGGACACAATTTCTTTAAGCAGGGGAGTCTGTAACAACCCGCATATTTATCGATTTTATATTTAAATATTTTATTTAAATATTTTATCGTTAGTCGGATTTTAGTCCGAAAAGCTACTTTTTGCATACGGTCAAATTAGGACTCGGGACCACTCCCATTGAGTTTAAAATGCCGTTTGCGACCTTTTTGAGTATAAACTTCGATATGTTTGGAGAAAGTTGATTTTTGCTACTTTTCACTTTGGGTTTGGTTTGGGCTGAGCCCATTAACCCCACTTAACTCAGTTCCAACCCCCTCCTCTTCATTCACTTCTTTTCTATTTTCCTAATACTCAAAGCTTTTATGTTAATGGAGAGTGGAAGTGGAAATTAAAACTCCAAGCCCTAGTTCCATAGCAAAATCCAAGTTCTTGCTCCAAAATCTATGAGAACCCATTGGTAAGCATCTCCTTCTTCTTCTCCAACTTATTCTCTTACCAATTTCAGAAATTCCTAAACCTAATTTTGGGAATGTTCTTGTTTTGAGCTTAGATTCAAGCTCATTTGGGTTGTGTTGAAGAGAGGTTGATTCTCCATTTGCTTTCAAGCTTCTTCTTGTTTGATTTTGTGAAAAGGTGAGATTTTTAATCTCACATCTAAGTCTATGAATTATCTTCGAATGTTAGGTATGAATTCCTAACACTTATTCGTGTGTATTTGCTTTTGGATTGGATTGAATTGGTGTATATTCCAATTTTTAGTGTTTTGAGTTCAATTCGTTAAAAATCCTAACTTTGATGTTTGAACATGTTTTTGGTGATGCATCGAGGAGCATATAGGGTCGGGTAGTCGATTGACATAAACCCTTAGCGCCGTTGCTCGAGAGAATGAAATTTGGACGAGGTTGGAGCTCATTACTATGGGTTGGGAAGAGGCTGGCAACAGGTCCGGTCGACCGAGCTCCCTGAGTCGGCCGACCGACCTGCTGCCGAGTGCATAAGCACTCCTCTGTTTAAGGCTCGGTCGACCGACTCAGGGAGTCCGGTCGACTGACCTGCTGTTAATTGCCAGATTAGCCTATTTTGCTAATCCGTTTGAATATCCAACTTTAATCGATTCGTGTTGTCTCCCTTTTGTTGTTGTCATTTATTATCGACTTAGATGACCTTTTCTTTGGGAATTTTAGATATATCCACTTTGATGGATTTTATATCGATTTCTTTGGATTTTATTCACGTTTTCGAATGTGAATCTTAGTGATTGATTATTCCTACAATCTTCTTTGTGATTTGTCACTTTAAAAATATAAAGGTTTTCTATACTAGTAGTAAATATCAAAACTCTTTCCTCAAACGATTTCAATACTATTTTAATACCAAATTCGTTTATAAAACCGTTTTCCAATCTATTAGTATATATAAACCTTTACCTCACTCATATGAGAAATCTAATTAAACGACTTAGTAAAACAAGTGGTATGAAACGCTTGCGTTCACTTTGTTGGTTAATTCTTGGACTTGTTCGATTGAAACCCTTGTGACAATTTTCTAGTGGAAATCTACAGTTTGTTCGTAAATATTTAAGTTAAGCAAGTGGTTATGGGACATGAAGCTAAACTCATATATTTACTAGCTTAGTGTAATTGACACTTCTCGTTGATCATGATGATCATCTTTGTGATTTAGACTAGCAATGTGCGATGTCTCTTTGTCTGCGAGGGAGACTAAACCCCGTTTTGTGGAGTTTCGACTCAATTTGTGATGGGGTAGCAACCCATGGTCTTCGGGCCGTTTGTGGAGCTTCGGCTCAATTTGTGATGGTTAGCGACCATGGAATTAGCGTTCCGTTTGTGATACACGTGTTGGTGAGCTTTATGCTCCCGTTTGTGATAGGCCTCCCCCCTTTGTGATTTCTGGATTTCTTGAGATGATTTCTAGAATTTGTGTTTCACCAATTTTTCGTGATTTCCATTGATAAGCCTTATCGATATTTGTGCATTGGTGAATTTGTGTGTCATTGACTTTAGTGATTTCTGGATTTCTTGTGTAGTCTTCTGGAATTTGTGCGTCATTGACTTTTGTGATTGACATTGATATTATCGTCAATATCTGTGGTTTGATGAACGAAATAAAGAGTATGACACTTCTTTGATTCTTGTGTAGATTTTGTGATATTGATTAATCTCTTGTTGATTATCAACTACTTATATATCACAGCTTGGCCTTGTGATTATTATGTGTTTAGTCATAACTCTGATTCTATATCGTTTCATCTGATATTTATAGTTAGACTGATCCGATTATTATTTTCTTATTAAATAATACTCGGGTCAGACCGAGATGTTACATGTGCTTCATCTTGACTTCTCTCTTGGGATTGATTTCTCTGACTTTTGGTTGACTACTTAGATTAGTAGTTTTTTGTTGTAAACATTAGAGATATAGACTCCATAATGTATACTTATTCTTTTGTGTAGTTCGTGTAACTATTCTTTTGTGATATTGTGGATCTTTTTAGACCACTACTCTGATGAACACTTTCATGTGTTATATTCATATCTATTTCCGCCTTTGTGATATAAATTGTCTGTGACTGATTTATGTTATGTTTACTTCTATATTTGTTTCCGAAGATATTATAGCCACTGTGTAGTAGCTTTGAGTTTGTGTCGGCATGTCGGATTTCCACTTGAAAAGAATTGCATGCTATACTATCTGACATATCGATGCTCGCACAAAGCAATTACACGGATGGTCGCTCCTCAACAGCCTTATTCTCCGTGCTAGTTAACAGCATTCACCGTGATGTTCTTGGCTAGCGTGGGTATAGAGGTGGGGCGTCACAGCTTTAGACCTTGTACAACAATTATATGATTAATTAATATCTGAAATAATCTACAAATAATTTACTATTTAATAATTTAAATTGACCAATAATTTAATTTAAACTGATCATTTGGTTTTTTTAAACTAATAATTTGATTTTAAACTAATTTTGCCTTTAAAGATCTTTAGTAACTAAAATAAATTAAAAGGCAATTATATAAATTAATCGTCTTAATATTTATTTTTAAATGAAACAGTAAGTGAAAATATATATATATATAAGTATATTTATTCTTTTCCTTTTGTTTTGAAATCACATATATATATACACACACACTTATAAAATAACTCATATAGATTCAAAAGTCAAATTTTTAAATAAACTCTTCAGCATTTTAAAATTCCTACATATTTTTCAAAATCTTACCTATACATATTTACCGTTTTAATTTAAAATATGTGCATGTGGATGTATATATATGTTTGTTAAATTTAAAACAGAACCTTTTTTGCCTTATAGTAAATATATTTTTTCCTGTACATATATACAAATTGAAAATATGCATATATAAACCTTTATATAAATTCATAAGTATTCTTCTTTTAAAATCCAATTTGTATATATATCTCTCTATTGAAAAAAAAGTTTCCCCTCTTTTAAACTTTATACATATTTTCTCCAAGCTGTGTATATACATACATATACATGCATACATGCATACATACATACATATATATGTATGTATATATATATATATATATATATATATTCAAGTTTAATCGAAGGAAGAAGAAAAAAAATACCTTGCTGCTTCTAAAATCAAGCAGCCTTCCATCACTCCCCTCCCCCCCCCCCCTGCCGCGACTCTGACGCCACCACAACACGGCCATCGACCATCTAGCTCACCTGCACCTATCGGTAGGCCACCATCATTCCACACACGCGGGCCAAGGACCCAAACCCTAATCGCGAGCCCTTAACTTCATCACGAAATCGATGACGCCATTCCCTAAATGCTCACCCTTGATTCACTTGCGTCCTCCATTTTCGTGCGCGATCCCTACCGCGACTTAACTCAGCCCTTGCAAAATCTCAATTCGATCATTCCCCTCTTTCGATTTATCATGAAAGCCGAAGGAGGAAAGTGGAGAGGAGGTTCGTGATTTTTTTCGAGAGGATTCCATTATTATTTTCGTATTCGAAAGGATTCGAATTCGCCATTTTATTTAGCTTCCAATGAATGGAAGAGAATTGAAGAAGAACGAGTAAAATTTTAGCTCGGCCATAGATTTCTTTTGAAGCTACTGTGTTTTTATTTTTGAAGAAAAATGGTTTTCGTTCGTTTTTTCTTTTTGAATGAGATATTCTCCATCAACCTTTTTTTAAAGGACGCATGTTAACCCAGTTGAACACGTGCTTGAAGAGGCAAGCAACGTGTTGAAATACAGGCTACATTTTTTGACTGGTCACCATATTCAATTTTAATTTAAATTTGAATTTCAAACGTATTGAAATTGAGCTAAAAATCTCGAACTCCTATCGAGGTGTGTCGTTAGGCGTTTATAATATTATACCCCTATTACGAACACAATGGGAAAGGTTTCGAGGCCTAACTCGATCGTATGGAGAAGATAGCTTTTTGGACTCAGTTATTATATTAAATTTTCGATACAAATTCAACGTGTTTATCTACCGTGCAACTACACGATAACTCCAAACGCTACGAAAATTGAAATCTGATAATAATACAATATTACAGATCTAATGGAACTGGTTTTTTCGAATTCCAAGACTGTGCCTTGGAAGGCTATTTTTAAATATTGATTTAAACGATATATTTTCAAAACTGAACAAAATATTTAAAATTCAATTTTAAAGCTTTCATTATCTTCAGGACTACAAATATAAATTTTATAATCTTTTGAAATATTTTTAACAAGCTTAAAATTCCCGATTTAACCGTTTACCCAATTTCCAATTATTTAATTAAACAATTAATCACTAAATAAATAGTGACATTTGAAATTCAAGTTAGAAATTAACTTTTAAATATTTAAAATCAATTAAATATCCCAATTTCAAATATCCAAAAATTCTGGGTCATCACATTCTTCCCCCCTTAAAAGAATTTCGTCCCCGAAATTACTAGTTAAGAAGAATGGTCCATAACTCGTTCATTGTTTTCCAACCCAAATAGTTTTTAATAAGTTACCAAAACCAAGCAGTTTTGAAAATACCGAAAACAATCTTTTTATTAAAGTCACATTATTACCCTTACTAACTTTCCAAACTCTTCCATAATTTCCAAACAACATTACTTACTCAACCATTCAAATTATAGTTCAAATCCAAACTTTAAATTATCAAAATTTTCTCAAAAATTTTCTAACTCTCTAAATTTTCGAAAATTTTCGCCAGTGTCTCCTTTGCGTGGCTAGCTCGGTACAACCACAAAATGCCTCTGTGGTCCCCCAGATTTCAAAAGAAAATAAAAGGCCAAGTGGCTAGACCAGAAAATCATCAAATTTCATACAGAAATTTAGATACATATCATTTTGTCGAGCAATTTAAATTATCTTCTAAATCAAATCATCACTTTCCTTTTACTTTTAAAACACCTGTATGTCCCACTTAGCAATAATGCCCAATTACAGAAATCAAAAATCATTTTATACATTTATTTACAAAAATTTCAATATCTATTTCATGTAAGTCCGTACGATGTATACACATCATCCATACGCAATATCAAATCCGATCGCTCACTCGATCACACAATTTCACTTCCGAACTAGTATCGTCCATTAGATTTCCTAGTGCGGACTTACATCTGGTTCTTGGTCAAAAACCATCATTCTCCTTGCATAGCTGTAAACTATGATAGAGAATTTTCATAATCAATTTAAAATCCATATCCAAGGTTCTTTGTCGAAAATTGAGGTGAAAAAATCCCAACTTGGATCGATATAACTAACTCGAAATTCTATGCTCGAATCTGGATCGAATCGCTATGCAAATAAATAATATAGCCTATGTATTTATCAAATGATTATTAGCTATATAAATTCTCTTTTTATTCACACTTATCATTTTACACGTCTTCATTAAACCCTCTTTCACAAATTTACTTAGTATATTCCCTCAATCCTAATTTACCTTAAGAATTCCACCATTCATTTCTTAAGTTCAATATCAGTATTTTATATACTTCTTATACTATTTTCACTTCATTTCTTAAGCATTTATATCCTCTTTTATTCAAATTGAGTTCCAATTCCATATAAATTCAATTTTTTCTTTAAACTCTAGATATTAATTTTTTTTATCAACTATCTTCCACTCACAACTGATTCATATCATTGTTTAAATTAGTTTCGTTTACTTACAATTTAAATTAGATATCATTCCAATTTTTCATTCTCAATCCATTTATTTACAAATGTAAATTCATTTGTTCATTCACTAATTTATTCCCTACTTAATAAATTTTTTCAATGTCCATTCCATTTAGCTTACTTAGATTCATTTACTCAAGATTTACTTTATTTAACTTAATTCAATTATCTTCCAATGAAATTCAAATTTTAAATTTCTATAAGTTTCCCAACTTATTTACATCTCACGCTTATTTTAATTTAACTCTTCTTCAAGTTAAATTTTATCCCAATTTTTTTTCAAATTTTTATAAGTTATCAAACTTATATATGCATAAACATTTTTTAATTAAATTCTAGAGTCTTTAACAATCACTTAAGTATTTCAAAATCAATTTTGAAATCAATTACATACATAATTCATTTGCATATCAAATTACCCTTTTAATTTCAAAACCAAACCCAGTTTTGCAAACAACTCCCATTTTAAACTATTTGGCAGCAATTCCTCTCCTGGAAACTCGAAATTGAACATCGATGATGCTACAGTCATCACCGAAGTTATTTTCCAACGACCGAAGAGAGTTTAGTGCTTTTACCTTTCAAAAACATTTCAAATATTTTTAAATTCCAAATCTCACCAGATTTTAAATCCAATTCAAAAGTTTTTCCCAAATAATATCACCATTATTCCTTCAAAACCTTTGAAAACCATTTTCAGATCAAAGGAATTTAACTTCCAAAATTTTGAATTCCAAGTACTTTCAATTCATGTTCAAACATAACTTTGGAAATTTTATTTCATTTTCAATTATAAATCACATTTATAATCTACATTTGCAAATCCTATTTTGTTATATAAATTTATTTCTTAGCTTTTGGTTACGGTTTCCAATTTCCACACAATAATGATAATAATTTTATATTATCATTCCCTAACAACCAAGCAACCATATATTATAATAGTTTACAAAAATTATTTTTTTATATACAAAAATAATTTGGGTAAAATTATTTCATTTACCCTATTTAAAAATAATACTTTGTCGGTTTATCTTGTTTAAGAGTTTAGAAACCCATATCGATGACATGGCGTCCCACATATCGACCAGAATCCATAAACACTCAACCTATAATCAACACAATATAAAAACAATTTTTTTATTCACTAACAAATACATGCTCATATAAACTCAAACTCATTCTAGAGTACTACAAACTCTATTTCTATTGAGTAATCCCCACCAGAGACAAGGTTCTCGCATAACCTTCAGCTTTGATACCAAATGTAATGACCTGATTTTTCGACGCCCGAAAATCAACATCAATACGCCCACTGTATCTAATGCCGAACAATGGAATGCCGAAAAACGAAACCATTAGGGTTAAAGAAGAAAGAGGTAGAAGAAGAAATAGAAACAATATCAGAATCTCATAATCGCAGCGGAACAATATATAATAGATAAATGACTAATCCTTAAACAAAAGAACTATATATGTTTATACATTACATCATCAGAGTCATATATATCATACAACAGCGGAATACAACATAACAGCGGAAAAATAACATCAATGTGGTCTTCCAAGAGAGTTCATTATACTACATCTTCATGTCCAAAGCTCCAAAGTCCAAGCCGAAAAGCTCAAAACCAAAAGTTTCCAAAATAAAGACTTCCAAATCCACATCTACTTCCCGACTTAGCTCCAAAACCTACTGATAACCTTACTCTGCGCTGTCCGTGTGGAAAATTAGGGTGCCCAGAGTTTAGGAAAGGGAACAATAAACTCTGAGTCAGTCATGGGACTGGCGTGTGAACTTAAAATAGTTATTTGTACAAAAGAAATCCGTTCATGCTTTTGGAAAATGAAACTACCATAAGTCTCCCGGCACACACTCAAATGCAACTGCACATATGAGGGAGGTTTCTCCTTATAGTAGTCAAACATGCTTGTTACGTGAAAAATCCTTTCGATATTAGTATTAGTGCATAGTGTGGAAAAACATTTTGCAAGTATAATAATAATCTTATCCAGCATACGTACCATTATAGTATGCCTACTATAGCTACCATGTTAAATGGCAGGTTCCAAAACTAAAACCATAAAGGGCTCATATTGTTTGTTTGGATTTCCAATAAATGGCCAAGGCTAAGGAACTTCCTTTATCCGAATGGGTACACCTCTGGAAGGACGTCTCGAGAACCTAACCGAATCTCTACCAACACAAGGCCGGGTTACCTCTGTAACTGGGTAACTAACTGTCACGAGTATGATATCCTCGGTCGTAACCAACCTTTACCAAGGTGCCTCAAATTCCCACAACCACATAAGTAAAATATCTGGACTCCATACCAGAATAACACTTTTTATCCAAAACGAAATGCACATACCCTTAGGGTCGCGAACCCCATAACCTTGCCGCATCCTTCATGTTTCGACCATTTTCCAAGGTGTGAGGTTCGATGAAGTCTCATCCCAAAAAGCAACGCTTTACACAAAAGCCATGCTTCGATCAACCAATGCTCAACACTTGGCATGCCACATCACCAAATTGGGAATATATCACTAATAACTATCAACTACATAACTTCTGAGCTCGTACATCTCAGAGAAGGGTGTTAAACTAAGAGAATAAATTCTCCGCCACCAAACAAAAATGTATTTGATAGAAACCAGCTTTATATCTTAAAGTGTAATGTCTGATATACATCCATAAAAGTCCGTTCCGGGTCCGAACGAAACCGCATGCACTACTCCTACTACATCAATTTTGGAATCACCCTCTGGATTAGTAGCGATTAGTCCTTGCACTTCATTGCTTCATCTTTGACTTCAAGCTCTTGTCTTCCTCACGAAAACATTCAAACCGGAGCGAAGTGGCTTTTGGGTAATTAATCCCGATCCCGGTCTCTTCGGAACGATCAGCGCTTTGGCCAAATATCAATAGTCGGTTATTTAACTATCAAACAATATTCACAACAACCATCAGACTTTAACAATTTCCCAAATTGTTTTATTTCAAAATATCTTCGCAAGATATTTTCCTACACTTCAACCCTTTGAAAATAGTTCTCAAATCACTTTCCACTCGTGGAATAAATTCCAAATATTATTTATTTCCATTGAAAATCACCAAGACTAAATGCTTTTGTAACGACCCGTAAATTTTAATAAATAAATGGGTTAACTTAATTAGATCTTTGTAGTTAAATTTAGAAAGAAGCAAAAAAAATTTATAATATATATTGAAGTAAATGCTAAGATTGAAATATAACAGTGGTAATTAGACTTAATTATTAGTAATTTGAATAAAAATTCTAATAAATGAAGTAGCTAAAGTGTATACCTGGATATAAATTGAATATGAGAAAATAAAATGTAAGTATTGAATTAATTAATGAAATAATACATTTTAACAGTAATTGAATGTAAATCAAGGAAATATGTTAACGCAAGTTATAATTTATGAACTTGATTTAACATTCCAATTTTATAAATTAATTTAAATGTTAGGAATTAGTTATAAATGGAGTATAATAAAAAAAACAAATGTAATTATTGTTTTAATGTGTGAAATAATGTAATAGATAATAGTTGTTGTGAAGGATAAACATACAAGTACTATAAAGGGGGTATAACGATGACAAATGTTTGTCGTTACCAGTAATTTACCAATTTATAAATAAAAGTAATTAAATGTTACTTTAACGATAATTAATATAATAACGGAAAGGGTGAATGTAAATTGAATTGAAACGTAAATTCATTTATAAGGCAGTAATTGATGAAATAAATAGCGAGTAAATGAAATATTGAATTAACAAGGAAATAATAGATAGTTAATGGAAATTGATGAAATTAGTATTATGAAAAAAAATGGTAACATTGATTGGTAAGTAAATAAAAGCCTATTATGAGGCAAAAGGTTAACGGTAATGATTTTGTATGTTACCTATTTATTAGCTTGTTAATTTGAAATTGAAATTTAATCCTAATAAATGTAAATAAATGTTATGTTAATGTGAAATGAAATCCCAATAAAGGAAGTAATGCACAATTGCAAGATTTTAATTGATTTTATTTAGTAAATTGGGAAATAAATTTTATTAAATAGAATTAAATATTTTGTTAATGTAAATTATGACAATATTTGAAAATGATGTCCATTCCATCTATAACATGACTATTGGTTGATTTAAAGTATAGAAAGCAAGATTTATTAATTTAATTAGAGTGTAAAATTCAATAATTGAATTAATTGCAAATAAGTGAAATTTAACATTTAATTATTACGTTAATTAAATTTAGATGGATTCTAAGAATATTAAGATAATAAATTTTGAATACAATTTAAATCCATCTATTTGACAATAATAAATTGGATAATAATTAAATTATTTAATTAAATGGAATTTTGGGAATTTTATTTATAAATTGTGAATTTAATGAAATTGAGGATAATATTGGAATTTATAAATTAATCATTTCTAAAATCGACATTTAAATTTGTTAAAATCATTGTAAATGATCGAGAAATCAAAAGTGATGAAAATTTTCAATTATCAAATTGAGATTGAAAATTTGATTTAATTAATTTATTTTTAATTTATTTAATTAATTGTAAAAATAGCCATTTTGGCCACTGACTCGGATTTCGACGAAACTAGTTTCATCGGATCCGTAACGATGAATTATTATAGGATTTCAAGTTTTGTAACGATCGGACTTGTCGTTTGATCGTACGGACTTGAAACGCCTTGAAATAAATTTAATTGAAATCAATTGAAATCAATTTGGAAAAATATTGATTTTTGCATAACTTCTTCATACGATGGAATTTGGAATTGAAACTTGTTCCATCGCATTTAAAATATTTAAAAACATCTATTTTGATATATGGGTTGACCTAATTTCGTTCCAAAGTCAGAACGGGCTTTTCGGGCCATTCATCGTTCAGCGCGTTTATAAATCGGTCCATCTATTCTGTTTCGATCTTGCCTATATATACCCTGTTATAAACCCTACCCTACCCCTATTTCTCATTTGTCTGTGTGCATAATTCCTCTTCACCTCCTCGTTTCAATGGCAGACAAACACCTAATTCCAACTGCATTTCAAAATCAAAGTCAAATTTCAAACTCCACAAAATATAGCAAAATTTATATGGATTAGAAGCTCTCGAAGAGCATAATCTTCCGGTGTGATCCCTTTTTCAAATCTGTACACCGTTAGCCCAGAATTCGCTAATAAATTCTTGGCTGTTCATCGTGCGTCGATGAACGTTGTCGAATCGTCGATTCGTTTCTGGGTTTTGTGAAGATTGAGACGCGTAGTTCATCAGTGGTGTTCGTTCTGTGATTCAACGGCTAGATCTCGACGAAAAATTGATTTAGGGTTTAAACCCTAGGCGGCTGCGCGGCGAGTTAGGGTGGCCGGAGGTCGTGGAACCGGGCCTGGAGGTGCGGTAGGAGAGCACGGTCGTGATGGTGGTGGTGGCATCGGCTACGGTGGTTGGAGGAGCTCGCGATTCGTGGTCAAAGATCGGTCAATAGGGGGCGAGCTGCAGTGCATTTCGCTGGTTCAAGCGCATGAACAATGGAAGAAGGGTAACATAGCGAGGAACGTGGTAGGTTTATTTTTTTCTGTTTAATTTAATTTTGATTTCAATCTGCTCATTTAATCGTAACTTTCGCATACGAGGTCGAAATCATGCGCGGTTTTCTCCACTAGATTCATATTAGAATTCGGGATGTTTTGGCGCTGGTTGGGATTAATCCTGAGACTGTTCAATTTTTGGGGTTAAATTGGATTTAAATTCAATTTAAATTCAAAAGGTGAGTGTTTTAACCCACCCACAACTTATAAACATTCTTATGTGTGTTAAATTAATTTCTGATATGATTAGAAATTTATTTATTGCTATTTGGTATATTTTTATCATCATTCCAGTTAAATTTTAATTTATTGAGTTAAATTGTTATTTAATTTATTATTGCATATAAACTGCCAGTTAGATAGGTTGTTAAATTTATTATTGAATATAGACTATCAGTAATTACCTGTTATTTATTATATGCTCTATATTGATGTTATTGTTTAAATTGGATGATGATTGCAATAAATGGTTGATGATTGATATTGGATAAATGGATGCTGTATGTTATATTGTTTTAAACTGCAAATTTGTTATGCACTTTATTTCATTCGGGATTGCGGTTTGAAATGATATATAATCGTATTTTTATTTTAAATTACGGATTGAAATGATAAATATCCGTATCACTTGACCATAGGGTAGAAAATTTTAGACAGACACTGTGGTCTATATATAAAAATATTTTGAAATGATTTTCTATGGTTTTGTAAAGAAATATATGGTTTTTTTTATAGGATTTGGATATTTTATAAATGTTATTTTATATATAGTAAAATTCATGGTTTTAAGCTATGTATAAAATTGATTTGAAGTATAAAAGAAGTTAATAATTAAGTTTGATTTTATTAAGATAAAATATGATTAAGCATTCATTTAAATTGAATTTCTGGAGTTTAAAATGACTTAATTGAGAATAAGGTTGGAAGATGAGTATGGAATTTATTTGGAATTTAATAAATTTAGAATTATAAAGGGTATGATTTTATAACTTGATTTTCGATCAAAGTGATTTAAATGAATATCAAGTTGATTTAAATGAATATATCAAGTTTAATAAATTGAAGGGATGTTCAGTTGTTGAAGTTAAAAGTTTTACTTAAATTATATTGGATTTATTAAGTAAACATTTCAAATCTAAATAATAGTAATTGAATTTGATATATATGGAATTATCAAAGAATTAGTTTTGAAATTGTGGAATATTTAAAGCTTTGAAATATATGAATCGAAATGGTTTATTTGGAGGTTTAAATCAGTATTTGGAATTTATTAGTGAAATTAAAGGAGCTATTTTATTATATAAAGTAATTTAATATTTAAACCCTTTAAGTATTAGAAGTTATGTTTCAAAGCTATGGGTTCAAGGTATATGGATTTGAAAGTGATGTGATTTGGAAAATGATATATTTGAAATTAAAATGATATCATATTGATTTGGGTTTTAAAATAGAAATGATATCGTATTTATATGGATTTGAAATGAATATTATATCCTGGTTTTGAAGTATAAATTATTTTGTAATGACCGCGGTGTTATAATAACGTTGGGTTGTTAAAGAGACTGGGATCGGAAGTTGTCATACTCTCTTCCAACTCCGAAACCCACTTTAACAACCATGTACGCAGTGGAGATTCCAGAATGAAGTAGGATGGTGGCAGCGTTTCCTTTGAGGTAAATACGTGGACCCGACTCCCGTGAGTTGGCATATGGTGGCTAAAACAGGAGCGACCGACGGGCTAATGAGGTAGCACCTTTGATCAGACACATCCCTTCGATATTATACTTTGAGTTTTGGAATGATTCGGTGGCCACTTTTGATATCTCTGATTTGGGGGTGTGGCTCGAGGTGGGCGGTAGCTACGGCTATGCGTTACCACCGGCCCGGAAGCGTACTTGCTATATCTACCCTGGCATTGCCTAGTTGTACCGTGTCACCTACCTTAGCGCGCTTTGTACGAGTTTCTATTTGTGTCGTACCTATGAAGTGTGATGACCCGGATTTTTTGAGCATTTGAAATTGGAATATTTGATTGAGTTTAATATTTAAAAGTTAATTTTATACTCGAATTCAAATATCACTATTTAATGGATAATTTAATTATTAAATTTAATTATTTGAAATTGGGTAAAATGTTGAACCTGGAGTTTTAAGCCTGTTAAAAATAATTTGAGGGCTTGTAGAATTTATATTGATAGTTTTGAGAATAATAAAAGTTTTGAAATTGAATTTAACACTGATTTGTTCAGTTTTAAAAATATATCGTTTAAATTGAATTTAAAATAGCCTTCCGAGGCGTAGTCTCGGACTTCGACAAAACCAATTCCATTGAATCCGTAATATTATATTGTTATTGGATTTCAATTTTTGCAGCGTTCGGAGTTACCGTTTGATCGTACAACCCGTGAATGCATATAAGAATTAATTAACTTTAATTTACATAGTCAAACCTTTTCGTAGAAGCCACACCCTTCTAGCTTCTAACGCAATGCAATTCAATTCGTTTCTCTTTTAATAAATCGATCTCTCTCCTCCTTCTCTTGTTTGGACAGCCGAAAGTAAAGGAAAAAAAAAGAAAAAAAGCAGCTTTAAACATGGCCGAAACGTCGAAGTCTCTGATAAAAGAAATAAAAAAAGAGAGGAATCAAGGCCGAGCCTTTCTCTTTATCATGGCTGCTCGTTCCTTTTCATTGCAATTAGAAAACAAATCGAACTCATCAATTTCGGTGATGGCGACGATCGAGGTAGCTTGAACGAGAAGCACGTGATTTTGGGGGTTCGGCACCAATCGAAGGGCCAAGGGAAATCGAGGCGGTGGCTCGGGTAGGGCTTCGAGCTCAGTCTCGATCGTACGAGTGGTGCAGGTAGTGAGGCTTCGATGTCAACCACGTCTTCGGCACGACAACGATGGTCGCGATTAGGTTTGGGGTTGCGACTGTTATGGGGGCACGACACTGAGGGTTTCGGGTCGCGATCGAAGCTAGAGGGCATGGCAGTAGTAGGGGATTTGGTGGAAGGTATACTCTGTTGTCGGTTTAACTTATTTAAGTATTGGTTTTCTTAATGTTGTTACAAAGATAATGTGTAAAAAAGAAAAGATTTTTTTTGAAACAGGAATTTTAAAATGTCTAATCTAAAAAAAAGGGAAAGAGGGGTTTTTAAATTCAGATTTTTGAAGTTTATATGGATGGGATTTTAAAATGTGAAGAATTTATTTAAAATTGGATTTTGTAATCTTTATAAATATATTGTTTATCTAAGCAAATAATTTCAAAAGGAAATTGAATACGCACATTTTCACTTGATCAACTATTCTTTAAAATAATAATAATATATGTATTATGAACATTTATTTGTTAATAAATGTATTTAATTATTTTAATTACTAAAAAAATATGTATTAAAGGAAATTTAGTTTTAGATTCAATAATTAGTTAATCCAATCTATTAAATGGACATTAATTGTTCAATTAGTCAAATATTAATAAAATTATATAAATATTTCTTCAAGGTCTATAATCATGACGAACCAAGCTGAGATGGAAGTAAATTGCAAACGAAAATAAAGGTGAGTTAATCTCATTCAGCTGAATTTTTAATTTAATTTTAAATTGTTAAATTTAAACAATTGATTGATTAATTTGATTTGGTGTGTTATATTATATATAGTAGTATATAGTATATCTTGAAATGTTCGATTTCCCGCATTTAATAGCAGATGATTGTATATTTTAAAGCCCATATACCGTGATATTCCACCTCGAAGTGGAATTTGTATTTTATGTTGTGCTAACATATATGGATGTAGGGAAACAGGTTGGAGGGATCCAACTGGATTCCTCAACACTTATTTAAATTATTTAATGTTCTCTGTGTGATTATTTGATATTCTATGATGAATTATATTAGAATAATATTGAATGCTATAGTTTGCTTGAATATTTCAGTACTTTGAATTATCTAAATATATAGAATTGGATTTTGAAAAGAAATGAAAGGGAGTGAACTTTTAAGAAAATAATTATAAAGAATATAAATAAACTAAGAATGAATTGGATAAGAAAAATAGTAATTTTAAAATTCTAATAAATAAATTCCGTATATGAAAAGGAAATTTTGAATAAACAGAAAGTTAATGAATTTTAAACTTCAGTGTTATTATTTAAAACAACAAAGCATTTATTTTAAATTTAAGATTTGAATTTTGAAAAGAATAAAGAAGAAATTGGGAAAAACCTGAAATTTGTATATTTCAATTAAAAGGTTTAAAATCAAACGGAAAATAATATTAATAATAAAGTCCATAATTAATGAATTTTGAAATGAACTGAGTAAGTAAAGAAATTTATTTCAAATGGAATAAATTGGGAATCAATTTGGAAAATTGATTTAAGTGATTGAGTTGGAAGTTCTCCTTGGATAACCAAGTAGGTTTACAAAGTGAATTTTTAAATATAAGTTAAAGTTTTTAAGTTGTTTTAAAAAGCAAGTTTGGAAAATTTATTATTTCTAAATATTTAAATTCAAAAGTAATTATTTTCTTTTAATCTATTATGGAAGTAATTATTTAAAGGTGGCTTGGTATTTGTTTTAAAAGAGAAAATCTAGTTTTATATTTTATAAAAGTAATCTCATTTTAAATATTCCTAAAGTGTATGTTTTTAATAAAGTATTGAAGTAGTTCTCAATCTAAATGTTAATATATATATATATTTTATTATAAAGTGTTTTAAATTATTTTTTTTTTTAAAAAACCTAAAGCTTTGTACTTGGTGTTTCTAGTTGAAATAAATATTTAGAAATTCATCCCATGAGAAGAGAATGGTTTGAAACTGTTTTCAAGAGTTGAAAATAGAAATATATCTTGTGAAGATATTTTGAGGTAAATAAATAATTTGGGAAATTATTTATTGTTTGATGGATGTTTGTGAATGTTAATTGATATTTAAATAACCGACTATCAATATTGGCCAATTACGTTGATCGTTTCGAAGAGACCGGGATCGGGATTTATTTCTTGAAAACCACTTCGATCCGGTTTGTACGTTTCGTGGAAAAAAGAGTTTGGAGTTGAAGATGGAGCAGTGAAGTGCAAGGGTTAGTCGCTACTAATCCTGAGGATATTTCCAAAATGGATGTAGTAGGAATAGTGCCTTCGGTTCCGTTCAAACCCGGGACGGACTTGTATGGATGAATGGTTTCGGAACATTGTCAGGTGGACGATGGGCATTCTAGGGGATGTGTTCTAAAAGGTAACACTTAGCCTCAAGCCTTATCAACTGGGAATGACTGAAAATCGGGGGTTATGCAACAAGGCTAGGTGGGTAGCACCCATTAAGGGTGAGGTCATCCCTGTCTAGATGTCCCTTTTTATTTGCCTTAGTGGTGCGGTTGCTGATCCCAACCGTGGGGTGATTTCACTCGGGATTATGCAGTAAGGGGTAGTCCCAGTCTTGTGTTGTAGGGGATCGGGAGTGATCCTCGGTACTGTGATCTAGGCCACGTACCGTGACAGGTGGTACCCCAGTGCCTAACCATTAGTTGGAAATCCATTATCCCTAATAGCCTTTTACGAGTTTTGTTTATATTGCCCACTCTGTGGCTAGTAGCTGGAATTTAATAGATGTAACAATTTCGGCTTTTTTAATAAGTATTTGTAAATAGACCCTATTATAATATCAGAGGATTTTAATAAAAACTATTTTAGCTATCGTAAGGTAAAAACCCGACATGTTTATTTGTGGCGTGGTCTTACGAGATGCTTTTGTTTTCAAAATGATTCTTGAAACTTAATAATCAATTGGGTGTGATTTCTCACGCTGGTATTCCAGACTGACTCGGGTGTTATTTAACCATAATGCTCGGTTCAGACCGAGTATTATAGGATACAAGATATGATGCCGTGGAGCTCAGAAGACGAGCTGGACGACGACACGTACTTCCGTACTTGTTGTATATATATTCCGCTGTGTTGAGTAACTGTGTATCCAGTTGTATGTTATTGATGTTGAACTGTGATTGATGTACTCTGATGATGTAATATATAAACAGATATATTTGATTTTTGAGAAAAGATTATTTATTATATATTATATTTTATTTTGCTGCGATGGTTAGATTCTGATGTTGTTTTCTACTTTCTTCTTCTACCTCTTCTTGTTTAACCCAAATGGTTCGTATTTCTGTTCAACTTGAGTTGATTGATGTAGAATAGCGTTGACTCAAGGTGTACGGATTTGCGGGTCATTACAGTTGGTATCAGAGCTTAGGTTGGTGATAACCTTGGCTCTGGTGGGAAATTACTCAAATAGAATCCGTAGTACTCTAAAATGAGTTAGAGCATATTAATAGATATGAGTGCATATTTGTTAGTGAATATAAATTATTTTAATATTGTGTTGATTAGTTTATTGAGTGGCATATGAACCTTCGTCGGCATAGTCTGAACAACTGTATCGAAGGGGTTTCTAAACACTTGAATAGAACAGTTTGACACGATATTGTTTCAAATGTGGGTGAATGAAATAATTGTACCCAAAAATATATTTTGATATAAAGAAAAGTTTTTGCAAACTATTTAACTAATATAGGGTTGCTTGGATGTTAGGAAGAATAATATTAAATTATTACCATTGTTGAGTAAAAATTTGACTAGAAATTTAAAACATAACCAAAGGCTAAGGAAAATAAATTCATTTATAAAAAGAAATTTATAAATATAAATTGACAACGTGATTTATAAGTTGAAATATGATCAAATAGGAATTTATACAAATGAATTATATTAAAAATTGATTTAAACAGGATATGGAAATTTAAAAATACCTAAGATTTTGAAAGTGTTTGTCGAAGTGTTTTGAAGATAAATAATAGCATTTTTGTTTTAGAGATATTTCTGAAAGGAAATTTGTTTAAAATGGATTTTGAAAGTGAAATAGCATTGAAATCACTTGGATTATTGGGAGATAATTCTGATGATGACGGCCGCATCATCAGTATTCATTTTCGAATTTTTAAGTGACGGATTGCTGCCAAATTGATTTGTTCAGAAAAGCTAGTTGTTTTCGAAAATTTCAAAGGAAATTTGTTGGAAATAAAAACCAGGATTGGTTTAAATTTTTGAGAAGCGTGATTTGAGATGTTGGAGATTTCAAAACGATCTGAAACAAAAGCCGTGTGTTTAAAAATCCTAATGAGATGGGTCATAAGCTTATAAATTAAGATGATTTTTAAATCAGGAAGGAAATATAAGCTTGAAATGTTGGAATTTAAATTTAAAGTAAAAAGTTAAAATGAAATTAACTTGGATTGAGAAAGAAAATTTAATCGAATTGAATTAAATGAATCTAAGTTAAAATAAAATTGAATTGGAATATAAAAAATAATTCAGTTGAGTTATTGAATGGAATTAGATTCTTACCTGAATAAATTGGGTAAGAATTGGATTGGAATAAATAAATCAGAATAATTTATAAAAGAATTAAAAATCCTGGTAATAAAAATATGCTTGAGTTATAAATAACATAAATTTCGAGTTAAAAATAAAAGAAGAATATATTCAAGCCTAGAATGAATGGGATTGTGTAAATAATAAGTTGTGACTTATAAAATCGAATAGTGGGATAAAAAATCCCAAAATAAATATTGTTTGATGTTTTGGATAATGAAACGAAAATCCAAACTTGAATTATAAAATAAATTGAACTAAGAAAAATTAAATAAAGTGATATTTGGAATTAAAAATCAAGTATTGAATTTTAACCAGGGGAAGAACTAATTAGATAATAAATTAATTAATGAAATTGAATTGTGAGTTAATAAAATTGGATAGTAAATTAAAAAGTGGATGGTAGAATCAGAACTTGAGTTATTAATTAAAATTCGACTTGAAGTGTTAACAAATTAAATATAATTGAAACTGTTGCCAAATTAAAAGAAATTTGATTAAAATAGTAATGGTTTGAATTGCAAATAAAATCCAAATAAGTAGAAATACATTGGAAATGGCCTTGTTATTAATAAAATAATTTCGGATGAATTGAGTAAGGAAATGAAAATTCATAATGGATTGAGTGGATAAACTAATTATATTAGATAAATAAATGGATGGAATAAATAAGAATCAAATGAAAGATGGAAATAGAACTTGTTGTAAAAAGAAATGGAAATGTACTTATGTTATTGACTTTAGTAAGTGTTGAATGAAAGCCGAACTCAAAATGAAGTGTGATTTAAATGAGTTGAGAAATAGTTATTGAATGAAATAGCCTGGATTGTTTTCGAACTAAATAAAATAGTTTGGAATAAACAAATATGGAATGAAATGTAAATGAATGGATCGTGAATAAAATTGGAAAGGGATAACATTTAAATAGAATGGGTCGAGCTAGATAAAATGGTTGTGAATGAATTTTAAATAGAGAGAATTAAATAATAAATTGAGTTGGAATCAATTTAAAATGGTCATCGGCTTAAGTGATTATTTACTTGAGTGAATATTGCCAATTTGCATGAGAAAAATTGGTAGTTGGACGAAAATAGTAGAAAATAAAATTCTATGAATCATTCAAGTAAATAAAATTGATTTTTAAATCAATTGGAATAATATGGGTCTGTTGAAAATTAAAAATGAACTGAATGTAAGCGATTGAGTTTTAAACCATTTAAATTGAATGAAGTTGTATACGAATGGATTGAAAACCATTAAAATTTAATGAAAATGGGTATAAATTAATTGAAACAGTTGAATTAGTATGAAAACTATATAAATTGCTTACGGAAAGTGTTTGGTGTGCATTTCTTTTAGAATTCATGTGTTTAACTATTGCAAATAAGTGAAATATTGATAAAACTTTATATATATGGCACTTACATGTTTAAATTGAGTAAGTACACGTAGCTGGAAGCCATGTGGCTAGATTTGGTTGCACTAATTGCTAAAGTAATAAGCCGCTTGCTTAAAAATGCTAAATAAGGTACGCCTATGCAATAAAAATAGGAAATATGAACTGTTTTTGGTTTTTTCGACCGTGTGGGTCGATGTATATATATTTATATCTTTTGTCAAATTGAAAAAGCTCTTCCGTACAAAGGAGACTCTGCCAAAAAATTTCGAAAATTTCGGGATTTAGAAAATTTTTGGAAATTTTAGAAAATTTTGGTAACGAAAAAATGATTTAAAACTAGAAATTGAAATAAATTAGTAAATGAAACTAATTTAAAATAATGGCATGAATCAGTTATAAATGAAAAATAAAATTCAAATATTCAGAGTTAAAGATAAATCGAATTCATATGGAAATGAAAGAATCAATTTGAATAGAAATAGATATAAACTAAAGTGGTAAGGTGAAAATAAATATAAGAAGCATATAAAATGCTTATACTAAGAAAGGAATGGTGAATTCTTAAATGAAAAATTAATACCACAAATATAATCTAAGTTAATATTTGAATGAATAGATATTGACATTTTGTGAGGAAGTCGATAAAATGTTTTTGGAATGTTGTGATTGGATATTAGTGCTAAGCAGGATATCCAGGTAATATAAAGGGAAAAGAAAAAAAATTGGTTTTGATTTCAGAAGATTAATTTGAAATTCTCGACAAAAAGGTATGTGTTTAAATTTCTATATGAAATTTGATTGGGTTTTTGGATCTAACCACTTGGCCTTTTGTTTTCTTTTGGAATTTGGGAGCCCGTAGAGGCCTTTTGTAGTTGTACCGAGCTAGCCGCGCAAAGGAGACGCTGACAAAATTTTTTGAAAATTTAGAGAGTTAGAAAATTTTTGAGAAAATTTTGATAATTCAAAATTTGGTTTTAAATTGAAACTTAAATGATTGAGCAAATAATATAGTTTGAAAACTATGGGAGAATTTGGGAAGTTAGTAAGAATGATAGTGGGTCTTAATAAAAGATATGTATGGCAAGTTGATAGAACTGTTTGGTTTTGGGGAAAAAGGTAATCGGGTATTGGACCGTACTTCCTAACCAGTAATTTCGGGGACGAAATTCTTTTAAGGGGGTGGAATGTGACGACCCGGAATTTTTGAGCATTTGAAATTGGAATATTTAATTGATTTTGAATATTTAAAAGTTAATTTTATACTTGAATTCAAATATCACTACTTATTGGATAATTTAATTATTAAATTAAATTATTTGAAATGGGTAAAATGTTGAATATGGAGTTTTAAGCCTGTTAAAAATAATTTGAGGGCTCGTAGAATTTATATTGATAGTGCTGAGAATAATAAAAGTTTTGAAATTGAATTTAACACTGATTTGTTCAGTTTTAAAAATATATCGGTTAAATTGAATTTAAAATAGCCTTCCGAGGGGTAGTCTCGGACTTCGACGAAACTAGTTCCATTGGATCCGTAATATTATATTATTATCAGATTTCAATTTTCGCAGCATTCGGAGTTACCGTTTGATCGTACAACCGGTGAATGCATAGAAGAATTAATTAACTTTAATTTACATAGTCAAACCTTTTCATAGAAGCCACACCCTTCTAGCTTCTAACGCAAGGCAATTCAATTCGTTTCTCTTTTAATAAATCGATCTCTCTCCTCCTTCTCTTGTTTGGACAGCCGAAAGTAAAGAAAAAAAGAAAAAAAGAAAAAAAGTAGCTTTAAACATGGCCGAAACGTCGAAGTCTCTGATAAAAAAAGAGAGGAATCAAGGCCGAGCCTTTCTCATTATCATGGTTGCTCGTTCCTTTTCATTGCAATTAGAAAACAAATCGAACTCATCAATTTCGGTGATGGCGACGATCGAGGTAGCTCGAACGAGAAGCACGTGATTTTGGGGGTTCGGCACCAATCGAAGGGCCAAGGGAAATCGAGGCGGTGGCTCGGGTAGGGCTTCGAGCTCAGTCTCGATCGTACGAGTGGTGCAGGCAGTGAGGCTTCGATGTCAACCACGTCTTGGGGACGACAACGATGGTCGCGATTTGGGTTGGGGTTGCGACTGCTATGGGGGAACGACGTTGAGGGTTTTGGGTCGCGATCGAAGCAAGAGGGCATGGCAGTAGCAGGCGATTTGGTGGACGGCATACTCTGTTGTCGGTTTAACTTATTTAAGTATTGGTTTTGTTATTGTTGTTACAAAGATAATGTGTAAAGAGAAAATATATTTTTTGAAACAGGAATTTTAAAATGTCTGATCTTAAAAAAAGGGAAAGAGGGGCTTTGAAATTCAGATTTTTGAAGTTTATATGGATGGGATTTTAAAATGTGAAGAATTTATTTAAAATTGGATTTTGTAATCTTTATAAATAGATTGTTTATCTAAGCAAATAATTTCAAAAGGAAATTGAATACACACGTTTTCACTTGATCAGCTATTCTTTAAAATAATAATAATATATGTGTTATGAACATTTATTTGTTAATAAATGTATTTAATTATTTTAATTACTAAAAAAATATGTATTAAAGGAAATTTATTTTTAGATTTAATAAATAGTTAATCCAATCTATTAAATGGACATTAATTATTCAATTAGTCAAATATTAATAAAATTATATAAATATTTCTTCAAGGTCTATAATCATGACGAACCAAGCTGAGATGGAAGTAAATTGCAAACGAAAATAAAGGTGAGTTAATCTCACTCAGCTGAATTTTTAATTTAAATTTAAATAGTTAAATTTAAACAATTGATTGATTGATTTGATTTGGTGTGTTATATTATATATAGTAGTATATAGTATATCTTGAAATGTTTGATTTCCCGCATTTAATAACGGATGATTGTCACCCATATACCGTGATATTCCACCTCGAAGTGGAATTGGTATTTTATGTTGTGCTAACATCTGTGGATGCAGGGAAAAAGGTTGGAGGGATCCATCTGGATTCCTCAACACTTATTTAAATTATTTAATGTTCTCTGTGTGATTATTTGATATTCTATGATGAATTATATTAGAATAATATTGAATGCTATAGTTTGCTTGAATATTTCGGTACTCTGAATTATCTAAATATATAGTTGGATTTTGAAAAGAAATAAAAGGGAGTGAACTTTTAAGAAAATAATTATAAAGAATTTAAATAAATTAAGAATGAATTGGATAAGAACAATAGTAATTTTAAAATTCTAATAGATAAATTCCGTATATGAAAAGGAAATTTTGAATAAACGGAAAGTTAATGAATTTTAAACTTCAGTGTTATTATTCAAAAGAACAAAGCATTTATTTTAAATTTAAGATTTGAATTTTGAAAAGAATAAAGAAGAAATTGGGAAAAACCTGAAATTTGTATATTTCAGTTCAAAAGTTTAAAATCAAACGGAAAATAATAATGATAATAATAATAAAGTCCATAATTAATGAATTTTGAAATGAACTGAGTAAGTAAAGGAATTTATTTCAAATGGAATAAATTGGGAATCAATTTGGAAAAATATTTAAGTGATTGAGTTGGAAGTTCTCCCTGGATAACCAAGTACGTTTTCAAAGTGAATTTTTAAATATAAGTTAAAGTTTTTAAGTTGTTTTAAAAAGCAAGTCTGGAAAATTTATTATTTCTAAATATTTAAATTCTAAAGTAATTATTTTCTTTTAATCTATTATGGAAGTAATTATTTAAAAGTGGCTTGGTATTTGTTTTAAAAGAGAAAATCTAGTTTTATATTTTATAAAAGTAATCTCGTTTTAAATATTCCTAAATTGTATATTTTTAATAAAGTATTGAAGTAGTTCTCAATCTAAATTTTAAAATATATGTATTTTAGCATAAAGTGTTTTAAATAATTTTTTTAAAAAAAACCTAAAGCTTTGTACTTGGTGTTTCCAGTGGAAATAAATATTTAGAAATTCATTCCATGAGAAGAGAATGGTTTGAAACTGTTTTCAAGAGTTGAAAATAGAAATATATCTTGTGAAGATATTTTGAGGTAAATAACTAATTTGGGAAATTATTTATTGTTTGATGGATGTTTGTGAATGTTAATTGATAGTTAAATAACCGATTATCAATATTAGCCATTACGTTGATCGTTTCGAAGAGACTAGGATCGGGATTTATTTCTCGAAAACCACTTCGATCCGGTTTGTACGTTTCGTGGAAAAACGAGTTTGGAGTTGAAGATGGAGCAGTGAAGTGCAAGGTCTAGTCGCTACTAATCCTAAGGATATTTCCAAAATGGACGTAGTAGGAATAGTGCCTTCGGTTCCGTTCGAACCCGGGACGGACTTGTATGGATGAATGATTTTGGAACATCGTCAGGTGGACGATGGGCATTCTAAGGGATATGTTCTAAAAGGTAACGCTTAGCCTCAAGCCCCATCAACCGGGAATGACTGAAAATCAGGGGTTATGCAGCAAGGCTAGGTGGGTAGCACCCATTCAGGGTGAGGTCATCCTTGTCTAGACGTCCCTTTTTATTCGGCTTAGTGGTGCGGTTGCTGATCCCAACCGTGGGGTGATCTCACTGGGGATTATCCAGTAAGGGGTACTCCCGTTCTTGTGTTGCAGGGGGTCGTGAGTGATCCTCGGTACTGTGATCTAGGCCATGTACCGTGACAGGTGGTACCCTAGTGCCTAGTCATTAGTTGGAAATCCATTCTCCCTACGGGCCTTTTACGAGTTTTGTTTGTATTACCCACTCTATGGCTAGTAGCTGGAATTTAATAGATGTAACAATTTCGGCTATTTTAATATGTATTTGTAAATAGACCCTATTATAATATCAGAGGATTTTAATAAAAACTGTTTTAGCTATCGTAAGGTAAAAACCCGACATGTTTATTTGTGGCGTGGTCCTTCGAGATGCTTTTGTTTTCAAAAGGATTTTTGAAACTTAATAATCAATTGGGTGTGATTTCTCACGCTGGTATTCCAGACTGACTCGGGTGTTATTTAACCATAATGCTCGGCTCAGACCGAGTATTATTGGATACAGGATATGATGTCGTGGAGCTTAGAAGACGAGCTGGACGACGACACGTACTTCCGTACTTATTGTATATATATTCCGTTGTGTTGAGTAACTGTTTATCCATTTGTATGTTATTGATGTTGAACTGTGATTGATGTACTCTGATGATGTAATATATAAACAGATATATTTGATTTTGAGTAAAGATTATTTATTATCTATTATATTTTATTCCGTTGCAATGGTTAGATTCTGATATTGTTTTCTATTTTCTTCTTCTACCTCTTCTTCTTTAACCCAAATGGTTCGTATTTCTGTTCAACTTGAGTTGATTAATGTAGAATAGTGTTGACTCAAAGGGTACGGATTTGCGGGTCATTACAGTGGAGTTTCCTCTGGTAGCCTCCCGATCAGGAGGTATTACGGTACTGTATAGACTATTGGCTTTATTTGTGTTAAGAGCTATATGGGTAACCCCTTAACGCTGTTTAAAAGTAAGTTTATTTTACTATTAGACATTATTATAATAGCGAAATATTACTACATAGTAAATAGTTTAACGGATCCATAGGAGATGTGAATCCCGAGCGTCTCTTGAGTTACTGCATTCATGTTGACACTGGATAGGAGATGTCAAATCCCGTAAACATCTCTGACGCCGTTCCACTCATATTATTTACCATTGATTTAACTTACATAAGATCTTTTAGTTCTGACTTGAGTGTTTTGTCTTTTCAATTCGCTCGGGTCAGTTCGAGCATTTCAAGAATCGAAGACTTTATTTATGGAGGACGAAGAAGAAGATTTCTTTATTATTATTATTATTATTATATTTTATATTGTTCCATTACACACTATATTCTGCTGCATCGATTATTATTCGCTGGTATGTGCAACTCTGATATGTATTATATAAGTATAATCAAATATTTTTGTAAAACAGCTTCATGAACTGTTTATTTAATTATTATATTTTATCGTTCCGCTGTGGGATTCTGGTTTGTATTTCATTTCTTTCTCTGCTTTTTCTTACTTACCCATAACAATCCGCCCTTTAGTATGGTTTAAGTCGGACGTGTGTGGTTATCGTCGATTTAAAGCGCACGAAAAGGCGGACGTTATAGCTTTAGATTTTAAAATAATTTAAATCACTTTGTCTAAAAATGTATACTTTAAAATACTTAAAATAAAAACTATTTAAAACACTTTATTTAAAATATCAGTTATGAAATTTAATAATAATTTTTCATATAAAACTTAAGCCAAAACAAATTTAAAATAAAAGTTATTGAATTCTATATAAGTTTTTGAAATAAAAACTTTAGTCAAACTATATTTAAAATAAAACTACTTTATAAAATATAAATATTAATAATTATCTTTTTAAATCATAATACCAATTAACCCTTTTAAAATTATTATTACTATAACTAATTTAATAAAATATTTACCTTTAAAATTCTAAATAACTTAAATAAACAATTTCTAAAAAACTTTCTTTTAAAACAACTTTAAAACTTCCAACTTATACTTAAAAATCTGCTTTGAAAACATATTTGGCATTTCAGGGAAGACACTTTTCTTTCACGCCTTTAAAAATAAACCATGATTTATTTTTAAAACAAATTACCCATTTCTTTATAAATTCCCACCGTGAATTTATACTTCCAAATATCAACTGATATATTATTTCTCTTTATAAACCTAGTTTATAAATTCCACAGTCCTTTAAAAAAAACACAGTTTCAACACTAAATCAATTTCCAAATCGATTTTCAAAATTTACTCCATTTAAAAATTACACCTTTACTTATCCAAATTTATTTCAAAATCTATTGATTCCAAACTCACTTCTTTATTTAAGATTTCACATCTTATTTTCAACTGAAAATATCCATTTCATTCGTTATTCAAGACCCTCTCTTTTAATTCTTCCCAATTATTTTAAATCTTAAAATTTAAAATAAAATCCTTTAATTCTTAAGCAATATCACTTAAGTCTCTAAACTCCTTTAATTTCATTTATTTAAAATCTCTATATTTTCTTTTCCATACCCAGCATTTATTTAATAGAATTTAAAATAAAACCTTTATTCTTTTCTAATTCATTCTTTAATTTATCTAAACAATTTACTTAATATTTCTCTCTTATAACTCTTTTCAAAATCAAATATTTTATATTTTTCATATCTTCAAAATATCCAATATATTTAGCCAAACCATAGACTTCAATAATTCCCATTACCTATATAATCAATATAATCATCACAGATCATCACATACATCACGTCGCTGAATATAAAAATAAATTCAACATTTTGAGAAATCCAGTTGGATCCCTCCAACCTATTTCCTTGCATCCACAGATGTTTGCACAACAATTTAAAATACCAACCCCGCTTCAAGGCGGGATATCGCGGTATAAGGGTCATCCGCTATTATGCAAGGAGCATAGGTTCTCATCTGCTATATAATGCGGAAATCAATCACTCCAATATATATATATATATAAAACAGGAAAATAGGCACAAGGAAAAAGTTGTGAAAAAATTTAGTCTCAGGGACAACAAGTTTGCTTTTTAGTCTGAAGGACATTTGTTAGTGTAAACAGAAAATGATAATTACAACCATCATTCAATGATTTATACTAAAAAGTGTCCTTCAACCTAAAAAGCAAACTTCTTGTCCCTAGAACTAAATTTTTCTGCAACTTTTTCCTTGAGCCTAAAATCCCCTATATATAAACTACTATATAAAATATCACCCAACGGATAAATTATTAAATTCATCCAAGCACATCCAATAGTTTAAATTTATTCATTTAAATTAACTAGGCAAACCAAATGAGTAAGGAGATCTCACCTTTGCTTTTAAATTTGCAATCCGAACCACCTCGTCTTTTTTGTTCACAGTTTTAGACCTTGTACAACATTCTATGATTAATTAATATCTGAATAATCTACAAATAATTTACCATTTTAATAATTTAAATTGACCAATATTTTAATTTAAACTAATTATTTGGTTTTTTTAAAAATAATAATTTGATTTTAAATTTATTTTACCTTTAAAGATCTTTAGTAACTAAAATAAATTAAAAAGCAATTAAGTAAATTAAACAGCTTAATATTTATTTTTAAATGAAACAATAAGTGAATATATATATAAGTATATTTATTCTCTTATTTTTTTTGAAATCACATAGATATATACTTATAAAATAACTTATATGGATTCAAAAGTTCAATTTTTAAATAAATTCTTCGACATTTTAAAATTTCCATATATTTTTCAAAATCTTATCTATACATATATTTACCGTTTTAATTTAAAATATGCATGCGGATGTATATATGTTTGTTAAATTAAAAACAGAATCATTTTTGCCTTACAGTAAATATTTTTTTCTGTATGTATATACAAATTGAAAATCTGCATATATAAACCTTTATATAAATTCATACATATTCTTCTTTTAAAATCCAATTTGTGTATATATCTATTTGTTAAAAAAAAAGTTTCCCTGCTTTTAAACTTTATATATGTTTCCTCCAATTTATGTATATGCATATATATATTTATTCAAGTTTAATCGAAGGAAGAAGAAAATGAATACCTTACTGCTCCTATAATCAAGCAGCCTCCCATCACTCCTCCCCCCTCCCTCCCTCGCGACTCTGACGCCACCACAACGCGGCCATCGACCATCTAGCTCACTCGCGTCTATCGGCCAGACCACCCTCATTCCGTGCACGCGGGCCAAGGACCAAACCTTAATCGCGAGCCGCCTCACCCGACTTCATCACGAAATCGACCACGCCATTCCTCGAATGTTTGCCCCTGATTCACTTGCATCCTCCATTTTCGTGCGCGATTCCTACCACGACTTGCCTCAGCCCTCGCAAAATCTTGATTCAATCGTTCCCCTCTTTCGATTTATCGTGAAAGCTGAAGGAGAAAAGTAAAGAGGAGGATCGTGAATTTTTTGAGAGGATTCCATTATTATTTTCATATTCAAAAGGATTTGAATTTGTCATTTTATTTAGCTTCCAATGAACGAAAAAGAATTGAAGAAGGACAAGTAAAATTTTAGCTCGGCCATAGATTTCTTTTGAAGCTACTGTGTTTTTATTTTTGAACGAAAAATGGTTTTCATTTTTTTTCTTTTTGAACGAGATATTCGTCATCAACATTTTTTTTAAAGGACGTTGTTAACCTAGTTGAACATGTGCTTGAAGAGGCAAGCAACGTGTTGAAACACAGGCTATAGTTTTTGACTGGTCACCATATACAATTTTAACTTAAATTTGAATTTCAAACGTATTGAAATCGAGGTAAAAGTCTCTATCTCCTATTGAGGCGTGCCGCTAGGCATTTATAATGTTGTACCCCTATTTCGAACACAATGTAAAAGGTTTCGAGGCCTAACTCGATCATATGGGGAAGGCAGATTTTTGGACTCAGTTATTATATTAAATTTTCGATATAAATTCAGCGCGTTTATCTATCGTGCGACCAGCCGATAACTCCAAACGCTATGAAAATTGAAATCTGATAATAATACAATATTACAGATCCAATGGAACTGGTTTTGTCAAATTCTGAGACTATGCCTCGGAAGGCTATTTTTAAATATCGATTTAAATCATATATTTTCAAAACTGAACAAAACACTTCAAATTTCAATTCTAAAGCTTTCATTATCTCCAAGACTACAAATATAAATTTTATAATCTTTTGAAATTTTTTTAACAAGCTTAAAATTTCCGATTCAACCATTTACCCAATTTCCAATTATTTAATTAAACAATTAAATCACTAAATAAATAGTGGCATTTGAAAATTCAAGTTAGAAATTAACTTTTAAATATTTAAAATCAATAAAATATCCCAATTTAAAATATCCAAAAATTCTGGGTCGTCGCACCACCACTCGTCGATTCGAGCCTCGTCTTCTCCATCGCTTCACCTGATGAGTCATCTAGCTCGGTAGTCTGCCTTCAATGCAATGGAATTCATTGGTTGACATTTTAGATATGGTTTCTTAAGTATTCGAAAACTCAATTTCGATACCAAAATCCACTCTTTCTGCATATAGAGTTCTACAGGCGAATATAACGACCCGGCTTCTCCAACACGCTAAAACGAACTCAATTGACATTCACACCTCATGTGATGTCTACACGTATACCGACGCACCCATTCATGAAAATTTGGATACACATAAGCACATACTTCATATTTACTTCACAAGTCATATTTCGAGCTTCACCAGGACGGTCGTTCGATCTAGTATTCTCTCTTGCAACTTAATGCACCTGATAGTTGCTATGGCTACATGACATTGCCTACAACTTAAGGATATACTTGTATAAATATTTCAATACACGAAACCGTACAATAAAATTAGCAGTTCGATTTTTAGTAATCAAATCTCACTTTTATTTACTAAATCATTTCAATAAAAGTCAAATCTCTTTCCTATTATTTTTAAAATCATTTCATTATTAATAAAATATAAACTTAGCTTATAATCGTTTTAAGGCCGTTAAAGCATTTTAAAAGTCATACTCTTATTTTTAATTAGCAATAAAATACATACTAATATTTGACACGATGAATTAGAGTTTAATTTAATTTATAATCATGCTAAAAATTAATACCATTGCTATCAAACTCTATTGAATACGAATATACTACAATGTAAATACACGAAATTTTAATCAACAATCAGAATAACTCAAACAAAATCCAAACAATTGGGGAAATATTTCATATATATATATAATTATTTTATACCTCTATTGGTTAATATATTTCAATATAAAATTATGGAGATTTATACTAAAATAAAATTTCAAAGCTATAACTCCACACACCTGAACCGTAAATTCTCAAGTCTTCGAATCCAGTCCAAGCACATACCATGTCATAGATAATCTCACTATAATTACAATGGCGAAGACCATGTCTCGATTGGACCTATTATGCAAGAGATGTGAATTAAATATGAATTGGGATTAATTAAGAATAAATAATTTACATTAATCCTCACTTATATTTAATTATCTCCTCTCCATATTTGAATTCCCACTCACTTGCTTCGTTGTCCTTACTTCAAAGCACCACCATCGATGCCACGTCACACCAGAGTGTCGTCGACCATCACCAAAGAGCTCCTCATGCTGCCACAAGTCCATCTACATCACCCATTCCAATTTCAATGCTCTCAATCAATTCACAACACTTGCCTACAAACCCTTGACTATGCTTTGCCTGCACCTACACGACGTTATGGCATCGATGGCCTCCGCCACCACTGGCGAGCTCTTCCCATGGTTGAGACACATCTAACCCCAACCTCCATTTCTCCTCTGGTGCACCACCACGTAACCCGATCAAAAGCTGCTCCTCCTCCTCCATGAAAACCCTATGCCATCGCCACCCACCTAGCTTCATGCCTCTTCTAGTTGAGAACAATAGGGAGAGAACAAATTTGTTTTAATGGGTGGAATTTGACATTGATTCTTGAAGTTTTGTGCTATAGTGATAGTTGAGAGGTTGTGAGGGTATTATAAGTGAAGAGGAAGAAAAAAAATCAAAACAAGGAAAATTCTATGTGAATTTATATCTTATATATAAAGCAAATACTTCCAAAATGAAGCCTTTTTGAATTGCCAAAATAGCCCATCTTTTTCATTCTTCCAAAAATTTGCATCAAAATGCTTCCGAGTGGGTATACTTATCTTTCCTAGCAACAAGACTTTTCATTCTCTACATTTGTCCTCCATTTGTTTCCAACATCATTTTCTGAACCCCACTTCTTCCTCACTTTCCTCACATCACTTTCCCAATCTCAGAAAAAGAAATACAGTATGTGAATTGAATCAAAATTATTAAACCACAAAAAAGAAATCATATCAGTCCCCTACAATAGTACAAATTTTGCATTGACCTTAAGTTTCCCATATCATTCATTGGTGCTGACATTCAAAACATCCAAAAACTTTAAGAAACAAAGCATCGTTAGAAGATACGTAGCTAATCAGAAATGGTTCAATTCGATAATATTATAAATTTTTGAATGACACTTTGAATTTAATTTGATTTTTTAGATATTGGATCCAATTGTTATAGCAAGAGAAATGGATGGAACTACGTTGTGGTTTGAGTTGGTAATGATAAATTGATTGGATAAATTATCAGAGTACGAGTAGCTTAGCAATCATTTAAGGTAAAATAATTCGATTTCCAATATGAATTTCTAAATTACTTTTCTAAAAAATTATGGTTTATTATTTCATTTCAGATATTGCCGAATATATACTCATAATATCAAAACGAAAACAAAAGTAAATAAGCAAACTATTTATATGATTTTGATACTTACGCCGGTACACTGGCTATGGCTCTTGCTCGCCATAGAAAGAAGCCAAGAGCTTATATTGGATGCGTGAAATCCGGTCCCGTTCTTTCTAAAGTAACTAAAATTTTCTAACCTGATGTTTTGTTAAGCATAAAAGTTGATGACGTAATATACAACTTAAATTCATGTACTTTACCATCAGCTTCTCTCGTAGTCTACTTTTCATTATTTCAGACTAGGAAGCTAGAATGGACATGTGAGATCAGAACATGGTCAAAATGAATGACTAAAATGCTCATGAATTCCCTTTAAAGTTAGATAATAAATTTGTAGCCATTGATGACAATTTGAAATTTATTTGATTTTTTTAGATATTGATCCAATTATCGTAGCAAAAGGAATGGATGGAACTACTTTGTGATTAGAGTTGGTAATGATAAATTGATTGGAGAAATTAACAGAGTATGAGTAGCTTAGCAATCATTTAATGTAAAATAATTTGATTTTCAATATGAATTTCTAAATTACTTTTCCAAAAATTATGGTTTATTATTTCATATTCAGATATATCTAAACATATACATATAATATCAAAAAGAAAAACGAAAGTAAATAACAAACTATTTATATGATTTCGATACTGATGTAGGTACACTGGCTACGGCTCTTGCTTTCCATAGAAAGAAGCCAAGAACTTATATTGGATGCATGAAATCCGGTCCAGTTCTTTCTAAATTAACTAAAATTTTCTAACCTCATGTTTTGTTAAGCATAAAAGTTGATGACGTAATATACAACTTAAATTCATGTACTTTACCATCAACTTCTCTCGTAGTCTACTTTACATTGTTTTAGACTGGGAAGCTAGAATAGACATGTGAGATCAGAACGTGGTCAAAATGAATGATTAAAATGATCGTGAATTCCCTTTATAGTTAGATAATAAATGTGTAGCCAATTTGGTAAATTCAAAAGCTTCATATTGATGCTTGACTATTATAGACACACACATATGAAATTTTATTAGAACACAAATTGTGGGTACAATTTATGAAATGTCAGATCTTTCCATGACTTCAACCTCTTATGTAAACACAGTGAGATCCAGCGGTTACTATATAGATATGGTGAGTGTATTCGTCCACGCAAACATAAATTATGTATATGTGTATGTAAGTGAAAGAGAGATTATGTGTCAACTGAATTTTCTAACTTCTTCTTCATATGTTTATCAAAGTTAACTTGGCTAGCTGATTTATGAGTGCAAAGAAAACAAGCATATCATAATTTTGTCATTTTGAACTTTTAAAATCTAAAACATCATATTGTGTTTAGAACTTTCAGTCAGCGACGATGTAATACTTAGAATATTTGCTTTTCTTGCTCTTTAGTTATGCTTTCACTGTTCACTTATTCTATTAATGTAACGACTTAAATGAAGTGTCATAAAGCATGGAACATGAAGCAAACAACCAGCTACAAGATTACTTTAGTAAAACACTTTTATTTTCTAATAAACTGTTAAGGTCTTGAAAATTCAAATAACATGAATGAGAACTGTATCAGTCCCTTAAAGCATGTTTATAAATTTCTTCTAGAGAAAATTTTGCTAGTTAGCCATATTAAGATGCAAATAATACAAAAGTTCAAACTATTCCTAGAAAAGTGTTGAGACAAAAAAACCTTTCACACGTCTATTCCCAATTCTCTAAAGTTTGCACACATGCATACATGGAACAAACATTTAGTGTTGTCACTATTGCCACTGTATGGGTTGTAAAATCCACTTAAATTAACTCTACTTTCAATTTTGTACTATGAAACTATAACATCCCAAATTTTATCAGTTTAAATTAGTAATTCGTTTGAATTTTTGGAATTTAATTTGAAATTAATTTGAAAATTTTCAGATCAAATAAAAATAAGTGTTAAATTGTATGAATAAGATTTAAATTTCATTTGAGCTTAAAATTTTGAAATAATAAATATTTTCTAAAATCATTTGAATTTAAATTATATATAAGTATGTATGTATGTGTAGATTTGAATTTGACTTTGAATTTAAATTTTAAATAAATGCTTTAGTAAAATATTTTGGATTTAAAACAATATATATGGGTAATTTATTTAATATGGTTGGTTTAAAATATTTTCTTTTAAATTTTATATTTTTAAATAAAAGAGAGATGCATTTATAAAATAAGAATAACAATTTTAATATATATATATATATATCACTTTTCTCACGCAAAGGACACATGGAAGATTAGTAACATATTAATTAAAAAGTGTTTGAATTTTAATGAATGAATTAACAAGTGTAAATCATAGAGGAAGAAATTTACAAGTGTCATCATATTGTTTTCATTTCTAAGAAAATTTATAAAAAGAAAATAGAAACTATATAACATCTTAAATCCCCTCTTTCTCATTTCTTTTATTCACCTTCAAGACTTAAACAAATCTGAGAAAAACAAATCAAAAAAAATTCAAAGCAAACTTTAAAACAAATCTAAAAAATCAGAAAAACAAAGTAAAAATCAAGCAAGCAAATACAACTACTTTTAAAACCTGGGAATCAAAGCAGAACAACCTCTTTCCTTCATTTCAAATAAACTTGAACAAAGCTCAAGCTTGTAGAGGGAAAATTTCAAACAAGTGAAGAACAACTCAGTAACCAAACAAAAATCAAAGATTCATCATTACAAATCAATTCAAACAGCCGATTCAAACTTCAGTTCTCTATTTTCAACTTCCAGGATTTAAAGCTTTCTAATTTCTTTCTGGATCAAGGTGAGTAAAACCCTGTTTGATTTAAACTGAAATATGTTATGATGAATAATATTGAAGTCTGAATTGTAAATTTAATACTGTATGTATATTTATACGCTTGGAAATCTGATGTGCATGTCTGTGCACATCAACCTAGATTCTGTTCTAGGTTTACAGGCATAAGCCTGATCAAAAAAATTTGACTTCTTCTTCTTCGATAACTATTAAACTATGAAATCTAAACAAAAGCCGTTTGTTTAAACATAATTTAGTCTTAAAATTTTTATTCATAAGAGATAAGTTTGAAAATCTATCTGGAAAATGAAAAGAACAGTGGAAATTGAAGAACAAGTAAAAATCAAATGCAATGATTTGTAAATTCAAGAATATAACCTGAATTCCATTTGCAAACTAGGATTTTTAAAACAAAAATTTTGATTTTTAGTTAAGTATTGATGATGCATGACCAGAGTTTGTGTTTTTGGCTGTTTCTAGTGACTGGCAAACTCGGGGTAGTCGAGGCTTCGGTCGAAGCTAGCTTGTCGATCTGAGAAGCAGAGAAAAATTATGGGAGTGTCGATAGCGGGTGGCGGCGTCGAAAATCGATGGAGATAGGGTTTTCGAACCCAGATGAGTCAAGGATGGGTTTGGGGGTATTTCGTCGTCGTCAAAAAATCGAGTCAAGTCGGACATAGGGGAAAAGTTGCTTGGACCATGGACGAAGTTGTAGTCGAAGTTCCAGGGTGATATGGTGGACGACGATGGTGGTTCGGGTTGAGTATCTAGTGATGTTTGGTTTTCCATGGTCGACTGGAAAGCTCGGATTCATTTTGGGCTATGTCGTGATGAAGCGATGATCGTAATTGCTTGTTATGACGATCGCTGACTTGCCAGAGGTGGTGTGAATCGTCGAAGCGTCGCTGTGGCACTATGCATGTGCACGGTGCCAGTGTTGGGTCAGTGGACAATGGCATGGGAAGGGAAGTGGTGGTGACTCAAAGTAATCTTCGGGAGAATCGTGTGGTAACTTGAAGTTGGGCTCGAGTAAATTTATCGTTGCGCAGGGTTAACATTTAGAAAAAATTTAATTTGAAAATTTTAGGCACACGGGTAGATTTTTGATAGAACTCGAAGCGAATGGGAATTTTTCTCAAGTGAAACTCGAAATGGCCTTGAGTGTTTATGTGAAACAGCTTTTACTTCAAAATAAAATTCGAACTTTTAAACATTTTTAAAACCATTTTTTTTCAAATAATGACTTTGATTAAAGTTTGAATTAAGGATTTAAGTGATATTTTCAAAGTAACTAAACTTTAATTTATGTAATTTTGTTACATTATTTTATTAAGTTATCTATACTAAATAAATAATGTAATTTAAAAAGGTAAATTAAGATAAAATGTTATTTAAACTACCTTAACCTTTTAAAGTAACTAATGTGATAAGGGTGATTTATTAAACAAGGTTTAAAGGATAATCAATATAATTGATAAAGACAAAATATTTACCTTTTGATTTATTAAATAATTAGTGATTTGTTAATATAATTACTTAAGAAGTGATTACTTAATTAATTACTTAATATTAAAGATTAATTAAATATATTAAGTTAATTAATTTGTAATTAATTAAGATAATTAATTAAGGAATAATTAATTAATAAAGGTAATTAAGATTTAATTAATTAACAATTAAGGATTAATAATTAAGATAATTTATTAAGGAATAATTAATTAATAAAAGTTATTAAGATTTAATTAATTAATAATTAAGGATTAATTAATTAAGATCATTAATTAAGGAATAATTAATTAATGAAGGTAATTAAGATTTAGTTAATTAACAATTAATGATTAATTAATTAAGATTATTAATGAAGGAATAATTAATTAATAAAGGTGATTAAGATTCAAATTAATTTATAATTAGGGATAACTAATCATTGATTAAAGATAATTAATGAAAGTAATTATGCGATTAATTAACTTAAATCACACGATTAATTCACCTTAATTGTAGATGATTAATTATCAGTGAATGCTGTGTACTGATTGATATCTCTGATATGTAATTGTGGTGCTATGTGATATGATTTACCCTGTGTTGAGCTGTGATATCTGTGATTTGTTTTCTGTGTGAATGTGAAAACCCATTGGCCGGTAAAATGGCATTTGAATTTCGATGCAACAAGGAGTCGGATTCCAGTTGGTTATCCGAAACCCACATCGAACCTGTGAATCTTTGTGAATAATATATCTACATGTTTTTAAAATTGACGCTCACTATTCAGCCGGGAGAGAACCTTTGTGTCATATAAACCTTTCCGAATAGTGATACGATGAAATGGACAGCATTTTAAGACTGTGGTGAAGACCGGGTATCTTCGAGAACTATATGATAACCTGTCGAATGACTCTGCATTGAGTTGCTCCGGTATAGAGATCTCCATATGTGATGCGGAGTCCGATCGGGATTGTGGATGCCTGGATTGCAAGGGCTTCTTCGAAAGTGCCTTCGGTTCTGTTCGAACCCAGAACAGACTTGTATGGTCGTATGTATGACATTACATTTTGAGATATAAAACAGATTTCTTTCATATACATTTCTATTGGTGGTGGAGAATTTATTCTCTTAGCGTAGCACCCTTCTTTGAGACGTACTAACTCAGAGGTTATGTAGTTGAAGGTTATCTGTGATATATCCCAACTTGGCAGTGTGGCATGCTGAGTGTTGTTGATCATTTGTTGATCAAAGCATGGCTTTTGTGAAAAGCATAGCTTGCTGTGACGCCCCACCTCTATACCCACGCTAGCTAAGAACACTACGGTGTAATGCTGTCAACTAGCACGGAAAATAAGGCTGTTGAGGAGCGACCATCCGCGTAATTGCTTTGCGCGAGCACCGATATGTCAGATAGTATAACATGCATTTTATTTCAAGAGGAAATCCGACATACCGATACAAAAAAAAGCTACTACACAGTGGCTATAATAATCTTCGGAAACAAATATAGGAATAAGCATAATACAAATCAGTTACAGATAATTCATATCACAAAGGCGGAAGAAGATATGAATATATAACTAACACATGAAAGTGTATATCAAAGTAGTGGTCAAAAAGATCCGCAATAATACAAAAGAATAGCAACACGTGCTATACAAAAGAATACAACTATGAGTCCATATCTCAAGTGTATACAACAAAATAAACTACTAATCTAAGTAGTTAACCAAAAGTCAGAGAAATCAATCCCCAGTGAGAAGTCAAGCTGAAGCACCTGTAACATCTCGGTCTGACCCGAGTATTATTTAATAAGAAAATAATAAACGGATCAGTCTAACTATAAATATCAGATGAAACGATATAGAATAAGAGATATGACTAAACACATAATAATCAGAATGCCAAGCCGTGATATATATAAGTAATTGAAAATCAACAAGAGATTAATCAATATCACAAAATCTACACAAAAATCAAAAGAATGTCATGCTCCTTATTTCGTTCACCAAACCTTAAATATTGACGATTATATCAATATCAATCACAAAAGTCAATGACACACATATTCACCAATGCACAAATATTGATAAAACTTATCAATGGAAATCACGAAAATTGGTGAAACACAAATTCTAGAAATCATCTCAAGAAATCTAGAAATCACAAAAAGGGGGAGGCCTATCACAAACGGGAGCATAAAGCTCACCAACACGTGTATCACAAACGGAATGCTAATTCCATGGTTGCTAACCATCACAAATTGAGCCGAAGCTCCACAAACGGCCCGAAGACCATGGGTTGCTACCCCACCAAATTGAGTCGAAACTCCACAAAACGGGGTTTAATCTCTCTCGCAGACAAAGAGACATCGCACATTGCTAGTCTAAATCACAAAGATGATCGTCATGATCAACGAGAAGTGTCAATTACACTAAGCTAGTAAATATATAAATTTAGCTTCATGTCCCATGACCACTAGCTTAACTTAAATATTTACGAACAAATTGTAGATCTCCACTAGAAAATTGTCACAAGAGTTTCAATCGAACAAGTCCAAGAATTAACCGACGAAGTAAACGCAAGCGTTTCATACAACTCGTTTTACTAGGTCGTTTAATTAGATTTCTCATACGAGTGAGGTAAAGGCTTGTATATACTAATAGATTGGAAAACGGTTTAAGAAACGAGCTTTGTGATAAAATAAATGTTGAAATCGTTTTGATGAAAGAATTTTGATATTTACTACTAGTATAGAAAACCTTTATATTTTTAAAGTGACAAATCACAAAGAAGATTGTAGGAACAATCAATCACTAAAATCACATACGAAGATGTGAATAAAATCCAAAGAAACCGATAAAGAATCCATCGAAATGGATATTCCCAAAAATCCATAAAAAGAAGTCATCAAGGTCGATAATAAGTGATAACAACTAACTGGATCAACAAAAATCAATAAACCTTGGAAATTTACTCAAAAATAGCCAAAATAGGCAAATTAATCAGTTACAGACGTCTGGTAGGTGTTCCCAGACGTCTGGCCTTAGGTTCTGGAAGTATATGTGTTTTCTCCCTTCTATTTTTAATTCTTGGGTCATTTCAGACGTTTGAAATTTTCAACCAGACGTCTGAATTTGATTCTAGACGTCTGGATTTTGTTTCAGACGTCTGGATTTAGTCTCTGCCTTTTCCAGACCCCTTTCCAGACGTCTAGATTATTCAACCAGACATCTGGATTTGGTTTCAGATATCTGAAATTAATTTCGGAATTCAGACGTCCGAAATCTTCTGCTAGGCAAAAAAACAGCCTAGACCAAAAATGACAAAACCAAACTGAAATGTGATCGAACGAGCGATGGATGCTAAGGATTTATGCTAATCGACAACCCAACACTATAGGCTCTTCGATGCATCACCAAAAACATGTTCAAACATCAAAGATTGGATTTTTAAAGATTTGACTACAAAACACCAAAAATTGGAATATTCACCAATTCAATCCAAATCAAAAGCAAATGAACACAAATAAGTGTTAGGAATTCATACCCAACAATCAAATATAGTTATAGACATAGATGTGAGATAAAAATCTCACCTTTGAACCCAAACGATTGAAGAAGAAGCTTGGAAGCAAAGGAGAATCAACCACTCTACAAATCCAACTCAAGAAGCTTGATTCTAAGCTTTAAAAGAAGAACATTCCCAAAGTTAGGTTTAGGAATTTATGAAATTGATAAGAGAATGAGTTGGAGAAGAAGAAGAGAAGCTTACCAATGGGTTTTTCTATTAGTTTGGAGCTAGAGTTTGATTTGCAAAAGAAAACTAGGGCTTGGAGTTTTAATTTCCCATTCCACTCTCCATTATTATAAAAGCTTGAGTATTAGGAAATGAGGAATGAAGTAATGAAGAGGAGAGGGTTGGAACTGAGTTAAGTGGGGTTAATGGGCTCAGCCCAAACCAAAGCCCTAAGGAAAAAGTAGCAAAAATCAACTTACTCCAAACATATCGTAGCTTATACTCAAAAAGGTCGCAAATGGCATTTTAAACTCAATGGGAGTGGTCTCGAGTCCTAATTCGACCGTATGCAAAAAGTAGCTTTTCGGACTAAATTCCGAGTATCGATAAAATATTTAAATAAAATATTTAAATATAAAAATCGATAAATATCGGGTTGTTACAGACTCCCCTCCTTAAAGAAATTGTGTCCTCGCAATATTTAAGAAGAAAATATAAAGTAACAACCATAAAAGCATATTCAACACAAAAGAAATTTGAAATAAAAGGTTCACCTTAAAGAGCACGGGAAAGTAAGTCCGGATGTGATCGCTCGATGAACTCTCTAGACTCCCAAGAACAATCCTTAGGATTTGAAGACCATTGAACTTTCACAAGCGGAACATCCTTATTTCGAAGTCGTTTGACTTCCGAAGAAATAATACGAACAGGATGCTGCTCATAAGTTAAATTAGGCGAAACTTCAATTTCTTCCACAACACCGGGCTTAAGAATAGAATCGGAATCTCGAAGGCACTTCCGTAATTGAGAAACGTGAAACACGTCATGAATAGCAGAAAACCGAGCCGGTAATAAAAGGCGATAAGCCACGGAACCAATACGTTCGGTGATAGGAAATTGCCCAATATATCGAGGCGCTAATTTTCCCGATCGACTGAAACGTACAACACCTTTCATGGGTGATACACGAATGAACACAAGATCTCCCATACAAAATTCTAATCTCCTTCTTCGATTATCGGCATACTCTGGGCTTCTTTCATCCTATGTCGAATAAGGTCAATTTTCTCCGTGGAATCCCGAACAAAGTCTGGACCTAAAACCTGCTTCTCACCGGCCTCAAGCCAACAAGAAGGAGATCGGCATGGCCTTCCATAGAGTGCCTCAAAAGGTGCCATACCAATACTAGATTGGAAGCTATTATTATAGGAAAATTCAACAAGAGGAATATGATCTTCCCAGCTTCCACCGAAATCAAGCACACAAGCACGAAGAAGATCTTCAAGAGTTTGATTCACACGCTCGGTCTGTCCATCGGACTGGGGGTGATAAGCGGTGCTAAAATTAAGCTTCGTTCCTAAAGCTTTTTGAAGACTCTTCCAAAATCCACTAGTAAACAATGGATCACGATCACCAACAATAGAAGTAGGAACTCCATGCAATTTAACAATTTCTTTAACAAAGAGTTTGGCCAAAAGAGGAACGGTTCGGTTAGACCGAACGGGAATAAAATGGGCGGATTTAGTAAGTCTATCCACTATCACCCATAAGCTATCATGACCCGAACGAGAACGGGGAAGGCCATCTATAAAATCCATGGAAATTTGGTCCCGCTTCCAAATTGGAATTTCTAAAGGTTGCAATAACCCACCGGGCCTTTAATGCTCGGCCTTAACGAGTTGGCAAGTCATGCAACGCTTAACGAAGTTAGCGACGTCAAGTTTCATTCCCTCCCAATAATAAAGTCGCTTCATATCTGCGTACATTTTACTGCTACCGGGATGAATGGTAAATTTAGAACGATGGGAATCTTCTAAAATATCTTTTCGAAGATCACTAATATTTGGTACGATAAGTCTACCAAATTTCCGAATGCCGCTATGAGAATCGATATCAAAGTCTTTCAAACCTTCAATATCAATTTTATCCTTAAAATTTTGGCCAAGAAGAGCCAATTCAGGATCTAGCCCTTGAGCTTCAAGAATGCGGTCTAAAAGAGAAGGATGAGCCTCAAGGCTACATAAAATAAATGATAAGCATAAATCGGATACGTGGTTTCGAATCTCACAAGTGGATAAGATCTCGAGATCGCTCCATTCAGATATCATCATAGAAACAACAGCTTGTTGTTTACGGCTAAGAGCATCGGCGACACGATTACCCTTACCGGGGGTATAAAGAATATCATGATCATAAGGAGCAAGGAACTCGAGCCAACGTTGTTGACGCAAATTAAGTTCCTTTTGAGAGAATAAATACTTCAAGGACTTATGATTGGTATAAAGAATAAATTTCTCTCCCAAAAGATAATGACGCCAAATTCGAAGGGCGAAAACAATAGCCGCGAGTTCTAAATCATGTGTGGCATATCTAGTCTCGGCAGGCTTTAATTGCCTTGAAGCATAAGCAATAACATGTTCTTTTTGCATAAGAACGGCACCCAAACCAACGCGACAGGCATCGGTATAAACAACGAAATCTTGATTCCCCTCGGGAATAGCAAGAATAGGAGCATTAGAAAGGAGTTCTTTTAATTTCTGAAAAGAAGCTTCACATTTGTCCGACCAAATGTATTTAACACCTTTCTTCGTTGAACTAGTGAGAGGCACGGCAATCTTAGAAAAGTCTTTGATAAAACGGCGGTAATAACCCGCCAATCCAAGAAAACTACAAATCTCCGTCACACTCTCCGGTCTCTTCCAATCTTGAATCGCTTCAATCTTTGAAGGATCCACAAAAATTCCGGATTCGGAAATAATATGACCGAGAAACTTCACATGAGATTGCCAAAGTGGCATTTACAAAACTTTGCTTTTAAATGATTACTCCTAAGAGTTTCCAACACAATCCGAAGATGCTTCTCATGTTCCTCCTTGGTTTTAGAATACACAAGAATATCATCAATAAAGATGAGAACAAATTGATCGAGGAAGTCTTTGAAAACTGGATTCATTAGGTCAACGAAATAAGCTGGGGCATTCGTCAACCCAAATGGCATAACGAGCCATTCATAAGATCCATACCGAGTACGGAACGATGTCAAAGGAATGCTATCCTCTGCAATACGAAGCTGATGAAAACCAGTAGCTAAGTCTAATTGTGAAAAGACTTTAGCACCACTAAGCTGATCGAATAGATCATCAATTCAAGGTAAAGGATATTTATTTTTGATAGTAAAATCATTAAGCTTGCGGTAGTCAACGCAAAGCCTAAGCATACCATCGGATTTCTTCACAAAAATAGCTGAAGCTCCCCAAGGCGAGGAACTAGAGCGAATAAATTTCTTCGTCTCCAATTCGGATAATTGTTTACGCATCTCCTCATATTCTTTATTTGACATACGATAAGGAGGACGAGTGATAGGTTGAGATCCAGGGATAAGATTAATTCTGAACTCAATTGCTCGCTTAGGAGGTAATCCTAAAACGGGCTCAAATATGTCAGAAAATTCACGAACAACGTGAATAAGAGAAATAATATCTTCTTCATCATCATTATCGTCATCCCGAGGATTTAAAGAAAAAAAAGATGCAACCAAGCTGTAATCCGAATCTTTAAGATTAATAGAAATCTGTTTAACGGATTGAGGATGTCGAAGATGAATAGTCCGCTCAGGACATAGGATATGAGCTTCATAACGGTTAAGCCAATCCATTCCCAAAATCATTCCAAAGCCTAAATAACGCATGACATGCAAATCGGCTAGGAAAGAAAAATCACACAAAATAATCTCGACATCTTTACACAATAAACTGATTGTTGCGGATCCACCAACCGGATTCACAATTCTCAAAGAAGTCATTAAAGAAACAACACTTAAAGAAAAAGTATCAACAAGCTCTTTTGATATAAAAGAATGGGACGCACCCGTTTCAAAAAGAACTCGAATAGGATGATCACGAAATAAAATAATGCCATCAAGGATTAAATGAGAAATACCTTGGCCACGAGATGTGTTGCCAGGGGCTTGAGCAAAATTTAACTTTCCCTCCTTCCTACCCTGAAGCTTGGGGCATGAAGATATAACATGACCGGGACCTTTGCAGTAGCGACAAGAGAGAGACTTGGACACTTGTTCGCGTAATGGTCCTTTGAACCACAATTATAGCATTCCCCATGACCAAAGGAAGAAGTCTTTGCCACTGGGGTTGCTTTCTTCCCTTTCTTATTGGGATAAGGGCCTTTTAATTTAATGGGCCTTTTCTTGTTGTTGTTGAAGCTTGGTTTGGAACCCACCACTTCAACATCATTCTCCCTATCCGCCTCTTCAAGACGAAGAGCGATATCAATGAGTTGGTCGAAAGAAACTTCTAATTTTAGAAGTAATGGCTTCTTGAGACTTTTGTTTAATCCATAGACAAATCTTTGGTTCTTCTTCAATGGGGTGTTGATGTATTCAACCCCATATTTGGAGAGAGATTCAAAAGATGCGACATAATCTGCCACGGAAGATTCACCTTGAACAAGGTCAATAAAACGGCGAGCCAAAGTCACCTTCTCAGCTTCTGACACGAATTTTAATTCGAAGCGTTCCCGGAATTGCTCCCAGGTGAGATCCGCTTCATTAATCTCAGAAATAAGAAGTTTGTACCAATCTAATGCTCTTTCTTGGAGCATACTAGAAGCCACCTGAACTCGGTGAAGATCAATGAGGTTCATGCGAGAAAAGATTCGATCGCATGTCCTTAACCAAGCCTGGACTTCGATAATAGTTTCAGAACCTTTAAATGGCTTCCCACCCAGGTTGGCGTAATCATTGCACAAACGTGCAAACCCAGATTTAGGGTGAGTAGGTTCCGGATTAGAACAAGCTGCTTGAGCATTCGTGACAAGCTCAAGAAGTTGTTGGGTAGTCATAAAAACTTCATCTTGGGGTGGAGCACTAGATGGTCCAGCTCTGGGACGACCAGGTCTAACCATTTCTCTTTCCTAAGAAAGAAAGAAGAGAAAGAAGAAGATTATTCACTAATGAATATCAAGCAATCTTGCTAGATAAAACAAGGACCCATAAAGAAAATAGGATGAATCGATACGAAGACTCGAATAAAATCCTAAGGCACGACTCCTAAGAAGGACTTAGGACTATGATCCTTGCTAGATTACTCTACATTGTTCCGAATTTTGGCATTGATACCATGCTGTGACGCCCCACCTCTATACCCACGCTAGCCAAGAACACTACGGTGTAATGCTGTCAACTAGCACGGAAAATAAGGCTGTTGAGGAGCGACCATCCGCGTAATTGCTTTGCGCGAGCACCGATATGTCAGATAGTATAACATGCATTTTATTTCAAGAGGAAATCCGACATACCGATACAAACACAAAGCTACTACACAGTGGCTATAATAATCTACGGAAACAAATATAGGAATAAGCATAACACAAATCAGTCACAGATAATTCATATCACAAAGGCGGAAGAAGATATGAATATATAACTAACACATGAAAGTGTATATCAGAGTAGTGGTCAAAAAGATCCGCAATAATACAAAAGAATAGCAACACGTGCTATACAAAAGAATACAACTATGAGTCCATATCTCAAGTGTATACAACAAAATAAACTACTAATCTAAGTAGTTAACCAAAAGTCAGAGAAATCAATCCCCAGTGAGAAGTCAAGCTGAAGCACCTGTAACATCTCGGTCTGACCCGAGTATTATTTAATAAGAAAATAATAAACGGATCAGTCTAACTATAAATATCAGATGAAACGATATAGAATAAGAGATATGACTAAACACATAATAATCAGAATGCCAAGCCGTGATATATATAAGTAATTGAAAATCAACAAGAGATTAATCAATATCACAAAATCTACACAAAAATCAAAAGAATGTCATGCTCCTTATTTCGTTCACCAAACCTTAAATATTGACGATTATATCAATATCAATCACAAAAGTCAATGACACACATATTCACCAATGCACAGATATTGATAAAACTTATCAATGGAAATCACGAAAATTGGTGAAACACAAATTCTAGAAATCATCTCAAGAAATCCAGAAATCACAAAAAGGGGGGAGGCCTATCACAAACGGGAGCATAAAGCTCACCAACACGTGTATCACAAATGGAACGCTAATTCCATGGTTGCTAACCATCGCAAATTGAGCCGAAGCTCCACAAACGGCCCGAAGACCATGGGTTGCTACCCCACCAAATTGAGTCGAAACTCCACAAAATGGGGTTTAGTCTCCCTCGCAGACAAAGAGACATCGCACATTGCTAGTCTAAATCACAAAGATGATTGTCATGATCAACGAGAAGTGTCAATTACACTAAGCTAGTAAATATATAAATTTAGCTTCATGTCCCATGACCACTAGCTTAACTTAAATATTTACGAACAAATTGTAGATCTCCACTAGAAAATTGTCACAAGAGTTTCAATCGAACAAGTCCAAGAATTAACCGACGAAGTAAACGCAAGCGTTTCATACCACTCGTTTTACTAGGTCGTTTAATTAGATTTCTCATACGAGTGAGGTAAAGGCTTGTATATACTAATAGATTGGAAAACGGTTTAAGAAACGAGCTTTGTAATAAAATAAATGTTGAAATCGTTTTGATGAAAGAATTTTGATATTTACTACTAGTATAGAAAACCTTTATATTTTTAAAGTGACAAATCACAAAGAAGATTATAGGAACAATCAATCACTAAAATTCACACACGAAGATGTGAATAAAATCCAAAGAAACCGATAAAGAATCCATCGAAATGGATATTCCTAAAAATCCATAAAAAGAAGTCATAAAGTTCGATAATAAGTGATAACAACTAACCGGATCAACAAAAATCGATAAACCTTGGAAATTTACTCAAAAATAGCCAAAATAGGCAAATTAAACAGTTCCAGACATCTGGTAGGTGTTCCCAGACGTCTGGCCCTAGATTCTGGAAGTATATGTGTTTTCTCCCTTCTATTTTTAATTCCTGGGCCATTTCAGACGTCTGAAATTTTCAACCAGACGTCTGAATTTGATTCCAGACGTTTGGATTTTGTTTCAAACGTCTGGATTTAGTCTCTGCCTTTTCCAGACCCCTTTCCAGATGTCTGGATTATTCAACCAGACGTCTGGATTTGGTTTCAGACGTCTGAAATCTTCTGCTAGGCAAAAAAAATAGCCTAGACCAAAAATGGCAAATCCAAACCGAAATGCGATCGAACGAGCGATGGATGCTAAGGATTTATGCCAATCAACAACCCATCACTATAGGCTCTTTGATGCATCACCAAAAACATGTTCAAACATCAAAGATTGGATTTTTAAAGATTTGACTACAAAACACAAAAAATTGGAATATTCACCAATTCAATCCAAATCAAAAGCAAATGAACATAAATAAGTGTTAGGAATTCATACCCAACAATCAAAGATAGTTATAGACATAGATGTGAGATAAAAATCTCACTTTTGAACCCAAACGATTGAAGAAGAAGCTTGGAAGCAAAGGAGAATCAACCACTCTACAAATCCAACTCAAGAAGCTTGATTCTAAGCTTTAAAAGAAGAACATTCCCAAAGTTAGGTTTAGGAATTTATGAAATTGATAAGAGAATGAGTTGGAGAAGAAGAAGAGAAGCTTACCAATGGGTTCTTCTATTAGTTTGGAGCTAGAGTTTGATTTGCAAAAGAAAACTAGGGCTTGGAGTTTTAATTTCCCATTCCACTCTCCATTGTTATAAAAGCTTGAGTATTAGGAAATGAGGAATGAAGTAATGAAGAGGAGAGGGTTGGAACTGAGTTAAGTGGGGTTAATGGGCTCAGCCCAAACCAAAGCCCTAAGTAAAAAGTATCAAAAATCAACTTACTCCAAACATATCGAAGCTTATACTCAAAAAGGTCGCAAACGGCATTTTAAACTCAATGGTAGTGGTCCCGAGTCCTAATTCGACCGTATGCAAAAAGTAGCTTTTCGGACTAAATTCCGAGTATCGATAAAATATTTAAATAAAATATTTAAATATAAAAATCGATAAATATGCGGGTTGTTACACTTTCTGGGTGACACTTCGTCGAACCTTACAACCCGGAAATGTTCGAAACAGGAAGGATGCAGCAAGGTTATTGGGGGGTAGCGCCCCTTAAGTTATGTGCATTTCCTTCTCGATAGAAGTGGTATCATGGTATGGACCCGAGATACTTAACTTATGTTGATATTGCAATTATATTGCTTTGTGATTATTGTTGTTGGGGCCCCGGATAAAGGTTGGTTACAACCGGGGATGACATATTCGTGTAGTAGTTACTTAGTTATAAAAGTAACCCGGCCTTGAGTTGGTAGAGATCCGGCTAGGTTCTCGGGGCGTCCCTCCAGAGGCGTACCCATGTGGCCTAGGAAGTTCTTTAGCCTGACCATTTGTTAGAAATCCAATTACCAATACGAACCCAGTACGATTTCAGTAGCATAACCTGCCATTCTTAAATGGTAGCTATCGTAGGCATAGTATAATGGTACCTATGCTGGCTAAGATTAATATTATATTTTCGAAATATTTTTCACACTATGCACTAATAATAATAATATCAAAAGAGTTTTCTTGTATTAAGCATATTTGACTATCATACGGAGAAATCTCCTCCAAGTGTGTGATTGCATTGCGTGTGTGCCGGAAGGCCTTATGGTAGTTTCATTTTCCAAAAAGCATACCGAATTTTCTTTTATAAGTTTGTTTTTATTCAAAGAAACTATTTTTGTTTACTCATACCAGTCCTATGACTGACCCGGAGTTTATTGTTCCCTTTCTAAAATCTGGATGCCCATAATTTCCACACGGGCAGCCTAGAAACAGGTTATCTGTGTCTTGGAGCTAGTTTGGATTTTAAATCTTTTAGTTCGAAAGCTATCGGATTTGGAGGCTTTTGACTTGGAGATCTTTTGGAAGATTTTTGGATCTAAGGTGCTTAGTTGGGATTCTCGCTCTCTTTCTTTAGAGACCTTCTTGAAATAGTGATAACTTTGTTGTTCCCCTGTGGTGTTTCTATTTTGAAGTTGTGTTATATGTACAAAATGCTCTGATGTTAGTAATAGATGTTGGAATGAATATTGTATCTGTGATGTAACTGTGTTTTGATTAATGGAATCAACTTTTGTTTCCACTATTTATTTTCATCAAATGTTGTTATATGCTCCATCCGAACCGGAGTTCGTCGTTCGAATCTTTGGCAGTCGAATACAAGTAAGGTATTTGATGTCGATTTTTGAACGCTGGATTTTGGGTCGTGACAAGTGGTATCAGAGCTAAAGGTTGTGTAAGAACTTTATCTACAGAGTATAACACATTAGGCGGCTCATTAGAGATAGGGTGAAGTATACCCTAGAATGAGTATAACCCGAGACCAAAACCCTAAATTTTCTTAATCTATTTCTTTTAACTGTTGATATTCCCTAAGATACCTCGTCCATATATCTAAATCAATTTTTCTTACTAATTACAGATAGTAAGAATGAGCTGGCGAAGCGGAAGAGCTAGGGGTCAGCGAAATGCTACCACAACCAGTCAAGTCCCTGCAACAACAGAAGCAGCTTTACCTACTCAAACTCAACCGAATCTTTCTAGTCTATATAAAAGCTTTTCGAGACTTGGTGGTAAGCCGTTTACCGACAAAGAATCTATTGTTGAAACTCAAGCCTGGATCAGATCATGTGAAATAATTTTTAAAGGGCTAAAGTTAGAAGACGATCAAATGTGACTAATATCTTCTTGGCAACTCCAAGAAGAAGCCCTAGCCTGGTGGGAGGTAGTTACTGTAGATGAACCAGAAGAAGAGTTTACTTGGAGTTCGATTTAAGGAGGTGTTTGAGAAGCGCTATATGCCATCGGCTGGCATTTCCCGAATGTACCACGAATTTATGGACTTGAAGTACGGGATTTTGTCATTTGAGGAGTACTTAAACAAATTCAATGAATTATCCTGTTTCGGTCCAGAATTGGTGAACACGCCTCTAAAGAAAAATGAAAGATTCATTCGTGGGATGACTAAGAAGTACCAAGAAAGGATGACAACATATGTCAAAGAATCTTTTTCAGATTTGATAGATATGGGGTATAGGTATGCTACCCTATATATGCAGGAAGTCCCGAGAGAAGGAGAGAATATGAGCAATCAAAATAGGAAAAAAAGAAAGTTCGGGGGTAAGAAATCATATCAAGGCAAAGAAAAGAAGAACAATCTGGGAAACCCGCCTAGAGATATAACTTGTTACAATTGCCAAGAAAAGGGCCATTATTCAAACAGATGCAAAAATCCACCAGTTAAGAAAGAACAACTTGTGAAGACTAGTCAGGGAGTTAGAGAGTGTTATTACTATCACAAGCCCGGACACGTAGTTAAGAATTGCCCGATGATGAAGCAAGCACAAGTGGCGAATGTCTATGCGATAAAGGATGACCCCTCAACTTCAAGGGCAGATAAAGGAAAGGGTGTTCTTAAAGGTAACCTTACTATTTATGATAAAGTTGTTAGATTCCTGTTTGACACAGGCACTACACATAGCTTTATCTCCCAACAAGCCGTAAATGAATTAAAACTTAAACCTGATTTTGTCAACGAGCCTATTTGTGTAAAAACTCCTGTTAGTGGCCCTGCAAACCGTTGTCTGCGATGTAGAGACATTCCTATCTTGTATTCTTGTTACCAATTCCCTATTAGCCTCTTTGTCCTTATTTTAATGAATTCGAAATCTTACTCGGAATGGATTGGCTAACAAAACATGAAGCCAAATTAGATTGTAACAATCGAACAATCTCGATCAAAACAAACCTTGGGAATTTTATTGAAATCTCTGGTGAGGATCCGAGTCCTAAGAGAGATAAGTTGATGTATACTTTGGGATATCCTAAACCTAGTCCGGAGTCCATCCCTGTTGTTCGGGAATTTCCAGACGTGTTTGAAGAAGTAAAATCCTTACCTCCATATAGAGAAATAGAATTCAGAATCGACTTAGTACCCAATGCTCGTCCTGTCGTTCATGCAAGTCACAGGATGACACCTAGGGAAAGAATTGAACTAGTCAAGCAAACTGGTGATTTGCTAGAAAAAGTGTTGATGCGTCCTAATGTTTCCAAATGGAGTTCAGCTGTGGTGTTTGTGGCTAAATCAGATGGATCCTTGAGACTGTGTAGACTACCACGATCTCAATAAACAAACTCTCAAAAACAAGTTTCCTTTACCCAGGATCGACGATCTATTCGATCAATCTTTTCTAGGATGGATCTAGCAAGGGATTCCATCAGCTAAGAACTGCCAAAGATTGTGTTCACATGACTGCTTTTAGGGGCCCAGACATTTTCTACGAATGGTTAGTCATGCCTTTCGGGCAAACCAATGCTCCCGCATACTTCGTAGATTTGATGACCAATGTGTTTCGAGAGGTGTTGAATAAATTTGTTCTTGTGTTTATTGATGATATCCTAATCTACTCCAAAACCGAAGAGGAGCATGCTGAGCATCTTAGAATTGTTTTGGAGATATTAAGGAAGAACGTTCTGTTTGCAAAATTTTCTAAATGCCAATTTTGGGTCAAAGAAGTCAGATTTCTCGGGCACATTGTTAACGAAGAAGGAGTCTTTGTTGATCCGGGAAAGATTTCTGCTACTCTAGACTGGAAGCGACCCACTACTCCAAAAGAAGTTCGAAGTTTTCTGCGTTTAGCAGGATATTATAGAAAGTTTGTCCAAGATTTCTCCAAGTTGGCCAGTCCATTGACTAAGCTAACAGTGAAGAATGCTAAATTCGATTGGACTCCGAAGTGTGATGAAGCTTTCCAGGAGTTGAAGAGAAGATTAACTACCGCTCTTGTTCTTGCTATCATTAACGGGAAATAAGGCTTATCTGTCTATACTGACGCTTATGGTGATGGTTTGGTTGCGGTGCTAATGCAGAATAGGAAGGTAATTGCCTACACGAGTAGACAATTACGTCCGCATGAGAAAAATAACCCAACTCACGATCTTGAGCTTCTAGCTGTTATTTTCGCTTTGAAAAATCTAGCGACACTATCTTCTGCGTAAGAATCTCTTTCAGCTTTACTAAAACTTAAAGTTTGACTTAACTTAAAATATATACTTAATAAATCCTTCTTGTTCTAAGTGAAAATTTTGAATTATCCACTGACCACAAATCTCTGAAATATCTCTTCACCTAGAAAGATTTAAAACTGAGGCAACAACGATGGCTAGAATTTCTAGCGTCATATGACTAGATATTCTGTATACGCCCGGAAAGGCCAATGTGATTGTCGATGCTTTAAGTAGGAAACACTCTATTCTTGCTCACCTTTTCGTCGCTCCTACTCTTCTTAAGAAGATCGCCAGTAAACAGAAAGAAGACAAGTTTCTTCTAGAAATTTATAGAAGAATTCATCGTGGTGAAAATTCCAGTTTTGAGGTCGATAAGAATAGAATTGTAAGACTAAAAACCAGGTTATGTGTCCCAGATATTCCAGAATTAAAACATGATGTTTTAAATGATTGTCACAAGTCTAAACTCAATATCCATCCAGGAGTTAATAAGATGTATAGAGATATCAAAAGAACTTTCTAGTGGAAGACAATGAAGAGGGACATATCGATATATGTGAGTCATTGTGCAACCTATCAACAAATTAAAAGCGACTAGAAGAAGATGACGGGTTTACTCCAGCCTTTAGAGTTACCCAAGTGGAAATGAGATCAAGTATCAATGGATTTCATCGATGGGTTGCCTCATTCAAAATGGGAATGAAGCAATTTGGGTTATTGTAAACTGTTTGACTAAGACAGCTCACTTTATACCAGTGAAATCTACCCGCACAACATCAAGTTTAGCTGAACTATATATAAAAGAGATTGTTCGTCTCCACGGCATACCCAGCAGTATAGTGAGTGATCGTGACCCGATATTCACTAGTAGATTTTGGAGGGCATTTCAAGCCACATTGGAAACAAAACTAAACTTCAACGCTGCTTATCACCCATAGTATGATGGGAAGACTAAAAGGATAAACTGAATATTAGAAGACGTTTTGCGAGCTTGTATTCTCAACTTTGGTGGTTCATGGGAGGACTATTTACATCTGGTTGAGTTCTCGTATAATAATAGCTATCAAGCCAATATCGAAATGGCTCCTTTTGAAGCTTTATACGGTCGTCTGTGTCGATCACCGGCATGCTGGATTGAGTCTAGTGATATACTCATTCTTGGACCAGGTATGATTAAAGAAGCCACTGAAAAAGTTGATTTTATTCGAAAGAAATTAATAACTGCTCAAAGTCGCCAGAAGAGTTATTACGACCGTAGGAGAAGAGCTTTAGAATTCCAAGTTGGAGATTCCATTTTCTTGAAAGTGTCTCCAATGCGTGGTGTGTTAAGATTTGGGAAGACTGGTAAGCTGGAACCACGATACATTGGTCCTTTTCCTATACTGGAAAGGATCGGTCCTCTAGCTTATCGAGTGCAGCTACCTAGCTGGTTATCTGGCGTACATGATGTGTTTCATGTTTCACATCTTCAGAGATATGTGCATGATCCAGACAGTATTATCGAAGAGGCAACTCAGCAGGATCTTGAAATCACTCCCAACTTAGCAGTTTAAAGAGAGCCATTGAAAATAATCGATCGCGACGAAAAACAATTGGGGAACACAATTGTGAAACTAGTTAAAGTACAATAGAGCGGTGATTCAAAGGACTATACTTGGGAAACAGAAGATAGCATGCAGAAATCATATCCCAATTACAGGGTGGATATTTCAGCTTAAACTGGTAAGCCTTTCTCTGTCTTTTTCTGAATTTGTATATTCTTTGATTATCTTTCTCTCACTTTCAAATTTCGAGGACGAAATTTTCTTAAGGGGGAAATCTGTAACATCCCAACTTTTATCAGTTTAAATTAGTAATTTGTTTGAATTTTTGGAATTTAATTTGAAATTAGTTTGAGAACTTTCAAATCAAATAAAATAATTGTTAAATTGTATGAATAAGATTTCAATTTCATTTTAGTTTAAAATTTTGAAATAATAGATATTTTCTAAAATCATTTCAATTTAAATTATATATATGTGTGTGTGTGTGTGTGAGTAGATTTGAATTTGACTTTGAATTTGAATTTAAATTTTAAATAAATGCTTTAGTAAAATATTTTGGATTTAAAACAATATATATAGGTAATTTATTTAATGTATAATTGGTTTAAAATATATTCTTTCAAATTTTATATTCTAAAATAAAAGAGAAATGCATTTATAAAATAAGAAAAACAATTTTAATATATATATATATATATCACTTTTCCCATGCAAAGGACACATGAGGATTAGTAATATATTAATTAACAAGTGTTTGAATCTTCATAAATGAATTAACAAGTGTAAATCATGGAGGAAGAAATTTACAAGTGTCATCATATTGTTTCCATTTTTAAGAAAATTTATAAAAAGAAAATAGATACTATACAACATCTTAAATCCTCTCTTTCTCATTTCTTTTGTTCATCTTCAAGACTTAAAAAAATCTGAGAAAATCAAATCAGAAAAAATAAATTTCAAAGCAAACTTTAAAACAAATCTAACAAATCAGAAAAAACAAAGAAAAAATCAAGCAAGCAAATACAACTTCTTTTAAAACCTGGGAATCAAAGCAGAACAACCTCTTTCCTTCATTTTAAATAAACCAGAAGTTCAAAGCTCAAGCTTATAGAGGGAAAATTTCAAACAAGTGAAGAACAACTCAGTAACCAAATAAAAATCAAAGATTCATCATTACAAATCAATTCAAACAACCAGATTCAAACTTCAGTTCTCTGTGTTCAACTTCCAGGATTTAAAGCTTTTTGATTTCTTTCTGGATTAAGGTGAGTAAAATCCTATTTGATTTAAACTGAAATCTATTGTGATGAATAATATAGAAGTCTGAATTGTAAATTTAATATTGCATGTATATTTATACACAAGGAAATGTGATGTGCATGTTTGTGCACATCAACCTGGAATCTGTTCCAGGTTTACAGGCATAAGCCTGATCAAAAAAATTTGACTTCTTCTTCTTCGATAACTATCAAACTATGGAATCTAAACAAAAGCCGTTTGTTTAAACATAATTAAGTCTTTAAAATTTTATTTATAAGAGATAATTTTGAAAATCTATCTAGAAAATGAAAAGAACAGTGGAAATTGAAGAACAAGTAAAAAAAATCAAATGCAACGATTTGTAAATTCAAGAATATAATCTGAATTCCCTTTGCAAACTAGGATTTTTAACACAAAATTTTTTATTTTTAGTTAAGTATTGATGATGTTTCTAAGATGACCAGAGTTTGTGTTTTTGGCTGTTTTTGGTGATCGGCAAACTCGGGGTAGTCGGGGCTTCGGTCGAAGCTAGCTTGTCGATCTGAGAAGTAGAGAAAAATGGTGGGAGTGTCGATAGTGGGTAATGCCATCGAAAATCAATGGAGATAGGGTTTTCGAACCCAAATGAGTCAAGGATGAGTTTGGGGGTAGTTCGCCGTCATCAGAAAATCGATTCAGGCCGTACATAGAGGAAAAGTTACTTGGGTCATGGATGAAGTTGTAGTCGAAGTTCCAGGGTGACATGGTGTGACGACCCGGAATTTTTAACAATTTAAAATGGAATAGTTAATTGATTTTAAATATTTAAAAGTTAATTTTGACTTGAATTCCAAATATTTATATTTACTTGATAATTAAATTATTGCATTATATAATTTGAAATTGGGTAAAATGTTGAATATGGAATTTTGAACCGGTTAAAAATAATTTGAAGGCTTATAAAATTTATATTGATAGCACTGAAGGTAGTGAAAGTGTTGAAATTGAATTTGAAAATGTTTTGTTAAGTACTGGAAATTTTATCGTTTAAATCGATATTTAAAAATAGCCTTTCGAGGCATAATCTCGGAATTCGACGAAACCAGTTCCATTGGATCCATAATAGTTAGTTATTATCGGATTTCAATTTTCGTAGCAATCGGAGTTGTCGTTTGACCCTGACAGCTCAAAACGCTTAAAAACTATTTTAATAGATTTAATTTAAAATTAGTCGTTTACTTCCGTAACTCGCGCATATGATCGAATTAGCTTCCGAAACACATTCCATTGTGTTCAGGACGTGGGCAAAACCTTATAATCGCCTAGCGGCATTCCTTAAAAGGAGCTCAAAATTTTAAATGGCGTTTAACGAGACATTTGAAGTTTTATAATATAATAAAAAATTAAAACAAATACTCGTATTCAAGAAGCTATCCCAAAACCTATATCTATCCCCGTCCCTTTTCTCTAATCTTAAAGCAGAAGATCGACCTCATCTATAAAAAAGTGGCCGAAGCCGTGTTCGAATTGAGTCGCGAGAGGAGGGGCGATGATCTGGCGCGAGCGAGCTCGTTGGTTGGAGGCGGAGGCTCGAACAGAATCGGCGACGATCGCGCGTCTTCGAATTAAGGTTCGTGGCGTGGTGACTCGAGTTATGGAACGAGCTGATGGCAAACAATCAGCGAACGACGGATCTTCGATTTGGTGATAGATTGTGGAATGCGTTCGATTTTGTTGCGGTTGTGTTGGCGATTGACGAGTCTTGGAGCAGTTAAGGTTGGCGTCCGCGATGCGCGAGGCTAGGTTGGAGGGTTGCGTGATGGAACTCGACGATGAGGTGAGCTTTAGCTTTCTTTTTTTCTCTGCCTACTTTAGTTTAACTCAATTAGAATTTTATTAAAAAAAATAGTTATACACTGCAGCAAAATATATATACACACAATTTACATATTTCGGAATTTAATAATATAAATATATATTTTCATTGACTGGTTTATTTCAAATAATTTATTTAGGTAATTAACTTGTTAAATTAAATTATTTATTTAAATAAAGATTTAGTTAAATTAAATTTATAAAATGGGAATCAATTTATTTAGTTAACTTATATAATTATTTGATAATTAGAAAATATTTTATAAACAGAAAATTAGTTTGAAATTAACTTATTAGGTAAAATGAAATTTATTAAATAGAAATTGTTTTGTCCAAATTGTTCGAATATTCATAAAATCATATAATGTTTATACAAGGTCCAAAATTGGGAGATAAGGATCGAGATGGAATTGGATTGCCAAACAAAAATCAAAGGTGGGTAAATCTCACCCTGTTGGATTTTTTATTTAAATTTAAATGGTTAAATTTAAATAATTGGTTGGATGATTAAATTGATTAGATGTGTACTGAGGATGATGTGACTTTGGTTTTGGTTGGTTGTCGAGTTAATTGTGGGTTGACTCGAAGTAGCCGGGTTTTTAAATTGTTTTAGACTTAAAGTTATAGATAAGAAAATGTTTTCATTTTAATGTTGTTAAGCTTAATGATTTGTGATTCATCAAAATAGTAGGGTAATTAAAATGGATAATTAATTAATTCGATTAATTAATGATTTGGGTTGATTAATTTAGTAATTAAGGGTTTGAATTAATTAATAAATTAAGTTTTAAGTTAATTAATTAAATGTAAGTAATTCATAATAATCATTTGATGGTTTGATAAATAATTGCTTAATGAAATTAATAAGGTATAATTACTTTGTGTAATTAATCAAGAGATTAATTAAGATGGTTAATTAAGGAGTAATTGATTTATTTAATGAAGTAAATAAAAAGATAGTTAATTACAGTTTGGGATTAATCGAAAATGATTAATACTGTGTTTTAACTAATGTAATTAAATTTGATTAGGATAAATTAAAATATAATTGGAAATCCTTAATTTATATAATTAATGACGTAATCAAAGATTGATTAATCCATAATAAGTGACTTATGAGAAATTAATTAATATAAGTAATTAAGGATAAATGTAATTAAAATAGTTACTTAATTCATGAAGTAATTAAGATTACTTATTGATTTTGGTTAAGAATAATTAATATCGTGAAATTAATTAAAGATAATTTCTTGAATGTAATTGAAAAGTAATTAATCCAGGGCGATTAATTAAGATGAAAAATGAAGGTTGACTAATTAATTGATTTGGAATTAATTAATGTTAAATGAAGGAATCCAGGTGGTTGAGGTTAGAAATTCAATTTGAATCAATTGAATTAATTTGGAAGTGATCAAATTTGCTTATGGATGATTGAATGGTATTGGATGCTTTGAATGAGTTAATATTCTGATATGAAATGTTGGGTATTTTCATTTAAATAACTTGGGTTAGGATGACATGAGACTCGAAGAGACTGGGTTCGGGTGTTAGGGAATACCCGAAAACACTTCGAATTTTATAGATTGACCTGTGAAATCTATAGGCTTGAGTGAAGTGATTTAAAAGGAATTGGACTATTTAAATCTAAATCTTTGTATTTAGAAAATGGATGTGTGGAATAAGTGAGTTCTATAAGAAATTGTGGCTTTGTGATTTGAAATGAGTACCCCGGGTTTTATATAAGTTGTATGCTTTGTATTCCATGTTAGATGGGTTTACTCACGCTGGTTTCCAGCCTGACCCGGGTGTTACTTTGGTGTAATGCTCGGGTCAGACCGAGTATTACAGATTTTCAGGTAAGGACGTTCTGGAACTCAGGAGTCGAGCTGGATGGCAGTAATGTGTAGAGTATTTTCGTTGTATTATATTATTGTATATCTAAGGCATGGTAATTGTATATGTCTAGTGTTTGAGTATATGCGTAACTCTGATGTATGAAAATGTAATTGACAGATATAGAATGCTTTTGTAAACTGTTATTATTTATTATTATATTTTATCCGTTGCGAATGTGAGATAATGTTTTCTGATCTTCTTCTTCTTCTATCTCTTTCTTCTTTTCATAACTATCTGGAATTTTCGAGATCGAAAATTTCGGGTCGTTACAGTTGGTATCAGAGCCGAAAGGTTAAGCGAGAACCTTGGCTCTGGTGGGGATTACTCATTATATAGAGTCCGTAATACTCTAGAATGAGTTATATATATATGAGAGCGTACTTGTTATTTTCTTATATAAAGATTTTAAATGATTTTATATAAAAGTATATTTTGATATATAAAGCAATATTTCCTTCTAATAAATATTAGGGTGATTGGTTGTTATTGAAATTTAAATTAAGAAGTAATATAATACAACCAAATTGAAATCTTAAATTAAAATTAAGTGGTAACCGAAATGCAACCCAATTAAAATTAAATTGATTGAAATGAAATTCTAGAATTTGAGCTCAGAAATTAAATTGTAAAAAAAAAAAACTTTAAATAGAGGCAAGTTTGAAATGGATTCAAACTGAAATTTAATCTTGAGTTTATAGAAGTATGACTAATATAAAAGGGAATTGGCATCTAGATATGATAACCTTGGGTATTATCATAAATAGTTATTGTGTTTAATAATGATATATTTATTATTAAGTAAGCCAAATGAAGTAAATTTATAAGATGAATATAACTTCTAAATTAAAGTAGGTTTTAAATTTTTGAAGTTTGAAAACCTAAGTCTAGAAACAATTAATTGTTTCCAAGAGTTAAAGAAAATAACAAATAATATAATTCAGACTATTTTGAATATAGTCTTATTTTAAAACAAGAAATGTTTGGAAGATTTTTAAGGGATTTGTTTTGAAATTAAAACCAAGGGTAGTTTAAAATTTAAAAGTAGCCTAGTGTGTAAAGGAAATAACTATGAAAATAAACTCTAAGGTTGAGTTTTGAATTTTCCTTGGAATATGATGTGAAACCCAAAGTTAAGAAAGGTTTTAACTTAAGTGGAAATGTTATTAATACAAAGGTTTAAAATTTGAATGGGAATTGGGATTAAATTCAAGCAGGAATTGAAATGATTTGAAATTGAAGTGGATTTAATTTGAAATTAGTCCAAATTTATTTGAATAATTTGGAACTGTAAATAAAGTTGAATAAGTAAGAATCAAATGGAATTTGATTTGAAGTTGGAAAGAATTGAGAATTAATTCAACTTGAATTGGGAATAAATCAAGTCCAATGGAATTTGGAGTTATTTGAATTGGAATTGGGTCAATTTAAATGGAAATTTAAATTGAATAGTAAGGGAAGTGAACAGTTTTGACTCTGGACTATTTTCTATATAAATTGTTTTAATATAAATTTATTTTTCGAAGCTATTTAATATATACAACCTTTCTTGTTAAACCCAAAATTATTTTATACTTATTTTATAACTACTTTTGGAGTTATTTAACTATTTTGTAACTGTTTTATAAACTAATTACTGTTTTTTCAACCATTTTATAACTAATTACTATTTTAAACTATTTTGTGATTATCTAACTATTTTATAACTATTTACTATTTTTCAACTATTTTATAATTAGTTAACTGTTTTATAGCTATTTTGCAAACTAATAATTATTTTTAACTATTTATCTATTTTTAAAATTTTCAAGCTATTTTCTAAATATAAACTGGTCGGTGTTCAAACTGTTATTGATTAAATACCCAATTGAGATAAGGATTGAAGATATGATCCAAATGAGAATTAAGGCAATTGTAAATAAGTGAATGGGAATTAAAGGAAATGTGAATAGAAAGGAAATTGATTTGGCTGATAATCAATGGAAAAAAAATACGTAGGATGTACGTACATTATTCTATTCGCATAGTGATTTGATCCAGATTCGAGCATAGAATTTTGAGATAGTTATATCGATCCGAGTGGGAATTTTAACTCTATTTTCGACGGCAAACCAGGATATGGATTGTTGATTGGTTCTGGATATTCTCTATCATAGTTATGGTTATGCAAGGAGAATGATGGTTTCTGATCAAGAAACCAGATATGTGTCCGCACTAGGAAGTCGCGTGGACGATGCTAGTTCGGAAGTGAAATTGTGTGATCGAGCAAGCGATCAGATTGGTATAGCGTACGGATGATAAGTGTACATCGTACAGTTTTGAGTGAAATCGATATTGGGAAAAGTAATCAAATTGGAATATTTGATTTTGAATAAACAAAGCTATATATCTTTGTTATATGAGATAAATCTCCCCTTGTTAAATCTATTGCCAGAAGAAAAGGATTTTGAAGGTGTTTGAAGTATAAAAGGAGTTTTATACAAGATTGAAATGATCCAAAGTTTTAAAAATTATATATATATATATATATATATATATATATATATATATATATAAAGGATCTTATGAGGAATTTTTAAAAAGGTTTTGGGAATCTTTGAATTTGGAAAGGCTTTTGATTTTTGGGTAAAATCAATATTGGAATTTAGAAAGCCTAGTTTGAGAATTATCGATTTCGGGATAATCGATTTTGTGTAAAGGAGCTTTGTATGAGATCATACTAGGTATATGATTTGAAAGATACTACATATATATAGTATAAAGTGTTTTGATGATGGCTCTGGGAAAAAAGGCGCTTCCTTGAAATGAACTTCTTAGGAGTGCCATCGGGTGGTGCTGCCTTGAGCCCCAAGGGGGGTTCTAAAGTTGATCCTGTAAGGAGTCCGGACAAAACTAGTTCCCGGGGATTATGAGTAGTGTGTACCACAGCGAAAGTCGTGTGTGCTGCTGAGAGTCAACAGTTACATGGACTTTTGCTATGGTGGCAACGTAATCCAGGATGTAACTACGACCTATGGTAACATAGCGAAAGTTGTGTGTGCCGCTGAGAGCCAATAGTCTGCGTTTGATTTTATATCGGTAGACTGCGACCTATGTAGGAGTGGAGAAGTTTCATTTTGACAGCGAAAGTCGTGTGTGCCGCAGAGAGCCAACAGTTACATGGACTTTTGCTGTGATGGCAACGTAACCGTAGAATGTAACTGCGATCTGTTGTGTGTTCCATGGCGTAATCGAGGGGCGCAGAGTGCCTACAGTTATATGGACTTTTGCTGCGATGGCAACGTAACCCAGGATGTAATTGCGACCATGGATGAGGGTGATGATTTCCAGAGCATTCTCACCAAAGATATTTCCTCTATTTTCAAAAACTGTTTTCTATATTTTCAATAAAATTATTTTCCAAGTATTTCACTGGATGTTGAAAACGGGTTTACCAAGTACTTATAGATTTTCAGTCCTACGCCTGATCAACATATGACTGAATTTCTGTGAGAACAAGGATGGACTGGTTGAGACATCAAGTTATAAGAAGTATTTTTATAAGGAGCTATTTTATTAGTATGATGTGAATTTAAAAGCACTTCTATTTTTTTTTTAAATAAAGGTGTTGGAATTTTGAAAGATGAAAGGAAATCCAAAACTGGAATTATAATTAAGATTTAACTCGGGAAAATTTAATGAAGTGATTTTTGTAATAAAAGTTGGAAGTAAGCTAATCAGCTAAATAAATTATTTGATAGAAATATTAATAAAATTTAACTTGGTTAAATAAAATGGAGTGTAAGTTAATAATGGAGTTTGGAAATGAATTCGAATTATAAATAGAATTCGACTTGGATTTGATAACAAATTAAATAAGTGGAGATGCTGTAAAAATAAAATTAAAATAGAGTTGGATCGAAATAGTGATGGTTTGAATTACAAATAATTCAAGTGTGATAAGAATAATATTTAACGAAATTTGCAAGTAAATTAGATATAAGGAAAGTGTTGTCGAATGAAATGAAAGTGAATTATAATAGAAATGGTTTGAGTGTAAACAAAACCCAGGTAAGTAGGAATAAATTGAGAATGGCTTTGTATAAATAAAATAAATTCGCAAATTAATTAAGTGAATTAAAAATATAAAATGGGTTAATGGAATTAAATAATAAATGGATGAAGTCTGATTGAATAAAAATCGAATCAAAGTTTTAATTGGAATTGGATTATCAGAATGGACTCAAGTTATGAGGCGAATTAATTTGAAGCAAAATTACTTAAATAAAAGCTTGGTTTCGAGTGATAATAGTAGACCATTAAATAAGGGTTTGGGTTAAATTTATCTGGAAAATGGATATTAATATAAGAAATGAGTATTGTCAAGCTCAATGGAATAGTTTTAAAATGGAAACGATGCGGAGATGAAATGAAATGCAATGCATGGTTGGTGAATAAATTTGAAATGGAATTACATACAGAATGAGTTAAAATTAATTTAAAGTAGTTATAAACTAAAATGAATACTCAATTAAGCGAATATCGTCGAAATTGCGTAAAAATAGTTGTCGTTTGACGTAAACAAAAGTAATTAAAATTCTATAAATTGATAGAGATCTAATAAATTGATTTTGAATCATTTGAAGTGAATATGAGCTTGTTCGGATTAAAAATAAATTAAATATAAGCAATTGAGTTGTGAACAACTAAATTTAAATGAAACGGCATATGAATTGGTTGAAAGCAATTGAATTAGCTTTAAATCATATAAATCATTTATGGGAAGCGTTTGGTGCTTGTTGTTTATGTAATGCTTGTGTTTAGCTATTGAAAATAAGTGAAATGCTTGTAGATTTTCTATATATGACACTTACATTTTTAAATTGAGTAAGTACAGGTACCTGAAGGCCGTTTGGCTGGATTTGGATTGCGCTAATTGCTAAAATAAATAAGCTGCTTGCTTAAAATGCTAAATAAAGGTACGCCTACGCAATAAAAATAGGAAATATGAACTGTTTTTGCTTTTTCCGACCGGGTGGGTCGATGTATATATATTTATATACGTGTCAAATTGCAAAAGCTCCTCCATACAAAGGAGACTCCACCAAATTTTTTTTAAACTTTGGGAGTTAGAAAATTTCTGAGAAAAATTTTGTTAATGACAAAACGATTTCAAATTGGAAATTAAAGTAAATTAGTAGATGAAACTAATATGAATCAATTATAAATGAAAGATAAAATTAAATATTCAAATTGAAAATAAATTGAATTCATATGAAAATGGGAAAAACTAATTTGAATAGAAGTGGGTGTGAAACTTATGTAAAGAAATGTATAAAATAATTTGAGAAGTTGTGATTGTATATTATTGCTAAGTAAGATATAAAGGTATTATAAAGGGGACAAGAAAATTGGATTTGATTCCAAAAGATAAATTTGAATTGCCCGGCAAAAAGGTATGTATTTAAATTTCTATATGAAATTGGATTGGGTTTTTGATCTAGCCACTTGGCTTTTATTTGCTTTTGGAATTTGGGAGCCCATAGAGGCATTTTGTAGTTGTACCAAGCTAGCCGTGCAAAGGAGACGCTGGCAAAAAAATTCGGAAATTTAGAGAGTTAGAATTTTTTTGAGAAAGTTGTGATAATTTAAATTTGAATTTTAAATTAGATTTGAATAAATGAAGTAAATAATGTTGTTGGAAACTATAGAAGGTTTTGGGAAGTTGGCTGAGGTGATAGTGGGTCTTTAATAAAAGATAGTTGGTAGGATGTTGATTTGTGGGTTTGGGAAAAAGTAAACGGGTATTGGACCAATCTTCCTAATTAGTATTCAGGGACGAAATTCTTTTAAGGGGGGAGGAATGTGACGACCCGGAATTTTTAACAATTAAAAATGGAATAATTAATTGATTTTAAATATTTAAAAGTTAATTTTAACTTGAATTCTAAATATTTATATTTACTTGATAATTAAATTATTGAATTATATAATTTGAAATTGGGTAAAATGTTGAATATGGAATTTTAAGCCGTTTAAAAATAATTTGAAGGCTTATAAAATTTATATTGATAGCACTGAAGGTAGTAAAAGTGTTGAAATTGAATTTGGAAATGTTTTGTAAGGTATTGGAAATTTTATCGTTTAAATCGATATTTAAAAATTGCCTTATGAGGCACAGTCTCGGAATTCGATGAAACTTGTTCCATTAGATCCGTAATAGTTAGTTATTATCGGATTTCAATTTTCGTAGCAATCGGAGTTGTCGTTTGATCCTGACAGCTCAAAACGCTTAGAAACTATTTTAATCGATTTAATTTAAAATTGATCGTTTACTTCCGTAACTCGCGCATATGATCGCATTAGCTTCCGAAACACGTTCCATTGTGTTCGGGACGTGGGTAAAACCTTATAATCGCCTAGCGGCATTCCTTAAAAGGAATTCAAAATTTTAAATGGCGATTAACGAGACGTTTGAAGTTTTATAATGTAGTAAAAAATTAAAACAAATACTCGTATTCAAGAAGCTATCCCAAACCTATATCTATCCCTGTCCCTTTTCTCTAATCTTAAAGCAGAAGATCGATCTCATCTAAAAAAATAAAAAATAAAAAAAGAGGCCGAAGCCGTGTTCGAATTGAGTCACGAGAGGAGGGGCGTCGATCTGGCGCGAGCGAGCTCGTTGGTTGGAGGCGGAGGCTCGAACAGAATTGGCAACGACGGCGCGTCTTCGAATTAGGGTTCGTGGCTTGGTGACTCAAGTTATGGAATGAGCTGCTGGCAAACAATCAGCGAACGAAGGATCTTCGATTTGGTGATAGATTGTGGATTGCGTTCGATTTTGTTGCGGTTTTGTTGGCGATTGGCGAGTCTTGGAGCAGTTAGGGTTGGCATTCGCGATGCGCGAGGCTAGGTTGGAGTGTTGCATGATGGAACTCGGCGAACGAGGTGAGCTTTAGCTTTCTCTTTTTCTATGTCTACTTTAGTTTAACTCAATTAATAATTTATATGCAGAACTTTATAAAAAAAAAGTAATACACTGCAGCAAAATATATATATACACAGTTTACATATTTCGAAATTCAATAATAATATTTTTTTTTCATTGACCGGTTTATTTCAAATAATTTATTTAGGTGATTAACTTGTTAAATTAAATTATTTATTTAAATAAAGATTTAGTTAAATTAAATTTATAAAATGGAAATCAATTTATTTAGTTAACTTATATAATTATTTGATAATTAGAAAATATTTTATAAACAGAAAATTAGTTTGAAATTAACTTATTAGGTAAAATGAAATTTATTAAATAGAAATTGATTTGTCAAAATTGTTCGAATATTCATATAATCATATAATGTTTATACAAGGTCCAAAATTGAGAGATAAGAGTCGAGATGGAATTGGATTGTCAAACAAAAATCAAAGGTGGGTAAATCTCACCCTTTTGGATTTTTTTATTTAAATTTAAATGGTTAAATTTAAATAATTGGTTGGATGATTAAATTGACTAGATGTGTACCGAGGATGATGTGACTTTGGTTTTGGTTGGTTCTTGAGTTAATTGTGGGTTGACTCAAAGTAGTCGGGTTTTTGAATTGTTTTAGACTTAAAGTTATAGATAAGAAAATGTTTTCATTTTAATGTTATTAAGGCTTAATGATTTGTGATTCATCAAAATAGTAGGGTAATTAAAGTGGATAATTAATTAATTTAATTAATTAATGATTTGGGTTGATTAATTTAGTAATTAAGGGTTTGAACTAATTAATAAATTAAGTTTTAAGTTAATTAATTAAGTGTAAGTAATTCAGAATAATCATTTGATGGTTTGATAAATAATTACTTAATGAAATTAATAAGGCATAATTACTTTGTGTAATTAATCAAGAGATTAATTAAGATGGTTAATTAAGGAGTGACTGATTTATTTAATGAAGTAAATAAAAAGATAGTTAATTACAGCTTGGGATTAATCGGAAATGATTAATACTGTGTTTTAACTAATGTAATTAAATTTGATTAGGATAAATTAAAATATAATTGGAAATCCTTAATTTGCATAATTAATGATGTAATCAAAGATTGATTAATCCATAATAAGTGACTTATGAGAAATTAATTAATATAAGTAATTAAGGATAAATGTAATTAAAATAGTTACTTAATTCATGAAGTAGTTAAGATTACTTATTGATTTTGGTTAAGAATAATTAATATCGTGAAATTAATTAAAGATAATTTCTTGAATGTAATTGAAAAGTAATTAATCCAGGGCGATTAATTAAGATGAAAAATGAAGGTTGACTAATTAATTGATTTGGAATTAATCAATGTTAAATGAAGGAATCTAAGTGGTTGAGGTTAGAAATTCAATTTGAAGCAATTGAATTAATTTGGAAGTGATCAAATTTTCTTATGGATGATTGAATGGTATTGGATGCTTTGAATGAGTTAATATTCTAATATGAAATGTTGTGTATTTTCATTTAAATAACTTGGGTTAGGATGACATGAGACTCGAAGAGACCGGGTTCGGGTGTTAGGGAATACCCGAAAACACTTCGAATTTTATAGATTGACATGTGAAATCTATAGGCTGGAGTGAAGTGATTTAAAAGGAACTGGACTATTTAAATCTAAGTCTTGGTACTTAGAAAATGGATGTGTGGAATAAGTGAGGTCTATAATAAATTGTGGCTTTGTGATTTGAAATGAGTACCCCGGGTGTTATATAAGTTGTATGCTTTGTTCCATGTTAGATGGGTTTACTCACGCTGGTTTCCAGCCTGACCCGGGTGTTACTTTGGTGTAATGCTCAGGTCAGACCGAGTATTATAGATTTTCAGGTAAGGACGTTCTAGAGCTCAGGAGTTGAGCTGGATGGCAGGAACGTATAGAGTATTTCCGCTGTATTATATTGTTGTATATCTGAGGCATGGTAATTGTATATGTCCAGTGTTTGAGTATATGCGTAACTCTGATGTATGAAAATGTAATTGACAGATATTGAATGCTTTTGTAAACCGTTATTATTTATTATTAAATTTTATCCGCTGTGAATGTGAGATAATGTTTTCTGATCTTCTTCTTCTTCTGTCTCTTTCTTCTTTTCATAACTATCTAGAAATTTCGAGATCGAAAATTTCGGGTCGTTACAGTTGGTATCAGAGTCGTAAGGTTAAGCGAGAACCTTGGCTCTGGTGGGGATTACTCATTAAATAGGGTCCGTAATACTCTAGAATGAGTTATATATATATATATATATATATATATATATATATATATGAGAGCGTACTTGTTATTTTCTTATATAAAGATTTTAAATGATTTTATATAAAAGTATATTTTGATATATAAAGCAATATTTCCTTCTAATAAATATTAGGTTGATTGGTTGTTAAATTATTGAAATTTCAATTAAGAAGTAATATAATACAACCAAATTGAAATCCTGAATTAAAATTAAGTGGTAACCGAAATACAACCCGATTAAAATTAAATTGATTGAAATGAAATTCTAGAATTTGAGCTCAGAAATTAAATTGTAAAAAAAAAAACTTTAAATAAAGGCAAGTTTGAAATGGATTCAAACTGAAATTTAATCTTGAATTTATAGAAGTAAGACTAATGTAAAAGGGAATTGGCATCTAGATATGATAACCTTAGGTATTATCATAAATATTTATTGTGTTTAATAATGATATATTTGTTATTAAGTAAGCCAAATGAAGTAAATTTATAAGATGAATATAACTTCTAAATTAAAGTAGGTTTTAAAATTTTGAAATTTTAAAACCTAAGTCTTGAAACAATTAATTATTTCCAAGAGTTAAATAAAATAACAAATAATATAATTCAGACTATTTTGAATATAGTCTTATTTTAAAACAAGAAATGTTTGGAAGATTTTTAAGGGATTTGTTTTGAAATTAAAACCAAGGGTAGTGTAAAATTTAAAAGTAGCCTAGTGTGTAAAGGAAATAACTATGAAAATAAACTCTAAGGTTGAGTTTTGAATTTCCTTGGAATGTGGTGTGAAACCCGAAGTTAAGCAAGGTTTTAACTTAAGTGGAAAGGTTATTAATCTGAAGGGTTAAAATTTGAATGGGAATTGGGATTAAATTCAAGCAGGAATTGAAATGATTTGAAATTGAAGTGGATTCAATTTGAAATTAGTCCATATTTATTTGAATAATTTGGAACTGTAAATAAAGTTGAATAAGTAAGAATCAAATGGAATTTGATTTGAAGTTGGAAAGAATTGAGAATTAATTCAACTTGAATTAGGAATAAATCAAGTCCAATGGAATTTGGAGTTATTTGAATTGGAATTGGGTCAATTTAAATGGAGATAATGTTTTCTGATATTCTTCTTCTTCTATCTCTTTCTTCTTTTCATAACTATCTTGAATTTTCGAGATCGAAAATTCTGGGTCGTTACATATGGTGCTCGACGATGATGGTTCGGGTGGAGTTTCTGGTAATGTTTAGCTTTCCATGGTGATTGGAAAGCTCGAATTCGTTCTGGGCTATGTCGTGATGAAGCGATGGTCGTGATCGCTTGTTGTGACGATCGCTGACTTGCCGGAGGTGGTGAGAATCGTAGAAGCGTCACCGTGGCACTGTGCATGTGCACAGTGCCAGTTTTGGGTCAGTGGATAATGTCATGGGAAGGGAAGCAGCGGTGGCTCGGAGTAATCTTCGGGAGAATCGTGTGGTAACTCGAAGTTGGGCTCGAGTAAATTTATAGTTGTGCAGGGTTAACACTTAGAAAAATTTTAAGTTGAAAATTTTTGGCACACGGGCAGATTTTTGATAAAACTCGAAGCGAATGGGAATTTTTCTCGGGTGAGACTCGAAGTGGCCTCGGGTCTATATGTGAAACAACTTTTACTTTAAAATAAAATTCGAACTTTTAAACATTTTTAAAACCGTGTTTTTTTCTTCAAACACTGACTTTGATTAAAGTTTGAATTAAGGATTTAAGTATGATATTTTCAAAGCAACTAAACTTTAATTTATGTAATTTTGTTACATTCTTTTATTAAGTTATCTATATTAAATAAATAATGTAATTTAGAAAGGTAAATTAGGATAAAATGTTATTTAAACTATCTTAACCTTTTAAAGTAACTAAGGTGATAAGCGTGATTTATTAAACAAGGTTTAAAGGATAATCAACATAATTGATAAAGATAAAAAGATTTACCTTTTGATTTATTAAATAATTAATGATTTGTTAATATAATTACTTAAGAAGTGATTGCTTAATTAATTAATTAATATTAAAGATTAATTAAATAAATAATTAAGTTAATTAGCTTCTAATTAATTAAGATAATCAATTAAGGAATAATTAATTAATAAAGGTAATTAAGATTTAATTAATTAACAACTAAGGATTAATTAATTAAGATCATTAATTAAGGAATAATTAATTAATAAAGGTAATTAAGATTTAATTAATTAACAATTAAGGATTAGTTAATTAAGATAATTAATTAAGGAATAATTAATTAATTAAGGTGATTAAGATTTAATTAATTTATAATTCAGGATAACTATTCATTGATTAAAGATAATTAATGAAAGTAATTATGTGATTAATTAATTTAAATCACACGATTAATTTACTTTAATTGTAGATGATTAATTATTAGTGAATGTTGTGTGCTGATTGATATCTCTGATATGTGATTGTGATGCTATGTGATATGATTTACCCTGTGCTGAGCTATGATATCTGTGATTTGTTTTCTATGTGAATGTGAAAACCCATTGGCCCGTAAAGCGGCATTTGAATTTCGATGCGACAGGGAGTCGGATTCCAGTTGGCTATCCGAAACCCACATCGAACTTGTGAATCTTTGTGAATAATATATCCACATGTATTTAAAATTGACGCTCAATATTCGGTTTAGCCGGGAGAGGACCTTTGTGTCATATAACCCATTTTGAATAGTGATACGACAAAATGGATAGCATTTGAAGACGGTGGTGAAGACCGGGTGTCTTCGAGAACGATAGGAAAACCTATCGAATGATTCCGCGTTGAGTTGCTCCGGTTTAGAGATCTCCATATGTGATGGGAAGTCCGATCGGGATTGTGGATGCCCGGATTGCAAGGGATTCTTCGGAAGTGCCTTCGGTTCTGTTCGAACCCGGAACAAGCATGTATGGTTGTATGTCTAACATTACATTTTGAGATATAATACAGATTTCTTTCAAATACATTTCTGTTGGTGGTGGAGAATTTATTCTCTTAGCTTAACATCCTTCTCTGAGACGTACGAGCTCAGAGGTTATGTAGTTGAAGGTTATCAATGATATACTCCCAACTTGGTAGTGTGGCATGTTGAGTGCTGCTGATCATTTGTTGATCAAAGCATGGCTTTGTGAAAAGCGTAGCTTTGTGGACGAGACATCGTCGAACCTTACAACCCGAAAATGGATGAAACAGGAAGGATGCGGCAAGGTTATTGGGGGTAGCACAATGTGCATTTCCTTCTGGATAGAAGTGGTATCATGGTACGGATCCCAAGTACTTAACTTATGTTGATATTGCAATTATGTTGCTTTGCGATTGTTGTTGTTGGGGCCCCAGATAAAGGTTGGTTACAACCGAGGGATGGCATACTCGTGTAGTAGTTACCTAGTTACAGAGGTAACCCGGCCTTGTGTTGGCAGAGATCCGGTTAGGTTCTCGAGGCATCCCTCCAGAGGCGTACCCATGTGGCCCAGGAAGTTCCTCAGCCTGACCATTTGTTGGAAATCCAATTACCAATACAAACCCAGTACGATTTTAATTGTATAACCTACCATTCTTAAATGGTAGCTATAGTAGGCATAGTATAATGGTACCTATGCTGGCTAAGATTAATGTTATATTTTCGAAATATTTTTCACACTATGCACTAACAATATTAATATCAAAAGAGTTTTCTCGTGTTAAGCATATTTTACTATCATAAACAGAAATCTCCCCCCAAGTGTGCGATTGCATTGTGTGTGTGTGCCGGGAGGCCTTATGGTAGTTTCATTTTCCAAAAAGCATACCGGATTTTCTTTTATAAATTTGCTTTTATTCAATGAAACTGTTTTTGTTTACTCATACCAGTCCCATGACTGATCCGGAGTTTATTGTTCCCTTCTTAAACTCTGGATGTCCATAATTTCCACACGGACAGCCTAGAAACAGGTTATCCATGTCTTGAAGCTAGTTTGGATTTTGAAGTCTTTTGGTTCGAAAGCTATCGGATTTGGAGGCTTTTGACTTGGAGATCTTTTGGAAGCTTTCTGGATCTAAGGTGCTTAGTTGGGATTCTCTCTCTCTTTCTTTGGAGACCTTCTTGAAATAGTGATAACTTTGTTGTTTCGCTATGGTGTTTCTATTTTGAATTGTGTTATAGGTATAAAATGCTCTGATGTTGGTAATAGATGTTGGAATGAATATTGTATCTATGATGTATCTATGTTGTGATTAATGGAATCAACTTTTGTTTCCGCTGTTTATTTTTATCTAATGTTGTTATAAGCTCCATCCGAACTTGAGTTTGTCGTTCGAATCTCCGGCAGTCGAATACAAGTGAGGTATTTGATGCCAATTTTTGAACGCTGAATTTCAGGTCATGACAGAAACCATTTTCTCCTTTAAATAAACAACGATATATGTTAATTCAGAGTAGCTAAAGAATATATTAATATGATCTCCAGGATTTGTTACCATGTAAATTAAGCACTTTTAGGCACTGAGTTTAGCAAAATTCTTTTATAGAATATTGTACCCCATTCAAAACAAATAGACAAAATTATTTTTCTACTTGCCATGCCTCTATCACTCAAAATCTGAAATCACAATGAAATATAATTTGCTATTATATATCTCCCTATGAATGTAAAACATTCCAAGAATGCTACTTCAGGTACTTTAAAAGGTTATATGAATGGATAATATGAAATTACAAACTGATAGCAAAAATTGTATTATTGTTATATGTTTGTAGGTTCAAAATTTACATCTGCATATAAAAATTTACAATTTTCTAACAAATTGGTACATAACTAGAGAAAACAAAAAACTTTAGGATAAGAATACAAATATTATAGTAAGAAATTTAGGAACACCATTCTTCATAAAAAATAAGAAATAAAAATTAAAGGCAGATATATTGAAACCAAATAGTGAAAGAATGTTTAGTAAGTTAATACTTATAGTTTCTAGACTTGCATAAAATGAATCTTTATAGCCACTTTAAATTATGACAGCATGGTTTATTTAGGATTCCTTTTTGCTAAATTTTGGTGATACAAAATCATAAATAGAAGGAAATAAAGATGCAAAAAAAGAGAAGATTTTGTCTCCCTAATCAATAGGCATAATTGATTATATTTATTTCTCTCTCTAATTGGCTAATCAACTTATTTCTTACCATCTAATATTAACTTTGGGTATTAAGTAATTGATGTTATAAATAGAGCCTAGAAGAGAGAGTGTAAAAAGTGCGAAAATCTATTTGCTAATTCTCCTTTCTTACATTTTTGTTCTTATCCTCCAACAATTTTAGCCACAGAGATCAAGACTCCCTTTCTCAATTTGGTTATTGGTTCAATTTGTATTTTTTATATTTTGTTCGATTAATTGTAAACAAATTTTGGTGAATAAAGAGGGTGGTTGGATTGGATCTCTTATGTATTGATTTTTGATTTCATGTCCGTTTATTTTCTATCCAAGTTTATCTCTTTGTGATTTGGATGATAAAAGATATCCGTAAATCAAAGTTTTCACTACGGATTGGTATCAGAGCAAGGTCATCGCAAAGCTTAGAGTAATTTTGGATTTCAAAATTTTTTGAGATGTCGGATATGATTTCTTTTTCAAAGATGGCTACTTTGGATGAAAAAATTAGGGTATTTGGAAGCCTAAAATGGAAGATGCTTTGTACCTCAATGATCTTCATGATCCTATTGATGGAGACGGGAAGAAGCCCTCTAATGTAGAGGAGGAAAAATGGATGAAGATGGATAAGAAGGCAATTGCATTGATTCGTTGGTATCTTGATGATTCAGTCTTCCATCATGTGGCCGAGAAGGCTTTATGGGACAAGTTGGTATCTTTGTGCGAGTCGAAGAGTGCTACAAATAAGGATTTTCTTGTTCAAAAGTTGGTTCAACTGAGATTGGATGGGCAAAAGTCTGTTGTAGAGCATTCGAACGAATTTCAAGATGTAACAAATCAATTGGCAAATATGAATGTCGAATTTGATGATGAGTTACAAACACTTTTATTGATGAGTTTGCTTTCAGAAAGTTGGAAAACTTTAGTTGTTTCATTGAGTAATTTCAAAACTAATGGAACTATCTCACTAGAAATTTTTCAAAGTAGTCTTTTAAATGAGGAGCTTATAAGAAAAGGGTCATGTGTGAAATTAGTTCAAGATGAGGCTATGGTAGCAAGAGACTCGTAGAAGGATACAAGTCCGATGAAGAAAGTCGCTAATGTTAAAGGTATGTCGGAAAGTCTCATTTGTTATTATTGTCATAAAAAGGGTCATATGCATAATAGGTGTGAAGCGTATAAAAGGGATCAAAAGAAGGCTATACGTAGTGGCAATGATAGTGATATATAGGTGGGCATAACTAAAGGTAGCGACAATAATACTTCTTATGATGTCTTCATTAGTGAAGAGAAGCCTTGGAAGATGGATTCGGGAGCCAGTTTTCACATTTGTAGAGATGTGAATTGTTTCTCTTCTTATGAGAAGAGTGTTGGCATGATTTGGACAAACAATGGAGAAGAGCTACCAATTTGTATTGTAAGATCTATCCGATTTTGTATGCATGATGGTATAGTCAGAGAAGTCTCTAGAGTGAGACATTTACCTATTTAGTTGCATAATCTTATTTCTCTCGGTCAGTTGGATCATCATGGTTGCACTTATGACACTCCAGATAGAGTTTTGAGATTGAAGAAGGGCGGTCTTGTAAGGATGAGAGGAGTATTGGAAGAAGGAAACCTTTATAGTTTGGTTGGTCATATAGTCAACTATGGGAAGCGAGTGGCAGTTGGAGAGCCTAGTCCACAGTCGGGTAGAGGTTAATGTGTTCGCTGCTTATGATGATCGTATTGAGGATCATATTTTAGATAGGGGTCTTCATGTTGACGATGCCTAAGGGATCGATAGTGATCATGTAATGAGTTCAGATCGAGTGATAGATGGGCGTCGAGTAGGAAAATCCACAAAAAACGTTTGGAGGTCTTTGTGGTATTGCAAACGCTTTTGAGAACAACTGATATGGTGCACTTCATGGTGGGAGATGCATCACTTGTAGGCGGTGGTAGAGGTTTTTAATTAGGTATGATTGAGATATAGGGAGTTGTGATAGATCAAGAGATGATATGCATGATATGTTGGAGATATGTGATTTTGCATCAAGGTGGAGTGTTAAATTTTGGTGATACAAAATCACAAATAGAAGGAAATAAATAGGCAAAAGAAAGAAAGAGAAGATTTTGTTTCCCCTAATTATTAGGCATATTTAATTGTGTTTATTTCTCTCTCTAATTGGTTAATCAATTTATTTTTTTCCATCTAATATTAACTTGGGCATTAAATAATTAATATTATAAATAGAGCCTAGAAGATAGAGTGTAAATGTGTGGAAATATATTTGCTAATTCTCTCTTCTTCCATCTTTGTTGTTATCCTCCAATAATTTTTTTCATAGAGATCAAGATTCCCTTTCTCAATTTGGTTATTGGTTCAATTTGTTTTTTATTTACTTTATTTTGTTCGATTAATTGTAAACAAATTTTGGTGAATCAATAAGTGGAATTTCTTGTGTATTGATTTTTGATTTCATGTCCATTTATTTTTTATTCAAATCCATATCTTTGTGATCTGGATGATAAAATTTTTTTGGGAAAAGCTTTCGCAAATCAAAGTTTTGACTGCACTTTTGTTGTCTTATAATGCATGTCCCTATACTCTTTTTTCTTACTCAAGTTTGATGTATCTTACTAAAAAAAAGTTAGTCCCTTTACATGATTCCATAAGAGTCCTAATTGTTTAAAAATCTATGGTGCTACAATAATGCACAACATCTACAGTTATTATTTACTAATTGATCTCTCTTTGTTTATACTATAAATTTCATATTGTTTTCTGATTCACTTTTTATTATGAATGTGGTTCATCATTTTTTAGTAATTTAGAAGTTGTATTTGTTCAGTTTTAATATGCATGGAAAATGATTTCGATAATGGAATGTTCCAGCAAATTATTGCAAAAAGCATATCTGATAAGACTTAATGAAAGCAAAGACATCAAAAGTTTGATACTGGAAGAGGTAATAGTATTAACTTTGTAATAACGTTGTTACCTTTATTCATTAACTCTAGGGAAAAAACCAATAACCTTTCATATTTGCTGTTTAGTTTTTCTTTCTTAGTTTATGTAGGTCATCTGTTTGTAGAATTGAAACGTCTAATATTAAAGTTCTTCAAATGCATAGCTATTGTGCCTAAACTCAAATATGATATTTATTGCTTTGCTTGCATGCCTACATTGAGCTCTGCAATACAATCTGCATCGGCTTGTTTTAATATTTGATGGATTGATGCTATGTTATGTGTATTGCAATTCAGTTTGCACTTCATGGTAACAATTCTTTTGTTTTTCACTTTTTTGTTTACATTTTTTGTTTTGTTAAAATTTGAAAAAATTGATTTTAATATTAGACCGGAAGTTTGAGAAAAATGGTAGAATAACAAGCTAAATAGAGCTAGAGCTACATATATTATTATTTAACGAGCTACTCAATTTGTAATTGCACTAGAGTCGGTAGACATATAATCTCCGTTGAAGGGGCGAAGTTGAAAGTGTACGTGCAGTACTAAGGATCGTGTAATATAATATATAAATGCAGAAACTGATAATAGCAGTAAAATAAGAATTAAAGTAAGCACACCAGGAATTTTTATACTGGTTCGAACTTCCCGTTCTACGTCCAGTCCCAGAATATCCTCTGGATTTAGAATAACCCCTCACTTATCCCGGAGGAATAGGTATACCACACCCGAGCAGCCGAACGGGAATATTTCCGCCTCAACAGCCGAAGTGGACTTCAACTTAATACAAATAATTTGTTGACGAGTGTGTTCTGAGTAACACGGATTGTCTTTTGATAGTACAATTTTCCTATAATCAAATCCTCAAGAATATGTAGTGTGCATGAAGATTTAGAAGGAGGACAATCTTGTAGAATCGAAGGATATAAATTAATTACAAGATTCTAGCGATATTGAATGAGAATGAATGCTTTTATTTGTAGAAATAAATAGAGAATAGATTTCAGAATTATAAACAAGAAATTGGTTATTGTAGAAATGAATTAAACATGTTTATATAGTTGTAGAATAGTTACAATCTTTCATAAAGAGTTTCAATCAAAGGTTGTGACCATATCTCTTGGATTGAAGGTGATTCCTCTTTACGAACGATCGCAACTCTTCAGAAAAATAGCCGTTATTTACAGGTCGGTTGACTGAAAATTCTGGCTGGTCAGCTGAGTTTAAAATCGTGCACAAAACAAAGCATATGTGTGCTCTAATAACAGGTTCGGTCAGCCGAGTTTTCTTGTCGGTCAGCCGAGTTTTCTGGTCGGTCAGTCGAGTTTTCTGGTTGGTCGACCGTCCTGATGTTATGTGCACAGATCATATTTTTTCAAGTATAAAACAATATACAACTATTTGTATGTGTGTGTGACTACTTGAGGGATGATTTTAACAATATTCTAAGACTCAATATAATAAAATATTAATACTAATCTCTGGATTGTAGTCTTGTCTCCTTTGTAGTGCACAATATACTTTTATTCTCTTTTTGTCGCCTTTGTATAGTATTCTCTTTGTAGTTCGTCTTATGATCTCTGAAGCTTGTGTCATGAATCAAAACATATGAATCAACATTCTCCCCCTTTTTGATTGATGACAATACTTATGTGACGAAGTAGCATATATTGTAATTCTCCCCCTGAATATATGGCGATTTTTCTGCAAAAACTTGTTAGCTTTTATATATTTCTCCTCCTTTGTCATCGACAAAAAGGAGAGTTTAACTAATGATATAAATTATATTTCACATAAGTGTTAACGTAGAACAATATAAAACAAAATAACTACTACTTATAATGTAAGGTATCAGAAAAATTAACATTTAAAGCATGCGATACCCATGCTTCTTATAATTTCCTAATTTTTAGGAAACCATACCCATTTGGGTGTGGTTGAACCTTTATAAATATAATTTTCATTATAAGTACCATATCAAAATAATCATCAGTGTATTTTTCTCTATTTTTCCAATTAACAGGAACCCGTATGCTTAGATAATTTTTATTCATATTTCCTGTTAATGATTTTGTACTTCTAAAGAAATTATCCACATTATAGGTCATAGTAGTATTTGAATTTCTATAAAAATTGGATTTAGGCTTTACTCGAAATGTAGTACTAGCACTATCATTTTTATTATACATGAAAGCATATCTAGTGCTATTTCTACGATCGGTTTTATTATATCCTAAACCACTTTTATCATTGTGAGATTTTGAATTCTTAACATAACCTAATCCCTTCTTATTTGAAGGAGGTTGATAATTTTCAATAATCCTGGATAAATTTTCTCTCCCTTTATTAAAATTGAAAATATTTTTAGTAATGTCATCAAGCTTAGTTTTGAGACTAGTGTTATCTAACTCAACAATTTTAATTTTTGTTTTTAACTCAAGATTCTCAGAAGCTAGAGCATTATTCTTTTCTTTTTGAGCTTCTATTTCTTGATTTAATAGAGTGAGTTGAGAATTGTCAAAGTGTGAATCTTGAATTTTCTCAAGTTCTTCTTCTAATATTTTCTTCTCGTCTTTAAGCATATCTCTTTCGAATTCTGCTTTCTTCTGATTTTCTAGAGCTTCCTTATATTTTTTTTGAGACTTCTTAAAGTGTCTAGAAGTTCTGAATTTATTTCTATCATATCATCAAAAGTTAGATCACTAACCTCATTATCTTTTGCCATGAAGCATTTGTTTGTTTGCTCCTTTGATTTTTCTTTATTGCTCTTCCTCTTCTTATTGCCTTGACTTGATCTCTTTGTAGCCATTTATTCTAGGATGTTGTTACGATCTCTAGAATACCAGGCTTTGATACCAAATGAAAGTGTACGTGCAGTACTAAGGATCGTGTAATATAATATATAAATGCGGAAACTGATAATAGCAGTAAAATAGGAATTAAAGTAAGCACACCAGGAATTTTTATACTGGTTCCAACTTCCCGTTCTACGTCCAGTCCCAGAATATCCTCTAGATTTAGACTAAACCCCTCACTTAACCCGGAGGAATAGGTATACCACACCTGAGCAGCCGAACGGGAAGTTTTCCGCCTCAACAGCCGAAGAGGACTTCAACTTAATACAAATAATTTGTTGACGAGTGTGTTCTGAGTAACACAGATTGTCTTTTGATAGTACAATTTTCCTATAATCAAATCCTCAATAATATGTAGTGTGTATGAAGATTTAGAAGGAGGATAATCTCATAGAATCGAAAAATTAATTACAAGATTCTAGCGATATTGAATGAGAATGAATGCTTTTATTTGTAGAAATAAATAGAGAATAGATTTCAGAATTATAAACAAGAAATTGGTTATTGTAAATTAAATATGTTTATAAAGTTGTAGAATAGTTACAATCTTTCATGAAGAGTTTCAATCAAAGGTTATGACCATATCTCTTGGATTGAAGGTGATTCCTCTTCACGAACGATCGCAACTCTTCAGAAAAATAGCCGTTATTTCCAGGTCGGTTGACTGAAAATTCTGGCCGGTCAGCTGAATTTAAAATTGTGCACAAAACAGAGCATATCTGTGCACTAATAATAGGTTCGGTCAGCCGAGTTTTTTGGTCGGTCAGCCGAGTTTTCTGGTCGGTCAGCTGAGTTTTCTAGTTGGTCGACCGTCGTGATGTTATGTGCACAGATAATATTTTTTCAAGTAAAAAACAATATACAACTATTTGTATGTGTGTGTGACTACTTGAGGAATGATTTTAAGAATATTCTAAGACTCAATATAATAAAATATTAATACTAATCTCTGGATTGTAGTCTTGTCTCCTTTGTAGTGCACAGTATACTTTTATTCTCTTTTTGTCGCCTTTGTATAGTATTCTCTTTGTAGTTCGTCTTATGATCTCTGAAGCTTGTGTCATGAATCAAAACATATGAATCAACACAAGTTGGAGCAACCTTATGTAATGGAGCTTTCCAATCAGCAACTTAGGCTTGAAGGTATGATGTACTCTTTCTTCTTGATTTGTTTTGATTCACATAATTTTGCTTATTCATGTTCATTTTATAAGGTCTTGAGATTCTCATCTATTAAACTACGTTCACATAAATTTATTTTGGGATATAAGAATTGTGTTTTTTCTTTAAAAAGTAAAATTACAGCGGTAAACTATAATGGTGTATTACAAAAAGAAAGTAGTGATGCATTAATGATACATTATAGTAGTAACGACAGAGCTAAGGTTGGAACATTAGGTGCTTATTTATTTTCAATTAGTTTCTTCATTTAAATAATTGAGTTTGGGATAATGGTATGTTAGTCGCTTAGTACTTAGCTTAATTTGCTGCAACTTTTTTTACCTTATGAAGTCCTTAAGCTGCTTAGTTGAATCTTCATCTCTAAGTAAAATCAATGGCAATTATTTTACAGGTTGTAGAACATCCATCAATACCAATTAGTATCTCTTTATGGGACCAATGTCTACCTATAAAGGTGAACAAACTAAATTTTCATGTCCCTCGAATTGTTAATTCTTGGTTAATCCCCAAAATAACTTTGTATGCAAGTGGAAATCAATATTGTTGAATTTAGCCAATTTGTTGTATAGGTGTGATAACCGTGCTTTGCGATTATGGTATTGCTAAGGTTAAATGCTAGCCTACATATACATTGTTATATTTAATTAATTTTACATGTACGCACTGGGTGGTACGTTGCGGATGTCCGAGCATTAATATAGAATAATGCGAACACAGTTTTACATTTTCATAGTAAACGATGGAACTTCTGTATTGTAGGCCTCATGAAGCTGTCCTGTATAGATATAGTCACAGAACGCTATAGAAGCAAGACAATGGAGTCCTATGGGAGGAGGATACGGAAGGTACTATGGTTAGTACCTAGGATCAATATGGTCGTTGGGCATATAGCTATATGTGTGTGTGTGTGTGTGTGTGTCAGTTATTAGTTTTAATCCACTAAGGAGTAGATGGGCACGATTCCGCATAGAGGCGAGAGTATGATAAACCTAGTGAACCTAATATGACAGAAAATGAAAATAAAATGGTATATGTAGAATTAAGCTTAAAGTTTATAATTTATCCATTCACCAGAACTTTAATTCTGACCCCTTCTCATAACATCCTACAGATTAGGTCGATGGCAGAGACTTTTCAGCTTTAAGACATTTATTTAGAAAGTGTTATTATATTGGTAAGTATTTACTTACTATTATATTTTAGTCAATTCTGTCGTGAGACAATTAATTGAGCTCTGATATATTGTCTTTGCCTATTTGCAGGATACTGATTCCCAACTTGGGTTTCAGTGGGCTTGTGCTTTAGCAATTTTGCGTAAAATCCGGACTCACTGGAATTCGAGTTGTTACAATGTGTCTTTCTTCCATGTTTGCTTATTAACTTAGTGCAAGTTTTAAAATAAGCATTTTCTGTTATCTCTAATTATAACCTATGTTATAATTATACTTGTGATTATTACTTCTATATATAATCTAAATGTTATAAGTATAATTGCAAGTGTCTCTTTTCTATTCTAGTCTGTCTTCTTTTATTATGATATTGAATTCTCTTTAGTTTTTTATATTATATGACAATCTTGGCTTGGAACTACGTCCGTCTATCACAAATTTACTTATCCTAATAACTACCTTTCTTTTATTCTACCATCTGCACAGAAAATGCAGATCTAGGCACATTTTTGTTTTTGTTTCTAGTCTTTTCAAATAATTAACTTGATTTCTTCTTTAATTTCTTTAACTCTTCACTTTACTCTATTTTACTCTTGAAGTAGTTCTATTCTATTTGGTTGGTTACAAAAACTGTGGTAAAAATCCAATTCTGTATTTTAATACTAAATAATGTTATATAAAATAACTCGAAATTGCAAGATATTTCTTTTATTGCTTCTTTAACTATTGGGTAATGCGAAATACAGAAGTGTCTCTATTTTACACTAATTCTCTTTTTCTTTCTTTTATTCTTGTAGTTACATTTAACGTTATTTTTGCAATATTAAACTATGGAAATGTATTCTCTGTTTAAACAACCAACTAATCTATCACTAACTTCCAAATCTAGTTATTAGATTTTGCCCTTTTTAATTTGTTTCTCCCATTTTAGCATAATTTACTGTAAATTTCTTGCTTTTAGGCTTAAGCCTTTCCCTATAACCGTTAAGTCTAATATTATTCAAATTTTATTGAATTTCTTTCTTTCCATATAAATAATAATTAAATATAAGTTCTTGTATAAAAATTACAGTCTCAACATACTAAATAGAATAATTACTGAAATAAATGCATAATTAAAATATTTAACAGGAATCTAACGATAATATATCATAAATATAAAAGATATATAATTTAAATCCCTCATCTGTCTTCCTTAGCTTTGCTCCATGGCCTTCCTGGATCCTCTTCTAAGGCGTCTAATATTTTTATTAAGAAGATCTTCTCCTTAGAAATATCTTCTATTTAGGGTTCAGCCTCAGGCAATGAACCCAATTGAGAGAAAATTTGATTGTGAGAAAATAGCTAGGCCTAGGGTCCTATTTATAGTAGATTCTAGGGATCTCAGTCCGTCTGATTTTTGGATTGAACCAGGAGCCACCACTTCATAGGGTCGTTGGAGCTATTAGATCTATCAACGTACGGCTCTGATCGTATAAAATCAACAAAAATCGTCATCGAAACAAACATTGGCCCCAACAAAATGCGAGTCAACCCTACAACATTGCAGGTCAACCTATAGGTCGACCTGGACACTATGAGGGTCGACCTTAAGCCTATTTGGGTCGACCTTACATTGCTCTGGGTCGACCTACCCTTTTTAGTTATTCTGATATTCTCTTATATTCGTAATTTCTTCATATTAACTCGGATTTTGACAAATTATATATGAAAATTGATCATAAAATTGCCACGGACACAACGGTATAAGTTTCAAGACCATATTTTGAAAATTACAAAAGTTTCTTTACACTATTCATCGTTATTTGATTATTTAATTATCTAAAAATGCAAGATGTTACAATATAGATGCACAAGAATTAGGTTATCTTATTTGCCTTGAACAAATTACAAAAGTAATTGCTTTCCGTTTAAACACTTTGTAATGACTCAGAATTTCACCACTTTATTTAGAAATATTTAATTATTTTTAGGTATTCAAATAATATGTTTTATAGTTAAAATAAAACTCTATTAAAGAATAAATAATGATGATGAAATATTTTTCAAATTTGTTTACAAAAATATATAGTTCAAAGAAAGATCGAAAATGTGATCGGAATTCGTTTTTCGACTTTTCATTGAATATAAATTGTCGAAAACGCTGTAAACTCTAGTGTAAATATATTTACATGAATTTGCAAATAAGGTAGTATATATATCATGGTATATGTGCATATATATATTTTACTTAAGTATGTAAAGTTTAAAAATATAATTAAAAGAAGTAAAAAAAGCAAAGTAAGACATTAAGAGACACAAGTACAATTTACATTAAATTCATGTTGGCATAGAAAGAGATAAGAGGGACAAGTTGGGAGCATAAGGTACAAGGGTGGAAGGAGACATAATGAGATATCAAAAGGGGAATGGATGATGAAGGACTAAGGGTATTTTATTTAATCCAATTTATCCACTTGTACATAAAAAAATTCCTAACCTTACTTCATTTTCCATTTCATTCCTACTTTCTGAATCCTCCTTCAAGTCTTCATGAACACTCTCATGGCTCCCACAAATTTCCAAAGTTGAAATCCTACCTTTTTCACTTTTAAAACTCTTACAAACTTATTTTATAAACCTTTCTTCCTTTCTACGCCCTCCACTTAGGCAAAATAAGACCTCGTCAACCTTACTAACTCATGGCTAAACCTCTAAGCCCCTGTTCGAACTATTTTGGCCACTTAGGGCCTCCGAAATGTTATTTTTCCAAATTGAAGGCAAGGATCAAGGTTATATTCAAGTATAGTAGGACTTCAGTTTGATTTGGTTAGCTTTAAGTTAAGAAAAAGCTCGCCTTTTTCTTAAAGTTTTGTACTTCAAATGTTAATAATAAATATTGTTTTTTTCGTTGTTAAGTATGTTGGATGATTAGTGTAACGTTTCGATTTTTCGTTGCCGAAAAACCGAATAGTTATGGGTTTTAAGAAAAAGAATTTAAGAAAAGAGAAGAGAAAAAGATAGAAAATTTAGATAGGGAAAAGAAGATAGAATATTTTAAAAATAGAAGAAAAAGAGAATAGAGAACATTTTGAAAACATAGAACGGAAGAGAAAACAACAGAACAACATCAGAATCTCACAATTCGCAGCGGAACAACATATAATAATAAATGAATAATCTTTAAACAAAGAACTATATCAGTTATTACATTTTATACATTACATTACATCATATCATCAGAGTGTACAACAACAATATACAACATCAAACAGTGCAGCGGAAAAAGAAATACTATATAACTAGTAATACGCCATGCCATCCATCTTGCCTCCAGCAACTCCAGAATATCCTGATAAACCTTAACTCTTGACTGCCCGTGTGAAATTGGTGGGCACCCAGAGTTTAGGATGGAAAACAATAAACTCCAAGTCAGTCATGTGACTGGTGTGAGAACTCAAAACAGTTTATTTATCTTTAAAATCAAAATAGAGGAATATTTTTAAATCAATTCGCAATGCTTTTAAAAATGAGACTACCATAAGGCCTCCCGCACACACACACAATGCAAACGCAGAATCGGAGGAGATTTCTCCTTATGATAGTCAAAGATGCTTGATACGCATTTAAAATAACATTTGATATTATTACTAGTGCATAGTGTAGAGGAAAAATTCATTTCGAAAGTAGAATATAAATCTTAGCCAACATAGACATTTCGAACTATGCCTACTATAGCTACCATCCAAACAATGTTGCGACACCATAAGTGAATGATAGGTTCTACAACTAATACCGTACAAGTTTCGTATTGGGAATTGGATTTCCAACAAATGGTCAGGCCAAGGAACTTCCCATTGCCACATGAGAATGCCTCTGGAAAGACATCCCCGAGAACCAAACCGGAACTCTGCCAACACAAGGCCGGGTTACCCCTAACTGGGTAACTACTGACACGAGCACGCCATTCCCCGATCGTAAACGACCTTTCTCACGGGATCCCGATAACCAACAACCACAAAGTAATAAATTCGTAGTAACCACATAGGTTAAATATCTGGGCTCCATACCATGATACCACCTCTATCCAGAAGGAAATGTACATACCCTAAAGGGTGCTACCCCTCATAACCTTGCCGCATCTTTCCTGTTTTGACCATTTCCGGGGTGTGAGGTTCGACGAAGTCACGTCCACAAAAACATACTTTATACAAAAGCCATGCTTTGGGTCAACAAATGATCAACACAATGATCACTAAGATAGACGATCAAATAAACGATCCTATCACAATAATCAACACAATGATCATTTCAGCAACACTCAGCATGTCACATTACCAAATTGGGAATATATCGCTGATAACTTCAACTATATACCCTCTGAGCTCGTACGTCTCAGAGAAGGGTGTTAAGCTAAAAGAATAAATTCTTCGCCACCAACAGAAATATATTTGAAAGAAATCGGCTTTATATCTCAACTTGTAATGTCAGACACACAATCCATACAAGTCTGTTCCGGGATCGAACAAAACCGAAGGCACTTACAAAGAAGTCCTTGCAATCCAGATATTCACAATCCTGATCGAATTTCCCATCACTTAGGGAGTCTCTATACCGCTGCAACTCAGTGCAGAGACAATCGACAGGTCATCCTATCGCTCTCGCAAATACCGGGTCTTCAACACCGATCTTCAATGCAATTATAACGACGTATCACATATTCGGAATGGGTTATACGACCCCATGGTCCTTTCCCGGTTAACCCGAATAGTGAGCGCTTATTTAAAAATAAGTGTAGCATTCACATTCAAACAATTCACATCAATTACCCATTCAAAGGGAAATATTGATAGTCGGTTATTGAACTATCAATGGATATGCACACATCACCAGTTTCCAAATAATTTTCCAAATTATAATTTTCCAAAATATCTTCACTAGATATTAAATTTCAATACTTCAAAAATAAATCAATATTTATTTTTAGACAAATTCCACTTCCTTTATAAATTCCTTAGTGAATTTATAATCCCAAAATATCAATGAATATTCGATTTCAATTATTCATTTCAATTTTCTTTTCAATTTATCTTCAAAAAGATAAATTCTTAAAATATTCACTTTATATTGGAAAACAATTCCTTACTTATTTATTCATAAGTAATTCACAATTTTTATTTATTTTCAACACTTGGAAAATATTCAATATACTTCAATCGAAATTAAGTATATATTTCATTCTTTAAGGAAATCATTCTCTTAAACATATTTATTTGGGCCAAAACGAATGTTACGTAAAACATCGTTACGACAACCCAAATTCACTAGTATAGGGATTCGAAATTAAATAGATATATAAATCCCAATACTATACAAAACATTTCCTTTCGGAAATCATTTACTATAACAACAGTGTTATAGTCCACTATTCCCTTTTATTTCTCGAAAACGTCTATTTCAACAATAAATGTTGAAATCTATGGTTTCGAATCTCAACACATTTAAAACATCGTTAGATCGTTTTAATTCTATTTAAAATATCACATTCTAAACATTTTCTTTAACATATTATTCACTATTCAAAAATGTGAATATACTACGTTAACAATTTTCATCCTTTTATTCATTTTATTTAAAAGGATTATTCACAGTTCAAAACGTGAATATAACTCCATTAATAGGTTTCAACAATTTTCTTATCAAAATAAGTTGTTTGCGAATTTATAAAACAACGTTTATAAATTCCATTTCTATTTATTTATAAAAACTTCCTTTTTATAAATTCTTTTATTAACCTATTCCAGTTTATAACTCAATTATAAACCAAAAGTTCATATTATAAGTCAAATACTTATAAAACGATTATTTTATAAATTCGTTCTTTTTAACTTCCCAAATTATAAATCTTATAACTTATAAGATTCATTCATTTATCCAAAATCATTATTTTAATAACTTAATAAATTTTATAAACCTACTGCTTATAAAATTCCATTTATAACTTCACCGTATAAAATTCTATAAATTCCATTCAATTATGAAATTCATTTTCACTTCATTCAAACACTTATAAAAACTCGTTTTATAATGTCCATATTTCAATTTATAAATATCCATTTATAGATCTCTTAATATAAATCAATTTATATTATTCTTTTTAAACGTCTTTAAATTCCTTTAAAAACTTCTTCCTTTTGATTCATAAAATAATTAAATTTTATAAATCCTATATTTCAACTTTTCATAATAAATTCAAAAATTCCGATTTAACTATTTTATAAAATCATTAGCATCATATTCTCAAAAATCAGTTTTTTTACTATATTTCTCAAAAATCATAATTTTTTATAACATTAAAAATTATAACGTTTATTTATTTAAAATGGATCAATTCCAAAATATAGTATAAAAGTATACTTTCAAAAAATCACTTCAAAATCATTTTAAAATTCCAAATTTGGTCCAATGATGCTACACACCAAATAGTCAATCACGACTACAACGATATCATATATCAATATGAAAATCCATCAAATATCAAAATATCTGAAATCAAATAAATACTGTTGAGGAATCATGTTGGATCCCTCCAACCTGTTTTCCTGCATCCAAAAACATTAGCACAATACCAATTTCGCTCCAGTACGAAATTATCGCGGTATATGTTTTTATTAAATATTATCCGCTTAATAACGGCGTAATAGGGTCTCATCCGCTAAAAAATGCAGGAAATCAATCAACTGCAATATATACATATGCCAATATATATATTGATATTATATATAATACCAATTTCACTGTTTATGAAATATTCGCGGTATATGTTCTTATTAAATAACATCCGCTTACTAACGGCATATAATGTCTATTTTAACAATCAATAGATATTAATTATCATTCAAACATGCATTCAAATATTTTAAATCTAACTATTTAAAATAAAATCGAAACTGATTCGATTGAGTGAGAAGTTCTCACCTTGATTTCAATTCCGTTTTAGCGATTTATTTCGAATAAAATTAAACGGACGTTTAATTTTACCCAAAATTCTCACTAACTCCAAACGACTCCAAATCAACTCCATGCGTAGTGCTCGTCCATACGATTCCAACGCAACTGGTTTCGCGCGTTTTCGACCTCGTATGAAAAAGATATGCAATTTTGAACATTACACAAATTTTTATATAATAATTTCAACATAACTTTATAGTTTTAAATCAAACCAAATCACTACCGTCCAAACAAACCCCAAACCCCATCAGGTCCGCACGTCCCCACCCCCCCTTCTTCTTCATCTTTCACGCATCCATCTCCAGGTCAACACACGCATAACAAAACCCATAGCACAAATTAGGTTTTCAATTTGCAAACTAATTACTCGATGAAACTCGATCAAACCACCGCCACGCGAAAGCCCTCGACAAGAGCCATACTCGGCCCCAAGGCCATGAAGCTCGGCCATCCCCTGCTACTTGCGCACGCAAGTGAACGTGGCACGTTTGTGCTCAAATTCTCATCGATCCGCTCAACTATTCTCGATCATAACCGTTGAAATCCAAGATCTCACCATCCTCTACGAGTTTCTAGTTGAAACTTTCTTGAATCGATGCATAGATTAGAAGATTTGGAGGGAGGAAGTTAGGACAATTCTGGCCATTCATATGAAACTGGCGGCTAGGGTTAGATTAGGTTTTTATTTTTTTTTCTAAATGAAGGGTAGGGGCTATTTATAAGAGAACGAACGACACTATTCATCCCGGAAATTCCGAACTCCGATTTACGCGCCGTAACCAGCGTTTCTAGGGTTTACCCCGCGTTCCGGACACAATGGAACAGGTTTCGAAAGCTAATTCGGACATCTGTGCGAGTTATGGCTATAAACGCTCAATTTGAATTAAACCGATTTAAGCGATTTTCTAGGCGTTTTAATTCGTACCGGACAAACGGTAAATCCAATCGACTTGAAATTTGAAACCATACAATAATATCACATTACGGATCCGATGAAACTGGTTTCGTCGAAATCCGAGACTTTTTGAAAAATGGCTATTTTAACTCGCTAAATTAAAATTAAAAATAAATCGATGCGTTTCGAGCTGCCACGATCAAACGATAACTCCGATTGACACGAAATTTGAAATCCGGTAATAACTAACTATTACGGATCCAATGGAACTGGTTTTGTTCAATTCTAAGACTGTTCAAAAATTGACTATTTTCACTAGTCGATTTAAATATTAAAATATTCAATTTTCACAAATTAACTCTTAATTCGATTTTAAAAGTTCTAAAATATCATTCTAACTTCAACATGATAAAATAAAATTTTAAAAATCATTTTCAATCATATTTAACTCAATTTCCAATTATTTCCATAATTTAACGTATTAAATTATCGATTTAATAATCCAATTAAATTCAATAATTCAAATTAAAATTTATTCGACTTATAAATTCACTTATTAATATTTAAAATAAATTAAATATTCAAATTTTAATTAATAAAAATTCTGGGTCGTTACAATCTTCCCCACTTAAAAGAATTTCGTCCTCGAAATTATTAAGTAAGAAAAGTTACAGAATCTATTAATTTTCCAAAATTCTTAGTTAAACTTCTTACGATAACTTTACTAAGTTTTCAAATCATACTTAGTTATCTTTTCAAAAACAACTACTATTGTTTAACTTTCAATTCCAAATCAAAGTTAAAGTTTTCAAAATTTTCCAATTTTCTCAAATTTTTTCCAACGCCTTAAATTTTCGGAAAAATTCGCCATAGTCTCCTTTGCGCGGCTCGATCCGAAAAAAATGACAGTATATATATCACAAATATACATCTCATCAAGTAATGAGGCATCCCGAAGGGAAAAAAGTGTAAAAGTACTGTATTTAATCCGAGATATGTACCTTATTTTTTTATTAGCAAGCATATACGGCTAATATAGCGCGAAAGCGAGCTCCAAATGCGAAGCAAACGCGATCCGCACCTACTAATTACTCAACAAACAACATGAGAACATGCATATATGAACATAGTATCAATATACAACATATAGTAACATAATAACTATATATGCCAACATAGCAAATGTACATTCAACCATCAACCAACTATCATCCATAACCAAATCAATATTCATTCATATTCTTATTAATATTCAATGAATTGGGTTTTCAATTTAATCACATTTGATTCATATACAGTGGATGTTCTTATTAACATTCATTTTCAACTAGTTTATATTCACTAATTCATATTCAAGTTGGTTCACTTCCAAATCAAATTCAATTCTATTCAAGATTCACTTAACTTCCAATTGAATTTCAATTACTTTAACTTTCAATTTCATTAACTCTTAACGAATTCATATACAATCAACTAACAATCATATAACAATCAATGTATATTAATTACAACCAAATTCCTTTGCTTATATTCATTCTATTTGGTTTAACTCCATCACTTTCAATTGGTTTAATAAATTGATTTTTATTCAACTATTCAACTTTCCAATAACATTAGATTTTAATGAATTAACACTTATATTCATTATTTCATATCAACTTAAATTTACATTTAATTGATTAATATTCAATCCATTCATTCAATTCAATTTCTAAAGTTGAATTTCATTTATATAACTCAAGTTCACATCTATCACTTAAGTTATATTCCATTTATAAACATTTCAGCTTCCAATTCTAAGTAAATTTTCCATTTAACTTTAAATTCATTTTTATTTACTACTCATATTCATAAATATATTCATATAGTTTCACTTCTTATATATATAAGTTTATTTCACAATTGTAAATCACTTTAATTATAATTTAACTCTTATAATTTGTAACGGCCCAATATTTTCAACCATTCGCATCCGCACATGTCGGACTTGAATTGTTCAAAATACTGCGTTGTATAATAAATTTGACAAAACTCAGAATATACAGTAAATAAATCACAGAATCACATACACAAATATCAGAATCTCGCAGCGGAATATAAAATGATACAGTGGTTCATGAAGCCACTTAAACTTTTCCAAACAGAATTACATTTTTAGTCTTTAATACAATTTAAACATACACAGATATAGAGTCTTCAAATGCCTTGAATTTCATAAAGATAATGATGGAAAGCTTCCAACAGCAGGAATGATCTACGAGTGTCCTAGCTCTGGAGGGAAAGCTGAACTGCAACTCAGGCTGACCCGAGCGTACAATAAAACAAAACACTCGAGTCAGGACATACATACTTATATAATGTAAGCTAAATCAAGTGTATTGTAATATATAGCAAGTAACTCAAAGGGTGCTTGGGACCGCCCATCCTCTAAGGATCCGTTAAACTATTTACTATGTAGTATATTGCGCTATTATAATAGTGTCTATTTATAAAGTAAACATACTTCTTTCTTAGCATTAAGGGGTTACCCATATAGCCCTTAACACGTAATAGTCCCAGTAGTCCATCCAATATCATAGCTCCTCCTGATCGGGAAGCAACTAGAGGATACCACACGGGCTACGGGAGAAATACAAACTCGTACAAGGCTCGATATGGTAGGTGACACGGCACAACTAGGCAATGCCAGGGTAGATATACCAATTGCTATCCGGACCGGTGGTAACGCGAAGCCGCAGCAACCGCCCACCTCGAAAAACACTCCCAAATCAAAGGGTGCACCCAAACAATCACAAGAGTAATAGAATGGTATACGAAGAAGTGCGTTCGATCAGAGGAGCTACCTCATTAATCCGAGAATCGCTCCTGTTTTAGCCACCTTAAGCCAACTCACGGAAGTCGGGTCTACGTATATACCTTTCAAGAAACCGTCACCACCAACCTACTTCATTCTGGAATCTCCACCGCGTGCACGGTTAGTCAAAGTGGTTTTCGGTATCGACAGAGAGTATGTCCATATCCGATCCCGGTCTCTTTGCCAACCAAACGTTATTATAACCCGTGGCCATTTAAAAACAGTTTATACCTTTAAAAACAGAGTAAACATTTCCATTTCGAACTATAAATACGATATCAATTTAAAACCAAAACAATATGATACCGTTATATTCAAATATAATTCTTTCCAAAACCATACTGCTTATAATATCTGGAGACCAAATATTTGAATTATATCTTCAAAAGACAATATTTTGGAAACTTTACTTCAAACCATAACTCCCAAACATAATGGTTTGGACATTCAACGGTATATAGAATAAATGGTTTAACTTTATGGTTACTTTGTAAAGAAGATAATTTACATAGCCTTACAAGTATATTTCTTTATTTAAAGTTTTAAACCATAATTTAAATATCACTTTATGTTCCCAAAACATTACAATTCCCATATATATATTAAATTGGAGTATTTACTATTCAAAACTAAGTTTGGGTTTTATTCTTTCACAAATCAATGTTTTATATTTTTAGTCTTGAATATTCCCATAATTTCCATAAATAAAACTCTAAATTTTTTAGCCATTAAATTTTTCCAAAATTTACTTAATACCAGAATATTCATCTTTAATTTATTAAGGAAAATCCAGTTATAAATATTATGTCTTAAGCTTTTCCAAAACTTAAGATAAAATAAAATTTATCAAATTCCATAAAATTTAAAACAATCAAATTCTAGATTCTGTAGCACTTAGGAAATGCTACCTATAGTCACGGGTAAAACTAGTCCAATTTCAAAAAGACAGTATTTAAATGCTGTAGTAGATTGTTTAACTTAATAAATATTTCTAAATATAACTTATTTATCTATTTATTTATTAACTGAAGTCTTAATCTTTCAAAATCCCGATTTACCAAATAAGTTATATTCCATAATTTTTATCCAAATATTTATTTATTTCTTTATTTATAACTTATTAAAAGTCAATATAAATTCCTTTAAAGATATAAAATCAAATATTTAACTTCCAGAATAACTTTAAATATTTCAGAAAATATTATAAGGACCACGGGCCTGTATATAGTTTTCTAGCCTAGGTCAAGTGATACGGATGTATATCATTTCAATCCATAATTTACAAAACCCCGGGTTCTATCATTTCAAACCCGCAATCCCAAGTAAATTTACAGCAGTTAACAGAACAAGTGAACAGTAATAATCAATTTGGCCTATCATTTCAGCCCATGACAATATATATATTTAACAGGGAACTTGCAGTGTGATTTAAGCAGTACATAAACAATAACATAATATAACTGCAGATATAATACAACAGGTAAATAACTGATAAGGTGTCAATGGGGTTCATCATTCTATATTATACTGCAGACAGATAATAGTGACATAAATTCTTACACATACACTTGCAATAATTTACTAAAATATAAATACGTATGTCTGGTGAGAAATACTCACCTGAGAACTACAGAAAAATTGAATTCAAAACGACTATTCACCGATAAAGAACGACAGAGGATAATGGTCAAATTTCTTCTGATGTCGCCTAGATTCAAATCTAGAAAAAAAATTCAGATATTTTGAAACGCGACTTTAGAATTTTACGGTCAAAGAAAAATTAAAATAGAACGAGAATCAGTTTGGTTTGCTCGACCACTCCACCGTGTAATATGACCCAAAATATACCCCAAACGAGAACCGGGTTAACACAAAATTTTTCGACAAAATTTTTCCTAAAGTCAGACTCAAACAACAGGGTGAAGTTTTCCTACTCTATGTCGTGATACACATGTACACGTGCACACTTAAAATTTCAATTTACACGTGTACATGCACACACTCACGCCAACACTTTCTCATGCTTATAACTCTGCCTCTACTTTAAATCAAATTTTCACTTCTTCTCTATCTGGGTCCAACCTATGCTTACCAGTTCCAAACTTTATCCATTTTTTTTTCTTTTGCTTTGCAAATTCCAGTTTAACTTATATATATTACAAAACTGGGTTTCAAATCTTTCGCTTAAATCAAGTTTCCAGACCACTTGTTCAAACAGACTCAGTGCTTCGAGTCACACCATCATCCACTTCGAGTCATCCAGGGAGTTGCTTCGGGAAAATCCCAACGTTGCTTCGAGTAAACCAGTTAGTTGCCTCGAGACAAACTGACATGCAGTGATACCTACTCAAACTCTTCTCTCTTTCTCTCTACAACAGTAATACATACTTTCTTCACTCATTCCTATCAACTTCCCTATGTATCCTGTTTTTTTTTTTTTTCCTTTTTACTTAATACTTTTGCACCACTGCTTATATCCAGTCTCATCAGTTTTAGTATCAAAGAAAATATATGGATAATCATGTCTATATGTTGTAGTGACTTATGTGTTCACCTAGACAAGTCTATTAGCTACTCAATCAACCTACTGAAGCTTCACAAAACAGTTCTCCTATCGACTTATGCACGCATGCCAAACTTCCTCAACATCACGTATACCCCTCCCCTCCCCAATCCTTTCAACTGTACAGACACACCCGATCCTATCTTCAGCTAATACTAGCATCAATCACTCAATCTGCAACTAATACTCAGGTTTCCACCAAACAACTTCACTGAATCAGCTACAAATCTACAACTTATTAGTATTAAGCAACTCAATCTACACCTTCCGAGGTTGATCTACACGTGCACAGATGCACACGAGCACATGTACACTGCCCATGTCTTCTCTGTGCCACTGCCATCACTACATACTCACTACAGCTTTACCTCCTGTTCCATTACCATTCCCCTAAACTCACCCAGATGCACGACAAAATGCAAGCTTCTAAACCTATGTTGTGCAGACTTGTCCTTATGCAAACTGCCTATAGGATATGCCTAGAACCTACGTATAAAATATACTCCAACTTCAGGCATGTCTTCTGGTGTGAGAGAAAAACTTTGATTCAAATATGTTTATGTTCAAGTCATATAAAAATGTTTCAGTCTCTACGCAAACAATTTTCACCCAAAACTACTCAAGCATCAAATATCATAGCATCAACTGATATTGATGAAACATGTCTTTACTCTCAACATTCAGCCTAAGTCAAATAATTTGTCTATGCAACCTATACCAAAACTGCTCAAAGAATGTTATGGCCTTGGTTATATGTGCACTGACCCACCTCTGCTTCCTAAATACAACACACTACCCAACATGTCCCTCTGCTAACCTATGCTACTGGAGATTCACACACCAACACTACGGCATCAGGTCTTCTGGTCTATATCTATATAAACTAGACTAGGCAGGGACAGAGTGAGTGGAGATGGCTGAGCAAAGTGCCAAAGGAAGGGAAAAGAGATTGAAAGAATCAAAAGAAATAAGGTGGAATATTACCTGATCTGGATCCATGAGGAAAAACAGAGAAGTTGAGATCTAGAAAAAAAAAATGGAGAAGTGGGAAAGTATAAATAGGCAGAGGAAGAACACATCAGTTACACAAAGCATACGTGATATACCCATCAGTTTCAAAAGAGTAATGCAAGTATTGATCCTCTGCAAGATTACTGGAAAGTCGGGCTTTTTATTTGCTTAGCCATACGTTTTCTTTCTTGCTTTAATTGATCAATGCATTCAAGGCCGAGGGTTACACTTTGAATTCGTTTGAAGGGTTGATGATAAATATGCGTCAGTTATATTGATAAGCATGTAAATATACAAGCGTGATTTTGGGAAGCAGAGGAATATAAGGGTAATAGCCAGGCAGACATTGGAACGCATGCATTGATTTGAAGAAAACTGATCATTTGATAAAGGCTTGTGAGATAAAAGTGTACAAGTGCACATTTATAAATATGTAAACTGACATGCGTGTATACATATTGTTATGAATATAACTGATGGGCAAACAAAAATTAAACCAGGCGATGATAGGCAGAGCTATTGTAGGCGGGAATGGTGCTTGCATTGATTTTTGATAAATATTGGTTTAAATCTTTGTATGAATATATGTGTGAATGCAAAAGTCAGTGTGGTTACAGAGCTGAAGGAATGAATGCATTAGTTATATTTATAAACAGGTAAGCGCGTGGTATATGGTAGGTTATAAAAACTTTGAACGTTACAAAGTTGATTTTCACTCCGTTATATATATTTTGATTTTAACGTTTGGTATCAAAAATGGAATGGTAAATATTTATGTTGGCTATAGGAATGGAAAACGTATACAAGCTTATACAAACTCAGACCGTTAGTTAACAAAGTACCGGTTATCATAAAATTACTGACTGATATTTTTCCTCAAATTAAATCGAAAACTTGATTTTTACACTACGTTAAGCAGACGCAGTCTAAAACATCAAAATTTTTGATAAAAATAACATTTTAAAAACACACGTTTTACTACGTTGCTTATACCCTATATTTGACGCGTCTTTTAAACGCGAAATTTTACAGTTTAAACATAGCTTAAATTTTTCACAGTTATTACTTAATTTTATTGACACAACAATTTTATAAAATAAATCTCCAGATTAAATCTTTAAACTATATTGTTAAACACAATTTATATACAAATGTATTTCAAAATTAAATAATTGAAATAAAATAAATAGCTAAAACTAGGGTTGTTACACTCTCCCCCACTTACGAACTTTTCGTCCTCGAAAAGGAACGAAAGAGGTGAAACAAAGAAAGATAAGCTAGACAAACAAGAATCTTAAACGGATAGTTCCGGTATTGGGAACCCGAAGAAGATCCTTTAGAATCGGATTTTCCTTTCAGTTTGACCGTCCGTCTATGGGTGATAAGCGGTGCTCAGGTCCCGACGAGTAACAAAGAATTTCAAAGATTATAGAGAGATTTCTGAATAGACTGGTAGAAGCAATAGCCTCCCCCTTCTGTAGCAGACAGGGCAACCAAGGGCACTCGAAGATAGTTTGAAAACAAAATAAGATAATAACTTTGAAATCATAATGCTTCTTGAATTTAAAATACTTCGAAAGTCATTAAGATTTTATAGATATTATCATTTGGAAATCATACTACTAAAATCATAACACTTCTAAAATAATCTTCATTTATTCAATTATAAATTTTCAAAACATTTATTTTTAGAAACAGCAACACTTGAAATATGTTACCGTAGATATAATAGTATTTCTAATCAGCATTATTTTACTTAACTCTTAATTTTTAACAAATAACTAAACTACTTTATTTGAAATACCTATTTTAAAATAAGATATTCCATCAATAAGTTATACTTGGAATTTTTATTTGAACACCAATTCTCAAATTATCAAAATTTAAAATACGACTTACTTAAATCATAATTATTCATTTCAGGAAATAACCTTTATTAGAATCTCTTGTTTAGATTTTTAAGGTTCCATATTAAATCAAATTTGATTATCAGGTTATTTAAATGAAATTCCCTAAAATTTCTATTCCTTATTTACCCCCATTAATCTTTTATAACTAAAATTTAAGTGTATAATATTAATTATAACCACTCAAATTTTATTTATAAAAATCCTTTTTATATTGTATATTATCCAATTACATTGTTAACTTTTGAAAATCAAGGTAAGTTATATTAAAATGAAATTGGGTGTTATACAAATAAAACTTCCAATTTAATTATCTCCAATTGGAACTTTTTATTCAAAAATTTTATTTTCCTTTTTATTTTATTGAAATTTTCCTTAAGATAAAATTTAAGAATTGAATTTCTGATTCCCTTCAACCCATTTAGAGATAAATAAATATATATACATAATATGTCAAATCAAATTTAAATTATATATCTATATATATTAATTCATATTTTAGAAATTCAATCAATTAAAATCTCAAGGAAACACTGTAGCCGAATTACAGAATGGTCTTTTCACTTCGAAACTCGAAAATGAATGTCGATGATGCTGCAGTCATCACCGAAATTATTTTCCAGCGACAAAGAGAAGAGCACTAAATTTTTAAAATTCTTGGGAACAAATCTCTATATAAATACTTTAAATAATACATCCTTTTAAAGTTTAAACACAGGGTTTGAAACCATCAGAGATTTAATTCTCAAGTTCTTGTTTTAGATTCATTTCTGTTCCAATTTAAATTATATCCATTGTTTATATTCACTTATTTATATTAGACAAAACACATGGTTTACAAAACCATAAATAAAATCAAAACTATTATCTCTTGGCAACTAGTTAAATTAATTATAAAATTTCTGAAAATTATACTCATATATATAATATTAGATTTTATTTCAAATATAGAAATAAATTTTTCAACACAAAGATAAAGATTCAAATTTTGATGAACTCAAATCAAATAGAATTCAAGATAAGTTGAAATTAGAAGATCTGATGATTAAATAACAGAATAAGGAACTGGGTAAGTTTATATAAATCGCGGACAACCTTGACCGGGTCAACCGGGACATAAAGAGTCAGATCGATGTATCTACATTTGATCTGAAGAGATAGAGTTCAGAATAACCAAAGATACTAGCATATAAACCGAGGATAAATATAAATCTCCGGTGAATCAATGCTAATGGTAAAGGAGTTTCACCCCTTTATTAGAACAATGGCGAGACCGCCAATTCATTATAAAGATCATCCGAAGTGGAGTTATGGGATACTCCAAAATCTAAGGTAGATGAAAAAGTGAGGGACACGAATGAACTTTGGAATCACAGGGAATGTTCCAAATTCGAAAAGGAAGAGATTCAATCTCGAATGAAAGTGATTCTATAATCAAATTTACTTTACATTCTAAGTTTTGCCTAGAGCCAAAGCTCTGATACCAGCTGTAACGGCCCAATATTTTCAACCATTCGCATCGGCACATGTCGGACTTGAATTGTTCAAAATACTGCGTTGTATAATAAATTTGACAAAACTCAGAATATACAGTAAATAAATCACAGAATCACATACACAAATATCAGAATCTCGCAGCGGAATATAAAATGATACAGTGGTTCATGAAGCCACTTAAACTTTTCCAAACAGAATTACATTTTTAGTCTTTAATACAATTTAAACATACACAGATATAGAGTCTTCAAATGCCTTGAATTTCATAAAGATAATGATGGAAAGCTTCCAACAGCAGGAATGATCTACGAGTGTCCTAGCTCTGGAGGGAAAGCTGAACTGCAACTCAGGCTGACCCGAGCGTACAATAAAACAAAACACTCGAGTCAGGACATACATACTTATATAATGTAAGCTAAATCAAGTGTATTGTAATATATAGCAAGTAACTCAAAGGGTGCTTGGGACCGCCCATCCTCTAAGGATCCGTTAAACTATTTACTATGTAGTATATTGCGCTATTATAATAGTGTCTATTTATAAAGTAAACATACTTCTTTCTTAGCATTAAGGGGTTACCCATATAGCCCTTAACACGTAATAGTCCCAGTAGTCCATCCAATATCATAGCTCCTCCTGATCGGGAAGCAACTAGAGGATACCACACGGGCTACGGGAGAAATACAAACTCGTACAAGGCTCGATATGGTAGGTGACACGGCACAACTAGGCAATGCCAGGGTAGATATACCAATTGCTATCCGGACCGGTGGTAACGCGAAGCCGCAGCAACCGCCCACCTCGAACAACACTCCCAAACCAAAGGGTGCACCCAAACAATCACAAGAGTAATAGAATGGTATACGAAGAAGTGCGTTCGATCAGAGGAGCTACCTCATTAATCCGAGAATCGCTCCTGTTTTAGCCACCTTAAGCCAACTCACGGAAGTCGGGTCCACGTATATACCTTTCAAGAAACCGTCACCACCAACCTACTTCATTCTGGAATCTCCACCGCGTGCACGGTTAGTCAAAGTGGTTTTCGGTATCGACAGAGAGTATGTCCATATCCGATCCCGGTCTCTTTGCCAACCAAACGTTATTATAACCCGTGGCCATTTAAAAACAGTTTATACTTTTAAAAACAGAGTAAACATTTCCATTTCGAACTATAAATACGATATCAATTTAAAACCAAAACAATATGATACCGTTATATTCAAATATAATTCTTTCCAAAACCATACTGCTTATAATATCTGGAGACCAAATATTTGAATTATATCTTCAAAAGACAATATTTTGGAAACTTTACTTCAAACCATAACTCCCAAACACAATGGTTTGGACATTCAACGGTATATAGAATAAATGGTTTAACTTTATGGTTACTTTGTAAAGAAGATAATTTACATAGCCTTACAAGTATATTTCTTTATTTAAAGTTTTAAACCATAATTTAAATATCACTTTATGTTCCCAAAACATTACAATTCCCATATATATATTAAATTGGAGTATTTACTATTCAAAACTAAGTTTGGGTTTTATTCTTTCACAAATCAATGTTTTATATTTTTAGTCTTGAATATTCCCATAATTTCCATAAATAAAACTCTAAATTTTTTAGCCATTAAATTTTTCCAAAATTTACTTAATACCAGAATATTCATCTTTAATTTATTAAGGAAAATCCAGTTATAAATATTATGTCTTAAGCTTTTCCAAAACTTAAGATAAAATAAAATTTATCAAATTCCATAAAATTTAAAACAATCAAATTCTAGATTCTGTAGCACTTAGGAAATGCTACCTATAGTCACGGGTAAAACTAGTCCAATTTCAAAAAGACAGTATTTAAATGCTGTAGTAGATTGTTTAACTTAATAAATATTTCTAAATATAACTTATTTATCTATTTATTTATTAACTGAAGTCTTAATCTTTCAAAATCCCGATTTACCAAATAAGTTATATTCCATAATTTTTATCCAAATATTTATTTATTTCTTTATTTATAACTTATTAAAAGTCAATATAAATTCCTTTAAAGATATAAAATCAAATATTTAACTTCCAGAATAACTTTAAATATTTCAGAAAATATTATAAGGACCACGGGCCTGTATATAGTTTTCTAGCCTAGGTCAAGTGATACGGATGTATATCATTTCAATCCGTAATTTACAAAACCCCGGGTTCTATCATTTCAAACCCGCAATCCCAAGTAAATTTACAGCAGTTAACAGAACAAGTGAACAGTAATAATCAATTTGGCCTATCATTTCAGCCCATGACAATATATATATTTAACAGGGAACTTGCAGTGTGATTTAAGCAGTACATAAACAATAACATAATATAACTGCAGATATAATACAACAGGTAAATAACTGATAAGGTGTCAATGGGGTTCATCATTCTATATTATACTGCAGACAGATAATAGTGACATAAATTCTTACACATACACTTGCAATAATTTACTAAAATATAAATACGTATGTCTGGTGAGAAATACTCACCTGAGAACTACAGAAAAATTGAATTCAAAACGACTATTCACCGATAAAGAACGACAGAGGATAATGGTCAAATTTCTTCTGATGTCGCCTAGATTCAAATCTAGAAAAAAAATTCAGATATTTTGAAACGCGACTTTAGAATTTTACGGTCAAAGAAAAATTAAAATAGAACGAGAATCAGTTTGGTTTGCTCGACCACTCCACCGTGTAATATGACCCAAAATATACCCCAAACGAGAACCGGGTTAACACAAAATTTTTCGACAAAATTTTTCCTAAAGTCAGACTCAAACAACAGGGTGAAGTTTTCCTACTCTATGTCGTGATACACATGTACACGTGCACACTTAAAATTTCAATTTACACGTGTACATGCACACACTCACGCCAACACTTTCTCATGCTTATAACTCTGCCTCTACTTTAAATCAAATTTTCACTTCTTCTCTATCTGGGTCCAACCTATGCTTACCAGTTCCAAACTTTATCCATTTTTTTTTCTTTTGCTTTGCAAATTCCAGTTTAACTTATATATATTACAAAACTGGGTTTCAAATCTTTCGCTTAAATCAAGTTTCCAGACCACTTGTTCAAACAGACTCAGTGCTTCGAGTCACACCATCATCCACTTCGAGTCATCCAGGGAGTTGCTTCGGGAAAATCCCAACGTTGCTTCGAGTAAACCAGTTAGTTGCCTCGAGACAAACTGACATGCAGTGATACCTACTCAAACTCTTCTCTCTTTCTCTCTACAACAGTAATACATACTTTCTTCACTCATTCCTATCAACTTCCCTATGTATCCTGTTTTTTTTTTTTTTTCTTTTTACTTAATACTTTTGCACCACTGCTTATATCCAGTCTCATCAGTTTTAGTATCAAAGAAAATATATGGATAATCATGTCTATATGTTGTAGTGACTTATGTGTTCACCTAGACAAGTCTATTAGCTACTCAATCAACCTACTGAAGCTTCACAAAACAGTTCTCCTATCGACTTATGCACGCATGCCAAACTTCCTCAACATCACGTATACCCCTCCCCCCCCCCCAATCCTTTCAACTGTACAGACACACCCGATCCTATCTTCAGCTAATACTAGCATCAATCACTCAATCTGCAACTAATACTCAGGTTTCCACCAAACAACTTCACTGAATCAGCTACAAATCTACAACTTATTAGTATTAAGCAACTCAATCTACACCTTCCGAGGTTGATCTACACGTGCACAGATGCACACGAGCACATGTACACTGCCCATGTCTTCTCTGTGCCACTGCCATCACTACATACTCACTACAGCTTTACCTCCTGTTCCATTACCATTCCCCTAAACTCACCCAGATGCACGACAAAATGCAAGCTTCTAAACCTATGTTGTGCAGACTTGTCCTTATGCAAACTGCCTATAGGATATGCCTAGAACCTACGTATAAAATATACTCCAACTTCAGGCATGTCTTCTGGTGTGAGAGAAAAACTTTGATTCAAATATGTTTATGTTCAAGTCATATAAAAATGTTTCAGTCTCTACGCAAACAATTTTCACCCAAAACTACTCAAGCATCAAATATCATAGCATCAACTGATATTGATGAAACATGTCTTTACTCTCAACATTCAGCCTAAGTCAAATAATTTGTCTATGCAACCTATACCAAAACTGCTCAAAGAATGTTATGGCCTTGGTTATATGTGCACTGACCCACCTCTGCTTCCTAAATACAACACACTACCCAACATGTCCCTCTGCTAACCTATGCTACTGGAGATTCACACACCAACACTACGGCATCAGGTCTTCTGGTCTATATCTATATAAACTAGACTAGGCAGGGACAGAGTGAGTGGAGATGGCTGAGCAAAGTGCCAAAGGAAGGGAAAAGAGATTGAAAGAATCAAAAGAAATAAGGTGGAATATTACCTGATCTGGATCCATGAGGAAAAACAGAGAAGTTGAGATCTAGAAAAAAAAAATGGAGAAGTGGGAAAGTATAAATAGGCAGAGGAAGAACACATCAGTTACACAAAGCATACGTGATATACCCATCAGTTTCAAAAGAGTAATGCAAGTATTGATCCTCTGCAAGATTACTGGAAAGTCAGGCTTTTTATTTGCTTAGCCATACGTTTTCTTTCTTGCTTTAATTGATCAATGCATTCAAGGCCGAGGGTTACACTTTGAATTCGTTTGAAGGGTTGATGATAAATATGCGTCAGTTATATTGATAAGCATGTAAATATACAAGCGTGATTTTGGGAAGCAGAGGAATATAAGGGTAATAGCCAGGCAGACATTGGAACGCATGCATTGATTTGAAGAAAACTGATCATTTGATAAAGGCTTGTGAGATAAAAGTGTACAAGTGCACATTTATAAATATGTAAACTGACATGCGTGTATACATATTGTTATGAATATAACTGATGGGCAAACAAAAATTAAACCAGGCGATGATAGGCAGAGCTATTGTAGGCGGGAATGGTGCTTGCATTGATTTTTGATAAATATTGGTTTAAATCTTTGTATGAATATATGTGTGAATGCAAAAGTCAGTGTGGTTACAGAGCTGAAGGAATGAATGCATTAGTTATATTTATAAACAGGTAAGCGCGTGGTATATGGTAGGTTATAAAAACTTTGAACGTTACAAAGTTGATTTTCACTCCGTTATATATATTTTGATTTTAACGTTTGGTATCAAAAATGGAATGGTAAATATTTATGTTGGCTATAGGAATGGAAAACGTATACAAGCTTATACAAACTCAGACCGTTAGTTAACAAAGTACCGGTTATCATAAAATTACTGACTGATATTTTTCCTCAAATTAAATCGAAAACTTGATTTTTACACTACGTTAAGCAGACGCAGTCTAAAACATCAAAATTTTTGATAAAAATAACATTTTAAAAACACACATTTTACTACGTTGCTTATACCCTATATTTGACGCGTCTTTTAAACGCGAAATTTTACAGTTTAAACATAGCTTAAATTTTTCACAGTTATTACTTAATTTTATTGACACAACAATTTTATAAAATAAATCTCCAGATTAAATCTTTAAACTATATTGTTAAACACAATTTATATACAAATGTATTTCAAAATTAAATAATTGAAATAAAATAAATAGCTAAAACTAGGGTTGTTACATAATTCTTTTTGCTTATACAATTATTCTTCAATTTAAATTATTCAAACAACTAAACAATCAACTTATTTTCACTTTAATAATTTTGAAAAATTATTCCTTTATATATAAAATATAATCAAGGTAAAATTATTTCATTTACCCAATTTAAACATCAATACTGTGTCGGTTTATCTTGTTTAAGAGTTTAGAAACTCCTATCTACGATAGTTAGCTAGACTACATCGACTGGAATCTATAAACAATCAACCGATAAGTCAACACAATATAAAACAATCTATATTCACTAACAAATACGCTCTCATAGCTATTATTACACTCAAATTCATTCTAGAGTACTGCTGACTCTATCTCTAATGAGTAATACCCAACAGAACCATGGTTGTCGCTTAACCATAAGCTCTGATACCAAATGTAACGTTTCGATTTTTCGTTGCCGAAAAACCGAATAGTTATGGGTTTTAAGAAAAAGAATTTAAGAAAAGAGAAGAGAAAAAGATAGAAAATTTAGATAGGGAAAAGAAGATAGAATATTTTAAAAATAGAAGAAAAAGAGAATAGAGAACATTTTGAAAACATAGAATGGAATAGAAAACAACAGAACAACATCAGAATCTCACAATTCGCAGCGGAACAACATATAATAATAAATGAATAATCTTTAAACAAAGAACTATATCAGTTATTACATTTTATACATTACATTACATCATATCATCAGAGTGTACAACAACAATATACAACATCAAACATTGCAGCGGAAAAAGAAATACTATATAACTAGTAATACGCCATGCCATCCATCTTGCCTCCAGCAACTCCAGAATATCCTGATAAACCTTAACTCTTGACTGCCCGTGTGAAATTGGTGGGCACCCAGAGTTTAGGATGGAAAACAATAAACTCCAAGTCAGTCATGTGACTGGTGTGAGAACTCAAAACAGTTTATTTATCTTTAAAATCAAAATAGAGGAATATTTTTAAATCAATTCGCAATGCTTTTAAAAATGAGACTACCATAAGGCCTCCCGCATACACACACACAATGCAAACGCAGAATCGGAGGAGATTTCTCCTTATGATAGTCAAAGATGCTTGATATGCATTTAAAATAACATTTGATATTATTACTAGTGCATAGTGTAGAGGAAAAATTCATTTCGAAAGTAGAATATAAATCTTAGCCAACACAGACATTTCGAACTATGCCTACTATAGCTACCATCCAAACAGTGTTGCGACACCATAAGTGAATGACAGGTTCTACAACTAATACCGTACAAGTTTCGTATTGGGAATTGGATTTCCAACAAATGGTCAGGCCAAGGAACTTCCCATTGCCACATGAGAATGCCTCTGGAAAGACATCCCCGAGAACCAAACCGGAACTCTGCCAACACAAGGCCGGGTTACCCCTAACTGGGTAACTACTGACACGAGCACGCCATTCCCCGATCGTAAACGACCTTTCTCACGGGATCCCGATAACCAACAACCACAAAGTAATAAATTCGTAGTAACCACATAGGTTAAATATCTGGGCTCCATACCATGATACCACCTCTATCCAGAAGGAAATGTACATACCCTAAAGGGTGCTACCCCTCATAACCTTGCCGCATCTTTCCTGTTTTGACCATTTCCGGGGTGTGAGGTTCGACGAAGTCACGTCCACAAAAACATACTTTATACAAAAGCCATGCTTTGGGTCAACAAATGATCAACACAATGATCACTAAGATAGACGATCAAATAAACGATCCTATCACAATAATCAACACAATGATCATTTCAGCAACACTCAGCATGTCACATTACCAAATTGGGAATATATCGCTGATAACTTCAACTATATACCCTCTGAGCTCGTACGTCTCAAAGAAGGGTGTTAAGCTAAAAGAATAAATTCTTCCCCACCAACAGAAATATATTTGAAAGAAATCGGCTTTATATCTCAACTTGTAATGTCAGACACACAATCCGTACAAGTCTGTTCCAGGATCGAACAAAACCGAAGGCACTTACAAAGAAGTCCTTGCAATCCGGATATTCACAATCCTGATCGGATTTCCCATCACTTAGGGAGTCTCTATACCGATGCAACTCAGTGCAGAGACAATCGACAGGTCATCCTATCGCTCTCGCAAATATCGGGTCTTCAACACCGATCTTCAATGCAATTATAACGACGTATCACATATTCGGAATGGGTTATATGACCCCATGGTCCTTTCCTGGTTAACCCGAATAGTGAGCGCTTATTTAAAAATAAGTGTAGCATTCACATTCAAACAATTCGCATCAATTACCCATTCAAAGGGAAATATTGATAGTCGGTTATTGAACTATCAATGGATATGCACACATCACCAGTTTCCAAATAATTTTCCAAATTATAATTTTCCAAAATATGTAACGACCCAGAATTTTTATTAATTTAAAATTTGAATATTTAATTAATTTTAAATATTAATGAGTGAATTTATAAGTCGAATAAATTTTAATTTGAATTATTGGATTTAATTGGATAATTTAGATCGATAATTTAATACGTTAAATTATGAAAATAATTGAAAATGGAGTTAAATATGATTGAAAATGATTTGTAAAATTTTATTTTATCATATTGAAGTTAGAACGATATTTTAGAACTTTTAAAATCAATTTAAAAGTTTATTTGTGAAAATTGAATATTTTAATATTTAAATCGACTAGTGAAAATAGTCAATTTTTAAACAGTCTCATAATTGAATGAAACTAGCTCCATTGGATCCGTAATAGTTAGTTATTACCGAATTTCAAATTTCGTGTCAATCGGAGTTATCGTTTGATCGTGGCAGCTCGAGACGCATCGATTTATTTTTAATTTTAATTTGGCGAGTAAAAATAGCCATTTTTCAAAAAGTCTCGGATTTCGACGAAACCAGTTTCATCGGATCCGTAATGTGATATTATTATAAGGTTTCAAATTTCAAGTCAATTGGATTTACCGTTTGCCCGGTACAAATTAAAACGCCTAGAAAATCGCTTAAATCGGTTTAATTTAAATTGAGCGTTTACAGCCATAACTCGCACATACTTCCGAATTAGCTTCCGAAACCTGTTCCATTGTGTCCGGAACGCGGGATAAACCCTAGGTACGTCAGTTTCGGCGCGTAAATCGGAGTTCGGAATTTCCGGGATGAATAGTGTTTCGTCGGTTCCTTATAAATAGCCCACTATCTCAAAAAAAATAGAAAAAAAAAGAAAAAAAACCCTAGTTTTGAACTGCAGCCGGCCCTAATAAGTGAAAGACCAGAAATTAATCTCCTTTCCTCCTCAATCACTCACAATCCATCGACAATTAGGCGAAGTGTTCAACTGCAAGGTTGTAGAGGATGGAGAGGGCTTCAGATCCATACGGAGTAGATCGTGTTTGGTGTCGTGTGGAGGGAGCTACATGGGGCCGTTCATGGCCAGTCACGCACGCGTTTCCCAAGGAGGGAGGGGGCCGAGCTCCACATGCTTCTGGCCGAGCATAGCCTTGGTCGAGAGCTTCCTATTGCAAGTAGTTTGATGAAGTATCGTTGAGAAATGGAGGAGTATAATCAAACCCTAATCTATAAGTGATGGGTTTCATGAAGACGGCTAATACCTGTAGCTTGAACGTGAAGAGGAGAGAAGGGGGGGACGGCCAGATTTGCATTGGGTTTGGATCTAGTGGCTGGTAATGGTTGTAGTTAAAAATTAAATTGAAAGATGTTGAAATTGTTATATAAAATACGTGTAAACTTCAAAAATTCATAACTTTTTCATACGAGGTCGAAAACGCACGAAACTAGTTGCGTTGGAATCGTATGGACGAGCACTACGCGATGGAGTTGGATTGGAATCGTTTGGAGTTAGTGAGAATTTTGGGTAAAATTAAACGTCCGTTTAATTTTATTCGAAATAAATCGCTAAAACGGAAATTAAAACCAGGTGAGAACTTCTCACTCAATCGAATCAGTTTCGATTTTATTTTAAATAGTTAGATTTAAAATATTTGAATGCATGTTTGAATGTTGATGAATATCTATTGATTGTTAAAATAGACATTATACGCCGTTAGTAAGCGGATGTTATTTAATAAAAACATATACCGCGAATATTTCATAAACAGTGAAATTGGTATTATATATAATAGCAATATATATATATTGGCATATGTATATATTGGAGTTATTGATTTCCCGCATTTTTTGTTTAGCGGATGATACCCTATTACGCCGTCTATTAAGCGGATAATATTTTAAATCCCATATACCGCGATAATTTCGTACTGGAGCGAAATTGGTATTGTGCTAATGTTTGTGGATGCAGGAAAACAGGTTGGAGGGATCCAACTGGATTCCTCAATAGTATTTATTTGATTTCAGGTATTTTGATATTTGATGGATTATCATATCGATATATGATATCGTTGTAGTCGTGATTGACTATTTGGTGTGTAGCATCATTGGACCAAATTTTTGGTATTTTAAAATGATTTTAAAGTGATTTTTGAAAAGAATACGTTTTATAAAATAATTTTGGAATTGATCCATTTTAAATAAATAAACGTTATAATTTTTAAAGTTAGAAAAATTATGATTTTTGAGAAATATAGTTAAAAAAACTGATTTTTGAGAATATGATGCTATTGAGTTTATAAAATAGTTTAATCGAGATATTTTAGAATTATTGTGAAAAGTTTAAATATAGGATTTATAAAATTTAATTATTTTATGAATCAAAATGGTGAAATAATAAAGGAGATTAAAGAAGTTTTAAAAGAATAATATAAATTGAATTATATTAAGAGATTTATAAATGGATATTTATAAATTGAAATATGGACATTATAAAACGAGTTTTTATAAGTGTTTGAATGAAGTGAAAATGAAATTCATAAATGAATGAAATTTATAGAATTATATAACGGTGAAGTTATAAATGGAAATTTTATAAACAGTAGGTTTATAAAATTTGTAAAGTTCAAAGGAACGATTTTTGCAAATAAATAAATTATAAGTGTTTGACTTAAAATTTGGACTTTTGGTTTATAATTAAAATTATAAATCGAATAAGTTAATAAAGAGATTTATAAAAAGGAAGTTTTTATAAATAAATAGAAATGGAATTTATAAAGTTGTTTTATAAATTCACAAATGACTTATTTTGATAAGAAAATTGTTGAAACCTATTAAAGGAGTTATATTCACATTTTTGAATAGTGAATAATCCTTTAAAATAAATTGAATAGAAGTGATGAAATTGTTAACGAAGTTTATTCACATTTTTGAATAGTGAATAATATGTTAAAGAAATTGTTTTAGATATGATGTTTTAAATAGAATTAAAACTATCTAACGATGTTTTTAAAAGGTATTGAGATTCGAAATCATAGATTTCAACATTTATTGTTGAAATAGATGTTTCGAGAAATAAAAGGAAATGGTGGACTATAACACTGTTGTTATAGTAAATGATTTCCGAAAGGAAATGTTTTGTATAGTATTGGGATTTATATATCTATTTTAATTTCGAATCCCTATACTAGTGATTTTGGGTTGTCGTAACGATGTTTTACGCAACATTCGTTTTGGCCCAAATAAATATGTTTAAGAGAATGATTCCCTTAAAGAATGAATTATATACTTAATTTGATTTAAGTATATTGAATATTTTCTAAGTGTTGAAAATAAAAAGATTTGTGAATTACTTATATTTTTATAAGTATGGAAATGTTTTCTAATATGAAACGTTTTGAGAATTTATCTTTTTGAAGATAAATTGAAATGGATAATTGAAATCGTATATGCATGGATATTTTGAAATATAAATTCATTAAGGAATTTATAAATAGAAAGTGGAATTTGTATGAAAATAAATATTGATTTATTTTTGAAGTGTTGAAATTATACATCCAGTAAAGATATTTTAGAAAATAAATAATTTGGGAAATTATTTGGAATCTAGTGATGTTGTGCATATCTATTGATAGTTCAATAACCGACTATCAATATTTCCCTTTGAATGGGTATATGATGTGATTTGTTTGAATGTGAATGCCACACTTATTTTTAAATAAGCGCTCACTATTCGGGTTAACCGGGAAAGGACCATGGGGTCGTATAACCCATTCCGAATATGTGATACGTCGTTGTGAATTGCATTGAAGATCGGTGTTGAAGACCCGGTATTTGCGAGAGCGATAGGATGACCTGTCGATTTACTCTGCACCGAGTTGCTCCGGTATTGAGTTCTCCATATGTGATGGTGAATCCGATCAGGATTGTGAATATCCGGATTGCAAGGACTTCTTTGTAAGTGCCTTCGGTTTTGTTCGAGCCCGGAACAAACTTGTATGGATTGTGTGTCTGACATTACAAGTTGAGATATAAAGCCGATTTCTTTCAAATATATTTCTGTTGGTGGCGAAGAATTTATTCTTTTAGCTTAACACCCTTCTCTGAGACATACGAGCTCAGAGGTTATATAGTTGAAGTTATCAGCGATATATTCCCAATTTGGTAATGTGACATGCTGAGTGTTGCTGTAAATGATCATTGTGTTGATTATTGTGATAGGATCGTTTATTTGATCGTCTATCTTAGTGATCATTGTGTTGATCATTTGTTGACCCAAAGCATGGCTTTTGTATAAAGTATGTTTTTGTGGACGTGACTTCGTCGAGCCTCACACCCCGGAAATGGTCAAAACAGGAAAGATGCGGCAAGGTTATGAGGGGTAGCACCCTTTAGGGTATGTACATTTCCTTCTGGATAGAGGTGGTATCATGGTATGGAGCCCAGATATTTAACCTATGTGGTTACTACGAATTTATTACTTTGTGGTTGTTGGTTTTCGGGATCCCGTGAGAAAGGTCGTTTACGATCGGGGAATGGCGTGCTCGTGTCAGTAGTTACCCAGTTAGGGGTAACCCGGCCTTGTGTTGGCAGAGTTCCGGTTTGGTTCTCGGGGATGTCTTTACAGAGGCATTCTCATGTGGCAATGGGAAGTTCCTTGGCCTGACCATTTGTTGGAAATCCAAAGAAACAATACGAAACTTGTACGGTATTAGTTGTAGAACCTATCATTCACTTATGGTGTCGCAACACTGTTTGGATGGTAGCTATAGTAGGCATACGATAATGGTCGTATGTTGGCTAAGATTTATATTCTACTTTCGAAATGAATTTTTCCCCTACACTATGCACTAGTAATAATATCAAATGTTATTTTAAATGCGTATCAAGCATCTTTGACTATCATAAGGAGAAATCTCCTCCGATTCTGCGTTTGCATTGTGTGTGTGCGGGAGGCCTTATGGTAGTCTCATTTTTAAAAGCATTGCGAATTGAATTTAAAAAATATTCCTCTATTTTGATTTTAAAGATAGATAAACTGTTTTGAGTTCTCACACCAGTCACATGACTGACTTGGAGTTTATTGTTTTCCTTCCTAAACTCTGGGTGCCCACCAATTTCCACACGGGCAGTCAAGAGTTAAGGTTTATCAGGATATTCTGGATATTCAGGAATTGCTGGAGGTAAGCTGGATGGCATGGCGTAATTACTAGTATATAGTATTTCTTTTTCCGCTGCACTATTTGTTGTTGTTGTACACTCTGATGATATGATGTAATGAAATGTATAAAATGTAATAACTGATATAGTTCTTTGTTTAAAGATTATTCATTTATTATTATATGTTGTTCCGCTGCGAATTGTGAGATTCTGATGTTGTTCTGTTGTTTTCTGTTCCGTTCTATGTCTTCAAAATGTTCTCTATTCTCTTTTTCTTCTATTTTAAAATGTTCTATCTTCTTTTCTTTCCTATCTTCTTTCTTCTTTCTTCTTCTTTTCTGTTTTCTATTCTCTCTAATTTCTATCTTCTATTCCCTCTATCTTCTACCTTTTTCTTTCTTTCTCTTTCCTTAAATTTTTTTTTTAAAAACCCTCAGTGTTCGGTTTTCCGTCGTTCGATTTCTCGGCAGTCGATAAAGTGAGTGTCGATGTCGAATTTTCGGAAGACGAAGAATCGTGTCGTGACAATGTGGTATCAGAGCATATGGTTAAGCGACAACCATGGTTCTGTTGGGTATTTCTCATTAGAGATAGAGTCAGCAGTACTCTAGAATGAATTTGAGTGTAATAATAGCTATGATAGCGTATTTGTTAGTGAATATAAAAATTGTTTTATATTGTGTTGACTTATCGGTTGATTGTTTATAGATTCCAGTCGATGTAGTCTAGCTAACTATCGTAGATAGGAGTTTCTAAACTCTTAAACAAGATAAACCGACATAATATTGTTTTAAATTGGGTAAACGAAATAATTTTACTTGATTATATTTTATATATAAAGAAATAATTTTCAGAATTATTAAAGTGTATATAAGTTGATTGTTTAGATGTTTGAATAATCTAAATTAAAGGAATAATTGTATAAGCAAAAGAATTATAAAGAATTGAATTATAATTAATGTGATTTACAATTATGAAATAAACTTATATATATAAGAAGTGAAACTATATGGATATATTTATGAATATGAATTGTAAATATAAAAATGAATTTAAGTTAAGTAAAACCAAGTGATGTTTATAAAATGAAATATAACTTAAGTGATATGGAATGGAATTGATATTAGTATCAAAGTAAAATGAATAAAATTAAGTGATAGATATGAACTTAAGTTATGTAAATGAAATTCGATTTTGTAATTGAATTTGAATTGGAAGTGGACCAACTTGAATATGAATTAGTGAATATAAACTAATTGAGAATGAATGTTAGTAAGAACATCCACTGTGTATGAATCAAATGTGATTAAATTGAAAACCCAATTCATTGAATATTGATAAGAATATAAATGAATATTATTGGTTATGGATGTTAGTTGGTTGATGTTTGCATTTGTTGTTTAGTTGCATTTGCTATGTTGACATGTATAGTTATTACGTTGCTATATGTTGTATATCGATACTATTGTCATATATGCATGTTCTCATGTTGTTTGTTGAGTAATTAGTAGGTGCGGATCGCGTTTGCTTCGCATTTGGAGCTCGCTTTTGCACTATATTAGCCGTATATGCTTGCTAATAAAATATAAGGTACATATCTCGGATTAAATATCGTACTTTTACATTTTTTTCCCTTCGGGATGCCTCATTACTTGATGAGATGTATATTTGTGATATATATACTGTCATTTTTTTTTCGGATCGAGCCGCGCAAAGGAGACTATGGCGAATTTTTCCGAAAATTTAAGGCGTTAGAAAAAATTTGAGAAAATCTGGAAAATTTTTGAAAACTTAAACTTTGATTTTGGAATTAAAAGTTAAACAATAGTAATTGTTTTTGAAAAGATAACTAAGTATGATTTTAAAAAACTTAGTAAAGTATTGTAAGAAGTTTAACTATGAATTTTGGAAAATTAATAGACTCTGTAACTTTTCTTACTTAATAATTTCGAGGACGAAATTCTTTTAAGTGGGGAAGATTGTAACGACCCAGAATTTTTATTAATTTAAAATTTGAATATTTAATTAATTTTAAATATTAATGAGTGAATTTATAAGTCGAATAAATTTTAATTTGAATTATTGGATTTAATTGGATAATATAGATCGATAATTTAATACGTTAAATTATGAAAATAATTGAAAATGGAGTTAAATATGATTGAAAATGATTTGTAAAATTTTATTTTATCATATTGAAGTTAGAACGATATTTTAGAACTTTTAAAATCAATTTAAAAGTTTATTTGTGAAAATTGAATATTTTAATATTTAAATCGACTAGTGAAAATAGTCAATTTTTGAACAGTCTCAGAATTGAACGAAACCAGTTCCATTGGATCCGTAATAGTTAGTTATTACCGGATTTCAAATTTCGTGTCAATCGGAGTTATCGTTTGATCGTGGCAGCTCGAAACGCATCGATTTATTTTTAATTTTAATTTGGCGAGTAAAAATAGCCATTTTTCAAAAATTCTCGGATTTCGACGAAACCAGTTTCATCGGATCCGTAATGTGATATTATTGTAAGATTTCAAATTTCAAGTCAATTGGATTTACCGTTTGCCCGGTACAAATTAAAACGCCTAGAAAATCGCTTAAATCGGTTTAATTTAAATTGAGCGTTTACAGCCATAACTCGCACATACTTCCGAATTAGCTTCCGAAACCTGTTCCATTGTGTCCGGAACGCGGGATAAACCCTAGGTACGTCAGTTTCGGCGCGTAAATCGGAGTTCGGAATTTCCGGGATGAATAGTGTTTCGTCGGTTCCTTATAAATAGCCCACTATCTCAAAAAAAATAGAAAAAAAAGAAAAAAAACCCTAGTTTTGAACTGCAGCCGGCCCTAATAAGTGAATGGCCAGAAATTAATCTCCTTTCCTCCTCAATCACTCACAATCCATCGACAATTAGGCGAAGTGTTCAACTGCAAGGTTGTAGAGGATGGAGAGGGCTTCAGATCCATACGGAGTAGATCGTGTTTGGTGTCGTGTGGAGGGAGCTACATGGGGCCGTTCATGGCCAGTCACGCACGCGTTTCCCAAGGAGGGAGGGGGCCGAGCTCCACATGCTTCTGGCCGAGCATAGCCTTGGTCGAGAGCTTCCTATTGCAAGTAGTTTGATGAAGTATCGTTGAGAAATGGAGGAGTATAATCAAACCCTAATCTATAAGTGATGGGTTTCATGAAGACGGCTAATACCTGTAGCTTGAACGTGAAGAGGAGAGAAGGGGGGACGGCCAGATTTGCATTGGGTTTGGATCTAGTGGCTGGTAATGGTTGTAGTTAAAAATTAAATTGAAAGATGTTGAAATTGTTATATAAAATACGTGTAAACTTCAAAAATTCATAACTTTTTCATACGAGGTCGAAAACGCGGGAAACTAGTTGCGTTGGAATCGTATGGACGAGCACTACGCGAGGGAGTTGGATTGGAGTCGTTTGGAGTTAGTGAGAATTTTGGGTAAAATTAAACGTCCGTTTAATTTTATTCGAAATAAATCGCTAAAACGGAAATTAAAACCAAGGTGAGAACTTCTCACTCAATCGAATCAGTTTCGATTTTATTTTAAATAGTTAGATTTAAAATATTTGAATGCATGTTTGAATGTTGATGAATATCTATTGATTGTTAAAATAGACATTATACGCCGTTAGTAAGCGGATGTTATTTAATAAAAACATATACCGCGAATATTTCATAAACAGTGAAATTGGTATTATATATAATAGCAATATATATATATATATTGGCATATGTATATATTGGAGTTATTGATTTCCCGCATTTTTTGTTTAGCGGATGAGACCCTATTACGCCGTCTATTAAGCGGATAATATTTTAAATCCCATATACCGCGATAATTTCGTACTGGAGCGAAATTGGTATTGTGCTAATGTTTGTGGATGCAGGAAAACAGGTTGGAGGGATCCAACTGGATTCCTCAACAGTATTTATTTGATTTCAGATATTTTGATATTTGATGGATTATCATATCGATATATGATATCGTTGTAGTCGTGATTGACTATTTGGTGTGTAGCATCATTGGACCAAATTTTTGGTATTTTAAAATGATTTTAAAGTGATTTTTGAAAAGAATACGTTTTATAAAATAATTTTGGAATTGATCCATTTTAAATAAATAAACGTTATAATTTTTAAAGTTAGAAAAATTATGATTTTTGAGAAATATAGTTAAAAAGACTGATTTTTGAGAATATGATGCTATTGAGTTTATAAAATAGTTTAATCGAGATATTTTAGAATTATTGTGAAAAGTTTAAATGTAAGATTTATAAAATTTAATTATTTTATGAATCAAAATGGTGAAATAATAAAGGAGATTAAAGAAGTTTTAAAAGAATAATATAAATTGAATTATATTAAGAGATTTATAAATGGATATTTATAAATTGAAATATGGACATTATAAAACGAGTTTTTATAAGTGTTTGAATGAAGTGAAAATGAAATTCATAAATGAATGAAATTTATAGAATTATATAACGGTGAAGTTATAAATGGAAATTTTATAAACAGTAGGTTTATAAAATTTGTAAAGTTCAAAGGAACGATTTTTGCAAATAAATAAATTATAAGTGTTTGACTTAAAATTTGGACTTTTGGTTTATAATTAAAATTATAAATCGAATAAGTTAATAAAGAGATTTATAAAAAGGAAGTTTTTATAAATAAATAGAAATGGAATTTATAAACGTTGTTTTATAAATTCACAAATGACTTATTTTGATAAGAAAATTGTTGAAACCTATTAAAGGAGTTATATTCACATTTTTGAATAGTAAATAATCCTTTAAAATAAATTGAATAGAAGTGATGAAATTGTTAACGAAGTTTATTCACATTTTTGAATAGTGAATAATATGTTAAAGAAATTGTTTTAGATATGATGTTTTAAATAGAATTAAAACTATCTAACGATGTTTTTAAAAGGTATTGAGATTCGAAATCATAGATTTCAACATTTATTGTTGAAATAGATGTTTCGAGAAATAAAAGGAAATGGTGGACTATAACACTGTTGTTATAGTAAATGATTTCCGAAAGGAAATGTTTTGTATAGTATTGGGATTTATATATCTATTTTAATTTCGAATCCCTATACTAGTGATTTTGGGTTGTCGTAACGATGTTTTACGCAACATTCGTTTTGGCCCAAATAAATATGTTTAAGAGAATGATTCCCTTAAAGAATGAATTATATACTTAATTTGATTTAAGTATATTGAATATTTTCTAAGTGTTGAAAATAAAAAGATTTGTGAATTACTTATATTTTTATAAGTATGGAAATGTTTTCTAATATGAAACGTTTTGAGAATTTATCTTTTTGAAGATAAATTGAAATGGATAATTGAAATCGTATATGCATGGATATTTTGAAATATAAATTCATTAAGGAATTTATAAATAGAAAGTGGAATTTGTATGAAAATAAATATTGATTTATTTTTGAAGTGTTGAAATTATACATCTAGTAAAGATATTTTAGAAAATAAATAATTTGGGAAATTATTTGGAATCTAGTGATGTTGTGCATATCTATTGATAGTTCAATAACCGACTATCAATATTTCCCTTTGAATGGGTATATGATGTGATTTGTTTGAATGTGAATGCCACACTTATTTTTAAATAAGCGCTCACTATTCGGGTTAACCGGGAAAGGACCATGGGGTCGTATAACCCATTCCGAATATGTGATACGTCGTTGTGAATTGCATTGAAGATCGGTGTTGAAGACCCGGTATTTGCGAGAGCGATAAGATGACCTGTCGATTTACTCTGCACCGAGTTGCTCCGGTATAGAGTTCTCCATATGTGATGGTGAATCCGATCAGGATTGTGAATATCCGGATTGCAAGGACTTCTTTGTAAGTGCCTTCGGTTTTGTTCGAGCCCGGAACAAACTTGTATGGATTGTGTGTCTGACATTACAAGTTGAGATATAAAGCCGATTTCTTTCAAATATATTTCTGTTGGTGGCGAAGAATTTATTCTTTTAGCTTAACACCCTTCTCTGAGACGTACGAGCTCAGAGGTTATATAGTTGAAGTTATCAGCGATATATTCCCAATTTGGTAATGTGACATGCTGAGTGTTGCTGTAAATGATCATTGTGTTGATTATTGTGATAGGATCGTTTATTTGATCGTCTATCTTAGTGATCATTGTGTTGATCATTTGTTGACCCAAAGCATGGCTTTTGTATAAAGTATGTTTTTGTGGACGTGACTTCGTCGAGCCTCACACCCCGGAAATGGTCAAAACAGGAAAGATGCGGCAAGGTTATGAGGGGTAGCACCCTTTAGGGTATGTACATTTCCTTCTGGATAGAGGTGGTATCATGGTATGGAGCCCAGATATTTAACCTATGTGGTTACTACGAATTTATTACTTTGTGGTTGTTGGTTTTCGGGATCCCGTGAGAAAGGTCGTTTACGATCGGGGAATGGCGTGCTCGTGTCAGTAGTTACCCAGTTAGGGGTAACCCGGCCTTGTGTTGGCAGAGTTCCGGTTTGGTTCTCGGGGATGTCTTTCCAGAGGCATTCTCATGTGGCAATGGGAAGTTCCTTGGCTTGACCATTTGTTGGAAATCCAAAGAAACAATACGAAACTTGTACGGTATTAGTTGTAGAACCTATCATTCACTTATGGTGTCGCAACATTGTTTGGATGGTAGCTATAGTAGGCATACGATAACGGTCGTATGTTGGCTAAGATTTATATTCTACTTTCGAAATGAATTTTTCCCCTACACTATGCACTAGTAATTATATCAAATGTTATTTTAAATGCGTATCAAGCATCTTTGACTATCATAAGGAGAAATCTCCTCCGATTCTGCGTTTGCATTGTGTGTGTGTGCGGGAGGCCTTATGGTAGTCTCATTTTTAAAAGCATTGCGAATTGAATTTAAAAAATATTCCTCTATTTTGATTTTAAGGATAGATAAACTGTTTTGAGTTCTCACACCAGTCACATGACTGACTTGGAGTTTATTGTTTTCCTTCCTAAACTCTGGGTGCCCATCAATTTCCACACGGGCAGTCAAGAGTTAAGGTTTATCAGGATATTCTGGATATTCAGAAATTGCTTGAGGCAAGCTGGATGGCATGGCATAATTACTAGTATATAGTATTTCTTTTTCCGCTGCACTATTTGTTGTTGTTGTACACTCTGATGATATGATGTAATGAAATGTATAAAATGTAATAACTGATATAGTTTTTTGTTTAAAGATTATTCATTTATTATTATATGTTGTTCCGCTGCGAATTGTGAGATTCTGATGTTGTTCTGTTGTTTTCTGTTCCGTTCTATGTCTTCAAAATGTTCTCTATTCTCTTTTTCTTCTATTTTAAAATGTTCTATCTTCTTTTATTTCCTATCTTCTTTCTTCTTTCTTCTTCTTTTCTGTTTTCTATTCTCTCTAATTTCTATCTTCTATTCCCTCTATCTTCTACCTTTTTCTATCTTTCTCTTTCCTTAAATTTTTTTTTTAAAACCCTCAGTGTTCGGTTTTCCATCGTTCGATTTCTCGGCAGTCGATAAAGTGAGTGTCGATGTCGAATTTTCGGAAGACGAAGAATCGTGTCGTGACAAAATATCTTCACTAGATATTAAATTTCAATACTTCAAAAATAAATCAATATTTATTTTTAGACAAATTCCACTTCCTTTATAAATTCCTTAGTGAATTTATAATCCCAAAATATCAATGAATATTCGATTTCAATTATTCATTTCAATTTTCTTTTCAATTTATCTTCAAAAAGATAAATTCTTAAAATATTCACTTTATATTGGAAAACAATTCCTTACTTATTTATTCATAAGTAATTCACAATTTTTATTTATTTTCAACACTTGGAAAATATTCAATATACTTCGATCGAAATTAAGTATATATTTCATTCTTTAAGGAAATCATTCTCTTAAACATATTTATTTGGGCCAAAACGAATGTTACGTAAAACATCGTTACGACAACCCAAATTCACTAGTATAGGGATTCGAAATTAAATAGATATATAAATCCCAATACTATACAAAACATTTCCTTTCGGAAATCATTTACTATAACAACAGTGTTATAGTCCACTATTCCCTTTTATTTCTCGAAAACGTCTATTTCAACAATAAATGTTGAAATCTATGGTTTCGAATCTCAACACATTTAAAACATCGTTAGATCGTTTTAATTCTATTTAAAATATCACATTCTAAACATTTTCTTTAACATATTATTCACTATTCAAAAATGTGAATATACTACGTTAACAATTTTCATCCTTTTATTCATTTTATTTAAAAGGATTATTCACAGTTCAAAACGTGAATATAACTCCATTAATAGGTTTCAACAATTTTCTTATCAAAATAAGTTGTTTGCGAATTTATAAAACAACGTTTATAAATTCCATTTCTATTTATTTATAAAAACTTCCTTTTTATAAATTCTTTTATTAACCTATTCCAGTTTATAACTCAATTATAAACCAAAAGTTCATATTATAAGTCAAATACTTATAAAACGATTATTTTATAAATTCGTTCTTTTTAACTTCCCAAATTATAAATCTTATAACTTATAAGATTCATTCATTTATCCAAAATCATTATTTTAATAACTTAATAAATTTTATAAACCTACTGCTTATAAAATTCCATTTATAACTTCACCGTATAAAATTCTATAAATTCCATTCAATTATGAAATTCATTTTCACTTCATTCAAACACTTATAAAAACTCGTTTTATAATGTCCATATTTCAATTTATAAATATCCATTTATAAATCTCTTAATATAAATCAATTTATATTATTCTTTTTAAACGTCTTTAAATTCCTTTAAAAACTTCTTCCTTTTGATTCATAAAATAATTAAATTTTATAAATCCTATATTTCAACTTTTCATAATAAATTCAAAAATTCCGATTTAACTATTTTATAAAATCATTAGCATCATATTCTCAAAAATCAGTTTTTTTACTATATTTCTCAAAAATCATAATTTTTTATAACATTAAAAATTATAACGTTTATTTATTTAAAATGGATCAATTCCAAAATATAGTATAAAAGTATACTTTCAAAAAATCACTTCAAAATCATTTTAAAATTCCAAATTTGGTCCAATGATGCTACACACCAAATAGTCAATCACGACTACAACGATATCATATATCAATATGAAAATCCATCAAATATCAAAATATCTGAAATCAAATAAATACTGTTGAGGAATCCTGTTGGATCCCTCCAACCTGTTTTCCTGCATCCAAAAACATTAGCACAATACCAATTTCGCTCCAGTACGAAATTATCGCGGTATATGTTTTTATTAATTATTATCCGCTTAATAACGGCGTAATAGGGTCTCATCCGCTAAAAAATGCGGGAAATCAATCAACTGCAATATATACATATGCCAATATATATATATTGATATTATATATAATACCAATTTCACTGTTTATGAAATATTCGCGGTATATGTTCTTATTAAATAACATCCGCTTACTAACGGCGTATAATGTCTATTTTAACAATCAATAGATATTAATTATCATTCAAACATGCATTCAAATATTTTAAATCTAACTATTTAAAATAAAATCGAAACTGATTCGATTGAGTGAGAAGTTCTCACCTTGATTTCAATTCCGTTTTAGCGATTTATTTCGAATAAAATTAAACGGACGTTTAATTTTACCCAAAATTCTCACTAACTCCAAACGACTCCAAATCAACTCCATCGCGTAGTGCTCGTCCATACGATTCCAACGCAACTGGTTTCGCGCGTTTTCGACCTCGTATGAAAAAGATATGCAATTTTGAACATTACACAAATTTTTATATAATAATTTCAACATAACTTTATAGTTTTAAATCAAACCAAATCACTACCGTCCAAAAAAACCCCAAACCCCATCAGGTCCGCACGTCCCCACCCCCCCTTCTTCTTCATCTTTCATGCATCCATCTCCAGGTCAACACACGCATAACAAAACCCATAGCATAAATTAGGTTTTCAATTTGCAAACTAATTACTCGATGAAACTCGATCAAACCACCGCCACGCGAAAGCCCTTGACAAGAGCCATACTCGGCCCCAAGGCCATGAAGCTCGGCCATCCCCTGCTACTTGCGCACGCAAGTGAACGTGGCACGTTTGTGCTCAAATTCCCATCGATCCGCTCAACTATTCTCGATCATAACCGTTGAAATCCAAGATCTCACCATCCTCTACGAGTTTCTAGTTGAAACTTTCTTGAATCGATGCATAGATTAGAAGATTTGGAGGGAGGAAGTTAGGACAATTCTGGCCATTCATATGAAACTGGCGGCTAGGGTTAGATTAGGTTTTTATTTTTTTTTCTAAATGAAGGGTAGGGGCTATTTATAAGAGAACGAACGACACTATTCATCCCGGAAATTTCAAACTCCGATTTACGCGCCGTAACCAGCGTTTCTAGGGTTTACCCCGCGTTACGGACACAATGGAACAGGTTTTGAAAGCTAATTCGGACATCTGTGCGAGTTATGGCTATAAACGCACAATTTGAATTAAACCGATTTAAGCGATTTTCTAGGCGTTTTAATTCGTACCGGACAAACGGTAAATCCAATCGACTTGAAATTTGAAACCATACAATAATATCACATTACGGATCCGATGAAACTGGTTTCGTCGAAATCCGAGACTTTTTGAAAAATGGCTATTTTAACTCGCTAAATTAAAATTAAAAATAAATCGATGCGTTTCGAGCTGCCACGATCAAACGATAACTCCGATTGACACGAAATTTGAAATCCGGCAATAACTAACTATTACGGATCCAATGGAACTGGTTTCGTTCAATTCTGAGACTGTTCAAAAATTGACTATTTTCACTAGTCGATTTAAATATTAAAATATTCAATTTTCACAAATTAACTCTTAATTCGATTTTAAAAGTTCTAAAATATCATTCTAACTTCAACATGATAAAATAAAATTTTACAAATCATTTTCAATCATATTTAACTCAATTTCCAATTATTTCCATAATTTAACGTATTAAATTATCGATTTAATAATCCAATTAAATTCAATAATTCAAATTAAAATTTATTCGACTTATAAATTCACTTATTAATATTTAAAATAAATTAAATATTCAAATTTTAATTAATAAAAATTCTGGGTCGTTACAATTAGTTTAGAAAATAATGTAGTTATTTTGCTTATGTATGCATATATATGTGTTTAGATGTGGGGTAGTGTGACGATCCACCTTTTTGGACAGTTTAAATCGATAACCTACACATGTCTAATTCAAACCAGTCAAAAGGGAGGATTGTTAATGGGGTAAATAAGAAAATAAGAGAAAAGAAAAGGAAAAAAAACCTAGAATATCACAGCGGAATTGATGAAATATAATAATCAAATAAATAGTTCATGAAGCTGTTTTACAATATAAAATTGATTACACAAATTTTACAAAAAATCAGCGTACACACAACAACGTACCGATAATGATGCAGTGAAAAATTACTACTAATATAATATACCAAACTCCATCTTCGTCCTCTAGAATTAAAGTCTTCAAACATTGAAAAGCTCAGGCTGACCCGAGTGTAATGAAAATACAAAACACTCAAGTCAGTACTAAAGATTCTTATGTAAGTTAAATCAACAAGTAAATATGAGTGTAATAGCTTCAAAGATGTTTATACGAAATTTTATATCTTCTATCCGGTGCATATCTTGTGTGCAATAACTTAAGAGATGTTACGATATTTTTCATCTCCTAAGGATCTGTTAAAGTATCTATATATAGTAAAAAAATGCTATATGTCTATCAATAAAATATAGTATTGAAAATAGCATTAAGGCGTTACCATTATCCCACTTAACACATTTTTATATAAGCATCGTTGGCTATACAGTACTGTAAAATCCATCATAAATTGGTGGGCTATCATGGAGCACTTAATAGGTACAACACAAAGCAAAAGTCGTGGTGGGCGCGATCAGGATAATATGACGATGCACATGAGGCTATACCACGGTAGTATTCTATCGGATTGCGGAACCAAGCCGGTACCGCAGCTACCGCCCACCTTGGAAAACACTCCCATAATCAAGGGTGGCCACCAATCAATCACAAAGTCAAAGATATAGTATCGAAGAAGTATGTCCGATCGAAGGAGTGACCTTACTTAGCCTGGTTATGGCTCTTGTTTTAGTCATTTTAATTATGAATCAAAAGTCAAGGCTATCTGTCTTCATTCTATTACTTCATTCCAGTAGCATTCGCCAATCCATCCTACATCAATCTGGATTCTCTACCACGTACACAGTTGTTAAAGTGGTTCCAATATTGATAAAGAGTATGCCAATAAGAGGCCCCGATACCTTTAACAACCAAACGTCATTTTTCATACCGATTGGTAATTTTACATTTCAAAACCCATTCATATTTGACATCAAAATATCATATTCAATTCAAAATATCCTTCATTTCAAAACCATCATATTTACTCAAAATATGTCATTTCACTAGAAAATATTATTTTAGATTTCAACGTATGCTATAACATCACTTAACCACACTTGCCTTTAAATCAACGATTTAAAGATAAACATTTCAACTTTACACTGTTTGAATTTTTAGAAAATAGTTTGGATAGTTATAAATAGTTTAAATAGTTTAAGTAGTTTAAGGATTTTAAAATAGTATAATTTAAAATGGTTTGAGTATTGAAAATGGTTTATATAGTAAAATAGTTTTGGAAAATCTAAGTAATTTGAATGTTAAAAATGGTAGATTTTAAATAGTTTATATCAACAAAAAAATTTATTATGAAAATAATATCAAAAAACAAACCGTTTCTTTCCATTTCAATAATTTAGACCCATGTCCAATTTCAATTTACTTATCTAAAACCACTTAAATCAAATTTAACTTCATTGTTAAATTTTAAGATCCAAACTTTAAAATAATTCAATTTTCCGAATTTAAGTCAAATATCAATTATCTTCACATTTCCAATTCAATTCTTTGAAACAATTCCTTTCAATCAATTTCAATTCAGTTTTCAAAATTTGAATTAGAAATAATTCAGTTTATATAAATCCACAAATTATTTCCTTTAAAACAGTATCCTTTATTCAAAATCCCAATTTAAGATTTTAAAACCATTTAATTCAACCAATCCAATGTATGTATATAATTTTCTACCCTATGGCCAAGTGATTATTTATTTCAATTTTAATTATAAGGATGGATATATATCATTTCAGTCCAAATCAAAATGTTATAAGTATATGTCATTTCAACCTATTTCTTAATTTATTCGAAATAATTTAAATAACAGTTTATAAGCTTATAGTTAATATATAGGGTGATAATAGGAATATATATACATATATAAACAAACGTCCAATCATCCAAAATGTCAATAAATAAACATCCATCATAATCAATATCCAAATTAGTCAATAAATCACAAAAGTTAAATAGTATCAATATCAGGTATTTAACTATCAATTTAATTTCAGTATTAATTTGAATAGCAATTTAATTTAAAAAAGCTAAATAAATTTAAATGACAATTTAAATTACCAAACAACAGTCAATAAAATTCTTATCACATCATAAATTTAATTCAACTAACATGTGCATGAGTGAGTTAAATCACTCACCTTTGATTTATAGTCGATTTAAAATCCAATAAAAGCCTAAAATTTGAACAGTCTCCAAATTCAACCAAACCAATACTATACTTTTCGGAATTTCAATATGATCTCAACGAAAGAAACTGCATCCAAATCCAAGTTCATATGCAAAAGTTATGAGGATTAGAAGTTTTGAAATTCAAATTTAAATTAAATAAAATAAAAGGGCAATATGTTAATTAACACGTCACCTCTCTAACCCAACCAAAATGTGAACACGGATGCAACTGTACCCATCAGGTTGCCATGATAAAGCTCCCACCATCGCCTATCTACGATGTTGAGCCAAGATCAAGCCATGCCATCAACTCCAGCTTCTCAGGACGACCCCACAGCCCACGTGCACGAGCTCCAGGCTTCGTTTTCCACGTTAGGGTTTCAAACCCTAAAACCCAAATTTTGGCCACCTCCGCAAACAATAGACGATGCGACTACCAGCGATCGACTTCACGCAATGAGCTCTATAAAACCGCTCAACCAAATTCAGAAATCGTTAACTGAATTAAAATCCCATAATATGCATTAGGGTTTCACAATCATTGATTTTTACCACGATTTTTCATTGATCTGAGCATCATTTTAAAAAACGGACAATTGTTGTTGATTCATATCGTCGAGAGCTTCGCGATGATATATAATTCGATAGGCTTTAAGGAGTTTGAATTTTGAAGTTTGATTTGGAATTGAGATTAGGGTTTGAGATGTCTGCCATTGAGAAGGAACAGGAAATTTTACGTAAAGACAACAGAAATAAAAGGCTGCTAGGTTTTGCCTATATATAGACAGAGATGAATAAGAAAAGATGGAACGGATCGAATTGGGTTGAAATGATAACAATGACCCAAAAAGCTATTGGAACTGGACTAGTCCGCAGCGGAAGTTATGGGTGAATTTCAAAAAGTTTGCCCTATTAGATCTTTTATTGGACCTATGAAGTCTAACCGAACTAGAACATTTCTAAATTTTATTTAAATAAAATCATTTATTTTATTTAAATTCAAATATACTAATATATGAAAATAATTTTATTTGATTTAGTTTAGTTTATGCATAAATGTATCATATACATATATGTATGAGTGCATGTGTAACATAATAATCCATGAAAGGTATAATATGCTCATATGTAGATGTTGGAATTTACATCGCAACAAACATATTAGCCCATTTTGTATGTCATGTATGTTGTCCAAATATGTGCATGTACATGTGTTACAATACACACACACATGTATGTATGTATGTATGTATGTATGTATGTATGTATGTATGTATGTATAAATATATTTTATATGAACATAAAACATTTATATATAGATAAATATATATATAAGGAGAGAAAGAGAGAAATTATTAAAAATTATTTATAATTCAAAATTAACCCAGTTTCCCAAACATAATAATTTTAGTATTTTAGATTGTATATATTATGAATAAAATATTGTTTTCATACATAAATAATTAACATAAAATAATCTATTGATGAAAATTCAAATTTTACAATTTTAGAAAATCTAGGATCATAAAATAGAGCTTAGGAAAAATATGGAGATTTTTCAAAGTTGAAATATTATTTTTAAAAACAAATACATTGATTTCAACAATAATTATTTAATATAAAATAATATATTATTAAAAGTTAAAATTGTAAAATTTCAAAAATTCTAGGATCATGAATGAAAGGCTATGAACATTTTTTTATAAATAATATTAATTACTAAAAATAAGCTTTATTAAAAAATTCCTAAAAGTTTTCTATTTGTTTTTGAAATGATATAATATTTTAAAAATATAAGACTGAATTTATAATGTAATAATTATTTTATATATAATAAAAAATTTAATAAATCTTAATTTAAAAATATGAATATATGTATGATAATTAAATTTTGAATTTGTAAATTCATATTACATATAAATAAGTGTAATAATTTTTTTAAATCATATATATATATATATATATATATATCTTTATATGCATATATGCTATTGTGAGAGAGAAATATACACTAATATATATATATATATATGTGTGTGTGTGAATTTATTAATAAATATGTAAATAAAACAATTATTAATGACAAAATTTGATTTTATACAGTAAACAACATCTGTCTATGCTTAAATTAAATAGTATAATAAACAAATTATGCACATAACCAAGCTAATTTGTGACAACCACGTCTACTTACAAAAATCTCACCTAACTAAACATATAGTGGCAATATATTTAAATGGATATGAAATTGCTCATTATATGATCATAGAATATAATTTATTTACTATAACATGAATTAAAATTACAATTTAATAATGCCTTTGTGTCCATATTAAAGCAATGGCTTCCCTTATTTTTACAGTTCTTGAATTGTTAGATTGCAAGTCCGGAATCACCGACATCTAAGTATCGAATAGTATTATTTTAATTTGAAATATAATTGAGAATTTTTAATTTGATTGAGAGCTATGTTTTAATCAGCAATGTAGAAATTAATGGCAGCCAAAACAAAGTTCGTGTGTGTGTGTGTGTCTATATATACAGGTTTTGTTAGAGAGAAACGAGGAAAACCTTTTTACCCATTCTCACTTGATCTCGACCCATTATCTCCAAGCCAATTCCCTATGTTTTAGCCATCCCTAGACCTTCCCAAAACCGAAATTTTGAAGTCCTAATGATGAGTCTTAAACCCAACTCAGCCCAAGCCAAAATACTATGCAATTAAATCTAATTTAATCGCTTGTCGATATTGTATATCGATCGATATATTTATAATTGTTATAAATATACATAACATTATTTTTTTCTCAAATCATATTCAAAATTTATAATTAATATTTTATAAATTTTTAATTTATAGAAATTGTAAACTAATTAAATCGTTCGGTCTTAAGGAAATTCATCATTTCGGCTGTGTAACTCTTGGGTGTAAATTTTTTCTACGATTAACATCAAACTATTCTAATATTAACATTCACACGTCGCTTACTTATGTATGTAACAAATTACATAATTTCCCCTAGGGAATACCCCTAAATCTACCAATCTCCCACTTTCACTTGGGGCCAATAATGGAATCTAATTCTAACTTCTCCAATTAGTTTTGTCAAAACCAATTAGATCGGTCTCTTAGTGAATGGGTATGCTATTATGTTTTAATTGTCTACTTTGTCGATTAACTCTCTTTGACACTGATAAACTGCCTTTATCATATGGAACGATACGAAGTATGTTTTTCGACTTCTAATGAGCTTTAAGTTCTATCATGACCAATTTCGTGACATTGTTATCTTATAACAATATTATGGGATTCTCAACATTTGGAATCACCTTTGGCTCAATTATAAATTTGTGCTTTTATATCTATATACATTAGTTTATTTTAGTGCTATTCAAGTTAGTGTTCTCAACATTTCGTTGAACCGACAACAATCACTTTTATTTTGAAACATTTTCAAGTTAATGGTTTTAACTTGAATTTTATCATTGACATGTTATACTCAATATCACTTATAAAATATGTGTCCAAACATTCCATCATAACGAGCATGTTGTTTCCATAAACAATTCTCTAGTATTTCATAAATACGCGAGAATACCTCAGACAACCATTTAGTGATATCACTTTGGATTTTATATTTTCTCCATATATTAAATACACAAAAAAAGAGCACAATATCATACACAATATTATCTATATGATAGTTCCTATTGCTAATTCATAAGGAATCCAACTTACATGTTCTCTTTTGTAATAGGGCGCTCTTGTATATCATTTTGGGACAATCCCTATATCTTTTATACTCACCATAAAAAACATCATTTACAATCTAAATTTGAGTATTAAAACAACTAAAGTTGATTTTAATACAAGCATATTGTTAAAATCAACAATGTGTTGTTTACTTATAGTTTAGAAATATCAATGTACCTTTTAACGTTCTTTCTTATGAATACACGCTTCCTCTTCACTTTGATTGAAAATAAAACTATTTGATATTCCTATCAAAATACTTTATCAATCTTGATGCTTATAAAATGATACATTTGTATCATTTCTTGGATCATATCCAAAGACTCACAAATCCAATATCGCTCCCACTGACTTTGAGCCATTTTTGATTAATATATGAAAACCGAAAATTCTAAATCATTATTTAGAATTTTCTATTTCAATACATAAGTACCAAAGACTAAGTCTTGACGAGCGATAATTTTTTGAGTAAATATGAATTAACTTGGGCATGTTAAATACCAAATTTGTTATGCTAATTTCAACAATTAAAATTTGCGATATTATTCTTATCAACGTTGCTCATTTAATTCCAACCACATTAATCTTTCTAATAAAGACACAATGTCGGCCGATGGATCAGATCTCTTTGAATGCAACCACCAAAATCATATTTTGATGGCGTACTTGGAGTTCTTTTAGATTTGCGCATCATACCATATAGAATCAACAATCTTAATGGTTTATTTGAACAACCTAGGGTAATGTATATTTTCGACATTAATAAGAAACTCATAGTTTCTCTTCGATGTACGAGAATACTTATTGGACATTCTAATGCTATGTGTTCATTTAGGTTAGTTAATTTCACTTCATATCATATAATCAATTCTATCTTTAGATCAGATCCAATTCCATTTAACTACCAAAAATTTCTCAAACAAAATCCTTCACAATGAAGTTGATTTATCTTGAAACAACAATTGTTTCGTAGTGCAAATAGAATAGAGATTCGCTTTATGAATCTTTATATTTATAAACTAATTTTATTTTACAAAAATGATGTTTAAAACATAAATATGTCATTTGATGACAGACCTTCCAAAATTTTTTTTGGAGATTCATACAAGATCCCTCATGAACAATTATTACGTGCAATCTTTCATCTCCCATAACCTGCCAACTCCTTGGCCTAGGATATGTTGGGATTTCTTAACAACCCTTATCTTGTATGATTTTGTAAACTGTTGTTTAGATGCAATAATATCAACCTTGTGTGCTACTCTTAAGTACATGACCTTATAGAAAGAAACTAACTCAACTTCACTCACAATTAATCGTAAATTGTCCAACAATGTCTGATTACTCCTTATCGATGCATCACTATGTATCACATGGAGGAGTGATATATAAGACTAAATTTATATTCATTTTTAGGTACATTTGGAATTCTTTCCAATATACTCACTTATTCGACCAAATCAAATCATTTTATTCTATTACATGTTATTTTTTTTTACTTTTCTTTTATGTTCTACGTTTTATTATAAACTTACTACATGTGTATCTAATACACATGTTCATGTTGGTAATAGATCATCGATGAATATAACAAAATATGTGGAACCCTTTTGGTATTAAAAGGCGTGTGATTGCATATATCAATATGTATTAATTCAAAGAGTTCATAACTCATGTTCCCACTGAATGAATGCATAGCCATTAATTGTTTGAGAAATAATTAACATGTATCATATGATTCATAATCATATAGTAAAATTATTTCTCTAAACTATGGCTTAGTCTATAATTCCAAAACAAATGTAAATAATATTAGACACATATGTATTTTTGTTGCATCACTTTTACTATGAAAGAAGTTTCCATAATATAGTTCAATTTCATAATGAATATTAATATTACTCATACTGAAATATAGTTATATCTATTTTTAAGTCAATACTAAAAATAAAAATTAGTTCACAAATAATGTTTGGTACATTTTACGAAAACAATTTTCATAATTTGATGTAATCATTAGGTGTTATATGGCATGCTCCAACTGTTTCTGCCATTATTATAGTAGCATAATTTGGAGGTCCACCATTCACTTAATATTGTTTACTTATTTCATATGTTGCAACTAGTTTACAGTGGAGAGTTCATCGATCAAATATCTTGAACTCAAAGAAATAAATGTTATAGAAAACAATTTTCTATGTGAAAATATATTTCGGAATATAAATCATATTTCATATTCCAATATTAAATATTAATTATTATTACAATTCTTGTTTCCAATGTTTCTCTATGAAACAGAAGTGACTATTCATTCTTTTCATTCCAACTTTCCTTAAATTACATTTATTCCTATACATTCGTTTTTCTTTCAAATGGTCAAACTATTCAAAACAAAACCTTACTACAATATCATAACAAACATTTTACAAAAGCACATTCAATTATTCTTAACATTTAAGACATCAAATATGTTGCACTTTGTATAAACCGATCAAGATGACATTTCAACGATGCAGTTCTTAGATGTATCTCGTAGCAAATGGTCTTGTACTATATGATTCTTTTGAATCACTCAAGTTAAATACATGATCTTAAAATACTGTTTATTGGCTTACTTTGAATGAACTAACTTCATCGAAATATTGTACCACACAAACTACGACTGTTCATTGTATAACATTTATATGTGAAAGTACATGGATCAAATATCCATAATCTTGAATTGCGTTTAGAGTTCAAAAACTCATAAAATACAATACACGGTCTAAACCAAATAAACATATAAGTGACCAACTTACGAATGTATTAAGTTGTTGAATTAGGCACTTGCGTGGGTATAGAAACATTATATAACATGCAATTAGAATTATCAGTAAGTATATATTATATTTCTATTTGTCAACTTTCAATTCATTTTGTTTATATATGTTAATTAACAAACGTTTTATCAATCATATTTAATGCACAAATTTATCATTATAGATAATTATAACATTATATAGCATATGTTCTTAGAATATTAGAAAGGTTAAACGTTACCATTTCATTTTTCTAATAAGGCTCCCACTAGTCTTTTATGTTTCTCCAAACCCTAAAATGAAACATAGAAGTCTTACAACTTTACTAGTGGGTGTCAGGACTCGTTTGTTTTGGTATTCTAACCTTGAGTTTTCTCAACAAATCATAGCCCCACAAGCGGTGGATAACTCCTTATCGGTTGTATCGCATACAACTCATAACCCATTTTCCTTGTTCTAATCTCATTTTGACCTTGAGTTTGCTCAATAAATCGAAAGAGATTATTCATTCATACCTACCATATCATGATGGCCTAAGCATACTATATGTACTTTGAGTTTGCTTAACAAATACATATAGTTATCTTAGCTCATCTGTTCAATATATTATAATACTAAGCATAACATCCCTAGCTTGAGTTTTCTCAACAACTAAAGAGTATGTAAGTAACTTATTAGCATATATACACACACACATGGTAGAGGACAACATTATATTGAAGATTCATAATCTTCAATATATATATTTAGTGATATAAACTTATAGAATAATATATTTCGTATGAAATACCTTAGCGATTCAAGTGTCAAACACATCAGAAATCACGGTATATGTACATTTATATATGTATTTATTTCTCAAGTCTATTTGGGTTTCATTAATGTTCCACATTTAGTTTATCCACATATCATATAAGTTTTATTGTTATATAACTTTTATATTTCATATTACTTACATGATAGTCTTACGTATAATATATCATTAATTAAATCTTATCTAATTAATTTTAATCAATTAACTCTTTAACTGATTTTAAATTAGTATTCCAATATAACTTTTATATTGGACATATCTACTATAACATTTATAGTGTATACTATAACCTTTATAGTGTAACACATATATATATTGTTTAATTAATTAACCTTTAATTAACTTATTTAATTAAACAATTTTTATTAAAATTTATTAATGTTAAAATTTATCTTGTATAGATACATGTATACTTATGTTATCTTAAATATTTTAAAATAACATAACATATTTCAACGTATATAATACATGCATATATACATTAATTAATTAATTAATTTAATTAATTATTTTATCAATCTTATTAATAAATTTTAAATTTGAAATTATTATATAAATATTTCAAACATTTAGAAAATATCATTATCCTTTCGAACATTTTGAAAACTTATGTTGTATTATAATTTTTATAATAAACATATTTTATTTTAAATTTAACTAATAAATTTAAAATATTTAACATTAATTTTCAAAAAGATTTTGAAAATTAGCCCAAGGCCCACATTAAGTTGGATCTTTTCGATTAGGAGCAACCTTTGGGCTCACTTCACCTTTCGGGCAAGGCCGGTAATCATGTAGGATAGAGTACTTGATTACCCAGTTCCAATCCTAGACTCTACCTTTTTAGACACCGTACCAAGTGGGCAAGCTTAATTAGTTAGCCCTAATAGACTTAATTAGACCGCATAGGCTATTGGCTCTGATACAATTGTTGGAACAGGACTAGCCCACCGTGAAAGTTATATGTGAATTTCAAAAAAAATTACCCCATTGGATCTTCTATTGGGCCTATGAAATCCATCTGAATTAGAACATTTCTAAATTTCATTTAAATAAATCATTTATTTTATTTAAATTCAAATATATTAAGATGTGTGTGTGTGAGAGAGAGAGAGAGTGCATGTGTAACATAATAATCCATGAAAGCTATAATATGCCCATATATAGATGTTGGGATTTACATTGCAATAGACATATTAGCTCATTTTCTATGTCCTGAATGGTATTCAAATATGTCCAGGTATATGTGTTACAAAATACACATGCATGCATGTATAAATATATTATATATAATGTATGAACATAAAACATTTATATATAGATAAATATGTATAGAAAGAGAGATAACAATTATTATAAATTATTTATAATTTAAAATTAACTCATTTTTGCAAACATAATAATATTAGTATTTTAATTTGTATATATTATGAATAAAATAAGGTTTTCATCCATTAATAATTAAAATAAAATAATCTATTCATGAAAATTTAAATTTTACAATTTTTAAAAATCCAATATCATAAAATAGATTTTAGGAAATATATGGAGATTTTTCAAAGTTGAATGTTTTTTTAAAAAATACATTGATTTCGGCAATAATTATTTAATATAAAATAATAATTTATTAAAAATTCAAATTTTAGAATTTTAAAAATTCTAGGATCATAATGAAAGGTTACGAAAATTTTTGAAGAATTTTTCATTTACATTATTATTTTTAATAGATCATAAACAGTTTTTCCGAAATAATATTACTTATTAAAAATAATAAAATTTATTAAAAAAATCCTAGTTTTTTAATATATATTTCTTAAATGATATAATATATTTTTTAAATATAAAATTAAACTTTTAATGTAATAATTATTTTATATATAATAAACAATTCAAAATTTCAATAAATGTTAATTAAAAAATATGAATATATGTATGATAATTGATTTTCGAATTTGTAAATTCATATTATGCATAAATAAGTGTATTAAATTTTTAAATCATATATATCTTATATATTCATATATGCTACTATGAGAGAGAAATGTACAAATATATATATATATATATGAATTTATTAATAAATATATAAAAACAATTATTAATGACAAAAATTGATTTTGTACAGTAAACAACATTTTTCTATACAAATCAAAATAGTATAATAAACAAATTATGCATATAACCAAACTGATTTGTGACAACCACATCTACTTATAAAAATTTCACTTAACTAAACATAAAGTAGCAATATATTTAAACAGATATGAAATTTCTCATTATAGAATCATATAACATAATATAATTACTGTAATATGAATTAAAATTACCAAGTTAATGATGCCTTTGAATCCATGTTGAAGCGATGATTTCCCTTCATTTTACAGTTCTTGATTCGTCAGATTACAAGTTTGAAATCACCGACCTCCAACTATCGAACAGTATTATTTTAATTTGAAATATATTTGAGAATTTTGAAGTGAATTGTGAGCAATATTTTAATCAGTGATGTAGAAGGTAATGCTGGCCAAAAAAAATTTCATCATTATTATTATTATATATAGGGTTGTATTAGAGAGAAACGAGGAAAACCGTTTTACCCATTCTCGCTTGATCTCAACCCATTATCTCTAAGCCGATTCCCCATGTTTTAGCCACCCTTAGACCTTTCCAAAAGCAAAATTTTGCAGCCCAAATGATGGGCCTTAAACCCATCTAAGCCCAAGCTAAAATACGATGCAATTAAATCTAATTTAATCACTTGTCGATATTGTATATCGATCGATATATTTATAACTATTATAATATATATGTAACATTATTTATTTCTTAAATCAAATTCAAATTTTATAATTAGTATTTCATAAAAATTAATTAATTTATAATAATTATGTACTAATTAAATCATTCGGTCTCAAGGGAATTCATCATTTCGGTTGTGTAACTCTTGGGTGTAAATTTGGTCAGCGATTAACATCAAACTATCCTAATGTTAACGTTCACACATCACTTAGTAGGTGGTATGACATTATGGTCAAATTTATCACTTGCTTATTTTCAGTAAAAATCCAATTTTAGTTTAATAAGCGTACCCAGCTATGATATTTGTTTACACCAATTCTCTTTGCCAAAACTATATCACTTTGGACTTATGGAATTTGGTAATGGTTGAAATTCCAACCTCATCCACATTCAACTTTATAATCCAAATTTAAAGTCCTTGGTTTAATAATAATTATTATTATCAAATGAAATGCTATGTCAAGAGACTTTGACTTTGAATTGACTTGAGTTGACTGTGATACTAACCGCATATAACTGAGGAGACAAATACTCTCTTCAATAGTGTTTCACTTCCAATGCTTCCGCTCGACCTACTATAGTCACTCGATGGACGTCATGCCATGATTGGGTTATAATCAATGCGGAGCTTTTATATTGAAGATCCACAGTATTCTCTAGTCGAGGGAACTGTGTGAATCAGTCACATTGAGTGAGTCGTTCCATAGTTATAAAATAACTATTAGTATGTAACCCCTAGGTTCCCTCAGCAGTCATGAGTAATACACTGCCCAACATTTGGAAAGCGTTACGTACTCCAATTTCAACGGATACATCGATATCTAGTCTCAATGCTTGTAACGACCTGTCTTTTTGGACATTTTAAGCAGACACACATGCCAGACTAAATCCATTCAAAAGGGCAAATTGTTATGGGGTAAATAAGAAAAAGAGGAAGAAATAAAACAAATACAGAATCTCACAGTGCAATGACAAAATATAATAATCAAATAACAGTTCATGAAGCTATTTTATAAATATATTTGATTATTCTTTACAACATAAATATCAAAGTTACATAAACAGGAATAAATAAAAATAAAAAAAGATGAATGGAACAACATGATGCAGTGGAATAATATGATAAATAATAATAGTACAAGTCTTCATCTTCGTCCTTCAGAAATAAGGCCTTCAAATCCTGAAATGCTAAGGCTGACCCTAGCGAATTGAAAAGACAAAACACTCGAGTAAGAACTAAAAGATTTTATGTAAGTTAAATCAACGATAAATATGAGCGCGACGGCGTCAGAGATGTTTACGGGGTTTGGCATCTCCTATCCTGTTCTAACGTGAGTGCGGTAACTTAAGAGATGTTCAGGATTTACATCTCCTAAGGATCCGTTAAATTATCTACTATGTAGTACAATACTCTATTATAATATTCCTATAGTAAAATATTAAATAGCGTTAAGGCATTATCCATATACCCCTTAACACATTTTATATAATGCAGTAGTCTATATAGAACTGTAAACTCCACTTGTAGGTGAGCTATCAGGGAGCACTCCATTGGTACGACACAAAACAAACTCGTAGAAGGCGCTATAGGGCATGTGAACACGGCACTCGAGGCAATGCCATGGTAGATATACCAATTGCACTCCCGGACTGGTGGTAACGCATAGCAGCTACTACCGCCCACCTCAGAACACACTCCCAAATCAAAAATCAAGGGTGGCCACCAAATCAATCGCAAAGTCAGAATATAGTATCAAAGAAATGTGTCTGATCGAAGGAATGACCTCACTTTGTCCGGTATAGCTCCTGTTTTAGTCTAATCTAAGCTGACTCACAGGAGTCAGGGCCACGTCATACCACATACAGAAATCCTTCGCCAAACCATCCTACTTCATTTCTGGATATCCACCACATACATAGTTGTTAAAGTGATTTTCGGTATTGGCAGAGAGTATGAGAATATCTGATCTCGGTCTCTTTAACATCCAAACGCTTATTACACACTGGATGGTTCTTTTAAATTTTCAAAATCAATTCATAATTGATATCAAAATATCATATTAAATTCAAACCATATCACTTTCAAAACTATATTCACTTTCAAAAATCATATTTCCAAAATAGTTTAAAACCCTCATTTCAAAAATTCATATTCAAATCAAATATGTAATTTAAATCACAACTTAGGTTATAATATCATGTAACCATATTCACTTTAAAATCGAGGTAACATATAAACACATCTACTGTATTTAGTTTGAAATTTAGAAAGATGGTTTAGAAAGTTTTAAATAGTTTTAAATAGTTATAAATAGTTAAAATAATCTAGAATAATTTAAAATAGATTAAAAATAGTTTTAACTTGATTTAAGATAGTTGAATAGATTAAAAATAGTTTAAATACAATTAAAACTGATTACATAGCTTTAACATAGATTAACTGGATTTAAATTAAATTAAATAATTGAATTAGTTTTTAAAATAAATTAAATTGATTTAAAATAGGTTAAAATAATACCCTAGGGTCAAGTGATACGGATATTTCTTATTTTAATCCATAATTTAAAATTTTATGGTTATATATCATTTCAAATCGTAATCCCGAATTAATATAAAAATCCATAAAATCGCTCGAGTCTATCATTTCAACGCATAATGATTTTTCCCTAATCTACAGATCATTCGGGTATATATCATTTCAACCCATAATGATTTTCCTCAACAATAACTAAAGGAACTTACAGAGTGATAGCAGTATATAAATCAACATAACATCCAATCATCCAATATCAACCATCAAACATCCATCAAAACCATTATCCAATTCAATTAATAAATTTCAACAAATAATTGACTGTTAATAACAGGAAATTAACTGGCAGTTTAAAATCAATGATAAATTAAATAACAATAAATTCAAAATAAATTCAAATTAACTGGAATGACGAATTAAACATTCCAAACAGCTGTTAATAAATTCCAACTTATATCACAAATTTAATTTAACTAACATAAAAAAAAATTAAAAGTTGTATGGGGGTTAAAACACCCACCTTTGAACTTAAATCGAAATTAAATCCAATTTAGGGTCCAAATTCAAATAGTCTTAGAATTCGACCAAGCCATAGCCAAAATGTCCGGAATTTCGATACGATCCCAATGCAAGAAACCTTGCATGAAACGGACCTCATATGCGAAAGTTATACATATTAGAACGATTGGAATATAAAAATATTAGAAAATAACATAACGACCGTTACTATGATGACACATCACCATTCCTGTTCAACCCAAGAAACCTTAGCCCTATCATAAAACTCGATCGAAGCTTCAGCCGCCGCACACCTCGTCGTCGTTCATTAACCTCCGCAACTCGTGGCCATGCGTTGACCTCGCATCCGGCCTCGACCTCGCCTGCGCGAACCACCTCGTCGCAATCGCGACCCAAAAGAATACCCAGCCGCTAAAAAAAGCTAACTCTAATAGAATTAACGTCGTCAATCAAGCCGTCAACTCCCTAACTAACCTATGTTGATGTGATCACCTCGCTACTCTCCATAACCCCAAACCTTTGATTCGACGATCAGTCGACGTTCATCACAACGCAATGAACGGCCGAGATTAATTCGTTTAATTCTGGCCACAAAGCAATCCAAATTGAAAAAAAAAACTGCGGATTTGAATTGCGCTTCCAATCGACATATAATTTGATATATTTTGAGGTGTTTTAATTTTTGGAATTAAATTTGAAATTAAATTTGTAATTTGGGAATTCGTTTGTCTGCCATTGGAATGAGGAGTTGACAAGGAAATATAAATATAGACAAATGGAATAAGAAATAACTAGGTTTTATAACAGACTATTTACAGGCAAAGCTGAAAACAGAAAGAATGGACCAGATTGATATACACGTTGAACGATAAATGACTCGAAAAGCCCATTTCGTTCTCGAAACGAAAATAGGTCATCACATATATCAAAATAGATGTTTTCAATATTTTTAAACCCAATGGAACAAGTTTCGAGTCCTAATTCCATCGTATGAAGAAGTTATGTTAAAATCATCTTATTTCAAACTAATTTCAATTAAATGAATTTCTACGCGTTTCAAGCCCGTATGATCAATCCACAAGTCCGTTTACTACAAAACTTGAAATCCTATAATAATTCACTATTACCGATCCGATGAAACTAGTTTCGTCAAAATCCAAGACAGTTGTCAAAATGGCTATTTTCACATTAATTAAATAAATTAATATTAAATTAATTTATTCACATTTTAATTTGATATTTGTTAACTAACAAATTTCATCAATTTTTGATTACTAGGACATTTATAATAACGTAAACAAATTTACCTATCCAATTCAGAGTTAATTATTTTACCAATTATAGTGTTTAATTTCAATTGTAACTAAATTCAATTATTTATAATTAATTCTAATAAATTGATTTTATTTGATTTCAATCTTTATACTCAATCAATTATTATTCTATAGACAAAATCAACATTTATTTACCTTTCATTACCTTAATATTCTTCAATTTCCATCCTTTATATTGTATTAACTACTATATTTCCATTACATTGAATATTTGTCAATTTCACACATTAATTAAAATTTAAAATTCCAATCAAATTTATTTTTCTTGATTTCACTCCTTTAATATGTAACGACCCGCTATTTTGGACCATTCAAATCGACAATAAAACCATACATATCCGACTTGAATAATTCAAAATACCGAATTGTTAATTAAAATTTGGCAAAACTTAAAATATACAGTAAATAAATCAATCACAGATCACAGAGTAATATAATGCAGCGGAATAGATAAAGAATAGTAGTTCGTGAAGCTATTATATACATCAGAGTTAGAAAAATACAACCGAATAGTTCAAATGCAGTGAAGTCTCCAATGCAACATATGACTTCTCTGAACCAATCAACTGGAAAGGATGGAATCAGAATCGATAGTTGGATTTCCAAATCAATCTTCGAACTCCAAAGGTGAGTCTCAAATGCTATATCACTCAGTCTGACCCGAGCGTAAAGCAAAACACAAAACACTCGAGTCAGGATTAACATTCTTATATCAATAAATCCAACTCAAGTGAAATATCAACTGAAATACAAATAACTTAAAGGATGTTTGGGATAACCATCCTCTAAGGGTCCGTGGAACTTTCTACAAGGTAGAAATATACACTATAACACCGTGGTCATTTCAGCTTAATTTATACTTCAAAACCAAATCTCATTTTCACTTCAAATATCTCTATATTTCCCAAAATAGTATTTGTATATATTAAATAATTTATACAGTAAAGTATTTTCAATTTCCTCAACTTAACAAATCAATCCAGCATCAACCCGACCTTCCCATTCAAATTAAATTCAATCTCAATTTATCAATTTAAATTCAACTCAATTTCTAAAATAACCACTTAAATTTTATCGATCTCAAATTCGGATTTATAATCACAAATACCCCTTTATATTTCCATATATTTCAAAACTTTAAGTATTCAACGTTTCATCTAAATTTTCATTCAATTTAGTTTTCTAAATAATAAATTCAAATTTAGTCAAACCTAAATTTTCATTTTAATTCAATTTAGTTGCTAAATAACAAATTCAACTACGTTGATTTCAAATACAGATCTGAATCTCAACATAAAACATTTAAATTCCAATATAGTTCAAGGCTTTAATATTTAAATGTTCTATATAACAGTTTCATATAGATCTCGATTTAACCTCATTATTATTTAGTCTTGAAATACTCCCTTATTAGATTCACTATCATTTAAGTAACCTTAAATTACATTTTACTCAATATTTTCTTTAATTTATTTAAACGTGAAATATTCATTAAATCACTTAAATCAAAAATCCAGTTATAAAATCATACCCTTTAAATTTCCCATTCAAAAATTTCAAATCGATTTAATTAAATAAATCCTTATTTAAACACCATTTTTATAAACCTAAATTTATCTCCCAATCTTAATTATTCAATTTATTACAAGGGAATCTATTTGAAATATATATTTACATAAATGCTTAACCATATTATATGTATTAAATCAATCTAATTTAAATCAAATATTACTACTAAATCTATATATACAATTTTCATTTATATAATACCTTAAGAATCAAATTTATTAAACCATATATTTCTTTCCAAAATTATAGAAATTATTTTCAAAATATTTATATGGACCAACGGTGTCTGTATATATTTCCTATCATATAGTCAAGTGCTACGGATATTCATTATTTCAATCCGTATACTAAATATATACGGGTGGATATCATTTCAACCCATAATCCCAAATTCAATTAAATGAAAATCGCTTGGGTTTATCATTTCAACCCATAACGATTTTCTCATATTCTAAAGTCTGTTCGGGTATGTATCATTTCAACCCATAGTGATTTCTAAACTACAGGGAACTTGCAGAGTGATAACAGAAAATACAATAAAATAACAGGCATTTATCATCAATAACAATATAATATAAACAACGGGATATGGTGTCATATCCCGCAGGTGAACAGTTACAGATAATAGCATATATAACAAATTTAAATAACTACGTCAGCATATTCAATTGTCGTTTCAATTAAAATCAAATTTAATGAATAAAAAAATGTTAATCGTGAATGATTGCTCACCTTTCGAGGCTAGAGAATACAGAAGGAGACACGGATACGCACACTGATACAGACACCGAAATTAAATTTCAAATCCAAGCAAAGCAAAATCGGCACGAATTCAACGATCGAAGCTGATTGGCTCGAATTGATGAAACGAATCAGATCAGAACTGGAACGATGAAGAAAAGGGTATAAGGGAACTTTTATAACCACCTATAACTATATATACACATATGAAATTTATATTCTAAGTTCAAACATCACAAATTTAATTTACATGTTTTTCAAACATAAAAATAAATAAATAAATCAAGCTTATATTTTTTTAAAAAAAATCAACATACACTTAAAAAAATACTAACACCTTTATACTAAACTTATATAACTAGTATATATATATTCTCAAACATATAAAATAAATGTTTAAATATGAATACCTAAAAGAAAACTTTTTTATATATATAACTATTTCTATATATATTAAATGTTACATATATGTATATAAAATTTAAATCCATCCATATTTTTACATTCAATAACATATTATATTCAATCTATATAAATTTCCAAATTATATATGTGTATTAAAATAATTTATAAAGTAGAGTATTTACAAAATCGTCTTAAATCCAAAATAGTATAAATATAATACTGTAACAAAATATATACAATCATCAACTAAATAAGTCAGTACCACATAGAAACCCATATGGTAACAAACCGCATAATATACATATATTAAAGTATTTTATATAGTCTGTAACAAAACAAATATATGACTTACATAAGCGAATAATCATATTATAGGAAACCTGATATCAACAAATAGAAGCTGACCCATATTAAAATATAAAACACAAAATATATATATTCTTATTAAAAATGAAAGATACTTATTTTATAGTATGTTCCCTTCAAAATGTCTCATACGTAATTCAAAATATTAACATGACTTATAAGCTGCGAGGAAGATCAAATAGAAACTATATATAAATATACACTGTCATGTTATGAAAATAAACTTTAGAAAAAATAGTATTCAATACTTATATAAATAGTATGCATATCATAACTAACAAAACAAAAACAAAAACAAAAACAAAAATAAAAAAACAAAAAAAAACATGTAATTACGAATATAAATCAAAACATATATGTGCTTACACGCCTATACCTCACTGATCAAACAGAAGCAACCAGAAGGTGAGGTGACGGGTTTCATTTGATGAGGAGGTTTGGTAGAAAGGTGAAGTGGCGGATGCAAATAATGGTGACAGCCGCATGCTTCAGTTTGCTTTTTTTTCCAAAGAAAAGTAGGGAGGGGAATGAACAGATCTAGAGAAAAGAGAAGTGAAAGCGAAAATAAATAGGGATGAACCGCTTGTTTTCAGGCAAATATAATGGAAGAAAATGAATAGGCAACCAAATTTTAAGTGAATAAATAAATAAATAAAAGTGATTGTAATGGTCAACCCTTGATTTGGTGAAAATAATTGTAGCAATTAATAAAAGAAATAAATAGCAAAATCACGTTGCTTGATTCAGCTGACCCATAAAAGCAAATTATTTAAAATTTAAACGGTAGGAAATGTAAAAAAAACGTACCACCATAAAATGAAATTGATAACGTCTGTGCATTGATTCTGCAATATTTATTAAAGCAATTGATTGATGCACGTTTAAATTTGAACGGAAGGAAATAGAAAAGTCACAATTAAAGGTAAGCTTTAAATTTTTAATAAATACAAAACGTTTCTAAGTTTATACGTTTATAACTTTCCAGCTGTAGTGTATATATATAATGAATGGTCATAGCGAAAGAAGTGGAAACAGGGAGCGTAGGAAAGGAAAGGTTAGAAAAATAAAATTTTGTTGAGAAATGAATATTTGCGTGAGTTATATAGGTTTGATCAGAGAGGTAGCGTGATTTAAGGAGAAGAAAGAACGGCAATAAATCAACTTGCATTAAAATGGAAAGGAAATTAAACTAGCGTTGATTTTTAATGAGCAGTTATAGGCAAGAAATAAGATATTGATTTTAAAAAAAGGCCACGATTTTCATTGAGCACTGATTTTTCTTGTTATACACGGTTACTAGATTTTTAACAAATTTTAAGCAAATGGGTTTCGAAATTAAAGAAGAAGAAACGGTCAGCTAAGATTAGATTTTGGAATAAGATTTTGAACAATATTGAATGCGTTTAAAATTTAAAGCTCGCGTTGATGGGAACAATGGCAAGAAATTATAAAGGCGAACGGTCATAAAATTTGTAAATAACGTTCCTATTAAATCAGGAGAGTAAAAGGAAAGTGAATAAAATTAGAATGCGTACAACAGACGCAGTGATTTTTGTCCCAAAAATTTGAAAATAACGGATTTAAATTTTATACGTTTTCTTGTATGTGTATATACATTATTTATTCCATCAAATAACACGCCTTTTAAACGTGAAATTAAACAGTTTATTTATACACAAAGTTTTGGAAATTTATTACTTATATAAAAATATGATTTGTTTACACATTTACTAAGAAATTTATATTCAAAAATGTATATAAGTAAAATATAAAATATTAAATTTTAAAAGTATAAAATCAATTTTTTTTAAAGAACAAAAGGTGAAATAAACGTTGTTACGAATATATTAAATTAAACCAAAAGATTAAAAATTAAAAATTTAAAGATTTATAACTTCAAAAAAAATGTTAAGTTTTAACCAAAATAAGAATTTTAGAATTTTCACACTAATAAAAATCTTAGGTGATTATTTATAATTAAATTTAGACAATCAAATTTTCGAAAAATAAAACCCCAGAGTTATAAATAAAGAATAAAATATTGATAAAATTTGGGCTGTTACACTCTCCTCCACTCAAAACTTTTCGTCCCCGAAAAGGAAGGAGGTAGGAGAATTAAAACAAGCAGAAAGAAAATAGATTGAAAGACAAAATAAACAATAAATTTTAAAAATTACATAAATTTTACTCGAACTATTCATTTGAAAACTTCACTTGGAAATCTTAAGATACTTTCAACATTATAGATACATCAATAATCATTTTATTTAAACATGTCTTATTAAATTAATAACTTCAAAATATTTATAACACTAAAATTTTCTATTAAACAATGTAGTATACAAATAAGCAATATTTAAAAAGGATATATCCAACAAGGAAGAAAGGTAGATTTGGAAAACAGAATCAAGGTGAATAACTAAACTGAGCAGATAAGGTAGATGCAAGGAATAGTATCGGGCACGAATAATTAATCCAGAACCATAAGAATTTAAATTTCAAATATTAATTCAAAATTTATTTGTTGGTAAAAATACTTTTATAATAAATACCTTTATAATAATACTTTTATAATAAAATACTATTACATCGAAATAGATTTTCCTTTCGAAAATACTTTTATAACTCGATGTTTCAACAAGTTTATCCTCGTTCTTGCAGACTCTGGCCATGCGTTGATCAGGCGCAAAGCTAGAATTCTTCAAGTACTTAGTAGACTTGTTTCAACACCCAGTGAAAATACTTGAAAAACCTTTAAAACAGATATGGAAAGTACAATCCAAACGAAACAACCAAACCAAAACGTTTGTCCGACCATTGTTCGCAGATACACAATCCGTATCCGTAAGCTTTCTCAGCCCTGCGAGTTACGCCATGATGACTAGTAGAGTGTAGGATACACAATGGTTACGCCTGGGTCCCCCAGGAAACAATCTGTACCCCTAGGTTGTCTCAGTCGGGCAGTTTCGCTACTATTCGCGACCTACACAGATTGTAGGATACAAAATGGTTACGCCTGGATCCCCCAGGAAACAATCCGTACCCCTAGGCCAGACTCAGCCAGGCAATTGCGCTATGCAGTCGCGAGAGAAAAAAAACCATGGGTTACGCCACGGTGGGAACACTCGAGTATTACATCCGAAAAACTAAAAATCAGAGAGAATAATATCGATAGAATGAATCCACGATGTGGACACATTCCATATCTTTACTTCGAAAATATATATCATATAGTACCTTTTCAAATCACTTTCAAATATCGTACTTATATAAAGTCCATATATATATGATTTCATTTTTCCCAAATCGAATACTTTCCAAAATCAATAATACTTCAAATCATACTTATATAGACTTCGATTATATAAAATCTCTTTCCAAATTGAGTACCTTTCAAATCAATAGATTTCAAATCAACTTCATACTTATACAATCCACTTTATATAAGTTCAACCACTCCCAAATCAAGTGCTTAATAATATAAGGTTCTCAAATTTCAAATCATTTCAATATCAATTCGGTTTCAAAATCATATATGATTTCACCAAATTTTCTTCCAAATTAAATATCTAAATTTCAAAGTTCCTAAAATAATAGGTTTAGAAAATTATCCCATTTTCCAAATTAAAATAATTCAAGTCAAACAAATTCATTTCCAAAAATCACCATATAAGTACTGGTTTTTAATTCCAAATTAATTTCAAAACCAAATATTTTCCCAAAATTAATTATACTCAAAATGGTTTCCAAATTAATAATTATCCCTTTTTTTAAAAACTTTTAAACTATCTATTTCTATGTGAAATATCCAATTTACCTTTCTGAAAACCATTATTCAACTTTTTTTTTCAAAACATTTCAAAACTAAATTTATATTCTTTATCAAACATTTTATACTCTTCGAAATTTCTTAGCTTTGAAAATTTAATCTCGATTTTGAAGTGTTCGAACATTCAAAATAGTTAGGGAAATCAAATTTTCAATTCAAAAGTTGAAAATCAACAATAAATCAATTATTAAATCCGAAACTCGAGGACTGAACACTGGTCTCATTTTAAATTGTTTCAGATATATACTTATATCTTTCTAAAATATCAAATTATACTTCGGAATTTGAAATCAAAAACGGTTTTACAAAATCACTTGCATAGCGAAGCTATTAAAGTGGCCTCTCCCCCACTCTGAAACTCGAAAATCAATGTCGATGATGTGTGCACTCATCACCGAAATTATTTTCCAGCGACATAAGTGAGTTCTGGACTTCTATTTTCTTGAAAACTTCTTTGAAATTTCTTCAAAATTATTGGAATTCATTTGAAACATTTCTTATTCGGAAAACTACTTTTAAATCGTATTATTTTTATATATTTTCCAAAATCTTAAAACCAATTTCAAAATACCAGAATTCAATTCTCGAATTTCAAATTTAACTCTACAGTTATAAATCATTTTTATATAAATCAATTTCTTATAATTTTTCAAAATTTCAAATCCTTTCAAAACCTTTTTATATAGAATAACATTTCTTATTTTCTTTATATATATAGGTATATAATCCTTATCGAAAACATTTTCACTTTTATATATAAAAAAAATCATAGTTATCAAAATAAAATTTCGGTATAAACAATTTCAAAAATACAAATAAAACCCGATTTTCAAAGGATGCTTCAAGAATGGATTTCAAAACAAAGATAGCGATTTAAATTAGAGGAACTCCAATCAATAGAATCCTGATTCGAAGATAGACTCGATCGAAGATGAGATAATTAAATTACAAAATAGAAGATGGATATACTTCTATAAATCGCGGGCGACCTTTACCGGTCAACCGTGATTCCAAAATTAGATCGGTGTAGAATTCTGAGGCAATTCGACATTCGATCGCCAGAGATATAGAATTCGGCATAACAAGATATAGCAGCATCGTAAACCGAGGATACAGAAATCTTCGGTGAGTCAATGCCAATTGAAAAGGAGTTTTCACCCCCTTTACAAATCATTCAGTGGAGTTATGGGATACTCCGGAATCAAACGAATATAAATAGGGAGAGACAGAATGAATTTCGGAACCGAGGGACATTCCAAAATTCAAAGGAAATCGAGTCAAAAGGAAGAGATTCAACTCGAGCGAAAGTGATTCTGTAAATAAATTTACCATATATGCTAAGTTTTTCCTAGAGCCAAAGCTCTGATACCAACTGTAACGACCACTACACCAAAACAGGCAAATTCTAACATTTATAAGTGTTATAAATAATTTCAGCAACACTTTTTAAGTGTTACTAATGGACTGTGAGGAATGAAATGGCCAAATTTGTAACACTTATAAGTGTTACAAACGTACGTATTACTAACACTTATAAGTGTTGGTACCTAAATATACGGTAACACTTATAAATGTTGGTAACGAAATATACGGTAACGCTTATAAGTGTTGGTACAGAAATATACGATAACGCTTATAAATGTTGGTAACGAAATATACGGTAACACTTATAAGTGTTGGTACAGAAATATACGGTAACGCTTATAAGTGTTGGAAAATGATTATTTAGTAACACACATATATATACACCAAAACTTAAACGCAAAGTTTAAATATAAACACTCTGCAAATAATGGTTTTCATATCACAAATAATTCATCATACATATTCAATGCAAAGTTTAAACGCTCTGCAAATGTAGTATAATATATCATAAACAATTATTTACATATCTAAAATACCACAATGTCATATATTCAGATATTATTACAACATAAGCTTCAATTTTTTTTTTTCAAAATACACTTAAAGTTTAACTTACGGTTAACCTAACCATTTCTGATCATCCACTCCAAACTCTAATGGTTTTGAATATTCTTCAACGTCCAATACAACAATCTAAAGCGTCCTTCTTCAAGTTCCTGCATTTAATATAAACACTCGATAAAAACTTATATCTTCAAAATCAAAAGGTTAAAGACTGAGTTACAACTCAGGTTCTGATTTTTTTTGTATTTATGAATTCGCAAACTTAGTATGCAAAATACATGTTAATCAAACTCAATTAGCATTTGCTGCAAACCCAATTTGCATTGATTTTGCTACATGCTCAGTTTGTGGCCGACTCCATAACAATATCTGTGCATCAATAAAATAAAATGTAACAGAAAGTAGTAACAAGAGTAAGACATTCAAGAACTTACTGTAAGAATCACAAACGTGCTCCAAATTCTAATGGCTTACACAACACTGGAGACATGATTGTATTATCCACACAAATTAGAGCTCCATTTGCGTGAGCTATGTCCGATATTTTCTGAAGGAAAAAAAGGTGCAAATTTACTAATGAATTTTGATAAGGAATTAACAAAAAGTTGAGTTCCTTTTGGAATCCCAAGCCTATAAAATCTTACACATATTATCATGTCAAATGTTATGGTCATGATAAGAAGGGCAGAGAACTTCAGGATAGATACTACTGTCACTCAATAAGTACGATTAGAGTCAAGTACCAATTCTTTGCTACAAGTAGTGTTTTCTTGGAAAAAGCTTGATTACTTGTTGACAAGTTTATTAATCAACAATAAGAACATGTACAAAAAGTTTCTAGCAAAAATGGTACATAATTAACTAGTATAAACTACATATGAAACCATTTGCATTCAGACATGAAAATCTCATCAGAAGTTAAAATAATACGCAAACACGGACAGTAAGTTGTAGATTCAATATGCAAACAGTAAAGTTATAAATTCAATACGTTACATTCTAAAAGTGTGAACACAGATAGGATAGTTAAAAATTAAATATGCAAGCAAAGACAGTTGAAAGTATAGATGGCAAATATCTTACCTTTTGTTGGATCATAGGTTTTGATTGCTGACAAAAATTCACGAATCTACGACTACGACATCATCCTGACTCAACGACTCAAAGTATGGTTCATATAGTTATATATTTTAACAAGAGTCATCAAATATGTATATAGAGTCTAGTAAGTGCTTTGTTAAAATCTTTCCTCAAGTATCATCATTCACATTCAAATAAACTTGCATGCATATTTTAATCAAAATCAAGTTTTCAAAAAATGCATGGAGCGAAGCTCGAACCCGGGTCACTAGTTTGGAAGGCATGTACTCTAACCAAATGAGCTACTACTATTTTTGTTTATCAACAGAGTTCAGTCGACTGAACAGGAAAAGTCAGTCGACTGAAACTGGAACAAATTTATACACATGCACAGTTTCAGTCGACTGAATTTCCTGCACAGTCGATTGAATTTTTTCCTGAAAATTTTTCTTCATATTTTCAGTCGACTAAAATTCCTGCACAGTCGACTGAATTTAAACCTGCGAATTTTGTCTGAAAAGACACCTTCTTCTTCCCAAGAGTTGCAACCATTCATCAATGGAAATGGAAGCATCTCTTGTTTGCAACCTTTGACAACTTATGCACCTCTTCTACAAGTATATATACATGATTCTAACATCATTTAATTAACCGAATTCTCTTGCTTTAATCTTACTATTCTCTTGTTCATATTTTCTAGATTTTCTCAAAGCAATCACTAATCTATTGCTTGAATCATTGTTTTTGTTTATAACATTCTTTTGATTCATAGCAATTAACATTCCTAAATCTTCACAAACACATTGCATACTCTCGAGGATAAGATTATAGGAATATTGTACTACATTAGACTCATTAGTGTTGACAAGAACACAACAAGTCGAATATTGTATTTTAGTAATTGGGTTGAAGTCCTCTTCGGTAGTTGAGGCAAGAAATCCCGTTCGGTTGTTCGGGTAAGTTGTAAACCTATTCCTCCGGGTGAAGTGAGGGTGTTAGTTAGTGAAATTCCTAAGAGGAGCTTAGGAACTGGACGTAGGACGAGAGGTCCGAACCAGTATAAAAGTCTTGGTGTCTCCTTGCATTTACCTACTTTATATACCAAGACTATTTCATTATTCCATATTACACGATCCTACCGCATAGCCCCCTCTTTCACAAAGATATTGCTCTCTAACACAATTTGCAGGAATAAACCATGCAAGCACAGATTAAGGGGGAAAAAGATTAAATAGGAATATATAGCATAGATTCAGGGGGAGAAATCGATAGCAAAATTACATGAAGATATTCAGTGAGAGAGATATGATCAACAAAGCTTGTCAAAGATTCGTTCATAGAAAATGGAGTTGTCATCATCAAAAAGGGGGAGAATGTTGGATCATAGGTTTTGATTGCTGACAAAAATTGACGAATCTACGACTACGACATCATCCTGACTCAACGACTCAAAGTATGGTTCATATAGTTATATATTTTAACAAGAGTCATCAAATATGTATATAGAGTCTAGTAAGTGCTTTGTTAAAATCTTTCCTCAAGAATCATCATTCACATTCAAATAAACTTGCATGCATATTTTAATCAAAATCAAGTTTTCAAAAAATGCATGGAGCGGGGCTCGAACCCGAGTCACTAGTTTGGAAGGCATGTACTCTAACCAAATGAGCTACTGCTGTTTTTGTTTAACAACAGAGTTCAGTCGACTGAACAGGAAAAGTCAGTCGACTGAAACTGGAACAAATTTATACACATGCACAGTTTCAGTCGACTGAATTTCCTGCACAGTCGACTGAATTTTTTCCTGAAAATTTTTCTTTATATTTTCAGTCGACTAAAATTCGTGCACAGTCGACTGAATTTAAACCTGCGAATTTTGTCTGAAAAGACACCTTCTTCTTCCCAAGAGTTGCAACCATTTATCAATGGAAATGGAAGCATCTCTTGTTTGCAACCTTTGACAACTTATGCACCTCTTCTACAAGTATATATACATGATTCTAACATCATTTAATTAACCGAATTCTCTTGTTTTAATCTAGCTATTCTCTTGTTCATATTTTCTAGATATTCTCAAAGCAATCACCAACCTATTGCTTGAATCACTGTTTTTGTCTATAACATTCTTTTGATTCATATCAATTCACATTTCCTAAATCTTCACAAACACATTGCATATTCTCGAGGATAAGATTATAGGAATATTGTACTACATTAGACTCATTAGTGTTGACAAGAACACAACAAGTCGAATATTGTATTTTAGTAATTGAGTTGAAGTCCTCTTCGGTAGTTGAGGCAAGAAATCCCGTTCGGTTGTTCGGGTAAGTTGTAAACCTATTCGTCCGGGTGAAGTGAGGGCGTTAGTTAGTGAAATTCCTAAGTGAAGCTTAGGGACTGGACGTAGGACGAGAGGTCCGAACCAGTATAAAATCCTGGTGTCTCCTTGCATTTACATACTTTATATACCTAGACTATTTCATTATTCCATATTACACGATCCTACCGCATAGCCCAAACCAGTATAAAATCCTGGTATCTCCTTGCATTTACCTACTTTATATACCTAGACTATTTCATTATTTCATATTACACGATCCTACCGCATAGCCCACCCCTTTCAATTGGTATCAGAGCCTGGTATTCTAGAGATCGTAACAACATCCTAGAATAAATGGCTACAAAGAGATCTAGTCAAGGCAATAAGAAGAGGAAGAGCAGTAAAGAAAAATCAAAGGAGCAAACAAACAAATGCTTCATGGCAAAAGATAATGAGGTCAGTGATCTAACTTTTGATGATATGATAGAAATAAATTCAGAACTTCTAGACACTTTAAAAAATCTCAAAAGAAAATATAAGGAAGCTCTAGAAAATCAGAAGAAAGCAGAATTCGAAAGAGATATGCTTAAAGACGAGAAGAAAATATTAGAAGAAGAACTTGAGAAAATTCAAGATTCACTCTTTGACAATTCTCAACTCGTTCTATTAAGTCAAGAAATAGAAGCTCAAAAAGAAAAGAATAATGCTCTAGCTTCTGAGAATCATGAGTTAAAAACAAAAATTAAAATTGTTGAGATAGATAACACTAGTCTCAAAACTAAGCTTGATGACATTACTAAAAATATTTCCAATTTTAATAAAGGGAGAGAAAATTTATCCAGGATTATTGAAAATACTCAACCTGCTTCAAATGAGAAGGGATTAGGTTATGTTAAGAATTCAAAAGCTCACAATGATAAAAGTGGTTTAGGATATAATAAAACTGATCGTAGAAATAGCACTAGATATGCTTTCATGTATAGTAAAAATGATAGTGCTAGTACTAAATTTCGAGTAAAGCCTAAATCCAATTTTTATAGAAATTCAAATACTACTATGACCTATAATGTTGATAATTTCTTTAGAAGTACAAAATCATTAACAGGAAATATGAATAAAAATTATCTAAGTATATGGGTTCCTGTTAATTGGAAAAATAGAGAAAAATACATTAATGATTATTTTGATATGGTAGTTAATAATGAAAATTATATTTATAAAGGTTCAACCACACCCAAATGGGTATGGTTTCCTAAAAATTAGAAAATTATAAGAACCTTGGGTATCGCATGCTTTAAATGTTAATTTTTTTCTGATACCTTACATTATAAGTGGTAGTTATTTTGTTTTATATTGCTCTATGTTAACACTTATGTAAAATATATTTTATATCATCATATAAACTCTCCTTTTTGTCGATGACAAAGGGGGAGAAAGATATTGCTCTCTAACACAATTTGCAGGAATAAACCATGCAAGCACAGATTAAGGGGGAAAAAGATTAAATAGGAATATATAGCATAGATTCAGGGGGAGAAATCGATAGCAAAATTACATGAAGATATTCAGTGAGAGAGATATGATCAACAAAGCTTGTCAAAGATTCGTTCATAGAAAATGGAGTTGTCATCATCAAAAAGGGGGAGAATGTTGGATCATAGGTTTTGATTGCTGATAAAAATTGACGAATCTACGACTACGACATCATCCTGACTCAACGACTCAAAGTATGGTTCATATAGTTATATATTTTAACAAGAGTCATCAAATATGTATATAGAGTCTAGTAAGTGCTTTGTTAAAATCTTTCCTCAAGAATCATCATTCACATTCAAATAAACTTGCATGCATATTTTAATCAAAATCAAGTTTTCAAACAATGCATGGAGCGGGGTTCGAACCCGGGTCACTAGTTTGGAAGGCATGTACTCTAACCAAATGAGCTACTGCTGTTTTTGTTTAACAACAGAGTTCAGTCGGCTGAACAGGAAAAGTCAGTCGACTGAAATTGGAACAAATTTATACACATGCACAGTTTCAGTCGACTGAATTTCCTGCACAGTCGACTGAATTTTTTCCTGAAAATTTTTCTTCATATTTTCAGTCGACTAAAATTCCTGCACAGTCGACTGAATTTAAACCTGCGAATTTTGTCTGAAAAGACACCTTCTTCTTCCCAAGAGTTGCAACCATTCATCAATGGAAATGGAAGCATCTCTTGTTTGCAACCTTTGACAACTTATGCACCTCTTCTACAAGTATATATACATGATTCTAACATCATTTAATTAACTGAATTCTCTTGTTTTAATCTAACTATTCTCTTGTTCATATATTCTAGATATTCTCAAAGCAATCACCAACCTATTGCTTGAATCACTGTTTTTGTTTATAACATTCTTTTGATTCATAGCAATTCACATTTCCTAAATCTTCACAAACACATTGCATATTCTCGAGGATAAGATTATAGGAATATTGTACTACATTAGACTCATTAGTGTTGACAAGAACACAACAAGTCGAATATTGTATTTTAGTAATTGAGTTGAAGTCCTCTTCGGTAGTTGAGGCAAGAAATCCCGTTCGGTTGTTCGGGTAAGTTGTAAACCTATTCCTCCGGGTGAAGTGAGGGTGTTAGTTAGTGAAATTCCTAAGTGAAGCTTAGGGACTGGACGTAGGACGAGAGGTCCGAACCAGTATAAAATCCTGGTGTCTCCTTGCATTTACATACTTTATATACCTAGACTATTTCATTATTCCATATTACACGATCCTACCGCATAGCCCAAACCAGTATAAAATCCTGGTGTCTCCTTGCATTTACCTACTTTATATACCTAGACTATTTCATTATTCCATATTACACGATCCTACCGCATAGCCCACCCCTTTCACCTTTAACCTATTAATAACCAAGAAGGAAAATATCATTTAGCATCTTTATATGCCTTTGAGCTCTTGCTATCTTACATACCTATAATATTACAAATAAAATTGCCATATACATGGTTAGAAACCTCTTCAACATTTACAGCCCATGAATACTTAGATTCAACTTAAAATAACGCAATGAGAGTGAAAGCTCATTAAGAGAAGTAAAAAAAACACGAAAAAAGATCATAATATGGCATTAGTAAAATCAATCTTAGAACCTGAAATTGCCAAAGGAACTTCAAAGTTTTATGAATACTCTGGCTATCTTCTCGGCATGCATTTGCAAATTAAGCTGCTCCAGTATATAATATAATTGTACGTTGTCATTTCTCACTTTATTTTCTTACTTGCTACACATGTATCAAGTTAAAGATTATACATGAAATAAAACAAACCTTATCGGTTTCACCTAATCTACTGCAAATTGTTGCCTTCTGTTCATCAGATACATAGGATGCATTAACAATCAGCTCAAACAACTACAGTACACATACAATTATAAAAACATGAAAGTAAATATGAGGTAACAGCTCAAAACCGAATTATATATACATACCAGGATGCATGTACCCTTAGCTGAAGCCGTGCATGCTCCTCTCATGCAGCGTGCATGCTCCCTCACACCCCTCACGGCAACACCTACTTCCAAATCAAGAGCCCGAGCTCTGCCTTAGTTCTACTATGCGCGTTATACCTAGTGTGCACGCCCCTTTTCTGTAGTGCGCACGTCTTCAATTCTTTCAATTATTCATGCTTTTTCTTTCATTTCTTTTCTTTTCATTTTAGCCATGGTAAAGTTAAACTATAATATATTACTATCTTGATTCCAATACGCACAACAACAAAACGTGATCAACTGAACTATCAGATTATGGAAACGTACCTTATTCAAAAATCCATCACAGGAAAGTTTGTAATTACTATCATTATGCGTCTTAGGCGCAACCCTCTCATCAACCCAAAACACGTGCCATTTCGCCCAATCAACGTCATTAACATACAGATTTTTTAGCAATTTCCTGCATTAGTAGTTACGTCAAAAAATAACAAATTTTCTGAGAATAACAAAAATAATACAGAACTTGAATTAAATCGCTGTTACCTGAGGCAAGCTATGAGGTACCCACCGGATAAAACGACAGTAAAAGCCCCTCTCTCTTCTGCGTACTTCTTCGACGGATCTGCAACGTAAGAAGCTAATCCAGTTGCCACATCATCATCGGTGGGGTAGGTGAGCACGAGTTGGTCTCCGACTGTCGAATTCATTGGATTTCCTACGGACGTCATTGATTTGAAGATAGATTCTCATATAATCATGTGATAGAACAACAGAATCAACCTTTACTGTAATACTACACTGTGCGCACTTGCACAATACAACACTGTCACTTGCTCTGTTAACTTCCCTGCATATCTACAACACAGCCCCTTCATCTTACCTCATACAAACTTCTCCAAACAAAACCGTGCACTCTATATTTACTCCGCTAACAGTTCACCACAATTCTCTCTGACCATCCATAACTACAAAAACCCTCATTAACTCGATCACAATTCTCCAAACCCCACAACTCCACTGCAACATATCTTCACTGTGCTTGTGCACTTCCACCAGAAACTGCATCATTGTGCTTGTGCACTTGCAAACGAGCCACATACTTCCTCTGATCCACAACGACCTGCTACTTCCCCTGTTCGAACATTGTTCATACTACACTACATATCACATTTTCTCTATCGCCAAACAGCTCCAAACACCTCACCTTCATCACCCAATTCACTACTGTTACATCCAAAGCCACCATCACCACTACTCATCTACAACAAGCAAGCTTTCACCATAAAACTCCACCATAAAACTCCACCATCAAACCAACTCTTCTCCTCACTGCTCCTACTACAACATACAAACCACCACTGCCTACAGTCTTACTGCCATATCCACTCATCAACCTTCGACCCATCACCTTCATTCATTGAAACAACAGCCACCATCATTAAATCACAAACATTTACTCCACAGTACCCCCAACATCCTCTTTAGCTAAAAAATCCCCTGCCAACTTCACATCTTATTCACCGAATAATCAATTCACAATCCAACTTTTTACCCTGCTCAGTTCCTCCCCATTCAGCACCGCAACACTGACAAATTGCTAGCTAGACCGTGCATATTTGCACATACCAAACTACAGCCATTTGCCTCAAACATCCTCCACTTGCCAGTCAACAGATCATATATGCCTTCGGATTCTGTTTTCTATCGAAATCTTTTTGCTCTTGCATATATCCATATCTGAAAAATATTAATTTTAATTATATTACTAAGTCAAAGATAAGAAAACAGAAACAGAAGTACATAATTGTTGGAATATTTCAATATGTGCCGCACATTTAAAATAAAATATGTTGTGCTATTCTGATGTAAAGCCTAATTAAATGAATAATTTACACTAAAGATAAAAGGCTTAAAAATCTAATTATTATGGTATTAATATGTAGATACCACAATATTTTAATTTATTAAAAGACCAAATTAGAAAATGACAACATTATAAGTAAGAAGTTATGATTTCAAAATTACACAAGTCATAATAACCCTTTAATTCTCTTCTACAGAGAGCTAATATCAAATATAGGGTTTGTATCCTTTTAGACACCAAACCAAATTCATCTACTCGTCAATAACAAACTATGGATTCAGTTTTGTTTGCCTCCGGCTAATGTATTGAATTGTTTTTGATTAAACATTTACAATGAATGACCTGAGCACATAAACCTAGACTATGTAAAAAAAAATCTGTTAAGTTTAGTTTCTTCACACACAAGTAATATGGAAATAATAATGATTTTGTATGACTCAACACTGCTATGTATATATGACCAAGGCACTTGTAAAGTTTTCTACGCACACATATATTTTAGTCTGATTCGCGGTTGACTTAACACATCCTTCAGTTTTCACATATTACAAGCAGCTGCATATTGATATGGGCCTTGGGCTAAGCCCATTTTCAACTTATAGATCAAGCTATATTAACAAGTAGTAAGCAGAGAGTATATATGAAATACGAGTAACACAGCTTTGATGGATAGAAATAAAATCATATCAGCCTTTACTGGCCATGCAAAATCAATTAGAAAAACTCCAAATTTGCAGCCATTGGTTGTACAACAAAATAACAATCGTTGATTGTATACCAGTAAATGTGTGAGTCAACAAAAGTTACTTACTAAACTATGACACATTGTTTCATTAATTGTATATATATATAATGCTGGTTGTATATAAATACAAAAAAAGCAGATGGGCTAAACAGTATTAGCTCGGAGATCACAATAAATATGTGGTGAATACTATTACAAATAAAAGAAGGAAACATCTAAAAACATCCATAAAACAAACATAGAATAATTTATTGCAAATTATTATAACTAAACAAACATAAAGAGGAATTCAACTACCTAACATAAGCTACTAGCACACATTTATGAAAAACTATAGAAATTTTAAGATAGATTGTTCAAATATCAAACTTCATCACCATCCTTGTCAGTAAACCATCATTTTCCCATTCTTTCAATATCTGACTTCGCATTTTCACATTGTCTTTTGTTCATTCAACTTTCACTTTTTTTCTTTACTACCTTTTCTTCCCAATGGTCGAACAAGACCATCATCGTCATTCACTTTTTTAGTTGGGAAAGGAAAGGATAAAATATACTGATTAATAGGGACCAGCAAATCAGTGAAATCCAAGTTCATTTGAACTGAAACGAGTTACCTAAAATGAAGAAAATCTTTAGGCCAGAAGCTGCAGGAACATCTTTTACTGCAAGAGGTAGAGATACATCTCTAGATCGCAAGCGCACGCATCACTCTCCTCCTCCTTGGATGCTAATGGTGCCACCGGAGTAGAGCAACTGGCGACCGCGTCTCTCTCTTCTTGGTCGCCTCTGCTCGATATTTTTTAAATATGATTCATGATTTAGACAGAAGGAATTAGGGCAAGATATCGAGCTGAAGAGGTAAATAGGTATTGGGTTTGCAATTGAGGGAGAAGAGGATTCTAAAACGCGGCTGAAATAATTTCTAGGCTGCGATTGATGGAGAAGAAGACGTTGGTTTTTTCGTGAGGAGAGCAAACCCTAAATTAAATTTTAGGCGGCCAAAAATTTGATTAGGAAAAGGCAAGCGTGGGAAAAAGGATTGCTTTTACAAATTACAGAAGACTCCTTTTGTTATTAAATTATTTACATTTTTACTGATTGTTGTAACACTTATATGCGTTGGCAAAACTAATACAGAAAACTATTTATTTTCACTAACACTTTTTAGGTATCCTAACACTTTTTTACTGTTAGCGGTCTGTGACATTTATAAGTGTTAGCAATTGACAAATATAGAATGTTGCAATATCACTTATTTGGTGTAGTGGACCCGCTATTTTGGACCATTCAAATCGACAATAAAACCATACATATCCGACTTGAATAATTCAAAATACCGAATTATTAATTAAAATTTGGAAAAACTTAAAATATACAGTAAATAAATCAATCACAGATCACAGAGTAATATAACGCAGCAGAATAGATAAAGAATAGTAGTTCATGAAGCTACTATATACATCAGAGTTAGAAAAATACAACCGAATAGTTCAAATGCAGTGAAGTCTCCAATGCAACAGGTGACTTCTCTGAACCAGTCAACTGGAAAGGCTGGAATCTGAATCGACTGTTGGATTTCCAAATGAAGCTCCGAACTCCAAAGGTGAGTCTCAAATGCTATATCACTCAGTCTGACCCGAGCGTAAAGCAAAACACAAAACACTCGAGTCAGGATTAACATTATTATATCAATAAATCCAACTCAAGTGAAATATCAACTGAAATACAAATAACTTAAAGGATGTTTGGGATAACCATCCTCTAAGGGTCCATGGAACTTTCTACAAGGTAGAAATATACACTATAACACCATGGTCATTTCAACTTAATTTATTCTTCAAAACCAAATCTCATTTTCACTTCAAATATCACTATATTTCCCAAAATAGTATTTGTATATATTAAATAATTTATACAGTAAAGTATTTTCAATTTCCTCAACTTAACAAATCGTTCCAACATCAACCCGACCTTCCCATTCAAATTAAATTCAATCTCAATTTATCAATTTAAATTAAACACAATTTCTAAAATAACCACTTAAATTTTATCGATCTCAAATTCGGATTTATAATCGCAAATACCCCTTTATATTTCCATATATTTCAAAACTCTAAGTATTCAACGTTTCATCTAAATTTTCATTCACTTTAGTTTTCTAAATAATAAATTCAAATTTAGTTCAACCTAAATTTTCATTTTAATTCAATTTAGTTGCTAAATAACAAATTCAACTACGTTGATTTCAAATACAGATTCGAATCTCAACGTAAACCATTTAAATTCCAATATAGTTCAAGGCTTTAATATTTAAATGTTCTATATAACAGTTTCATATAGATCTCGATTTAACCTCATTATTATTTAGTCTTTTAATACTCCCTTATTAGATTCAATATCATTTAAGTAACCTTAAATTACATTTTACTCAACATTTTCTTTAATTTATTTAAACGTGAAATATTCATTAAATCGCTTAAATCAAAAATCCAGTTATAAAATCATACCCTTTAAATTTCCCATTCAAAAATTTCAAATCGATTTAATTAAATAAATCCTTATTTAAATACCAATTTTATAAACCCAAATTTATCTCCCAATCTTAATTATTCAATTTATTACAAGAGAATCTATTTGAAATATAGATTTACATAAATACTTAACCATATTATATGTATTAAATCAATCTACTTTAAATCAAATATTACTACTAAATCTTTATATATAATTTTCATTTATATAATATCTTAAGAATCAAATTTATTAAACCATATATTTCTTTCCAAAATTATAGAAATTATTTTCAAAATATTTATATGGACCAACGGTGTCTGTATATATTTCCTATCATATAGTCAAGTGCTACGGATATTTATCATTTCAATCCATATACTAAATATATACGGGTGGATATCATTTCAACCCATAATCCCAAATTCAATTAAATGAAAATCGCTTGGGTTTATCATTTCAACCCATAACGATTTTCTCCTATTCTAAAGTCTGTTCGGGTATGTATCATTTCAACCCATAGTGATTTCTAAACTACAGGGAACTTGCAGAGTGATAACAGAAAATACAATAAAATAACATGCATATATCATCAATAACAATATAATATAAACAACAGGATATGGTGTCATATCCCGTAGGTGAACAGTTACAGAAAATAGCATATATAACAAATTTAAATAACTACAGCAGCATATTTCAATTGTCGTTTCAATTGAAATCAATTTTAATGAATACAAAATGTTAATCGTGAGTGATTGCTCACCTTTCGAGGCTAGAGAATATAGAAGGAGACACGGATACGCACACTGATACAGACACTGAAATTAAATTTCAAATCCAAGCAAAGCAAAATCGGCACGAATTCAACGATCAAAGCTGATTGGCTCGAATTGATGAAACAGAACAGATCAGAACTGGAATGATGAAGATAAATGGTATAGGCGAACTTTTATAACCACCTATAACTATATATACACATATGAAATTTATATTCTAAGTTCAAACATCACAAATTTAATTTACATGTTTTTCAAACATATAAATAAATAAATAAATCAAGCTTACATTTTTTTTAAATCAACATACACTTAAAAAAAAATACACTAACACCTTTATACTAAATTTATATAACTAGTATATATATATATATATATATATATATATATATATATATTCTCAAACAGATAAAATAAATGTTTAAATATGAATACCTAAAAGAAAACTTTTATATATATATAACTATTTCTATATATATTAAATGTTATATATATATAATTTAAATCCATCCATATTTTTACATTCAATAACATATTATATTCAACCTATATAAATTTCCAAATTATATATGTGTAATAAAATAATTTATAAAGTAGAGTATTTATAGAATCGTCTTAAATCCAAAATAGTATAAATATAATACTGTAACAAAATATATACAATCATCAACTAATTAAGTCAGTACCACATAGAAACCCATATGGTAACAAACCGCATAATATACATATATTAAAGTATTTTATATAGTCTGTAACAAAACAAATATATGACTTACATAAGCGAATAACCATATTATAGGAAACCTGAGATCAACAAATAGAAGCTGACCCATATTAAAATATAAAACACAATATATATATATATATATATATTCTTATTAAAAATGAAAGATACTTATTTTATAGTTTGTTCCCTTCAAAATGTCGCATACATAATTCAAAGTATTAACATGACTTATAAGCTACGAGGAAGATCAAATAGAAACTATATATAAATATACACTGTCATGTTATGGAAATAAACTTTTGAAAAAATAGTATTCAATACTTATATAAATAGTATGTATATCACAACTAACAAAAAAAAACAAAAAAACAAAAAAACAAAAAAACATATAATTATGAATATAAATCAAAACGTATATGTGCTTACACGCCTATACCTCACTGATCAAACAGAAGCAACCAGAAGGTGAGGTGACGGGTTTTATTTGATAAGAAGGTTTGGAAGAAAGGTGAAGTGGCGGATGCAAATAATGGTGACAGCCGCATGCTTCAGTTTGCTTTTTTTTCAAAGAAAAGTAGGGAGGGGAACGAACAGATCTAGAGAAAAGAGAAGTGAAAGCGAAAATAAATAGGGATGAACCACATGTTTTCAGGCAAATATAACGGAAGAAAATGAATAGGCAACCAAATTTTAAGTGAATAAATAAATAAAAGTGATTGTAACGGTCAACCCTTGATTTGGTGAAAATAATTGTAGCAATTAATAAAAGAAATAAATAGCATCGGTCACGTTGCTTGATTCAGCTGACCCATAAAAGCAAATTATTTAATATTTAAACGGTAGGAAACGTAAAAAAAAGTACCACCATAAAATGAAATTGATAACGTCTGTGCATTGATTCTGCAATATTTATTAAAGCAATTGATTGATGCGCGTTTAAATTTGAACGGAAGGAAAGAGAAAAGTCACAATTGAAGGTAAGATTTAAATTTTTAATAAATACAAAACGTTTCTAAGTTTATACGTTTATAACTTTCCATCTGTAGTGTATATATATAATGAATGGACATAACGAAAGAAGTGGAAACAGGGAGCGTAGGAAAGGAAAGGTTAGAAAAATAAAATTTTGTTGAGAAATGAATATTTGCATGAGTTATATAGGTTTGATCAAAGAGGTAGCGTGATTTAAGGAGAAGAAAGAACGGCAATAAATCAACTTGCTTTGAAATGGAAAGGAAATTAAACTAGCGTTGATTTTTAATGAGCAGTTATAGGCAAGAAATAAGATATTGATTTAAAAAAAAGCCATGATTTTGATTGAGCACTGATTTTTCTTATTATACACGGTTACTAGATTTTTAACAAATTTTAAGCAAAAAGGTTTTCGAAATTAAAGCAGAAGAAACGGCCAGCTAAGATAAGATTTTGGAATAAGATGTTTAAACAATATTGAATGCGTTTAAAATTTAAAGCTCGCGTTGATGGAAACAATGACAAGAAGTTAAAAAGGCGAACGGTTATAAAATTTGTAAATAACGTTCCTATTAAATCAGGAGAGTAAAAGGAAAGTGAATAAAATTAGAATGCATACAACAGACGCAGTGATTTTTGTCCAAAAAAAATGAAAATAACGGATTTAAATTTTATACATTTTCTTGTATGTGTATATATATTATTTATTCCATCAAATAATGCGCCTTTTAAACGCGAAATTAAACAGTTTATTTATACACAAAGTTTTGGAAATTTATTACTTATATAAAAATATGATTAGTTTACACATTTACTAAGAAATTTATATTCAAAAATGTATATAAGTAAAATATAAAATATTAAATTTTTAAAAGTATAAAATCAATTTTTTTTAAAGAACAAAAAGTGAAATAAACGTTGTTACGAATATATTAAATTAAACCAAAAGATTAAAAATTAAAAATTTAAAGATTTATAACTTCAAAAAAATGTTAATTTTTAACCAAAATAAGAATTTTAGAATTTTCACACTAATAAAAATCTTGGGTGATTATTTGTAATCAAATTTTTGAAAAATAAAACCTCAGAGTTATAAATAAAGAATAAAATATTGCTAAAATTTGGGTTGTTACACAATACATCAGTTATTGCCTTATGAATATAATTAAATTTTTATTCATTTTATTACATTCACAATTTACAGATATTGCCTTAACTCCCATTAATGTAACATTTATTTACATTTAATTTCAACTGATTTCCAATTAAATTTTATAGAATAATTAAATAGGTAACTTATAATAATTATTACCATTAACTTTTAATCACATTATAAGTTCATTATTTACAAACAAATGTTACAATTGCTTACATAACACGAATTTTATCCAATTATCATTAACTACATATTATTTCATTGGTTAATTCAATATTTACATTTGTTTTCTTATATTCACTTTATAACCAAGTCATACATTTTAGTCATTTTAATTGATTGGAATTTCATTCAATTTATTAATGATTAACTTTATGTAACGGCCCGTAAATTTAACTGGTTTTATAACGTTATTTAACTGAAATTTTGTGAAATTTTAAATAATTTAATTTTGAAATAAAATTTAATATTTGGAATATGTCTAATTGAACATAGCAAACTGTAAATTTTCATCTGAAAATATGAAAGTTTATTTTATTATGTAATTCTATTTCAATTTATATCAGTTAATATTTGATGATGATAAAATGTTTTTCCAAACCTGAATATTTTTTTATAGAAAATTTGTGAATCATCTTTTGAGCAAGACGTCATACTTCATTTCTCCAAATTTGGACTTTTATTGCTTCGTTTTTCTTATTTTCGACAGATTGCAGCATTTCTGTACGGATATCGACTTTTGATCGGATGATCGTACCACCGATATCTGTATACCGTTTTGATCATCTCGTCGTGTTGATCTCCGTAGTATATTCTTTTATAAATTTTGATATCTGGTAAGTGACAAATTCGTCAAAATGATATGTTGTATCAGTTCGGTATTTTGTGCCTTATTGGGTTTTCTTCCCTTTCAGCTGTGAAATTTGAATAGACATTGGCTATAATTATTTACAGCAATGAATGGATGTTTCTTTTAAAAAATTCTCTAAATTCGTGATTGACTTTTAGTTTTCTCACATGTTCACTTTATTTCACTACGGTTCACTTTATTTTCTTCCTCCTGTTCATTTTCTCTACTGCTTGCTTTTCTTTTTCATTTGTTGTGCAAGCAACCACAAGTCTTCTCACCATTTTTAGCAAGCTTCTAACCAACAAAAAACTCATCATCTCCTCCATTATTTTGTGTGCCACGACACCACACTTCTACCAACACTCGGTAACCCATTGTATCCACATCCATGCACACTACCATCTTAGCCTCTCTGATGATCCACCTCACCCAAGCCGTGGCCTTCGCCCTCCCCTTCCAGTCAAGGCCGAAGCCTGTATCTTGCACAGCCGCTATTTTCTGGCGCACTTCCTTCCTCCAAGACCTTCCACGAACCACCTCCTCCCATCTTCCCATGCCGACCTCCCTGGCCTCTCCTGCAAGTACCCAGTAGCCTGCTAGAATCATTCTTCTAGTCGGCGTATGTATTAGTAGGTATATTTATATATATGGAGTTGTTTGGCAATATATTTTTTTGGCAAAATATATAAATTGGTACAGTTATCTATATAGATTTATTTGCGATATGCCTGAGAGTTTTATATTTACAATTTGTTGTTATAGTATTTATCTTACAAATTTTAGTTTATATTAGTTTAAAGGTTTATATTTTTTTATAAGATACATATATACCATGTTAAGTGTATATATATATATGTTTTATGAAAGTTTATATACATATATAGCTATATTCTATTATAGACATAGTTGTTTCTCCCCTGGCAAACTTTCAACTTATATAAACACGTTTTGTCTGTCTATATATATGATATTTTGGAGAGTATATTTGTTTACCTTGGGTTTTTATTTTTTTATATAGAAGACGAGGATAGTATATGGGTTACAGTGTTTATATTTGGAGTGTTTATATATGTTCATACCACAGTTGTTATGTTGTTTGCTTATTTACAGTTTATTGTTTACAATTGGTAATATTTCAAAGTTAGTTTGTTTATAAAATACATTTCTATTATTGTTGCAGATAAATTTTGTTTAAATTTCAAAAGTATAACCTGTTAGTTTATAAATTTTTAAAGTATATGTTGGTTTATATAGTAGTTATACACGTATGCATACGTATGTTTTGGTTTTTCAAAATATAATAAAAGCATATAAGAACGATTCATGTAAACTGTTATGTTGTAGTTCATTTTTTTTATATTTTATTTACTTACACTTTAGCAGTTTTATATATATGATGTGTAGCAGCTCATCTATACTATTGGTATATGTATGTTCATTTAGGAAAGTAAAATATGTATGTTTTCCTGTATGGTATGTTTTAGTGGTATTTATATATTGTGTCTGCAAAGAATGCATTTTCCAATATATGTTGAATTTTGAATTTAAAATATGTCATTCAGCTATATTGTTAGTGATGATTTTTGTGATATTATATATATATATATATATATATAAATTTGTTTGATTTAGGGTGTTTCAAATTTAATTCCTATGTAGAGTTTTATTTTTATAGATATGTATATATAGTTTATATGAGAGGTTCAGTAGTTTTATGATAGGATTATTATATAAATATATATATCAGTTGTATAACTCTGTTAAGTTTTAATGTATTGATTCAAAATTTATTTTTATATATATGTTTGACTTTAATATATGAATTTTAGCTTAAAGAACGATTTTGAAATACTTACATATTTAATTTAATATGTGTTTGAAATTCAAAATATGATTTTATGTAAAGAGTTATACATAGTTATATATGATACTTCACTTATACCATTTATCATCACCGATCCTGTTTTGATTTGATTCGTCAATTTCTGTTATCAGCCTTGATTATCGAATTCGTGCCAATCTAGCTTTGCTTTGCAATTTGTGCTTGGATCCATAACTCATCTCAGTCTCGTTCATCTCTAGCCTCGAAAGGTGAGCAATCACTCACGATTTACGTTCTTATATATATTAAATTTTTTTTTAGCAAAGCTAGCCGGCTTTAGAGTGGGCCGTGCCACTGTATATAAAAAATGGGAGAACAGGTGCTCTGCACATGCACAGAGCAACTAAGAAGGATAGAAAAGAAAATAAATTAAAGAGCAGGAGTTAGACAAAAAAGCCTAAACTACTAATACAACATAAACTAGTCTTCCTCGGGAGAGGAAGAATAATGTCGTCCATCAACCGCCGAAGGTCCAAAAACATGCGAATACCTAGCGAAAAGAGTTGCCAACAAAGGATCATAACCAACTGAACCAGGCGAGTAAAGAAATTTCCTATCCCAAGTGACATCATAAAACTTACTTTTGTTCTCCTCCCCTAACTCACCATCCGTAATGAGGCACAAACCTTCACCCACAATATGATACAAAAGATATCTACTCTCGTCACCAGAATCACTAATAAAGGCATAGAAAACGTCCCTCTCAGGAGAATATCTCATATCAGAGGGAGAGTGAACCCAAGCACGCTCATCCGAGAACCAGGAAATGATATCAGAAGCGGAAGCAGAAGGATCCACCTCCAGGGAAGAAGGAGGGGAATCAGAGGCTGGAAGTGATAACGTCACAGACCCGGAAGGAGCAACACAATCCAACAAGGCAGCAGGTGGATCCACAATAGGAGGGACAATATCAGGAGCTAGAGGCGCAACAGATAAATGATCAGGAGAAACAGCAATCTTCCTAACCCACATACGAACAGGAGGACGAGGAAGAGGCGTCCGGCCAGAAAAGGGGACAACAAGACCAGGACAGGATACAGCACAATGACCAAAGGACTGACAAGAATCACAAATCTCAGGACAGGATACAGCACAATTAAATTTGATTTCAATTGAAACGACAATTGAAATATGCCGCTGTTAGTTATTTACATTGTGCTATTAACTGTATCTGTTCACCTGTGACATCTGACACCATTATCTATTATTTATGTTGATAATACATGCTTGTTATATTATTATATATGTTATCACTTTGCAAGTTCCCTATTAGTATAGAATTCCCTATGGGTTAAAATGATACATACCCGAACGATCTGTAGAATAGGAGAAAATCGTTGTGGGTTGAAATGATAACCCAAGCGATTTTCATTGAATTTTGGATTGCGGGTTGAAATGATATATATAACCATATATATTTAAATTGCGGATTGAAATGATAAATATTTGTATCACTTGACCATATGATAGAAAATTATATACAGACACCGTTGGTCTATATATAAATAATTTGAAATGATTACAATGGTTTTGGAAGGAAATATATGGTTTTATATAATTATTAATTTTAGATATTATATAAATGTTATTTTATATATAGTTAAATTCTTGATTTTAAGCTATGCATAAATTTGATTTAATAAAAAATAAGCTTAATAATAAAGTTTGATTTTATTAAAATATAGTATGGTTAAGTATTTATTTAAATTATATTTTAATATAGAGTTTATAATGATTTAATAAATTAAGGTTTAGAGGATAGATTTGAAATTGATTTGAAATTGTATTTAATTTAGAAATATATTTAATTAGAAACCGATTTGGAACTTATTGAATTTGAGATTTTTAAAGGATATAATTTTATAACTTGATTCTGGTTAAGGTGATTTAAATGAATATTTCAAGTTTAAATAAGTTGAAGGAAATATTTAGTTTATTTGTAATTTGGGGTTTTATTTAAATAATATTTGGATTTATTAAGTGAATATTTCAAAACTAAATAATAATAAAGTTAAACTAAGATATATATATATATATATATATATATATATATATGAAATTATCAAATTTATGATTGTGAAATATTTAAAGCTTTGGAATATATCGAAATTTAAATGGTTTATTTATGGTTAAAATCTGTATTTGAAATTAATATAATGGTTTATTGAGAACTGAATTGAATTGAAATTGATGATTTGAGATTTGACTAAATTTGAAATTTTGGGATTGGTGCTGATTTGGAATTGATTTGTGAAATTTGAGAAATTTATTTTATTATATAAAGTATTTAAATTATATTTAGAACTATTTATATATGTTACTTTATAAATTTATTTTATATAAACTATTTTAATATAAATTATTTTAAATTATAACTATTTTTATATAAACTATTTTAAATTATAAACTATTTTATTATATATATTATTATTCATATTTAAATAGTTAAGTGGGAAGTGTTATGATTCCAAAGCATTATGATTTCTAAATTTTGATTTCCAAAGTGTTTGATTTAGAAAGTGCTATAACTTTGAAGTACTAAGATTTTGTAAATGGATATATTTGAGATGGATATATTTAAAATGGAAATGATGTCGTATTTGGTTTTGAAATGGAAGTGATATCGTATTGATATGGTTTTGAAATGGCAATGATATTTTGGTTTTGAAATATAAACTATGTGGAAGTTTATTAAATGACCAATCGATGTAATAATTACGTAGTTATTGAAGAGTCCGGGATCGGTTAGGGACGTACTCTCTGTCTAAATCGAAAACCACTTTAATAACTATTATACGCAAATGTGATCCAGAATGAAGTGGTTGGAATGATGTCATTGCTAGATTTGAAGAAAGAGAACGATAATGGATAGCCTTGACACTTGTATCAAATTTGAAATGACTTAAACAGGAGCCGTGCAGGGCCAATGAGGTTAGCTGCCTCTAGCGGACACATTTCTTCGTAAGCTACTCATTACTTGTTTTTGATTGATGCGCACCCTTGAATTGGGAGTGTTGTTTCGTGGTGTTACGATCGTTGCGGCGATGCGTTCTCACCAGTCCGGATCAGTCAAATGGTAGTTTCACTACCTTGGGTATTGCCTTTTGTGCCTTTTCATACTCATATCCCTATACACGACCACTACGCTTTGTTTTGTGTTATACCTATAGAGTACTCCCTGATAGCCCACTAGTTTATGGTGGAGTTTACAGTGTTGTATAGACTACGACGCTTATATAAAATGTGTTGAAGGGGATAATGGTAACTCCTTAACGCTATTTTGATACTTTATATTACTGATAGGCATTATCTACTTAGCATACATATAAATAGTTTAACGGGTCCTTAGAGGATGGTTATCCCAAACATCCTTTGACTTACTTGTATTTCAGTTGTTATTTCACTTGAGTTGGATTTATTGAAATAAGAATGTTAATTCTGACTCGAGTGTCTTGTGTTTTGCTTCACGCTCGGGTCAGACTAAGTGGTTCATCTTTTGAGACTCACCTTTGGAGTTGGAGCTTCCCTTGGAGATCCAGCTATCTATCCAGATTTCAGATATTCAGTTGATTCTAGTGATGTCTTCTGACATTGTATTTGACTATTGTATTCGAGACTTCTATTGTATCATATATAACTCTATTATATATATAGTAGCTTCATGAACTACTATTCTCTTGTTTCCGCTGCATATTGTATATTACTCTGTGTTTGTGATTCTGTTGCTGAGTTTTGCCAAATATAAACTTACAATCTGGTATTTTGAGCAATTCAATTCCGGCATGTTTGGATGCGAATGGTTGAAAATATCAGGTCGTTACATTTGGTATCAGAGCTTTGTTTTTAGGCAAAACTCAACATATAGAGTAGATTAAATTATGGAATCGCTTTCGTTCGAGCCTGAATTCCTTCTTTTTCGATTCGGTTTCCTTTAAATTTTGGAATGTTTCCCTCGGTTCCAAAATCCATTTTGTCTCTCCCAATTCGTATTTATTTGATTCTGGAGCATCCCATAGCTTCATTGTATGAATTGTAAAGGGATGAACTCTTTACAATGACATTGATTCACCGGAGATTTCTGCATATCCGATTTACGATGCCGCTATCTTTCGCTATGCCCGAATTCTATCTCTGACAATCAAATGTCGATTTGCTCCAATATTCCGCGTTAATCTTATTTGAAGTCACGGTTGACCCAGTTAAGATCGCCCACGATTCATATAAGACATTCGTCTTTCTCTTTTGGGCCTATCTTCTAGTTGAATTCTTTTGATTAGGATCCCTATTAATTTAAATCCATATCTTTGTTTTGAAATCTATTTTGTATTATCGAGTGAAGGAATGTATTTGTAAATTAATATTAAATGTTATATATATATATATCTCTGTGTGTGTGTGTGTATGTTGTGTTGTTTGAGTTGTTGATGTTGATTTAGGTTTTCGATCGATTCGTCTGATCAACGCTATCGATAGGATTTCCAAAACACTTTCAAATTTGGTAAATAAAATAAATTTTGTGTGATTATATCATATATGAGTAAATTTTCTAAATTGTTAAATGAATGGGTCAACAAATGGTAATATTTGATTTTTATTTATTGTTTTGTAAACCATTGACTATTCCAATATGATAAATAAATAAAATTATAGAACATGGTTTAAAATACTAATTAGGAATTGAAATGGATTTAAATTTGAATTTGAGAATTTAATTTCCGGTGATTTCAAACTTTGATTTATAAGTTTTGAAGTGTATAGTATTTAAAATATTTTTAAATAGAGATCATTTCAAAGAATTTAAAATGTGTAAATCAGTGCTCTTCTCTTTATCGCTGGAAAATAATTTCGGTGAAGGCGGCCACATCATCGACATTCATTTCGAAGTTTTGAAGTGGCGAGACCATTCACTAGCTTTGGTACTCTTTTGTTTGAAAAATAAATTTGATTTGAACTTCTTAAGAATGACTTGATTTATAATATTATATATATATATAAGTATTTGATTATAGATTTGATTTGATATATATAGTATACGTATATTTATCTATAAAATGATTTGAAGTTAATCGAAAATTTAATTCTTAAATTTATGATAAAGGTGATTTTAATTTTGAAATGAAACCAAAATTTTGAATAAATATTTAAATTTTGAAATAATTTAGCAAGGAAATATTTTTCTTGTAATACTCAATTGCATTCCAAAATATATAACTTACCTAAATTATTCAGAAGTTAACCTTGTAACTGAATAATATACAATGTAAAATGATGTTAGAAGATTTTATAGATAAAATTTGAGGGGTTATAATAAATGTTATACACTTAAAATTTTAATTATAAAAGATGTTAATAGATATAAATAAAATAATAAGTTGAGTGAATAGTAAATGAGAAAATTAAATTAAATTTTGTTTGAAAGAAATCTTTTGTATCAAATATTAATAAATTGAAATAAAATCAATTTATTAAATTATCTTGAATTTAAAGTCAATTGTTGAATATAAATTAATTTAAATTGAAATTTATATGGTTTAAATTAATTGTTTTATTTTGTAATTCAAGCCTCTTTTCTTCTGGTTGTTTCTGTTCTCCTACCTCCTTCCTTTTCGAGGACGAAAAGTATTGAGTTGGGGAGAGTGTAATGACCCGTAAATTTAACTGATTTAATAACGTTATTTAACTAAAGTTTTGTGAAATTTTAAATAATTTAATTTTTAAATAACATTTAATATTTGGAATAACGTCTAGTTGAACATAGAAAACTGTAAATTTTCATCTGAAAATATGAAAGTTTATTTTATTATGCAATTCTATTTCAATTTATATCAGTTAATATTTGATGATAATAAAATGTTTTTCTGAACCTGAAAATTTTTCTATATAAAAATTTTGAATCATCTTTTGAGCAAGATGTCATATTTCGTTTCTTCAAATTTGGACTTCTATTGCTTCGTTTTTCTTATTTTCGACAGATTGCAGCATTTCAGTACCGATATCGACTTTTGATCGGATGATCGTACCACCAATATCTGTATACCGTTTTGATCATCTCATCGTGCTGGTCTCCACAGTGTATTCTTTTATAAATTTTGATATCCGGTAAGTGACGAATTCGGCAAAATGATATGTTGTATCAGTTCGGTATTTTGTGCCTTATTGGGTTTTCTGCCCTTTCAGTTGTGAAATTTGAATAGACATTGGCTATAATTATTTACAGCAATGAATGGACATTGCTTTTAAAAAATTCTCTAAATTCATGCTTGACTTTTATTTTTCTTACCTGTTCACTTTATTTCGCTATTGTTCACTTTATTTTCTTCCTCCTGTTCATTTTCTCTGCTGCTTGCTTTTCTTTTTCATTTGTTGTGCCAGCAACCACAAGTATTCTCACCATTTTTAGCAAGCTTCTAACCAACAAAAACACCCATCATCGCCTCCATTATTTTGTGTGCCGCGACACCACACTTCTACTAGCACTCGGCAACCCATCGTATCCATATCCGTGCGCACTACCATCTTAGCCTCTCCGATGATCCGCCTCACCCAGGCCGTGACCTTCGCCCTCCCCTTCCAGTCAAGGCCGAAGCCTATATCTCGCACAACCGCCATTTTCTGGCGCACTTCCTTCCTCCGAGACCTTCCACAAACCGCCTCCTCCCATCTTCCCATGCCGACCTCCCTGACCTCGCCCGCAAGTACCCACAGCTAGAATCCTTCTTCTGGTCGGCGTATGTATTAGTAGGTATATTTATATATATGGAGTTGTTTGGCAATATATTTTGTTTGGCAAAATATATAAATTGGTTCAGTTATCTATATAGATTTATATGTGATATGCGTGAGAGTTTTATATTTGCAGCTTGTTGTTATAGTATTTATCTTACAAAATTCATTTTATATTAGTTTAAAGGTTTATATTTATTTTATAAGATACATATATACCGTGTTAAGGATATATATATATATATATGTTTTATGAAAATTTATATACATATATAGTTATATTCTATTATAGACATAGTTGTTTCTCCCTTGGTAAACTTTCAGCTTATATAAACACGTTTTTTCTGTCCATGTATATGATATTTTGGAAAGTATACTTGTTTACATTGGGTTTTGATTTTTTATATAGAGACGAGGACAGTATATAGGTTACAATGTTTATATTTCGAGTGTTTATATATGCTCATACCACAGTTGTTATGTTGTTTGCTTATTTATAGTTTAATGTTTACAATTGGTAATATTTCAAAGTTAGTTTGTTTATAAATTACATTGTTGTTATTGTTAAGATAAATTTTGTTTAAATTTCAAAAGTATAACCTGTAAGTTTATAAAGTTTTAAAGTATATGTTGGTTTATATAGTGGTTTTTATATATATGTGTATGTATACGTATGTTTTGGTTTTTCAAAATAAAATAAAAGCATATATGAACGATTCATGTAAACTGTTATATTGTAGTTCATTTGTTTTATATTTTACTTACTTATAGTTTAGCAGTTTTATATATGATATGTAGCAGCTCATCTATACTATTGGTATATGTATGTTCTTTTGGGAAAGTAAAATACATATGTTTTCTTGTATAGTACGTTTTAGTGGTATTTATATATTGTGTCTGTAGAGAATGTATTTTCCAATATATGTTGAATTTTAAATTTGAAATATGTCATTCAGCTATATTACTAGTGATGATTTTTGTGATATATATATATATATATGTATGTATGTATGTATATTTGTTTGATTTAGGGTGTTTCAAATTTAATGCCTATATAGGTTTTTATTTTTATAGATATGTATATATATAGTTTATATGAGAGGTTTGGCAGTTTTATGATAAGATTATTATATATATATATATATATATATATATATATGTCAGTTGTATAACTTTGTTAATTTTTAATGTACTGATTCAAAATTTATTTTTGTATATATGTTTGACTTTAATATATGAATTTTAGTTTAAACAACAATTTGGAAATACTTATATATTTAATTTATTATGTGCTTGAAATTCAAAATATGATTTTATGTAAAGAGTTATATATAGTTATATATGTAACTTCACTTATACCATTTATCATCACCAATCATGTTCTGATTTGATTCGTCAATTTCTGTTATCAGCCTTGATCGTCGAATTCGTGCCAATCTAGCTTTGCTTTGCAGTTTGTGCTTAGATCCGTAAGTCATCTCAGTCTCATTCATCTCTAGCCTCGATAGGTGAGCAATCACTCACGATTTACGTTCTTATATATATATTAAATTTTATTTCAATTGAAGTGACAATTGAAATATGATGCTATTGGTTATTTACATTATGCCATTACCTGTATCTATTCACCTGTGACATCTGACACCATTATCTGTTATTTATATTGATGATACATGTTGTTATATTATTGTTATATATGTTATCACTTTGCAAGTCCCTGTTATTATAGAATTCTCTATGGGTTGAAATGATACATACTCGAACGATCTGTAGAATAGGATAAAATCGTTGTGGGTTGAAATGGTAAACCCAAGCGATTTTCATTGAATTGAATTTGGGATTGTGGGTTGAAATGATATATATATATATATATACACACACACACTCACCCGTATATATTTAAATTGCGGATTGAAATGATAAATATCTGTATAACTTGATCATAGGATAGAAAATTATATACAGACACCGTTGATCTATATATAAATAATTTGAAATGATTACTATGGTTTTGGAAGGAAATATAGGGTTTTATATAAATAATGATTTTAGATATTATATAAACGTTATTTTATATATAGTTAAATTCTTGATTTTGAGCTATGCATAAATTTGTTTTAATAAAAAATAAGCTTAATAATAAAGTTTGATTTTATTAAAATATAATATGGTTAAGTACTTATTTAAATTATATTTTAATATATAGTTTATAATGATTTAATAAATGAAGGTTGAGAAGATAGATTTGAAATTGATTTGAAATTGTATTTAATTAAGAAATATATTTAATTAGAAACCGATTTGGAACTTATTGAATTTGAGATTTTTAAAGGATATAATTTTATAACTTGATTTTGGTTAAGATGATTTAAATGAATATTTCAAGTTTAAATAAGTTGAAGGAAATACTTAGTTTATTTGTAATTTGGGGTTTTATTTAAATAATATTGGATTTATTAAGTGAATATTTCAAAAATAAATAATAATAAAGTTAAATTAAGATATATGTGAAATTATCAAATCTAGTTTTAAGATTGTGAAATATTTAAAGCTTTGGGATATATCGAAATTTAAATGGTTTATTTATGGTTCAAACCTATATTTGAAATTGATATAATGGTTTATTGAGAACTGAATTGAATTGAAATTGATGATTTGAGATTTGACTAAATTTGAAATTTTAGGATTGGTGTTGATTTGGAATTGATTTGTGAAATTTAAGGAAGCTATTTTATTATATAAAGTTTTTTTAAATTATATTTAAAACTATTTATATATGTTACTTTGTAAATTTATTTCATATAAACTATTTTAATATAAATTATTTTAAGTTATAACTATTTTTATATAAACTATTTTAAATTATATACTATTTTAAATTATAAACTATTTTATTATATATACTATTATTCATATTTAAACAGTTATGTGGGAAGTGTTATGATTCCAAAGCATTATGATTTCTAAATTTTGATTTCCAAAGTGTTTGATTTAGAAAGTGCTCTAACTTTGAAGTACTAAGATTTCGTAAATGGATATATTTGAGATGGATATATTTAAAATGAAAATGATGTCGTATTTGGTTTTGAAATGGAAGTGATATTATATTGATATTGTTTTGAAATGGCGATGATATTTTGGTTTTGAAATATAAACTATTTGGAAGTTTATTAAATGACCAATCGGTGTAATAGTTACGTAGTTATTGTAGAGTCCGGGATCGGTTAGGGACACACTCTCTGTCTAAACCGAAAACCACTTTAATAACTATTATACACGGAGTGTGATCTAGAATTAAGTGGTTGGAATGATGACGTTGCTGGATTTGAAGAAAGAGAACGATAATGGATAGCCTTGACACTTATGTCAAATTTGAAATGGCTTAAACAGGAGCCGTGCCGGCCCAATGAGGTTAGCTGCCTCTAGCGGACACACTTCTTCGTAAACTACTCATTACTTGTTTTTTATTGGTGCGCACCCTGCAATTGGGAGTGTTGTTTCACGGTGTTGCGGTCATTGCGGCGATGCGTTCTCAACAGTCCGGATCAGGAAAACGGTAGTTTCACTACCTTGGGTATTGCCTCATGTGCCTTGTCATACTCGTATCCCTATACGCGACCACTACGATTTTTTTTTGTTATACCTATGGAGTACTCCCTGTTAGCCCACTAGTTTACGGTGGAGTTTACAGTGCTGTATAGACTATGACGCTTATATAAAATGTGTTAAGGGGGATAATGGTAACGCCTTAACACTATTTTTGATACTTTATATTACTGATAAGCATTATCTACTTAGCGTACATATAAATAGTTTAACGGATCCTTAGAGGATGGTTATCCCAAACATCCTTTGAGTTACTTGTATTTCAGTTATTATTTCACTTGAGTTGGATTTATTGATATAAGATTGTTAATCCCGACTCGAGTGTTTTGTGTTTTGCTTCACGCTCGGGTCAGACTGAGTGGTTCAACTTTGAGACTCACCTTTGGAGTTGGAGCTTCGCTGGAGATCCAGCTATCTATCCAGATTTTAGATATTCGGTTGATTCTAGTGATGTATTCTGATATAGTATCTAACTATTGTATTCGAGTCTTCTATTGTATCTTATTTAACTTTGTTATATATATAGTAGCTTCATGAAATACTATTCTCTTGTTTTCGTTGCATATTGTATATTACTTTGTGTCCGTGATTCTATTTACTGTATATGTTGAGTTTTACCAAATATAAACTTACAGTCTGGTATTTTGAGCAATTCAATTTCGGCATTTGGATGCAAATGGTTGAAAATATCCGGTCGTTACACTTTAATTAACATTGTTACATTTCATTTTAGTCAATATTTCGTTAGTAAATCCCAAATTTTTATTTCTTCCAAAATTAAATCACTCTTTTTAAATTAACAAATTTTTAATTATCGAAAATTATGGTCGTTACACTCTTCCCCACTCAAAACTTTTCGTCCCCGAAAAGGAAAAAGAAGCGAAAAGAAGAAATTAAGAGATCAATATCTTATTCAAAATATTAAATTTATAAACAATTAATTTACATAATTAAATAATTTAAATAAAATATATCAATTTATAATAGTTAAATCCTTCCATATCCAAGTTAAAAAAAGTTTGAAACATTTCAAATAAAAAATTCTAAGTCCAAAATTTATGGAAATTTCGGCAGAGTCTCCTTTGTACGGAGAGATCTGGAAGAAATAATAATATCAATAATAGCAATATATATCATATATTTTAAAAATAATATATCTCAAACCATTGGAAAACAATATAATATCACTATAAAACTGTAATCTGGTACCTATTTGTCGGGCAAACAACGCTTATTTATGAAACCAAAAGTAGTAGCTATTGTTTCCATAAACCTATATTCACTTATAAAATCTAAAGATGTTAATAATTATATAAAATAGAAATACCTAAGTTGTTTTAACTAATAACAAAAAAAATTAATGCAACATTACCATAATCACTTGCAAACAACAAGTACAACATCATTCCAACAAAGGAAACAATCATCACAATGAAATCAATCTAATCAATCATCCATCCATAGCAAGCAAAACAAATGGTTTTATTCGGGTTTAAACAACTTTCAATCGTATAGAATAACAAATAAACTATTAAGTATACCATACACTCAATAGTCTTAGACAAACTCAACAGATTATCCATACATCCGAACCATTAGAAGTATTCTATCCCAAATATCCCATAAACCAAAACAAACAATAACTCCATGCATTTATTTAAGTTATTATTATAAATTTTCTTTCACAACAATTTATTGTTCTTAATTCTCATTCATACCATGATTATTTTCTTTAATTTACATTTATTTCTTATAAAAATTCAACTTCCATTCACTCATATAATACTTAATTCCATTTATTTACATTCATTTGTTTACATGTGTTATTTACATTTTTCTTACATATGTTACACATACTTATTTTGAACATATGTAAATCAATTTTCAAAGTACTATATAGGTTTCTTTGTAAATAAATTCACACTCATTCATTCAATACTTATTTTCCTTTACTTTCATTTATTACTAAAAAATTCATTCATTTTTTTCATTTATTCACATAATGACAATTTCTTTTTATTATTTTACATTCATTTCTTGCATAAGTCATTTCCGTCCAATTGTTTATAATAACCAATGAATTCATTATTCATGTATTACATATATTTTATTGTAGTTTAGTTCACATTTATTAATTTATATACTTGATTTCCATCAAATATTAATATTCATTAGTTCATACATTCATACTTATGTTTCTTACTTCTAGTTTACCTTCATTTCCTTAAATAGGATCATTGAATATTACATCCATTTTCTGAATCATCCCAACCTTTTTTAAGTTATAGTCATTAACTTAATATAGTATTCCATTTAATTACAAAGTGCTTCATCATTGATCTAAGTTTATCATCATCTACTTACAAAATTCATCCTTTCTACCGATTCTAATTGTAATTAACTTCAGACATTTGCTTAAGTTTATACTCATTTATTTGTAGTATTCATGTTCAATTCAATTACTTAGCATATCAATTTATTAACTTAAGTTTATAATTATTAAAATATCAAAATTCTTACTTATAAAAGAAATTCCATTGAACTCTTTCATTACTTAAGTTTTACTTGATAATATTCCATTACATATTTTTTTTAAACATTACAACTTTTTTTTTTATGTATTTATGTTTCTAAGAATGCAACTGAAAGTTACATAAGTTTATCTTATTTATTTTAATTAGCTAAATGTTCAATAGTTATCATTTCCAATTTTCATATCCTTAAGTTTACAAGTTACAAAATTTCAAATTTCTTGTAATTTCATTTATACTTAGCATTTAATCTTCTTATTTCATTTTAGAAGTTCCAATTATTAAATAGTCAAATTTTATTTTATTACAATAATTGAGATCTCTAATTTATAGAATTTAAGAACTAAATGACAGGTTCCATTTCAAATCATCTAAAATAATATATATATATAACCATATCTTTCTATATATATCAAATCATATTTGGAATTAATACTAAGATTAATTTATCAAAATGATTTTGTAGTAAAACTACTACAGTAGTCTTCCCACTTTGAAACTCGAAAATGAACGTCGATGATGCGTGCACTCATCATCGAAATTATTTTCCAGCGATAGAGAGAGAAGTACAAACTTATTTCTTTTCAAAGTTTCTTTAAATCATTTCCTTCAAATCATATTAAAATATTTATATCAGAAAATACTTCCAAATAATATTAATATTATATTCCAAAACCATTTGAAAGGAATTTTCAAAAAATCTCGGAATTTAAGTTCTAAATTTTCTAATTTATATTTATTTTATTTACAAATCTTATTTTTTTTCCATCGGTATTTATAAATTTCACTACCTAACAAACAATTATATAACAACCAACTATATTATTTATAAAATTATTATTTTATGTACAAAAATATTTAATAGGCAAAATTATTTCATTTACCTATATTTCAAAACAAATATTATGTCTTTCTGTCCTACTAAGTGTTTAGAAACCCCTATCGATGTCATAGAGTGCTATGCACCAACCAGAAAAAGGAAAAAAATTAACACAATGTAAAATCACTTTTACAACACTAACGAATACGCTCTCTCATATGTATACACTGAGCAACTCATTCTAGGGTATTACTACCCAATTTAATATGAGTCAGGCCCCACAAAGCTAAGATTATCGCTAAACTAAAGCTTTGATACAAACTATAACGACCTTCCTTTTTGGACATTTTAAGCAGATACACATGTCAGATTAAATCCATTCAATAGGGCAGATTGTTATGGGTAAATAAGAAAAAGAGGAAGAAATAAAACTAATACAGAATCTCGCAGCGAAATGAAAAAATATAATAATCAAATAACAGTTCATGAAGCTGTTTTATAAATATATTTGATTATTTTTTACAACACAAACATCAGAGTTACATAAACAGGAATAAATAAATAAAAAGATGCAACGGAACAACATGATGCAGTGGAATAATATGTAAATAATAATAGTACAAATTTTCATCTTCGTCCTTTAGAAGTAAGGCCTTCAAATCTTGAAATGCTCAGGCTGACCCAAGCGAATTGAAAATACAAAGCATTCGATTTAGAACTAAAAATCTTATGTAAGTTAAATCAACGGTAAATATGAGTGCGATGGCGTCAGAGATGTTTACGGGGTTTGACATCTCCTATCAGTGTTTAACGTGAGTGCAGTAACTTAAGAATGTTCGAGATTTACATTCCTAAGGAACCGTTAAACTATCTACTATGTAGTACAATATGCTATTATAATATGCCTACAGTAAAGTAAAATATTAAAATAGCATTAAGGCTTTGCCCGTATCCCCCTTAACACATTTTATATAATGTCGTAGTCTATACAGATACTATAAAGTCCACCCGCAGGTGGGATATCAGTGTAACTGTAACGACCCGTTAAGTTCGACCATTTAAAATTGTTTGTTTAATAGGATTTTGTAATTTATTTTAGTTGAAAGAATAAAGGTGGTAGATAAGTATTAAAATGAAGGCTAGAATAAATTATATAGAAGTGACTTAGAAACCTATTTAAAGACATTTGAATAAAATTCAAATGAATTAAGTAGAGAAAGAAAGAAAAATTCTTACCTGTACATAGAATTTAATATGGGAATATTAAACCAATTTAATGCAATAAAAGATTGTGAACGATAAATTGAATAGATTAAGAAACCCTGTTATTGCAAGTCAATAAATTTGTAAACCCTAATGAACATCTCAAAATTTATAAATTTATTGAAATTTAAGACATAGCATAAGCGTAGAACTATAGGTATGATGACAAACTTTTATAAATTGTCTAATTAAGGGTCAGCAAATTTATTTGGAAATCAAACTCAATTAAGGGTAAGTAATTATGATGGATTGATGGCATAAACGTTACTAATTTTTATCATAGTAACGGAAGTGCAGATGGAAGGCAACTGTAGAAATTTAAGTACGTATTAACAATTGAAAGGGGCTGTCGATTGAGTGGAGTACTTTAGGTTGTCTTACTAAATTTAGAATTTAACATAAGACAAATAGAAATAAATCAATAAACGTATAGATTTTAAGTTTATTATGATGAATTATTTTAGTGATATGACTTAGAATAAATGAAATAATTTGGGTTAATTGGTATTTAATGGAATTAAAGGTTGCAATATTCATAGGTAAGGATTTAGATGAAATAGATTGATGTACGAAAAATTTAATTTGATAAATGGCAATTAATTCCTTTAATTTGTGCAATTAATGTATGTTTAATTGATAACGATAAAAAGTTGATTTTTTTCAGTGTAACCAACGTAAAATATTATCATAGCATGATACTTGGTTTGAATAGAAGGATTTGATTTAATGTGAAAATTTTTGTTCTAAGTATTGAATAAAATTGAGAATCAAATTTTTTTTTATGATAATAACGTTAGTATTGGTTAATAAATAGATTTCAATGCAGTAACCAAATAAATGGAATAAGATGAGTATATATTGCATAGAAATGAAATGATAAATTATTGATGTAATGGAAGATATAACCATGTCAATTATGCATATAAGGTAATAAGGTAATGAAACCGAGGTAAATTAATTAATTGAGACTTTAAGTAAAATTAACGTGTGGAATTGACCAAGGTTCAATAAAATGAGAATTTGATTGGTTATATTTATTGGTTGAGAAATGTAAATGTGTATTTGGGGAATAAATTTAGTCAGACTTAAGTATTGAATTTAATTAATTAATATATATGATAAATGATGATTAAATAAAAAACCCAATACTCTATATATATGTATAATATTTGAGTGAAAATAATAATACACTTATAAATGTGGAATTAAGAGTTTACAACAACTATTTTAAGTAAAGAAATTGTTCATTCAAGTAAATTTGAAACATCGCAATAGGTGTAGATTAAGTGTTGCGTTAAATAAATTATAAAGGAATAAATTTATAGAAACGTAGGAACGGAAGAATGAACATTATAGTAACGTAAAACGTATTGTAGGATAATAATTAAGTATAGGCTTGTAAATTAGATGTATGACAATAAATTTTGTACGTAAATCTTTCTATTAGTTGATAAGTCTTATTTTGATCAATTTAAAGGAATACACTAAATTTTGTAGTTAGTACGGAATATTGATGAGTGAATGAATAAGATGAAACAAAGGTGGAATGTATTAGTTGAGGTTTTAAGTTATTTATGTGATAAGTTACCAAAATTACAATTTTATCTAAATACAGTAATTTATGCAAACAAAAGATGAACATTTTGAAATATTACCACAGTGATATATAAAAGAAACGTTAACTATGTAGTTGGAGAATAATTGATATATTTTGAGTTGGATAATAGAAATCAAGTTATTTATATAATTAGATTTAAGATGAGAGTATAAGTATATGATTAAATAATTGGGTTTTGCGAATAAAATTTATAATTCCCAAATAATAAGAAAACGCAGAGTTTAACACTGCGAAATTTATATACTTATAAATTTTAATTCACATCCAAGCTTATTTGGAATTGATTGGATTATATAAGTAATGAAATTTGGCCAATATTTAAAGTTGAAAGAAAATTTGGATTTTATGATTTATTTTAATTTATTTAATAAATATTAAAAATAGCCATTTTTGTCACGGACTCGGATTTCGACGAAACTAGTTTCATCGGATCCGTAACGGTGAATTATAATAATGTTTCAAGTTTCGTTGCGATCGGACTTGTCGTTTGATCGTACGGACTCGAAACGTCTTGAAATTTACGCATTTTGAAATCAATTTGAAAATTTTATTTTTTTAGCATAACTTCTTCATACGATCGAATTTGGTCGCGAAACTTTTTCCATCGCGTTCAGAATATTTTGAAACACCTATTTGGACATATAGTTTTAACAAATTCGACTCCGGAGGCAGAACGGGCTTTTTGGGCCAACTATCGTTTAGCACGTTCGTTATCCGTACCCACCTAGCCTTCTTTTATCTATCTATATATTTGCGATTATAAACCCTAGCCACTCCTTATTTTCATTTTTCTATACGTACATCTCCTTCTCAACTCCTCATTCCAATGGCAGAAAAAAACCTAATTCCCAAATTCCAAAATTTTATTTCAAAAAAAAAAAAAAAAAAAAAAAAATTTGTGGATCTGCAGCAGCTTCTAGTCGCGCTTCGGGTTTCAGAGGAGAAAACCCTAGAGCAACTTCGGGTCAGGAAGAAAATGACTCGGGTCGCTCCGGGTCGTTTTGGCGAAAACTCCAAGCAAGCATCGGGGAAATGAGGCGGCGCCCCGAAGTCGAACCCGAAGTTGACCCAGGACCAGAATTTTTCATTTTTCAAATTTTCATAACTTTTGCATACGAGCTCGGATTCACGCGCGGTTTGTTTTGCTGAGATCGTATCGGAATTTCTGACGTTTTGGCACTGGTTTGGATGAATTTGGAGACTGTCCAATTTTTGGGTTTAAATTGGATTTGAATTCAATTTAAATTCAAAAGGTGAGTGTTTTAACCCACTCACAACTACTAGAAGCTTTTATGTTTGTTAAATAAATTTTAGAAATGAATAGAAATTTATTTATGAGCTTTTGGCATGTTATTTCATTCATATCTGTTGAATTGCATTTTATTGAATGTAACTGTTAATTTAATTGATTTATTGCGTGTTAATTGGCTGTTAGAAATTTTTGGTTGCATATGAACTGCTAGTTAACAGTTATGTCAATTATCACTGAATATAAATTGTTAGATTAATAGTTGAAAAATTTAATTTGAATAAACTGCCAGTTATCACCTGTTATATATGATCATATATAATTGTTATTGATTGATATTGGTTGATGGTTGCGATTGGATGATGGATGTTGTTGATGGATGGATGTTTATTGCATATCATTAAATTGAAAATTATCATGCATATTTCATTTTTCGGGATTGTGGTTTGAAATGATATATAACCGCAAATTTTTATTTTTAAATTGCGGATTGAAATGATAAATATCCGTATCACTTGACCATAGAATAGAAAACTATATACAGGCACTGCGGTCTATATATAACTATTTTAATGTGATTTCTATGGTTTGGATGGAATACGGTTTATAAAAATCTTAAATTTTATACTGAATAAATGTTTTCTTCCATAGTTATATGCATATGAAGTTGAAATTTTGAAATTAAAAGGTGAATAAATTTCTTTATTAAAAATGGAAGAAAATTAAGAAAATGGAGTTTGATGATTATATCCTATGTTTAAATATTAAGTTGGAAATTTTAAAGATATGATATTTATAATTGGATTTTTTTTCCAAAATATTTTGAAATGAATATTCTAGTAAAAATTGAATTTGGAAATATATATATATATATATATATATATATATATTTTACTAGAAATTGAAGTCTTATTAATTATGGATTTTATGTGAATGGTCAGGATTAATTAATAGAATATTGATTTTTGAAAGGATAAAAATCCAACTTTAGTTGAAATATTAATGCTCCAAAATGGATATAAATATATATAAAATTGAAATGGTTTTGCGACTTGAAGTAATATTTTGGATTTTGGTTTAACTTTAAAAGAAGAAATATTTGGAAAGCCATGTAATTTATTTCTTTATAAAGCAACAGTAAAGTTAAACTTTTTTTTAATTCGCATACCGTTGAATATCCAAACCATTTAGTTTTGAAAATAATGGTTTTAAAATGCTATGGATTTTCGAAGAATTATGTTGAAAGTTACAAACAGAATATTGGTTACATGGGATATTAAATAATAAAAAGTGACATAATTTTTTGGAAAGGAATAATTTTATTTGGGATAAACGATATCATATTGTTTTGGGTTTTAAAAGAAGAAATGATATCGTAATATTATGGTTTTGAAAGGGACTATGTTCTGGTTTTAAAGTATAAACTATTTTAAATGACCGCGGTGTTATAATAACGATTGGTTGGCAAAGAGACCGGGATCGGATATGGACATACTCTCTGTCGATACCGAAAACCACTTTGACTAACCGTGTACGCGGTGGAGATTCCAGAATGAAGTAGGTGGTGGCGACGTTTCCTGTAAGGTAAATACGTGGACCCAACTCCCGTGAGTTGGCATAAGGTGGCTAAAACAGGAGCGATTCTCAGGCCAATGAGGTCATTCCTCTGATCGGACGCTCCTCTTCGATATTATAATTTGACTTGGATTTGATTCAGTGGCCACTTCTATATTTTGATTTTGGGGAGTTAGTCCGAGGTGGGCGGTAACTGCGGCTACGCGTTTCCACCAGCCTGGATAGCAATTGGTATATCTACCCTGGCATTGCCTAGTTGTGCCGTGTCACCTACCATATCGCGCCTTGTACGAGTTTGGTTTTCTCCCGTAGCCCGTGTGGTATCCTCTAGTGGCTTCCCGATCAGGAGGGGCTATGATATTGGACGGACTACTGGGACTATTACGTGTTAAGGTGGAAAATGTAAAGCCTTAACGCTATTTAAAAGTAAGTTTATTTTATAAATAGACACTATTATAATAGCGCAATATACTACATAGTAAATAGTTTAACGGATCCTTAGGAGATGTAAATCCCGAACATCTCTTGAGTTACTGTACTCATATTTATATTCTGTTTATTTAACTCACATAAGATATTCTAGTCTGACTCGGGTGTTTTTGTCTATTCAAATTCGCTCGGGTCAGTCCGAGCATTTCAGGATAGCAGATTTTAGCTTTGGAGGACGAAGACGAAGAATAAGTATTATGTTATATATAGTATTACACCACACTCTTTCTATTCCGCTGCATTGCTTGTATTGGTATGTGTAACTCTGATATTTATTGTAAAAGAAGAATCAAGCTTTTGTAAACTGTTTATGAACTGTATATTTGTTATTATATTTTATCCTTCCGCTGTGAGATTCTGTTTTTGTTCTTATTTCTTCTCTGTTTTTCTTATTTACCCCATAACAATCCGCCCTTGCGTATGCTTTGAATTGGCACGTGTGTTGGTTTAAAGTGTGCAAAAAGGCGGGATGTTACAGTTGGTATCAGAGCTTTGGTTTAGCGATAAACCTTGGCTTTGTGGGGTTTGACTCTTTGTTAATAGGGTAGAAATATCCTATGGGAGTCGCTGAGTGTATATATAAGAGAGAGCGTACTTGTTAGTATTAATAAAAAGATTTTAATATTGTGTTAATCTGTTCCGCTTTGTATTTATAAATTCTGGTTGATGCATGGGACGCTATGTCATCAATAGGGATTTCTAAACACTTAATAGGACAGACCGACATAATATTTGTTTTTAATATAGGTGAATGAAATAATTTTGCCTATTATATTTCTATATATAAAAATAGTTTTATAAAGATATATATATATTTGGTTGCTATAGATTGGATGTTAGGCAATAAAAATATTTATAATAACTGAAGCTAAGTGAAATTATAATAAACCAAATTTGGAGATTTAGAACTTAAGTCCGGGATTTTTGAAAATTTGCTTTCAAAGAATTTGTGAAATTTATTGATTTGGTTTATAAGTATTTTCTTATATAAATATTTCGTATAAATTGGAAGAATTGTTTTAAAGAAGATTTTGGAAAAGAATTAAATTCTGTACTTTCCTCTCTGTCGCTGGAAAATAAATTCGGTGATGACGGCCGCATCATCGACTTTCATTTTCGAGTTTCGAAGGGGAAAGGCCACTGTAGTAAATTCTACTGCAGATTTATTTTTGAAATTTTCTAAAAATTTTCTTTTATTGTTCTAAATATAATTAGAGATATAAAAGTTGTAAGAACTTATTTATCTATTATTTTGAAATAGATTAAAATTTGACCCAGTATTTAATTCTAAATTTTTCCGTTAATTAATTGTTTAAACTTTGTTAGTGAAATATTAAGTAAGAAAGTTAATGCTAGGGATAAGGGAAGTAAAAGTTTTTAACTGATAAATAATGGAAAAGATTTATTGAAGAATGAATGAATTGAAACCTCTAATTGAAATAAGAGAATAACTGCAAAGCTATAAAGAGGAATTTGCATACATATGAGACAAAGGGTAATATGAATAAACATTAAATTTAATTAAAAGAATGGAGATTAAACTTGTATAAGTTCAATTGCAATTTCCTTAACATAAATAACTTACCCAAATATAAAAGTTGAAGTGTTAAATGAGAAACTGGAATTGAATATTTTACAAGTAGGAATTTAGGAAAAATGAAGTATTCAATAAATTACTGTTATAATAAGAATTTATTGGTATAAACTTAAGTGATAATTGAAATTTTACCCAAATTAAAGGTGAGTATTATTAATAGGTGATTTTAACTTAAGTAAATAAAATGAAATTCTTTAATAAATAAAGATTGATGTGTACGGTTATAAACTTAAGTATGTTTTAAAATGCTACTAGTAATATAATAAAAAGTAGGTAATATAAATAAATGTCTGTAAACCCTAGATAATGAATTAATAAGATCCTTTATTTATAAAAATGGAGGTTTTAAGGTTAATAATTTAAGTGTAAGTAGAGGGTTACTGTAATTAAATATAATAAAACGTAAACATTAAATAAAGGAATGAAATTAAGGGTAAGTTGAAATTGTAATTTATAAAACGAATATATATTTATTGAACCATTAATAAATAAAAAGGAATTGAGAAGAAACTTGTAAATTTTCACTTGCATTCTTAAACATACATAACTTACCATATAATAAAAGTTGCAATGTTAGTAAGAAAATGTAAGGGGAAATCTTACAAGTGAAGCTTGAGGTAATTAAGGTATTCAATAAATTTGCTGTTATAAATGAGAATTAATTGTATAAACTTAAGTTAAATTGGAAATTTTACTATATAAGAAAGGGTAAGTAGTATAAATAGATGATATAAACCTTAGTCAATAAATTGGAATACAATATAATGAATTTTGTAACAAATGGAAAATGAAAATTGTAAGAAACAAAGAAATCCCTCCATAAATGAAAGAAAGAAAATAAAACCACTGAAGCATGAAATAAATGTATAATAAGCTATTGTGGTGTTGATTTGAATTGTTTGGTTGATGTATGGTTGTTGGGTAAGGAATTTTGGAGTTGTTGGAGGAACAATAATCTATCTCTATTCCATCTAAGACTGTTGAGTAACGGATGCACTTGATAGTTATTTCTCACTCCGTAAAATTTCATAATTTGAACCCGAACAACTAACGGTTGTTGATTGAATGATTGTTGTTTATGGTGTGTGCCGTTTGTTAAAATGTATGGTTGTTGCATTTGATTTGGATATGAATGATTGAATCTACCCAAACATTTCACTGTAATATAGATATTTAACTTTTAGATTTTATAAGTGAATACAGGGGTTGGAAGCAACTGCTACTGCTTTTGGTTCCAAAATAATAAGCGTATTGCCCGACAAATAGGTACGTTTCCGGATTACGTATAAAGCGCTATTTTATATATTTTCCCGTGTTGGGATATTTTATTTTGGATAATATATGTAATATATTTGTATATTTGGATATTATATTTTCTCCAGAGTCCCTCCGTACAAAGGAGACTCTGCCAAAAATTTTCGTAAATTTTGGACTTAGAATTTGGTTAAAGATATTTTTCCAACTTTAATAGTTCAAGTATTAAAAGACATAATGATTATAAAACAAGTGTATTTCATTAAAGGAAATTAATTTAGTAAATTATTGTTATAAGTTAATATTTGAAATTAGATATACTGTTTTATTCTTCCTTCTCCCTTCCTTTCCCTTTTCGGGGACGAAAAGTTTTGAGTGGGGGAGAGTGTAACGACCCGTTAAGTTCGACCATTTAAAATTGTTTGTTTAATAGGATTTTGTAATTTATTTTAGTTGAAAGAATAAAGGTGGTAGATAAGTATTAAAATGAAGGCTAGAATAAATTATATAGAAGTGACTTAGAAACCTATTTAAAGACATTTGAATAAAATTCAAATGAATTAAGTAGAGAAAGAAAGAAAAATTCTTACCTGTACATAGAATTTAATATGGGAATATTAAACCAATTTAATGCAATAAAAGATTGTGAACGATAAATTGAATAGATTAAGAAACCCTGTTATTGCAAGTCAATAAATTTGTAAACCCTAATGAACATCTCAAAATTTATAAATTTATTGAAATTTAAGACATAGCATAAGCGTAGAACTATAGGTATGATGACAAACTTTTATAAATTGTCTAATTAAGGGTCAGCAAATTTATTTGGAAATCAAACTCAATTAAGGGTAAGTAATTATGATGGATTGATGGCATAAACGTTACTAATTTTTATCATAGTAACGGAAGTGCAGATGGAAGGCAACTGTAGAAATTTAAGTACGTATTAACAATTGAAAGGGGCTGTCGATTGAGTGGAGTACTTTAGGTTGTCTTACTAAATTTAGAATTTAACATAAGACAAATAGAAATAAATCAATAAACGTATAGATTTTAAGTTTATTATGATGAATTATTTTAGTGATATGACTTAGAATAAATGAAATAATTTGGGTTAATTGGTATTTAATGGAATTAAAGGTTGCAATATTCATAGGTAAGGATTTAGATGAAATAGATTGATGTACGAAAAATTTAATTTGATAAATGGCAATTAATTCCTTTAATTTGTGCAATTAATGTATGTTTAATTGATAACGATAAAAAGTTGATTTTTTTCAGTGTAACCAACGTAAAATATTATCATAGCATGATACTTGGTTTGAATAGAAGGATTTGATTTAATGTGAAAATTTTTGTTCTAAGTATTGAATAAAATTGAGAATCAAATTTTTTTTTATGATAATAACGTTAGTATTGGTTAATAAATAGATTTCAATGCAGTAACCAAATAAATGGAATAAGATGAGTATATATTGCATAGAAATGAAATGATAAATTATTGATGTAATGGAAGATATAACCATGTCAATTATGCATATAAGGTAATAAGGTAATGAAACCGAGGTAAATTAATTAATTGAGACTTTAAGTAAAATTAACGTGTGGAATTGACCAAGGTTCAATAAAATGAGAATTTGATTGGTTATATTTATTGGTTGAGAAATGTAAATGTGTATTTGGGGAATAAATTTAGTCAGACTTAAGTATTGAATTTAATTAATTAATATATATGATAAATGATGATTAAATAAAAAACCCAATACTCTATATATATGTATAATATTTGAGTGAAAATAATAATACACTTATAAATGTGGAATTAAGAGTTTACAACAACTATTTTAAGTAAAGAAATTGTTCATTCAAGTAAATTTGAAACATCGCAATAGGTGTAGATTAAGTGTTGCGTTAAATAAATTATAAAGGAATAAATTTATAGAAACGTAGGAACGGAAGAATGAACATTATAGTAACGTAAAACGTATTGTAGGATAATAATTAAGTATAGGCTTGTAAATTAGATGTATGACAATAAATTTTGTACGTAAATCTTTCTATTAGTTGATAAGTCTTATTTTGATCAATTTAAAGGAATACACTAAATTTTGTAGTTAGTACGGAATATTGATGAGTGAATGAATAAGATGAAACAAAGGTGGAATGTATTAGTTGAGGTTTTAAGTTATTTATGTGATAAGTTACCAAAATTACAATTTTATCTAAATACAGTAATTTATGCAAACAAAAGATGAACATTTTGAAATATTACCACAGTGATATATAAAAGAAACGTTAACTATGTAGTTGGAGAATAATTGATATATTTTGAGTTGGATAATAGAAATCAAGTTATTTATATAATTAGATTTAAGATGAGAGTATAAGTATATGATTAAATAATTGGGTTTTGCGAATAAAATTTATAATTCCCAAATAATAAGAAAACGCAGAGTTTAACACTGCGAAATTTATATACTTATAAATTTTAATTCACATCCAAGCTTATTTGGAATTGATTGGATTATATAAGTAATGAAATTTGGCCAATATTTAAAGTTGAAAGAAAATTTGGATTTTATGATTTATTTTAATTTATTTAATAAATATTAAAAATAGCCATTTTTGTCACGGACTCGGATTTCGACGAAACTAGTTTCATCGGATCCGTAACGGTGAATTATAATAATGTTTCAAGTTTCGTTGCGATCGGACTTGTCGTTTGATCGTACGGACTCGAAACGTCTTGAAATTTACGCATTTTGAAATCAATTTGAAAATTTTATTTTTTTAGCATAACTTCTTCATACGATCGAATTTGGTCGCGAAACTTTTTCCATCGCGTTCAGAATATTTTGAAACACCTATTTGGACATATAGTTTTAACAAATTCGACTCCGGAGGCAGAACGGGCTTTTTGGGCCAACTATCGTTTAGCACGTTCGTTATCCGTACCCACCTAGCCTTCTTTTATCTATCTATATATTTGCGATTATAAACCCTAGCCACTCCTTATTTTCATTTTTCTATACGTACATCTCCTTCTCAACTCCTCATTCCAATGGCAGAAAAAAACCTAATTCCCAAATTCCAAAATTTTATTTCAAAAAAAAAAAAAAAAAAAAAAAAATTTGTGGATCTGCAGCAGCTTCTAGTCGCGCTTCGGGTTTCAGAGGAGAAAACCCTAGAGCAACTTCGGGTCAGGAAGAAAATGACTCGGGTCGCTCCGGGTCGTTTTGGCGAAAACTCCAAGCAAGCATCGGGGAAATGAGGCGGCGCCCCGAAGTCGAACCCGAAGTTGACCCAGGACCAGAATTTTTCATTTTTCAAATTTTCATAACTTTTGCATACGAGCTCGGATTCACGCGCGGTTTGTTTTGCTGAGATCGTATCGGAATTTCTGACGTTTTGGCACTGGTTTGGATGAATTTGGAGACTGTCCAATTTTTGGGTTTAAATTGGATTTGAATTCAATTTAAATTCAAAAGGTGAGTGTTTTAACCCACTCACAACTACTAGAAGCTTTTATGTTTGTTAAATAAATTTTAGAAATGAATAGAAATTTATTTATGAGCTTTTGGCATGTTATTTCATTCATATCTGTTGAATTGCATTTTATTGAATGTAACTGTTAATTTAATTGATTTATTGCGTGTTAATTGGCTGTTAGAAATTTTTGGTTGCATATGAACTGCTAGTTAACAGTTATGTCAATTATCACTGAATATAAATTGTTAGATTAATAGTTGAAAAATTTAATTTGAATAAACTGCCAGTTATCACCTGTTATATATGATCATATATAATTGTTATTGATTGATATTGGTTGATGGTTGCGATTGGATGATGGATGTTGTTGATGGATGGATGTTTATTGCATATCATTAAATTGAAAATTATCATGCATATTTCATTTTTCGGGATTGTGGTTTGAAATGATATATAACCGCAAATTTTTATTTTTAAATTGCGGATTGAAATGATAAATATCCGTATCACTTGACCATAGAATAGAAAACTATATACAGGCACTGCGGTCTATATATAACTATTTTAATGTGATTTCTATGGTTTGGATGGAATACGGTTTATAAAAATCTTAAATTTTATACTGAATAAATGTTTTCTTCCATAGTTATATGCATATGAAGTTGAAATTTTGAAATTAAAAGGTGAATAAATTTCTTTATTAAAAATGGAAGAAAATTAAGAAAATGGAGTTTGATGATTATATCCTATGTTTAAATATTAAGTTGGAAATTTTAAAGATATGATATTTATAATTGGATTTTTTTTCCAAAATATTTTGAAATGAATATTCTAGTAAAAATTGAATTTGGAAATATATATATATATATATATATATATTTTACTAGAAATTGAAGTCTTATTAATTATGGATTTTATGTGAATGGTCAGGATTAATTAATAGAATATTGATTTTTGAAAGGATAAAAATCCAACTTTAGTTGAAATATTAATGCTCCAAAATGGATATAAATATATATAAAATTGAAATGGTTTTGCGACTTGAAGTAATATTTTGGATTTTGGTTTAACTTTAAAAGAAGAAATATTTGGAAAGCCATGTAATTTATTTCTTTATAAAGCAACAGTAAAGTTAAACTTTTTTTTAATTCGCATACCGTTGAATATCCAAACCATTTAGTTTTGAAAATAATGGTTTTAAAATGCTATGGATTTTCGAAGAATTATGTTGAAAGTTACAAACAGAATATTGGTTACATGGGATATTAAATAATAAAAAGTGACATAATTTTTTGGAAAGGAATAATTTTATTTGGGATAAACGATATCATATTGTTTTGGGTTTTAAAAGAAGAAATGATATCGTAATATTATGGTTATGAAAGGGACTATGTTCTGGTTTTAAAGTATAAACTATTTTAAATGACCGCGGTGTTATAATAACGATTGGTTGGCAAAGAGACCGGGATCGGATATGGACATACTCTCTGTCGATACCGAAAACCACTTTGACTAACCGTGTACGCGGTGGAGATTCCAGAATGAAGTAGGTGGTGGCGACGTTTCCTGTAAGGTAAATACGTGGACCCAACTCCCGTGAGTTGGCATAAGGTGGCTAAAACAGGAGCGATTCTCAGGCCAATGAGGTCATTCCTCTGATCGGACGCTCCTCTTCGATATTATAATTTGACTTGGATTTGATTCAGTGGCCACTTCTATATTTTGATTTTGGGGAGTTAGTCCGAGGTGGGCGGTAACTGCGGCTACGCGTTTCCACCAGCCTGGATAGCAATTGGTATATCTACCCTGGCATTGCCTAGTTGTGCCGTGTCACCTACCATATCGCGCCTTGTACGAGTTTGGTTTTCTCCCGTAGCCCGTGTGGTATCCTCTAGTGGCTTCCCGATCAGGAGGGGCTATGATATTGGACGGACTACTGGGACTATTACGTGTTAAGGTGGAAAATGTAAAGCCTTAACGCTATTTAAAAGTAAGTTTATTTTATAAATAGACACTATTATAATAGCGCAATATACTACATAGTAAATAGTTTAACGGATCCTTAGGAGATGTAAATCCCGAACATCTCTTGAGTTACTGTACTCATATTTATATTCTGTTTATTTAACTCACATAAGATATTCTAGTCTGACTCGGGTGTTTTTGTCTATTCAAATTCGCTCGGGTCAGTCCGAGCATTTCAGGATAGCAGATTTTAGCTTTGGAGGACGAAGACGAAGAATAAGTATTATGTTATATATAGTATTACACCACACTCTTTCTATTCCGCTGCATTGCTTGTATTGGTATGTGTAACTCTGATATTTATTGTAAAAGAAGAATCAAGCTTTTGTAAACTGTTTATGAACTGTATATTTGTTATTATATTTTATCCTTCCGCTGTGAGATTCTGTTTTTGTTCTTATTTCTTCTCTGTTTTTCTTATTTACCCCATAACAATCCGCCCTTGCGTATGCTTTGAATTGGCACGTGTGTTGGTTTAAAGTGTGCAAAAAGGCGGGATGTTACAGTAACATCCCGCCTTTTCGTACGCTTTAAATCGACGATAAACCACACACGTCAGACTTAAACCATACAGAAGGGCGGATTGTTATGGGGTAAATAAGAAAAAGTATGGAAAGAAAAATAAAATAGAATCTTACAGCGGAACGATAAAAAATAATAATCAAATATACAGTTCGTTAAGTTGTTTTATAAACAGTTGATTATATTTATACAATACATATCAGAGTTGCACATACCAACGAATAATAATCGATGCAGCGGAATACAGTGTGTAGTGGAACAATATAATATATAATAATAATAATGAAATCTTCGTCTTCGTCATCCATAAATAAAGTCTTCGATCTTGAAACGCTCGGACTGACCCGAGCGAATTGAAAGGACAAAACACTCGAGTCAGAACTAAAAGATCTTATGTAAATTAAATCAACTGAAGTAAATATGAGTGTAACAGCGTCGGAGATGTTTACGGGATTTGACATCTACTATCCAGTGTCTAACGTGAGTGCAGTAACTTAAGAGATGCACAGGATTCACATCTCCTAAGGATCCGTTAAACTATTTACTATGTAGTAATATTTCGCTATTATAATAATGTCTATAGTAAAATAAACTTACTTTTAAATAGCGTTAAGGAGTTACCCAATCTCCTCCTTAAATACAATAATAGTCCCAGTAGTCCATCCAGTATCAGCGCATCTCCAGATCGGAAGACTACCCTAAATACTCCACGGGCTACGGGAGAAAATCAAACTCGTACAAGGCGCGATAGGGTAGGTGACACGGCACAACTAGGCAATGCCAGGGTAGATATACCAATTACGCTTGCGGGCCGGTGGTAACGCGTAGCGCGCAACTACCGCCCACCTCGAGCCACATCCCCAAATCAAAAAATCAAAAGTGGCCACTGAATCAATCCAAAAGTCTTAGTATAATATCGAAGGGATGTGTCCGATCAAAGGAGCTACCTCATTAGCCCGTCAATCACTCCTGTTTTAGCCACCTTATGCCAACTCACGGGAGTCAGGTCCATGTATTTACGTCAAAGGAAACGCCGCCAACATCCTACTTCATTTTGGAATCTCCACCGCGTACACGGCTGTTAAAGTGGTTTTCGGAGTTGGCAGAGAGTATGACAACTTCCGATCCCGGTCTATTTAACAACCAAACGTTATTATAACACCGTGGTCTTTTCAAAATAGTTTATACTTTTAAAACCAGAATATAATGTCCATTTCAAAACCATATAAATACGATATCATTTCCAATTTAAAACCAAATCAATATGATATCAAATTATAAAACCCAAATCAATATAATATCATTTTTATATCAAATATATTCTTTTCAAAAATCATAGCACTTTCAAATTTATATACTTCGAAACCAAATATTTGAAATATAACTTTTCAAAACATAATACTTCGAATTTCATAGCTTTAAAACCATAACTTCCAAAACTTAAATGGTTTGGATATTCAAACAGTATATAAACTAAAATAGTTTGAAATTACTTTATAAAGTAAAATAATTTTCACGACTTTACAATTTTATTCATTTTAAATTAAATCTAAATCCATAAATTTTCAGCTCACTATCAGTTTCAAGAAACCACTTCAATTTCAATATATTTCAAACTTTGAGTATTAAACAATTTCAAAACTAAGGTTGGAAATTACTATTAAACAATTCAAAGTCCGATTATTTAGTTTTGAAATATTTGCATAATAAATCCATAATCATTTAAATAAAACTCAAATTACCAATAACCAAATATTTCCTTCAATTTATTTATACTAGAAATATTCATTTAATTCATCTTGAATAAAAATCCAGTTATAAATATCACACCTTTTTATTTTTCAAGTTTAATAAATTTTACATCAACTTATGAAGTTTAATTCTTAAATAAGCTCAACTTCAAATAAATTTCGAATTTATCTTCTAATCTTAATTTATTTAAATCATTATAACCTCTATATTTAAGTCTGATTTAAATACTTAAACATATTTTAGTTTAATAAATGTTAACTCCATTATTAAACTTATTATCAATAAACAAATTTATACATTGCTTAAATACCTGAATTTAACTATATATAAAATATTTTTGTATAATATCAAAAGGAATCAATATTTATTAAACCGTATAATTCTATCCAAAACCATAGAAATCATTTCCAAAATATTTATATATATATATATATATATATATATATATACTGACGGTGTCTGTATAAAATTTTCTGTCCTATGGTCAAGTTATACGGGTATTTATCATTTCAATCCGTAGTTTAAAATAAAATTATGGTTATATATCATTTCAAACCGCAATCCCGAATGAAATAAAAATGCATAACAACTTGCGGTTTATAATAACATATAATACAACATCCATTCATCCATCATAAAATCATACATCCATCAATCATCATACAAAACAGTCAATCAATATCAATATATAACTGATAATATAAAACAGGTAATTAACTGGCAGTTATATTAAATAATAAATTAAATAACGATTTAATTTAAATAAGTGCAATAACTAAGATGATGATTAAAAATATACGGAAAAGTCATAAATAAATGCATAACCACACAAAAATTAAATTTAACAAACATAAGAAATTTTAGAAGTTGTGAGTGGATTAAAAAACTTACCTTTTGAATTTAAATTGAATTTAAATCCAATTTAAACCCAAAAATTCAACAATCTCAGAATCCATCCAAACCAGCGCCAAAATGTCCGGAATTCCAATACGAACCTAGCGGAGAAAACCACGCGTGAAAGGGAGTTCATATGCAAAAGTTACACGCATTGGAAAATTTGAAATCAAAATTTATAAATAAACAAAATAAAATAACAACTCACATCTCACAATTGCCACGTCAATAGCAAACCACGTCACCGTCTCCCTATCACTCAGCAAACCCTAGCGCATGCACGAGAAAAACTGCATCGAAGCGGCCACTCTTAGGAAACCCTAATTTGAATTTTTGCCGTTGGTCCAAGCGCCTACGCCCCCATCCGTATGCATCGTCGAGCTCTCATGTCCACGCCGAGTCTGCCCTGGTGGCGCGACCAAACAACAACGCCCAGAACCCACCTCCTCGTCGCCGCCTTCCACGGCCAAAATTGGCGATTTCCACCACCGACGATGCGATGTAACCGCATAGATGAGTTCGCCTCGACTCCCTCAATGCTCCAATAACATCTGATCGCTCCCAAAGGTCTGATCCACCGTTAACCCTCCACCATAACACACGAACGGCCGGAAATAAAGCAGGGGTTTTTGGAAAAATTATGATTCAAGCCCAAAAACGAATTGCAGATCTGAGTTACGCTCTTCGAGAGCTTCGAAATATAATTTTTCTGAATTCTTTTGAAGAGTTTGAAATTTCACTTTAATTTTTGAACTGCAATTGTATTTGAAATTGTCTGCCACTGAAATGAGAAGATGGGGAGGAATTGTACGTACATACAATAAGAAATTGTAACGAGTCGGATTTTTCGCGCTCGAAAATCGACATCCATACTTCATATCGTATTCAAATGCCATAGATTCGACCGTTCAAATCCGATTCGCCGGAGCTTATAACAGCATTAAGTAAATAACACAGCGGAATAAAAGAATAATACATTGATATACAGCTTTGATATAATATCCGATACAACAGATGATCCAGTAGATATCAATATACATCAGAGATATGATACAATAAAATAGCAGCAGAAAAGAAAATAGATGACATCTAGCAGCGGAACAATATAACTCTAAGATAGTCTTCAAAAGAGAACTCCGAGACCTGCAACTCCATTTTCAAGAATCAATCCAGCAATAGCTCGAACTCCCAATAACGATGCACAAAGATAAGCAAGTGCGGTGTGATCCAAAGACTGAACTAGCTCCAGATAACCTACTAATCTGACTATCTGAAAAACCCAACTCTAGACTGCTCGTGTAGAAAATAATGAGCACGCAGAGTTTAGGAAAGAAACAATAAACTCCGGATCAGTCGTGGGACTGGTGTGAGCAACAAAAAGAAAACTGTTGTCTTTTAAAACAATCAACAAAAGATTTTTAAAGTCAATTCGCAGTGCTTTTAAAAATGAGACTACCATAAGGCCTCCCGCACACACACACAATGCAAACGCAGAATCGGAGGAGATTTCTCCTTATGATAGTCAAAGATGCTTGATACGCATTAAAAAGAAACATTTGATATTATTACTAGTGCATAGTGTAAGAAAAATTCATTTCGAAAGTAGAATATAAATCTTAGCCAACATACGACCATTATCGTATGCCTACTATAGCTAACTATGTTCAATAGCAGGTTACCGCCACATTCCATAGCAGGTTATACCACTAAAACCGTACAAGTCTCGTATTGTTTCTTTGGATTTCCAACGAATGATCAGGCCAAGGAACTTCCCATTGCCACATGAGAACGCCTCTGGATGGACGTCCCCGAGAACCAAACCGGATCTCTACCAACACAAGGCCGGGTTACCCCTAACTGAGTAACAACTGACACGAGTATGCCATCCCCCGGTCCTTTGGGACCTTTAACCGAGCGCTCGTCACCATTATCTCACAATCATAACAAAGTGTTTTCAACATGAGTAAGTATCTGGGCTCCATACCATGATACCACCCTTTTCCAGAAGGAAATGCACATACCCTAAAGGGAGCTACCCCTCATAACCTTGCCGCATCTTTCCTGTTTTGACCATTTCGGGGTGTGAGGCTCGACGAAGTTTCGTCCACAAAAATACGCTTTATACAAAGTCATGCTTTGGGTCAACAAATGATCATAGAAATGATCACCAAGATAGACGATCAAATAAATGATCCTATCACAAATGATCAACACAATGATCATTTCACAGCAACACTCAGCATGTCACATTACCAAATGAGAATATATCGCTGATAACCTTCAACTACTTAACCTCTGAGCTCGTACGTCTCAGAGAAGGGTGTTAAGCTAAAAGAATAAATTCTCCGCCACCAACAGAAATATATTTGAAAGAAATCTGCTTTATATCTCAAATTCTATGATAGTTTCAAATTATAGAATTCAGTTTCACAATTTTGAATTTAAATTTAAATCAAATTATTTAAATTTCAAACTTTATCAAGTTATTAAAAATAAGCTTCATCTTTGAAATTCCATTTCAAAAGCTTTTCACTTAAAACCCAATCTTATTTTCAAACCATTTGAATTTAAAATTCAAAATCAAAACTATTTTCAAAAATCTGTGACTTAATCGATTTCCTCGTGAAATCCATATTTGTGTGTGTATAAGTGTGGTCCAGGGGTTTAACACACTACTGCAACATCATTCAATCATCATAGATTAAAACACAGAATATAGTTGATAAGCGATACTAACTATCACGCTTATCGTTCATTCACAGATTCACAGATAATATACAAATGCAAATAAATATACACTGCTCAATCTACAGAACAAAATATCACAAATCAGATAGGATAATCAATTCAAAGCATTTCATACTATACAATCATCCATAAGTAAGGTCAAGCATTTAATAATCATTTATAAGCAGGATTTATAAATTATTTATCCTAATTAATTCAATTTATTTCCAATAAATTACTTATGAGTTAATTTACCAATTCCGATTTATTAATCATTCGATATCGATTAATTTATCAAGTACTTTAATAAATTAAATTATCCTTAATTAATCATATTCATTAATCTAATCTTTAAACCAATTGCATAATTAATTAACCCTTTAATTCATTATTTTAAGAAATTAAATTTTTAATTTCTTACCATTAAGCAATCATCCCGTAATCCTAAATCATTAATTTCAAATTAATCTTTATCATTTAAATAAATTTACTTTAATAAATCTTAAACTAATATTAATAAATCTCATTTATTAATTAATCCTTAATTAACCTCTATTTGATTTATTATCCTTAATTAATCATAATAAGTAATTATTTCTGATTGCTTTCATTATGTAATTTACAATTTACAATCTATAATTGATTATCTAAATTAATTTATCTAATTAATTATCAAAATTAATCATATTAAGTAATACTTAATTATCCTTAGTTAATCGTCTTCATTAACTAATAACATTTCTTAATTACTTTTAATTAATATCTAATTATAAATAAATCTAAATCATAAATTTATAAATTAAATAAAGGAGTCTTTAATTAATTATCATATAAATTTCATCACTTAATGCCTTAATTGTTTCTAATATAAAATCAATTCCTTTATTAATGATTTCATTAATCATTCGAGTGTATTTTAAGCTTACACTTTAAATTTAAATTCAAATTTCATTTTAAAACCATTTAAGATTTCAACAGTTTATTTGAAAACTAAACTTTACTTTTAAATTTAAACTTAGTTTAAATTATGTTTCAGATTTTTAAATTAGATTATAAAAATAGAAACTGTCAGGTGTAGAACCTGAAAACCCACCTTCTAAATCTTTACAACTTTGATTTAAAATTAAATTTCCTTTTTAAAACTTTAAGATTCAAAGTTCTATTTGAATATAAACTTAACTTTGAATTTAACCCCTGTCTAAATTCTGGTTTCAAATTTAAATTGAATTTAGAATCTGAAACTGCCAGGTTTAAAAACCTGAAACCAATATTTAATTATTTAAAACTTTATTACATTTCAGATTAGAATTCAAAAGTGAATTTGAATCCACATTTCAAACTGGATTTAAAAACCTGTTTTTTTAAATCTGGTTTGAATTTTAAATCTCATTTTAAATTTTCTTTAAATTTTCAAATCTCAGACAGGTTTTACCCAAATCTGTAGCAATACAAATTTTTACCCGAGACATCTTCAACATGCTTCGAGTCAATTAACAAACAACTCCGAGTCCAACCCTCAAATTACCCGAGAGAAACTCGAGCTCAAAAACACTGCAACCCACAAAACCTCACCTGACAAACTACTGCACCGTGCACATGCACGGCGGCCTTCATCGCTTCCGTTCATCAGCGATGATCGCAACATCTCGCCGAGCAACCACGAACCCGATCCCCATCATCAAGTCACTCCATCACCCTCGAAATCAATTTCGAGACACTCAAATGAACCTGGAACAGAAAACAACCACCACCCAAACCTGGAAAAATTTGAGTCGTTCTCCCAACCCCGGCCACCAGAAGGCCTGAAACTTTGGTCGGTGCTACGTTGACACTTCCACCACTCTCACCAGAAATCTAGTCGCACTCGATCCTTTATTGGCGACGCGCTGATCGAATCATCCACCCTTATCAAAATTAGGTTTAAAAATTTTAAACCTTCGCCGCTGCCACCACCGTAGTCTGGCCACCTCCGCTCCATTTTTCCGAGCTTCACCTATCACTCCTCCACCTCCAGGAGGAAACTCCTCCCCTCCAATCAATGGGATCACCCACGGCGACCCAAAATGCCCAAAATGATCGAACCCAAACTGCTACTTCAATGCTTAACTAAAAATAATAATTTTTGTTTCAAAAATCAAGTTTTAGTGTTAGCTTTTGATTCATATACCTAAATTTATAAACTAAGACAATTTATTTTTGACTTAATTAAGTTTATTCTGTATTTCATATTTCCAGATACAATTTTAAGTTATTTTAAATTGAACAAGTTTTTAAACTAAAATCTATGATCTGACAAGCATACTTGGTGCAAGACTTATGACTCAATAAGGTTTGGACCAAGAGCAATTGAGTTTTGATAAAAAAAAATTGAGTCTGGAACTGAAGTCAGAGGGAAACACAGAGATGCTCATCACTATATTTATACATAACACAGAGAAATACTAAAATCACACAAACAAAGTGAATTCCAGAGGGAACATGCAACAGAACAATGTACTCGGACTATTTTAATTGTAATGTTACTCACCTGTCATGGTTGAACAGAGACAGTGCTTTTTGTTTTTAACCTGAAAACTTTGAATCATTGCTTGTATATTGTTGTTGAAGTTTTGTTTTAGTTTGAAAGGATATTTGCTTCAGTTTTTTTTTTTTTTTAGTTTTGAAGATGGACAAAATGAGATTGAGGAAGGCTGGGTATATAAGAAAATGAGTAGTACAGGGATGATATCTTTGTTTACACATTGGTATGGGTGATATGCTATGTTATGGTGGCTGAGATGTTTTTATTAAATGCTTTGGTACTTTATCACTTTTCCTTGTTTTGTTTAGTATAAAAGGCATGCTGGTATGCTTGCACTAATTACTTACAACTTTATGCAGGCTATATTTTATTTCTTCATTTGACAAAGGTACATGACTATATGTTTTGTTTGCTTTGACTATGCTAATTTGATTTCGGCTGGAGATATTAGTGGCTTGCAGATTTGTTTATTAACTTGTATTTATATTTCTTTTTGCTTTGTTTTATCACTTTATATTTAAACTTTGTTTTGTCATTTCTTTTGTTTCATTGTCTTATTTTTATTCCTCTTTTATTTTAACTTAAATTATTTATTTTACTTTAATATTTATTGTTTTATATTAAATTTATAAATTCAAATTATTATTAACCATCAATTGTAATACTTATTATTATCAATTATTATTAAACCATTCATTTACAATTCATATCTAATGTATATACATATATATCTCTATATTTATTTTTAAAACCATTTATTTAAGATTTTATTTCAAATCCAGTTTAAATATATATTCACATATATACAAATTGTCAAATCCATATGACTTTATATATTTTCTAGTCGAATCGGGGAAACTCGCTTCCATTTAAATCAATTTATCTTACAATTTATTCAAAAATTCATTTAATTATCAATTTAAATTAAATTAAAATCTAGGGTCGTTACAAAAATAGAGGGAGGCTAGGGTTTATAACCAGGTATTTATAGGTAGGGTTGAAATAGAATAGATGGACACGATTGAAATATATGCGCTAACGACAAAGTGGCCCAAAAAGCTCGTTCCGACTTCGGAACGAAATTGGATCAAACCATATATCGAAATAGATGTTTAAAAATATTTCAAACGCAATGGAAAATGTTTCACGTCCCAATCTCATCGTATGAAGAAGTTATGCTAAAAACAAATTATTTCAAATCGATTTCAATTGATTTTATTTTATCGATTTCAGGGTGTTTCGCGTTCGTACGATCAAATGACAGGTCCAGTCGCTACGAAACTTGAAATTCTATAATAATTCACCGTTACGGATCCGATGAAACTGGTTTCATCGAAATCCGAGTCAGTGGCCAAATTGGCTATTTTTACATTAATTAAATAAATTAAAAATTAATTAATTAAATCAAATTTTAAATTTCAATTCGAAAATTGACAAATTTCATCACTTATGATTCCTCAATCATTTACAATCATTTAAACAAATTTGAATGTCAACTTAGAGATGATTAATTTATAGATTTCAATATTAATCCTCAATTTCATCAAAATTCAACATTATAAATTTAATTTCCAATAAATCTATTAAATTCACTTGCATTCTATTATTCAATTCATTATTATAAAATGGATAAAATTTAACATTGGATTTACAAACTATTACCTTAGTATTCTTACATTCCATATTGATTTCAATTAACGCAGAAATTAGAGATTAATTTCATTAAATTGCAATTACTCCAATTATTATCATAGTCCAAATCCCAGTAAAATTATAAATCTTAACTTCCATTCTTCTTATCCAACCAATTGCTTTAATTAATTTGGATTTCACTAAGTAAGTCAATTACTACAATTGCTTTCAAATTAAGTTCTATGAGCTAAACAAATAGGTAATTCATAACAATTGTAACCATTAAACTTTAATTAACTTTAAGTTTATTACTTTCAAACAGATATTATAATTACTTGCAGAACATTGATTTTATTCAATCGCTATTTTTTCATTATAAATTCATTGATTAATCCAATGTTTGCATTTATTTTTCTTATATTAATTTATTATCAAATATTCCTATCAATTATAACCCTACAATTGTTTAAATCAATAGGTATTGAATTGAGTTAATTATTTATTAGCTTACATCATCCTATAACCAAGTTATACCCTTTCCATTATTTCATTTATTGCAATCTCATTCAATTTACACAATTCAGCTTTAATTAACTTCGTTGTTATATTCCATCCTAGTTACTATTTCATTATTTATTATAATTACTTACATCATATGAATTCATTCTATTACCCTAAATCAGACATTAATTCATATATTCATACAATATTTACCATTATTTACTTATATTAAATCTTATTCCCTAATATAACAGTTACAACAAATTAATAGGACAATTAAATAGTAACTTACGACCGTTACTATTTCTTTGATTCATTAATTACAATTAATATTCTCAATAAATTTATTTACTTGGTCTTATGCTTTCTATTACACCAATTACTACGTTATAAATAAATTTTACGTTTCCTTTTTAATTTACACCCACACTTTCCATTATAATATTAATTATCAATAAAGTACATTTAGTTATCTTTATTTTTCCCAACCAATTACCATATTTTATTATAACTTTACAATTTTAATAAATTCATTAATTGACATTTCATTCAACCTATTAATTATTAACCTAAATTAGCACTGTTACGTTTTAATTTACTTATTAGCTCACAACAAGTGCTACCATTAGTTCATACACTAATTCATTCCATTTCCATTCATTATACATTATTTTATTGGTAAGTTAACATTTTAAATTATTAATTTACCTCTAATATCCCATTATAAACTAATGCACACATTAATTAAGATTTTAAATCAAATTAATCACTTCACCTTGGTAAAATTCTTTTATTACAATAAGAATATAATTAACATTTACATTGTTTCACTTATTGGAATTACATCCAAGTTATTAACAATTAACTTACATTTATACTGTTACATTCAAATAATTAAAAATTAACTTACCAATCTTATCCAAATTATTATTTCCATTAATAATTCACTAAATTTTTATTTCCTTCAACATTAAGTTACCAAAATCTTCTTAAATTAAGAAATTTGATTACCGAATTTTACGGGTCGTTGCAATTAGGGAGTACTCCATAGGTACGACACAAAACAAACTCATAGAAGGCGCGATAGGGCAAATGAACATGAAACTCGAGCCAATGCCAGGGTAGATATACTAATTGCACTCTCGAACTGGTGGTAACGCGTAGCAGCTACTGCCGCCCACCTCGAAACACACTCCCAAATCAAAAATCAAGTGTGGCCACCAAATCGATCATAAAGTTAGAATATAGTATCAAAGAAATGTGTCCGGTCGGAGGAATGACGTCACTTGGCTCGGTATAGCTTCTGTTTTAGTCACATCTAAGTTGACTCATGGGAGTCAAGGTCACGTCATACCTCATATAGAAATCGTTCGTCAAACCATCCTACTTCATTTCTGGAATCTCCACTACGTACATAGTTGTTAAAGTGGTTTTCGGTATTGGTAGAGAGTAGGACAATATCCGATCCCGGTCTCTTTAAAAACCAAATGCTTATTACACACCGGGTGGTTCTTTTAAATTTTCAAAATTAATTCATAATTGATGTCAAAATATCATACTCAATTCAAACCATATCACTTTCAAAATTATATTCACTTTCAAAAATCATATTTCCAAAATAGTTTAAAACCCTCATTTCAAAACTTCATATTCAAATCAAATATGTAATTTAAATCATAGCTTAGGTTATAATATCATGTAACCATATTCACTTTAAAATCGAGGTAACATATAAACACATATACTATATTTAATTTGAAATTTAGAAAGATGGTTTAGAAAGTTATAAATAGTTTTAAATAGTTATAAATAGTTAAAATACTCTTGAATAATTTAAAATAGATTAAAAATAGTTTTATCTTGATTTAACATAGTTGAATAGATTAAAAATAGTGTATACACAATTAAAATTGATTAAATAGCTTTAACATAGATTAATAGGATTTAACTTAAATTAAATGGTTGAATTAGTTTTTAAAATAAATTAAATTGGTTTGAAATAGGTTAAAATAATTTATATAGGTTAAAATAGTTTAAAATTTTTTAAATCTTAATAGTTAGAAATTTTAAAATGATTTTTTTTTTAAAGTTTATATTAAATATGAAATTTGGAATTTATATAAATTTAACTATTTATTTTATTTCAACATATCTGGACGGTTTCACACTTCCAAATAACAAACCCAATTTCAATCCTTTCAATTCAAAATCTAAATAAAATTATTAAATTTTTACATTGATTTCAATCCGTTTTTGGAATATCAATTTAAACTATTCCAATTTAAATACATTACAAAGTTATATTTCAACAATTCAAATAACTCAATTTTGATAAATTACATTTATATTCCAAATTCAACTTTGAAATTTTCAATTAAACTCTTTTAACAATTTCTCAAAACCAATTCCAATTTTAACATAAAACTTGAATTTCGATAACAACTCAATTAAATCAAATTTTATTTCAAAATATGATTTAACAGGATTCAAAAAATTTAGGATTTAAAATCATTAAATTTAACCATTCCAGTGTCCGTATATAATTCTCTACCCTAGAGTCAAGTGATATGGATATTTATCATTTCAATCCGCAATTTAAAATTTTGCGGTTATATATCATTTCAAACCGCAATCCCAAATTAATATAAAAATCCATAAAATCACTTGAGTCTATCATTTCAACCCATAACGGTTTTTCTCTAATCTATAGACCGTTTAGGTATATATCATTTCAACCCATATTGATTTTCCTAAACAATAACTAAAGGAACTTGCAGAGTGATAGCAGTATATAAATCAACATAACATCCAATCATCCAATATAAACCATCAAACATCCATCAAAATCATTATCCAGTACAATTAATAAATTTTAACAAATAACTGACTATTAGCAATAGGAAATTAACTGGCAATTTAAATTCAATAATAAATTAAATAACAATAAATTCAAAATAAATTCAAATTAATTGGAATGACGATTTAAACATGCCAAACAGTTATAAATACATTCCTAATCGTATGATAAATTTAACTTAACTAACATAAGAAATTTTAAAAGTTGTGAGTGGGTTAAAACACTCATCTTTGAATTTAAATCGAATTCATATCCAATTTAGGGCCCAAATTTAAACAGTATTAGAATTTGACCAAATCAATCCTAAAAGTCAGAATTTCGATACGATCCCAATGCAAGAAACCGCTCATGAAACGGACCTTGTGTGCGAAATTTATACATATTAGAATGATTGGAATATAAAAAAATAGAAAATAACATAACGGCCATTACCGTGATGACACGTCACCATCCCTGTTCAACCTGAGAAACCCTAGCTTAGGCAAAAAATGTGATCGAAGAATCAGTCGTCGTACACCTCGTCGCCGCTCGTCAACCTTCGCCAGTCGCGGCCATGCGCCGACCTCACCTCCGGCCTCGACCTCGCCTACGCGAACCACCTCGTCGCGATCGTGACCCAAAAGAATACCCAGCCATCGAAAAAAGCTAACCCTAATCGAATTAACACCGTCGATCAAACCGTCAATTCCTTGACTAACCCATGTTGATGTGATCCCCTCACGACTCTCCACAACCCCGAACCTTTGATTCGACGATCGGTCAATGTTCATCACAACGTGATGAATGACCGAGATTAATTCGTTCAATTCTGGCCACATAGAAATCCAGATTGAAAAACAAACTGTGGGTTTGACTCGCGCTCGACAAGTTTTAAATCAATATATAATTCGATATATTTTAAGGAGTTTAAATTTTTGGAATTAAATTTGAATTTGTAATTTGGGAATTGGTTTGTCTACCATTGGAATGAGGAGTTGAGAAGGAAATGTACGTACAGACAAATAAAATAGGAAATAACTAGGGTTTAGAACATGCTATTTATAGGCGAAGCTGAAAACAGAAAGAATGGACCAGATTGATTTACACGTTGAACAATAAATAACCCGAAAAGCCCATTTCTTTCCCGAAATGAAAATTGATCATCGCATATATCAAAATAGATGTATTCAATATTTTTAAACTCAATGGAATAAGTTTCAAGTCCTAATTCCATTGTATGAAGAAGTTATGTTAAAATTAGCTTATTTCAAATTGATTTTAATTAAATAAATTTCTACGCGTTTCAATCTCGTATAATCAAACGATAAGTTCGATTGCTACAAAACTTGAAATCCTTTAATAATTCACTGTTACGGATATGACGAAACTGGTTTAACCGAAATCCGAGACAGTTATCAAAATGGCTATTTTCACATTAATTAAATAAATTAATATTAAGTTAATTAATTCACTTTTTAATTCGATATTTATTACCTAACAAATTTCATCAATTTTTACTAGGACATTTATAATAACGTAAAACAAATTTACCTATCCAATTCAGAGTTAATTATTTTACCAATTACAGTGTTTAATTTCAATCATAATTAAATTCGATAATTTATAATTAATTAAAATAAATTGATTTTATTTGATTTCAATCTTTATACTCAATCAATTGGTATTCTATAGACATAGTCAACATTTGTTTACCTTTCTTTACCTTAATATTCTTCGATTTCCATCCTTTATATTGTATTAACTATAATATTTCCCTTATATTGAATTTTTTTTCAATTTTACACATTAATTAAAATCTAAAATAGCAATTAAATTTATTTGTCTTGATTTCACTCCTTTAATACATCAGTTATTGCGTTATGAATATAATTGCATTTCTATTTATGTTATTACATTCACAATTTACAGTTATTGCCTTAACTCCCATTATTGTAACATTTATTTACATTTAATTTCAACTGATTTCCAATTAAATTTTATAGAATAATTAAATGGGTAACTTATAATAATTGTTACCATTAACTTTTAATCACAATATAAGTTTACTATTTATAAACAAATGTTACCATTACTTACATAACACAGATTTTATCCAATTATCATTAACTACATATTATTTTGTTGGTTAGTTCAATATTTGCATATATTCACTTTATAACCAAGTTATACATTTTAGTCATTTCAATTGATTGGAATTTCATTCAGTTTAATTAACATTGTTACGTTTCGTCTTGGCCATTATTTCATTAATAAATCCAAAAAATTTATTTCTTCTAAAATTAAATTACAGACTCTTATTAAATTAACAAATTTTTAATTATTGAAAATTACGGGTCGTTACGATGCATTTGGACTAGGAACATTTAAAATGGTATATTTTTTTCGTTGTGATAAATTACTCAAGGTTACAACACTTTGTAACTACTATCACAAAATATACCATTTATGGACTTTTTCTATTAAGTATACTTTTAATTAAGTTAATTAATATAATCACATTATATCAAGTATATAATAGGAAGAAGATACCTTTTACTTCAAACAAGATTGGTCAACGAGTTAGATATATGTAGCTAATTACATAATTGCCCCTATGACATACCCCTAACTCTATCAAAAGCTCATTTCATTCCCGGAATGAAAATAGGTCATTCAACATATCGATTATAGATTTTCAATATTTTTAAACTTAATGGAACTAGTTTGAAACCTTGATTCCATTGTATACAGAAGTTAGCTTTCAAAATCAAATTAAATTCATTTAAATTACATTAACTGATTTCTATGCGTTTCGAGCACGCACGATCAAACGATAAGTCCAATCGCTACAAACATGAAATCCTATAATAATTCACTATTACGGATCCGATGAAACTGGTTTCGTCGAAATCCGAGACAGTGGTCAAAAGGATTAATTTTACACGTTAATTAAATGAATTATTAATTTAAAATCAATTTAATCACTTTTAAGTTCTAGATTAAAAGTTAACAATTTTTTCTTAATTATACAGAAATTAATAATCTTTTACAATAAATTTTCCATGTCAAATTCAAGAAATATTACATTAATTTCCGCGTTAAATTACAACTATAATAAAACCCTAGTTTAATATATTTTAAATTCCAATAAAAAAAATTATTTTTGTTTACACTCTTATTATTTAATCAAGTATAACCCTATGAACTAATTAAACATAAGTTTTCAACTTATATACTCATTTTCTATAGTTAACATCTTTCCTTACATTAACTGTAATATTTAATTACATTAAATTTCATTGATTTTCAGATTAATTCCAAATGGATTTAATTAATGAGATTAGAATAAATCAATTATATACATTAATAATTCATATTTATTAACTTATTGTTTACAACCAAAGGTTGATAAATTACTTACAAAATATTGATCTCATTCTATATTAACCAATTTCAATTAAGTTCGTATAATTTATCTTTTTAATACAACATTGATTTTATTCCTCATTAACATTTTTTATTACCATTGATTGAAATCACATTGATAGTTATCAATTACATCCAATCAACATTATTAAAATATATTCTAATAATTTTTCTCCATTTATAAATCATAAATTTAAATTACTCAAAATAATAAATTCCAAAAATCTTATTAAATTTAATATTCTTAATTATCAGAATACAGATCGTTATAATCTCCCGCACTCAAAACTTTTCATCCCCGAAAAGGAACAAGAAGACATCAAGAGGTTTGACATAATTCTATTTAAAATATACACTTTATAAACACTTTAAACTTACATAATTAAGTTTAATAAAAATCTAAAATTAACTCAATCTCTACAAAAAAAATCTTAGTCTTAAATTTACGAAAAAATTCTACAGAGTCGCCTTTGTGCGGTTAGGTCCATAAAAATAATAATATCAATAATTGCAATATATATATATATATATATATATCATATTTCAATTAAAAAGCATCCCAAACCATAGGAAAATAATAAAATACCGTTCTAAAATCGAAATCCGAAATCGTACGTATTTATCGAGCAAACAAACTTTATTTATGAAACCAAAAGCAGTAGTTATTGCTTCCCATAAACCTATATTTTATTTACATAATCCATAATCCAAAGAGTGTAAACTATGTAAAAGTGTAATATATATTAGTTGTTTCAACAAATAGCACAAGCAATATACAATGTATAATAATCATATGAATGCAAAAGGAAGTACAACCATTATATATGCAACAAAGGAAACTATCAAATATCCATAGCAACCAAACTCGTGGTTTGTTCAGGTTCAGACACTTTTCATAGCGCAAGGGTGATAAACAAACTAACAAGTGTACCTTACGCTCAACAGCCTTAGCTAATTACTTAATAGATTATGCTTACAACGTTAAAAAAATTGTAATATCATTTCCCAACATCCCATAAGCCCATAATGAAGAATTTGAAACATTATTTAAGTTTATTCTATTGGTTTTCTTTTTTTCCATCCTTTACCTTTCATTTATTTTAATTCATTCAAACAAGATCTATTTTATTGATTTACATTCACTACTTACATAATTTATCTCCCATTCAATATCTAAAATCATCAATGAATAAATTTTCAAAGTATTACATTTGTCTCTTTGCAGTTTTAATTCCCATTTATTATTATGTAACTTTGATTTCCATTCATAACGAATCATTACATACTTAAGTTTCTTTACTTTTTAATTCAGGTTTACTTATATAACTTGATTAACAGTCTTTTAAAAAAATCATTATTCTAGTTTATCTAAATTTAATTCACATTTATCCCTTCATATATTGTACTATTGAATATTAAAGCTATTTCTAAACCATTTCAACATTTTTTGAAGTTATAATCGTTTATTAAAACAGTATTCACTTTTACTATTCAATTTTAATTATCAACCATTTCAAAACGTTATCTTAAGTTTATAACATTTCTTGTACATCTTAATTCTACATTTATAACATATGTTCATTAGACGCATTTTTGTTATTAAGCGTTTGTTTGTATAATATTCTATTACATATTTGTATTACCATTTCAACTTTTTTTAAACATTTCTGGTAAGTTTTATATATGTTTTTAGAATGCAACTGAGTGATATACAAATTTATCTTATTTATTTTAGTTAACAAAAATGTCCAACAATTTAAATCTTCTTAACTTTCATTATCTTTTAATTTACAAATGTAAATCTTCAATTTCTTTATAGTTTCATCAAATACTTGGCTTCTAATTTCTTATTTCTCATTTTAGAAGTTTCCAACTATTAAAATAACCAAGATTCCATTTCATTATAATAATTGATCTCCCTAATTTATGGAAACTTAAGAACTAAATATCAGGTTCCATTTCAAATTTCTTGAAATGATATATATACTCATATCTTATATATATATATATATATCAAATAATATTGGAAAATTAAAATTAAAATTTGTTTCACCAAAACAACTGTGTAGCAAAGCTACCATAGTGGTCTTCCCACTTTGAAACTCGAAAATGAACGTCGATGATGCCACGGTCTTCACCGAAATTAATTTCCAGTGACAGAAGAATGGAGTACAGAATTTGTTTCCTTTCAAAAATTCTTCGATAACATTTCTTTCAATCTTATTAAAAATATTTCTATCCAAAAGTACCTCGAAATAATACTAATATGATATTCCAAAATATTTGAAAACTAATTTCAAAACTCCGAAACTTAAGTCCTTAAATTTCTAATTCATATTCATTTTATTTGTAAATCCTATTTTGCAACAAATATTTACAAAATTTCACTTCCTAACAAACAAACATATCACATACAACTATATCCATTTATAAAAATTATTCATTTATATACGAAATATAATACTAGGTAAAATTATTTCATTTATTTATTTTTAAACAATATTATGTCGATTTACCCTGTTCAAGTATTTAGAAATTCCGTTCGATGACATAGGATCTTATGTACCGACCATAATTTATAAATACTTAGTATAACAAATTAACATATTACATAATATTTTTATAACACTATCAAATACACTCTCTCATATATATACACTCAGACTCATTCTAGGGTATTATTAACTCTATCTCCATTGAGTAAAATCCAAATAGCCTAAGGTATCTATAAACCAAAGCTCGGATACCAACTGTGATGACCCACCTTTTTGGACGATTTAAATCGACAATAACCCACCCATGTCTAACTCAAACCAATCAAAAGGGAGAATTGTCAATGGGGTAAATAAGAAAATATGAGAAAAGAAGAGAAAACAAAACCTAGAATCTCACAGCGGAATTGGCAAAATATAACAATCAAATAAACAGTTCATGAAACTGTTTTACAGTATACATTTGATTACACAAATTTTACACAAAATAAGAGTACAAACAACAACATACCAATAATAATGTAGTGGAAAATTACTAATAATATAATATACCAAACTCTATCTTAGTCTTCTAGAATTAAAGTCTTTAAACATTGAAAAGCTCAGGCTGACCCAAGCATAATGAAAAGACAAAACACTGGAGTCAGAACTAAAGATTCTTATGTAAGTTAAATCAACAACAAGTAAATATGAGTGTAATAGCTTTAGAGATGTTTATGAGATTTTACATCTCCTATCCATTGTATAACTGCATGCAGTAAATTAAGAGATGTTACAGAATTTTTCATCCCCTAAGGATCCGTTTAGCTATTTATATATAGTAAAAAAACGCTACATGTGTAGTGTCTATCCGTAAAATATAGGATTGAAAATAGCCTTAAGGCGTTACCATGATCCCCCTTAACATATTTTTATATAAGCATTGTAGTCTATACAATACTGTAAACTCCACCATAAACTGGTGGGCTATCAAGGAGCACTCCATAGGTATAACACAAAACAAAAGTCGTAGTGGACGCGGTCAGGATAATATGAAGGGCATACAAGGCTATATCCACGATAGGATTCTATGGGATTGCGGAACCAAGCTGGTGGCAACATGTAACGACCTAGAATTTCCATCATTCGAAACTCGAATATTTAATTGATTTTAAATATTCACAAGTTAATTTTATAATTGAATAACTTATATTTCGAATATAAAAATTTATTTGGATAATTAAATTGTTAATTTAATATTTGAAATTGCAAAAATATTGAATTTTGAATTTAACGTGAATGAAAATGATTTATAAATTTGAATTAAATTCTATTTTAATTAGAATGATGTTAGGAAACTTTTAAAATTGAATCAAATGTTAATTTATAGAAATTGAATATTTTAATATTTAATTAACGTGTAAAAATAGTCATTTTTGAAACGGTCAAATTTTGACGAAACTAGTTTCATTAGATCTGTAATGTTTTATTATTGTAGGATTTCAAATTTCGTGTCAATCGGACTTATGGTTTGGTCGTACGCGGCTGAAACGCGTAGAAATTTGTTTAAGTAAACTTTAATTAAAATAAGTCGATTGGAAAACCTATCTTTCAAATATAATCGAATTGGCTCCCGATATATATTCCATTCTGTTCGGAATAAGGGTAAAACATTATAAACACTAGATGGCACACTTCCTTTTGAGTTCGGAAATATTTCGGGTGAATAGTGTTTTGCAATTGCATATATAAAGACGTTCATTTTCACAAACTGTAAAGGAATTAGGTCTACCAGCCACCATATTATCGAGCGGCCATAGATTGCCAATTTTCTTCCCTCGATCTCTCCCAATCCATAAGCAATCAAGCAAAACTTTCAACTACAAAGATGAAGAGCATATCGAGATCTATATTTTCAACGATTATGATCGAGAATGGAGCGGTCGATCGATGGCGATTTGGCCTCGAAAGACATGCATTTGGAGGCGAGTTTCTCAACGCTGGCAATGAGGTAGAGGGCCGCACTTGGCTCGGTGGTGTACGGCAACTTGAGCTTCGTCGTGGCGGATTTTGACCAACTCCTAAATCGACGATGGGTATTGCGGCATTTTATGATTAGCGGCGGCGGTGAGTTCGTGCATGTGAATGAAGGGAGGAAGAAAAAAAGGCGACCATGATCTACGGTTTTGAAATCAATGGTTGGATTTATTCTAGGTTAAATAAAAAATAAAAATAAAAGGAAATTGTAAATTATATTATTTTAAATTCGTGTAAACTTTAAAACAACGTAAGTTTTTCATACGAAGTCAAAAATTGACGAAACAAATTACATTAGGATCATATCGATGAGCACTACATTTTAGAGCTAGTTTGGAGTTAATTGGAGCTAGTGAAAATTTTGGGTAAAATTAAACGCCTGTTTAATTTTATTCAGAATAAAACGCTGCAATGACTATTGAAATCAATGTGAGTACAATGCAGTCTTTCTATCTGACTGATATTTTTATGTAAGTGAGAATAAATTTGTTTTATGCTGGTGGTGATTGTTTGGATGATATATGATATACTGTATATATATATATTAATTGTTATTTGGATACATTCCTACCCATTGAGCAGATGAAACTCTATACATTTCCGTATATAAGCGGATGACCTTTTGTATGCGTGTCTGCCTCAAAGCGGACATCGTACATATTTTCTCATACGTATATTTGTTATAGATTACAGGTTGGAGGGATCCAACTGGATTCTTCATCAGTGTTGATTTATTTACAAATATTGTGATATATGTTGTTACCATATGATATATGATGTTTTGGATGCTGTGATTGGTGTGAATTCCCTTGTTTAGCATTTGTGCAGCATTGGGCCATATTTTGGAACTTTAAAAATATTAAAGTGATGATTTCGAATCAAAAAGGATTTCAAAATGATTTTGAAAAAATATATTTTTGAATTATTAAGGAAATGAATTTATTTTAAATAAATAAAAAGTTATAATTTTTATGTTATAAAAATTATGATTTTTGTGAAATATACGTAAATATGATTTTTAAATTTATATAAGTTTTAATAATGATTTGTAAATTTTTAAAAGAAGAAGTTTATTTTGATAGAATCAAAATGTAATTTTTGAAATATGGAGAAAACTATTTTGTAAAATAGTTTAAATTGAGATTTTTGACTTGTTATAAATAGCGTTTCATAAATATTAGAATGGATCCATAATAAAATTTGTATATGAATTTGGAATTGAAATTTAGAGATGGATTTATAATTGATTTTATAAATAATAAGACTTGGAAAGAATGAATTTGTAGATAAGAGATTTATAAGTAATTAACTTATAATTGGATTTTAAAATGTAAATGAGATAAATGGAATTGGTTAATAAAGGGATTTTCATATACATATATGTGTGTGTGTGTGTGTGTATGGAAGTTTTTATAAAATATGTATGGAAGTTTTTATAAAATATATATGGAATTTATAAATGGTGTTTTATAAATCAGAAATCAATTTGAATTTGACAAGTTAAATATGGAAGTTTATTAAAGGGATTATATTCATGAGTTTCGACAGTGGGTAATCCTTTACTAAATGTGTAGAAGCAATGAATTTGGTTAGAGAATTATATTCACGATTTTGGACAGTGAATAATCCTTTAAATTAAATGAATGTTTTGGGAAGTGATCTTTTAAATAGAGTTAAATGATTTGAAGATGTTTTAAATGGTGTGAGCATTGAATACATAGTTTTCAACATTTGTTGTTGAAATAGACGCTTTCGAGAAGTAAGGAAAGCATGGACTATAACACAATGATTTTCGAAAGGAGAAATTTGTATAGTATATCTAACTAATTACCCAATCCCTATACTAATGATTTTAGGTTGTCGTAACGATGTTTTACGCAACATTCGTTCTGACCCAAATAAGTATGTTTAAGAGAATATTTTCCTTAAAGAATAAAATATATACTCAATCAAGATTTAAGTATATGTAATATTTTCTAAGTGTTGAAAATGAAGAGGTTTGTGAATATGATTATACTGAGATATAAGTATATGGAAACTTTTTCCAAATAGTGAAATATTGAAATGGTTTTGGAATTATATATTTTTAAAAGATAATTTGAAGTGAATATTTGGAAAGTGATTTAATTAATAAAAGATTAATTAAAAGGGCCTAGTGATTGCTTATGGTGCTAAATATTTGTTTGTCGCTTTGATAGTTAAATAACCTACTATCAAAGTTGGCCATTTTAGTTCCTCGACCTAATGTGGGAACTATTTGTCGTACACTTGGTACGTAGCCATCTGCATAGGCTTGATTATCGTTTGTGTTGAGGATGTTGATTCATGTAGTGTGGAGTATTACTCCAATCCATCGAGCTTCCCTCTTGGTCGAAGGACAGTAAGTTAAAAGTTGGAGACGTGATAAGACTTAGTTTCTTTGTGAGGTTGAGAAGCACTTTTGTGTCGTTGATGCGAAGAGACCGGGATCGGTTTATCCAAAAACCACTTCGGACCAATATATATACGTTCGATTACGCAGGTTATTAAGATGATATTGATATTTAGGATTTTCATAGTGGAGGATAGCTTGTTGATCGTTTAGGGCTAAAATCCTAATATACATCCAGTAGCTGTAGTCTTTTCGTTATGAAATATCTATTGAAAGGGCTATCGCTACTAATCCTAAGGATTTCCTGCCAGAATGTGGGAGGAAAGTACCTTCGGTTTGTCCTGTTCCTGAACAACTTGTATGGATGAATGTTTGACATTGCATTTCTAAGATTACGTACATTGGTTTTTACAAACGTACATCAGTGGTGTCGGAGAAGGCAACTTCTCTTAGCTTAACACCCTCCTTGAGACATACAAGCTCAAGGGTTGTATTTTTGTGGAAGGCAATTAGTAGTCAACAAAATGGCAACGTGGCATTCAAAGTGATGTGGTATGTGATATGTGAAAGGTATTCGTTACTTCTGGCCTCATCAACCGAAAATGACCAAAACAGGGTTAGATGCAGCAGGGCTAAGTGAGTCATTCCCAGTTAGGATATGATCATCCTCTTTTAGATATATTTCTTCCTGCTACGATGTTTGGGATGTAAAATAATGTGGTTTATATGCTATGAGGGCCCTTAGAAAAGGTCGGTAACGACCGGGGGATGACATATTCGGTACTACCTAGTTACAGAGGTAGGCCGGTCTTATGTTGGAAGAGGGAAGATGTTCTATGCCTTGAGACATCTATCTAGAGGTGTACCCATCGTAATGTAGTCCGTTCACTTGGTCATTTGTATGGAAATCCAAACTCTACTACGAGCTTGTGGTTTTGTTTAAATTGTCGAAATGAATAGCCCCTAAATTCTATATGGTAACCATTTTGGCTATTTTATTATTTGTATACTAGACACAAGTATAATATAAGATGATTTGATATGATAGGTTTTGGTTATCGTAAGGTAAAAATATGTCTGTGTTTATGTGTGGACGTGTCTTACGAGAAAGGAAAGTTTTGGTAATTTACTAAATTCAACTGAGTGTGTTTTCTCACACTGCTTTACCAGACTGATCCGGGCATTCTTCCCTTTCAATGCCTGGGCCATACCAAGTATATTTACAGGTTCAGATTTGGTGCTTTTGGAGCTTCAGCAGGAGAGCTGGAGATCTTCATTTTCGTATACGCATATCTATTTATTATTCGCTTTGCGCATTGTTGTTTTTTATATTATCAGCAATTGTAAGGACATGTTATTATAACTGTCCAGGCTAATGACTAGTAATTAATTGTTGAACTCTGATTGACGTATGTATATTATAGTTTCTGTTTTGTAAAGATCATTTATATGATATTATATGTTTTCCGTTACGATGTGAGATTCTATATTGTTCTATTTGGTTCTCTCTTCTCTCTTTCTTCTCTTCTCTTCTTCTCTCTTCTTTTCTTTCTCATGACTTTTCATTAGTCTGTGCTTTCTGGGTCGGATATGTATGGTTTATTGTCGATTCAAAGGGTATGGATTTGCGGGTTGTCACACGTGGTATCATAGCTTAGATTTAGTATATTCCTAGGCTTGAGGTGTACTCAGTATAGATAGGTCAGTAGCACCCTAGATTGAGTTTGAGTGTATTATATATAAGCATGTATTTGTTAGTGATATAAAAATGTTTTACATTGTGTTTACTTATTCATTGTGCTGTTTGTGAATTCTGGTTGGTATGTGGGATGTCATGTTATCGATAGGGGTTTCTAAACACTTAAACGAGGAAGTCGACATAGTATTGTTTTAAAATTGGGTAAATCAAATAATTTTACCTCGATCATATTTTATGTATAAAGAAATAATTTTTTATAAATTATTATAGTGTATGTAAATTAATTGTTTGGTTGTTTGAAAATATAAATATATATAAGTTAATAAAAGCTGTTTGAATAATCTAAATAAAAGCAACAATTGTAAAATAATAAATTATATAAGCAAATGAATTATAAAGTATGGAATTATAATTAATATGATTTACAATTGTAAAATAATCTTATATATAAGAAATGAAACTATATATATATTTATAAATATGGTTATAAATAAAAATGAATTTAAACTAATAATTTGAAATTTTGAATCTTGTTGATTTTGAAAGTTATTTCTCAAAAATTAAAGAGGTTATATTATTATAAATCTAAAAAAATAAGATAAATAAATTTGGAATGAATCTTATATAAGTGAAGTGAAATAGTGAAATTATATAAATGTGATTTATAAATATAAAAAGGATTTTTAAAAGAATATAAAGCACCAAATTCACTACTGTTACTGGAAAATAATAAGGGTGATACAGCAACTTCATCGGTATCATTTTCGAGTTTCTATGTGATAGATTTGCAACAAATAGTAAATTGAAAATTTAAGTTTTGTTGTGATAAACGAATTTGAATTTGAAATCCAAGTTTGATAAATGTAAGTGAAATGAGTTTTGGACTTACAATATGAAACATATTTGAGGTAACGTAACAAAATATAGGATTTAAAATTTAACTAAAGGAAAGTTAAATAAAGTGAATTGGATTTGAACTAGATTAGATAAGTTATTGAAATGGAAAATAAACTTAACTTTTATAACTTATAAAATGGTAAAATGAAAGTAAAACCAAATATTAAAATGATTAAACATTTTTTTCAGTAAAACAAAATCTGAATTTTAATAGTGACATGAAATTTGACTTAAGTAAAAGTTAGATAACATAGAATTTGAATTAAATTAGAGATGAACTTAATTAGTATAGTGAAAGTGAATGTAAATGAGAATGAAATGAAACATAACTTAAATAGTGCTGAATGAAGTTGAAATTGATATCAAAATGAGTTAATAAAGTGAAGTAAAGAATATGAATATAAACTTGAATTGTAAAATGTAATTCAACTTTAATTATAAAAGTGAATTAGTGAATAAATATGGATTAGAAATGTTGTTGTAAAATGAATTGAATTGGACTAATGAAATAAATTAATAAATAAAATATGGATTGAATGTTAATCAATTGAATGTGAATGAATTGATATGGAATAATGGATGCAAGTGTTAATTCATTAAAAGTTAATGAAATTGAAAGCTGAATGATTAAATTCAAATTGGTAGTAAGTGAATCTAAATAGAATTGTATTTGATTTGATATGAAAGTGAACCAACTTGAATGTAAATTAGTGAATGTAAACTAATTGAATTTGAATAAATGAATGTTAGTAAAATCCAATGTTAATGAATCAAATGTGATTAAATTGAAAACCAATTCAATGAATATTAATGAGAAACAAATGTATATTGATTTGGTTATGGATTTATTGGATAGATATTGGTTTGTTGGATTTTAGTTGTATGATAGTTGTTTGATGGTTGGATTTGTTGCTTTTGATAGCACTTATTATAGTGGCATATATAGTTGTTGTATTGGTATATGTTGTATATTGATATTACTTTCTATATACATGTTTCTCATTTGTTTGTTGAGTGTTTAGTAGGTGCGGATGGCATATGCTTCGCATTTGGAGCTCGCTTTCGTGCTATATTAGTCGTATATGCTCGCTAATAATATATAAGGTATATATCTCAGATTACATATCGTACTTTTAAGCTTTTTCCCCTACGGGATGCTTCATCCTCGAAGATGAGATATATATTTGTAATATTATATATATATATATATATATATATATGTATGTATTGATTTTTTTTTTGATCGAACCGCGCAAAGGAGGCTACGGCGAAATTTTTGAAAATTTATGGTGTTAGAAAATTTTGAGAATTTTAGAAAAATATTTATAACTAAAATTTTGATTTTTGAAAAGATAACTATAAATGGATTTGAAAACTTAGAAAAGTTTTTATAAGAAGTTTGACAAATGGGTTTTGGAAAAAGTTAAAAGGTTTAAATAATGTTGGTAATCTAGTTTGAACGATTTGTTTTTGAAAAGCTAATGGATTTTATGCTTTTTCCTTACTTGGTAATTTCGAGGACGAAATTCTTTTAAGTAAGGGAGAATGTAACGACCCAGAATTTCAGTCATTCGAAATTCGAATATTTAATTGATTTTAAATATTCACAAGTTAGGTTTATAAGTTGAATAACTTATATTTCGATTATAATAATTTATTCGGATAATTAAATTGTTAGTTTAATATTTGAAATTGCAGAAATAAATGAATTTTGAATTAAATGTAAATAAAAATGATTTATAAAGTTGAGTTAAATTCTATTTGAATAGAATGATGTTAGAAAACTTTTAAAATTGAATTAAAAGTTGATTTATAGAAATTGAATATTTTAATATTTAACTAACGTGTAAAAATAGTCATTTTTGAAACGGTCTCGGATTTCAACGGAACAAAATTCATTAGATCAGTAATGTTTTATTACTGTAGGATTTCAGATTTCATGTCAATCGGATTTACGATTTGGTCGTGCGAAGCTGAAATGCGTAGAAATTTGTTTAAGTAAATTTTAATTAAAATGAGTCGATTCGAAAACATATCTTCCAAATATGATCGAATTGGCTTCCGATATATATTCCATTGTTTCCGGAATAGGAGTAAAACATTATAAACGCAAGGCGACACGCTTCGTTTGAAGTTCGGAAATATTTCGGGTGAATAATGTATTGTAATTACCCATATAAAAACGTTCATTTCACAAACCCTAAAGGAATCAAAACTAGCCGCTACCGTATTCTCGAATGGCCAAAGATTTTTTATTTTCTTCCATTGATCTCTCTCAATCTATAAGATCGTTGATATGGTATTATATGTTTTCCGCTGCGATGTGAGATTCTGTATTGTTCTGTTTGGTTCTCTCTTCTCTCTTTCTTCTCTTTTTCTCTATTCTTTTCTTTCTCATGACTTTCCGTCGGTCTGTGATTTTGGGTCAAACATGTGTGATATATTGTCGACTCCAAGGCTATGGATTTGCGAGTCGTCGCATAATGCATAGTCGCAGCTACCGCCCATGTCTGATATATTGTCGACTCAAAGGGTATGGATTTGCGAGTCGTCACATAATGCATAGCCGCAGCTATCGCCCACCTCGAACAACACTCTCGTAATCAAGGATGGCCACCAATCAATCACAAAATCAGAGATACGTTATCAAAGAAGTATGTTCGATCGGAGAAGCGACCTCACTTGGCCTGGTTATGGCTCCAGTTTTAGTTATTTTAATTATGACTCAAAAGCCAAGGCTGTCCATTATCGTTCTCTTACTTCATTCCAATAGCATTCGTCAATCCGTTCTAATTCATTTTGGATTCTCCACCACGTACACATTTGTTAAAGTGGTTCCAATATTGACAGAGAGTATGCCAATAAGTGGCACCAGTCTCTTTAATAATCAAATGTCATTTTTCACACCGATTAGTTCTTAACATTTCGAAACTGGTTCATATTTGATATCAAAATATCATATTCTATTCAAAATAACCTTCATTTCAAAACCAACATATTTACTCAAAATATGTTATTTCACTAGAAAATATCATTTCAAATTTCAACGTAGGCTATAACATCACTCAACCACACTTGCCTTTGAATCAACGATTTAAATATAAACATTTCAAGTTTGCACAGTTTGAATTTTTAGAAAATAGTTTGGATAGTTATAAATAGTTTAAAATAGTTTAAGTTGTTTAAGGATTTTAAACAGTTTAATTTAAAATGGTTTGAGTATTGAAAATGCTTTATATATTAAAATAGTTTTGGAAAATCTAAATAATTTGAATGTTAAAAATAATAGTTTTAAATAGTTTATATCAAAAAAAATATTTTGAAGATAATATCAAATCAAATTGTTTCTTTCCATTTCAACAATCTAGACCCATGTCCATTTTCAATTTACTTATTTAAAACCACTTAAAATGAAATTATCCTTCATTGTTCAATTTTATGATCCAAACTTTAAAATAATTCAATATTCCGAATTTACTTCAAATATCAATTATCTTCACATTTCCAATTCAATTCTTTAAAACAATTCCTTTTATTCAGTTTCAATTTCACTTTTTGAAGTTTGAATTAGAAATAATTCAATTTATATGAATCCAAAATTTATTTCCTTTAAAACAATATTCCTTTATCAAAATCCTAATTCAGATTTTAAAACCAATTAATTTAACCAATTCGCTATCTGTATATAATTTTCTACCATATGGCCAAGTGATCATTTATTTCAATTTTAATTATAGTGATGGATATATATCATTTCAATCCAAGTCAAAATGTCATAGGTATATATCATTTCAAACTATTTCTTAATTTATTCGAAATAATTTAAAAAATAGTTTATATGCTTACAATTAATATACAAGGTGATAACAGGGATATATAAATAAATAAACATCCAATCATCCACAATGTCAACAAATAAACATACATCATAATCAACATCCAAATCAATCGATAAATCACAACAATTAACTGGTTAGCAATATTAGGTATTTAGCTATTAATTTAATATCAACATTAATTTAAATGGAAATTTAATTCAAAAAAATCCAAATTAAATTTAATTGGCAATTTAAATTACCAAACAACAACTACTAAAATTCTCATCCCATCATAAATTTAATTCAACTAACATAAGAAGGTTTAGTATTACGTGAGTGGGTTAAATCACTCATCTTTGATTTATAGTCAATTTAAAATCCAATAAAAGCCCAAAATTTGAATAGTCTTTAAATTCAAGCAAACAAGATCCATGTCGTCCGGAATTTTGATATGATCCCAATGGAAGAAACCGCGTCCAAATCTGAATTCGTGTGCAAAAGTTACGAGTATCGGAAGTTTCGAAATTCAAATTTAAATAAAATAAAAAGAAGGATAATATTGTAATTAACACGTCCCTTTCTAACCCTACCAGAACGCAAATACGCAAGCGACTGTACCCACTAGTACGATCAAGCTCTTACCGCAGCCTATCTACGATGCTGCCTCATGATCGAGCCACACCATCAGCTAGCTCCTCAGGCTGACCACACAACCCACGTGCCCAAGCTCCAAGCTCTGTTTTCCACGTTAGGGTTTCGAACCCTAAAACCTAAATTCTAACCACCTCCGCCAACAATAGACGAAGCGACTACCAATGTCAACTCCATGCAGTGAGCTCTACAAAACCCCTCAACCAAATTCAAAAATCGTTGCCCGAATCAAAATCGCCCAGTTTGCATTAGGGTTTTGCAATCACTATTTGATCGTGATTTCCTTGATCTAAGCATCATTTTCAAGAACCAACAATTTTCATTGATTCGTATCATCGAGAGCTTTGCGACGACATATAATTCGATAGCTTTTGAGGAGTTTAATTTTGAAGTTTGATTTGGAATTGCAATTAGAGTTTGAGATGTCTTCCATTAGGAAGGACAGATAAGGGAACAAAAATTTTATGTATAGACAATTGAAATAAAATGCTGTTGGGATTTATAACAGTCTATATATAGATAGAAATGAATAAGAACGGATGGAACAGATCGAATTGGGTCGAAACGATAACAATGACCCAGAAAGCCCATTTCGTTTTCGAAATGAAAATAGGTCATCTAATATATCAAAATACAATTTTTCGATATTTTTAAGCTCAATAGAACTTGTTGCAACCCTTAATTCCATTGTATAAAGAAATTAGCTTTCAAAATCAAATTTTATTCATTTAAATTCCATTAATTGATTTCTACGTGTTTCGAGCTCGTACGATCAAACGATAAGCCCGATCGCTACGAAACTTGAAATCCTAAAATAATTCACTATTACGGATCTAATGAAATTAGTTTCGTCAAAATCCGAGACAGTGGCCAAAAAGACTAATTTTACATGTTAATTAAATGAATTATTAATTTAAAATCAATTTAATCACTTTTAAATTCTAGATTAAAAGTCAATAAATTATTTTTCATGATTACACAGAAATTAGTAATCTTTTAAAATAAAATTTTCCATGTTAAATTCAAGATTTAAATATTACATTAATTTTAGCGTTAAATTACAATGGTAATAAAACCCTAGTTTAATATATTTTAAATTCGAATAAATTCTTTTATTTTTATTATTTAATCAATTGTTACACTATGAATTAACTAAACATAAGTTTTTAACTTATTATACTCATTTTCTACATTTAACGTCTTTCCTTACATTAACCGCAATATTTAATTACATTAAATTTCATTGATTTTCAAATTAATTCCAAACGGGTTTTTTTTTTGAGATGGGAATAAATCAATCAATATACATTAATGATTCATATTTATTAACTTATTGTTTATAACAAAAGGCTGATAAATTACATACCAAATATTGATTTCTGTCACGACCCGATTTTTCGACTCCCAAAAAATCGATATCAATACGTCCATTGTATTAAATGCCGAACAATCGAATGCCGGAACACCAGACCGTAAGGGAAAAAAGAAGAAGGTAGAAGAAGAGAAAACAAAACAACATTAGAGTCTTACAATCACAGCGGAACAATATATAATAGTTAAATAACTGATCTTTATACAAAAAACTATATCTGTTTAATACATTACATCAACAGAATACAACACAATCAAAAGCAAAAATAATGGACAGTTATATTAACCATCCTCACAAAAGCTGATTATACAGTTTATATTGCACAGCGGAATATACATCAAGTACGTGTGATATGTCTCGCCATCCAGCTCGTCTCTTGAGCTCCATAGTAGCCCATCCTGTATCCTATAATACTCGATGTGACCCGAGCATTATAGTGAAATAACACCCGAGCCAGTCTGGAAAACCATCGTGAGAAAACACATTCAATTGGATTATTAAAGTTTTCAAAATCCTTTGAAATCAAAGGTATCTCGTAAGACCACGCCACAAATAGACATGTCGGATTTTTACCTTACGATAACCAAAACATTTTTATCAAATCCGTCTGATATTATAATAGTGTCTATAGAAAGTAAAATAGAATCTAGCTGAAATGCTTGCATCTCACGTTCCAGCAATAGTTGGGCACAATCAAAACCGTACAGGCGCTTATTGGAGATTGGATTCCATACAATGGTAGGGCTACTGGAGTACCGCCCGTCATAATACCTGATCTAGATCAGAGTATCGAGGATCCACCCTGATCCTCTGCAACACAACACCGTAGCTACCCCTTAATGGATAGTCCGAATAAGATCAGCCTGCTGTTGGGATCAGCAACCGCCCACACAGTCGAATAAAAAGGAACATCTAGACAGGAATGACCTTACCCTAATTAGTTGCTTGCCACTTAGCCTCGCTGCACCTTCCTTGTTTTAGCCATTCCCGGTTGATGAGGCTCGAGGCTATGCATTACCTTTTTAGAACACACCTCACTTAGAATGTTCATCGCCCCCCTGACGATGTTCTGATAGCATTCGTCCATACAAGTCCATTTTCGGTCCGAACGGAACTGAAGGCACTACCCCTACTACATCCATTTTGGAATCACCCTCAGGATTAGAAGCGAATAGCCCTTGCACTTCACTGCTCCATCTTCGACTCTAAGCTTTTGACTTCCTCACGAAAATGTTCAAACCAGATCGAAGTGGTTTTCGGGAAATTAATCCCGATCTCAGTCTCTTCGAAACGATCAGCGCATTGACCAATATTGATAGTCGGTAATTTAACTATCATAGAACATCCAAAAACAACCATCAGGCCTTAATAATTTTCCAAATTATTTATTTCAAAATATCCTCGCAAGATATTTTCCTACACTTCAAACCTTTGAAAATAGTTCCAAATTCACTACAATTATTTAACTTAAAAATCCTCTCTTTTAATTTCCTTCAAAAATCCAATCTTATATTTTTGATATCTCAATATACCCATAATATATTCAGTTTACCATAGCATTCAATATTTTCAACTCCCAATAAAATCCATATAATTTATCACAGACTATCAAGTGAAACATACCACCGAATATGAAAATAAATTCCAACATTTTGAGGAATCCATTTGGATCCCTCCAACCTGTTTCTCTGCATCCACAGATGTTAGCACAATATAAAAATACCAACCCCACTTCAAGGGGGGATATCGTGGTATAAAGGGTCATCCGCTATTATGCGGGGCGCATAGGGTCTCATCCGCTATATAATGCGGGAATCAATCACTCCAATATATATACACTATTATATATAATACCATATCCAGTCAATTCAATCATTCAACCAATAATTTAAATTTAACTATTTAAATTTAAATGGTAATCCAAATGAGTGAGATTAACACACTTTTGATTATTGCTTTGCATTCCGACCCAAACCGGCTTGTCTTCTCACGATTTTAGACCTGTAATAACATAATACGGTTTATTAATATTTGAAATAAGCGAACAGTCAATTTCCATTTATTAATTTAATTAATGATTTAATTTAAATTAGAAATTCTCCTTTAGAAACTACATATACATTTATAAAAATAAATTATAGATTTCAAAAATTTAACTTTTATAAATTCTCTTATATCCCAAAATCTTATGCATATATAAATTTTCTGTTTTAAACCTTTTATATATATTCAAATAGAAATGTTTTTATACCTAACTATAATAAAAAAATCTTATATATGTTAAAATATGTGGGTGTATTTATATTTATCTTCACATTGTTCTCTGTATATAAATATATGTAAATGATTTAATAAGATAAAATACAAAGGAATACCTTCACTGCCTTGGCCTCGCCTGACACCATCAATGCAAGACTCACGACCCACCTTCCTTGGCCAATACACATGCAAACGAAGTGGAACTTTAATTCCCCAATTCGTGTTGCCTGCTCTGAACCTCGGTTACCCAATGTCGAACTTGGCTTCGGCTCCAATTCCGAGCGTCAAACCCTCCATGCGAGCCGCATCGTTGATTCCAGCTTCGAGCGTTTGACAATGATGTGCTTGCTGCCTTGCAGCAACTCTCCAACGCGCCTCGACTTGCTCGCATTCCTCAAATCGAATGAGGATTAGATTCCCTTTGAACGAGCGATGCCATAATTGCCAGAATTGCCAATCCAAATTACGCGTAAACCCCCCCTTGAGGCCGGTTGAAATCGAGCAACGGCTCATGATGGTTTCTCTCGATTATATTTCTCTACACGAATGAATTCATATTTGATGAAGTAAGAGGGAAATCTGGATTTCGATTTGAAATCGCTGCTTTTTTTGCCCTTTTTTCTTTTCTCTGATGTTTGTAAAGAGTTCTGTTGAATATGCGCTTTGCGCTTATATGATTTTTGTTTGATGATAATAAACATATATACATTTGTTTAAATGTATTTGTTAATGTACTATTTTATTTTTCATAGATTAAATAAATATTTGTTGAATAAAATAAATTACACAGAATTTGAATTCAAACAGATATTTTATTCAAACAAATATTTATTACAATTTTGAATAGTACAAATTCAAGCTCTCACTATACATATACAGTTTTGATTCTAATTACATCACAATACAATTTACATAGTTTCCTCGCTACATATCACTCACACTCGTAGTTTTATATTCAACTTCATTCCAGTTTGAATCCAGCATTTGAGAAATCTGCAAAAATATTCACTAACACAGTAAAATTGAAAAAGAAATATTTTTGCAATATAAAATGAAGTATGGATTTTTGAAAATATTGTTTGCCTCAGTTATTTGGGTTGTTCGTCATCATTTATATTTGAATTCATCACACACGAATAATGTGACATGCACAGTGTATCACTGTACATGCCACAAGGCCGTGCACATCGATATACACTTGATCGATTTACAGGGTCAGGTGAGCACAAGGTCAAACCCGAGTTTTTAAAACTGGGTTCAACACAAGGCAACATGAAGAATGATACAAAGCAGACATGAATGCATCAATAACCCAAATGTAGACCACAAAGAAATGCCACCAAGATCATATGTGCAGAGAATCAAGTCGACCAGGTAGCAATGATGGTAATGCAACACAGTGCAGACACCAATGGTACAAGAGAGGTGAAGCTCAATCAACATTGTGGCAATGTACCAACCAGAACACAAGCACAGGAAAAAACATCATAATACTGCAACAATCAGAGAGTATGCAACATGTCCGGTTACAACTACAAGGTCAGGGAAGCAATAGTAATGCAACAATGTGACAGTGCATCATCAACATGTCAACAGCACCAAACTGCAACAAAGACCACAAATAGACTAGTTCAGGTAGAACAAGAAGGCCAGAGCCAAATATACACAAGTGCAGACCAAAAGAAGACCACAAAGACAACATCCAGTGCCAACAAAGAAAAGAGACGACCAATGAAACACAGTGTATGTATGACAGCAACATGTACACATGAGGAAGTGCATTTATCAAGTATATCATGAAGCAATACCATAATAACAAGTTCAAGTCAGACCAACAGTGACATGCACATCAACCAAACAACAAGGGGTCAAGATACAATCCAAACTGAAACTCCAGCAGTAATGCAACAGAGACCAAAGCAAATGACCAGAACACAGGGCCGAAGTCAATGAAGCCAAAGCAAACAGAAGGGATGATCAGACACAGGACAACAAGTGCACAAATGTACACAATCTAGGCAACGATGACCACAAACTTAACAATGCATGAAAGCAGTGACTAAATGCAAACTAACCAATGAATGACCAAGTGCATCAGGAATATGCAATCATCTCAAGATTATAATACTATAGAAAGCATGTGCAAGGGTCAAACGAATGGAATGCAACAATAATATCAATATACTGTGAACAGTACAGTAGTGGGTATGCAAGCACTACACAGCAGCAATATGCAGTCGCAAGTAGCCATGATACAGAATATACAATGAAGACAGTGGTTGATGTCGAGAAATAATCAGAGAATGTACAGTCGAAAGCTACAGTGGATGAACGAAGTTCAAAAGTGCAGGGATGACCAAGTAAGAAATTCAAGTGTGTGTAAATTTGAAAAAGTCAAATGAATTCAACACCGTGGTGACCACGTAACAAAATCAAAGCCGTGAGTAACAAGTCGAAGAGAAATCAGGAAAGCCGTGTGCATCAGGGAATCGAAATATTAGGAAAGCAAATTTTAGGAAAGTATCGATTTGATTAGGGTATAAGAATTCATATAAATACCAACCCGCAAATCATCATCAGGGGTGTGAGAAAATCGAATCAAATCCAAATATTCACCCAAGTGCATCATCGATAAGTGAGCAACAATTGAATTCAAGCATTCAATCGAGAAAAGCAAAAAGGAAAGTTACATACCAAATTGAAGCCGAACTCCAGAAGCTCTAATTTCAAAATTGATCATCGGAGTAGCAAGAGCAATGCAAATAACACAATTGATCATCAGAGAAGCAGCGCGCAAGAGCATCACAAACCAGTCAAAGCCCCAATTTGGATTGCTAGGGAACGAAGTCCTAATTCAGATTGAACGAAAAATCAAAGCCGCCATCATTATCTCAAAGAAAATAAAAGTGGATCGGGCTAGAGAAATAAAAGAGGGCCGGCCTTGATTTATAAAAGGGGTTTTATTTTTAGAGGGCTTTAGTTTATTTTTTAATAGGGTTTAATTTTTTTATTTGAGCAAAAATTGTGGATTCAAGTTTGTATTTTAATTTTTGCTCCTGCTTTTATTTTTGAAGTCTGCTTTTCTTTTTGAGTCAAATTATTGGTAAATCACCACCTAGGTTATAGGTAGTGCCAAATTGTCTAGATAGAATTAGTTCAGTAAGCAGGGTGTGCGAGTTTGCAAAACTCTATAGGCGGGAGCAAGGGTTTGCGAGTTTGCAAAACTCTATAGGCGAAGCAGGGGGTGCGAGTCTATTAGAGTGTTTGTGAGCAGGGTTTGCGAGTCTGTTAGAGTGTTTGTAAGCGGAAGACTGTTTAATTCTAATAGAAATCTGGGAATGCAGCAGTAGGCAGGGGTTGCCGAAACTGGGTAAAATTTGTGTGTGATTTACTTTTCAGCATATTTATTTCTGCAGTTTGTTTCTGTGTTTAAATCGAGAAAATTTGCTATAACCCTATTCACCCCCCTCTAGGGTTAATCTAGATCCTACAAGTTCGGCCAATAATCAAAAAAAATTCTTCAAACAAAAGGAAGGGGGTGGCTTCAATTATACGACTGAGTTCAATTGAAAGAAGGAGAGGAGACGTGTGTTAACAGGGTGGACACGTGTTATACTAGGTGGACACGTGTTTGAATGAAGATAAGGGCTGCTGAGAAAACTTTTGTCAAAACAATTTGAATATAAATATTATTTAAATCTAAAATTTCTCGAATTCGCCACCTAATTCTGGACCACCTACTGAGACGTGCTGCCAGGCGTTTACAATGTTATACCCCTATTGTGAACATGATGGAAAAGGTTTCGATTCCTAATTTGATCGTATGAAGAAGATAGCTTTTTGGGACCCGGTTATTATATTGAATTCGATATAAAATTTCAACGCGTTTACCTATCGCATGATCACACGACAACTCCAAACTATACGAAATTTGAAATCCAATTATAATACATACAGATCCAATGGAATAGGTTTCGTCGAATTCCGAGACTGTGTCTCGGAAGGCTATTTTTAAATATCGATTTAGACGATATATTATTAAAACTGAACAAACCACTTCCAAATTCAAATTTAAAGTATTTTTTATCTTCAATATAATCAATATAAATTTTTACAAGCCTTTGAAATATTTTTAACCAGCTTAAAACCAAGATTCACCATTTTAACCAATTTTCAATTATTAAATCAAATTATTTAATTATTCAAATAAACAGTGAAATTTGAAATTCAAGTTAAACTAACATTCAAATATTTAAAATCAACTAAATATTCCAATTTCAAATATCCAAAAATTCCGGATCGTCACATTCCTCCCACCTTAAAAGAATTTCGTCCCCGAAACTACTAGTTAAGAGGAATGTTCCATAACCCGTTAATTTTTCTTTCTAAAAGCAAATAGTTTCAAACAACTTTCCAAAACAATCCTTTTATTAAAGACACATTAACCCTCTTTCTAACTTTCTAAACCCATCCATAGGTTTCAAACAATATTTCTTACTAAACAGTTCAAATTATAATTTAAAATAAAATATCAAATTATCAAAATCTTCTCAAAAATTTTCTAACTCCCTAAATTTTTGAAAAATTTCGCCAACGTCTTCTTTGCGCGGCTAGATCAGTACGACTATAAAATGCCTCTACGGGCCTCCAGATTTCAAGAGAAAACAAAAAGCCAAATGGCTAGCTCAGAAAATCATCAAATATCGTTTGCCAATTTAAATAAATACCTTTTTGTCGGGCAATTCAAATTTATCTTCTGAAATTAAAAACACCAATTTATCCTTTGCTTTCAAATACTTGTATACTACTTAGCAATAATATCCAATCACAGCATTCAAAATCAATTCATACATTTCTTTACAACAGTTTCAATATCTATTTCATTCAAGCCCGTACGATTCACATATATCATCCGTACGCAATACCAAATTCGATCGCTCATTCGATCACACAATTTCACTTTTGAACTAGTATCTTCTACCAGACTCCCTAGTGCGGACTCAGATCTAGTTTCTTGACCAGAAACCGTCATTCTCCTTGCATAGCCATATACTATGATAGAGAATTTCCAGAATCAATCAAAAAAATCCATATCTAGGGTTTGTCGTCGAAAATCGAGTGAAAAATCCCAACTCGGATCGATATAATTATCTTGAAATTCTGTGCTTGAATCTGGATCAAATCGTCGTGCGAATAGATAATATGCGTACATCCTACGTATTTTTCTCTATTGTTTATTAGCTATAACAATTCTCTTTTTATTCATATTTATTTCGATTTCATACACTTTTATTAAATCTTCATTCAAATATAAACTTCGAATATTTTCCCAGTTTCAAATTTACTTAAGAATTTGACTATCCATTTCCTAGGTTCAATTTAAGTATTTTATACACTTCTTTATTCATTTTCACTTCACCACTTTGGTTCATATATCTATTTCCATTTGACTTAAAATTTCATTTACTTTCTAAATTCAATTTATCTTTATTTCTTAATTTATTTCCAATTCAAACTTAATATTGAATTCTATTCACCTTATCACTTTAGTTTATATCTATTTCTATTCAAATTGGATCTCCAATTTCCACATGAATTCAATTTACCTTTCATTTTTAAATATTGAATTCAATTCATATCATATCAAACCATATTTGATTAATCATTTCTTTAATTAGTTCCACTTACTAATATATTTTAAATCTTAATGGGTTTTATTTCCAAACTTTAATTATTTTTAGACTACTTTGAATAAATTTTACAACTTCACTTAACTCAATTCCAAATGAATTCAAATATTTAGTTTAAGTCATATTTACTTACAATTTAAGTTAAACATCCTCCCAATTATTCATTTTCAATTTATTTTCTTACTCATTTAAATCAATTAGTTTACTTACTAATTTTATTTCAATCCTTTGTTTTATTTAGTCCAACTTGACTAACTTTCTATATCACACAATTCAAATTTAACTCCAATATCCAGTTTGTAAATTCATTTGTTCACTTAAAAATTTATTTCACACTTAGTAAATTTTATTTCAATAGCCATTCATTAAGCTCACTTAGACTTTTTCGTTAAATTTACTTTTATCTTACTTGATTCAGTTACACTTCAATTTAATTCAAATTTTTAACTTGTATAAGTTTCCCAACTTATTTCCATTCCATAAAAATTTAAAATAAGATTCCATAGTCTTTTAAACAATTTCTTAACATTTCAAAATTATTTTTGAAATCAATTGTATACATAATTCATTTGCATATTGTGATATCCCGGAAATTTTGGCAATATCAATTTAATAATCTGTATCTGTATTTAAAATTAAATAAATTTGATAAATTCTGTTAATAAAATTAACTTGATTTAATAATCTAATCAAAAAATATTTAATTGGTGAATTTTATCTTTTAAAAACTAATAAATTGCTTTCTATTTATAATGTGTATATATATATTTATATATATTGTAGATAGATAAGTTTTGATTTGAAGTTTAATAAACAAATAAAATCTTGTTTTTTTAATTCTAATGATTCATTTTGATAAATTGGAAATTATTATTTTATTTAATAAATAACTATTCAAAACTATTTAATAAGTAACTATTTGGTTTTAAGATACTTAAAGAAATAGTTTTAAATTGTTTAAATATATTTTAAAGCATAGTTTAAATTTTAAATAAGATAAGCAAAAGTTTATTTTATTATCTTTTTCAATATAGCTTAATAAATATAATTTGAAATGATATATGAAAATTTAAAATACCATTTATATATTAAAACATTTATGCATTTAAATAAGTTAGATTAGTGATAAGTAATTCATAATTTCCTTTATAAATTATTTTAATTAATACATATGTTATTTTCAAATATTAATAAATGTATAAATGTAGATAAATTTTAAAAGACAATATTATTATTGTTAAATTAAGTATGTTAATATAAATTAGTTTTAAATTGGATTTTTAAATGTACGAATAGAATTTGAATTGAATTTAATTTTGAAATTTCAAAAAAATAAACATATCTAAATTATATAAGTAAGCTTTCATTTTTTTCTATAATTTGTTTCATTTCATTTTCTTTAAAAAGAAATGCATATACATTTACTTATGAAAATATTTTTATATATATGTATTAATAAATAAAGATAAAGAGAGTTTCATTTACTTTTAAATTAAATATAAATAAATAAAATTTCTTACATGACACATGTTATTATATTAAGGGGTATAATGACAAGTGTAGTTAAATTGAGTAACTAATAATACATGTGTCATTCTTGTTTTTAATTTTTCTTTTATTTTAAATAAATCATTTTATCTTATATAAGCACATACTTCTTTCCTTCATTTTTCTTTTCTAATCTTCATTTTTCAAAGAAAGAAGAAAATTTCAGCTGATAATTTATTCAAAACAAAATCTGTTAATCAGTAAATCAAAACACCTCACAAACCTGAAAATCAAATTTATAATCAACATCCTCAGCAAAAATCTTTTTCTTCAATCTGTTCTATAAGCCTGCAATCCTCTTTAAAATCATTTTAAATGCAAAAGCAAAGCATATGCCTGCATTCTTTAAACCTGAAATCCGTAATGCAAGTTTAAATCAACAAGCAAGTAAACTCTGCATGCATCTTTCAACCTGGGAATATAAAGTGAAATCTGTAATTTAAGTTTGAGCAAATTGAATCTGGTTTGTCTTCTGCTTTGGGAATCAGGCCTGCATGCAAGTTTTTAATGGCAAGTTCAAGTTTCAAATAGCCTGCATGCAAATCTAAATGCAAAGCAACTCATGTTTAAATCAACAGCAACTCAGTTTAAAATCAAAGAAGTAAAAGCTTTTCTGGAAATTTGGTGCTCTGTCTTTCAAAAATATCAAGTGAGTAACTTTTTGTTAAAAAACTTAAGTATAATCTATTACTTGATTGATGACTGGATAAGTATGCCTTGTGTATGTTTACCTGGTTGCATGTTGATTAGTATGCTTGTGTGTATAATTTTAAAAGCACTGCTGTGTATATATATAAGAATGTTTGAATGTATATAGATATTATGTGCTGTGTATCTGCTCTTGCCTGTACCTAGTTTCAGAAGCAAGGATTTTAATAAAAAACCATTTTCTCTTAAACAAGTTTATGTTAGGATTTAGGATCCAAATAATATCTGTTTGTTTGGTTATAATGAAAGCTTTAAAATTGTATTTAAGTTAAAATAAATTGTAATTTGCTCTGGAAACAAGATCAACAGGGAAGTGTAAGTTTTTAATAAAAATTCAAACATTGAAATTCTTTTATTTAGGATTATAAATTGAATACTGATTCAAAAATAGGATTTTTAAGATCTAAATCATAATTTTTAAAATAGAATTGAAGTGCATGTCGGAGTTGCACTGTTTTGGGGTTTTTGGAAAATTCTGATGATCCCGAGCATCTGAAAGGTTGGTTTTCTTCTGGTGATGGATTGATGATCGCTGATGATGGGAAAAATAGTGGAAGAGGTGGTAAATCACTGAGGAGGCTGCGGTGTTAGGTTTTGTTCTGTAAACCTAATTTTTGCTGGTGGATCATCCCAATGTCTCTGGGTGGTCGAGTTCGATAATATTGAAGGAGATAGTAGATGGAGCATCGACGTACTCGTGGCCGGAGTTTCAGTCGTCACGGTGATCGGAATTTGGTTGCGTCGTAGCTTCCAGGTTTGGGGTTTGTTGGTGAACTTGTTCCAGTATTCTTCTTCCAGGTTTTTGGTTTGGAAACTCGAATTTGATTTCGAGTAAAAGTTGAGTTTTGGATGATCGTGGATGGATCTGTGGGAAAGCGTCGACTTGTTTGTTGCCTTGGTGGTGGCCGGAGGTGGCCAAGACCACCGTGCATATGCACGGTGAAGAAATGGTGTCAGGTGAAGGTTTGGGTTTGCAGTTATTTGGACTCGAGTCACACTCGAGTAATTCGAGTTTTCGCTCGAAGTTGTTTAAGGTTGTACTCGAAGTCATGAAGAGGGGAGACTCGGGTATTTTTCTGTAGTTACAGGTTTCCCTGAAACCTGTATATTTTCAATTCAAAATTTTGTTTTAAAATCTGGAACAAGGTTTTAAACAGAATTTAAAACTTATATTTAAATTATGGATTTCAAACTGAGTTTGAATCCAAGTTTCAAAATTTAATTTAAACTATTTAAATTAAAATGTTTAAACAACTATAATGAGTTTAAATAATTGAATTTAAAGATAAAGCTTTAAATTTAAGTAGAAGATTTAAACATAAGTTTTAAATCTGGAAATCAAAATCCAATTTGAATTGTCATTTTTGAAAATAAAGGAAGTTTTAAAAAATTTAAATGCTTAAAACAACTTTGGATGTTGGAACATATTTAAATAGGATTTATATTTTAAAATGAATGTGAGTTTAAATTCCTTTAAACATCTTTTATAAAATAAGAAATTATTTAGTATAAGTTTCAAAAAGGTTTTAAAATGTTTTTAAAACTTTGTTAAAGTTAAGTTTGATTTTATTTTAAATTTAAAATTTGAAATGTAATTTGGAAACAAATTTAAAGAAAAGTTGTTTTAAATTTCTTTGTTAATGATAATGTAATCATTCATAAGAAATGTTTATATTTTAAAATAAATCAAAGATTTAATGATTTTGATTATTTAAATTAGTAAGTTAATTAGAAGGATAATTAATTAATTAATTTAATTAATTAAGTAAGGATTTTAAATTAATTAATTAAGGTTGAAGTTAATTAAATAAGACCAATTAATTTGGAAATAAGTCCATTAATTAAATAAGTTAAGATTTTAATTAATGATTAAAAATTAATTTATAAAGAGATTAAGATTAATTAAGTTAATAAAACTTAATTAATTAAACAATTAGTGATTAATTAAATGATTATTAAAAGATTTTTAAATTTGTGATTAATAATGATTAATTTAAGTTAATTACTTAAGAAAGGTAATTAAGGAAATTGTTGATAAGTTAATGAAGGTCATTAACTTGGAATTATTTATTAATTAATTAAAGTGATTAATTTTGATAATTAAATAGATTAATTAAATTAGATAATCATTATGGTATTTGGTTAAGTATGATTACTTTATGGAAGTAATTAAAGTTATCAATTACTCATTGTAATTAATTAATTAATTTGATTAGTTTAAATTAATTAATTAAGTTTAATTAATATAGAATAATCATTTGATGGGTTGATAAGAGATTAATGAAGGATAATTACTTAGAGGAGTAATTAAGATGAGTAATTACTGAATATAACTTATTGAAGTATGAAAGAGATTGGGGTTAATTTCTTGTGTAATTATTATGGAGGATAATTACTTTATGAAAGTAATTAATAATTAATTACTTGGTGTAATTAATTTAAGCATTGGTTGATTAAGTCATTTGGAAAAATAATTAAGTAATGTAATTAATTAAGGGTAATTAATTACTAATAAAATTGATCAAGGATGATTAATAATTAATTAATTATTAAATATAATTAATTTAGGGGTAATTAATTTACTCAATGAAATAATTAAGACTAGTTAATTACTGAAGTTAATTAATCAAAAGTGATTAATAATTAAGGTTAATCACTTAATGAAGTTAATTAATTTAAAAGCAATTAGGAATCATTAATTAATATAATTAATGATGTGATTAATAATTTATTTAATTGAGATTAATTAATCAATGATAAGTAATTAATGAAGTAATTAATTAATGTAATTAATTAAGGATTAAGTAATTAATTATAATTAATTAATTAATGAAGTAATTAAAGGCTAATTACTATAGTTGATTAAGGATAATTAATTTGTGAAATTAATTACTTGAATGTAATTAAAGGATGATTAATCAAGGGTAATAAATCAAGGGAATTAATTATTGGTTAATTAATTAAATGATTGGTTTGTAATAAATGATTATATAAGCAGGATTTTTAAATTGAGGTAATTAATTTAATTTACTTTAAATTAATTAGAGATGATGTAATTAATTTAATTAATTTTAAATTAATTATATATGGTGTGATTATTAATCCTTGTTTATGTATGGATGATATAAATTTCCTTGAATGGTTTGAATCTCAGATATGAGATTAGTAATGATGTGTGATATGGATGCATTGGTTGCATTGTGATGATGATTTGGATTATCTTCTGATAATGATAATATGGTTTATCTGTGGTGATGGTTATCTATTGTAATGATGTGAATTATCTATTTGTGTGTATATAGATAGTTTAATTGGATTGTTTTAAACTTAAAACAACTTGGACCTAAAAGATGGCAATTTGGATTCGATGAGACCGGGATCAGGTTTCCATATTTGGATATCCGAAAACCACGTCGATCTAAATTTACGATAGGTCGTGAATCTCAAGTGAAGATGAAGACTCAGAGTGCAAGGGTTATCGTCGTTAACTCTGAGGGTGATTCCAAAATGAGTGTAACAAGATAATACCTTCGGTTTCGTTCGAACCTGGAACGAACTTGTATGGATTGAATGCTTTCATAATATCGTCAGGTGGACAATGAGCATTCTAAGAGATGTGTTCTCTAAAGGTAATCGTAGCCTCAAGCCTCATCAACCGGGATGGCTAAAACAGGGGAGGTGCAGCAAGGCTAAGTGGGTCATGCCCAAGTAGGATGAGATTGTCCCATGTCTAGAAGTCCCTTTTTATTCGGCTGTGTGGGCAGTTGGGTCGCGTCCAACTGCGGGGTTGTCTTGTTCGGGACTGTCCAGTAAGGGATGGTTCTGGCCTTATGTTGTAGGGGATTGGGAGTGATCCTCGGTACGGCGATCTAGGCCCTGTACTGTGACGGGCGGTACCCCGGTAGCCCTGCCATTGTATGGAATCCAAAATCCAATAAGTGTCGTACGCATTGATTGTGCCCAACTATGTTGCAACGTGAGATGTAAGCATTCCAGCTATTTCTGTATTTTATTTGAAAACCCTAGACAATATCATAATATCACCGGATTTCCTATCAAATGTTTTGGTTAGCGTAAGGTAAAAACTTTTTCATGTTTATGTGTGGGAAGTCTTACGTGATACTTTTCTTTTTAAAGATTTTTCAAAAGTTAAGCAACTTTAACCTGTTACTCACACCAGACCCATGTCTGACCCGGAGTTTATTTCTGTTTTTCTTAAACTCTTGGGTACTCAAATTTTTACGAGTAGCCAAGGGGTTCAGGTTAGCTTTGACGAATTGTGAAGGAGCAATGGAGCAGAGGATTCTGCGTTGTAGTTATCTAGTTTTCCGCTGTGTTAGTACCTCTGAGTCGTTTGTTTGAGTTGTTTTGTACTGTGTTGTAATAACTAGACAGGTGTTTATAACTGTCTAGTATGTGTTGTATAATCTGTGTAACTCTGATAGTTGTTGTATATCTATGTAATACTTTTGTTATTAATATAATTTATTCGTTCCGTTGTTGAGATTCTGTTGTTGTTTCTTCTTTATTCTCTTTCTTTCTCTTTCTTTCTCTTTCTTTCTTTGTTCATGATACGTCTTTCTGGTTAGTGGAAGACGGGTCGTGACAGTTGGTATCAGAGCATTAGGTTGAGTGAATACCTAGGCTCTGGAGTGGTGTCTATCTTGATAGAGCGTATTTGTAATTTTTAAATACATACATATATATATATATATATATATATATATATATATATATATATATATTTAGCTATTTCTACCTATCTGTTGGGTTACCCGTTCGGGTTTTCCAATATAGGTTATAAAGGTAGATAAGGTAGTGGTGTATGTAACACGATTACTACCATTGGTTGGAGTTTGAATGTTGAGGTTGGAAGTGTATCTGACGAGACTGTAGACCTAATACCGTCTCGAGTGAGTTGTGCAGTGGTGTTGGGATTTCATCGATCTCTGAAGGTAACTTGTTAAGGTTCGGAGTCTATCTTTGAAGTTGGATGAGTTGAGTTTGGATCTGTCGGTTTGGCAGAAGTGTGTGATGGTATTTTGATACCTCAGGAAGTGGTAGCTGCATGATGAGATGCGATGAATATGGATGTCTCCGAAGAAATTTTCTTTGAAACAAGTTTTAGGAAGTGTGTATGCTTCGGTGTTCTGGCTGAGATTCAGCTGGTTGTTTGTGTTTGGCTTTGAGGTCCGAGTTTCTCGAAGAGCTTTGGGTTAGGAAGTCTTTGGCATCGATGTCAGCAGTGCAGCTCGAAGTATTCTGTGTTGGCAGGAAGGTTTTCCGGCTTAACGGTTTCTGAAGGAGGAGTTCAAAAGCTACAGAGTGGACCCGTTTCTTTGGTGGATTGGCTAGTTAAGTGTAAGCTGTTCTGTTTGGTAAAGAGAGAATAGTTTTTTTGGAAATTGGTCTGGATTGATCGCAAAAGTGACTTGCGATTATTTGAGTGATATCTTGGGTTGTCAGAGATTTTCTGAATGTCTTCTGAGAAGTCAGAGGTTTGTCTGTATCTGGAGATTGAGTTTTCTTATCGACCGGGTTTCAGGAGTGCTACCGGTGGATCAGCTAGTAGAAGGATGGTTTCTCGAGATAAGGTTTGGTGAAGCAGCTCAGGATTGGTGAAACTTCTGAGTTTTCTTTTATGGGTCCGTTGAATCATATTCTGAGATGTGTTGTCCAGATTGTGCTCGTGTTCATCATCAGCATTTTTCTTCTTTTCCAGATTAGAGTTGTGCAGGGAAGCAGTTTGGGAGTGTTTCTATTTTGTCTTTTCCTAGAAGAAGTGAGTTTGTTCTTCTGATGTTTGAAGAGTAGAGTTGAATTGCCTGTTGGATAATTGGATTCAATGAGATTCACGTATCTCTGAGGGAGTACGTGTACGAGTTATCTCTGGTAGTGGAATCAGCTGTATAGGAAGGTTTGGTTGTTGAGTCAGACTCGTCTGTAGTCTGATATCTTGTCTAGTTTTGTAAATCTAGATGAGAAGGAGCTCTGTAGCTTCGTAGTTTTGATTGTTTGGATTCTGTAGAGCGAGTATCCCGGTATATATATATACTTGGGGAAACTCGAGGTAATTTTATCCAAAATTTTGTCTGGATAATTAAATTAGTTTGATTAGATAAATTGGTTGCTTTGGTTGTTAGCGTAAGATTGATATATGCATGTGTTTTAAATTAAATCTTTAATGAGATTATTAAATTACATTTTCTTTTAAATTTTGGGGATGAAATTCTTTTAAGGGGGAAGGGATGTGATATCCCATAAATTTTGGCAATATCAATTTAATAATCTGTATTTAAAATTAAATAAATTTGGTAAATTATGTTAATAAAATTAAATTGATTTAATAATCCAATTAAAAAATATTTAATTGGTGAATTTTATCTTTTAAAAACTAATAAATTGCTTTCTATTTATAATGTATGTGTATATATATATATATTATAAATAGATAAGTTTTGATTTGAAGTTTAATAAACAAATAAAAGCTTGTTTTTTTAATTATAATAATTCATTTTGATAAATTGTAAATTATTATTTTATTTAATAAATAACTATTCAAAACTATTTAATAAATAACTATTTGGTTTTAAGATACTTAAAGAAATAGTTTTAAATTGTTTAAATATATTTTAAAGCATAGTTTAAATTTTAAATAAGATAAGCAAAAATTTATTTTATTTTCTTTTTGAATATAGCTTAATAAATATAATTTGAAATGATATATGAAAATTTAAAATACCATTTATATATTAAAACATTTATGCATTTAAATAAGTTAGATTAGTGATAAGTAATTCATAATTTCCTTTATAAATTATTTCAATTAATATATATGTTATTTTCAAATATTAATAAATGTATAAATGTAGATAAATTTTAAAAGACAATATTATTATTGTTAAATTAAGTATGTTAATATAAATTAGTTTTAAATTGGATTTTTAAATGTATGAATAGAATTTGAATTGAATTTAATTTTGAAATTTCAAAAATATAAACATATCTAAATTATATAAGTAAGCTTTCATTTTTTTTTCTATAATTTGTTTCATTTCATTTTCTTTAAAAAGAAATGCATATACATTTACTTATGAAAGTATTATATATATATATGTATGTATGTATGTATGTATGTATTTAATAAATAAAGATAAAGAGGGTTTCATTTACTTTTAAATTAAATTAAAATAAATAAAATTTCTTACAAGACACATGTTATTATATTAAGGGGTATAATGACAAGTGTAGTTAAATTGAGTAACTAATAATACATGTGTCATTCTTGTTTTTAATTTTTCTTTTATTTTAAATAAATCATTTTATCTTATATAAGCACATACTTCTTTCCTTCAATTTTCTTTTCTAATCTTCATTTTTCAAAGAAAGAAGAAAATTTCAGCTGATAATTAATTCAAAACAAAATCTGTTAATCAGTAAATCAAAACACTGAGTAGGCTGCGGTGTTAGGTTTTGCTCTGTAAACCTAATTTTTGCTGGTGGATCATCCCAATGTCTCTGGGTGATCAAGTTCGATAATATTGAAGGAGATAATAGATGGAGCATCGACGTACTCGTGGCCGGAGTTTCAGTTTTCACGGTGATCGGAATTCGGTTGCGTCGTAGCTTCCAGGTTTGGGGTTTGTTAGTGAACTTGTTTCAGTATTCTTCTTCAAGGTTTTGGGTTTGGAAACTCGAATTTGATTTCGAGTAGAAGTTAAGTTTTGGATGATCATGGATGGATCTATGGGCAAACGTCGACTTGTTTGTTGCCTTGGTGGTGGCCGGAGGTGGCCAAGACCATCGTACATATGCGCGGTGAAGAAATGGTGTCAGGTGAAGGTTTGGGTTTGCAGTTATTTGGACTCGAGTCACACTCGGGTAATTCGAGTTTTCGCTCGAAGTTGTTTAAGGTTGTACTCGAAGTCATGAAGAGGGGAGACTCGGGTATTTTTCTGTAGTTACAGGTTTCTCTACAACCTGTATATTTTCAATTCAAAATTTTGTTTTAAAATCTAGAACAAGGTTTTAAACAGAATTTAAAACTTATATTTAAATTATGGATTTCAAACTGAGTTTGAATCCAAGTTTTAAAATTTAATTTAAACTATTTAAATTAAAATGTTTAAACAACTATAAAGAGTTTAAATAATTGAATTTAAAGATAAAGCTTTAAATTTAAGTAGAAGATTTAAACATAAGTTTTAAATCTGGAAATCAAAATCCAATTTGAATCATCAATATTAAAATAAAGGAATTTTTAAAAATTTTAAATGTTTAAAACAACTTTGGATGTTGAAACATATTTAAATAGGATTTGTATTTTAAAACGAATGTGAGTTTAAATTCCTTTAAACATCTTTTATAAAATAAGAAATTATTTAGTATAAGTTTTAAAAAGGTTTTAAAATGTTTTTAAAATTTTGTTAAAGTTAAGTTTGATTTCATTTTAAATTTGAAATGTAATTTGGAAACAAATTTAAAGAAAAGTTGTTTTAAATTTCTTTGTTAATGATAATGTAATCATTAATAAGAAATGTTTATATTTTAAAATAAATCAAAGATTTAATGATTTTGATTATTTAAATTAGTAAGTTAATTTGATGGACAATTAATTAATTTAATTAATTAATTAAGTAAGGATTTTGAATTAATTAATTAAGGTTGAAGTTAATTAAATAATATCAATTAATTTAGAAATAAGTCCATTAATTAAATAAGTTAAGATTTTAATTAATGATTAAAAATTAATTTATCAAGAGATTAAGATTTATTAAGTTAATAAATCTTAATTAATTCAACAATTATTGATTAATTAAATGATTATTAAAAGATTTTTAAATTTGTGATTAATAATGATTAATTTAAGTTAATTACTTAAGAAAGGTAATTAAGGAAATTGTTGATAAGTTAATGAAGGTCATTAACTTGGAATTATTTATTAATTACCTAAAGTGATTAATTTTGATAATTAATTAGATTAATTAAATTAGATAATCATTATGGTATTTGGTTAAGTATGATTACTTTATGGAAGTAATTAAAGTTATTAATTACTCGTTGTAATTAATTAATTAATTTGATTACTTTAAATTAATTAATTAAGTTTAATTAATTTAGAATAATCAGTTGATGGGTTGATAAGAGACTAATGAAGGATAATTACTTAGAGAAGTAATTAAGATGAGTAATTACTAAATATAATTTATTAAAGTATGAAAGAGATTGGGGTTAATTTCTTCTGTAATTATTATGGAGGATAATTACTTTGTGAAAGTAATTAATAATTAATTACTTGGTGTAATTAATTTAAGCATTGGTTGATTAAGTCATTTGGAAAAATAATTAAGTAATGAATCAATTAAGGGTAATTAATTACTAATAAAATTGATCAAGGATGATTAATAATTAATTAATTATTAAATATAATTAATTTAGGGGTAATTAATTTACTCAATGAAATAATTAAGAGTAGTTAATTACTGAAGTTAATTAATCAAAAGTGATTAATAATTAAGGTTAATTACTTAATGACGTTAATTAATTTAAATGTAATTAGGAATCATTAATTAATATAATTAATGATGTGATTAAGAATTTATTTAATTGACATTAGTTAATCAATGATAAGTAATTAATGAAGTAATTAATTAATGTAATTAATTAAGGATTAATGTAATTAATTATAATTAATTAATTAATGAAGTAATTGAAGGTTAATTACTATATTTGATTAAGGATAATTAATTTGTGAAATTAATTACTTGAATGTAATTAAAGGATGATTAATCAAGGGTAATAAACCAAGGGAATTCATTATTGGTTAATTAATTAAATGATTGGTTTGTAATAAATGATTATATAAGCAGGATTTTTAAATTATGGTAATTAATTTACTTTACTTTAAATTAATTAGAGATGGTGTAATTAATTTAATTCATTTTAAATTAATTATATATGGTGTGATTATTAATCCTTGTTTATATATGGATGATATAAATTTCCTTGAATGGTTTGAATCTCAGATATGAGATTAGTAATGATGTGTGATATGGATGCATTGGTTGCATTATGATGATGATTTGGATTATCTTCTGATAATAATATGGATTATCTATGGTGATGGTTATCTATTGTGATGATGTGAATTATCTATCTGTGTGTGTATAGATAGTTAAATAGGATTGTTTTAAACTTAAAACAACTTGGACCTAAAAGATGGCGTTTTGGATTCGATGAGTCCGGGATCGGGTTTCCATATTTGGATATCCGAAAACCACATCGATCCAAATTTACGATAGGTCGTGAATCTCAAGTGAAGATGAAGATTCAGAGTGCAAGGGTTATCGTCGTTAACTCTGAGTGTGATTCCAAAATGAGTGTAACGAGATAATGCCTTCGGTTTCGTTCGAACCCGGAATGAACTTGTATGGATTGAACACTTTCAGAATATCGTCAGGTGGACGATGAGCATTCTAAGAGATGTATTCTCTAAAAGTAATCGTAGCCTCAAGCCTCATCAACCGGGAATGGCTAATGCAAGGGAGCTGCAGCAAGGCTAAGTGGGTCATGCCCAAGTAGGACGAGAATTTCCCCTGTCTAGAAGTCCCTTTTTATTCGGTTGTATGGGCAGTTGGGTCGCGGCCAACTGCGGGGTTGTCTTGTTCGGGACTGTCCATTAAGGGATGGTTCCGGCCTTTTGTTGCTGGGGATTGGGAGTGATCCTCGGTATGGCGATCTAGGCCCCTACTATGACGGGCGGTACCCCGGTAGCCCTGCCATTGTATGGAATCCACAATCCAATAAGTGTCGTACGTATTGATTGTGCCCAACTATGTTGGAATGTGAGATGTAAGCATTCCAGCTTGTAGGATCTAGATTAACCCTAGAGGGGGGGTGAATAGGGTTATAGCAAATTTTCTCGAATTAAACACAGAAATATAATTGCAGAAATAAATATGCTGAAAAGTAAATCACACACAAAATTTACCCAGCTTCGGCAACGCCTGCCTACTGCTGCATTCCCAGATTTCTATTAGAATTAAACAGTATCACGCTTACAAACACTCTACTAGACTCGCAGACCCTTTTGCTCCCGCTCACAAACACTCTACTAGACTCGCACACCCTGCTCCCGCCTATAGAGTTTCGCTCACTCGCAAACACTGCTCCCGCCTATAGAGCTTTGCAAACTCGCACACCTTGCTCACTGAACTAATTCTAAATAGACAATCTGACACTACCTAATCCCTAGGTGGTGATTTACAAATTCTTCGACTCGAAAAGAAAAAAAACAACTTCAAAAATAAAACAGGAGCAAAAATTAAAATACGGACTTGAATGCGTAATTCTTGCTCAATTAAAAAATAAGAAAAAACCCTCTAAAAATTAAACCCTAAATAAGAGATTAATTCCCCTTTAAATAATAAAGGCCGGCCCCTTTATCTTTCAACCCGTTCTCTTTTCCTCTTTCTACTGTAAACAATGATGGCCGATTTCTTTGTCGAATTAGGGCTTCGGCTTCTTTCGAATTAGAGCTTCGGCTTCTTTCGAATTAGGGCTTAGGCTCTGGATAATTGATACTCTTTGCTCGTGCTCGTTCTCTGATGATTCGCGACTTGTTCTCTGATGATTCGCAACTTTGAGATTGTGAATTGTTCGCAGCTGCTTCTTTTGATGACCGAGTTCGTTAATTGGTATGTATTACTTTCGTTTGCTAGTTTGATTGTTTGCCTTTTTCTCTTGATAACTCGATGCCGATGATGTACTCTTGGGTTTGATATTTATATGAATTCGAATCAATTGATTCGTTCGTATTCACTTGCGACTTCATCACTTTCCTAATTTGTTGCAACTTGATACGCACGGCTTCTATTCTGTAGCGTTCGATTGCCTTGAGTCACACGGCTTTAAATCTTTCCTCTTTTTGATATCTCTGACCATTTCAAAAAATAATGATACGAATTTTATATTCATTGAATTCTGACTTCGGCCCCATCTCTGCACTGTTGAATCTCGTGGTCATCATGTCTTTTTCTCTGCCCATCTTTTTCTGGTTGGTTTAACATGATCTTCGAATTAGCATTTTTGGCTACCTGAATTTCACTTTAGCATTGCATGATGTTGTCTGATTATTTGTTCATATGATTCCATGTATTACTGCACTTCAAGTTTCTGAATTTTTCTGTACTGTTGAACTTTGTTCTCTGGCCATCTTCTCTATCACTTGGTACTGCCATGTATTTGCATAGTACCATAGCTTCTTTGTTGCACTCGAGTTAGTTCAAACATGAACTTGTTGTTTGGTTCACTGTGTCACTTAGGTGTACTTCATGTTAGATCGAATTGCACTTATTTGCTTGTACTTGTGTTCTTTATTCATTGGGCTGGCTGTTGCCAAGTTGATATGCTTGTGATGCTTTGTCTCTGGCATTGACATTGACATTTGTATATATGACCTGGCCAGTTGAATCATTAACTGTTCATACTTGTGATCTTCATTTGGGTTATTGATCGTGATTTGCACTGCTACATTGTTGCATTATGGTCTTCTCATTCTATTGCACTTTGGTTTAGTTGTGCATTTGTCCAACCATTCAAACTGATCTTGTACTTCTGGTTTTGATTCATATGTTCTTCAAATCAGTGGTGCACTGTGCCATTTGATCTGTTGCACTGTTGGTTGACTATCTCCTTGAGTTGCAGTGAGCTCGACATTGTTGTTTACTTCACTTGTGGTCTTCATTTTTGATGCAGAACTTCAGTGCTTGTATTGACATGTTATGGCTTGTACTCGGTTTGCTTTTGATGCATTCTGGTGCGGTGTTGTTACTGCATTCATGATAGTTTGTATATGCATTTGCCTGTTGTTTCATTTGTCTGCACTTGATCATGTTGCTGTTGCTATGCAGTTGCTATGCCTTGCTTGGTCTCTGTTCTTTGTATTCTGGTCAGTGGTGTTCATTGTAGTTGCACTGCACTTTGATGGTTGTTCATTTGTATACATACATTCTTGTATGTATATATGTGTATAGCCACTGCACTCTGTAATCTTGAGTTTGTTTACTTGGTGGCATGCATTTTTTTTTTGTGATCTGCCTTGTTGCTGTTGTAATGTGTGCACTTGCCCTTGATATTGTAGTCTTGTTCATTTGGGCTGCTGGACTTGTTGTACATTGCATAGTGCATTGCCTTGTTTGTTGAAGTTGTGCTTGCACACTTGCTATTTTTGGCTGCGCACACGAGTTGGCGAGGCAGTGCACACGTGTATGAATGTACACGTGTGTATTGCAGCCACTTATGATTACCTGTCCCTGATAGCGTTATCAAGTGTATATATCTATATGCACGACTTTGTGATGAATTCAAGTGTGAATGATGACGTACAACCCAAATAACTGAGGCAAATCATATTTTCAAAAATCGTATTTCATTTTATATTGCAAAATTATTTCTTTTTCAATTTTGCTGCGTTAGTGAATATTTTTGCAGATTTCTCAGATGCTGGATTCAAACTGGAATGCAGTTGAAGACAAAATACGAGTGTGAGTGATATGTAGTGAGGTTATCAATGTAAAAATATTTGTGATGTAATCGTGATGTAATCAAAAATGTATATGTATAGTGAGAGCATGAATTTGTACTATTCAAGATTGTAATAAATATTTGTTTGAATAAAATTTCTGTTTGAATTCAAAATCTGTGTGACTTGTTCTGTTTGAATTCAAATTCAAATTCTGTGTAATTTATTTTATTCAACAAATATTTATTTAATCTATGAAAAACAAAATAGTACATTACCAAATACATTTAAATGAATATATATGTTTATTATCATCAAACAAAAACATATAAGCGCATATTCAACAATCTCCCCCTTTTGATGATAACAAACATATATTTAAGATTTTGACCGTGTTAAATGTATTTGACCAATTATATACTCTAATTGCTCCCCCTATTTAAATGCATCCTCTCTACATGATGCTCCCCCTACATATATGCATACGAATAGAAATATTCAAATAAGCCTAGATGCAAATGGAAAATTATTTGACCTTTGCTTGATTCTATTTGACAAAATCTTAACTTTTCTCTCCCCCTTTTGTTATCAGCAAAAGAATAATAGTGTTAGAGAAAAATAGAGATTAAGTGATCAATATTAGTCCAACATTAAACTCAAATTGAATATAAATATTAAACTCCAATAAGAATCAAACAAAAACCATAATTACCCTTGTTAGGCGCATATTCCACTTTTAGATAATGATGGATATGATGTTCATATAAAATCATACAGTTGAATCTTCTTGTGGTACATTTATATCAGGAATTTGAATATCTACTAATCATGCATAACCGTTAGGACTTTTAAATGAGATTAGTAGTATTCGAATTTAATTTAAAAACGAATTCAAGTATCTTCTAACCACGCATGACCGTGAGGACTTTTAAATGGGATTAGAATCAACTTGTCTATTTAAGCAATTAATTTTGATATGTGTTCCATACATGCATAACCATAAGGACTTTTAAATGAGCATGGAAGCACATAATCAAAAATCCAAGTAATTCACCCATGCATAACCGTGCGGACTTTTGAATGAGAGTGAATACTTTGGATATTTATTTATTTTTAAAAAATATGACATGAAAAACAAATGATTCCTGATTATAGTACCACATATCGACAAACTATATTGAATATTTGATAAAACATGGTCGATAGAAATAATGATAGATATAGAAATGGTCATGGAATCTTTACCCAACAAAAAGTTTTATAATTTTTGTTTTAATTCCTAAAGAAAATTTTCAAATATACTCTCTTGAGTAATGTATGTTAAATATCAACACTCATCACCTTTTCAATCACTATTTATCTTTTTGATAATTAGTAGGGAGTCGGATTAGTCAAAATTTGTCATTTAAAATCAAATGACTAATCTGAAAATATGGTCAAACAATTATTTTCTCGACGGGGGTATATGAAAAAAAATTCTGCTAAATGAAAAATTATTTCAAGTGAAAAATATGCAGATATTTTCTTTGGAAAACGATGCATCAAATGAATGTTTCAAAAATTAATCACGTTCACTAGTAATTTCTCTATCAACTATATTACCAGTGTAATCTGCATCTGAATTTTAAATTTCACTCAATATTCACTCGTTGGATGTCAAAGACCAGATTATGAAATTTCAACAAACTATTTCAGAATGAAATTTGAAATGAAGCCATGTTCACACTCAAACAAATATCATGGTGTTAATTTCAGAAACCATAGGATAAACAATTATATTCATGAGTAATCAACAGTCAATAACATCATAATTATTTCAAAAACAATTTCTTGAAGTTTCAACAATTTCTTAAAATCCTTTTTCACATGAATTTGAAATCGTGCAAATTTACAAGCAGTGACCAAAATGTCAAAATATATCTAAGTGTAGCATGAGTAATCAAGGATCAATAAAATACCATCATTTGACCAAACATATTAAGTTCAATGATGAAAGGATGGTTGGTCTACTTTTAAGCACAAATCAAAGTAAGAACAAGTCAAAGGAAAAATCATATCAATAAGTCAGAATTAAAGACATCACATCATTATCGCAATTTTGGCTGATCTAATTCAGAATATGGTGCAGATTATCACATTTAATATACCTTCACCTGTTTTACCTTTACGATAATTTCTCGTGATTGCCCATTGTGATTCTGTCACCTTTATACTAGGCTAAGGAACTTTGTTATGTTGCCCGTTGTGTTTCTGGAACAGCCAAAATCCAGAGAACACCATTGTTGTTCCTTAGCCTGCCATCACACCTACACGATGAAAGATTTTTGTGACCTATTTCTAGGTCCATGATTGTTAGTGGCAGAAGCATTATGAATAAACAAACCCTTTGTAATCCAAACTTGTTTAGTCCTTTTATTCTTATTCCAATAGACATGAAATTTGGTTGTAGAATTCTTAGGAACCCAAACTTGTATAAATTTTGTGTTCTTGTTCCTATGACTACAATTTTCAAAACGATGTCCAATTATTTCACATCTATCAAAGATATTCCTACCTTTTGCATTATCCTCAACTTGTGTTTTCCCAAAACCTAGTCCTTTTCTGTTGTTAGCAAAAATTTGATTTCCCAATAGCATGTTGAAAGATTTTTCGCCTCTTGAAAAGTTATTCAGAGATTTCTCAAGATTTTGGACTTTGGTTTTAAGTGATGTGTTTTCAGTTACAAGTGAGGTGCATCGATTTATAAAATCCTTTTTCCTAGTGTCGATGGTTTCCTTAAGATTCAAGTTTTCTTTTTCAAGATTCTCAGAGTTATTCTTAAGTCTTGTCAATTCGGAATCTAAAACTTTACATCTTTTACATTCTAGGTTTTGAATATTTTCAAGTTCAGTTTCTAACCTAAAATTTTTACGAGCAAGTTCTCTCCTATCATTTTTCAGTTTTTCAATTTTAGATTCAAGAGCATCAACTACTTTAGTGAGATCAAGACACATAAAAACAAGATCTCTATAGGAATACTCACCTGCCTCACTAGATTCCTCTGAGCTTGAATCTGAATCTGATTTCGCCATAAGACACAAGTTAGCCTCCTCTGAGCTGCTATCCGAAACTTCTTCTCCTTCTTCATCATCCCAAGTCGCTGCAAATACCTTCTTCGTCTTTTTCTTTCCTTTGTTGTTTTTGAGAAGTGGGCATTTTTGTATGAAGTGTCCGGGCTTCTTGCAGTTAAAGCATGTCTGTTCATTATCGGAATTGTCAGAATCTTTTGGCCTATTACGATTTGTTTTCTTCTTGCGTGGCTTGAATCTCGACCATTTTCTAAGATTATTGACAGCCATTGCAAGTTCTTCAATTGTATCTTCTCCTTCTTCATCGCTTTTTTCTTTGCTCTTTAAGGCAATCGTCTTCTTCTTTGGTTTGGAGTTGTTGCGTTCTTCCTTTGCTTTTAGCTCAAGCTCATATGTCATCAAGTTACCAATCAACTCCTCCATGCTTAGTTTACTCAAATCTTTTGATTCTTGGATTGCCGTGACTTTTGCCTTAAAGTTCATCGGTAAGACTCGTAGTATCTTCCGCACAAGCTCTACCTCAGCGAATACCTTTCCAAGTGCTCTAGCGTTGTAAACCAAAGTTGAAAAGCGTCCAAACATGTCCTTTATGCTCTCGCCTTTGTCCATCACAAAGTTTTCGTATTCATTGCTGAATAGGGCTAGACGAGACTCCTTGACTTGAGAAGTTCCTTCGTGTGTCACCTCCAAAGTGTGCCAAATTTCCTGTGCTGTTGTACAATGAGAAATTCTATTAAATTCATTTTTATCAAGAGCACATATCAAAGCATTCATGGCTTTAGCATTTATCGTTATCAATCTCTTATCGTTAGCATCCCACCTATCCTTAGGTTTAGGAATCTCAGTATCACCAACGATTATAGTGGGAGGTTTATAGCCAGTTTCAATGATATCCCAAACATCATAATCAACAGAACTAAGATAGATACCCATCCTAACTTTCCAATAAGCATAATCGTTCCCGTTAAACACGGGTGGCCTAGCAATAGATTTCCCCTCAGAAAAAGCATTATTTTGTAGACTCATGACTCTAGAGTTAAAGAGAAATACCAGGCTCTGATACCACTTGTAGGATCTAGATTAACCCTAGAGGGGGGGTGAATAGGGTTATAGCAAATTTTCTCGAATTAAACACAGAAATATAATTGCAGAAATAAATATACTGAAAAGTAAATCACACACAAAATTTACCCAGCTTCGGCAACCCCTGCCTACTGCTGCATTCCCATATTTCTATTAGAATTAAACAGTATCACGCTTACAAACACTCTACCAGACTCGCAGACCCTTTTGCTCCCGCTCACAAACACTCTACTAGACTCGCACACCCTGCTCCCGCTTATAGAGTTTCGCTCACTCGCAAACACTGCTCCCGCCTATAGAGCTTTGCAAACTCACACACCCTGCTCACTAAACTAATTCTAAATAGACAATCTGACACTACCTAATCCCTAGGTGGTGATTTACAAATTCTTCGACTCGAAAGAAAAAAAAACAACTTCAAAAATAAAACAGGAGCAAAAATTAAAATACGGACTTGAATGCGTAATTCTTGCTCAATTAAAAAATAAGAAAAAACCCTCTAAAAATTAAACCCTAAATAAGAGATTAATTCCCCTTTAAATAATAAAGGCCGGCCCCTTTATCTTTCAACCCGTTATCTTTTCCTCTTTCTACTGTAAACAATGATGGCTGATTTCTTTGTCGAATTAGGGCTTCGGCTTCTTTCGAATTAGGGCTTCGGCTCTGGATAATTGATACTCTTTGCTCGTGCTCGTTCTCTGATGTTTCGCGACTTGTTCTCTGATGATTCTCAACTTTGAGATTGTGAATTGTTCGCAGCTGCTTCTGTTGATGACCGAGTTCGTTAATTGGTATGTATTACTTTCGTTTGCTGGTTTGATTGTTTGCCTTTTTCTCTTGATAACTCGATGCCGATGATGTACTCTTGGGTTTGATATTTATATGAATTCGAATCAATTGATTCGTTCGTATTCACTTGCGACTTCATCACTTTCCTAATTTGTTGCAACTTGATACGCACGGCTTCTATTCTGTAGCGTTCGATTGCCTTGAGTCACACGGCTTTAAATCTTTCCTCTTTTTGATATCTCTGACCATTTCAAAAAATAATGATACGAATTTTATATTCATTGAATTCTGACTTCGGCCCCATCTCTGCACTGTTGAATCTCGTGGTCATCATGTCTTTTTCTCTGCCCATCTTTTTCTGGTTGGTTTAACATGATCTTCGAATTAGCATTTTTGGCTACCTGAATTTCACTTTAGCATTGCATGATGTTGTCTGATTATTTGTTCATATGATTCCATGTATTACTGCACTTCAAGTTTGTGAATTTTTCTGTACTGTTGAACTTTGTTCTCTGGCCATCTTCTCTATCACATGGTACTGCCATGTATTTGCATAGTACCATAGCTTCTTTGTTGCACTCGAGTTAGTTCAAACATGAACTTGTTGTTTGGTTCACTGTGTCACTTAGGTGTACTTCATGTTAGATCGAATTGCACTTATTTGCTTGTACTTGTGTTCTTTATTCATTGGGCTGGCTGTTGCCAAGTTGATATGCTTGTGATGCTTTGTCTCTGGCATTGACATTGACATTTGTATATATGACCTGGCCAGTTGAATCATTAACTGTTCATACTTGTGATCTTCATTTGGGTTATTGATCGTGATTTGCACTGCTACATTGTTGCATTATGGTCTTCTCATTCTATTGCACTTTGGTTTAGTTGTGCATTTGTCCAACCATTCAAACTGATCTTGTACTTCTGGTTTTGATTCATATGTTCTTCAAATCAGTGGTGCACTGTGCCATTTGATCTGTTGCACTGTTGGTTGACTATCTCCTTGAGTTGCAGTGAGCTCGACATTGTTGTTTACTTCACTTGTGGTCTTCATTTTTGATGCAGAACTTCAGTGCTTGTATTGACATGTTATGGCTTGTACTCGGTTTGCTTTTGATGCATTCTGGTGCGGTGTTGTTACTGCATTCATGATAGTTTGTATATGCATTTGCCTGTTGTTTCATTTGTCTGCACTTGATCATGTTGCTGTTGCTATGCAGTTGCTATGCCTTGCTTGGTCTCTGTTCTTTGTATTCTGGTCAGTGGTGTTCATTGTAGTTGCACTGCACTTTGATGGTTGTTCATTTGTATACATACATTCTTGTATGTATATATGTGTATAGCCACTGCACTCTGTAATCTTGAGTTTGTTTACTTGGTGGCATGCATTTTTTTTTTGTGATCTGCCTTGTTGCTGTTGTAATGTGTGCACTTGCCCTTGATATTGTAGTCTTGTTCATTTGGGCTGCTGGACTTGTTGTACATTGCATAGTGCATTGCCTTGTTTGTTGAAGTTGTGCTTGCACACTTGCTATTTTTGGCTGCGCACACGAGTTGGCGAGGCAGTGCACACGTGTATGAATGTACACGTGTGTATTGCAGCCACTTATGATTACCTGTCCCTGATAGCGTTATCAAGTGTATATATGTATATGCACGACTTTGTGATGAATTCAAGTGTGAATGATGACGTACAACCCAAATAACTGAGGCAAATCATATTTTCAAAAATCGTATTTCATTTTATGTTGCAAAAATATTTCTTTTTCAATTTTACTGCGTTAGTGAATATTTTTGCAGATTTCTCAGATGCTGGATTCAAACTGGAATGCAGTTGAAGACAAAATACGAGTGTGAGTGATATGTAGTGAGGTTATCAATGTAAAAATATTTGTGATGTAATCGTGATGTAATCAAAAATGTATATGTATAGTGAGAGCATGAATTTGTACTATTCAAGATTGTAATAAATATTTGTTTGAATAAAATTTCTGTTTGAATTCAAAATCTGTGTGACTTGTTCTGTTTGAATTCAAATTCAAATTCTGTGTAATTTATTTTATTCAACAAATATTTATTTAATCTATGAAAAACAAAATAGTACATTACCAAATACATTTAAATGAATATATATGTTTATTATCATCAAACAAAAACATATAAGTGCATATTCAACAATCTCCCCCTTTTGATGATAACAAACATATATTTAAGATTTTGACCGTGTTAAATGTATTTGACCAATTATATACTCTAATTGCTCCCCTATTTAAATGCATCCTCTCTACATGATGCTCCCCCTACATATATGCATACGAATAGAAATATTCAAATAAGCCTAGATGCAAATGGAAAATTATTTGACCTTTGCTTGATTCTATTTGACAAAATCTTAACTTTTCTCTCCCCCTTTTGTTATCAGCAAAAGAATAATAGTGTTAGAGAAAAATAGAGATTAAGTGATCAATATTAGTCCAACATTAAACTCAAATTGAATATAAATATTAAACTCCAATAAGAATCAAACAAAAACCATAATTACCCTTGTTAGGCGCATATTCCACTTTTAGATAATGATGGATATGATGTTCATATAAAATCATACAGTTGAATCTTCTTGTGGTACATTTATATCAGGAATTTGAATATCTACTAATCATGCATAACCGTTAGGACTTTTAAATGAGATTAGTAGTATTCGAATTTAATTTAAAAACGAATTCAAGTATCTTCTAACCACGCATGACCGTGAGGACTTTTAAATGGGATTAGAATCAACTTGTCTATTTAAGCAATTAATTTTGATATGTGTTCCATACATGCATAACCATAAGGACTTTTAAATGAGCATGGAAGCACATAATCAAAAATCCAAGTAATTCACCCATGCATAACCGTGCGGACTTTTAAATGAGAGTGAATACTTTGGATATTTATTTATTTTTAAAAAATATGACATGAAAAACAAATGATTCCTGATTATAGTACCACATATCGACAAACTATATTGAATATTTGATAAAACATGGTCGATAGAAATAATGATAGATATAGAAATGGTCATGGAATCTTTACCCAACAAAAAGTTTTATAATTTTTGTTTTAATTCCTAAAGAAAATTTTCAAATATACTCTCTTGAGTAATGTATGTTAAATATCAACACTCATCACCTTTTCAATCACTATTTCTCTTTTTGATAATTAGTAGGGAGTCGGATTAGTCAAAATTTGTCATTTAAAATCAAATGACTAATCTGAAAATATGGTCAAACAATTATTTTCTCGACGGGGGTATATGAAAAAAAATTCTGCTAAATGAAAAATTATTTCAAGTGAAAAATATGCAGATATTTTCTTTGGAAAACGATGCATCAAATGAATGTTTCAAAAATTAATCACGTTACACTAGTAATTTCTCTATCAACTATATTACCAGTGTAATCTGCATCTGAATTTTAAATTTCACTCAATATTCACTCGTTGGATGTCAAAGACCAGATTATGAAATTTCAACAAACTATTTCAGAATGAAATTTGAAATGAAGCCATGTTCACACTCAAACAAATATCATGGTGTTAATTTCAGAAACCATAGGATAAACAATTATATTCATGAGTAATCAACAGTCAATAACATCATAATTATTTCAAAAACAATTTCTTGAAGTTTCAACAATTTCTTAAAATCCTTTTTCACATGAATTTGAAATCGTGCAAATTTACAAGCAGTGACCAAAATGTCAAAATATATCTAAGTGTAGCATGAGTAATCAAGGATCAATAAAATACCATCATTTGACCAAACATATTAAGTTCAATGATGAAAGGATGGTTGGTCTACTTTTAAGCACAAATCAAAGTAAGAACAAGTCAAAGGAAAAATCATATCAATAAGTCAGAATTAAAGACATCACATCATTATCGCAATTTTGGCTGATCTAATTCAGAATATGGTGCAGATTATCACATTTAATATACCTTCACCTGTTTTACCTTTACGATAATTTCTCGTGATTGCCCATTGTGATTCTGTCACCTTTATACTAGGCTAAGGAACTTTGTTATGTTGCCCGTTGTGTTTCTGGAACAGCCAAAATCCAGAGAACACCATTGTTGTTCCTTAGCCTGCCATCACACCTACACGATGAAAGATTTTTGTGACCTATTTCTAGGTCCATGATTGTTAGTGGCAGAAGCATTATGAATAAACAAACCCTTTGTAATCCAAACTTGTTTAGTCCTTTTATTCTTATTCCAATAGACATGAAATTTGGTTGTAGAATTCTTAGGAACCCAAACTTGTATAAATTTTGTGTTCTTGTTCCTATGACTACAATTTTCAAAACGATGTCCAATTATTTCACATCTATCAAAGATATTCCTACCTTTTGCATTATCCTCAACTTGTGTTTTCCCAAAACCTAGTCCTTTTCTGTTGTTAGCAAAAATTTGATTTCCCAATAGCATGTTGAAAGATTTTTCGCCTCTTGAAAAGTTATTCAGAGATTTCTCAAGATTTTGGACTTTGGTTTTAAGTGATGTGTTTTCAGTTACAAGTGAGGTGCATCGATTTATAAAATCCTTTTTCCTAGTGTCGATGGTTTCCTTAAGATTCAAGTTTTCTTTTTCAAGATTCTCAGAGTTATTCTTAAGTCTTGCCAATTCGAAATCTAAAACTTTACATCTTTTACATTCTAGGTTTTGAATATTTTCAAGTTCAGTTTCTAACCTAAAATTTTTACGAGCAAGTTCTCTCCTATCAGTTTTTAGTTTTTCAATTTTAGATTCAAGAGCATCAACTACTTTAGTGAGATCAAGACACATAAAAACAAGATCTCTATAGGAATACTCACCTGCCTCACTAGATTCCTCTGAGCTTGAATCTGAATCTGATTTCGCCATAAGACACAAGTTAGCCTCCTCTGAGCTGCTATTCGAAACTTCTTCTCCTTCTTCATCATCCCAAGTCGCTGCAAATACCTTCTTCGTCTTTTTCTTTCCTTTGTTGTTTTTGAGAAGTGGGCATTTTTGTATGAAGTGTCCGGGCTTCTTGCAGTTAAAGCATGTCTGTTCATTATCGGAATTGTCAGAATCTTTTGGCCTATTACGATTTGTTTTCTTCTTGCGTGGCTTGAATCTCGACCATTTTCTAAGATTATTGACAGCCATTGCAAGTTCTTCAATTGGATCTTCTCCTTCTTCATCGCTTTTTTCTTTGCTCTTTAAGGCAATCGTCTTCTTCTTTGGTTCGGAGTTGTTGCGTTCTTCCTTTGCTTTTAGCTCAAGCTCATATGTCATCAAGTTACCAATCAACTCCTCCATGCTTAGTTTACTCAAATCTTTTGATTCTTGGATTGCCGTGACTTTTGCCTCAAAGTTCATCGGTAAGACTCGTAGTATCTTCCGCACAAGCTCTACCTCAGCGAATACCTTTCCAAGTGCTCTAGCGTTGTAAACCAAAGTTGAAAAGCGTCCAAACATGTCCTTTATGCTCTCGCCTTTGTCCATCACAAAGTTTTCGTATTCATTGCTGAATAGGGCTAGACGAGACTCCTTGACTTGAGAAGTTCCTTCGTGTGTCACCTCCAAAGTGTGCCAAATTTCCTGTGCTGTTGTACAATGAGAAATTCTATTAAATTCATTTTTATCAAGAGCACATATCAAAGCATTCATGGCTTTAGCATTTATCGTTATCAATCTCTTATCGTTAGCATCCCACCTATCCTTAGGTTTAGGAATCTCAGTATCACCAACGATTATAGTGGGAGGTTTATAGCCAGTTTCAATGATATCCCAAACATCATAATCAACAGAACTAAGATAGATACCCATCCTAACTTTCCAATAAGCATAATCGTTCCCGTTAAACATGGGTGGCCTGGCAATAGATTGCCCCTCAGAAAAAGCATTATTTTTTAGACTCATGACTCTAGAGTTAAAGAGAAATACCAGGCTCTGATACCACTTGTAGGATCTAGATTAACCCTAGAGGGGGGGGTGAATAGGGTTATAGCAAATTTTCTCAATTAAACACAGAAATATAATTGCAGAAATAAATATGCTGAAAAGTAAATCACATACAAAATTTACCCAGCTTCGGCAACCCCTGCCTACTGCTGCATTCCCAAATTTCTATTAGAATTAAACAGTATCACGCTTACAAACACTCTACTAGACTCGCAGACCCTTTTGCTCCCGCTCACAAACACTCTACTAGACTCACACACCCTGCTCCCGCTTATAGAGTTTCGCTCACTCGCAAACACTGCTCCCGCCTATAGAGCTTTGCAAACTCGCACACCCTGCTCACTGAACTAATTCTAAATAGACAATCTGACACTACCTAATCCCTAGGTGGTGATTTACAAATTCTTCGACTCGAAAAGAAAAAAAAACGACTTCAAAAATAAAACAGGAGCAAAAATTAAAATATGGACTTGAATGCGTAATTCTTGCTCAATTAAAAAATAAGAAAAAACCCTCTAAAAATTAAACCCTAAATAAGAGATTAATTCCCCTTTAAATAATAAAGGCCGGCCCCTTTATCTTTCAACCCGTTCTCTTTTCCTCTTTCTACTGCAAACAATGATGGCCGATTTCTTTGTCGAATTAGGGCTTCGGCTTCTTTCGAATTAGGGCTTCGGCTTCTTTCGAATTAGGGCTTCGGCTCTGGATAATTGATACTCTTTGCTCGTGCTCGTTCTCTGATGTTTCGCGACTTGTTCTCTGATGATTCGCAACTTTGAGATTGTGAATTGTTCGCAGCTGCTTCTTTTGATGACCGAGTTCGTTAATTGGTATGTATTACTTTCGTTTGCTGGTTTGATTGTTTGCCTTTTTCTCTTGATAACTCGATGCCGATGATGTACTCTTGGGTTTGATATTTATATGAATTCGAATCAATTGATTCGTTCGTATTCACTTGCGACTTCATCACTTTCCTAATTTGTTGCAACTTGATACGCACGGCTTCTATTCTGTAGCGTTCGATTGCCTTGAGTCACACGGCTTTAAATCTTTCCTTTTTTTGATATCTCTGACCATTTCAAAAAATAATGATACGAATTTTATATTCATTGAATTCTGACTTCGGCCCCATCTCTGCACTGTTGAATCTCGTGGTCATCATGTCTTTTTCTCTGCCCATCTTTTTCTGGTTGGTTTAACATGATCTTCGAATTAGCATTTTTGGCTACCTGAATTTCACTTTAGCATTGCATGATGTTGTCTGATTATTTGTTCATATGATTCCATGTATTACTGCACTTCAAGTTTCTGAATTTTTCTGTACTGTTGAACTTTGTTCTCTGGCCATCTTCTCTATCACTTGGTACTGCCATGTATTTGCATAGTACCATAGCTTCTTTGTTGCACTCGAGTTAGTTCAAACATGAACTTGTTGTTTGGTTCACTGTGTCACTTAGGTGTACTTCATGTTAGATCGAATTGCACTTATTTGCTTGTACTTGTGTTCTTTATTCATTGGGCTGGCTGTTGCCAAGTTGATATGCTTGTGATGCTTTGTCTCTGGCATTGACATTGACATTTGTATATATGACCTGGCCAGTTGAATCATTAACTGTTCATACTTGTGATCTTCATTTGGGTTATTGATCGTGATTTGCACTGCTACATTGTTGCATTATGGTCTTCTCATTCTATTGCACTTTGGTTTAGTTGTGCATTTGTCCAACCATTCAAACTGATCTTGTACTTCTGGTTTTGATTCATATGTTCTTCAAATCAGTGGTGCACTGTGCCATTTGATCTGTTGCACTGTTGGTTGACTATCTCCTTGAGTTGCAGTGAGCTCGACATTGTTGTTTACTTCACTTGTGGTCTTCATTTTTGATGCAGAACTTCAGTGCTTGTATTGACATGTTATGGCTTGTACTCGGTTTGCTTTTGATGCATTCTGGTGCGGTGTTGTTACTGCATTCATGATAGTTTGTATATGCATTTGCCTGTTGTTTCATTTGTCTGCACTTGATCATGTTGCTGTTGCTATGCAGTTGCTACGCCTTGCTTGGTCTCTGTTCTTTGTATTCTGGTCAGTGGTGTTCATTGTAGTTGCACTGCACTTTGATGGCTGTTCATTTGTATACATACATTCTTGTATGTATATATGTGTATAGCCACTGCACTCTGTAATCTTGAGTTTGTTTACTTGGTGGCATGCATTTTTTTTTGTGATCTGCCTTGTTGCTGTTGTAATGTGTGCACTTGCCCTTGATATTGTAGTCTTGTTCATTTGGGCTGCTGGACTTGTTGTACATTGCATAGTGCATTGCCTTGTTTGTTGAAGTTGTGCTTGCACACTTGCTATTTTTGGCTGCACACACGAGTTGGCGAGGCAGTGCACACGTGTATGAATGTACACGTGTGTATTGCAGCCACTTATGATTACCTGTCCCTGATAGCGTTATCAAGTGTATATATCTATATGAACGACTTTGTGATGAATTCAAGTGTGAATTATGACGTACAACCCAAATAACTGAGGCAAATCATATTTTCAAAAAATCGTATTTCATTTTATATTGCAAAAATATTTCTTTTTTAATTTTACTGCGTTAGTGAATATTTTTGCAGATTTCTCAGATGCTGGATTCAAACTGGAATGCAGTTGAAGACAAAATACGAGTGTGAGTGATATGTAGTGAGGTTATCAATGTAAAAATATTTGTGATGTAATCGTGATGTAATCAAAAATGTATATGTATTGTGAGAGCATGAATTTGTACTATTCAAGATTGTAATAAATATTTGTTTGAATAAAATTTCTGTTTGAATTCAAAATCTATGTAACTTGTTCTGTTTGAATTCAAATTCAAATTCTGTGTAATTTATTTTATTCAACAAATATTTATTTAATCTATGAAAAACAAAATAGTACATTACCAAATACATTTAAATGAATATATATGTTTATTATCATCAAACAAAAACATATAAGCGCATATTCAACACAGCTATTTCTGTATTTTATTTGAAAACCCTAGACACTATCATAATATCACCGGATTTCCTATCAAATGTTTTGGTTAGCGTAAGGTAAAAACTTTTCTATGTTTATGTGTGGGAAGTCTTACGTGATACCTTTCTTTTTAAAGATTTTTCAAAAGTTAAGCAACTTTAACCTGTTACTCACACCAGACCCATGTCTGACCCGGAGTTTATTTCTGTTTTTCTTAAACTCTTGGGTACTCAAATTTTTACAAGTAGCCAAGGGATTTAGGTTAGCTTTGACGAATTGTGGAGGAGCAATGGAGCAGGAGGCTTCTGCATTGTAGTTATCTAGTCTTCCGCTGTGTTAGTATCTCTGAGTCGTTTGTTTGAGTTGTTTTATACTGTGTTGTAATAACTAGACAGGTGTTTATAACTGTCTAGTATGTGTTGTATAATCTGTGTAACTCTGATAGTTGTTGTATATCTATGTAATACTTTTGTTGTTAATATAATTTATTCGTTCCGTTGTTCAGATTCTGTTGTTGTTTCTTCTTTCTTCTCTTTCTTTCTCTTTCTATCTCTTTCTTTCTTAATTCATGATACGTCTTTCTGGTTAGCGGAAGACGGGTCGTGACACATATCAAATTATCCTTTGAATTTTAAAATCAAGCCCAGTTTTGCAAACAACTCCAATTTAAAACATTTTGGCATCAATTCCTCTTTGGAAACTTGAAAATGAACACTTATGATGTCGCGATCATCATCGGAGTTACTTTCCAGTGACCAAAAAGAGTTTAGTGCTTTTACTCTTGAAAAACATTTTCAAATATTTTTAATTCCAAATCTCACCAGACTTCATATCCTATTCAAAAATATTTGCAAATAATACCTACTATTATTCCTTCAAAACCATTGAAAACCTTTTCCAAACCCAAAGGAATTTGAACTTTTCCCAAAAATTCAAACTTCAAAACCTTTCAATCTTTATGCAAATATGCTCCAGAATTTCAAGTTATAAATCCCGTTTAAAATTCGCATTTCAAATCCTATTCCGTTACATAAATTTATTTCTCAACTTTCGATTATGGCCTCGATTCCTTATTTGATTTCCACACAACAATGATAATAATTTTTATATTATCATCCCTTGTCAACCAAGCAACCATATATACTTATAATAATTTATGGAAAATTATTTCTTTTATATAGAAAAATAATTTGGGTAAAATTGTTTCATTTACCCTATTTTAAAACAATATTGTGTTGGTTTTCGTAGATATAATTGTCCAGACTGTACCGACTAGAATTCATAAACACTCAAACGATAAGTTAACACAATATAAAGCAATTTTTATATTCACTAACAAATACGCGCTCATAACTATTAATACACTCAAACTCATTCTAGAGTACTGAAGACCCTATTCTAAAAGTAATCCCCAGTAGAGCCAAGGTTCTCGCTTAACCTTCAGCTCTGATACCACAACGTCACGATCTGATTTTTCGATGACAGAAAAATCGACATCAATACGTCCGTTGTATTAAATGCCGAATAATTGAATATCGAAAAACCAGGTCGTAAGGGAAATAAGAAGAAGGTAGAAGAAGAGAAAACAAAACAACATCAGAGTCTCACAATCGCAGTAGAACAATATATAATACTTAAGTGACTGATCTTTATACAAAAAAAGCTATATCTGTTTTATACATTACGTCAATAGAATATAGCAAAATCAATAGCAAAAATACTGGACAGTTATATTAAGTTGTCCTCACAAAAGCTGACTATACAGCTTATACTGCATAGTGGAATATACATCAAGTACGTGTGATACATCTCTCCGTCCAGCTCGTCTCCTGAGCTCCACAGCATCTCATCCTATATCCTATAATACACGGTCTGAGCCGAGCATTATAGTTAAATAATGCCCGAGTTAGTCTGGAAAACCAGCGTGAGAAAACACACTCAATTGGATTATCAAAGTTTTCAAAATCCATTGAAATCAAAGGTATCTCGTAAGATCACTCCACAAACAAACATGCTGAGTTTTTACCTTACGATAACCAAAATATTTTTATCAAATTCGTCTGATATTATAATAGTGTCTATAGAAAGTAAAATAGAATCTAGCTGAAGTGCTTGCATCTCATGTTCTAGCAATAGTTGGGCACAATCAAAACCGTACAGGTGCTTATTGGAGATTGGATTCCATACAATGGCAAGGCTACTGGGATACCGTCAATCACAGTACCTAGTCTAGACCAGAGCTACCCCTTACTGGATAGTCCGAATAAGATCACCCACGGTTCGGATCAGCAACCGTCCACACAGCCAGATAAAAAGGGACATCTATATAGGGATGGCCTTACCATAATTGGTTAGTAGCCACTTAGCCTTGTTGTACCTCCCCTGTTTTAGTCATTCCCGGTTGATGTGGCTCGAGGCTGTGCGTTACCTTTTTAGAACACATACCACTTAGAATGCTCACCGTCCCCCTAACGATGTTTTGATAGCATTCATCCATACAAGTCCGTTCTAGGTTCGAATGAAACCGAATGAACTTCTCTTACTACATCCATTTTGGAATCACCTCAGGATTAGTAGCGATTAGCCCATGAACTTCACTGCTCCATCTTCGATTTCAAGCTCTTGTCTTCCTCATGAAAACGTTCAAACCAAATCGAAGTGGTTTTTGAAAAATTAATATCGATCCCGATCTCTTCAAAACGATCGGCGCATTAGCCAATATTGATAGTCGGTTATTTAACTATCATAGAACATCCACAAACAACCATCAGGCCTAAATAATTTTCCAAATTATTTATTTCAGAATATCCTCGCAAGATATTTTCCTACACTTCAACACTTTGAAAATAGCTTCAAATCACTTTTCTCTTGCGGAATATATTTCCACTCAATTGTTTTATTTCCACTGAAAATCACCACGTCTTAATACTTTTGGTTTTTTAAATAATTTAAATTACTTGATCCAAAAATATATACTTCAAAACACATAAAATAAAAACTACTTAAAACACTTTATTGAAAATACTAGTTATGAAATTTTATAATAATTTCTCATGTAAAACTTAAGCCAAAACTAGTTTTAAAATAAAAGTTATTCGATAAGGTATAAATATTAAATAATTATCTTTTAAATCATAATACTAGTTAAACCTTTTAATAATTTACTTATGTAATTAAGCTAATAAATATTTACTTTTAAAAAATTTTAAAACCACTAAATAATAAAAAAAATCTAACATTCTTTTAAAACCATTTAAAACCTCTAACTTATACTAGAAAATCTTTCTTTGAAAATATACTTGGCTTTTCAGGGGAAATAAACTTTCCATTCTAATATAACCATCTAATCATTTATAAATCCTTCTCGATTTATTTCCAGTTTAATTTACGTCCAAAACCCGTAAATTTTCCTTTCCGAACCTTTAAAAATAAAACCACCCTTTTGTTTAATTTTAAACAAATTTCCATCTCCTTATAAATTCCCACCGTGAATTTATACTTCCAAATATCTAGTGATATTTTATTTCACTTTGTTTATAAACCCACTTTATAATTTCCATATCCTCATTCTCTTTTAATTACTGTTTCAAATCACTTAATCGATTTAAAAATTGATTTTCTAAATTTAATTCCCTATAGAATTATTTCTCAATTTATTCAAGTTTATTCAAAATCCATTAATTCTAGATTTACTTCTTAATTATGATTTAAAATCTTATTTAAAACTGAAAATATCGATTTCATACTTTATTGCAAAATTCTCCTTTTATTTCTTCCCAAACCATTTAAATCTAGAATTTAAAAATAAATTCTTCAATTTTTAAACAATGCCACTTAAGTCCTTAAAATTCATTCATTTCCATTTATTCAAAAATCTCTTTTTCTATACTCGAAATTATTTGATAGGATTTTAAATCAAACTTTTTTCCTTTTCCAAATTCGTTCTCTTGATTTATCCAAATTCACTACAATTATTTCACTTAAAAATCCTCTCTTTTAATTTCCTTCAAAAATCCAATCTTATATTTTTGATATCTCAATATACCCAAAATATATTCATTCGCCATAGCATTCAATATTTTCAATTCCTAATAAAAACCATATAATTTATCACAGATTATCAAATAAAACATACCACCGAATATGAAAATAAATTCCAACATTTTGAGGAATCCAGTTGGATCCCTCTAAGTTGTTTCCCTGCATCCATAGATGTTAGCACAATATAAAAATACTAATCCCACTTCGTGGGGATAACGAGGTATAAAGGGTCATCCGCTATTATGCGGGGCGCATAGGGTCTCATCCACTATATAATGCAGGAATCAATCACTCCAATATATATACACACTATAATATATAATATCACATCCAGTAAATTCAATCATTCAACCAATAATTTAAATTTAACTATTTAAATTTAAATAGTAATCCAAATGAGTGAGATTAACTCACCTTTGATTTTTGCTTTGCAATCCGACCCAAACCAGCTTGTCTTCTCACGATTTTAGACCGTGAATAACATTATACGGTTTATTAAAATTTGAAATAAGCAAACAGTCAATTTCCATTTATTAATTTAATAATGATTTAATTTTAAACTAGAAATTTTCCTTTAGAAACTACATATACATTTATAAAAATAAATTGTATATTTCAAAAATCTAACTTTTGTAAATTCTCTTATATCCAAAATCTTATGCATATATATTTTCTGTTTTAAACCTTTTATATATATTCAAATAGAAATGTTTTTATACCTAACTGTGATAAAAAAAATTCTTATATATGTTAAAATTGGGGGTGTATTTATATTTATCTTCACATTCTTCTCTCTATATAAATATATGTATATGATTTAATAAAATAAAATACAAAGGAATACTTTCACTGCCTTGGCCTTGCCTGAAACCATCAATCCAGGACTCGCGACCCACTTTCCTTGGTCAAGACGCACACGAACGAACCAAAACACTAATCTCCCAATTCACGTTGCTTGCTCTGAACCTCAGCTACCCAATGTTTAAGTTGGCTTCGACTATAATTTTGAGCGCCAAACCCTCCATACGAGCTGCATCCTTGATTATAGCTTCGAGCGTTCGACAAAGACGTGCTCGATGCCTTGCAGCAGCTCTCCAACACGCCCCAACTTGCTCGTGTTCCTCAAATCGAATGAGGATTAAATCCCCTTTGAACGAGCAATGCCATAATCGCCTGAATCGCTAATCCAAATCACGCGTAACCCCTCTTGAGGCCGATTGAAATCGAGCAACGGCTCGTGGTGGTTTCTCTCGATTTGATTTTTTTACACGAACGAATTCATGTTTGATGAAGTAAGAGGGAAATATGGATTTCAATTTGAAATCACTGCTTTTTTTGCCATTTTTTTCTTTTGTCTGATGTTTGCAAAGAGTTCGGACATTAATTTAAAAAAATTCTTCAAAGAAAAGGAAGGGTGGCTTCAGTTATACGACTGAATTCAATTGAAAGAAGGAGAGGAGACGCGTGTTAACAGGGTGGACACAAGCTTTACCCGGGGGACACGTGTTTGAATGAAGAGAAGGCCTGCTGAGAAAATTTTTGTCAAACAATTTGAATATGAATATTACTTATATCTAAACCGCCTCGAATTCGCAATCTAATTCTCGTCCACCTACTGAGACGTGCTGCCAGGTTTTTATAATGTTATACCCCTATTACCAACACGATGGAAAAGGTTCGAGTCCTAATTCGATCGTATGGAGAAGATAGCTTTTTGGAACCCTGTTATTATATTGAATTCGATACAAAATTTCAGCACGTTTACCTATCGTACGATCACAGACAAATCCAAATACAATGAAATTTAAAATCCAATAATAATACACTATTACAGATCCAATGGAATGGGTTTCTTCGAATTCTGAGACAGTGTCTCGAAAGGCTATTTTTAAATATCGATTTAAACGATATATTTTTAAAACTGAACAAACCACTTCCAAATTCAAATTTAAATCTTTTCTTTTCTTCAGTATAATCAATATAAATTTTTACAAGCCTTTGAAATATTTTTAACCAGCTTAAAACCAATATTCACTATTTTAACCAATTTCCAATTATTGAATCCAATTATTTAATTAACCAAATAAATAGTGATATTTGAAATTCGAGTTAAACTAACTTTCAAATATTTAAAATCAATTAAATATTCCAATTTAAAATATCCAAAAATTCCGGGTCATCGCATTTTCATTCTGTATTAACCAATTTCAATTAATTTCATATAATTTATCTTTTTAATAAAAAAATTATTTTATTCCTCATTAACCTTTATTATTACCATTAATTGAAATCACATTAATAGTTATCAATTATATCCAATCAACATTATCAAAATATATTCTAATAATCTTTCTTCATTTGTAAGTCATAAATTTTAGTTTCTCACAACATTAAATTCCAAAAATCTTATTAACTTTAATATTTTTAATTATCAAAAATACGGGTCGTTATATGTAGTAAACGTGAAATTTGTAACGACCCATATTTTTTCATATAATTAAAATATTAGATTAAATAAGATTTAGAAATTTAGTATTGTAAGAAATTTAAATTTTGATTTATTAACGAGAAAATAGTTAAAACGTGAGTAATAAGGTTGTTTGCATGTTAATAACAACCATTTTAATATAATCTCAATCAATTGGAATAATTGTAAAGTTAGTTTGGTTAGAAAATGTAAGTAAGAGATAAATTAAATGTTGGATTTAAACGTTGCAAGTATATATTATTAATCAAAATATGAAAGTAAATTAACTAGTATTTAAATCTAGTAGATTTTGTTTGTAAATAATAAACTTGGAAATGTGTTTGAATTATTAATGTATAATTATTGCTTCAACTATCATTTTTTGTCTAATCCGGTAAATTAAATTGAAAAACGATAAAAGTCTAATATAATTGAAATATTGCAATTAATAAGGTTAAAGATGATAATTGTAGACTATTGATGTAATAAAACGAAATCAATGTTAATTATATCCATAAGATGATAGTTGATTGAGTAATAATATGTAAATCAAAATAAATGAATTTATTGGAATTTAAATTATAATTAATAAATTTATTGCAATTGAAATTGAACATTTTAATTATTGCAATATTTAACATTGGATTTGACATAGAAATTTATTCTAAAAGATAATAAATTATTAGGTAATCAAAAATGATAAAATTTGTTAGTTATAAAAATTTGAAGTTGAAAAGTGAATAAATTAATTTAATAATAATTTATTTATTAACGTGAAAATAGCCATTTTGGCCACTATCTCGGACTTCGATGAAACTAGTTTCATTGGATCCGTAATAGTGAATTATTATAGAATTTCAAGTTCGTAGCGATTGGATTTGTCGTTTGATCGTGCGGGCTCGATAGGCATAAAAATTAATGTAATGAATTCAATTTGAAATAAGCTGATTTTAAAAACTAACTTCTTCGTACAATGGAATTAGAACTTGAAACCTGTTCCATTGAATTTAAAAATATCGAAAACTTCTATTTTGATATATGTGATGACCCACTTTCATTTTGGAAATCGAACAGGCTTTTCCGGTCCTTATTGTCATTTCGAACCAAATCGATATGTTCATTCATTCTTATCGGGCCTTGTCTATATAAATAGTTTTTCTAACCCTGGCACTTTTTTATTTCTTACTTCGATACGTATCTTTCTATTCATCTATCTGCTTCTTCTTTCTTTCAATGGCTGCCGATCCAAAACCCTAATTCAATTTCAAATTCAAATCAAAATCAAACTTCTCAAAACAATGTCATATTATATATCATTGGAAGGCACATGACGAGCATAATCTACTGCAACGATTCATTTTTCAATTGGATGCATCATTTGATTAGAAATCGAGGATGAACCTCGGCTGTCCATTTTATGGTTTGAGATTTTAATGGTGGATCTTCAACGAGGGTTCGATTGGAGGGTTCAGGTGCATGGGGACTGTCAAGAGAAGTTGATCCATAGGTCCCCCTCGGTCCTAGATGATCGAAGTTGCCTTGAATGGCATGATAAAGGTGGCGACGGAGTGAGATGCGGCTGGTAATGGACTACCGCGACTTCAAGGAGGGGACGGCTGGGCCAAGCGAGCGTGGGATGATGTTAGATCATGTCGAAAGCATGCGAGGCGCGGCGATAAGGGATCGATGGTGGCGGCTTCAATGTGTTTCGAACAAGATGGCCTCGGTTGGGTTTACGTGTGAAAAAAGATCAAGGTGACGTGGCAATAAATTTCTTTATTTTTCTTGATTTTTATAACATAAATCGAATATCTTCTAACGTTAATAATTTTTGCATATGAGGTCGGATTTATGTACAGTTTTCTCCATAACGATTGTATCAGAATTTCGAACATTTTGGAACTAGTTTGGTCAAATTATGAAACTGTTAGATTTTTGGCCTAAATTGGATTTTATATCGATTTGAAATCAAAGGTGAGTGTTATAACCAACTCACAATTGCCAGATTATCTTATGTTAATTAAATTAAATTTATGATGTGATCAGAAGTTGGTTGTTTACTGTTTGATATATTTAAAATAGTCATTCCAGTTAAATTTTACTTTTGTTGAATATAGTCGTCATTTAATTTAGTATTGAATTTTAATTGCCAGTTAATACCTGTTATTGATAATCAGTCTAATTATTGTTATTTATTGGTTGATTTGAAAGATGATCGCGATGGATGTTTGAATTTTGATATTGGATGAGTAGATGCTATATTCATATATTGTATTCACATTGCAAGTTCCCTTACTTATCGATAGAAAAACACTATGGGTTGAAATGGTACAAACCCGAACGATCCTATAGGTTAGGGAAAAATTATTATGGGATGAAATGATAGACTCGAGCGATTTTATGGATTCGGAATTTTAGCTCGGGATTGCAGGTTGAAATGATATATACCCATAAATTTGAATTATTGTGGGTTGAAATGATTGATATTCGTATCACTTGACCATAGGGTAGAAAATTATATACGAACACCAGATTGGTTAAATTAAATGACCCTTATATCCTTAATTTTTTAATCCAGTTAAATGATAGTTTGAAATAAAATTTGATTTATATGAACTGAATCATTTTGAAATCAAAGCTTTTGAACATTGAAATTGAAATTGGTTTAATGGATTGTTTTAAGAATTTAAATTGAAATCTTAAAGTTCAATATTGAAATATAAATGAAATTTATCAAATTGAGTTATTATAAACGTTAAATATTTAAATTCTGAAATCTATCGAATTTGAAGTGGTTTAAATTTGTATTTCAGCGTAGATTTGAAATCGATATAGATTTAAATAGCTTTATTGAGAAGTTTTATTTAGAATCTACATTGAAAGGTAAAAGTTGAGTTTTGTTGATTGAAAGCTAGATATAGTACAGATTTGTTGAAATGAAAGAAATAGTTTAATTTGATATTACTTTCAAATTAATTATTTTATATGTAAACTTTTTATAATATATTTTAAATTTAGATTTATTTAAATTTTCAAACCGTTTTATATTAAACTATATTAAGGCTATTTTTAACTATTTTAAACCATTTAAACTAATTTAATCTATTTTAAGCTATTTAATCTATTTAATCTATTTTAGACTATTTTAATCTATTTTAAACTATTTAAACCATTTAAAACTATTTTAAGTTATTTTAAAACTATTTAAACTATCTATGACTATCTAAACTATTTTCTAAATCTCAAACTGTGCAAGGCTGAATAGTTCATGTTTAAATCCTAGATTTAAAAGCAAATATGGTTAAATGATGTTATAACCTAAATTGGAATTTGAAATGATATTTTCTAAGTGAAATGACATATATGAGTAAAAATAATGATTTTCTAATGAGGGTTTAACTATTTTGTGAATATGGTTTCGAAAGTGAATAAGATTTCGAAAGTAATATGATTTAAGTGAATATGACTTAAGTGAATATGATATTTTGATATCAATTATTAAATGGTTTTGGAAATGTAAAGCAATCTTCTGGTGTGAAATAAGTGTTTGGTTGTTATTGAGATTGGGATCGGATATTGTCATACTCTCTGCCAATACTGAAAACCACTTTAACAAATGTGCATATGGTGGAGATTCCAGAATAAAGTAGGATGGTTTGGAGAATGATTCTATATGAGGTATTAACGTAGCCCTGACTTCCGTAAGTTAGCTTGATGTGGCTAAAACATGAGCCATGCCGGGCTAAGTGAGGTCGCACCTCCGATCGAACACATTTCTCCGATACCATATTATGGCTTTGTGATTGATTTGGTGGCCACCCCTCGATTTGATCATGGGAGTGTGTTTCGAGTTGGGCAATACTAGCTGCTATGCGTTACCACCAGTCAGGATCTTCAAAACGGTAGTATCCTACCCTGGGTATTGCCTCGTGTACCTTGTCACATGCCTTATCGCGCCTATTACAAGTTTGCTTTGTGTCGTACCTATGGAGTGATCCCTGATAGCCCGTCAGTTTATGGTGGAGTTTACAGTATCAGAATACGACATTATATAAAAATATGTTAAGGGGGATATGGGCAAAGTCTTAATGCTATTTTAATGCTTTGCTTTACTGATAGACATATTATAATAGCTTATATTACTACATAGTTAATAGTTTAACAGATCCTTAGGAGATGGTAATCACAAGCATCTCTAAGTTATTGCATGTACGTTAGACACTGGATAGGAGAAGTAAAATCCCATAAACATCTCTGAAGCGGTTACATTTATATTTATTTACTGTTGATTTAACTTACATAAGAACTTTTAGTTCTGACTCGAGTGTTTTGTCTTTTCATTACACTCATGTCAGTCTGAGCTTTTCAACGTATTGAAGACCTTAATTCTGGAGGACAAAGATGAAGATTTGTATGCTATTTATTACATTTATACCACTGCATCATATTGTTTTGCTGTGTTATTTATTTATTCTTATTGTACGTAACTCTGATCTGCATTGTAAAAGTGTAATCAAATGTTATCTGTAAAATAGCTTCATGAACTGTTATTTGACAATTATATTTTGTCATTCCGCTGTGAGATTCTATGTTTGTTTTATTTCTTTCTCTTCTTTTTCTTATTTATCCATAACAATCCTCCATTTTGAAGGATTTGAGTCTGACATGTGTTGTTTATTTTCGATTTAAACCATCCAAAAATGCGGGTCGTTACATTTGATATCAGACCGAGGTTTAGCCATAACCATAGCTTTGTAGGTCAGACTCATTAGAGATAGGGTAGTAATACCCTAGAATGAGTTGTTTGATTGTATATATATGAGATAGCGTACTTGTTAGTGTCATAAAATGTTTTTATATTACGTCAATTTGATCTGTTTAGTATTTATAAATTCTTGTTTGTACATAGGATGCTATGGCATTGATAGGAATTTCAGAAGACTTAATAGGGCAGACCGAAACAATATTATTTTGAAATATTAGTAAATGAAATAATTTACCTAGTATTATATTTTGTACAAAAAAGAATAAATTTTATTAATGGATATAGTTGTGTGTGATATATTGTTTGTTAGGAAGTGAAATTTTATAAATATTGGTTGCAAAATAAAATTTACAAATAAAATGAAACTAATTGGAAATTTAAGAACGTAAGTTCCAGGGATTTTGAAATTTGTTTTCAAAAGATTTTGGAACATGATATTAGTATTATTTGGAAGTAATTTTCAGAGATAAATATTTTCAAAATGACTTAGAGGAAATGTTCTAAAAGAACTTTTAAACGATATAGATTCTGCACTCCCCGCTTCTGTCGTTGGAAAATAATTTCGGTGATAAGTGCACGCATAATCGACGTTCATTTTCGAGTTTCAAAGTAGGAAGACTGCTTTAGTAATTTTACTACACATTTGTTTTGATAAAAAAATCTTAATTTTTAAATATGACTGATATATAAAAGATATGAGTATCTATATTATTTTAAAATGGTTTGAAAATAGAACCGGTATTCAGTTCTTAAGTTTCTGTAAATAAGAAATTTTAATTATTATAATGAATGAAATCTTGACTATATTAATAATTGGAAACATCTAAAAGGAAAATAAGAAATTAAGTGTTAAGTGATAATGAAATGTAAAGAAATAAAAGGTTGTCACGTATAAATTAAAGAGTAATAAAAATTTAGATGTAATTGTTGAACATTTTGTTAACTAAAATGAATAAGATAAACTTGGGTAGCATTCAATTTCATTCTAAAAACAAATATATTAACTTGCCAAAAATATTTAAAAAGTTGTAATGTTAAATAAGAAATATGTAATAGAATATTATACGAGTAAAACCTAAGTAATGAAAGTGTTCAATGGAATTATATTTATAAATAAAGAATTAAAATGTATAAGAATATTATAAACTTATGTTAATGCTTGAAGTTATTTATAATTAATAGGTGTAGTAAAAGTAAATACTGTATTCATAAAATGATTATAACTTCATAAAATGTAAAATGATTCAGAATAGATTTAATATTCAATGATACCATATATGAAAGAAATAAATGTGAAAAGAAAAGGTTGAAATTATAGGAATGAGTTGATTCACAAGTGAATATTGATATAAAAAAGGGAAATCAAAGAAAATAATAATAGTGAATTAAATTTGTAAAGAGACTTACATAATATTTTAAGAACTGATTATGGATGATCTAAATGATTGAATGGAAATAGCATATTTAAGTAAATGGATGTAAATTAGTGGAAAAGAAAAGGCATTATATGAATGAATGGGAAATGAATTTTATAAGCAGTGAATGTAAAATAATGAAAATAATCATTGTATGAATGAATAAAAAAATGAACAGTAAATATTGTGAAAGGAAATTAATAAGAATAAATTTTAATAATATTTGAAATTCTTGTTGTTTTGGCTTATGGGATGTTTGTGAAAGGATATTTCTAACTATATAAGGATATATAATAATCTATTAAGTAATTATCTAAGGCTGTTGAGCGTAGGGTATACTTGATAATTTTTTTATCACCTTGTATGATTAAAAGTGTTTGGACCTTATTTCAATTGATGCTTTGCATTGATGCTTTGTATTCATTTGCATTTGGTCACTGTGCTTCACTGTTGACATTATTTCAATTTGTATCTGATGTACCCTTGCATTCATGTGGTGGTTGCCGTACTTCTGGCAGTTTGCCCTTAGATCCATTTATACAGTTTGCCCTGGTCGGTTTGCGTTGCATCGATATTTGATTCTTCATTGATTTTGGTTCGTTGAGCTTTTGTGTACATCATCACTGTAGTGGCAAGGCAGTGCACGCAAGCGTGAACTGCAGCCACACGGTATTGATTTTATTGATATTCTATTTTGTTTTGATTCATTGATCTTTTGCATATTCCATATGCTGTAGTGGCGAGGCAGTGCATGCAAGCGAGCACTGCAGCCCTATCGGATTTGAAGTTTTTAATTGATATTTCAATTGTTTGAACTGCTTCGTTTATTCAATTCAATATGTTTCGAATTGTATTTTGATTGGTTTAATTTGATGATTTTGTTGTTAATTATCGATTAGGCAATTTTGATGTTTTCCAAATCATCTTCATGGATATTCTTTTTACTTATCTTTGTTGATGATTTGATTCTGCTGATTTTTGTTTAACACTGTTACGCATTGTATTTATCGTTATCCGATTTCGTTATCTAAAGATCGGATAGACGAAATTTATTGTGACTATCGTCTATTGATTATTTAATTATTATTGCTTCTGTGCATTAATAATTGAGTTTGAATTAGACTGACCCGTGTATTATTTTCTTTTGAATGTAATACTCGGGTCAGACCGAGTTTTTACAGGTTGTAGATTTTTAGCTTTGGGTTGCTGCTTGAGCTATGAAGTCTTTTCATGTCTTTTGTAGTTGTCGTGTCATAGTATAGGTTGATATGTATTCATGTATATTAGTCGATAATGTACTTGTATATATAACTTCCAGAGTCGACTGTTGTAGTTGTATCATATGTATTATGTCAAATGTATTGTAACTGACATCAGTTATATATATATATGAGACTTTTTGTTTTATCCGTGTTTCGCATTTATATTATCTGTGTTATTATTATATATATTTTCCTAAACTATTATGAACCATCGTAGTTCGTTTTATACTGGAATTGGGTATGTCGATGGGAGTAAATAAATCAGAGATGAAAGAATATATATACCACTCCTATCGAGATAACCAATACTAGTGTAAGGCCTAACTACGGATGGCCGCTCCTCAACAGCCTTATTCTCCGTGCTAGTCGACAACATTACACCGTAGTGTTCTTGGCTAGCGTGGGTATAGAGGTGGGGCGTCACAGCTTGGTATCAGAGCCTGGGGTTTATGGACATAATATAAAACATAACTTAGATGGAACATGTGTTACAACTATTTGTCGATGTTTTATCTCTCATCTTTGTATATGATTATCTTTGATTGTTAGGTATGAATTCCTAACGCTTATTCATGTGCTTTTGATTTTGGGAAAGTATTTTGGCTTCTGCCTCCGTTTGCTTTGCGAACTCAAGTTGGGTTTTTGATGATGAGGATTTTGTTCTTGTGTTTTCGGCTTTGAATTGATTTAGCCGATGTTGATTTTGTTTGAATTTGGCCAATTAAAGCTATTTTGACCTCTAGACTTTGTTCCACTTTTGTGCTATGCTATGGGTGTCATGGTGTACCTGTTACATTGTGATGGAAAATAGCTCGACCGGTTGCAAATTGAGTGATTTTGATTTTCACTCATATCTAGTTCGAATCTCAGCGATTTTTGAACTTGATATTTTGTGTTTTCCTCGGCATTGACTTGATTTTTATTTTTTGTTGAGGTCATTTATGCTCGTTCTGCTTTGTTTTTCCAATTGTTAATCGATTCTTCTTTTTTCCGATTAGCTGTTATCACCTTTGTCGACTTTGATAACTTCTATTTCTGGAATTTTTGGGTATTTCTATTTTGATGGATTTGGAATCGAATTCTTTGGATTTTATTCACGTCTTCGAATGTGAATTTTAGTGAATTGATTTGGTTTCCAAATTTAATCGATTCTTGTTAATTCCCCGATTTGTTGCTATCATTTATTAGCAATTTTGATAACATTTTGTTCGGGATTTTTGTGAACATACTTTTTGAAGGATTCAGCATTGATTTCTTTGGATTCTATTCACATCTTTGTATGTGAATTCTTGTGATCGGTTGTTTCTACAATCATTTTTGTGATTGGTCACTTTAAAAATATAAAGGTTTTCTATACAAGTAGTAAATATCAAAACCCTTTTCTCCAAACGATTTCAAAACTATTTTACTACAAAGCACTTTTCCTAAACCGTTTTCCAATCTATTAGTATATACAAACCTTTACCTCACTCGTATGAGAAATTGAATTAAACGGCTTAGTAAAACAAGTGGTATGAAATGCTTGCGTTTGCTTCTCGGTTAACTCTTGGACTTGTTTGATTAAAAACTCTTGTGACAATTTTCTAGTGAAGATCTACAGTTTTTTCGTAAATGTTTGAGTTAAGCTAGTGGTTATGGGACATGAAGCTAAACTTTTATATTTACTAACTTAGTGTAATTGACACTTCTTGATGATCATGACGATCATTTTTGTGATTTAGACTAGCAACTGTGCGATGTCTCTTTGTCTGCGAGGGAGACTAGACCCTGCTCTTGTGATGTTTCGCCATCGCATTTGTGTGATGTTTCGCCATCACATATGTGGGGTAGCGCCCCACGGTCTTCGGACCATTCGTGTGTCAAAATTTAATGGTTGGCCACCATGAGATAGTGTCTCGTCTTGTGATACCGGTTGGTGAGTTTTCATGCTCCCATTTTGTGTTAGGCCTTCCCTTTTTTATGATTTAGACTAGCGATTGTGTGATGTCTCTTTGTCTACGAGGGAGACTAAACCCCGTTTGTGTGATGTTGCGACTCACATATGTGGGGTAGCGCCCCACGGTCTTCGGACCATTCGTGTGTCAAAATTTAATGGTTAGCCACCATGAGATAGCGTCTCGTTTTGTGATACCGGTGTGGTGAGTTTTCATACTCCCGTTTTGTGATAGGCCTCCCCCCTTTGTGTTTTCTGGATTTCTTGTGTAGATTTCTAGAATTTGTGTTTTCTGGATTTGTTGTGTAGATTTCTGGAATTTGTGTTTTCTGGATTTCTTGTGATGATTTCTAGAATTTGTGCTTCACCAATTTTCGTGATTTCTATTGATAAGTTTTATCAATTTTTGTGCATTGGTGAATTCGTGTGTCATTGACTTGTTATGAATACAAGTTTAGGGTATCATACCTTTTTCTATCTTTGAGAAGATTCTTGTGACATTTTTGATGAATGAAAATTCATTGGTATTATATTTTGATGCCAATTATTTTGATGAGATTTTGATGTATTAACTTCAGTAACCGTCAATTTTAAAATGGATTTTTCAAGCGGTTATCCCACGGTGCTTATTTTGTTGTCCGTTTTTACGGTACTTTGAGAAGTGCAATTTCCTTGTCGAAGTTGCTACGGTTTACGTTTTCGAAAGAATGAGGAAGCGATTTAAACATTTCAGCAAAATCGAGGACTATGACCCCTTTCTTTTACTGATTCGTTTAATTCTGGACTTGTCCGTTTGAGAATGTGAAATATTATTTTTGGAATACACAATTTTGCACTTTCAAGGAAACGATGAAGAGAATTAAACGATTTAGTAAAACTCGTGGTTATGGGACATGTGCGTTTGCTATTTCGGTTAATTCCGGACTCGTTAATTGAAATATTTGTGATTTCTGATTATCGTTTTTGATAATCGGATATTTGTGATTTCTGATTATCGTTTTTGATAATCGGATATTTGTGATTTCTGATTTTCGTTTTTTGATAATCAGATATTTGTTGTTTCTGATTATCGCTTGTGATAATTAGATATTTGAGATTTGGTTATCGTTTGTGATAATTAAATATTTGTTGATTCTGATTATCGTTTATGATAATTAAATATTTGTTGATTCTGATTATCGTTTTTGATAATTAAATATTTGTTGATTTGAGATTTGATTATCGTTTTTGATAATTGAATATTTGTTGACTTGAGAATTCTGATTATCGTTTTTGATAATTAGACCTTTGTTGTTTTCTGATTATCGTTTTTGGTCATTAAATATTTGCAATTTTGCGACTTGTGATTTTTGTTTTCTATTATCTTTGTTGATAATTAGATTTTGCTATCTTCTAATTATCGTATCGATAATTAGATATTGTTGTTTTGTGATTTCTATATTCTGAATTATCTATTTGATAATTAAATTTTGTAGAGAATTTGTGAATTTCTTTTATGAAATTAAAAGATTTTTTTGGTGTTTATATTGTACTACGCCGGTGTACCGGCTCAATTTTCTGCTATTCATGACGTTTTCCACGCCTTCCAATTACGGAGATGCCTTAGGGATTTTCGATTTTTATTCTTGAGCCCAGTATTATTGAAGAAATGAAAGTTTTGCCTATTTCACTTTTGAGCAACCTTCTATTCACATCATTGCTTCGGGGGTGTAGCACCTTCGAAATAAAGATGTTTTTCTTGCGGAAGTTCAATGGTTCTCAAATCCTAAGGATTGCACTTAGGAATCCATAGAATTCATCGAGCAAACACGTTCAGGCTTACTCTTTCATGCCCTTTATGGTGAACTTCTATTTCAAATTTCTTCATTCTTGTGGTGATGTTCTTTATGGTTGTTACCATTTGTTCATTTATTCCTTATGATTGCGAGGACGCAATTTCTTTAAGGAGGGGAGTCTGTAACAACCCAGGAATTTCTCACCAATTTGTAATCATCGTCATTTCGATTAATGGTGATAATTATTGCTGTTGGAATTTTATTGGGTTGAAATTCTTTTAATAAATGGTTAAAAGTGAATGCGGGCTTTAATATAATTTTGGCCCATGTTTTATTTTTGGGCCGTGTTATCTCTCGTATACCCGATCCTCCCTCTCTCCATTTTTCAATTAGCAAACCCTAAAACAAAATATTCGAAGAGAAAATAAATGGCGACCGTTCCTTTCATCGTTCTTCTTTTCGAAGTTAGGGCTTATGAAAATTCGAAGACGCCGACCTTCTATTGTTCGTCTCCTTTTTGCTTGGATCTCGGCTGCTTCAATTGTGGCAAAGGTGAGTGATTATTTGTCACTCACATTTAATTCAAACTTTATCGCTTTTGAACTTGGGACTTCATGATTTCTTGGTTCGTTTGGATTTTTGAAGTCGATCTTCATTCGTTTGGAAATTGATTTGTTCCTGTTGTCTTTGGTTTTGAATTGGTTTAGCCGATGATGTTTCCTTATATAGGGTTTGTAACCCTTGGTTTTCGTTGTATATTCTCTATTTGAATTTGTCAATTTCTTTTCTCTGCCGCTTGATTACGCTTGGTCGTTTGAGATTGATTCTGACCTTTTCATATGCGTATACTTTCGTTGCTGGGTTGACACGGTTTTGAATTGATATCGGGGTCATCACGGTGTTGATTTCCTTTGACTTCGGCTATGTTTTGATTACGTGAATTTTTGGTCAGTTTCGTCTCTGGCCATATCTGTGTTCATACCTCTGCTGTTTGCATTTACTTCATTCATGTATCTGCTGGCTTGACTCTGTTTTTGCTGTAGTCGAGTTGTATCCAGTGTTTACTTCCAGCATGTTGCAGTGTTCATTCGTGTTGTATTTGCATGTTCGGTCTTGCATCTTGATTCATGTATATTGTTACTGAATTCATTGTGATGTCTGGTTTACACTTGATGATCTTCATATTTACGTGTCTTGTTGAAGTGGTTGAGACTTGCAGTTCACTCGGCTTTGATTTTGTGGCTTCGACATCTTGTATTCATGAGATGTTTATTGTGAAGCTTGGTTTACTGGTCTTTGAGGCATGTTGTATTTTTCTTGTGGTCTGCACTTGCATACTTATGCTTGTTGCACTTGTGTACTTCATATATGCACTGTGTTGATCTTGCTTCTGCACATTGTTGTATTTGGACTTGTACCCTTGATCATTCACTATTGCCTGGGTCTGTACATTGATATTAGCTGCTTATTTGACAGTGTACTCACTGAAGCTCGAGTTGCATCCACATTGTCACTGTAGTTGTATTCATGTACACTGCATTGTGGTCTTGTGGCAGTTGCTTTGTCTCCATGTATTTCATGTAGTACGGGCATTTGGTTCATCGTATATGTTGCACTTGGTCCCTGACCTTTGTTGCCTCTGAGTTTGAGCATTTGCACATTTGTAGCCTTGGTCTTTGTTGGTTTTTGGTGGCATCTGTTTGTTATGCATTGAGCATTGTTCGTACTCGTACCACTTGTTGCTCTTTTCTCTGTTCATTTGATGCTGTGGCCATTTCTACTTGTCCAATATAGGATCTGGTTCATTTTAGTTATGTGTGTTGATCTCCTGTGTAGTTTGGTTCGATATTGACTTATGGTTCATGTATGAACCTTCCAGTCAGGTCTGGTTGCTTCATATGCATGCTCTGTCCACTGCCTTTGTTTACGAATCTGATACATTGCATTGATGCTTTGTATTCATTTGCATTTGGTCACTGTGCTTCACCGTTGACATTATTTCAATTTGTATCTGTTGTACCCTTGCATTCATGTGGTGGCTGTCGTACTTCTGGCAGTTTGCCCTAGGATCCATTTATGCAGTTTGCCCTGGTCGGTTTGCGTTGCATCGATATTTGATTCTTCATTGATTTTGGTTCGTTGAGCTTTTGTGTACATCATCACTGTAGTGGCAAGGCAGTGCACGCAAGCGTGAACTGCAGCCACACGGTATTGATTTTATTGATATTCTATTTTGTTTTGATTCATTGATCTTTTGCATATTCCATATGCTGTAGTGGCGAGGCAGTGCATGCAAGCGTGCACTGCAGCCCTATCGGATTTGAAGTTTTTAATTGATATTTCAATTGTTTGAACTGGTTCGTTTATTCAATTCAATATGTTTCGAATTGTATTTTGATTGGTTTAATTTGATGATTTTGTTGTTAATTGTCGATTAGGCAATTTTGATGTTTTCCAAATCATCTTCATGGATATTCTTTTTACTTATCTTTGTTGATGATTTGATTCTGTTGATTTTTGTTTAACACTGTTACGCGTTGTATTTATCGTTATCCGATTTCGTTATTTAAAGATCGGATAGACGAAATTTATTGTGACTATCGTCTGTTGATTATTTAATTATTATTGCTTCTGTGCATTAATAACTGAGTTTGAATTAGACTGACCCGTGTATTATTTTCTTTTGAATGTAATACTCGGGTCAGACCGAGTTTTTACAGGTTGTAGATTTTTAGCTTTGGGTTGCTTCTTGAGCTATGAAGTCTTTTCATGTCTTTTGTAGTTGTCGTGTCATAGTATAGGTTGATATGTATTCATGTATATTAGTCGATAATGTACTTGTATATATAACTTCCAGAGTCGACTATTGTAGTTGTATCATATGTGTTGTGTCAAATGTATTGTAACTGACATCAGTTATATATATATATATATATATATATATATATATGAGACTTTTTGTTTTATCCGTGTTCCGCATTTATATTATCTGTGTTATTATTATATATTTTGTCCTAAACTATTATGAACCATCGTAGTTCGTTTTATACTGGAATTGGGTATGTCGATGGGAGTAAATAAATCAGAGATGAAAGAATATATATACCACTCCTATCGAGATAACCAATACTAGTGTAAGGCCTAACTACGGATGGTCGCTCCTCAACAGCCTTATTCTCCGCGCTAGTCGACAACATTACACCGTAGTGTTCTTGGCTAGCGTGGGTATAGAGGTGGGGCGTCACAATGTAAGTTTAAAACGTTCATACATTGATTATTTGAATAAAAAAATAAGTTAGTTTCTTAATTCCTTCTTTTCCCCTTTCGAGGACGAAAAGTTTTGAGTGGAGGAGACTGTAACGACCCGTATTTTTTTGATAATTAAAATATTAAATTAAATAAGATTTGAAAATTTAATATTGTAAGAAATTTAAATTGTGATTTATTAACGGGAAAATAGTTAAAACATGAGTTAATATGGTTGTTTGAATGTTAATAACAACTATTTTAATGTAATCTCAATCAATTGGAATAAGTGTAATGTTAGTTTGGTTAGAAACTGTAGATAAGAGATAAACAGAAGATTGAATTTAAATGTTGTAAGTATATGTTATTAATCAGAATATGAAAATAAATTAACTAGTATGAAAATCTAGTAGCTTTCGTTTGTAAATAATAAAATTGGAAATGTATTTGAATTGTTAATGTATAATTATTGCTTCAACTATCATTTTGTTATCTAATCTTGTAAATTAAATTGAAAATCGATAAAAATTTAATATAATTGAAATATCACAATTAATATGGTAAAAGTTGATAATTGTAGACTAATGATGCAATAAAACGTGAACCAATGTTAATTATATCCATAAGATGATAGTTGATTGAGTTATAAGATGTAAATCAAAATAAATGAATTTATTGGAATTTAAATTATAATTAATGAATTTATTGCGATTGAAATTGAACACTATAATTAGTGTAATACTATTTAACATTGGATTTGACATGAAAATTTATTCTAAAAGATTATAAATTACTAGGTAATCAAAAATGATAAAATTTGTTAGTTATAAAATTTGAATTTGAAAAGTGATTAGATTAATTTAATAATAATTTATTTGATTAACGTGAAAATAGCCATTTTAGCCACTATCTTGCATTTCAACAAAATCAATTTTATTGGATCCACAATAGTGCATTATTGAAGGATTTCAAGTTTCGTAGCAATCGGACATGTCGTTTGATCGTGCGGGCTTGAAACGCGTAGAAACCAATTTAATGAATTCAATTTAAAATAAGCTAATTTTAAAAAATAAATTCTTCATACAAAGGAATTAGGACTTGATACATGTTCCATTGAATTTAAAAATATCGAAAACATCTATTTTGATATATGGGATGACGCACTTTCGTTTCGAAAACAGAATGGGCTTTTCCAGTCGTTATTGTCGTTTCGAACCAATTTGATATGTTCATTCACTCTTATCGGGCCTTGTCTATATAAATAGTTTTTCTAACCCTAGCAACCGTTTTGTTTCTTACTACTACACGTATCTTTCCATTTATCCATCTACTTCTTCTTCTTTTCAATGGTTGCAGATCCCAAACCCTAGTTCAATTTCAAATTCAAATCGAAAATCAAACTCCTCAAAACCATGTCATATTATATATCGTTGGAAAGCTCTTGACGAGCATAATCTACTGAAGCAATTCATTTTTCAATTTGATTCATCATTTGATCAAAATCAAGGATGAACCTCGGCCGTCCATTTTAAGGTTTGAGATTTTAACAGTGGATCTTCGATGATGGCTCGATCGGATGGTTCAGGCTGCAAGGGATGTTATGAGAAGTCGATCAATTGGTTCATCTTGGGACTTAGATGATTGGAGTTGCCTCGAATAGAGTACTAAAGGTGGAGATGGCGGAGTGGGATATGTCTTGTGATGGACTTCCACGACTTCAGGAAGGGGATGCCTGGACCAGGCGAGTATGGGGATGATGTTATCAGGTCGAAAGCATGTGAGGCGGTGGCGATAAAGGACGATGGTGGCTGCTTCAATTTGTTTCGAACGAGATGGCCTCAAGTGGGTTCAAGCATGAACAAAGATCAAGGTGATGTGGCAATAATTTTCTTTGTTTTTATTGGTTTTTATAATATAAATCGAATATCTTCTAACGTTAATAACTTTTGCATACGACGTCGGATTTATGCGCAGTTTTTCCCATTGCGATCGCATCGAAATTTCAAACAATATGAAACTAGTTTGGTCGAATTCTAAGACTGTTGGATTTTTGGGCCTAAATTGGATTTTAAATCGATTTAAAATCAAAGGTGGGTGTTTTAACCCACTCACAACTATTAAATTATTTTATGTTAGTTAAATTAAATTTATGATGTGATTAGAGGTTGATTAATTGCTGTTTGAAATATTTAAATAGTCATTCCAGTTAAATTTGACTTTTGTTGAATATAATCGTCATTTAATTTTATATCGAATATTAACTGCCAGTTAATACCTGTTATTGATAATTAGTCAAATTGTGTTATTTATTGGTTGATTTGAATGATGACTGTGATGAATGTTTGAGTTTTAATATTGGATGACTGGATGTTATGTTTATATATTGTTATCATACTGCAAGTTCCCTTAGTTAACGATGGAAAATCACTATGGGTTAAAATGATACATACCCGAACGATCTTATGGATTAGGGAAAAAAATTCATGGGTTGAAATGACATGTGAAGCCCCACCTCTATACCCACTCTAGCCAAGGACACTACGGTGTAATGCCGTCAACTAGCACGGAGAATAAGGCTGTTGAGGAGCGACCATCCATGTAATTGCTATGTGCGAGCAACAATATGTCAGATAGTACAACATGCATTTGATTTCAGGAGGAAATCTGACATACCGATACAAACTCAAAGCTACTGCACAGTGGCTATATATATTCTTCGAAAACAAATATAGAACACAAATCAGTCACAGACATTCATATCACAAAGGCGGAAATAGATATGAATATAACACTTAAAAGTGTACATCAGAGTAGTGGTCAAACAAGATCCATAATATCACAAAAGAATAGCTACAAGTGCTAGACAAAAGAATATGAATACATTAATGAGTCTATATCTCAAATGTATACAACATAAACTACTAATCTAAGTAGTTAGCCAAAAGTCAGGGTGATAATCCCAGATGTGAAGTCAAGCAGAAGCACCTGTAACATCTCGGTCTGACCCGAGTATTATTTAATAAGAAAATAATAAACGGATCAGTCTAGCTATAAATATCAGATAAAATGATATAGAATAAGAGATATGACATAAACATATGATACCATAAAGCCATACTGTGATAAGTATGCAATTGAAAATCAACTAGGGATTAATCAATATCACAAGAATCTTCTCAAAGATCAAAAGGAATATCATACTCTTTATTTATATTCACCAAACCACAAATATGGACAATAATATCAATGTCAATCACAAAAGTTGATGACACACAAATTCACCGACACACAAATATTGATAAGACCTATCGATGTAAATCACAAAAATTGGTGATACACAAATTCTAGAAATCATCAATGGAAATCCAGAAATCACAAAAAGGGGGAGGCCTATCACAAACGGGAGCATGAAAGCTCACCAACACATGTATCACAAAATGGAACGCTATTCCATGGTTGCTAACCATTAATTTTGAACCGAAGCTCCACAAAACGGCCCGAAGACCATAGGTCGCTACCCCACCAAATTGAGCTGAAGCTCCACATAAACGGAGTTTAGTCTCCCTCGTAGACAAAGAGACATCGCACATTTGCTAGTCTAAATCACAAAAATGATCATCAACGATCATCTAGAAGTGTCAATTACAGTAAGCTAGTAAATATATAAGCTTAGCCTCATGTCCCATAACCATTAGCTTAACTTAAATATTTACGAACAAATTGTAGATCTCCACTCGAAAATTGTCACAAAAGATTCAATCGAACAAGTCCAAGAATTACCGGTGAAGTAAATGCAAATGTTTCATACCATTTGTTTTACTAAGCCGTTTAATTAGATTTCTCGTACGAGTGAGATAAAGTAACAAATCACAAAAATGATTGTAGAAACAATAAATCACAAAAAATCACATTCGAAGACGTGAATAAAATCCAAAGAATTCGATTCCAAATCCATCAAAGGGGAGATACCCTTGCGACTTAACAGCCACGACTTACGACTTAACGTAAGTCAACACAAGAAATCAACGACTTAAGAAATAGAATGCGGCCTAACAGCGCGACTTACATGGCGCGACCTATGGCATGGCATGACCTATAGCGTACGACTTAAGGGGTGCGACCATGCGGAGCGACCTAACACATGGCACGACCTGAGCATGGAGCGACCTAAGGGGTAAGAGTAGGCCGAGCGACTTAAATGATGGAACGACCTAACAAGCCGAGCGACCTAAGGTATAGCGCGACCCATAACAGGCGCTACCTAAGTTGTGAGAGAAGGCCGAGCGACTTAAGGTGGAACGACCTAAGCATGGCGCGACCTAAGGATGGCGTGACCTAAGGCGTAAGAGAAGGCCGAGCGACTTAAGTGGGGACGACCTAAGCATGGCGCGACCTAACATGGTTGAGCGACCTATGGGGTGGAACGACCTAATGGCCGAACAACCTAAGGTTTAGCGCGAGCTAAGGCACAGGGACAAGCCGAGCGACTTAAGTAGACAAATAGCGCGACCTAAGTTGTAAAGAAGGCCGAGCAACCTAACATAGCCGACCTATGTTGATGCAAGCCAAGCGACCTAACATAGCCGACCTATGGCCAGCGACCTAAGACAGGCCGAGCAATTCGAAGGGTGCAGGCCGAGTGACCTAGGGGATTGAAGTGCAAAACTCTCTCAATTTGCAACCGATCGAGCACGAACGCTAGGGGATTACGCCCATCGGCTACCCGGTCCTATTGGCTCCTCGATGCATCACCAAAAACGTGTTCAATCATCAAAGTTAGGATTTTTAAAGACTTGAACCCAAAACACTAAAAATTGGGATTTTCACCAATTCAATCCAAACCAAGAGCAAATGCATATGAATAAGTGTTAGGAATTCATACCCAACAATCAAAGATAGTTATAGACAAAGATGTGAGATAAAAATCTCACCTTTACACAAAATCAATGAAGAAGAAGCTTGAAAGCAAAGGAAGAATCAATGGCTTCTCTTTGAATTTGGAGTTAGATGTTGGATTTGCAAACGAACTAGAGCTTGGAGTTTTAATTTCTCATTCCTTCCTCCATTTTTGATGAAGTTTGAGTGTTAGGAAATGAAAATGAAGTTACGAAGGGAAGGGGGTTGAGCTAATTTTAATAGTTTAGGCTAATGGGCTAAACCAAACCCAAAGCCCAAAGTGAAAAAGTGGCAAAATTCCACTAACTCCAAACATATCAAAGTTTATACTCAAAAAGATCGCAAACGGTGTTTTGGACCCAATGAAAGTGGTTTCGAGTCCTAATTCGACCGTATGCAAAAAGTAACTTTTTGAACTAAAATCCTACTAACGATAAAATATTTAAATATTCAATCGTAAAATATGCGGGTTGTTACAGACTCCCCTCCTGAAAGAAATTGCGTCCTCGCAATATTTAAGAAGAAAATATAAGGTAACAACCATGAAAGCATATCAACACAAAAGAAATTTGAAATAAGAAATTCACCCCATAGAGCATGGGAAAGTAAGTCCGGATGTGTTCGCTCGATGAACTCTTTAGATTTCCAAGAGCAATCCTTAGGATTTGAGGACCATTGAACTTTAACAAGCGGAACATCTTTATTTCGAAGGCGTTTGACCTCCGAAGCAATAATACGAATAAGATGTTGCTCATAAGTTAAATTAGGCGAAACTTCAATTTCTTCCACAACACCGGGCTCAAGAATAGAATTGGAATCTCGAAGGCATTTCCGTAATTGAGAAACGTGAAACACATCATGTATAGCAGAAAACTGAGCCGGTAATAAAAGGCGATAAGCCATGGAACCAATACGTTCGGTGATGGGAAATGGACCAATTTATCAAGGTGCTAACTTTCCCGATCGACTGAAACGTACAACACCCTTCATATGTGAAACACGAATAAATACAAGATCTCCCACAGAAAATTCTAATTTCCTTCTCCGGTTATCGGCATAGGGTTTTTGTCTACTCTGGGCTTCTTTCATCCTATGATGAATAAGGTCAATCTTTTCTGTGGAATCATGAATAAAATCTGGACCTAAAACCAGCTTCTCACCGGCCTCAAGCCAACAAGAAGGAGATCGGCATGGCCTCCCATAGAGTACCTCGAAAGGTGCCATACCAATACTAGATTGGAAGCTATTATTATAGGAAAACTCAATAAGAGAAATATGATCTTCCCAACTTCCACCAAAATCAAGAACACATGCACAAAGAAGATCTTCAAGAGTTTGATTCACATGCTCAGTTTGTCCATCGGACTGGGGATGATAAGCAGTGTATAATTAAGCTTCGTTCCCAAAGCTTTTTGAAGACTCTTCCAAAATCCACTAGTAAACAATGGATCACGATCACTAACAATAGAAGTAGGAACTCCATGCAATTTAACAATTTCTTTGATAAAGAGTTTGGCCAAAAGAGGCACGGTTCGATTGGACCGAACGGGAATAAAATGGGCGGATTTAGTAAGTCTATCGACTATCACCTATAAGCTATCATGACCCAAACGAGAACGGGGAAGGCCGTCTATAAAATCCATGGAAATTTGGTCCCACTTCCAAATTGGAATTTCTAAAGGTTGCAATAACCCACCGGGCCTTTGGTGTTCGGCATTAATGAGTTGGCAAGTCATGCAACACTTAACAAAGTTAGCAATATCAGATTTCGTTCCCTCCCAATAATAAAGTCGCTTCATGTCCGCGTACATTTTACTACTACCGGGATGAATGGTAAATTTAGAACGATGAGAATCTTCTAAAATGTCTTTACAAAGATTACTAATATTTGGCACGATAAGTCTACCAAATTTATGAATACCGCCACGGGAATCAATATCAAAGTCTTTCAAACCTTCAATATCAATTTTGTCCCTAAAATTTTGGCCAAGAGGAGCCAATTAGGGATCTTGATTTTGAGCTTCAAGAATGCGGTCTAAGAGAGAAGGATGAGCCTCAAGGCTACATAAAACAATGGATGAACATAAATCGGAAACACAATCTCGAATCTCACAAGTGGATAGAATTCCGAGATCATTCCATTCGGATATCATCATAGAAACAACCGCTTGTTGCTTACGACTAAGTGCGTCTGCAACACGATTTCCCTTTCCGAGGGTATAAAGAATATCAAGATCATAAGCTGCAAGAAATTCGAGCCAACGTTGTTGACGCAAATTAAGTTCCTTTTGAGAAAATAGATACTTCAAAGATTTATGATCGGTGTAAAGAATAAATTTTTCTCCCAAAAGATAATGACGCCAAATACGAAGGGCAAAAACAATAGCCGCGAGCTCTAAATCATGAGTGGCATATCTAGTCTCGGCTGGCTTCAATTGTCTAGAAGCATAAGCAATAACACGTTCTCTTTGCATAAGAACAGCACCCAAACCAGCGCGACTAGCATTGGTATAAACAATAAAATCTTGGTTTCCCTCGGGAATCACAAGAATAGGAGCATCGGAAAGGAGTTCTTTTAATTTCTGAAAAGAAGCTTCATATTTGTCCGACCAAATGTATTTAACTCCCTTCTTTGTCCAACTAGTAAGAGGCACGGAAATTTTGGAAAAGTCCTTTATGAAACGGCGGTAATAACCCGTCAATCCGAGAAAACTACGAATTTCCGTCACACTCTCCGGTCTCTTTCAATTTTGAATCGCTTCAATCTTTGAAGGATCCATGGAAATTCCGAATTCGGAAATAATATGACCGAGAAACTTCACACAAGATTGCCAAAAGTGGCATTTAGAAAATTTTGCTTTTAATTGATTACGCTTAAGAGTTTCCAACACAATCCGAAGATGCTTTTCATGCTCCTCCTTGGTTTTTGAATACACAAGAATATCATCAATAAAGATGAGAACAAACCGATCGAGGAAGTCTTTGAAAACTCTATTCATAAGCTCAACGAAATAAGTCGGAGCAGTCGTTAAACCAAATGGCATAACAAGCCATTCATAAGATCCATAACGAGTACGGAACGATGTCAAAGGAATGTTATCCTCTGCAATACGAAGCTGATGAAAACCGGTAGCTAAGTCTAATTGTGAAAAGACTCTGGCACCACTAAGTTGATCGAATAGATCATCAATCCGAGGTAAAGGATATTTGTTTTTGATAGTAAGATCATTAAGCTTGCGGTAGTCAACGCAAAGCCTAAGTGTACTATCGGATTTCTTCACAAAAGTAGCTGAAGCTCCCCAAGGCGAGGAACTAGAGCGAATAAATTGCGTCGTCTCCAATTCGAATAATTGTTTGCGCATCTCCTCATTTTCTTTATTGGACATACGATAAGGAGGACGAGTGATAGGTTGAGCTCCAGGGATGAGATTAATTCTGAACTCAATTGCTCGCTTAGTTGGTAATCCTAAAACGGGCTCAAAGATGTTGGAAAATTCAAGAACAACGTGAATAAGAGAAATAATATCTTCCTCATCATCATTACCGTCATCATGAGGATTTAAAGAATATAAAGATGCAACCATGCTGGAATCTGAATCTTTAAGATCAATAGAAATCTGCTTAACAGATTGAGGATGTCGAAGATGAATAGTCCGCTCAGGACATAGGATTTGGGCTTCATAGCGGTTAAGCCAATCCATTCTCAAAATCATTCCAAAGCCTAAGTAGCGCATAACATGCAAATCGGCTCGGAAAGAAAAATCACACAAAATAATCTCGACATCACTATGCAATAAACTGATTGTTGCGGATCCACCAACCGGATTCGCAATTCTCAAAGAAGTTATTAAAGTGACAACGCTCAAAGAAAAAGTATCAACAAGTTCTTTTGATATAAAAGAATGGGACGCACCCATATCAAAAAGAACTCGAATAGGATGATCAGGAAATAAAATAATGCCATCAAGGATAGAATGAGAAATACCTTGACCACGAGATGTGTTTCAAGGGGCTTGAGCAACATTAAGCTTTCCCTCCTTCCTGCCCTGAAGTTTGGGACAAGAAGATAAACAATGATCTGGGCTTTTGCAATAGCGACAAGCACGAGGCTTTGAACACTTGTTCGAATAATGGTCCTTAGAACCACAGTTGTAGCATTGCCCACCACTTGAGGTAGAAGTTTTAGTTGCCGGAGAGGCTTGCTTCCCTTTCTTATTGTTGGGATAAGGACCCTTGAACTTATTAGGCCTTTTCTTGTTAGTGAAGTTCGACCTAGCACTCCCAACCTCAACATTACTTACTCTATCGGCCTCTTCAAGTCGAAGAGCGATATCAATGAGCCGATCAAAAGAAACTTCTAATTTTAGAAATAATGGCTTCTTGAGATTTTTATTCAAGCCATAGACAAATCTTTGGTTCTTCTTCAATGGGGTGTTTATGTACTCGACCCCGTATTTAGAAAGTGACTCGAATTACGCGACATAGTCGGCCACAGAGGATTCACCTTGAACAAGGTCGATGAAACGACGAGCCAAAGTCACCTTCTCAGCTTCTGGCACAAATTTTAATTCGAAGCGTTCTCGGAATTTCTCTCAAGTAAGATCTGCTTCATTTATTTCAGAAATCAAAAGCTCATACCAATCTAATGCTCTTTCTTGGAGCATACTAGAGGCCACCTGAACACGGTGAAGATCAATAAGATTCATGCAAGAAAAGATTCGATCGCACGTTCTCAGCCAAGCCTGGACTTCAATAATAGTTTTAGATCCTTTGAATGGCTTCCCACCCAAATTGGTATAATCGCTGCACAAACGTGCAAATCCCGACTTAGGGTGAGTAGACTCCAGATTAGATCCGGCTGCTTGAGCATTCCTTACTAGATCAAGAAGCTGTTGGGTAGACATAAATATTCCATCTTGGGGAGTAGCATGAGATTGACCGGCGCTGGGACGGCCAGGTCTAACCATTTCTCTTCCTTTTGAAAGAAAGAAAGAAGAAGGATAAGGTTATTCACCAAATTAATATCAAGCAATCTTGATAGATAAACAAGGAATCATAAAGAAAATAGGATGAATCGGTACGAAGACTCGAATTAAATCCTAAAGCACGACTCCTAAGATGGACTTAGGACGATGATCCTTGCTAGATTATTCTACATTGTTCCGAAGATTGGCTTTGATACCAAGCTGTGACACCCCACCTCTATACCCACTCTAGCCAAGGACACTACGGTGTAATGCCATCAACTAGTGCGAAGAATAAGGCTGTTGAGGAGCGACCATCCGTGTAATTGCTTTGTGCGAGCAACGATATGTCAGATAGTACAACATGCATTTGGTTTCAGGAGGAAATCCGACATACCGATACAAACTCAAAGCTACTACACAGTGGCTATATATTCTTCGGAAACAAATATAGAAATAAACATAACACAAATCAGTCACAGACATTCATATCACAAAGGCGGAAATAGATATGAATATAACACTTAAAAGTGTACATCAGAGTAGTGCTCAAACAAGATCCACAATATCACAAAAGAATAGCTACAGGTGCTAGACAAAAGAATATGGATACATCAATGAGTCTATATCTCAAATGTATACAACATAAACTACTAATCTAAGTAGTTAGCCAAAAGTCAGGGTGATAATCCCAGATGTGAAGTCAAGCAGAAGCACCTGTAACATCTCGGTCTGACCCGAGTATTATTTAATAAGAAAATAATAAACGGATCAGTCTAGCTATAAATATCAGATAAAATGATATAGAATAAGAGATATGACATAAACATATGATACCATAAAGCCATACTGTGATAAGTATGCAATTGAAAATCAACTAGGGATTAATCAATGTCACAAGAATCTTCTCAAAGATCAAAAGGAATGTCATACTCTTTATTTATATTCACCAAACCACAAATATGGACAATAATATCAATGCCAATCACAAAAGTTGATGACACACAAATTCACCAATACACAAATATTGACAAGACCTATCAATGTAAATCACAAAAATTGGTGAAACACAAATTCCAGAAATCATCAATGGAAATCCAGAAACCACAAAAAGGGGGAGGCCTTTCACAAAACGGGAGCATGAAAACTCACCAACGCATGTATCACAAATGGAACGCTATTCCGTGGTTGCTAACCATTAATTTTGAGCCGAAGCTCCACAAAACGGCCCGAAGACCATGGGTCGCTACCCCACCAAATTGAGCCGAAGCTCCACAGAAACGGGGTTCAGTCTCCCTCGTAGACAAAGAGACATCGCACATTTGCTAGTCTAAATCACAAAAATGATCATCAACGATCATCAAGAAGTGTCAATTACAGTAAGCTAGTAAATATATAAGCTTAGCCTCATGTCCCATAACCACTAGCTTAACTTAAATATTTACGAACAAATTGTAGATCTCCACTCGAAAATTGTCACAAGAGATTCAATCGAACAAGTCCAAGAATTAACCGGCGAAGTAAATGCAAACATTTCATACCGTTTGTTTTACTAAGCCGTTTAATTAGATTTCTCGTACGAGTGAGATAAAGTGACAAATCACAAAAATGATTGTAGAAACAATAAATCACAAAAATTCACATTCGAAGACGTGAATAAAATCCAAAGAATTTGATTCAAAATCCATCAAAGGGGAGATACCCTTGCGACTTAACAGCCACGGCTTACGACTTAACGTAAGTCAACACAAGAAATCAGCGACTTAAGAAATAGCATGCGGCCTAACTACGCGACTTACATGGCGCGACCTATAGCGTGCAACTTAAGGGGTGTGACCATGCGGAGCGACCTAACACATGGCACGACCTGAGCATGGCGCGACCTAAGGAGTAAGAGTAGGCCGAGCGACTTAAATGATGGAACGACCTAACAGGCTGAGCGACCTAAGGTATAGCGCGACCTAAGTTGTGAGAGAAGGCCGAGCGACTTAAAGTGGAACGACCTAAGCATGGCGCGACCTAAGGCGTAAGAGAAGGCCGAGCGACTTAAGTGGGGACGACCTAAGCATGGCGCGACCAAACATGGTTGAGCGACCTATGGGGTGGAACGACCTAATGGCCGAACGACCTAATGGCCGAACGACCTAAGGTTTAGCGCGACCTAAGGCACAGGGACAAGCCGAGCGACTTAAGGAGACAAATAGCGCGACCTAAGTTGTGAAGAAGGCCGAGCGACCTAACATAGCCGACCTATGTTGATGCAAGCCGAAGCGACCTAACATAGCCGACCTATGGCCAGCGACCTAAGACAGGCCGAGCTAACTGCAGGCCGAGCAATTCGAAGGGTGCAGGCCGAGCGACCTAGGGGATTGAAGTGCAAAACTCTCTCAATTTGCAACCGATCGAGCACGAACGCTAGGGGATTACGCCCATCGGCTACCCGGTCCTATTGGCTCCTCGATGCATCACCAAAAACGTGTTCAATCATCAAAGTTAGGATTTTTAAAGACTTGAACCCAAAACACTAAAAATTGGGATTTTCACCAATTCAATCCAAACCAAGAGCAAATTCATATGAATAAGTGTTAGGAATTCATACCCAATAATCAAAGATAGTTATAGACAAAGATGTGAGATAAAAATCTCACCTTTACACAAAATCAATGAAGAAGAAGCTTGAAAGCAAAGGAAGAATCGATGGCTTCTCTTTGAATTTGGAGTTAGATGTTGGATTTGTAAATGAACTAGAGCTTGGAGTTTTAATTTCCCATTCCTTCCTCCATTTTTTATGAGGCTTGAGTGTTAGGAAATGAAAGTGAAGTTGTGAAGGGAAGAGGGTTGAGCTAGTGTTAATAGTTTAGGCTAATGGGCTAAACCAAACCCAAAGCCCAAAGTGAAAAAGTGGCAAAATTCCACTAACTCCAAACATATCAAAGTTTATACTCAAAAAGATCGCAAACGGTGTTTTGGACCCAATGGAAGTGGTTCCGAGTCCTAATTCGACCGTATGCAAAAAGTAACTTTTCGGACTAAAATCCGACTAACGATAAAATATTTAAATAAAATATTTAAATATTCAATCGTAAAATATGCGGGTTGTTACATGATAGACTAGAGCGATTTTATGGATTTTGAATTTTAACTCGGGATTGCAGGCTGAAATAATATATACCCGTAAATTTAAATTATTGTGGGTTGAAATGATAGATATCCATATCACTTGATCATAGGGTAGAAAATTATATATAGACAATGGATTGGTTAAATTAAATGATCTTTAAATCCTTAATTTTTGAATCCAGTTAAATAACAGTATGAAATAAAATTTGATTTATATGAATTGAATTATTTTGAAACCCAAGCTTTTTAATGTTGGAACTAAAATTGATTTATTAAATTGTTTTAAGAATTTAAATTGAAATCTTAAAGTTGAATGTTGAAATATAAATGAAATTTATTAAATCAAGTTACTGTAAACATTGAATATTTAAATTTTGAAAACTATCGAATTTGAAGTGGTTTAAATTTGTATTTCAGCATGGATTTGAAATCGATATAGAGTTAAATGGTTTTACTGAGAAGTTCTATTTAAAATCTAAAATGAAAGGAAAAATTGAGTTTTGTTGATTTGAAAGCTGGATATGGTCCAAATTTGTTGAAATCAAAGAAATAGTTTAATTTGATATTACTTTCAAATTAATTATTTTTAATATAAATTATTTAAAAATATATTATTTTAAATTCAGATTTATTTAGATTTTCAAACCATTTTATATTAAACTACATTAAACTATATTAAAACTATTTTTAACTAAAACTAAAATAATCTATTTTATGCTATTTAATCTATTTTATACTATTTAAACTACTTTAATCTATTTTAAACTATTTAAACCATTTAATACTGTTTTAAAATATTTTGAACTGTTTAATCTATTTTAAGCTATTTTAAAAATATTTAAACTATTTATGACTATGTAAACTATTTTCTAAATCTCAAACTATGCAAGGCTGAATTGTTCATATTTAAATCTTGGATTTAAAAGTGAATATGGTTAAATGATGTTGTAACCTAAATTGGAATTCAAAATGATAATTTCTAAGTGGAATGACATATTTGATTGAATATGATGATCTTCAAATGAGGGTTTAACTATTTTGTGAATATGGTTTCGAAATTGAATATGATTTCGAAAGAAATATGATTTAAGTGAATACGATATTTTGATATCAATTATGAAATGGTTGGAAATGTAAAAGAACTATCTGGTGTGAAATAAGCATTTGGTTGTTAAAGAGGCCGGGATTAGATATTGTCATACTCTCTGCTAATCAAAAACCACTTTAACAATTGTGCATGTGGTAGAGATTCCAGAATGAAGTAGGATGGTTTGAAGAACGATTCTGTATAAGGTATTAATGTAGCTCTGAATCCCATGGGTCGTCTTAACGTGGCTAAAACAGAAGCCATGCCCAGCCAAGTGAGGTCGCACCTCCGATCGGACACATTTCTTCTATATCATATTATGACTTTGTGATTGATTTGATGGCTACCCCTGGATTAGAAAATGGGAGTGTGTTCCAAGGTGGGAGATGGTAGTTGCTATGCATTACCACCAGTTCAAATCCGCAAAATGGTAGTATCTTACCTTGTGCATTGCCTCGCGTGCCTTGTCACATGCCTTATCATTCCCATTACGAGTTTGGTTTGTATCGTGCCTATGGATTGCTCTCTGATAGCCCACCAGTTTACGGTGGAGTTTATAGTATCTATGTAGACTACTATATTTATATAAAAATGGGTTAATGGGTATATGGTTAGCACCTCAACGCTATTTTAATACTTTACTTTACAGATAGACATATTATAATAGCGTATATTACTACATAGTAAATAGTTTAATGGATCCTTAGGACATGGTAATCCCGAACATCTCTTAAGTTATTGCATGCACGTTAGACACTGGATAGGAGATATAAAATTCCATAAACATCTTTGAAATCGTTACACTCATATTTATTTACTGTTGATTTAACTTGCATAATATCTTTTAGTTTTGACTCGAGTGTTTTGTCTTTTCATTACGCTCGGGTCAGTCTGAGCTTTTCAGTGTATTGAAGACCTTAATTCTAGAGGACAAAGACGATGATTTATATGCTTTATATTATATTTATGCTACTACATCATGTTGTTCCGCTGCATTATTTATTTAATCATGTTGTATGCAACTCTGATGTGTATTGTAAAAGTGTAATCAAATGTTATTTGTAAAACAGCTTCATGAACTGTTATTTGATTATTATATTTTGTCATTCTGCTATGAGATTATATGTTTGTTTTATTTCTTTCTCTTTTTTTATTTACCCCATAATAATCCTCCCTTTTGAATAGTTTGAGTCTGACATGTGTGGTTTATTGTCGATTTAAACCGTCCAAAAAGATGGGTCGTTACAAAATTGGAAGCTAAGTTATTAGTAATTGGAAACCCTTGTGAACAATGACATGTATATTTGGTTGTGACTTTGTTTATGGTGTGTTAAGCTTAGATAGTTAGCATTTGAGTTTGTAGTATGCCATGGCATCGAAATCTCTCACTTTTAAAACTTATTTCACTTAAGTGCTTTTTCGAAATGTTATAAAGTTTTAACTTTACTTTTTAGTTCCAAACTTTATTTAGTTGTAAAAAAGTAAATATAATATAAAAGATAAGAGTTTTGAAAGCTATTTACTTTATAAAATTATTTTGAAATTACGGGTCATATAGCGATAATCACTATAAATGCAGTTCACGAAAAATGAACTCTTTTTGAATTTAAAATATTTTAACTTAAGTATCTTCTTGAAAAGTGTTTTCAAAACTTAATATAAGTTTTTTAAAAGTAATTATTATCGATTAATTAATTAATTAATTAATGATTATTTAATTAATCAATCAAGTAAGGTAATTGGCACCTAATCATTTGTTAATAAAGATAATTAGTACTTAATTATTAATAAAGTTAATTATAATTAGTTAATCAATTAAAGATTGTTTATCAAATGATAATTTATTTAAGTATTAACTTGTGTTTAATTATTAATCAATTATTAACTATTTATTTATTAAATAACGGGTTTAATTAATTATTAATTAAGTTAGGATTTAATTAAAACTTAATTAAGAATTTAATTATTTTTAATAAGGGTTTAATTATAATTTAAATTTTAATTAAGTATTATTTAATTATTGATTGAGATTAATTAATAGTTAATTATTATTTGATTATTAATTAGAAATTTAGTTATTATTAAATAAAGAGTTCAAACGTCGTTTGATTATTAAATAAAAGTTTCAAAGTTTAAACCTACTTTATTTCTAAAAGATCAGTTTTGCTTTAAAACTAAAATTTCTTTTAAAGAATATTTTATCCAAGGGATTTCTTTATCGATAACCTTTAAGTAATAACAATTGAATATGAAACTCAATGACATCTATTTAACAGAATAAAACACCATTCTTCTGATTAAATTATAATTGACATCTGTTTAGCAGAATAAAATCCTGCTCTTCTATAGCTTAATTGAATCGGTTATTTTAGATATCTATTTAGCAAAATAAAACCGTATTCTACTATCTTTTGGTTAAACAAAATATAAATGACATCTACTTAGCATAATAAATTCACATTCTGCTAATATATTATTTGGACATTGAATTGTATGCCGGTAGATTAATATTTGATAAGTGATGTTTTCTATATATGCATAGTGTTATTTACTTTTGTATACATACCCCTATACTTAAGTTACGTGATGTTTGAATGGAAACGGTATCCCCTTTAAACTATTTTGTTAAATCTTATGCATGGGTTTTACAAAGATAATTAATTATTTAATTAAAGATGGTTTAAATAATTATATCAATAATAATGTTTTAAAAGTATTGATTATTTTAATAATAATGATTTAAAATCGATTAATCTTTTTGATAGTGATGTTTTAAAACCGATCAATTATTTTAATAATGATTTTTTTAAAGATAATTAATTATTTAAATAATAATGAGATTAAGATTAATTATCCATCTTCAAAATGAGGTTTTAAAGGTTAATTAATTATTTTAATAATAATAATTTAAAGTTAACTAATCATTTTAAACAAGGATGATTAAAGTTAATTAATCTTTTTAAATATTGTTGTTTTGAAGCAATGAATTGAGTTCAAAGCTAATTAATTATTTTAAATAAAGATGTATGAAATAATTAACTGTTGTTTTAAAAGTTAACTGATCATTTTAAATAATGATATTAAAGTAATAAATTTTGGTTTAAAGTTTATCAATCATTTTGATAAAGTTGTTTAAAATTAATACTTTTAATGTGAAACCCCACCACAAGTTTGGTTTTAAAAGTAAAGTTCGATTCGGTTATGGAAAAATAGTTCCATAATCCGATATCGCTTTTGTGGAAAGGATTTATTCATACTTCTAACACTAAATGTCGAGGCTTGGACTTCTTTTTTTGTCGAAAGTTAAAAATGTAGTCAAGGCAATGCCTAGAGAAACACTGTCTCAACTTGCCCGGCTTCATCTTCAATCAAGAGATAGCACTTTTTTGGAATCAACAAGTAGTGGTAAAAATATGAAATTTAATTTCCATGTACGATCATTTTTAGTTACACCTATTAGTTGATTTATAAATCATCGGTACAGCTTTCTTTATGGTGTATTGTCAACATAAAAATGATTTGTTGCTCTTTTGAGCTTTCGTATCCTTTGTCGAAAATGACTAAACACAAAGAGCGAGTGGGGACCAAGCTATATGGGGTTGCTTCCATTATGATATTTTTACATCCATTCTAGATTGGATTTGGTGTTATGCATTGAGATGTGAAATACTCGGATACTTGGTAATAGTTAGTGGGGTCCGGCTTAGAAGTTTTTGAGAACCATTGGAGCTCTTAAGTATATTTCTAGAGGTATACTTTCGGCAAGGGGGGCATACTATCCTAGTTATTTGTTGGAAAATTTCCCTATTCTTTCCTTTGATTCCAAGTTTTTAAATTAGCTTCTTACATATGAAAGTATTGAGAGCACTTCTTGATGTTTAATTATTCGCATTTATGGTTGAGATTGGATATTGTTATTTTTTGATATGTTGTATAAAACATTATTTTGTAGATGAGTTTTCAATTTCCTAAGATGGATTTATCTCATCTCTTCGACTGCTTTCATTACTAAGGCAGTGATGCCGCCTTTATTAACTTCGACCTTATGTATATTCTTGGATGGCACAGCAGCCGAAGTAAGTTAAGCCGAGTTTTTACAATGATGTCGATGGTCTTGATGTCGATGTGCATCAAGGTTGACGACCTTATATACTTTGCTTTAGTGTTGATACCGCATGGTAACGATGTCGCATTTCTTTCTTTAATGCCGGAAAGACTAGTTTTATATAAACTAAAATATTTTAAAGAGGCGAAGAGGCCTATATTTTAAGAGGGTCGATGACCTTGATTCTTTGGCTGTTAGCCATATAGCTTACAAAGGTTTTAAGTTTTGTTTAATAGATGAATAGCCTACAGTTTATGAAGGTCAACAATGTCATCTTCAACATTGAATATTATACTTAAACGAATTTTGAGTTTCTGTCTTCGACCTTGGATAGAGGTTGACATTGTTTTAAAACCATGTGTATGTTATGATTTAAGGCGAAGAACCTTAGACCTCTATGTCAACATTGTTAATGTCGTCGACACTAATCTATACTAAATTATTAAAGGGCGGAGAGCCTAAACTTTCTACTTCGATGTCGTCATTAGGGATACCGATGCCATTTTAAAAAGTAAACTTCAATACTATAATTGGGGACACCAATGTGGGTGAATTTCGACATTGATCTAAAATTTAAATAATTTAATGGTGGCGAGCCATGTGTCTTTGACTTCGACTTTAAAACGTGGGGATACTATTTTTTGTTTAATAATTTCAACATAGATCGATTGGGGATACCAATGTGTATGTGTCACTTTGAAATATAATGTTAAGGAGAAATAACCTAATTGGAGATACCAATAGACATAGGTTAAACATGTGGGTAACATAAATTAAATTGTAAATGTTAGGTTCATATTCATCTTAGGAAAAATATGAGATATGAGACAGATAGTTCACATCATGCCGGAGATGTATAGTCTCTATGAGGTCAATGATGGGTTCATAGTCATCTAAGGAAAACTATCGAATCTGTGGTAGATAATCCACATCATTGTAAACTAAATGGAAATTATGTGATGGATAGTCCACATAAATTTAAACAATGGAACCATATGTGATGGGTAGTCAATATGGTAGGGGATAGGCAATCCTAGTAAAAATTACATATGAAATGGATAGTCCACATAACTCTGAATATGCTTATACATGAGATGGGTAATCCACATAATTATAAGACTGGTAGTCGGATTAAAATAAGATAGGTAGTCAGTTTAATTATGACAGGTATTCATTTGAAATTAAGATGGATAATCTGATGAATTGGGATAAATAATCCAATATTTGTTACATGATTATAAATGCTATTTTCTATAATCTAATCATTGTGGTTGCAGGAGCATATATATGGTTGTTTTGTTTAGTTAAGATACTAGTGAGAAGAAAACATGTTCCGTTTAGCAGTGTGGTCTCCACTAGATATCCATTTTGGTTCGAGATGGTAGGTTTCTATTCATGTCAAACTATTGTTTAACCCAAATTTTTTGTTTTTCCCTTGAACTCTCGAGTGCTCATTTGAGTACGACGAGGTAAGGAATTTCAGGTTTCTAATTACACAAATAAGTTTATGTTTTAGAGTACTCATTTGAATAGCCAAAGTAATTAAGTATACAAATTTTATTATGACATCGAGGGTCTTGGGCTCGATGTGCATCAAGGTCCGTGACCTTATGTTTTAAAGTCAATGCCTCATGTCCATGGCATCACACTTCATTTTTTAAGGCCGAAGAGGCTTGCTTTTATATAATTAAAAATGTTTTAAAAGAGGCGAAGAGGCCAATGTTTTAAGAGGGTTAAAGACCCTATATTTTTGGTAGTTAGCTATATAATTTATAAGATTTTAAGTTTTTTTTAATTGGTGGATGGCTTATAGTTTGTGAAGGTCGACAACATCATCTTCGACACTGAATATTACACTTAGAATTTCAAGTTTCTGTTGAATATGTGCTTATATGATTTTTGTTTGATGATAATAAACATATATACATTCGTTTCAATGTATTTCATAATATACTATTTTATTTTTCACAAATTAAATAAATATTTGCTGAATAAAATAAATAACACGGAATTTGAATTCAAACGAATATTTTATTCAAACAAATATTTATTACATCTTTGAATAGTACAATTTCAAGCTCTCACTATAACTAGACAACTTTGATTACAATTACATCACATTTCATATTTACAGTTCACCTCACTACATATCACTCATTCACTCAATTCGTATTTTATCTTCAACTTCATTCCAGTTTGAATCCAACATCTGAGAAATCTGCAAAAATATTCACTAACGCAGTAAAATTGAAAAAGAAATATGTTTGCAATATAAAATAAAATATGGTTTTTGAAAATAATTTTTGCCTCAGTTATTTGGGTTGTTCGTCATCATTTATATTTGAATTCATAATAAACGAACAACTTGTGACATACACAGTGTATTACTGTATATGCCACAAGGCCATGCACGCCGATATATACACTTGATTGATTTACAGGGACAGGTGAGCACAGGTCAAACCCAAATGAAAAACCGGGTTCAACTCACATGCAATACGCCATGACACGAGCACAAGGTCAAACCCGAGTTTTTGTAACTGGATTCAACTCAAGCGCAAATCAAAAGTACACATGAATATGAAACTAAACTGTCAAGTTCAGTGGTCAAATGCAATAGGCCGAGAACCAGACAAATGCATGCAACAGCAGTGAAAGTGTTCAACACAAGGCAGTTAACATGTCAAAAACACTTGCAACATGGATATCACAAGAAATGAAACACCAATCAGTAGCATGCTAATGAAGACTGCATCAAAATGCAAGCACAAAAGTGCACAGCAACCATTAACCGCAACAAGTTGATATGCAAACTACAACAGGCCAGAGGTGAAAACAATACACGACTGAAGTGATGAAGTGCATATAAACAACTGATACAAATGAATGAAGTGAATGCAAACAACTCGGCAATCAAATAACAGTGATGCAGTCAACATCTATTCAAGGCCAACACAATAAGAGGATGCAGAATCAAGATGAACAATGCAATTTAACATGAGCAAGTGCAACTAAATGGAATGCACCAGTGATGAAAGCTACAAGAACACAAGGCATAGCAACTGCATAGGACTGCAACAACCAAATATATGGAAACATATACCAGTGATACAAATGCAACACAGTGCAGAGGTCTAAACAGCACAATCAAACTAGGAATGGCCAGAACCAAGGCAAGACCAAGCTGCAGCATACAAGTAACAAGTACAGGTAGCATTCAATTCAAGTACTACAAGCATGGCCGTGCATGCGACAACAACAAAGACCAAGGCTAAAAATGTGCAGCATCAGTGAAGCCAAAACATGATACAGATGAACTAAAGTATGGAACAAATGCAACTTGGACTGAATCAAACAAAGACTACAGCAAAAATCACTTCACCAAAGTAACAACATCGAGCCAGAGCTGTCAAATATCACAAAAGTCAAGGCTGCAAATGAAATGCAACACACATGCACGACTTATGGCAGTGAAACTCAAGCAAGTGGAGATAGCAACTAAATATCAACAACTCAAATGAACGCAGAGAGATGCACAGAGACCAGTTGCAAATGACAACAAGCATGAAACCAGTCAATGCCGAGGCTAAACAAATCAATGACATCGAAACAATGCAGTATGGTCAGAGTGAAGATTACAAGTCTGCAATGGATACAACAATGCCAAAGATAACTTGAACAAAGCTACAGGAATGCAGACAGTGGCCGAAGCCAATTTACAAAATATCGAAGTCAAAGAAGAATAATAAACATCAAAGACATAATGACCAAGTCACGTGTCAAAACGTTGATTATCAAAAATCAAGTTGTACGAAATTTATCAAGTCAGAGAAAAATTCAAGCCGAGTATATTACACCGTGATAGCCAAGCAAATTGACTAAGTCACGAATCAACAACGTCACCATCAAGCAACGATAATACGCAATTGACAAAGTCAAATAAATCATCATCGTTCAACAAATATCAAAGGGCCGATAGCATAAAATTGAAGAAATCAGACGAACGAGTTTTTAGGAAATTAACTCCTATATAAACCCTAATCATCACAGGCAATCGATTATGGAGTTCAATCAAGCATAACAGTATAGCATAAACGAAAATCACATACCGAATCGAAGTCGAACTCCATCAACAACAACGAAGCAGCCGAAGTGAGCAACAATCGATCAACAGCACACGCGAATAATCATCGAATCAATCAATATATTATCGGCGCTTCGAAAGCCCTAAATTGGATCGAAGGGACAAGCCCTAATTTAGCTTCAAAGTGGAACGGCCGGCATCTCCAAATAAACGAAGGAAGATAATAAAAGAGACGGGCTAGAAGATAAAAGGGGCCGGCATTTTTTTTAATAAGGGCTTTAAATTTAAAATTAGGGTTGTTTGTTTTAAATTGTTTTTAATTTGTAATTTTCTTTTTTAAACCGTTTAATTTCTAGTCGTGTGACTAGGGGACAAGCTACATGGCGTAGCTTGAGAATTCGCAACTCGGTAGTTGAGTTGTGGCAGGGTTTTGAGCGTAGAGTTAGATTAGTCAATAGCGGGTATAGCGAGTTTACGTGTGTAAGCGAGGGACTATCTAATTTCTAGTAGAAACATTGGGGGCAGCACGTAGGCAGGGTTTTGCCGAAGCTGGGTAAATTCTGTGTTGTTCTGTTTTATTCTGCTATTTATATTCTGCAATATCTGTGCTGCTATTCTGTGATCTGAATTGAAATTAATTTATAAGCTTCCGCGATTAATTTTAATAATTTACACAATCACCCTATTCACCCCCCTCCCCCTCCAGGGTGAAATCGATCCTACAAGTGGTATCAGAGCTAGGAACAAAAGCCGTTTTTGTTTTAAAAATTTGATTTTACAAAAATCAATTTTTGTTTTAAAAATTCGTGTTTCAAAAAAATCGGTTTTTGTTTTAAAAAATTTGAATTTTTAAAATGGCTTCTTTTAATAATGCTTTTGCAGAAGGTCAATCCATAGTTAGACCACCAATGTTCAATGGTGAATATGCTTATTAGAAAAATAGAATGCAAATTTTTCTGAAAACCATTGACGCTTGGAATATTGTTGAAACAGGTTATAGAATACCAACTATAACTGTAGATAATCAGGAAATAGAGAAACCAAAAGAACAATGGACAGAACTAGAAAATAAATTACAAAATACTAATGCCAAAGCTATGAATTCTATTATCTGTTCATTGGATCAATTTGAATTTAATCGTGTCTCACATTGTCTAACTGCGCAGGAAATATGGCACATACTAGAAGTGACTCACGAAGGAACATCTCAAGTCAAAGAATCTCGCCTTGCAATGCTAAGCAGCGAATACGAGAACTTCAAAATGGCGAAGGAAGAAAATGTCAAAGAGATGTACGGACGACTCTCCAATATCGTATACAAATCAAAAGCTCTCGGAAAAACATACACCGAATTAGAAATAGTCCGGAAAATCCTCAGAGTCCTTCCACGAAGCTTTGAAGCAAAAGTAACTGCCATACAAGAATCAAAAGATTTAAAACAACTTAAAGTTGAAGAACTCATCTGAAATCTCACCACTTATGAGCTAGAAATGAAATTCAAGGAAGAGCGTGAAGGAGGTGACACTCAAAAGAAATCAATAGCTCTCAAAGGAACAACCGAAAGTGATGATGATAACGATGAAGATGAAGGAGCAGCAGAATTGGAGCTGTTAATAAGGAAATTCAAAAAATGGAATCAAAAACATGGAAATTCAGCTCGAATTCAAAAAGCAAAAAGCAGAATAGCCAAAGCACTAGACTACTCAGAAGAACAAAAGTTTATTTGTTATAATTGCAACAAACCCAGCCATATCAAGCCCGATTGTCCACAAATTAAATCCAGCCATGGAAAGAAACAGAAAAAGAAAAGTTTTGCAGCCACTTGGGATGAAATAGACGAGAATGATCAAAGCACTGGCAGTGAAAGCGAAAAGGCAGAATTGTGTCTTCGAGGTGATACAACTGACAGTGACGATGACGAGCCAAGTGAGGTATCAAAACTTACCCATTCTGAGTTGCATATATATTTTCATGAAGTAAACGGTTGTTTTGAACGACTTGGGGAAAAATACGCCAAACTTAAATCTCAAAAAGATACTTTGATAGAATGTAATAAACAACTTGATCAATTAGTTAAAACCTATCAAAGTAGGATCCCTAAGTGTGATAAGTGTCCAACATTTGATGAAGAAATTAAAAAATCAGAAATTAAAATGAAATCGCTTGAAAATGAAATTCTGATTTTAAAAGAGAATGAAAATACTAGAAGAGAGAATTTTATTAAAAAGTGCACACAATTATTAAACGAAAATGAGTCTCTCAAAACACAAGTCCAACAATTGTCTACTACTTTAGATAAATTTTCCAAAAGTGAAAAATCATTGAATATGCTATTAGGAAAACAAACTGTTAATACGGTTAGACAAGGACTTGGATATAATAGTTCGAAAATTGTTGAAGACAAGATTAATCAAGAAAATTCAATGTGCACGATTTGTAGAAAATATGGACACAATCACAATAATTGTTGGTATAGACCCAAACATGTGAAAACTATACCGATTTGGGTTCCAAAAGGCACAAATATAAAATCTCTCAAAGTTAAACAAATTTGGGTGCCGAAGGGAACAATTATAAATAGTTTTGGGTCTCCACAAAATTGTTTTTCAAAATTTTCTGCCACTAACAACCATGGACCTATAAAAACAAATAGGTCACATAAATCTTTCATCGTGTAGGTGTGGTGGCAGGCTAAGGAACAACAACAGTGTACTCTGGATTTTTGGCTGTTCCAGAAACACAACGGACGACGAAGCAAAGTTCCTTAGCCTAGTATAAAGGTGACAGAATCACAATGGACAACGACGAAAAATATCGTAAAGGTAAAACAGGTAATGGTATGTTTTAAACGATATATTAAATGTGATAATCTGCACCGTATTCTGAATTAAAATCAGCCAATATTGAGATGATGAAAAGATGATGATTCTGACTTATTCAAAATAGTTGGCCAATTATATTCTTATGCCAAAAACACTATAAAAATCTCTAGATTCTTTAAATTACTTCATATATATCATTTTGGATTACAAATAGTGTTTTGTTGGATAATACATTTGGTTATAATACGGCTAACTCCTTATTCACGGTTTTCTGATTATTTACACGGCTTCAATTCAATTTCAAAAGAATGTCATTTAAATTATTGTTAAAATTGAGTTTGAAATTTTTGGTGCACACTTCATGTTTTGGTCTATAAAATTCAATTGATGATAACTTTTGAGTGAAAGAGAAATTCAGATGCAGATTACACTGGTAATCTAGTTGATAGAAAAATTACTAGTGAAACGTGATTTTTGTTGAGACATTTAGTAACTGCATCGTTTTTTTTCAAAGAAAATATCTGCATATTTTTCATTTCAAATAATTTTCAAATAGCAGAAAATTTTCTTTAAAACCCCTTGGAGAAAATCATTTTTGACCGTAGTTTCAGATTAGTCATTTTAAAAAAAAAAATTCAGAATTATTTTTGAATTTGATTTTAAATGACTATTTTGACTAGTCTGACTCCCTGATGTTTATCGAAAAGAAAAATAGTGATTGAAAAAGTGATGAGTGTTAATATTGATCAAATATTATGACTCGAGACGGTATAATTAATAAATTTCTTTAGAAATTTAAACAAGAGTTATAAAACTTTTTGTTGGAAAGAATTCCATGACCATCTCTATATCTATCATATTTCTAACGACCATCACTCATCAAAATTCTATATAGTTTGTCGATATGTGGTACTTTAAACAGGAATCGTTCGTTTTTCATTTTTCACATTTTTTTTAAAAAAAAAAGGATAATAATAATAATAATAAATAAATACCAAAGTATTCACTCTCATTTAAAAGTCCTCACGGTTATGCATGGGTGAATTACTTGGAATTTGTTATGTGCTTCCATGCTCATTTAAAAGTCCTCACGGTTATGCATGTATGGAACGCATATCAAAAGTTTTTTAAAAAAAAATAAACAAGTTGATTCTAATCCCATTTAAAAGTCCTCATGGTTATGCGTGGTTAGGAGATACTTGAATTCACTTTTTTTTTAAAATTAAAACTGGAATACTACTAATCTCATTTAAAAGTCCTAACTGTTATGCATGGTTAGTAGTAATTCAAATTCCTGATATAAATATACCACAAATAGACACAACTGTATGGTTTTATATGATGACATCATTTCCATCATTCTAAAAGTGGAATATGCGCCTAACAAAATATTTATGATTTTTGTTTGATTTTTTATCGAAATTTAATATTTATATTCAATTGAGTTTTAATGTTGGATTGATATCGATTACTTTATCTCTATTTTTCTCTAACACTGTTATTCTTTTGCTGATAACAAAAGGGGGAGAGAAAAGTTAAGATTTTGTCAAATAAAATCAAGCAAAGGTCAAATAATTTTCTATTTGCATCTAGACTCATTTGCATATTTTATTTGTATGCATATATGTAGGGGGAGTTTTGTGTAGAGAGGAAGCATTTAAATAGGGGGAGCAATTAGAGCATATCAATGATCAAATACATTTAACATATTCAAAATCTTAAATATATATTTGTTATCATCAAAAGGGGGAGATTGTTGAATATGTGCTTATATGATTTTTGTTTGATGATAATACATATATACATTCCTTTAAATGTATTTGATAATATACTATTTTATTTTTCACAAATTAAATAAATATTTGCTGAATAAAATAAATAACACGGAATTTGAATTCAAACGAATATTTTATTCAAACAAATATTTATTACATCTTTGAATAGTACAATTTCAAGCTCTCACTATAACTATACAACTTTGATTACAATTACATCACATTTCATATTTACAGTTCACCTCACTACATATCACTCATTCACTCAATTCATATTTTATCTTCAACTTCATTCCAGTTTGAATCCAGCATCTGAGAAATCTGCAAAAATATTCACTAACGCAGTAAAATTGAAAAAGAAATATGTTTGCAATATAAAATAAAATATGGTTTTTGAAAATAATTTTTGCCTCGGTTATTTGGGTTGTTCGTCGTCATTTATATTTGAATTCATCATACACGAACAACTTGTGACATACACAGTGTATTACTGTATATGCCACAAGGCCGTGCACGCCGATATATACACTTGATTGATTTACAGGGACAGGTGAGCACAGGTCAAACCCAAATGAAAAACCGGGTTCAACTCACATGCAATACACCATGACACGAGCACAAGGTCAAACCCGAGTTTTTGTAACTGGATTCAACTCAAGCGCAAATCAAAAGTACACATGAATATGAAACTAAACAGTCAAGTTCAGTGGTCAAATGCAATAGGCCGAGAACCAGAGAAATGCATGCAACAGCAGTGAAAGTGTTCAACACAAGGCAGTTAACATGTCAAAAACACTTGCAACATGGATATCACAAGAAATGAAACACCAATCAGTAGCATGCTAATGAAGACTGCATCAAAATGCAAGCACAAAAGTGCACAGCAACCATTAACTGCAACAAGTTGATATGCAAACTACAACATGCCAGAGGTGAAAACAATACACGACTGAAGTGATGAAGTGCATATAAACAACTGATACAAATGAATGAAGTGAATGCAAACAACTCGGCAATCAAATAACAGTGATGCAGTCAACATCTATTCAAGGCCAACACAAATTATAAGAGGATGCAGAATCAAGATGAACAATGCAATTTAACATGAGCAAGTGCAACTAAATGGAATGCACCAGTGATGAAAGCTACAAGAACACAAGGCATAGCAACTGCATAGGACTGCAACAGCCAAATAGATGGAAACATATACCAGTGATACAAATGCAACACAGTGCAGAGGTCTAAACAGCACAATCAAACTAGGAATGGCCAGAACCAAGGCAAGACCAAGCTGCAGCATACAAGTAACCAGTACAGGTAGCATTCAATTCAAGTACTACAAGCATGGCCGTGCATGCGACAACAACAAAGACCAAGGCTAAAAATGTGCAGCATCAGTGAAGCCAAAACATGATACAGATGAACTAAAGTATGGAACAAATGCAACTTGGACTGAATCAAACAAAGACTACAGCAAAAATCACTTCACCAAAGTAACAACATCGAGCCAGAGCTGTCAAATATCACAAAAGTCAAGGCTGCAAATGAAATGCAACACACATGCACGACTTATGGCAGTGAAACTCAAGCAAGTGGAGACAGCAACTAAATATCAACAACTCAAATGAACGCAGAGAGATGCACAGAGACCAGTTGCAAATGACAAAAAGCATGAAACCAGTCAATGCCGAGGCTAAACAAATCAATGACATCGAAACAATGCAGTATGGTCAAAGTGAAGTTTACAAGACTGCAATGGATACAACAATGCCAAAGATAACTTGAACAAAGCTACAGGAATGCAGACAGTGGCCGAAGCCAATTTACAAAATATCGAAGTCAAAGAAGAATAATAAACATCAAAGACATAATGACCAAGTCACGTGTCAAAACGTTGATTATCAAAAATCAAGTTGTACGAAATTTATCAAGTCGGAGAAAAATTCAAGCCGAGTATATTACACCGTGATAGCCAAGCAAATTGACTAAGTCACGAATCAACAACGTGACCATCAAGCAATGATAATACGCAATTGACAAAGTCAAATAAATCATCATCGTTCAACAAATATCAGAGGGTCGATAGCATAAAATTGAAGAAATCAGACGAACGAGTTTTTAGGAAATTAACTCCTATATAAACCCTAATCATCACAGGCAATCGATTATGGAGTTCAATCAAGCATAACAGTATAGCATAAACGAAAATCACATACCGAATCGGAGTCGAACTCCATCAACAACAACGAAGCAGCCGAAGTGAGCAACAATCGATCAACAGTACACGCGAATAATCATCGAATCAATCAATATATTATCGGCGCTTCGAAAGCCCTAAATTGGATCGAAGGGACAAGCCCTAATTTAGCTTCAAAGTGGAACGGCCGGCATCTCCAAATAAACGAAGGAAGATAATAAAAGAGACGGGCTAGAAGATAAAAGGGGCCGGCATATTTTTTAATAAGGGCTGTAAATTTAAAATTAGGGTTGTTTGTTTTAAATTGTTTTTAATTTGTAATTTTCTTTTTTAAACCGTTTAATTTCTAGTCGTGTGACTAGGGGACAAGCTACGTGGCGTAGCTTGAGAATTCGCAACTCGGTAGTTGAGTTGTGGCAGGGTTTTGAGCGTAGAGTTAGATTAGTCAATAGCGGGTATAGCGAGTTTACGTGTGTAAGCGAGGGACTATCTAATTTCTAGTAGAAACCTTGGGGGCAGCACGTAGGAAGGGTTTTGCCGAAGCTGGGTAAATTCTGTGTTGTTCTGTTTTATTCTGTTATTTATATTCTGCAATATCTGTGCTGCTATTCTGTGATCTGAATTGAAATTAATTTATAAGCTTCCGCGATTAATTTTAATAATTTACACAATCACCCTATTCACCCCCCCCCCCCCTTAGGGTGAAATCGATCATACAGTTTCTATCTTCAACCTTGGATAGCGTTCGACATTGTTTTAAAATTGGGTGTGTGTTACGATTAAAGGTCAAGAGGCTTAGACTCTATGTCGACATTGTTAATGCCATCGACATTGATCACTATTAAATTATTAAAGGACGGGGACCCTAGGTTTTCTACTTTGACATCGTCATTTGAGGATACCAATGCCATTTTAAATTGTAATTTTTGCATTATCATTGGGGACACCAATGTGTATGAACTTCGACATCGATCTAAATTTATATTATGCAATGGTGGTGAGCCATATGTGATTGACATTGACTTAAACCTTGGGGATACCATTGTTTGCTTTTAATAAATTCGACATGAATCATTTAGGGATACCAATGTTATATCACTTTGAAATGTTTAATTATAAGGGGATACATGTGGGTAACATGAATTAAATTGATACATGTAGTAACATGAATTAAATTAAAATATGTGGGTACCACGAATTAAGTTGTAAATTGATGGATTCATAGTTATCCTAAGAAAACTATGGGATGTGAGATGGAAAGTCCACATCATTGTAGAGATGGATAGTCTCTATAAGGATAATGAAGGGTTAGTAGTCACCCTATAAAAACTATGGGATATGTGATGGATAGTGTGTATCCTTTTAAGTTAAATGGAATATGTGTGATGGATAGTCGACGTAATTTTAAACTGTTAAACCATATGTTATGGGTAGTCAATGTGGTAGGGGATGGATAATCCAAATAATAATTACATGTGAGATGAATAGTCCACATAATTTTGAATATGCTTATATATGAGATGGGTAGTCCACATAATTATAAGATGGGTAGTCAAGTTAAAATAAGACGAGTAGTAAGTTTAAATTGTGATGGGTAGTCATTTGAAATTAAGATGAATAATCCAATGAATTGGGATAGGTAATCCAATGTATGTTGCACGATTATAAATGCAATTTTCTAAGTTCTAACCATTGTGGTCGTAAAAGCACATTATATAGTTGTTAGGTTTAGTTAAGATACTAGTGAGAGAAAAATATTCCATTCAGTAGCGTGGTCTCACTAGATATTTATTTTGGTTCGAGATGGTAGGTTATTATTCACACCAGACTATTTTCTAACCTGAATTTTTTCCCCTTGAACTCTTGAGTACTCATTTGAGTAGGTCGGGATTAAGGAATTTCAAGTTTCCAATTACACGAATAAGCTTTCAAAGACGTACATCAGGCAATCTAGCTATTAATCACTTTATGTATTTTCATTGTATAGTTTTGTTTTGTTTATTTGGATGTAATGACAAAGTTCTATAATTGTCACGTAGCTCTAATAAACCAAGGGGGCATCTTCATATGTCGCTCTTGGAGTATTTTGTATAGTTATATTTTCTCTAAACATGGGACTACGAATGGGATTACGTAATGAATATGAAATATAATTTGTGAAATAAAATGTAAAAAATTGTTATTAAAATGTGTTAAAAAAAATCATATTCATGTGCCTATGATTATTGAGATGATTAACATAGCCGTATTTTATCGCCAAGAATTAATAATTACGGATGATTGCAACATCTTTAGCGGTTAGTTTTGGACCTCAGAGTGGAGGATGTTACATCATTATTGTGCCTATATAATGAGAGGAATACCTTAGAGATTAATCACAAATTCAAAGCTGAAGTTACCATAAAATCGATGGCTTCTTCTTCTTTCTCTCTTATGTTCTAAATGAAATAATTGCAAATAACCTCCAAATCACTTCAAACTTTGCCGCATGCTTTGTACAATAGTAGAACACCAACCACTATGTAAAAAGTTGAATAAGAAAAGCCTTGTACTCCCTAGGAGGACAGGCCGTGAGTTATATGGTGGTTTGGAGGCCAAAGAGTAAGTGAAATGCAAAAGAAAGGAGGATAGAGGTGGTTGCTAGCTTGGGTTTGAACTTTGTTAACTTGGATCTTAATTGTTGTTGCGTTAAAGGTGAGTTAAGACCTCACTTTGAATGAAAAATATAACATATATATATGGTGTTTGATTGTGTTTAAGTTTTTTGAATTGTTGTTGGTATATATTAAAACATTGGTTGAGTTCTTGCTTCGAAAGTAAGTGACATATGAGATCCATGTATATAGACTTGAATGAACTTGGAATGGACTTGTATGACATATGAATAGGTGTAGAACAAAGGATATAGGTTATAGATGGACTTTGGTTTAGATCGGACTCAAATTTGAAAGTGCACTTATAGCGATAGTCGCTATAGATGCAGTTCGGAATTGCCTTGTTTTTGGCAATTGTTATAGAACTTTGTAGAGAGATCCTTAGGATTTTCTCGTTATATTTATAATGTCTTATATATATTTATTACTATTAAAATCTTGAATAGTAAAAATTTAATCCTTGATTTTGGACTTTAAAAGGTTTGAAAAGATATTTAAATTTAAGTATTTTATTTCATTCTTTAAATAAGTGTTTACTGACTATTATTAGAGTATTTTAAAAGTGGTTTGAGATAATTATGATTTTTTAAGAATTAGTTGTGAATTTTTAAAGAAGATATATTTTGTTAAAATGTATAGAAAACATGTTCTTTTCAAATTTTAAAGAAAATTGTAAAGTTGTTATTTCCAAGTAATATTTTGGATAAATATTTTAGAAACTATTTTAAGTATTTCAAGTATTTTAAAATTATATACAAAAGGTTTAGAAGAGGTTAGGAATTGTTGAATGGCCAAAAGTTTAACTGTTTAATTACTCATTTGAAAAGTAATTAATTATGCTTAAAAATTAAAAGCCGATTAAATAAGGCTTATCTATTTGTGAGTAGGGATGGCATTGGGGCAGGTTGGGAGGGGTCTTTTATGCCCCAAGCTCACCTCAGGTTTTTTTAAACCCTACCCCAGACTCGCCCTATCAAACCTGTGTGGGTTTGAACATTCATCCCGTACTTGGAACCTACACGGATCAGGGTAGACCCGCCTCGTCCCAAGACCTGGTGAAGCATTACATATTCATTAAAAATTATGTATTAATGTACATATATACATATTGTTTGTAAGAGGGATTGTCACTAAACAAAATAAAAAAATATAAATATCAATGTGTGTACAATGATAAGTAAGGTAATAAAAATGAGGTGTACGATAACGGTTCAAGAAAACCATGCATATTTTATTATATAATTATTAGTGATGCAACTTAATATCATAAAAATTATATAAGTTAATAAATGGAACATTAGAAACTACATGTTATACCGCTTTTATATAAAAGATTAACAAATCATCATTATCGTAATAAAGCGATTTTATGAAATCTTAGTAGCGCGGGTCAGGTTGGCCAAGCCTCTACCCGACCCTAGACCCAGAACTCTAAAGAACGGGTCATGGGTCTTCCTGCTCCAATAACCTAATAGGGTGGGCCTTGATGGGCCAAAATAAGGGCGGGTCGATTTGAGTTAGACCTTAGACCTGCCCCATTGCCATCCCTATTTGTGAAAGTTAAGATTGATGTAGAGTAGGATGGAGCAATAGAGCTCTAACCTACCGATTTTTCTCTTAGCCGAGGAATAATAAATTGGAAAATGTCGAAAACATGTTAATCGTGTTGATTTCTTACTTTTTTATGAAAATCATTAATACTATACTTAACACTAAAAGCCAACAAGGTAGACTTATCTATTTGTGAGATTTAAGAATGAAGTGTTTAGGCAAGGCTTTGATGCAACCAGTGCTCTAACTTACCAGGCTTCACTCTTGAACGATGAATAGTTAGTTGGAATGTCAGAAACGAGTTAAGCATATGAATCGTGATTTTTATAAGTGTTAACCAAATTATTAGGAAAACAAAAACATTCTAGAGAAGCTCCCATAGTCGGTCCGTCTACCGGATCCTTGCTCAGCTAGCTGGTTACCCTTATCAGCGAGCAACCCATCCATCGTCTACAGCAACTAATCACACATCTCTGCATTCGTAGACACCACAGATGGAAGCTCATCCCTCCGCCAATACCACTTCCTTAGGATCCCAAAAGAATGGTGGACCCCGAAGCGCGTCTTCCCGATTCAGCATGGCCTCCTACCACATCCACTCCAGAAGTTCTTGTAAAATAGGCGACAAACCTTCCCTAACAAGGCACCGAGCGCTTCCAACATTCAGACGATCCCTTGAAGCCGGTCAGCCAATTTCTCCCAGAGGCGTAACTCTAAGGTTGCACCTCGGGCCTTCCTTGGCATCCTTTCCCTTAGCAGCCAGAGCCATCCCCATCTTCTTTAGCACCTTCTTGATCCGGCCCTTCATCCCAATCCATGCGACAAGGACCATACCTTCTACGCAGCGTTATTCCTTAGCGGCCTTCCTTCCTCATTAAGACCCGGGTCTGCCCTTAGCATGATCCTAGTATCCAAAGTAGCTCCACTCTCACATGACCATCTGTCGACTTTGCTCTCCATACGGCTGCAACTGGGCCCTACATGTCCTCCCTTTGTCGGATTCCTGGGTCGTTTAGAGCTGACACTGGACCAGCTATCTCGTGTGGCCCAACTACTCCTGTACTGGGACTCACCCGAACATGGTGGACCGGCCATCCTATGTCCTTAGCAATCTTAAACCTACCAATTTGGACCGCCTACTTAATCCAAAACAGCTTATCGTGAAGTACCCTAACCATTCTCATTCCAACTGCTACGAAGTAATGCCATCAGAGAAAAGTACTATTCCTCTTCCCCACCTTTCCTCTAAGCAATCAGAATACCTACACCCTACCTACTAAAGCCTACCGCCTTTCCCACATCTGTCGTAGATCCTTCTTTTCAGCTGGCGAGCAATCCAAGCTATGGGCTCAAGTCTGCTTTCAACCTGGCTTCCATCCTACATCCCCTCCAACTCATGGCCCAGAGTCCCTCCTGCACTATTGTCCTACAATCTTAACCATATATTTACACCCTACATCCTCTATAAATACCCAATGCCATACCTATGGCAGAGCGACGAAAAAACAAAAACAGATAGACAGAGGAATGGAGAAAACTATTTCCTCTGACACATCTCCCTCACCAACTATCTCATCCTCCAAAACCTCTTTCACCCGACTTTCATTATAGAGAGCCTCCATCAAGCTCAATCACTCGACCCACCATGCTCAACCCATAAAGCATCGTCTCTAACAAAAAGCTTATAACTCCCGCTAGCGGCCCTCCTTCTAGCGCTTACCTTCCGACCACTACCAGTAACTCCTCCTTCAAGAGCTCTTTCATCCCCGAGACTCCTACTCAAGGGACGCCCCGGTGATCTCCTTCTAGCGAGACCCTTAAAATAGGATATTATATTTATGTAATATTCAGTCTAGTCTCTTTTATTATTCGCTTGTAACGGACTGTATATTGTAAGAGGTCGATATAGTAAAGGAACATCACAGTGGACGTAGGCTGCATAGGGACGAACCACTATATATTGCGGTGTATTTACTTTCTATACTTAGATCTCATAGGATCACTGTTTTCTGACTCCAACCATGGGCAAGTCTCCATGTTTGCTCTAGCCCGCCATACCCTCTACTAAGGGAAAGCAACTCTGTCTGCTCCTGCCCATCTCGATCTGCTTCCCTCCAAGCAATAACCCAACGGCAAAGGGCTCATCAAGCCGTCATCCGCCTAGGGGCGGTCCACCTACAACCAACCTTCTAACTCAAATGGATTCACGCCCACCATCAATGGTGAGCCTTCTCTCAAGGGTCGACTCATCCAAAATGCAAGCCTAGCCTTGGCGCGATGGTATCCTCATCAGCAGGATCACATTTCGTGGTTCGGTCGAGTTTTCCAAAGTCATGATGAAAAATCAGCTCAACATTCTAGCGCCTACCATGGGAACCAATCTCATGACCACAAGATTGAAAGCCCCAAAACACAAATCTCATCCCGCATCCGTCGACAACCCAGCTTCAATCGCATAAGTCTCTTAGTCCTCTTCCTCCCTCTAATCAAGAAAAAAAAGACCGACCAAAAGAGAGGAATTTAGATTTTTGTTCTACAATCTCATGTTCTCTCGAAAGAAGCGACCACAACCTTTTTTTCCCCTCGAGATGTGGCCTCGTCAGCGTCCTTCAGCCCTTTTGCATCCTCATGGTGTACTCCATGGACCTTCAAGTACTGCGCTAGTTAGCAGAGTGCTCCCTGCTCTCCTTCCTTCACCCTTGCAGCATTGACAGGCGATCCAAGGGCGACACCCCTTGACCTGAAGGGCAGGACGTAGAGTCCGAAGCTGAGGAGCATCTTCGTTACACTATCAACAGCAGCCTCGAATTCCAACCCTTAGCCTCCCTCCGAGACCATGGGTAGCGGATTTGAGCATCGAAGGGAAACCCCGAAACAAACCCTGGGTTTGCAAGCATCTCCTCCTTGGTCTCACGCAGCACTCCACAAGAGTGGCATGGTGAGCGGCAACTTCTTTGCCACCTTTGATGGGCCACCACTGCCTCCTTTCGAAGTTTGACTACACGCCCTATGTAACGATCCGCCTTTTCGACCATCGAAAGTCAACACCGGACACTACCACCGTGCTCTAATGTCACGCAACTAATCGACAAAAGGCTAGATTGCTAGGTTAAATAAAAAGAAAATAATGGAGAATGGAGAAAAACAGAATCTCACAGCCAAATCGACAAGATATAATATAACATGAAATTTTTGAATTTGTTTTTCTTTTTTTCATTGTTGAGTAGTGGATGGTCTTTCTTCATATGGCCAAATTTATCACATCCGAAGTATTTTATTGATGTTTGATTTGAGGAATTAGCGTTACTGTTGTTTTGAAATTTCATCATCATTTTGAACTTTTTGAACTTGTTTTAATTTCTAGCAATGAACACAATCTCATCTTCTTCCAAGTCGGAGTTGTCGTTATTTACCTGAAATGTGATGTTTTTCCTTTCTTGATTTTGTACTTTTCTTGCCTGTAAATTTGCTTCATACGACATCGGATTTCCTATTAACTCTTCAACTTTGAATTGGGAAAGATTGTTAGCTTCTTCAATGGCTAAACCTTTTATTTCCCATTCGTTTGTCAAAAAGTTCAAAATTCGTGTGACTAAATCAAAATCAGTGATTTAAATCCTAATGCCATAAGATCATGTTGTATAGTTTGAAATCTAGCATACATATCAATAATTGACTCATTTGATTTCATTTTAAAAGATGAAAATTGATTTTATCAAATGGATTTTTTTTTTGCTTGACTTTATTTGTGTCTTTACGGGTAATTTGTAATGTACGCCATATATAATAAGCAATAGTGCACAACATGACTCGTGAAAATTCATTTTTATCGAGTAAGTAAAATAAAATATTCATAGCTTTGGAATTGTTGGAAGCCTTCGCTTTTTGTGCATCATTCTATGTGCATATATCGATGTTAGGTGCTTCATATTTATTTTGAGTTGCTAACCAAATTTCTAAACCATTGCTTCCATAAAAATCCGCATGCGTATTGACCAATAAGCATAACTAGAGCCAATGAATAGTGAGGGAGGTGTAATTGATTGACCTTTTTGAAATGTACTTGCCATATTTATCATGTGAGTAAAATAAAACATTCATAGAGTTGGCGTTGTTAGATGCCTATATCAGTGTTAGGTGCTTCATATTTATTTTGAGTTGCTAACTAGTTTATAAAGCGTTTGCTTCCATAAAAATTTGCATGCGTTGAACAATAAGCATAATTAGAGCCGATGAATAGTGGAGGACGTACAGTTGATTGACCTTCTTGAAATGTACTTGCCATATTAATAATTTCAAGTACGTGTCACTATAGATTTGAAATGACAGAGCTCTGATACCAATTTAAGGTCTAGTGGATTGTATGTTAACTAACTTGTATATAATAAGAAAGTATGTAAAGCAATGCAATAGTAGACAATAAATAGTAAAATATAAAAAGCGTGCAAACCAGAGTTTTTATACTGGTTCAGAGCTCACGTCCTACATCCAGTCCCGAAGCTCCCAGTATTTCCTTTAAATAAATTACTCTCACTTTGTCTGGAGAGGTAGGCTTAATACAAAAGTGCCTTTGACAATCTTGTGTTCCAATAACACAGTTTTTGACTTACAGTACGAATCTTCCTATGATCTCCTTTGAGTGTATGAATATGAGTGCTTTGAGTTGTAGGAAGTGATTTAACCAAAAGGTTATATCGGATTGACAGTATGTAATCAGTGTATATGCAAGAGAGTGTTTTAAATTAGTAAAGAAATGATCAAATCAAGTTAAGTAAGTTTTTTTATTTCTCAATCAAGATGCTATTTATAGAATCAGGGAAATGCAGATTAAGAGTTGTTACTTTTCGAAGAAATCATTTTGTTTTAATGGTAGCTACTCTTCACGAAAGATGACTTCCTTTAGATTCAAAAAGAAGTATCTTACAGTTTTTGTCATGACAGACGTCTTTGGTATAATGACAAACGTCTGTGATTAGTTTTAAATTTTAACCCGAGACTTGTCACAGACCTCTGTGAGTATACCTCAGAGGTATCTAAGGTGAAAATGCAATTTTCCACTAGTTTTTGATGTATATAAAATTGTATATGCGTATATACTAAAAGGAGACCTTAACAATATTTTATCTTGGACTCTTTTACAGTAGAATTACTTCAGTATGGTCAATGAATCTTCGTTTTTCTTTGAGTCTCAATATGTTTGATCATTGTGTCTACTAGTAGTATATACCTGCAATTTTGATAAAATCTATATATGTATATGACTGTATAGTTGTTGTCATTGAAACATAAATTGGAGGTTCTAACAATCTCCTCCTTTTTGATGATGACAACTATACAATCACAAATCAACTATCTATTCAAATATTTAACCATATAATCAGGTATCAACAATAGAGTAGAAGTATTATCATGTTTGCTTATGTTTTGTCTCCCCTTATGTATATGCTTCTCCCCCTATGTATATTGGATTTCTCTCCCATTGTCATTATCAAAATAGGGGAAACGATAAATGATACTGATATAGTAAATAATCATGGCATATTTTCATCAAATGTTAATGTTCAGCATAAAATAAAACAAAAAGGTTTTTTTAAATAGCGTCCAAGTGTACATTGAAAAATCATCTACAATTACAAAGACATATTTATTATGATTTGTCGAACGTACATGAGCTGGAACAAATAAGTCCAAATGAAGTAATTCAAGAGGTTGTTTAGTAGAGGGTTCTGTTTTAGATTTAAACGAGCTTTTCTTTAATTTTCCAAGTTGACATGCAACGCATAGATTTTTAACTTTGAAATTTATTTTGAGCGAATTTGTTTATATATTTAAAATTTATATGACAAAATCTTTTATGCCATATCCATGATTCATCATAATTTGCGGTTAAACATAAATCATTTTTATTATTAATATTCATGTTTAGAATATAAATATTTCAATTTGTTGCTCTATAATGACCCGCATCTCAAGAGGTCTGAATCGATAATAATCCACGCATGTCCAACTCAAACAGTCTGAAACACAAATAATCAATGGGGTTAATTAAGAAAATAAGAGAAGAAGAAAACAAATGCAGAATCTCACAGTGGAATGACAAAATATAATAATCAAATAAACAGTTCATGAAGCTGTTTATATTATACATTGATTAGAATTTTACTACATCTATCAGAGTTATATATATTCAACAGAATAATAAAATAATGCAGCAGAGCAACAATGTGGCGGAATAATACTAGTAGTATAATATATCAAATCTTCGTTTTCGTCCTCCAGAAAATAATCTTCAATGCACTGAAAACTCAAGGCTCACACAAGCGTAATGAAAAGAAAAAACACTCGAATCAGGACTAAATTATCCTTATGTGAGTCAAATAAATATCACATATAACATGAGTGTAACAGCATCAGAGATGTTTACTGGGTTTCATATGTCATATCCAGTGTACAACGTGTGTGCAATAACTCAAGAGATGTTATGGGATTTCGCATTTCTTAAGGATCCGTCAAAATATCTATATATAGTAGAATATGCTATATTTGTAATGTCTAATCGGTAAAATAAATGTTTTTCTTAGCGTTACGGCATTACATTAATCCATCTTAACGCGTTTTTAAGCGTTGCCCCATAGTTTGCATATAACGCCCTAGTAGCACGACCGGGGATAGGGATGCGCCGTGATACGACAGCACTAAACCAAAATCATAGTGGTCTTATATAAGAATAAAAGTATGATAATGAATGTGAGGCAATGCCCAAGGTCTGTGCAGTTAAAGCGGTCGACAAATTTAATACGGCAGAGGTGCAAAAAGTCATCGTGGGAATATGTCGAGGATATAGCAGGATATAGCGAATGATTCTAAAATAGCTTATAAAACTCATACTTGATGTTTTTACAAATATATAAATGGTAATTAAATGAAAATTTAATTTCAATTGAATTATAATTAATACATAAATAATTTTAAATAAAAACATGTGCGAATATACTGTAAATAGACGTAAAACTGTTATATAACATAATTGAATTTAGTATAATAGTAGAGTATTTTGATTTTTGAAGATATATTAAAAATTCAATTAAATTAATTAATTTCATACTATTTATAATGTATAAATGTCATTTTTAAATTCATTTCTTTTAGAGAAGATATAGCGGAAATAGAGGAATATAGCAGGAATAACGGGATATAGCGGAAATAGTGGGGCTTAAAGAGGAAAGGCTATATTTGGGGCTATATGAAAATATCATTGCAGTGAAAATCCTCTATGAGATATAGCAGGGTTATTGCGAGATAATAGTGGGGCATTGACTGCACATCCCAAGGTAGGATACTACCAGTTCGCGTCGCAGGGCTAGTGGTAACACATCATAGCCACGACTGACCACCACGTCCGTCCATCTCATATCGAGTCAAAGGGAGGTCGTCCCAAATCAGGGTGCAACAACCGAAACAAACAACAAGGAAATAGCATGGACTAAGCCCAAAAAGAAAATCGAAGAATGGATGTTTGCTAGGGATAGCTAGCCCAATTGGCCTTGTCAAACCATCATGTTTTAGTCATTTCAAATTGGCACAAGTGTCGGGGTCTATCTTCAACATTCTCTTTCTTCAAATCTTGCAAACATACGCCAAATCCAAAAACCTCATTTTGGAATCTCCTCCGCGTACACGGTTGTTAAAGTGGTTCCAATATTGACATAGAGTATTGTAACAACCCGGAATTTTCGAAGCCGAAAACTCCTGATAGTTATGAAAAGAAGAAAGGGATAGAAGAAGAAGAAGAAAAACAACATCAGAATCTCACATCGCAGCGGAATAAAATATAATATATAGAATACAGTTTTAAATACAAGAAAACTGTGCTGTATACATATACATACATACCATCATCAGAGTACATCAATCAATCATACAGAGACAACTACTATAAGACCATACACAGCGGGAATAATAGGCAAATACGTAGATACGCTCTGTCATCAGCTCGTCTCCTGAGCTCCAGTATAAAACCTGAATCCTGTTTAACTCGGTCTGACCCGAGTATCATATAAAACAACACCCGAGTCAGTCTGGAATACCAGCGTGAGAAAATCACACTCAATTGGATTATTAAAGTTTCGAAAATCCTTTGAAAACAAAAGCATCTCGTAAGACCACGCCACAAATAAACATGTCGGGTTTTTACCTTACGATAGCTAAAACAATTTTTATAGAAATCCTCTGATATTATAATAGGATCTATATACAAATACTTATAAAATAGCCGAAATTGTTACATCTATTAAATTCCAGCTACTAGCCACAGAGTGGGTAATACAAACAAAACTCGTACAAGGCTCGTAGGGAGAATGGATTTTCATCAATGGCTGGGCTATTGGGGTACCGCCCGTCACAGTACCCGGCCTAGATCAGAGTACCGAGGATTACTCTCTTCATCCCCTGCAACACAAGGCCGGAACCATTACTTACTGAACAGTCCCGAACAAGATAAACCCCGTGGTTGGCGCGACCAACCACCCACTAAGCCGAAATAAAAAGGGACATCTAGACAAGGGAAATATCTTGTCCTGCTTGGGCATGACCCACCTAACCTTGCTGCACCTCCCCTGTTTTAGCCATTCCCGGTTGATGAGGCTTGAGGTTAAACGTTACCTTTTTAAGAACGCGTCACTTAGAATGCTCATCGTCCACCTGACGATGTTCTGAAAGCATTCAATCCATACAAGTTGCCCTGGGTTTGGACAAACTGAATCACCGTCTTCAACTCTTCACGGTCTTCATTCGTAATCGTTCAAACCGGATCGAAGTGGTTTTCGGATAATTAAATCCAATCCCGGACTCTTCGAAACGATCAGCGCGTTGTCCAATGTTGATAGTCGGTTATTTAACTATCAATTAATCACACATAAGCAACCATCAAATAATTTCCACAAATTATTTATCTCAAATTTCATTCAGATATAATTCCCATTCAATCCATTTGAAACAAATTTTCAAAGTCCTTTTATTTCCATGAAATCATTTAACTGATTCCTTATACTCATTCCATTTGACTTATCCTTTGAAAAATATCCTTTATTTCTCATTCATTCTTCAAAAATCAATTTACACTTTCCTTATAATTTCACAAATTCACTTTCTCCATTTAATAAGATTTCTCCTAAATCTTATCCCATTTAAATTAATCTGCTTACCATCACAAGAGGATTTTAATTGGATTTTAAAAAAAACATTTTTGAAAACATATAGATTTATAAAATAAGAAGTGATATTAAATATTAAAATTTATATCTAGTTAGTTATAAGTTTCAAAGCTGGTTTTAGAAAACTTAGAGTTTATAATAAATAATAGCTAAACCTTCAAATTAACTAATTCGAAAATATTTTACATTCAAATAATAGTTTATAAAAAGAATTATGTAGTATAGTAATTTAAAATATTCCTTTTAAAATAAATTATAATTTTAGAAAATCCAATATCCATTTATAAATGCCTCTTGTCCACATTCACCTTTTGAAATATCTTACTATTTCTATTCAACCAATTTCATATCTTACTTATAAATTCCATTCATGAATTTATAAATCTCCTTGGATTTCATGTATTATCAGATAGTTTGATTGAAAAATCTCATCTTTATAATTTATTTCTTTCTATAAAGTTCCATATTTTCCTATTTAATAAATTCCATTCATTATTAAATAAAATTTCCTTTTGGCTCTTAATAGAATTTCTTATTCATAATTCTTAATAGAATCTTCTTTATTTCCTAATAAATTTCTTCTCTTTTCTTATTAATATTTCTTTTTATTTCCTTAATAGACCTCCATTTCCATTTCTTAATATAATTCCATTTTCTTTAATTCACTTATCGATTACAATATTCCTTCAAGTATAATTTCATAATTTAAATTTTCCAAAACTCAACTTTATCACCTTAAAGTTTAACTTAAGTAGAAAATATACTTTTATTTCTTTTCTTCATTCTCACTTTAAGTGGATTCAAATTTCAAATAAATATTTTCTATTTGAGCTTTATTTAACTTCTTCAAATTAATTTATCAATGGTAATAGAAATTTCAATTTTTCAACTTCTCTGTGATTCAACAGTTGATAATTCAATCATCTAGAAAACCACTCAAATCAATATATCATCCTGTCACAGAACAGCATATATATAAAATAAAATAAATAGTTTCGAGGAATCCTGTTGGATCCCTCCAACCTGTTTTCCCTGCATCACAGATGTTAGTACAATAAAATAACAATTTCACTTCAATGTGAAATATTGCAGTATATGGTAAAAAGTTTATTTAATTATTCACTACTTCAATCATCATTCAAGCAATTCAACAATTAAATTTAAATTCAACCATTCAAATTTTAAACTTAACTAAGTGAGATTAACTCACCTTTGATTTAATTATTGCAATCCTTCCCAATCCAGATTCGTTTCCATACTCTTGACCTTGAATAACAATTTGATGATTTATTAATATTTGACAAATCAAACAATTAAATTTCCATTAATTTAATTACTAAGAATTATGGTTTTAAATTAATAATTTGATTTAAGCTAATTTCTTTTAATAAATAATTTTAGTTAATCTATAATTTATTTAAGCTATTTATTTCCCGATTTTAAACTTTATATAACAATTCATATGAATTTTATAAATATTCAAAATAATTGATCGATAAATTTCCATTTTATAATTTAAATCTTAAAACAGAAAAGATTTAATCTTTACTGTAAAAAAATTCTTCCTTCATACATCTATATATTATTTTATTTTATTTTTATTTATATTTATCTATGTATTTAAATTAAAAACCCTAACTTACTGCTAAATTACAAATTGCAAAAACGAACACAGAGAATTACCTCACAGGCAACAGATACCACCAACTTCGCCTCACGTGCCAACACTGCCGCGACGCTCAGCACCACAGCAACGACATCGCGACTTCGACTCTCGGTTCACCTCCACCATCGAACACGTCGCAGCTACCCACGATCGGCTTCGAACCCTCGCCTCGTCCCCTCGCGCGCGACTCAACAAGGTCGTCGCTTCCTCCCAATTCGCGAACGACATCCAACGCGTGCGCCAACTCGCGAACGACGCCCCCCTTGTCTCGATGTCGAACTCCAAGTCGCTTCGCCCCTACACGAACCCCCCAGCGAGTCGAACGAGATTCGCTCGACTTGGCCCCTACGCGAGCCCCCCAGCGAGTCGAACGAGATTCGTTCGTCTTCCATTTTTTTTATTTTTTTATTTTATTTAAACGAACGATCTGATTTTTGATAAAAAGGAGGCGGTCATGTTATTAAAGAAATCGGTCTTGGCTTCTGAGGAAAGGAAAGAGAGCGCGTGATGAGATAGAGAGTAGCCGGCTATGATTTGATGTAGGATATTTAAGTTAAAAATAATTAATTGTTTTCGAAGCGTTTTAATCTCGTACGACCACATTATAGCTCCGAAAATTACGAAATTTTAAATCCGGCAATAATTCAATATTGTGGATCCAATGGAACAGGTTTCGTCGAATTCCGAGACTGTGCCTCGGAAGGCTATTTTACTCGTCAATTTAAACGACGTAAATTTAACATTGAACAAATGACCGTTAAATTAAATTTTAATCCATTTATTATTCTCAGTATTATTAATATAAATTTTATAAGCCGTTAAAATATTTTTAACAAGCTCACAATTCCATATTTAAATAATTTACCAAATTGTCAACTACTATTTAATTTATTCAATTAATTGTTATATTTAAATTCTGAGTTCTTTTCATCAAATCAAACCAACTTTTCATATTGGAAACAAATTATATTTCAAATTAATTATTTAAATTCATTTTAAATATCACAAATTAACTGTTGAAAAAGCCGGGTCGTTACATTCCTCCCCCCTTAAAAGAATTTCGTCCCCGAAATTACTAATTAGGAAGAATGGTCCAATACCCGTTATTATTACTTTACAATCAACAATTCAACATCATACCAACTACCTTTTTAATAAAAGATGCATTACCCTTCTTAATAACTTTCTTAAACTTTTCCCTAGTTTCAAACTATACTATTGGCTTAACTATTCAAGTTTCAATTTAAACTCAAATTTTGACTTATCAAAATTTTCTCAAAATTTTTCTAACACCCTAAATTCCCGAAAAATTTTGCCAACGTCTCCTTTGCGCGGCTAGCTCGGTACAACTACAAAATGGCTCTACGGCCTCTCAAAAACCCAAAAGAAAACAAAAAGGCCAAGTGGCTCGATCAAAATCCCAATCAATTTCCATATAGAAATTCAAACACATACCTTTTTGTCGAGCATTTAAATTTTATCTTGAAACCATCTCAATTCTCTTAATCTTTATATTACCTGCATAGCCTTACATAGCAATATATCCAATTACAATATACAAAACATTTTATCGACATCCTTACAAATGTCCATATCTATTCATTTAAGTATTTATTTGGCTTACATTTGAAATATCAATTCTCGATTGAGAATGCATCATTCCATACTTAAGTTAGTGTAAGCATTTTATGTGTTCCTTATATTTATTTTCATCCTACCACTTAGTTTGTATCTATTCTTATTCCATTAATTCTATCCATTTTCATATGAATTCAATTTATCTTTAACAATTCTCTCTTCTCTTTTTTTTTTGTTTTATATCAAATTCATGTCACTATTTCAAATTAGTTTCTTTCTCTAATTATTTCAATTTCCAATTTGAAAACATTTGTCGTTAACAAAATTTTCACGAACCTCAAAATTTGTCTAACTCCCAAAATTTCTGAAAATTTTTGGCAGAGTCCCCTTTGTACGAAGGAGCTTTTGCAATTTGACAATAGAGATAAATATATATACATCGACCCACAGGGTCGGAAAACAAAAACAGTTCATATTTCTAACTTTTCACTTGATTTTAAATTCCAAAATTCAAATCTAATGATTTCCTAGGTTATATAAGCTATTTCGGATTTTAAAATCTCATTTGTCTAAATATAGCATCCAACATCCAAATTATAACAATAATTTCAGAAAAAAAATATTCCTTTTATATCAAAATATATTTTGGATGAAATTATTTCATTCACCAACTTTTAAAAATCAATATTGTGTCGAATTGCTCTATTTAAGTGTTTAGAAACCCCTTCGATACAGTTTTCGAGGCTGTGCCGACGAAGGTTCATATACCACTCAATAAATCAATCAACGCAATATAAAACCATTTTATATTCACTAACAAATACGCGCTCATATCTATTAATACGCTCAAACTCATTCTAGAGTACCATTGACTCTATCTCAAATGAGTAATTACCCACCAGAGCCAAGGTTCTCACTTAACCTTTCAGCTCTGATACCAAGTGTAACAACCCGGAATTTTCGAACCCGAAAACTCCAGATAGTTATGAAAAGAAGAAAGGGATAGAAGAAGAAGAAGAAAAACAACATCAGAATCTCACATCGCAGCGGAATAAAATATAATATATAGAATACAGTTTTAAATAAAAGAAAACTATGTTGTGTACATATACATACATACCATCATCAGAGTACATCAATCAATCATACAGAGACAACTACTATAAGACCATACACAGCGGAAATAATAGGCAAATACGTAGATACGCTCTGTCATCAGCTCGTCTCCTGAGCTCCAGTATAAAACCTGAATCCTGTTTAACTCGGTCTGACCCGAGTATCATATAAAACAACACCCGAGTCAGTCTGGAATACCAGCGTGAGAAAATCACACTCAATTGGATTATTAAAGTTTCGAAAATCCTTTGAAAACAAAAGCATCTCGTAAGACCACGCCACAAATAAACATGTCGGGTTTTTACCTTACGATAGCTAAAACAATTTTTATAGAAATCCTCTGATATTATAATAGGGTCTATATACAAATACTTATAAAATAGCCGAAATTGTTACATCTATTAAATTCCAGCTACTAGCCACGGAGTGGGTAATACAAACAAAACTCGTACAAGGCTCGTAGGGAGAATGGATTTCCATCAATGGCTGGGCTACTGGGGTACCGCCCGTCACAGTACCTGGCCTAGATCAAAGTACCGAGGATTACTCCCTTCATCCCCTGCAACACAAGGCCGAAACCATTCCTTACTGAACAGTCCCGAACAAGATAAACCCCGTGGTTGGCGCGACCAACCACCCACTAAGCCGAAATAAAAAGGGACATCTAGACAGGGGAAATATCTTGTCCTGCTTGGGCATGACCCACCTAACCTTGCTGCACCTCCCCTGTTTTAGCCATTCCCGGTTGATGAGGCTTGAGGTTAAACGTTACCTTTTTAAGAACGCGTCACTTAGAATGTTCATCGTCCACCTGACGATGTTCTGAAAGCATTCAATCCATACAAGTTGCCCTGGGTTTGGACAAACCGAATCACCGTCTTCAACTCTTCACGGTCTTCATTCGTAATCGTTCAAACCGGATCGAAGTGGTTTTCGGATAATTAAATCCGATCTCGGACTCTTCGAAACGATCAGCGCGTTGTCCAATATTGATAGTCGGTTATTTAACTATCAATTAATCACACATAAGCAACCATCAAATAATTTCCATAAATTATTTATCTCAAATTTCATTCAGATATAATTCCCATTCAATCCATTTGAAACAAATTTTCAAAGCCCTTTTATTTCCATGAAATCATTTAACTGATTCCTTATACTCATTCCATTTGACTTATCCTTTGAAAAATATCCTTTATTTCTCATTCATTCTTCAAAAATCAATTTACACTTTCCTTATAATTTCACAAATTCACTTTCTCCATTTAATAAGATTTCTCCTAAATCTTATCCCATTTAAATTAATCTGCTTACCATCACAAGAGGATTTTAATTGGATTTTAAAAAAAACATTTTTGAAAACATATAGATTTATAAAATAAGAAGTGATATTAAATATTAAAATTTATATCTAGTTAGTTATAAGTTTCAAAGCTGGTTTTAGAAAACTTAGAGTTTATAATAAATAATAGCTAAACCTCCAAATTAACTAATTCGAAAATATTTTACATTTAAATAATAGTTTATAAAAAGATTTATGTAGTATAGTAATTTAAAATATTCCTTTTAAAATAAATTATAATTTTAGAAAATCCAATATCCATTTATAAATGCCCCTTGTCCACATTCACCTTTTGAAATATCTTACTATTTCCATTCAACCAATTTCATATCTTACTTATAAATTCCATTCATGAATTTATAAATCTCCTTGGATTTCATTTATTATCAGATAGTTTAATTGAAAAATCTCATCTTTATAATTTATTTCTTTCTATAAAGTTCCATATTTTCCTATTTAATAAATTCCATTCATTATTAAATAAAATTTCCTTTTGGCTCTTAATAGAATTTCTTATTCATAAGTCTTAATAGCATCTTCTTTATTTCCTAATAAATTTCTTCTCTTTTCTTATTAGTATTTCTTTTTATTTCCTTAATAGACCTCCATTTCCATTTCTTAATATAATTCCATTTTCTTTAATTCACTTATCGATTACAATATTCCTTCAAGTATAATTTCATAATTTAAATTTTCCAAAACTCAACTTTATCACCTTAAAGTTTAACTTAAGTAGAAAATATACTTTTATTTCTTTTCTTCATTCTCACTTTAAGTAGATTCAAATTTCAAATAAATATTTTCTATTTGAGCTTTATTTAACTTCTTTAAATTAATTTATCAATGGTAATAGAAATTTCAATTTTTCAACTTCTCTGTGATTCAACAGTTGATAATTCAATCATCTAGAAAACCACTCAATTCAATATATCATCCTGTCACAGAACAGCATATATATAAAATAAAATAAATAGTTTCGAGGAATCCTGTTGGATCCCTCCAACCTGTTTTCCCTGCATCCACAGATGTTAGTACAATAAAATAACAATTTCACTTCAATGTGAAATATTGCAGTATATGGTAAAAAGTTTATTTAATTATTCACTACTTCAATCATCATTCAAGCAATTCAACAATTAAATTTAAATTCAACCATTCAAATTTTAAACTTAACTGAGTGAGATTAACTCACCTTTGATTTAATTGTTGCAATCCTTCCCAATCCAGATTCGTTTCCATACTCTTGACCTTGAATAACAATTTGATGATTTATTAATATTTGACAAATCAAACAATTAAATTTCCATTAATTTAATTACTAAGAATTATGGGTTTAAATTAATAATTTGATTTAAGCTAATTTCTTTTAATAAATAATTTTAGTTAATCTATAATTTATTTAAGCTATTTATTTCCCGATTTTAAACTTTATATAACAATTCATATGAATTTTATAAATATTCAAAAGAATTGATCGATAAATTTCCATTTTATAATTTAAATCTTAAAACAGAAAAGATTTAATCTTTAATGTAAAAAAATTCTTCCTTCATACATCTATATATTATTTTATTTTATTTTTATTTATATTTATCTATGTATTTAAATTAAAAACCCTAACTTACTGCTAAATTACAAATTGCAAAAACGAACACAGAGAATTACCTCACAGGCAACAGATACGAGACCACCACCAACTTCGCCTCACGTGCCAACACTGCCGCGACGCTCAGCACCACAGCAACGACATCGTGACTTCGACTCTCGGTTCACCTCCACCATCGAACACGTCGCAGCTACCCACGATCGGCTTCGAACCCTCGCCTCGTCCCCTCGCGCGCGACTCAACAAGGTCGCCGCTTCCTCCCAATTCGCGAACGACATCCAACGCGTGCGCCAACTCGCGAACGACGCCCCCCTTGTCTCGATGTCGAACTCCAAGTCGCTTCGCCCCTACGCGAGCCCCCCAGTGAGTCGAACGAGATTCGCTCGACTTGGCGCCTACGCGAGCCCCCCAGCGAGTCGAACGAGATTCGCTCGTCTTCCATTTTTTTTTTATTTTTATTTTATTTAAACGAACGATCTGATTTTTGATAAAAAGGAGGCGGCCATATTATTAAAGAAATAGGTCTTGGCTTCTGAGGAAAGGAAAGAGAGCGCGTGATGAGATAGAGAGTAGCCGGCTATGATTTGATGTAGGATATTTAAGTTAAAAATAATTAATTGTTTTCGAAGCGTTTTAATCTCGTACGACCACATTATAGCTCCGAAAATTACGAAATTTGAAATCCGGCAATAATTCAATATTGCAGATCCAATGGAATAGGTTTCGTCGAATTCCGAGACTGTGCCTCGGAAGGCTATTTTACTCGTCAATTTAAACGACGTAAATTTAACATTGAACAAATGACCGTTAAATTAAATTTTAATCCATTTATTATTCTCAGTATTATTAATATAAATATTATAAGCCGTTAAAATATTTCTAACAAGCTCACAATTCCATATTTAAATAATTTACCCAATTGTCAACTACTATTTAATTTATTCAATTAATTGTTATATTTAAATTCTGAGTTCTTTTCATTAAATCAAACCAACTTTTCATATTGGAAACAAATTATATTTCAAATTATTATTTAAATTCATTTTAAATATCACAAATTAACTGTTGAAAAAGCCGGGTCGTTACAAGTATGCCAATAAGAGGCCCCGGTGTGTTTAACAGCCAAACGTCATTTTGCACACTGGTTGGTACTTTTACATTTCAAAATCGATTTATACTTGATATCAAAATATCATGTTCACTTCAAAATATCATTTATTTCAAAATATCATATTTACTCAAAATATGTCAATTTCACTTGAAATCATTTCGCTCCAATATTTAAATTTCACTTCCAAAATCGTTTCGAATTTCAACTTAGGTTATAACTTCATTTTAACCCAATTCACATTTAAATCCATGATTTAAATATAAACATTCCACCCTTGCAAAGTTTGAATTTTTTTTAGAAAATAGTTTGAATAATTTTAAATAGTTTAAAAAGTTAAAATAGTTTGATATAAAATGATTTGAGTATTTAAAATGGTTTATATAATAAAATAATTTGGAAAATCAAAATAATTTGAATATTTAAGAACATAGATTTTTAACAATTTGTGTTGAAATAATTTGTTTTGAAAATAGTTCAAATCAAACTGATTCAATTCCAGATCTTCCAATTCAAATCGTCTTCAATCTCAAATCAATTCAAATCAACTCAATCTCGATTTAAATTAAAATCAATTTCAATTTCAATTCAAATTAATTTCGATTCGAATTAATTTCCCATTAGAAAAGTTTCATATTAACTTCAAATTCAATTCAACGATTTGATTCATTGGTTTAAATTTCAATTCAGTTCCTATTTTAAACCATTTTAATTTATATAAATTTCGAGTTCGATTTCAAAACACCGATTTAAATCACTTAAATCATTTAAGCTCCAATGTTCAATTTAAGGTTCAAATCCTTAAAATGATTCAATTCCGAGTCCAATTTTGAAATATCAACTTATATCACAATAACTTCGAAGTTCAAGTAAAAGTTCAAATCTTTTAAAACAAGTCAATTTCCATAATTCAAATCATATTTCAATTCCAACTTCAAATTTCAAATTGCATTCTTTACGCAATTTCTTTTAATCAATCTGAATTTCACATTTCAACCTCGAGTTCGAAAATAAATCAATTTCCATATTTCAATTCAATTTTATTTTTTTATAAAACAAAATCATTTAAATATATTCAAATTCAAGAATATAAAACGCTTTAATTTAACCAATCATGTGTCCATATATAATTTTCTACTCTATGGCCAAGTGAATACTTATTTGGATTTTAATTTCAGGGATGGATACATATCATTTCAATCTAAAATAAAGAGTCACGGGTATATATCATTTCAACCTATTTTTTAATTTATTCGAAATAGTTCAAATAACATTTTATATACGGTCAAATAATATACAGGGTGATGACATGATATATAAACTAAATAAACATTCAGTCATCCAAAACATCAACCAATAGACATCCATCACAATCAGCATCCAAAACAGCCAATAATCACAACAGTTAACTGGTTATTAATCGGGAATTTAACTAGCAGTTTAAATCAAATTTCAATTAATTGTCAATTTTAATTCATAACAGTCAATTCATAGGTCAATTTAAATGTCAGCTAATTTACCAAACAACAATCAATAGAAATAACACTTCATGATTTCGATTTAACTGACATAAAATATTTTAGTCTTTGTGAGCGGTTTAAAGCACTCACTTTTATTTGAAACTGAAAATTTTCCAGCTTCAAATAAATTCCAATTCGATTCCATGTCGTAGCCTTCGTCGATACGATCGCAACGCGACTTGTTTTACTCGAAACAGATCTCACATGAAAAAGTTATGCAATTTAGTAATATAATGATATAATTAAAACTTAATTAGCTAAAATAATCAAACAAAACTTAACATAATACTAACCTTTCCTTTTGTTACTCTCCCAGCATGCTACATTACCAGGTCGCGGACGATTCTCTTTTTTTTATCGTCGATCGCGCCTTAGCCAACGTTGCCTCCAGCACCAAGACGTCACCTCCAGCACCACCGACGTCACCCCAGGCCGCGCGCTCCGCCTCTTCAGTTGCCCGAACCACCAGTCGCATGCTCGCGTATCAACGTGCCCAAAACCCTAAAACTATGATCAAATGCGAGATGTTTTCAACCACCCCACGATGTAAGACAACGATTCGACCGTCCATCTTGTAGAGCTCATCGTGCTCTACATCTTTGCTTTTGTTGGTTCGTTGAGTGGATCTGGAGAAATCGAGGAGAGAAGATCAGCCATTTCGGCCATTAATCGTAAAAAGAGAAAGCTGTTGAAGAATAGGGTTTTAATTCGCGAAATGAAAGTATATGCGGCCTTATATATAAATTCTCAACAATATTCAAACCTAAATTTTCCAAACCCCAAACGAAGCGTGCGGCTTAGCGTTTCATATGTTATATCCCTATTCCGAACACAATGGAATAGGTATAGGAAGCCAATTCCATCATATTCAAAAGATAGCATTTCACAATTAAATTACTTTAATTAAATTCTTTTAATTAATTTCTGCGCGTTCAAGCTTGCACAGCCAAACGATAAGTACGATCGCTAGAAAACTTAAAATCCTATAATAATTCTATATTACGGATTCGATGAAACTAGTTACATCGAAATCCGAGAGAGTGCCCAAAAAGACTACTTTTACACGTTAGTTAAAACAAACAATTTCTAAAATCAATTTATTCACTTTAAATTCAATTTTAAAAGTAAACAATTTTCATTCTTATTTAAATAAAATCTAAATCAAATTTTGACATCATTTTCATTAATATTAAATCCAGAATTCAATTAGTTAGATAATTCCAATATTAAATTTAAACAATCTAATTATCCAATAAATCGCTATATTATAAGTTATTAAACTTATAAAATTTACTTTTAACATGAATTCAAATAATGAAAAAAACCACTTCCATGTTACAGTAATTAAGCATTTATTATTCAATTCCAACTATTGATTATACATACATCTGATATATAGAATTTCATTTCAATACTTGTTATTGCCTAAATCTTCGAAATTGTTTATTTCAAAATTTTATTCAAGTTCATATTCAATAAACTACATTAATAAATCATTAAATTTTATTTCTATCCATTTTTGTTTAATAATTATATTAAATTCAATAATTTAAAATAGTTAAAAATACCGGTCGTTACAATCTCCGCTACTCAAAAAATTTCGTCCACAGAAAGGGGTTAAGTAAGGAATTTAACATACGATGTATTTTATTCAAAATAATTAACATATTAAACATTAAAATCTTATTTGAAAACATTTAGCATGCTTTCACTATGCCACTTTTATATCGGGTTTACGAAAATTACAACTTATGTATAAATAACAAGTTATAAACTTTCGGAAGTCCCAAAAAATTTCAAACATCAGGATTTACGGAAAATTTCGACAGCGTCTCCTTCGAGCGGCTCGATCGTAAAAATTTACAATATACATATATATAGCAATATACATATCATCTCAATGATGAGGCATCTCGTAGTGAAAAATACAAAAGTACGGTATGTAATCTGAGATATGTACTTCATTATTATTAATATGAGCGAGTTCGCTCATATTAAGCAAGCAAAAGCAAATCAAACCGCATATACGTTCAAACGGTCTTCGTATGTACCTATCTCAACTCAATTTAGAATTTTAGTTGCATATAAAAGATATAAAAACATGTATGAGTTTAACAGAACTATATAACATGAATTCAGAATCCAAACCATAAGCACTAGCAAGAATACACAACATAACAATCATATGTATCCAAAAGAATGTAATAACAATAATCTACAATAAAAGAAACCATCCAACAAATAATATTCATCCAATTAATTCATAACAATATGAATTTTACATTATCCAATGTCCATACCTAATTTATACACTTCATTTCTTATTAACATTCATTCTTTATTAACACTTAATTGGTTTAGTTCCAATTTATTCACATCTGTTTCATTTACATTCAATTTATTCAAATTCAATTATTTCACTTTTTGTTTGACACATTTCATATCAATTCATTTATGTACCATTTTATAAGTCATTTAATCTTATTTAAGTTAATTTTATTTCAATATCACTTAGTATATTATCTTTCATACTAATATCATTTATGAACTATTTCATAAAATCATTTAAGTTTATTATAAACATTTTATAAAACGCAACTCATGTTTATTATTACTTCATAACTTAAGTTCATATTAATTCATTGATTCACTTCATTGATTCATTCATTAATTCATATCATTAAATTTACTTGAGTAAATTTTATTTTATAACTCAAATTCATATAAATAATTTTTTTCTTTTTATAACAATCAATTTCATTCAACTTTTCTTAAGTTAACTTTCATCTCATAATTCATTTCATTAACTTATTTCAATAATTCATTTCAATCAACTTGACTTATGTAAAATTTCATTTCATAATTCAAATTTCAACTTTCTTATTTCATTATCATTTCCTAAGTTTATAATCGTTTTATACAGATGTATCCTTTTTACATAATATTATTCAAGTTATAATTATCTCATAAACTACAACAAAATCTTATAATATCTTATGCAAATTTATGTTTTTTTATTTTACAAATAATTTACAAAAATATGATTTAATTTATTGTTTGTTTTCCTTCTCTTAAGTTCATATCTATATAGTATTTTTTTACTACTCAAATTATTCATCTAACATTTCTTAGAACATTAACTAAATGTATAACATTTCTTTAACACAATTTCAATTTGAAACATTTTTATTATTTAAGTTCAACTTGTGTAATATTCTATTACATATTCATATTTAACATTTCAACTTTTAAACATTTCTGGTAAGTTTTATATATATGTTTTTAAAATGCAATCGAATGTTATACAAATTTATATTATTCATTTTAGTTAAAAGAATGTTCAATAATTTACACATGTTCAAATTTCCATTATCTTGAAACTTAAGAGTTATAATTTAACTTCTTATATTTCATTTAAACACTTAGATTCAATTTCTTATTTCTCATTTTAGAAGTTTCCAACTATTCAAAAAATTCACTTTATTCCAACAACTGAAAATCATTAATTAATAGGAACTTAAGAATTCAAATGCCGGGTTTATTTCAAATCATCTTGAAAATGAATGTCGAGGATACGACCGTCATCGAAATCTGTTTGTCGAACCAAATGCATAGAAAAGCTACTAAGTGGCATCTCCCACTTTGAGACTCGAAAATGAATGTCGAGGATACGACCGTCAACGTCGAAATTATTTTCCAGCGATAGAAAAGAGGATTTAAGTTCCCAAATTCTCAGCTTTTAAATCCTTTCTATTCATAAGCTATATTATAAATATACTTATACAATTACATTACCTTATTACCAAAACATTTGGTTAATTTACATCTTTGTTATTGCAAACAATCCTTATTGTAAATAGATTTCAATTCAATCTAATTACCGAACGCTTCATGAAGTAGAGCTCACAGAGTATTCGTTTTTAGTTTAATTCAACCAATAATCGATGACAACTAAATATTATCATCTCCTAACAACGAACATTCATTAAACTATATAGATTTATGGAAAAAAATCTTTATATATATAATATATTTTAATTAAAATTATTCCATTTACCCTCTATTAAAACAATATTATGTCGACTTGACACGTTTAAGTGTTTAGAAACCCTGCCGATAGCATAGCGTCCCATGTACCAACCAGGATTTATAAACGACTCAACAGTTAAGTAAACACAATATAACACAATTTATAACACTAACAAGTATGCGCTCTCATATATATATATGTGTGTGTGTGTGTGTGTGTGTGTGTGTGTGTGTGTGTATGTGTATGTGTATGTGTATGTGTATGTGTATGTGTATGTGTATGTGTATACGCTTAAACAAACTCATTCCAGGGTATACAACCCTATCTCTAATGAGTCAAACCCCATAAAGCTAAGGTTATCGCTAAACCAAAGCCCTGATACCAACTACGACGACCTGCATTTCGGGGAGTTTAAATCGACAATAATCCACACATATCCGACTCAAACAATCCGAAACACAGATAATCAATGGGGTTAATTAAGAAAATAAGAGAAGAAGAAAACAAATAGAGAATCTCGCAGTGTAATGACAAAATTTAATAATCAAATAAACAGTTCATGAAGCTGTTTATACTATACCCTTTGATTAAAATTTTACAACATCTATCGGAGTTATATATACAACAGAACAATAATGGGGTGGAATAATACTAATAATATAATATACCAAATATTCGTCTTCGTCCTCTAGAAAATTATCTTAAATGCACTAAAAACTCAAGGCTGACCCGAGCGTAATGAAAAGACAAAACACTCGAGTCATGACTAAAATATCCTTATGTGTGTCAAATCAATATCACATATAACGAGTGTAATAGCATCAGAGATATTTACGGGGTTTTATATCTCCTATATAATGTATAACGTGCGTGCAATAACTCAAGAGATGTTATGGATTTTCCATCTCTTAATGATCCGTCAAAATTTCTATATACAGTAGAATACGCTATATATGTAATGTCTAATTGGTAAATAAATAATTTTCTTAGTGTGAAGGCTTTACATTATTCCCTTTAACACGTACAATTTGCATATAATGCTCCAGTAGCATGTCAGGGGATAGGGATGCGCTGTGATACGACAACACTAAACCAAATTCGTAGTGGTCTCGTATAAGGAGAAAAGTATGACAAGGCATGTGAGACAATGTCCAAGGTATGATACTACCAGTTCGGGTCGCAGGCTAGTGGTAATGCATCGTAGCCACGATCGCCCACTGCATCCTTCCATCCCATATCGAGTCAAAGGAAGGTCATCCCAAATCAAGGTGCGCCAATTGAAACCAACAATAAGGAAATAGTATGGACTGAGTCCGAAAAGAAAATCGAAGAACAGATGTCCACTAGGGGTAGCTAGTCTAGTTGGCCTTGTCAAGCCATCATGTTTTAGTCATTTCAAATTGACACAAGTGCCGAGGTCTATCCATCATCGTTCTTTTTCTTCAAATCCAGCAAACGTATGCCAAATCCAACCACTTCATTTTGAAGTCCTCCGAGTACTGCTGTTAAAGCGGTTAAATTATTGACGGAGAGTATGCCAATAAGAGGCTCCGGTCTCTTTAACAACCAAACGTCGTTTTACATACCGGTTTGTACTTTTACATTTCAAAATCGATTTATACTTGATATCAAAATATCATATTCACTTCAAAATATCCTTGATTTCAAAATACCATATTTACTCAAAATATGTCAATTTCACTTGAAATCATTTCGCTCCAACATTTTAATTTCACTTCGAAAATCGTTTCAAATTTCAACTTAGGTTACAACTTCATTTTAACCCAATTCGCATTTAAGTCCATGATTTAAATATAAACATTCCACCCTTGCATAGTTTGAATTTTTTTAGAAAATAATTTGAATAGTTTTAAATATTTTAAAAGGTTAAAATAGTTTGATATAAAATGGTTTGAGTATGGAAAATGTTTTATATAGTAAAATAGTTTCGAAAATCAAAATAATTTGAATATTTAAAAAGATAGACTTTTAACAGTTTATATTAAAATAATTTATTTTGAAAATACTTCAAAACAAACCGATTCAATTTCAAATCTTTCAATTCAAATCATCTACAATCCCAATTCAATTCAAATTGACTCAATTTTGATTTATATTCAAATTTTGATTTTGATTCAATTCGAATTAATTTCCCGTTCGATTTCGATTTCGATTTCGAAACGTTTCACATTAACTTCAAATTCGATTCAACGATTCGATTCAATGATTTAAATTTCAATTCAATTCTTATTTTAAACCATTTCAATTTATATAAATTTCGAGTTCACTTTCAAAACACCGATTTAAATCAATTTAAGCTTCAATGTTCAATTTAAGGTTCAAATCTTTAAAACGATTCAATTCTGAGTCCATGTTTGAAATATCAACTTATATCACTTTTATTTAAATAACTTCAAAGTTCAAATAAAAGTTCAAATCTTTTAAAACAATTCAATTTCCATAATTTAAATCATATTTCAATTCTAACTTCAAATTTCAAATTGCATTCTTTACACAATTTCAATTTCACATTTCAAGCTCGAGTTCGAAAATAATTCAATTTCCATATATTAATTCATTTTTATTTTTTTGTAAAAAAAATCATTTAAATAGATTCAAATTCAATAATTTATAACCCTTTCATTTAACCAATCCGGTATCCGTATATAATTTTCTATCCTATGGCCAAGTAAATAGTTATTTCAATTTTAATCAGGGATGAATATATATCATTTCAATCCAAAATAAAGTGTCATAGGTATATATCATTTCAACCTATTTCTTAATTTATTCGAAATAATTCAAATAACAATTTATATACTGTCAAATAATATACAGGGTAATGACAGGATATATAAAATAAATAAACATCCAATCATCCAAAAATCAACCAATAGGCATTCATCACAATCAACACCCAAAACAGCCAATAATCACAACAGTTAACTAGTTATTATTAATTGGAAATTTAACTAGCAGTTTAATTCCAATTCAAATGCCATTTTTAATTCCTAACAGTCAATTTATAGGTCAATTTAAATGTCAGATAATTTACCAAACAACAATCGATAGAAATAACACTTCATGATTTCGATTTAACTAACATAAAAATATTTCGATTTATCCGTTATACATATGGCCAAATTTATCACATCCCAAGCATTTTATTGATGTTTGATTTGAGGAATTAGTGTTACTATTGTTTTAAAATTTCATCATCTTTTTGAACATTTTGAAATTGTTGTAATTTCTAGCGATGAATACAATCTCATCTTCTTCCAAGTCGGAGTTGTCGTTGTTTACCTGAAATGCGATGTTTTTCCTTTCTTGATTTTGTTCTTTTCTTGCCTATAAATTTTCTTCATACGACGTCAGATTTCTTATTAACTCTTTGACTTTGAGTTCCGAAAGACCGTTAGCTTCTTTGATGGCTAAACCTTTTCTTTCCCATTCGTTTGTCAGAGAGTTCAAAATTCGTGCGACTAAAATCAAAATCAGTGAATTTAAATCCTAATGTCATAAGATCGTGTTGTATAGTTTGAAATCTAGCATGCATGTCATTAATTGACTCATTTGATTTCATTTTAAAAGATGAAAATTGATTTTGTAGAATAAAATTTTTTGTTTGCTTGACTTTGTGTTTTCATGGGTAACTTGTAATGTATGTCATATATCATTAAGCAGTGTTGCACAACATGACTTAAAAAATTCATTTTTATCGAGTGAGCAAAATAAAACATTCATAGCTTTGGCATTGTTAAATGCCTCTGCTTTTTGTGCATCAGTCTACGTGCCTATATCAGTGTTAGGTGTTTCATATTTATTTTGAGTTGCTAACCACATTTCTAAACCGTTTGCTTCCGTAAAAATACGCATGCGTGTTGACCAATTAGAATAATTAAAGCCAGTGAATAGTGGGAGACGTGCACTTGATTGACCTTCTTAAAATGTACTTGTCATATTAATAATTTCAATTACGTGTTACTGTAGATTGAAATGAAAAAGCTCTGATACCAATTGAAAGTCTAATGGATCATATACTAACTAACTTGCATAAAATAAGCATGTAAACCAATGCAATTGTAGACAATAAATAGTAAAATATAAAAACATGCTAACCAGAGTTTTTATACTGGTTTGGACCTCCCGTCCTACGTCCATTCTCAAAGCTCCCCTTCGGTGTTTCCTTTCAGCAAACCACTCTCACTTCGCCTAGAGGAATAGGCTTCATACAAAAGTACCTTTGACAATCTTGTGTTCCAATAACACAGTTTTTGAGTTATAGTACAAATCTTCCTATGATCTCCTTTGAGTATATGAATATGATTGCTTTGAGCTATAGAAAGTGATTTAACCAAAAGGTTGTAGTGGATTGAGAGTATGTAATCAGTGTATATGCAAGAGAGTGTTTTTAAATCAGTAAAGAATAGATCAAATCAAGTTAAGTAATTTTTTATTTCCCGATCAAGATGCTATTTATAGAATCAGAGAGATGCAGATGAAGAGTCGTTACTCTTCAAAGAAATCATTTTGTTTTAATGGCAGCAACTCTTCACGAAAGATGATTTCCTTTAGATTAAAAAAGAAGTGTCTTTTCAAATATGACAATTTTTGTCATGACGGACGTCTGTGGTATAATGACATACGTCTATGACTAGTTTTAATTTTTAACCCAAGACTTGTCATGGACGTCTGTGAGTATACCTCGGACGTCCGTGAGGTAAAAATGCAATTTTCTACTAATTTTTTATGTATATACAATTGTGTATGCATATATATATATATTAAAGGAGACCTTAATAATATTTTAACTACGACTCTATTTTACAATAGAATAACCTTAGTATAGTCAATGAATCTTCGTTTCTCTTTGAGTCTCAATATCTTCGATCATTGTGCCTACTTGTATATATACTTGCAATCTTGACAAAATCTATATATGCATATGATTGTATAGTTATCATTGAAACGTAAGTTGGAGGTTCTAACACTTATGTCCTTGGCAATCTTAAACCTACCAACTAGGACCGTCCGCTGAAACTAAAACAGCTTACCGCCTAGTACCTTGACCATTCCCAATCCAACTATTCTGAAGTACACGCCATCAGAGAAAAGTACCATTCCTATGCTAACAGTACTCCACGCTCAGCTCTTTCTTCTCCCCCGCCTTTCCAATAACCAATCAGAATGCCTGCTCCCCTACCTACGAAAGTCTTCCGTCTTTCCTAAGTCTGCCATAGACCCTTTTTTCCAACGGGCGAGAATCCAAGCCATAGGCTCGAATCTGCTTTCCAAATGCTCCCAATTCACGGCCCAGAGCCTCTCGTGCACTGCTGTCCTACAATCTCGGTCATCCATTCACACCCCACATCCTCAGTAAATACTTAATGCCATACCATATGGCGGAGGGACGAAAAAACAAAGAACAAAAATAGATGGACGGAGGGACGGAGAGAACAATTTCCTCCAACCCATCCCTTGCACCAACTCTCTTCTCCTCCAAAACCTCTTTAATGGCGGTTTCGTCCGACTTCCGTTAAAGAGAGCCTCCATCAAGCTCAACCACTCAACCCACCAAGCTCTACCACCACCATCGCCTCCAACAGGAAGTTTATCACTCCAGCTAGCATCCCTCCTTCTAGCGTCTACCTTCTGACCACCGCCAGCAACTCCTTCAAGAGCTCTTCCGTCTCCGAGACTCCTCCTCGAGGGACGTCCCCTTGGTGGGTCTTCCCTCAGCTCTCCTCCTAGCGAGACCCTTAGATTAGGATATTATATGCTTATAATATTTAGTCTAATATCTTATTATTCTCTCGTAACGGTCTGTAATTGTAAGAGGTCGATATAATAAAGGAACATCACAATGGACGTAGGCCGCTTAGGGCCGAACCACTCTATATCACCGTGTATTTACTTTCTGTACCTCTCTGCTGACCCCCCCCCCTCCCCAATGGGCAAGTCTCCTTATCCACTCCAGCCCACTATACTCCCTACTAGGGGCAAGTGCCTTCATCCACTCCTACCCATCTCGACCTGTATTTCCTCAAAGCAATGGTTAAACGGCAAAGGGCCCATCCGGCCATCCTCCATCTGGGGGTGGTCAACCGGCAACCAACCTTGTGGCTCAAACGGGTTCGCGCCCACCACCAATGGCGAGCCTTCCTTCAAGGATCGACTCTCCAAAAAATAAGCCCAGCGTCGACACAGCGGTATCCTAGTCAACGCGATCGCATTTCGAGGTTTGATAGGTTTTCCTTACTCATGGCGAAAAATCGGGTCAATAATAAGCAATTGTTTTTTACTAGATAATCGATTAGTCGATTATCGAACTTGACCAAATATGACTTAAGAAGTTACCAAAAGGTTTCGCAATTTTTTAGCAATGAGAACCCTCGAGGAGGAGCATTGGTATGAAATGTCTCTAGCTTTCGCTTACTTTGAAAGAACCGAATTGAGTTAGCCGGAAATTCATTGATTTAGTTTTAAAGAGACTGAGATCAGTAAGTGTTTTACTTATCGAATACCACTTCAAAACTAGTATATGAGATCTATGTTTTGGAAGCAGTGTGAAGTGAAATGTTATAACTATCAATCCTAAGTTTAAGTCTAAGAGAGAGGTCAGCGTTAATATTTCAAACGACGTTATCATATGGGCTGTCTATCTTGAGGAGTATTCTAAGAGAGAGGACGGCGTTATCATTCGGAAGACTTATGTGAGGAACCTATGTCGAGGTTCGAGATCTATTCGAGATGCTCGAATTCATGTAGTGATTTGTTCGAGATGAGCGAATCCATTTGAGGATACGTTGTTATGTTCGAGTGATGAAGGCTCGAATGAAAGATATCGAATGTAGCCTCAACATCGGAAATGACTAAAAATAGAGATAAGATGCATATCCAAAGGGAACGTAGCATTTTAGCAATCCCAAGGTGGCAGGCGACTCCATCTAGTATTACTTACGGACATGCATGGAACCACGATTGTCTGGGCATAGGCCAGTTATGCATTTCCTATAGTACATTCCCTAGAGATGTACGTTGCCCGGAAGGATATCTCTAATCCTTGTGCAGGAGTTCGGATTCGACTAGATCCGAGGAGATCTCCATGGAAAATCTACTATGCGAACGCGCCTTAACGGTATTGATTGTATACCTCTTACAGTTGTGGCGTTTACACAGCAGCTAATTAATATGATTTATGTGCTGCACTCTGGACATTATTTATCATATCACCATCTGTTAAACTTAATGAATGATTGTCTTCTTTGAGGGAAAAACCGTTATGTGAATCTATATGGTCTCAATGGTTACTATTACCTGTTGCATATTTCTTGAGTTTCTCACGCTGGTTTGCCAGACTATTCCGAATGTTATTTCCTTATAATGCTCAGGTCAGCTCCGTGTATATTTTCAAATTTAGCTTTGGATGCTTGAAACTTATGGAGAAAAGCTGGATGATTATCTTTCGTAGTATTCTTATATTCCACTGCATTTCTGTATTTGATATATCAGCATTGTGAGCACGGACAGTTTATATCAGCATTGTGAGCACGGACAGTTATAACTGTCCAGACTGATAATAGTACTTAAGTTTTAGTAAATCTAATATTTCTGTATTCAGAGTAACCCTTTGTACCATTTCTTTAATATTATATATTACTGTTCAGTTGTAAGATTTTGATGTTGTGTTCTTCTTTTCTTGTTCTAATTTTTTTTTTTTTTTTACTGTCTATATTTCCGACACTTGGGTGCTCAGCACACGAATACCATGAATGTATTTAGTGTCGACATTCGAAGATCGAAAAGTCAAACTGCTACAAATTAATTGTGTAGTTTTAAATTTAACATATTTAAAACAAATACTTAAATAATATTTTTTTTAATTCATCTAATAAATCATATTAATGGAATTGATAAAAAAACCTGATCGGTTATGTAAATATATAGGCTACATAACATAAATTATGTATAATTGATGATACTAACTTTAATTTATAGTTCATTTATTTAACTATATTTATAATGCATTGTCATAACAAAGTTCTAACACTAAAAGTAAATACTATATTTAACGATATTGGATGCATAAATACTCTATTTTAAAATATTACCACATGCAGCAACGTACGAGTCATACGCCATTGAGATGGTGAAAGTATAACAAATCAAAACAGAAATTTCATGACCTACCAACAAGTGGAGAAAGGTACAAACTGAAAAGCTATCTTCTGTCATAATCGAATTATCCTTTCATGACTAACTTCCAATTATAAACGCAGAAGTCCTTTGTGTTATGGTTTCTGCAATTTGATCTAAATAACTTAAAAAGTGATATGAAAGCTCGTAAAGATGCGAACAAATTTCTTACGTCATAAGATGTGAAAAAATTTAATGGCCTACCAAAACAAAGAATTATTTCTCTGATAAAAAAAAAATCAGAAAGCTAAAGACATGGTCCAAGGAGCTACAAGGATTGTAGAAGGTGAGTGGATGCCAAACATTGTTAGAAGGGCTGCCTGTACAAATTGAAATCATCCCACCTCTTGCAATTGCAGTGAGTGGGAGATGGTGCAGACCATTGCTTTTAGTTGAAGGAGATTCAAAATTACAGAATCGAGTCATGGAGGTCATACTCTTCTAGCATGTATTGGAGACGTCTTCATCAGACCGAAAGCATAGATACAACTGTATCAAGATCTTCTGTGAAGATTTACAGCTTGATTAATATGCCTTAGTTGTTGAACACACCATTTATTTTATCTTTATGTTCCTGGAAAAGAGATGATAAGGGTTTCACTGCCAATGCATTCTAGTCGGTCATCAGACTAACATAGTAGAATTTTGTCACCATAGCTGCAAGGGAATTTAGTGTTACTGTGGACAAGCCAATAAAATAATTACGGACATAAACCAATGACATCGCAATGTCTCCATCGACATAAGTTTAAACAACTACATTATAGACTAGAGCTGTTATGGTTGAACCATTAACAACTCAACCCTTTACGTGGTTACCATTTGCTACGGTAACAACTACGGTTAAAGATTTCGTTAAGTACGGTAAACCGTACCAACCATGTTTTTTTTTTCTTTTTGATTTACCTAGAAAATCAAGCTTCGCTATTAAACTCTAGAGAAGTATGTGTTTGTCAAACACATACTCTGGGTATTTGATACTAAGTTGTCGGTTCGGAGTTCGAACTCATGATCTTTGGTGTCACAGTCTGGACCATCAACCATATCAACCATGTATGTTGTTATCTTTTTCTTTTCTCTAATTGTATTTCACAATAAAGTATGCGATTTAGTAATATAAGTAAGAGAAACTACGTACACTAAGGATACGTAGCCTTCGCGCACTAATAACATGCGCAAGCATGAATTATTTTGGAATAAATAAACTATTTAATGAAGTTAGAACTATACTTATATGCCAATAACAATGCATATAATTGATAACATATTTATAAAAAGATTCAAGTTTGAAAATGTGACGGTTAACCTTTATAATGGTTACTGTAACAATTAAAAGATTCACATCCACCATCAACCAGTTGTGACTACAATTGAAGGTAGTAATGACAGTTACTGCAATCGTAATACCCTTATATAACAAATTCTATGACCCTCGCCTTTTATTTTACACACCTGTTAAAATATTTAATTTATAATTATTAAATTTTTGTTTATTATATTACCCTTCTAAAACTAAACCCTCCTCGAAATGATAATTTTGAAGAAAATGGATGAAAGATGAATTTGTCTTTGAAGATGATTATTATTATTTTTTCAGCAGGATTCTCAATTTTAAATAACAAACTGATGATATTGGTCATTCATTATTCTTTCAAATGACAACATGTCTACCTGGAACGAAAATCAGCAGACTAGACTAGAAAACCCATAAATTGTCCTAGGATATCATTGAACTGGTGCACTAAAACTAGGAATTGAAGATCAGTGTAATGCAAGTTATTAATTTTAGTTGATAAAACTTGTTGCAATCTAAAAATCAAAGAATACCTAATGCCAAGTTAGAAATTCATATGTACCCAGTCGAAGCACACTGGGAATTGATTTAAACCTAGCATGTTTCAAATTAGGAATAATAGGTATCTAGGATTGTGCTACTGCTAAAGTTTATACACGTAAAAACCACACAAAACCTACATGTTAACACGGCGAGAGAGTAACACAAAAGTAAATGAAAAAATAAAAATACAAGGGCATAATTAGTACAATATAAGAGGTGGAAAATATCGTTTATGGGGAGCATTTTTTTAGAAGTTATGGGTTAGGAAAGGAATAAAGTGGGGAATTTATAGATGTTGCCTATTTCTTTTAGGCGACGCATTAAGGGTGGGTTTAATCGGAATGGGTAGCTGCAACAAAACATGCTTAAACCGTACGTGGATAGTTTTCAAAAATAGTCAAAAGTATGTAAAAAATATCGTCAACCACTATGCAAATAGATGAACACAAAGTTATAATGTGCTATTATGTGTACGTTTATTTCTTCAAATTCATCTTCAAAAATATCGCAGTCCTTTTTATTTTCATAAAATATAATGTTCATTGCACTAATTATTTTTGAATAAAGAAATGTAGAGAAAGAGAACATATGAGGGGAAAAAAGGCTGGACAGGTATAAATCGTAAGCTCATAAATATGTATATATATATAGGTTAGTGGAAATGAGTTACAGGTCTTCACTTATCTACGAAATCGTTTACACGTTCTGTTTTCATAATATAAAGTAGGTCCCTCCTGAAGACCAGATTAATAGATGAACATCTAAATTAAATTAGTAACATGGAGACAATCGTCGTTGACTAAGTGTATTGTATTCGAGTGATCTAGATCTAAAGAAGAGGTTGCAAGTTATGGTTCGGATTGATGTAGATAAAATGTGTGTATGAATGTCTAACCAAAAATAAAGAAGAGAATATTGGAATATTGGAAGTTTGATGTAATTACTCCTAATGCAATCTAGTTTTTATATTGTTAAGTTATTTCTGAATACAGTTGCAAGCGAAATATAATACATGCAAGTCAATTTTTATAGTGCAAAACAATTTACTATACAATGCATGTGCAGTTCGAATATAATGCAAGTCAATCTGAATACCATGGTATCAGATTCCGGTCAACCCAGTTTGGTTTCGACCGGAGGTGGGATGAGAGTAGGGAAAAAAGCTCATCCGTGTCACTGAACAACAAAAATCAGAAGAAAAGAAAGAAAGAAACAGAATTGCTTTAGGACGTGGGAGAGAAGATAAAACACAAGAAAAAGGTAAAAGGGATCGAAGCTAACAAAAAAAGAAAAGACAATCGAAACATATACTCAAACGAATGTTATAATAGTTTCAAATTGCTTTTGATGAAGCAAAGTGTAATTATACAATAAAACTGCATAACTGAAACAAAATTTATATAAAAAGCAGCAAAACCAAATCATAAATTACCTCGGAATCAAATCGAGCATTATAATTATAGTGGATAACCATTCCCCTGATCGTCGCTTCATTCTCATCTTCGCCGTTTGTGATCGTTGTTTATATTATTATTTTTTTCTCTTTTCTTTGGCGTCTGAATAAACAGCCGAGACTCAAAGAGAAACAGATTTGGTTTAGAGGTTAGAGTTATTTGACATTGAGTTTTAAAATCAGGTTGGCTGAATGTTAATTTGTTGGGCTAGTTATATTAATTATTCATATTATGCTAAATTCAATGTTAAATGTATGTTTAAATGGGTTGATTTTAATTTATATTTAAATTTTGTTAAGTATATTGTTTATGTTAATCTTCTTATGAATATTTTTTATTATATCATTTATAATTTCAGGTATATAATAGCAAATCAAACTGAGATCGGTTGGAATTATAGTACTGCAATCGATAATAATCTTTGAAAAACAAAAAGTAACACGTGCAATAAACTAATTAAAGGAGGTGGCATGAAAAGTTTGAAAGAACATTTCGCAAGAGCGAAAGGCCACGTACATAATTTCAAATTGTCCCTAATAAAATTTATACAACTTGTACGATCACATATTATTCAAAAGAACATATTATTCAAAAGAGAAATGAACGAAATAAATGAAAACTAAAGAAACAATGCTCACAAAAGTAATTAATGAACAGACTGCAACAAGAGTCGGACAACGAAAACGAAAAAGATGAAGTTCGACATGCGGGAGTGCAGAGATGCATTTAGAGACGAAGAGATACACAAATCTCACAGACAATCAGATGGTGGTCCAAGTCAAATATAATGCAAAATACTTGGAAGATTTACAAGCGTAGAGAGTGATTTTGATACTCATGCTACTAAACAAATCGATTCATACATGAAAAAAAGAGGAGGTAGAACTCGACCTATTACTAAATCTGCAATAAAAAGCATTAAAGATGTCAAAAAACATATAGGTCAAGCAATTTTTAAATCTTTTTTTTCTCAATCATATTTCACATAACATTGCTATCTTTACTATGCAATAATGGTTCTTATGATTGCAGAATGTGATTGATCCACCTGCTATATATGAAATGTCACATTCATCCACAAATGAAAATATAAGTTAGACAATATATTAGAACGTTACGTAATTTTTGAAATGAATATGGTTGCACACCAATGTGTATGGTTAGAATACTAGAAATCAATGAAAAATTATAATTTTCTCATACGACATTTATAAATCTATGGTTGTCATATATGAATTCCAGCATAGGGAATAGATTTGTGAATTAATGGATGAAGTTACAGAAACAATAGTTGAAAATAGAATAGTGCAAGTAATTACGGATAATGGGAAAACTATAAAGTTGTCATCAATTTTTGATGCATAAAAGACATTCAAATTGCGAAAGAAACTTGACTGTATTTTCAATGATACATGCAAAATTACGAAACAAAATAAAAATGAAAAATCTAAAAAAATGATATACGTGCATTAAAACACGAGTAAGAGGTAAAAATTCGAAATATGTGATATTGAAAATTAGTCGATCAATCTAGACTATATATCTCATTCTGAGCAGATCAATTATTGAAGTTAAACCACCCTTGTTGAACGATGATCATCGGAAGATAAACATATTGAATGGTGCAGTTATTGTTGTTAATGGTATACCTACACGAACAAGGAGTCAAAGCAATAAAAATAATTATGGCTCGTCAAATGATGAGTAGAATCAGTGTGGGTTTAAGGAGTAACTTAGGTATTGGTTCTAGTGATGGTGGTAAATCGCATAGACCAACTCAAACATATTCAAGAGGGAAATATGCGAGTGGCGATCCTAATCGAAGAGATGGTAATTTAAATGTTGAATACGGACATCAACATAATTACGATTAATATACTTCAAATGATCCATCAAACTATTTCACTTATGACTATACTATACAAACAGTATTCTTATTACGGAATAACCGAGATGTACTGTGATAAATCGAGTGATCAAAATAATCAAGCTACATATACAAAACAAAATGATAAACCCTTACAATTTGGTAATATGATGATGGCATTTCTAGATCCAGGACAAATGCAAAATGGTTATTCATTTATCATATAACACAAAATGGTGAAGAAAACTACGAAAACAATCTATATGTAGCTCCAAGAAATATATTTTTGGATGTAATAGTGTTGTATGTTGTACTATTATCTCTTTATAGACTAATTTTGTATTTTGTATTTTGTATTTTGTTTACAATGTTTATTATTAGTTTTTCATCACAAATAGAGAAATCCGCTATTGAAACTGAAAGCAAAACTAAAACCAAAACTTTAAAAATTTTCAAAATTAACTGAAACCAATAAAATTTCAAATAACCAAAACCAAGATCGAAACCGAGTCCTTGAAACTTGTTGAAAACAATACGAACCTAGATATAATACAGTGCAAACCAATCAGCATATAGTGCAAGCAAATTTTTATATAATACGAGCTAATATTTATCATCTTTTATCAGTATCGATTTGCATTAAATCCAACTTCTATGGCAGTTCAACAAGATCGGGTTGCATTATACATAGTGCAATCCAATTTTTTAGCCATTTTATCGAGATTGACCTACATTATGCATGGTCCAAGCCAATTTATACAGTTCAGGATTGGCTTGCATTATACATGATGCGATTTAATTTGTATAGTACTTTATCATAAGTAGCTTGTATTATGCATAGTGCAATCCAAATTGAAATAGTTCATTATCAATATTTTGTTGCATTATGCATTGTGCACGACAATTTTAATGGTAGTTTAACAGAATTTACTTGTAGTATACATAATGCAATCAAAATTTTATTATTATATTGTCCAGTATTGGGTTGCATTTCACCCAAGCATATTGTTAAATTTAGATGATTCAAATATTTTCCAAACGAGAAAAGAATTTAGTTAATTGATCTTATCAATCAATTAGGTTATAGGTGGAAAAAAAAGGAAAGTTATGTGTGGTTGCTTTTGAAGAAAGGAAACTAATTAATTAGTTAACCAATTCATCAGTCAAAAGATTTGTTATATGGAGATAGAAAAGTTTATATATGGAGATTCAATCAACGGAGCTAAATTATGGAAATCAAGATCATTATTATTGATTTGCGTAGAAATCAAATCATGGATATTTGAAAAGGTTTCAAGACAATTGGGCAATTAATTTTTCTTAATCATCAAGTAGTCCTTCATTCTCAACCCTATTTAAATGAAGGAAGTTCGTCATCATATGCGTGTGTGGGAGAGCATCCACCATTATCATGTTCTTCAAGAAACCATAATTTCTATAATCAAATCAAATAAGGGGTTTTGAGCGCAAACAAGCCTTTGAAGAAATTGATTATTTGATTTGTAATTATAGCTTAGCCTCTCCACTTTACTCCCTATAATTTTGTAATTCTCTTTTATACTCTCTTTTTTCAGTAAAATAAAAAATAGCTATTGAGTTCGTGGACGTAGGCAATCTAGCTGAACCGCTTTAAATCTTTATGTTCTCTACTTTTCTGTTTTTCTTTGTTTGGTGATTATTTTTCATTGAATTGGTAGTTGATAATTAATCGACAAGCTAGATCTTTCTTTTGGTTGCTTCTGCGCCTTAGCATTCCGCTGCAGTTTTGGATTTAGTGCAAATTAATTAAAATTTCACACAACAGATTGGTAGCTAGCTGTCTTGTTCAAGATTAGTTACCAAATGGTTAATTCTTTTAATAGTGGTATGAAAAATTATGGCATCATCAAATTTGTTAGAAAATGAGTTTTTGGGACATGGAAGGTGAAGGCTAATGATGGTATTCTTCAGCAACAACTTCGTTCATGAAGAGAAAAAGATAAAAGTCATAAGCACTTTGGACGTAGAAAAGATATGCATAGGTCTCACTTCAAGGGTCCTAAAACGGGTGCTTATTATTATTGTAAGAAAGAGCATTTCATACGGGATTGTCCAGCTCTTAGAAAGAAGAGAGAAGAAAAAAAAACTTCAGTTACGGCAGCAGTTAGATTGGATGCAGATAGAATCGATAGTAACGCATCATTATTTTTAGCCAGTAGTTCGTCTTCAAATAGTATAATTTGGGTGATTAATTATGTAGCCTCTTGTCATATGACGCCATATAGGACTTGTTTTATCAGTTACAAGAAGGTTGATGGCGGAGCAGTTCATATGGGGAATAACACATCTTGTCATGTTATAGGCATTGGAAGTATGAGGTTTAGGATCCATGATGAAGTTGTTTGAACTACCACGGATGTTAGACATGTTTCGATGCTGCGTAGAAGTTTGTTGTCAGTTGGAGCTTTGAGTAGACTTGGTATGAGGATAATAATAGATGGAGAGAATTTTAGAGTGGTGAAGAGTTCTTTGGTAGTGATGAAAGGGGTGCGAGTGATGATACTTATATGTTTCATGGAGAGACGATCTTAGAAAATTCGGTAATTTTTACTGATTCTTGTGTTTCAGATTCTACTCAGTTATGACATCTTCGTTTAGGTCATGTTGATGAGAAGAGTCTTAAAGTATTAAATAAGCAGAGGTTGATTGATGGTGTTTGTCAGTCGAAGCCTAGCTCTTGTGGAGATTGTTCTTTTGAAAAGAAAAACCATGTCACATTTGATGTTGGGAGACCTAGAGCTACAGATTTCTAGAGTATGTTCACTCTTATATGCGGGGGACCACCCCAGTTGCATCTCTTGATAGAGTCAGTTAGTTCGTCTTATTTGTAGATGATTTCTCACGTAAGGTCTGGATCTATTTCTTAAAGGCTAAAAACGAAGTATTTGTTCAATTTTGTAAGTGAAAGACCTTAGTAGAGAAGCTGACGAGTAAGCATTTGAAGGTTCTCAAAGTTGAAAATAGCGGTGAATTTATGTCAAAAGAATTCACTAACTATTGTGCATCCGAGCATGTAGACAGAGATTTTTCTATTTATGTTGAGTCGCATTGTTATGTAGTGGCGGAAAGCATGTGTCAGATATTATGAGAGAGCACTATAAGCCTGAGAACTATTGCTGGTTTAAAATAGTGATTTTGAACAGAAGCGATATTTATGGCAGTATTTCTCATCAACCATACACCTTCTATTGTCATACATATAAAGATCCTAGAAAAAAATATGGAAAAACGAGCATGTTGATTATTCATTTCTTAAAGTGTTTAGTTGTTTAGCTTATTTAGAAGATGAGAGACGTGATAAGTTGAAGCCTAGGAAAAGCAAACACATTTTGTTGGGCTATAGAGAAATGGTGAAGAGATATAGGTTGTGACGTAAAACAACTAAGAGAATTGTGACTAGCAGGCATGTGATATTTGATGAGAGGTCTTTATTGAATGTGGAGCCTCTACCAAGTGATGACATTAGAAGGACAAAAAATTGCCAAACATATTTGGAGTCATCGGATTGTTTCCATATTCGGAGAGATATTGATATTTTCGAGATCATGGTTGATGAGAAGATTACAGAGGTTCAGACTCTAGGTGGAGCCCAGTTGCAGAAAGGTCTTTTGGTTCAGTTGACCCTATTTGTAAGAATATTTGTAGCAATGATTTTTCATCTTATGCTTTGAATGTTGTTGAGCTTGTTGGTGAGTTTGTTGGTGTTAACTTCAGAAAGTCTAGCAAAATTCTTATGGAGAAGATTGGAGTAGATAATGTTGAGTATGTCCTCACTCAATTTGGGATAGAGAAAATGAAGCGCGCTGTTAAATCTCCATTAGTCTCTCAAAGCTAAGTATCTACATGTTCGTCTTTAACATCAGATTTGTTGAAAAAATTTGGTATTTTCTCATATGCATTTCGTTTGCTGACATGCATACTCTTTCTAATGCTTGGGAAAGATTTTAAAGTTCTATTTGGACAACAATGTCCAAACTTGTTCATTATGAGTTTGTTAAGTGGCGTAGACCCAACAATTTGTTAAGATGTGGTGATAAAGAGAGATTGTTATATTTGAATCAAGATGGAGTGTTAAATTTAGGAAATTCAAATATTTTTCAAAGAAGAAAAAAATTAGTTCATTGATTTTATCAATCAATTGGGTTATAGGTGGAAAAAAAATGAAAGTTATGTGTGATTGATTTTGAAGAAAAGAAACTAGTTTATTAGCTAATCAATTAATTAGTCAAAATATTTATTATATGGAGATAGAAAAGTTTATATACGGAGATTCAAACAATTGAGCTAAATTATGGAAATCAAGATCACATTATCCATTTGCATAGAAATCAAATCATGGATATTTGGAAAGTTTTCAAGACAATTGGGCAATTAATTTTCTTAATCGTCAGGTAATCCTTCATTCTCAAGTCTGTTTAAACGAAAGAAGATCATCTTTATATGAGTGTGTGTGAGAGCATCCACCATTATCATTTTCTTCAATAAACTCTAATTTCTGTAGTCAAATCAAATTAGGGGTTTTGAGCGCAAACAAATCTTTGGAGAAATTGATTATTCGATTTGTAATTATAAGTTCTTCACTTTACTACCTATAATTTCGTAATCTCTCTTTTGTACTCTCTTTCTTCAGTAAAATAAAGAATACTTGCTGGATCCGTGGATGTAGACAATTTAGCCGAACCGCGTTAAATCTTTGTGTTCTCTACTTCTCTGATTTTCTTTGTTTAGTGATTATTTTTCATTTAATGGTTGATAATTAATCGACAAGCTGGATCCTTCTTTTGGTTGCTTCTGCGCCTTAGTGCTCCGTTGCAGTTTTAGAGTTAGTGCAAATTAATTAAAATTTCGCACAACACATATCTGTTGTAATAAAATTCAATTTGATCATCTTTTCCACTTTTTCAATGCTTTTAGCCAAGATAAAATAAATAATGAGTTTAATTTAAAACAATAAATTTAGGGATATTTTAATCATTTTTGAGTGATGGGAACCTCGGTTACTTTTGAAAAGTAGCAAGTCCTTCGAATCTATTATCTTTTTTTACAGGGACCTGAAGTTACTCTACATTATTATAGCTGTTGACATATATAAGATAAGACATAAGTAATCATTATTACTTCATGAATATTACAATAAAACGCCAAAGATTGTCTGAACGTCAAAATGAATGTTTTGAATGCCAGAATAAACATTTCAGAACGTAGGAGTAAATATTTCAAGTCGTCGGACAAAATTTAGGGAAAGACATCCTAAGCTTGAGAACTTTATTGTTGTTTTATTCTGGAAGTTTAATTGGAATGGAAGGAAATGCAAATAAAGTAGGGGGTATTTTGTATATTTTATACATTTCGAGGGTCAAAATAAATAAACACATAAATTTGTGAAATGTAGAGTTGCGTTTCAATATGTTGGTTTATTCCTTATATCAAGGATCATGCACATGAAACTGATAGTGAATGGAATGACCTATGCAAGAGCCATAAGGTGGATATGCTTTGGCTTTGATGTACATGTCAAAGAACAATTCTGGCACTATGGACAACAATACAAAACGTAAGATAGCAATGATGAGACTTTGTATAAGTACAATATTGATTAGTCGGTTTATTATTTCTTCCACAATAAAAACGTATCGGCTACTTCCTTTGTTGATAACAAATTCTTACATGTTGCGTTCCATAGGAAAAATAACCCTCTAAATGCAGTTACAATATCAATGACAAACGCTATTGGTATTTGTTCAATCCGATAGAAAGATGAGGCCATTTCAACATTCAGGCAAAACAGGAAGAAATTAATAAGAAAAGATATAGGAGAAATAAAGCGCAGCACCTGGGTAGTTAGAGAATAGCAAGGAAGCGATCCAAGATATGCTATGACCGTTGATCAATTAAATATAGCTGACTGTCTAAAAACAAAACAAAAGGTTAAACTGAATTTAAAAGGAATGATATGCAAATAATGCGATGTGATACAATAAGTATTTATGTACCCAGGAATAAACGATGGCTGCAGTCTGAAACCGTAGCCGAGCGGGAGAGTGGGCATGATATCACAGAGGACGGGAGAGGACGTAGGTAGAATGTGGTCTCGTTTATGTACATGTAACCTATTCATAAATAAAAAGTGTATGCATAGGCACTCACTTTACTACATAGCTGCGATTAGCTGCAGGTCTGTCTTGATTGACAACATTACTTAATGACTCGGTCGTCCAAAATCCCAAAACTGTCATTACCAACATATCCAAAATCACTCATATGCTTATGCAATCCAGACACTGCTACGTTAATCTTCACTATACCCATCTCCTTCATAAATGTCCTAACCGTACTCAACTCCTTCCATTTTCGACAATATAAAAACATGTTAGCAATCAGAATATAGTGATTTTGGTCATTTGATCTCATTTCTAGAAGCCACTTAGCCGATCGCTCTCCTATAATAATGCATTCTTGATCCAAGCAACCCCTAACCAGCGTTGCTAGAATTTTCGTGCTTGGCTCGAATGGCATTTGATTTATAAACTCTTCTGCATCTCTTAACAAGCCAGCTCGTATATAAAGATCTACCATACAAGAATAGTGTTCCATTTGAGGCATTACCCCATATAAACCATATCTCATCTTCTCAAATATCAACTTGCCTTGAGTTACGAGTCTAGAATGGCCACATGCTGACAGTACAGCCACCATAGTGATCCCATCAGGTATAATTCCATAAGCAATCATCTGATGAAATAGTTTTAGTGCCTTCACCCCTTCTCCATGCATTCCATAGCCATAAATCATAGAAGTATATGTTACTTCATCATAACTACACATTTTCCTGAATAGCTTTTGGGCAACCAAAATCTTCCCTAATTTTGAGTACAAATTAATTAGAGAGTTTTCCAACAGATTGTAGTTACTAAAAATGTTCTTGGTAATGTAGCAATGCAGTTCTCTCCCATACTCGAGGTTTTTAACACGTGCACATAAAGACACGGTTGTAAGCATTGTTACATAGTTTGGTTGAATTCCAAGCCCGATCATATCTTGGAAAACCGAAAATGTTCTGTCCTCAAGGTCTCCACTTGCAAAACCTGCAATTATAGCATTCCACTTGATTAAACTCTTATATGTACTCGTTCTAAATAAAAGATGTGAAACATCAAAATGCTTGCACCTTGAATACATTGTAATCAAAGCATTAGTAACGTTCTCAAGCTCATTGAAGTTGAGTCTAAGTGCCAAACCATGTATTTCTTTACCAGCTCCTAAATATTCTAGTTTTGAGCATGAGTTCAATCCAATAACCAATGACACTGAATCAATTGCTGTGCTTCTTTTACTCATGCTAGCTATCTGTTCCAGGACATTCAAGTGGCTTCCCAATTGTGAATTTGTCGAGGCAATAATATTCCAAGTGACAACATTTACGTTATAATCTTCCAATTGTATTTTTTCTAACAATTCAAATGATTCAGCGAACATCTTTTTTGATACATAACCTGAGATCAATGTATTCCAAGTTACAATATCTCTCTTATGCATAAAATCAAACAACTTCCTAGCAACGTTCAGTAACCCACACTTAGAGTACATCGAAATTAAAGCATTGCAAATGAACAAATCATGCTGGAGACCATAAATTTGCACACTACCATGAACAATTCTACCTACATCCAAGTTACGACTCTCACTACATGCACTTATAACAGAAGGATATGTAAATTTATCAACCTCACAACTCCATTGTAGCATTTTCTTGTATGCTAAAATTACTTCCAACCAAAACGCATTCCTTATATAAGCAGAAATAAGAAAGTTCCATGGCAATGCTTGCTTAGGTTTCGAATATTCGACAATCTTTTTAGCATCATATATGAGGCCAATAGCAGAGTAGAAAGAGGACAGTCTAGAGATGAGATAAAAGTTTTCACTTAGGCCTAGAGAAATTGTGTAAGAATGGAGTTGTTTGCCTTGTGAAATGGCTTTTAGATTACTCGAGGCTGAAATAAGAGAGGATATTGGATGGAGGAAAATAATAGAATCGGAAGGGGTACGTTGGAGGAGAGAGAAAGAGTTGAATGCTTCCGATATTTGACCTTGCATTGAGAAATTTCGAATTGAGCTTATGAGATTTTTTATCAACTTACTATAAGGGACAGAAGATTCTATGTTCAAATCTCTCCTATGAGAACTAGAAAATGTTTTCGGTGAAGAGACTGAAAGGTGCGTTAGAGATTCATCCTTCAAATAAGTCATGAGATTTGAGTGCTCTTGTGATTTTTTCATACCAGATACATCCATCTTTCCAACAGGAGTGTCCTACATGGAAATGTGTAAATTTGTTACCAACTCAACCATACACCTTGATTTAAAATAAAAGCTCTCGCACGCAAATACACACGCATGCGCCCACACATAAGGTAGGATCGGCTACACCACTAGTGTTACACCCGTATAGCTACACCACAATGTTTCATAGAATTCTACAATTTGAAATGAATTCAAATTTTACGGATATGTTTTCATACCAACCAAGATCATCTTCACCAAATTTAAGATCATTTTGAAATTTTTAGTATGCTCAAAATGTTAGATTAATTTCAACCAATGAATTTAATCATCGGTTTGAATTAAACTTTGATTACATTACAATGATCCAAACAAACTCAACGGGTGTAAAGATGATCTTGAATATTACAAGAACTTATCTACAAAGTTTATACTTTCAGTTTGGTTTATATAACTCCAAAAACCGTTGAGATATAACACAAAGGTTGTAGCATAAGGGTGTAGCGAATAGAGAAAGGGAGGGAGGGAGGGCTATGTGTATGTACATATATGGTGCATAATTTGCCCGTCAAGACCCTGCTCAAGTGGGAGCTTTGTGTAGTGGATGGATGATAATGATTTGTGCATGTAAATCGGTATGTGTGTATAAATATACAGATATTATGTATTCGAGTAATTTAATTCGATAGATGCAAAACTTTATTTTTGTTTTTATTTTTCACCATATACTATTCAGAAAACACACCATACCATTATTGAATCAAGCAAATAATACTGTAAGGCTGATTCCTCCCAAGCTAATGGCGTGTCTTTGTCTGTGGTAGAATATGTATCACAACTCGCACCAAAACATCTCCCAAACAGTCCAGTCAAATTAGGTCCTATATAGCCATGATTACAATAAATTGATAGACAGTTCACACTTGATAATCTGCATACACTAATTACCAATAATTCATGTGTAAAATGTCAAGAAAAAAATGGTGTTAGCTTCTGCTCAACCACCTTTTTTTACACAGAATTTTACTTATAACTGATTAACACAACAATAATTATAAAAACAAATAATATGAGATTCTTAATTTTTAAAATTAACTACCAAAACTCTTAAACTATCATTGATTTGTTGATCAAAGAGACTGAAGAATACATTTTTGTCAGCTAATAGTATTCAGCACAAACCTAAACGAACAATGAATCAAATTTGTACCAACACAATACATTTATTCTTTCAAGGAATGAGGTCATGAATCATGATTTTGTGTTATAGATTTATCACATGTTTCAAGATTACTGTTAACTGGCATCAATTAAGAATTGAAGTTAATACCTAGTCAAGTTAGTGATATATCAAACTACATTAACTTAAACCTCCATTAACTGCCGCATCAAAGACTTGGATGTAACGTTTATTATTTGCAATGTTATTATAAGTTAGCAATTAAAACTTCTAATGTAATGTAACATAAACAATGTAACTGAGCAGAAAGAATATAAAAAAATGATGAAACAATAAAATATATAAACCTTTCCTGCATGTGTAGCTGCCTTCATCTAAAGCATGGCATTGAGCACACTTCGATATGAATATTCTCTCTCCTGACCTGGCATTGCCTGCCATTAGATGCCTGGATATGAAATTTACAAGAATGATATATCTGAAGGAGAAATCTGACACATGTATAACCTTATGTTATTTAGAACTGAGTATGTTTGTGTAAGAAGACGTGCATGGATCGGCACGAAATGACAAGTCTGCAGGTTGTAACATTACAATCAGTAGTGGATGGTCAAATTTTACATTGCATGAAATAAAGACTTGATCAAAACTAAAATTATCATTTAAATTAGGGGCCGTTAGCAGCCTTTTTTTTGCTCCGTAAACGTTGGGAACGCGTCGGACTCCCCAACGTTCCATTCCCAAACTCAAGCCTGTTGAAACCATTGGAGGAAAGGGTAGCGTTGGCATCCGCGTCAGACGTGTATAGCTGTTTAACCTCCGACAGCTCCTTCCCCTTCCGTGCAATTGTATATTACACAACAAAAACAAATAATTAATTAACTATAAATAAATTAAATTAAAAATCACATTTAAAATACTCCACTCAAATACCCCATTCGCATCAACGAATGCATTCCTCGTTCAACCAACTTCCCAACTCAAATGCCCCGCTCAAATTCCCCGTTACCGCTCGTCGAGAACGCACCCTTAGAATGAACAAAACATACTTAACTTTGCATAAAGTAATGTGTATATACTTACCAATTCGAGTCAGAAAACTTCTGTTTTTTAGTCTTACGAGTCTGCAGGTATGTATCCAAACAAACATTTCTCACAGTTCAAATATCTTCATTTTTAACATCTAAGAAAAAAATCTGTATAAACTTGTTAATTAAAGTTAGAATTCTCACAATTTTTTAGTCAAACATGTGGTGAGCTAAAAAAAAAGAATAACCCAAGTAACACATTTCTTCAGCAAGAACAAGTTTTCAAAGCATAAGTCACTTAACAATCAAAAGAATAAAATAATTCAGTAGTTCTAAAATGGAGGGTAAAAAGGGATATAATTCAAACCTAAGATATTGAGAGCGGACCTGGCGGTATGCTGCAAAACGTAGGACTTCGATACTTTTTTTCAAGGGAGATCATTACAGTGAGAGGACGAGCTTTTATTGATTTGGACGAATGGGTTTAGGAAAAAAATTAGGGTTTCTAAAAGTTTACAGTAAACAGCGAGGCTGATCTGAGCCGCCATCCAAGCAAGAACAGCTTTGTTTAACGGTATTTTGGTGGGACGCTACAAGTTGGCCGAAAATTTGAGTATGGAAATCGATAATATTTCACAAGCTAAAGGCAATCCCTAAAATACCCAAATCCCAGTTCAAAAACCAAGTGGACGTGGAAAAGTTACCGGAAAAGTTAGGCCACCCTAGAGTCCAGCCAAACTCGAAAGAAAAGGACATGCAATTCCTATCAGCACAGAGTTAGGTTAGAAAGAAACAGCAGCAACAAAGAGGTCTTGTTGCACATGTGAACCCTGTAAAACCAAATACATAAGTTCTCAAATGCTAAACGAAGAATTACATTTTAGAAAATTTACAGTTATGCATCAATGAAGAAACATCAGTAAGCTTCTACCTCACATGAGAGTAGTACTAACTACTTAAGCCTGCTGAACAACTTGTCAAGAAGAAACAGTTGTGCACTCATTTTGCAGAACTCGTTACTGGATAACTGTAATTAGAAATTGTGGCAATAATTTGAACGCTTATGTCTTGAAAAGAAAAATACCAACAAAAAACGGCACATATAACTGTAAATGCATCATATGTTTAAAGCCCACCACTTAGTTTGGCGGTAGTAAAAAATTCAGCGAATAAGTTAATAGGAAATGCTTCGTCTCGTAGAGAAGTTACGCTGGTTTTTATGAAAGATCAACTTATACTAACTGTGCTACTTCAAGTTTAGGAATTCTTGGACTAACCGAGATGCCAAATCCTACTCATGCAAGTTTCATAAAACATTACAGCATCTTATGACAGTACGTTTCACTTACAGGGCCGGCCCCAGGGCAAGGCAACAAAAACGGTCGCCTAAGGCAACACGGCGGAGGAGGGCAACATTTTCAATATCCATGTTTGCAATAGTATGTTGATATTAGTGAAAGGGCAAATTTTTTTAATGAGGTTAGTTAGTGTAGTGATTTGTTGTATCCTTTCCAGCTGGAGTACCTGAGTTTGAGTGTCACTTTTTGCAATTTTTATTTTTTGTTCTCTTCCATCTTATGTTTTGCCTAGAGCAACTAAAGGTGTTGGGCCGGCTCTGTTCACTTATGATGAAACAAAATATGCTACATGAAACATCAGAGTGCAATTTGACTTAATAATATCTATTTAACTCAAACCTGCTATTATTAATTGAAAATACAAATCATGTAAATAAAGAGCATTGGCACTCGGAGAATGGTATAGTTATCATATACATATCTTGCCTTCGTTTATAAGTTAAAAACTACAAAATAATTCCAATGTTAATATCAATGTTGAACAAATCCAATGCAATTGCTGGAAATGATGAAAATCAATATCTATTATGGACGGAAAAAGAACCATGTATCTAGGCAAAATGACAATACAAACTTAGTTTTCCCACTCTTCTCTAATCCTTCAAAGCACTACCAAAACTGCAAGACTATTTAAATTGCAAAATCATTATAAATTTTATGTTGTCATAATTATCTTCTAAGTAGAAAAAATATAGTAGTCTACCCCTAAAATGAACTGTATAAGTAATATAAGTTGGAAGGATGGCAAATATTAAGATTAACAATTTATAAAATAAATCCTATTTACATACAAAGAGACCGTTATTTGTATCATCAATGGGTTTCGTAATAATATGTGTAGTTCTCTAACAAATATCACATGTAATATCAATAGGCGGTTGATTCGTAGCATCCATGAATGTACAATACCATTGAAAAAAATTGATATCATTAGTTCAAACTAAAATGTCATATGAACATAAGATAAAATAATCATTATTTTGTTATTTTATTTATACATACAATATGTACAAACCTAAATTTTAAAATAACTCAATATTAATGTGTGTGTATGTGTATTTAACACTTATGCTAAATGTAATTTATTACATATTTCACAGGTAGTTAGTAAAAACATCTTTGTAGACAATATTTTTCAAAAAGGTTCCAATTTGTCCAACAATATATCATTTTTTTTTACAAACACCTTGGTGTTAGTAGTTGAAACTCTTATTGAAAGCACAATATTTTAATACCGTTTGTCCTTGTACTTTGTTAATGGTGGAAACAGATAATATAGACGAACTGGAAATTGTTTCCACGCTAAAATAAGTGGTAAATTCAAATTTTCAGATGGTTTTGGTGGGATTCTTGGAATGAAGGCTAGACTGCCAATATAATGTCCAGTGTTAATCTCAACATTAATGCAATTCTTAGCGAGTTGTTTACATCTAGGTTTAGTTCTATTACATAATCCAATTTTTGGACTCAAAATTTCGACGTTATTGATGCTCCTAGTTTTAGTTTCAGACAATGTGGAGGTAGAAAACCACTAGAAGTGATCGACTTTAGGAACCCTTGTAAATTGTGTGCATTGTCCTCTATAGTGTCACATATTCATTAAGTTTGTCATAACCTTCATTAGGTGGTGCAATGATGCTCTATTACCTATGTACTCTTTAACAAATGTGTTTTTGATAAGTTATGAAAAATTAAAAGTATCGACTCGGTAGTGGACCATCAACATCCAATTTTATGACCATATATGTTGGTATCATCTCTTCGCTAACTAAAGGTTTGGTAACATTACTAATTCAGATTAGAAATTATGAAATATCATTTGTTGCTGGCACATTCTGCTTCAAATGCAAAATCTTAAATTTTTCCTACAAATGTAATTTGACAATACATGAATTAATTGCTTCACCACAATGATGATTCGATTTTCTTTTTCATGCTCAAAAAAAGCCTGAATAGGTATACTACAATTTAAAATTAAAGAAATGGACATAATATCGAAAGTGTTGGATAAATATTAAAATTAAGGTAGTCAATAGAAAGGAGCACAAGGCTTGATGTACGCTATTTTACACTATACTATAACACGCGCTATTTTGCTCAATTTTGTAAATTTTGCATTTTGCTATATTATACTAAATGGGACTAAAGTAGCATTGCTCCATGTTTACATAAATACCAAATTATCCATTAATGATTATCGTATTATTTTATTAAATTTTACTTTGTATTTTAATTATGTATCGTAAATTTATCAAACATATGTACATATTAGATGCTTATAAATTAAAATAAATAAAAGTGTATTTTCGCTGTTAAAGCCTTTCATCTAGCTAAGTTGATATGAAAAATGGCCTTGAGTCATATACTCGTATACAAATCCACACAATAGCATTGGAATATTTGACAGTGCAAGATCATAAATTAAAATATTTGTTACTAGGTTGAATGGCTAATTTTTCATGAAAATAAATTAGAAAATAACGTCATTGATTATGCATAAAAACTTGGCATCTTGTATCGAATAATTTATTTTTTGTACGGTCAAAATAAACTAGTCTATAAGGTCATTTTCAAAGTATTTGTCAAGTAGCACTTCAGATGCAAGAGATATTGAATTTTATAATGTTTTGATAAATGAAAGAACTTTGTTCTCAATGGTTTATTCAAAAGAATTTAAAAGAAAAGGATGTTCAACCTTCATATTTTTGCTTTTTCAGCATTAAAAACTGCAACAACCCGCATATTTATCGATTTTATATTTAAATATTTTATCGTTCGTCGGATTTTGGTCCGAAAAGCTACTTTTTGCAAACAGTCGAATTAGGACTCGAGACCCCTTCCATTAAGTTCAAAATGCCATTTGCAACCTTTTTGAGTATAAACATTGATATGTTTGGAGCTAGCTAAAAATTTGACCTTTTTCACTTTGAGTTTGGGTTTGGGTTCAGCCCACTAGCCAACTTAATACCCAAATCTGAACCACTTCTCCCCATTCACTCTCACTTCCTCCTCTTTTCAGTTCTAAAGTAAAAATGGTGGAAGAGATTGGAAATGGAAATTCCTAAGCGCTAGTTTTCTTTGCAAATCCAACTTCTAGCTCCGAATTCAAGAGAACCCATTGGTAAGCCTTCTCTTCATCTTCCCCAACTCATTCTCTCTTTGATTTCAGAAAATTCCTAAACCTAATTTGGAAAATATTTCTCTTTTAAGCTTAGAATCAAGCTTCTTGAGTTGGGATTGAAGGTGGTCGATCTTCCTTTGCTTTCAAGCTTCTTCTTCATTAATTTGGGTTCAAAGGTGAGATTTTTATCTCACATCTTTGTCTATAATTATCTTCGATTGTTAGGTATGAATTCCTAACACTTATTCTTGTGCAATTGATTTTGGTTTGGATTGATTTGGTGTATATTCCAATTTTTGATGTTTTGAAATCAAAATCTATGAAAATCCTGTTATGGATATTTGGACATTAAGGCGTACCGAAGAGCCGTTAAGGCTGGGTTGTCGCTCGACGTAAATCCTTAATCGTCGTTGCTCGTCCGATCGCTTCCGGTATTTATTTCGGCCATTTTTGGTCTAGGTTCAGGGAATGCCCTGAACACCAGTTTCAGACGTCTGAAACGTTAGATTCAGACGTCTGAATATTATACTGGGAAGATTTGTACTCTCAGATTCAGACGTCTGAATCTATATTTCAGACGTCTGAATTAGTTTGTTTTGGACCAGAAAGGAAATAGGCTAAAAATTGCCTATTTCAGACGTCTGAAATATAGGGTTCAGACGTCTGAAATATACTCTGGAAAACTTTTGGTTTTCCAGATTCAGACGTCTGAATCCTTGATTTCAAACGTCTGAATCTGCACTTTTTGCCTATATTGCCTATTTTGTTTGAATTTCCAACTTTAATCGATTCGTGTTGACTCCCTTTTGTTGTTATCATTTATTATTGATTTTGATGACATTTTCTTCGTGATTTTTGGGAATATCCATTTTGATGGATTCGGTATCGATTTCTTTGGATTTTATTCACGTCTTTGAATGTGAATTTTGATGATTGATTGTTTCTACAATCACTTTTATGATTTGTCACTTTAAAATATAAAGGTTTTCTATCCTAGTAGTAAATATCAAAACTCTTTCATCAAAACGATTTCAACATTATTTTATTACAAAGCTCGTTTCGTAAACCGTTTTCCAATCTACTAGTATAAACAAACATTTACCTCACTCGGATGAGAAATCTAATTAAACGACTTAGTAAAACAAGTGGTATGAAACGCTTGCGTTTGCTTCGTCGGTTAATTCTTGGACTTGTTCGATTGAACCACTTGTGACAACTTTCTAGTGAAGATCTACAGTTTATTCGTAAATATTTAAGTTAAGCAAGTGGTTATGGGACATGAAGCTAAACTTTTATATTTATTAACTTAGTGTAATTGACACTTCTCGGTGATCATGACGATCATTTTTATGATTTAGACTAGCAATTGTGCGATGTCTCTTTGTCCATGTGGATGACTATAGCTCAATTTTATTGAGTTTTGACTCACCAGGAGGAGCTTCGGCTCAATGTCCGCAATGGGGGACTATACCCTGTCAGGAGGAGTTTTGACTCACTAGGTTGAGCTTCGGCTCAATGTCCGCAATGGGGGACTATACCCTGTCAGGAGGAGCTCCGGCTCACCAGGAGGAGCTTCGGCTCAATGTCCGCAATGGGGGACTATACCCTGTCAGGAGGAGTTTTGACTCACCAGGAGGAGCTTCGGCTCAATGCCCGAAATGGGGGACTATACCCTGTCTGGAGGAGCTCCGACTCATTTTTATGGGATTGGCCATCCTTTTCTTGTGATTTCTGGATTTCTAATTATTGATTTCTGAAATTTATGTTTCACCAACTTTTACGATTGGCATTGATGTTGTGACGACCCGGGTTTCTGAGCACAGATATCTGTATCATCTTGAAGAAAGAAAGGGATGAGAAAATAGAAAAGGATAGAGAAGAAAGAACAACAACATCATAATCTCACAGCGGAATGAATAAATTATATTAATCACATAAGTATATACATAATATACAACATTCATCAGAGTTACACAGGTAATACATTACATACTAGACAGTTATAAACACCTATCTAGTTATACAATTCGATACAACTCAAACAAATAACTCAGAGATATCAACACAGCGGAACTATATATATCTACAACGCTGAAGCCTCCTGCTCCATTGCTCCTCCAGAATGCGTCAAAGCTAACCTGAATCCCTTGGCTACTCGTAAAAATTTGAGTACCCGAGAGTTTAGGAAAACAGAAATAAACTCCGGGTCAGACGTGGGTATGGTATGAGTAACAGGTTAAAGTTGCTTAATTTTGAAAATATTTGAAAACAAAAGTATCACGTAAGACTTCCCACAAATAAACATGGTAAGTTTTTACCTTACGCTAACCAAATCATTTGATAGGAAATTCGATGATATTATAATAGGTCTAGGGTTTTCAAGTAAATATGAAATAGCCGAAATTGTTACATTATTAAATTCCAGCTACTAGCCACAAAAGTGGGTAATACAATCAAAACCGTTGGCACTTACTGGATTTTGGATTCCATACAATGGCAGGGCTACTGGGGTACCGCCCGTCACAGTATGTAGCCTAGATCAACGTACCGAGGATCACTCCCGACCCCCTACAACACAAGGCCAGACTCATTCCTTACTGAACAGTTCCGAACAAGATAACCCCAGCGGGTGTAGCTATTCAACCGCCCACACAGCCGAAATAAAAGGGACATCTAGACAGGGGTATATCTCGCTCTCAAGTGGGTGCTACCCACGAAGCCTTCATGTACCTCCCCTGTTTTAGCCATTCCCGGTTGATGAGGCTTGAGGCTACGATTACCTTTAGAGAACATATCTCTTAGAATGCTCATCGTCCACCTGACGATGTTCTAAAAGCATTCAATCCATACAAGTTCGTTCCGGGTTCGAACGAAACCGAAGGCATTATCTCGTTACACTCATTTTGGAATCACCCTCAGAGTTAACGACAATAACCCTTGCACTCTGAATCTTCATCTTCACTTCAGATTCACGACCTATCGTTAATTTGGATCGATGTAGTTTTCGGATATCCAAATATGGAAACCCGATCCCGGTCTCACCGAAATCCAAAACGTATCTTTTAAGGCCAAGTTGTTTTAGAGTTTAAAACAATTCAATTCATTATTATCTATATACACACAGATAGATAACTCACAATATCACAATAGACAATCACATCATCATCATAAACGGATAATTCATATTATCATCCCAAACAGATAATAAATACTATCATACTTAAACCAAACATCCATATCACATAGATATTGTTCATTTCGTATCTAAGTTCACAACCATCACATGAAATATCAATATCATTCATCCATAAGCAATGATTTATAATCGTACCATTTATAATTAATTTAAAATGAATTAAATTAACTACTTCTACCTCTAATTAATTTAAAGTAAATTAAATTAATTACTTCATCTATATAAATTACGAAATCGATTCTATTATGGGAAATAGGACATGGAAACTAGTAGATTAACCTTGTGGTTCTAAACCAATAAGATGTAAATGGATATTCAAAAAAAACTTAAGAGCCGATGGAAAGATTGAAAAGTTTAAAGCTAGATTACTTGCTAACGGATTCACACAAAAAGACGGCATAGATTATTTTGACGCATATGCCCGTGTAGCTAAAATTTCAACTATTAGGACTCTAGTTGTATTAGCTTCTATTTATAATTTTGAAATTTATCAAATGGATGTCAAGACTGCATTTTTAAATGGAGAACTTGATGAAGAAACATATATGACTCAATCAGAAGGTTTTGTAATTCTTATACAAGAACGTAAAGCATGTAAACTTATTTAATCACTTTACGGTCTTAAACAAGCTTCAAAATGATGACATGAAAATTTGATAAAACCATTGTCATAAACAGTTTTAGGATTTGTGAATCAAACAAATGTATTTATAGCAAGTTTCATTCGGATAAAGGTGTAATTATATGCCTTTAAGTAGATGATATGCTTATATTTGGAACAGATACATCAAGTCTAGAAGAAACGAAAAGATTTATATCTTCATGCTTTGACATGAAAGATATGAGAGTAGTTGTAGTGATTCTAGAAATAAGAATTATGAAAATAAAAGATGGGTTATTAATTACTCAGTCTCGTTACATTGGTAAGCTTTTGAAAAAGTTCAATCAAATTGATTGTAAACCTATTTCCACTCCATTTGATCTAAATATGCAATTATATTCTAATACTGGTAGAGCCATAAAGCAATTGGAATATGCAAGAGTTATTGAAAGTTTGATATATGCAATGACATGCACCAGACTGGATCTCGCATATGCTGTTGCAAAATAAGTAGATATACCAGTAATCCTAGTCATATTTATTGAGATGCTATACATAAAATTTTAATGTATTTAAAAGGTACAATGAATTATGGTACACATTGCTGCGGTTATCCTGCTGTAATAGAATGATACTTGGATGCTAGTTGGAACATAGGAAGTGAAGATCATAAATCAACTAGTGGATGAATAATCACTCTTGGTGGGGGAGTAATACCCTGGGCCTCAAAGAAACAAACATGTATAGCTGATTCTACAATGAATGCTAAATTTATAGCACTAGCTTCTGGTAGCAAAGAAGCAGAATGGTTAAAGAATTTATTATTGGAAAATCCCGTGTGGCCAAAACCTATGCCACCAATATCTATGCACTATGATAATCAAACGACATTATCACAAGCATACAACCAGGTTTGTAAAGGTAAGTTTAGACATATTGGTCTAAGGCATAGTTTGGTTAGGCAAATGCTCATTGATGGGGTAATTATCATAGATTTTGTGAGATCTAGCCAGATTTTGGCATATCCATTTACTAAAAGGCTTGCAAGGAGCTTAGTGATAAAAACATGACAGGGAATGGGTTTGAAGCCTATATAATACAATCGTCAATGAAGGAAACTCAACTCAACGTACTAAAGAAATTTTCCACCTTAAGTTCAATGAGAAAAAGTACTTCATAAGCTTGCGATTGGAAGCACTACAATATTTGATCTAAATAACTAACTATTATCATACATTCCAAAGTAAAGCGCTTGGTACCTATAATGACAAAGAGATGATGTACCACTTAGTACTTAATAGGTATATAATAGATATAATGTTGAAGTGTGCATTATAGGGTACTTCTGATAAACCCACATATATGATTGCATTAAAGGTGGTGCCGCCTTTTGCGAGACTGTAGCTTTGTCTATAAGGGCATATCATGAAATTGAGATGCCAACCCAATGCCAATTCATGGGGCAAGTTTACATACTATCTCAAGGTTCTGAAAACCAGTGTGTGTTAATACATCCGGTATATCATATAAGATCAATGATTCAATGCTTAGTCAACCACTCCATCCTGATATACTTTGATAGGTCATCACTACGTGTAGATTCAAGTCTGTAAGACATTTACGCTTATATGCAAGTTTTCCTGCAAACATATGACAAGAGAAATTTTATTTAAAAAAATTGATGGAGGATTGTTTGTATAAATTTTCAAATAAAGGAGAAGAAGGAATGTGAAATGATTAAGTCCCACATTGCAGGGAAGAAGAGAATATACTTGTATAAGTATATGAAATTTTGGTTAAGAGTTGGATCCTTTGGACACCCAAATGCTTTCACCTCAATTGGAGAGAGAAGTTATGCATGTCAAGTCAATACGAACGCTCACATCCGTCCGTGCTATGCCAGACTTGGGCCAAGACCAAAATTATATTTTTGGACAACATCGCACTAGAGTTTTTAGCCCAAAATGGGAATTGCTTTTTTGATAAGAGACATGCTGTTTGAGTTCGAATGAAAGGAAGCGAATGTTACTATCTGAATTCAAAATGAAGCCCTGAAGGGGTGCAGCCTTTGACTGGCCAGACATAAAAGAAAAGACATGTTCTTTCGTCACTTATATAAACATCGCCACTCCAGAAGTCAAGATACAAAATTTCGACTTCATCTTCTTCTTTCTGAAAATCTCTTCTGCCTTTTTCTACAGTAAAATTATACTAGAGTTATAGTTCTACAGGCTGTAACTCTCATATCTTGTCACTGTAGTATCAAAAGATGGTGAATTATTAACGTATATGCAAACGTTGTTGACTGGAGATACAGAAAACGTATTTGCTCCATTGTACCTTGGGAACGAACTTGCCATTACTCTTGCATCCACTTTGTGGAGAGGGCAATTATTATTTTTAGGATAGCGACCACCACCTTGTGCCTTCGAGAATTCATCGCACCAATTGCAAGAGTCAGCCATTTTTTTCCAACATATTTTTTGTTATTGTATATACATTTGAAAAACCCAAATAAATAAATGATACAAATAAGGACATGACTACACTAACCAACTATACATCTTCAATAATAAACTAAAACATCTATCGCTGCATGACCACGATTCCTTCAAAATGAAATTGAATGTATGTGTTTGGTAATGAAGTATTACTCTTGTTATCGAAAAAAAATGTGTTTGGTAGACCTATCATACTCAAAACATCCACGTGGAAAAAGTTGATACTTATGCTTTTCTATAGCTATATTAATAGTAGAAACTTTGTAATCATATGAATTCATTTTTGATTTGCTACCGATGTTATTTACCCAATGTAATGTTTTTTTTCTTTATTAAACTTAATAGTTTGTAACATTGGATTTTGTTTTTGTGACGCCCCACCTTTATACCCACGCTAGCCAAGGGCACTACGGTGTAATACCGTCAACTAGCATGGAGAATAAGGCTGTTGAGGAGCGACCATCCGTGTAATTGCTTTGTGCGAGCACCGATATGTCAGATAGAATAACATGCAATTCATTTCAAGGGGAAATCCAACATACCGATACAAACTCAAAGCTACCACACAGTGGCTATAATATCTTCGGAAACAAATATAGAAATAAGCATAACATAAATCAGTCACAGATAATCTCATATCACAAAGGCGGAAACAGATATGATTATTACAAATAAAAGTGTATATCAGAGTAGTGGTCAAACAAGATCCACAATAACACAAAAGAATAGATACAAGTGCTAGACAAAAGAATGTGTATACATCAAGGAGTCTATATCTCAAATGTATACACCAAAAACTGCTAAACTAGGGTAGTTAGCCAAAAGATCAGATGATCGTCCGATAAGGAGTCAAGCAGAAGCACCTGTAAAATCTCAGTCTGACCCGAGTATTATTTAATAAGAAAATAATAAACGGATCAGTCTAGCTACAGCTATCAGTTAAAATGAGATATAATAGGAGATATTAAAAAAACGTATGATAACCAAAAATGTCATACTGTGACAAGTATACATAGAAAATCAACTAAATCATTTAGATATCTCAAGAATCTCATAGCATCGAAAAGAATATCATATTCTTTATTTACTTCACCAAGCCACAATAAATGACATGCATATCAATGTCAATCGTAAAAGTTGGTGAAACATAAATTCCAGAAATCAATAATTAGAAATCCAGAAATCACAAGAAAAGGATGGCCAATACCATAAAAATGAGTCGGAGCTCCTCCAGACAGGGTATAGTCCCCCATTGCGGACATTGAGCCGAAGCTCCTCCTGGTGAGTCAAAACTCCTCCTGACAGGGTATAGTCCCCCATTGCGGACATTGAGCCGAAGCTCCTCCTGACAGGGTATAGTCCCCTATTACGGACATTGAGCCGAAGCTCCTCCTGGTGAGTCAAAACTCCTCCTGACAGGGTATAGTCCCTCATTGCGGACATTGAGCCGAAGCTCCTCCTAGTGAGTCAAAACTCCTCCTGACAGGGTATAGTCCCCCATTGCGGACATTGAGCCGAAGCTCCTCTTGGTGAGTCAAAACTCAATAAAATTGAGGTATAGTCATCCACATGGACAAAGAGACATCGCACAAGTGCTAGTCTAAATCATAAAAATGATCGTCATGATCACCGAGAAGTGTCAATTACACTAAGTTAATAAATATAAAAGTTTAGCTTCATGTCCCCTAACCACTTGCTTAACTTAAATATTTACGAACATATTGTAGATCTTCACTAGAAAGTTGTCACAAGTGGTTCAATCGAACAAGTCCAAGAATTAACCGACGAAGCAAACGCAAGCGTTTCATACCACTTGTTTTACTAAGTCGTTTAATTAGATTTCTCATCCGAGTGAGGTAAAGGTTTGTTCATACTAATAGATTGGAAAACGGTTTACGAAACGAGCTTTGTAATAAAATAGTGTTGAAATCGTTTTGATGAAAGAGTTTTGATATTTACTACTAGCATAGAAAACCTTTATATTTTAAAGTGACAAATCATAGAAGTGATTGTAGAAACAATCAATCATCAAAATTCACATTCAAAGACGTGAATAAAATCCAAAGAAATCGATACCGAATCCATCAAAATGGATATTCCCAAAAATCACGAAGAAAATGTCATCAAAATCAATAATAAATGATAACAACAAAAGGGAGTCAACACGAATCGATTAAAGTTGGAAATTCAAACAAAATAGGCAATATAGGCAAAAAGTGCAGATTCAGACGTTTGAAATCAAGGATTCAGACGTCTGAATCTGAAAAACCAAAAGTTTTCCAAAGTATATTTCAGACGTCTGAACCCTATATTTCAGACGTACGAAATAGGCAATTTTTAGCCTATTTCCTTTCTGGTCCAAAACAAACTAATTCAGACATCTGAAATATAGATTCAGACGTCTGAATCTGGGAATACAAATCTTTCCAGTATAATATTCAGACGTCTGAATCTAACGTTTCAGACGTCTGAAACTGGGGTTCAGAGCATTCCCTGAACCTAGACCAAAAATGGTCGAAATAAATACCGGAAGCGATCGGACGACCAACGACGACTAAGGATTTACGTCGAGCGACAACCCAGCCTTAACGGCTCTTCGATACACCTCAAATATCAATGTCCAAATATCCATAAAAGGATTTTCATAGACTTTGATTTCAAAATATCAAAAATTGGAATATACACCAAATCAATCCAAACCAAAATCAATTGCACAAGAATAAGTGTTAGGAATTCATACCTAACAATCGAAGATAATTATAGACAAAGATGTGAGATAAAAATCTCACCTTTGAACCCAAATTAATGAAGAAGAAGCTTGAAAGCAAAGGAAGATCGACCACCTTCAATCCCAACTCAAGAAGCTTGATTCTAAGCTTAAAAGATAAATATTTCCCAAATTAGGTTTAGGAATTTTCTGAAATCAAAGAGAGAATGAGTTGGGGAAGATGAAGAGAAGGCTTGCCAATGAGTTCTCTTGAATTCGGAGCTAGAAGTTGGATTTGCAAAGAAAACTAGGGCTTAGGAATTTCCATTTCCAATCTCTTTCACCATTTTTACTTTAGAACTGAAAAGAGGAGGAAGTGAGAGTGAATTGGGAGAAGTGGTTCAGATTTGGGTATTAAGTTGGCTAGTGGGCTGAACCCAAACCCAAACTCAAAGTGAAAAAGGTCAAATTTTTAGCTAGCTCCAAACATATCAATGTTTATACTCAAAAAGGTTGCAAACGGCATTTTGAACTCAATGGGAGGGGTCTCGAGTCCTAATTCGACTGTTTGCAAAAAGTAGCTTTTCGGACCAAAATCCGACGAACGATAAAATATTTAAATAAAATATTTAAATATACAATCGATAAATATGCGGGTTGTTACAGACTCCCCTCCTTAAAGAAATTGCGTCCTCGCAATACTTAAGAAGAAAATAAATAGTAACAACCATAAAAGCATATCAATACAAAAGAAAATTTGAATCAAGAAGTCCACCATAAAGAGCACGAAAGATTAAGCCCGAACGGGTTCACACGATGAATTCTCTGGATTCCCAAGAGCAATCCTTAGGATTTAAGAACCGTTGAACTATCACAAAAAGAACATCTTTATTTTGAAGACGCTCAACCTTCGAAGCAATGATGCGAATAGAGTATTGCTCCAAGGTCAAATCTGGTGGAACTTCACTTTCTTCAATAATACCGGGGTCAAGAATAAAAATCGGAATCCCTAAGGCATTTCCATAGTAGAAAGACGTGAGAAAACGTCATGAATAACAGAAAATTGAGCCGGTGCAACGACGTAGTACAAAAACGATACGCCCGAGAAACTAGAAACTCGAATAATTTGGAACACCGACGTAGTACAAAAAGGGTACGTCCAATGAACCGATAAACCGGAACAACGATGTAGTATAATAATGGTACATCCATTGATCCAGATAAGACAGAACATCGATGTAGTATAATAACAGTACATCCAATGAACCGAACACCATAAAAGAACATCGGACGCTAGTCCATAAAAGAAATGAGATAAAGCTCAATAAAACGAAGTATATCAAAATGTCCGACGAACTTGATAAAAAGATAATTTCATTTGGTCATCAACAAAGAAATAACCACCTGTTGCTTACGACTAAGTGCATAGGCAACACGATTCTCCTTTCCAGGAGTATAAAGAATACCAAGATCCTAAGATGTAAGGAACACAATCCAATATGAAGTTCCTTATGAGAAAATAAATATTCCAAAGATTTATGATCGAGGTGGAGAAAAAATTTCTCCCCAAAAATAATGGTGCCAAATTCTAAAAGCGAAAACAATAGCCGCGAGCACTAGATCATGAGTGGCATACCTAGTCTCGATCGGCTTTAATGGTTTAGAAGCACAAGTGATAGCACGTTCTCTTTTGCAAGAGAATGACATCCAAACCAACACGACTAGCATCGGTATAAAAGATAAAGTCTTGGTTCCCATCGGAAATCACAAGAATAAGAGTATCGAAAAGAAAAAATTTCTTTTAAATAATCTTCTTTTCCGAAAAGCTAAAACTTTCAAAATTACAATTATCTCAATGTAAAAATATTTCTAGAAAATTTACATTTTTACAAGTCAATATATCGTGTCTGATTGTCTCATCTAAGCGTTTAGGAAATTCCTATCGATAACGTTGATCAAGCGCATCGACCAGAATTCTCAAAGCACTCAACGGGCAATACAATCACAAAATCATCTTCTATATGATGAAAATATCTCTTAAAAGTTTTGAGGATATTCTTTGCTCGTTTAAGATCAAAATCCAATTGTACTTATAAATAAATCTTATGAAAAAGATTTGTAAAAATTTAAATTTCTATTTTCATCCAAAATCAATAAATACAAGAAGGGAATTATCGAGATATTCATAGAATACTCGATTTATAAAATGGATGAAACAAGATGGGCAAACTGAATGACATAATAAGTCATTCATAAGAATCACAACGAGTGCGGAATGCGGTCAGTGGAATGCTAACTACCGCAACTCGTAGCAAATGAAAGCCGGGGGCAAGGTCGAGCTGAAAAGACCTTAACACCACACAAGATATTGCTTAGGAGATAATTCCAAGACAAACTCAAAAATACCGGAAAGTTTCACAAACTATTTAGATGAGAGAAATAACACTTTCCTCATCATGTGAGCTTAAGGAATAAAATGATGCCACCAAAAATTTGAAATCGGAATCACAAAGAAAAATAGAAATCTGCTTAACAGATAGAAAATGTCGAAGATGAATAGTCCACTCGAAAAATAGGATATGGGCTTCACAACGATTAAGCCAATCCTTTTCAAAAATCAATTCCGAAGCCTAAGTAAAAATCAGCTCGGAAAGAAAAATCACATAAAATAATTTTGACATCAATAAAAAGTAAGTTGAGTGTTGCGGATCCACCATCCGGATTCACAATTCCCAAAGAAGACATCAAGCCCAAAATATTCAAAGAAAAAGAATCGGCAAGTTCTTTTGATATAAAAATAATGAGATGAACCCATATCAAAAAGAACTCAAATAGAAAGATCACGAAATAAAACAATGCCATCAAGGATTGAGTGAAAAATACCTTGACCAAGAGAAGAGTTGCTAGGGGCTTGCACAATATTTAGCTTTCTCATGTCCTTGTTCAAAAGTTTGGGACATGCAGATAAAAAATGACCCGGTTTTTTGCAATAGCGACAGGAATGAGGTTTCGGACACATATTTGCATAGTGTTCCTTAGAATTACAATTGTAGCATCCTACATGATTAGGGATTGGAGTCTTTGCTACAAAAGTAGTTTGCTTCATTCTCTTATTGGGATTAAGGCTCTTGAACTTAGTATGCCTCTTCTAATCCCAATAGCACTAACGCTTCCTTTACCAACCTCTTCATATCGAAGAGTGATATACACAAGCTGATTGAAAGGAACTTCAAGTTTCAAAGGTAAAATTATTTCGGGTTTCTTACTCAAAGCACAGATAAACCTTTGATTCTTTACAAGATCCAAAAGTTGTTGGACAGACATGAATGCGCCATCCAGAGAAGGGCTACTGGATTGACTAGGCGAAGACTGCCAGATCCAACCATTTCTTCTTCTTAAAGAAAGAAAGAAAGAAAGAAAGAAGAAGAAAAAAGTTATTCACAAAATGAATTTCAATCAAACTTGATTGATAAAATAAGGAATCATTAAAGAAAATAGGATTAGACGGTACGAAGACTCGAATAAATCCTAAGGCACAACTCCTAAGAAAGACTTAGGACATGATCCTTGCTAGATTATTCCACATTGTTCCGAAGTTTGGCTCTGATACCAAGCTGTGACGCCCCACCTGTATACCCACACTAGCCAAGGGCACTACGGTGTAATGCCGTCAACTAGCGCGGAGAATAAGGCTGTTGAGGAGCGACCATCCGTGTAATTGCTTTGTGCGAGCACCGATATGTCAGATAGAATAACATGCAATTCATTTCAAGAGGAAATCCGACATACCGATACAAACTCAAAGCTACCACACAGTGGCTATAATATCTTCGGAAACAAATATAGAAATAAACATAACATAAATCAGTCACAGATAATCTCATATCACAAAGGCGGAAACAGATATGATTATTACAAATAAAAGTGTATATCAGAGTAGTGGTCAAACAAGATCCACAATAACACAAAAGAATAAATACAAGTGCTAGACAAAAGAATATGTATACATCAAGGAGTCTATATCTCAAATGTATACACCAAAAACTACTAAGCTAGAGTAGTTAGCCAAAAGATCAGATGATGGTCCGATAAGGAGTCAAGCAGAAGCGCCTGTAAAATCTCAGTCTGACCCGAGTATTATTTAATAAGAAAATAATAAACAGATCAGTCTAGCTATAGTTATCAGTTAAAATGAGATATAATAAGAGATATAAAAAAAACGTATGATAACCAAAAATGTCATACTGTGACAAGTATACATAGAAAATCAACTAAATCATTCAGATATCTCAAGAATCTCATAGCATCGAAAAGAATATCATATTCTTTATTTACTTCACCAAGCCACAATAAATGACATACATATTGTGATATCCCGGAATTTTTGACAATATCAATTTAATAATCTATGATAAAATTAAATTGATTTGACAAATATTGTTAATAATAAATTTGAATTGATTTAATAATCTTCTTTAATAAATATTTAAATGTGTGATTTTACCTTTTAAAAGCTAATTAAATTGTTTTCTATTTATAATATATATATATGTATATATTGTAAAAAGATAATCTTTGTTTTAAGTTTAATAAAATAAAGGCATGATTTCTAATTCTAATATTTTTGGTAAATTGGAAATTTGATTTAATTTAATATTGAATAAATAATCATATGACTTTAAAATACTCAAGATTAAAAAAAGATTTAATTTAATTGTTTAAAATTGATTATAGCTTAAGTTTAAATTTGAACAAAATTGTTTTGTTTTATAGCTTGATAAAATAAGTGATTTATATTATAAAAGAATAGTTCTTTTATAAATTATTTTAATTTAATAATAAGTTATATTTAAACTATATCAATATTGTAATATCTTTGAAAATGGGTTTTTAATATAAATAGAAGTTGTTATTTTAATATATGTATATTTTTGAAAGAAGCTATGATTTGTAAATTTAAAATAAAGTCTTTCAAAAATGTTTAAAATAAAATAATACTTTATAAATATTAACATAAGTATTTAATTGTTTAAGTTTAAAATAATAGTAACCATAAGTAAAATAAATATATAAGTTAAAATTTATAACAATGACCGAAACAACTTTATATAAAAAATAAATAATGCAAATCAGGCTTTGTTTGTAATATGCCTGTAAAATAAATGTAAAGGTAAGAACAAAGTGTAAAAGAAAGAAAATGTATATGTACATAGGTATAAAAGCAAGCTAGGCAAGTAAATTTTATATGATGTAAAGTTTAATATGCAGGCAAGTAAAGGCAAGGAAAAATTTATAAACAAAGTAAAATAATAAAACAAAAATCTTTGTACAAACCAGACAAATAAAACAAAGTGATTGATATAAAACCAAAAATTTGTACTTAAGCTGTAGGCAAGGAAAAATCTATAAACAAATAAGGAAAGTATAAAATAAAAGAACAAACATCTTTGTACAAATCAGGCAAGAATCTTATATTGAAGGATTAGATTAGATATGCTGCCTAGTGAAATATCAACATGTACTAATAAGATAATGTAGCTAAGTAGGAAACATATGGTACATTAACAATTAATGCTTACATTTGCTTAACACAAACTTATGTCTATTCGAATTGTTCAAAAATCCTTTCAGCCTCCATTTGAAAAATCTGCCTGATAAAACAAAATTAAACAGTGTACCAGGCAAATATGCAAACCCAGATAACACCTACCCTATACCAAACTTATCTTTCTATATATATACATCTCTACTTATTCTTGTTCGTTCCAAAAACATTACAAACCAGAAATGAATTAAGGTCAGCACCTTTTCTTTGAAATGTTCAACTAAAATAACCTGAAAACACAAAGCCTGTTATGTTTATCTTCAACTTGGAAATCAAGCATCTCCTCAACAACAACTATTGGCTTCAAAGTAAAAAGGATTTTAGTCAAGCTGTTTAGTTTCAGAGCATTTAATTTTAAGGAATCAAGTCTTAAAAGCATTCCCAAATTCCAGGATCAACATCCAAAATCTGTGCTCTGTTTATTTTCAGGTGAGTAACACTTTTAAAAATTACTTAATTTTTAATCTGTTGCATGCTAATATTTGAATGCTTAACATATTTGTGTGAATATTTATATATTTCTTTATCTGGGCATTGGTGAGATGGAATTACTGCATATTGTATTCTCAGTGAGTAACATCACCTTTAAAAGTTTAAATTTAAGATATGGATGCTTGGTTGATGTCTGTAATATATATGGTTAGGTATATATTTGTTTGTTATATCTCTGTATGTATGTGTATAGCTATTCCTGTAACATTTTGTTCTTTGCTTCAAGTATCAGTTTGATTTAAAAATCATCATCTTTTTACCTACTTGCTGTTTGGATTTAGGACTTAAACAAAAGCTGTTTGGATTAGCATAGATGGATGTTTAAAATTTATAGGTAAGTTAAATATAAACTTGAGTAAGCCTGAAAACAATGAAACAACAGGGAAATCCTAAAACAAGTCAAAATTTAATTGTCATGATCCATGAATTTGGGGATATGAATCAAATACTTAAACCAAAACTTGATTTTTGAAACAAAAATCACGATTTTTAGTAGGCGGATTTAAGTGCATTTCTGGTTTAACCAGAAATTGAAATTGGAGGAAATTCTGAGATTCTCGTTAGTGTGGGAGGTCGTGCTTCGTTTTGGAGGAAGAAGAGTGTTAAGAGTCTATGGGAAAAATGGTGGAAGTGGTGGCAGAACGCGGTGGTGTCGGCGGCGATCGTTTGGGGTTTCGAAACCTAGTTTTTTTCTATGCATAAAGAATCGACCACCACGGCTCAGAGAGTGGATCGAGTTCGACTAGGTTTTGGGTAATGGAAGTGGTCTTATAGAGGAAGACGATGCCAGAGCTTCAGACCTGATGATGGTCGGAGCTGTGAGGACAAGATGATGACAGGTTTTGAGGTGGGAATGCTTTGGTGTTTCCAGGTTGTAGGGTGGTGGTTCCAGTTTGGGTTTGATTCTCAAATTTGTCTCCGAGGGTGCGTGGAAGTCCGGGTGGTCAGAACTGGGGGAGGCAGTGATCGATGACTTGTGGAGGTCGTCAAAGATGGTCGGAGTTAGGTGGATGGACTGTGCATGTGCACTGTGCACATTGGTGTTGAGGTCTGTTGTTTTTTTTGGGTTTGAGCAGAGTGTTACTCGAGTATTACTCGAGTAGTTGGAGTGTCTGGCTCAAAGGATTTTGGTTAGTGACTCGAAGCAACTTTGTTTGGTTTCGGGTAGGTTAGTTTCAGGTTTATAACCTGACAGTGATAAGTTTGGTTTTTTGAAATTTAAATGAAATGTAAATTTAAAGCAGGATTTAAAACAGGGGCTTAAATTTCAAAGTTTAAGTTTAACTTTAGACTCAAATGAGCTTTTGATCCTAAGTTTTAAAAATGAAAATTTAAAATTTAAATCAAAATTTACCATGAATCCAAACTTGAATTTATGAACAAGTTTAAATGTTTTAAATTGATTTAGATGGTGAACTTGTTTCTAAATAAATGTTAAACTTGATAAAATTCTTTATAAAAGTGTTCCTTAATATCTGAACGAAAGGTTATGAAGCAAGTCTGGAAGTTAAATGACCAATTTATTTTAAAACTTGATTTCTTAATAAAATTAAGTAATTTAGTTAGACTTTTTTTATAAGTATCTTATATAAGCAATGAATGTTCTTTACAATTATTTTAAGATTTATAAATTTAATTAAATTGGGATAAATGTAAGATGATTATAACATTTTGAATTTTTAAAATTCAAAATGAAATTTGAATTTGAATTTAGAAGTATAATGTTTTAAATACACTTAAATGTTAATGAAGTCATTGAAAGGGTAAATGAATTATCTTATAAATAATTAAGATAATAAAAGAATTTAATTCATAACAGGATTAAGGAATGACTTAGTTATCGATTTTAAATTAATAATTTAGATTAATTTATAATAGAGGTTAATTAAGAAGGTAATTAAAGAAATGTTATTAGTCAATGAAGATAATTAACTAAGAATTATTAGGTATTAATTAATGTGATTAATTTTAATAATTAATTAGATTAATTAATTAAGATAATCATTTGTAAATTGTTAAGTAATTACTTAATGAAAGTAATTAAGGGATTAATTGCTTATTGTAATTAATTGAGAAAAGTGATTAATTTAAGTTAATTAATTTAGTTTAATTAATTTAAGATAATCATTTGATAAATGGATAAGTGTGATTACTTAATGTAATTAATGGAGCATAATTACTTAAGGAAGTAATTAAGGATAATTACTGGAATGTAATTAGTGAAAGATGATTTATAAATGAAGTAATTTGGGTAATTACTTTTGTAATTAATCAAGAGATTAATTAATGAAGATAATTAATTATGGAATAATTAATTTGTTAATGAGTATTTAAGGGTAGTAAATTACTGGATTGTTATTAATCAAGGGTAGTTAATAATTGTGTTTTAATTAAAAATTAAGTACTTAATGCAATTAATTTAAATAAAGTTATTAATTAGTAATCATTAATTAATGTAATTAATGATGAAATTAAGAATTGATTAGTTAAGAAATAATAAATAATGAAGTAATTAATTAATGTAATTAACTAAGGATAAACGTAATTAATTTTAGTTAATTAATAAATGGAGTAATTAAATGTTAATTACTATGAATAATTTAGGATAATTAATTTGTGAAATTAATTAAAGACTAATTACTTATTGTAATTAGTGAATGATAAATCAAAGGTGTTTAATGAAGATGAATACTTAGTAGTTGATTAATAAATTTGATTTATAATTAATTAATGATTGTATAAGCAGGATTTATAGATGAAGTAATTAATTTAATTTACTTTAAATTAATTAGAGGTAGAAGTAGTTAATTTAATTCATTTTAAATTAATTATAAATGGTACGATTATAAATCATTGCTTATGGATGAATGATATTGATATTTCATGTGATGGTTGTGAACTTAGATACGAAATGAATAATATCTATGTGATACGGATGTTTGGTTTAAGTATGATAATATTTATTATCTGTTTGGGATGATAATATGAATTATCCGTTTATGATGATGATGTGATTTTCTATTGCGATATTGTGAGTTATCTATCTGTGTGTATATAGATAATAATGAATTGAATTGTTTTAAACTCTAAAATAACTTGGCCTTAAAAGATACGTTTTGGATTTCGGTGAGACTGGGATCGGGTTTCCATATTTGGATATCCGAAAACCACATCGATCCAAATTAACGATAGGTCGTGAATCTGAAGTGAAGACGAAGATTCAGAGTGCAAGGGTTATTGTCGTTAACTCTGAGGGTGATTCCAAAATGAGTGTAACGAGATAATGCCTTCGGTTTCGTTCGAACCCGGAACGAACTTGTATGGATTGAATGCTTTCAGAACATCGTCAGGTGGACGATGAGCATTCTAAGAGATATGTTCTCTAAAGGTAATCGTAGCCTCAAGCCTCATCAACCGGGAATGGCTAAAACAGGGGAGGTACAGGAAGGCTTCGTGGGTAGCACCCACTTGAGAGCGAGATATACCCCTGTCTAGATGTCCCTTTTATTTCAGCTGTGTGGGCGGTTGAATAGCTACAACCGTTGAAGTTATCTTGTTCGGAACTGTTCAGTAAGGAATGGGTCTGGCCTTGTGTTGTAGGGGGTCGGGAGTGATCCTCGGTACGTTGATCTAGGCTACGTACTGTGACGGGCGGTACCCCAGTAGCCCTGCCATTATATGGAATCCAAAATCCAATAAGTGCCAACGGTTTTGATTGTATTACCCACTTTTGTGGCTAGTAGCTGGAATTTAATAATGTAACAATTTCGGCTATTTCATATTTACTTTAAAACCCTAGACCTATTATAATATCATCGAATTTTCTATCAAATGATTTGGTTAGCGTAAGGTAAAAACTTACCATGTTTATTTGTGGGAAGTCTTACGTGATACTTTTGTTTTCAAATATTTTCAAAATTAAGCAACTTTAACCTGTTACTCATACCAGACCCATGTCTGACCCGGAGTTTATTTCTGTTTTTCCTAAACTCTCGGGTACTCAAATTTTTACGAGTAGCCAAGGGATTCAGGTTAGCTTTGACGCATTCTGGAGGAGCAATGGAGCAGGAGGCTTCAGCGTTGTAGATATATATAGTTCCGCTGTGTTGATATCTCTGGGTTATTTGTTTGAGTTGTATCGAATTGTATAACTAGATAGGTGTTTATAACTGTCTAGTATGTAATGTATTACCTGTGTAACTCTGATGAATGTTGTATATTATGTATATACTTATGTGATTAATATAATTTATTCATTCCGCTGTGAGATTCTGATGTTGTTGTTCTTTCTTCTCTATCCTTTTCTATTTTCTCATCCCTTTCTTTCTTCAAGATGATACGGATATCTGTGCTCAGAAACCCGGGTCGTCACAGTTGGTATCGGAGCGAGGTTGAGCGAATACCTAGGCTCTTGAGTGATTTCTTTCTTTCTTTCTTGAGAGAGCGTATTTGTAATATATATATATATATATATATGTATATATATCTATATATTTCTACCTATTTGTTGGGTTACCTGTTCGGGTTTTCCAATATAGGTTATAAAGGTAGATAGGGTAGTAGTGTGTGTAACACAACTATCAATGGTTGGAGTTAGAATGTTTGAGGTTGAAAGTGTATTTGTCGAGACTGTAGACCTAATACCGTCTCGAGTGAACTTTGGGTGGTGTAAGGATTTCATTAATCTCTGAAGGAAACCTGTTAAGGTTCGGAGTTCATCTTCGTAATGTAATTTGGATGAGCTAGAGTTTGGATCTGTCGGTTTGGCAGAAGCAAGTCATGATATCTTTATACCTCAGGATATAGTAGCCGTGTGATGAGACACAGTGACTATGGATATCTCCGAAGAGGTTTCTTTGGAACAAGTTAAGGAAGTGTGTCTGTTTCGGTGTTGTGGCTGTGTTCAGCAAGATGGTTCTATTTGGTTGAGGTTCGAGTTTCTCGAAGAGTTTTGGATTAGGAAGTCTTCTGGCTTAGCAGTTTTTCTTGGGTAACTTCAGAAACTCCATTTCTTCGATGGATCGGCCACATAAGCGTAAGTTGTTCTGTTTGGTAAAGTGAGAGCAGTATTTTTGGAATTAGGCTAGATTGATCGCAAAAGTGACTTGCGATAGTTTTAGAGTTCTCTTGTGCTCCAGAGATATTATTCTGGATGTCTTCAAGAAGTCAGAGTTTTGTCAGCATTTGGAGATTGAGTTTCGTATCGACTGGATCCTAGAAGTGGTACCGATGGTTCAGCTTAGTAATAGGATGATTTTTAAGTGTGGTGAAGTAGCTCAAGTTTTGGGGAAACTTCTGAGTTTTATTTCTTTGGATATATGAACTTTATTTTTGGAATGTGTTGTCCGGTCTATGTTCGACTTCAGCATTTTCATCTGTTCAGTCAGAGTGGCGCAGTGGAAGCATGATGGCAGCTGTTTTAGTTTGGAAGCAATTGGATGTTGCAGTGTTTGGATTGTGGAGTTCTACATGAAATTTTTTCAGGATCTTAAGGCCAGATGGGAGTGCACCTGTTTTATCTTTTCCGGATGGGAGAAGTGAGTTCTGTTTTCTGATTTGAAATAGAGTTTGAGTTCTGAGTTTGGTTGATATTGGAAAGATCATCTTGTTAGATTGTTTTTAGTCCAGTTTATTTCTAGGAGCATCAGCAAGGGTTGAGCTGATCAGGAAGGTTGTAGGTAGCCCATGATCGTTCGAAGAGATTTGTGAATAAGAGAGGAAGGAATTTGGATTCCGAAGTCGGAGATCTGATTTTGGATAAGTGTTTGGTCTTCAGGATTGAATTGTCAGTTTGGATAACTGGGATTCATTGTGTTTCGCGTATCTCTGAGGGAGTACGTGTAAGATCTGTCTCTGGTTATAGAATTAGCAGTTCAAGAAGTTTTAGTTGTTGAGTCAGACTTCTTTGTATTCTGATATCCTGTCTTGTTTTGTGGATCTAGATGAGTGGAAGCTCTGTAGCTTAGTAGTATTGGTTGTTTGGATTCTGTAGAGCGAGTATTTCGGTATTTATACCTGGGAAACTCGAGAAAATTCTATCTAGAATTCTGTCTAGATAGTTAGATTTGTTTGATTGGATGAATTGGTTGCTATGGTTGTTAGCATATGATTGATATATGCTTGTGTTTTAAAATTAAATCTTAAATTGGATTATTAAATTACCTTTGTTTTAAATTTCGGGGACGAAATCCTTTTAAGGGGGGAGGAATGTGATATCCCGGAATTTTTGGCAATAGCAATTTAATAATATGTGATAAAATTAAATTGATTTGACAAATATTGTTACTAATAAATTTGAATTGATTTAATAATCTTCTTTAATAAATATTTAAATGTGTGATTTTACCTTTTAAAGGCTAATTAAATTGTTTTCTATTTATAATATATATATATATATATATATCTGTATATATTGTAAATAGATAATCTTTGTTTTTAAGTTTAATAAAATAAAGGCGTGATTTCTAATTCTAATATTTTTGGTAAATTGGAAATTTGATTTAATTTAATATTGAATAAATAATCATATGACTTTAAAATACTCAAGATTAAAAAAAAAGATTTAATTTAATTGTGTAAAATTGATTATAGCTTAAGTTTAAATTTGAACAAAATTGTTTTGTTTTATAGCTTGATAAAATAAGTGATTTATATTATAAAAGAATAGTTCTTTTATAAATTATTTTAATTTAATAATAAGTTATATTTAAACTATACCAATATTGTAATATCTTTGAAAATGGGTTTTTAATATAAATAGAAGTTGTTATTTTAATATATGTATATTTTTGAAAGAAGCTATGAGTTGTAAATTTAAAATAAAGTCTTTCAAAAATGTTTAAAATAAAATAATACTTTATAAATATTAACATAAGTACTTAATTGTTTAAGTTTAAAATAAAAGTAACCCATAAGTAAAATAAATATATAAGTTAAAATGTATAACAATGACTGAAAGAACTTCATATAAAAAATAAATAATGCAAATCAGGCTTTGTTTGTAATATGCCTGTAAAATAAATGTAAAGGTAAGAACAAAGTGTAAAAGAAAGAAAATGTATATGTACATAGGTCTAAAAGCAAGCTAGGCAAGTAAATTTTATATGATGTAAAGTTTAATATGCAGGCAAGTAAAGGCAAGGAAAAATTTATAAACAAAGTAAAATAATAAAACAAAAATCTTTGTACAAACCAGACAAATAAAACAAAGTGATTGATATAAAACCAAAAATTTGTACTTAAGCTGTAGGCAAGGAAAAATCTATAAAAAAATAAGAAAAGTATAAAATAAAAGAACAAACATCTTTGTACAAATCAGGCAAGAATCTTATATTGAAGGATTAGATTAGATATGCTGCCTAGTGAAATATCAACATGTACTAATAAGATAAAGTAGCTAAGTAGGAAACATATGGTACATTAACAATTAATGCTTACATTTGCTCAGCACAAACTTATGTCTATTCGAATTGTTCAAAAATCCTTTCAGCCTCCATTTGAAAAATCTGCCTGATAAAACAAAATTAAACAGTGTACCAGGCAAATATGCAAACCCAGATAACACCTACCCTATACCAAACTTATCTTTCTATATATATATATATACATCTCTACTTATTCTTGTTCGTTCCAAAAACATTACAAACCAGAAATGAATTAAGGTCTGCACCTTTTCTTTGAAATGTTCAACTAAAATGACCTGAAAACACAAAGCCTGTTATGTTTATCTTCAACTTGGAAATCAAGCATCTCCTCAACAACAACTATTGGCTTCAAAGTAAAAAGGATTTGAGTGCAAGCTGTTTAGTTTCAGAGCATTTAATTTTAAGGAATCAAGTCTTAAAATCATTCCCACATTCCAGGATCAACATCCAAAATCTGTGCTCTGTTTATTTTCAGGTGAGTAATACTTTTAAAAATTACTTAAGTTTTAATCTGTTGCATGCTAATATTTGAATGCTTAACATATTTGTATGAATATTTATATATTTCTTTATCTGGGCATTGGTGAGATGGAATTACTGCATATTGTATTCTCAGTGAGTAACATCACCTTTAAAAGTTTAAATTTAAGATATGGATGCTTGGTTGATGTCTGTAATATGTATGGTTAGGTATATATTTGTTTGTTATATCTTTGTATGTATGTGTATAGCTATTCCTGTAACATTTTGTTCTTTGCTTCAAGTATCAGTTTGATTTAAAAATCATCATCTTTTTACCTACTTGCTGTTTGGATTTAGGACTTAAACAAAAGCTGTTTGGATTAGCATAGATGGATGTTTAAAATTTATAGGTAAGTTAAATATAAACTTGAGTAAGCCTGGAAACAATGAAACAACAGGGAAATCCTAAAACAAGTCAAAATTTAGTTGTCATGATCCATGAATTTAGGGATATGACTCAAATACTTAAACCAAAACTTGATTTTTGAAACAAAAATCACGATTCTTAGTAGGCGGATTTAAGTGCATTTCTGGTTTAACCAGAAATTGAAATTGGAGGAAATTCTGAGATTCTCGTTAGTGTGGGAGGCCGTGCTTTGTTCTGGAGGAAGAAGAGTGTTAAGAGTCTATGGGAAAAATGGTGGAAGTGGTGGCAGAACGTGGGGGTGTCGGCGGCGACCGTTTTGGGTTTCGAAACCTAGTTTTTTTCTGTGCATAAAGAATCGACCACCACGGCTCAGAGAGTGGATCGAGTTCGACTAGGTTTTGGGTAATGGAAGTGGTTTTATAGAGGAAGACAATGCCGGAGCTTCAGACCTGATGATGGTCGGAGCTGTGAGGACAAGATGATGACAGGTTTTGAGGTGGGAATGCTTTGGTGTTTCCAGGTTGTAGGGTGGTGGTTCCAGTTTGGGTTTGATGCTCAAATTTGTCTCCGAGGGTGCGTGGAAGTCCGGGTGGTCAGAACTGGGGGAGGCAGTGATTGATGACTTGTGGAGGTCGTCAAAGATGGTCGGAGTTAGGTGGATGGACTGTGCATGTGCACTGTGCACATTGGTGTTGAGGTCTGTTTTTTTTTTGGGTTTGAGCAGAGTGTTACTCGAGTATTACTCGAGTAGTTGGAGTGTCTGGCTTAAAGGATTTTGGTTAGTGACTCGAAGCAACTTTGTTTGGTCTCGGGTAGGTTAGTTTCAGGTTTATAACCTGACAGTGATAAGTTTGTTTTTTTGAAATTTAAATGAAATGTAAATTTAAAGCAGGATTTAAAACAGGGGTTTAAATTTCAAAGTTTAAGTTTAACTTTAGACTCAAATGAGCTTTTGAATCCTAAGTTTTAAAAACGAAAATTTAAAATTTAAAGCAAAATTTAAATCAAAATTTACCATGAATCCAAACTTGAATTTATGAACAAGTTTAAATGTTTTAAATTGATTTAGATGGTGAACTTGTTTCTAAATAAATGTTAAACTTGATAAAATTCTTTATAAAAGTGTTCCTTAATATCTGAATGAAAGGTTATGAAGCAAGTCTGGAAGTTAAATAACCAATTTATTTTAAAGCTTGATTTCTTAATAAAATTAAGTAATTTAGTTAAACTTTTTTTATAAGTATCTTATATAAGCAATGAATGTTCTTTACAATTATTTTAAGATTTATAAATTTAATTAAATTAGGATAAATGTAAGATGATTATAACATTTTGAATTTTTAAAATTCAAAATGAAATTTGAATTTGAATTTAGAAGTATAATGTTTTAAATACACTTAAATGTTAATGAAGTCGTTGAAAAGGTAAATGAATTATCTTAGAAATAATTAAGATAATAAAAGAATTTAATTCATAACAGGATTAAGGAATGACTTAGTTATTGATTTTAAATTAATAATTTAGATTAATTTATAATAAAGGTTAATTAAGAAGGTAATTAAAGAAATGTTATTAGTCAATAAAGATAATTAACTAAGAATTATTAGGTATTAATTAATGTGATTAATTTTAATAATTAATTATATTAATTAATTAAGATAATCATTTGTAAATTGTTAAGTAATTACTTAATGAAAGTAATTAAGGGATTAATTGCTTATTGTAATTAATTGTGAAAAGTGATTAATTTAAGTTAATTAATTTAGTTTAATTAATTTAAGATAATCATTTGATAAATGGATAAGTGTGATTACTTAATGTAATTAATGGAGCATAATTACTTAAGGAAGTAATTAAGGATAATTACTGGAATGTAATTAGTGAAAGATGATTTATAAATGAAGTAATTTGGTTAATTACTTTTGTAATTAATCAAGAGATTAATTAATGAAGATAATTAATTATGGAATAATTAATTTGTTAATGAGTATTTAAGGGTAGTAAATTACTGGATTGTTATTAATCAAGGGTAGTTAATAATTGTGTTTTAATTAAAAATTAAGTACTTAATGTAATTAATTTAAATAAAGTTATTAATTAGAAATCATTAATTAATGTAATTAATGATGAAATTAAGAATTGATTAGTTAAGAAATAATAAATAATGAAGTAATTAATTAATGTAATTAACTAAGGATAAACGTAATTAATTTTAGTTAATTAATAAATGGAGTAATTAAATGTTAATTACTATGAATAATTTAGGATAATTAATTTATGAAATTAATTAAAGACTAATTACTCATTGTAATTAGTGAATGATAAATCAAAGGTGTTTAATGAAGATGAATACTTAGTAGTTGATTAATAAATTTGATTTATAATTAATTAATGATTGTATAAGCAGGATTTGGCTTCTTGCCAATATTACGAATCTTGAGATATCATTATCTTCTATGCTTATTGAAATCCTTATTTGATGTTCAACATTATTTCTAGATCTTTCAACCAAATATATGACAAAATATGGTTCGAAAGATTTTCCTATCCTTCTTCGTTTACTTCTCTTAAGAGAGTCATCATTTTCGTCGATATTTATCCCAGTTTTCTCTGGTGGTTCAATGGTAGATTCATTAACTTCCGTCTTTTCACCATAGGTATGTTAATCTCCACCATTTTAGAAATAGATGGTTAATTTGGATATATGTGAACCTATTCTTATAGGACACTTCATCCCTAGATTACCGCAACGGTATCTTTTTTCAAACCCTTTTGACTTCCGTGACTTTGCACTCATCTACCGGTTGGAATCTACAGTCTTTGATTGCGATAACTCATGAGTTAAATTCATGACTTTTGCTTTTCCACTAAGTGATTTATTATTTCTGGTTCGTAATAAATAATATAAGTCTCATATTAGAACAATTGCTTTACTATGCAAATTCCTTTCATTTCCAGTTCTACCATAACCTTTGTCTTTCTTCTGCTAAATCCATGGATGCTCATCTTTATGCCTTTATACCCATCATGCCTTGCCGCTCCCATTCCACTTCATCGCCGCCACGCAACAATCATCGAAACCAGTATTCCCCTCCTCCTCTCTCCTGCAGCAGTGAGCACTAATCTTCACACCATGGCCTCGACTTGTGCATCAATTCTGATCACCACTTAATCCAAGTCCTTCCGCCTTGAACCCCTCACCTTACCCCGGCCAACAACCGTGCAACCATCGACCGGAGCCGCACACATACACTGCCTCCACCTCAACAAGCTAGCTGAGTCTACCCACCTGGACCACCGCCCCACTCGGCATGACCTTCCTCCAAATTTTGCCGCAACCCATGCCAAGACCTACCCAGATCTTCCTACCGCGAACCTCCCCGACTGCTCTCCTCCCCGCATGTGTCGACCCACACCTCTGCGCCTCCGACTTCCCACCTCAAACCAAAACCGACCAACCTCCGGCCTCCTCCCTCTTGTAGCCAGCTCATGCCTCTTTCTTTGCACAGGCGTGCATATATACATTTATTCATACGGAGCTGCTAAGGTAAATTATATAAATGTTTTGATGTCTATATATTATGCAGGGTATATACATATTCAGTTGTTTTGTTCGTATAAGGTAGAATATGATAATATGTTTAAATGTGTACTTCAGTTACATATGTATATAGTTTAAATACTGTGTTGCCTGGGTTGATTAATAAGTTGAATACCAGTTTTATATGTACTTTACATTGAAAAAGTATATATATAAGTTTATATATTTTTATATCTGTAGAGTTGTAAATATAAAATATAGTATATTTTAAAGTTTTGGGGTAAGCAGATGGTGTTCTGTATTATAAAATAAGTTTAGTAATATATATATATATAGCAATGAAGTTTATACAAGTATAATTCATGCGTAAGTTTGTATAACAGTTATATTGATGGGATAGTTTATAAATATCTACACAGTTTTATAAGGAAGTATGAATATATGGGTTATATATATAGCAAGTGTATCATTACAGTTTATAAAACAGAAAAGTGAATTTTTGATCGAGAAAAAAATTATATGCATGGGAAAATTTGTCGAACTGATATTCCTGCATGTCTTTGTGTTTTATTATATATTTTACATAGATATTTTAATTCAAAAATGCATACAGATTTATATTTTATTTTATCTTTGCAAGGCTAGTTGTTTAAACTATATAAAACACACAAAGCTTATATTTTGGGTTACAAATATACGTGACCATATGAGTCCACTTAATTATGTTTTATGTGTGTTTATGTAAATAAGTATATGGGTTTTAAATTTTATACATGGGAATTTTATTTGCATTTAAATTAGTTATCGATTTGAAATTATGGGTTTAGAATTAATTTTTTTGAATATATATATATATATATATATTCATGTATATACATATTTTCAAATGAACATGTATTATATATGTAAGAATGATGCATTTTAATAAGTATATATGTGTGTTTATTTCAAATTATATATAACGTATGTATGCTTGATTATAATATGTGTTTTTAGTTTAAGCAATGATTTTGAAATATATATGTAGATTTGATTTCAAAATATATGTTTAAATTTAGAATAATGTATATATATAGCGATTTATTTTGATATGGAGTTTAAAGTGAAATGTCAAACCTTTAATATATATATATATATATATATGTAGCTATTCCTTTATATCGGGTTGTTCTGATTTGTGTATTCATCGAATTTGAATAGACTTGCGTGGCTGTGCCGCTATCCTGTTGTCACTTCGTGCCTATCCACATCAGTTCGATGATTTGTCAGTTATCCGTGTTTGTTCGTGCCTATTTATTAAATTTGATTTCAATTGAAACAATAATTGAAATATGCTGTTGTTAGTTATTTACACCGTTATATATATGCTATTACCTGTATCAGTTCACCTGTGACATCTGACACCATTATCTGTTATTTATATTGATGATATATGTCTGTTATATTATTATCATATCGGTTATCACTTTGCAAGTTCCCTGTTAGTATAAAATCACTAAGGGTTGAAATGATACATACCCGAATGAGCTGTAGAATAGAAGAAAATCGTTATGGGTTGAAATGATTAAACCAAGCGATTTTCATTTGAAATGAATTTGGGATTAAGGGTTGAAATGATATATATACCCGTATATATTTAAATTATGGATTGAAATGATAAATATCTATATCACTTGACCATAGAATAGGAAATTATATACAGACACCGTTGGTCTATATATATAAATATTTTGAAAATGATTTCTATGGTTTTGGAAAGAAATATATGGTTTTATATAAATAATGATTTTTAATGTTATATAAATGATTATTTTATATACAGTAAAATTCTTGATTTTAAGTTATATAGTGAATTTGATATATATATATATATATATATATATATATATGGAATTATCAATTCTTACTTTGAAATGTTTTAATATTTAAAGCTTTGAAGATATTAAATTGAAATGGTTTATTGAGAAACTGAAATAAATTAAAATTGATAATCTGAGATTTGATTAAATTTGATTTTTGGAATTTGAGTTGATGTGAATCGATTTATGAAATTTGAGGAAGCTATCTTATTATATAAGGTATTTTTAAAGTATATCTAAAACTATTTATATATGTTACTTTATAAATTTATTTCATTTGAACTATTTTAATATAAATTATTTTTAATATAAACTATTTTAAATTATAACTATTTTATATAAACTATTTTAAATTATAAACTATTTTATTATATATACTATTATTTATATTTAAACAGTTAAGTGGGAAGTGTTATGATTCCAAGCATTATGATTTCTAAATTTTGATTTCCAAAGTATTATGATTAACAAAGGGTTTGATGAAAGAATGTTGTTTAAATTTAAGTAAATTGTTAAATTAAGTTTTGAAATTATTTAATAATTAAATAAAATTGAATTCTTTAATAAGTGAAATTGTGTTTCTTTAATAATTAAGTTTTGAAATTTGTTCAATTAAATAAGTAAATAAGTGAAATTGAATTCCTTTAATAAGAAATAAAATGTGATTGATGGAAATTACTATGAGACTTGTAATTTAAAGAATTTAATTTGACAAATTTAATATAATTCAATTTATAAGTTTTGATATAAGGTAGGTAAACTTAAGTATATCAAAACTTAAGTGATTGATTTAATGAATTGGGAATTCAATTGAAATTATTTTGAAATGACAAATTGACTTAATTTAAATGATTACTGAATGAATCCATCAACGAATTTAAATTGTTTTGAATGTTAAATTAACTTAATTTAAATGATTATGGAATGAAACTTATATATGAATTTAAATCAATATTTGAATTTTTTTAAATGAAAATTTAAGTTGAATTATAGAGTTTTGAAATGGTTAATTTGAAAGTTTTGAAACGTAAATTATAGAAATTGATATAGAAAGACGAATGAAATGTTGGCTTTCAAATTCTAAGTGAGATTGAAATTGATTTGGTTTTTGAAATTTATTAAACAACCAATCGGTATAATAATTACGGAAGTTATTAAAGAAACCGGGATCGGTTATGGACATACTCTCTGTCTAAACCGAAAACCACTTTAATAACTATACGCGGAGGGTGATCCAGAATGAAGTGGTTGGAATGATGTACGAGATGACTGAAGAAAGAGAACGATAATGGATGACCTTGACACTTGTGTCAAATTGGAAATGACTAAAACAGGAGCCGTGCCGGGCCAAATGGGGTTCTCCACCTCGAGCGAACACACTTCTTCGTAAACTACTCGTTACTTGTTATTGATTGGTGTGCACCCTTGAATTGGGAGCGTTATTTCGCGGTGTTGCAATCGTTGGGGATGCGTTCTCACCGGTCCGGATCAGACAAACGGTAGTTTCACTATCTTGGGTATTGCCTCATGTGCCTTGTCATACTCGTATCCCTAAGCGCGACCACTATGATTTGTTTTGTGTTATGCCTATGGAGTACTCCCAGATAGCTCACTAGTTTACGGTGGAGTTTACAGTGCTATATAGACTATGACGCTTATATAAACGTGTTAAGGGGGATAATGGTAACGCCTTAACGCTATTTTGATACCAATATTACTGATAGTCATTATCTACTTAGCGTATATTACTATATAGTAGATAGTTTAACGGATCCTTAGAGGATGTATCCCAAACATCCTTTGAGTTACTTGTATTTCAGTTGTTATTTCACTTGAGTTGGATTTATTAGTATAAGAATGTTAATCCTGACTCGAGTGTTTGTGTTTTGCTTTACGCTTGGGTTAGAACTGAGTGATACAGCTTTGAGACTCACCTTTGGAGTTGGAGCTTTGCTTGGAGATCTAGCTATCTATCCATCTTTCAGATATTCAGTTGATTCTTGTGATGTATTCTGATCTTGTATTTGATTATTGTATTTGAAACTACTATTGTATCTTATTTAACTCTGATGTATATATAGCAGCTTCATGAACTACTATTCATTTGTTTCCGCTGCATATTGTTATATTACCCCGTGTCTGTGATTCTGTGATTATTTATTACTGTTTATGCTGAGTTTTTCCACGTATAAACTTACAATCTAGTATTTTGAGCAATTCAATTCCGGCATGTTTGGATGTGAATGGTTGAAAATATCAGGTCGTTACATTTGGTATCAGAGCTTTGGCTCTAGGCAAAACTTAGCATATATAGTAAATTTAGTTATGGAATCACTTTCGTTCGTGCTTGAATCTTTCATCTTTGATTTGAATTTCCTTTGAATTTTCAGAACGTTCCCTCAGTTTCGAAATTCATTCTTGTCCCTCACTATTCGTATTCTTCTAAATTCTGAAGCATCCCATAGCTCCACGATATGATTTGTAAAAGGATGAAACTCCTTTACAATAGACATCGATTTACCGGAGATTTTGTATCCTCGGTTTACGATGTTTCTATCATTGCTATACCTGAATTCTATCTCTTACGATCGAATGTTGATTTACCTCGGAATTCTGCATCGATCTTATTCTTGAAGTCACGGTCGACCCGGTTAAGGTTGCCCGCGATTATATAAACCTATCCATCTTCCTATTTTGTTATTTAATCATCTTATTTTTGTTTTGAACCTATCTTCAAATCAAAATTCTCTTTGAATTGAGTCTATCAACTTGAATCTCTATCCTTGTTTTGAAATCCATTTCTGTATCGTCGAGCGAGGAAGTGTATTTGTGGATTAATATAAAAAATGTTTTATATATATTGTGTTGTTTGAGTTGTTGATATTGATTTGGGTTTTCGATCGATTCGTCTGATCAACGCTATCGATAGGATTTCCAAACGCTTGAGCAGAGCAAACTGACACAATATTGTTTTCAAATTTGGTAAAAAAAAAGAGTTTGTATGATTATATTATATATATAAGTATGAATTTTCTTTAACTAAACTGTTAAAAATTGATTGTTGTAATGATAATATTTGATTATCATTCATTGTTTTGTAAACCATTGACTTTGGCGATATAAATAAATGAATTTATAAACTTGGGTATAATTTGATTGGAATCTGAAGTGAATTTAAATTAGAATTTGAGAATTTAATTTCCGATAATTTCGAACTATGGTTTTAAAGTTTTCAAATGTATTATTTAAATATTTTCGAATAGAAATCATTTCAAAGAAATATTAGATGTTTAATAAGTGCTCTACTCTTTGTCGTTGGAAAATAATCTCGATGATGGCGGCCGCATCATCGACATTTATTTTCGGGTTTTGAAGTGGAGAGACCATTTTGTAGCTTCGCTGTAGTTTTGCTTTGAAAAATTCAATTGATTTGGATTTCTAAAGTATGTTTTGATTTATAAAATATATTGATATATGGTTTTAAATTTGATTTGATATCTATAGTATATATATTTATTCATCCCTAAATAGTTTGAAGAGAATCAGAAATTTAATTCTTAAATTTTTGTTGAGGATAATCTCAAATGTAAAGTGAACCAAAATTTTGAATAAATATGTAAGCTTGAGATAATTGAATAAGAAAATTTTACTTATATAATACTTAATTTCATTCTAATACAACTTACCTAAATTATTCAAAAGTTGAATATGTAATTGGATAATATACAATATAAATTGGGTTTATAAATAAATTTGAGTGTTTATAATAAATGTTATACGCTTAATTTGATTATAAAATAATAATAGAGATAAATAGAATAATAAGTTAAATGAATAATAGACGTGATTAATAAAATAAAAAAATTGTTTTGAAAGTTAATAAATTGAAATTAAATCAACTTAATGAGATATCTTGAATTAATTGAATTTCATTTAAAAGAAACATTTTGTACCTAACATTAATAAATGTGAAATCAAAACAATTTAATGGAAACCTTGAATTTAAAAACAAATTGTTGAATATAAATTTATTTAAATTGAAATTTATATTGTTTGAACTAATTGTTTATTTTGTCTTTCAATCTATTTTTCTTTCTGGTTGTTTCTATTTTTCTACCTCCTTCCTTTTCGGGGACGAAAAATTTGTGGGGGAGAATGTAACGACCCGTAAATTTTTAAAAATTTTATTTGTTTTATTAATATATTTAATTGAAATTTTGTGAAATTTTAAACAATAAAATTTTAAAATATAAATTTGATATTTGGAATACGTCTAGTTAAACATAGCAGCTGGTAAATTTTCATCCGAAAATATGAAAGTTTATTTTCGTGTGTAATTTTATTTTAATTTAATCAGTTAGAAATTGATGAAAATAAAATATTTTCGAAACCTAAATATTTTTATATAAAAAAATTCTAAACCATCTTCTAAGCAAGACGCCAGTTTTCACTTTTCTAAATTCGGACTTTTTTAGCTCCATCGATCTTATTTTTCTGCGTTTTTGTTGCATTTTCCGCTAGTAAAAAATTCGAATTTTTATAATTCAATCATGCCACTGATGTCAATGTACCGTTTTGATCGTCTCGTCGTGCTGATCTATGTGGTATATCCAATTCTGTGTTTTGGAATATGGTACGCCTCGAAATCGGTGAAATGATTAACGCATTGGTATCCGTTTTCAAACCCTTTTGACTTCTGTGACTTTTCACTTATCTACCGGTTGGAATATACAGTATTTGATTGCGATAACCCATGAATTAAATTCGTGACTTTTGCTTTTCCACTGAGTGATTTATTATTTTTGGTTCGTAACAAAATAATATAAGTCTCATATTAGAACGATTGCTTTACTATGCAAATTCCTTTCATTTCATGTTCTTCCATAACCTTTGTCTTTTTTCTGCTAAATTCATGGATGCCCATCTTTATGCGTTTACACCCATCATGCCTTGCCGCTCCCATTCCACGTCATCGCCGCCACGCAACAATTGCCGAAACCAGTATTCTCCTCTCCTTTCTCCTATAGCAGTGAGCACTAATCTTCACACCATGGCCTCGACCTGTGCATCAATTCTGATCACCACTTAACCCAAGTCCTTCCGCCTTGAACCCCTCACCTTACCCCGGCCAGCAACCGTGCAACCATCGATCGAAGCCGCACACATACACCGCCTCCACCTCAACAAGCTAGCCGAGTCTACCCACCTGGACCACCGCCCCACTCGGCATGACCTTCCTCCAAATTTTGCTGCAACCCAAGCCAAGACCTTCCCAAATCTGCCCACTGCGAACCTCCCCGACTGCTCTCCTCCATGCGTGTGCCGACCCACACCACTGCGCCTCCGACTTCCCACCTCAAACCAAAACCGACCAACCTGCGGCCTCCTCTCTCTTGTAGCCAGCTCATGCCTCTTTCTTTGCACAGGCATGCATATATACATTTATTCGTACGGAGCTGTTAAGGTAAATTATATAAATGTTTTGATGTCTATATATTGTGTAGGGTATATACATATTCAGTTGTTTTGTTCGTATAAGGTAGAATATGATAATATGTTTAAAGGTGTAGTGCAGTTACATATGTATATAGTTTAAATACTGGGTTGATTAAGTAAGTTGAATACCAGTTTTATATGTACTTTACATTGAATAAGTATATATATAAGTTTTATATATTTTTATACCTGTAGAGTTGTAAATGTAAAATATAGTATATTTTAAAGTTTTGGGGTAAGCAGATGGTGTTCTGTATTATAAAATAAGTTTAGTGATATGTATATATATATATATATATATATATATATGTATGTATGTATGTATGTATGTATATAGCAATGAAGTTTATACAAGTATAATTCATGCGTAAGTTTGTATAACAATTATATTGATGAGATAGTTTATAAATATCTACACAGTTTTATAAGGAAGTATGAGTATATGGGTTATATATATAGCAAATGTATTATTACAGTTTATAAAATAGTAAAGTGAATTTTTGATCGAGAAAAAGATTATATGCATCGGAAAATTTGTCGAACTGATATTCCTGCCTGTCTTTGTGTTTTATTATATATTTTACATAGATATTTTAATTCCAAAATGCATACGGATTTATATTTTATTTTATCTTTGCAAGGCTAGTTGTTTAAACTATATAAAACACATAAAGCTTATATTTTGGGTTACAAATATATGAGACCATATGAGTCCACTTAATTATGTTTTATGTGTGTTTATGTAAAAAAGTATATGGGTTTTAAATTTTATACATGGGAATTTTATTTGCATTTAAATTAGTTATCAATTTGAAATTATGGGTTTAAAATTGATTTTTTTGAATATATATATATATATATTCATGTATATACATATTTTCAAATGAACATGTATTATATATGTAAGAATGTTGCATTTTAATAAGTATATATGTGTGTTTATTTCAAATTATATATAACGTATGTATGCTTGATTTTAATATATGTTTTTAATTTAAGCAATGATTTTGAAATATATATAGATTTGATTTCAAAATATATGTTTAAATTTAGAATAATGTATATATATAGCGATTTATTTTGATATGGAGTTTAAAGTGAAATGTCAAACCTTTAATATATATATATATATGTAGCTATTCCTTTATATCGGGTTGTTCTGATTTGTGTTTTCATCGAATTTGAATAGACTTGCGTGGTTGTGCCGCTATCCTGTTGTCACTTCGTGCCTATCCACATCAGTTCAATGATTTGTCAGTTATCCGTGTTTGTTCGTGCCTATTTCCATCTTGTCTCGTCTTTCTCTTGCTTCGAAAGGTGTGCAATCACTCACAATTGATGTTCTTTTATTTATTAAATTTGATTTCAATTGAAACAACAATTAAAATATGCTGTTGTTAGTTATTTACACTGTTAGTATATGCTATTACCTGTATCAGTTCACATGTGACATCTGACACCATTATCTGTTATTTATATTGATGATATATGTCTTTTATATTATTGTCATATCGGTTATCACTCTGCAAGTTCCCTGTTAGTATAGAATCACTAAGGGTTGAAATGATACATACCCGAACGTGCTGTAGAATAGAAGAAAATCGTTATGGGTTGAAATGATTAACCCAAGCGATTTTCATTTGAAATGAATTTGGGTTTACGGGTTGAAATGATATATATACCCGTATATATTTAAATTATGGATTGAAATGATAAATATCTGTATCACTTGACCATAGGATAGGAAATTATATACATATATCGTTGGTCTATATATATAAATATTTTGAAAATGATTTCTATGGTTTTGGAAAGAAATATATGCTTTTATGTAAATATTGATTTTTAATATTATATAGATGATTATTTTATATATAGTAAAATTCTTGATTTTAATCTATATAGTGATTTGATATATATATATATATATATATATATATATATATATATATATATATATATATATATATGGAATTATCAATTCTTACTTTGAAATGTTTTAATATTTAAAGCTTTGAAAATATTAAATTGAAATGGTTTATTGAGAAACCGAAATAAATTAAAATTGATAATCTGAGATTTGATTAAATTTGAATTTTGGAATTTGAGTTGATGTGAATCTATTTATGAAATTCGAGGAAGCTCTTATTATATAAGGTATTTTTAAAGTATATCTAAAACTATTTATATATGTTACTTTATAAATTTATTTCATATGAACTATTTTAATATAAATTATTTTTAATATAAACTATTTTAAATTATACTATTTTATATAAACTATTTTAAATTATAAACTATTTTATTATATATACTATTATTTATATTTAAACAGTTAAGTAGGAAGTGTTATGATTCCAAGCATTATGATTTCTAAATTTTGATTTCCAAAGTATTATGATTAACAAAGGGTTTAATAAAAGAATGTTGTTTAAATTTAAGTAAATTGTTAAATTAAGTTTTGAAATTATTTAATAATTAAATAAAATTGAATTCTTTAATAAGTGAAATTGAGTTTCTTTAATAATTAAGTTTTGAAATTTGTTCAATTAAATAAGTAAATAAGTGAAATTGAATTCCTTTAATAAGAAATAAAATGTGATTGATGGAAATTACTATGAGACTTGTAATTTAAAGAATTTAATTTGACAAATTTAATATAATTCAATTTATAAGTTTTGATATAAGATAGGTAGGCTTAAGTGATTGATTTAATGAATTGGGAATTCAATTGAAATTATTTTGAAATGACAAATTGACTTAATTTAAATGATTACTGAATGAATCCATCAACGAATTTAAATTGTTTTGAATGTTAAATTAACTTAATTTAAATGATTATGGAATGAAACTTATATATGAATTTAAATCAATATTTGAATTTTTTTAAATGAAAATTTAAGTTGAATTATAGAGTTTTGAAATGGTTAATTTGGAAGTTTTGAAACGTAAATTATAGAAATTGATTAGAAAGACGAATGAAATGTTGGCTTTCAAATTCTAAGTGAGATTGAAATTGATTTGGTTTTTGAAATTTATTAAACAACCAATCGGTGTAATAATTACGGAAGTTATTAAAGAAACCGGGATCGGTTATTGACATACTCTCTGTCTAAACCGAAAACCACTTTAATAACTATATACGGAGGGTGATCCAGAATGAAGTGGTTGGAATGATGTACGAGATGACTGAAGAAAGAGAACGATAATGGATGACCCTGACACTTGTGTCAAATTGGAAATGCCTAAAACAGGAGCCGTGCCGGGCCAAATGGGGTTCTCCACCTCGAGCGAACACACTTCTTCGTAAACTACTCGTTACTTGTTATTGATTGGTGTACACCATTGAATTGAGAGCGTTGTTTCACGGTGTTGCGATCGTTGCGGCGATGCATTCTCACCAGTCCGGATCAGGCAAACGGTAGTTTCACTACCTCGGGTATTGCCTCATGTGCCTTGTCATACTCGTATCCCTAAGCGCGACCACTACGATTTGTTTTGTGTTATACCTATGAAGTACTCCCTGATAGCCCACTAGTTTACGGTGGAGTTTACAATGCTGTATACACTATGACGCTTATATAAACGTGTTAAGGGGGATAATGGTAACGCCTTAACGCTATTTTGATACCTATATTACTGATAGTCATTATCTACTTAGAGTATATTACTACATAGTAGATAGTTTAATGGATCCTTAGAGGATGGTTATCCCAAACATCCTTTGAGTTACTTGTATTTCAGTTGTTATTTCACTTGAGTTGGATTCATTAGTATAAGAATGTTAATCCTGACTTGAGTGTTTGTGTTTTTCTTTACGCTCGGGTCAAACTGAGTGATACAGCTTTGAGACTCTCTTTGGAGTTGGAGCTTCGCTTGGAGATCCAGCTATCTATCCAGCTTTCAGATATTCAGTTGATTCTTGTATGTATTCTGATCTTGTATTCTGATCTTGTATTTGATTATTGTATTTGAAACTTCTATTGTATCTTATTTAACTCTGATGTATATACAGTAGCTTCATGAACTACTATTCATTTGTTTCCACTGCATATTGTTATATTACTCTGTGTCTGTGATTCTGTGATTATTTATTACTGTTTATCCTGACTTTTGCCACATATAAACTTACAATCTGGTATTTTGAGCAATTCAATTCCGGCATGTTTGGATGTGAGTAGTTGAAAATATCAGGTCGTTACAATTACTGTATTTACTTTAACGGAACTATTAGGTTCCATTACTAGAAATCTATATCCTTTGTTGTGTTGTGCATATTCTAAGATATACACTCAATAGCCTTTTGTCCTAATCTCCTAGTTTTAGGTTCAGGTAATCAAACAATAGATCTACATCTCCAAATTCAATAATAAATAAGATTTGGCTTCCTATTCATAAGAAGTAACTCTAATTTGCTTATGAGGTATCCTATTTAAGATGTAGCATGTGGTGAGTAAAGCCTCACCCCAAAAACTAGTTTTAAGATCAGAATTACACAACATTGCATTTACCATTTCGGTAAGATTTCTATTTTTCCTCTTTGGTACTCCATTTTGTTGTGGAATATAACCAACAGATGTTTCATATATAATTCCTCCTGATTCACAAAATTCAGGAAATTGATATTCACCATCCCTATCAGATCTAAGTGTCTTTTTCTTAACATTATGTTGGTTTCTACTTCAGTTTTATAGGTCATAAATGATGTTAAAACTCACTTTTAGCATGCATAAGGTAAATATAACAATATTTAAAATATACATCTATAAAGGTGATAAAGTTTTTCTTTTCTCCTCTAGTAGGAGTATATCACATACATCACTATGTACAAGTTGTAATAATTTGGTGCTACTTTCCAATTTAAAGGGAAATGGCTTTCTAATGATTTTGGTCAGCGAACATACCCTACACTCATCTATCATATCATTTTTATGTTTGCGAATCATATTTAAAGAAATCGTATTAAGCATGCGATTACTATGAACATGTCCTAATCTATTATGTCATAATGAAACGAGTCAATGATATAAGCAGAATTATCACTTCTATTCATATCAATATTGGGTCTAAACATCTAATCACACATATACCATTTTCCTACAAACACACCGCCTTTGATCAACATATACTTGTCTGACTCAAAGACTTGTTTAAAGCAAACTTATTCAGAAGATCTTCTGATACAAGATTATTTCTAACTTCAGGTACATAGTACACATCATTTAGTATAAGAACTTTTTAGGAAGTGAATTCCAAATCCACCGTTTCCTTTCCCTTGACCACTGCTTTTGCCGAATTTCCCATAGCTCTCTTCTTCGGTCATTTCTATCGTCTTGAATTAATTCTTGTTATTGCAGACATGCTTAGTCACACCAGAATCGATCCGTCAAGAGTTATCCTTCAATCATATTGACTTCAATGCGAACTTTTCTTTTTCAGATTCTTGCTTCTTTTTAAAGATGCGACAATCTCGTTTGAAATGTCATCGTATGCCACAATGGTAACGACTATTTGAAGCTTTTGCCTAAGTTTTTTGTTGTTCTTCCCTTTTCTCTTGTAACGACCCGTAAATTTTAACCGGTTTTAGTACGTATTTTATTTAAATTTTGTGAAATTTTAATGATAAAATTTTAAAATATAAATTTGGTATTTGGAATGCGTCTAGTTAAACATAGCAACTGGTAAAGTTTCGTCCGAAAATATGAAAGTTTATTTCGCGCGTAAATTTACTTCAATTTAATCAGTTAAAAAGCGATGAAAATAGAACATTTTCGAAACCTAAATATTTTTACATAGAAAAATTCTAAACCATCTTTTGAGCAAGTTTTCAGTTTGTCGTTTTTCCAAATTCGGACATTTTTAGCTCCGTCGATCTTATTTTCTGTGTTTTTCATGCATTTTCCGCTATTATAAAATTCGAATTTTTATAATTCGATCATACCACCGATTTCTATATGCCGTTATGATTGTTTTGTCATGTTGATTTATATGGTATATTCAGTTTCGTATATTTTTTTTTTAAAATTCGATTCACTGCAGAATTCGCGTAAACGACAATTATATCGGAACCGTTTCCATGTAAACGTATTGGTACTCCTCGTAGCTCTTCGTTAATCGCGTGCATTGATTAAGACGTTTCGTTTTCTGCTCTCTATTTCGGTTCTCACCTTGCTATCTGAATAAAACATAATTAGTGTAAGCTACATTCATTTGTCACTAGAAATCCATGCGTCACCTTCTTTTCTTTTTTCTTTTTTTTCTTTGCAACCTCCTGTCCACTTTATTTTCATGGCCGCAAGCAAGTTCATTTCCACCAATCTTTTCACTGTTCCCCACTCTTCCCCTCTTAGCTTCAGCCGAGCTCGACTAAGCCACCAACAACCCACGGCCTGAGCTCCGCCTTGAGCTTGCTCCCTGCCGCCGAGGACCATGACGGCCACCGAGTCCATCACCGGACCTCCTTATCTCCGCCGCGCCAATGTCCACCGACCGGCCTCTGCCTCCACACCTCCCACCGCCTTTGCATGAGCTCTACTTCCCAATCCGAGGAAACCACTGACCACCACTTGAAACCAACAGCCGGCCCAAATTTGCCTCCTCCTATGCAGCCTCGTGCGTCCAACTTGTTGTTCTTCCATCTCACTTTCCATGTGTCTGACTGAGGTTGCTCGGTAGGTATTGTGTATATCTTTTGTGCATAGAAATATAGTTCATATTGCTTTGAAACAATATATATGTATGTGAAAGTATATATGTATAGTTTTATATGTATGTTGCTCTGTACGTGTCATGTTTGTTTGTATAGATTTATAAGTTATATTAGTATATTTTATCATATCATATTTTACTACATTTTATTTTAAGATGCTAGCCTGTGCATATTGTACTTCATATATATAGTTATAAGATTATGTATATTAGTGTTGATTGTATATAAGTATGTGTGAATCAAAACATTTGATTTTATATATATATATATATATATATATATATATTCGCTGTGTATGTGGATTCATTTTTAAGTAACATCTGGCCTTGTTTATATATATGTATTGTAAAATAAAACTAGTATTGTTATATATGTATGTTCGGCAGTGTAGAAGTTATGTATATACATATATATCGGTATATATACAAAAGATGCAGTCTCAGTTTGTATGTGTATAAGATTTTATACGTATTGAATGCATTTTTGGTTAAAGTGTATCTATATAAATTTTTATATCATCTGTACATATGCAAACTTTGTTTCTATGATATATAAGTACATAGATTAGAATAGTTTTAGAAAATATATACTTTTAAGTATACAATATTACCATCTTTATATGTATAATATAGTGACAGTTATGTTTATGCATAACACTTAAGTGACATTTTTTTATGGGTATGAATTTATGGAGTCAGGATATAGAATGTTGGTATATATATAGAAACTCATATATTTTGTCTGTTATGTTTTATATGCATAATATGTTTTGTTTTCTTTAAAGCATTATATTATAAATATATATAAATAGATTTGCCTTTGTTGGCTTGTAAAATTTTCCGTATATAGTATATTTCTGGTTGCATGAAGTTTTGGCTTTATGAAAGTCACATTAATACATATGTGTTGATTTAATATATGCTAAAATTTAAAATATATTTTTATATATAGTTGTATATAAATGCACTTATACTGATAATCTTCATCGACTCCGTTCTGATTTGTTCCATCAAATTTCTGTTATCAGCTCTAATCGTTGAATTCGTGCCGACTTTGTTTTGCTTGGATTCACAATTCAAATTTCAGCGTGCATATCCATGTCACCTTCTGTATTCTCTAGCCTCGAAAGGTGAGCAATCACTCACGATTAATATTCTTTTATTTATTAAATTTGATTTCAATTGAAACGACAATTGAAATATGTTGCTGTTAGTTAATTACACTGTTATATATGTTATGACCTGTATCAGTTCACTTGTGACATCTGAAACTATTATCTGTTATGTATGCAAAATAAGCTAGTTTGATTGATAATTTGATTGATCGTGTGATGTTGACATTGAACGTTAAACTGTTAATGTTGTAAATGATAAATAAACTTGAAATTGAAATTGTCATTGGATAGTTAGGTTTGACATATGGGTTAAGTTTGATTTGATGACATTTGCATAAGATGACCCCTTAAATGTTTAAATGAATCGACACGTAGAAATATGGTAAATCGCTCTTTGAACTATTTAAAATGTATGTTGTGTAAATCGATGTAGTTAAAATTGAATAATGAATGACAGTGAAGAACCGTATAAATAATATTGTAATAATCTTTAATCTACATGAAATGATAGTGTAGATTCTAGAGATAATTATATTAATTCGCACAAACAACAATGCGAATTAATACGATTATTTCGGGATTATTTGAATTGATTATTGGATTGTTATTGATTGTTGTTATTGCTTGTTTATTTACTTTGACACCATCCCAGTTATCACACTGCAAGTTCCCTTTATTATGATTGATCTGGAATTGAAATTGGAATCGGGTTGAAATGATATATACCCAAATGAATTTGACCTAGGATAGAGAATTAAATAAAATCCGAATGGTCAATAAATTGATTTAAAAATAAAATAATGATTTTATTCGAACGAAGAATAAGTTTTGAAATGAAGTTGGAATTTGAAATTTTTGAATGGAAATTGTAAAGATTTAAATCTGGAACAAATATTACGTAGTAATTGATGAAAGAACGCTATTTGAAATTTAATTATATAATAATTAAATTTGGAATTATTAGTAAATAATTTGGAATTAGTAATAATTGAGTTTTGAAATTATTAGATTTGAAATCATTTAATAATTAAATTTGGAATTATAATTAAGTTTGGAATTATAATTAAGTTTGAAATCATTAAGTTGAATTTATAATTAGGTTGAAATGATTTGATAATTAAGTTTGAATTCAAAATTACGTGGAAATGATTTAACAATTAAGTTTGAATTGATAATCAAGATTGTAATTATTAAGTTTTGAAATTATTAATAATTAAGATTGAAATTATTTAATAATTGAATAAGATTTAATTATTTGATAATTGAATAAAAATTAGATTCTTTGATAAAAGAAATTGAACTTTCGAATAAGTGAATTGGAACTTCGTTAATAAATGAAATTGGGTTTTCTTAATTTATTAAGTTCGAAAATTATTTAAGTTAATAAGTGAAATTGAACTTCTCGAATATGTGAGATTTAGTTCTTTATTAATTGAGTTTGAAATTTATAACGAAGTCATAAATAAGTGAAAATTGAATTTCTTTAACAAGAAATAAATGTGATTTATTGAAATAAAAACGTGATTTATTGAAATTAACGTAAGACTTGTAATTTAAAGAATTGATTTGACGAATTTAATTTATTTCAATTTGATGTTTTGATATAATGAAGTTGAACGTAAGTAGTTGATTTAATAAATTGGAAATTAAATGGAAATTGTTTTGAATGACGAATTTACTTAATGAATATTGAATGAAATCGATAAATGAATTTGAATTGATTTGAATGTTAAATTAAATTAATTTAAATTATTTCGGAATGAAACCTATATACGAACTTGAATCAATATTTGAATTGTTTTAAATAAAAATTGAAATTGAATTGTAAGACTTTGAAATGGTTATTTGGAATTTTTGAAACATAAACTTTGGAAATTGTTAGTGAAAGACAAATGAAATGTGGGTTTACGAATTGAAATTGAAATTGAATTTGATTTGGTTTTTGAAATTTGTTAAATGACCAATCGGTGTAATAATTACGAAAGTTATTAAATAGACCGGAATCGGTTATGGATATACTCTCTATCTAAACCGAAAACCACTTTAATAACTGTACGCGGAGCGGTGATCCAGAATGAAGTGGTTGGAGTGATGTACGTGATGACTGAAGAAAGAGAACGATAATGGATAGCCTTGACACTTGTGTCAAATTGGAAATGACTAAAAACAGAAGCCGTGCCGGGCCAAATGGGGTTAGCCACCTCAAGCGAACACACTTCTTCGTAAAACTACTCATTACTTGTTATTGATTGGTGCACCCTCGGAATTTCAGGAGTGTTGCTTCGCGGTGTTGCGATCGTTGCGGCGATGCGTTCTCACTAGTCTGGATCAGGCAAACGGTAGTTTCACTACCTTGGGTATTGCCTCATGTGCCTTGTCATACTTGTATCTCTATATACGCGACCACTACGAATTTGCTTTGTGTTATACCTATGGAGTACTCCCTGATATCCCACTAGTTTACGGTGGAGTTTACAGTGCTGTATAGACTATGACATTTGTATAAAATGTGTTAAGGGGGATAATGGTAACGCCTTAACACTATTTTGATACTTTATATTACTGATAGACATTATCTATTTAGCGTACACTACTACATAGTAGATAGTTTAACGGATCCTTAGAGGATGGTTATTCCAACATCCTTTGAGTTACTTGTATTTCGATTGCTATTTCACTTGAGTTGGATTTATTGATATGAGAATATTAATCCTGACTCGAGTGTTTTGTGTTTTGCTTTACGCTCGGGTCAGACTGAGTGTACCAGTATTCGAGACTCACCTTTGGAGTTGGAGCTTTGCTTGAAGATCCAGCCATCTATTTTGCTTCCAGTATTCGACGATTCCAGTGATGTATTCTGATTTGTACATGATGTATCGTATTACTCTTCTGCTGTAAACTCTGATGTATCTTATATATTTATATAGTAGCTTCATGAACTACTATCTCTTTTACTTCCGCTGCATATTATTACTCTGTGTCTGTGATTCTGTGATTATTTATTTACTGTATATCTGAGTTTTGCCAAATTTAAATTAACAATTCAGTATTTTGAATTATTCAAGTCCGACATGTACGGATGCGAATAATCCTAAATAGCGGGTTGTTACATTTCTTTTTGTTGAAAGAGTTTTGTGAAGCATTGTTTGCTTTCTTTTCCTCCACCATGTAGACCTTTGATGTATCTATCACTGAATCATCCTGCACGTCTTTCTGCCTCAGTTGTTGTTCAACCTGCAAATATTGTGCAAGGCTTTCCAGACTCATATCCTCTATTTTATGTTTTAGTATTTTCCTCTTATCCTTCCAAAAGGGAGGTAATTTGTCTATTATATATGACTTTGATTTCATCGTTCATGTTCAGATTGTGTTGACTGAATTGATGGAGAATGTGCATGATATCATTAAATTGCTCTACGACATGTCTATCATTAGTCATTTCGTAATTGAAAATTTTGGTTGCTAGAAATTTTTTAATAGTTGTATCCTCCATAAGATATTTTGCTTCTAGTGCATCCCAGAAGTCTTTTGTGCTAGGCTTGTTGTAGTACATGTCAAAGAGAATACCAGTCATGACATTACAGATGTGTCCCTTGTACATATAATCATCCTGCTCCTATTTTAATCGCTTTCGTGTCTGTGTAATAGTTTCATCATCACTTTCTGTTATGCATTGACCCCACCGCTGTACCCAGTTTAGCAAAGAACATTAGAAGTAATGTCGTCTACTAATATGGAGAATACAGCTTGTTAAGCGTGATCGAATGTGAATATATCTTTATAGTACTAACACCGACACGTCATTTATACTTTTTTTTCTTAATATCTGAAATGAAATTTGACGTGTACAACATTAATACAAAGTAATGGATACACTTTCTCCAGAGTCAGAACAATATATCATATAAATATTAGGCACAAATCACAGCGGAATAAATCTCAACTTACCCATATACAAATTTAGAGTCAACAAAATGAAATACGAAACTCGATTGTTATACAAGTTTAACAATTCTCTAATCTTAATTGTACATCTTATAATTATATTCAAAAATTTCCTAGATGAGACAAACTAAAAAGTCAAAAGTGTTTATCTCCTTACCAGCCCAAACATCCAAAGGTCAACTTGTCCTATAACTTGAAAAGTCTCGGCTGACCCGAACAAAATAACACCCGAGTCAGATTATCTCTAAATATTCAATAGGGCTAGTGCACAAGATAACACAAGAATAAACAACATATACGTAAATACAGATGTTCAAGATATAATAAGTTGGGGAATTAATTTAACTCAGAACAAGGCTATAAGTTTAAGTCACAGACACGAACTAGTCATTAAACACAGAATAGTAGAATTAACTTAATATAGCAACCATCACAAGACACAAGAATATATCTATTTCACGAACACAAGACACAAGAATATATCTTTATTTCACTAACACAAGACACAAGAATATATTTTTATTTCACGGACATAGATTAGTCACAGAATCTAAATATCCAGAACCCAAGAGATCTTACTCAAAATGATCGTAATGATCGTACACGTAAACTTAGCAAACAAACAAACGATTTGGTATCCCACGAACCGATTCGATACCGAGGATCCTACACAGAAAGGGAATCACAAGATCACAAGACGATCTCAAGGATAGCAGCCATGACCGAATATTCTAGATTTATTTTAGATTACTACACTTGAAAAGAAATCCAGTAGTAACTTCTTAAGGACCTAGCAGCCACTTTCCGCACACCAAAAGAGAGTAAACTCTAAAGTGCCAAATACTATCACCTTCAGTAATTACTACGATTTAACCAATACGTCCCATACAGTATGGTGAAATCCAAGTATTTACTAAAAACTAGTAAATATCACTTATCACGGATACTGCTGGAAAACCTGAACTACATTCCCTTAAGGATCTAGCAAGCACTTGTCGCATACCAGAAGAGAATACAACTCTAAAGTGATAAGTACTTTTCCAAATACGATCACAAGAATTTAACGAAGGCATCCCATATTATCCAATGGAATTCGAGTATTCGCTAATGAGTTAGTAAATTTCACTCAAACATTCTATTCAATGGGTTGTGCCATATTCGATGAAGCGTGATTCGAAAGCATTTAAACCAATCAATAACACTAAATCGATTATCATACTTCCCAAATTATGAATTTGAGGTCTCAAAACATTTACTTAGTTTGTCACTTATTAAAATTTTTCGTTATTCCAAATTGTTCTGCTTGTATTACTTTATGAACTAAGGTTTTCCATTTTCCTAATGCATATTAATACTTATATTTCCATAAAGTTGTATTGTTTATAAATCATATTTTAAAATCATATATATATATATATATATATATATATATTTAAGTTCACTTATTCTCTAAAACCATATTTATTACTCTTAGAAATGCCCAAATTAGTACTTATACACTAATATAAAACAACTTAAGTTTACACTTCAAAACCATGTTTCTAAATCTCATAGCCATTTTATTTAAAGATAAATTAAATTTATGTTTCACAAAACATATTTCCAAACCCATAACTATTTGTACTAGTAATACTTAATATAAACTATTTGATAAAACCAATTATAAAAGAGATTGGACCAATTTATAAAACAAGTTTAATATTTATAACTTTATTAAACCCTCCTTACCAAATTATTGGTGTTTATAACTAAATATTTATCTCTATAAATAAATAGATATATCTTTATTAATTCCAAAGCTTTGAATTAAACAATTCAAAATCCAAAAATACAATAGAATTCATTATGACTAAATATTAGGTTATCACAATATTTTAGTCATGAACTAACTCCATAAAATTCTAACTCTTAACCATACTCCTATTCTAACTTACAATATAAATTTACTATTGTAAACATATATTTATATATAACCAACGACCAAAACAATCACTCCAACAACTGGGCACAACACTATAAACACAACAACACATACACTGGTTCAAGCAATGGGTCGGGAATGCACCGGTCATTTCAACCGCTCCACCAGTTACAACTCAGTCATGAATTTCAGTTTTAAAATGCAATTTTGACCCTTTAAATTGCAGAATTTTTAAAAACTTACAACATGAAAGTTGTTCCTTAATGTCTCAGGTTTCTACCAAAAAAAAAGTTTGCATGATTTGGGTTTACTATTAAAAAGTTATGGTCATTTTACTATTAGGTATCAACTCAGAAAATTGGATATAGCTGTGCTATAACATCAGTTTCAAACTTAATTTAGACCCTTTTAAACGCAATATTTTGAAAAATACTCGAAAGAGAACTTGTAGCTTATTTAGATATCTTTCTACCACAAAAAGATTGAACCAATTCGGATCATTTTACACTAAGATATTGCTGTTTTACAGCAACGACTTTTGCAATTAATTGCGGTAAACAATCAAATAATCATCAAATTCAAACGACCAATTCACAATCAATTTGAAAGAAATTCAATCAACAAACTATCCAATTCAATTCAAATAGCAACTAACAATTATTCTCATAGATTAGAGATAGTAGTGTGAGTGATTAACTCATCTATTATTTTCCTATAGCTTGCTAAATCCTCTTTTAAGCTTTGCTAACTTCCTAGCTTCTTCGAAATCACTCTTCATCATTGGACAAAATCTCTTTGATTTGAGCATTGAATTTGAAAATTAGAAACTAAGGTTTTAAAGCTTTGAGAAGGAGGAGTTTAGTTTTCTACCTTCTGACTATAGAATGAAGCGTATAGATAAAAGAAAGAAGAAGTAACGCTTCTCTTAAATGGGCTAAATGGGTTTGAGTATGGATCCTATAAGCAAAGTACTGTTGCTAATTAATTTCTTAAGACAAGTGTTGTTATTTCCTTCTTATTTCATTTATTTACACTAATTAATATTTTACAAAATCATAAGTTAATTTCTCAAATTTAAAAAGACCAAATTAAAAAGTTTAAAACTCTCCTTTATAATAATACTAAGATGTTATAAAATGTAAATGTAATTTCTAAAATAAAACTATTCCCATTTTTTTAGTAATAAATCTCAATATTAACACTTAACTGGATTAACATAATTTTCAAAGTTATCTTAGGATTTATTAAGATAAAAAAATCAATTATTTATAAAAATAGGTTTAGTTTCATAATTACATTTTACAATTATAATTTCTCAATTTGAACTACAAATCACAATATTAACATTTTACTCTAATTACCAAATTTTATATAATTGATTTAATAATATTCCAATTTAAATTGAAATTCTTTATTTAAGAAATAAAACTTATTCCTTAAATAAATCAAATCAAATATTCTCAAAAAATATGATCTAATTTTACAATTAAATTTCACAGTTATAAATTAAAATTAATCATTCCTAATTAAATTTAATTAATTAGTTAATTTACACCAGGGATGCTATAGCTGGTTTCGGTGTAGTCAGGACATACACAACTTTGAATCCAGCCAACAGAAAGTGCATCTTCTTTCGCCAACGTACAAAATTGACCCTTGCGATTGGTGCGATTAATTCTCGAAGGCACGATGCGGTGGTCGGTATTCTATAAATAGTGGTTGTCATCTCCACCAAGTGGGTGCTAAAAACTTTGTTGTGGTGTTGTGGCCCAAGCTCGAGCATAACGCGGCACGGCATGGCACAGACGCACATGCATGGCCTTCCTCTCCAGCAGAGGTGAAGACATTTGGATACCCAAAAGGCCTAATCCTTAACCAAAATTTCATATACTTATACAAGTATATTTCTTATTCACTTGTCATTTCACCTTTGTTCTTCTTCTTTATTTGAAATTTATACCAACAAAATAAAATGTTTTGCACTATAGACGACACATGTGCTATATATTAGAGGTTAAATAGCGCATATTCGTGCTTGTTTGTAATCAATTTTGTTAGAAGATAAGGTAGATTTTGGATTAAAGGCAAGCACCACCCAAATCTATAGATGGTACTAAGATACCAAAGTAAACCATTTTAACTGCCAAGCACCAAGGTAAATCATTTTAGATTTATAGAAGGTGCAAGCACCACCTAAATCTAATATACATATGTAGATTATGTTACACAATAAATCGAAAGCCATAAAAATGCTAAAAGCAAAAGGTATAAGCAACAACAATACCATTGTATGTTACTTTTGTAATTTGTGCCTGAAAACTTCTGGACGCATATTCTATGAAGAATGTCATTAATTATACCCAACATATCATTAGTTTATTAACTAACCTTTACGAAGTAAGTCCGAATCTTACAATGCCTTCGCCTCATGGATAGTGGATTCAATTAGATTTTTATACAAAAAAATCTTCAAAAAAGTTGTTTCCACCGAGTTATCTATTGTCTGGATTATTGCATGGCGCATTTATTTATGGGCAGATAAGGAATGCAGAGCGCAGCATGAGTGGATACTGCATTGTATATTACCGCCATTTTGATGTATGCAAAACCGGATGCATCGCCTTTTACAGACCCCTACTCGCTTCGACAACGGATCAATAGCTGTCTACATATGGACTATATCTTTTATTGCCCATCATTTTTGTTGTTGTTTTCTTTGTATCCACATCCTTGCTTACAGCTCTTAGTAGTACATGGCTTTAGTTGCAAATGGCTCCATCTTTTGTTCAGCTCATCAAGTTATATGCTCCGATCATTGTGTCCGTTTAGATCGTCTGTGCACCTGCTTCAGTTTACAATCCTAGATTGTTGCCTTGTCTTGCTCAAATCGTCACTTTACCTTAGCTTGCAAAGGTTCATGCTCATCACACCAACTTGTTATCTGATTTTCTGTTTTTCACTGTCTTCATCAGCCTATTTCCAGTCAGGATATGCCATCTTCATTTCTATGTATTTCTTGCCTTTGGTGATGGTGCTTATATATGTACTTGGATTTAGTTACACGTTTAGTACACACCCGGATGCATTTCCTTCCTCATAACTAAAATCAAGCTCCTTTAAGAACTGAAATCATGGTTTTTTGGTCAAAAGATTTATACAACATGTTACATGTTCACTTAAAAGGACAAACATCAATTCATAATGCAATGTAGGTAGGGTGTGTGTGTATTCTTCTCACATCAGTATATGTAAGTTGAAAAAATAAATAAATACAATGCGGAAAACAATCCCAGTAACATGTACACGTTTCAAAAATCCAATCCCATTAGCAACTTTGTCATCAAAAATTGATATAGCATGGGCACGCCCCGTGAGCCTGGAGTAAACAACAACTTTGGTGAGATTAATCTATTTCATACACAAAAACCATATAAGAAGCTCTTATTATTATCATTACACGCACACACACATAAAGGGGAAATCCAAAGTTCTGAAATATTTTGATCTGACCACTGCGTCCTGCAGTCACGATCACCATCCCAAAAGCTGGCCCACTCTGCACTACCACACCTCTGTTCAACTTCTCTTCTGGCCATGTGGCCCCCCACTTTTTCACTAAACCATGACATGCCATCCTGTCTCCGCAATGTACCTGCTGTATAGTTTACTGGCCAAGGTAGCGTTACAGGCATGAAGAGTAGAATTGTCGGTAGCATTGAGCTGATGAAGTCAAACATGATAGCACAGTCGGCTACATGCTATAAAGCAACCCATAATATTGGACGCCAAACGCTACAAGTGTGCTCTTTAATCCAAAAAGTACAGTCAAATATATGCTATCAGAATTAACAGGGTTCCAAACTTTGCCCTTTGGAATGTAATTACAATCCGCAACAATATTTTGTTCCGACTCAACAGCAATAAAGAATTCAGAATATAACTTATCAAATACAAAACTAGTAAAATACAGCGGTGACAAAAATTGCCAATATCATCCATGGCCAAACATGACATGAAACGTACGCCAGACAAGTAATTCCAGCAAAAATTATTCCACAAACCTCACCAAAAAAACACAAACATTATCAAAAGAAAATCCATAACAGAATACCAAAATCTACATGTGAATAGGCTTATCGTAGGTAGCCATAGCAGCTTCCTTAACAGCCTCACTCATGGTAGGATGAGCATGACAAGTCCTAGCAATATCCTCGCTGGAAGCACCATACTGCAAAGCAAGCACAGCTTCATGTATCAACTCACCAGCATTGGGTGCCATGATATGAACACCCAATATTTTATCGCTTTCCTTCTCCGCCAATATCTTCACCAAACCCTCAGCATCATCTATAGCCTTTGCTCTACTATTCGCCATAAATGGAAACTTACCCACTCTATAACTCACGCCAGTAGCCTTCACCTGCTCTTCCGTCTTCCCTACATAAGCAACCTCAGGATGCGTGTACACAACTCCGGGCACCATATCATAATCCACATGCCCTTCTTTACCTGCTATGAACTCAACACATGCAACTCCATCTTCTTCTGCTTTGTGTGCAAGCATCGGTCCAGGTATCACATCTCCGATCGCGTACACTCCTTTCACGTTACTCATGAATTTATGGTCTACAGGGATTCTGCCCATTTTATCGGTTTCTACGCCAATCGTTTCAAGTCCGAGTCCAGAAGTGAAGGGCGTTCTACCTGCAGAAACCAGGACTACGTCCGCCTCTAACGTGGTCTGGTCACCACCGGATGCGGGTTCGAGGGTCAGCTTGACGCCTGACCCAGATGTGTCGACCGATACCACTTTTGTCTTTAGCATGAATTTCATTTTCTGCTTTTCGAGCATGCGTTGGAACTGCTTGCGCATTTCGCCATCCATGGAAGGGACGATGTCGGGTGCGAACTCCACTACGGTTACTTCAGATCCAAGCCGGTTCCAGACCGAACCCATTTCTAAACCGATGTACCCGGCTCCGATGACAATTAATTTTTTGGGGATTTCAGATAGGGCTAGAGCACCGGTTGATGAGACAACTTTCTTTTCGTCTATGGTGATGCCGGGAAGGGATTTGACGTCGGAGCCAGTGGCGATGATTACGTGTTTGCCCTTGACGGTTGTGTTTTGGTTGTCGAGGGTGTCTACTGAGATTTCGGTTGGTGAGAGGAACTTGCCATACCCTTTTACATAGTTTACTTTGTTCTTCTTGAATAAGCCTTCTATGCCTCGGGTTAGGCCGGAGACTGCTTTGTCTTTCTGCGCCATCATCGCAGGGAGGTCGATTTCGAGCTCAGAGAACTTGACGCCATGGTTTGCAAATGAATGCTTGGCTTCATGGTACATGTGGGACGAATGCAAAAGAGCCTGAAATGCAAGGAAAAAAAAGGCAAATTGTTTATTAATACTACAGGATTAGCAATTTCTATTAACCAGGATTCTGCAAAGTAAGTTGCTGGTAATAGATGATTAAAAACATTACATCACCAAGAGTGCAGTTAAAGATTTATTTTGGCTAATGCAAAGCACACATATACAATAAGATTTAAGAAGTACTTTATCTCATTGTAATACTAAAAAAAATAAAGGAACAATTTTTGTATATTGATAGGTTACAGAGGTTTATTTAAAACTGCAATCACAAGCTTTGACATGATGCCAAATAGCCAACTCTTAAGGCCTAATTCTTCATAAATAAATATTCACAATGGAAGTTCAATTAAACAACAAATATTTTCTACATCTCAATGGTTAACTCTACTTAGAAAACCATTATGAAAGAGGGATCCAACAAAAGAGTTGCAGTGCTTTTCTAATTTAACAAATATGTTTATTAACAAACCAAATTTTAATGCACATAAGCAAGGTTTCCAAATTGGGATCGTAAATAGAAGGATTCAAACTATAAATCGAATTGGGATTTAAACCGTAACTCAGAGATTTAAATGAATCAAACTTCTACCTCTAAATCAAAAACTCCATTTTATCTGTTGTATCAATTTTATATTGTTTATAAAACATTAAGGTTGGAACTATAGATCCAAGCAAGTATATTGAACATGTCAGTTTGGATTGAATGATTTTTCTAAACTGTAGTATTGCTTGAGTTTAAATCCGAATGCACATAAGAGTTTATTTAATCAAGTTCACATGGCTACAATGAAATCCCTTTGCATAAAAAGGTGTATAGGACACCATTAGACATAACAAGATGGGTAAGTTATTTGAATTTGGATAAAAAAGATCCTAAATTCCACAAACGATCATTGTAAAAAAAAATTACTATTATTGCATGCCTTTTGTACTCACAAAATTACATGACTACTGGTATAATTGAGAGAATAGAAATATTTTACTGTAAAATGGACAATAAATCAAACTCCAGGCAAATATTCAAGCTCTTATTTGAAACTACTCTAGATAAAACGCCCACAAATAATGACAAAAATAATTATTTAAGTTGATACAACTCAACATTAACACAGGCTAATTATATGGTTTAAGGTGGTGGTGTGGTGTTTATAGCTAGCTCTGTTATTCAAGTAGAATATTATATACAGCTGCAGGCTAAGCTTATGTACCTAAAAAGAATCAGTATTTTCATGCCATATCTTAATTTCCAACAAGATAAAAACAACAATTGGAAATCGCCTAGGATGATCACTTCTTCCTTATGCAGCAAGTCTATCAAACAATATATTTACGCAAGCTAAATTTCACTTTAAGCACTGAAAATATCCAAAGCTAATAAAATCAATGTATTATATAAATTAGTACTGATTCAAAATATAAACAATTTGTAAATAATTATGACTGCAGATTTCTCCCATTAATTGTAAGAAATTCATAACCAAATTATCTTTGTTATCATTACTATTATACACTTAACCCCAATATTTATATTTATCAACTAAGCCTTTATATTATTGGACAGTCAAATCATTTAATAAATTTCAAGTATTGAACGCAGCAAAGATTTAGAGATATATTTTAAAATCTTTACAAACCACTACATTCTGTCATAATCAAACACTCAATTACTACAAACTTGCATAATAATAGACCTAAATCAACGAAATATAAGTGTGCTTTTGAGGTAGTAGCATACTCGTGATGATACACACATGACACTTGCACACAAATGCACGTGCGATACCTACAGTTAAGCTTCACACGCAAAATGGAACATTATTAACATTATATCAAGCAGAACCATTTGGAAATCATAAGTGTCACAGAACAATTTACGACTGTGTTATCTCTACATCCACCGCATATTAAATCATGTAATATACACATAATTATATATTAAATCATGTAATATACACATAATCAAAGTCTAATGCTTATTATTATCTTTACCAAGCATTACTTGAACAAGTTACAGTTTTAGTTTATTTTATTTTAATTTCAAAATAAATAATTGGGGTGGTATGCCCAGCACCATTGTTCACATTGTCAAAAGTTCTTACTGTTTGACTAGTGGTCATTGGAAACGGGTTACATTACAGTGACAGACTAAGGGGAATATCAGCGTTGAACCTGTATCCTGAGGAAGTACTACATCATAATGCGTATACAGCAGCTTCAGAAGTTAGATCGGAACCCTCAATTGACAACATGATGAATTAAATTACATGGATTGGTGGCAAAAAATTGCGTGCCTGACCATTACCTCAGTTATTAAGTAGCCAATCTAATCAATCATAAGATCGTAATACAAATAAAAAAGGAGCACTTCACTGGGACAAACTTTGCAGTCCAATTAGCTTTTAGGACACAAGCCCACAGAAATTAATTTCAAGGCCAATGTTAGTAGAATAATTCCTTTCACGAACAAAGTCAGCAGTCCAATTACTTTCAAGTCCATGACATAATTCCATAGGTTTTTAGCCCTTACAAACTAATTATTTTTCATTTTGTCCTTATAAGTAATTATTTCAGTTGTATGTCATGGAAACTAATTGAACTTGCTATAGAGGCACTTCTGACTAATTTACACGGTGAAAAAAACTTTAAACCCCAATATGTTCAACTAATCTCCTGAAAGTTCTAGAATAATAAAAATCACTGTAGTAAATCTAAGTTCTATGAAAAAAAACCTAGATTAATAAATCATACCTTAGAAGGAATACAGCCAACATTGAGGCACGTGCCACCGAGAGTCCCTCTCTTTTCGATACACGTGGTCTTCAATCCAAGCTGAGCGGCCTTAATCGCCGCCACGTAGCCACCTGGTCCTCCTCCAATTACGACGACGTCATTCTCTTCAGATCCTGACGCAAAACTTCTAGAAAAAATGGAGCAGCGTAGGGCGTTTGGAATTAACACGCTCGTCGCCTTTCTTCTCGCCAAGCACGCCATCGCCATCAATCCAAGCGTAAGGCGTTCTGAAATTTCGACTTCGTTGACGTATGAGATTAGGGAAAAGTGGAGTGGGTAGGAAGAATATAATCGGTGGCTCTGGGCTGTTGGACTATCTTTTTATTTTATTTTATTTTAACCCTTGGAGATTACTCCTAGCACACTATGATACGGTGGAGGGACACGGAATTAGGTCCAATGACGCATTTGTTTTAAAATTTTGCTCCAAATATACACTCAGCCTTTGTTTTTCAACCACAGTATCTTAGAATGCACAGTGACGACGACCCTGCAACAATAACAATGGGGCGAAGAGGAGGAGAGGAAAAATTGTTAGTTGTTGCTCGAATTGTGAGTGCTTGGGGTTAAACAATAAAGCTCCACATCGTAAAAAAATATGAAGCAAAACATGATATATACGTGGTATTGGTGGCATGTCACATTGAGAGCTTCTTTTGTTACAAGCAAGTGTTGTCAAGATCATATATTTATGGTAACGAGTTGGAGTATTGAAACACAACAGAGATATCTAAGCGTACAAAAACATATTAACATCCGATATTCAGAAAAATGGATGCTGTAACACACCGCATTTTTAGATAATTAAATAATCAAATAGCAATGAATAGTGAAAATAAACATTTTGGAATTGTCAGAATATGGCCTCGAAACTTATATCATTGCGTTCGTGACAATTTTCTGGTCAATTTACATATATAATTTGTCGGAAACCGAGTTAATACGAAGAAATTACGAAAGAACAGAATTAGAAGAACGGAAGAAATAGAAAAAATACATAAAGGAGTGGACCCATGGGTCAACCTCCAGGTCGACCCGCAAGGCATCAAGTCCACTCTAAGGCCGACTCATAGTAAACACAGGTCGATTTACGGGTTACGTCCTAGACGACAACTCGTCCAGGTATGTGCCGAACTCCTTTCTAATTGATTTTGGTACAATCTCAAACGTTGGTTGTTAAATCCAATGCTCCGCAGCAAACTTGTGACGTGGTTGCACAAGATTCAATCCAAAAATCCAACGGTCTGAAATCTCCAAACTTTCCTATAAATAGAGCCCTAAGACTAATTATTTTCTCGCAATCAGATTTTCTTCCAATTGGATTCGTTGCTTGAGGCTGGACCCTAAATAAAAAATATTTCTAGGGAGAAGATCTTCTTAATAAAAATATTAGACACCTTAGAAGGGGATCCAGAAAGACCATGCAGCAAAGCTAAGGACGATAGATGAGTGGATTTAAATTATATATCTTTTACGTTTATAATATATTCGTTAGATTTCCGTTAATTATTTAATTCTGCATTTATTTCAGTAACTAGTTTCTTTAGTTAGTTATGATGAGAATGTGAATTTATTTGAGAATTTATATTTAATTATTGTTTATATGGAAAAGAAAGAAAGAAATCCAATTAAATATGAATAATATTAGGCTTAACAGTTATAGAGAAAGACTTAAGCCTAAAAGCAAGAAATTTAAAGTAAATTATGCTAAAACGGAAGAAATAAATTAAATGAGGAAAATCCAATAACTTGATTTTGAAGTTAACGACAGATTAATTGGTTGGTTTAGAGAAAAGAATACATTTCCATAGTTTGATATTTAAAAGATAATGATAAACGTAATTGCAAGAATAAAAAAAAGCAAGATAGTGTAAAATAGAGACACTGTTGTATTTTGCACTAACTAAAAAGTAAGCAAATAATAAGAGAAATATCTTACAATTACGGATTATTATTTATAGCATTATTCAATATTAAAATATGAAAACAGATTTTTAGCACAGTTTTTGTAACCAACCAAATAGAAGAAAACTACTTTCTAGAACAAAAGAAAATAAAATGAAAAGTTAAAGAAATTAAAGAAGAAATCAAGTTAAGTATTAGACAAGACTAGAAACAATAAACAGAAATGTACCTAGATTTGCATTTACTGCGTAGATAATAGAATAAAAACAAAGCAGTTGTTATGATAAGTAAATTTGTGACAGTCGGACGTAGTCCCAAGCCAAGATTGTCGTATAATATAAGAGAAATAAAAGAGAATTCAATATCATAATAAAAAAAACAGACTGGAATAAAAGGAGACGCTTGCAATTATATTTATAATATATAGATTATAGAAGAATATAAAAGCGACAATTGCAAGTAAAATTATAATATAGGTTATAATTAAGCAGAAAGAACAGAAACAGATTATTTTAAGACTTAGATTAAGTTAATAAGCAAACGGAGTAGAAATAACAAAAGGGACTTATTTTGAAACTCACACTAAGTTAATAAGCAAACATAGAAACATGGTCTATACCGACAACATTCTCTTTCAATCAAGAACCAATGGCCTCACAATGGTTAGGTGAGGCTGGGATACGCTGATGCTAATTAGGGTAAATAAGTAGCCAATAGATAAGCTTATGTTGTTCAACACAAATAAGCTATGCTTAGTCATATGAATCACTAATTACATATGATCATGGTAATGGAAGTGGATTTAGAATCAAAATTTAATGGTTTATGATTCTAATTCAATAGTTAATAAGCCATGCTTAAAATAGATTCTACTTATAATTTCATATCATTTTCATTGAAGTTAGTATGTGGGTTAGAGGGTGTATTAAAGTTTGATGATTTAAGTGTGTTAATTAATAATACAATTAGGCCATGCTTATGATAAATGCATCAATAAACTCACAAATGACCAAAAAAGAGATCGTAATTTTATTATGTTGATTTATGTGATCATGAGAGGAGATTTGCCTATAAATTACTCTTTAATCTCTTATTTTGATTTGCCTTAGTTTCAGCTTGTTTTTACTTTCTTTTAGTTAGTTAACAATCCATGGACTTTGGTTTTATTTGATTGAATAGAATTTTAAAATCTATAATTCCCATGCGAATCGACCCGTATTCGCCACGTATTACAAGTGTACGCCGTGCGCTTGCGGTTATTTTTATTTCAAAATTCGTTCGGCTATTTTCTAGTTCATAGAAATTTAGTCGACGCGAACAAGTTTTTGGTGCTGTTGCTAAGAAGTTGTTTTGATTTTGATTTTCTATTATTCGAACTATTTTTGTTTGATTTTATTGTGTTTGTTTTGTGTTTTTGCATTTTTAAAAAAAATATTGTGTGCTTGGTTGATTTTTGTTTGCATTTATTTGTGTATCTGTTTTCTAGTTTCAATTTGCATTTGCATTTTTTTATTTTCTATTTAAAAAAACACATACATATTTCAAAAACAATTTTTTTTTTATTCATTTCGTTTTTTTTTATAGGGTTTGGCAGTTACAGTTTTACATTACAGTTTTACACTATGCACTGTGCACAAACACTGTGCACACAAATATACTTGCAATTCAAACAACCAATATTGCCTGACCAGGCCTACACTTCGGACAACTTCGCAACAACCCACCACACATCTGCTCATTACCGCACCACTCTCATTTTAACTGCCTTCACCCTAACACCACTACCTCAACACAGCAGAATCACCATTTCACTGGCTAAACTGCTTCCATCCTCTCACAGGAACAACATCCACATTCCAACTGCTCTGCTAACATCATCACATCATCACCCTGCAACCCCATCTCCACCACAAAGCCACCTACAAGCCACTGCTGTCACTCCACTTCAATTCACCACTGCAGTCAAATACCTCCACTTAAACTACAACAGCCTGCATTCAACACTCCCTTGGTCGGACCTGCCTTCTTCAAAATCATTCATTAACTCCAATTACAAAATTTCCACCATCATCTGCCTCCCCTTACATCTCTGCCACAAGCTTCAACTGCAGCAACTACCCTGTCAATCCCTCTGCCACAATACACAACTTCATCTACGCCATTATCTCCTCTGTTACAACCTCCAACACAAAATCAGTAAACTTCATCTCACCATATTCAAAACCGAACCACCCTACCAAAAAAAACGGTTCCTTACATACCTACCCTCTTCATCTTACTGCATATTTCAAAACCCATCTACACCTCTGACATACCACATCACCACAACAACTCCTACAATTGTTCAACCCGAAACACTTGTTCACCTCTGCCTTGCAAACCATCATCACAACCCTGTCCTCTTTATCTCTCACATCCAACTCTTGCTCCACCCCTATACAATATACTTGCCTGAACATCATTCACTACTGCTGCTCCAAAACACTTATCAACATTTCCCATCCAAACTGCATTCACCCACCTCCTCATCGAACTTCACCTATCAACCTGCTCGACAATCTCCACTGCACTGACTTCATCAACCACAATAGTGCCAAACCACTAGCCACTCTCATACAACTCGAACATTGCAACTACACCTCCTCCACCAAAACAGCAACCAAAATCACCAAACACCCAAAAATTCATCGAGACAACTTCCTCACTGCTACATATACCCTTAACAACCTCAAGCTTCAATCGCGACCTCTCCCCGCCACCAATCCATCAACGAACTACCCGAAACCAAAGGCTTGTCAAGTTCCTACAACGAGAATCCCAATTCAAACACCACAATCCCAAACTTGAAGCTCGATTCAATTTTAAAGTCGCGACCAGCCCCAAAGTCGAATAGCTGTAAACCACCTCGAACTCGAACAATCTCCAATTCCACGTCAACCTCCACCGCATTTCAACTCGCAACCATCTATAGCCGAAGCTATCACCCAATTCCACCACGAACTCCAAAAGTGAACCCATCGCCTCCACCCACGTTCGCGAATACCACCCCCTCTCAAATCGCCTCAATAAAAATCACCGAACCCAAAACTGCTGTAATTCGATAAATTTTTGGTTTCTGAATTTTAAATTTTCGAATCGAGAGCAAGCATTGATTTTCATAGTTTTGAGATTTTGTTTCATTCATTTTGAAGAGAGTAATACAGTTTTGAACAAGCAGCAATTTTTGTTTGGGTTGAAAGTTTGTTTCTTTTATTTCTTTTTGGGCCGGGTTACATGGTGTTGAATCCAGCCATTCCTTTATTTTATTTTATTTTTTATTTTGTCCTTTGCTTTTGTTTTAATTTTTTTAAGTCCATCCTGTACATTTAATAAAAATAAAAGAGTTTGCTTAGCTTTGTTTCATTTTATCCTAAAAAAATTGTTTTGTTTTGTTTTAATCTATTGTAAGTTCCATCCTTATATGCTAATTTTTTTTTGTATATATTTGTTCATTTTCAGGTTGTCAAAGTAGATTGAAAGATTCGCTTGCTCCGCTTGGCTTGCCCAATTTTTTTTTTGCTTAGCTTGCTTGCTATAACATTTTGCTGCTTTTGTATAGGCCCTATCTGTTATTTTTAATTGCTTTGCATTGTTGGTTGTCTGCATTTGCATAAAAAATAAAAAAACAATTTCATTCGTAGTTGCATTGTTAATACACGTTTAATTTCTGATTTGCATTTCATCCTAGATTTTGATTAATAATAACGATTAGACATCGATAACTTTTAATTGTATATTGACAAGTTGTCTTCTTTGAACAATTTAATTTCTCGGTGTTTAGGCTACGACAGAGAATAATTAGTTATAAATATTACGGTGATTCGTAAATATTATACTGAATTGTTTGTCTAAAGGTACTTAAGCCTTCGGCTGCATTGCTAAGGTGATTCGTGGTCCATTGATAACCTCTGCTCGTTACCTGATGAGAACTATCTTGTTGATTTAAGATAATGTGTAATTATACAATTATGGGTTAACTTAGGATAAATAATTTGTTATTAGACCATTGCATTCATTTAGTTGCATTAGTTCATGCATAATTTAAGAAAAAAAACAAAACAAAAAAATTTCAAAATTCAAAACTGAAAAAAAATTCCTTAACTTTGTTTTTAAATCCTTTCTTTTGAATTTTTTTTCAAACAAAAAAATATTAGTTTTTTTTAGAAAATCCAAAAAAAAAAATCTTTCAAAAAACAAAAGAAAAAATTTGAAAAATCAAAAACAAAAATCAATTTTCCATTTTGAAAAATATATTCTATCTGTAGATATTTTTCCTTTATAAAAAAAACCAAAAACATTCTTAGAAATGTCTGAATTTCCATATTCTCTTGAAGTTTACAATAGTTGTGAAAATCAATATAATCCATCCATATGATTTCACTCTGAATTCGTATGAATATTTTATCGACAACTATTCTTTAAACAATTCGAATTTTGATCAACAAAGTTTTCAAAACGATGACCAACCCTCGAATCTCGAAAATAGCATTTCATCTCTACTTGAAATCTCTACAAAGCAAAATCAAATGGTAAATGATGTGTGTAATTCTTATTTGTGTGATAACTCAAGTCAAAAATTTTAAAATAATCAAAATTTGAATTCACTTCAAAATTCAAATGACTTCGAGTATAACCTATGCCACTTCAATTTCGAACTCCAAAATGAATTTCAAACTCAAAATGAAAACGAAAACAACTTTTAAAACGAATTTGGCAATAGGAATAATCTTAACTATGTTACGATTGAAAATCTTTGTTCTCAACAATTTCAAAGTGAAAATCATCATGTTAATAACTATAAATTGGATTTTTTTGAGAAAATGGACGAAATTTACAATGATCACACAGATTTGTTGATTGAAACATATATGAAACAACGTGATAAAGAAAAGCAAATCCCAACGTGTGACGAGTCAAGTGATAATCCACCTTTTACCCAAATCGATGATTTTCAAATAACAACTTTAGAAATTGAAAATGATAATCTTAATGAAGTTGTTGAAAAGACGGTAATTGAGTTGGATTTCAATTCTTTTGAGTGTGTGGAACCAAATTTAAAATTCAATCTTCCTTTTTTCGATTTCAAAATTTTAAATACAACAACTTTAGATTTTAAACTTGAGATACGCAATAAAGTAGTTGATTATACAATAAAGGAAGACGAATTTAATGAACACGAATTGTTTGGAATTTTCGAAAATGAGTTGCCAAATTCTGAAGGGGAAGATTTACGTCACCATTTTGATTTTGAAATCAATAATTTTGAAAAAGTTTTCAGTGATAAGTTTGAACTTCAACTTGATGAAATAAACTTGAATTTCAATCAATTGTTTTATCAACACCAAAAATCATCGAAAAAAATACAACCCATTCAATTTCCAATAAAACGACATTCATTTTTTTCAAATCAACATTCAACTTCGAAATCTTTTACAGTTTGGTTTTTCGAGTTTAAGCTATGTCTCGCATACTTGACGAGACAAAAAATCGGTATTTGGAAGACCGTTTCAGCTGATGCCGTGTAAATACATTTCATTTTCATGTAAATAATAATAAACGTTCCTTTCACTTGGGTTGACTGTGGAGACATAGTCAAAATCAAGTGTGGGAGAAGAGTCATCTTCTTTTTGTTTTTTTCATGATTAATTTTTCATTTTTTTCTTCCAAAACTCAAAAAAAAAATCAAAATCTTAAAACACAATTTTTTAAAGCATTTTTATTTATTTTTAAAGAAACACTATAGGATAAATATATGGTTTTGGTTTATTAAATTGAATTTTTGAAAATTTATTTGTCTTAAGAAAAATAAAAATGAAGCTTGATTATGAATAACGATAGTTTAACCAGTATATAGGAAAGTTAATACGTGATAATTATGAAATATATCCTAATGGAAAATCTTTATTTTAAAAAGTGGTTGATTTAAAGTAAAGGATATAACATTTCTTTTGTCTTCTAAGTTAAGTGGTGCTTAAATTATTTTGCAAAACTCTCTCTTTAAAAAAAATTGAAAAAAAAAAACATTTGTATATATGTAAATATTTTCTATTAACATCTACGGTCGACAGGTATACATACTTGTGTATACACTCACCACGCTCTGTACCTTTCTCACGTAAGCCCGAAAGGCAGTGCACGATCGGTATATCTAGCATCAGTTTATCCGAGCTAGGTGTATAAATGAAAATTCCTTTTAATAACGCCTACAGTTAATAGGTGTTCACACTCGTGTGTTCACTCGCCACGCTCTGTATTCTCCTCACATAAGTCCGCAAGACAGTGCATGGGTAATATATCTGGTCTAAGTTTATCTGAGTTAGGCATATTTAAATATTGTAAATATTTCTAAATTTTCAAAATAATAATAAGAGAGAGTAAGAAAATGAAATCCAAGACTATTTTAACTTATTTGATTTGAGTTGTTATTGAAAAGAAATGAATATATTACCTTGATAAACTTTGATAATCAACTAAGGATCTATTTCATAAGTATACATTGTTATCAACCTAAATAACGAGTTAAACTATAGTCTATTTGTTACGATAACTTGATTTTTGTTGGAAATTTTGACTAGTACATAACTTAAAATTTCAAGATAATGACCGAAACCTATATTTAACTTCTTTGTGCCGATTTAAAAGTGAATCCTTCATTGTAAATATTTTCAAAAACTCGCATTCATCTATTTGTAAATAAATCTTGCATTTTGTAAATATTTTCATCCTGCATTTGGATTTTGTGGGTAGTATCCACTGAAATCCCTCATGAGACAACACTCATCCTATTGGGGACCCACGAGGTTTAACGACTTGTTGCATACGCTTAATGCAATCATGCTCCTTACGAAAAATGGATTTATATTAGTTTTAATTTATTCGAGGACGAATAAAAAGATAAGTGTGGGGGTATTTGATGTGCATGTAAATATGCATATTTTTACCACCATATTTAACCTATTTAAATTAAATAAATGATCATATTGGGTATTTTAACTTATTTTCACCAAAATCCATATTAATTCCAAATTGTCACATATCCATCTTCATATAGGGGAAAAACGGTCATTTGTGTGCATATATTTCTTTGATAAAATTAATTTGAAATTTATATATATTTGGGTAGGAATTTGATCTCAAATAGGAGTGGTTTTACGAAGATACATGCATGCACAAAGTGAATACAAAGAAATGAAGACGGAAATAAGTCAAAGTGAAGAACATGGAGGAACCGCTTACCAACCTACCTTAATGTACAAATTAGAGGCTAATGCACATGCATATGGAATTAATGGCTTCATGTACACTTAAATGATGATTAGTAGAAGCTAATGATTACTTGGCCTCCACACTTTCTCATGGGTATTTTGGGCATTCTCCAAAAATATGAATTAGGATTTAACATATGTATATATACCCCTTGTGTTTCATGTAACCCTCTTTCTTGGTCTCTCTTTAGTTTAATTTAGGCTCAAAATAAAAAAGAAAGTTCTCTTTCTCTTTTCATGGCTATTTAGCCATTTTTACTTCATGTATTTTTCCTTTTTATGCAATGTTAATTAGTGTTTCCTTTTAGTTACATATTCATTTCCTTTCATGCTAATAGTGTAGATTTTATTTTTATGCAATTAGATTAGTTATCTTTTCTATTAGCTTTCATCTTCCTCTTCTTGTTGTTTTGTTTGTTTCATGTTGCTTTCTACTTGTGTTGATATGGTAACACAAATGAAAGGCTAATCCCTACAATTTAGGGGTAATGAATCTCTCTTGAATTGTTTAGATGCGACGTTTTGATGTTATGTCTCTTTTATGCTTAATGGAAAGTTGGATGTTTGTGTGATTTTGTGTTAATACCGAGTCTGATTGCTTATGTTGTTCGAAACAAATAGGCTATGCTTAATCATATGAATCACTAATTACCTCTTCATCTACATATGATCATTGTAATGGAAGTTGATTTAGAATCAAAATTTGATGGTTTATGTTTCTAATCTAATAGTTAATAAGCCATGCCTAAAATAGATTCTACTTTTAATTTCATATCATTTTCATTGAAGTTAGTAAGTAGATTAGAGACTGTATTAAACTTTGATGGTTTAAGTGAGTTAATTAATAACACAATTAGGCTATGCTTATGATAAGTACATCAACTAAACCCACAAATTACCAAAAAAGAGATCATAATTTTATTATGTTGATTTATGTGATCATGAGAGGAGATTTGCCTCTAAATTGCTCTTTAATCTCTTATTTTTATTTTCCTTAGTTTCAGCTTGTTTTTTACTTTCTTTTATTTAGTTAACAACTCATCGACTTTGGTTTAATTTGATTGAATAGAATTTTAAAATCTATAATTCCTTATGGATCGACCCGTATTCGCCATGTATTGTAAATGTACGCCGTGTGCTTGCGGCTATTTTTATTTCAAAATTTGTTTGCTATTTTCTAGTTCATAGAACTTTAGTCGACGGAACAAGTTGCTTTCTACCCATTTGGCTGTGGCCCTTAGAGATTTTTAAAGATTAACCCCAAGGTTTTGAAAGATAAGGTTTTGAATGGTTTTGAAAGGTATTTCCACATGTTTTAAAATTGAACCCAATTGCTTTCGAAAGGTTCAAGACTTTGATACTTTTGAAAGGTTTTAAGGAAGTTTTCTAAGGGATGGTTCCCCAAGGGTTTCGAAAGGTTTAAAGGAAAGATTTTTCCAATGGTTTCGAAAGGCTACATTTAACGATTTTAAAGAGAGGACGACTAAGGTTTTTTGCTTTTGAAGGAAAATGTACTTTAATGGTTTCGAAAGGTTTATATAAACGATTTAGAAAAGAAGGTTTTGGCCTTTCGGCCTTGATGAAGGAAAGGGTTTATTTGGTTATGAAAAGGGAATTTTCAATGGGATTGAAAGGGGTACTTTCAAATATCTAAATGTTTCATCGACAGAGATTCGGGTAAAGTATATATATAATATGGGAAAGCGATTTTGAGTAAAGCGTAGAGTATATGTGCTTTCCTTGTTTATGTTTGGTTTAAAAAGTTTTAAATCAATTTCAGAAGAAAAGGTTTTCAAGAATTTTTTTAGGAAGATATCCCTAAGTAAAATGACTCGGATAATAGAATACCAGATGAAACAGGTATAGATTTATGCCCTATACATTATCTATTAGCCCCAACAAATTTAGTCCAAAATTCCAGTGTGTAAGGCTTTGTCACAGGTAAGACTAAAATTATGATACACACAAAAGGGAATATATGTTTGTACACAGATTGATTATTGGTCAGCCCGCAAAACCATTAGGATCGGGTGACCCCGGGAGATGTTAAGTTAGTGACAGACGATCCAGAAGAGAAGTATTTAATAGATAGTTAAGGACAGATCATCCAAAAGGAGTTTCTGACGGATGTTAGATTATTTTGTTATATTTTCTGGTAGGCCCGAGTCAGCCAAAGGTTAGTAGTTATCCAAACAAAACTATAATGTTTGGACATATAGTCCATTTGTTACCTGATATGTAAGTTTACATATAATGTTTTACAGTTTTAACCAATTTCGGTTTTAGGATAAAGATTTGCAAAAGATATGTTTTAGAAAGGATATTAGTGAGGGGAAACCCATTCTACTAAGCGTCATGGTCTCACTTAGTATCTTATATCCGAGATGTATAGTATTATTCACAACAGGCTTTATGTATGACTTGAAGTTTATGTTTTTCCCTTAAACTCTCGAGTGCTTAAAATTAATTTGAGTAGGCAGAGGGTTGAGGTTTTATAAGTTCTAGTAGGTTGACGAATAATGTAACGACCTAGAATTTCTGTCATTCGAAATTTGTACATTTAATTGATTTTAAATATTAACAAATAAAATTTGTAAGTCGAATAAATCTATTTCGAATATCTAGATTTAATTGGATAATTAAATCGATAATTTAATATGTGAAATCACAGAAATAATTGAAAATTGGGTTTAATGTAATTAAATTTGATTTGTATAGTTGTATTAAATCATATTGGAGTTAGAATGATGTTATAGAACTTTTAAAATTTAAATTAAGAGTTAATTTGCAGAAATTGAATATTTTAATATTTAATTGACGAGTTAAAATAGCCATTTTTCAAATAGTCTCGGATTTCGACGAAACCAGTTTCATCGGATCCGTAATGTTATATTATTGTATATTTTCAAATTTCGTGTCAATCGGATTTACGGTTTGTCCGGGGCAAGCTAAAACGCGTAGAAATTGATTCGAGTGAATTTTGAATTTAAATAGTCGATTCAAAAACGTATCTTCCAAATTTGATCGAATTGGCTCCCGATATATACTCCATTGCATTTGGAATGGGGGTAAAACATTATAGACGCCAAGCGGCACGCTTTGTTTGGAGTTCGGAAAAATTTCAGGTGAATAGTGTTTCGTTAATTTTCTATATAACGACCTCAAATTCATTATTTTGCTCAAAACCCTAAGTCGAAGCTCCAGCCGCCATCAACAGAAACAATGGCCGAAAATTATTCATCTTCTTCCCTCATTTTCTTCAAATCCACACTTCAATTCAAGAAACTTTCAACTACAATATTGTAGAGGACGAAGAGATCTTTAATTCCGACGGTTGTGATCGAAAAAGAAGCGGTGGATCGGCGGCAATCTTCGTTCAAGGGTCGGCCGTTCGTGCACGTATTCTGAGAAGATTTGGGGGCCGAGCTCTCTGATGATGTGGCCGTGGGTAGAGCTCGAGTAGGCGAACACTCTGGTGGTTGTTGATCGACCTCCGGCATGTCGATGTGGTCGCGAAAATTGATGAGGAAAGGGCGGCCTATGGGTTCGTTCGTGTTCATATTCACTGGAAGGAGATGGAAGAAAGGGGGGACGGCCTAAATGTTAAGGCTTGAGATCAAACGGCTATGGCAATTTGAGGTTGTAAAAAAAAAATTTATAAATTGATTTATATTAAATCGTTCAAACTTTAAAATGCTATAACTTGTTCATACGAGGCCGGAATTGGACGAAACGAATTGCGTTGGGTTCGTATTCACGAATACTAAGCGATGGAGTTGGATTGGAGTTGATTTGAGCTAGTGTAAATTTTGGATAAAATTAAACGCACGTTTAGTTTTATTCGAAATAAAACACTGCAACTGTATTTGAAAGCAAGGTGAGAACTTCTCACTCAATCGAAATTGTTTCGATTTAAATTTTAAATAGTTAGATTTAAAATTGCTTGATTGTGTGATTGAATGATAAAATGCTATTTGTTGAATTGAAATAGACCCTATACGCCGTATATTAAGCGGATGTTATTTATTAAAAACATATACTGTGATATTTCACCTTGTTGTGGAATTGATATATACTTGGAGTTGATTTTCCCACATTATATAGCGGATGAGACCCTATTGCGCCGCATAATAACGGATAATATTTTATAAAACCCATATACCGCGATATTCCGTATTGACACGGGATTGGTATTGTGCTAACATCTGTGGATGCGGGGAAACAGGTTGGAGGGATCCAACTGGATTTCTCACCCGTATAGATTTATTTACGGATATTGTGATATATTCTGTTATCATATGATATATGATGTTTTGGATGCCGTGATTGTTATATTTAGTGCGGTTGCAGCATTGGGCCTATTTTTGGAGTTTTAAAAATGTTAAAGTAACGATTTTCAAATTTAAAATGATATCAAAGTGATTTTTGAAAGTATACATTTTATTAAATTTTGGAATTGATTCATTTTAATAAATAAACATTATAATTTTAATGTTGTAGAATTTATGATTTTTGAGAAAATATAGTTAAAATGTGATTTTAGAAATGTGGTGTAATGATTTTATAAAATAGTTTAAATTGAGATTTTTGAATTTTTATAAACGGTTTATATAAAAGATTTATAAAATTGATATTTATAAATTAAAAATATTGGAATTATAAAAACGAGTTTTTTTTGTGTTAAAATGAAATAATAAATGGATGGATTTAGTAAGTAAATGAAATTTATAGATTTATAAATTAAGAAGTTATAAAATGAATAGATTTTGTAAAATAAAAGATTTATAGTTAAATTTACTTATAATATGGATTTTGACGTGTAAATGGGATATGGATAGAATTTGTTAATAAAGTGATTTTATAAGTTGAAGTTGTTATAAAATATAAATGAGATTTATAAACATTGTTTTATAAATCCGAAATCGACTTATTTTGATAAGTCAATTATTTTAGATTTTTAAAGGAGATATATCCATAATTTTGAACAGTGGATGATCCTGTAAATAAAATCTGTAGAAAAATGTTGAATTTGGTTAACGAAGAATATTCACGATTTTGGGACAGTGAATAATATATTAAAGTGTTTTGGGGAAGTGATATTTTAAATAGAATTAAAACGATTTGAAGTTGTTTTAAAATGTATTAAGTGTCGAAACCATAGATTTCAACATTCATTGTTGAAATAGACGTTTTCGAGAAATAAGGAAAAGATGGACTATAACACTGTTGTTATAGTAAATGATTTCCGAAAGGAAAAGTTTTGTATAGTATTGGGATTTATATATCTATCTTAATTTCGCATCCCTATACTAGTGATTTTGGGTTGTCGTAACGGTGTTTTACGCAACATTCGTTTGGACCCAAATAAATGAATGGTTCAAGAGAATGCTTTCCTTAAAAGAATAAAATATATACTTAATCGTGTTTTAAGTATATTGAATATTTTCTAAGTATTGAAAATAAATGGATTTGTGAATTACTTATTGTTAAATAAGTATTTGGAAATGTTTTCCAATGAAGAAATTGAAATGGTTTAGAGAATATATCTTTTCAAAGATAAATTGAAGTAAATATTTGGCAAGTTATTTAATTTATGGAAGATTAATAAAAAGGGCCCAGTGATTGTTATGGTGCTAAATATTTGATTGTTGGCCTTGATAGTTAAAGAACCGAATATCAATATTTACCTTTAAATGGGTATTTGTTGTGATTTGCTTGAGTTTGAACGCTGCACTTATTTTGAAAATAAGCGCTCGTTATTCGGTTTAGCCGGGAGAGGACCTTTGTGTCATAAATCCCATTCCGAATAAGTGATATGTCGTAATGGATAGCATTTGAAGACCAGATATTTTTGAAAATGGAAGGATTACCGTCGAATGACTCTGCATCGATTGATCTCCGATATAGAGATTTTATCACCCTTTGTGGTGGGAAGTCTGCTCGTGATTAGTGAATATCCGGACTGCAAGGGCTTCTTTGGAAGTGCCTTCGATTCTGTTCGATCCCGAAACGGACTTGTAGAGATGTGTGTCTGACATTACAATTTGAGATGTAAAGCTGGTTTCTATCAAATATATTTCTGTTGGTGGCGGAGAATTTATTCTATTAGCTTAACACCCTTTTCTGAGACATACGAACTCAGAGGTTATGTAGTTGATGGTTACTAGTGATATATTCCCAAATTGGTAACGTGGCATACGAAGTGCTGTTGAGCATTTGTTGATCAAAGCGTGGCTTTTGTAAAAAGCGTAGCTTTGTGGGCGAGACTTCGTCGGACCTCAATGCATGTCATTTCCTTCTGGATAGAGGTGGTATTATGGTATGGAGCCCTGATACTTAACCTATGTTGTTGCTGCAAACTTATTATTTTGTGGTTGTTGGTGAATCCCGGGATTTAGGTCGGTTGCGACCGGGCGATGGCATATTCGTGTCAGTAGTTACCCAGTTAGGGGTAACCCGACCTTGCGTTGGCAGCGATCCGGTTAGGTTCTCGGGGCGTCCTTCCAGAGGCGTACCCATGTGGCAATGGGAAGTTCCTTGGCCTGACCATTTGTTGGAAATCCAAACTCCAATACGCACCTTGTACGGTTTTAGTTGTAGAACCTGTCATTTACTTATGGTGGCGCCCCACTGTTTAGATGGTAGCTATAGTAGGCATACGATAATGGTCGTATGTTGGCTAAGATTTATATCATTACTTTCGAAATGTTTTACCTACACTTTGCACTTATAATAATAATATCAAAGAAAATTTGTGTATCAAGCATATTTGACTATCATAAGGAGAAATCTCCTCCGATTCTGCGTTTGCATTGTGTGTGTGTGCGGGAGGCCTTATGGTAGTCTCATTTTTTAAAAAGCATTGCGAATCTATTTAAAAATATTTCTCTGCTTATTTTTAAAGATAAACTATTTTAAGTTCTCACACCAGTCGCATGACTGACTTGGAGTTTATTGTTCTCTTCCTAAACTCTGGGTGCCCACCAATTTTAACACAGGCAGTCAAGAGTCAGGTTATCAGGTCATTCTGGAGATTCAGGAGCTGCTATAGAGATCTGGAGGCAGGCTGGATGGCTTGGCGTATCAACTAGTATATAGTATTTCTTTTTCGCTGTTTGTTGTTGTAAACTCTAACAATGTAATATAGTGTGATGTAATGTAATAACTGATATAGTTGCTTGTTTTAAAGATTATTCATTGATATATTATATGTTGTTCTGCTGCGATTGTGAGATTCTGATATGGTTTATGTTGCTTCTTCTTTCTTTCTTCTTCTATCTTCTACCTCTTCTTTAACCCTAACGGTACGGTTTTCCAGCCTTCCATTGCTCGACAGTTGATACAGTGGACGTATTGATGTCGATCTTCGAGAGTCGAAAATTGCTATCGTTACATTTGGTATCAGAGCTTATGGTTAAGTGACAACCTTGGCTCTGTTGGGAATTACTCAACAGAGATAGAGTCAGTAGTACTCTAGAATGAGTGTGAGTGTAATAATAGTTATGCGCGCGTATTTGTTAGTGAATATAAAATTATTTTATATTGTGATGATTGGTTTATTGAGTGGTGTATGGATTCTGGTCGGTATAGTCTGTACAACTCTATCGATAGGGATATCTAAACACTTCTGCAGAAAAAATTCGACACGATATCGTTTTAAAATAGGGTAAATGAAATAATTTTACCTCGATTATATTTTACATATAAAGTAAATAATTTTTCAGAAATTATTAAAGTGTATATAAATTGATTGTTTGGTTGTTGAAAATGAAAGAATATACAATAAGTGAAATTATATAAGTAAAAGATTTGTAAATGTGATTTATGAATAAATAGAAATTTTTTTGAAAGAATATTAAGCATTGAATTCACTACTGTTGCTGGGAAATAATAAGGGTGATGACTGCAGCATCATCAGTATCATTTTCGAGTTTCTGTGTAATAGATTTGCTACCATAGTAAATTAAAAAAAATTGATGTTTTGTTGTGATAAACAAATTTGAAATTAAATCCAAGTTATAATTGTTGAATATAAGTGAAACGAGTTTTGAACTTATAATATGAAATAATAAAGATTTTACTTTGGTAAAGTTAAATAGAATTTAGAATTGGAATCTGAATTGGATTTATAAGTGGAAATTTAAGTTAAGTCAAACAAATGACGTTTGAAATGAAATATAACTTAAGTAATGTTGAACGTAGTTGATTTTGGTATCGAAGTAAATAATAAAGTAAATTAAATGGATGTGAACCTGAGTTATATAAATGAAATTCAACCTTATTTCTTAAATGAATTAGCAATTGAATTAAATGAATGAATTGAATGTAAATCATTTGAATGTAAATAAATTGATTTGAAATAATGGATGTAAGTGTTAATTCATTAGAAGCTAATAAAGTTGAAGAATTTTTTTGAATAAATGAATGATAGTAAAAACATCAAATGTTAATAAATCAAATGTGATTTGAATTGGATAACCAATTCATTGAATATTAATGAGAAGTGAAAGTGTATTGATTTGGGTATGGATGTTAGTTGGATGATAGTTGGTTGATGGTTGAATTTATTGCTTTTGATTGCATTTGCTATATTGGCATATATAGTTGTTGTAGTGATATATGTTGTAAATTGATGTTACTTTCATATATACATGTTTCTCATTGTTTGTTGCGTGTATAGTAGGTGTGGATTGCGCTTGCTTCGCATTTCGAGCTCGCTTTCATGCTATGTTAGCCGTATATGCTCGCTAATAATATATAAGGTACATATCTCGGATTACATATCGTACTTTTATACTTCTTTCCCTGCGGGATGCCTCATTACTTGATGAGATGTATACTTGTGATATATATATATATATATATATATATATATATATATATATATATATATATAGCCAATTTTTTCGGGATCGAGCCGCGCAAAGGAGACTATGGCGAAATTTTTCTGAAAATTTAAGGCGTTAGAATATTTTTGAGAAAATTGAATTTTTTTTGAAAAGATAACTAAGTACGATTTGAAAACTTAGTAAAGTTATTGTAAGAAGTTTAACTATTGGATTTTGGGAAGTTAAACACTTAACTGAATTTGAAATCTAATTTGAATGGATGTTTGAAAAGTTAATGGATTCTGTAACTTTTTCTTACTTGGCAATTTCGAGGGCGAAATTCTTTTAAGGGGGGAATTTTGTAATGACCCAGAATTTCTATCATTCGAAATTCGTACATTTAATTGATTTTAAATATTAACAAGTAAAATTTGTAAGTCGAATAAATTAATTTCGAGTATCTGGATTCAATTGGATAATTAAATCGATAATTTAATATGTGAAATCACAGAAATAATTGAAAATTGGGTTTAATGTAATTAAATTTGATTTGTAAAGTTGTATTAAATCATATTGGAGTTAGAATTATGTCATAGAACTTTTAAAATTTAAATTAAGAGTTAATTTGCAGAAATTGAATATTTTAATATTTAATTGACGAGTTAAAATAGCCATTTTTCAAACAGTCTCGGCTTTCAACGAAACAAGTTTCATCGGATCCGTAATGTTATATTATTGTATGGTTTCAAATTTTGTGTCAATCGGATTTACGGTTTGTCCGGGGCAAGCTAAAACGCGTAGAAATTGATTCGAGTGAATTTTGAATTTAAATAGTCGATTCAAAAACGTATCTTCCAAATTTGATCGAATTGGCTCCCGATATATATTTCATTGCGTTTGGAATGGGGGTAAAACATTATAGACGCCAGGCGGCACGCTTCGTTTGGAGTTCGGAAAAATTTCAGGTGAATAGTGTTTCGTAAATTTTCTATATAACGACCTCAAATTCATTATTTTGCTCAAAACCCTAGGTCAAAGCTCCAGCCGCCATCAACAGAAATAATGGCCGAAAATTATTCATCTTCTTCCCTCGTTTTCTTCAAATGCACACTTCAATTCGAGAAACTTTCAACTACAATATTGTAGAGGACGAAGATATCTTTAATTCCAACGGTTATGATCGAAAAAGAAGCGGTGGATCGACGGCAATCTTCGTTCAAGGGTCGGCCGTTCATGCACGTATTCTGAGAAGATTTGGGGGCCGAGCTCTCTGATGATGTGGCTGTGGGTAGAGCTCGAGTAGGCGAACACTCTGGTGGTTGTTGATCAACCTCCGGCATGTCGATGTGGTCGCGAAAATTGATGAGGAAAGGGCGGCCTATGGGTTCGTTCGTGTTCGTATTCACTGGAAGGAGATGGAAGAAAGGGGGGACGGCCTAGATGTTAGGGCTTGAGATCAAACGGCTATGATAATTTGAGGTTATAAAAAAAATAAAAAAAATTATAAATTGATTTATATTAAATCGTTCCAACTTTAAAATGCTATAACTTGTTCATACGAGGTCAAAATTGGACGAAACGAATCGCGTTGGGTTCGTATTCACGAATACTACGCGATAGAGCTGGATTGAAGTTGATTTGAACTAGTGTAAATTTTGGGTAAAATTAAACGCACGTTTAATTTTATTCAAAATAAAACACTGCAATTGTATTTGAAAGCAAGATGAGAACTTCTCACTCAATCGAAATTGTTTCGATTTAAATTTTAAATATTAGATTTAAAATTGCTTGATTGTGTGATTGAATGATAAATTGCTATTTGTTGAATTGAAATAGACCTTATACGCCGTATATTAATCGGATGTTATTTATTAAAAACATATATCGCGATATTTCACCTTGTTGTGGAATTGGTATTATATATGTACTTGGAGTTGATTTTCCCGCATTATATAGCGGATGAGACCCTATTGCGCCGCATAATAACGGATAATATTTTATAAAACCCATGTACCGCGATATTCCGTATTGACACGGGATTGGTATTGTGCTAACATCTGTGGATGCAGGGAAACAGGTTGGAGGGATCCAACTGGATTCCTCACCCGTATAGATTTATTTACAGATATTGTGATATATTCTGTTATCATATGACATATGATGTTTTGGATGTCGTGATTGTTATATTTAGTGCTCTTGCAGCATTGGGCCTATTTTTGGAGTTCTAAAAATGTCAAAGTAACGATTTTCAAATTTAAAAGGATTTCAAAGTGATTTTTGAAAGTATACATTTTATTAAATTTTGGAATTGATTCATTTTAAATAAATAAACGTTATAATTTTAATGTTATAGAATTTATGATTTTTGAGAAAATATAGTTAAAATGTGATTTTAGAAATGTGGAGTTAATGATTTTATAAAATAGTTTAAATTGAGGTTTTTGAATTTTTATAAACAGTTTATATAAAATATTTATAAAATTGGTATTTATAAATTAAAAATATTGGAATTATAAAACGAGTTTTTTTGTGTTAAAATGAAATAATAAATGGATGGATTTAGTAAGTAAATGAAATTTATAGATTTATAAATTGAGAAGTTATAAAATGAATAGGTTTTGTAAAATAAAAGATTTATAGTTAAATTTACTTATAATATGGGTTTTGGCATGTAAATGGGATATAGATAGAATTTGTTAATAAAGTGATTTTATAAGTTGAAGTTGTTATAAAATATAAATGAGATTTATAAACATTGTTTTATAAATCCGAAATCGACTTATTTTGATAAGTCAATTATTTTAGATTTTTAAAGGAGATATATCCACGATTTTGGACAGTGGATGATCCTTTAAATAAAATGTGTAGAAAAATGTTGAATTTGGTTAACGAAGAATATTCACGATTTTGGGACAGTGAATAATATATTAAAGTGTTTTGGAGAAGTGATAATTTAAATAGAATTAAAACGATTTGAAGTTGTTTTAAAATGTATTAAGTGTCGAAACCATAGATTTCAACATTCATTGTTGAAATAGACGTTTTCGAGAAATAAGGAAAAGATGGACTATAACATTGTTGTTATAGTAAATGGTTTCCGAAAGGAAAAGTTTTGTATAGTATTGGGATTTATATATCTATCTTAATTTCGAATCCCTATACTAGTGATTTTGGGTTGTCGTAACGGTGTTTTACGCAGCATTCGTTTGGACCCAAATAAATGAATGGTTTAAGAGAATGCTTTCCTTAAAAGAATAAAATATATACTTAATCGTGTTTTAAGTATATTGAATATTTTCTAAGTATTGAAAATAAATGGATTTGTGAATTACTTATTGTTAAATAAGTATTTGGAAATGTTTTCCAATGAAGAAATTGAAATGGTTCAGAGAATATTTTCAAAGATAAATTGAAGTGAATATTTGGCAAGTTATTTAATTTATGGAAGATTAATAAAAAGGGCATAGTGATTGTTGTGGTGCTGAATATTTGATTGTTGGCCTTGATAGTTAAAGAACCGACTATCAATATTTCCTTTAAATGGGTATTTGTTGTGATTTGCTTGGTTTGAATGCTGCACTTATTTTGAAAATAAGCGCTCGTTATTCGGTTTAGCCGGGAGAGGACCTTTGTGTCATAAATCCCTTTCTGAATAAGTGATATGTCGTAATGGATAGCATTTGAAGACCGGTGTTGAAGACCGGATATTTTTGAAAACGGAAGGACTATCGTCGAATGACTCTGCATCGGCTGATCTCCGATATAGAGGTTTTATCACCCTTTGTGATGGGAAGTCCGGTCGTGATTAGTGAATATCCGGATTCTAAGGGCTTCTTTGGAAGTGGCTACGGTTCCGTTCGATCCCGGAACGGACTTGTGATGTGTGTCTGATATTACAATTCGAGATGTAAAGCTGGTTTCTATCAAATATATTTCTTTTGGTGGCGGAGAATTTATTCTCTTAGCTTAACACCCTTCTCTGAGACATACGAGCTTAGCGGTTATGCAGTTGATGGTTACTAGCGATATATTCCCAAATTGGTAACGTGGCATACGAAGTGCCATTGAGCATTTGTTGATCAAAGCGTGGCTTTTGTAAAAAGCGTAGCTTTGTGGGCGAGACTTCGTCGGACCTCACACCCCGAAAATTGTCAAAACAGGAAAGATGCGGCAAGGTTATTAGGGGACAGCGCCCCCTTTGTGTATGTCATTTCCTTCTGGATAGAGGTGGTATTATGGTATGGAGCCCTGATACTTAACCTATGTTGTTGCTGCAAACTTATTATTTTGTGGTTGTTGGTGAATCCCGTGATTTAGGTCGGTTGCGACCGGGGGATGGCATATTCGTATCAGTAGTTACCCAGTTAGGGGTAACCCGGCCTTGTGTTGGCAGAGATCTGGTTAGGTTCTCGGGGCGTCCTTCCAGAGGCGCACCCATGTGGCAATGGAAAGTTCCTTGTCCTGTCCATTTGTTGGAAATCCAAACTCCAATACGCACCTTGTACGGTTTTAGTTGTAGAACCTGCCATTTACTTATGGTTGCACCCCAATGTTTAGATGGTAGCTATAGTAGGCATACGATAGTGGTCGTATGTTGGCTAAGATTTATATCATTACTTTCGAATTTTTTTACCTACACTTTGCACTTATAATAATAATATCAAAGAAAATTTGCGTATCAAGCATATTTGACTATCATAAGGAGAAATCTCCTCCGATTCTGCGTTTGCATTGTGAGTATATGTGTGGGAGGCCTTATGGTAGTTTCATTTTTTAAAAAGCATTGCGAATCTATTTAAAAATATTTCTCTGTTTATTTTTAAAGATAAACCATTTTAAGTTCTCACACCAGTCCCATGACTGACTTGGAGTTTATTGTTCTCTTCCTAAACTCTGGGTGCCCACCAATTTTAACACGGGCAGTCAAGAGTCAAGTTATCAGGTCATTCTGGAGATTCAGGAGCTGCTGTAGAGATCTGGAGGCAGGCTGGATGGCTTGGCTTAATAACTAGTACATAGTATTTCTTTTCCGCTGTTTGTTGTTGTAAACTCTGATAATGTAATGTAGTGTGATGTAATGTAATAACTGATATAGTTGCTTGTTTTAAAGATTATTCATTGATATATTATATGTTGTTCCGCTGCGATGTGAGATTCTGATATGGTTTATGTTGCTTCTTCTTTCTTTCTTCTTCTTCTATCTTCTACCTCTTCTTTAACCCTAACGGTACGGTTTTCCGGCCTTTGATTACTCGACAGTTGATACAGTGGACGTATTGATGTCGACCTTCGAGAGTCGAAAATCTCTATCGTTACAAATAAAGTTTCTAGAGACAAGAAAGTGGCTGACGGATAGCTATATAAGAGTTACCGTTTTGTTTTGTTTTTTTCCACCGCATTGTATCTAAGATAGTTATGTCTATATAGTACTTGGGCCAACCAAGAGGGCATCATTATATGTCGCTCTTGGCATATTTATGTAATAATTATATTTTATCTGCCTGGGAAATGATTATGGGATTATGTAATTTGAATGTGATACATGTGTTTTGAAAATGTAACGTGAAAAGTTTTTTTTGGAAATCTGTGATTTTGTTTAATATTGAAGCGCTTCTGATATTATGGATACCATTGACATAGCCATATTTAGTCGTTGAAAGTTAATACTATGGATGACTTCAGCATCTATATCACTTAGCTTTGGGCCTCTTACACTAAATCAAGCATTTCGATTTGATCGAAACCTCCCATGTTGAAATGAGTTTAGTTTTTTTATATATTTTCGAAACTGTACCTCCCATTTGACTTACTCGAAACTATTTTTAGTTAATAGGAGTATAACTATCATTTTTATAAACATTATCGAAATGTTCCAAAGCCTTTTCATTTGTATTAAAATCACTTGAATCCAAGTCTTTCAACTTAAGGGGAATATAGTGTTTCAGCAACATTCATACTCTTTGAGTAAAACAAAATTCATGGGTTCCAACATTATCGAAAGATTTATTTGTCTTTCTTGTGGAATGTTGTTAATGTATTTATATATTCAAACTAATAATGTAGGGTTAGTTATTCCTTTTAATAGCAAAAATTTTTCCTAGGCTTTCGACATTGTCGAAGGGTGTTTGTAGGTGTTTCCATTCTATCTATCCCTTCGACATCATCGGAAGCTCAATGAATTTCATGATGCAAATTGACTTTAACACTCTTTCAAAGATATGGAATTATATATTTTGGTTGATATTTGAATTATTGTAATAGGTTTTCAACACATCTGAAAAGTGTTAATAAAGGAACAAATCATAACTTTTACTGAAATGTTTTCACCTTACATGATCATAGGTGTGAAAAAGATCTCCAAGAAACCAGAAAAGACATAGCTTCAGAGGTAGAATCTTCACCAAAGAAGGTTGAATCTATCTCCAAACATTCTCTAATATCTTATCAGGATGAAATCGATGCCATTTTGAACCACTTTGTAATCACTAGAGTATAAGTGATTCCCCCGGGCGATGGAGATACTATTCAAAATCCCTTGAAGGATAATTTTCTTATACTACCATTCACATTTGGCATGGTGGCTTCCTTCCCTTCCTAGATTTCTTATCTAAGTTCTCGAACCATCTTGGCATTGCACCTATCCAATTATCACTTATTGGTTACATATATCTTTTCTCTTTGGTTTTTGTAAAAGAATACAAAGGAGTTTTCGATTATAACACTTACATTTTAATGGATTATTTTATAAATTGATTAAAAAGGTATATCGCCTTGTTTAATAAGTAAAGAAGTACTTTGAGCTTGAATTGAATGGTCCAAACTTAATGGCAAGCTTTAAAAGTGATTTTGGGTTTACAGTAACGACGTGTGGGCAGCATTTGTTTAACCCATTTAATTATACTTTTGAAAAGTGATTAGATCTTTAAAATGGAGTTTTAAAGATAGTTGGTGAAGCGTTTTTGGTTTTATTGGGAACAACATTTTAGTAACATACCTGGGATAATATTTTAAGAGGTAAAATATTGTTAAATGATTTTGGAAAGTACTTGGATCTTTAATAATGGAATTTAGAAGAGAATAACTAGTATGAATTAGTTTTGGGTCTGTTGTGACAATGCAATAACAACATTCGTCTTTTACTCATTTTGATTATACTGACGAATATAAATAGATCTTTGAAAAGAACAATTTAAAGATAATTGTAAGTGAAATGGTTTTGGGTTTGTAGTGACAGTGTTTGAGTAACATTTTTCTTAAGCCCTTTGAAATTGATTTGTGAATATGGTTGGGATAACTATATGAATACTTTTGAGAATATCAAAACGTGTAGAAATGAATAGTGATATTTTAATTAAATAGCGAAGTTTAATTAATAACCGGAGTTTCATTTATAAAGAGTTATTGAGTAAAAATGAGTTTTATTAATAAAAGAGGATTTTAGTTAATAAAGGAAGAATAATTAAAAGGAGATTAGAAGTTGTTTATATGACTTGATCGTGCTTGTGTGCTTCAATCATGCTTTGTGTGTTACTTGTATATAGATAGTATACGAGACTTATTTACTATATTAAATTATTCTCATTATTAATTGACTTGACCAAATATACTCTGGAAATATATGGGAGAAACATGGGGATTATGTGGTACAGTTATTATCGATGATGTTGTACTGTGTGTATAAACTCATTTTTCTCTTTTAGGGAAAATGATAAGGAAACCCGTTCGCTTAAACAGTTAAGAGGTGATCTCCGATCTTCTGTATTTCACGTTTATTTCCCATAAAACCGGAGTTGAGATTACCAGCAAATCGATCGATTGGTTTTGGAGCACTCGGTAAGTTGGGTAGTGTACTTATATGAGATGACTTGAAACCGTAACCACTCTTAAACTATATACATTCTACACTTTGGAAGAGGTTTATGACTTGTTCGAGATGCTGGAATCTATGTGGAGATTCGAGATCAGTTTGAGATGTTCGAACACATGTAGTTGTTCGTGGTTTATTCAAAATATGGCATCTGTGATTCCGAGACCCGTTGAGGTATGGAAATCCATGTGTGATTTCAAGATGTGTTGATGAATCCATGTGTGATTTCGAGGTCTGCTGAGATATGGGAATCCATATGTGGTTCCTAGATTGTTCAAGTTAGAGCTCGTGCGAAAGATCTATTCGAGTGGTAACTCATATGCGGGAATGTCGGACGTAGCATTACCAACGGATATGACTAAAACCAAAGGTAGGATGTATAGCCATAGGGCTAGCAACCCACGAGGGTGCATGCGAATCCATCCTAGAGTTACTTATAGAAATGCATGTTGGAGCGATGCACTCAGCTAGTTTGGTCAGTTATGCATATCCTATGGTACATTCACTGAGGATGTATGTTATTTTGGAAGGGCATCTCTGATCCTTATATAGTAGATTCAAGTCAGCTTTGATTCGAGGAGATCTATATGGAAATTCTACATAATTAGTGAATGGTTATGATTGTACACCTATTATTGTTGTAATGTCAACCCGCCTTTCGGCAAGGCCACAGACATGCGGATTTAACTAAGTCAGCTTCTCATTTATCGAGGCTGGAGTACGATGGATTCGATTTAAAATGATGAATTTCACTTGGAGATGTCGTTTGGCCGAGAAGTGGAAAGGTTACATGGCTCGGTCTTGAAGTCAAGGGCCGGTCGGCCGTGGTAATGTGGCTCGGCATTGTTAGCACGACTCGGACTTGGTGAGGTGGTTCGACCTACATAAGGTCGCTCGACATGGCAGAGAAGTCAGGGTCGCTCGGCATAAGGTAGTGGTTCGACAGATGTCGCTCGGCATCGTACCTCGCTCGGCATCGTACCTTGCCTGGCATCGTATCTCGCCTGGCATCGTACCTCACCCGACATCGCCCGGCATCGTACCTCGCTTGACATCGTACCTCGCTCGGCATCATACCTCGCTCGGCATCGTACCTCGTTCGGCATCGCACCTCGCTCGGCATTGGTGAGACGGCTCAACATTATAAAGGTAGGTGGCTCGGCATTGTGGTGAGGCCGGTGTAGCTCGGTATTATGGTGAGACCGGTGTGGCTCGGCATTATAGAGGTAGGTGGCTCGGCATTGCGGTGAGAAAGGTGTGGCTCGACATGGGAGAGGTATATGGTTTGGTAGAAGGCCTTGATGGGCCTATGCCATTCAGAAAGCCCAACAACTTAGGATTTGTTTATAAATACAGCGTGTGGGGGTTCAGAAAAAGGATCTTCTTCTGGCTCTCTGATTTTTTATTTCCTAAGGCTAAGGTTACTCTACCATTTTGTAACTGTAACTGATTCTTACTTCAATAAAAAGTAAATTTCTGGAGTGGACGTAGGCCGGAGTTAGCCGAACCACTATAAAATCTGTTATTCTTTACTGCTTTCATTTTAATTTTGACTGTTCTTCACATTATTACTCTCTACATATATTCTATTTGTGAGTTACGACTGTTATTTGGTGCTTTCATCTGGATTTGGGTGTTAGTGGCCAATTTTGGCGCTAATGTTTTGGTGCTTTCACTGAGAACGCCAGCACTCAGGGATTTTGGATTCAGAAGCTTAGGAACTTGGATCCTAGGAAACAATGGTTAAGCCATCAGCAAGGAAGCAAGTGAAAGAAAGGAGAAATCAGGAGGGAAGTCAAGAGGCTTCCTTTGGAGCTGGAGCAGGTCAAGCATCCATCTACATCACCAGAGATGAGATGGAAGTAATGTTGAAAAGACAAGAGGAGATGATGCAGGCTCTTCTCAGACAAATTTGCACAAGAAGGAAATGCAGGAGTTCAGATCCATGGAGCTGGATCCGAAGCGCAGCAAGCGGAGAGAATGGCTCAATAGGGGGCAGCCCCCAATCAGCAGACGACTATCAACCTGGATGGATCTAGACTTGGGGCATACCACCAGGAAATGCTGGACCAATCCATAGAGGGATACCAGACGACATTGTGCAACTCGACACTAACAGGAGTGCAGGAGTACGAGGTGAGGAGTATATGCCAGAATTCCCTCATGAACTCGAGGGGCAGACCGAAGGCAACAGACAAGGATTACAGCTTGGGGACAACGACAGACTAGCGGAGATGGTAAGACGAGTTATGAGAGGTAGATTGGTAAACAAAGATTTGGAGGATGTGAATAGGAGTCCCTTTACTCCACTATCAGGCAAGCTAGGAATCCACCGGACTTTAAGCTATCAACGTTGGATATGTATGACGGGAGAACGGATTCCACCATTCATCTGACGAGGTACAGAGGCATATGGAGGTACTGGGGGCATTGGATGAGGTCATGGCTCGATGCTTTCCCTTGTATTTGACGGATATCGCAGCTGTGTGGTTTAAACAGCTGGAGAGTGGTTCTATCGGCACATGGACATAGCTGATTGAAAGGTTTATGAGACAGTTTCGGGTCCATATAGTCTGACCAAAGAACGTAATGACATTGACGTCGATGAAATAATGGAAGGGAGAGTCACTCAGGAACTTCTTAACTAGATTCGACGCAGCGGTAGCCTCAGTGGATCGACCCGATCCGTCAATGGTTTTGATGGCAGCAGTCTCAGGAATCGCAGATAATTCAAATTTCAAGATATCATTGGAACGGGACCCACCGAGGGATCTTGGGGAGTTCTACCATGAGGCAGAAGGTTCTTGAGATAGGAGGATGTGCAGGCTGAGAGAGTACGAAGAAAGGTTGAAGCTTATGCAGTGAGGGGTGGAGGTCTACCCAGGAAGGATCCAAGTAAAGACGATAAAGGAAAAAGGAAAACAAATGGAAACAATGGCACTTTGAAGACGCCTCAAAGGGAGTCAAAGTTTTCTTCTTACACAGATTTAACTGAGAATCTAGAAAGGATTTACTTGAATACTCGAGGGCGCCTCCAATATCGAAGGCCGGCAAAGAGAGAGCCTTTTGAATACGAGTGGGCATCGGGAAAGCATTGCCTATTCCATGAGCTGGATGGGTACAACACGAACGACTATAGGCATTTGAGAGATATCGTGGAGGAGCATGTAAGGAATGGTCACCAGCAACAGTACATAAGGAATCAAGCTATGGCAGGGGAGCAGGAGCGGCCACCGCCTACCTGGAACGATGGTGGTACTGGATCTGGTCAACGCCGGCTTGTTATAAACTGAATGGTTTTACGGTTCTGAATAAGTAGTAGTATCCAAAGTAATATGACTAGGTCACTTACACACGTACGGGATCGAGGACGGTCACTAGGCGTGCTCCAAGATGAAGAAAAACCATACTGCTTGGGTCTATGAAATCCTATTTTCTTTCTGTGTTTCTGCAAATTCTTGTTTCCTGTAACGACCTAGAATTTTAACAATTTAATTTGAAAATATTTAATTAAATTTAAATATTTAAATGATGGTTTGGATTGAATTTTCAATATAACTTTGAATATGGCGATTAAATTATAGAATTTAATCTATTGGAGTTGCATAAAAATTTGAATCTTCAATTTTAAGCCGATTAAAATATTTCAAAGGCTTATAAAATTTATATTAATAATATTGAAGATTTTTAGAAGCTTCAGAATTTAATTTTAAAGTGAATTGTTCAGTTTTGAAATTATATTGTTTGAATCGATATTTAAAAATAGCCGTCCGAGGCACAGTCTCGGAATTCGACGAAACCAGTTTCATTGGGTCCGTAATATTGAATTATTGCCGGATTTCAAATTTCGCACTTTTTGGAGTTGTTATGTGAGCACACGTTGAGTAAACGTGTTGAAAATGGTATTGAAACGAATTTAATTTAAATTTAAATTTAAATTAAATAAAAGACAGTATCCCTAATATCATGCCTAAACTCACGCCTACGATCACGAAGGAAAATCGTGCAGTGCATACTCCTTCACGTCTTAAAATACTCCTCTCCTTCACCTTCAAAATCAAAACACAAAGAAATAAAAAAATAAAAATGGCCGAAGCCGTTCAAGCTCGAATCAACAAATCATGGCCGCCCCTCTGTTTAAATCCAAATCGAGTTTACCCCCTTTCCTTCTTCAATTCAAAATCCAAACGCAGTAAAGAAAAAAAAATATAAATGGCCGCGCGCTCGAACGAGATGGGGGTGCGCGCGCAAGCAATGGCAAGGACTAGGGGTCGCATAGAAGTTTCAAGCAGCGGCATCGCGACCTGGTGGAGGCGCGGCGAAGGGGAGGCGTCGCGATTGGTGCTCACGCGTGAAGGAGTAGGCGGCGCGCATGCATTTCTGTTGGTGGCTGTGGGATTTGGGGGCGCGAGCAGGCGCGCGTGGCTAGGGCAGATGGCGGCGATGCTGGGTTTCGGCGAACGCGAGATGATGACGGCGAGGTGCTCGCGTACGGTGGCGAACATTGAAGTCGGCTAGGGCTAGAGTATTGATTTCTCAGTAAGGTAATTTTAAAAAATTTTATTTTTCAAATTATAATTTAAAACAGTAAGGTATCAATTTTTGTTTCAATAATTTAGTTAATTCGAAGTTTAAATTTGCAATACTCATTTAAATTTTAAAAAAGTGATATATATGTAATATACACACATGAACAGAAATTATGAATAAAGTAAATTATTAGTTTATAGATGTTAAATTAAAATTTATAAATGCAGTTCTATAGATATATATATTTATACATTTTAAAATCACTGATTAGTTTAAAATTTTGTGAAAGGAAGTTTAATTGTTTAAATTAATTTTTTGTTAAATAAATTATAAAAAGGAAAACTTGTTTTATAAAAGGGATTTGTTTAAAAAATTTATAAAGTTATTTAAAAGAAAATTTGATAGAAATTCAATTTATTAAGTGAAATGATTTATTAAAGGAAATTTAGTTTTTAAATTTAATTTTTTGTTAAGTAAATGTTATAAAAGGGAATTTAATCATTAGTCTAAATAAAATTTATAAACAGAAAATAACTAGTTAACAGAAATTTGGTTGAAAGAAAAATAATTTTAATTAAGAAAAATTAGTTGATTTAAAATTTATAAAAAGGAAATTAAGTTCAATTGGAAATTTCTAGTTAGAATTATTTTCAAAAGGAAAATTAATAAATAGTTAGTTAAGAAAGTTTATTAAAAGGAATTTAAATTTTTAGTCAAACAAATTTATAAATAAAAAAAATTGATTTAAAGATATCAATTTTAAGTAAAATAAGTAGTTAAGTTGTTATAAACAATAGTTTACGATAATAAATTTGTTTTATCTATTATAGTTACTAAAAAGAAAATTTTTAGTTCAAAAAAATTGAATTATAATTGATTAAGTTATTAAAAGAGAGTTTGGTTAATTAAATTTAATTTTTAGTTAAAATAAATTTATTAAAGAAGAAACTGATTTAAATAAAACTATTGATTTATTTAACAACCAAGAACGAAAATTTATTATTCGATCTGTTCGAATATTAATAGATTGTGTAAATATTTATACAAGGTATAAATGAACAAAACAAGTTGAATTGGAAGTGGATTGCAAACGGGAATAAAGGTGAGAACTTCTCACTCAATCGAATCAGTTTCGATTTTATTTTAAATAGTTATATTTAAAATATTTGAATGCATGTTTGAATGATGATTGATATCTATTGATTGTTAAAAAGACATTATACGCCGTTAGTAAGCGGATGTTATTTATTAAAAACATATACCGCGAATATTTCATAAACAGTGAAATTGGTATTATATATAATAGCAATATATATATATTGGCATATGTATATATTGGAGTTATTGATTTCCCGCATTTGCATAGCGGATGAGACCCTATTGCGCCGTCTATTAAGCGGATAATATTTAAATCCCATATACCGCGATAATTTCGTACTGGAGCGAAATTGGTATTGTGCTAATGTTTTTGGATGCAGGAAAACAGGTTGGAGGGATCCAACAGGATTCCTCAACAGTATTTATTTGATTTCAGATATTCTGATATTTGATGGATTATCATATCGATATATGATATCGTTGTTGTCGTGATTGACTATTTGGTATGTAGCATCATTGGACCAAATTTTGGAATTTTAAAATGATTTTTAAAGTAATTTTTTGAAAGTATATGTTTATAAAATATTTTTGGAATTGATCCATTTTAAATAGATAAACGTTATAATTTTTAAAGTTATAAAAATTATGATTTTGAGAAATACGGTTAAAGATTGATTTTCGAGATATATGGGTTAATGTTTTTATAAAATAATTAAATTGGGTTTTTGAATTTATTATAAAAGTTTAAAAATAGGATTTATAAAATTAATTATTTTATAAAACAAAATGGTGAAATTATAAAGGAGATTAAAGACGTTTTAAATATTAATATGAATTGAATTATATAAGAGATTTATAAATGGATATTTATAAATTGAAATATTGAAATTATAAAACGAGTTTTTATAAGTGTTAGAATGAACTGTGAATGAATTTCATAAATGAATGAAATTTATAGAATTATAAACGGTGAAGTTATGAATGGAATTTTATAAGCAGTGGGTTTATAAAATTTGTAAAGTTATTAAAAGAATAGGTTTGGATAAATAAACGAATCTTATAAGTTATAAGATTTATAATTATGAAGTTCAAATGAACGATTTTTCAAACCAATAAGTTATAAGTATTTAACTTATAATATGAACCTTTAGTTTATAATCGAGTTATAAATCGAATAGGTTAATAAAGGAATTTATAAAAGGAAGTTGTTATAAAATAAATAGAAATGGAATTTATAAACGTTGTTTTATAAATTCGCAAACGACTTATTTTAAGAAGTAAATTGTTGAAACCTATTAATGGAGTTATATTCACATTTTTGACTGTGAATAATCCTTTAAAATGAAATGTATAAAAGGATGAAATTCGTTAACGTAGTATATTCACGTTTTTGAATAGTGAATAATATGTTAAAGAAACTGTTTTGAATGTGATGTTTTAAACAGAATTAAAACAAGTTAACGATGTTTTAAAATGTGTTGAGATTCGAAACCATAGATTTCAACATCTATTGTTGAAATAGACATTTTCGAGAAATAAAAGGAAATGGTGGACTATAACACTGTTGTTATAGTAAATGATTTCCGAAAGGAAATGTTTTGTATAGTATTGGGATTTATATATCTATCTTAAATTCGAATCCCTATACTAGTGATTTTGGGACGTCGTAACGATGTTTTACGTAACATTCGTTTTGGCCCAAATAAATAAGTTAAGAGAATGATTTCCTTAAAGAATGAAATATGTACTTAATCTCGATTTAAGTATATTGAATATTTTCCAAAGGTTGAAAATAAATAAAATTTGTGAATTACTTATGAATAAATAAGTATGGAAATGTTTTCCAATATAAAGTGAATATTTTGAGAATTCATCCTTTTGAAGATAAATTGAAGTGAATAATTGAAATCGTATATTCATAGATATTTTGAAATATAAATTCACTATGGAATTTATAAAAGAAAGGGGAACTTGTTTAAAAATAAATATTGATTTATTTTTGAAGTATTGAAAATAATATATCTTGTAAAGATATTTTGGAAAATAAATAATTTGGAAAATTATTTGGAATCTGGTGATGTTGTGCATATCCATTGATAGTTCAATAATCGACTATCAATATTTCCCTTTGAATGGGTATTTGATGTGATTTGTTTGAATTTGAATGCCACACTTATTTTAAATAAGCGCTCACTATTCGGGTTAACCGGGAAAGGACCATGGGGTCGTATAACCCATTCCGAATATGTGATACGTCGTTATGAATTGCATTTGATGACCGGTGTTGAAGACCGGGTATTTGCGAAAGCGATAGGATGACCTATCAATTGTCTCTGCACTGGGTAGCTCCTGGTATAGAGATTTCCTAAGTGATGGGAAATTCGATCGGGATTGTGAATACCCGGATTGTAAGGGCTTCGTAAGAAGTGCCTTCGGTTCTGTTCGAGCCCGGAACAGACTTGTATGGATTGTATGTCTGACATTATAAATTGAGATATAAAGCAGATTTCTTTCAAATATATTTCTGTTGGTGGCGGAGAATTTATTCTTTTAGCTTAACACCCTTCTCTGAGACGTACGAGCTCAGAGGTTATGTAGTTGAATGTTATCAGCGATATATTCCCAATTTGGTAATGTGACATGCTGAGTGTTGCTGTTAAATGATCATTGTGTTGATTATTTGTGATAGGATCATTTATTTGATCGTCTATCCTGGTGATCATTTCTATGATCATTTGTTGACCCAAAGCATGGCTTTTGTATAAAGTATGTTTTTGTGGACGTGACTTCGTCGAGCTTCACATCCCGTGAATGGTCAAAACAGGAAAGATGTAGCAAGGTTATGAGGGTAGCGCCCTTTAGGATGTGTGCATTTCCTTCTGGAAAAGGGTGGTATCATGGTATGGAGCCCAGATACTTCCTCTTGTTGAAAACACTTTATGATTGTGTGAATTGATTGCGAGCGCTCGGTGAAAGGTCCCAAAGGACCGGGGGATGACATATTCGGTCAGTTGTTACTCAGTTAGGGGTAACCCGGCCTTGTGTTGGTAGAGATCCGGTTTGGTTCTCGGGGATGTCCATCCAGAGGCATTCTCATGTGGCAATGGGAAGTTCCTTGGCCTGATCATTCGTTGGAAATCCAAAGAAACAATACAAAATCTTGTACGGTATTAGTTTTAGAACCTTCCATTTACTTGTGGTGGTCACCACTGTTTAGATGGTAGCTATAGTAGGCATACGATAATGGTCGTATGTTGGCTAAGATTTATATTCTACTTTCGAAATATTTTCCTACACTATGCACTAATAATAATATCAAATGTTCTTTTTAATGCGTATCAAGCATCTTTAACTATCATAAGGAGAAATCTCCTCTGATTCTGCGCTTGCATTGTGTGTGTGTGCGGGAGGCCTTATGGTAGTCTCATTTTTAAAAGCATTGCGAATTGACTTTAAAAATATTCCTCTATTTTGATTTTAAAGATAAATAAACTGTTTTGAGTTCTCACACCAGTCTTGCTTATGCTAGGTGATATGTGATGGGGGGTTCTCGCTTCGCGGTTTGGTGGCGAACGGGAGACTCTTACCCCCACACGTCCTCTTTACGGGGTTGGTTAGGCGAAGCCGTGACATTCGAAAGGGTGGCCGTAAAAGCAAGTTTGGGATACCTTTGTGAGCCACGGTGGGGCTGGGATGGTTGAAAAGCCTACCGGTTGTGACCGCTGACGGTACGTTCGTCACAGGTGGTATCAGAGCATATGGTTAAGCGACAACCATGGTTCTGTTGGGTGTTACTCATTAGAGATAGAGTCAGCAGTACTCTAGAATGAGTTTGAATGTAATAATAGATATGAGCGCGTATTTGTTAGTGAATATAAAATTCTTTTTGAATCGGGTAAATAAGGTAATTTTGCCCAAAACTATTTTTGTATAGAAAAGAAATGATTTTCTATGAATTATTATAGTATATGGTTGCATGATTGTTAGGAAGTGATAATATTGAATTATTATCATTAGTATATGGAATAAAATAAAATGGATTGAATTCAAGTAAACTAACTTGATAAGTTCTTTAAATTTGAATTTGTATATAAATTCAAGTAAGTAAAAGAAATAAATTGAAATTTCCTTTGTTATTAATTAAGTAAATTCGAGATAGAATTCAATATTTAGAATTGAGAATTGAATTCAAATAGAATTGAAATTGTGAATTGAATTCAAATGAAATTGAAATGCAAAATTGAATGAAAATGAATATGTAACTTCAATAGTGAAGTAAAAACGTATAAGAAGCATATGTTGAAAATTTTATAGTAGAATTGGCAAAATAGTTTGAATGTTGGATTTGGATGCTACTACTAGCAGGTTATACAGGTGTATAAAAAGAAATGGAATTAAGATTTTGATTTCGAAGATAAAAATTGAATTGCTCGACAAAAAGGTACGTATTTCAATTTCAGTATGAAATTTGGTGATTTTCTTCTCCAGCCACTTGGCTTTCTCTTTTCTTTTTGATTCTGAGAGGCCGTGGTGCCATTTTGTAGTCGTACCGAGCTAGCCGCGCAAAGGAAACCTGGCGAAATTTTTCGAAAATTTAGGGTGTTAGAAAAATTTTGAGAAAAATTTGAAAGTTTGAAATTTGAATTTGAATTTAAATTTGAATTGTTAGGAGAACAATGTTGTTTGAAACTTGTAATTGAAGTTGGAAAGCTAGTTGAAATGAAAATAAATCAATAGTAAAAAGATTTAGGTTAGTAAGTTGATAAAACTATTTGGATTGTGAAAAATGATAGACGGGATAAGGGCATTCTTCTTAACTTGTAATTTCGGGACGAAATTCTTTTAAGGAGGGAAGATTGTAACGACCCAGAATTTTGAACAATTTAATTTGAAAATATTTAATTAAATTTAAATATTTAAATGATGGTTTGGATTGAATTTTCAATATAACTTTGAATATGGCGATTAAATTATAGAATTTAATCTATTGGAGTTGAATAAAAATTTGAATCTTCAATTTTAAGCCGATTAAAATATTTCAAAGGCTTGTAAAATTTATATTAATAATATTGAAGATTTTTAGAAGCTTCAGAATTTAATTTTAAAGTGAATTGTTCAGTTTTGAAATTATATTGTTTGAATCGATATTTAAAAATAGCCGTCCGAGGCACAGTCTCGGAATTCGACGAAACCAGTTTCATTGGGTCCGTAATATTGAATTATTGCTGGATTTCAAATTTCGTATTTTTTGGAGTTGTTATGTGAGCACACGTTGAGTAAACGTGTTGAAAATGGTATTGAAACGAATTTAATTTAAATTTAAATTTAAATTAAATAAAAGACAGTATCCCTAATATCATGCCTAAACTCACGCCTACGATCACGAAGGAAAATCTTGCAGTGCATACTCCTTCACGTCTTAAAATACTCCTTTCCTTCACCTTCAAGATCAAAACACAGAGAAATAAAAAAATAAAAATGGCCGAAGCCGTTCAAGCTCGAATCAACAAATCATGGCCGCCCCTCTGTTTAAATCCAAATCGAGTTTACCCCCTTTCCTTCTTCAATTCAAAATCCAAACGCAGTAAAGAAAAAAAAAATATAAATGGCCGCGCGCTCGAACGAGATGGGGGTGCGCGCGGCGAGCAGTGGCAAGGACTAGGGGTCGCATAGAAGTTTCAAGCAGCGGCGTCGCGACCTGGTGGAGGCGCGGCGAAGGGGAGGCGTCGCGATTGGTGCTCACGCGTGAAGGAGTAGGCGGGCGCACGCATTTCTGTTGGTGGCTATGGGATTTGGGGGCGCGAGCAGGCGCGCGTGGCTAGGGCAGATGGCGGCGATGCTGGGTTTGGGCGAACGCGAGATGATGACGGCGAGGTGCTCGCGTACGGTGGCGAACATTGAAGTCGGCTAGGGCTAGGGTATTGATTTCTCAGTAAGGTAATTTTAAATTTTTTTATTTTTCAAATTATAATTTAAAACAGTAAGGTATCAATTTTTGTTTCAATAATTTAGTTAATTCGAAGTTTAAATTTGCAATACTCATTTAAATTTTAAAAAAGTGATATATATGTAATATACACACATGAACAGAAATTATGAATAAAGTAAATTATTAGTTTATAGATGTTAAATTAAAATTTATAAATGCAGTTCTATAGATATATATATTTATACATTTTAAAATCACTGATTAGTTTAAAATTTTGTGAAAGGAAGTTTAATTGTTTAAATTAATTTTTTGTTAAATAAATTATAAAAAGGAAAACTTGTTTTATAAAAGGGATTTGTTTAAAAAATTTATAAAGTTATTTAAAAGAAAATTTGATAGAAATTCAATTTATTAAGTGAAATGATTTATTAAAGGAAATTTAGTTTTTAAATTTAATTTTTTGTTAAGTAAATGTTATAAAAGGGAATTTAATCATTAGTCTAAATAAAATTTATAAACAGAAAATAACTAGTTAACAGAAATTTGGTTGAAAGGAAAATAATTTTATTTAAGAAAAATTAGTTGATTTAAAATTTATAAAAAGGAAATTAAGTTCAATTGGAAATTTCTAGTTAGAATTATTTTCAAAAGGAAAATTAATAAATAGTTAGTTAAGAAAGTTTATTAAAAGGAATTTAAATTTTTAGTCAAACAAATTTATAAATAAAAAAAATTGATTTAAAGATATCAATTTTAAGTAAAATAAGTAGTTAAGTTGTTATAAACAATAGTTTACGATAATAAATTTGTTTTATCTATTATAGTTACTAAAAAGAAAATTTTTAGTTAAAAAAATTGAATTATAATTGATTAAGTTATTAAAAGAGAGTTTGGTTAATTAAATTAAATTTTTAGTTAAAATAAATTTATTAAAGAAGAAACTGATTTAAATAAAACTATTGATTTATTTAACAACCAAGAACGAAAATTTATTATTCGATCTGTTCGAATATTAATAGATTGTGTAAATATTTATACAAGGTATAAATGAACAAAACAAGTTGAATTGGAAGTGGATTGCAAACGGGAATAAAGGTGAGAACTTCTCACTCAATCGAATCAGTTTCGATTTTATTTTAAATAGTTATATTTAAAATATTTGAATGCATGTTTGAATGATGATTGATATCTATTGATTGTTAAAATAGATATTATACGCCGTTAGTAAGCGGATGTTATTTATTAAAAACATATACCGCGAATATTTCATAAACAGTGAAATTGGTATTATATATAATAGCAATATATATATATATTGGCATATGTATATATTGAAGTTATTGATTTCCCGCATTTGCATAGCGAATGAGACCCTATTGCGCCATCTATTAAGCGGATAATATTTAAATCCCATATACCGCGATAATTTCGTACTGGAGCGAAATTGGTATTGTGCTAATGTTTTTGGATGCAGGAAAACAGGTTGGAGGGATCCAACAGGATTCCTCAACAGTATTTATTTGATTTCAGATATTCTGATATTTGATGGATTATCATATCGATATATGATATCGTTGTTGTCGTGATTGACTATTTGGTATGTAGCATCATTGGACCAAATTTTGGAATTTTAAAATGATTTTTAAAGTGATTTTTTGAAAGTATATGTTTATAAAATATTTTTGGAATTGATCCATTTTAAATAGATAAACGTTATAATTTTTAAAGTTATAAAAATTATGATTTTGAGAAATACGGTTAAAGATTGATTTTCGAGATATACGGGTTAATGTTTTTATAAAATAATTAAATTGGGTTTTTGAATTTATTATAAAAGTTTAAAAATAGGATTTATAAAATTAATTATTTTATAAAACAAAATGGTGAAATTATAAAGGAGATTAAAGACGTTTTAAATATTAATATGAATTGAATTATATAAGAGATTTATAAATGGATATTTATAAATTGAAATATTGAAATTATAAAACGAGTTTTTATAAGTGTTAGAATGAACTGTGAATGAATTTCATAAATGAATGAAATTTATAGAATTATAAACGGTGAAGTTATGAATGGAATTTTATAAGCAGTGGGTTTATAAAATTTGTAAAGTTATTAAAAGAATAGGTTTGGATAAATAAACGAATCTTATAAGTTATAAGATTTATAATTATGAAGTTCAAAGGAACGATTTTTCAAACCAATAAGTTATAAGTATTTAACTTATAATATGAACCTTTAGTTTATAATCGAGTTATAAATCGAATAGGTTAATAAAGGAATTTATAAAAGGAAGTTGTTATAAAATAAATAGAAATGGAATTTATAAACGTTGTTTTATAAATTCGCAAACGACTTATTTTAAGAAGTAAATTGTTGAAACCTATTAATGGAGTTATATTCACATTTTTGACTGTGAATAATCCTTTAAAATGAAATGTATAAAAGGATGAAATTCGTTAACGTAGTATATTCACGTTTTTGAATAGTGAATAATATGTTAAAGAAACTGTTTTGAATGTGATGTTTTAAACAGAATTAAAACAAGTTAACGATGTTTTAAAATGTGTTGAGATTCGAAACCATAGATTTCAACATCTATTGTTGAAATAGACGTTTTCGAGAAATAAAAGGAAATGGTGGACTATAACACTGTTGTTATGGTAAATGATTTCCGAAAGGAAATGTTTTGTATAGTATTGGGATTTATATATCTATCTTAAATTCGAATCCCTATACTAGTGATTTTGGGGCGTCGTAACGATGTTTTACGTAACATTCGTTTTGGCCCAAATAAATATGTTAAGAGAATAATTTCCTTAAAGAATGAAATATGTACTTAATCTCGAGTTAAGTATATTGAATATTTTCCAAAGGTTAAAAATAAATAAAATTTGTGAATTACTTATGAATAAATAAGTATGGAAATGTTTTCCAATATAAAGTGAATATTTTGAGAATTTATCTTTTTGAAGATAAATTGAAGTGAATAATTGAAATCGTATATTCATAGATATTTTGAAATATAAATTCACTATGGAATTTATAAAAGAAAGGGGAACTTGTTTAAAAATAAATATTGATTTATTTTTGAAGTATTGAAAATAATATATCTTGTAAAGATATTTTGGAAAATAAATAATTTGGAAAATTATTTGGAATCTGGTGATGTTGTGCATATCCATTGATAGTTCAATAATCGACTATCAATATTTCCCTTTGAATGGGTATTTGATGTGATTTGTTTGAATTTGAATGCCACACTTATTTTAAATAAGCGCTCACTATTCGGGTTAACCGGGAAAGGACCATGGGGTCGTATAACCCATTCCGAATATGTGATACGTCGTTATGAATTGCATTTGATGACCGGTGTTGAAGACCGGGTATTTGCGAAAGCGATAGGATGTCCTATCGATTGTCTCTGCACTGGGTAGCTCCTGGTATAGAGATTTCCTAAGTGATGGGAAATTCGATCGGGTTGTGAATACCCGGATTGCAATGGGCTTCGTAAGAAGTGCCTTCGGTTCTGTTCGAGCCCGGAACAGACTTGTATGGATTGTATGTCTGACATTACAAATTGAGATATAAAGCAGATTTCTTTCAAATATATTTCTGTTGGTGGCGGAGAATTTATTCTTTTAGCTTAACACCCTTCTCTGAGACGTACGAGCTCAGAGGTTATGTAGTTGAATGTTATCAGCGATATATTCCCAATTTGGTAATGTGACATGCTGAGTGTTGCTGTTAAATGATCATTGTGTTGATTATTTGTGATAGGATCATTTATTTGATCGTCTATCCTGGTGATCATTTCTATGATCATTTGTTGACCCAAAGCATGGCTTTTGTATAAAGTATGTTTTTGTGGACGTGACTTCGTCGAGCCTCACACCCCGTGAATGGTCAAAACAGGAAAGATGCAGCAAGGTTATGAGGGGTAGCGCCCTTTAGGATGTGTGCATTTCCTTCTGGAAAAGGGTGGTATCATGGTATGGAGCCCAGATACTTACTCATGTTGAAAACACTTTATGATTGTGTGAATTGATTGCGAGTGCTCGGTGAAAGGTCCCAAAGGACCGGGGGATGGCATATTCGGTCAGTTGTTACTCAGTTAGGGGTAACCCGGCCTTGTGTTGGTAGAGATCCGGTTTGGTTCTCGGGGATGTCCATCCAGAGGCATTCTCATGTGGCAATGGGAAGTTCCTTGGCCTGATCATTCGTTGGAAATCCAAAGAAACAATACGAAACCTTGTACGGTATTAGTTGTAGAACCTGCCATTTACTTATGGTGGTCACCACTGTTTAGATGGCAGCTATAGTAGGCATACGATAATGGTCGTATGTTGGCTAAGATTTATATTCTACTTTCGAAATATTTTCCTACACTATGCACTAATAATAATATCAAATGTTCTTTTTAATGCGTATCAAGCATCTTTGACTATCATAAGGAGAAATCTCCTCCGATTCTGCGTTTGCATTGTGTGTATGTGTGGGAGGCCTTATGGTAGTCTCATTTTTAAAAGCATTGCGAATTGACTTTAAAAATATTCCTCTATTTTGATTTTAAAGATAAATAAACTGTTTTGAGTTCTCACACCAGTCACATGACTGACTCGGAGTTTATTGTTTCCTTCCTAAACTCTGGGTGCCCACCAATTTCTACACGGGCAGTCAAGAGTTAAGGTTTATCAGGATATTCTGGATATTCTGGAGTTGCAGGAGGCAAGCTGGATGGCATGGCGTATTATTAGTATATAGTATTTCTTTTCCGCTGCACTGTTTGATGTTGTTTGTTGTTGTTGTACACTCTGATGTAATGATGATATGATGTGATGTAATGTAATAACGGATATAGTTCTTTGTTTAAAGATTATTCATTTATTATTATATGTTGTTCCGCTGCGAATTGTGAGATTCTGATATTGTTCAGTTGTTTTCAGTTCTGTTCTATTTTCTATTTTCTTTTATCTCCATTTTCTACTATCTTCTCTCTTCTTCTATCCTTTTTCTTTTTCTTAAACATTGATAATTCGTATTTCTGTTCATCTTGAGTTAATCTATGGAGATTAGTGTATATTCAAGGAGTACGGATTTGCGGGTCGTCACATTTCCACTTGGTACTTTGGACATTTACTTTTCTTTGGTATGGTTTTGGAGTTTGGATTGAACTCTCGGTTTGGTTGGTTTTGTGGTTTGCCATTTTGGTTTGGATGTTTGATTTTTGATATGGATTTTTGATTGAATTCGTATCAATGTAATAAACAGTTCAGGTTTCGCGATTACTGTCCCAACCGAAGAGATGGGGCAATGATTGTGAGTTACAAGTCCCTTCATTGGAGAGTGATGGGATGGACTCAAACAGAATATCAAAGTCCTTGGCCGGAGTTCTGAGGCCAGTGAATATCAAAGTCCTTGGCCAGGGTGCCGAGGCCAGTGAATATCAAAGTCCTTGGTCGGAGTGCCGAGACCGGTGAATATTAAAGTCCTTGACCGGAGTTCCGAGGCCGGTGAATATCAAAGTCCTTGGTGCCGAGGCTGGTGAATACAGAAGTCCTTGGCCGAAGTGCCAAGGCCGGTGAATACCAAAGTCCTTGGCTGAGTGCTGAGGTCGGTGAATACACAAGCCCTTGGTCGGAGAGCCGAGGCCTGGGAACATACAAGCCTTTTACCGGAGAGTCGAGGCAGAAACGGTATAATGTGACTTGGCGAGGTCTACGGATTCAAAGACTAGACCTGATGAGGTCATGTGTTTGGCTATTGGTTATTAATGGATTAGAACTTGGTCGTCGAGTTTAGATGGATATAGATTTGGCTAATGATTTGGTTACTAGATTCGAAACTGGATATCGACTCGGAGCAGTCATAGGTTCAGAGAAAGATACGGTGATGGTACTTGGATAAAATGGATTGGATTATGAATCGGAAAGTACGGATGTGGATGACATACAAACTTCGGATATCAGACTCGAGGCTATTCAAAACACACCTTCCAATAGCAAGGCATGTTTTGGGGGGAAAATGTTAACCCTCCTTTCGGCAAGGCCACAGACAGACGGATTTAATTAAGTCAGCTTCTCGTTTATTGAGATCGGAATACAATGTATTGGGTTTAAAATGATGAAGTTCACTTGGAGATGTCGTTCGGTCGAGAAGTGGAAAGGTTACATGGCTCGGTTTGGAAGTCAAGGGTCCGTCTGCCCTGGTAATGTCGCTCGGCATTGAAGATTTTCATTGTGGCTCGGCATTGTTAGCACGGCTCGGCCTTGTTGAGGTGGTTCAACCTATATAAGGTCGCTTGGCATTGCAGAGAAGTCAGGGTCGCTCGACATAAGGTAGTGGTTCGGCAGATGCCACCCGACATCATACCTCGCTTGACATCATACCTCGCCCGGCATCGTACCTCGTTTGGCATTGCATCTCGTTCGGCATCGCACCTCGCTCGGCATTGGTGAGACGACTCGAAATTATAAAGGTAGGTGGCTCAGCATTATGGTGAGGCCGATGTGGCTCGGCATTGTGGTGAGGCCGGTGTGGCTCGGCATTATAGAGGTAGGTGGCTCGGCATTGCGGTGGGACCGGTGTGGCTCGGCATGGAAGAGCTATGTGGCTCGGTGGAAGGCCTTGATGGGCCGATGCCATTCAGAAAGCCCAACAACTCAGGATTTGTCTATAAATACAGCATGTGGGGGTTCAGAAAAAGGATCTTCTTCTGGCTCTCTGATTTTCTATTTCCTAAGGCTAAGGTTACTCTACCATTTTGTAACTGTAACTGACTCTTACATCAATAAAAAGTAAACTTCTAGAGTGGACGTAGGCCGGAGTTAGCCATACCACTATAAAACCTGTTGTTCTTTACTGCTTTCATTTTAATTTTTAATGTTCTTCACATTATTACTCTCTTCATATATTCGATTTGTGAGTTGTGACTGTTATTTGGTGCTTTCATCTGGATTTGGGTGTTAGTGGGCAATTTTGGCGCTAACATGTAATATACACTCACATGCATCATAACTATGTGATTATTTATATTTCACACCTTAGACATTATTATAATGTAACGACCCAGTATTTTCAATCCTTCGCATCCGCACGTGTCGGACTTGAATTGTTCAAAGTACTGCGTTGTAGAATAAATTTGGAAAAACTCAGAATATGCAGTAAATAAAATCACAGAATCACATACACAGATATCAGAACTTACAGCAGAAATAAATATTCAGTGGTTCATGAAGCCATTGCAGAACTTTGATCAACAGAGTTTACATAGTTTAAAATCTGCAATACAGCTTGAGCCATAAATAGAAACAGAGTCTTCCAAAGTCTTGATTGCAAATAAGATAAAGACTGAAAAGCTTCTGGCAGCACGAATGATCTACGGGATGACATAGCTCCGGAGAGAAAACTGAAGCTGCAACTCAGGCTGACCCGAGCGTAAAATAAAACATAACACTCGAGTCAGGACATACATACTTATATAATGTAAGCTAATTCAAGTGTACTGTAATATAGAGCAAGTAACTCAAAGGATGCTTGGGACCGCCCATCCTCTAAGGATCCGTCAAACTATTTACTATGTAGTATATTGCGCTATTATAATAGTGTCTATTTATAAAATAAACATACTTTTTCTTAGCGTTAAGGGGTTACCCATATAGCCCTTAACACAGAATAATGCCAATAGTCTATACAGTACCGTAATACCTCCTGATCGGGAAGCTACCAGAGGATACTCCATAGGTACGACACAAATAGAAACTCGTAGTAAAGGCTCGGTATGGTAGGTGACACGGCACAACTAGGCAATGCCAGGGTAGATATACCAATTACGCATCCGGGCCGATGGGAACGCGTAGCCGCAGTTACCGCCCCACCTCGAAACAACTCCCAAAAATCAAAATATAGGGTGGCCACCGAAACAATCCAAAATCATAGTATAATATCGAAGAGGAGTGTCCGATCAAAGGTATGACCTCAATTAACCCGTCAATCGCTCCTGTTTTAGCCACCTTATGCCAACTCACGGGAGTCGGGTCCACGTATATACCTTACAGGAAACGCCACCACCGACCACTTCATTCTGGAATCTCCACCGCGTACACGGTTGGTCAAAGTGGTTTTCGGTATCGACAGAGAGTATGTCCATATCCGATCCCGGTCTCTTTGCCAACCCATCGTTATTATAACCCGTGGTCATTTAAAACGATTTATACTTTAAAACCAGAATAAACATTTCCATTTCAAAACTATGAATACGATATCATTTTAAAACCCAAAACAATATGATATCGTTATTTTCAAATATAATTCTTTTCCAAAATCCATACTGCTTAAATTTATAATATCTGGAAACCAAATATTTGAATTATACCTTTAAACATAATATATTGGAAATTTTTACTTTAAAAACCATAACTCCCAAAAACACAAATGGTTTGGATATTCAACGGTATATAGAATAAATGGTTTAACCTTATGGTTACTTTGTAAAGAAGATAAATTACATAGCTTTACAAACATATTCTTTATTTCAAGTTTTAAACCATAATTTAAATATTACTTCATGTTCCCAAAACCAATTCAATTCCTATATATATATCCAATTGGAGTATTTACTAAGGCTGGATTTTATTCTTTCAACAAATCAATGTTTTATTATTTAGTCTTGAATATTCCCATAAATCCCATAAATAAAACTCCAAATTTTAGCCATTAAATATTCAAAATTGGCTTAATACTAGAATATTCATTTTAAATTTATTTAAGGAAAATCCAGTTATGAATATCCTATCTTAAGATTCCCAAAACTTAACATAAAATATGGTTTATCAAATTCCATAAATTTTAAAACAATCAAATTCGAGATTCTGTAGCACTTAGGAAATGCTACCTAAAGTTACGGGTAAAACTAGTCCAATTTCAAAAGATAGCATTTAAATGCTGTAGTAGATAAATATTTCCAAATATAACTTATTTTATTTATTTATTTTAACTGAAATCTTATCCTTTCAAAATCCAGAATTACCAAATAAGTTATATTCCAAAATTTTATTCGAATATTTATTTATTTCTTTATTTATAACTCATTCAAAATCAATATAAAATCCTTTAAAGATATTGAATCAAATATTTAACTTCCAGAATAAATTTAAATATTTCAGAAAATATTATAAGGACCACGGGCCTGTATATAGTTTTCTAGCCTAGGTCAAGTGATACGGATTTATATCATTTCAATCCGTAATTTACAAATACCCCGGGTTCTATCATTTCAAACCCGCAATCCCAAGTTATCAGTTAAGCAGTTAACAGAATAGTTTAACAATAATAATCATTTAGGCCTATCATTTCAGCCTATACAATCTATATCAACAGGGAACTTGCAGTGTGATTTAAGCAGTAAAATAAACAATAATATAATATAACTGCAAATATAATACAACAGATGAATAACTGATGAGGTGTCAATTTAAATAGGGATCATCATTTTATATCACACTACAGACAGATAATAGTGAAATAAATTTTTACACATACACTTGCGATAATTTACCAAAATATAAATACATATGTCTGGTGAGAAAACTCACCTGAAAGTTGCAGAAAATTTGAATTCAAAATGACGATTCACCGGTAAAGACCGACAGAAAATAACGATCAAATTTCTTCTGATGTCGCCTAGATTCAAATCTAGAACAAATTCAAATATTTTGAAACGCGACTTTAGAATTTATGGTCAAGAAAAGATTAAAATAGAACGGAAATTGATTTGACTTGCTCGACCACTCCACTGTGTAAAGTGCCCAAAATATACCCAAACTGTGAACCGTGCTAATGCTAAAATTTCGACAAAGTTCCTAGAGACAACTAAAACAAAATGGTGAAGCTTTTACTACTACATGCTGTGATACACATGTACACGTGCACATTCCTATTACACTTACTTACGTACATGCATTCACGCCACCACATAAGTCACCATATCTTAACAATACATCAGACTCATACTTCTAAAAAAATATGCACAGATATATGTCAACAAGCCTCCTGCCTAACTCTACCCTATCTTCAAAAATGTTTCAGACGTGATCAAATGCACTATGCAGTCTTTTGTATACTAAACCTTTCTGTTGCCTAGTTTATTTCCAACTTAGATTCACCCCCTTGAATTCAGTTTCATTTTAAGTTTTAAACTTAATTTTAAAACATTGCTATACAATATAATTCTTCGTAAATATAAAACTTCCCAGGCTTTTCTTTTAAAAAAAAAAAATGTAACAGGCAACCCATGCTTATCCTTTGACTACCCCGAGTCACACCACACATAACTTTGGGAAAAATGTGCACTTGCTTCGAGCAAACCAGTTAATTGCTTCGAGTCCTCTAAATACACTTTGTGAAAACTCACCCCCCCTTTGCTCTCTGTTTATATTTTGTTCCAGACCAATATTGAAGCTTTTGTACAACAGCAACTACCTACTTCTATCCATCATTCCAGTCGTCACTACACATTTATGCTCAATCCTTACCAAACTTTCTCAGATCTGCATGCTTTCCAAAATATATATGCCTCCTAAACAAAACTCTGATGCTTTTTACAACATCTACTTGCCTACCTCACTAAACACTCAGGTCAGTTGTGCACATGCACACAGTGATACATCTTATTACAAAAACAAATTCCCAGATATGCAGACTTTCTTCATAAATGCAAGCTGAAGACTCACAAATGCCTTCTCCACCATCCAACTTCACTTCCTACAGTGTTTAGACAACTATTCCAAGTTTTTAGCCTAAATTTGCAACACTGCCTTACCCTCAGCCTTCACCATTTATGCTTCAAGACATTCCAGGCTTCCTCTGCTATCTACCCAAGTGCTAACTTCCTATTACATTCTCTCCTTTTTCACCTGGATCTAACTTAGTTAAAAATGTATATTGCTTCTTACCTTAAACTCTCCAGCTTTTTAAATTAAAACATGCAAATATCTTCACTACCCTTAGTACAACCCTTATGCCAAAATGAAATCTGGACAATTCACACTCCTTCTCTCTGTATATACATTGAGAATGCTTCTACCTAACAATCACCAATTTCAGATGCATGCTTCTCTGGTACAAAAGAGCCCAGGTATTATTTTATCAAAATTCTTCTCTCTTTCTCTACAAATCAGTTCAGACAAACATGTGCACTGGGTTACAATACAAAGATATGCATTGCCTATTATGAATCTATATATGCAGACTTTACCCTTTTGTGACTTGAATGACATCTGGAACTTACCTACTATATGTACTTTGTTTTATTTAATATCCTCGCATCACTGCTATATATGTGTACACAGTGCCACCTAGCCTATCTCTATCCTCTCATCCAAGATATCACAGCCGAGTCCATGTGTACTATGAAAATTTCTAGAATATCAACTAATTTTCCTCTGTTAAATTGTATTTCTTAGCAAACCAAATCCACTCACTCTCTGTCTATACTAAGGGGAACCCTTTAAAAACAATTTAAAAATGTTTGCTTATGGAAATAAATCTGGAAACTAATGTGTATTTTGTAGACCTAAACTATATCTGCAAGACACTTCTATCATCTTGTCAAAAGTAAACTCTATAATCCCGACCCTATATGTTGTATACAGTTCAAGCCATAAGGTAGGAATCCCAGAGAAAACAAGGTGAGGAGATGGAAGAGGGCCGAGCAAGTCAGATCAGAAAACAAGACTGAGAAAAGGAAAGACTAAAAGAAAGAGAAACAATAAGACAGTTACCTGATTGATGAGATAAAGCCAGAGAGGAACAGACAAGAGAATGTGAAAAACTTATGTAAATGAGGCAAAGAGATTTATAGGAGAACTTGCGAAACAAAGGGAAGAAACAATGGCCAGTTCTAAAACTTACGTAAATGAAGGCGTTGATTTATCTTCAGATATGCAAACTTTTGATATTCCATTTGTTGCAAATAAACAGTGTGTGATTTAAAGGGCTTTGATTGTGTAGGATGTTTGAACAGAAGATGCGAGGGTTGATTTGTTTTGAAGGCTGATTGTCTCCAGCTTAAATGTTCGAACGTTATTTGATGAAATTAAAACATGCATTGATTATGGGCAAAAATGGCTTGCGTGACTAAAGCAATAAACATGGAATGTTATAGATGCGCGAATTTGAGGAGCTTGATTTTTTGTAGTATGCTTGAAACAGGGGATAAATGAACAAGCAGATATGAACGTTTCCAGTATTAAAGAAAGCGAAATTTTCCTCTCTGATTTGTTCGAACGTTACTCGTGTGATGATTCATCTCTAGCTGATCAATCTTGCTTTTATTAGTTTGATAGGATTAAATGAAATGGCACAAATTATGCATGACCTTAGGAACGAAAACGTATGCAAAGTTTAACTGACAGTTTAACCAAGTAACGTCCGTCATAAAATACTGACTGATATTTCTCTTCAAAATTATATGAAAACATGATTTTTTTCCACTACGTTAAACAGACGTAATCTAAAACATCAAAAATTTTCATAAAAATAACATTTTAAAAACACACGTTTTATTACGTCACTTATACCTTAAAATTAACGCGTCTTTTGAACGCGACATTTAACAGTTCAAAAATAGCTTAAATTTTCACAGTTATTATTTAATTTTATTGACATACACAATTTTATAAAATATATCTCCAAATTAAATAATTAAACTATATTGTTAAACACCATTTATATAAAATATTTTCAAAATTAAAAATAATTAAAAGAAATAAATAGCCAAAACTAGGGTTGTTACACTCTCCCCCACTTAAAAGCTTTTCGTCCTCGAAAAGGAACGAAAGAAGAGAAACAAAGGAAGATAAGCTAAATAAACAAAAATCTTAACCGAATAGTTCCGGATTTGAAGCACGAAGAAGATCCTCTAGAATCGGTTTTACCCCTTTCAGTTTGACCGTCAGCCTATGGGTGGTAAGCGGTGCTCAGGTCCCGATGAGTAACAAGGATTTTCAAAGATTATAGAAAGATTTCTAAATAGACCGGTATAAGCAATAGCCTCCTTATTCTGTAGCAGATTGGGAAACCAAGGATATTTAAGATAGTCTGAAAACAAAATAAGATAATAACTTTTGAAATCATACTGCTTTTGAAATCATCATACTTTGAAAGTCATTAAGATTTTCTAGATATTATCATTTGGAAATACTACTAAAATCATAACCCTTTTAAAATAATCTTCACTTATTCAATTATAAATTTTCCAAAACATTTTTTTTTTTTTTTTTTAGAACAGCAGCACCTATAATATGCTATAGTAGATATGGTAGTATTTCAAATTAGTTCAATTCTGCAATATTCATTTGGATAACATTTTACTTATTTTTAAAACAAATCTTTATGAATGGAATATCCAAAATAAACTATACTTCTTTTCAAAAGTTAATTATTTTACTTAACTCTAAATTTTAACAAATAACCTAACACTTATTCTAAAATACCTATTTTATAGATAAGGTATTCTTTTAATAAGTTATACTTGAAATTTTTATCTGAAAACAAAAATCTCAATTATCAAAATTTAAAATACGTCCTATTTAAATCATAATTATTCATTTAGACATCAGTTAACTATGATTTTTGAGATAAATAATCCTTACTACAAAAATATCCTTTTCAAATATATTTTTCTTATTCCAAGATACATTGCTTGTTGCACAATTGATAATTGAGAGTTATTTAAATAAATTCCTTAAACTCCTTATTTACCTCAATTAATCTTTTATAACTAAAATTCAAGTGTATAACATTTATTATAACCACTCAAATTTTATTTATAAAATCCCTTTTATATTGTATATTATCCAATTACATTGTTAACTTTTGAAAATCAAGGTAAATTATATTGAAATGAAATTGAGTATTATACAAATAAAACTTCCAAATTCAATTATCTTTAAGTTGAAATTATTCTTATTCAAGAATCTTATTTTCTTTTTCAAGGTAAACTTTAAGAATTAAGTTTCTGATTCCCTTCAAACCATTTAGAGATAAATAAATATATATACATAATATGTCAAATCAAATTTAAATTATATATCTATATATATTAAGTCATACTTCAGAAATTCAAATCAATTAAATTTTTAAGATAACACTGTAGCCAGACTACAGAATGGTCTTTTCACTTCGAAACTCGAAAATGAATGTCGATGATGCTGCAGTCATCACCGAAATTATTTTCCAGCGACAAAGAGAAAAGCACTAAATTTTAAAAAATTTTTGGAAACAAATTTCTATTCGAAAATACTTTAAATAGAATATCCCCTTTTTAAAATTTAAACGCAAGGTTTGAAATCATCAGAATTTGAATTCTCAAGTTCTTGTTTTAAGTTCATTTCTGTTTCCAAATTAATTTATAACCATTGTTTTATATTTAATTATTTATTTTAGACAAACATATGGTTTATAAAATCAAAACTATTATCTCTTGACAAATAGTGAAATTATAAAATTCTGAAAATTATACTTATATATAATATTAGATTTTTTTTCAAATATAGGCATAAAATAAATTTTTCAAAACCAGGATAAAGATTCAAATTTTGATGAACTCAAATCAAGTAGAATTCAAGATAATTGAAATCAGAAGATCCGATGATTAAATAACACAATAAGGGAACTGGGTAAGTTTATATAAATCGCGGACAACCTTGACCTAGTCATCCGTGACTTAAAGAGTCAGATCGAGGTGATTGGTGTAAAACTACCTTTGATCTGAAGAGATAGAGTTCGGAATAATCAAAGATGCTAGCATGTAAACCGATGATAAATATAAATCTCCGGTGAATTGATGCTAATGGTAAAGGAGTTTCACCCCTTTATTAGGACAATGGCGAGACCGCCAATTCACTAAAGATCATCCGAAGTGGAGTTATGGGATACTCCAGAATCTAAAGAAAATGAAAAGTGAGGGACACGAATGAGTTTTTTGGAACCACAGGGAATGTTCCAAACTTCGAAAAGAAGTGGTTCAATCTCGTATGAAAGTGATTCTGTAAATCAAATTTACCATATATTCTAAGTTTTGCCAAGAACCAAAGCTCTGATACCAAATGTAACGACCCAGTATTTTCAACCCTTCGCATCCGCACGTGTCGGACTTGAATTGTTCAAAGTACTGCGTTGTAGAATAAATTTGGAAAAACTCAGAATATGCAGTAAATAAAATCACAGAATCACATACACAGATATCAGAACTTACAGCGGAAATAAATATTCAGTGGTTCATGAAGCCATTGCAGAACTTTGATCAACAGAGTTTACATAGTTTAAAATCTGCAATACAGCTTGAGCCATAAATAGAAACAGAGTCTTCCAAAGTCTTGATTGCAAATAAGATAAAGACTGAAAAGCTTCTGGCAGCACGAATGATCTACGGGATGACATAGCTCCGGAGAGAAAACTGAAGCTGCAACTCAGGCTGACCCGAGCGTAAAATAAAACATAACACTCGAGTCAGGACATACATACTTATATAATGTAAGCTAATTCAAGTGTACTGTAATATAGAGCAAGTAACTCAAAGGATGCTTGGGACCGCCCATCCTCTAAGGATCCGTCAAACTATTTACTATGTAGTATATTGCGCTATTATAATAGTGTCTATTTATAAAATAAACATACTTTTTCTTAGCGTTAAGGGGTTACCCATATAGCCCTTAACACAGAATAATGCCAATAGTCTATACAGTACCGTAATACCTCCTGATCGGGAAGCTACCAGAGGATACTCCATAGGTACGACACAAATAGAAACTCGTAGTAAAGGCTCGGTATGGTAGGTGACACGGCACAACTAGGCAATGCCAGGGTAGATATACCAATTACGCATCCGGGCCGATGGGAACGCGTAGCCGCAGTTACCGCCCCACCTCGAAACAACTCCCAAAAATCAAAATATAGGGTGGCCACCGAAACAATCCAAAATCATAGTATAATATCGAAGAGGAGTGTCCGATCAAAGGTATGACCTCAATTAACCCGTCAATCGCTCCTGTTTTAGCCACCTTATGCCAACTCACGGGAGTCGGGTCCACGTATATACCTTACAGGAAACGCCACCACCGACCACTTCATTCTGGAATCTCCACCGCGTACACGGTTGGTCAAAGTGGTTTTCGGTATCGACAGAGAGTATGTCCATATCCGATCCCGGTCTCTTTGCCAACCCATCGTTATTATAACCCGTGGTCATTTAAAACGATTTATACTTTAAAACCAGAATAAACATTTCCATTTCAAAACTATGAATACGATATCATTTTAAAACCCAAAACAATATGATATCGTTATTTTCAAATATAATTCTTTTCCAAAATCCATACTGCTTAAATTTATAATATCTGGAAACCAAATATTTGAATTATACCTTTAAACATAATATATTGGAAATTTTTACTTTAAAAACCATAACTCCCAAAAACACAAATGGTTTGGATATTCAACGGTATATAGAATAAATGGTTTAACTTTATGGTTACTTTGTAAAGAAGATAAATTACATAGCTTTACAAACATATTCTTTATTTCAAGTTTTAAACCATAATTTAAATATTACTTCATGTTCCCAAAACCAATTCAATTCCTATATATATATCCAATTGGAGTATTTACTAAGGCTGGATTTTATTCTTTCAACAAATCAATGTTTTATTATTTAGTCTTGAATATTCCCATAAATCCCATAAATAAAACTCCAAATTTTAGCCATTAAATATTCAAAATTGGCTTAATACTAGAATATTCATTTTAAATTTATTTAAGGAAAATCCAGTTATGAATATCCTATCTTAAGATTCCCAAAACTTAACATAAAATATGGTTTATCAAATTCCATAAATTTTAAAACAATCAAATTCGAGATTCTGTAGCACTTAGGAAATGCTACCTAAAGTTACGGGTAAAACTAGTCCAATTTCAAAAGATAGCATTTAAATGCTGTAGTAGATAAATATTTCCAAATATAACTTATTTTATTTATTTATTTTAACTGAAATCTTATCCTTTCAAAATCCAGAATTACCAAATAAGTTATATTCCAAAATTTTATTCGAATATTTATTTATTTCTTTATTTATAACTCATTCAAAATCAATATAAAATCCTTTAAAGATATTGAATCAAATATTTAACTTCCAGAATAAATTTAAATATTTCAGAAAATATTATAAGGACCACGGGCCTGTATATAGTTTTCTAGCCTAGGTCAAGTGATACGGATTTATATCATTTCAATCCGTAATTTACAAATACCCCGGGTTCTATCATTTCAAACCCGCAATCCCAAGTTATCAGTTAAGCAGTTAACAGAATAGTTTAACAATAATAATCATTTAGGCCTATCATTTCAGCCTATACAATCTATATCAACAGGGAACTTGCAGTGTGATTTAAGCAGTAAAATAAACAATAATATAATATAACTGCAGATATAATACAACAGATGAATAACTGATGAGGTGTCAATTTAAATAGGGATCATCATTTTATATCACACTACAGACAGATAATAGTGAAATAAATTTTTACACATACACTTGCGATAATTTACCAAAATATAAATACATATGTCTGGTGAGAAAACTCACCTGAAAGTTGCAGAAAATTTGAATTCAAAATGACGATTCACCGGTAAAGACCGACAGAAAATAACGATCAAATTTCTTCTGATGTCGCCTAGATTCAAATCTAGAACAAATTCAAATATTTTGAAACGCGACTTTAGAATTTATGGTCAAGAAAAGATTAAAATAGAACGGAAATTGATTTGACTTGCTCGACCACTCCACTGTGTAAAGTGCCCAAAATATACCCAAACTGTGAACCGTGCTAATGCTAAAATTTCGACAAAGTTCCTAGAGACAACTAAAACAAAATGGTGAAGCTTTTACTACTACATGCCGTGATACACATGTACACGTGCACATTCCTATTACACTTACTTACGTACATGCATTCACGCCACCACATAAGTCACCATATCTTAACAATACATCAGACTCATACTTCTAAAAAAATATGCACAGATATATGTCAACAAGCCTCCTGCCTAACTCTACCCTATCTTCAAAAATGTTTCAGACGTGATCAAATGCACTATGCAGTCTTTTGTATACTAAACCTTTCTGTTGCCTAGTTTATTTCCAACTTAGATTCACCCCCTTGAATTCAGTTTCATTTTAAGTTTTAAACTTAATTTTAAAACATTGCTATACAATATAATTCTTCGTAAATATAAAACTTCCCAGGCTTTTCTTTTAAAAAAAAAAATGTAACAGGCAACCCATGCTTATCCTTTGACTACCCCGAGTCACACCACACATAACTTTGGGAAAAATGTGCACTTGCTTCGAGCAAACCAGTTAATTGCTTCGAGTCCTCTAAATACACTTTGTGAAAACTCACCCCCCCTTTGCTCTCTGTTTATATTTTGTTCCAGACCAATATTGAAGCTTTTGTACAACAGCAACTACCTACTTCTATCCATCATTCCAGTCGTCACTACACATTTATGCTCAATCCTTACCAAACTTTCTCAGATCTGCATGCTTTCCAAAATATATATGCCTCCTAAACAAAACTCTGATGCTTTTTACAACATCTACTTGCCTACCTCACTAAACACTCAGGTCAGTTGTGCACATGCACACAGTGATACATCTTATTACAAAAACAAATTCCCAGATATGCAGACTTTCTTCATAAATGCAAGCTGAAGACTCACAAATGCCTTCTCCACCATCCAACTTCACTTCCTACAGTGTTTAGACAACTATTCCAAGTTTTTAGCCTAAATTTGCAACACTGCCTTACCCTCAGCCTTCACCATTTATGCTTCAAGACATTCCAGGCTTCCTCTGCTATCTACCCAAGTGCTAACTTCCTATTACATTCTCTCCTTTTTCACCTGGATCTAACTTAGTTAAAAATGTATATTGCTTCTTACCTTAAACTCTCCAGCTTTTTAAATTAAAACATGCAAATATCTTCACTACCCTTAGTACAACCCTTATGCCAAAATGAAATCTGGACAATTCACACTCCTTCTCTCTGTATATACATTGAGAATGCTTCTACCTAACAATCACCAATTTCAGATGCATGCTTCTCTGGTACAAAAGAGCCCAGGTATTATTTTATCAAAATTCTTCTCTCTTTCTCTACAAATCAGTTCAGACAAACATGTGCACTGGGTTACAATACAAAGATATGCATTGCCTATTATGAATCTATATATGCAGACTTTACCCTTTTGTGACTTGAATGACATCTGGAACTTACCTACTATATGTACTTTGTTTTATTTAATATCCTCGCATCACTGCTATATATGTGTACACAGTGCCACCTAGCCTATCTCTATCCTCTCATCCAAGATATCACAGCCGAGTCCATGTGTACTATGAAAATTTCTAGAATATCAACTAATTTTCCTCTGTTAAATTGTATTTCTTAGCAAACCAAATCCACTCACTCTCTGTCTATACTAAGGGGAACCCTTTAAAAACAATTTAAAAATGTTTGCTTATGGAAATAAATCTGGAAACTAATGTGTATTTTGTAGACCTAAACTATATCTGCAAGACACTTCTATCATCTTGTCAAAAGTAAACTCTATAATCCCGACCCTATATGTTGTATACAGTTCAAGGCATAAGGTAGGAATCCCAGAGAAAACAAGGTGAGGAGATGGAAGAGGGCCGAGCAAGTCAGATCAGAAAACAAGACTGAGAAAAGGAAAGACTAAAAGAAAGAGAAACAATAAGACAGTTACCTGATTGATGAGATAAAGCCAGAGAGGAACAGACAAGAGAATGTGAAAAACTTATGTAAATGAGGCAAAGAGATTTATAGGAGAACTTGCGAAACAAAGGGAAGAAACAATGGCCAGTTCTAAAACTTACGTAAATGAAGGCGTTGATTTATCTTCAGATATGCAAACTTTTGATATTCCATTTGTTGCAAATAAACAGTGTGTGATTTAAAGGGCTTTGATTGTGTAGGATGTTTGAACAGAAGATGCGAGGGTTGATTTGTTTTGAAGGCTGATTGTCTCCAGCTTAAATGTTCGAACGTTATTTGATGAAATTAAAACATGCATTGATTATGGGCAAAAATGGCTTGCGTGACTAAAGCAATAAACATGGAATGTTATAGATGCGCGAATTTGAGGAGCTTGATTTTTTGTAGTATGCTTGAAACAGGGGATAAATGAACAAGCAGATATGAACGTTTCCAGTATTAAAGAAAGCGAAATTTTCCTCTCTGATTTGTTCGAACGTTACTCGTGTGATGATTCATCTCTAGCTGATCAATCTTGCTTTTATTAGTTTGATAGGATTAAATGAAATGGCACAAATTATGCATGACCTTAGGAACGAAAACGTATGCAAAGTTTAACTGACAGTTTAACCAAGTAACGTCCGTCATAAAATACTGACTGATATTTCTCTTCAAAATTATATGAAAACATGATTTTTTTCCACTACGTTAAACAGACGTAATCTAAAACATCAAAAATTTTCATAAAAATAACATTTTAAAAACACACGTTTTATTACGTCACTTATACCTTAAAATTAACGCGTCTTTTGAACGCGACATTTAACAGTTCAAAAATAGCTTAAATTTTCACAGTTATTATTTAATTTTATTGACATACACAATTTTATAAAATATATCTCCAAATTAAATAATTAAACTATATTGTTAAACACCATTTATATAAAATATTTTCAAAATTAAAAATAATTAAAAGAAATAAATAGCCAAAACTAGGGTTGTTACAATACCACTGGATTTTATAGTAGAAATGGTTTGGTTATCGTAAGGAAAAGCCCATTCGTGTTTATTGGTAGTGTGGTCTAACGAGATACCTTTACATTTGAAGGGTTTTATAAATGTAGCAATCTATATGATTTGAACTTCTCACGCTAACCTCTCCAGATGCTATTTTCTTATAATGCTCGGGGTCAGTTTTAGTATGTTTTCAGATTTAGCCACGGTTCATTAAAGCTCTTGGAAAGGAATTGGATGATTTCCAACCGGACTTATTTTCCACTGCATTATTTGATTGTATCTTTCAGTATTTGTAAGGATAGGCTATTATAACTGCCCGTCCATGATAAGTTAGTTTATCTCTGATTGATGTATGTATATCGAAGTTTTTCCTTTTGGTAATGTCTTTTGAGATATTATATATTATCGTTCCATAGGTGTGATTTTGATATCATGTTCTTTTTGTTCTGTTTCTTTTTCTTTTTCTTTTACCTAACGTTATGCCTTTCTGGCACTTGGGTGCTTGACATGTGAATATCGTGGATGTATTAGTGTCAACATTCAAGGATTGAAAAGGCCGATCATAACATATGGTATCGAAGCTAAAGGTTAAGCGAGAACCTTGGCTTTGGTGGGTATAACTCATTAAGAGATAGGGTAATGGAATGCCTTATTATGAGTTGAGTGTATACATATGAGAGTGCGTACTTTCTATTGTTATAAAAATATTTTGTCTTTTATTGATTGGTCTATTGAGTGGCTTTTGAATTCTTATCAACACAAGTTGCTATCATTGTTGATAGGGATCTCTAAATGCTTAAACTGGGCAAATCGACCCATTATTGTTTTGAAAATTAGTAAATGAAATAATTTTACCTAGGATTATATTTTATATACAAATGAATAATTTTCATTAATTGAGATAGTTATTTGTTACGAAATAATTTTCATAAATTATGACATGATTGTTTATTAGGAAATGATAACATTCAATTATTATCATTTATTGTCTGATCAGTTGTGCTCGACCATTTTATGAGAAGCTTTAATTTTTACTGCATGGGGTGGGTAGAAAGCGAATTGTGGAACATTGTAACGAACATTTGGTGAATTAAGTTTCACAATTTGATGATAAGGTATTCGATGATAATGTTGGATTAAAATTTGAGTTTAATGAAAGTTGTTTATTATAGACTTTGATAAAGGTAAGATATTTCAAAGATAAACACTTGTGTAGGTTTTATATAAGAAGTGACTTATATAAATATGGTTTATAAGTATAGTTAATGAACAAAAATGATTTATACTGAGAATTTGAGAAGTTAAATCCCGGTGTTTTAGAAATTAGTTTTCTATGATTTTGGAAAATAATACTAGTATTATTCAGCTGTAAATATTTGATAAATTGGTTTATGCAATTGATATCATGGTACTTAGTAATATTTATGAAGTATTTTATACCATTTTGGAAACGATTTCTGTTAAGTCTTAAAAACATGGTTTGGATATACTGAACTCGTCTTTGTCGTTGGAAAATTATTCTAGGATGACTATAGCATTATCGTCATTTATTTTCAAGTTTTAAAATGGAGGATGCCACTATAGTAGCTATAGTACAAAGTTGTTTTTGTAAAATAGATTTTGATTTAAATACCGAAAGTATGATTTGATATACAAAAGTTATAAGTATATTTTTTTCAAAATGATTTGAAATAAGATCGGGTGTTTAGTTCTTAAGATTTTGGTTAAGTTATACTATAGACACATATAGCTTATGTATTAGGATTGAATGGTATATGCATTGTAACTAATGTGTTTTGGGAGTAGTTTTCATTTGTTGAAATGAAATGGAATTCCGACGATTTTGGATAGTCGAAACTTCAAAATTTGTATAAGTACTCAAAGCTAAGTGTTTGTTTAAGTATAAAAATGAGTTTATATAGCACTTGAACTTAGAAGATAGTAGAATTTAACAAGTTTTAAATTGAGTTAAATGTCCATGTTAAGTAAAATTAATTGGATGGGTTTTGTATATACTCTGAGGATGTAGTGGAGTACTATATGAGTATGAACTTAAGTTGCATAATGTTTAATAACATGAAGTAAATTTTATGAAATGATTTATAAATAATTTTGGTGTTGAACGAGGAATACTAAGTGATGATTGAATGTGAATTAGAACGAAAAGTAATTGGTGTAATTAAAAAACCAATTGAATAGAGTACGCAAGTTGTACGTAGATCACTTTATTTGCATACCAGTTCTTAGTCTAAGATTCGAATACATGGATTTCGAGGTGATTTTCATCGGTTAAAACAAGATTTTTCACTAGATTCTTGACGGCGAACACTAGATACAGATTCTTGACGTGGTACTGAAGTTCTCTATCATAGTATATGGCTATGTAAGGAGAACAGAGGTTTCTAGTCTAGGAATCTGATCAAAGTCCACACTAGAGAGGTCAAATGATCTATACTAGTTTGAAAGTGGAATTTATGTAATCGAGCCGGTGATCAGATTTAATATTGTGTCCGGATGGTATATATGCATCGTACGATTTTAAAAGTATTTATATGCATGTGTGTTGGCTTATGGAGAGTTTGGGGATGACCCTTCAAATTGTTTAAGGTAGCATGAACGATCGACTGGGTACTACCTAAGACTGTTGAGCGTAGGATAACGCTTAGTGGATTGTTTGTCATCCTTATGCGATAATGGGTTTCTAAACCTGGTCAAACCGTGAGCTTGTTTTCTAGTGATTGTAGTAATGTGTGGTATTATGGGATGATTTTTTCTTGGCTTGAAATACCATTAGGTATTGATGTGTGATTATTGCTTTTGTTTCTTGTGTTGGTATTTGGGGGTGTAATTCTTTTGAGGGGGAAGAGTGTAACTACCCTGATTTTTAGTATAGTATTTTTAGTTTTATTTATAAGATTTTTCCATAATTTTTAATCTGGAAAATAAATAAATCTTCGTTTGACGTATTTTACAACAAATGTTTGTTGAAACTTGGTTTTGATTCATGACACGACGCTATCACTATGACATACAGATTTGACGACCGCTACGATAAAAAGAGAATATATACTACAAGGAGACGAGACTTCAAAACCGGTGCATCAATTATATTATTTTGTTTTTGAGTCCTAGGTCGTTGTTGTTACAATCTCTCCTCGGTTACGTATATATTAGCTTATATATTTAATCATTCTATTTCCCAAATATTTTATACATATATAGACATATATTAAATTATAAAAGTGATTAAAGTTATATATATATTTCTATACCTGTGTAAACAATGCATACTGCATAGATTTCACCAGGTCAAACGACTGACCCAGAGGTCCAGTCGAATGACGTTGGAAAATTTATGAAACATGCATAGGTGCACAGATATACGGATATATATTTAAAAATTATTTTGAATATTCAGTTGACTAGCCCAGAGGCTCAGTTGACTGAATTTCTACAACAGCTACTTTTTGAAAAGACACAACTTTTTATGAAGAGATACAAACCTCTACGAAAAGATTTACATGCAACACTTCAATCGAAACTCTTCACCAACAGTCGCTACTTTCTAACCATTGTAAATACATACTCAAACTTGATTTCAAATCATTGAATTACAATCGAATTTTCTTATCTCTCTAATCTAACTCTCTGGAATTTATTTGCTATTATACTTTCAATTATTCTACATTAAAGTAATACTATACCTTTCTATTCTTCATATACTTCAAATATATATATATATATATATATATATATATATATATATATATATATACTTGAGGAGTAGATTATAGGAAGGGTGTAATACAAGCGACAAATCCATTTGATCAGAACACACAAAAGTCAAAACTATTTTCTGTATTTGTTGAAGTCCTGTTCTGCTGCTCAGGCGAATGAAGTCCTCTTCAGATGTTGAGGTGAAATCCTATTCTACTGCTTAGGTCCCAGTTCGGCTGCTCAGAGGTTGTATAGACCTATTCCTCCAGGTTAAGTGAGGGTATAACCAAGAAGAAGGAATAGACTACGAAGAAACGTTTGCTCCGGTCGTTAGACTAGAAGCAATACAAATCTTGTTAGCGTATGTATGTTTTAATAACTTTAAACTCTATCAAATGGATGTTAAAAGTGCATTTTTAAATGGCTATATTAAAGAAAACATTTATCTTGAACAACCTTCTTTATTTATTCATGAAAAATACCCAGATCATGTCTTTAAACTTTAGAAAGCTTTATATGGTTTAAAATAAGCACCACATGCTTGGTATGAATGGCTTAAAAGCTATCTAATTAACTCAAGATTCGAAATAGGAAAAGTGGATCAAATTTTATTTATAAAACATTCTGAAAATGATATATTGATATTTCAAATATATGTCGACGACATTATATTTGAGTCAAATAATAATAAATTATGTGATGAATTTTCTGAAATAATGATTAGAGAATTTGAAATGTCCCATATGGGAGAATTATCATATTTTCTAGGACTTCAAATAAAACAAGTTTCAAATGGAATATTTATTAATCAAGAAAAATACTATAATAATCTTATCAAATGTTTTGGAATGGAAAACACTTCTTCCAAACCAACACCTATGAGCACAACAGCACATCTTGGTAAAGATGAAAATGGCAAAAACGTAGACCAAAAAATATATCGTAGTATGATAGGATCACTACTTTATCTAACAGCAAGTAGACCAGATATTATGATGAGTGTGTGTCTATGTGCACGATTTCAAGATGACCCAAAAGAATCACGTTTACGTGCCGTAAAACGAATGCTACGCTATCTTAGTAAAACTACAAATTTTGGACTTTTCTATCCGAAAGAGTGCTCGTTCGAGTTAGTATCATGCAACGATGCTGATTTTGAAGGATCACGAACAAATAGAAAAAGTACAAGCGGTACATGTCACTTCATTCGTAAATCTTTAATATCATGGTTTAGCAAGAAACAAAACCATGCCTCAATATCAACTTGTGAAGCATAATATATTTTTGTGGCACTAGCTTGCACATAAGTAATTTATATACAATAGACACTTAAAGATTTTGGAGTCAGTCTATCAAAATCAACAATTTACTGCGATAATTATAGTGTAATAAATCTATCCAAAAATTCAGTAAACCACTCAAGAACTAAACATATAGATATTAGACATCATTTTTTATGCGATAATATTGAAAAAGAAGCGATAAATTTAGACTACGTACCATCAGAAAATCAATTAGCCGATATTTTTACTAAGCTATTGTTAGAAAATACTTCTATAAAATTACATTGTGAAATCAGTATAATTTCAATTAAAGATATATAAATAAAATACAAAATTTATGACTAAAAACTCAAAAATAAAATTTGTACAAAAAATTCATAATTCTGACCATGCTAAGACTCGAACCCATGACCTACTGTGAATAGCCCAAGTGTCTTAACCTCCTAAGCTATTGATTATTTCTGTTATAGTCTAGTATGGGGATTTTATTATATGGTGACATCAATATATACTAAAAATTATGTGTTACATTTAACTTTATAAACATACTTTACTTCTTTTGTAAACATTATATTACATAAAATAAAACAAACAACAGTAAAACCAACGAACTACCTTATTACTTGGCTAAATTCAATATAAGCCACTTATTTCTACCTACTTTTGCTCTAAACTTAAGCTATAAATAGATATGCATACTCCATTTTTTTTTCATACAATAAAATTGAAATACAAACACAGCTTACATTCGTTTTTCCTTTCAAAAACTATTTTTCAAGATGTCAACCTCTTCATCCACTGATTCTATCAGAATTCTTGCCTCAAACAATTCACCAAAGACTCCGGTTCATAAAACTTCACCATCTTCTGCCTATCATACCGGATATACTCTGGATAAAAAGAAAGGAAAGAAGACGATTGACATATCTCCAAATACGAAGCAAAAGATAGATTATTTGCACCATTATCAGCAAGAATCACTAATGCTTCAATGTGAAACATACTACGAACAAAAGATTAAATCCCAACGATTAGGAATTATCGAGCATATTGCTACGAAGTTTTGCAGAGCCTCTTCACATGGGATAGATAACATGCTATTTTGCCTATTAGATGACCTACGACTTCGTCCCCACCATGACCATCGTTCTCACTGAATTCATGGGATCGCATTGAAGAATTGAGTGCTCGTCGCAAGCAACTAAAGGGCTACAAGATGCCTAGCCCATCAAAATAAAGCATAGTTGTTATTATCCTTTTTTATTTTCGAATAATTCTACTATGTATGTACATTTTGTTTTTGGAATAATCTATTTCTGTTTTATTCATCAATATGTTAACTAATTATAATATTCAATAATAAACTTACAACGTTCACATATTTAAATATATTAACATTTTACTCCAACAAAAAAATTCACTATAAAAAATTCATTCAGGCCAGCCGACTGCACTAGGTGGTCAGTAGACTAACACAGAACTAAATTTTTTGTTTTAAAAAAAGCATGACCAGTCGACTGTCTCAATGCCTCGGTCGACTAGACCTGAAGGGTGAAAAATCTTGATTTTCAGCTTCTGTCGACTGAAGCACTGATTCAGTCGACTGAATCGTAAATCTGAGTAACTTTATGTCTTTTACCCACCCACTTTCCTTCTTTTAACTTCTACTTTACCTTCTTTCACCATTCTCATCTCAGATTTTAAAGTTTTCCAAAACCCTAGCCTTTCAAAAACTCCATTTTTATTCTCCAAAAATTCAAATTAATGGCTCCTAAAAGAAAGGGACAAGCTTCTTCATCCTCTCAACCTCCTTCAAACGAGCAAATCCAAATATGGCTATACGATGACACCGCAATTAGGAAGTGGAGACGAATGCAAGATTCACGTATTTTCAAAGGTTCGTTTTTTAAGTTTTCTGATTTCTCTCCATACCATATCCAAGAATTTGCTCGTAGGAGAAATTTGGAATCATTATTCAACATCGACAATAATAAGCACAAAATTAATCAAACAATGGTCAAATTATTCTATGCAAATCTTAACTTGGGTTGCCAAACCGTTCAAAATCAACAAGATTGTGTGTGGAGTCTAGTGTGTGGAAAACCTGTCCTTTTCTCCTTTGATCGAATGGCTCAAATTTTGAACCGAAAATGATGTTATGTAATTGGCCAATATTGATTGTATTTAGTTGTTTGTGACCATATAAGTCATTTGTTTTTAGAAGACGACATGCATCAACTCAAATCCATGTCTCTACGACCAAAAGCAAGAATTATACATCGCGCTTTAATGAAAACCATAACTCCAAGAACCGGGATTTATGAACTTGTCTATGAACATAACTTTAAAGCTTTATACGCTATTTTCGGAAACATTAAAGTCAACTAGCTACGTTTAATTCTTGACGAATTTTTAAGCTTTGACAATGGTCGAATGAATGTCATATACTATGGTGAATATATTATGCAACTTCTAAAGACGAGAATGGGGCACGCCAATTCCAACAGTTGGATGTTTAAATTCTAGCACCTTAGCATTAATGAAGCTACTGGTTGCTCGACCACCTCCAATCATCATTTTGAAGAATGGACCCAATGACAACTATCTCAAGAACAACCACAATATCAAGAAGGCGAAGCATCTCAAGGTCCATCTCGTCAAAGATCAACTCGTCTTCAACAAGATGAAATTTTGATTTTGAATCCGGCCTTCCTCCACGTGAGTCGATTTCTATACTATGCCATAACCAACAAATTCTTCAATTTAATATAACCAAAGTTGACAAGAAGCTTGATAAAGTTAGAGGATTTTTTAGGAAGTTATGGTATGCTATTTCATGTTCTTCCGGGACTTCCACGGCTACTTTAGGTGATTCGGGTAAGCAATCCGTTTTCACTTGGTCTTCTTCTTCCAACGATCAAGCAAGTAGCAGTGAGGATTATGGAGATGGAGGGGATAATGGTGGTCAGACATCACATAGTGGTAGGGGTTGAAAGTGTGTAGGACCATGCAATATGGATATAGCAATTCATAGTATAGATATAATAGTAATGTAGTAAATAGTGCGGAGTATAAAAGCAGTATAATAATAAAAATAACACCAGAGATTTTTATACTAGTTTAGAGCATCGTCCTACGTCCAGTCCCAGACTCCTTCTGAAATTTCACTAAAACAACAATCCTCACTTAACCCGGAGGAACAGATGTACACAGTCTAAGCAGCAGAACAGACACAACAGAACATGATTTTTGCCTCAGCAGCAGAAGAAGACTTTATTAATATAGAAGAATATCTGACACTGTGTGTCCTTGATAACACTGATTTGTCTCTGATAGTACAAACCTTTTATAATCAAATCCTCGAGTATATGAAGTGTATATGAAGATATGAAGAGAAGGTAATGCTAAGAATCGAAGATTATGAAAGTTTATTTGAGGATTCAAAGCAATAAAATGCTTGTTTGCTGTTTGAATGCAAGTATGAGAGCACAAGAAGAATATAAGTAAGTTAAAATGATTTTCGGTGAATGTGAAATGTTTGAGAACATGTATTTATAATAGTCAGAGAGTGACTGCCATTTGAGAAGAGTTCTGACCAAAAGGAGCATCCATTTCCATTTAGAGAAGGATCGCAACCTTTCGTAGAATAGAGATGTCTATTCAAAATATGACAGTTGGGTTTAGGTCAGTCGACTGGTCGTTTTTGGTTAGTCGATTGACTATGCAACAAAATTAAAAAAATAAACAGTGCATACCGTGTATGTACACCACTCAGTCGGCTGGTTGTTTATAGCCAATCAACTGACTGTAGTGTTTTTACACTATTAGCTCTGTTTTGATTAAAAACTTAAAACAATGAAGTGCAGATTACTTGAGGATAGATTTTAAAAAATTTCTAATACTCGAATATAAGTAATAAACAGTGAAAACATAGATTCAAAGTCTCGATATCACCATAGCCCTTTGATTGTCTCTTTTTGTCGAGATTGATAATGTATTCTCTTTTTCTTCTAAATTTCTTTGTCATGGATCAAAACTAGTGATTCAACATTCTCCCCCTTTTCGATTGATGACAACCTGTATATAATAATTCTAGAACACATATAAAAACTCCCCTTGAATAAATGACACTTCTTGTACCTGCATTAACATGGTTAGAAATAAGAAATATTTGGTTTTCGACCATTAAGAAGTTCATTGGGAGTATTCTTAGTTAGTGGTCGAATAGAAATACGATTCAAAACATAGGAAGCTGTTGCAACTGCTTCAGCCTAGAAATGTTTTGGTAACGTACTTCCATTTAACAAAGTCCTTGCACATTCTTATAAGGTTCTATATTTACGTTCTACAACTCCATTTTGTTGTGGAGTTCTAGGAAATGAAAAATTATGGAAAATTCCCTTCTACTTACAAAAATGTTCAAAGGCTTCGTTTTCGAATTCACCTCCATGATCACTCCTAATGTTTTTGACTTTCAATCCTTTAAAATTTTGAATTCTTTCGACAAAAGTTTTGAAATTATCAAAAGTATTACTTTTATTTTTCATAAAAATAGTCCAAGTGTATATAGAAAAATCATCAACAATTACAAACACATATCTACTGTGATGAATGGATTGTACTTATGTTGGTTCAAATAAATCCATATGTTGTAATTCAAGTGGTTGTAAAGTTGAAATAACCTTTTTATATTTAAAAGATGACTTAGTTAATTTTCCTAACTTACATGCATCATAAATATGATCAATTTTAAAATTCATTTTTGGTAGTCCTTTTACTAAATCATTTTTAGAAAGCTTATTTATAGCTTTGAAGTTAATGTGGCAGAATCATTTGTGCCATAACCAAGGGTCATTTTCTTTGGCTATTAAATACATATCTGAATTATGGTTTATTTTCATATTCAAAACATAGATATTTCTGTCTCTATTTTCTTCAAAGATAAGATTTTGATCAAAAATACTACATTTATTTTCAGAAAATGTGATTTTGAATCCTTTATCACATAATTGGCTGATTCTAAGTAAACTATGTTTCAAATTTTTGACGGATAAAACATTTTAAATAAGAGGTAATTTTGAAATACCGTTGTTGCTCACATCGACTTTTCCGATGATATAGCCTTTGGAGTTGTCTCCAAATGTGACGGAGCCTCCATCCGAGTAAGTAATGTTTGATAGCATATCTTTGTCTCCTGTCATATACTTTGAGCAACCACTTTCGAGTATCCATTTTCCTCTTTTAAAAAATATGAGACAACATTGGTATCCACCTTTTTAATAGGGTCCTAAGAGTTAAGTCTTAGGAAACCAAACCCAAGAGGGTTCAATATCCCATTTGAATATGTAATCTTTATTTTTATGAACAGTTTCCAAAAAGGTGTTAACATATTTCTTCCTAATCAAACTGTTGTTTGTCTTAGGAACCCAGACTTTTATGTTTTTCGGGTAAGTATTCTTTTTTGACTATTTTGCAGTAGGATTAATATTTTTCCTAATTTTCTTTTAAGACGGAGCTTTTGTTTTCTTAACATATCCTAATCCTTTCCTACTTGAAATAGATTGAGTGCTATCAATAATTTTAGATAAAGTTTCTCTTCCTTTATTAAAGTTTGAAACATTTTTGGTGATGCTATCTAACTTAGTTTTAAGACTAGTATTATCTAATTCTATCAATTTTACTTTTGTCTGTAATTCGTGATTTTCAGAAACAAGAGTGTCGTTCTTTTCTTTTTGAGTTTCAATTTCTTGACTCAAAAGTGGGAGTTGAGAATTAATATTAGAGAACGATTCTTGTAATTTTTCAAGTTCTTCATCTAGTATCTTCTTCTCATCTTTAAGCATATCTCTTTCGAATTCTGCTTTGTTCTGATGTTTACGAGTCTCCTTATATTTTCTTGAGTTTTTTGAAAGTAGCTCTAAATTTATCTCTATCATATCATCAAAGGTAAAATCACTAACCTCATTTTCAATAGCCATGAAGCAAACATTAGCTTGGTCATTTTCACTGTAACTACTGCTATTTGATGAAGAGGTATCCGAATCATCCCATGTCACAGAGAATGCTTTCTTTTTCTTATCTTTTATGCCCTTGTTGAAGTATTTCTTCTTTAGTCCTGGACATTCTTTCTGGATATGACCTTTCTTATGGCAATTAAAACATTCTAGTACTGAAGATGATGGTTTGTTTGGAAAGTTTCGTTTTCCATTGTTTTTCTGGAATTTCAAGAACTTTTTGAAATTTTTGGCAATAAATTCTATATCTTCTTCATCTGAATCTTCATCTTTTTCTTCTTCAGCATGGAAGCTATATTCTTTTTGTCCTGTGCTTGTACTCGTTTTTCCTGCAAATTCACTTCATAGGACATTAGATTTCCCATTAGCTTCTTCAATAGCCAAGACTTTTCTTTCCCATTCATCTGTTAAAGAGTTTAGGATTTTCGATACAATATCAAAACCAGTTAACTTTTCTCCTAATCCTAATAGTGAATGATTGTTATCTTGAAATCTGTAGTACATATCATTGATGGATTTATCTTGCTTCATTCTAAAATTTTGAAACTGATTTTTGAGCATAGAGATTTTGCTTTGTTTGACTTTATTAGTTCCTTCATGTGTGATTTTAAGTGTTCTCCATATTTCCTAAGCAATGTAACACATGCTAACACGATTAAATTCATTTTTATCTAGTGCACAAACTAACGTGTTCATAATTTTAGCATTGGCAGAAGCATCTAATTTTTGTGTGTTTGTCCATATGGAGTATTCTCTTGTAGGTAGAGTGTATTCATTTTGTGTGATATTCCATGATTCAAAATTATTTGGTTGCATATAGATTCTCATACGAGTAGCCTAATAACTATGGTTCAAACCATTGAAAAATGGAGGTCGTGCAGTGGATTGACCTTCTATAAAACTGGTGTTAGGGCTTATAGTGCTAGTGCTAGTGTTACTATCCATATTAGCAAAGAATCAATAACTATGTTATGGTTAGATGAAACCTTGCTCTGATACCAAATGAAAGTGTGTAGGACCGTGCAATATGTATATAATAATTCACAGTATAGAGATAATAGTAATGTAGTAAATAGTGTGGAATATAAAAGCAGTATAATAATAAAAATAACACCAAAGATTTTTATACTGGTTCAGAGCACCGTCCCACACCCAGTCCCAGACTCCTTCTGAAATTTCACTAAAACAACAATCCTCACTTAACTCGAAGGAACAGGTATACACAGTTTGAGCAGCAGAACATACACCTGAGCGGTAGAATGAGATTTTCGCCTCAGCAGCAGAAGAGGACTTTACTAATATAGAAGAATATCTGACACTGTGTTTCCTTGATAACACTGATTTGTCTCTGATAGTACAAACATCCTATAATCAACTCCTCAAGTATATGAAGTGTATGTGAAGATATGAAGAGAAGATAATGCTAAGAATCGAAGATTATGAAAGTTTATTTGAAGATTCAAAGTAATAAAATGCTTGTTTGCTATTTGAATGCAAGTATGAGAGCACAAGAATAATATAAGTAAGTTAGAATGATTTTCGATGAATGTGAAGTGTTTGGGAACATGTATTTATAGTAGTCAGAGAGTTACTGCCATTGGTGAAGAGTTTTGACCAAAAGGAGCATCCATTTCCGTTCAGAGAAGGATCACAACCTTTCACAGAACGGAGATGTCTATTCAAAATATGACAGTTGGGTTCAGGTCGGTCGACTGGTCGTTATTGGTCAGTTGACTGACTATGCAACAAAATTAAAAAAATAAACAGTGCATACTCGTGTATGTACACCAGTCAATCGACTGTTTGTGTATAGCCAGCTGACTGGCTGTAGTGTTTTTACACTATTAGCTCTGTTTTGATTAAAAACTTAAAACAACGAAGTGCGGACTACTTGAGGATAGATTTTAACAAATTTCTAAGACTCGAATATAAGTAATAAACAGTGAAAACATATATTCAAAGTCTCAATATCACCGTAATCCTTTGATTGCCTCTTTTTGTCGAGATTGATCGTGTATTCTCTTTTTCTTCTAAATTTCTTTGTCATGGATCAAAACTAGCGATTCAACAGGGTAAGCAACCAATGGCATAAGTTGTTTTTTCTTTTAAAATATTAGTATTCATTTCGTATGGCTTGTACTAAATGGCCACTCTATTTCATATCATTTCAAAGACTCTTGTTTATGGAAGTTTAATGTATGAATGATTGTTTTCTTCGTAATATCCATGACATTATAACTTCATACTTTTATATTCCTTGTTCCCTTTTTTCGATGACAAAGGGGGAGAAATATATAAATATTGTTTCTAACATTAGGAATGCAGGATATAGAGCGTCAAAGATTCAGAAAGGGAGTAAGTATTTATGTTATATATATAGTCGAAATATATATCTATTTACAGCTTGTCACCAATCAAAAAGGGGAAGAATGTTGAGACTTGGTTTTGATTCATGACACGAAGCTATCACTACGACATACAAATTTGACGACCGCTATGACAAAAAGAGAATATATACTACAAGGAGACGAGACTTCAAAATGAATGCGTTAATTGTATTATTTTGTTTTTGAGTCTTAGGTCAATGTTGTTAAAGTCTCTCCTCGGTTATGTATATATTAGCTTATATATTTAATCATTCTATTTCCCAAATATTTTATACATATATAAGCATATATTAAATTATAAAAGTGAGCAAAGTTATATATATTTCTATACCTATGTAAACTGTGCATATTGCATAGATTTCTCCAGGCCAATTGACTGACCCAGAGGTCCAATCGACTGACACTTGAAAATTTGTGCAACATGCACAGGTGCACAAATATACGGATATATATTTAAAAATTATTTTGAATATTCAGTCGACTGACCCAAAGGTTCAGTTGACTGAATTTCTAGAACAGCTACTTTTCGAAAAGACACGACTTTTTGTGAAGAGATACGAACCTATACGAAAAGATTTGGATGCAACACTTTAATCGAAACTCTTCACCAACAGTTGCTGCTTTCTAACCATTATAAATACATACTCAAACTTGACTCCAAATCACTGAATCACAATCTAATTTTCTTATCTCTCTAATCTAACTCTCTGGAATCTATTTGCTATTATACTTTCAATTATTCTGCATTAAAGCAATATTATACCTTTCCATTCTTCATAAACTTCATATATATGTATATATATATATTTATACCCGAGGAGAAGATTATAGGAAGTGTGTACTACAAGTGACAAATCCGTGTTATCAGAACACCCAAAAGTCAAAATTAATTTCTTGTATTTGTTGAAGTCCTGTTCTGCTGCTCATGCGAGTGAAGTCCTCTTCGACTACTGCTGAGGCAAAATTCTGTTCTACTGCTCAGGTCCCTGTTCGGCTGCTCAGGGGTTGTATAGACCTGTTCCTCCGGGTTAAGTGAGGGTTGTTGTTTTAGTGAAATTCTAGAAGGAGTCTGGGATTGGACGTAAGACGGTGCTCCGAACCAATATAAAAATATCTGGTGTCATTTTACTTTACTGCTTTTATATTCCGCACTATTTACTGTATTGATATCATCACTATATTCTGTGTTATCATATATCCATATTACACGATCCATACCGCACTGTCAATGTTGACCTTTTTGAAATTTAACAGAATAAAATAACCTGTGTATTTCATTGCTGTTTTGTGATCACGTCACATTGTTGTGCATAATCGTATTTTATTTCTATCGTTCGTGGCTTGTACACGAATGTGATATTGTATGGTGGGGTACAACAAAAAAATTTCATTTAAAACAAAATTATACTTGCACACACCACCCCCTCTCACTTCACTCACTTTTCTTCCCCATACTATCGTTTCTGTTCCTCGTCCCTCGTTCCACTTGCACTGCACATGTCTCCTTTTCCTTTTCATTTCTTTGCTCCTAAGTATATTGGCATATATATATATATATATATATATATATATATATGCCTACACTCAACACCGACAAGCTATACATTTTATCCATATAGGCACAATATACACACATTGACAAGTTTTCTTCTTCATGTTTTTCCTCTATACATTGAAATTAAACTACTTCCTTCTCTTCGAAAATCATTATCTTCCAAACCATCAGCTTTTACCAAAAAAATTCAACTACAACATTGTTTGTATTTATGACTAGTATTTTATAAAAATTGCCGCTCATCATTTCATCAAGTGTAGTGGCTGAAATTGTAGATAAACCTCAATTCTGTTTATATTTCTGTGATTTCGATGATCATGATTTGGAGATTGGAGGACAGGGTTGTGTTCATGTCGTCAATTCATGATTTTAAAGGGTGTTCCATTGTGTTCGGTGGCCTTGGATGGTCATGGTTAATAGTTTACTGTTTTTCAATGAACTAAACTATTTCGGTGAACCAATGGTCAAGGCAAGCATCGGAGAATACCGAGAGGAGCATGAGGATGAGGCAGAGTTGGGGCAGTGGTTGCATGTGCTTCAGTGGTCAAAGTTGGGTAATGGTTGTTTATTAGAGTTTAATGGCAATGATTATTGGATGCTTGGGTTTCACATTGGTGGTGGCGGTAAGCGGCGTCACACTAGGTTGCACTCTTGCTGGATGTAGCGGTAGTGGTGGGTTCACATTGGGAGGTACATCGGTAGACGCAATGGAGTGTAGCATCGGTGAAGCGTCGATAAACGTGCGCTTCTTTGAATAGAAAGGCGAACGAATTTGGAATTGAGGAAGGAGCCACTGTAGTTCTTGGTTGGGGTTTAAACGTGATATTGGGCCGTGTGTTATTTAGGTGAGAAAATATATTAGTTTAGTTAGTTAAATTAAATCTGAATTCTTATATAATACGTATCTTGTACTGGTCCATTTGAAGCATCATTTTTGCTATTGCACTCGTATATGGATTCTCTAGATTTGGGATTGATTTACGGCTTGGGTGAGTTTTAATTACTAGTTTATTGAATATTATTGTGTATATAATTGTTGTTGTGTTAAAAATATAAATTGTATAACAAATAATGAAAGTTATTACATTTGGATCCCGCCTTGTTTTGTAAAATAAGTGACAATATTATTATGGAGTATAATCTCCCTTTGATCATTTATAACTTGTATCATGACTTAGACTACTTGTTTGCACGTTTGAAAGTGCGTTATAAATGTTTGAAGTAATATAGTCGTTATGAATGACTTTGAAATCCCTGATATTTGACATATGTTAAATTGGATAAATTGTGATATATTATGGAAATATATATATATATATGTATATCTATTGGCTACATACGTTTTGGTGTATTTGACATAGAGGAATTGTTTGGACATATATGGAAATTGGAATTGGAAGTTGTAAATGTTAAAAGTGAAAAGCTTGCTATGGTTGCACTTTTAAATCGCTATGATTGGTAATTTTAAAGTTAACTTTGGAAGACATCCTTAAGCTTCTTCATGTTTTTAATAAGTACCATGAGTGTACTTATTATCGAAAAATATTAAGGTTTAAATATATTACTGATATTCAATTACGGATTTTAAAGTGATGGTTTTAAATTATAAAATGAGATCTTATGGTGTTCTAAATAATGTTTTAAAATATGTAAAAGAACTTTAGATGTATATTTTAAGTATATATATAGTTTTAGAAAATTGTTAAAGATTTTATTTAAGAAATAAAAGTTTTCATATTATAATATCTTTCAAATTATTTATAGTAATTTATTAAATATCTTAGTTTTATAAATAAATGAGTATTTATATATGTGTGTGTATGTGTGTATGTATCTTTTTAAAGGTATTTTAATATATTTAAAAGTTTTAAAATGGAAGTTTGGTATTTGTAAAAGAAAGCAAAGGTGTTTTCGGATTATAACACTTATATTATAATGCATTGTTTTACAAATTGATTAAAAAGGCATACATCTTTGTTTAACAAGTGGAGAAATACTTAGAGCTTTAAATGAATGTTCCAAAGTTAATGGTTTTAAATGTGATTTTGGGTTTATAGGAACGATGTTTGGGAAAAATTTGTTTTAACTCATTTAACTATACTTTTGGAAAGTGATTAGATCTTTAAAATGGAGTTTTAAAGATAACAAAATAGTTAAGTGTTTTGGGTTTGTTGTAAACAATGTTTTAGTAACATTTGTTTTTAAACCCTTTGATAATTAAGAGGTAAAATACTATTAAATGGTTTTGTAAAATAATTGGATCTTTAATAATGGAATTTTAGAGAGTAACAAGTATAATTGATTTTGGGTTTTTTATGACAATGTGTTAAGAATATTCGTCTTTAACCCGTTTTGATTACACTAATGAATGTAAATAGATCTTTGAAAATAAAATTTTAAAGATAATCATAATGAAATGGTTTTGGGTTTGTAGTGATAGTGTTTGAGTAACATTTAACTTAAGCTCTTTTAAATTGATCTGTGAATATAGTTATATGGGTTTGGATAAGTATATGAATACTTTTGCGAGTATTAAAATGTGTAGAAATGAATAGTGATGTTTTAATTAAATAGTGAAGTTTAATTAATAAATGGAGTTTCATTTATAAAGAGTTATTGTGTAAAAATGAGTTTTACTAGTAAAAGAGGATTTTCATTAATAAAAGAAGATTAATTAAAAGGGGATTAGAAGTCATATATATGACTTAATCATGCTTGTGTGTTTCGATCGTGCTCTGTGTGTTACTTGATTGTGGATAGTTTTAGTTTCCTATATGCAATTATTCTCATTGTTATCTGATTTGACCAAATATACTTTGGAAATCCTAGAAGAAACACAGGGATTATATATTACAATTATCTTTGGTGATGCTATACTATACGTATAAACCTTTTTTGCTCTTCTAGGGCAGATGATAAGGAAATTCATCTGCTTAAACAATTAGGAGGTGATCTCCAATCTTATGTATTGCCTGTTTATTTCCTACAGAACCAGAGTTGAGATTAGCGAGAAATCGATCGATTATTTTGGAGCACCCGATAAGCAGGAGAGTGTAATTATATGAAATGACTTGAAACCATAACCACTTCAAAACGACATACATGTTATATGCTTTGGAAGAGGTTCATGATTGGTTCGAGATGCTAGAATCTATATTGATATTCGAGAACTATTTAAGATGCTTGAACACATGTAGTTGTTCATGAACTATTCATAATGTGGGAATCCATATGCGATTCCAAGACCTATTAAGGTATGTGAATCCATGTGTGATTTAGAGATTTGTTAAGAAATCCATGTGTGATTCCAGGATCTGTTGAGATATGAAAATCCATGTGTGGTTCCGAGATCTTTTGAGTTGAAGCTCGTGCGGAAGATCTGTTCGAGTGGTGACTTATGTGCTGGAATGCTAGATGTAGCCTTATCAGCAAATATGGCTAAAACTAGAGATATGATGCATATCCATAGGGTTAGCAACCCACGAAGGTGCATGCGACTCCATCCTTGAGTTACTTACAGATATGCATGTGGGAGCAATGCACTCGGCTAGTTTGGCTAGCTATGTATTTCCTACGGTACATTTACTGGGGATGTATGTTTCTCCGAAAGGATATCTCTGATCCTTGTGCACTAATTTGGAGTCGGCTCGAGGAGATCTATGTTGAAATCCTACACAATTAGCGAATGCGCATTCGCGGTTGTGATTGTATACCTATTATTGTTGCGATGTACACTCACATGCATCATAGTTATGTGATTATTTCTATTTCACACCTTAGACATTATTATATTATCAATGGATTTTATAATAGGAATAATTTGATTATTGCTAGGTAAAAGCCCATTCGTATTTTGGCATTGTGATCTTATGAGAAACCTTTACGGTTGAAGGGTTTTTATAAATATAGGAATATATATGATTTAAATTTCTCATGATAGTTTACCAGACTGATCCGTGTGTTATTTTCTTATAATGCTCAGGTCAGCTTGAGTATTTTTTTCAGATTTAGCAGCGGTTCATTGGAGCTCTTGGAGTGGAGCTAAATGATTTTCCATTATGCTTATTTTCTATTGCATTACTTGATTTTATATATCAGCATTTGTGAGGAAAGGCCCTTATAACTGTCCATGCCGATGATAGGTTAGTTTACCTTTGATTGATGTATGTATATCAAAGTTTTTTTGGTAAAGACCTTTTCAGATATTTTATATATTATCATTGCAATGGTGAAATTCTGATATTGGCGTTCTTCTTCTTATTCATTTTCATTTTCTTTTCTTTTACCCCAACGTTCTGTCTTTCTGGTACTTGGGTTCTTGGCATGCATATACTATGGATGTATTATTGTCGACATTTGACGATCGAAAAGGCCGATCCTTACGATATAAACATTCAAAGGCTGAACGAGATAGTTCTCCTCTACTTCTCCCACCTAGAGTTTGGCAGAGAGTCCACACCTTGCTCAAGCATACATGAAAAAATACCTATGCCGGGTGATAGGCGGGATCATACTTACATCGATCAACATTTAAAGATAGGCGCAATCGAAGACAAATGTCCTAGAAAAGGATGTTTGAACCACTATGATTAGGTGGTTAACTCCGACCGACGCCTAGAGTTTGGCATGGTTCAGGCATGTAATCTAGAGAAGGATGTTCGAAGAGACATCCAAAGATGAATTGCCTCAATTGTCATTCGGAGTTAGGCGTGATCACACTCAAAACATCCTTGAAATGGATGTTCAAGATAACTTTCTAACCAAGTGGAGTTTGACCAAGCTCTCTGTTAAACCATCAATATGCCAGAAAATCCATAGACTTTCACCCCAAATGCAAGGACCCCATGATAACCTCCCTATGCTATGCTAATGACCTCCTCATTTTTCAAAACTAAATGTCCACTCACCGACTAGTATCTTTGCAACCCTCAAGTCCTTTGAATTACTAATTGACCTCTCCATGAATAAGTGAGAAATCCTCCTTGCTGTTTATTAGAGCTCCACTTTACCTATTATTTGACATAGTTTCTCCTTTGAACATTCACATCCCGTAAAGCTCCCTGCTTTATCTTAGAATTCCTTTAACCATAACTAGAATTAGGAAGCACCATTGTATGCAATTATATGATAAGATAACAGCTAGAATGAGCTATTGACATAACAGGCATCTCTTATTTGACGGTAGGCTAAAAATTATTAAGTCAATTGCTTTCTCCATGAAAGTTTATTATTCTAGAGTTTTTATTCTTCATATGAAGCCGCTGTAGATGATAATTCAAGCCTGCAACCTTTACTATGATGATCCAGATTTTAGAAGGTTTAAATCGACAATAATCCACACATGTCCAACTTAAACAATCCGAAACATAGATAACAATGCGGTTAATTAAGAAAAATAAGAAAAGAAGAAGAAAACAAACACATAATCTCTCAACAGAATGACATAATATAATAATCAAACAAACAATTCATGAAGCTGTTTATATTATACATTTGATTATAATTTATACAACATTTATCAGAGTTATATATATACACAATAGAACAAAATAATGATGCAACAAAACCACGTGATGCAAGGTGCACCTAAATTTAGAACTTCAATGCACTAAAAAATTTAGAACTAACCCGAGCGTAATGAAAAACAAAACATTTGAATGAGGACTAAAATATCCATATGTGAGCCAAATTAATATCACATAACATGAGTGTAACAGCGCTAGAGATGTTTATGGGATTTCACATCTCCTATCCAATGTATATGTGCGTGCAATAACTCAAGAGATGTTACGTGATTTTCCTTCTGTAAGGATCCATCAAAATATTAATATGTAGCAGAATACACTACATATATAATGTCTAATCGGTAAAATAAATATTTTTCTTAGCGTTAACGCTTTACATTAATCCCCCTTAATGTGTTTTTAAGCATTGTCGTACAGTTTGCATATAACGCCCTAGTAGAACGTAGGGAGATAGTGATGCACCATGATACGACAATACTAACCGAAAATCATTGCGGTCTCGTATAGGGATAAAAGTATGACAAGGAACATGAGGTAATGCCCAAGGTTGGATACTGCCAGTTCGTGTCGTAGTGCTAGCGGTAACGCATTGTAGCCACAACTGCCCACCGCGTCTATCCATCCCATATCGAGTCAAAGAGAGGCTATCCCAAATCAAGGTGCACCAATCGAAACCAACAACAAGAGTAATAATATGAACCGAGTCCAAGAAAATCGAAGAAGGGATGTCCTCTAGTGGTAATTAGCCCACTTGGCCCTGTCAAGCCATCATGTTTTAGTCATTTTAAATTGGCACAAGTGACAAGGTCTTTCCATTATCGTTCTCTTCTACAAATCCAGCAAACGACGATAAATCCAACCACTTCGTTCTGGAGTCTCCTTCACATATATAGTTGTTAAAGTGGTTCCAATATTGACAAAGAGTACGCAAATAATAGGCCCCGGTGTCTTTAACAACCAGACATCGTTTTACACACAGGTTGATACTTTTATAATATCAAAATATCATATTCGCTTCAATATCAAATTCTTTTTGAAATCACCATATTCACTCCAAAATATACTATTTTAGTTTGATATGTCAATTTCACTTCAAAATTCAATTCGAATTACCATTTAGGTTATAACTTCGTTTTAATCCAATTCGTACTTAAATCTACGATTTAAATATAAACGATTCCCACTCCGACCGGTTTGAATTTTAAGAAAATAGTTTGAATTTTTTAAATAGATTAAAAGTTAAAATAGTTTAATATAAAATAGTCTAAGTGCTAAAAATGATTTATATAGTAAAATAGTTTGGAAAATCTAAGTAATTTAAACATCTAAAAGATAGGTTTTTAAACAATTTATATAATAAAATAACTTATTTTGAAAATAGTTTCAAAGTCAAACTGATCCAATTCCAAACTTTCCAATGCAAAATAATTCAATTTCCATTCCAATTTAATCGATCCCATTCCAATTTCAATTCGAATTGACTTCGTTCCAATTTTACGTCAAATCAATTTCAATTCCAAATTAATTTCAGTTTCAATTTCAAATTGATTTCAACTTAAACTATTTGATTCGATGGTTAAATTTTAACTCAACTCTCAATTTTAAACCACTTCAATTTATATCAATTTCGAACTCAATTCTCAAAGTATCAATTTAAATTATTTAAATCAAATTTAACTTCGATGTTCAATTCAATGTCCAAATCTATAAAATAATTCAATTTCGAGCTCAACTTTTAAAATATCGATTTGAATTACTTTTTCTAAGAAATATTCAAAGTTCGAATAAAAGTCCAATCTTTTAAAATAATAAATTTTTGGAATTTAAATCATATTTGGATTATAACTTCAAAATCTCAACTTCGATTATTTAAACAATTCCTATTACCGATTTAAATTTCAACATTTCGAGCTCAAGTTCGAAAATAATTCGATTTCGAAAATTTTGAATTTTTCTTCTTCTTTAAATAAATCGTTTAAATAATTCAAATCAAAAATTTTAAAATCATTTAATCAAACCAATCTAATGTCCGTATGTAATTTTCTATCATATGGCCAAGTGATCAGTTATTTCAATTTAATTTCAAGTGTATATATATTGTTTCAATCCACAATAAATGTCATAGGTAAATATCATTTCTACCTATTTCTTAATTTATTCGAAATAATTCAATTAAGAGTTCTATATACTGTCAAATAATTTATAGGGTGATACAAGATATATAAAATAAATAACATCCAATCAACCAAAACATCAATCAATTGTCATCCATCACAATCAATCTGCCAAACAGCCAATATCACAACAATCTACTGGTTATCAACATCGGGTGTCTAATTGAGAATTTAATTCAATTTCAAATTGAACTATTAATTTTAATTCATATCAGTTCTATTCAGGTGTCAATATAAATGTCAGTAGAATTTCCACACAACAACCAATAAATTTAAATCGCTTCACAACTTCAATTTAACTAACAAAAAAATAATTTAGCTATTTGTGAGCGTTAAAAACTCACCTTGATTTTTAAATTTCCAAACATCCAGATTCCAAGTTATCTAAAATCCCAACAGACTTCGAAAAATCTCAAACCAATTTCATTGTGAAGCTCTCGTTATCTGATCGCAATGCAACTTGTTTTGTTTGATTTCAACCTCGTATGAATTAGATATTCACAATATAATAATTCGATCTTACATAAAAATTATCATTTTAACCGATTACAGTAAGTAAAATTAATTACCCACGTTATACCTCAATCCCCCATCCCCTTCTTCCACCTAGGCTCGGAAACGATCGCTGCCACAAAACTTAACTATGCCGTCGCCTCCAACAGTCGCGACCCTAGCCTCCAACGCCCACTGCAGCCCTATGACTAGAGTAAGTCACGATCCTACCCTGAAAACGTGCATAATTCCATGCCCTAGAACCCAAACTGCAGCCTTCACATCCATCGGCTTCGTCTGCCGCCACGACTTCAACCACGAGACCCCTCACCATCGCCGTTCGCGCAGCACGAAGCTGCCGCCTCCCAATTCATGATCGCCATGAACGCGAGCTGCTCGATTAGATGAGCCTCTACTACCCTCGACGCCTATAGCCCAAGCACGAGCTCCACCAAGCCATGTCTTCCCAGTCTACACACATGCACGGCCACGCGCCTTGCCCTAACCCAGTAGCTCGAGCTCGATCGCCTGCTTGCTTTATTTATTTTATTTTATTTTTATTCGATATCGATTTCATGAAAATGAAGGAGGAGGACAATACGCAATTTAAATTTGATGATGATGGCTCATTACAGAGGGTAGGGCGGCGCTTGGTGGCTGATAGGTTTGAGTAGGGTTTGACTTAACTTTATAATATTATTTGATTACAAAATATCTCGTTTAGAAACTTAAAATCCCGATCTACTATCGAGGCGTGCCGCCTAGTGTCCCTAATGTTATACCCCTATTTCGAACGTAATGGAACAAGTTTATGGACCTAATTCGATCGTATATGGAAGATAGCTTTTTTAGTCGACAATTTAAATTAAATTCAATTAAATTATTTCTAGGCGTTTACAGATCGCACGACCAAACAGTCAATCCAATCACCATGAAATTTGAAATTCTATAATAATACACTATTACAGATCCAATGTAACCGGTTTCATCAAATTCAGAGTTTATGCCCCAGATCGCTATTTTACACATCGATTAAATAGACGATTTCAAAAATGGACGAAATCACTTGAAATTACAGTTTTAAAAACTTATTAACTCAAATTCTAGTTCAAATAAAATTTATATCAATATTAGAAATCGTTTCTATTTATATTCAAGTCCAATTCAATTATTTAAACGATTTCCAAACATTAATTCAACAATTAAATCTATTCAATAAGTCGCTATATTTGGAACTCAAGTTCTGTTCCACTTATTTGATCGATAAACTTCATATTAAAATTCCATTTATATTTCAAATTCAACATAAGAAACAAAAAATAAACATTCAAAACAAAACGACCAAAAATTCCGGGTCGTTACATTCTTCCTCCCTTAAAAAAATTTTGTCCCGGAAATTGCTAAGATAGGAAAAATTATCCAAACCCATTACTTTTCAAAAACCCACTTAGTGAAAATTCGATATTCCATCTTCCCAAATCATTTAGTTACATTCCAAATAATTAATTTTCATTTCTATTTCCAAAACCCTTTATTTCCATTCCAATTCGAAATCAAATTTTTGTTAACAAAATTTTTCTAACACCATAAATTTTCGATAAAAATTTGGCAGAGTCTCCCTTGTATGGAGAGCCTTTTACAATATGAAAAAAGTGATAAAAATATATTCATCATCCATATGGTCGGAAAACGCAAAATATATCAATATTTATATCATCGATATATTTGATCCAAAAACGTACCATTATTTAGCATTTTTAAGCAAGCAAGCTTACTTATACGCAAATTTCGCAACCCAAATCTAGCCCAATAGCATCCTTGTGCCCGTATTTACTTAATTTAAACACATAAGTACCAAAACACAAAAATTTAATAACGTTTCATTTATTTTAACTAGTGAAAACATATAGAATTCAAAACCAAACATGTTATAGCATGAATTTATCAATAATCATAAGGTTCCAACATTTAATCATTCACTTCCAGATTGATTTGCATATGATTTATTCGATTTTGAATTTATTCAACACAATACAATAGCATTTAATTTATATTTACATCCATTACAAATAATTTCATTTTAAATCCATATTTCAATGCCAGCCAATCAATATTATAAACACATTCCCACTCATATTACGCTTAAGGCGAATTTTCTTATTATAGTTCATGTCAAATTCTTTAATTCATTTCCAAGAAAATCTAATTCCATTCACAAATTTTGTTTATTAGTTCATTTCATGTAAATTTATCAATGAATTGTTTCATAAAATAAATATTAAGGTTAATTATAACCTTTTATTCAACATTCGTATTATTTCACATTAGACATAAGTTCATTTCCAATTAAGTTCAAATTTGGATTCATTTCTTTTAAACAAACAATTAACCATTCAACCTGATTTTCTTTTCCATTTCTATTTTATTGACAAGGTTTCGATATATATATATATATATATATATATATATATATATATATATATATATATATATATATAAGTCAAGCTCCATTTAGAACTTAAGTTCCATTTTCATTGCAATCAAATTCCATTTCATTTTAAATTGATTGTTATTCAATTTATTCGATTCCATTTACCTCAGGTCTCATTCCAATATCTAGTACCATGATTAATTCATCTAATTAGTTTACTTTCATTTTATATTTCACAATTAGATTTTTATATCAATAATCACTCCATTTAATTTTCTTGAGTTTAAAATTCATTTTATAATACAAGTTTGTATTTTTATCCCTTCACCAAAATACCAAACCATTTTTATTTTGGTTTTTTTCTATTCCACTTTTCCAATTTACAAGTTATACAACTTATATTTCTCAAGTACATAAATCCTGTACTTGAGTTGAATCCATTTGACTCATTTTAGATTAAATCTTCTTTGCAAGGTCAAATTTGCAATTAGATCCCATTTCGTCGATGCTTACTCGAGTATATTCACATTTAAATTTTTACTTAAGATTATACACCACTTTATAGTTCAAGTATATATTTGTTCCATAAACTATAATTTCGTAAGCTATTCAACTTATTTATTCACAGTTCCGTAATTTTTCACTTAAATTTTGTTTATTCAAAATTTTATAACGAATAGTTATATACTCACTTTACAATCCAAATTTTATATTCAATTCAATTCGGTATGGTTTCAAATCCAATCCAATTTTATTTAACTTAGCTTAAGTTAATTTTCAATTCTTACAATTTCCCTTTTCAAATTTGTTTTATTTAACTTGTATAAGTTAAATTTTAATCCATATTGAAATTCAAATTTCCCAAGTTTCATTTTAAAAACTTATTCTCTTTTGGTTTCACTTCTCATTTGATTTGAAATTTCACAATTCAATCACCCGGTTCTATTTCAAATCATTTTGAAATCCCATATATAAATATATATTCCTTTCTGTATATCAAATCTTGCTTTTGGAATTTTAAAATCAAAACTTGATTTTACCAAAACAATTCTAAAGCCAAATAATCACAGTAGCAATCTGTCACTTAGAAACTCGAAAATGAATACCGACGATGATGCGCAGTCATCACCAAGATCATTTTCCTGCAACTGTAGTGAGTTCAGTGCTTTATCACCTTCAAATTCACTTAAAAATTTTCCATTCAAAAATATTCCAAAAATAATATCACCATTACTCTTTTCAAACTCTTTGGAAACATTCCCAAAACTTCCAAGATTCAAAATTCCCAAATACTTAGTTCTAATAATAACAATAAACACTTCAAATAATTCTTGAAAAATTATTCTTTTATATCAAAATATAGTTTGGGTAAACTTATTTCATTTACCCACTTCAAAACTACACTGTGGCGGTTTACCTGTTTAAGTGTATAGAAATTAGTATTGATTTTGTGGCATCCCGCCATTCGATTAGAATTCATATGCCATCCAACAGATAAGTCAACACAATATAAAATAATTTATATTCACTAACAAATATGCATTCATACTCAAACTCATTCTAGGATACTACTGACCTTATCTCTAATGAGTAATCCTCACTAAAGCCAAGGTTCTCGCTTAACCTTCAACTCTGATACCAACTGTGACGACCCATATTTCGAAAGGTTTAAATCAATAATAATCCACACATGTCCAACTTAAACAATCCGTAACATCGATAATAAATGGGGTTAATTAAGAAAAACAAGAAAAGAAGAAGAAAACAAACACAAAATCTCGCAACGGAATGACAAAATATAATAATCAAATAAATAGTTCATGAAGCTGTTATATTATACATTTGATTATAATTTATACAACATTTATCAGAATTATATATATATATATATAATATAAAAAATAATGATGCAGTAGAACAACATGATGCAAGGAATAATATAGTAATAATATGCTAAATCTTCATCTTCATCCTCCAAAGAATAATCTTCAATGCACTGAAATACCTAGGACTAATCCGAGCATAATAAAAACAAAACACTTGAGTCAGGACTAAAATGTCCTTATGTGATTCAAATTGATATCACATAACATGAGTGTAATAGCGTCAAAGATGTTTAAGGGATTTCACATGTCCTATCCAGTGTATACATGCATGCAATAACTCAATATATACTACGGGATTTTGCATCTCTTAAGGATCTATTAAATATTTGTATTAGTATAATATGCTACATATATAATTTCTAATCGGTAAAATTAATACTTTTCTCAGCGTTAAGGCTTTACATTGATCCCCCTTAATGCAATTTTAAGCATTTTCGTACAGTTTGCATATAATGCCCTAGTAAAACGTTGGGGGATAGGGATGCGCCGTGATATGACAACACTAAACCAAAATCGTAGAGATCTCGTTAGGGATAAAAGTATGATAAGGCATGTGAGGCAATCTTAAGATAGGGTACTACCAGTTTGGGTCGTAGGGCTAGTGATAACGCTTCGTAGCCATGACCGCCCACCGCATCCATCCATCTTATATCGAGTCAAAGGGAGGCTATCCTAAATCAAGGTGCACCAGTCGAAACCAACAACAAGAGTAATAATATGGACCAAGTCCAAGAAAATCGAAGAACGGATGTGTGCTAGGGGTAATTAGCCTACTTGTCCTAGTCAAACCGTTTTGTTTTAGTCATTTCAGATTGGCACAAGTGCCGAGGTATACCCATTATCGTTCTCCTTCTTCAAATCCAGCAATCGATGCAAAATCCAACCACTTCGTTCTGGAGTCTCCTTCGCGTGCACAGTTGTTAAAGTGGTTCCAATATTGACAGAGAGTATGGCAATAATAGGCTTCAGTCTCTTTAACAACCAAACGTCGTTTTACATGCCAATTGGTACTTCTATATTTTGATAAAAATTCATACTTGATATCAAAATATCATATTTGCTTCAAAATCAAATTCATTTCGAAATCGCTATATTTACTCCAAAATATACCAATTTAGTTCGATGTATCAATTTCACTTCAAAATTCAATTCGAATTACCATTCAGGTTATAACTTCATTTTAACCCAATTCGTATTTAAATCCACAATTTAAATATAAAAGTTTCCCACTATGACCAGTTTGAATTTTTAGAAAATAGTTTGAAATATTTTAAATAGATTAAAAGTTAAATTAGTCTAATATATAATACTCTGAGTATTGAAAATGGTTTATATAGTAAAATAGTTTGGAAAATGAAAGTAATTTAAACATCTAAAAGATAGGTTTTAAACAATTTATATAATGAAATAATTTATTTTGAAAATAGTTTCAAAGTCAAACTGATGAAATTCCAAACTTTCTAATGCAAAACAATTCAATTTCCATTCCAATTTAATCGATCCCATTCCAATTTCAATTTTAAGTCAAATCAATTTCAATTCCAAATCGATTTCAATTCCAAATCAATTTCAATTCCAAATCGATTTCAAATCCAAATTGATTTCAATTTCAACTTCAACTATTTGATTCAATAGTTAAATTTCAGCTCAGATCTCAATTTTAAACCCCTTCAATTACATCAATTTCTAGCTAGATTCTCAAAGTATCAATTTAAATCATTTAAATCGAATTTAACTTCGATGTTCAATTTAATGTCCAAATCTTTAAAATAATTCAATTCCTAGCTCATCTTTTGAAATATCGATTTAAATTACTTTTAAAAAGAAATATTCAAAGTTCGAAAAAAAGTCCAATCTTTTAAAATAATCAATTTTCGAAACTCAAATCATATTTCGATTATAACTTCAAAATCTCAAGTTTGACTATTTAAACAATACCTGTTACCAATTGAAATTTCAACATTTCGAGCTCAAGTTTGAAAATAATTCGATTTCCATAAATTTGATTTTTTCCTTCTTTAAATCAAATCATTTTAAATAATTTCAAATCAAAAATTTTAAAATCATTTAATTAAACCAATCCGGTGTCCGTATATAATTTTCTATTCTATGGCCAAGTGATCGGTTATTTCAATTTAATTTCAGGGGTGGATATGTATCGTTTCAATCCAAAATAAATGTCATAGGTATATATAATTTCAACCTATTTCTTAATTTATTCGAAATAATTCAATCAACAGTTTTATAAACTGTCAAATAATTTACAGAGTGATACAGGATATGTAAAATAAATAACATCCAACCAACCAAAACATCAATCAATTGGCATCCATCACAATCAATCGTCCAAACAGCCAATATCACAACAATTTACTGGTTATCAACATCGAGCGTCTAATTTAAAATTTAATTCAATTTCAAATTGAACTACTAATTTAAATTCATATCAGTTCAATTCAGATGTCAATTTAAATGTCAGTCAAATTTCCAGACAACAGCCAATAAATTTAAATCACTTCACAACTTCGATTTAACAAACTTAATACTAATTTAGTCATTTGTGAGCGTTGAAATACTCACATTGATATTTTAATTTGCCAAACATCCAGATTTTAAATTGTCTAAAATCCCAACTGACTCTAAAAATCCCAAACCAATTTCATTGCGAAGCACTCATCATCACGATCGCAAAGCAACTTGTTTTGTTTGATTCCAACCTCGTATGAATTTGATTTACACAATTTAATAATTTGATCTTAAATAAAAATTATCATTTTAAATCATTATAGTCATTAAAATTAATTACCCATGTTATACCTTAATCCGTCATCCCCTTCTTCCACTCAGGCTAACTCAGCCATGCCGTCGCCTCCAATAGGCGCGACCCCAGCCTCCAACTCCCGTCGTAGCCCCATGACTAGTGTAAGTCGCGACCCTACCCAGCAAACGCACATGATTCCATACCCTAGAACCCAAACTGCAGCCCTCATATCCATCGACTTCATCTGCCGCCACGACCTCCCCCAAGAGACCCCTCACCATCACCGCACGCGGAGCATGAAGCTGCTGCCTCTTAGTTCGTGATTGCCATGAACGTGAGCTGCTTGATTAGATGAGCCTCTTCCACCCTCGTCGCTTGTAGCTAGATCATGAGTTCCACCAAACCACGTCTTTCCCCAGTCTACATGCATGCATGGCTATGCGCCTCACCCTGACCAGTAGCTCCAGCTCGATCGCCTGCTTGCTTCTTTTATTCGATTTCAATTTCATGAAAATGAAGGAGGAGGATAATTGTAATGTCCCACATCGCCTAGTATGGGATATGTGATGCATATATAACCCATTAGGCATCCTCCCTTTACAAGCTAGCTTTTAGGGGTGAGTTCTGCCCAATTGAACCGTAACAAGTGGTATCAGAGCAGGTCACCGCTAAACGAAAGTTTAAGTCACGGAAGGGGCAAACCTATAGGCTTGAACTAATAGGTGAGTGAAGCCGTCTAAAGGGAAAAGGGCTACCATCGAATCAATCAATAAGGGAATAGAGTAGGCTGACGTGGACGTCGGACTTTCGAAGAGTGGTGAAATGTAATGTCCACATCGCCTAGTATGGGATAAGTGATGCATATATAACCCATTAGGCACCCTCCCCTTACAAGCTAGCTTTTGGGGGTGAGTTCTACCTAATTGGACCAAACAATAATACATGATTTAAATATGATGAGAACGGCTCATTACAGAGGGCAGGGCGGTGCTTGATGACGCTAGGTTAAGTAGGGTTTCACTTAACTTTATAATATTATTTAGTTACAAAATATCTCGTTTAGCAACTTAAAATTCCGATCTCCTACCGAGGCGTGCTGTCTGGCGTCCCTAACGTTGTACCATTATTTTGAACGTAATGAAACAAGTTTTTGAGCCTAATTCGATCGTATGAGGAAGATGACTTTTTTAGTCGACTATTTAAATTAAATTAAATTAAATTATTTCTAGGTATTTTCAGATCGCACGACCAAACGATGAATCCAATTGCCACGAAATTTGAAATCCGATAATAATACACTATTATGGATCTAGTGGAACTGATATCATCGAATTCCGAGACTGTTCCCCGGGTCGCTATTTTAACACATCGATTAAATCGACGATTTCAAAAATGGACGAAATCACTTGAAATTTCATTTTTAAAAACTTATTAACCCAAATTCTAATTCAAATAGAATTTGTATCAACATTAGAAATCATTTCGATTTATGTTCAACTCTAATTCAATCATTTAAATGATTTTTAATTATTATTTGAACAATTAAATTTATTCAATAAGTCGCTATATTTGGAACTTAAGTTTTATTCCACTTATTTGAATGATAAATTTCATATTAAAATCCCATTTATATTTCAAATTCAATATAAAAAATTAAACGCTCAAAACCAAATGACCAAAAAATTTGGGTCGTTACAATTTCCTGTGGTTCAGATCTCCCTTCTCACGGAAAACGATCCCAGTCTCTTATTGTAAGGTTTAGTTGCCTCTGAAACAGGGTGGGTTGGGTATTGTTAATTTGATCGAGTGGAATCAAGCAGCTAACACTGATCATTTGGCATATATTATTAATGGCAACACATCCTTATAGAAAGAGTGGTGCGCTAAACACTATATGGTGGTAAGGATATTTGGAATATTGAATTAAAGCCAAATGCTAGCTGGGTTTGGAGAAGTCTTCTAGGTCTTAGGTAAAAACTTAAGGAGTTATATCAACTTGGTATTCCCCATGACTCTAAGACCTCCGTTTGGTCATCCCCTTGGGTGGCAAGGGGAGTCAATTTGAAAAAAGAGCTGAGCCACATAGACATTATACAATCTGGCATCCACATAAATGTTTTGGCTAGTGAATACATTTGTGAATGGAAAGTTGTATTAGCATAATGTAGTAGTTCTCGGGTGAGAGCTCTATGGCATAAACTCATGTCGTCAAAGATCATAACTCGTGCTCACAATGAATTGCTTCAGTGGGACAAACTCACAGAACACTCTATGCGCATTGTGTACAACTTGTTGATTAAAAGCTGCCTCTATGATCCATGGCATACTAGGGTATGGGATTGCTTTGGAACCCAAAATAGAATTTACTTAAGTGGCGAATAATCAAAAATAATATTTTAACTCAAGACAAGCTCAGATACACTGGTTTCCTCTCTTCATCTTCTTGTGTGTTGTGTAATCAAGCAAATAAGACTAACCTGCATTTATTCTTTCAATGTCATTACTCCTCTGAAGTGTGGATGAAGCTGATAAATGTGAATAATATAAATAGGCAGCTATTGATGGACGTGGAAGAATGGTATCAAATCTTTGTTGCAATCAGATGGAGGAGCTGCTCATCTAGGGTCCTGCTTCTATGCCATAAAGTTAGCTTAAGTGAGATATGGGATGAAAGAAACCTAAGGATATTTTGACGATGTGGAAAGGAATGGTAATGCTCTACTAATGGAATAGGCTAGTAACTTAGTTCGATGATGATGATGATGAGAAGTGGACCACAAATACATTATGTAAAGTGCGTTTGTCGAACATTTGGACAAATTCACAAAAGACTTGAACAAAATGAGAAGCCTTTATTATTCACAACCAGAATAGGATTTGGAAGAAAAGGTACAAGTATTATTGACAACTGAACTGAAAGAAAAAGAAGAGCCGAACCCACACAACATCGGGCTGAAAAAAGGTAATTCGTAATACTATACAACCAAAAGCTCAAGGGAGATGGATGATCATTTCTTGGTCCTCTTCCTTTTCTCTTTCTTCTCTCTAAAAGATGGCTCACCAGATCCCTTTGGTTTCTTCCTTATTCTTTCTCCACTTCCTTTATCTTAGAAGGGGAGCTAAGCAATGTGACATGACAAACATGCTTTGAGTGCTCCCAGTCATGGGTAGTGCGATCGAAGAAAAAATGGTCTCCCCGGGAAAAGATTTCGACAGGGGGGAGGGAAAAGGTTAATCATCTATTGCTTAATTTCTATAGCAGACTTGAGCTATTGTTCAAGAAGTTTGCTCATTGAAAGCCTTTTAGTAGGAGTAATCAACTTGGTGATACAGACATTATCATCACTCACATACCCCTAGAGATCTCCAGGCCCCTAGTTGTGACGACCCGGAAATTTTGAGCATTTGAAATTGGAATATTTAACTTTAAATATTTAAAAGTTAATTTTTAACTTGAATTCAAATATCCCTATTTATTGGGAAATTCAATTGTTAAATTAAATAATTTAAAATTAGGTAAAATGTTGAATATGGAGTTTTATGTCTGTTAAAAATAATTTGAAGGATTGTGAAATTTATATTGATAGTGCTGAGGATAATAAAAGTTTTAAAATTGAATTTAAATTTAAAATTTAAACATCGGTAATGAAATTTTCTCTGTGAACTGTAGCTAGAAGACACGTTGAAAATTTCGAACACGTGTTTTTATTCATCTGAATTCTTCTCGCGCATTCTAAAAAAAAAGAATGCTGGATCTAAAAAACCCCTATCTTCCTCAGTTCTCAATTTATTTCAAACAAATCCATTCAAAAGATAAGGCCGAAACAAATGAAAATCAAAGAGCCGTGGATTCAAAATCGCGTCCTATTCTTTTTCTATTTCTCAAAACTTAATTCAGATCACACTTTTTCTTCCCCCAATCCCAGTTCTATTCTCGGAAACAAAGAGTGGGCCGAATAAAATAAGAGGAGAGAGGTACAACGATCTCGATCAAAGTCGAGCAAGCAGGGAAGGCCGCGATTTCGATTTAAAGGCCGATGCAAAGGGAGAGAGCAAGAGTCGCGAGAGAGTTTTGTAATTCAGTCGAATCTACATTGAATCTGGTGATGTAATTCGAAGGTTGAGCGTAGGCGGCAGTTAGATCTCACGTGAACGAGGTTTGTCGTTGATGCTGGAAATCTCAGAAGACGTATCAGTTAGTTTCCCATCTTCCTTATTCGACGCAATTGCTTTGGCCCTGCGTTTGAAGGTCGCGATGGTTCGTAAGTCAGGATTTCATGAAAATCAACTGATTGATTTTTGTTTTCCAATTCGATTTAAGGTAATTTGTTTTTAACCTTTTCATTTGAATGATACTTAGGTATAAACTTTAATTTAACCTATTGATTTATTGCATGTATTAGTATAATGGGATTTAAAAGTTAAATTAAGTTAAGATTTAGCTTAGCCTGATCTTGCAATTGTAGTTCATTTAAGTGAACTAGGAGTTATTTAAAACCAGATTTGTTTTACACACACACACACACACACACACATATATATATATATATTGGAAAAATAATGTATGGGTGATTAATGTGTTTAACTAATTAAATTTTTTGTTTTAGTTACCGGAAATTAATTATCTTATGGAAATTAGTTAAAATAAATTTACTTGTTTAAAAATGAAATCACTGGTTAATTAAATTATAAATGGAAATTTAATTGTTCAAGTTGACTCGAATGTTGATAAAAAATATGTAACGTTTATATAAGGTTATAAACTGGGAACCAAGTCAGAATTGAAGTAGACTACAAACGAATGCAAAGGTGAGTTAATCTCACTCATCTGGTTTATTTAAATTTAAATGGTTAAATTTAAATAATTGGTTGCATGGTTGAATCAATGTGATGTGCTATATTATAGTATATAATATATCTTGGAATGATTGATTTTCTCGCATTATATAGCAGATGAGACCCTATACGCCGCATAATAGCGGATGATTTATATTAATCCCATATACCGCGATATTCCACCTCGAAGTGGAATTGGTATTTATGTTGTGCTAACGTCTGTGGATGCAGGGAAAACAGGTTGGAGGGATCCAAATGGGTCCCTTAACATTTATTTAAATTATTTAATATTCTCTATTGTGATTATTTGATATTTTATGATGAATTATATTGGAATATTGAATGATATGGTTTGATTGGATATATTTGGGTATAATGAGCTGCCAAAAATATATAAATTGGATTTTGGAAAGAAAATAAAAGAAGTGAACTTGTAAGCGAAATAATTATAGAAATTTGAATAAATTAAGAATGAATTGAAAAGAAATAGAGGAGACATTAAATTACTAATAAATAAACTCGAGAATGTAAAAAAAAAAGATTTTGAATAAACAAAAATTAATGAATTGTAAAATTAAGCGATATTATTTTAAAGGAATAAATAATTATTTTAAAACTTAAAGTTTAAATTTATTTAAAAAGGATTAAGAAGTAAGTTGAGAAATCTAAAATTGGTATTTTCAGTTTAAAGTATTTAAATCATAATTAAGGAATAAAATCTGGAATTAAAGAATTTTGGAATAAAAAGGGAGTAAATTGGAAATCAGTTTGGAAATTGATTCAAGTGTTTGAATTGGAAATTTAAAGAAGAATGTGAAGAGAAGTATATTTCTCTGGATAGCCAAGTATGTTTTCAAAGTAAATTTTTAAATATAAGATAAAAGTTTAATGTTGTTTTAAAAAGCATGTTTTAGAAAATTATTTATTTCTAAATGTTTAAATTCTAAAAGTAAGTAATTTTCAAATCTATTATCGTAGTAATTATTTAAAAGGTAACTTAGTATTTTGTTTTAAAAAGTGAAAACCTAGTTTTATATTTTATAAAGTAACCATATTCTCAAATATTTATATAGTATGTATTTTTAACCAATTATTGAAGTAGTTTTAACTTAAACGTTTTAAAGTATATTTCAAAGTAAAGCGTTTTAAATTATTTTAAAAATCTAAAGTTTGTGCTTGGTGATTTCAGTGGAAATAGAAAATACTTGGAATTTATTCTGAGAAAGGAAGATAGTTTGAAACTGTTTTCAAAGGGGTTTGAAAGTTAAAGTATATCTTGTGAAGATATTTTTGGAATTAATAAATAATTTGGGAAATTATTTATTGTTTGATGGATGTTGTGAATATTAATTGATAGGTAGATAACCGACTATCAATATTGGCCAAATGCGCTGATCGTTTCGAAGAGACCGGGATCGAGATTTATTTCTCAAAAACCAATTCGATCCGATTTATACGTTTTTGTGAGAAAACGAGTTTGGATTTGAAGATGGAGTAGTGAAGTGCAAGGGCTAGTCGCTACTAATCCTGAGGATATTTCCAAAATTGATGTAGTAGGAATAGTGCCTTCGTTCCGTTCGAACCCGGGACGGACTTGTATGGATGAATGCTTTCGGAACATCGTCAGGTGGTCGATGGGCATTCTAAGGGATATGTCCTAAAAGGTAACGCTTAGCCTCAAGCCTCATCAACCGGGAATGATTGAAAATCAGGGGTTATGCTGCAAGGCTAGGTGGGTAGCACCCATTCAGGGTGAGGTCATCCCTGTCTAGATGTCCCTTTTTATTTCGGCTCAGTGGTGCGGTTGATGTTCCCAACCGTGGGTGATCTCACTCGGGATTATCCAGTGAGGGGTGGTCCCGGTCTTGTGTTGCAGTGGAGTTAGGGTGGCTCCTCGGTACAGTGATCTAGGCCACGTATCATGACAGGTGGTACCCCAGTGCCTAGTCATTAGTTGGAAATCCATTCTCCCTACGAGCCTTGTACGAGTTTTGTTTGTATTACCCACTCTATAGCTAGTAGCTAGAATTTAATCATGTAACGATTTCGGCTATTTTAATAAGTATTTGTATATAGACCCTATTATAATATCAGAGGATTTTTATAAAAAGTGTTTTAGCTATCGTAAGGTAAAAACCCGACATGTTTATTTGTGGCGTGGTCTTACGACATGCTTTTTATTTTCAAAGGATTTTGAAACTTTTATAATCAATTTCAGTGTGATTTCTCACGCTGGTATTCCAAACTGACTCAGGTGTTATTTAACTGTAATGCTCGAGTCAGACTGAGTATTATAGGACACAGGATATGTTGATGTGGAGCTCAGGAGACGAGCTGGATGACGATACGTACTTTTCTACTTGTTTATATATATTCTTCTATATTGAGTAGCTGTGTATCCAGTTGTATGTTATTGATGTTGAACTATGATTGATGTACTCTGATGATGTAATATATAAACTGGTACATTTGATTTTGTGTAAAGATCATTTATTATCTATTATATTTTATTCCGCTGCGATAATTAGATTCTGATATTGTTTTCTATTTTCTTCTTCCACCTCTTCTTCTTTAACCCTAATGGCTCGTATTTCTGTTCAACTTGAGTCGGTTGATGTAGAATAGTGTTGACTCAAGGGGTACAGATTTGCGGGTCGTTACACTTGGTATCAGAGCTTAGGTTGGTGATAACCTTGGCTCTGGTGGGGATTACTCATTAAATAGAGTCTATAGTACTCTAGAATGAGTTTGAGAGTATTAATAGATATGAGCGCGTATTTGTTAGTGAATATAAAATTGTTTTTATATTGCGTGGATTTATCGGTTGAGTGTTTATGGATTCTGGTCGATATATGGGATGCCATGTCATCGATAGGGATTTCTAAACTCTTGAACAAGATGAACTGACATAGTATTGTTTTAAATAGGGTAAATGAAATAATTCTACCCAAATTATTTTCATAAATAAAGGGAATAATTTTTGTAAATCATTATAGTTATATATGGATGCTTGGATGTTAGGAGTAATAATATTAAATTATTATCATTATTGTATGAGAATTGGATAAGAAATTGAGATAATAACCAGATAGGAATAAGTTAATAAATTAATGGAATTTGTAAATGTGATTCATATTTGATTAAGGAATTGAAACCATAATTAAAAATTAAGAAACCAATTTGTATACAAATGAAATTTGTAAATATAAACTAAATGTGAATTATAGTGCGATTAATAATTAAAATAAGATAAAATTTCAAAGTAATGTGTGAATATAAATGTAAAGGATTTGGATTTGGAATTTGGAAATTTAAATTCCTTTGAATTTGGAAATGATTCTCAAAAAGTTGGGAGAAATAATATATATTTGAGAAATATTTTTGAATCGGATTGGAAATCTAGAGAGATTTGGAATTGAAAAAATATTTGAAGGGTTTAAAAAGAGATAAGAGCATTGAACTCTTTCGGTCGCTAGAAAATAATTGCGATGGTGATCGCGACATCATCGGTGTTCATTTTCGAGTTTCCAAAAGGGGGATTGCTACCTGGGTGTTTTGGATTAATGTTTGTTTGCGAAATTGGGTTTGATTTTGAAAATGCAAGGAATTTTGGGTATAGGTGATTTCAAAGGGAATTTTGAAATGTTGAAAGATTGTTTAAATTTTGGAATGTTAACTAAGAATGTTATGGCATATAAAAAGTTTGATAACTTGTGAATTTGGAATTTGTTGAAATAAAATTCAACTTTGTAAGTAAGTAAAGTGAAAACTGAATGCTGGAATTTAAAATTTGAATTGTGTTAAATTATGTGAAATGGAAAAATTAGTCAAGTTGGACTAAATAAAACAAAGTTTTAAGATTAAAATTTATAAGTAACTGATTAGTTACTGTGGTATGCAAATGAAATGAAATTCAATATTGGATGATGCTTGATTTAAATGTGTAAAATAAGGTGCGAAATAAGTTCAAATGGACTAAAACTAATTAATGTTTGGAAATAAAATTTATTGGTTGAAAATGAATTTGTGAATGAATAAATGAATCAACTATTGAACTTATAAAGTAAAGTTGATATTAATAAGAAGAAATTGGAAATTTTAGTCCGGGAATCAAAATTTAACTTAAGTGAATGGAAGTGAAAAGAATATACTTAAATTTAACCTGAGATAAGTTAAATAAATTGAAATTAAATTAAATTGGATATAAAGTTGAGGGGTAAAATGATTATAATTGTGTAATGAAAATTTATACCTTAAGCTAGTAAGTGTTATATATATAATCTGAAATTTGGTTATAAGATGAAATGACTCAAATGAGCAATATAAGCTTTTAAATAAATAAATAAGTTTTGAACTCATATATTGAGAAATAAAATTTAGTTAAATTTGGATTGAATTGAATCAAAAGTCAGTTGTGTCATGAATGATACAAAATGGAAATAGATTCTTACTTGAATAAATGGAAGTAAGTTGGATAAAAAAAATAAGTTGGAATAAATAATTTAGAATAACTTATAAAAGAATTAAAAATCATTAGAATAAAATATACTTGGGCTATAAATAAGCGTAAATCTTGAGTTAAGAATAAAAGATGAATATATTCAAGCCTAGAATGAATGGAAATATGAAAAATAATAAGTTGTGACTTATAAAATTGAAAAGTGGGATAGAAAACCCAAAATATTTGATGAATTAGAAAATAAAACGAAAAATCCAAACTTGAATTATATAATAAATAACACTTAAGAAATTTAATGAAGAGATTCTGAGATTAAAAATCAAGTATTGAATTTAAACCAGGGGAGAACTATTTTGATAATAAATTAGTTGATGAAATATGGAAATGAAACTCGAAATTATTAACTTATAATTGAATTGTGAATAGATAATTGAGTTTGGAAATGAAGCTTGAGTTATAAATAGAAATTCAACTTAGAATTGTAAGTGAATTATATATGAATTGAAGTTGTATGGAATTGGATTAAAATAAGAATGATTTGAGATGAAAATAAATCCAATTCGAGTATGAATAAATTAAAACGGGAATGAACTTAAGTTATGAAATGGTAGTAAATTGATGTAAATTAACTTAAGTTTAAAATTAATAGAAGCATGGGATGACGTCGAGTATAATAAAATGGTTTGGAATCAAACTTTTTGGATATGAAAGAAAATGCAATGGAAAGATTGTGAATAAATTAAAACAGGATGGAATCAAGTGTAAATTGAGTTGGAATCAATTTAAATGGTTGTAAAGCTTATGTTATTATTTATTTACATTAATATTGACTAATTGCATTAGAAAATTGGTCGTTCGACGTAAACGGAAGTAAACAAAATTATATGAATCAATAGCAGTTTAATAGATTGATTTTGGCATCAATTGAAATGAATATGAGTTCGTTTTGTTTAAAAATGAATTGAATGGAATGGTATGTAATTTGGATGCAAACAAATTAAAACTAGTGTCGAAACCTTGCATATGTACTTATGAATGTATATCACATGCATTACTTATGAAATCTATGTGTTAGCTATTTGAATATAAGTGAAATGTTAATAAATTGCATATATTTTGTACTTACATATTTAAATTGAGTAAGTACAGGTACCTGGAAGCCGTGTGGTTGGATTTGGTTGCGCTAATTGCTAAAATTATAAGCCACTTGCTTAAAATGCTAAATAAAGGTATGCCTACGCAATAAAAATAGGAAATATGAACTGTTTTTGGTTTTTCCGACTGTGTGGGTCGATGTATACATATTTATATCTTTTGTCATATTGCAAAAGCTCCTCTGTACAAAGGAGGCTCTGCCAAAAAATTTCGAAAATTTTGGGAGTTAGAACTTTTTTAAAAAAAATTTCACTAACGACAAAGGATTTAAAATTAGTAAGCAAATAGATGTAAAAACTGAATGTTGAAATCTAATTTAAAAGCGAGTAAGTAAAGTAAGGTGAGATTGAAGAAATTGTTTGAAGAAACTAAAGGAAGGAAAGTTTGCAAATGAACTTTTATTTGAGATTTTAAATAAATTAGTAAGCGAAACTAATAAAAGAAATTGGCTATTTACATATTGGTTGAGATAAGACGAATACAATTTAATATTCGAAGTTTGAAGGCAAGATTGAATTCAAGTAGAATCAGAAGATGGAAATATGAATGGAAATTTGGAAAAAGTATTCAAATTTGAAAGCAATTAGTAAATTGAAGCAAATTGAATTCAAATGGGATTATAAAGGCATAGTGAATAGAGATGGATATAAATTCCAATAGTGAAGTGAAAATAAATAAAGAAGCATATTAAATGCTTATACTAAACTTAAGAAAAGAATGGTAATTGGAGATTGATATTACAAAAATATTCTAAGTTAATATTCGAATGGATAAATATGGACATTTTGTAAGAAAATCGATAAAATGTTATTGGAATGTTGTGATTGGATATTATTGCTATGTAGGATATACATGTATTATAAAGGAAAAGGAAATTGATTTTGATTTCAGAAAATAAATTTGAATTGCTCGACAAAAAGGTATGTGTTTAAATTTCTGTATGAAATTTGATTGGGTTTTGATCGAGCCACTTGGCTTTTTTGTTTAGTTTTGAAATTTGGGAGCCTGTAGAGGCCTTTTGTAGTTGTACTGAGCTAGCTGCGCAAAGGAGATGCTGGCAAAAATTTTCGGAAATTTAGAGAGTTAGAAAATTTTTGAGAAAATTTTGACAATTCATAATTTAGTTTCAAATTTAAATTTGAATGGTTGAGTATATGATATTAGTGGGAACCTAATGGGAGAAGTTTGGAAAGTTAGGAACAGTAGTAGGGTGTTCTTAATAAAAGGTTGTTTTGGAAAATTGTTAGAAATTGTTTGGTTTTGGAAAAAGTAAATGGGTATTGGACCATTCTTCCTAACTAGTAATTTCGGGGGAGGAATGTGACGGCCCGAAAATTTTGAGCATTTGAAATTAGAATATTTAATTGATTTTAAATATTTAAAAGTTAATTTTTAACTTGAATTCAAATGTCACTATTTATTAGGAAATTCAATTGTTAAATTAAATAATTTAAAATTGAGTAAAATGTTGAATATGGAGTTTTATGTTTGTTAAAAATCATTTGAAGGATTGTAAAATTTATATTGATAGTGCTGAGGATAATTGAAGTTTTAAAATTGAATTTAAATTTAAAATTTAAACATCGATAATGAAATTTTCTCTGAGAACTGTAGCTAGCAGACACGTTGAAATTTCGAACACATGTTTTCTTTCTTCTGAATTCTTCTCGCGTATTCTATAAAAGAAAAGAAGACCGTTGGATCTAACACAAACCCCTATCTTCCTCAGTTCTCAATTTATTTCAAACAATTTCATTCAAAAGATAAGGCCGAAACAAATGAAAATCAAAGAGCCGTGGATTCAAAATCGCGTCCTATTCTTTTTCTGTTTCTCAAAACTTAATTCAGATCACACTTTTTCTCCCCCCAATCCCAGTTCTATTCTCGGAAATAAAGAAGGGGGCCGAATAAAATAAGAGGAGAGATGTACAACGATCTTGATTGAAGTCGAGCAAGCAGGGAAGGCCGCGATTTCAATTTGAAGGCCAGTGCAAGGGGAGAGAGCGAGAGTCGCGAGATGGTTTTGTAATTCAGTCAAATCTACATTGAATCTGGTGATGTAGTTCGAAGGTTGAGCGTAGGCGGCAGTTAGATCTCACGCGAACGAGGTTTGTCATTGATGCTAGAAATCTCAGAAGATGTATCAGTTAGTTTCCCCTCTTCCTTATTTGACGCAATTGCTTTGGTCCTGCGTTTGAAGGTCGCGATGGTTCGTAGGTCAGGATTTCGGGAAAAACAGCTGATCGATTTTTGTTTTCCAATTCAATTTGAGGTAATTTGTTTCTAACCTTTTCATTTAAATATAAGATAAAAGTTTAATGTCGTTTTAAAAAGCATGTTTTATAAAATTTATCATTTCTAAATGTTTAAATTCAAAAAGTAAGTATTTTTCAAATCTATTATCGTAGTAATTATTTAGAAGGTAACTTAGTATTTTGTTTTAAAAAGTAAAAACCTAGCTTTATATTTTATAAAGTAACCATATTTTCAATATTTATATAGTATGTATTTTTAACCAATTATTGAAGTAGTTTTAACTTAAATGTTTTAAAGTATATTTCAGAGCAAAGCGTTTTAAATTATTTTAAAAATCTAAAGTTTGTGCTTGGTGATTTCAGTGGAAATAGAAAATAGTTGGAATTTATTCTGAGAAAGGAAGATAGTTTGAAATTATTTTCAAAGGGGTTTGAAAGTGAAAATATATTTTGTGAAGATATTTTTGGAATTAATAAATAATTTGGGAAATTATTTATTGTTTGATGGATGTTGTGAATATTAATTGATAGTTAAATAACCGACTATCAATATTGGCCAAAGTGCTGATCGTTTCGAAGAGACCGGGATCGAGATTTATTTCTCGAAAACCACTTCGATCCGGTTTCTACGTTTTCGTAGGAAATCGAGTTTGGATTCGAAGATGGAGCAGTGAAATGCAAGGGCTACTCGCTACTAATCCTAAGAATATTTCCAAAATGGATGTAGTAGGAATAATGCCTTCGGTTCCGTTCGAACCCGGGACGGACTTGTATGGATGAACGCTTTCGGAACATCGTCAGGTGGACGATGGGCATTCTAAGGGATATGTTCTACAAGGTAATGCTTATCCTCAAGCCTCATCAATTGAGAATGACTGAAAATTAGGGGTTATGCAGCAAGGCTAGGTGGGTAGCACCCATTCAGGGTGAGGTCATCCCTGTCTAGATGTCCCTTTTTATTTCAGCTTAGTGGTGCGGTTGCTGAACCCAACCGTGGGGTGATCTCACTCGGGATTATCCAGTAAGGGGTAGTCCCGGTCTTGTGTTGCAGGGGATTTAGGGTGGCTCCTCGTACAGTGATCTAGGCCACGTACCGTGACAGGTGGTACCCCAGTGCCTAGTCATTAGTTGGAAATCCATTCTCCCTACGAGCCTTGTACGAGTTTTGTTTGTATTACCCACTCTGTGGCTAGTAGCTGGAATTTAATCATGTAACAATTTCGGCTATTTTAATAAGTATTTGTATACAGACCCTATTATAATATCAGAGGATTTTTATAAAAAGTTTTTTAGCTATCGTAAGGTAAAACCCGATATGTTTATTTGTGGCGTGGTCTTACGAGATGGTTTTTGTTTTCAAAGGATTTTGAAACTTTAATAATCAATTTGAGTGTGATTTCTCACGATGATATTCTAGACTGACTCGGGTGTTATTTAACTGTAATGCTCGGGTCAGACTGAGTATTATAGGATACAGGATATGATGCTGTGGAGCTCAGAAGACGAGCTGGATGACGATATGTACTTTCGTACTTGTTTATATATATTCCGCTGTGTTGAGTAGCTGTGTATCCAGTTGTTTGTTATTGATGTTGAACTATGATTGATGTACTCTGATGATGTAATATATAAATAGATATATTTGATTTTGTGTAAAGATCATTTATTATCTATTATATTTTATTCCGCTGCGATGGTTTGGTTCTGATATTGTTTTCTATTTTCTTCTTCTACCTCTTCTTCTTTGACCCTAATGGTTCGTATTTCCGTTCAACTTGAGTCGGTTGATGTAGAATAGTGTTGACTCAAGGGGTACGGATTCGTGGGTCGTTACACTAGTCTTGCTAAGCATGAACCATTTGCACGCCAAGGTCTAGAGTGCCACTAACTGAAATGCTCTGAGTCATCCCGAAATAGTCACAATCATTAAATCGGTCGTTGTCACTTGTTTTCTAGGTTGGAAGCTCTCTTTTGATAGATTAGAAACTGTAGGCTAACCTAAATAAGTGGCACATCCAGATTGTACTCAGAATCTAAAGGAGTGATAGAGGCAACATGGGGCCCTGAGGTAAGCCTAGCATCAACATCCGGAGTAGTAATGTTAAAACACTTAACCTGATCTTTTTGAGCCATGGTAGCTAACTTCGAATGTAAAACAAGTTCACCTACTCTAAGTGCCTCGATTTCCTCCGGACTTAGAATCTCTTTCTACAGCTCCACCAAGTCTACTTCAACCCTCTCTGAGTGTTCACACTCTTCCTACACAATATTCTCCCATGGCATAGCTAGAGCATGGGAATATGCTTTACTAAGCAATACCAAGTCTTGGAGCTTAATAACATTGGCGTTGTAGTTGGTGATGAGTGAATCGAAACTATCTTTAATTTTCCTCTCTACGTCTGCCACTAGCTCATCCACCTTCTTGGCTTTTGCCAATGCATCGTCTCTCTACTTACAAGCTTTAATGGTTTCTTTGTAATATTCCTAAGCTATTTGGAGGGCCTCATCTTTCTCCTTCTTTTCCTTTTCAAGCTATGCCTTCAGCCCCTTTACCTCTTTGGTTAATTCTTGATTTCAGTGGTGAGCGGACTTAGCTTGACTTAAATGATTCTTTCTTTCTTGCTCGATCGCTGTATTTATGTCTTTGAATTTTTGGTCGGTGTCCTCCTTTGCTTTCTTTAACTCAGTAACTTCTTCATCGAGATGGGAAATGATCTCATTATTCTGACCTCTAAGATTTTTAGCCCTGTAATCTCAACCTCCAAACTCTTAGTTTATTCCGAGAGCATCTCAGCTAGCCTCCTCCATGTTAAGTACTGATCATACACATCATTAACGTATGAACTGTCTGATACTTGACATATGAAGGAATATCTTTCAAATTTGGAATAAACTTGATGCCTTTTAAATTAATCTTTGGAAAGCGATGTTGCAGTTCAGCTATTTGAGGGTTTGAGGCGATTGGTTGTTCATTTTTGATGATAGGCTATTCAATAGGCTTCTCAATAGGCACTTTATCATATATGCATCGAGAGGCATCGAAAGCAGTGGATTTCAATGGACGATGGGAGTGTTGAGAATTATGAGACGATGCTGGCTCCTTAGCAAAGGGGGAAGCATGAGAAGGATCACTGTGATGAACGTCGTCGTGGAGACTAGAGTGTTTTTCAAACTTTTGGATGGAGGTGACTTGGATCAAGATCGATGCCTAAACGACGAGTCGGGCGTCATATAGTCTTTCTCTCTGCTTCTATGATCTTGGCTCGAACACCTGCTAGAATCAAATTCACGACTGGGATTATAGGTGATATGCACGTAATTGTGCATATATTTACATCCATATTTTATCTCTTTTGATTTAAATAATCATCATATTTGGGCATTTTAACATGTTTAAAACCAAAATTCAATTATTTCTAACCATCATATTTTCATCTTCATTCAGGGGCAAAACGGTCATTTTGTGCATGTGTCGATATAAGAATTTTTACTTGAACACTTTTTTGACAATTTTTATAGGAATTTGGATGCATATGGAAGAGGCTTATATGAAGATATATGCATGCACAAATGAATACAAAGGAAAGAAGAGGGAAATAATTCAAGCCATGAACATGGAGGACCCCACCCACTTACCTAAAAGTACAATTTGGAGCTAATGGACAACAAAGTGGAGGTTAAAGCTTCATGCAAAACAAATGATGGATTAATTAGTGGTTAATGGTTACTTGTTGGCCACACTTCCTAAAGGGCATTTTAGGTAGCCCCCTAAAAATAGAATTAGGGTTTTATGCATGTATATAAAGCCCTCTTATGTATATGAAACTATCTTCTACTCTTTCATCTTACTTAGGAAATTAAGAAATCAAGTGTAAGCACAATGTTCTATGAAATAAAAATGGCTTTCAAGCCTCTTTCTTCTCTCTTTTCTACATGCGTTTCTTTGTTTTATTGTTAATGTTTATTTCTATGCTCTCTTTCTCCTTATGTTCATAGCTTAGATTCATGTTTATGCAAGTAGTTAGTAGCTAATCTCTTTTGCCTTCTTTACTTATTTTCTATTTTTCTTTTCTTTTTAAGGTTGAAACTTACATGTGATGCTTCAATGCCACAAATGAGTAGCTAAACCCCTTCAATTTAGGGGTGATGAAGCTCTCTAACTATATGTAATTTCAACATTTTTATGATTTATGATCTCTTTGTTTATGCTTCATGAATATGAATTTTGATGTAAGTTTATACAAGTGGGTTTGATAGCTTATATTGCTTATGCAAATGAGCTATTCTTATTCAACATAAACACAATTTACATCATCATTTGCTAATTAATTTTTGATTGTGAAATGAAAGTAAAAAAGAAATTTGATGATCTATATTACTAGTTACAATAGTAAATAGATCATACTTAAAATAGCTTTTCCTTTGGCTTCATTTTCACGAGAATTATAAGTGATATAATTGTTGTATTATAGTTTGATGGTTTGAGTTATGTTAAATAATAACATAAACAAACCATACTTACGATAAATACAATGATTATTCCACTTAATATCAAAGTTAGAGATCATAAATTATGTGTTTGTTGATTTAAAAAAATTTGAGAGTGGATTTGCCTCTAAATTGTTCTTTAGTCTAATAGATTTCGAATCACATTTTTCTAGTGTTAGCCTCACTTTATTTCTAGTTAACAATTTATCAACTTTGGGTTAATTTAATTGAGTAGGAAATTTAAATCGACAATTCCTTGTGGATCGACCCGTATTCGCCACGTGCTATATTCGTACACCGTGCGCTTGCGGTATAAATTTTATTATAAATTCGTTCGACGGTTTTCTAAACCGATAGAATTTCCGTCGACGAACAAGTTTTTGGCGCCGTTGCCGGGGAGTTGTTTTGATTTTGATTTTCTATTCTTCGGATTATATTTGTTTGATTTTTTTGTGTTTTCATTGTGTGTGCTTGCATATTTTTTTTAAAAAATAATAATAATTTATGTTTGTGTGACTTTTATTTTTGTTTGTGTACTTGTTGTTTATTTGCACTTGCATTTGCTCTTCTATTGCAAAAAAAAACAAAAACAAAAAACATTCACAATTACAAAACAAAAACAAAAACATTTTATTCTGTTTCAATTTGCATTTCATTTTTACAACATCATTGTATTTACAACCTGCACTGTTACATTGCATATTTCACTGTTTCACATTTTCAATTTGCAATTTCTGTTCACTGTCTATTCACAGTGCCTTCATACCTTCTCTGTTCACAACCACCACATCAAACCATTCCTCTATCCCCTGCATAACATTCAACTACCATCAGCCTGCACAAAACCCTTCAGACAATCCACCCTCAACTTCAACTTCAAATTGTCCTTCTCAAACCAGAGCACATACAACTCCACCACCCATTTCAAAATTTCAACATTCATAACACACCCCTTTCCACTTCAATTCATTGTCCACTGCACACAACCACAAACATTCCTAACTTTCACTCTGCCTGTTCACTCACTGTTCACATCGCCTGAAATATCTTACCCACAGCAAATACTTCAACATCCATTGCAAAATCATTTCTCTGCTCTTACACACCTTCTGCTGCAACATCATATCCAGTGCCTTACTGTCACCATTTACCCACTTCATAATCTCTGCACTTCATATCCACCAACTCACCCATAAACACAACTTCCCACTGCCTTATTCCCTTACCACTGAGCCAAATCATTTACAACTTCCTACAGCAACATCAACCATTCTTCCCCTATATCTTCACAACTCCAAACCATCACTGCTTAACATTGCAACACAATACATCACAACCCACCATCACCATCAATAGTCATCTCCATCTCCACTGAAAAACTTCCACTACTGCCCAAAATCCAACAAACATCATCAGTCATAACCCTGTACCCAAACCACTATCCAATCTCCACCCCTTCATACAAAGTTTTACAACACAGCAGTATCATGTCTCTGTTCATCCAACAACCCAATAAACTTCTCCATTTCCACAGCACTACCTCAACTTCACTACTCAATCCAACTCTCCCTCCACCTCCCAATTTCCAATTCACCTCGCAACTAGCTGCGAATCACCAATTTCAGCAACACAACAGCAACACTCATACACTCTCAACCTCCACAGCATTGCCACATTTTCCACTATCACAACTATCGACAACGCCAACTAGTGCTTCAACCCACATCACACTCCCCTTCCAAACGTCACCGCTCTTCCTTCAATAACCATCCACTTCCTCCACATCGACCTACCTCATCACGAATTGGCAGCCACCTTACCCATTCGCTCGACTAGCAACACCACGAATTCCACTTCGAACCACAACTACACTGCATCGTGACATCACCATCACAATCGAACTTACCGACCACCCTCAAGCCAAAATCGTGAACCAAACCACTCGCGAACTGTAGCTGCCTCGAACACGAAACCTGTTCCTCCAGAACCACACAGAACTCACGATTCATCTTCGATTTGTGATTAGAGCGGAGGAAAGACTTTGGACTCATTTTTAATTTGTGAAATCGATCGCCATTTTTGCAGATAGAAAAGAGCGTGTTCAGTTTTGTGATGTAGAGTTGATTTTGTCTTTACAAATGGTATTGGGCTTGTGGTGGATAAAATCTTAGCTTCCCAAGATATCGCATATTGGATTTCACCCGAGCTAATGCAAGTTGAGTCTAAATATATCAAGTTGGCCTCTACCAAAGCCATGGTATGTTGATTTTTCCAACCCACTTCCTGTTTACCCTCAACTAGCTATCGGTAATTGATAATTTAATTAGATATCATGAGTTGAGCCCTTATGAGCTATCCAATTTTATAACTTCCCCAGCTATCGCATGTTGAGCCCCTAAATGGGTATCGTATGTTGATTTCTATAGCTATCATAGATTGGTTACTTCATTAGCTATTGCAAGTTAACGTTCCTCATAGCGATCATAAGCTAACCATTCCTTATGCTATCGCAAGTTGATAACTCCTACACGCAATCACATGTTGAACAAGGAGTAACTATCGTAAGTATATATATATATATATATTCTTTGTTTGTGTGTAACCGCAATTTGAGTATCTCATGGGTCATCGCAAAATGAAAGGAAACTTTTACAATTATCTTGAAAACTGTTTTATTACCATATTAAACAAATACTTTATACCAAACCCCATTTAGTGTCAAATTTTGAATGGCTATAAATTGCTTTATAGTTTTCTTTTGAAATTGGTTAACTACATATTCTATTAATTAATAAAATCTTTCTTTAGCCAAATAGTTCGTATAAAATTGGAAATTGGTGGGGAAAATCCCATAAATTCACCAAAAACCCATTTTACCATATTTTACCTTAAATCTAAGTTTTAGGTCAAAATAATTATTTTTAATAACTAATTTTTATAAAATTAAGCATTTTTTCAACTTAAAAAATTCATAACAATTTAAAATAAAATCTGTAAATTAGGAAATCAAAAATGCATCTTTAGTTTACCTTTAGAAAGATTATATTAAATATTTGAGGCATATAAATGAGATTGAGTCATGTTTTACCCTAAAACATGGATAGATTCCTTTCGTTTAGATTTGAACCATATTTCAAACAAATGTTTAATCATCCAAACTCATTCATCATTGTCAAAACCATTTATTCCAAATTAAATCCAAACCCGTTTGAACCAAAAATGGCACAAACACCCAATAGATTTAGTAGAGAATAAAAAGTGAAAAGAAGTAGATTAAAAAGAGCAAGAAAAGCACATGCAACATTTTTATAGTGGTTCGGCTAATCTTGGCCTATGTCCACTTATTGGCATCAAAACTGCCCACTAACACCCAGTTGTATGAAAGTACCAACATCCAGTCACAGATCTCAGATAGTGTCTAACGTAGAGAATATAATACGAAGAACAAACAAATTGAAAATGAAAGCAAGTAAAAAGAGACAAGGTTTATGTGTTTCGACTTACTTCGGCCTATGTCCACTACAAAATAATCCTTTTTATTATACTGTAGTTTATTTATAGTTACAATCCGAAATCCAAGAATAAAATTTGTAGAGTGTAGGCTAGGTTGAAGATCAAGAGAAGCACAAAGATGATCCTTTTTTGACGCTATGTCTATTGCATTTATAGGGAAAGACATGCATGGATTAGGCTGAAATTTTGACAGAAGAACCTCTAGGACATGATGAGGCCACCCAAGAATTTGCAGGCCCATTCTAGGGATTGGTACCGATCCCTATTTTGGTGTCTAATTGAGGTACGATCCCTATGGGAAGTTCCCTATTGTTTTATCTACATGCCCTCCAAATTTTGTGACATCCCAACTTACAATTTGTGAGATATTATGTTTTCCGTGAAGTAGTGTTGCATACATTTTGATTTCAGCCGAACCCGTTTAGAGGGATATAGGTCAATCTATCCAAACTCCACTAGATGACATGCAATCCCTAGGGTAGCTTCTCTATGTTATATTATGTGTAGCCTTCAAGTTTCATGCCAATTGGATTAGTATAACTTGAGTCATTAATCGATCTTTGTTGAAATATGGTGTAAATGCTGATTATAGCTGATCCCTATGAAGGGATAGAGGCTGAACCCTCCAACTTGTCCCAAATGATGTACGATCCCTATGGGGTGCTCCACATGGTATAATTAGCTTATGCTCCAAGTTTCATATTAACTGGACATGTCGATGTTGAAATACTGATTGTTTTTCATTGAGTTGTACTTGCTTGGCTGAAATATGCTAATCTCTTCTGTATGATCTATTTTATACCGATCTCTTTTTATACGATCCCTTTTATACCGATCCTTTTCTTAGGTGAAGTAATTTTCCCATAACTTGAGCATACAAATTCTAAACAACTTGAAATTTGAAATGTTGCCTCGTAAGGGCTTCCTTGTCACTTTATTCCAGTCTCACCCAGTTTGGGACAAAAATTAAGGACATGTACCGATCCCCTAGAGGAAGGATAGGCACTGATCCACTGCTTGGGGGAGGTACTAACCCGTACTTAGAATATTCTAGAGAGCCTATCTCTTGGTCTCGGTCGATCATCGCTTTATATCATTGTTCGCTCTGGGCTACTGGCCTTAATAATCGCAGAGTCAATTGGGTTAAATCCACCAGTCTACTGCCTTGGAAAAAGGTGGTTTAGTACTTTTCCCCCCAAAACATGTCTTGTGACAGGAAGGTGTGTTTTGAATTGCAATAAATCCAAAATTCAAAATACACAATCCATTGATAGCCGTAATTTCCAATCCAAGATTCGATCCAAATCCATGTTCTCTCTGGATCGTTCCATTTGAATTTGCATTCATCTAAAACCAAATCCATTGCTATTCAAAACTAATATACAAATCCATGACCTCCCCAGGTTGTTATCCTAATCCAAATCCTCGATCTCATCGGATCCTTGCCGAGCACGATCCGTACTCGACGACCTAAGTAGGATGATCTATTGCGTTTGAGTGAAGCGAACTACCACTTTCCAGGCATAGTCCATACCTGATGACCTTGATCTCTCCGGATCCTTACAGAGCACAATCCATACTCGATGACCTGAGTAGGTCGATCTATCGCACTCGAGCGAAGCGACCTACTCTAGCTAGGCATAGTCCATACCTGATGACCTGTTGGATTTTATTCTTCGGGCTCTATACCTGATTGAGGACTTAATCCATGATGCACAAGCCTGTTTCATCATGTTTGCGTGATGAAAAGACCTATACCTTGTGATCGTTATCCCGTCTCTTTTGATAAGACCACAACCACGACCCGTGTTTTCTATTACATTAATCCAAATTTAAGCATTCCTACGTCCATTTGCCAAAATATAAATAAGAGTCCATACAACCAATAAATCCGAGTTCAAATAAAACTAAAAAAACAAGAGTTCGATGGAAATAAGAAGAAAAAAGTTCACAAACCCTAGCACTACGGTCTGTCATCATCTCAGAGCATGCCTAGCGTCTATCCTCGATCCCGTACATGTGTAAGTGACTTAGCCATCTTACCACAGAGTTTGTTACATATTCCATGAAAAGTTAATGATGTCTTGATCCAATGCCATTTTCATTTGAGGTGGACGGTGGCTTCTCCTATTCCACCGGTGCAACCTGAGTCCTTATGTATTATTGTACCTGACCATTCCACACAAGTTCCTAAATGATATCCTTCAAATGCTTACAATCATTTGTATTGTGCTCATCTAGCTCATAGAATTGGTAGTGCTTTCCTAATGTCCATTCGCATTCATAGCGTTCCCTCCTTGCCGGCCTTCAATACGAAAGGCGTCCTCGAGTATCCAAATATACCTGCTCTAAGGTTTCATTCAATTCTGGGTAAGAAGAGAATTTAGGGCCGTGTTATATAACTATGTTATCTATGCAACCATCCACTCAACCAAAAGTGCAGTATGATGTAGATATACTATAGGTGAGCACAATCATAGCGTGAATATAAGTTTGTGACATGTAGTCATGTATGCAACATCCAAGACATGAAAAAAGTTTTCTATATGAGTGCAAATGTGACAGTGGAAAGTGCGTCAACCATCTCCTATAATCCAATCTAGCAACCACAATGCAACCAAAACCTAATTTTGGAGATAAAAGTTTAACAGTGAAAAACTTAGGATGAGAAGTCCTCATGCATTTCACCAAATTTTCTCCTATTGTACTTGAACCAGCCTAGTTACTTTGTTGCAGAGTTTTATAATTCTGTGCTCCACAATGCTTGTAGTGGCATGGGATGCTATGGGCTCTGTCTCAGCGCCCCTTAATTGATCAGGCTCTACCATAGTGGTTGTGCTATGGAGGCGTTTAGTCAAGTGAGAAATGCGAGAAACATCATGGACACTTGCCAATTTATATGATAGCTCCATGCGGTAAGCAAGTTTTCCTATTCTTTCCAAAGCTCAAAAAGATCCAACAAACCTTGGTGCCAACTTTCCTGATTTTCCAAATCCCATGACGTTGATAAAAGGGGAAACTTTGACAAACACTATGTCTCCAACCTCGAACTCCAACTCTTTCCTTCCCTTGTCCGTGTAGGATTTCTAGTGGTCTTGTGCTGGCTAATCATCTCTATCTTTTCTAAAACTTCGTGAATTAAATTTGGTTCGAGTAAGTTTTGGTCTATAATTTCCCACCAACAATTTAGCGATTTGCACTGCCTCCCATGAAGCACTTCAAACGTGGCTATAGCAATCGTGGCTTGGTGATTATTGTTATATGCAAATTCTACTAAAGGTGGATGCTGCTCCCAGTATCCTCCACAGCCCATGATGCAAGCTCTCAACAAATCCTCCAAGATCCTGTTTACTATTTCGGCTTGACCCATACTTTGACGGGCCTAAATTTGACAAAACTCAAAACCCAATTTCATCAAAGCACATATCATTGGATTTGTTACCTGCAAATAAGCATGAGCATTATCAGAGATTGATAGAAATCTAAACTCACATTGGAAATGATAATAAGATAAAAATACTAACTATGACTACTACCTTGTAATTAATGATATCTCTTGGGTAACAGATTTTCACATTAGCATTGAGCATGAGAGAAAAAGAGACTTCTCCACAACAAAACACATCTAGCTTCAATGACATGTTCCTCTAAATTTATCCTATGGGTTTTAATAAGGAGGGTGTCAGAACAACATTACGGCTATAGGAAAATCTATAAGCTATCTATAACATAAATTTATACCGATTGATTTTCATTTAATTGATATGTCTATTAATGTTAGCAATTCTAATTTAACCCTGCATTGCACAAACGATTACTTACGTATCCATTCCTAAGGTACAACCGACGAATCCTTATCAACCACCCAATACTTCCATGTCCATTAGCCACTTGATACTTCGAGCTTCTACTATCACCACATAATACTTTTAAAAGAGAAATAGACAGGCTTTTTCATTTAAGACGTCAATCGAGGGAGACTTCATCATTTAAGACATATTCTCAAGGTGGACTTCTGGCGTTGTCACTATTGGTCTATTGGTCCTAATTATAGAGACCTTTGACCCATATACACGACCTTATACTTTATAATAGCCATACACTAGCGCATCTATCGTTATTAAAGTCTTAGCAATGTGAGAGACTATACCCAAGCCACTTAATACCACATTAATATGGACTAGGCATGCCTCTGACCATTTAATATCAATTTATAGGTAGGCCTTTGCCATTTAATACCAAACCCCAAGGCGGACTCCTTACTGGTATTATCAAGCTAACATTGCTTAGAAATCTCATTGGGTTACTTAATACTTTTTACATAGGAAAGAAGAGGACACTATAGACACTTATTACCTCAAACTTGAGGCAAACTCTTTCCTCAGATATCCATCATCACTCTTAATTACAAATATGGAATCTCATTACGTTACTCCTTTCGGTAAGGAGGCAGGCTATACAATAGCACTTAATTCCTCAACACATAAGTAAACCTATTTAGAGATATTCTTATTTATTTGGAACCTCACTAGGTTATTTAATACTTCATTTTGGGAAAGAAGTGGACCCTACAACCGCTTAATACATCAAATCAGAAGCGAACCCCTATCAAGATATCCCTCACCGCTCCTAATTCCAAATTTGGACCATTTAATATTTTTTTTCAATCAAGAAACCATGTCCAAACTCTCACGCCATCATGGGTCCTATGATTAGTTATACCTCACATCAGTAATAAATGCACCAGACCACTGGTAGCCTCAACGTGAATGGCAATCCTCCCTCAAGTGACCCTACTGACCTCGCATCACTAACCTAATAAGTCTAGTTAACCATCCTAAGTCTTTACTTATATTATCTTAGGTAGATATTGGACTTAGCTTACCGACTCCCTTTTTATTTAAGGAAGTAAGATTTACCTTAAATACCTATCTATCCATAAATCCCCTTTTAATGCTCGTAAATGTCAATTTGTCCATAAAATCCTAACGGACATTTCCTAAGACATTTTTATACGATTAATATTTTGAAATTAGTAATATTTTTATATCTATTCCATTTCTCAGTCCCACTAATCCATTTGTCTATATTAATTATAACCCTTAATTTAATGCTATCCATTTCTTCTCATTAATTTCCCATTAAATTACAGTCTTTCATTTTCTATTAATTAATATGAATTCCTAGTTTATTTCCCATTAATAGGAAATACTATATTGCCTAATTTTACTTATTTGCTTCCTTAAATATAATAATAACTAACGAACATTATGCATAAATAGCGCATAAGTGAACAACGTTCTTCTTTATTAATGTAATAAATACGTATAAACTGCCTAATAAAACTATCTATTCATAACCAAGTATATTCAAGTCATAAGTATGTAATTAAAATATGTTTTCCATATTTAATTTGCTAGAATTAAATTCCTTAGGAAGATTTCCCGCTATGATTTTCATAAACTAGTTTTAACAAAAAAAAGAAAAGATTGACTCTATTTGAAATTGCAAGGAATGGAATTTTTTTAACTGGAATAGACAGTGTAGGCTATGGAAAATCTATAGTTTACACATCTCTTCCCCTTTTGTTCGTGGGTTTTCCTTGTTAAATCAAATGTCACCCCTTTTGAATGAAAAGTAGAAAAATAGAATAAATCTATAAAAACCAAATGGATGTTCCTCCTATAAATTAAACTATGAAAAATTTACATCACACATATGTTGGGCAATAATCCAAAAATCCTTTTTTACACCCTAGTACGTATCTCGAATAAAATATACAAACTTCAAATTCTAAAATCTTTGGGACTGATTTCCAGATTTAGTTGTAAACATAATTCAAATTAGATCTAAAACAAGAATATGTAGGCAATAGATTTATACCCTAATTTAAGCCTACAATTCAAAAATAAAATTGATTTAGGCATAAAAAGCAAACATATGCCAATATAATATATTTAAAATCATAAACAAATATAAAATTTCTCACTCACCTTTTAAAGGCAATCCAAATCTCCAGATCTAAAGCAGAACCTTAAATTCATCTCTAAATCCCTTTAAATCCAAGAAATATATATATAAAAGAGGTATATACATACATTAGAATTATAGATGTGAAAAGTGATTTGGGAGTAGAAGAGAAAATAGATTGAAATACATACATACATACATACATACATACATACATATATACATACATACATACATATATATATATATATATATATATATATATATATATAAACAACCTCATTATTGCGTAGTGTTGATTCGCTCTTCTTCTTCCCTTACTTGATTTCTAATCTTCTCCAATTTGTATATATACAATAAAAATATTTTATAATTTACAAAATAATAGAGAAGAGAAAATGGTAGACCTTCACTACTGCTTTCAAAAAAAACATGAGAAGAGAAGAAAGGGTTAGGTCTGAATTTATAGACACTTGAATCAACCGAAACCTTTCGATTTAAAATATCATATCTAAGCCATTGTGGCCTAACCTTATTGCACCCACGATTACCCAACCGATCGATCACCTCTTATGCATCGGTCGACCACTAAATATCGATCGATCACAGTTAACGGTCGACCTGTAGGCTTGGGTGAATAATTATAAATGTTAATTAATTATACTCGGATTATTTTCATTTCAATTTCAGTTTTCATCCATAACTTCTTTTTTGGACTCCGATCGCAGAACTCCAAATATAAGAGTTGCTCAAAATTTCGACACATGAACGCAATGGTGCAAGTTTCACGATCAAATTTGATTGTTTGCATAAATTCCCTTTTGGAGCCTAATTAATTAACTAAATAACTAATTAAATAAATAACACCAAATTATGGGGCATTGCAACCATCGGTCTGTGGGTGATAAGCAGTGCTAAGATTCAATGAAGTTTCTAAAGTCGCTTGCAAACTCCTCCAAATTCGCCAGTAAATTAGAGGTCCCTATCGTTAATGATATACCCCGGAATTCCATGATGTCGAACCATCTTCTTGATGTTAATCTATATAGAGATTCTACAGTTGTGTTGCTCCTAATGGGAATAAAATGGGCATCTTTGTTGAGTCTATCCACTATGACCCAAATTGCTTCATTGCCTTTTTGGCTTCTAGGCATCCATCTATAAAGTCCATCGATAAATGCTCCTATTTTCAAGTCGAAATCTCTGTTGATAATTTTTTGCATCAAAAATGGCACAAACACCCAATAGAGATTATGTAGAGAAATATATGAAGAATAATAAATGTAAACAGATAGAAAAAATCAATAGAATAATAAGAAATAAGCAATTAACAGAGACACAACTACTTATAGTGGTTCGGCGTTGTTTTTCTATGTCCACTTTGAAGAGATAGCTTTATTAATTACTTTGTGAACTGAGTACAAGAAGGATCAGACGAAAATCCATAGTTACACAAGTGTACGAAGCAATAAGCGACGTAAAGATCTCGAAAATGAACAATCGATTCTGTTGTTATAGGGGAAGATGGCGAAATATCTTCCTAAAATGTCGTCAACGGAGTCTCCAGATCTAGAAGAAGTCACGATATCGATCATGGGTCCTACATAACTTGTAATAACGATCAACAATGATCATTTTATTAGCTTCTTTTGGCATGTGATCTATATGGTGGGCTCCACTCTTTAATATATTGATGTTTCAAAAGTTTCATGTGTAATCGACCTGTAAATTTTGAGATATTGATCGATCATCATTGATTTGTACTGTTCATCCAAGTAATCCATATCCATATCGATTCATGCCGATCCATAATGAAGATGTTTCATATCCGATCCATATTGAAGATGGATCATAGCCAATCCATTTTAGAGATGGATAATTACCGATTCGTAATGGAGATGGATCATTACTGATCCACATTGGAGAAGGATCATAGCCGATCCATAATAAACATGAATTATTGCCGATCCATTGTGAAAAACGATCGTACCCGATTGTTTTTCAGTTGAAGTGTGAAATTCATACTTAGCCATTCTAGATTACTATTTGCATGAATCCGTATAGCTATCATCTATAGTCTTGTCCGTAATCGATCTCCAATCCCGGTAACCATCTCTCCAGGCTTTCTGCCTTGATGATCATGAAGTCTAACTTGTCCAGTCAGTTCGGATATAGCCAAGTCAACATGCCAAATAACACTTCCCCCCAATGTACATCTTGTGTCGAACATGACGTGCGTTGAATAAAAGCAAGTTTGAGTTGTCGGAAAGAGATCCATCCATTTTTATGGGTAGTCACTATCCTTCTATTGAATTGTTTTCCTAAAGTGTCATATCTCTCTTTGATCGTTATGACGCTTTGTCAATTCCAATAGTGTAAATCCAAGATTGTAATTCATTAGTTGCTATCTATGTCCGGTTCTACGGGGCTAGTAAGCTTTAGCTAACTGATCTAGTCTTTTCTCTAATAACTCCAAGCGAGAATTCAATTTCTATCGGTTTCAAGAAATCCAATTTTTAGGATGCACATGTGCATATTCATGTAAATGTTCCTGCATTAGGCTCTTGGACGTGATGGTATACTCAAGGGTTGTTGCCGATCCATTGTAGTTTAATTGCAATTGCAATTCATTGCTTGTTCATTTTTTAATAATAAAATAAGGGTTGTAATAAGTCACTCGATGAGAAGGAACTTCAAATTCTATAGGAATCATGACTTTGGAGCTGTATGCAAGGGCGAATGAAGTATGGCTGGTCGCGGATTTGTGGGTGGTTTGGTATGCCTATAATGCTAATGAGAGTTCATCGACCTACTTTCCTCCGACTTGTCCAAACTCTTCTTTAGAATGAACTTTATGATTTTGTTAATATCTTCACTTGTCCATTAGCTTGAGGGTGGGCAACTTCCATGGATCTCTTTCCAATATGATGCCGGTGGCAAAAGTTTTTGAATTCGACACTGTCGAATTAGATCTCGCTATCGGTTATGATTTCTCGGGGGAGACCAAAATGAAAGATGATGTTTCAGACTATAAAGTTGATTGCTTTTTTTGTTGTCATCACAGCTAAAGATTTAGCTTCACCCCATTTGGTAAAGTAACCAACTATTATGATGGCGTACTTCACACCGCCTTTTGAAATCGGCAAGGACTCAACGATATCAATACCCCAAGTGGAAAACGGCCATGGACTGATCATTTAAGTAATTTCTGTCGGTGGGACTCTCAAAATTTTTGCAAACTTTTGAAACTTGGCACATCGTCTAGTGTAATCAGCTGCATCTCGATTAAGATTTGGCTAGTAATGGCCGTAGAGAAGTATTTTCTTTTCCAAGGTTTGCCCTCTAGTGTGATCGCTGAATTCTCCTTCGACTTCACTCGAGGCTTGTTTAATTTCTTCATGGTTGATACACCAAAGCCGGGGAATAAATACCCTTTCTAAACATGACTCCTTCTTGGATGATGCAACATGAAGCTTTAAGGAGGATTTATTGTTTTTCGTTTCCCTGTCTAGGAAGGGATCCCTCCTTGTAGATAACCTTTGACAAGAGTCATCCATAATTTCCTTTTTGGCTCCGTCTCCAAAACCCAACCAATCTCTATCTCATCAATTCTTGGAGCATTTAGTACTTCAACCAGATTAAGCCCATTTGATTCACATCCCCGAAATTGGCGAGCTTGGCCAGTGAGTCGGCTTTCTCATTTTGTTCTCTAGGAATGTGTGTAATGGTGCAATACTCTAAGTCTACCAGTAGCTTTTGGACCTAGCCGAGGTAAGGAGCAAGTTGCTACCCTTAGCTGATAATCTCCCCTGACTTAGCACACTACTAATCGAGAATCACAAAAGATTTATAAAGTTTTCACTCCCAATTCCTTGGCAAGTTTGAGCCTAATGATCAAGGCTTCATACTAAACTTCATCATTTTCTATAGGGAAGTCGATATTCAGGGCGTAGCAGATGATCATTCCTCGAGAGTCACTAACATGACTCTGGCACCAAAACACCGATCGTTGGATACTTCATCCGTGCACATTTTTCATCAGTTTCGATTCTCCACTACTCTATGGACAATCTTCTATTATAGTAAATTCAAACATGAAGTCCACTAATGTCTGTCCCTGGATATCCCTCTGAAGGAGATATGTGATATTGAATTGGCTTAGCTCGATATTCAGTTTGAACAACTCGCCATATGTCTTAGGTCGCTGTAGGACCTATTGTATTGGCTGATCAGAGTAAACATTAGTGGGATGAGCCTAAAAACAGAGGCGGAGCTTTCGCGAAGTAATTAACAACTAATTTCTTTATCTTTAGATAGTTCCTTTCAGCTCCTGTTAATTGCTTGCTAACATAATAGACTGGTCTCTGGGTTTGATTCTCCTCGCGAAGCTATGCAACACTTATAGCATGTATAGAGACAGCCAAGTAGATATACAAGTCTTCGTGATCCATTGGCTTTGACAAGATAGGAGGTCTCTCTAAGTGGTTCACCAGAGTTTGGAATGCATCTTCACAATCCTATGTCCATTCAAAGTTCCTTTTCCCTCTTTTAATCAAGTCGAAGAAATGAATGCATCTATCAGTGGCTTTGGAAATAAATCGTCTTAGGGTAAGTAACCTTCCCCTTCAGGCTCTATACTTTTTTGATAGTCTTGGTGCTTGGATGTTGTGAATTGCTCAAATCTTTTCAATATTAGCATCGATGTCGTGAGCATTGACAATGAAACCCAAGAATTTTTATGATGCATCACTAAAGGAACATTTTGGAGGGTTGATCTTTATTTTGTAACATCGAAGAATGTCGAACATTTCTACTAAGCCTCTAATGTGGTCGCCATGACTTTACTAGCATATCATCCACATATACCTCCATCGTCTTTCCAATCTGATCTTTAGACATTCGTTTAACTAGTTTCTAATAGGCTTCTCCAGCATTCTTCAGTCCAAATGGCATTACCACATAGCAATACAATCCCACATTGGTAATAAAGCTAGTGTGCTCCTGGTCATGGGTATGCATTAGGATTTGATTATATTCAAATTATGCATCCATGAAAGATAACAACTCATGTCATGTGGTAGAGTCCACCAGCTGGTCAACTCTTGAAAATGGGAAACTATCTTTTGGGTGTGCCTTGTATAAATCTGAATAGTCAACACACATCCACTACTTTCATTCGCATTTCTCATAAGTACAGGATTAAATACCCATTTCAAGTAGAGGGCATCGTGGATAAGACAGTTTCTTTTGAGTTTATCCACCTCTTTTAGTGCAACAGATCTCTCTAGATCCATGCCGGATCATTTCTGTTTCTTCGGGACATGTCGTATATGGCCTGCATACTTAAACTAACATATGGTCTCGAATCAAATGTCTACCACGTCAAACTTGAGTAAATTAGCATACCTGTATTTTTTCGAATTGTAACACGTGCATGAATGAACTTATATATGAGCATCAGATTCCTATATTTGATAGCCGATCGTTGAGTTCTAACATAACTATTTCGCGTAACAATAAACATGAAATCAGAATGGAACGGTCAATGACGACCGTCACTTCAGTCGAATCCTAGAGTCTTGTCATGAGCTATTGACTATGATAGCGATGAGTTCCAGATGCTTTTTGTGGTTATCTATGATGGTTGAAGATCAGGCTTAGAGAAGCATAGAGTCAAACACTAAGTAAAGTTTAGTCTTGTGTTTCATGTGAATACATAGCTAGCTTTTTCTTTGAGTCTGAATCTGCTTTTATATTCAAGTAACGTGCTTTCCATTCAATGTACTCATCATCTATTACTTGCCGTCCGAGTTGGAGTGATGGTCAGTTACCCATGAGCTTAGGCATCGATTCAATGATTCTATCTTTAGGCATCCTTTCGATCGTAGCTTCGAGTCGTTGTAAACACTAGGTATGAATCAACATATTGAGCTATCGTAGTCAGTCTTTGGATGATCACACTTCTACCCCTGGTCTCGGGTTGATAAATGTACTGCATGGATGGCCGAATCTCATCTTAGTCATGTTTATACTGTCATCTAAGCTCCGAATACTTTAAGTTGATCGATGAATGGTTGATTCACATTCATCTTGATTCTCGTTCATTCCCCCTAAGTCAGGGTTAAATTTCAATAAGTGGACGACATGTCACATCCATTTTGGCTTTAAACTCTTTCGCGTCGGTTCGTGGGATCGAGTTGGTTGATGGAAGGATGAGTCGCACCTATTCTGGATTGTATCCTAGATTTTCCTTCCTAGAGGAAGACTTCAATGCCCTGTCGGATTTTGAGCATGAGCTGAGTACTAGACAGTCAATCACATCCACTTTTGATGCAGATGTCACCATACTCTAAGCAAGGACCAAAGAATGGATAGTTAAGTCACATACAATCTATGAATGTTGCTCCCCCTGTTGAACAAAGAGCAAGGATCAATGTGCGAATGATCAAGTCACGTCTGTTTTTGAATTGCTCTTTTAGTAATCATGGTTAGAGCTAGCGAATGAATGGTCATGTCACATTCATTTGGAGTTGGATGGTCAGTCACGTCTATTTTGATTTATGTTATCCTGTCAGACCAAGGGATAGAATTAGCTCAGGAGAGGTCAAGTCATGCTAATCTAGTTTCATACTCCTCCTGACAGATCAAAGGAAGGTGATGGAGAATGAACGATCAAGTCATATTCATTCATGGTTTATTATCCTATCCATGCTATGATGACCGAAGCTATTCGATGGACGTTCGGGTCACATCCATTTATGGTTGGTGCAAATCTATACCGACCTTCGATTCAACACATGATATTGAAAGTTTGGATCGGTATTGCTTGTCGATCTGATGGCACGTTAAAGTTTGTTACCTATAACTTCAGATGTCTTTCCGATTGGTTTTGTATTAAGGCCTCTTTACAGTCATTGCCTTAGGTCGTATTGAACACCAAGCCAATGCTATGGTGAGTTGTCGCATTCAACTTTCAATGGTTTGTACTCCTACTCCAAGTCTTGGGTTGGTGAAGTTAGTTCATGGATAGTTGAATTCCACCTATAGTGAGTGTATATTCCTATCGAGTTCAAGTTGGAGTTTATGGAATGGTTAGTGGTCGAACCGCACTCATCTATTATTTATACTCATATCCACATCTAGGAATAAGAGTTTGTTGGGGTTGGTCAAATTACACCCAATTTGTGTTTATACTCTAGTCCACACTCTGGGTACTTAGGATTATTCCAAAATATTGTCGAACCATATTTCCTTAGTTATTTTTTCTGCCCTCAAGTCAGGGTTGGAAGTCAAAGAGTGGTCGGTCGTATCATGTTCACTCTTACTTGGAGATATTTATGTCGAATCATGGGAAGGAGCTAATTAGAGGATGGTCAATTCACATCCGTTCTATGTTTTATACTCAGCCTATCCATTTATAGGGGAGATTTGATGGATGAACAGTCGAACCATGTCCAATTTCTACTTATACCCCAATCCATGCTTCGGGGACCAGAGTTTGTTGATGGGTAGTTAGTCGCACCCATTTGGTGTTTATACTCCAATCCACACTAGGGGACCAGAGTTATTTGTTGGACGGTCGAACCACGTCCATGGCTTGGTTTGGATTTTGGGCTTGCCGATGTCCGAGCCCGGCTTGAATATTTCGTCGTACTTCAGGCACGAGTAAGGTCGTGATGGACGTATCACATCCTCCTTGGATTGGATGGTCGACTCACGTCCAATTTTAGCTTATTCTCTCAAACTACCTCCTGCATTTGGGCTAGGAATTAACACATGTACGGTCATACCATGTCCAGTGTCATTTAGATCCTGCTTCAACCGAGCTTTGGGAGTAAGATGAGTGTCCTGGCAAACTTCAAGCTTGAGTAGAGGAGTACATTGTAAGATTGCATCCATTTTCAGTCGTGTGTTTCCGCCTAAGTCAAGGGTAAGAGTTGAGGAGCGGGTGGTCGAACCGTGTCCACTTTTTATGTTATTTATACTCCTGACCATAACGAGGGACCAGAGTCGAACAATGGATGGTCGATCTATGTCTATCATTTTGTGTTTATTCTCCGGTCCATGCTTTAGGAACCAAAGTTTTATGAATGTCCATCCTTTTGTGTTTATAATCCGGTCGACCCTCCGGGGACCAGAGTTTTATGACGGGTAGTAAGTCACACCCGTTTTTGATCTATACTCCACCTGTAAGGTCAAGGTAAGAGTTTTCAAATGAACAATCGAGTCATGTTCATTCATAGGAAGGAAATCTACACCCAGTGTCCAGGACAAAAGTTGGCGGGTGGACGATCAATTCACGTCCACTTGATGATTAAGTGATGGATGGTCATACCACATCCATGGTCCATGCTTGGGTTGGACAGTCACATCTCATCCAATTTGCTTCATACTCCTCCCAGCAAGCTAAGGGAGAGAGTTATTGGGTGAACCGGTCAAGTTACATCCACCTCATGTTGTAGTCATATCCTCATGCCGGAGGCATCGGTCAATGAATAAGCGGTCGATCATGCCTATTTTAAGTCGAGCCACCAGACTGCCACCTATATCTAGGGTAGGAGTTAATGTGTAGATAGTTAAATCACATCCATTTTAGCTGAAGCTTAGTCTTGTTGAGTTTCGAGAGAGGCATAAATATTTTGGAGAACTTCAAGTATGAGCCGGGGAGTGGATGTTCGGGTTGCATCTAATCCAAGGGTTTCTTTGGTCTTTAAGTTAAGCGCAGAGGTTAATGAGTGGAATGTTAGTCATATCCACTTCGTATTGGATTCTGACCTTGTCGGGTTTTCCATTTTGAGTCCTTGCCCCCGCAAGTCAGAGGCATATGGTAGCTGATGAGCCGTTGACTCACATTCATCTTGATGATCCTCCAAAGGTCCGATAATGACCTATAGATGTTGGTTGGCGCCTAACTCTAAGTACGTGGTAACCTGCATCGATTGAAGTAGTTTAGTTCAAGTTGGTAGTAGTTCACAATATAATTGAAATTGAAGAAAATTCTATTAATAAGTGAAGCAGCGTCATATGCTCACTATTCCACTTAGCCCCAGCCCTTCTCAGTTGGAAGTCAACTATAGCTTGTCCAGTTGATAATCAAAGTTCTTTATTAATAGGGATCAGATGTTCCTTGCCTGCCATTCTATGGGGCTTGCAAATATTGTTGAAATTTCCTTTCCAGTTCAGCTCTCCAATCATATCTTGGAGGTGTCTGCAATCGTCGGTATTATGACCGTGTATATCTTGAAATATATAGCATTTCTCGGATTTCTTCCAAGTTTCGATGAAATCTCTCGAGGCTAGTTTCAGTACTACTCTAAGTGTGAGTCTCCAAGTACATTTTTTCTATTAAATCATTCAAAGGAGTATTTGAGTTGAATTTTAGGATTCTGGGTTATCTCCTAGAATATAAGTCCTCATCTAAGGCCATAATGCTGCCCTCGCTTTGAATTCCTTCAGCCAACGGGCCTACATCATTCATTCTCCTAGTCCAGTCTACCTCCTCCTTGCTTAGGTTCTGGTTCACTTTGTAATAGAAATGATCCAAGGTCGAAGGAGGCTCTTCAGCTTACTAGTCGCCAAAGTCCATCTTGGAATAGATTCCCCTTATCAACGCCATCAGTATGATATTCTAGTTGGGATTGCTCAATTTAGTGACGATGACGTTGAATGTCTACCCGAATTCTTTGAGCGGCTCTATAACAATCCACCCCAGAATAGGTCTAAATTTTGACCTAGAAGAGACCCATTGAAACTTAGATCAATTCTAAGGCAAACCGTTGGTAGTGAAAAGAAATAACATGTAGAGCCACAACATAACTTTCACCAACTCACAGTGGATGGAACAAAATATAATAGTAAAGTGCACCCATTTATTTCAAAATCATAAAAATGTCATAATACAAAATTCTATAAAAACCATAACATAATATCCATTATGTAAGTACACATAAAAGCAAGTAATAATAAGAAATACTACCATAAGCCAAGCTTCCCTATCTCTAGCATCGTCACTGCCATCGCTCCGTCCTTAACCCATGTTATAATGAGGAAGAAGTTAGAATAATAAGTGTCTAGTGAATAAAAACCTCGAGTCTTACCTTTTCAGCACTTGGGTGGTATATTTCAAAATTAAAACATGTCTACGAACATAAAACCATTAACATCATTTAATACTTCTTTATAAGGAAAGGAGGTGGGTCCAACCACTAAATATCTTCCATTCCAGAAGTAAATTCCATATCCCAATCATACCTCACAAATAGCTAATAATGTGAGAGATGGTACCCAAGGCACTTAATACTTTCCAGTGGAAAATAGGTAGACCCCATCATTTAAGGTCTATTTCCAGAAGCATGCTCCTCAATGGTATTATCCAGCTAACATCATATGGAGTCTCATAGGCCACTTAACACATCCAAGTGGAAAATAGGCAGACTCTGTCATTTGAGGCCTAATTCTAGAAGCGGACCCCTATAGTGATATCACTTAACGTAACCCCTAGGCCATTTAATACTTCATCTGGGGAAAAAGGCGGGTCCAACCACTTAATACTTCAAAACCTAAAGCAGGCCCTGCATCTTATGGCCCATAACCATAATGACGTCTCACATTAGTCCTGTATTTGTAGGAACTTGTTTCCATATTAGCCGGACAAATTTCCCTTATAGAATTTGGAACTAACCTCGTGCCATTACAAACATTTACAATAAGGATATCTCACATCAATAAAAGTGTACACAATTGCTGGTAGCCTTCGAATGAAGGGTAGACTTCTGTCATGTAACTCTATTAACCTCGCATCCCTATGACTTAGCCACAAATCAATTACTCGCCATATATTTATACACATATACACAAACACACACATACTCACCTCACCGTTTCATGAATTTGGAATCTTCCTTATTACACCTTAAAATAATAATTAGGTTATACAAGAGTTTCCTCTTATTTTTGCCTCAAAATCAATTACGTTCCTAATGGGGAAAAAACATAAATAATGCCTGATTAACTACGTCATATATGCAATAGTTACATGTCAATTACGTAAATAGAAATAAATAAATATTTGCATCTAATAAGTTCTAAATGCACAGATTTCATGCTCTAGTCAATTCCCAAATCAATTATTATTAAAAGTCCTTTTTCTTCAATTTCCTAGCATTTCATAGAATTCAAATGTGCAAAACAGGAAACAAATATTCATAATCAAAACTGCAACAACAGACTTGTAAATAAAATAGAAACTCAATTTATTACACCAATTCAATGGAATGTCTTAAACAATAAGAATTGTAATCAAAATGCCATATTCTATTCAACTCCTCCTTTTTTGTAAATAAATAGATAAGAGTGGGTGGTGTAAATTACGAATAGAATTCGTAATCTAAACCCCTTATTTTATTGAAGGATAACAGTTGGACCCAAAGAAGAAGGAGAAGTGTAATAGACTATGAAATTATCAAAAATTGCATAACGAAACAAATTCCATCAAATTAATGTAAATAATTTGGAATCTCAGTACAGAATTGACATATCAAAATAAAAAGGAATTTTGGAGGGTTTTATCTATCATATTTTTGGAATTCTAAAATCCCTAAGGATATTCAAATCCAAAAAGAAAAACATTAAATAATTGCTGAAAAGAAATACTAAGGTTTCCACTCATAGATTAGGCTTAGCTTTACTCAAATGGATTTTTAGCCTTTCGATCTCTTCTAGAATCTCTCTCTTTTAATACACACACACTCATGATAGGGAAGATATATATATATATATATATATATATATATATTCATTAGATTTGAAATAATTGGAGAAGAATAGGATAAGAATAGATTTGAGGAAAAAGGAACGAATAGAAAATGGGTTGAATCCTTACCCGAATTCCCTATCGAATTTCTGAATCTTATTAGAGAGATAGCAATAACAACGTTTCATCATATTCCCCAAAATAATACGAGTAAAAGTGGAGAGGATAGGTTTCTATTTTATAGGTGTTGAAATGCATCAGAACCATAGGACAGAAGTATGTACGAAATGGGTAAATCTGGAGCGCACAGCCAAATAATTCATTGCTGCAAACCCAAGCCGCCACTGGCAATTTTTTTTGCCAAGCGGTCAACCGCCCTTGGGTGACTGGTCGAATGCTACGGCCGACCAGTGGACCTATTTAGGTCGACCGATCTTTTATTCAGGGACGTTTATTTTTGTTTTCATTGCCGTATTATTTTATTCCCCAATTAGCTTTTTAATATTAGACGTTAATTAAATGTTTACTTAGCCTCCAAGATAACTTTTGAAATTTAAATCCTAAATTTGATTTCTCATTTGAATTTGGATTCAAACTAAATTAATTCAGATCCGAGAACTTCAAACGCTCATAACTTTTTTGTTTGAGCTCCGTTTTCTGCTTATTATATATGGAAATATATCATAATTTCGCCATGAACGCAATGAAATAACTTTCGCGGTCAAAAATCAACTTTTACAAAATTAAGATATTCAACGCTATCATATTTAATTCAATTTAATCCATTTAACTATGGTTCTTTTTACGAGATCTTTCCCCCTTAAAAATGATTTCATCCCGATTTCAAGAGGCGAACATTGTAACGCGCAATGATATCCATGTTATACAACCAAGTTATCTACACAACCTTTACTCAAACAATAGTGCAATGTGATTATGTACTGAACACATACTAAATTGAGCTCAATCCTAGTCAATCCTAACATATATGTGTAATTGTGTTATGAAGTATGTATGCAAATACCCTAAACATGCACAATTTTTTTTACATGAGTGTAAATTGGTTGTGAAAAAGTGTAGCAACCATCTCCTACCTTCCAGTCTAGCAACCATGGTGCAATCAAAATCCTAATTTTGGAGAGAAAGTTTTTCAGAGAAAGGTTTTGGACGAAGAGTCCTCATGCCTCTCGTTAGATTTTCTTACCATTGTACTCGAACCAATCTAATTCTTTATTATGGAGCTTCCGAGTTTCATGCTCTATGATGTACGCAATAGCACTGAACTGCTACTGGCTTTATCTTAAAGTCCCCCAATTTATTAGGCTCTACAACAATTGTTATGCTGCAAAGGTATTTCCTCGAATGCAAAAACGTCATAGACTCTAGCCAAAACAAAAGTTTTCTTATTCTTCCTATATTGGGAAAAGGCCCAATAAATCTAGTGCCTACTTTCCAACTATTCAAATTGTACACTGCCTAATCAATTCTAATTTTCCAAAGTCTCGCATACAAATCTTGTTCGAGTAGTATTTATCGATGGTTTCCGACCCAAAATTTGATGATTTGCATGGCCTCCTAAAAAATATGCTTCCACAGTGCCATACTAAACGTCCATTGATGATGTTCTAAATTCTACTAAGAGCAAGAGCTATTCCTAACGTCCTCCAAAGTGCAAAATGCAAGCTTTTAACAAATCCTCCAAGTCCCCATCCATTCTTCTTTTTGTCCGTCGGTCTTCGATCAGTAAGCGATGCTCCGATTTAGCGAAGTTTTTAAAGCTAGTTCCTAAAGCCACTAGCAAACCCCTCAAAATTTGCAAGTAAACTAAGGGCTCCTATTACTAACGGTGCGAAGCACAACTCCATAAAGCTATGTTAAAGTACTACAGTTCCATTGATGCTAATGAAAAATTTCCACTACCTTCTTCTTAATCCTTGATCATCAGGAAAATCCATTCTCATTCCAATGTATTTTTCCTTTTCCTTGCATGGTGGCATTTTGTGAGCTAAATCCTTTATGTTTCCCAAAATATAAAGTTATGAGATTTAAACATTTACTTACTTTATGCTGCTTTCTAATTTCCTCATAACTTCCAATTTTACCTATGGTATATCGCTAGTTAAGTATTCCCATAAAATTTCCTTATTTACTTTGCTTCCTACCTATATTAAGTAGTTTAAGTCCCATTCATAAAATCTACACAGGAATAATATGGGAATATATCTTAAACCACATCATCCACTTTTCCAATAACTAAGGAAGACAACTAACGACTATAACAAGAACTCCAAAGGAAAATTTTACTAGACGTTGCCATTTATTATCAGTTAATATAAATAGTGTTGAGGTCCTACCACTCCTTTCTAAATTAAGATGTGCCATCTTTAATATTTTATTCCATTACTATCCATTTTCTTTTTTTCCCTTCTTTTTTCAGTCTTTTATATATGCGGTCCATTTATTTCTTCAATTAATATCCGTAGCAGCTGATTATTACTGTCAGAATTGGACCATTTCCAATTAATCCATCTTCTATTGTCTTTTTAACTATGATAACCCAGAATTTTTGGCAATATTAATTTGACAATCTTCTTTTATAATTATTTAAATGTGCCAAATGTATTCTTTTCAAACCAATAAATGTGCTATTTATTTTCCATTTCTCACATAATATATGTGGATAGTAAATAGAATTATGATTTGAAATTCAAAATTAATATCTTGAAAATAAATTGGATTTAAAAAAAGCTCTACATTTTAAAACTAGTGTGTATGTGTGTGTATGGTTATTAATTAATGTATGATTAGATTTTATATCATTTTCTTTAAAGATATATATAAATATAGGTAAAAAGAAATGTATTAATGAAAATATAAAAACATATAAAAATATAAATGCATGCACTTGACATTTGTAAGCCAAGTATAACATGTAAATTTACAAGTGTCATATTTGATTTATTCTCTTCATTTTTAAAAATAATAAAAGCAAGGCTATATAAACATCTCTACTCCTATTCTTTCATTTTTCCTTCATCCTTCATATTCAAAACTATAAATCAGATAAAATAAAAAGAAAAGTAATCAAACTCTTTTCATTTCAAACTGAAAATAAAGCAAAGATCCAGGATTCAACACAACTAAGTACAAGCAAATCAAGTTTCCAGTTACAAATTCAAAAGCATTTCTAGTTTTCAAGATCAAACAATTTCCAGGCTTCTCTATTCAAAACAATACGGTGAGTAAACTAACATTTAAAAACTAAATCTGCTATATCTTAATGCATGAGATTAGTACTTAAAGTTATGTTGTGAAATGTTGCATGAATATACAAATATGCTTGCATGTATATAAATGTGAAATGGATTGTGTACATGTCTCTGTGTGTGTGTGTGTGTATATATATATATATCTCTGCTTATGAGTTAGCAGGTTAAAACAAATTAAAAATTTAAATCCTCTTCCTCTAATCTCATATAGCTTATGTTGTATAAACAATATATGTTTGAATTAACAAGATATAAATTTTAAAAATATTTTTAGGTATATTTAGGAAGTAGTTTTAACTGGAAGGAGAATATACAATGAAACTCAAAACATATCAAAATTTCGACTAGCATGATTTCAAGTTTCACTTATATCATCTAATTCGTTTTCGAAAACCATGAACTTTAAAAATAAAATCAAGATTTTTAATTTTGTATTTGAGGAGAATTTTCGAGATGAACGGGAATTGGGATTTTGGCATTTTTATGGCGATTGGCAAAGGGCGAAGTCTCGCGGCCGTTGCTGAAGCATGCTCGTGGATAGAGGGTTTTAGAAAAAATGGTGACTGGGTTCATTGATTACCGTGGAGGTCGGGTGACGTTGAAGTAGGGTTTCAGACCAAGGTTTGGTCATTGTCGAATTCCAGGCAGCTACGTCGTCGTCAAAGCATCGGACTCGTTCGAAGGTGGGGGAATCGAAGAGTGGGTCAACGGCGAAGCTATGATTGGTGGTTCGAAGCCTTTGGTGATCTGAGATGGCGGGTTAAGGTGATTCTTAGATGATCAGGTTTGTTCCAGGGGAGCTTCATGTGGTTTGATTTTGATTTCGAGTTCACTTCTAGGATCTGGGTGGTCGGAATCTAAGGAGAGGTTGCCGACATGGGTTGGAGGTGGCGACGATGACCAGAGCAGCGGCGCTTGTCTGTGCATATGCACGAGTGTCAGCAGTGTATCGGTGGGTTTGGGTAGTAGGAAGAAGGAGCTAGTTTCGAAAGAGAGCTCGGGGAAATGAAGAGCCGACTCGGGTTTGCTTTCGGGTGTGTACATGAGGGTTTTCCAGTTGCAACAGTTTTTAGATTTAAACCAAAGCAACGTTTAAAAAGAAAAGGAAAGAAAGAAGGAAGGGTTCGAAAGATGGAGATTGGCTCGAGCGATGGATCGAGATTTTTAAGTCTGGCCCGAGTGTTTTTTGGAAGGGAATTGTTTTTAACCAAGTTTTTTTAAAATAAAGTTAAAGTAAAACAAGTTGGATTTTCTCAACTAATTCTTTTAAATAATTATTGGTTTGTTTAAGTTTTGGGTTAGTTAAAGGTTATAAAATAAATTATTTTAAATTAATTAAGTTTAAGGTATTTTATTATATGTCCTTTATTTTATTTTATTCTTTGGTTTATTAAAGTAAACTTAAATGGTGTAATTAAGTAGTTGTTTTAAAGGAAGTAAATGTTTTTAATTATTAATCAGTTTAATGGTCTTAAGTTATTTCATATGTTAATAACAAATTAATTCCAAAGGTTATTAAATAAAACATAAATGCTAATTAAGTGAAATGATTAAGACAAATGGTTTAAACTTAATTAATCAAGGTATTAGGTAATTTTGAATGATAATTAATTCCAATAATTAATCAAGATATTAATTAATGGCTTGAAACTAATTAATAGCAATCAAGAAGGGTAATTTATAATTACTTGTACATTTTCTTTGCTTTAATTTAAAATAATTACATTAAGTTAATTAATTAAATTATTTCCTAAGTGTTTTCAAATGAAATTTAATAATGTAATTAAGTAAGTGATTAAGACAAATATATTGAATTTTAACTAATCAAAAGGTCTCAAGTGATTTTGTATGTTAATAATAAATTAATTTCAAACAATTGATTTAACTAAAAATTTAAACGACAATTAAGTAAATAATTAAGATAAATGGTTTATCTTAAGTTAATTAAGGTCTTAAGTAATTAAAGGATTCATTAATTAATCTTGCTTATGGATGATAAATTCTAGTGAATGGTTTGATTAATTATATCTCCAGTCTAAGAATCTGTGATGTTCTGTGATATGTAATGCTTTGGATTAAACAGTTAATAAATGTGAGATATTTATTTGAATAGTTATCTATGTTGAATCTCTGTGTGAATATAACATTTTGAAGATAAATTGATTTGTACTGGCTTAAAGATGGCATTAGATTCAAAGAGACCGGGATCGGATATCAGCGATATCTGAAACCACTTCGATTAGTAATCTATAATTTTTTTACAGATTTGATTATAAAATCAAATGGGCTGGAATAGAATAAATTAAGTTAACTTGGTTATTTAAACTAAATATCGGTACTTCGATTTATTTTGTGGAATAAATGTTTGGCTATAGCAAGATAAGCTCGTATTGAGGTACGAGTTACCCTGGTTTTCAAAGAAGTTTTATAACTTAGTATTTCAAGTTATATGGGTTTACTCACGCTGATTTCCGGCCTGACTCGGGTGTTACTTTATTGTAATGATCGAGTCAAACCGAGTATTATAGATTTTCAGGTTAGTACGTTCTGGAGCTCAGGAGGTGAGTTGGATGAAAGGAATGTATGAAGTATATTCCGCTACGTATTTGAGATTGTATTGATAGTAGTCAGGGACAAGTTGTTACAACTGTCAAGTTTATTTGTGAATGATTGTACTCTGATATATTGTATGTAAATTGACAATTAGAGCTTTTCTTAGTATAAATGCTGTTATTTGATATTATATTTTGATCCGCTACGATTATGATTATGTGCTGTTATTTTCTGTTTCTTCTTCTACCTCCTTTTCTTATTTATCCTAATGATTTAGAATTTCCAACATTCGATTGCTCAGAACTTCTACAATGAACGTATTAGTGTTGAATTTTCGGAGTTGAAAATTTCGGGTCATTACATTTGGTATCAGAGATGAAGGTTAAGCGAGAACCTTGGCTCGGGGTTACTCGCTTAGAGATAGGATCAGTAAAACCCTAGAATGAGTTGAGTGTATTTTATATGAGGGCGTACTTGTTATTTTCTTATATAATGATTTTAAAAACAGTTTTAAAAAGGTAGTTTTTATATAAGCCTATACTTTTGTATATAAAGCAACAATTTTTCTAATTATTATATATATATATATATATATATATATATATATATATATATTAAAGATAATTGGTTGTTGATTGGATAAGATCATAAGAGTTTAAGTGATAATGTATATAACCAAATAGAAATTTGATAATATAAACTATACAAATGAGATAAACTAGAAATGGATTCAAACTAGAAATTCAAAATCCTAAAATTTGTAGAAGTGTTTTCAAAATGTTGAATTATGTTACCCTGATTTTATTTTACAACAAATTGTGAATAATATATAGTGAATTGGTTTCCAGATATGATAATCTTGGTTACTATCATAAAATATTTTCTAAAAATAAATAATGATAGGCAGAATGAAATGTTTTAAGAAAGAATTTAAATTGTGAAGTTTTAAAATCTAAATCCAGGAAGTTTGAAATTGTTTCAAAATGTTAAAAGAAATAATAAATAATATTATTCAAAATATTTTTGAATGTGAGAATCTTATTTTAAAATAAGAGTTTTTTTAAATTTTTTAAAGGAATTTGATTAAGTTAAATACCAAGAATGGTTATAATTTTAAAGTATGACTGGATGAGCTAATGAAGTAAATATGTATATATGTGGATATACATAATATCAAAGTTGGTTTGAATTAAATACCAAGTGTTGAAATCTAAAGTCTCCTTGAGAATGAGATGTAAAAACCTAAAGAGAAATAAGTTTTCAAAACTTAAGTGGGAGGGGATATTGGTTAGAAGTTTAAAATTTGTAATGGAGGATTCAAATTAAATAAGGTTGGCTGGATTAAATGAATTGAATTTAACTTAGAAGAAGTTAAATAAGTTTAAACGAACAACTTGAATTGGAAATTTCAAGATGAAATTGAGATTTAACTTAGGGAAGTTAAATGGGTTGAATTGAAAAGGGAGTTATGGGTGATCTCAAAACAAATTTGAGTTCTGGATATGGGTAATGGATGCTATTGATGGATGTTCGAGATAATTTGGATGTTTGTTTACTTTGACTTATCCTGATATCGTCATGTTGTTATTAATAATCTTTGAAACTGTAAATTGGATTTTTTTAATGAATTAAGAAGTGGGTTGAGATAATATGCATCCATTTCCAAAATTGAATGGAAATAAAACTTTAATTTGAAATTATTTAAATGATTTTGATTTTTAAGATAAAGATTGAACTTATAAAAATGAAATCACTTTGAACTTAAGATTTAAATGAACTTGCAAACTAAAATTGTTAAGAGTTGGTTTCAAAATTAGAAGTTAAAATTTGGGTAATAAATTCGATTTCGAAGATTAAATTGTTTAGAAAGTTTTGAACTCCTATTTGAACCTTGAAATAAGTTAATTAAGGATAATTTAAAATAAAATATTTAGGATTTAGACTCAGAACTAAATTGTTTAAGACATGGGTTGTTAAAATTAAAGGTTAATTTGATTTAAGGATTAAATCAACATTTAAAAATGTAACTTGAATTTATGTAATTCAAGATGGTTTAAAGTTGAGATGGGAGTTGAAATTGATTCAAATGGAAATTGATTTGAATTTGGGAAAGGAATTGAATTTAATTCAAATTGAATTGGAACTGAATCATTTTAAATGAAAGTGGAAATTGGAAATTGATTGAAATGGGAGATTGGAAAATTGAACCAGTTTGACTCTGAAAACTATATTCAAATTATTTGTTTTAAAAGTAAACTATCTTAAATCTATTTTTTTCTAGCTATTTACTATACAACCTTTCTTTTTAAACCCAAACTATCTTATACTTATTTTACAACTTTTTTGGAAATTAATTACTATTTTACATCTGTTTTACAAACAAATCACTATTTTACAATATTTGGTAACTACTTAACTATTCTACAACTATTTAACTATTTTACGACTATTGTATAATTACTTAACTACTCTACTGCTATTTACAACTAATAACTATTTTACAACTACTTATATATTTTTATTTTTATTTTTATTTTTATTTTCAAACTATTTTCTAAATTCAAGTTGGTCAGAGTGCAAACTGTTTATAATTGAAGTGATAATCCAAATGAAAACTGAAGCAATTATGAATAAGTGAATAGAATTCAAAATAAATGCGAATAAAAGAAAATTGATTTAGCTAATAATAAATGAAGATAAATATGAAGGATGTACGTATATTATTCTATTTGCATAATGATTTGATCCAGATTCAAGCACAGAATTTCGAGATAGTATATCAGTCCGAGTTGGGATTTTCACTCGATTTTCAATGGCGAACCCTGGATATGCATTTTTGATTGGTTCCGGAAATTATCTATCTTAGTTATGGCTATGCAAGGGGAATGACGACTTCTGATCAAGAAACCAGATATGAGTACACATTAGGAAGTCGGGTGGACAATACTAGTTCGAAAGTGAAATTGTGTGATCGAGTGAGAGATCGGATTTGATATTGCATACTGAATGTTGTATATACATCGTACATGCTTGAATGAAATAGATATTGGAACTTTTGAAAAAGTTTTTTGGAACCCATTGATTTTGAAAGGTGTTTGATATTGGGAAGAATCAATTTTTGGAATTTGGAAAGCCAAGTTTGGAAACTATCGACTTTGATATATCAATTTTGTGTAAGTGGGATTTATATGTGATACATATAAAGAGTAAGATTTGAAAGATACTATATATGTATAGTCTAAAAAGTTTTGAGAATGCTATGGGTAAAAAGGCACTTCCATTTAGGGTGAAACTTCAAGTAGGAGATCCACTAGGTGGTTCTGCCTTGAGCCCTAAGGGGAGGTTTTAATTTTATCCTAAGAGGATGTCCGGATAAACTGAAGTTCCAGAGGACTGTGGTTGGGGTAGCAAAAGTCGAGGGCGCTGATACCTACAGAGACATTAGGTTATGATACGAAGACAGTGTAATTCGATGTAACTGCGATCTACTGCGCACCATAGCGAAAGTCGAGGGGCAGCGATTGCCTAAGGTCTACGTTTGAATTCGCTGGGAGAGCGACGTAACATCGGTAGGCTGCGATCTATGAAGACATAGTGAAAGTCGTGTGGCTGTGACGCCCCACCTCTATGCCCACACTAGCCAGGGACACTACGATGTAATGCCGTCAGCTAGCACGGAGAATAAGGCTGTTGAGGAGCGACCATCCGTGTAATGGCTTTGTGCGAGCACCGATATGCCAGATAAAATATAACTTGCATTCTTTTCAAGAGGAATTCTGACATACCGACACAAACTCAAAGCTACTACACAGTGGCTATAATATCTTCGGAAACAAAAATAGAAATAAACATAACACAAATCAATCACAGATAATTCATATCACAAAGGCGGAAATAGATATGAATATATATAGCACATAAAAGTGTTCATCAGAGTAGTGGTCACAATGACACAAAAGAATAGATACAAGTGCGACACAAAAGAATAAGTACACAACTATGAGATTATATCTCAAATGTATGCAACAAAAACTACAAATCTAGAGTAGTTAGCCAAAGTCAGAATAGTGATCCATCGAAGTGGAGTCAAGCAGAAGCACCTGTAACATATCGGTCTGATCCGAGTATTATTTAATAAGAAAATAATAAACGGATCAGTCTAACTATAAATATCAGATGAAGTGATATAGAATAAGAGATATGACAAAAACGTATGATAGCCATACAACCACACTGTGATAAGTATGTAATTGAAAATCAACAAGAGATTAATCAATATCACAAGAATCTTCTCAAAGATCAAAAAGAATGTCATAATCTATTTTTTTATTCATAAAAAGTTAATGACACACATAATCACCAATGCACAATAGTTGATACAACTTATCAATGAAAATCACGAAAATTGGTGAAGCACAAATTCTAGAAATCATCAATAGAAATCCAGAAATCATAAAAAGGGGGAGGCCTATCACAAAATGGGAGTATGAAAACTCACCAACACATGTATCACAAAATGGAACGCTATTCCATGGTTGCTAACCATTAATTTGTGAGCCGAAGCTCCACAAAACGGCCCGAAGACCATGGGTCGCTACCCCACCAAATTGAGCTGAAGCTCCATAGAAACGGGGTTTAGACTCCCTCGTAGACAAAGAGACATCGCACATTTGCTAGTCTAAATCACAAAAATGATCATCAACGATCATCAAGAAGTGTCAATTACAGTAAGCTAGTAAATATATGAGCTTAGCCTCATGTCCCATAACCACTAGCTTAACTTAAATATTTATGAACAAATTGTAGATTTCCACTCGAAAATTGTCACAAGAGATTCAATCGAACAAGTCCAAGAATTAGCCGACGAAGTAAACGCAAGCGTTTCATACCACTTTTTTACTAAGCTGTTTAATTAGATTTCTCGTATGAGTGAGGTAAAGGTTTATATATATTAGTAGATTGGAAAACGGTTTAAGAAACAAGCTTTGTAATAAAATATGGTTGAAATCGTTTTGATGAAGGAGTTTTGATATTTACTACAAGTATTGAAAACCTTTATATTTTAAAGTGACAAATCACAAAAATGATTGTACAAACAATCAATCACTAAAATTCACATTCGAAGACGTGAATAGCCAAAGAAATCGATTTCGAATCCATCAAAATGGAAATACCCAAAAATTCCAAAAATAGAAGCTATCAAAGTCGACAAAGGTGATAACAACTAATCGGAGAAGAAGAATCGATTAAAGATTGGAAAAGAAAAGCAAAATGAGCGTAATAGGCAAAATAGGGAAATAGGAGTAGGTCGGTTGACCGGACTTCCTGAGTCAGCCGATCGAACCAGAAACAGAAAGTTTCGGCTACAGCTTCGGTCGACCGGCCCAGAGGGTTCGGTCGGCCGAACTGCAAATTTCTGCAATTCCTACCCTATTTAATAGAAGTGCAAACTCTCACTCAATTTGCAACCAGTCGAGCAACGACGCTAAGGGTTTATGCCAATCGACTACCCGGTCCTATATGCTCCTCGATGCATCACCAAAAGCATGATCAAACAACAAAGCTATGATTTTTAAAGATTTGAACTCAAAACACTAAAAATTGGAATATTCACAAAACCAATCCAAATCAAAATCAAATTCACATGAATAAGTGTTAGGAATTCAAACCAAACAATCAAAGATAGTTATAGACAAAGATGTGAGATAAAAATCTCACCTTTTCACAAAATCAATGAAGGAGAAGCTTGAAAGCAAAAGAAGAATCAACCACACCTCAATCTCAACGCAAGAAGCTTGTATCTAAGCTTAAAAGAAGAACATTCCCAAAGTTAGGTTTAGGAATTTCTGAAAATTGAAAGGAGAATGAGTTGGAGAAGAAGAAGACGATGCTCACCAATAGCTTCTCTTTGGATTTGGAGTTAGATGTTGGATTTGCTAATGGAACTAGGGTTTTGAAATTTTAATTTCCCATTCCACTCTCCATTTTCATTGAAGCTTGAATGTTAGGAATTAGAAATGAAGTAATGAAGAGGAGAGGGTTGGGACTAAGCTAGTAAGTGGGGTAAATGGGCTCAACCCAAACCAAAGCCCTAAGTGAAAAAGTGGAAAAATTCCTCTAACTCCAAACACATCAAAGTTTATACTCAAAAAGATTGCAAACGGCATTTTGAACTCAATGGAAGTGGACTCGAGTCCTAATTCGATCGTATGCAAAAAGTAACTTTTTCGGGCTATGATCCGACTAACGATAAAATATTTAAATAAAATATTTAAATACTCAATCGTAAAATATATGGGTTGTTACAGACTCCCCTCCTTAAAGAAATTGCGTCCTTGCAATATTTAAGAAGAAAATATATAGTAACAACCATAAAAGCATATTCAACACAAAAGAAATTTGAAATAAGAAGTTCACCTCAAAGAGCATGGGAAAGTAAGTCCGGATGTTTTCGTTCGATGAATTCTCTAGATTCCCAAGAGCAATCATTAGGATTTGAGGACCATTGAACTTTAACAAGCGGGACATCTTTATTTCGAAGGCGTTTGACCTCCGAAGCAATATTACGAATAAGATGTTGCTCATAAGTTAAATTAGGCGAAACTTCAATTTCTTCCACAACATCGGGCTCAAGAATAGAATCAGAATCTCGAAGGCATTTCCGTAGTTGAGAAACATGAAACACGTCATGAATAGCAGAAAATTGAACCGGTAATAAAAGGCGATAAGCCACAGAACCAATACATTCGGTGATGGGAAATGGACCAATATATCGAGATGCTAACTTTCCCAATCGACTAAAACGTACAACACCCTTCATAGGTGAAACACGAATAAACACAAGATCTCCCACAGAAAATTCTAATTTCCTTCTCCGGTTATCGGCATAGGATTTTTGTCTGCTCTGGGCTTCTTTCATCCTATGGTGAATAAGGTCAATCTTCTCTGTGGAATCACGAATAAAATCTGGACCTAAAACCGGCTTCTCACCAGCCTCAAGCCAACAAGAAGGAGATCGACATGGTCTTCCATAGAGTGCCTCAAATGGAGCCATTCCAATACTAGATTGGAAGCTATTATTATAGAAAAACTCAACAAGAGCAATATGATCTTCCCAACTTCCACCAAAATCAAGGACACATGCACAAAGAAGATCCTCAAGAGTTAGATTCACACGCTCAGTCTATCCATCGGACTGGGGATGATAAGCGGTGCTAAAATTAAGCTTCGTTCCCGAAGCTTTTTGAAGACTCTTCCAAAATCCACTAGTAAACAATGGATCACGATCACTAACAATAGAAGAAGGAACTCCATGCAATTTTACAATTTTTTAATAAAGAGTTTGGCCAAGAGAGGAACGGTTCGATTTGACCGAACATGAATAAAATGGGCAGATTTAGTAAGTCTATCGACTATCACCCATAAGCTATCATGTCCCGAACGAGAACGGGGAAGGCCGTCAATAAAATCCATGGAAATTTGATCCCACTTCCAAATTGGAATTTCTAAAGGTTGCAATAACCCACCGGGCTTTTGATGTTCGGCCTTGACAAGTTGGCAAGTCATGCAACACTTAACAAAGTTAGCAATATCCGATTTCATTCCCTCCCAATAATAAAGTCGCTTCATGTCCGCGTACATTTTACTACTGCCGGGATGAATGGTAAATTTAGAACGATGAGAATCTTCTAAAATGTCTTTACGAAGATTACTAATATTTGGCGCGATAAGTCTACCAAATTTTCGAATACCGCCACGAGAATCAATACCAAAGTCTTTCAAATCTTCAATATTAATTTTATCCCTAAAATTTTAGCCAAGAAGAGCCAATTCGGGATCTAACTTTTGAGCTTCAAGAATGCGGTCTAAAAGAGAAGGATGAGCCTCAAGACTACATAAAACAAGAGATGAACACAAATTGGATACATGATCTTGAATCTCACAAGTGGATAAAACCCCGAGATCATTCCATTCAGATATCGTCATGGAAACGACCGCTTGTTGCCTGCGACTAAGTGCATCGGCAACGCGATTTCCCTTTCCGAGAGTATAAAGAATATCAAGATCATAAGATGCAAAGAACTCGAGCCAACGTTGTTGATGCAAATTAAGTTCCTTTTGGGAAAATAAATACTTCAAAGATTTATGATCGGTATAGAGAATAAACTTCTCTCCCAAAAGATAATGACGCCAAATTCGAAGGGCGAAAACAATAGCCGCGAGTTCTAAATCATGAGTGGCATATCTAGACTCGGCGGGATTCAATTGCCTAAAAGTATAAGCTATAACACGTTCTCTTTGCATAAGAACGACACCCAAACCAACGCGACTAGCATCGGTATAAACAATAAAATCTTGGTTTCCTTCGGGAATCAGAAGAATAGGAGCATCGGAAAGGAGTTCTTTTAATTTCTGAAAAGAAGCTTCACATTTGTCCGACCAAATGTATTTAACACCTTTCTTTGTCAAACTAGTAAGAGACACAGAAATTTTGGAAAAGTCCTTTATGAAACGGCGGTAATAACCTGCCAATCCAAGAAAACTACGGATCTACGTCACACTCTCCGTTCTCTTTCAATTTTGAATCGCTTCAACCTTAGAAGGATCCACGGAAATTCCAGATTCAGAAGTAATATGACCGAAAAACTTCACACGAGATGGCCAAAAGTGGCATTTAGAAAATTTTTCTTTTAATTGATTACTCCTAAGAGTTTCCAATACAATCCGAAGATGCTTTCCATGCTCCTCCTCGGTTTTAGAATACACAAGAATATCATCAATAAAGATGAGAACAAATCGATCGAGGAAGTCTTTGAAAACTCTATTCATAAGGTCAACGAAATAAGTCGGAGCATTCGTTAAACCAAATGGCATAACAAGCCATTCATAAGATACATAACGAGTACGGAACGATGTCAAAGCAATGCTATCCTCTGCAATACGAAGATGATGAAAACTGGTAGCCAAGTCCAATTGTGAAAAGACTCTAGCACCACTAAGTTGATCGAATAGATCATCAATCCGAGGTAAAGGATATTTATTTTTGATAGTAAGATCATTAAGCTGGCGGTAGTCAACGCAAAGCCTAAGTGTACCATCGGATTTCTTCAAAAAAATGGCCAAAGCTCCCCAAGGCGAGGAACTGGAGCGAATAAATTGCTTCGTCTCCGATTCGGATAATTGTTTGCGCATCTCCTCATTTTCCTTATTGGACATGCGATAAGGAGGACGAGTGATAGGTTGATCTCCAGGGTTGAGATTAATTTTGACCTCAATTGCTCGCTTAGGTGGTAATCCTAAAACGGGCTCAAATATGTCAGAAAATTCACGAACTACGTGAATAAAAGAAATAATATCTTCCTCATCATCATTATCGTCATCATGAGGATTTAAAGAATATAAAGATGCAACCAAGCTGGAATCCGAATCTTTAAGATCAATAGAAATCTGCTAAATAGATGAGGATGTCGAAGATGAATACTCCGCTCAGGACATAGGATCTAGGCTTCATAGCGGTTAAGCCAATCCATTCCCAAAATCATTCCAAAGCCTAAGTAGCGCATAACATGCAAATCGGCTCGGAAAGAAAAATCACACAAAATAATCTCGACATCTTTACAAAGCAAACTAATTGTGGCGGATCCACCAATCGGATTCGCAATTCTCAAAGAAGTCATTAAAGCGACAACACTCAAAGAAAAAGTATCAACAAGTTCTTTTGATATAAAATAATAGGATGCACCCGTATCAAAAAGAACTCGAATAGCGTGATTACGAAATAAAATAATGTCATCAAGGATAGAATGAGAAATACCTTGAACACGAGATGTGTATCAGGGGCTTGAGCAACATTAAGCTTTCCTCCTTCTTGCCTTGAAGTTTGGGACAAGAAGATAAATAATGATCCAGGCTTTTGCAATAGCGACAAGCACGAGGCTTTGAACACTTGTTCACATAATGGTCCTTAGAACCACAATTGTAGCATTGCCCACTACTAGAGGTAGAAGTTTTTGCCACCGAAGTTGCTTGCTTCCCTTTCTTATTGATATAAGGACCCTTGAACTTATTAGGCCTTTTCTTGTTGTTGAAGTTCGGTTTAGCACTCCCAATCTCAACATCACTTACTCTATCAGTCCCTTCAAGACGAAGAGCGATATCAATGAGTTGATCAAAAAAACTTCTAATTTTAGAAGTAATGGCTTCTTGAGATTTCTATTCAAGCCATAGACAAATCTTTGGTTCTTCTTCAATGGGGTATTAATGTATTCAACCCCGTATTTGGAAAGAGATTCGAAAGATGCGACATAGTCTGTCACAGAAGATTCACCTTGAACAAGGTCGATAAACGCCGTGCTAAAGTTACTTTTCAGCCTCTGGCACAAACTTTAATTCGAATCGTTCTCGGAATATCTTCCAAGTAAGATCCGCTTCATTTATTTCAGAAATCAGAAGCTCATACCAATCTAATGCTCTTTCTTGGAGCATACTAGAGGCCACCTGAACTCGGTGAAGATCAATAAGGTTCATGCGTGAAAAGATTTGATCGCATGATCTTAGCCAAGCCTGGACTTCAATAATGTTTCAGAACCTTTGAATGGCTTCCCACCAAAATTAGTATAATCGTTGCAGAAACGTGCAAATCCAGACTTAGGGTGAGTAGATTCCGGATTAGAACCAGCTGCTTGAGCATTCTTTACTAGATCAAGAAGCTGCTGGGAAGACATAAAAACTCCATCTTGGGGAGTAGCACTAGAATGACCGGCGCTGGGACGGCCAGGTCTAACCATTTCTCTTCCTTTAGAAAGAAAGAAAGAAAAAGAAAAAGGTTATTCACCAAATGAATATCAAACAATAATGATTGATAAAACAAGGAATCACAAAAGAAAATAGGATAGGACGGTACGAAGACTCGAATAAAATCCTAAAGCACGACTCCTAAGATGGACTTAGGATGATGATCCTTGTTAAATTATTCTACATTGTTTCGAAGTTTGGCTCCAATACCAAGCTGTAACGCCCCACCTCTATACCCACACTAGCCAACGACACTACTGTGCAATGCCGTCAGCTAGCACGGAGAATAAGGTTATTGAGGAGCGACCATCCGTGTAACGGCTTTGTGCGAGCACCGATATGCCAGATAAAATATAACTTGCATTCTTTTCAAGAGGAATTCCGACATACCGACACAAACTCAAAGCTACTACACGGTGGCTATAATATCTTCGGAAACAAATATAGAACTAAACATAGCACAAATCAGTCACAGATAATTCATATCACAAAGGCGGAAATAGATATGAATATATATAACACATAAAAGTGTTCATCAGAGTAGTGGTCTAACAAGATCCACAATGACACAAAAGAATAGATACAAGTGCGACACAAAAGAATAAGTACACAACTTTGAGATTATATCTCAAATGTATGCAACAAAAACTAGAAATCTAGAGTAGTTAGCCAAAAGTCAGAATAGTGATCCCCCGAAGTGGAGTCAAGCAGAAGCACCTGTAACATCTCCGTCTGACCCGGGTATTATTTAATAAGAAAATAATAAACAAATCAGTCTAACTATAAATATCAGATGAAGTGATATAGAATAAGAGATATGACAAAAACGTATGATAGCCACAAAACCATACTGTGATAAGTATGTAATTAGAAATCAATAAGAGATTAGTCAATATCACAAGAATCTTATCAAAGATCAAAAAGAATATCATACTCTATATTTTTATTCACAAAAATTTAATGACACACAAATTCACCAATGCACAATAGTTGATACAACTTATCAATGAAAATCACGAAAATTGGTGAAGCACAAATTCTAGAAATCATCAATAGAAATCCAGAAATCACAAAAAGGGGGAGGCCTATCACAAAACGGGAGTATGAAAACTCACCAACATGTGTATCACAAAATGGAGCGCTATTCCATGGTTGCTAACCATTAATTTTTTAGCCGAAGCTCCATAAAACGGCCCAAAGACCATGGGTCGCTACCCCACCAAATTGAGCCGAAGCTCCACAGAAACGGGGTTTAGTTTCCCTCGTAGACAAAGAGACATCGCACATTTGCTAGTCTAAATCACAAAAATGATCATCATTGATCATCAAGAAGTGTCAATTACAGTAATCTAGTAAATATATGAGCTTAGCCTCATGTCCCATAACCTCTAGCATAACTTAAATATTTACGAACAAATTGTAGATTTCCACTCGAAAATTGTCACAAGAGATTCAATCGAACAAGTCCAAGAATTAACCGACGAAGTAAATGCAAGTGTTTCATACCACTTGTTTTACTAAGCCGTTTAATTAGATTTCTCGTACAAGTGAGGTAAAGGTTTATATATATTAGTAGATTGGAAAACGGTTTAAGAAACAAGCTTTGTTATAAAATAGGGTTGAAATCATTTTGATGAAGGAGTTTTGATATTTACTACTAGTGTTGAAAACCTTTATATTTTGAAGTGACAAATCACAAAAATGATTGTAGAAACAATCAATCACTAAAATTTACATTCGAAGACGTGAATAGAATCCAAAGAAATCGATTCTGAATCCATCAAAATGGAAATACCCAAAAATTCCAAAAATAGAAGTTATCAAAGTCAACAAAGGTGATAACAACTAATTGGAGAAGAAGAGTCGATTAAAGATTGGAAAAGCAAAGCAAAATGAGCGTAATAGGAAAAAGAGGGAAATAGGAGCAGGTCGGTTGACCGGACTTCCTGAGTGGGCCGACTGAACCAGAAACAGAAAGTTTCGGCTACAGCTTCGGTCGACCGGCCCAAGGGGTTCGGTCGACCGAACTACAAATTTCTGCAATTCCTACCCTATTTAATAGAAGTGCAAACTCGCACTCAATTTGCAACCGGTCGAGCAACGACGCTAAGGGTTTATGCCAATCGACTACCCGACCCTATATGCTCCTCGATGCATCACCAAAAGCACGATCAAACAACAAAACTATGATTATTAAAGATTTGAACCCAAAACACTAAAAATTGGAATATTCACAAAACCAATCCAAATCAAAATCAAATGCACATGAATAAGTGTTAGGAATTCATACGCAACAATCAAAGATATTTATAGATAAAGATGTGAGATAAAATCCTCACATTTTCACAAAATCAATGAAGGAGAAGCTTGAAAGCAAAAGAAGAATCAACCACACCTCAATCTCAACACAAGAAGCTTGAATCTAAGCTTAAAAGAAGAACATTCCCAAAGTTAGGTTTAGGAATTTCTAAAAATTGAAAGGAGAATGAGTTGGAGAAGAAGAATATGGTGCTTACCAATAGCTTCTCTTTGGATTTGGAGTTAGATGTTGGATTTGCTAATGGAACTAGGGTTTTGAAATTTTAATTTCCCATTCCACTCTCCATTTTCATTGAAGCTTGAATTTTAGGAATTAGAAATGAAGTAATGAAGAGGAGAGGGTTGGGACTGAGCTAATAAGTGGGGTAAATGAGCTCAACCCAAACCAAAGCCCTAAGTGAAAAAGTGGAAAAATTTCACTAACTCCAAACGCATCAAAGTTTATACTCAAAAAGATCGCAAACGGCGTTTTGAATTCAATGGAAGTGGTCTCGAGTCCTAATCCGACCGTATGCAAAAAGTAACTTTTTTCGGACTATAATCCGAGTAACGATAAAATATTTAAATAAAATATTTAAATACTCAATCGTAAAATATGCGGGTTGTTATAGTGGCAGTGAGTGCCTACAGGCTACATTAGGACTCGACTGATGTAGTTTGCGATCTATATGGTATGTGTGGAGAAGTTTCATTTGGCAGCAAAATTCGAGGGAGCTGATGCCTATGTTTACATGGTTTTTACCGTGATGGCGACGAAACCCTTGGTGTAGCTGCGATCTATGTTGGTTCCATGGTGTAATCGAGGGGCTCGGAGGCCTACAGTTTTCTATGGATTTCGCTGGGATGGCGACATAACCAACGGGCTAACTGCGACAATGGAGGGGTGATGATTTCTAGAGCATTCTCACAAAAATGTTTTCTATATTTTCATAAAAGTTTTCCAAATATTTTCACCGGGTGTTGAAAACGGGCCTGCTAAGTACTTATACATTTTCAGTCCTACGCCTGATCAACGTATGACCGAATTTCTATGAGAACAAGGATGGACTTGTTGAAATATCAAGTTATAAAAATTATTTTTATGAAGCTATTTTAAAAATATTATGTAGAATTTTAAAATGTTTTAAAACTTTAAAATAAAAGAGTTAAGAGTTAAGAATGTTTAAAGGATAATTTAACTAATAATTCACATTTTAATACTTGCTTCATTCCTTTTCGGGGACGAAAAGATTTAAAAGGGGGAGGAATGTGATAACCCGGAATTTTTGGCAATATTGATCTGATAATCTTCTTTTATAATTATTTAAATGTGCCAAACATAATCTTTTCAAACTAATAAATGTGCTATTTATTTTCCATTGCTTATATATATGTAGATTATAAATAGAATTTTGATTTGAAATTCAAAAGTAATATCTTAAAAATAAATTGGATTTAAAAAAACTCTACATTTTGAAACTAGTATATATATGGTTATTAATTAATGTATGATTAGATTTTGTATTTCTTTAAAGATATATATAAATATAGGTAAAAAGAAATGTATTAATGAAAATATAAAAACATACAAAAATATAAATGCATGCATTTGACATTTGTAAGCCAAGTATAATATCCAAATTCACAAATGTCATATTTGATTTATTCTCTTTATTTTTAAAAATAATGAAAGCAAGGCAATATAAACATCTCTACTCCTATTCTTTAATTTTTCCTTCATCCTTCATATTCAAAACTAAAAACCAGATAAAATAAAAAGAAAAGCAATCAAACTCTTTTCAATTTCAAACTGAAACTAAAGCAAAGATCTAGGATTCAACACAACTAAGTACAAGCAAATCAAGTTTCCAGTTGCAAAATTCAAAAGCATTTTTATTTTTCAAGATCAAAAAAATTTCCAAGCTTCTCCGTTCATACAATACGGTGAGTAAACTAACTTTGAAAAACTAAATCTATTATATCTTAATGCATGAGATTAATACTTGAAGTTATGTTGTGAAATGTTGCATGAATATATGAATATGCTTGCATGTATATAAATGTGAAATGGATCATGTGCATGTTTGTGTGTGTGTGTGTGTGTATATATATATATATATATGTCTCTGCTTATGAGTTAAAAGGTTAAAACAAATTAAAAATTTAAATCCTCATCCTATAATCTTTTATAGCTTATGATGTATAAACAAAATATGTTTGAATTAACAAGATTTAAATTTTAAAAATATTTTTAAGTATATTTAGGAAGTAGCTTTAACTGGGAGAAGAATGTACAATGAAACTTAAAACATATCAAAATTTTGACTAGCAGGATTTCAAGTTCACTTATATTATCTAATTCGTCTTCGAAAACCATGAATTTTAAAAATAAAATCAAGATTTTTAAGTTTATATTTGAGAAGAATTCGAGATGCACAGGAATTGGGATTTTGGCATTTTATGGCGATCGAGAAGAGCGGAGTCTCGGGGTCATTGTTGAAGCATGCTCGTGGGTGGGGTTGTTTTAGGAAAAATGGTGACTGGGTTTATCGATCACCGTGGAGGTCGGGCGACGTTGAAGAGGGTTTTAGACCTAGGTTTGCTCGCTGTCGAATTCCAGGCTGCTACATCGTTGTCAAAGCATCATACTCATTCGAAGGTAGGGGTATCGAAATGTGGGTCAACGGCAAAGATATGGTCGGAGGTTCGAAGCCTTTGGTGATCTGAGACGGCGGGTCGTGGTGATTCTTGGATGATCAGGTTTGTTCCAGGGGAGCTTCATGTGGTTCAATTTCGATTTCGAGTTCGCTTCTAGGATCTGGGTAATCAGAATCTAAGGAGATGTTGTCGACGATGTGCTGGAGGTGGCAGTGATGACCGGAGCATCGACGCTCGTTTGTGCACGTGCACGGGTATCAGTAGTGTATCGGTGGGTTTGGGTAGTAGGAAGAAGGGGTTAGTCTCGAGAGAGAGCTCGGGGAAATGAGTTGACTCTGGTTTGCTTTTGGATGTGTGCGCGAGGGTTTTCCAGTTCTAGTAGCTTTTAAATTTAAACCAAAACAAAGTTTAAAAAGAAAAGAAAGAAAGAAGAAGGAAGGGGTCGGGAAAGATGGAGACTGGCTCGAGTGATGGATCGGTATTTTTAAGCCTGGCCCGAGTGTTTTTGGGAAGGGAATTATTTTTAACCAAGCTTTTAAAAAAAAGTTAAAGTAAAACAAGTTTGGAGAACAATTTTCTCAAGTAATTTTTTAAAATAATAAATGGTTTATTTAATTTTTGGGTTAGTTAAAGGTTATAAAATTAACTATTTTAAATTAATTAAGTTTAAGGTATTTTATTATATGTCCTTTATTTTATTTTATTCTTAGGTTTATTAAAGTAAAATTAAATGGTGTAATTTAGTAGTTGTTTTAAAGGAAGTAAATGTTTGTAATTATTAATTAATTTAAAGGTCTTAAGTTATTTCATATGTTAATAACGAATTAATTCCAAAGGTTATTAAATAAAGCATAAATGATAATTAAGTGAAATGACTAAGAAAAATGGTTTAAACTTAATTAATCAAGGTCTTAGGTAATTTTGAATGGTAATTAATTAATTCCAATAATTAATTAAGATATTAATTAATGGCTTGAAATTAATTAATAACAACTAAGAAGGGTAAATTATAATTACTTGTACATTTTCTTTGCTTTGATTTAAAATAATTACATTAGGTTAACTAATTAAATTATTTCATAAGTGTTTTCAAATGAAGTTTAATAATGTGATTAAGTAAGTGATTAAGACAAATGTATTGAATTTTAGTTAATCAAAAGGTCTTAAGTGATTTTGTATGTTAATAATAAATTAATTTAAAACATTTGATTTAATTAAAAATTTTAAATGATAATTAATTAAGATAAATGGTTTATCTTAAATTAATTAAGGTCTTAAGTAACTAAAAGATTAATTAATTAATCTTGCTTATGGATGATTAATTATATTGAATGATTTGATTGATTAATATCTTTAGTCTAATAATCTGTGATGTTCTTTGATATGTAATGCTTTGGATTAAACTGTTAATAAATGCGAGACATTTATTTGAATAGTTATCCGTGTTGAATCTCCGTGCGAATATAACATTTTGAAGATAAATTGATTTGTATTGGCTTAAAGATGGCTTAGATTCAAAGAGACCGAGATCGAATATCAGCGATATCCGGAACAACTTCGATTAGTAATCTATAATTTTTTTATAGATTTGATTGAAAAATCAAATGGGCTGGAATAGAATAAATTAAGTGAACTTGGTTATTTAAACTAAGTATCGGTATTTAAATTTATTTTATGGAATAAATGTTTGGCTATAACAAGATAAGAACTCGTATTGAGGTACATGTTACCTTGGTTTTTAAAGAAGTTTATAACTTAGTATTTCAAGTTATATAGGTTTACTCACGCTTGTTTCCAGCCTTACTCAGGTGTTACTTTATTGTAATGCTCGGGTCAGACCGAGTATTATAGATTCTCAAGCTAGTACGTTTTGAAGCTCAGGAGGCGAGCTAGATGGCAGGAACATATGAGTATATTCCGCTATGTATTTGAGATTGTATTGATAGTAGTCAGGGACAAGTTGTTACAACTGTCCAGTTTATTTGTGAATGATTGTAGTCTAATATATTGTATGTAAATTGACAATTACAGATTTTCTTAGTACAAATGTTGTTATTTGATATTATATTTTGATCCGCTGCGATTATGATTCTGTGCTGTTATTTTCTGTTTCTTCTTCTACCTCTTTTTCTTCTTTACCCTAATGATTTTGAATTTCTGGCATTCGATTTATTGGCACTTCTACAGTGAACGTATTAGTGTCGAATTTTCGAAGTCGAAAATTTCGGGTTGTTAAATTAACCTTCTTCAGGTTTCCAAAATCCATTCATTACTCAAATTTCTTTTAAATACAATATCAATTTTCCTTAATCAATCCCCCTTTAGATTACTTTTCCTCTCATTAACTACAAATTTATTGCCCGGTACATTTGTAATTAACATCCATGAATTCTAGTCTGTCAATTGCTAAGTAAAACGCTAGCCGTAATCTATGCTATCAATATATATTCTAGTCATTTAGCGTATCTATATGATATCTATATCAAACTACTAATTCTATAGCTAGAATACTCATTTCCATATTTTAATTCATCGAAGCTATTCTTCTAAAAAGATTATTGTCACAAATTAATCACAATTAATATTTTTGCTTTGTTTGAAATTACAAGGAATCATTTCTTTTATTGTTATTGAAATAGACGGTAAACTATGGAAAGGAATATCCATCTCTTATACATCTATTTCCTTTGTGTATTCCTTATTACTTCAAACAATGCACTTTTATATGTATTTTGGAATTGGATAATTTAAGGAAATTACGTGGAAATTGGTCCAAAATTAAAACATAGAAATTCATATTCTATGGGCAACCTAGTTCATAGCCCAATTATAGATCTGGAATATCTTTGCACTTTACCAACTTCTTCAAATAGAGATTTAGGACTGACTTCAACTTTCTAGATCAGGTTGTACATTCTATTTCTATTTCGCTCATATCCTTAAAAAAAACCATATTCTACCCTATCTACGTCATGATCCGTATACTCCATAAATTTTTATAAAATCATAACTTTCGCGCATAAAATAAAATATCTTCATACAAATAAACATTTTTAAAAATAAGTATTTATTATGTTATTCCTTATAATACTCAAAACATGAAGTATCAAATTCAATATCTCCATCTTTGAAAATGTGAACTTTAATAAAAATCTTTATGAAAGATTCAAAATTCCTTTGTTCCGAAATAGGAATAAAATAATCTCCCTTTTAAAAACTTTCTTTACCAAAATTTTTTCTTAAAAGTTAGACTTTCTAATTCATGGCATTTAAAATTTTCCTAGTTTTTCAAAAAGGAACTTATGAAAAACTTTCTTTTCAATTAGCTTACTAAAATAAGAATTTACTCCTTTTTGAAAATAGGATTTTTAACACAAAAGATTCAAATCTTAATTATTTTTCTAAAATAATATGTTAAACCATTTTTGTTTCAAAGAGTTTTCTATCTATAAGAATTATTGTTTATGAAATAGTAAAATTTTCACAATCATCATTCAAAATCATAGTTATTTCCTTCTAAAGCATATAATAATATTTATTAACTTATTACTCAAAATATACTATTATTTGATGAAATATATCTCAGAATTTTGCTTAAAAACTCTAAAAATCTCCTATAACACATTTCTTTATCAAATTCAATATTATTATTTTATTCAAATAACTTTTGTATTCAAATTAGGAAAAACATATAAAATTCTCATCTTTACATAAATGCTTCTCCTTACACAAAAAATCTTATTTATTTATCAATCGTCATTTAAATCCAATCAATGGTCAAAATACCTTTAATAACTTTATACGATAGAAAAATAGATGGAGTAAACAAAGATAACTTTTGTCTTACTCTATTACTCCTTTTAATGTCTCATCTATAAGAGTTCACAATTCTATTATTACCTAAATTCCAGCCATCATTCTCTTCATCACGTTATATGAGAATGATCTCCTTCCTATACTATCGGACATTCCTTTCTTTCTATTTCTCTATCCTAAATAGGTGTTATTTCTATCTGTAAATCCCTAAAAAGAGATCTAAAGAAAGAACATTTAGGTTTATAAATAAGGAAAAATAGAAGGATCAAAGAACCAAAAATTGAAATCGTTTTAATCAAATTAAAAAGGTTAAAAAACGAAAACTTTTCAAGGCATTAATTTATAATAAAAACCATCCACCATTTTGTCTTAAAGAAATTCACCACTTTTAAAAATTGTAGTAACTTTCCAATTTTTTCCAAAACTAATTGTGGTATATTTCTAAAGTTATCTACAACTTATATAGCCTTTAAGAAGTTATAGAGGAATGAAATTTCAAATTTATTGCATAGGAAATATAACATAGAAAAAATAGAATAATACAAAAACGAGGAATTTGAAAGATTTTCTAATCCAATCAAATTTTAAATTGAGAAGTTAATAAATAGAAACTTTTTTTCAACTTCTCAAGTCACCAAATTTTTGGATTAAAATCACTTACCAATAATGTTTCACTACCCTTTTTAAATTTACGACTTCTTCTCAAGCTTTTCACAAAACTAACCGTGGTAAAGTTATTAAAAATCAATTTTATCAAAAGTTTCTAATTTATAAGATTTTCATTTCAAAATCTTTTGAAAGAACTTTCAAAGTTTTCAAGTAGTTTTCAAAGAAACCTTTTTAACAAATTATGTCATAAAAGGTAGGATTAAAATTTGTTTTTTCTTTTAAACCTTTGTACTCTACCCTTTTAAAATATAGTTTCCTCCTTGTGGTGATAAATGTATTCCTTCTTACGAGAGTTTGCTCCTTTTCTTACTTCTATATTTTATTAATACATAACACCTTCATTTGTCACCTCCATAAGTGTTAATTCGTCCGCAGTAATTGTCAACGTACTGGACGTTTCCCTAAGGTCATTTATTTCCTATCAACCGTTCCATCTATGGTCACTCAAATTATTAAATATTTCTATAGGGTCCACAATGATAAGGAAGACTAGGTCCTATCAAGGAGTCAATTACTATCCAGCTTCTAGTGTGCTTCCATAAGTTGAGGTCATGTTATTCTAGTTTACTCCTAAAGATATGATCTTTTCTCCACGGCTAAGCGGAGTAGGAGTAGAAATTACCTCTATTTATTCTTCCAACTCATAATCCTCTTGCCCATCCTTTCAGAATATGGTTGCAACTACTTCTATAGTTAGAATTTATAGAGCTGAGCATAAATTCAAAATAAGTATATATATAGTATGGTTTTTCGAAAAATCTTTTGAAAAACCTTTTCAAAAATAACAAGTATGCCACTCATATGTATAGTATACTTTCCCCATTGATCGGGTATCCTAGGGCTCTGATACCAAATGTAATAACTCATCCCAGAACAGACCTAAATTTCGATCCAGAAAAGGCCCATCGAAATTTAGATCCATTCTAAGGCAAGCTATTGGTAGTAGAAAAATAAATAATATTGTAGAGCTATAACTAAAATTTCAGAACTCATAGCAGATGGAACAATATATAATAGTAAAGTGTACCCATTTATTTCAAAACAAAAAAATGTCATAATAAAAAATTCTATAAAACCCGTAACATAATATCCCTTACATGGGTACACATAAAGGCAAGTAATAATAACAAATACCGCCACAAGCCAAGATTCTCCATCTCTAAGCATCACCACTGCCATCACTCCATTCTTAACCTTTTTAGTACTTGGGCAGTATATTTCAAAATAAGAACATGTCTACAACATAAAACCATTAAAATCATTTAATACCTCTTTATAAGGAAAGGAGGCGGTCCGAACACTTAATACCTTCCGTTCTAGAAGCAGACCCCATATCCCAATCATATGTCATAAATAGCAAATAATATGAGAGACAGTAGGCAAGCCACTTTCTAGTGGAAAATAGGCAGACTCCACCGTTTAAGGCCTATTTTCAAAAGCGTGCTCCTCAATGGTACCATCTATCTGACATCATATGGAATCCTGTAGGCCATTTAATACCGCCAAGTTGAAAATAGACAGACCCATCATTTAAGGTCTAATTCCAGAAGCCCAATAGAGATGCGACCTAACATAACCTCTTGGCCATTTAATACTTCATGTGGCAAAAAATCGGGTCCGACCACTTAGTACCTCGAACCTCGATGCAGGCCCTTTGTCTTACGGCCCATACCCATAATGATGTCTCATAATAGTCCTCTATTCATAAGAACTAGTAGCCACATTAGCTGGGCATATTTCCTTTATAGAATTTGGAACTAACCTTGTGTCATTACAAATATTTATCATAAGGATATCTTACATCAATAAAAGTGTACACAACTATTGTTAGCCTTAAAGTGAAGGGTATACTTTCGTCATTTAACTCTATTGACCTCGCAACCCTATGACTAAGCCACAAATCAATTACTTTATGTATAAATACGCACACACACTCACCTCACCGTTTCATAAATAAGGGTTTAAAGGAATCTTCCTTATTACGTCTTAAAATAATAAATAGGCTATATAAGAGTTTCCTCTTATTTTCGCATCAAAATCAATTACCATCCTAATGGGGGAAAATAAATGTAAATAAATGCCTAATTAACTACACGATATACGCGGTAGTTGTATGTTAATTATGTAAATAGAAATAAATAAATATCCATGCCTAATAAGTTCCAAATGCATAGATTTTACGCTCTAAACTAGCGTTAAATTTCAATTCCCTAATCAATTTTTATTACAAGTCTTTTTCTTCAATTTCCCAAGGTTTCATGGAACTCAATTATCCAAAACAAGGAATAAAAATTCAAATGAAAACTGTAATAACAGACTTGTAAATAAAATAGAAACTCAATTTATTACACCAATTTAGTGGAATATCTTAAGCAATAAGAATTGCAATCTAAACCTCATATTCTATTCAACTCCTCTTTTTTTACAAAGAAGTTGATAAGAATAAGTGGTGTAATCTACGAATGGAATTCATAATCCAAACGCCTTATCTTATTGAAGGATCAGAATTTGACCCAAAGAAAGAAGAGAAGTGGGACAAACGATTAAATTATCAAAAATTGCATAACGAAACAAATTCCATCAAATCAATGTAAATGTTTGGGAATCTCAACATAGAATCGACATATCGAATTAAAAAAGAATTTTAGGGGATTTTATCTATCATATTTTCGAAATCCCAAAATCCCTAAGGCTTATTCAAACCCAAAAAGAAATGCACTAGACAATTGTTGAAAAGGAATACTAAGGTTTCCACTTACAGATTAGCCTTAGCTTTACTCAAATGGATCTATAGCCTTTCGGTCTCTTCCAAAATCTCTCTTTTGATATATACACACAGAGTAGGGAAAAGGTGTATGTATATTCATTAAATTCAGAATGGCCGGGGAAGAATACGATAAGAATAGATTGAAAGAAGAAGAAACAAATATGAAATAGGTTGAATCCTTACATGAATTCTCTATAGAGTTTCTGAATCTTATTTGAGAGATAGCAATGGCGGAGTTTCTTCGTATTCCCTAAAATAATATGAATAAAAGTGGAGAGGATAGAGTTCTATTTATAGAAGTTGTAATGCACCAGAACCATATGATGGATGTACTTAGGAAACTGGTAAATCTGGAGCGAACAACTGAATAAAACATTGCTGCAAACCCTAGCCACCACTGGTAACTTTTGTTGCAAAGCGGTCGACCGCTCTTTTATTCAGGGATGTTTATTTTTGTTTCCTTTGTCGTATTATTTTATTCCCTAGTTAACTTTTAACATTAAGCTTTAGTTAAACGTTTACTTAACCCCCAAGTTAGTTTTTGAAATTTAAATCCTAAATTTGATTTCTCATTTGAATTTGAATTGAAACTAAATGATTTTATACCTGATAACTTCAAATGCTTATAACTTCTTTGTTTGAGCTCCATTTTCATCATATTATATATGAAAATAGATCATAATTTTACCACAAATGCAACGGTATAACTTTCATGGTCAAATTCTAACTTTTATAAAATTTACATGTTCAACCCTACCATATTTAATTCAATTTATTCCATTTAATTTTGGTTCATTTTATGGGGTGTTACAGGCTCACAAAGCGTCTGGAATAAATCGAATGATGACATCATATCCTTTGTGTGGGTCACATGCATCCTAAATCACTTGACAAACTTCTAATCCGATTGAGCAGACGAGGAGATGGACCTAGGTAGTAACTATATAAACCTCATGATCGTTATTCTTTCAAGGATTATGGGAAAACATCTACGTTCAATGGTATCCATTGCTCTGGTGGGATCCATGTGACACTCGTACTTAACGAGATGTTGTCAAGGGTCTATGTTCACATAATACACTGGCATGGTCAGCATATTGGATCTCCTTAGATGTTTTGCATGCTGAACAACTTTGATAAATAGGTTTCGACTGGGAGAGATACTCCAATCATCGTCATTCCCGTCCACTTTCATGTTACGACTGCTTGTAATGCTTGTAAATGTTGTTTGCATGATTGTCCAACATTTGAATGGTTGAGAATGTTGATCGAATGGTGAATCGGTTTGAATAAGGTCGTTGATCGGTGATGATCCCCAAACTTTCACCCAAATGGGATGTGATCCATACAACGCAGTAAGTAGGCCTTCTTGAGGTTGCACACCAAGCATCAAGTACTTTGGAGTCTGTATGCTTGAGTTATGACCAAAACAAGATGGACCGATATTGATGGATTGATGATAATTTACTTGGAGTCCGACCCGAGAAAATTTGCTATTTTCTTGGAATCAACCCCTCAGTTCGCTTGGAATAGCTGAATTTGAAGTGTTGAGTTGGTAAGGAACCCTGATTGGAGTCATATTGGTGTTTTCTTTGAGAAAATCATAGTTTTACTCGAGTTTGACCTTGGGCCAAAATCTCCTGAGTTTGCTTCAAATTGAATGGGTGATTACCTGAGTTAGATTTCGGGTCGAAACATATAGAGTCTACCTCGTGGCATATCACCTTTGGTTATCTAGCCTTTGGGAGTATCGTTTGAGTAGCAGTTCCCTGTCCTTTCCTTGGCTGCAATTAATCAGCTACCGCATGATCCCATATGCCTTGGTCAGTCAAATGACGTAAGGGAAGTGCATAGAATGCATTGTCTTTAAGTTGAGTTCTGAATCCAAAATGCGAGGGCACTGCGTTACGGCACGGTTTGGGTGCTTAGCACCCAAAAAGAAATATTTTAGAATCTATTTTATGATGGATTGGTATGAATCCATTAAGAGTGTATTGTACTCGATCCATTTTCGTTTGGATTCTTAGCAAAATATTGGACTAAGAACAAAAATGGATATGACCAATCAGTTGTAGATGTTAGAGCAATGATCGGTTGGAAAAATGATCTGCTTAAACGATCGACTGCAATACGTGCTATGGAGGGATCGACTGTCCAACTGATCGATTGAAAAAACGATCAGTTGAAAAATGATTTTTTGGAAAAACAATCAATTGGAACGATTAACTACAAATATATGCTATGGAGGGATCAACTGTCCAACTGATCGATTGGATAAATCAAATATGATCTATTTAGACATATTCCTCCATTTCGAACTTAGTGATTATTCTATAGGAAGCTTGTACATCCATGGCTCCCTAGCTCCATCTTCTAGAAGTGCGATCTTCATGTTCTCTACTGCTTGATCAGTAAGTCACGGGTATATAGCAATGGCCTTCTCCTTCCTAGGAGGTATTGTAGCTAGCATCCATGCAGGATTTTCCAAGTCTAAGTAGAATAGGAAGCTTTGTAAAGATGAATCTGGATCACTTCCTCGAATTTGTGCAATCCATAATTAGAATAACGATCCAAAGATGGTGAGAATCGGTTTCTCAATGAAAGCACCAAAATGTTTGCACCAAAAATTAACACAAACACCCAATAGATATTTTGTTGAAGAATAAACGATGAATAATAAATGTAAATAGAGAGAATATAGCAGTAGAGCAATAAGAAATAAGGAAAGAACAGAGATAGGGCAATTTATAGTGGTTCGACGTTGTTTACTTACGCTCACTTTGAAGAAATAGCTTTATTAATCACTTTGTAAACTGAATAGAAGAAGAATCATATGAAAATCCTTAGCTACAAAAGAGTAAAAAGAAAAAAGTAGCGTCAAGATCCAAAAAATGAAAAACCAAGTCTGTATTTATATAGGGAGACGGCGAAATATCTTATTGAAATTTCGGCATGGAGTCGCCAGATCCAAAAGAAGTCATAGTATCGATCGGGTCCCACATCACTTGTAATAACAATCGGCATCGATCGTTTTGTTGGCTCTTTTTGGCATGCATCGATATGGTGAGCTCCACTCATCAATATATTGATGTTCCCAAAGTTTCGTGTGCATTCGACCTGTAGATTTTGAGATATTGATCGATCATCATTGGTTTATACTGTCAATCCAAGTGATTCATATGCATATCAATTCACGCCGATCCAAAAAAAAAGATGTTCCATATCTAATCCATATTGGAGATGGATCGTAACAGATCCATATTGGAGATGGATCATAGCCGATCCATTTTGAAGATGGATCATGGCCAATACATAATGGAAATGGATCCAAGCCGATCCATAATAGAGATAGATCATAGTCGATCCACATTAGAGATGGATAATTGTTGATCCACATTGGAGATGGATAATTGCTAATCCACATTGTAGAAGGATCATAGTCGATCCATAAGAAAGATGGATCATTGCCGATCCATTGTGAAAAAACGATCGTACCCGATCGTTTTTAGTTAAAGTGTGAAATTCATACTTAGTCAATTCCTTTCCACATTTTAAGTTATCCGAGCAATCCTTCCAAAAATAATTACCATTACAATATATATGAATTAATCAAAAGTGAGATCTTTGCTTGGCTCGAAATTATAAGGAATTATTTCTTTTCTTTTATTGAAGTAGATAGTGCGAACTATGAGAAGTAATATCCATACTTTACAGATCTCTTTCCCCTTTTGGTATATCCTTGTTAATTCAAATGCCGCACTTTTATACATATTTGAATATTGTATAATTTATGGAAATTACATGGAAACTGCTCCAAATAAATCAATACATAGAAATTCACATTCCAAGGGCAATGTAATTTACAACCCAATGGTAGATCTGGATATCTTTACAACTTCCCCATCACTCTACAAATAAATTTTTAAGACTGGTTTCAAATTTTCAGATCAGGTTGTACATACTATTCCTATTTTATTCATATCATAAAACATTTATCCTGTCTTACATGGGTAGTGGTCCTTATGTACTCCATAAAAATTTTGATTTAGTTCTCACAGTTCTTAAAACTAAAACGTCACAATTATGAAGTACCAAATCGAAAACCTTTATCTTTGAAAATATAAAATCAGAAACCCCCATTATACTAGTATGTGGCATTTGGAATTTAGAAATTTTCTCACTTCAAAAGAAAACTATGAAACATATTTTCCAAAAAGAATTTCCAACTTGGAATTTTTTTTTAAGAATTAAATTCTCAAAAGCACTTAAACACCATATTTTATGTTATTCTATATATCTATTCCATTTTTTTTCAATACATGAATAAAACCTTCAAAAACATTTGAACTAAAATTCTGAATAGCATTTAAACAAAAATTTCAGAACTATTCAAACATAATTTTCAAAAACATGTGCTGCTTTATTCTTAACCCCAAATTCAAAAATTGCTTAGCAAAATAATTTCCCTTCTCAAAGTCTTTTATCCTAAAGACCTACTTCTTTAAAAGAAGGATTTTTTAACTAGAAACACTTAGAACTCAACTATTATACCAATTAATCATTTTTTTTCAAAACTATCTTCCCTAACTTTGAACAATGAAAAGTGGAGTAGACAAGGATAACTTTTATCCTATCATTTTCATATCATATTTCTATTACTTCTCTCCAATATTATCTCCAACTAGAATGCTGATCCTATATTTATCCAAATCTTCAATATTGCCTCTATTTATATTATTCCTACCTAAATGGCTTTTACATCATTTTAACTAAGTTTCATTTCCATTTATCTCATTTTAAAACACTACAAGAAAAATTGCTTTTAACGGCAATGGAGAACAGCGTTTATATGTGGATTGTTGTTGTGCAACCTTTCATAGGTAGGAAAATCTGAAGACAACATAGGAAAATGCTGAGATTTTTGTTCAGCAAATTGCAAAATGTCGTTTCCTCTGAAAATTTCATTGTCATGTATAATTAATTTCCCTCTTTTACCTAAAATAAGCAACCCTAAATCTCCTACGCCTCCAAATCTTAATCGCTTCCTCTTTGCAAATCTTTTAAAACGACTCCTCTCCAAATCTTAATTTCCTCTACTTAGAAAATTCTTTAAAACCACTCCTCTCTATCACGAACATTGCTTACAAAGTCGGGGCTATTTGGCTATGCTTGTGTCAAAGAGAAATCAATCATTGAGTCGGCCAATGCATTGCTTAGAGCTTAGTCGTATCTGTAATATCCCGGAATTTCCAAGAGTTTAAAATGCTGATAATCTCTTAATCTCTTAATTTAATAATTTGAAATTGATAAATTGTTATTTTCAAAGGTAAATAACCAAGTAATACAAATATAATGTCTTAATTATGGATATAAATTGGTTTTAAATTAAGGATATTTATTTTGTTTGTGTAAATAAATTCTAAATTTTTTTTTCAAAATTAATAAGTATGTTTAAATATATTTATTTCTGTGTATTTTAAATTGATTTTAAAATAGGATAGATTATTTGTTAATAATAATAAGCTTAATTAAAAATTGATATTTATTTATTTAAATTGATTTTAGATTTGGGTTTTTAAAATTGACTTTGAAAATGAATATAAATTTTAATTCAAAGAAATACATACATCTTAGAATAGAATAATAATAGAGTTTGGTTTTAAAATATATAGATAATGTTTTTAATTAAAAATAAGATTTGTTTTATATTATTCTTTTTATAGAAATTTATTGATAGAAATTTGGAATTTTATTTATTTAATAAGAATAAATACAAAGGCTTTATAAAATAGCATTTAAAATAAGTTTGAAATATTGTATATTATTTTATCTAAATCATATTTGGTTTCATTTATTTTTAAAGATGGTATTTTATATAGATTTAGCAAACATTTGTAAATTTATAAATGTATTTGTTTATTAGATATTTAATTAGAAAGTATTTTTAAATTTAAGAAACATGATTGTTAATTTGGAAATTAATTTAAAAGGCTTTTAAATTTCTTTTAAAATTAAAATAAACTCAATTTGACATGTGCTAAGTTCTTAATCACTTTGTTAACAAGTGTTAAACATTGATATGATTTATAAGACAAGTATCCATATGTTTTTCTATTTTCTTTTTAATTTATAAAATCTAAAAATTTCTATTTAAAACACCATCTCTTCTCACTTTCTTTTTCTTTAAATTCTTTGCTCATTTCTAAAAAGAAACTTGAATCATCAATGCAAACTTTTACTCTCCAAAAACCAGAAAAATCTAAAACAATCTCCTCAAAACAAAATCTGCATCAATTCCTCAAAGTCAAGTCAAATGCCTGAAACATTTCTGTGATTCAAAAATCTAAAATTTATTTACAAAAAAAAAGGCAAGTGCAAATCAAAACTACATGCCTGCAGTTGTCTTCAAAACAAAATCACAGTTGTTTTCAAAAAATTCAAGTATCTGCAAAATATTCATATGCATGCAAGTGTATATTATTACTCAAATGCCTGAAACAATATCTTCAAAACAAAATCTGCATCATCTTCCTAGTGCATGCATGTTTTCAATCCATTGTCTGCATCAATCTACAAATACATGCAAGTGAATCTGGTCAAAGCAATCTGAAGCAAATTCAGTTTAAATGCAAAGCAAAAGGTTCAAAGCATTTTGACAATTCCAGTTTATCATCAAACCTCTGCACTGTCTTTCTTTTAGATTGAGGTGAGTAAACATTTAAGTTTAAACTTAAGTATATGATAGTAGTTGCATGTAAATTGCTGTGTTGAAGTGCTTTACATATGCTTATATATACAAGAGTAAATGTTGTGTGTTTCTGATTTTAAACTGTGCATGTTGATAGCTCTGTTCCAGGTAGGAATGTTACCCATCAGAAGAAAATAACTTTTACATCTTATTATCTAATCACTGTTAACACTTAGATTAAAAACAAAATAGTTTAGTTAATAAAATCCAAGTACTTAAAATACAAACAAGCATGAAAGTGATGAAATATACATGTATTTGGAAATATCAGCAGGAATTCTTTAAAACTTGAAAAAAATCAGATGTTAATTTTCACTGATTCGAGCATATGTCCTAGTTCAGTTTGGAAAGATAGGATTTTTGAAACAATTTTCACAATTTTTAGAATTATATTAAGTGAGTATTTGAGGGTTTCCTGCAAATTGGGTTTTGGTCTTAAACTGATGATCCTTGCATCTGGATTGCTCGGGGTCCTTGGTGGAGGTTGAGATAGGATCAGAGAGTGTTGGAAAATTGGTTGTAGGATTTTTAATTCATTGTGGAATTTGGAATTGTTAGATTATGATTTTAACCCTAGTACTGTTTGGATTTGGGAAATTAACTACTGCATCTTCAAAATTGCATCGGGTTGTATGAATTTTTGGGAGGATGATGTGCGGTGGGTCAACAATCGATGGCCGGAGTTGTAGGATTTATAGTTGATCGGAGGCGATGGTTCAAGGGGGGATTTCCTGATGATGTTTGGGTTATGTTCATCCTGGGAATTAGATTTTGGATTGAGGCAAGAAGTGATGTTTGGTTGGTCGTAGGGGTTTGCGGGGTGCTTAGGTGACTTGTCGATGGGTTCGCCATTGACCGGAGGTGGTTCCGGCACCAGTGCAGTGCACGAGTGGGTTGAGTGTGCCAGTGGGATGTCGTTTTGGGTTTGCTCGTTTTTCTCGAAGCAGGCCTCGGGATTTAAGGTAGTTGGCTCGGGAGGGACTCGTGTGGGTTCTGGGGTTTTGGCTTGTGAGTTTAAACTGTTATGTTTTTAACAGTTTTTAGTTTTAAAACTTAACAGTTTTTAGAAATCTTAAAATCAAATTTGTTTAAAAGAAAAGAAAAGAAGATGTACTTTGTTCTTGGATTTATGTGTATATGGGTTGAACCCAAATTTAAATGCTTAAAAAGATTTTATAATTTAAATTAAAGTAAGTTTTAAAACTTTTAAAATTTTAGTTAAATTAAATTCTTGAGAACTTATTACTTTAAATTGAATTGATTATATGATTGAATTTGTATGAAGGGTTTAAAATGTTTTTAAGTTAAAAACCTTAATGTTATTTTCAAACTTATTTTGAAAATATAAAAGAGAATTTTAAGTAAATGTTTTATTTAAATTAATTAGTGAAAATTGATTAATTAATTAACAATCAAAGTTTAAGGTAATTTATTAACTTGAAATTAGGATTGTTAATTAATAATTAAGGGAAAGTAATTAATGATTATTTTATATCTTAATTTAATTAATGAATTAAGATTAAGTAAAGATTTCAAGGTTAAATAAAGATAATGTTTTATCTTAAATAATAATAAAGTGTTATGAATAATTAATTAGTTAATTAAGAAATTTTAAGTTAAATTAATTTAATTAATTAATTATTTTAAAGGATTAATTAAGTAATTAATTAAGTATAATTAATTAACTAATAATTATGATTATTAGATTAATAACCAATGATTAATTAAATTGTAATTACTTATTTATTAAGTAATTAAAGGGTTAATTAAAATGGTAATTACTTAATACTTAATAAAGGTTATATTAAGTAATAATTGGGTTTTCTTAATTAATAATTAAAAGGTTAGTAATCTAAAATGCAAGCTAATTAAGGATTAATTAACTATTTTTATTAAAGGTTAATTAATTATAATTAAGGATTAATTAATTTATTTATGGATTAATTAATTAGTAATTAAGGTTGTTAATTAATAATTAAGTTTATTAATTAATAATTAAAAGATAATTAATTGGTTAATTAAGGTTAATTAATTAAAGTAATTAGTGATTAATTACTTTGTATTAAAGGGTTGATTAATAATTAAGGTTTATTAATTAATAGTTGATGATAGTTAATCTGTTATTTGAAGATTAATTTGGTTAACGAGTAATTAAGGAATGAATTACTCAATTTTGTTTTATGAGATGAGCGTGATCAAGTAAGTTAATTAATTTGTTAATTAATTAAATGTAGTCACTTGATAAAAGATTAAGTATGTTTACTTAATAAGTTTGACAAGGTAATTACTTAAGATAAGTAATTGATAAATTACAGAGGTAATTGAGATAAGTAAAATTACATATTGGGATGTAACTTTTAATGGGTAAATTACTTGTTAAAGTAATTAAAGGTTATTACTTGGTGTAATAAATCAAAGAATTTATAAAATAATTAAGAAGTAATGAAAAATAATTAATTACTGTATTTATTGATTAAAGTTGATTACTTAAGCATGATTAATTAATTTTAAATTAATTAAGAGATAATGTAATTAATTATAGTTAATTAATTGATGGAAGTAAGTAATTAAGGTTCATTAATTGATATAATTAATGATAATAATTAAGGATTATTACTTGATTAAGAGTTAATTAATCAAGGTTGATTAATTAAGATGATGATTAATTAATTATGTTGTGATTAAGTAAATCATTGCTTATGTATGAATGGATGACATTGATTGTTTTGAATGGATGTAATCTTAGAAATGAGATAAGTAATGTGTGTGGTATGAATGCTTGGTTGCATTGTGATGGTAATATAGATTGTCTATTGTGATGATGATGTGGATTACCTATTTTGTTATGGATCATATGTTTATTTGATAATGTAGCTATCAATTGTGACTTGTGAATTATCTATTCTGTGTGTATATAGATAGTTGAATTGAATTGTTTAACTTTAAAACAACTTGGACCTAAAAGACACGCTTTGGATTTCGATGAGACCGGGATCGGATTTCCATATTTGGATATCCGAAAACCACATCGATCCAAATTAACGTTAGGTCGTGAATCAAAGTGGAGCTTTGTGAAGACTCGCGGTGTAAGGACTATACGTCAGTATAACTCTGTGGGTGATTCCGTGATGAGTTTGACAGAACTAGTTCTTATAGGTTCGAGATGGTGGTTCAGAGTGCAAGGGTTATTGTTGTTAACTCTGAGGGTGATTCCAAAATGAGTGTAACGAGGTAATGCCTTCGGTTTCGTTCGAACCCGGAACGAACTTGTATGGATTGAATGCTTTCAGAACATCGTCAAGTGGACGATGGGCATTCTAAGTGATGTGTTCACTAAAGGTTATCGTAGCCTCAAGCCTCATCAACCGGGAATGGTTAAAACAAGGGAGGTGCAGCAAGGCTTCGTGGGTAGCCCTCACTTGAGAGTAAGATTTACCCCTGTCTAGAGGTCCCTTTTATTTCGGCTGTGTGGGCGGTTGAATAGCTACATCCGTCGTGGTTGTCTTATTTGGAACTGTTCAGTAAGGAATGGGTCCGGCTTTGTGTTGCAGGGGAACGGGCGTACTGCTCGGTACGGTGATCTAGGCCACGTACTGTCCAGTATCCCTGCCATTGTATGGAATCCAAAATCCAATAACTGCCAACGGTTTTGATTGTATTACCCACTTTTGTGGCTAGTAGCTGGAATTTAATCATGTAACAATTTCGGCTTTTTCATATTTATTTAAAAACCCTAGACACTATTATAATATCATCGAATTTCCTATCAAATGTTTTGGTTAGCGTAAGTAAAAACTTTTCCATGTTTATGTGTGGGAAGTCTTACGTGATACCTTTTCTTTCAAAAGGTTTTTAAAATTAAGCAACTTTAACCGTTTACTCACACCAGACCCATGTCTGGGCCGGAGTTTATTCTGTTTTTCTTAAACTCTTGGGTACTCAAATTTTTACGAGTAGCCAGGGGAATTTAGGTTGGGTTTACGAATTCTGGAGGAGCAAATGGAGCAGGAGGCTTCTGCGTATAGCTATATAGTTTTCCGTTGTGTGTTCTCTGAGTTGTTGTCTTTGAGTTGTATAACTAGACAGGTGTTTATAACTGTCTAGTATGTGATGTATATCTGTGTAACTCTGATAATGGTTGTAAACTATGTAATGTTTATGTTATTAATATAATTTGTTTGTTCCGCTGTTAGATTCTGATGTTTTTTTTTCTTTCTTCTCTGTCTTTTCTCTTTTCTATCCCTTTCTTTCTTAAGGATGATGCGATTTTCTATGGTAAGAAAGTCGGGTCGTCTCATTTGGTATCAAAGCATTAGATTGAGTGAATACCTAGGCTCTGTAGTGGTGTCTTCTTGAGAAAGCGTACTTGTAATATATATATATATATATATATATATATATATATTTCTACCTATCTATTGGGTTACCTGTTCGGGTTTTCCAATATTAGTTATAAAGGTAGATGAGGTAGTGGTGTGTGTAACATGACTACCATTGGTTGGAGTTTGAATGTTTGAGATTGGAAGTGTATTTGTCGAGACTGTAGACCTAATACCGTCTCGAGTAATCTTTGCAATTTGGTGTGGGATTTCATTTGATCTCTGAAGGAAACCTGTTAAGGTTCGGAGTTTATCTTTGAAATGTGAGTTTGATTGCGCTCGTGTGAGCGGATTTTTAAGAATTTGGATCTATCGGTTAGACAGGAACAAGTGATGATATCTTAGCAACCTCAGGAAGTAGTAGCTGTGTGATGAGATGCAGTGACTATGGATGTCTCCTAAGATGTTTTCATTCGGAGCAAGTTTAAGGAAGTGTGACTGCTTCGGAGTTGTAGCTGAGTTCAACAGGATGTATGTGTTTAGTTGGAGGTCCGAGTTTCTCAAAGAACTTTGGGTAAGAAGTCTTTGGCATCTGTGTTAGCGGTGCAGCTCGGAAGTGTTCTGTATTCCAGCAGGAAGATCGTTTTGGCTTAGCATTTCCTGGAGGTGGAATTCAGAAGCAGCAGTGAGGATCTGTTTCTTCGATGGATTAGTTGGTCAAGGATAAACTGTTCTGATTAGTGGAGAGAGAACAGTTTCTTGGATATTGGATTGGGTTGATCGCAAAAGTGACTTGCGATGGTTTGGTGATTATCTTAGATAATCTTTTGCTTGGATTTGTGGCATCTCTAGAGGATGTAGAAGTTATGGAATTGTCAAAGATTTTTTCGGATATATCTTTAAGAAAGTTAAAGATTTGCCCGCATTGGAGATTGAGTTTTGAACCGACTTGATATCAGAAGTGATATCGGTGATTCAGCTGGGTAGAAGGTTGTCTCCTAGGTTGGCTGTTTGGTGAAGCAGCTCTGTATTTATTGGAATTTTTGTTGAACCTTATTTCCGAGATGTGATGTTTAGTTTGTGCCTGTGTCCATTCGTCGGCATCTTCATCTGCTCCAGATCAGAGTCGTGCAGCGAAAGCAAGGTGGATGTTGTTCTTGAGTAGAAGCAACTGGAAGTTGCAGTATTTTGGATTTGAGAGTTTCTATTGAATTTATTTTTCAAAATTTGAGGCAAGTTGGCAAGTGATTCTGTTCTGTTTTTCTGGATAAGAGAAGTTGTTTTCTACTGTTGATAGTGAAGTTTGGTTTTGATTTTGGATTGATCTTGTGAGGATCAGTTTGTGAGTTGATCCAGTTTGTTTGTAGAAGCATCAGCGAAGGTTGAGATGATCAGGAAGGATCCGTAGGAAGCCCGGATCATTCGGAATTTTTTTTAGGTTAAGTAATGGAAGAATTTGGAATTCGAAGTTGGAGACTTCGACGTTGTTGAGATTTACTCTGGTAAAGGAAGCAATAAGATTAGGTGATCTCCGAGGTATATTGGATTCTTTTGAGTTTTTGTAAAGATCAGTGCTTTGGTTTGAAGAGTTGAATTGCCAGTTTGGAAGACTGGAATTCAAAATATTTCACGTGTCTCTGAGGGAGTACGTGTTTGGTCCATCACTGGTTTTGAGACCAGTAGTTCTGTGAAGGATTTAGTTGTTGATAAGTCTTGTCTGTGGTCTGGTATCTTGTGAAGATTATAGATCTAGCCGAGTAGGAACTCAGTAGCTTAGCAGTATAGCTAGTTTGGAATTAGTAGAGCGAGTATCCCTGTGTCTATACTTGGGAAACTCGAGATAATTTTAGAAAGTTTATCCGGATCTGTGTCCGGATAGCTAGTGTAGTTTATTTGATTGAATTGGTTGTTTGGATGAAATTGTTTGTTTGATTGATATGTATAGCTGTTATGAATGTTTGAATTGGTTGAAATAAAATTAAACTGTGGATTATCTTTTTTTTTAATTTCGAGGACGAAATTCTTTTAAGGAAGGAGGATTGTAATATCCCAGAATTTCCAGGAGTTTAAAATGCTGATAATCTTAATTTAATTATTTGAAATTGATAAGTTGTTATTTTCAAAGGTAAATAACTAAGTAATAAAAATATAATGCATTAATTATGGTTATAAATTGGTTTTAAATTAAGGATATTTATTTTGTTTGTGTAAATAAATTCTAAATTTTTTTTCTTCAAAATTAATAAGTATGTTTAAATATATTTATTTCTGTGTATTTTAAATTGATTTTAAAATAGGATAGATTATTTGTTAATAATAATAAGCTTAATTAAAAATTGATATTTATTTATTTAAATTGATTTTAGATTTGGATTTTTAAAATTGACTTTGAAAATGAATATAAATTTGAATTCAAAGAAATACATACATCTTAAAATAAAATAATAATATAGTTTGGTTTTAAAATATATAGATAATGTTTTAAATTAAAAATAAGATTTGTTTTATGTTATTCTTTTTGTAGAAATTTATTGATAGAAATTTGGAATTTTATTTATTTAATAAGAATAAATACAAAGGCTTTTTAAAATAGCATTTAAAAAAATTTGAAATATTGTATATAATTTTATTTAAATCATATTCGGTTTCATTTCTTTTTAATGATGGTATTTTATATTAGATTTAGCAAACATTTGTAAATTTATAAATGTATTTGTTTGTTAGATATTTAATTAGAAAGTATTTTTAAAATTAAGAAAACATGATTGTTAATTTGGAAATTAATTTAAAAGGCTTTTATATTTCTTTTAAAATTAAAATAAACTCAATTTGACACGTGTTAAGTTCTTAATCACTTTGTTAACAAGTGTTAAACATTGATATGATTTATAAGACAAGTGTCCATATGTTTTTCTATTTTCTTTTTAATTTATAAAATCTGGAAATTTCTATTTAAAATACCATCTCTTCTCACTTTCTTTTTCTTTAAATTCTTTGTTCATTTCTAAAAAGAAACTTGAATCATCAATGCAAACTTTTACTCTCCAAAAACCAGAAAAATCTGAAACAGTCTCCTCAAAACAAAATTTGCATCAATTCCTCAAACTCAAGTCAAATGCCTGAAACATTGCTGTGATTCAAAAATTTGAAATTTATTTTCAAAACAAAAGGCAAATGCAACTCAAAACTGCATGCCTGCAGTTGTCTTCAAAACAAAATCACAGTTGTTTTCAAAAAATTCAAGTATCTGCAAAATATTCATATGCATGCAAGTGTATATTATGAGTCAAAAGCCTGAAACAATCTCTTCAAAAAAATCTGCATCATCTTCCTAGTGCATGCATGTTTCCAATCCATTGTCTGCATCAATCTACAAATACATGCAAGTGAATCTAGTCAAAGCAATCTGAAGCAAATTCAGTTTAAAGGCAAAGCAAAAGGTTCAAAGCATTTTGACAATTCCAGTTTATCATCAAACCTCTGCACTATCTTTCTTTTAGATTGAGGTGAGTAAATATTTAAGTTTAAACTTAAGTATATGATAGTAGTTGCATGTAAATTTCTGTGTTGAAGTGCTTTACATATGCTTATATATACAAGAGTAAATGTTGTGTGTTTATGATTTTAAAGTGTGCATGTTAATAGCTCTGTTCCAGGTAGGAATGTTACCCATCAGAATAAAATAATTTTTACATCTTATTATCTAATCACTGTTAACACTTAGATTAAAAACAAAATAGTTTAGTTAATAAAATCCAAGTACTAAAAATACAAACAAGCATGAAAGTGATGAAATATACATGTATTTGGAAATATCAGCAGGAATTCTTTAAAACTTGAAAAAAATCAGATGTTAATTTTCACTGATTCGAGCATATGTCCTAGTTCAGTTTGGAAATATAGGATTTTTGAAACAATTATTACAATATTTAGAATTATATTAAGTGAGTATTTGGGGGTTTCCTGCAAATTGGATTTTGGTCTTAAACTGATGATCCTTGCATCTGTATTACTCGGGGACCTTGGTGGAGATTGAGATAGGATCAGAGAGTGTTGGAAAATTGGTTGTAGGATTTTTAATTCATTATGGAATTTGGAATTGTTAGATTATGATTTTAACCCTAGTTCTGTTTGGACTTGGGAAATTGACTACTGCATCTTCAAAATTGCATCGGGTTGTATGAATTTTTGGGAGGATGATGTGCGGTGGGTCAGCAATCGATGGCCGGAGTTGTAGGATTTATAGTTGATCGGAGGCGATGGTTTAAGAGGGTATTTCCTGATGATGTTTGGGTTCTATTCATCCTGGGAACTCGATTTTGGATTGAGGCAAGAAGTGGTATTTGGTTTGTCGTAGGGGTTTGCGGGGTGCTTAGGTGACTTGTCGGTGGGTTCGCCGTTGACCGGAGGTGGTTTCGGCACCGGTGCAGGTGCACGAGTGGGTTGAGTGTGTCAGTGGGATGTCATTTTGGGTTTGCTCATTTTTCTCGAAGCAGGCCTCGGGATTTAAGGATGATGGCTCAGGAGGGACTCGTGTGGGTTCTGGGGTTTTGGCTTGTGAGTTTAAACTGTTATGTTTTTAACAGTTTTTAGTTTTAAAACTTAACAGTTTTTAAAAATCTTAAAATCAAATTTGTTTAAAAGAAAAGAAAAGAAGATGTACTTTGTTCTTGGATTTATGTGTATATGGGTTGAACCCAAATTTAAATGCTTAAAAAGATTTTATAATTTAAATTAAAGTAAGTTTTAAAACTTTTAAAATTTTAGTTAAATTAAATTCTTGAGAACTTATTACTTTAAATTGAATTGATTATATGATTGAATTTGTATGAAGGGTTTAAAATGTTTTTAAGTTAAAAACCTTAATGTTATTTTCAAACTTATTTTGAAAATATAAAAGAGAATTTTAAGTAAATGTTTTATTTAAATTAATTAGTGAAAATTGATTAATTAATTAACAATCAAAGTTTAAGGTAATTTATTAACTTGAAATTAGGATTGTTAATTAATAATTAAGGGAAAGTAATTAATGATTATTTTATATCTTAATTTAATTAATGAATTAAGATTAGGTAAAGATTTCAAGGTTAAATAAAGATAATGTTTTATCTTAAATAATAATAAAGTGTTATGAATAATTAATTAGTTAATTAAGAAATTTTAAGTTTAATTAATTTATTTAATTAATTATTTTAAAGGATTAATTAAGTAATTAATTAAGTATAATTAATTAACTAATAATTATGATTATTAGATTAATGACCAATGATTAATTAAATTGTAATTACTTATTTATTAAGTAATTAAAGGGTTAATTAAAATGGTAACTAATTAATACTTAATAAAGGTTATATTAAGTAATAATTGGGTTTTCTTAATTGATAATTAAAAGGTTATTAATCTAAAATGCAAGCTAATTAAGAATTAATTAACTATTTTTATTAAAGGTTAATTAATTATAATTAAGGATTACTTAATTTTATTTATGGATTAATTAATTTGTAATTAAGGTTGTTAATTAATAATTAAGTTTATTAATTAATAATTAAAAGATAATTAATTGGTTAATTAAGGTTAATTAATTAATTATAAAAGTAATCAGTGATTAATTACTTTGTATTAAAGGATTGATTAATAATTAAGGTTTATTAATTAATAGTTGATGATAGTTAATCTGTTATTTGAAGATTAATTTGGTTAACGAGTAATTAAGTAATGAATTACTCAATTTTGTTTTATGAGAAGAGTGTGATCAAGTAAGTTAATTAATTAAATGTAGTCACTTGATAAAAGATTAAGTATGTTTACTTAATAAGTTTGATAAGGTAATTACTTAAGAAAGTAATTGATAAATTACAGGGGTAATTGAGATAAGTAAAATTACATATTGGGATGTAACTTTTAATGGGTAAATTACTTGTTAAAGTTTAAAGGTTATTACTTGGTGTAATAAATCAAAGAATTTATAAAATAATTAAGAATATTTAATTACTGTATTTATTTATCAAGGTTGATTAATTAAGCATGATTAATTAATTTTAAATTAATTAAGAGATAATGTAATTAATTATAGTTAATTAATTGATGGAAGTAAGTAATTAAGGTTCATTAATTGATATAATTAATGATAATAATTAAGGATTATTACTTGATTAAGAGTTAATTAATCAAGGTTGATTAATTAAGATGATGATTAATTAATTATGTTGTGATTAAGTAAATCATTGCTTATGTATGAATGGATGACATTGATTGTTTTGAATGGATGTAATCTTAGAAATGAGATAAGTAATGTGTGTGGTATGAATGCTTGGTTGCATTATGATGGTAATATAGATTGTCTATTGTGATGATGATGTGGATTACTTATTTTGTTATGGATCATCTGTTTATTTGATAATGTAGCTATCAATTGTGACTTGTGAATTATCTATTCTGTGTGTATATAGATAGTTGAATTGAATTGTTTAACTTTAAAAAAACTTGGACCTAAAAGACACGTTTTGGATTTCGATGAGACCGGGATCGGGTTTCCATATTTGGACATCCAAAAACCACATCGATCCAAATTAACGTTAGGTCGTGAATCAAAGTGGAGCTTTGTGAAGAATCGAGGTGTAAGGACTATACGTCAGTATAACTCTGTGGGTGATTCCGTGATGAGTTTGACGGAACTAGTTCTTATAGGTACGAGATGGTGGTTCAGAGTGCAAGGGTAATTATCGTTAACTCTGAGGGTGATTCCAAAATGAGTGTAACGAGATAATGCCTTCGGTTTTGTTCGAACTCGGAGCGAACTTGTGTGGATTGAATGCTTTCAGAACATCGTCAAGTGGACGATGCGCATTCTAAGTGATGTGTTCACTAAAGGTAATCGTAGCCTCAAGCCTCATCAACCGGGAATGGCTAAAATAGGGGAGGTGCAGCAAGGCTTCGTGGGTAGCCCCCACTTGAAAGTAATATTTAACCCTGTCTAGAGGTCCCTTTTATTTCGGCTGTGTGGGCGGTTGAATAGCCTCATCCGCCGGGGTTGTCTTATTTGGAACTGTTCAGTAAGGAATGGGTCCAGCTTTGTGTTGCAGGGGAGCGGGCGTACTCCTCGGTACGGTGATCTAGGCCACGTACTGTGACGGGCGGTACCCCAGTAGCCCTGCCATTGTATGGAATCCAAAATCCAACAAGTGCCAACGGTTTTGATTGTATTACCCACTTTTGTGGCTAGTAGCTGGAATTTAATCATGTAACAATTTCGGCAATTTCATATTTATTTGAAAACCCTAGACACTATTATAATATCATCGGATTTCCTATCAAATGTTTTGGTTAGCGTAAGGTAAAAACTTTTCCATGTTTACGTGTGGGAAGTCTTACGTGATACCTTTTCTTTCAAAAGGTTTTTAAAATTAAGCAACTTTAACCGTTTACTCACACCAGACCCATGTCTGACCCGGAGTTTATTCTGTCTTTCTTAAACTCTTGGGTACTCAAATTTTTACGAGTAGCGAGGGGAATTTAGGTTGGCTTGACGAATTATGGAGGAGCAATGGAGCAGGAGGCTTCTGCGTATAGCTATATAATTTTCCGCTGTGTGTTCTCTGAGTTGTTGTCTTTGAGTTGTATAACTAGACAGGTGTTTATAACTATCTAGTATGTGATGTATATCTGTGTAACTCTGATAGTGGTTGCAAACTATGTAATGTTTATGTTATTAATATAATTTATTCGTTTCGCTGTTAGATTCTGATGTTGTTTTCTTTCTTCTCCGTCTTTTCTCTTTTCTATCCCTTTCTTTCTTAAGGATGATGCGATTTTCTGTGGTGAGAAAGTCGTGTCGTCTCAGTATCGCACTCGCCACCTTGTAGTCTTCATCGCTGCCATTGGTAAGCAAAGAACCGCAAATTCGAGATCGAAATTAAATTAGTTCGAATTCGATTAAATTTTATTTGAACTTTTATTTTCTTTATTTAATTGTTAAATTTAATATTTTATTGCACTTGCTATTGAATCGAGTAGCTGATATTTGGAAAAACCTATAATCGCTAAGTTGGTGTGTTTTTCATTTATCTTCCTACTGCTAAAGTGTCTGATTCATGTTGTCTTGTAATGAATATTATTACATAGACATTTGAAGAATTAAAATGCTTCATTTAATTACTAAATTAATCTTTTAAATCGGATGTTTGTCTTGCATTAACTCCTGATCAAAGTCTAGATTTTAATTTTAGTGGATTAGCAAAGGCATGCTGCAAAGATATATTTGATGTATAACTTTTAATCGAGAGTGGAGTTTTAAATTATGTAAGAATTAAGCATTATTTTTCAAGATGCAAATGAAAAGACTCTCTTATTAATATTAGGAATTTGAGAGCCATAAATTGCATCCTGTCTATTCTCTATATTTATGCAAGGTGTCACAAGAGACTTTTTCAAAACGTATTATATATCATCACATCCATTTGAGGAAACGTATCACTAATAGACCACATTATGTATCCTAGTACCCACCGATGAAAATGATTTCTACACAATATCATTCACTAAAAAAAATGCAATTTTCAGTTATCTAATTCAGTTATCAAAATGATTTCTACATAATACGTGAGTCATTTTTTTGATATATTTGTCAGTTGTAAAGTAATCATTTTGCATAATGCTTCATAAAAGTTCAACCTATTGCTAAAAATATAAAATTTCTTAGTATGCATCAATTTTGATAATATTTTGCTCTAAAATCTGATGTTAATATTAATGATTAAAATGTTGAATTTTGATTTCTTTAAGTGGTCACTTGGGGCTATCATGTATGAAATGCTTATTGGTTTTCCTCTATTCCAATCTAATGATGCTCTCATAACATGTAGAAAAGCAAACAGAAAACTAAAACTAGGTCATACCTTGGAATATTTTTCAAATTATTTTACCTTCAAGTTTAAAATCACATGTGATATTCAGTTCGAGCAAGATACTGTGAAATAGAGTACTTGTTGTTGAGCCCTTTATATAAACTTTTTTAAACATGGTCAAGAAATGCACATGGCCACATGCCAATACTAGTGACTGTAAGGATAGATTTTTGTATAATTCTTAATGAGAAATGGCCTAACCTAAAGTATGTGAAGGGAAAAAAAATAAGTATTCATCATTGTACAATGTAGCTTTGTTAATTAAGGTGAAATCATAAATTTGATTTGATATCATATAATTCAAAATTAATTATTTAATATTTCAAACAATATGCAGGTCAGGGTATGTAGGGAACAGTCAAATGGCCTTGTTTATGCAATGAAGAAGCTAAACAAGTATGAAATGGTTCGTCACGGACAGGTTTTTATATATAGTAATTCTTCTATTGTACCATTCGTTTTGCTTATTAACCTCTATAATTTGGTTGAAAACTTCCTAACATAATTTTGATCTATTATGGTGTTATCTATAGCTAAACCTATTACTCATGAAAATTCTGAAATGTATTGGAAGAGAATTTGTACTATATCTTTATCTTTTTTGCACATTAAATAAATTAAAGGTGTCAAATAAATAAAGAAGTTAGTAAAGTGGTTCGGCTATACTAGAAATTACAGTTATAAAATTTCGACATTGAGATTTTAATCCTCTCTAATATACATGCAACATGGAACTCCAATATTGATTGATGCAGCATGATAGGGGGTTCTCGCTTCCTGGTTTGGTAGCGAACGGTTGACTCTTACTCCTACATGTCCCTGCGGGGGTTGGTGGTGCAGTCGAGAGGCTGGCCGTAAAGGTAGAACACATGTACCAATGTATGCTACGGTGGGCGTTACCCCACTGGTGCGGCCTGTTACATTTGGTATCAGAGCTTTGGTTTTAGGCAAACCTTAGCCTGTGGAGCAAAAACTCATTAGATATAGGGTAGAAATACCCTAGAATGAGTGAAATCAATCTAATAATCCTTTCTTTGTGAAAGAACGTATTTTCGAAGTATAAAATGATTTCCAAATGATTTTTAAAGTATTTTCAAAGATTATTTTGGTATAAAAATCTTCTTATTTTGAAACCAAGATTTTCTAAGCTTCATTCCTTTTGTATCCACCTTGTTAGAAATCTCTTGGTTAGGATTCTTATCGATTAGGATTCCTTGAACTTTGGAACACTCCCACTTGTTCTGAAATCCAATCTTGTCTTCCCTATTTTACCCTTTTGATTTTGGGGCATTCCATAACTCCACTTTGGAATGGCCTCTGTAAAGATCGGTGATTCCGCCAATCTTTGAATGATTTTGTAAAAAGGTGAAACTCCTTTACAATTGGCATTGATTAACCAGAGATTTCTGTGTCCTCGATTTACGATGCTACCTACCGTCTGCTATATCTGGATTTTATCTCTGGCGATCGAATATTGATTTGTCTTCATTTCCGAATTGATTATACTCATGACGTCACGGTTGACCGGTTAAGGTCGCCTGCGATTTATAAAGGTTTATCCATCTTCTATTTGGTAACTAAATTATCTCATCTTAGTTCGATCTTATCTTCGAACCAGGATTCTAATTGATTAGGGTTCCTCTAAATATGAATCTCCGTTTGTATTGAAATCTAATATTGAATCACCCCTTGTGTTTGTTTTGAAATCCAACCTTGAATCATCCCTTGGAAATTTGTGTCTGGTTGTATTTTGGAATTGTGCATATACCGAAATTATTATTTTAATAAGGATGGCCTTATTTTATATAAAAGTGAAATGTTTTCAATAAGGATTTTTATATCTTTTGAAATGTAATTTTGAAATTTCGAAAGGATTTGAAATTTTGAAAATTTATAAGAATTTGACTTATATATAAAATGATTTATAACTGAAGAGTTTTGAATGTTGAATTTCGAGGAATCGAACTCCGGTGTTTTGAAATTGGTTTTAAGATTTGGGAAAACATATAGCAATAATTGATTTAAAGATATTTTATGAATAAGAAATGTTTCAAATGTATTCGAATGAATTCCAATGATTTCAAAGTAATTTCAAATAGGTTTCAAGAAATAAAGTCCAGAACCCACTTATGTCGCTGGAAAATAATTTCGGTGATGAATGCATGCATCATCGACATTGATTTTCGAGTTTCTGAGTGGGGTTGAGGCCACTCTAGTAGCTTTGCCATGCGAGTGATTTTGTGAAACCAAATTTTGATTTCATATTTTGAAGTATGGTTTGATATTCGAAAGATATATATATACACACTCATTTGAAATGATTTAAAGTAAGCTGGTGTTCAGTCCTCGAGATTCAGATTTGTTTTGGTATAACCCTATCTTTTAAAGTTCGTTTACTGATAGCTAAATTTTTTTTTATAGAAATCCTCTGATATTATAATAGGGTCTATATACAAATACTTATAAAATAGCCGAAATTGTTACATTATTAAATTCCAGCTACTAGCCACAGAGTGGGCAATACAAACAAAACTCGTACAAGGCTCGTAGGGAGAATGGATTTCCAACTAATGACTAGGCACTGGGGTACCACCTGTCACAGTACGGGGCCTAGATCACCGTACCGAGGAGTACGCCCGCTCCCCTGCAACACAAGGCCGGGACTACCCCTTACTGGATAATCCCGAGTGAGATCACCCCGCGGTTGGGATCAGCAACCGCCCACTAAGCCGAAATAAAAAGGGACATCTAGACTGGAATGATCTCACCCTGCTTGGGTGCTACCCACCTAGCCTTGCTGCATATCCCCTGATTTTCAGTCATTCCCATTTGATGAGAGTTGAGGCTAAGCATTACCTTTTTAGAACAATATCCCTTAGAATACCCATCGTCCACCTGACGATGTTTCGCAAGCATTCATCCATACAAGTTCGTCCCAGGTCCGAACGGAACCGAAGGCAATATTCCTACTACATCCATTTTGGAAATATCCTCAGGATTAGTAGCGACTAGCCCTTGCACTTCACTGCTCCATCTTCGAATCCAAAATCGTTTTTCACGAAAACGTACAAACCGGATCGAAGTGGTTTTCGAGAAATTAATCTCGATCCCGGTCTCTTCGAAACGATCAACGCATTTGGCCAATATTGATAGTCGGTGATTTAACTATTAATTAATATGCACAAACATCCATCAAACAATAAATAATTTTCCAAATTATTTATTAACCTCAAAATATCTTTACAAGATATATTTCTATTCTCAATCCTTTGAAAACAGTTTCAAAACCAACTTTCTTTCCCAGAATAAACTTTCCCAAATAATTTCTATCTCCTCTGAAATCACCAAGCATAAAACTAGATTTTTAAAATAATTTTAATAAACTTTATTTTGAAATATACTTTAAAACATTTAGGATAAAACTACTTAAATAATTTGTTAAAAATACATACTATATGAATTTGAGAAAATAAGGTTACTTAATAAAATATAAAACCAGGTTTTCACTTTTAAAACAAATACTAAGTCACTTTTAAATAGTTAATGCTATAATATATTAAAAGGAAATACTTGCTTTAGAAATTAAATATTAGAAATAATAAATTTTACAAAACTTGCTTTCTTTAAAAACAACTTTAAAACATTTAATTTATATTTATAAATTTACTTTTAAAAACGTGTACTTGGCCATCCAGAGAAAATTCCAACTTCAAGCACTTAAATCTATTTCCCGAATTGATTTACAATTCATTCTATTTAAAATAAATTTCTTACTTGCTCGGTTCATTTCAAAATTCATTAATTATGGACTTTATTTTTATTATTATTATTTGCTGTTTGATTTTAAATCTTTAACTGAAATATACAAATTTAAGGCTTTTTCCCCTTTTCTTCTTCGTTCCTTTCAAAATTTAAATCTTAAATTTAAAATAAATGTTCTGTTCTTTTAGATATTAGCATTGGAGTTTACAATTCATTAACTTTCTATTAATTCAAAAATCTCCTTTCTATATTGAAGATTTATTAATTAGAATTCTTATGCCACTTATTTTATTTTTATTTCATTCTTCAATTTTATTCAAATTTCCATAATTATTTTACTTACAAATTCACTTCCTTTCTTTTCTTTCCAACATCCAAGTTATATATTTTTCTGGAAATTCATTATACCCAATTATCCAATCAAACCATAGCATATTTCAACATAATCCATCATAAGATATCGAATCATCGTAACAGGGGGGTTTAAATAATTCAAATAAATGTTGAGGGATCCAGTTGGATCCCCCCAACCTGTTTTCCCTGCATCCACAGACGTTAGCATTACATAATATGCCAAATTCAAATTATACTATACTCTATCACATCAATCAATCCAACCATACAATCAATTATTTAAAATTAATCATTTAAATTTAAATTTCAACTGAGTGAGATTAACTCACCTTTGATTTTATTAGCATCCATTTCAATCCATTTATTTACATTTCATTCCAAATTTGTTTATTCCAAACTATTGTATTTAGCTCGAAGACAATCCAAGCTATTGCATTCCATAACCATTTCTCAACTTATTTAAACCATACTTCATTTTGATTCTTATTTATTCTATCCATGTAGTTATTCAACATAATTAGTTTATCCACACAATCCATTAGGAATTTTCATTTCTTTAAATATTATTTCTGGCCCACCAAATTCTATTCTGATTCCAATTTATTTTTACTTGATTTAAATTCCATCCAATATCATTAACCTTGGTTTTTAAGTTGAATTCAATTCCACTCTTAATTAAATCTCATTATTAATCTACAATTTCGTAATAACAGCCACCACCTAAACATTAATGGCCGAAATCTTCCAACTTTCTTCCCTCAAATCTCTCTATCCGTAAACATCTATGAAAATTTATCAATTAGCAAATTGTAGAGCTCGTTGCGAACTACGAATCCAACGGTGATGATCAGAATCAATGCAACAAATTGATAGCAATTTTGAGTTCGAATGAGTGGCGTTTGTGCTCGAATTCCAAAACAAGGAGAGGGCCGAGCTCGAAGCAGCTCTGGCCAGTGGGAGTGCATGCGAAGGGCAATCGAACTATGGTGGTTGATCGACGTCTAGTTGAGCGAAGAGTTGGAAAAAAATTGACAAAAATGGCGGCATATGGGTTTCGTTACGCAATGATAACCTGGAGAGGAAGAAGCTTGCGCGCACGACCACGATCTTCTGTTTTGAAATCAACGGCCATATGCAATTGAGGTTTAAAAATAAATAAAATTTGTTAAATTAGTTATATTAAAATTCGTATAAACTTTAAAAAGCTATAACCTTTTCATACGAGATCCGTTTCGCACGAAACGAATTGCGTTAGAACCGTATTAACGAACACTACACGATGAAGCTGGTTTGGAGTTGGTTGGAGCTAGTGTGAATTTTGGGTAAAATTAAAGGGCTGTTTAATTTATTCGGAACAAAACACTACAACTGCTATTGGAAGCAATGTGAGTACAACTCACTCTTTCTGACTCACTAATATTTTTATATAAGTGAGAATAAATAATTTATTATATGATGATTGATGATTGTTTGGATAATATATGGTATATTGATTGGTATTTGGATATATATACCTGCCTAGTGGAGCAGATGACCCTATACGTTCCCGTGTATGAGCGAATGACCCTTTGTAAGCGCCTCTGCCTTGAAGCGGACATTGTACACATATTCTAATATGTATATTTGTTGCAGGTGACATGTTGGAGGGATCCAACTGGATTCCTCAACAGTATTGATTTATTTACAAATATTGTTATATATTCTGTTATCATATGATATATGAAGTTTTGGACGCCGTGATTGTTATATTTAGTGTTGTTGCAGCATTGGGCCTATTTTTAGAATTTTAAAAATGCTAAAGTAATGATTTCGAATTTAAAAGGATTTTAAAGTGATTTTGGAAATAAACGTTTTATTGAATTTTTGAATCGTTAAAAATTAATTTATTTTGAATAAATAAATGTGATAATTTTTATGTTATAAAAATTATGATGTTTTGGGAAATAAATAGAAATTATCATTTTTGTGAAATAAAACCAGAATATGATTTTTGGAACGTGAAGTTAATGATTTTGTGAAATGGTTTAAATTGATATTTTTGACTAATATAAATGGTTTATAAAGAAGATTTATAAAATTGAATCATTATAAATCAGAATAATTGAATTACAAAGGAGTTTTTATAATTGTTAAAACGATGTTATAAATGGATTTTACAAATGAATAAGAATTATAATCGTGAAGTTATAAAATGAATGGATTTTGTAAATAAATGATTTATAAGAAATTTACTTATAATTTGGCTTTTTGGTATATAATTGAGTTATAAATGGAATTGGTTAGTAAAGGAATTTTGTATATTGAAGTTTTTATAAAATATAAATGGAAATTATAAACATTGTTTTATAAATCCGAAATAAATTGAATTTGATAAGTTAAATATAGCAGTATATTAAGGGAATTATATCCACGATTTTGGACAGTGGATAATCCTTTAATAAATAAATGTGTAGAAATATTGGATTTGGTAAACGATTTATATTCACGATTTTGGACAGTGAATAATATATTAAAGAAATGTTTTGGAAAGTGAATATTATTAAATTGAGTTAAATGGTTTAAAGATGTTTTAAAATGTGTTGAGTATCGAATACATAGATTTCAACATTCATTGTTGAAGTAGATGTTTTCGAGAAATAAGGAAATGATCGACTATAACACTGTTGTTGTAGTAAATGATTTCCGAAAGAAAATTATTTGGGATTTATATATCTCTTCTCTTCTCTTCTTCTCTCTTAGTTTCTTTCTCTTGACTTTCCGTCAGTTTGTGCTTTTTGGGTCGGACATGTGTGGATTATTATCGATTCAAAGGTACGGATTTTCTAGTCGTCACAATAATACTAATTCAAACATACAATGAGTAGATTTGGCTATATTTGGGAGCATATGCATTTGTTCATCATAAACAGTATTTTATTTGTTGATAGATATAGGGAAGTATTAATCTATTGAATTTTTTTCCGTGCACCAGTTTATCAGTGTATGGACTGAATTTTGCCATTTTACCTATTGTAATTGAATTTACAATTAAATTTCAGTAGATAGACTCATTGGGTAATTCCCTTGAGTAATTGATCATATTATGGCTTCTCCTATAGTAGGTTGCAAAGAAGTAGTATAATGACAAGTTTCTAGTGTTATGTTTCATAATCTCAATACCGTGTGCTGTTTTATTTTCTGCTATTTTATTTTTTGGGACAGATGGAAGCAATCTTGGTGGAAATAAATCGTTTATATTGCTATGTTATAGTTGAGAACTACTATCAATGTATTTTTAATCTGCTACGAAGCATACGAAAGTTGAGGTATATTATCTAAAACTGTAACAAACATAGAGTTATCACTGTTTTTTTGTTTAAGTTCATGTCATTTTATTATTTAAAAAGAATCATATCAATTCGTTAATACATCTTACTTTTAAAATCATTGACTACATGGTTGTTCAAGTTGTAGTGCAACAAACAAATAAGTAATTCTTAAATAGACCGTAGTTATGGAAGATATTTAAGCAAAACTGCAGTGTTAATAGTTTTAAGAAGTTAATTGAATATGTTACATAGTTTTTTTAAGTGTAAACAAATACTAATGACGCACAATTCCTTACTATTTTATCAGGCAAAAATGCACTGCTAATTCAAGTTCTTCTACTGCATAAATTGTCTGGGATTGGCTCTTAACCTTTATATTTTCCATCCCCGTCAAGTCGCCAATGGTTTGACTGACAATTTCTTAGATAAGAAATTTAGTAACATTATCTTTTCTAAGCATTTGCAACGAAATTCTCTTTGCCACATTCTTAATCGCCTTTCATTCTTAGAAATATAGGAACTGGTGGTGTAGTACGAGCGAGGTAAGTTAGTACATTGTCATATGCTTTTTTTGGTATCCTCACCAGTTATATTCAATCTTACTTGGATAGTATCGTCATCATAATCTTTTGAAGAAGTTTGATATCAAGGTAATAAATATAGTTTTTAGTTGCTTTGTGCGCTATCTATTTTAGAAGATTTTGTTGATTCATAAAAATAAAAATATTGACTTCGGATTAGTAAAATGGTTAAATAGTTTACATAGAATTAAACATTGAACATCACAAAGAATTAGAAGAGAAGCTTAGATAGAGTGTGGTACATAGATAAATGAAGTTTATAATTGTGTAGTGGTCCATAGAATTGTGTAGTGGATATAAAATCTATTAATGACATACCTTCCAATATTGATGAGGTGGGGCAGGAGTTTCTTGAAAAGTAGAATAAGGGAAGTTATTATCTAATGCAGAGTTGTCTTTATTCTCATAATATTTTTATTCCACTTGCATTTATGATGTGGTATGATGAAACAGGCTATGAGAGCCTATGACTATAACATAGACCAAATACTAATGGTTGACATTATACCTGATCCTTCTATGCATAGAGCAATGAAGGGATAAATGAAGGTTTGTGCATTTTTGTTTAAATTCAAACATTGAAGAAGATATTATTTGTTATCGTCAATTGTTTTACATATCAACCAACATGGCATATCCCAATGTACTCCTCCTTTCTTAGAAATTCGTTATTGTCATCTAATGTATTCTGTTTTGTTTTGAATATTGTTAACGGTATGCTATTATCATCTAATGTATTCTTTTTGTTATATATGTGCTTCTTCATGTTGGGTTAACCAGAATTTGTTGATCTTCTAGCAACTTTCAAGAAACAATATAGATAACTTCTAGGTACCATGTCTGTAGTACAAATATCAGTCTTAATTGTAACTATTATAATATTAAACAAAACTGATTAAGATCGAATACTTCCTTACCAAGCTAAAAAATGCTTAGTAAAAGAAGGCTTACACCTTGAATGATTTTTATTATTGAATATAAATAAGTGATTCTCATAATAGTTACATTACTGGAGATAAACAGTTGATACTGGTCCGCTTGAACCTGTATAACTACTATAAAAAGGATTATCTTGTATTAATGGTGGAAATGCCTATCTTGTATTTGTCAGTTGTAAAAAAAACTTTACTTCGACCCTTTTATTTTGGCAGTTAACTCTACGTAACTACTATCACTAATTTATTTTATGATATATCATAAATATTTTTATTTACTATACAGATTTTGAAGAAGGCAATGATGCGATTCATACAAATCATTCCAGACTTTAAATGGTGAGACAAGGATTTCATAGTTTAATTTCCCTAAATGATTTATTTTTAGATACGATATTTCACACTTTTACGAATGAGTGACCTTTTAAGACGTGGATGCTGGTTTTTATTTATCCATCCATGGGTGACATATAATAGTTCGACATCTTCACTACATATTTTAGTTAGTTAAGAGTTCACGAGTTAGCAAGTTGAAAACAATTTTCTAGATTTTTTTTCCTGTTCATGTATACTAAATGTTCTATAACCATTGCATTGCGTTGTATAATAAATAGATGCCCATTGAAATAAAAATATGTGGATACCACTGTTCAGTGGTCAAAATATCTTTATTTTGTTAAGAAATGACAATTTAATGCTTATAAGGCCCAATGTTATACATGTGAATGTTAACCTACTTTTCTTTTTTTGTCTATGCCACTTATTCCACATGGGAAACACTAAATGCAAAATACACTATGAGAACTCAATTTAGTTTTAAGAACTATTTTTTTCATGTATAGATTTACATTTTACAATTGGATGAGATAAATTCACACTTCTTTTTATTAATACGTGTCCATACCAAAATGTAAATTATATGTGAATGATGTCTCATAGTGGTGCTGTTGTCTTCTAAATTATTTTTTCGTAAGAGGGTTGTCCTATAATGTGTATACAAATACAGGGTGTTAATGATTTTATGCTAATCTGGTATGTTCTGAATTTTTTTCATATAACACATAAATGATCGACATCTATTTTAGGCATTATAATGTCATTACTACTTTTTCCATAATCGTTGTTAAACCAGCATTTTTTTCATACTGTATCAAGTTTATTTTGTTTTCTTTGAATTACAGTTTGCCATGGTTTTTATATAATTATTGATCATTTTATAAATGTTTGTGAAATTTCCAAATGGTTAATGAACTTTTGAAGGACAATTTATTAGCTACAATTTTCATTATCTTTCAGAAAAGTTAATAGATTATTTGGCACAAAATTGAAGTCATCATGCTATTGGATATAAATTGATTACTAAATAATATAGTTGAATCTTAAATATTTTATTCTATCCAAATTTTCAGCTTTAAGCTATCTAAAATATTATCTGTTATGCTACTCATTTGTTTTTACATATAGCTAGTGCGATTCAATTATTTTTTAATAAGTTTATAGGTTTTTTGGGTTGTACTCATTGAAGGCTCATGTGGAATCAGTAATAGAGTTGTTCCTATTTCATTTTCATTACCTAATTTGAGTTCTCGAACTTTGATATCCGATTTCATTTTCATTGCCCAATTTCAAGTTTATTGGTTATTTCTCTTCACTCTCTTATATCATCTTTAATAGTTTATTTATTTGTTGTCCTTTTTTCATGGATAGTTGCATTTTTTGATTGATTTAGTTTTTCAACTATGAATTCCTCTAGCTACCAAAATTGGGAATGAAAAGTTGTATATCCTTCAAATGGTACTTGAGCTCATAATTTAATATTTACATTAGTTGCTACAACTAATTTTGTTTAGCAATAGCTGCATTCTATTTCGTTTTCTAAATGATTCATTTTTCTTATTTCAATATCAAATCTCTCCACAACTTTACCATCACTATTCTAGAATAAACCTTTAAAAGAGATTTTCTTATTTCAATATTACATTTTTTCCATATATGCAACTCATGACAACTGCAAATAAGTTTCAATATTACAAAGTTTAATCAAAGTCTTACACATCGTTATTAGTTATGCAGCTGTCACCATTTTTTCTTTGAAAATATAAGAACTAAATTTTTTAATTCATTTGATTAAAAATTAAAGATTATAGTGAAGAGGAAATGAATACTATGTAGACAACCAAACAAATAACAATTCATGGTCTCCAATCCTTAGAGACTACTATTAATTCGCGGACAAAAACAACTATATAGAATTGTTTATGGTTGCTTAGCAAGCTAAGATGAGAGATGAAACTTTTAATAATTAAAGAACAACTATATAGAATTGTTTATGGCGGGTTTTTTCTTTCATGATTTGATGGTTAACTATTCTACTAGTGTAATAATAAAATAGGAAGATTCATTTTTCCTACTTAATACTATTAGTATCATAAGCAGTAAGATCTAAACATATTGTTTATATGTATGTGATCATCAAATGAGTACTTATATTATATGATTCTTTTTTACTTTGGAAAGTTTGTCTTTTTTTATTTTGATACCACATGGATATGAATTTGGGTGTTTTTCTAAATGAATTGTTTAGTAAGACATTAGAGCTTTGTTCATACTCTTAGTATAATTTCTAAACATAGTTTCATTCGACTAATACTTTCTGTTCATGTTTTAAGTTAATACTATTCTAGAATCTTTTTTTACTTATACAGATAGAAGAAAATAGCCAAGTGCAAACACATAGTAAAGAAGACAGTATTATACAAAGTTCCCTCAGCCTACCTACTATGGGTGTTTAACTTATCTTGTGGGAACATCTGTAGAATCGGCTAGAAGTAATAGGGATTACCGTATATAACCAACTAAATTTGGTAAATTGTTATATGGATGAAGAATCATAAGACACAATCCTCCTTGGGTATGTTTTTTCCTACTATTTTCTACTGTAGTTATTTTGGAGATTGTCTTTTTTTCCTAATATTAATAAGCATTTCTCCTAAATTGGTTCAACACTTCATAAACTATAAATATAAGGACGATGTTATTGAAGTGGAAAGAACCCATTTTGAACAGAATTATAGATGTGTATCTTTACAAATGATCAAGATAAAAGAACAATGCAATGCTACGATTGATGCTCTAAACAGTTGTTAGATACGTATCTTAGGTCGGTTGTCTTAACTGCATTAATTTATAACCCAAATCTTCATGCTTATATTCCTTATGAATGTATCAGTGCAATTATTTTTGAATTTTTAATTATTTTCTTACCCGATTGAAGAATGCGCTGGTAGTGTTTAAGGTAGATTCATTTGTCTACATGAAAGGATGGTTGCAACTATTTATACCTGATTGTAGTAGTAATTTTGATTATTTGTTCCTTTACTACCATGTTCCAGATTAGACTAGCGTAAATATTAAACCTCTTACCATTCATCAACTATTTAGGGTGGGCCATTTTCTGTTATTATAACTATGGTTTTCAGTGTTAGAAGATACTAGTGTTCAACTTCAATTTCAATTTTCCATTAAGATGTGATATTTTGTTAAAGTTATTGATCTTGAGCATGAAATTTTGAAAAGATGTGTTCATAGTAGAATATATAAATGGCTAATTCCAAAATTCAAAGTTATTATCTTCTCTACAGTTTCTTGGAAATTGTATTGGACATATCTTTATCACTGTACACACACGCATATATGGTGGTCCTTTTGTAGCATTCTTCCACAGTCACCTGGCTACTTCCAACAAATTTGCATACCATGTGACTGCTGCAGTATTTGTAGATACATGACTAAGAAACAATGTAAGTTAACTTGGATTATACTATAAAAAACTAGGATTTACTGGATTGAGTTATAAAGACCGATGCTGTTAAAATAGATACTTAACTGTTTCAATTTTATTTTCTACATGCAAAAATATCGAAATAACTGACAAAGTTTTTCAATACAAATATACTGCAATAACAGCCTCTGTGAAAACTATAATTAGTAGTGTAATATGTGTACTCACTATCCACAGTTGAGGTGGTTCCTTAAAATTGTTTTTTCCTCACATTTTTTCTGATAGATTATTTATCTTTGTTTGAAAAGCATGAAATATCACCCTCTTTCTCATTAGTTATTGTTGCCAGTCAACATTTGATCTTTCACAAGTTGATAGTGATTATTTTACCCTCTTTATAATTATTACTTTTATGAGTTCTTTATATTCATCTTCCTCATAATTTGGTTTCACTATTGTAACAACCCAGTATTTTATGATTATTTTAATTGTTTATTTTAATTATTTAAATTGAAACTCCTGATTTGAAAACTTTATTTTATTTATTAAATGAATAAATTTTGTTGTTTTAAAGGTATATTTTGATTTTGTGTAAATTGTAGTTTCAAACCTGAATAAATAGGATATTTCCAAAAAAGTGGATTTTTGGTCAATCTGATCAAACTTTGACTTTTAAATTTAAAATTTAAGTATTTTAATTTTTGAATTTTATCTTTTATTATGAAAATATATTAAATTTCAAGAATACTGCTTTTTTCGTTGAAATCCGATTTATATTGTGAAAGTTATGCTTTTTACAATATTGTATGTAAATTGATTTATTTAATAAAATTGTCTATTTTAATTTATATAGTATTTTCATTTGTCAAATCATGTTCTAATATGTGTTATATGACACATTAGATATATATTTTATTTTAAAATATTTTAAAGTGATGTTATAATTTTTCCAAAGTTTATTGCATTTATTTTCTATTTTTAAAGGCTAGTTTCCATTTCTGCTATTGTCTTCATTTAAATTATATTTAATTAAATTTTTTTTTTGTAAATGAATTTTTGTTTTATGTTCTTATCTTTATTTATAAATATTTTCCAAGTCCGTATAAAATTTTCAAAGTTTATTCTGTTTATTTTCAAATTTTCTAGACTAGTTTTCATTTTTGTACTATTTTCTTATTTCAATCATATATAATCAATATTTAGTTATTTATATTATGCATATTTGTATATTTTCTAATTTTTAACTAAATTTATTTTTATTTTCAGTTATTTAAGTTTATATAAAGAAAATAGAGAAATTTGAAAAGGTTATGACTTTTGATTTCCAGTGGCCTTTTATATTCCACCTTTTCACATTTTAACCTAACTTTTCATCAATTAGCCATAACTATCCATTTCTTTCAGCCGACCATCTTATTCCTCACTCATGTACATTATTTTTTTTCTCATTCCTGAAAAATCTCGGCCTCCATAGCTTGAGAAATATTTTTTGGTAAATCTTCCTTTCCTTCTTTATTTTTTTTCCATTGTTTTAATTGTTTTTGCACTTGTTCTTCTTCATCATAGGTTCAGCCACCTCAACCACCTGCCATGCCGCCTCCACCAGCACCTGAGAACATCACCACCTCCTCTCTGTCCAATCCCATGTCGTGCCACCAAAGATGATTATCCACCACAAAAATGCACCAAAACTCCAAGCTTTGTCGTAGTCGAGCACCACATCAATACATCACCACTTCAACACCCCATAGCCGCCACCATCTCCACCTCCATAACCTCCAGCTCCACTTGGACTCTCCTCCACATCATCACCTTGGCTGCTCCAGTGAAGGCCGTGCCCATAGTGGCCTTGACCGAGCCTAACTTTGGCTTGAATCCATGTGATGTTGCTTGTATGTTGATTTTTTTTGTGTAGTTTTCATCTCCACACTTTTGCCCATCAACTATACTATGTCAGGCTGACCATACCCAAACCAAACCTGATCCAAACCTTGCCTTGCCTTGCATTTCGCCTATGGCTGAGCCCAATGGAAGTTGGAAGCAAGTGCAAAGCAATTCTGTTTTGATTTGTGCAGTCGATTCTATCTTAGTTTATCGTATTTGAATTTGAAAGCTTATGGTTATTATATTTTTTTTGTTTGACTTGTATTCAAGGAAATTGATACTTTGGCTCTCTCACTCATTTTTGTGTCGTGCTATCGTGCTTGTGTGGATCTCATTTCGGTATTCGTTGTTGTGTCTCCAACTCAAACCTGTGAGTTATTCTCACCAAACAGTGTATACATATATAACAAGTAAATTGACCACTTGTGAATCTGTAAAAATACATAATCATATCACATCTGCTATTTTATGATTATATGATGTTCACCCATGCTTAAAAACCTGTTATATCATATGTCACTGTTATATTATGATGTTCTGTTATATTTTATCAGTTTATCACACTGCAAGTTCTCTTTAGACTAGAATCACTATGGTTTGAAATTATACATACCCGAACGGACTTTAGAATAAGGAAAATCGTTATGGCCTGAAATAATAGGCCTGAGCGATTTTCAATTTATTTCATTTACTTAGGACTTCGGGTTTGAAATGATAAAACCCGGGTTTTCTTTGTAAATTACGGGTTGAAATGATATATTACCCGTATCACTTTCCTAGTGTAGAAAATTATATACAAGCCCGTAATTTAAATATGTTTTTCTAAAAATTTTAAAATATTTTAGAGATCTAAATATTATAATATTTTGATTTAAACTTAATTAAAAATTATTTTTTTGAAATATTATTGATTTTCTGAATATTTATAAGTGAAATAAATTATGGAAAAGTTAGAAAATGTGAAATGTAAGTTATTTTAGAAATTTTAATTTGGTGATAATTGGAATTTAAATTAAATATGAAAATATGACAAATTTGTGATATTTTGGATTTAAATGAATTTAAAAGGATTTTATAATATATTAATGATTTTTGAATAAAGTGGAAATGTGAAATGAATGGACATTTAAGTTGAAATTTTGAAATATAACAAAAATGGGAATTTGTGAATTTGACTTAAAAGTGAATTTTAAGTTAACTAAATAAAAATGAAATTTAGTTATATTTGAAACTTTAAACTTAAGTAGTAAGTTTAAATTTAATGAATTAAAAATTTAATGTTGGGATTTAATAAGTGAATTGTTATTAAATGTCGATTTTTGAATGGAAATTTAACTTTATAAATCATGAATATAAGGGTATTTGAATGTTTGTTTTAAATGTGAAAATATTTGATTTTATAAGTTAAAAATGATTTAAATAAAAATATAATTGTTGTGAAATTATACCGAAAATTTGAAGTTAATTAACTGTATTTTTGAAATGCTATTATTTCTAATGAAAATGATAATACAGCATTTGTAAACGCTGTAGTTGATAATAATGAACTAAAAAGTTAAGTAAGATTAAAGGCTATTATAGCATTTTGTAAAGTGCTATAATTGTTGAAGTAAACTAAGCTTTAATTGTAACTAATGTAACCCTATTACAGCATTTCAAATGCTGTCTTTTGTTAAATTGAACTGTTTTGAATGTAACTTTCCGTAGCGTTTTTCTAAATGCTGCGAAAAGTGAATTTTCACTGTTTTGATAAACTTAAGTGAATGATGAACTTGAAAGGTTTAAAATTTTGGAAATTTAATAATTTAATTATTAAATATAATAACTTCATTTTTTTATGATTTAAAATGAAGTAATTTGTTTTGAAATATAGACTATTTTGAAATGTGTATTGAAATGGTATTTTAAATAAATGAATGCGGTTTGAAAGATACAATATTTTGATATTTTGAAATGGACCTTTGAATAATACTGAATTTTGAAAGGATATTTGATTTCGAAGTATAGATTACTATTTTTAAATTTTAACCACGGGATGTATTTAGTTTATCGTTTAACTAATTCTTAGAGGATGGGCGGTCCCAAGCATCCTTTAAGTTATTGTGCATTTCTATTACAGTTCACTTGAGTTTGTTTACATTATATAAGTATATATGTCCTGACTCGAGTGTTTTTTGTTTTACTTTACGCTCGGGTCAGCCTGAGTATTTACAGCTTAGCTTTGGATTTCTTTTCTGGAGCTAGGAATCGCTAGAGATTCTACTTGTCTAGTCCCTTCAGTTTCAGTTGTTCTATTTCTGCTCTGGTATTTATAAACTTCTATGTATTGGAGATTTCTATTGTATATGTTTTTAGACTGATATTATGTATCATGTTTTGAGAGTTTGTTATAGTAGCTTCATGAAATACTATGGTATTTAATTTCCGCTGCGAGCTATTCTGATATTTCTATGTCCGTGATTCTGTGATTTGTATTTCATTTGCTCAAAATTTATTTACAATGCGGTATTTTGAGCAATTCAAGTCTGGCATGTGTGTCTGCCATTGCACTTGGAGGGTGCAGCATGATAGGGGGTTCTCGCTTCCTGGTTTGGTAGCGAACGGTTGACTCTTACTCCTACATGTCCCTGCGGGGGTTGGTGGTGCAGTCGAGAGGCTGGCCGTAAAGGTAGAACACATGTACCAATGTATGCTACGGTGGGCGTTACCCCACTGGTGCGGCCTGTTACATTTGGTATCAGAGCTTTGGTTTTAGGCAAACCTTAGCCTGTGGAGCAAAAACTCATTAGATATAGGGTAGAAATACCCTAGAATGAGTGAAATCAATCTAATAATCCTTTCTTTGTGAAAGAACGTATTTTCGAAGTATAAAATGATTTCCAAATGATTTTTAAAGTATTTTCAAAGATTATTTTGGTATAAAAATCTTCTTATTTTGAAACCAAGATTTTCTAAGCTTCATTCCTTTTGTATCCACCTTGTTAGAAATCTCTTGGTTAGGATTCTTATCGATTAGGATTCCTTGAACTTTGGAACACTCCCACTTGTTCTGAAATCCAATCTTGTCTTCCCTATTTTACCCTTTTGATTTTGGGGCATTCCTTAACTCCACTTTGGAATGGCCTCTGTAAAGATCGGTGATTCCGCCAATCTTTGAATGATTTTGTAAAAAGGTGAAACTCCTTTACAATTGGCATTGATTAACCGGAGATTTCCGTGTCCTCGATTTACGATGCTACCTACCGTCTGCTATATCTGGATTTTATCTCTGGCGATCGAATATTGATTTGTCTTCATTTCCGAATTGATTATACTCATGACGTCACGGTTGACCGGTTAAGGTCGCCTGCGATTTATAAAGGTTTATCCATCTTCTATTTGGTAACTAAATTATCTCATCTTAGTTCGATCTTATCTTCGAACCAGGATTCTAATTGATTAGGGTTCCTCTAAATATGAATCTCCGTTTGTATTGAAATCTAATATTGAATCATCCCTTGTGTTTGTTTTGAAATCCAACCTTGAATCATCCCTTGGAAATTTGTGTCTGGTTGTATTTTGGAATTGTGCATATACCGAAATTATTATTTTAATAAGGATGGCCTTATTTTATATAAAAGTGAAATGTTTTCAATAAGGATTTTTATATCTTTTGAAATGTAAATTTGAAATTTTGCAAGGATTTGAAATTTTGAAAATTTATAAGAATTTGACTTATATATAAAATGATTTATAACTGAAGAGTTTTGAATGTTGAATTTCGAGGAATCGAACTCCGGTGTTTTGAAATCGGTTTTAAGATTTGGGAAAACATATAGTAATAATTGATTTAAAGATATTTTATGAATAAGAAATGTTTCAAATGTATTCGAATGAATTCCAGTGATTTCAAAGTAATTTCAAATAGGTTTCAAGAAATAAAGTCCAGAACCCACTTATGTCGCTGGAAAATAATTTCGGTGATGAATGCATGCATCATCGACATTGATTTTCGAGTTTCTGAGTGGGGTTGAGGCCACTCTAGTAGCTTTTGCTATGCGAGTGATTTTGTGAAACCAAATTTTGATTTCATATTTTAAAGTATGGTTTGATATTCGAAAGATATATATATATATACACACTCATTTGAAATGATTTAAAGTAAGCTAGTGTTCAGTCCTCGAGATTCAGATTTGTTTTGGTATAACCTTATCTTTTAAAGTTCCTTTACTGATAGCTAAATTTTTTTTTATAGAAATCCTCTGATATTATAATAGGGTCTATATACAAATACTTATAAAATAGCCGAAATTGTTACATTATTAAATTCCAGCTACTAGCCACAGAGTGGGCAATACAAACAAAACTCGTACAAGGCTCGTAGGGAGAATGGATTTCCAACTAATGACTAGGCACTGGGGTACCACCTGTCACAGTACGGGGCCTAGATCACCGTACCGAGGAGTACGCCCGCTCCCCTGCAACACAAGGCCAGGACTACCCCTTACTGGATAATCTCGAGTGAGATCACCCCGCGGTTGGGATCAGCAACCGCCCACTAAGCCGAAATAAAAAGGGACATTTAGACTGGAATGATCTCACCCTGCTTGGGTGCTACCCACCTAGCCTTGCTGCATATCCCCTGATTTTCAGTCATTCCCATTTGATGAGATTTGAGGCTAAGCGTTACCTTTTTAGAACAATATCCCTTAGAATACCCATCGTCCACCTGACGATGTTTCGCAAGCATTCATCCATACAAGTTCGTCTCAGGTCCGAACGGAACCGAAGGCAATATTCCTACTACATCCATTTTGGAAATATCCTCAGGATTAGTAGCGACTAGCCCTTGCACTTCACTGCTCCATCTTCGAATCCAAAATCATTTTTCACGAAAACGTACAAACCGGATCGAAGTGGTTTTCGAGAAATTAATCTCGATCCCGGTCTCTTCGAAACGATCAACGCATTTGGCCAATATTGATAGTCGGTGATTTAACTATTAATTAATATGCACAAACATCCATCAAACAATAAATAATTTCCCAAATTATTTATTAACCTCAAAATATCTTTACAAGATATATTTCTATTCTCAATCCTTTGAAAACAGTTTCAAAACCAACTTTCTTTCCCAGAATAAACTTTCCCAAATAATTTCTATCTCCTCTGAAATCACCAAGCACAAAACTAGATTTTTAAAATAATTTTAATAAACTTTATTTTGAAATATACTTTAAAACATTTAGGATAAAACTACTTAAATAATTTGTTAAAAATACATACTATATGAATTTGAGAAAATAAGGTTACTTAATAAAATATAAAACCAGGTTTTCACTTTTAAAACAAATACTAAGTCACTTTTAAATAGTTAATGCTATAATATATTAAAAGGAAATACTTGCTTTAGAAATTAAATATTAGAAATAATAAATTTTACAAAACTTTCTTTCTTTAAAAACAACTTTAAAACATTTAATTTATATTTATAAATTTACTTTTAAAAACGTGTACTTGGCCATCCAGAGAAAATTCCAACTTCAAGCACTTAAATCTATTTCCCGAATTGATTTACAATTCATTCTATTTGAAATAAATTTCTTACTTGCTCGGTTCATTTCAAAATTCATTAATTATGGACTTTATTTTTTTTATTATTATTTGCTGTTTGATTTTAAATCTTTAACTGAAATATACAAATTTAAGGCTTTTTCCCCTTTTCTTCTTCGTTCCTTTCAAAATTTAAATCTTAAATTTAAAATAAATGTTCTGTTCTTTTAGATATTAGCATTGGAGTTTACAATTCATTAACTTTCTATTAATTCAAAAATCTCCTTTCTATATTGAAGATTTATTAATTAAAATTCTTATGCCACTTATTTTATTTTTATTTCATTCTTCAATTTTATTCAAATTTCCACAATTATTTTACTTACAAATTCACTTCCTTTCTTTTCTTTCCAACATCCAAGTTATATATTTTTCTGGAAATTCATTATACCCAATTATCCAATCAAACCATAGCATATTTCAACATAATCCATCATAAGATATCGAATCATCGTAACAGGGGGGTTTAAATAATTCAAATAAATGTTGAGGGATCCAGTTGGATCCCCCAACCTGTTTTCCCTGCATCCACAGACGTTAGCATTACATAATATGCCAAATTCAAATTATACTATACTCTATCACATCAATCAATCCAACCATACAATCAATTATTTAAAATTAATCATTTAAATTTAAATTTCAACTGAGTGAGATTAACTCACCTTTGATTTTATTAGCATCCATTTCAATCCATTTATTTACATTTCATTCCAAATTTGTTTATTCCAAACTATTGTATTTAGCTCGAAGACAATCCAAGCTATTGCATTCCATAACCATTTCTCAACTTATTTAAACCATACTTCATTTTGATTCTTATTTATTCTATCCATGTAGTTATTCAACATAATTAGTTTATCCACACAATCCATTAGGAATTTTCATTTCTTTAAATATTATTTCTGGCCCACCAAATTCTATTCTGATTCCAATTTGATAAAGAATGTGAACTTGGAATGATAATTGATTTTGATAAATGAATATTTGAAGTTTATATTTGTATGAAGGGATATTTGGTTTACTTGTAAGTTGAGTTTATTTAAAAATGATGGATTTATGAAATGAATATTTCAAAACTAGGTAATAATGAGGTAAAATTTGAGATATATGAAATTATAAAATTTAGTTTGAAATATGGTATATTTAAACTTTGAAATATATTAAAGATTGAATAGTTTATTTTATGGACCAAATCTTTGTTTGAAATTGATAATATTTGAAATGGTTTTGTTGAAAACCTAAATTGAATTGAAACTGATGGTTTGAATTGAATTAAAATTGGAAATTTTAGGTTTGGGTTTAATTGAATAAATTTGTGAAATGTAAAGAATTAAAGGAATGTTTTATGATTTCAAATGTATGGTTTCGAAATGCTATGATTTTCAAAGTGTAATCATTTCAAGTATTTTGGTTTCGAAAGATTTATAACTTTGAAAGTATTATGATTTTTGAAAGTAAATATATGTATGAAACAGAATGAATTTGTTTGACCTAAATTCTTTTGATTTGGAAATTTGGATTATTTTTCTAACTTATTAGTATGGAAACTTCGAAACTGAATATATGTAATTTGGAAGAAATGATTTGGCAAAACCGTATATGATTGTGAAACTGAAACCTTATTGAAAGGAATTGAAATTGAGAACCTTGAATTACTAAATAATTGATTTGGGAGTCATCGAACTTATATAAAAATTGATTTGTATAGGTAAGAAGTGATTTAAAACTATTGATCTGTAAAGGTACTAAATTTGTAAATTGAGATCTTATATAATCGAAGTCTACATAAGTGTGATTTGATATACTATTGATTTTGGAAAGTATTTGATTTGAAAATGGAATCTTATATATAATGTACTTTATATAAGTATGATATTTGAATGCGATTTTGAAAGGTACTATATGATACATATTTTTGAAGTAAAGATATGGAAAGTGCCTTCTGCTTGATATCCGCTTTGTGGCCACACTGTGGATTCATTCTATCGATATTATTTTCTCTGATTTGGGTTTTCCGGATATGATACTCGAGTGTCCATCGAATTCCATGGCGACCTCCATGGTCTTAAGAGCGCGAATGCATAGCGCAACTGCCTGGCTGAGATGGCCTAGGGGTATGGATTGTTTCTTGGGGGATCCAGACGTAACCATTGTGTATCCTGCAATCTATGTAGGTTGCATTAGTAGAGAAACTGCCTGGCTGAGACGGCCTAGGGTACGGATAGTTTCCTGGGGGATCCAGGCGTAACCATTTGTATCCTGCACTCTACTAGTCATCATGGTGTAACTCGTAGGGTTGATAAAGCTTACGGATGTTGATTGTTTCCTGGGGATCCAGGCGTAACCATTGTGTATCTGTGATCCATGGTTAGACAAATGTTTGGTTTGGTTGATTTGTTTGGATTGTACTTTCCATATCTGTTGTTTTTAAAGGGTTTTTCAAGTATTTTCACTAGGTGTTGAAACAAGTCTACTAAGTACTTGGAGAATTCTAGCTTTGCGCCTGATCAACACATGGCCAGAGTCTGCATGAACGAAAGTAAACTTGTTAAGACATCGAGTTATAAAAGTATTTTGATAAAGTATATTGTATAAAGGATATTTTGATCATTTATTTTACTTTCCTAAATAATTTAAAATGCTTCAAAATATTGTTTACTTCGAATTATCAAATTTGAACCAAATGATTATTTATCATATTATAAATTGTTTAAATTGTTGTAAATATAAAATCTTAAATTGACATATATGGTTTTAAAATAATGGTCCATCCTTGTGTTCCAACCTATTTTTCCTCCTAGCTATTCCTACCTTTTACTCTTCTGGGGTTCTTTCTGCATTATGGGAAGAGTTGGTTATTTGGCTTATCGTTTGGATTTGCCCAAGAAGCATTCTGGAGTGCATGATGTATTCCACGTCTCACATCTTCTCTGTTATCTTCTTGGTCTATCTCTTTTGTTCAGCCTTCTGCTCTTGATGGTTGGGATATTGAGCCTAATCTGATTGTCGAGAGTAAGCCACTTCGTATTATCGACTGAGTTATGAAGCAGCTAAGAAGGAAATCTGTTAGTTTGATCGAAGTACGATGGGGTACTGATGATCGAGATCGTACCCGGAAAACGGAGGAGAGAATTTGTGCTTCGAATCCAAAATTGTTTTCCAGGTACTATTTGTTGTCTATCATGATTTTCCTTATTTTCCTTGTTCGTTCTTTTCGAGGACGAAAAGATTTGAGTGGGGGAGAGTGTAACAACCCAGTATTTTGTGGTTATTTTAATTGTTTATTTTAATTATTTAAATTAAAACTCCTGATTTATAAACTTTTTTTTATTTATTAAAATGAATAAATTTTGTTATTTTAAAGGTATATTTTGATTTTGTGTAAATTGTAATTTCAAACCTAAATAAATAGGATATTTCCAAAAAAGTGGATTTTTGGTCAATCTGGTCAAACTTTGACTTTTAAATTTAAAATTCAAATATTTGAATTTTTTAATTTTATATTTTATTATGAAAATATATTAAATTTCAATAATTTTGCTTTTCGTTTCGTTGAAATCTGATTTATATTGTGAAAGTTATGCTTTTTACAATATTGTATGTAAATTGATTTATTTAATAAAATTGTCCATTTTAATTTATATAAATAATATTTTCATTTTTAAAATCATGTTCCAATATGTGTTATATGACATGTTAGATATATATTTTATTTTAATATTTAAAGTGATGTTATAATTTTTTCAAAGTTTATTGCATTTATTTTCTATTTTTAAAGGCTAGTTTCCATTTTTGCTATTGTCTTCATTTAAATTATATTTAATTAATTTTTTTTTGTGAATGCATTTTTATTTTATATTCTTATCTTTATTTATAAATATTTTACAGGTCCATATAAATTTTCCAAAGTTTATTCTGTTTATTTTCAAATTTTCTAGACAAGTTTTCATTTGTGTGCTATTTTCTTATTTTAATCATATATAATTAATATTTAGTTATTTATATTTCGTATATTTGTATATTTTCGAATTTTTAACTAAATTTATTATTATTTTCAGTTATTTAAGTTTATATAAAGAAAATAGAGAAATTTGAAAAGGTTATGACTTTTGATTTCCAATGGCCTTTTATATTCCACCTTTTCACATTTTAACCTAACTTTTCATCAATTAGCCATAACTATCCACTTCTTTCAGCCGACCATCTCATTCCTCACTCATGTACATTCTTTTTTTCTCATTCCTGAAAAATCTTGGCCTCCACAGCTTGAGAATTTTTTTTGGTAAATCTTCCTTTCCTTCTTTATTTTTTTCCATTGTTTTAATTGTTTTTGCACTCATTCTTCTTCATCATAGGTTCGGCCACCTCCACCACCTTCCCTTACGCCTCCACCACCACCTGATAACATCACCATCGCCACCTTTTCTCTGTCCAACCCCATGTCGTGCCACCAAAGATGATTATCCACTACAAAAATGCGCCAAAACTCAAAGCTTTGTCTTAGCCGAGCACCACATCAATACATCACCACTTCAACAAACCCATAGCCGCCACCATCTCCACCTCCACCACCTCCAGCTCCACCTGGACTCTCTGCCACATCATCACCTTGGCTACTCCAGTGAAGGCTGTGCCCATAGTGGCCTTGGCTGAGCCAAACTTTGGCTTGAATCCATGTGATGTTGCTTGTATGTTGATTTTTTTATGTAGTTTTCATCTCCACACTTTTGCCCATCAACTAAACTATGTTAGGCCGACCATACCCAAACCAAACCTGATCCAACCTTACCTTAGCCTTGAATTTCACCTATGGCTGAGCCCAATGGAAGTTGGAAGCAAGTGCAAAGCAATTCTTCTTTGATTTGTGCAGTTGATTCTATCTTAGTTTATCGTATTTGAATTTGAAAGCTTATAGTTATTATATTGTTTTTGTTTGACTTGTATTCAAGGGAATTGATACTTTGGCTCTCTCACTCATCTCTGTATTGTGCTATCGTGCTTGTATGGATCTCATTTTTGTATTCGTTGTTGTGTCTCCAGCTCAAACCTGTGAGTTATTCTCACCAGCCAGTGTATACATATATAACTGGTAAATTGACCACTTGTGAATCTGTTATGATTATATGATGTTCACCCATGCTTAAACACCTATTATATCATATGTTACTATTATATTATGTTGTTATGTTATATTTTATCAGTTTATCACACTGCAAGTTCCCTTTAGACTAGAATCACTATGAGTTGAAATGATACATATCCGAACGGACTTTAGAATAGGGAAAAATCGTTATGGGCTGAAACGATAGGCCTGAGCGATTTTCAATTTATTTCATTTACTTGGGACTGCGTGTTTGAAATGATAAAACCCGGGTTTTCTTAGTAAATTACGGGTTGAAATGATATATTACCCGTATCACTTTCCTAGTGTAGAAAATTATATACAGGCCCGTAGTTTAAATATGTTTTTCTAAAAAATTTAAAATATTTTAGATATGTAAATATTATAATATTTTGATTTAAACTTAATTAAAAATAATTTTTGTAAAATATTATTGATTTTCTGAATATTTATAAGTGAAATAAATTATGGAAAAGTTGGAAAATGTGAAATGTAAGTTATTTTAGAAATTTTAATTTGGTGTTAGTTGGAATTTAAATTAAATATGAAAATATGATAAATTTATGATATTTTGGATTTGAATGAATTTAAAAGGATTTATAATATATTAATGATTTTTGAATAAAGTGAAAATGTGAAATGAATGGATATTTAAGTTGAAATTTTGAAATATAACTAAAATTGGGAATTTGTGAATTTGGCTTAAAAGTGAATTTTAAGTTAAATAAATAAAAATGTAATTTAGTTATATTTGAAACTTTAAACTTAAGTAGAAAGTTTAAATTTAACTTAATGAATTAAAAATTTAATGTTGGAATTTAATAAGTGAATTGTTATTAAATATTGATTTTTGAATGGAAATTTAACTTTATAAACCATGAATATAAGGGTAGTTGAATGTTTGTTTTAAATGTGAAAATATTTGATTTTATAAGTTAAAAATGATTTAAATAAAAATATAATTGTTGTGAAATTATACCGAAAATTTGTAGTTAATTAACTGTATTTTTGAAATGCTATTATTTCTAATGAAAATGATAATACAACATTTGTAAATGCTGTAGTTTATAATAATGAACTAAAAAGCTAAGTATGATTAAAGGCTATTATATCATTTTGTAAAGTGCTATAATTTTTGAAATAAACTAAGCTTTAAGTGTAGCTAATGTAACCCTATTACAACATTTCAAATATGGTCTTTCGTTAAATTGAACTGTTTTGAATGTAACTTTCCGTAGCGTTTTTCTAAATGCTGCGAAAAGTGAATTTTCACTATTTTGATAAACTTAAGTGAATGAATGAACTTGAAAGGTTTAAAATTTTGGAAATTTAATAATTTAATTATTAAATATAATAAATTCATTTTTTTATGATTTAAAATGAAGTAAGTTGTTTTGAAATATAGACTATTTTGAAATGTGTGTTGAAATGGTATTTTAAATAAATGAATGTGGTTTGGAAGACACAATATTTTGATATTTTGAATTGGACCTTTGAATGATACTGAATTTTGAAAGGAAATTTGATTTCGAAGTATAAATTAATATTTTGAAATTTTAACCACGGGATTCATTTAATTTATCGTTTAACTAATTCTTAAAGGATGGGCGGTCCCAAGCATCCTTTAAGTTATTGTGCATTTCTATTATAGTTCACTCTAGTTGGTTTACATTATATAAGTATATATGTCCTGACTCGAGTGTTTTGTGTTTTACTTTACGCTCGGGTCAGCCTGAGTATTTACAGCTTAGCTTTGGATTTCTTTTCTCGAGTTAGGAATCGCTGGCGATTTTGCTTGTCTAGTTATCTATTCCCTTCAGTTTCAGTTGTTCTATTTCAGCTCTGGTATTTATAAACTTCTATGTATTGGAGATTTCTATTGTATATGTTTTTAGACTGATATTATGTATTATGTTTTGAGAGTTTGTTATAATAGCTTCATGAACTACTATGGTATTTAATTTCCGCTGCGAGTTATTCTGATATTTCTATGTCTGTGATTTGTATTTCATTTGCTCCAAATTTATTTACAATGCGGTATTTTGAGCAATTCAATTCCGGCATATGTGGATGCGAATGGCTGAAAATAGCGGGTTGTTACAACTATCTTTGATGTATTTTCAAATTTAATTTGTTGCGTTGTATGCATACTGAAAAAGAAACTGCAATGAAAATTTTGATTCCTTACATGTAGATGCAAAACATACAATAACTTCCTCGATTTAGTTATTGAAAAGTTTTGTTTACATAAGCTGCAGTTTGTTCTCATAAAGTGCTTCATGATATACGTAATCGTTCCTGCATTTTATTTTAAATTGTCCATTTGTTCCATGGTATTAGCTTATATTTTATTCCCATGAACATGTTATTTTGCATTAACCATATTTTTAACATTGACTTTCATTTGGATGAACTGGAGGTAACCTAGATCTGAAATTCATTTGCATGAATTGGAGGTAACCCGGACCTGATATGATGCCTATAAGGTAATTATCTTTTGCTCAACCCACATTACATCCAATAATTGTTTTTTTACTTTATTTGATATCTTTTAAATTTATCAGTTCTCTGTTCTGATTCTTTATCAGTTACTGCATGCACACATTCACATATCTCCTAAGTTGAAGATTAATTCAGAATTCATAATATTCCAGAATTAATTGTTGTAAAAAAATGTTCATTCTTTTTGTTATTAAAATGCAAATTTGACAGGCTGTGAGATGCTACTAGGAGCATGCACTGTCAGTTGTGAAGTCTGCTGGCTATAACCTATTTCAGTTAGAAACCTAGGACGACTCAGGTTCATAAAGCTAATTTCACTTATTGACCGTTGTATTGGATTCACAAAAATAAAATGATCGGTATTGAAGTTAGGGGCAACATATGGAAATTAAAAAGATGATCTTGGATGGATGTCATGGTGCCGACGGCAAGTGCAGAAGATGGGATTTGGATGTGGGGCTTGTAGTAGGGTATGAAGGGGATGTCTTCCAACACTGCATTGATGTAGGCTTTAAGAGATGAGCTTTATTATGTTCATAATGCGTAGTGTAAGATAAGGGTCATATAAAATTTTCATTAGGTTGTCCAGTAGGCTTTGGCGATCAATTTTTGTATATCTCATCACTTGCTAAACTTGCATAGATGAAAGTTTACAGTATGATTTAATACTTAGGCCTTTGTTTGTACATAAGTTGCATTTTAATAATACAGTTATCTAAATAACTCTGAGCATATATTAATCTACCTTCTTTTATCATATGTATTCACAAAGCTTTTTAATGATTTGAATAACTCTCAGTAATGATATTGATAATAATTGATATTCAGTACTTCAATGATAATACCATCAACATTATAAATATCAATATAAATATCAAACAAACCGTGTGTGAAGCATGGGTTTGTACTAGTTGTTATGTAATATTCAGTTTATAAAGCCAAAGCCAAATACATTTTACAGGGTTGGTGTTATGTAATCTCAATCTTGCCCTAAAGAGAAAAGATGCATACTATCATTATGCTAGCTACTATGAATATATATCCATTTTCAACTTACAACACTTTACTTACATAATTCTATAATGTCATAAATGGCATAAGTAACCTAAAAGCTTCAATCACTTATGAATGGGATAAGTGACCTTAGAAGAAGGTGAGCTGGAAAAAGGCCTCAAAGCAATGTTTCTCATATCATAATTGGTAGATTTCTCATACATCAATGCGATGTAGATATTTTTATGAAGGTTTCCTTCCAATCTAGCAAATGCTACTTTGTTGTAATGCGTTAATAAAGTGAACTTACAATGTCTATTATTTCTGCTTGCTTCTTTCTTATTTTTTAAAATACTTATTCCCATTTTTTGTTAGCCTTATATGGGATGCTATACTTTTTTCTATAACCATACATTGTGATAATAATTATTTGATGGCTGTAGGTACTCAATTTCAAAAGTCAATTTACGTGCTGTCGTCCGTGATGCCTTGACTAAAAATAGGTGTTTTGGCCTCGGTTTAGAGGATACTATAGACCAACCCTGAATTATTTGCCTCCTAAGCCTGTCTTGGCATATTACTGTGAATTGATAGGTAAAAAAGTAACAGACTTACTATTTTAATTACGAATTGAAGTGCTGGTGCTAGATATTGTACGGTTGAAAAAATGTTCAATTATCATCTATTTTGAAATTGAACTATATTGATGTGCAATTATGATGGATTTATGATGTTGATATTATACGCTTCTACCTTGCATGATATATATATTTATATATCATTTTAACTAAGATTAATAAAAATTAATAAGATTTATTAAAATTAACTAAGATCTATGAAAATTAAATAAGATTATAAAATTAACTAAGATTTATAAAAATTAAGTAAGTTTATAAAAATTAACTAAGTATTATAAAAATTTAACTAAGTTTATAAAAACTAACAAGTTTATAATAATAATAATAATTAACTAAGTTTATAAACATTAACTAGGATTTATAAAAATTAAATAAGTTTATAAAAATTAACTAATATTTATAAAAAGTAAATAAGTTTATAAAAATTAACTAAGTATTATGAAAATTTAACTAAGTTAACTAAGTTTATAAAAACTAACAAGTTTATTTAAAATAATAATAAGTTAACTAAGTTTATGAAAATTAACAAGTTTATAGTAATAATAATAATTATTAACTAAGTTTATAAAAATTAACTAAGATTTATAAAAATTAAGTAAGTTTATAAAAATTAACTAGGATTTCTACAAATTAAATAAGTTTATAAAAATTAACTAAATATTATAAAAATTTAACTAAGTTAACTAAGTTTATAAAAACTAACAAATTTATAATAATAACAACAATTAACTAAGTTCATAATAATAATAATAATAAATAATAAAATAGTAACCAAGTTAACTATGTTTTATAAAATTAACTAAGTTTCATTTGTTTTTCCTATTTAGGACATTCTACTGTAAAAGTCCTTTGTAGAAAATAATAATTTGGTAGCATAACTAGTTTTTTATCTGATTTACCTCTTAAAAAATTAAAGCAAGCAGCTAAAGTAACTTTTCATTCTTTACTGTACACTAAGCAGAGTAGATGGTAAGTTTTGAGTCATATAGCAGCTAATGCATTTTTGTACTGAAAAACAGCAGCAATAAAGAGCACTGAATGTGGCAGATGTAAATATAAGCAATAGAAAACTTGTATGGATAAAGCAAACATAGTTTTATATAGCAAAAGCAAAAGAAGTTCAAAGGTCAAAGAAGTACAATGCCAGAATGAAAGATAATGTGTATACAAGTCATGACCTAACTTTAGAAATAAGGGATGATCATTGTCATTACCATACATGATAGTTTGTCGCATCCTCTGTTACCATGAAAGTCATACCCGCAGACTGATAATTATGATCAATTTTTTTTCGTAATAGTAAGGATCTCAAATTCAAGCAATCATCACTTTGATAATCACATGCGTCTCTTTAAGTTCCCATTGTTCTTCACACCACACCTTTTCTCCCTTAACTATGTTTTCTTTATAATTATCCATGAAACAAGAAATGGCAATAGCATGGTCTGTTATTAGATATGAGGCTATTAAATGACTCTCATATTAATGAATTTCTAAGTATTTATTACTGTAGTTATTGTCTAGTATTCTTTTTATGTCCAACTTTATTTTCTTAGTCGAAATTCGCTAATAAGGGTATTCACATTTTGTCTTTAGGACATATATACTATTTCTATTATCCGTAACTAGTTAGTAAAAATATTGAACTTAATAAAAATACCAAAGGAAAATAATAAATTGTGCGTTACTTAAGCATCTGATGTCTAATAAAATGATTCAGTTTCATGTAATGTTCTTAACTTTTATACATTCTTAACTAAAAAGCTCTTATTTAAACAATTTAATTTGGATCAAGTAAATTGGATATGACTTATCATGGACATAAATCCTTCGTATTAAACCTTGATCTATATACAGGAAGTTGGTTTAAAAGTTTTTGATAGATGGACATTGATCCTTTGCATTATGTCCTTCATGCTTACTGTTAAACACATTGTCTATGTTAATATCTTATCCCACAATTTCTATCCCCTATGTGATTGTTTCCTTCCACTATCTTCTGATCACATCATTTCAATAGACAGTAAACCATAATAGTTCCTTGATTCTGCATTTCTACCCTTTCTGTTGGTGCATAGATGTCTGTTAAGCCACTAAACAATAATAGTCTATTAAACCGTCAAACGATAATATTGTTGAATGATCACATGTTCAATGTAATTGATATTTTTATTTATTTATACATTTTGCAAAGATAAACCATAACCTGAAAAGAAATTTAAGGACTTATATAACGCTTGATGCAATTTTCATGTAGAAAATAACTTCATAATATTAAATTAATGACACTGACTTATTTTTGGTAGCTTATGTCCATGAGGTGTCTTACAGGGACAACTTGGAGAAAATGCTATGTTGGTTATGTCAATTACTGACTGCAAAGCCAGTGCTGCTGAAAAGAGGTAAATGTTACTATATATTTGAGTTACATAATTTTCTAGCTTGCATGCAACTGATGATGTGTAATATCCAATACTTGCAGATCTAATTGTACAAATATATTTTAGATCTATATGGTAAATACGACCCAGTCCTTCCTGTTCCTGCCATCACATTAATCGACAGAAGAAAACATGTTGGAGATAATCTAGTCCTTCAGGCACGATAGTTGCTAAACCACTTGATAAAACCAAGAGGTATAAATTTTCGCATGTTGCATTGTGGTCTAAAGATATAATCACCCAACATTTCAGCCTTGTGAGCCTTTCTTAGCAATAATCAAATTCGAGTGAAAAATTATTTTGTTCTTCAATGTAGCATATAACTATATCAACTACTAGCATTTCAGCAAAAAAACATATATTTATAAATTTGCATAGGTCTAATATATATTTGTAAACATAGATTTTCATCCTAATTATTCTATTTACTTTTCTATAAAGGTCTAAAAAAACATTGCTTTGCTATATGGAAGATTGCTAGCTGAAACTGCTAATAAAAGGTATGTTTTCATGCATTTAAATATGTGTGCAATTGTAACGACCTATAAATGTTAAAGGTTTTAATAACGTATTTAATTGAATTTTTATGAAATTTTAAATTATAATACTTTGAAACAAAAATTTGATATTTGGAATACGTATAATTAAACATAGCAAAGGATAAATTTTCATCAGAAAATATGAAAGTTTATTTTCTGATGTAATTTTATTTCAAATTTAAATCAGTTAATATTTGATGGTAATAAAATGTTTTCCAAACCTAAATATTTTTGTACAATAAATTTGTAAATCATCTTCTGAGTGAACGTCATATTTTATTTCTTTAAATTAGAAACTTTATTGCCCCGTTTATCTTATTCTTGGCAGATGTGCTGCATTTTCGGTACCGATATCGACTTTTGATCAGATAACCGTACCACTGATATCTATGTATTGTTTCGTGCTGATCTTCAGAGTATATTCATTTGGGTGTTTCGAAGTTAGGTATGCGACAAAACCGATAAAACAACTGGCCGTATCGGTTTTGTATTTTGGCTTTAGGTTTTTCCTATGACTTTTCATTTTCCACCATGATAATGAATAGCCTTTGTGAATTTAAGATGCATGTGCATTTTAAAAATATACGTTCAAAAACTTTTGGGTTCTCATTAATGAAATAAGGGTTTCACTGAGTCATTTGTATTTTGTAATGTATTTTGTATTTGCATACGGGTTTCAGACATATGGCCCAAATGCACTCGGCCCAAATAGAATTCAGATTGTATAAATACACTGCCGAGTGCAACGTTATATCGATGATACACTTTATCTGTTTCAAATCAATAAAAGAGAGTTTATCATTCTTTTACATCATATCTCAGATTTACTACAACAAATTCTGTATACAGAAATAGATCAAAGCCAATATCAAATCTTTTCATGGTATCGGAGCCATACGCCTAACGGTAACTTCATCAGAATCATTATCATCATTTGAAGGCTCTCAACCCATTAGGTGATATCTCATCATTTGGGTTAGTATTTGAATTTGCTGTCTTGATTTGAAAAACAGGTACCATACCAAGAAATCAAATAGATTTCTGATTACAACAAGTTTTTCTTCAAAGATCAAAACAAATTCGCAGCAAGAAACTCAGTAATAGGAAAATCCAATTCAAGAAAACAGAAAAACTCAACAAAAAAAAGGAATTGCCTCGCCAAGAATTATCAGAAGCAGATTCATCATTTAAATCTTGGCTGCAACTAACCTGTTTCTTGCTTGTCAGTGCAATCTTGTATTGGCTATATTACTGAATCTTGTCGCTTGATCTATCTGTTCAGTTTCCTCTGCAATCATGGCTGAAGGTGACAATACATCAGCTACATCAGATAATACCAATAACCCACTGTCACAAACTTTAACCGATGCAACGGAAAAGTTAATCAAAACAATGATCAGTCCTCAGAGTCAGTTGATCACTGTTCATCTTGAAGAAGACAACTATCTCCTATGGAAGTTGCAAGTTGAAACAGCAATGCAGGGATATGGATTAAAAGGATTCATTCTTGGTTCTATCCCAATTCCTCCAAGATTTGTCACTGATTCACAAAATAAAATGATTAGCAATGAGGAATACACAAAATACTACAGACAAGACAGATTAATAAGTTCTTGGCTGCTGTCTTCTATTGATACAAAATTGTTATCTCAAGTTATAGGGTGCAAGTCAGCAAATGACATATGGATTACAGTTGAAAGAATATTCAACACTCAGTCAGCTGCCAAAGTTATGCACTATAAACGACAGCTGCAAAATGTTACTAAAGGGAATCAATCAATGAGAGATTACTTATCACAAGTAAATAACATCTGCAATATGTTGGATGCAGCAGGGCATAAAGTGTCTGAAACAGAACAAGTATTAAGTATGTTGAATGGTCTTAGTGAAGAATATGAAGCTGTTGTTGCAGTTGTGTCATCTCAACCAACCTTGCCATCTGTACAGTTCGTTCATGCAACACTTCTTGCACATGAGGCAAGAATAGATCACAAAAAGACTCAAGATACAGATATGTCAGTTAATTATGTGTACAATTCAAGAAACAAAGGACAGAACCAAAATAAACAAGTTTATACACAACAAAGAGGAGGTAGTTCAAACAGATCCAGAGGCAGAGGCAGGTGGAACAACAATAACAATAGACCCAAGTGTCAAATTTGTGAAAAAGTTGGACATACTGCAGTGAAGTGTTATTTCAGATTCAATGCTAACTATATACCAAACCAGAATCAAAGTAATCAAGGAAATGGAAAAGCAAGTGTAAATTTGATTCAAAATCAACCTGACAGCAATAGTAATGGTGAAGTTAATCAAAGTACTGTAACAACATCAGAACACATACACGATGAAAGCTGGTACTCAGATTCAGGAGCAACCAATCACGTAACAAATAATCTAGACAACTTAAATCTTGGCAACAAGGAATATAGAGGTAAACAGTTAATATGCATGGGGAATGGTGAGTCTGTGAATATTACTCACACTGGCAAGGCCAGCATTGATAGCAAAAGACAATTATACTTGAATAACTTGTTAAGAGTTCCCAAAATAAAGAAAAACCTCATTAGTGTATCACAATTTGCAAAAGATAACAATGTATATTTTGAATTCTTTCCAGATTACTGCTTGGTTAAAGATATACTGACTAATAAAAATCTTTTGCAGGGTGAAGCTGTGAAGGGACTCTACAGATTCACCATAAAAAACAACAGCAAATCAGGGAAAAATCAAAAGTGTTGTAACTTAGGTGAAATTAGTCAAACTAAAGAAAATAGAAGTGTGTTTGACTTGTGGCATTACAAACTTGGTCATGCAAACACACATGTTGTGAAACAAGTACTTGAGAAAAATAAAATCATGTTTGACCATGTTGCTTTACCATATGTTTGTACATATTGCCAATTGGGTAAAAGTCATAAATTACCTTTTAATGACTCCTCAACCAGTTATTCAAAACCTTTAGAATTGGTTGCAACTGACTTATGGGGACCTGCCCCAATTTATTCAGATTATGGTTATAGATATTATATAACTTTTATTGATGCATACTCAAGATATACTTGGATATATTTTTTGAAAGCCAAATCAGATACTTATAATGCTGTGATACATTTCATATTGATGGCTGAAAAACAGATTGGAAATCAGGTCAAAATTATTCAGTCAGATGGTGGTACTGAGTACAAATCACTTAGCAATTTCTTAGCTAAGAAAGGAATTGTACACAGAACCACATGTCCTTACACATCAGAACAAAATGGTCTAATAGAGAGAAAGCATAGACACATTGTTGAAACAGGGCTAACACTACTTGCTCAAGCATCACTACCACTAAAATTCTGGCCTGATTCCTTTAACACTGTTGTCTACTTAATTAATAGACTGTCCATAAAGGTTCATAAAGGAATCAGTCCAGTAGAGAAATTATTAGGTGTTAAGCCAGATTATCAAAGCTTAAAGATATTTGGATGTTTATGCTTTCCTCACATAAGACCATACAATAACAATAAATTGTGTTTCAGGGCAAAACCAAGCACTTTTATAGGATATGGAACGAACCAAAAGGGATATAAATGTCTTGGTGAAGATGGGAAAATTATAATCAGTAGACATGTTGTATTTAATGAACATGCTTTTCCCTTCAGCAATAAAAGTATTAAAACTACTCAAAAAGTTTATAATTCAAAAAGTTCTATTCCCAGTATACCTGTTTGCAGTGATATTCCTTGTCCTGAGATGATTGAAGGGACTGTTAGAGCTAATGATCCACAACTCACAATGTCAACTCAACCAGGTCATGAACCATTGAGCTCTTCAAGCTATCTCAATCAAACACCTGTGAATTCAAGACATTCAACGCAATCAGTCAATGAAGAGGGGTCAACAAATGAGCAAGAGCATTCAGAAAATGATAATAGTCTAACAAGTACAGAAAAATCACTACAGGCAAGAATAGAACAACCAATGATTACAAGATGGAAAAGTGGAATCTTCAAACCAAAACTATATACAGCAGAATCAGTTATAGAGGAACCAGAAACCTTTGAGCAAGCTGCAATAAACAAGCACTGGAAGAGAACAATGGATGAAGAATACAATGCTTTAATAAAGAACAATACTTGGGATCTTGTACATCCACCTAATAATAAAAATATCATAGGATGCAGGTGGACATACAGAATCAAAAGAAATCCAGATGGGACTGTGTTCAGATACAAAGCAAGACTTGTAGCAAAGGGTTATACACAGTAATATGGGTTTGATTTTAATGAAACCTTTTCTCCAGTAGTCAAACCAACTACTATCAGAATTATTTTGAGTATTTCTTTACATAATCAATGGAATATCAGACAATATGATGTCAACAATGCATTTCTGAATGGGACTCTACAAGAAGAAATATACATGGAGCAGCCCCTTGGTTACAGACAAAACACAAGTCAAGTTTGCAAACTTTAGAAGGCTATATATGGGCTCAAACAGGCTCCAAGAGTTTGGTTTGACAAATTAAAAGCCACACTGGTTCAACTTGGATATCATTCTACCAAATCTGACAACTTTTTATTCATTAAAGTTAATAATAGAACAAGTACTTATATTTTAATATATGTTGATGATATTGTTATCACAGGTAATGATGAGAATGAAATTGAGAATGTTGTTGCATGTCTAGACAAGAATTTTTCCATCAAGGACTTGGGGTTATTGAACTATTTCATAGGGATTGAAGTAAAAAGAAAATCAAAGTCAGAAAATTTTCTTTGTCAAAAGAAATATATTCTGGAGCTACTGACTAAAACCAAAATGAATAGTGCAAAGCCCCAGCCTACACCAATGATCAGCCATCAATACTTATCCAAAAACAGGGGAGAATACATAAAAAACATCAAACAATACAGAAGTGTTGTTGGTGCTTTACAATATTTAACTATTACAAGACCAGACTTCTATTTCAGTGCTAACAAAGTTTGTCAATTTATGCAGGAACCTAGAGATGATCACTGGAAAGCAGTAAAGAGAATATAAAGATACTTAAAAGGAACAATCAATTATGGACTGCATATGAAGGGAAGCAAACATTTAAGTATCACTGGTTATACTGATGCTGACTGGGGAACAGACCCTGATGATAGAAAATCAACCACAGGTTATTGCATATACATAGGAGATAACCCAGTGTCATGGTGTTCAAAGAAGCAGTCAGTTATCTCCAGATCCAGCACAGAGGCTGAATACCGAAGTGTTGCAAGTGCAACAGCGGAGATTATGTGGATGCAGTACTTGTTACATGAACTAAACATCAAACAACATGTCAAACCAACGTTATGGTGTGATAATCAAAGCACAATATACATGTCAGCCAAACCAGTGCTTCACTCAAGGACTAAACACGTAGAGATAGACCTCTACTTTGTCAGAGAACAAGTTCAGAAAGGAAATTTACATATTAATCACATACCATCTGCTTACCAGAGAGCCGACACACTTACCAAACCCTTGTCTAAACAAAACTTCACAAGATTCAGAAATGATCTGAAAGTTGTTGCTAGTCACGACGATTCAAGTGAATACAAGGAAGCCACAGGAGCTCAATGCAATAAAGTCAAGATCTTTAGCACAGAAGGCAACAAATCTGTTATCAACATCGACACCATGTTTAGCAGCAGTAATGAACAAATCTCCCTCAATAAGAGAATTATTCAAGCATCTACTTCAGAGAATCAACAGAACTTCACCTCATCTCTCAGATCTGCTGCTGACATCAACAGAATGAGAGACAAAAAGATGGAATAAGACTCGCATCTCAAAGAGATCAAAGTATACTCAGTATAATCTATAGTGGTCTCGAATTTGAGGTGATTTTTCATTCTGGATTGAAGAAAATCTCACATCTCTCACATGGCGGCGCAAAGAAATGGAGAAGCCATGGAAACCCTAACGTCGGTTTGAGGGGGAGTAATGAAATAAGGGTTTCACTGAGTCATTCGTATTTTGTAATGTATTTTGTATTTGCATACGGGTTTCAGACATATGGCCCAAATGCACTTGGCCCAAATACAATTCAGATTGTATAAATACACTGCCGAGTGTAACGTTATATCGATGATACACTTTATCTGTTTCAAATCAATAAAAGAGAGTTTATCATTCTTTTACATCATATCTTAGATTTACTACAACAAATTCTGTATACAGAAATAGATCAAAGCCAATATCAAATCTTTTCACTCATTTCATGTTCTTTTGTTTTATGCTGTTCTTATTTTTCTTTTATGCGTTCAAAACATTTACCTGACCCCTCACTTTCTCATTCCTCCTCACATTCCTTATTTACCCTATACCTCTTCCTCATTTCTCATTTCATTTCTTACATCTCTTCTTTTCTTCACACCGCACCTTCACTTCTTCCTTATTTCTTTGTCGTATCCCTTCCTCTCTCAAGCCCGTGCTCTACTTTGCAACCATATCAGCCACCCACTCCAGAGAAACCCACATGCAAGCATGCCGATCACATCACGTTATCCCAACTGAACTAACCCAAACACCACCTTTCCCTCCACACCACCTCGACCTCACCTGAAAAGGTTACTCCTTCTCTGTGCTTTATATAGGTGAGTATATATTAATACAGATACATTAGTTTATATATATAATGTTTTAAAGTATAAGGTTATAAAGGTTATATTAGCTTTACTGTGGGATTTATATGGATATAATCTGTTAAGAAGTATATATATGTATATATCTAACTAAGTTATATATTTTATCTATCAGTATATGTATTCGTTAGTTATAAAATATATATATGTGTTATACGAATAAGTATGTGGTATTTTATACACTCTTTCTTTTAGCAGCTCATTGCTTTATATGAACATACACAATGCATGTAAGATTTACATTTTAGCTTATGCGTTCTGTCTGCATGGGTATGAAATAATATATATTTGTTTTTAGATTTTTAAAGAAATAGTTTTGAAATAGTTTCACAATATATTTTCTATTAATGCTTTTGAAATGAATATATAAATATATATTATGCAGTTATATCGAATATGTTTTGCATTATATATATAGGTCGTATAAGCCATATATGATCTTAGTTTATAATAATTTATTTGTACTTCAATTATATATAATAGTCTACTTATGTTCATTTGAATATAGATAGGTCTTCCTGTATTTTATTTTATATGTTAGGTGTTAAAATTATACATATAAGTATGTATATTTTGTAGTTTATATATATATATATATATATATATATATGTGTATGTATGTATTTTCTATATATACTTTTATATATGTCAATATATAAGTTTTGACAGTGCAATTAGTCATAAAGTATATGTATGAGTTTATATGATGTTGATAAAGTTAGTATATATATAGTATTAGTTTTACTTGGTTGTTACAGTAATGGATGTTATTTTGTAATAGATTATTTATACATACACGTGTTGCAGACTTCTTTTTACAGTTATATATATATATATGCTGTTAGTATGTAAGCTATATAGTGTGTATAATAGATTTTAAAATTTTCAATTACTGTTTAGGTTATATATATATATACATATTATCAAAAAATTATATTGATTTTATAATAAAATAACGATTTAGATTTTTCTTTAGAAATATACATATATTATTTTAAATATGAGTTTAAAATTTTATATTAATTACTAGAGAATATCTACATGGATATAATATTTATTTGTTTCAGTTTATCAAGCTAACTTGATTCATTCTCATCGAATCCCTATGTATCAGCTTTGTTCGTCGATTCGAGTCAATCTTGCTTTGCTTTGGAATTTGTGCTCGGATTCATAACTCGTTTTTATTTGTTGAACCTCTCTAGCCTCGAAAGGTGAACAATCACTCATGATTAACATTCTTATAGCTAGTAAATTTGATTTCAATTGAAACGACAATTAAAATATGCTACTGTTAGTTATTTGCATTGCTACATATATGCTATTATCTGTATCTGTTCACCTGTGACATCTGACACCATTATCTGTTATTTATATTGATGATATATGTTTGTTATACTATTATCATATCTGTTATCGCTCTGCAAGTTCACTGTGTTAGTATAGAATATTCCCTATGGGTTGAAATGATACATAACCGAACGTTCTTCATAATAGGAGAAAATCGTTATGGGTTGAAATGATAAACCCAAGCGATTTTCATTTAATTGAATTTGAGATTGCGGGTTGAAATGATATATACCCATATATATTTAAATTGTGGATTGAAATGATAAATATTCGTATCACTTGACCATAGGATAGAAAATTATATACAGACACCGTTGGTCAATATATATATATATATATTGAAATGATTTTCAAGGTTTTGAAATTGAATTCAATTAAGAATTATACTCAATTAAGTTTTATTTGAAATTTATTAAATTTTGGATTTTAAAGATATGATTTTATAACTTGATTATTGATTAAAAGTGATTTAAGTGAATATTTCAAATTTACATAAATTGAAATAGTATATTTAGTTTTATTTAAATTTAAAATTTGAAGTTTATTTAAATGTTATTTGAATGATTAAGTAAATATTTCAAAATAAATAATAATAAAGTGAATTATATATATATATATATATAATTATCAAATCTAGTTTTGAAATGTTTGAATATTTAAAGCTTTAAAAATATTGAGATTGAAATGATTTATTTTGTGGTTAAAAATTTGTATTTGAAATTGATATAATTCGAAATGGTTTATTTAGAAACTAAAATAAACTGAAATTGTTGATTTGAGATTTGATAAAATTTCAACTTCTGGAATTCGAGTTGATTTGGAATCGACTTGTGAAATTTGAGGAAACAATTTTATTATATAAAGTATTTTTAAATTATATTTAAAACTATTTTATATTTTACTTCATAAATTATTTTAATATAAATCATTTTTAATATAAACTATTTTAATATACTAACTATTTTAATATAAACTATTTTAACTTATAACTCTTTTATATAAACTATTTCACTTTGTAAACTATTTTATTGTATATAGTAGTTTAATATCTACACTGTTTAAGTGGTGGAAGTTATGTTTTCAAAGTTATAAATTTCAAAGTATTATGTATTAAAAGTGTTATAGTTTCAAGTATTTGGTTTCGAATGTGTCATAACTTTGAAAGTGCTATGATTTTGGAAAAGGATATGTTTGAAATGGAAATGATATCGTATTTGTTTTTGAAGCGGAAATGATACCGTATCGATACGGTTTGAAATGGCGATGATATTTCGTTGAAGTTGTAACGATCTCGAATTTGTGTCAAATTTAAATTGATAATTAAAATAAATTTTTGGATTAAATGGTGAATTAATTTGAATTTTTCAAATTAAATAAGGTATGTGTTTGTTTTATATAGATTGTAAACAGAATTTTTTTGATTTGAAGTTCAATAATAGATATCTTATAAATAAAATTTGGATTTGAAAATTCTATAATTTAATACTAATAGAAATTTGTTTTCTAATTTATAATATATATATATATATATATATATATATATATATATATTTGATTATTCATTAAGTGTATAATTTGATTCAAATTATTTTTTTCCTTCTTATGGTTATTTAAAAAATTATAATAGTATAAAATATAATGTATGAATGCAAATATAAAACAAGAAAATAAAAGTTTAAAATATACATATATACATATTTTTTGAAAATTTATAAGATTTGAATAAGATATTAATAAAGAGATAATATTCTTTCTCTTTAAAATACACATATGTGAATACAAAATTAAACAAGGGTATAACATAAATTATTTTTTATATGACATTTGTAAAACAAATCTTAACAAGCGTGAACCATTTAAACTTACATTTAAACATATGTTAAAATACTTAATTAAACAAGGGTTAAAACATAATTTGTAAATTAAATTAAGTAAGGATTTAAACACAAATTATTTACATTTTGACATTTGTAAAACAATAAGAAAAGGTATTAACAAGTGTATAAAAATTAAAAACGTGCATATTACATGTATAGACAAGTGGCAGATAGGGTTGTTTTAAATTAGAAAATATAAACATATGACTTAAAAAGAAACCAGGCTTAAGATATCTCATCTTCATTTTCTAAGAAATTAAAACCCCAAACTAAAACCGGTAAAAAGATTATCAACGAAGACTCAAAACAAACTATTGCAAACCAGTAAAGCATTCAACCTGATGCAATTCAAAATAAGGATCTGATCATCTCAGATTAAACAAGCTTGTGAAAATCAAAGATCAGTTTCAACTTTAATACATCAGAGCTTCAGATCAAATCAAATCTTCAACCTGAGAACATCTCAAAAACCTGGAAAACAAAAACTAAGGCATCAATTTCACATCAAAGTTTCCAGATCAAATAAAAGCACTGTCCTCTGTTCTTCACATGATAGGTGAGCGAACTTTATTTTTGAACCAGATTCTCTTGATTCCTTATGTCTATGATGATGATATCTTGATATTTGAGATTAATACTTGAATGTTGTTGTGAAAAGTATTTGTATATACTTGCCTGTGATATGTGTGTGTGTGTGTGTGTGTGTGTGTAAATAAGGTGTGCATGTTCGGAAAATAGGCAAAACTTGCCTCTGTGCATACATGACAGGTTTTAAAACCTGTTCAAATCCTTATACTACTCAAAGGAATCAATATTAGGTTTTGATCTCTAAAAAAAATTTGTTTTTACTTATCAAATTCAAATTATAAAAATAATTTCATGTAACAACCCTGTGTTTTGTGATTATTTTAATTGTATATTTTAATTTTTTTTAAATTGAATTTATAGATTTAAAAACTTTATTTTATTTATTAAATGAATAATTTTTTTTATTTTAAATATAAATTTTGATTCTTTATGTGAATTATAATTCCAAACATGAATTAATAAAATATTTTCCAGAAAAGTCGATTTTTGGTCAATGTGGTCAAACTTTGACTTTTAAATTTAAAATTTAAATATTTGAATATTTGAATTTTATCTTTTATTATGAAAATATATTTAATTTTAAGTCTACTACTTTTCGTTTCGTTGAAATTTGATTTATATTGTGAAAGTTATGTTTTTACAATATTGTCTGTAAATTGATTTATTTAACAATATTGTTTATTTTAATTTATATAAATAATATTTTTGTTGGTCACATCTTGTTCTAATTTGTGTATATATATGTATGTGTATGTATAATATGTCATGTCATGTATATATTTTATTTTAAAACATTTTAAAAGTGTTGTAGTTATTTTTCCAAAACTAGTTATATTTTGTTTTCAATTTTCAATACTAGTTTACATATAATAACAATTTCTTATATTTTTCTATATTTTTCTAAAATTTATTTATTTATTTCATTTTTACTTTATTTTTATTCATTTTTATTTTATTTACGTGATTTTATTTTAATCTATTTGCATAAAAGAAAAGAGAAATTTCAAAAGACTATTGCCTTTAAACTGTTGACCTTCCATCTTCACACCTTTTCACTTTGGGCAGTCCTTTCCCAATGCTTCAAGCCGTGATTTTTCTTTTGTAATTCACGTGAACATCTCTTCTCATTTCATCTTTCACATGCATGCTTCAGATCTGAAGAAAAAAAGTGTTAATGTCTTCTTCTTTTACACTTTTCCTTATCATTTTATTGAATTTTCCATTAAAATTGCCTTGTTTCTTCATATATTTGCTCGGCCATTACCCTTGTTGCCTCAACCAAGGTCACCACCCTTTTCCTCTTCACCACCCATGGTCAAGCACATCCTCCTCCTCTGTCCAGTCAAGGCTATGACACCATCTAGGAGCAAACACCACAAAAACTCCACAAACACATCAATATTACCATCGCCGACCTTGTTGACAGCATCACCTTCATTTTCCACCTTGGCACCTCCTTAGCCGCCGCCACCTGATCTTCCACCACCTCTGGCCACAACTCCAGCCACCACCTGACCACCCCCTTGCATGACCGATCCCAAGCCATGTCAGGCCGAACCCAAAGCTTGCCCAAAAACCCACTTATTTACCTTAACACTTTGTATTCCTATGTCATAACTTCCACTCCTATATCACTAGCTAGCCGTACCTATTTGGATCCATACCCTAGACCAAATCACCACTATGGCCAAGCATACATAAGCCCTAGGCCAAGTATGTGAAGATTGAGGCAATGGTCAAAATCAATTTGTTCATTTTGGTTTTATTTTTAAATGTTTTAATATGTATTCTATGTTGAAATCATAAGTATATTTGGTTTGAAATAATATTTATGCTTGTCTTGTTTATGTGTTGTTTACAATATAAAAAGCTTGGTTCTCATCCCACTTAAGCCAAAAGTCGTGTTATCGTGCCTTCTGGAATTCGTTTGTGTGCTTTGTCTTGCTATCTTCAGCTTGAAACAAGTGAGTAATCACACTTGACATATTTACTTATATAAACTGTGAAGTGACACCAAGTGAATATGTAAACTGCTATATTATATTATCATGTATACTTACTTGTGATATGATTCATATGATGTTCACCCTGTTAATAAATCTGTCATATCATTTGTTACTGTTATATAATGTTATACTGTTCATTTATATCTGATTATCACACTGCAAGTTCCCTGTAGAATAAAATCACCATGGGTTGAAATGATACATACCCGAACGGACTTTTGAATAGGGAAAAATCGTTATGGGCTAAAATGATAGGCCAGAACAATTTTTATTTATTTCATATAACTTGGGATTGCGGGTTTGAAATGATAGAACCCGGATTTTTCTTTGTAAATTACGGATTGAAATGATATATTATCCATATCACTTGAACTAGGATAGAAAATTATATACAATCCCGTGGTTAATATATATTATTCCAAAAATTTTTAAAGTATTTTAAAAATATAAATATTATGATGTTTTGATTTAGAATTTAATTAAAAATGATTTTTATGAATTATTAGTGATTTTCTACAAGTAAAATAAGTGAAATAAATAAATGATAAAGCAAAATTTGAAATATAAGTTAATTTTGGAATTTATGATTTTGTTTATAAATGAAATTTAAGTTAAGTAAGAAAATATGATAATTTGATTTAAATTTGAATTTAAAATGATTATTATAAAGTGTTATTTATTTTTCTATGAATTTAAAATGGTTAAATAAATGAATACTTTAAAGTGTAATTTGAAATATAATTTAAATTTAGAAATGTGAAATTTGGTTTAAAAATGGAATTTATATTTTACACTTGAATTTATTAAGTGAATTATTGAAAATTTGATTTTATTTATAGGAAATTTACTTTATAAAAATCAAAGTTCAAGGTATTTTAACGAACATTTTTGAATGTTAAAATATGATTTTTGTAATGCTTAAAGGTTAAAATCAAAATTTATTTGTTACTGGAATTACATTGAAAATCTGGAAATTAAATAACAGCACTTCAAAAATTCTATCGTTTCTGAAGTTAACTTAAAATCCGAAGTAAATGATATTACGGCACTTTGTAAGTGCTGTGGTTGATACTATTGAACTATGGCTAAATTTTAACTAGGTGATATTACAGCACTCGGTAAGTGCTGTGGTAGCAGAAAGATAACTAAAAGCTAAAACTAAATAAAAGGATACAGTAGCACTTGATAAGTGCTGCGGTAGGCTGAAATTTAACTGTTTCAATTATAACTTACAGCAATTTTTCTAAATGCCGTGAAAGGCTGTAATTTTCAATGTTTAAGGTTTTTAACTAAATGAATGAGCTCATAATTGTCTCAAATTTTAGGATTTGAATACTTGATTTGTTAATATAATAACTTCACTTTTAAATGGTTTAAATGAATTATTTTGATTTAATATAAACTATTTGAAAGGTGATTTAAAATGATAATAAATGAATGATATCTTTGAATTAAAAAAGTATTTAAATTTAAATATTTGGATTTGAATTCAAATAATGATTTGAAAATGAAGTTTTGAAAAGATATGATATTTTGATATATTGAAATGGTTTGGAAATGATTTGATCTTTATTTTGATAAAGATTTGAATTTGAAACTGATACTTTATTTTGAAGTACAAACTATCATTTTTAAATTATAACCACGGGTTATAATAACGATTAGTTATTAAAGAGACCTGGATCGGATATGGACATACTCTCCGTCGATACCGAAAACCACTTTAACAACTGTGTACGCGGTGGAGATTCTAGAATGAAGTAGGATGGTGGCGATGATCCTCTGGAGGTATAAATGTGGGCCTAACTTCCATGAGTTGGCTTAAGTGGCTAAAACAGGAGCGATCGACGGGTCAATTGAGGTAGCTCCTCCAATCGGACACATTCCTTCGGTACTATACTCTTTCTTGTGATTGATTTGATGTACATCCTCCGATTTTGATTGGGAGTGTGTTTCGAGGTGGGAGGTAGTGGCTGCTATGCGTTACCACCAGCCTGGAAGCGTAATTGTTATATCTACCCTGGCATTGCCTCATGTGCCATGTCACCTACCAAATCGAGCCTTACTACGAGTTTTTTTCCTCCCATAGCCCATGGAGTATTTATGGTAGTCTCCCGATCTGGAGATATGCTGATATTGGATGGACTACTGGGACTATTAAGTGTTTGGGGCTATATGGGTAACCCTTTCAACGCTATTTTAAAGTAAGTTTATTTTACTGTAGACATTATTATAATAGCGAAATATTACTAAATAGTAAATAGTTTAATGGATCCTTAGAGGATGGGCGGTCCCAAGCATCCTTTAAGTTACTTGTACTTTATTACAGTTCACTTGAGTTGGTTTACATTATATAAGTATATATGTCCTTACTCGAATGTTTTGTGTTTATGATCGGGTCAGCCTGAGTATTCACAGCTTAGCTTTGGATTTCTCTTTCGGGAGCTAGGAATCGCTGGAGATTTTCCTATCTAGATTATCTATTTATTTCAGTTTCAGTTTTTCTATTTCAGCTTGTTCTAGTATACTTCTATGTATTTGGGATTCTATTGTATTTGATTTCAGATTGATATTATGTATTCTGTTTTGAGAGTTTGATATAGTAGCTTCACGAACTACTATGGTATTTTATTTCCACTGTGAGTTATTTTTATATTTCTGTGTCTGTGATTCTGTGATGATTTCATTTGCCCCAAATTTTATTACAATGCGGTACTTTGAGAAATTCAAGTCCGACATGTGCGGATGCGAATGGCTGAAAATACCAGGTTGTTACATTTGGTATCAAAGTTTTGGTTTTAGGCAAACCATAGCCTGCGGAGCAAAAACTCATTAGAGATAGGGTAGAAATACCATAGAATGAGTGAAATCAACCTCAGAATCACTTTCTTTGCGAGAGAGCGTATTTTCAAAGTATAAAATGATTTTCAAAATGATTTTTCAAAGGAGTTTTTTCATAGTTTATTTTGGTATAAATTTTCTTGTTTTAAAGGAAAATTTTCTAAACTTCTTTCCTTTCGTATCTACCTTGTTAGTATTTTCTTCTTTAGGATATTCATCCAAGTGAATTTTATCTTATCTTATCTTTATCTCCTCTATATCTTATCCTAAATCCATTCTTGATATTTTCAGGATGAATCATGGAAATGCCAGAGGTAGGGGTCGTGTCCCAGCTCCTCAACCTGTTGCTCCTGTTAAGTTCATTGTTCTCTGTAAGGAATTCTCTCAACTTGGTGGTACCAAGTTTTCCGGTTCAGAGAGCAACATTGAGCCCAACAGTGATTGCGTGGTTTGGAGAGGATATTTACTGGTCTTGAGATTACTGATGCCCATAAGCATCAGTTAGCAGCATGGCAGTTGCAGGAGGCTACCCTAGATTGGTGGGAGCCTATTACGGCTAACACCGTCGAGGCAGATTTTTCTTGGGAATAGATTAGGTATCTTCTTGTGTTTCTTGAAATTCTGTTCTTTGTCTCTTTCATGCCTTTTCTAAGCTTATCTATCACCTTTTTCAAGGATGCTTTCGTTGCTAAGTGGATGCCCGAAGCCGAGAAATCCTAGCTTTATAGGGAGTTCATGGATCTCAAGTAAGGAAGCATGTCTTTTTCAGAGTATGAGAGGAAGTTTAACGAACTTTCTAAGTTCGATCCTAGCCTGATAGACACTCCTCTCAGGAAGAATGAGAAGTTCATTTCTGGTGCTCGTCCTATGTATTATGGTCGTCTCATTTCTCATGTTCATGGCACTTTTACCCAGCTTATGGATATGGCTATTCGTTATGAGAACCCTACTTCTAAGAGTCCTGCTGTTGTTGGTGCTCCTTTATCTCAGTCTTCCCCTGCTAACTCTAAGAAGAGAAAGACTAATTCCCAACAGGAGAAGCAGAATTGGCTCAAGAATGCGGGTTTGAGATCTTTGTCATCTTCTCCTTCTCAGAGGCACCCTGTTGACCTTTCTACCATCACCTGCTTCAGATGTGATCAGAAGGGACACTATGCCAATAGTTTCCCTACTTTAGCTGGTACTGTTGTTCCTCCTCCTGCTCAGTTGGCTAAGCCTTCCTGTACATTTGCTATCACCTCTGCATCTTCTTCAGCTCCTGCTTCCAGTGCTTCTAGGGATGACCAAGGTACTCTTCAGTGAAACCTTTTCTTTATTTCTGTATCACGTTTGTGTTTTATTTGATACTGGAGTTTTCCATAGTTTCATTTATGTTGATTTGTGTGATAAGTTCGTATATCTCCTTTCTCCTAAGTATGCTTTTATACCTTTATATGTTTCAAATCCAATTGGGGCTCCGCAAACCTTAATAGGATTTGTAAGCATATGTAAGTTCTCTATTCTGATCACTGCTTTAGTGGTGATCTTAATTCGACTCTTGTAGTCAGATTCTATCCCGATGTATTTGGTGAAGTCATTGCTTTACCTCCTAAGCGGGAAATTGATTTCCGCGTTGTTCTTATTCCTGGAGCTCTGAGAATGTGTTCTATGAATAGTTGGTCATACCTTTTGGTTTGACTAATTCTCCTGCTTTCTCTGTTGATTTGATGAATCTTGTTTTCGTGTTATGCTTAATAAATTCTCTAAATACCATCTATGGAAAGATGAAGTTTGATTCCTTGGACATATTGTTTCTAGTAATGGAATTTCTGTTGATCCAATCATGATCGCTGCGATCAATGAAAATCTTTCTTTCTCTTTTTCCGTAGTGATTCAATTATTCTATCTTTTCTGTTGTTCTTATTTCTCCCTGTTCTGTTATAGGATTTGGGAAACTTCTAAGACTCCTTCTGAGATTTCGTAGTTTTCTGAGCATTGCCGGTTATTACCGGAGATTCATTGAGAATTTTTCTCGAATTGTTGTACTTCTCACTGTTTAGTTTATTTGGGTTATTGTGGATAGACTGATTAAGTCCTCTCATTTCATTCCAGTCAAGTCTACTCGTTCCGCTTCTAGCTTGTCTGAGATCTACATGAGGGAGATTGTTCGTCTCCAAGATGTTCTTCTCGGTATTGTTGGGGATCATGATCCTATCTTTTCCAGTCAGTTTGGGAAGCTTTTCGGGTATCTTTGGGTACTCATCGGAATCTGAGCACTACTTACCATCCACAGACCGATGGTCATACGGGAAGAGTGAAATAGATTTCTCAAGGATCTTATTAGTGCTGGTGTTCTTTATTATGGAGGATCTTGGGAAGATTATCTCCGCCTTGTTAAACTTACATATAAAAACAGTTATTAGGTATAATCTCAATCTTTTTGTCATCTTGTCTTAGTCCTATTTTATTCTATCTTTTTCTGTGTTTTCCCCGTACTTTATTCCTTTTCGAGGACGAAAAGTTTTGAGTGGGGGAGAGTGTAACAACCCTGTATTTTGTGATTATTTTAATTATATATTTTAATTTTTTAAATTGAATTTCCTGATTTAAAACCTTTATTTTATTTATTAAATGAATAATTTTGTTATATTAAATATAAATTTTGATTTTCTCATGTGAATTATAATTCCAAACATGAATTAATAAAATATTTTCTAGAAAAGTGGATTTTTGGTCAATATGGTCAAACTTTGACTTTTAAATTTTTGAATTTTTGAATTTTATCTTTTATTATGAAAATAGATTTAATTTTAAGTATACCTCTTTTTGTTTCGTTGAAATCTGATTTATATTATGAAAGTTATGCTTTTTACAATATTGTGTGTAAATTTATTTATTTAACAATATTATTTATTTTAATTTATATAAATAATTTTTTTGATGGTCATATCTTGTTCTAATTTGTATATATATGTATAAGATGTCATGTTATGTATATATTTTATTTTAAAAACATTTTTAAAGTGTTGTAGTTATTTTTCCAAAACTAGTTATATTTTGTTTTCAATTTTCAATACTAGTTTACATATAATAACTATTTTCTTATATTTTTACAAATTTTTCTAAAATTTATTTATAATTTCATTTTTACTTTATTTTGTATTCAGTTTTATTTTATTTACTTGATTTTATTTTGATTTATTTTCATAAAAGAAAAGAGAAATTTCAAAAGACTATTGCCTTTAAACTGTTGACCTTCCATCTTCACACCTTTTCACTTTGGGCCGTCCTTTCCCAATGCTTCTAGCCGTGATTTTTCTTTTGTAACTCACGTGAACATCTCTTCTCATTTCATCTTTCACATGCATGCTTCAGATCTAAAGGAAAAAGTGGTAATGTCTTCTTCTTTTACACTTTTTGCTTATCATTTTATTGAATTTTCCATTGAAATTGCCTTGTTTCTTCATATATTTTCTCGGCCATCACCCTTGTTGTCTAGGACATGGTCACCACCACCTTCTCCTCTTCACCACCCATGGCCAAGCACCTCCTCCTCTGTCCAGTCAAGGCCGTGACACCATCTAGGAGAAAACACCATAAAAACTCCACAAACACATCAATATTACCATAGCCGAGCTTGTTGACAACATCACCTTCATTTTTCCACCTTGGCACCTTCTTAGTCGCCACAACCTGATCCTCCCCCACCTCTGGCCACAACTCCAACCACCACCTGAGCGCCCTCTTGCATGACCGATCCCAAGCTATGTCAGGCCGAACCCAAAGCTTGCACAAAAACCCACTTATTTGCCTTAACACTTTGTATTCCTATGTCATAACTTCCACTCCTTTATCGCTAGCTAGCCGTGCCTATTTGGATCCTTACCCTAGCCCAAATCACCACTATGGCCGAGCATACATAAGTCCTAGGTGAGTATGTTAAGGTTGAGGCAATAGTCAAAATCAATTTGTTCGTTTTGCTTTTATTTTAAATGTTTCAATATGTATTCTATGTTGAAATCATAAGTATATTTGGTTTGAAATAATATTTATACTTGTCTTGTTTATGTGTTGTTCACAAGATAAAATGCTTGGTTCTCTTCCCACTCAAGTCAAAAGTCGTGTTATCGTGCCTTCTAGAATTCGTTTGTGTGCTTTATCTTACTATCTCCAGCTTGAAACAAGTGAGTAATCACACTTGACATATTTAATTATATAAACTGTGAAGTGACACAAGTGAATATGTAAACTGCTATATTATATTATCATGTATACCTTCCTGTGATATGATTCATATGATGTTCACCCTGTTAATATATCATATCATCTGTTACTGTTATATAATGCTATATTGTTCATTTATATTTGATTATTACACTGCAAGTTCCCTGTAGAATAAAATCACTATGGGTTGAAATGATACATACCCAAACGGACTTTAGAATAGGAAAAAATCGTTATGGGCTGAAATGATAGGCCTGAACGATTTTTATTTATTTCATATAACTTGGGATTGCGGGTTTGAAATGATAGAACCGGATTTTTCTTTGTAAATTATGGATTGTAATGATATATTATCCGTATCACTTGACCTAGGATTGAAAATTATATACAGACCATGGTTAATATATATTTTTCTAGAAATTTTTAAAGTATTTTAAAAATGTAAATATTATGATATTTTGATTTAAAATTTAATTAAAAATGATTTTATAAATTCTTAGTGATTTTGTACAAGTCAAATAAGTGAAATAAATAAATGGTAAAGTAGAATTTGAAATATAAGTTAATTTTGGAATTTATGATTTTGTTTATAAATGGAACTTAAGTTAAGTAAGAAAATATGAATTTGATTTAAATTTGAATTTAAAATGATTTTTATAAAGTGTTTTTTATTTTTCTATGAATTTAAAATGGTTAAATAAATGAATACTTTAAAGTATAATTTGAAATAGAATTTATATTTGGAAATGTGAAATTGGTTTAAAAATGGAATTTAAGTTATATAAATAAAATGGAAATTTAGTTTGAATTATGAAATGGTAAATTTAATTAAAATTGTAAAGTAAATGCAAGAATAGAAAATTTTACACTTGAATTTATTAAGTGAATTATTGAAAATTTGATTTTATTTATAGGAAATTTACTTCATAAAAATCATAAGTTAAAGGTATTTCAATGAAGATTTTTGAATGTTAAAATATGATTTTTATAATGTTTAAAAGGTTAAAATCAAAGTTTATTTATTACTGGAATTAGATTGAAAATTTGGAAATTAAATAACAGCACTTCAGAAATGCTATCGTTTCTGAAGCTAACTTAAAATCTGAAGTAAATGATATTATAGCACTTTGTAAGTGCTGTGGTTGATACAAATGAACTATGGTTAATTTTAACTAAGTGATATTACAGTACTTGGTAAGTGCTGTGGTAGCAGAAAGATAGCTAAAATTTGAAACTAAATAAAAGGCTAAGGTAGCACTTGATAAGTGCCGCGGTAGGCTGAAATTTAACCGTTTTCAATTATAACTTACAGCAGGTTTTCTAAATGCTGTGAAATGTTGTAATTTTCAATGTTTAAGGTTTTTAACTAAATAAATGAGCTCAGAATTGTCTAAAATTTTGGGAATTGAATACTTGATTTGTTAATATAATAACTTCACTTTTAAATGGTTTAAATGAATTGTTTTGATTTAAACCTAAACTATTTGAAAGGTGATTTGAAACGATAATAAATGAATGTTATCTTTGAATTAGAAAAGGTATTTAAATTTGAATATTTGGATTTGAATTCAAATAATGATTTGAAAATGAAGTTTTGAAAAGATAAGATATTTTGATATATTGAAATGGTTTGGAAATGATTTGATCTTTATTTTGATAAAGATTTGAATATGAAAATGATACTTTATTTTGAAGTATAAACTATGATTTTTAAATTATAACCACGGGTTATAATAACGATTGGTTGTTAAAGAGACCGATATCGGATATGGACATACTCTCTGTCGATATCAAAAATCACTTTAACAACTGTGTACGTGGTGGAGATTCTAGAACGAAGTAGGATGGTGGCAACGATCCTCTTGAGGTATGAACGTGGCTTCGACTTCTTTGAGTTGGCTTAAGGTGGCTAAAATAGGAGCGATCGACGGGCCAAGTGAGGTAGCTCCTCCGATCGGACACATTCCTTCGATACTATACTCTTTTTTGTGATTGATTTGATGTAAATCCTCCAATTTTGATTGGGAGTGTGTTCCGAGGTGGGCGGTAGTGGCTGCTATGCGTTACCACCAGCCCGGAAGCGTAATTGGTATATCTACCCTGGCATTGCCTCGTGTGCTGTGTCACCTACCATATCAAGCCTTACTACGAGTTGTTTTTCTCCCATAGCCCATGAAGTATTTAGGATAATCTCCCGACCTGGAGATATGCTGATACTGAATGGACTACTGGGACTATTACGTGTTGGGGGCTATATGGGTAACCCTTTCAACGCTATTTTAAAGTAAGTTTATTTAACTGTAGACATTATTATAATAGCGCAATATTACTACACAGTAAATAGTTTAACGAATCCTTAGAGGATGGGCGGTCCCAAGCATCCTTTAAGTTACTTGTACTTTATTACAGTTCATTTGAGTTGGTTTACATTATATAAGTATATATGTCCTTACTCGAGTGTTTTCTATTTTTCTTTACGCTCGGGTCGGCCCGAGTATTCACAGCTTAGCTTTGGATTTAGAGCTAGGAATCGCTGGAGATTTGCCTATCTAGATTATCTATCTATTTCAGTTTCAGTTGTTCTTTTTCAGCTTGTTCTATTATACTTCTATGTATTTGGGATTCTATTGTATTTGATTTCAGACTGAAATTATGTATTTTGTTTTGAGAATTTGTTATAGCAGCTTCATGAACTACTAAGGTATTCTATTTCTACTGCGAGTTATTCCGATATTTCTATGTCTGCGATTCTGTGATGATTTCATTTGCTCCAAATTTTATTACAATGCGTTATTTTGAGCAATTCAAGTCCGTCATGTGCGGATGCGAATGGATGAAAATATCGGGTTGTTACATTTCACGTAATTATATTAAGCAATTATTTTTAAAATAAGAAATCACAGTGAAAATCATATATATGTCAAAATTTGATCATCATAAATTTATGTTTGAATTTCATAATCATATTCGAATTGGAAAGTGATGAATTTTGATGAAGGTTTCATAATTTTTAAGTAAGTAAATCATGTGAATTTATGAGATGAACTGAATATGAATTTTCGACGATTCTCGATGACCAGAGAGTGGTTGGGTATCATACTTGTTGTTGAAGGTAGCTGGGTTGCTGGAGATTGTAGGAAAAATGATGAGAGGGATTCTCGACCACTATGGTGGTTGGTCGGTGTTGTAATAGGGTTCAAGGACGTGTTTTAATTGACATCATTCTCGAATCAAGTTTGTGGTCGATGGTGGATCTGGTGCAACCGCACCAGGGGGAATAAGTCTGTGGGACAGTGGCGTAGTTATGGTTGGACCAGCGTGGTCGCAAGTGGTCGTAGGCGGCGATCCATGATGGTTTCTCGTCGATCGATGGATTCCAGTGGGTACTCGTATAGCTCTTTTCGATTTTAGGATCGATTCAAAGTTTTGGAGTGGTCGAACTGTTTAAGAGGATCGTCGACGATGTGCTGGTGGTAGCGGTGATGATCGAAGTGGCTTCGATCGGTGGTGCATGTGTATGGTGCACGCGTGTGCATGCGGCCGGGTGATGTTGTTCGTAATGGAAAAGACTCGGAGAAGAGGGAGTTTGGCTCGTAGTCGAACTTAAGTTTTATTAAGGAAGGAAGAAAAGGAAGTGGTCTCGAGTGTTGGCTCAAGGTTTTGATAGCTCGAGCTTGGGTCCTTTTGAAATGTTATTGAAGTTTAAAGATAAAAAATAAAAATACGATGCAAGTTTTAAAAGGTTTTAAACTAAGATATTGATCAAGTTATCAAAGAAGTTTCAAAGGTCAAAGTTTTAAAGGTAATTTTTTTTAAAATTAATTGATTTGGTAAATTTTATATTAGGATAATTATTTAAGTTATTCCTAAGTGTTTCAAATAGAATTTGATGACGTAATTAAGTCAGTGATTAAAATAAATGGTTTATCTTAAATAATGTTTTGATTATTAATCAACTTAAAGGTTTTAAAATTAAATTATTTGTTAATGATAATTTATTTTATTTTAGTGATATTTAATGTTGTAATTAAGTGACCGGTTAAGATAAGGACTTACGTTGATTTATTAAGGCCTTAATTAAAGAATCATTATTGATGTATTAATGACAATTACTTAATGTAATTAATTAAACAATTATTATTAATGTAAGTAATTAAAGGATGATTACTTAATGAAATTAATGTAATTATTAAAATATTATTACTTAATGTAATTAAGGGATAATTACTTTGTGTAATTACATTTGAGGATAATATTTGATTAAGACTAATTAATGTGAAGTAATTAAGGGTAATTAATTACTTAAAGATAATTACTTAATTAAAATAAATAAATTAATGATTAAAGTTGATTAATCATGTGATTAAAGGATAATTACTCAATGTATTAATTTGTGATTTATTAATATAAGTGATTAAGGATAATCACTTATTGCAATTAATTAAGGATAATTAATTAAATGGTAATTCATTGAGGGTTAATTAATTAATTAAAGGATAATTAAATAATTAAAGGATAATTATTAATGATTAAAGATTAATTGATTTATTAATTAAGAATGATTAATTAATAATTAAAGGTTAATTAATTTATTATTCAAGGAAAATAATAAATGATTAAAGGATAATTACTCAAAACGGGTTGTAATTAATTAATGTTAATTAACTAGGATTAGAAATTTATCCATAAGTAATTAATCTGGTTTAAATTAATCAAATAATTAGTTGATCTTACTTATGGATATATGAATTGTATTGAATGCTTTGAATTGTTTGATATCCCTGATATGTGATGCTTGGTGACATGAATTATTTTGATTTGAGCTGTGATGAATGTAATTTATTATCTGTGATGAATTTATATTGTTTATCTGTGAATCTATGAATGAAGATAAGCGTTATATGAATATACTGCTTATGGATATTGCTGTGCTTGGATTGTGATGATTGATGATGTTGCACTATTGTGTGAAAACCCCTGGACTACACCATACACACACAAATATGAATTTCATGAGGATTCGGTTAAGTCACTTTTATTTGAATTTAATATTATTTTATCCAAAATAATGAAATGGTTTTAAATTTGAATTTTGAATCCAAAATGGTTTGGAAATGGATTTGGATTAAATATGAAAAGATTTTGAAAAAGGGAAATTATTTTGAACAACTTGTTAAAGTTTTGAATTTTAAATAGTTTGATTTGAATCCAAGATTTGAAGTTGAGTTCTATGAATATATGTTTGGAAACTATGGTTTAAAATGGTTATACAAGTTACATAATGTACATATATAGATTTTAAACCATCTTTAAAGTATTTTAAAAGTATTATTTTGGAAATTTAAATTTAACCCAAGTTTATACTTTAAAGGCTATAACTTGTGCATAATTGATCGGATTTTTCTGAAACAAAAAAGTCTTTGTTTTCAAATGATAATTTCTTTCCAATTTATGAAAGAGTTTCCAGTTTTTTTGAAAGGGTTTTCCAAATTATGAATGAATCTTTGGAAATGGTTTTGAAAGCTATGAATTGAGTCTTTGATTTAAAGATTGGATGAGTTAATCCAGTTTGAAAGGGAAATTATTTTGAAAGGCTATGAATGAATGTTTGTTAAAGATTGGTGAACTTTGTTTTTAAATTGAAAAGGGATCTTAAAAGTGTATCTTTTCTATAAAAGATTTGAAATGGAAATTGTTTTGAAAGCTATGAATAAATCTTTGAGAAAGATTGGTGAACCTTGATTTCAAATTGAAGTGGATGTTAAAAGGATGAATCTTTTGTTTACAAGATTACAAGTGGAAATTTGTTTAAACCATTCAAAAGAAAGGTTTTGGACTTTAAGTTGTGAGTGAACTAAGATCCCACTATATCCATATGCTTTTAAAATTAAGCGCTCATTATTCGGTTTAGCTGGGAGAGGACTTTGTGTCATTCAACCCATTCCGAATAGTGATACGACGATAGCATTTGAAGACGGTGGTGAAGACTGGGTATTTTCGAAAACGAAAGGATTACCTGTCGGATGTCTCTACATCATGGCTCCGGTATAGAGATCTCCATATGTGATGGGAAGTCCGATCGGGATTGTGAATACCCGGATTTGCAAGGGCTTCTTTGAAAGTGCATTCGGTTCTGTTCGAACCTAGAACAGACTTGTATGGATGTAGGTTTGACATTACACTTTGAGATGTAAAGCTGGTTTCTATCAAATACATTCCTATTTGATGGCGGAGAATTTATTCTCTTATCTTAGTACCCTTCTCTGAGACGTATGAGTTCAGAGGTTATGTAGTTGATGTTTACTAGTGATACATTACTAATTTGTTAATGTGGCATACGAAGTGCAGCTGATCATTTGTTGATCAAAGCATGGCTTTTGTGAAAATCGTAGTTTTGTGGATGAGACTTCGTCGAACCTCACAACCCGGAAGTGGTCGAAATAGAAATGTTGCGGCAAGGTTGTTAGGGGTCGCACCCCTAGGGTATGTCCATTTCCTTCTAGATAAAAGGTGGTATCATGGTATGGAGCCCAGATATTTAACCTATGTGGTCGTTGCTATTTGTTGGTGAATCCCGGGATAAAGGTGGGTAATGACCGGGGATGGCATACTTGTAGGTGTTACCCAGTTACAGAGGTAACCCGACCTTGTGTTGGTAGAGATCCGGTTAGGTTCTTGGGGGCATCCCTCGAGAAGCGTCCCATTTGGTAAGAAAGCTCCTTAGCCTAACCATTGTTGGAAATCCAATCATCCAATACGTGCCCTGTATGGTTTTAGTTGTAGAACCTGCCATATAATATGGTAGCTATAGTAGGCATACTATAATGGTACGTATGCTGGCTAAGATCAATATTATACTTGCAAATGTTTTTCTACACTATGCACTAATAATAATACCAAATGGTTTTCGCGTATCAAGAATGTTTGACTATCATAAGGAGAAATCTCTTCCAATTGTGCGCTTGCATTGTGTATGTGCGGGAGGCCTTATAGTAGTTTCATTTTCCAAAAAGCATTACGGATTTCCTTTAATTCTTTTGTTTATTTTGTTTCAAATAAAACTGTTTTTATTTGCTCACGCCAGTCCCAAGACTGACTTGGAGTTTATTATTCCCCTTCTAAACTCTGAGTGCCCACAATTTTCCACACAGACGGCCTAGAGTTGGGATTTTCAGATAATCAAATCATAGGTGTAGATTCGATAGCATCCAGTCTTTGGATTCAGGATCGCATTTATTTCGCTTCAACATTCGGCCTGACCTTGCTTAATAAAACTTGATGGTGGTTCGAGCTTATTGGATTGGAGATTTTTGGAGCATTGGATTGGCATGCAGTTTTGGATTCTATCTATATTTCTGTCCTTTGGAGGTTCAAATTTAGTGATATTATTCCTCTATTGTCTTGTATCTCTGATAGATATTGATATTCATTTGTATCAATGCATTGTATCAGTTGTGTATCAATGATATATTCATTTTCTTCTGATGTGTTGTTGTATTTAATGTGTTATAAGCTCCATCCGAACTAGAGTTCGACATTCGAATCTGCGGCATTCGAATACGAGTGAAGTATGGATGTCGATTTTCGAACGTCGGATTTCGGGTCGTGACAAGTGGTATCAGACCTGAAGGTTGAGTAAAAACTTTAGCTCAGGAGTATAACACATTAGGGGACTCATTAGAGATAGGGATATAATTACCCTAGAATGAGTATATCCCTAAGATATTCGTCCATATGCCTCAGTAAATTCTCTTACTATTCACTGATCGTGAGTATGAGTGCAAGAAGAGGACGAGATAGGGGACAGGGGAGTACTACTACAAATGGTCAACACTCTGCAACAACGGAAACAACTTTCTCTATCAATCTCTTTGATCATCATTCAATCTCAATTCTTTGATGATTTCCAGGAAGCTACAAGAAGAAGCTTCGTTGTGGTGGTGGCTCTGCAAATCGTTGTAGAAAGGTTTCTAATTCCTATTTCGTATTCTCTTCATCAGTTTTCTAACTTTAATGAATTTGAAATTTGAAATTGAAATAAATTGATTAACGAAATATGAAACTGAATTAAATTGTATCTGTTTGTCTATTTCTTTGGGTCCAGGTTCATTCTACGAATGGTTAGTTATCCCTTCGGAGTTACCAATGCCCCTGCATATTTCGTAGATCAGATGACCCGAATATCTTGTGAATTGTTGAATAGAGTTGATCTCGTATCTATTGTTGATATTCTGATTTGGTAAGCCAAATGTAGAATAGATATTCAGTTTGATTTGGTAAAACATTCTCCATCTATTCTTTGTTGTCTCCTTGTCTAGCAATTTTTGAAGACGAAATTTTCTTAAGGGGGAATCTGTAACGATTCCGATTTTGTGTCAAATTTAAATTGATAACTAAAATAAATTTTTGGATTAAATGGTGAAGTAATTTGAATTTTTCAACTTAAATAAGATATGTGTTTGTTTTATACAGATTGTAAATAAAAAAATTTGATTCGAAGTTCAATAATAAATATCTTATAAATAAAATTTGGATTTGAAAATTCTATAATTTAATACTAATGGAATTTTTTTTCTAATTATAATATATATATGTATGATTATTTAGAAAGTGTGTAATTTGATTTCATATTTTTTCTTCTTCTTAAGGTTACTTAAAAAATTATAATGGTATAAAATATAATGTATGAGTGCAAATATAAAACAAGAAAATAAAAGTTTAAAACATACATATATACGTATATTTTTAAAATTTGTAAGATTTGAATAAGATATTAATAAAGAAATAATGGTGTGCGGGAAGTACTAACCACAAATCCAATAATATTTTGATAATATAAATATATAAAAAGAACTAGCCGCATAAATAAGGTGTTAGAATTTTATGAAATCCAATAAATTTATAAAAATTAACTAAGTTTTATAGAAATTTTACTAAATTTATATAATAATAATTAAATAAATTTATATTGGTAATAATAAATTATAAAATATTAAACAAGTTGGCTAAATTTTCTAAAAACTGACTAAATTTATATAATAATAATAATAATAAATTAACTAAGTTAACAAATGTTAAATAAAATATTAATATTTTATTTATCAAATTTAACCATGTTAAATAAGTTTTGTATTAATTAAAATTTAAAAATAACTAAGTTTTTAAAGGTTAACTATCTTTTACAAAAAACTTAATCAAGTAGACTAAGTTTTATAAAAAGTAATTTTGTTAACTAAGTTTATATAATTTAACCAATTTTGTAAAAGTTAAGTAAGTTTTATGAAGATTAATTAAGTTTATAAAAATTATTTTATTTATGTAAAATTGACCAAGTTAACAAAGTTTTACAAAAATTAATTAAGTTTACAAGAATTAACTAAGTTTTATAAAAATTAACTAGATTTTATAAAGTTATTGAACATTAAATAAATCTTATAAAAATTAGCTAAGTCTTATAAAAATTAAATAAGATTTATCAAAATAAAATAAGCATTAAAAAATTTAGCAAAGATAACTTAGTTTTATAAAAATTAATTAAGTTCTATACAATACCTTTAATGTTCACATGAATGTTGAATCAATACCTTTAATGTTGACATCAATGTTCATAAAAAATTAACTATGTTCTATACAATTCCTTTAATGTTGACATGAATGTTGAATCAATACCTTTAATGTTGACATGAATCAATAACTTTAAAATTAACTAAGTTCTATAAAAATGTAACTAAGATTAATTTTTTTTAGTGGTTACTGTTGAATCAATACCTTTAATGTTGACATGAATGTTCATAAAGGCTAGAAATGTTGCATGAATCATTATTTCCTGTAATTTTAAACGACAAATGTTAATTGACAGCTTTGATAATATCGATTTGTTTGGATTTTTCCATTAAGTTGGATGGAATGAGATATAAACAACAATGATTTCTACGTATCTTCTAGATTATATGATTTAATTATGTGTACGGAGGTCAAATTTCTATGTTTAAATTAGCTTTCAATAATTATTAAACCAAGGACAAAAGGATATTTGTCTGCTTGCAAAAATATGATTTCATTAAACTGACATTGAAGTAAATATGATTATTCTCTTGTTTGGTCCACTTTAAATAAGAAAAGAATACTTAAGGATGTACTCAAGATTCGTCATGGCTTTCACTGACAATTGTATAAGTTGCATTTGTAGCCCTAATAGGACATATTTTTCAAAGTTATAACTATATAACATTAAACAAATGAAACATGATATATTTTTCGGTCAATTTAGTGAATTACAATATAAATACATAAACACATAGTGGTCGATCAAATGTTCTCAAACATCAGACTAACAAAAGACGACCAAATTAATTACATTATCACATTCTATCTCTGAGCAACTCAAAAAAAAAAACCATAAACACAACATTCAACTCAAGTTTAACATTATTCATCTCACTAACCAAATTAATTACAATAAATCCATCTCTTTATTAGTGCAGTTATGGCGAGGTCCAAAGTGGTCATTGATCATGCAAGCACTGGCGATAGGAGCGCTACCTCTACATGCAATCAAAGACTCTCTAGCTTGTACGCATTCTTGTTCCAGTATTCTTTTGTAAGTTATATAAATATAACAAGGTTATACATGTTTTATATAAAGTACTAATACTACTAAGTTATAGCTTCTCATGATTTGTTTTTAATTACCTAAGATGAGAACATTGTCATGACCCGATTTTTTTCGATGCCCGAAAATCGACATCAATACGTCCACTGTATCAAATTTTGAACAATCAAATGCCGAAAAACCGAACCATTAGGGTTAAAGAAGAAGGAGGTAGAAGAATAAATAGAAACAACATCAAAATCTCACAAACGTAGCAGAGTAATATATAATAGATAAATGACTGATCTTTATACCAAAAGAACTATATCTGCTATATACATTACATCATCAGAGTGCAACACAAACTATAGCAAAATACTAGACAGTTATATCCACTTGTCCCCACAAAAGCTTACTTTACAGCTTATACTGCACAGCGGAATATACATCAAATACGTGTGATACGTCTTGCCATCCAGCTCGTCTCCTAAGCTCCATGGCATCGTATCCTCTATTCTATACACTCGATCTGACTCGAGCATTGTAATAAAACAATGCCCAAGTCAGTCTGGGAAACCAGCGTGAGAAAACACACTCAATTAGATTATTAAAGTTTCAAAATCCTTTAAAAATCAAAGATATCTCGTTATAACATGCCACTAATAAACATGTCGGGTTTTTACCTTACGATAACCAAAACATTTCTTATCAAATCCTCTGATATTATAGTAGTATCTATATACAAATACTTATTCAAATAGCCGAAATTGTTACGTTCATTAAACTCTAGCATAACAGGTATACAAACAAGTCTAAAGGCACTTATTGGAGACTGGGTTTCCATCAATGGTAGGGCTACTAGGGTACTGCCCGTCACAGTACGTGGTCTAGATCACTGTACCGAGGATCCACCCCGATCCCCTGCTAAACAAGACCGGAGCTACCCCTTACTGGATAGTCCAAATAAGATCACCCTATGGTTGGGATCAACAACCGCCCACACAGCCGAATAAAAATGGACATCTAGAAAGGGATGACCATACCCTAATTGGTTGCTAGCCACTTAGCCTTGCTACATCTACCCTATTTTAGCCATTTTAGGTTGATGAGGCTTGAGGCTACGTGTTACCTTTTAGCACACGTTCACTTAGAACGCTCACCGTCCCCCATAACGATGTTCTGATAGCATTCGTCCATACAAGTCCATTCCGGGTCCAAACGGAACCGAAGGCAATACTCCTACTACATCCATTTTGGAATCACCCTCAGGATTAGTAGCGATTAGCCTTTGCACTTCACTACTCCATCTTCGACTCCAAGCTCTTGTCTTCCTCATGAAAACGTTCAAACCGGATCGAAGTGGGTTTCGGGAAATTAATCCCGATCCTGGTCTCTTCGAAACGATCAGCGCATTGGCCAATATTGATTGTCAGTTATTTAACTATCAAATAACATCCATAAACAACCATCAAGCCTTAATAATTACCCAATTTAATTATTTGTTTCAAAATATCTTCGCAAGATATATTTCTATACTTCAACCCTTTGAAAATAGTTTTCAAATCACTTTTCTCTCGCGGAATAAATTTCCACCCAATTGTTTTATTCCCACTGAAAATTCCTAAGTCTTAAACTTTAGATTATAAAATAATTTAAATCACTTATCCAAAAATATATACTTTAAAACACTTAAAATAAAAACTACATAAAACACTTTATTTAAAATACTAGTTATGAAATTATATACTAATTTCTCATAATATACTTATATAATTAACTTAAATATTTACTTCAATTTTTTTTTAAAACCATTAAATAATAATTTCTTTCTAAAACATTCTTTTAAAACCATTTTAAAACCTCTAACTTCTACTTGGAAATATTCTTTGAAAACATACTTGGCTTTTTAGGGAAATACACTTCCATTCCAAAATAGTCCATTTAAATCAGTTAATAAATCCTTCTCGATTTATCCAAATTTAATTTACGTCTCAAACACGTAAATTTCTTTTCCACACCTTTAAAAAAATAAAAATACTATTTATTTTTAAAACAAATCACCATTCTCCTTAATAAATTCCAGCCATGAATTTATACTTCCAAATATCCACTGATATCTTATTTCACTTTATAAACCCAGTTTATAAATTCCACAGTCTTATCCTCCTTTCCAAACATAGTTTCAAACACCAAATCAATCCCCAAATCGATTTCCAAAATTTAATCCATTTTAAAATAAGTTTCTTTACTTATCCAAATTTATTTCAAAACCCATTAATTTCATATTCATCCTTTTATTATGACTTAAAATCTTATTTAAACTGAATATACCAATTTCATACTTTTTCCCAAAATTCTTTTTTATCTCTCCCAAACTATGTTGAATCTTGAATTTAAAAAAAATAAATCCTTTATTTCTTTAAATAATATCACTTAAGTTTAAAAATTCATTTATTCCCATTGATTCAAAAATCTCCTTTCTCATATTCGGAATCTATTTGTTAGATTTTAAAATTCAACTTTTCATCCTTTCCCAAATTCATTCTTTAATTTATCCAATCCCACTAAAAAATTTACTTAAACACTTCCATTTATTTTCCTTTAAAAATTCCACTTTCATATATTTGATATCTTAAAATACCCAAATTTACTCAGCAAACATAGCATTCAACAATTTCAATTACCAATATAATCTATCAGAGATTATCAAATAAATCATATCATAGAATATAAAAACAAGTTTCCATATTTTGAGGAATCCAATTGGATCCCTCCAACCTGTTTCCTTACATCCGAAGATGTTAGCACAATATAAAAATACCAATCCCACTTTGAGGGGATATCGCTGTATAAAGGTTCGTCCGCTATTATGCGGGGAGCATAGGGTCTCATTCGACATATAATGCGGGAAATCGGTCACTCCAATATATATATGTACACACACACACACACACACATATACATACATACATATAGACACAGACAAACACACATTATATATAATATATCACATACAAGCGGATAATAAATTATCAGTTAAAGTAAACAACCAACAATTTAAATTTAAATACTTAAATTTAATAGTAATCCAAATGAGTGATGTTAACTCACCTTTGATGTTTAATTTGCAATTCGATCCACACGGCTTGATTCTCCATGACTTAAGACCTTATATAGAGATTATACGTTTTATTACATTTGAAATAACCTACAAATAATTTACCATTTAATATTTCTATTTTCTGAATCTTCTATATATATATATATTATTTTCTGTTTTTCTGTTTATCTATTTAAATTAAAATCAGAAATCTTATATCTTACTGTAAAAATAAATTTTCTATTTAACTATACTATCCGTATATAAATTATTTAAATTAAAATAAAATCAAATACCTTAAAGTAAATTATAAATATTTTTACAAGCCTTTAAATTATTTCTAACAAACTTAAAATTTTATATTCAACCATTTGCCTAATTTCCAATTATTTAATTAAATAATTAAATTACTCAATAAATAGCGGCATTTGAAATTCGAGTTAGAAACAACTTTTAAATATTTAAAATCAATTAAATATTCCAATTTCAAATATCTAAAAATCTCGGGTTGTACATTCCTCCCCCTTAAAAGAATTTCATCCTTGAAATTACTAGTTAAGAAAAATGTTCCACAACCTGTTAATTTTTCTTCCTAAAATCAAACAGTTTCCAACAACTTTCCCAAACAATCTTTTTATTAAAGACATGCTAACCCTCTTTCTAACTTTCCAAACCCATCCATAGGTTTTAAACAATATTACCTACTCAACATTTCAGATATAAATTTAAAACCAAATTTTAAATTATCAAAATTTTCTCAAAAACTTTCTAACTCCCTAAGTTTTTGAAGAATTTCGCCAGCGTCTCCTTTGCACGGCTAGCTCGGTACAACTACAAAATGCCTCTAAAGGCCCCAGATTTCAAAAGAAAATAAAAAGACAAGTGGCTAGATCAAAAAATAATCAAAATTCCTACACAAAATTTAAATACATACCTCTTTGTCAGGCCATTAAATTTTATCTTCTGAAATTAGAAATCCCAATTTCCTTTTGCTTTTAAAACACCTTTATCCTACTTAGCAATAATGTCCAATTACAAAATCCAACATCATTTTATTCACTTCTTTACAAAATTTTCAATACTTGATTTACTTAAGCCCGTACGATGCACATATATCATCCGTACGCAATACCTAATCCGACCGGTCACTCGATCACACAATTTCATTTCCGAACTAGTCGTCCACCCGACTTCCTAGTGCGGACTCAGATCTGGTTTCTTGATCAGAATCCCTCATTCTCCTTGCATAGCCATTTACTATGATAGAGAATTTCTAGAATTAATCAAAAATCCATATCCAGAGTTCGCCGTCGAAAATTGAGTGAAAAATTCCAACTCGGATCGATATGACTATCTCGAAATTCTATGCTCCAATCTGGATCAAATCGTTATGCGAATAGAATAATATACTTACATCCTACGTAATTATCTTAATTGATTATTAGCTATATCAATTTCCTTTTCTTTTATTCACATTTATTTTGATTTCCATTTCACTTATTCACAATTATCATTTTAAACACCCTTATTAAACCTTCATGCACATATTAACTAAGTATATTTCCCAAATACTAATTTTACTCAAGAATTTTACTATTTACCTTCGTTAAGTTTATTATAAATATTCTATATACTTTAATATTTAATTTTTACTTCACCATTAAGCCTTCACATCTATTTACATTTAACTTAAATTTTCAACTTCATTCTGGATGCAATTTTATTTCAATTCTTAATTTATTCCCAAATCAAATCTAATATTGAATTCTATTCACCTTCTCTTAAACCCGTTCCTAATTATCCATTCTTTAAATTAGTTCCATTAACTAAGTTGTTTCCAATCAAATTTAATTTCAAATCTAAATAAAAGTTTTATTTCCAAACTTTTTACTCTTTTAGTTCCTTCTAAAAATTCTACAACTTTACTTTCTTAACTCAATCCAAATTGATTTCAAATATTTAGCTTAAATTCCATTTACTTACAGTTTAAATTAATTGTTCATTCAAAAAAAGATTCAACTTATAAATTTTTATTTAAGTAACCATTTCACTTAGTCTACTTAGACTTTTCCTTTAAATTCACTTTTGTTTAACTCGAATTACTTACATTCCAATGCAACTCAAATTTTCAACTTCTATAAGTTTTCCAACTTATTTATATTCATTTACTAGTTGCTTTTAATTTACTTCATTTAATTGCCATACTTTTCTAACTTATTTCGTTTTCACCTTATTTTAATTTAGCTCTCCTTAAGTTAAATTTTATCCCAAAATTTCAAATTTTTATAAGTTTTTCAAACTTATTTATATTCCATAAACATTTTAAATAAGATTCCAGAGTCTTTTAAATAATTACTCAATATTTCGAAATCATTTTTGAAACCAATTACATACATAATCCATTTGCATATCAAGTTATCCTTTGAATTTTAAAACCAAACTAGTTTTGCAAACAATTCCAATTTAAAACATTAGGTAGTAATTTCTCTCTTGGAAACTCGAAAATGAACATCGATGATGCTGCAGTCATCATCGAAGTTATTTTCCAACGACCGAAAAGAGTTCGGTGCTTTTATCCCTTCAAAGCATTTCATATATTTTTAAATTTCAAATCTTACCAGATTTCAAATCCAATTCAAAAATATTTCTCAAATAATATCACCATTGTTCCTCCAAAACCTTTGAAAATCGTTTTCAAACTCAAAGGAATTTAATTTCCAAAATTTCGTATTCCAAATCCTTTCAATTCATATTCAAATATTACTCTAGAATTTTATTTCATTTTCAATTTTAAATCATTTATAATTCACATTTACAAATCCCATTTTTTTATATAAATTTATTCCTTAACCTTTGGTTATAATTTTAATCCTAGTTCAACTTTCACACAACAATGATAATAATTTAATATTATCACTTCCTAACAACTAAGTAACCATATATGACTATAATAATTTATGGAAAATTATTTCTTTTATATAAAAAATAATTTGGGTAAAATTATTTCATTTACCCTATTCTAAAATAATACAGTGCCGAATTATCTTGTTTAAGAGTTTAGAAACCCCTATCGATAACGTGGTGTCCTACATATCGACCACAATCCACAAACACTCAACCGATAAGTCAACACAATATATAAAAAACAATTTTTATATTCACTAACAAATACGCGCTCATATCTGTTAACACACTCAAACTCATTCTAGAGTACTATAGACTCTATGTCTAATGAGTAATCCCACCAAATCCATGGTTCTCGCTTAACCTTCAGCTTTGATAAGACAATGTCACGACCTGATTTTTTTCAACGCTCAAAAATCGACATCAATACGTCCACTGTATCAAATGTCGAACAATCAAATGCCCAAAAACTGAACCGTTAAGGTTAAAGAAGAAGGAGGTAGAAGAAGAAATAGAAACAATATCAGAATCTCACAAACATAGTAGAATAGTATATAATAGATAAAAAACTGATCTTATACAAAAAGAACTATATCTGCTATGTACATTACATCATCAGAGTACAACACAAACAATAGCAAAATACTGGACAGTTATATCCACTTGTCCCCTCAAAAGCTAACTATACAGCTTATATTGCATAGTGGAATATACATCAAATACGTGTGATACGTCTCGCCATCCAGCTCGTCTTTGAGCTTCACAACATCGGATCCTGTATTATATAACACTCGGTCTGACCCGAGCATTATAATAAAACAATACCTGAGTCAGTCAAGAAAACCAACGTGAGAAAACATGCTCAATTGGATTATTAAAGTTTCAAAATCCTTTAAAAATCAAAGGTATCTCGTAAGACCATTCCACAAATAAACGTGTCGGGTTTTTACCTTATGTTAACCAAAACATTTCTTATCAAATCCTCTGATATTATAGTAGTGTCTATATACAAATACTTATTCAAATAGCTGAAATTGTTACATTCATTGGATTCCAGCATAATAGGTATAGAAACAAGTCCGAAGGCACTTATTGGTGATGGGTTCCCATCAGTGGCAGGGCTACTGCGGTATCGTCCGTCATAGTATGTGGTCTAGACCACCGTACCGAGGATCCACGCTGATCTTTCTACACAGGACCGGAGCTACCCCTTACTGGATAGTTCGAATAAGATCACCCCGCGGTTAGGATCAACAACCGCCTACACAGCCGAATAAAAAGGGACATCTAAACAGGAATGACGTTACCCTAATTTGTTGCTAGCCACTTAGCCTTGCTGCATCTCCCCTGTTTTAGCCATTCCCAGTTGATGAGGCTAGAGGCTATGCGTTATCTTTTTAGCACACATTCACTTAGAACGCTCACCGTCCCCTGATGGTGATTTGATAGCATTTGTTCATACAAGTCCGTTCCGGGTCCGAACGGAACCAAAGGCACTACTTCTACTACATCCATTTTGGAATCACCCTCAGGATTAGTAGCGATTAGCCCTTGCACTTTACCTCTCCATCTTCGACACCAAGCTCTTGTCTTCCTTATGAAAACGTTCAAACCGGATCGAAATAGCTTTTGAGAAATTAATCCCGATCCCGGTCTCTTCGAAATGATCAACGCATTGGCCAATATTGATAGTCGGTTATTTAACTGTCAAATAACATCCACAAACAACCATCAAGCCTAAATAATTTCCCGAATCATTTATTTATTTCAAAATATCTTCGCAAGATATATTTCCATACTTCAAGCCTTTGAAAATAGTTTTCAAATCACTTTTCTCTTGCGAAATAAATTTCCACGCAATTGTTTTATTACCACTGAAAATTCCCAAATCTTAATACTTTAGATTTTAAAATAATTTAAATCGCTTATCCAAAATATATATTTTAAAACACTTAAAATAAAAACTACTTAAAACACTTTATTTAAAATACTAGTTATTAAATTATATACTAATTTCTCATGTAAAACTTAAGCCAAAAAATAATTTTAAAATAGTAGTTATTCTATAATGTATAAATATTAAATAATTATCTTTAAAATCATAATAATAGTCAAACCTTTCAAATAATTTACTTATATAATTAACTTAATAAATATTTACTTTTGAATTTTTTTAAAACCATTAAATAATAATTTCTTTCTAAAACATTCTTTTAAAACCATTTTAAAACCTCTAACTTCTACTTGGAAATCTTTCTTTGAAAACATACTTGGCTTTTTAGAAAAATACACTTCCATTCCAAAATAGTCCATTTAAATCAGTTAATAAATCCTTCTCGATATATCCAAATTTAATTTACGTCTCAAGCCCGTAAATTTCTTTCCCACACCTTTAAAAAAATATAACCACTATTTATTTTTAAAAAAATCACCCTTCTCTTTAATAAATTCCTACCATGAATTTATACTTCCAAATATCCATTGATATCTTATTTCACTTTATAAACCCATTTTATAAATTCCACAGTCTCATCCTCCTTTTAAAACACAGTTTCGAACACTAAATCAATTCCCAAATCGATTTAAAAATTTTACTCCATTTTAAAATAAATTCCTTTACTTATCCAAATTTATTTCAAAACCCATTAATTTCCTATTCATCCTTTTATTACGATTTAAAATCTTATTTGAAGCGAAAATACCAATTTCGTACTTTTTTCCAAAATTCTTTTTTATCTCTCTCGAACAATTTTAAATCTTAAATTTAAAAAAAATCCTTTATTTATTTAAATAATATCACTTAAGTTTAAGAATTCATTTATTCCCATTTATTCAAAAATCTCCTTTCCCATAGTCGGAATTTATTTATTAGAATTTAAAAATCAACTTTTTATCCTTTCCCAAATTCATTCTTTAATTTATCCAATTCCACTAAAATTATTTTACTTAAAAACTCCAATTTTATTTTCCTTTGAAAATTCCACATTCATATATTTGATATCTTAAAATACCCAAATTTATTCAGCCAAACATATCATTCAACAATTTCAATTACCAATATAATTTATCACAGATTATCAAATAAATCATATCATAGAATATAAAAACAAGTTTCCATATTTTGAGGAATCCATTTGAATCCCTCCAACCTGTTTCACTACATCCATAGATGTTAGCATAATATAAAAATACCAATCCCACTTCGAGGGGGATATCGCGGTATAAAGGGTCATCACCATAGGGTCTCATCCGCTATATAATGCGAGAAATCAATCACTCCAATATATATATATATATATATAATATATATCACATCCAAGCTGATAATAAATTATCAATTCAAGTAAACATCCAATAATTTAAATTTAACTATTTAAATTTAATAGTAATCCAAATGAGTGAGATTAACTCACCTTTGATGTTTAATTTGCAACCCGGTCCACATCGGCTTGATTCTCCATGATTTAAGACCTTGTACAAACATTATATGGTTTATTACATTTGAAATAACCTATAAATAATTTACCATTTAAAATTTCTATTTTCTAAATCTTATTTATATATTATTATTTGTTTTTCTATTTATCTATTTAAATTAAAACAGAAATCTTATATCTAACAGTAAATATAAATTTTCTATTTAACTGTACTATTCATATATAAATTATTTAAATTAAAATAAAATCAAAATACCTTACTGTAAATTATATATATTTTTACTAGCCTTTTAATTATTTTTAACAAGCTTAAAATTTTAGATTCAACCATTTACCCAATTTCCAGTTATTTAATTAAATAAATAAATTACTCAATAAATAGTGGCATTTGAAATTCAAATTAGAAACTAACTTTTAAATATTTAAAATCAATTAAATATTTCAATTTCAATTATCTAAAAATCTTGGGTCGTTACACCTTCATAAGGTGTTATACACATGATTTTGTATATAGTACTAAGGATGATTTCATAAGGTGCAAAAATTAATCTATTATAGAATAAGTAACAGGATAATTAAAATTTGTGACAGATTAAGACGTGTATGAAATGTGAATAAAATTTGGAATTATATATGTACATTAGTCAACTATTATATATATACAAAACGAGAATAAAATTTAAAAATTAGCTACTGAATGTTTCCATCTTTTGATCCTAATCAAGTATTTATAATAAAGAACTTTTCCTTTGTATGTGGATAGATATATTTGATGGAAAAAAATAGTAACATACCGCAGCAAGTTATGGATTCGAAGTTTCTTTTGATGCCATAACAACATTTTGGTTTGTATGCTAGTATGTATTACTACTTTTGGTCACTAGTTGTTGTTTGTTCTACATTAAAGTACTATGAACTTATCTATTTTGATGTAAGAATATTGCATAGGGTTTATTTTATAATGTTTTATATTAATTGTAAGACGTGTGATTAATATAATATGTTGATTATAAAATGTGTGATTAATATAATATATGTTTGTTACGAAATATATTTGTTTATATAAACTGTGTTAAATTGTGGTTGCATATAGAATTGGAATATGTTATACATGGGTAGGAACTTAGCAAATACGACAGCGGTTATAAAATGTTGTGAAAATATTTAACAGCGTTTCTAAATTGATATAGAAAAGATTAAAAAGCGTTTTTGGAATGCTATAGAAAATTTTAACAGTGTTTTTGAAACGCTATAGAAATGCTATAGGACCTAAGCATTCCAAAAAACGCTTTAAATAAACATCATGGCAACAAAAGAAACGCTGTAAAAAGAAACCACAACAATGAAAAGAACGTTGTAAAAAGGTAACATAGCATATTATAACCGCATTGAATATATAAACAAAAACCCTGTAAAACGTATTAATGACATCAAAAAACGCTATAAATACGTGGATTCTACAGCATTTTCTGTCTTGTTGTGGTATATGTCTAACCTATGATGGCATGTTAATATACACCGTAGTTAAATATGTTGTTAAAGTTTTATATAACATTTTTTGAAACGCTATGATAGGTACATTTTGTTGTAGTGAAATGATTGTTTTCTAAAAAATGAACTTCAAAAAATAGAAAAAAAGTCATCCAGTCCAACATATGCTTTATTTTATATTTATTTAAAATCAAGAATCCTTTATCAACAATTGAAAACTTTTTAACTCGACCAATTTTAAACTAGAATTTCAAAAATGAAAAATCATTTTTACCAAAAATCTTTTAATCAGAAACTTTTGACTTGAAATTTTTTAAATTTCTAACTTTTTCAAGATGATAACTTCATAATAAGTCCTTGAAAAAGCCCATTCAAAACATTTCTATTGAACTTTTACCAAATTATTTCCCATGGGGTTGGATTTAGAAATTGACTTTGATTATCATTTCTATTGAACTTCCCCTCTTCCATACCTAATCTTTATAAAAATCTGATTACCTCCTCATGGTGATTAATGTATATCTTCTTGTGGGAACTTGCTCCACTCCTTCTTCACATCGTACTCCACTCCCATCAATCAGCGTCTGGGTACTTCTATATGTTCTGGTAATGCTCTTCTTGGTCCACTCCTTACAATATGATCTTTTCCCCATTGGATAATACGGGTAGGAGTATAAATTTAACTCTATTTATTTTTGCACCTCATAGTCGCCTCACCCACCCTTTCGAAATATGGTCACAACTACTTCTATCGTTGGAAATTATTGACTTAGGCATATGTTCAAAACAAGTATGTACACAATAAAGGTTTTGAGAAACACTTTTAAAAATAACAAATATGCTACTCATACGTATACATATCCCCGATGATCGGGTAACCTCGGCTTTGGTAACAAATGTAAAAACCTACATCAATAGGACTAAATTACAATCAAGAAAAGGACCATCAAATCTTAGACTCATTCTAAAGCTTACTATTGGTTATAAAGAATAATACATAGATCTACGCTTTCAAAAACTCACAACACAAGGATGAAACATAATATCAGAACAATACCCATTTTAAAATTTTAATGTCTTAAAAAACATAACACCATACCATTAACTACCTTCAAATATCCATAGTAAAATATTCCAAAATTACAATGTCATTTAATAGGTACATCAAAAATAAAGGAAATAACACAAGTAGATAAATAAGTAACTGCCACAAGTTCCCTTATTGCCTTCGCCCTCTCAATCAACATCTTCTTCTCTAACCTGTTTTGTAATGAGGATGGAGTTAGAACAACAATGTCTGGTGAATAAAATCTTGAGCTTTACTATAATAATACTTGGGTAGTATGATTTAAATATGAATATGTCTTTTGTATCTTATCTGCATAGTAACTCTTTCCAACTATAAGCCCTATGGCTTTCACAGTCCAATTCCATAACCATTACTCTTTCAACCCAACAACCCATATCTATTGGCAATAATGTCTGATAAATGTAAGAGATAGTACCCAAGCCACATAACACGTTTTTAATGCGAACTAGGAAGATTTTGATTATGTTATACCTAATTTAAGCCAGGTCTCCATCATTTAATACCTAGGCAAGTCCTCACGGGTATTTATCTATTTGACATTGCACATAATCTCTTTTGGCCACTTAATAATTCATATCGAAGTGGATCCTTCCTGAGATATCCTCTACTATGCCTAGCCAGAAACCCAACCATTTACTAGTTTCCATATATGGAAGAGGTAGGCCCTCACACAACCACTTAATACCTTCAATTTCTGAAGCACCTCCATCGTATTATGACCCGTACCCTATAGTGACATCTCCCATTAATCCTATTATTCGTATGTTCTGGTGACTAGATTAGTTGGACAGGTTCACCAAATAGAATTCAGTTCTAACCTAGCGTCTTTCGTGGTTTCTTATTATAGACGGTGTTGCTGGTAGCTAGTTTAGCTGGGCAAACTTTCATGTGTTTTGACTGACCTCACATCCCTACAACTTAGTCATATTTCATAACAAACTATTACACATCTCACCACATACATTATCAAGGCCTTATAAGAAACTTTTTATTTTGACTCTACGATTAATTACTTTCCTAAGGGGTATCTAGTAATAATTAATAACTTATTACTTACGCAATTAATACATGAAATTATTGTTATTTATGCTAATATATATGTGTGTGTATGTATGTATGTATGTATACATGCACGTAAATAAATACACGCCTAATACATTTCTAAGCATGCGTCCTAAACTAATTGAAACGATCGTGACTCAACCTTCGAAAATCGGCACCGAATACGACACTCATATTCAAATGCCGCAGATTCAAACGTCGAATCTGGTTCGTCAGAGCTTATAACACCATTAATACAATACAGCGGAAGAAAAAAATATCAATATATATTACATTGATACAATGACAGATACCACATCTGATATAATATGATACAACAGAAGGATATAACAGATATCAGTACTATCAAAGACATGATACAAGACACATCGGAAAGAATATCTTCAATAGAATGCATTCCCAATCCAGTGCTCTGTTCCAAAGCTAGCTTGAACCAACATCACGTGTCACAACGATAAGCAAGTCCGTCCTGATCCATAGATTGAACAAGCTCTAGACAATCTACTAAACCTGACTATCTGAAAAACCAAACTCTAGACTGCCCGTGTGGAAAATTATGGGCACCCAGAGTTTAGGAAAGGAACAATAAACTCCGAATCAGTCATGCGACTGGTGTGAGTAACGAAAACATTTGGTATTTTTAAAACAAACAACAAAAGAATTTAAAATAAATCCGCAATGCTTTTTGGAAAATGAAACTACCATAAGGCCTCCAGCCGCACACACCATGCAAACGCAGAATTGGAGGAGATTTCTCCTTATGATAGTCAAACATGCTTGATACGAGAAAATTCTTTTGATATTATTATTATAGGTGCACCGTGCAGAAAACATTTCGAAAGTATAATATAAATCTTAGCCAGCATACGACCATTATCGTATGCCTACTATAGCTACCATGTTCAATAGCAGGTTACCACCACATTCCATGGCAGGTAATACAACTAAAATCGTACAGGGCGCATATTGTTTTGATTGGATTTCCAACAAATGGTCGGGCTAAGGAACTTCCCACTGTCCATGGGTACGCCTCTGGCGGGATGTCCCGAGAACCTAACCGGATCTCTACCAACACAAGGCCGGGTTACCTCTGTAACTAGGTAACTACTTCTCGAGCATGCCACCCCTCGGTCTTTTGGGACCTTTTTCCGAGGCGCCTTTAAACCACAAAGCAACAACCACATAGAAAATGAGATTGAAGCACACCACGTAGGTAAATATTTGGGCTCCATACCATAATATCACCCTTTACCAGAAGGGAATGATACACCCTAAAGGGCGCGACCCTCATAACCTTGCCGCATCTTTCCTGCTTCGACCATTTCCGGTTTGTGAGGTCCTGATGCAGTCTCGTCCACAAAGCTACACTTCATACAGAAGCCATGCTCTGATCACAAATGATCAACAAATGATCATCAACACACAGTAGCACTCAGCATGCCACACTACCAAATTGGGAATATATCACTGATAACCTTCAACTACATAACCTCTGAGCTCGTACGTCTCAGAGAAGGGTGTTAAGCTAAGATAATAAATTCTCCACCACCAACAGATATGTATTTGAAAGCAATCTGTTTTATATCTCAAAGTTTAGTGTCAGACATACAATCATACAAGTCTGTCCTGGGTTCGAACAGAACCGAAGGCACCTCGTAAGAAGCCTTTGCAAATCCGGGTATTTACAATCCCGATCGGACTTCCCATCACTTAGGGAATCTCTATACCGGCGCGAGTCGGTGCAGAGACAATCAATAGGTTATCCTATCATTCTCACAAATACCCGGTCTTCACCACCGGTCTTCAAATGCAATCCATATCGACGTATCATTATTCAGAATGGGTTATATGACACAAGGTCCTCTCCCGGCTAAACCGAATAATGAGCGTAATATTTAAAAACATATGGACAATGGAATTTCAGTTATGTCACAACTGATAAAATCCAAAACTTTCTTTTGAATGGTTAAACAAATTACCACTTCAAATCTTTTAAATAAAAAGATCTATTTCACAAAGATCACACAGTTACACCAAGATCCATTTACGGATTTCAAAACAATTTCCATTTCAATTGGATTAACTCGTTAAATCTTTAAATCAAAGATTTAACTTATAGCTTTCAAACCGTTTCCATAACTAGGAAATCATTTTCATTTCAAACTTGAAATTCCTTTTAACACAAATTGGACATTCATTTCTTATATGAACGCTTTATTATTTGAAAACAAAGAGTTTTCGTTTCGGAAGAATCCAATTATATTTGCACGAGTTAAAGCCCTTGAATTCAAATTCAAATTCTCAAATCAATACCTTTAAAATGGTTCAACCCATATATAACTAGGTTAACATCTTTAATCCCTAGTTACAAATCATAGAATTTAGTTTCAAAATTTGAATTTAAATCAAATTATTTAAATTTCAAGGCTTAATCAAGTTATTCAAAAATACATTTTATCTTGAAATTCCATTTCAAAAGCTTTTCATATTTAACCTGATTCCATTTCCAAACCATTTGAATTCAAATTGTCTATTTAAAAATCATTTCAAAAATCTGTGACTTAATCGATTTCCTCGTGAAATCCATATTTGTGTGTGTATGGTGTGGTCCAAGGGTTTAATACACTAGTGCAACAACATCATCATCATAAATCAAAACACAGAAATATAGTTGATAAGAGGTATAAACTATAACGCTCATCGTTCATTCACAGATGATATACAAAGGTATCATAAATAAATAAATAAAATACAAAGCTCAATCCACAGAACAAAATATCACAGATCAGATAGGATAATCAATTCAAGGCATCTCATACAATACAATCATTCATAAGTAAGGTCAAGCATTCAATAATTGTTTATTAGTAGGATTAATTAATTTTTTAATCCTAATTAATTCAATTTATTTCCAATTAAATTAATTACTTATGAATTAATCCAATCTTGATTTATTAATTACAAATGATTCTATATAAATTAATTAATCAATCACCTAAATTAATTAAATTATTCTCAATTAATCATATTAATTAAATTAACCTCTAAACCAATTACATAATTAATTAACTCCTTAATTAATTATTTTAAGAAATTTACCCTTTTAATTGCTTACCATTAAGCAATCATCTCATAATAATTAATCATTAATTACCAATTATCAAATGATTTTCTTAAATTAATTAAACTAAATTAATTAACTTTTTAATTAATCAAAATAACCAAAATTAATTACAATAAGTGATTAACCCTTAATTACTTTCATTAAGTAAGTACATTTAAACAATTTATAATTGATTATCTAAATTAATTAATTTGATTAATTATCAAAATTAATCACATTAATTAATACTTAATAATCCTTAGTTAATTATCTTCATTAAATAATAACATTTCTTAAATAATTTTAATTAATCTCTAATTATAAATTAATCTAAACATTAATTTATAAATTAAATAAATTATTATCCCTTAATTGTCTTATAAATTAAATCATTTTCACCCCTTGATTATCTCTAAGATAATTGATTTCTTTATTAATGATTTAATTAATATTAAAGTGTATTTTAAAACATTACCCTTTTTGAATTTAAATTTGAATTCCATTTTGAATTTAAGATTCAAAATGATTTACCCTTTAAACATTAACCAAATTCAAATATCAATTTATAAACTTTTAAAATAAATGTAAAAACATTTATTACTTATATATGAAACTTATATAAGAAAAAACTTTTAAACTTACTTACTTAACTATGTAAAATCAGACTTTAAAATACATTAATTATTTAACTTGTAAATTCAATTTTTAAACAATTCATATACTTTCCATTCAAAAACCTTTCATAAAAGAATTTTCTCAAAAAAAATCATGTTAAACACTTAGTTTTAACAGTGTAATTCAATACTTAGAATTCACATAACAACCATCACAGATAAATCATATACAGTCATCACAGATATATCCAGAATATATCACAAATATCACAGACTATCACCAAACATATATCATAATCAATCAAACAGAATCACAAATTCATATCAAATTGGTTTAATTGACTTAACTTGATCAATCATTATATCCAGCTTGATTAATCACTAATTAATCAACTTATTAAATTTATTAATTATTACTAAATTACTTACTTGATTAAATAATTCTTAATTATTAATTTAAATTGTTAATTATTAATTTATAAAAGTTAATTACCCATTTAATTATCACTAACTATTTAATTAGTCATTAATTATCAATTTATTAATCATTTAATCCTCAATTGATTACTTAAGTTATCTACTATTTATTTATTGAACAACTTTAAGTAATTAATTAAAATCTTAAGTTTAAATTGACTTAACCACAAATTATTAATGTCAATCTTCAATTACAAATTTATTAAATCTTATTTAATTTCAAGTATAAATTAATTTATATTTAAAGTAACTTACACTTTAAATTTACTTATTTTCTTACATTTGCAAACCTTGCTTAAAAATTTTAAATCAAGTCTTAGCTGAAACTTGTCAATATTATTTATTTAATACTAAACTTAGTTAACCAAAAAAAACATAAAGATATAGGCTGATTCACAAAGAAATGACACCTGGGGCCAACACTTGATTTACCCGAGTAAGGCTCGTGTCCCTCTCCTGTTTTCCCACATTCCACTTTCCCCACTGCCCTTCTTCTTCATCTACCTGTTCTTTTTCTTCTTTGTTTTTTTTCTTATATAAGCTTGTGTTTAAGTTAAAGACAGTAGTATATTCTAAACACTCACGCGCACCAGGTTTAAACTCGAAGCAAACCCCAATTATACTCGAGCAAAACATGCGACAACCCCAAACGTGAATCACTGTCACCGATCGCCACCATGCACGTGCACGGTGGTTCGCCGCCCTTCCGGCGACCCTCGTCACCTCCCACAAACCCCAAATCAACCTCTCGATCGAAAACAGAACCCAATATTTCGTAAAAAGGTCGAAATAAAAAAAAAGCCTGTAGCTCGAACCACTAGCTCGAACAACCACGAGAAAATGCCTCGCCCTACCAATACTGACCACCGGAGGCGAAGCCACTTCGTCCACGACATGCCCATATTCTCCTCTACCATCACCCAGCATCGCGAATAGCTCAATTGATTCACGGTGGAAAAATCACAAATTACAGAACATAAAAACAAACACGAACCAAACCCTATATTTGATTCGACCCCAAAATTCTCGCATTAAATAATTTTTTAGCATTTTTCTTGAATTTATGTATTATCCATCTGGCTATGAAACAAATTTCAAAACCTAATGTTTATTCATCCAACAGAAATTGATAAAAGTGCAGTTTGAGTGCATATAGAAACTGCACCTTGTTTAATCCTTTAAAAATCATTGTTTTGGGTTTAAAAATCTTAGCTTTGTATAATTAATCATGATATGAAATCAAATCCACAATTTAAAACATTCGAATTTTTAACTTACGATTTCTTTTTACTGTAACATGAACATTCAATATCTATATCACACTGTAAACCTTTAAAACAAATCTAAGTTCTGATTTTAGTTCACAAACCTTTCTAATTTAAATTCCTAAGTTTAAATTTAATTATATGAAGAAATTTTGTTTTAAATTTATTTACTTTCATTTGCTCTGTAGCTTGAAATATTGAAAACATGGCAAGATACAACTTCTAGTAAACAGAAATCATCATAGAACTCATATTTACAATAGATAGCTAGCTAACCCAAGATTTTCTACAAATCAGTCATCAAGTTTTGAACTTCAAGATAGTATGTTTATTCATAGATGTTTCCAGGAGAAAGAACATAGTTTATATGTTGAACAGGCTTTGAACTGCTAGCTGAAGCTCCGCTTTGCTTCTCTGGTTTTTATATGAATTCATATTTTGTTTGCAGCTAGACTTTTTTTTGTTTAAGTTTTAGATTGTATTCACTTCAGATTTTTTCACAGCCTTGATGAATGAACTCAAATGAAGTTGATAATATATAGGAAAGAAATTTTACAGGGTTATAAATTTGTTTGGTACAACATTAGCCAGAGATTTTTTTTTCTTTACTTTAAAATGGTGGCTGATATGTTTCTTTTGTGTGCTGATATGATATTGTTGTGGTAGCTAAAGATCTAAGCATTAATTGCTTTGTCTTATGTATAAATATTTTAGTTTACATACTTGTAATATATTGCATTGTCTTCTTTTGCAAGCTTCATACTTAAATGTATTTTTGTTTTGTAATATTACACCTTTCCATATTTATACTTTATACTATAAATAAAGTTCTAATTTCATAGGTTGTTTAAATTTAGCTATGTGTTTACTTCTTACCTCATAATTTATCATATATATATATATATATATATATGTTCCAATTTCTAGCTTAAATATTTATTTTAATTTACATATTTATTGTCTTATTCCTCTATATATGCATATTTATATTTTATTTATTTTACAACTTACATTCCTATATATATATTTAACTTATAAAGAAATCATTTTTAAAACTTAATTATATTTTTAATAACATAAACACACATATTTTTATTCGAATTCGGAGAAACTTGAATTGATTTCATAATTAATTTCACAATTTTTTTATCAAAAATTTAATTAATTATCAATTTAAACTCAATAAAAATCCGGGATCGTTACAGATTCCCCCCTTAAAGAAATTTCGTCCCCAAAATTTGCAGGCACGAAAACAACAAAGATAGATACACAAAGACATAGAAACAGTTTTTCAGGTCAAACTGGATATTAATTCTGCATTTGGCTCACCAAATCAGAATATCAACAATATGAGAACAACTCATTCAATTTTACACAAGATACTCGGGTCATCAAATCTACAATATGCAGGGGCACTGGTTAGTTCGAAGGATAACTAACCATTCGTAGAATATATCTGGACCCAAAGAATAAACATATATATGGATACAATTCCAAAACTTTTAGTTTAGAAACTAAAGTATACCTATCAACCATAGCAATCAAAGCAACTAATTCATCCAAACAAACAATTTTGACCTATTTGGAGTTTATGTCCCATATTAATATATCGAATCTTCTTCCTGGATCTACCAGGAACCATCGAAGAATCGAAAAGAGATGCTGAACAAAGAGATAGATAGATTCAGTCTCCTACAATTTCCTAAACACTAGATATGGATTCCAACTTAGGTCGGAATATCTTAAAATATGTACCAATTTGTCCCTCTTCGGACTTCGATATACCCAAGAAATTACAACAGAATTTTGAATTTGGTTTTAGACGAAATCGTTTTATCGATACAACTCAAATTTAGCCTCATATTCTATTAATCAATTAAGTCAATTTAAAATTTCCAATTTATTCCAAATTTTCAACTTCAAATTTCAAATTCATCAAAGTTTAGATCGAAAAACTGATAAGAAATCGATGAAAATACGAAGTAACGATTCATAGAGCCTTCATCACACCGAAACTTCCTTCTGGAGCTATCGCGAAGCAAATCAAAGAAATTGGGAAAGACGAATTAAAGGAGATTGAGAAGAGAAAGATAGTTTCCACCGTTGCAGGGTATTGACCGTTTATAGTGATATTCCCCTGTCCCCTATCTCGTCCTCTTCTCGCACTCATATTCACTATCAGTGGATAGTAAGAGAATTTACTGAGGCATTCGAACGGATATCTTAGGGATTACTCATTCTAGGGTTTACTTCACCCAATCTTTAATGAGCTACCTAATGCGTTATACTACTGAGCTAAAGTTTTAACCCTCGGCTCTGATACCATATGAAACGATCCTGACTCGACCTTCGAAAATCGGCACTGAATACGACACTTATATTCAAATGTCGTAGATTCAAACGTCGAATCTGGTTTGCCGGAGCTTATAACACCATTAAGTACAATACAGCGGAAGAAAAAAAATATCAATATATATTACATTGATACAATGACAGATACCACATCTGATATAATATGATACAACAGAATGATACAACAGATATCAGTACTATCAGAGACATGATACAAGACACAGCGGAAAGAATATCTTTAATAGAATGCATTCCCAATCCAGTGCTCTAATCCAAAGCTAGCTCGAACCAACATCATGTGTCACCACGATAAGCAAGTCCGTCCTGATCCATAGGCTGAACTAGCTCTAGATAACCTACTAAACCTAACTATCTGAAAAACCCAACTCTAGACTGCCCGTGAGGAAAATTATGGGCACCCAGAGTTTAGGAAAGGAACAATAAACTCCGAGTCAGTCATGGGACTTGTGTGAGTAACGAAAACATTTGGTCTTTTTAAAACAAACAAGAAAAGAATTTAAAATAAATCTGTAATGCTTTTTGGAAAATGAAACTACCATAAGGCCTCCCGCCGCACACACCATGCAAACGCAGAATTGGAGGAGATTTCTCCTTATGATAGTCAAACATGCTGGATACGAGAAAATTCTTTTGATATTATTATTATAGGTGCACCGTGTAGAAAACATTTCGAAAGTATAATATAAATCTTAGCCAGCACACGACCATTATCGTAAGCCTACTATAGCTACCATGTTCAATAGCAGGTTACCACCACATTCCATGGCAGGTAATACAACTAAAACCGTACAGGGCGCATATTGTTTTGATTGGATTTCCAACAAATGGTCGGGCTAAGGAACTTCCCACTGTCCATGGGTACGCCTCTAGCGGGACGTCCCGAGAACCTAACCGGATCTCTGCCAACACAAAGTCGGGTTACCTCTGTAACTAGGTAACTACTTCTTGAGCATGCCACCCCCCGGTCCTTTGGGACCTTTATCCGAGGCGCCTCTAAACCACAAAGCAACAACCACACAGAAAATGAGATTGAAGCCCACCACATAGGTAAATATCTGGGATCCATACCATAAATCACCCTTTACCAGAAGCGAATGACACACCCTAAAGGGCGCGACCCTCATAACCATGCCGCATCTTTCCTGTTTTGACCATTTCCAGTTTGTGAGGTCCTGATGAAGTCTCGTCCACAAAGATACACTTCATACAGAAGCCATGGTCTGATCACAAATGATCAACAAATGATCATCAACACACAGCAGCACTCAGCATGCCACACTACCAAATTGGGAATATATCACTGATAACCTTCAACTACATAACCTCTGAGCTTGTACGTCTCAGAGAAGGGTGTTAAGCTAAGAGAATAAATTCTCCGCCACCAACAGATATGTATTTGAAAGAAATCTGTTTTATATCTCAACGTGTAGTGTCAGACATACAACTATACAAGTCTGTCCCGGGTTCGAACAGAAACGAAGGAACCTCGTAAGAAGCCCTTGCAAATCCGGGTATTTACAATCCCGAACGGACTTCCCATCACTTAGGGAATCTCTATACCGGCGCGACTCGGTGCAGAGACAATTGATAGGTTATCCTATTGTTCTCATAAATACTTGGTCTTCACTACCGGTCTTCAAATGTTATCCACATCGACATATCAATATTCAGAATGGGATATATGACACAAGGTCCTCTCCCGGCTAAACCGAATAATGAGCGTAATATTTAAAAACATATGGATAATGGAATTTCAGTTAAGTCACAACTGATAAAGTCCAAAACTTTCTTTTGAATGGTTAAACAAATTACCATTTCAATTCTTTTAAACAAAAGGATCTATTTCACAAAGTTCACACAGTTTCACCAAGATCCATTTACGGATTTCAAAACAATTTCCATTTCAATTGGATTAACTCGTTAAATCTTTAAATCAAAGATTTAACTTATAGCTTTCAAACCGTTTCCATAACTAGGAAATCATTTTCATTTCAAACTTGAAATTCCTTTTAACGTAATTGGACATTCATTTCTTATGTGAAAGCTTTATTATTTGAAAACAAAGAGTTTTCGTTTCGGAAGAATCCAATTATATTTGCACGAGTTAAAGCCCTTGAATTTAAATTCAAATTCTCAAATCAATACCTTTAAAATGGTTCAACCCATATATAACTTGATTAACATCTTTAATCCCTAGTTTCAAATCAAAGAATTCAGTTCCAAAATTTGAATTTAAATTTAAATCAAATTATTGAAATTTCAAGGCTTAATCTAGTTATTCAAAAATACATTTTATCTTGAAATTCCATTTCAAAAGCTTTTCATATTTAACCCGATTCCATTTCCAAATCGTTTGAATTCAAATTGTCTATTTAAAAATCATTCCAAAAATCTGTGACTTAATCGATTTCCTCATGAAATCCATATTTATGTGTGTATGGTGTGGTCCAGGGGTTTAATACACTAGTGCAACAACATCATCATCACAGATCAAAACACAGAAATATAGTTGATAAGCAGTATAAACTATAATTCTCATCGTTCATTCACAGATTCACAAATAATATATAAAGGTATCACAAATAAATGAATAAAATACACAGCTCAATCCACAGAATAAAATATCACAGATCAGATAGGACAATCAATTCAAGGCATCTCATATAATACAATCATTCATAAGTAAGGTCAAGCATTCAATAATCGTTTATAAGTAGGATTAATTAATTGTTTAATCCTATTTAATTCAATTTATTTCCAATTAAATTAATTACTTATGAATTAATCCAATCTTGATTTATTAGTTACAAATCATTCAATATAAATTAATTAATCAATCACCTAAACTAATTAAATTATTATCAATTAATCATATTAATTAAATTAACCTCTAAACCAATTACATAATTAATTAACTCCTTAATTAATTATTTTAAGAAATTTACCCTTTAATTGCTTACCATTAAGCAATCATCTCATAACAATTAATCATTAATTACCAATTATCAAATGATTTTATTAAATTAATTAAACTAAATTAATTAACTTTTTAATTAATCAAAATACCCAAAATTAATTACAATAAGTGATTAATCCTTAATTACTTTCATTAAGTAATTACATTTAAACAATTTATAATTGATTATCTAAATTAATTAATCTGATTAATTATCAAAATTAATCACATTAATTAATACTTAATAATCCTTAGTTAATTATCTTCATTAACTAATAACATTTCTTAAATACTTTTAATTAATCTCTAATTATAAATTAATTTAAAACATTAATATATAAATTAAATAAATTATTATCCCTTAATTATCTTATAAATTAAATCATTTTCACCCCTTAATTATCTCTAAGATAATTGATTTCTTTATTAATGATTTAATTAATAATAAAGTGTATTTTAAAACATTACCCTTTTTGAATATAAATTTGAATTTCATTTTGAATTTAAGATTCAAAATTATTTACCCTTTAAACATTAACCAAATTCAAATATCAATTTATAAACTTTTAAAATAAATGTAAAAACATTTATTACTTATATATGAAACTTATATAAGAAAAAGCTTTTAAACTTACTTACTTAACTATGTAAAATCAGACTTTAAAATACATTAATTATTTAACTTGTAAATTCAAGTTTTAAACAATTCATATACTTTCCATTCAAAAACCTTTCATAAAAGAATTTTCTCAAAAAAAATCAAGTTAAACACTTAGTTTTAACAGTATAATTCAATACTTAGAATTCACATAACAACCATCACAGATAAATCATATACAGTCATCACAGATATATCCAGAGTATATCACAAATATCACAGACTATCACCAGACAGATATCATAATCAATCAAACAGAATCATCAATTCATATCAAATTGGTTTAATTTACTTAACTTAATTAATCATTCTATCCAGCTTGATTAATCACTAATTAAGGTACTTATTAAATTTATTAATTATTACTAAATTACTTACTTGATTAATTAATTCTTAATTATTAATTTAAATTGTTAATTATTAATTTATAAAAGTTAATTACCCATTTAATTATCACTAACTATTTAATTAATCATTAATTATCAATTTATTAATCATTTAATCCTCAATTGATTACTTAAGTTAACTACTATTTAATCATTGAACAGCTTTAAGTAATTAATTAAAATATTAAGCTTAAATTGACTTAACCACAAATTATTAATGTCAATCTTCAATTACAAATTTATTAAATCTTATTTAATTTCAAGTATAAGTTAATTTATATTTAAAGTAACTTACACTTTAAGTTTACTTTTTTCTTACATTTGCAAACCTTGCTTAAAATTTTTAAATCAAGTCTTAGCTGAAACTTGTCAATATTATTTATTTAATACTAAACCTAGTTAACCAAAAAAAACTTAAATATATAGGTCGATTCACAAAGAAATGACACCCGGGGCCAACACTTGATTTACCCGAGTAAGGCTCGTGTCCCCCTCCTGTTTTCCCCGTTCCACTTTCCCCACTACCCTTCTTATTCATCTACCTGTTCTTTTTCTTCTTCTTTTTTTCTTATATAAGCTTATGTTTAAGTTAAAGACAACAGTATATTCTAAACACTCACGCGCACCAGGTTTAAACTCGAAGCAAACCCCAATTATACTCGAGCAAAACACGCGATAACCCTAAACGTGAATCACTGTCACCGATCGCCATCTTGCACATGCACGGTGGTTCTCCGCCCTTCCGGCGACCCTCGTCACCTCCCACAAACCCCAAATCAACCTCTCGATCGAAAACAAAACCCAATATTTCGTAAAATGGTCAAAAAAAAAGCCTGTAGCTCGAACCAGTAGCTCGAACAACCACGAGAAAACGCCTCTCCCTACCAATACTGACCACCGGAGGCGAAGCCACTTCGTTCACGACACGCCCATATTCTCCTCTACCATCACCCAGCATCGCGAATAGCTCGATTGATTCACGATGGCAAAATCACAAATTACAGAACATAAAAACAAACACGAACCAAACCCTATATTTGATTCAACCCCAAAATTCTCACATTAAATAATTTTTTTAGCATTTTTCTTGAATTCGTGTATTATCAATCTGGCTATGCAACAAATTTCAGAACCTAATATTTTTTCATCCAACAGAAATTGATAAAAGTGCAGTTTGAGTCCATATAGAAACTGCACCTTATTTAATCCTCTAAAAATCATTGTTTTTGGTTTAAATCTTAGCTTTGTATACTTAATCATGATATGAAATCAAATCCATAATTTAAAACATTCGAATTTTTAACTTATGATTTCTTTTTACTGTAACATGAACATCCAATGTCTATATCACACTGTAAACCTTCAAAACAAATCTAAGTTCTGGTTTTAGTTCAAGCAAACCTTTCTAATTTAAATTCCTAAGTTTTAGTTTAATTATATGAAGAAGTTTTGTTTCAAATTTATTTACTTTCATTTGCTCTGTAGCTTGAAATATTGAAAACATGGCAAGATACAACTTCCCGTAAACAGAAATCATCACAGAACTCATATATACAATAGATAGCTAGCTAACCTAAGATTTTCTACAAATCAATCATCACGTTTTAAACTTCAAGATAGTATGTTTACTCACAGATGTTTCCAGGATAAAGAACAAAGTTTGTATGTTGAACAGGCTTTGAACTGCTAGTTGAAGCTCCTCTTTGCTTCTCTGGTTTTTATATGAATTCATATTTTGTTTGCAGTTAGATTTTTTTGTTTAAGTTTTAGATTGTATTCACTTCAGATTTTTTCACAGCCTTGATGAACGAACTCAAATGAAGTTGATAATGTATAGAAAAGAAATTTTACAGGGTTATAATTTTGTTTGGTACAACATTAGCCAGAGATTTTTTTTCTTTACTTTAAAATGGTGGCTGATATGTTTCTTTTGTGTGCTGATATGATATTGTTATGGTGGCTAAAGATCTAAGCATCAATTGCTTTGTCTTGTGTAAAAATATTTTAGTTTACATACTTGTAATATATTACATTGTCTTCTTTTGCAAGCTTCATACTTAAATGTATTTTTGTTTTGTAATATTACACCTTTCCATATTTATACTTTATACTATAAATAAAGTTCTATTTTGATAGGTTGTTTAAATTTAGCTATGTGTTTACTCTTTATCTAATAATTTATCATATATATATATATATATATATATATATATATATATTTGTTTCAATTTCTAGCTTAAATATTTATTTTAATTTACATATTTGTTGTCTTTTTCCTCTATATATATATTTTATTTATTTTACAATTTACATTCCAATATATATATAGATATTTAACTTATAGAGAAATCGTTTTTAAAACTTAATTATATTTTTAATAACATAAACACGCATGTTTTTATTCGAATTCGGAGAAACTCGAACTGATTTCACAATTAATTTCACAATTTTTTTATCAAAAATTAAATTAATTATCAATTTAAACTCAATAAAAATCCGGGATCATTACACTAATGTTTAAATGTCAAAACTTCAAATTTATACAATTCTAATTCCATGTCAAAAAATATACCATAAATATAATATCCACAATTCAATCAGTAGATTTGTATAAAATAGAATCCATACCCAATTTATTTTATACTAAAGTAGAAAAATCAATCAATAACATAAACTTGCAATTCAAATACTTTTATGCTTTATTCAACTTCTTTTCGCATAAAATTAGAAAAATGGAATTTCTATTTAAATTGCAAAAAAAAAAACATTGCAAACTAAGAATAAAAGAATTCATACCTTACACACCATTTTCTATTCTATTCTTTTCAAAACCCTTAATCAGATCTAAATAAAAAGATAAGAAGTGGAATAGAATGTAAAACATTAAAAATGTAACATTTACACAATTTCCACTATTTTAATATAAAATATTGAGATTCTAACATAAGAATTGACATTTCATTTTGGAGGAAATTTGATGGTTTTAATGTGATGTTTTCGTAAAGCAAAATTCTGCAAGGCATATATCAAATCCAAAATTTACTATACAGTTGCTAAAATAATAAGGACTAAGATTTCTCTCATAATAGGTCCTTGGCTCTTCCTCTTTTTGTATTTTTCGTGCCTTCTACAATCTCTTTTAGATATCCCCTTTTAGAATATACAACAAGTGATTTGTATATGGATTAGATTCATAAGTTTATGGGTTAGAGGAGAATAGAATTAGAAATTAAATAATAATCATCTTAAATTTCTAACCGGAAATCCTAAAGAATTTTTTGAATCTTTGAAGAGAGAGACTAATAGTACCTCGCTTGGTTCTCGAAATAATTTGTGAATAAAAATAAGGGGCAAGGCACTTATTTATAGTGGTCAGAAAGCACCAGAACCATTAAATTGAAGTCCGTTAAAAAATCACATCATTTGTACCTATGCCGCCACACATCGTTGATCGATCGACTGCTCCTACCCCATCGGTCGATGGTAGTGCCTAATCGGCCCATAGTTGGCGGATGACCTATAGATCTATTCTGTAACGTTTTGATTGTGTTGGTGATTGTATTATTTAATACCTTAATTAATATTATAACGTTAACGTTAATTTTAAAGTTTACTTTACCCTCAAGTCTATTTGCTGTTACCTTTTGAATTTCAAATATGAGAATTAATTAATTACTTGAATTTGAATTCTATTTAAATTACTTTGATTCTATAAACTTCAAATGTCCATAAATTTTTTGTTTGAGCTCCTTTTTCAGAATATTATACATGGAAATCAATTAGAAATCACCACGAACGCAACGATATTACTTTCGTGGTCAAATTCTGACATTAACAAAATTCTCACTGTTAGCCTTATCTTATTTAAGTAATTTATTTATTTATTTTTTTATTAATTTTTATGGGATGTTACATATTATTTCCTTGAAATATATTGACCAAGAATATTTAAAATGAAATATCATTTTACTTTGTGATTAATTGATCATGATTCCAACTATTTGCAACTACAATCACATAACATTTTCTTTAAGGATTTTCTTATTAATATACTTAAGCAAATTACTTAATTAATTATATCACAATATAAACAAGTATATAGCAGAAATCAAACACCTTTATTAAGAATAACATTGACTATAGAGTTAAATTTATATAACAAATTACATAATTTTTCTTAGGGCATACCATTAACTCCATTTCTGATAAATTTACCAATGTTTTGGAATTTGGTTAGACAGAGGGACTAAACTATAGAATGATGAAAGAATGGATCTATATATTTGGAAACTATCAAGATTGGTGATGAGAAGGAACTCAAGAATTTTGGCTAAGTTTAGTTCAAGTCAAGACCAATCAATATCAAAAGGACCAAAAGCTATAGGGGACCCACTTTGTTCTATTGATGATGCTGCTTACAACTTTGAAGAATATGGCTAGTTTTGGACAGGCAAAACTAGTTAGTACCTACCACTCTTTTATGGGCAATTTCATCAATTAAGATCCAAAGCTTGAAGAATTAAGTAGGTATGAAGAAAGAGCGAAGAACAAAGCATGTAAAATCACTCATCTTGACCAAAACCAGTCAGTTCTGAGAGATTTATGCATAACAAAGTTGTTAAATTTTACAAGTTCTTCATGGCTAGAAACTTGAATCCGATTGCATACAGATTCAAACGTGTACTATCGACTGTGGTAGAGGATTTCGACTGTAAGTACACCTCCTATGACAACCAAAGAGGATTTTTAGGAACTTGGATCCTTCATCTTCTTCTCTAAACCCTTTAGGATGACCGAGATCATATTGGCTATAATCCACAATTGATTACAAATTGAATATTCCAAAGAGAACTAATCAATAAAGATAACTAAGTGCATATAGGTTGGAGATTTTGCCGAACCATTATAAAATAATTGTGTCTTTCCCATTCTATCTTTGATTTCCTACTCTTTCAATTTATTTAATTCATTTTTGATTGACAACTAGGTGTTTAGGTATTTTACATGCAAATAAACTCTTTTACAGATGTTTGAAATAAGTGTTAAACGTCTAGAAACCCAATTCAAACGTTTGAAGAGTTAATGATGGGCAGTTGGATTTTTATTCATAGGTTTAAATGTTTTGGAGACTCAGGCTTGTTTTATGGACCCATGTAATGATCATAAGGTCTGGAGTGAATATAGTGCATAATAATGAGTCCGAGGATGGTATTCCTTGTCTTGAGAAACATGACAGTTGATGTCAGATAAGACAGAGACTACGATGAAGGTTCAAGACATGTTTTGACTTGTATGGTGAATTTTCTAGAGTAATATGGCGGTTTTAAGATATGATAGCTAGGATATAGCATTGTAAGATTCCGTATGATATTGCATATATGTATTCCTTACCTACAACTTTTGGTTTGATATCTCTAGATCATTTGTAGAACGAAGCTTGACTATTTCGGTTGTATGTGTGTTTACTGACATCGATATAGAGATACAAGATATTTTATCTTGGTAATAAAGGCGATGGACCTTGGGTTATTCATATGAAAAGGTGATTGGCCTCAAGCTACTCATCCTAAGTCCTCTTGTTAGGTAAATATGGTGGTTAGGCATATGTATATTATTTCGTGTTGGGTATGGACATAGGTGATGGATGCATTGAAGTATCATGGTACTGGTATTATATCAGTGACTATACTTAGCAGGTTGTAGCTTTACCAAAATATCGAAGGTCTACTAGCCTATTATGTGATGGTTGAGTCATTATTGGTGCCATGATGATTTGTATACAATAGATTCATCATCTAGTGTAGCGATATAGTAGAAATGTGCTAATTGGTGGAAGCAGATGAAGTTGCAGTTTGAAATATTGATTCATTACCTTGAATATTACTATTTGTCATTTTTAAAGATATAGTATTATATTAGTAATCATGCATATTAGTGACATTTCCTTTTCAGCGGCCTTTATGGCTGATCCTAACTTTTTTTTCACTTTTTTTATTTTTTTTAGGATGACTAGAGGTTGGATTTCTACCATCTGGAGGCTATCTATAGAGCCGTGAATGTGACGACCCTCTATTTTGGACTATTCGCATCCGCACATGGTGGACTTGAATAATTCAAAATACTGAATTGTTAATTTAAATTTGGCAAACTGAACATATACAATAAATAAATAATCACAGAACCACAGACACGGAGTAATAATATGCAGCGGAAGCAAAAGATAGTAGTTCATGAAGCTACTATATATACAACAGAGTTAAATAGTTACAGCAGAAGTCTTGAATACAAAAGTGAAATACAAGAATCATAATACATCACTGGAATCAACTAAATATCTGAAAGCTGGATAGATAGCTGGATCTCCAAGCGAAGCTCCAACTCCAAAGGTGAGTCTCGAAAGCTGGTACTCTCAGTATGACCCGAGCGTAAAGCAAAACACAAAACACTCGAGTCAGGATTAATATTCTTATATCAATAAATCCAACTCAAGTGAAATAACAATTGAAATACAAGTAACTCAAATGATACTGGAATAACCATCCTCTAAGGATCCGTTAAACTATCTACTATGTAGTAGTGTACGCTAAATAGATAATGTCTATCAGTAATATAAATATCAAAATAGCGTTAAGGCGTTACCATTATCCCCCTTAACACATTTTATATAAATGTCATAGTCTATACAGCACTGTAACTCCACCGTAAACTAGTGGGATATCAGGGAGTACTCCATAGGTATAACACAAAACAAATTCGTAGTGGTCGCGTATATAGGGATACAAGTATGACAAGGCACATAAGGCAATACCCAAGATAGTGAAACTACCATTTGCCTGATCCGGACTAGTGAAAACGCATCGCCGCAACGATCGCAACACCGCGAAACAACACTCCTAAAAGTACGAGGGTGCACCAATCAATAACAAGTAATGAGTAGTATCGAAGAAGTGTGTTCGCTCGAGGTGGCTAACCCCATTTGGCCCGGCACGGCTCCTGTTTTAGTCATTTCCAATTTGACAAAAGTGTCAAGGCTATCCATTATCGTTCTCTTTCTTCAGTCATCGCATACTTCATTCCAACTACTTCATTATGGATCACACTCCGCGTATAGTTATTAAAGTGGTTTTCGGTTTATACAGAGAGTATGTCCATACCGATTCCGGTCTCTTTAATAACTTTCGTAATTATTACACTGATTGGTTGTTTAATATATTTCAAAATCAAATCAAATTCAATTTCGATTAGAATTTGAAATTCAACATTTCATTTGTCTTCTTAAATCAATTTCCATAATTTACGTTTCAAAACTTCCATTACTATTTCAAAATCTTATAATTCAATTTCGATTTATATTTAAAATAGTTCAAATATTGATTCAAGTTCGTATATAAGTTTTCATTCCAAAATCATTTAAATTAATTTAATTTTTTTCATTCAATCAATTTAAATTCATTTGTCGATTTCATTCGATATTTGTTAAGTTAATTTATCATTCAAAATTATTTCTATTTAATTTTTAATTCATTAAATCAATTACTTAAGTTCAATTCCGTTATCCCAAAACCTACAAATTTGAATTAAATTTAATTCGTCAAATCACATTCTTTAAATTCAAGTCTTATATTTATTTCAATAAAACGCATTTTATTTCTTGTTAAAGAAATTCGATTCCATTTATTTATTTACTTAGTTACAAATTTCAAACTCAATTAATAAAGAAACTAACTTTTACATATTCGGGAAGTTCAATTTCACTTACTACCTTATTTAAATAAATTTCCAACCTTAATAAATAAAGAAACCCAATTTTATTATCAACGAAGTTCAAATTTATTTATTCAAAAGTTCAATTTCTCTTATCAAAGAATTCAAATTTTATTTAATTCTCAAATAATTCATTTTTATTTAATTATTAAATAATTTCAAAATTAATTAATTAATTTCAAACTTAATTATTAAATAATTCCAAAACTTAAATATTCATTTCTTAAATTAAACAACGTTCTTCCATTAATTACTTTGTTAATATTTCATTTCAGGTTTTTTTAAATATTAACATTAGTTTACATAAAATTTCAAACATCTTTTCAAAACTTTATTATTTATTCAAATAAAATCTTTATTTTATTTTTAAATCAAATTATTGACCAATCGGGTTTATTTAATTTTCTATCCTAAGTCAAATTCATTTGGGTATTTATCATTTCAACCCGATTCCATTTCAATTCAAAAATCACAGCATACAAAGGGAACTTGTAGTGTGATAACTGGGATGGTGTCAAAGTAAATAAACAAGCAATAACAATAACAATAACAATCCAATAATTAATTCCAATAATCCCGAAATAATCTTATTAATTCACATTGTTATTTTTGCAAATTAATATAATTATTTCTAGAATCTACACTATCATTTCATGTAGATTAAAGATTATTATACTAATATCTATACGGTTCTTCACTGGATATTTATTATTCGATTCCATACAACATAAACTTAAATGGTTCAAGGGTAATTAATCATTTTCTACGTGTCAAATAATTAAACATTTAAGGGTCATATTACACAAATTTTACTAATCAAATTCAACGCATATGTCGATTCAAAATTTTAACTATCCTACGTCAAATTCAATTGCGTAATATTTATCACTTTATACATTACAATTTAACATCCAATATAAACAACAAACAATCAATTAATTATCAATCAACAGGATTATCATCGCATAAATAACAGATAATGGTGTCAGATGTCAAAGGTGAACTGATGCATAAATAACAGTGCAACAAACAACAGCAGCTATTTCAATTGTCGTTCAATTGAAATCAAATTTAATAAATAAAAGAACATTAATCGTGAGTGATTGTTCACCTTTCGAGGCTAGAGAGATTTGACAATAAAGTGAGTTGCAATTCCAAACGCGGATTCCAAATCAAAGCTGGATTGGCACGAATTCAACGAACAAGGCTGATAATAGAAATAGACGAAATAAATCAAAATCCGTTTGATATAGCCCAAAACGAATTATATATTATTTTATCACATTATCTTCTTAAATCATTGCTAAATTAAAATATATATGAAAAATCTATATGTATATACATATCTTTTAAAAATACTAACATACATAACTAACACCAAACTTTAAGTGTAACTAACAATTACATATATATGAATATGTACTCCCTGACCCATATATGTAGTAGTAAATAATAAAGTAATAATAAACCGCACATCAAAATGTCAATGTACATATTATATTGTTTACCCTTTTAAACACATTATATATAGCTGAATAAACTTATATAAACTAGTAACATCTATAATTATGCACTTAAAATAAAATCCTACGTGTAAAAAGCTATATAAACTAATTTATAACACTCCATACGGTTACAAATGGTTTTAATAAGATTCTATCTGTACTACCCTATTATAAAAATGAAATCAGATCGTATGAAAACTGCCTTTACAACCGAATATTCGTACATCATCTAGTACAGCTTATGCAATATAATATAGCATATTACTTACAGCAAAACACAATACTTAAAACATATATACATAAGTAATATAAACAGTTTATATACTAATTTTTTTTTCTTTACAAACTGTTACATACTAATAATATGTATGAACATACCATACCACTTTTAAAATTTATATACGTACATAGAGTTATATATATAAATTAACTTATATAAACAATATATATTAAACATATATGGGTGAGTACACTACAGATAAGAAAAAAAATAAAAGCAAATCAGCTTAGTTTATAAAAAACTGTACTAACCTATTTAATAACCACTGTACAAAAATATAAACAACTTTACTTCATTTCATAAACATACATACTGCTATGAAACTTAGAATAAGGTAACTGACACATAAACTGTATAATATACATATACATAACCTAAATAGATTTACACACTTTACGTCCTCCTTCCTATTTCAAATGTACAAACACAACCCAGACCTACTCTCAAATAAAATATATTGAAATATAATATAACATAACATAACATAATAAAATAAATAAAAAGGCAATATATGTATGTAAGATATACGCTTATAGGAAGGAAGGGCCGACAGCACCAGAGACTGGCAGAAACGAGCAAGAAATGGCGAAGGTCCAGGTGGTGAGATCATAACTGCCTCGGGTTACGTGCAAAGATGGAGGCGAAAGATCGAAGGTTGGCAGATGGTGGAAGAAGTGAGGGTTGGCTGACGTCAGGGACTGAGGTGTTCTTGGTGGAAGGAAACGGGCTGATGGGTGGAGGAAGGTGTGCGATCTGGAGGGGAAGAACTGAATAGCTTGACCTAGGCTACGGGTGGAGGCTGCTGTAGTGGGAATGATCGGTGCAAGGCTCCACAACAACAACAACACGGCGGTGAAAAGTGATGGAGGGCGGAGCAGCTCGGAGGAGGTAGAGGAGTTCGACCGAGCTAGGTTGCTGATGGGGCGGACTAGGGGAGGAGAAGGTACGACGGTGCGGAGTTGTTCTTCTCGGCTATGGTGCTTGGGTTCTGGCCTCGGGAAGGCTACTGCACACGGTCATGGAGGAAGGAGTGTTAGAAGTAGATGACATGGAGGTGGAAGATGTGTTGGTGGAGGAGATGGAAACGTGGGTGAACTTAGGTGGAGAAGTGGAAGGAAGAGAAAGAGGCGAGGCATTGGTGAGAAGCAGTGGGAGGAGGCGGCGTTAATCATAATCGGAGGGAGTGGAAAGGAAGGGACATGAGCAGGTTGCATTCATTTTCTTTTTCTACAGGGATGGTGCAAATAAATGTTGGGAGAAGAAAAGTGAGCTGGCTATTATCATTAGTATAAACGCATGAACCAAAGAGGAAGAGCCTCGAACCAAAATAATGAAATGGAGCGGCACAATATTGGGACCGTGAAAATAAATGTCAAGCATTGATTTTTTTGAAAATAAAAAATACCAGTGGCTGTTGAGTTATACGATGGAAAAAATTGAATGGACTAGGAATTCAAAAAAAAAGTCCTACACGGTTACCGATACGGTAGACTGTTTGTCATTTTTTTCGGCGTACTGAACACCGAATTACATAAATAAATATACCATAGGGATTAGCACGATGGGACGATCAAAACGGTATATAAATTTCAGTGGTACGATTGAATTATAAAAATTCGAATTTTTATACCAGCGGAAAATGCATGAAAAACGTAGAAAAATAAGATCGACGGAGCCAAAGAAGTCCGAATTTGGAAAAACGATAAACTGACGTCTTGCTCACAAGATGGTTTAGAATTTTTCTATGTAAAAATATTTAGGTTTCGAAAATGTTTTATTTTCATCGCTTTTTAACTAATTAAATTGAAGCGAATTTACGCATGAAATAAACTTTCAAATTTTCAAACGAAAATTTACCAGTTGCTATGTTTAACTAGACACATTCTAAATATCAAATTTATATTTCAAAAATTTTATCGTTTAAATCCCATAAAATTTCAATTAATACGTTATTAAAACCGGTTAAATTTACGGGTCGTTACAGTGAAGATTTTACTGTTATGATTATTTGTCTAATATTTTGTTATATTAACATGTCAACTATATATTTATTTTGAGATATGTTGTATATGGGACATAATGCACCATTTGCATGTTGTTACGATATAAAATTTTATGTTCCTTGATATGATATGCAATTAATCTTTTATATATTTATGTTGATATTATATTCTGTTCCTTTTAATATGAGATTTAGTATGTAGATATGTTAGGATAGATATGATCTAATTTTTTTGTTGTATGTTCCACTCATAACAAAATTTCATCCATGTCATTTTCTAGAATTCGATTACTTATATGCGTGGATTACTGATGTTTCAAATGGCGGGTCATTACAAAATAAGTAAAACTTAAACATATGGTGTCATATCATGAACAAAATAAAATTAATATCATCAATTAACAAAATTGTTATTGAATAATAAAAATTAATTGATGTATACGTATCAAACTTATATATATGTATGTATGTATGATTTCACATGAAAGTTAAATATTATTCACAATAACACAAGACATGATCTTGTGTATAGTAGAAGAAGGAAATAAATCCTTTCAAAATTTCCACAATTACCTATTGCATGGTGCATTTAATCCAATTCCAATAGTAGAGTCTCTTACCTGTTACTATGAGTAATTAATTGCATTTAAGGGGAATCAGTTTGAATATTATATTAGACTTGGGTCTAAGGAAACTATGTTTAAGGATTGCAGGTCATTGTAACTGAATAATATTCTTATAAATGTTAAACTTCCTTTTAACCTAACACTTACCTAACTAATTTGATAGCTAGACTCCATTGATGTACTCTAGATGTGAGCCATGAAATGTTTACACCTAGGATTGGTTAAAAAGCATCTTTGGAATACTATAAAGGTTATAATAAAAATTTAAAATTTTTAAATGTAAAATTAAATTTTAATTGTCATGATTAAGAAATTAAAAAGGATTTAAACTAGAATTATCAATATTATAATTAAGTAACTCAAAAAATGTTTTGAATTCTATTTAAAACTACAATAATTATTATTGTAATTAAAGAAGTTTAGTTGATTATATATATATGTATGTGTGTGTTCATATGACATAAATATAAAAGTTAAATAAAATTTAAAGGTTAAAATTAAAATAAAGTAAAACCCATATTGATGTAAGGGATACATGCAAGTAATGTAATAACATTATAACTTTTAATAACATTTTATGCCATTGAGTATTCCGAAAACTCATCATCCTCTGACAAGCACCATTGTCCAAGTGGTTAATTGATTCGGCTTTGGTGCAACAGGTCACAAGTTCGAAACTTGCTTTCGAACGTTTACTGACATGGGATATGTTGTCCCAATGATTTATTGTATATAAAGTACCATTTCAAAAAAAAAAAAAAAAAAAAACTCATCATCCTCTACCATCAATATCGCTCATTTAATATTTAAAATTATTAGTATATAAATATACTTGCTCTCTATCACTTACATTTAACCCTAGAGCACTAAGATGTATATGTGGTTATTGAGAATCATCCAGCCACATATCATACATTATTAATGCTTTTAATTATAACAGATTGATAAAACAAACTATCTATTTTTTGAGCATCCTTAATGGTTATATACTTGTAATTATGTATACATTAAATGATAGGCCTTGAATAGTTATGTTATACCCATATTTCCAAAACCCTGTTAAAGGCGAGATCACACAAGCACCAAAATAAAAAAGGATTGCTATTAAAACAAAGTTAGGCTACAAGAAGGGAAAATAAAGAATAAGACGAAGTCAAGAGAATACTACACCCAATCATTTAAACATAGCCTTGGAATTATAGCCAAAAATGGCTACCAGATATGGGAACTGAACAGCGGCCACAATGTGCGATCTAATAAAAAGAACTGCAATGCAACTAAGAAGTGACAACGAGATAGAGATACTGCGGTGCCATATCAAAATTTGTACTGACAATGCCAGAGTACGACACAACCCCTAAAAGGCTATATACAAATGGTGGTACACTGCGCTCGCATATCCATGTATAAAAATAACCAGTCTGCATTAAAGTTATCCCGATAAAGAAGTGCATCATCATTAGAATAGGCTAATGAAGAAGTGCGCCGTCATCAAAACAGGCTGATAAAGAAGCGCGATGCCATCATAATAGGCCGATAAAGAAACGCGCCTCCATCTAGACCAAACAAATAGAGGAGCACAAAGGCAGGAACAAAAGAAGAAAACCATGTTTTAACCAAAAGGCCAAATAAACCCAACTATTATTCCTAAAGACTAATGCATCGCCAATACTTTCAAGTGTAGATCTGTAATGTGTTTGCTATGGACTCTTTAAGTAGTTACATGAAAAATCCAAAGTATTCCACGGCTGCACGTGGAGTTACCAAAACGACACTCCACTGTAGTTCTTCACTTGTTAGAAAACAACAAAGACGCAGGTGACCCTTATCAAACAACTTACGTATATCAGCATCAAGAGAAACTCAGAGCACATTTATATAGATATCGTTGACACCAAGGTTGGGGGAAAAGCAACTCAACTCCATTTCTCCTCAGCACAATGTCAAATGAACACTATGAAATGGGCTAGACAACTCAAATAAAACCATGTCTAGGGAAGTATTAAGCGAACAACGCAGTTCCTCTCCTTATATATCAACGACGCCCTAACAATAAAGCAAAGGGATAACCTTGACATTTTTATAGGGTAGTACACAAGCCATTCGTCCCTCTAGATCAGGAGTGCATGATCCGTTTGAATTTGAGTATCCTACCTCAATTCCAGATGTTTTCACTTTATTTTCAAACTTATCGCCAACGCCCAAAATTCAAACTCTCAAATTATGGTTTCCCACAGAAGACACATCATCAATCTGTGCACACCAAACAAACAAGAGGGATGGATGACATGTGGGAATTAAAACTATAGAAAGAGAGTGTTGGAAATCCACTTACATCTCCATACAATGAATATGAAAGGCACTGTAGTAAGAAAGGGATCTTTTTGAATTTGAGATTTTTTAAGGTTGAATAACGAAAAGTTTTGTACTCTCTATCATTAATACTTATACCACGAATATAAAGAAAGAAAGTGATATTTCCCCATGGACGTGGACTTCTTTAATATCTAAACCATGTAAAATTCTCCTTGTCTTTTCCTTTTCTGTATTTTTATTTACCTAGATTTTAGTGTTAGATTCTTTGTTACCTTTTTATCTGATTTAGATATCAATTTGATTTGACATTTTAACAAACAACTGAAGTACAACTACTTGATTGTGTAAGTTTTCAACAACGTAATTACTACCAAAAGGAAAATTTGATATCACTTAAGTTAGTTGATTCTAACTTATGGAAGTACGCCTTAATTACTTTCATGATCAATCCCATTGATTCATCTACTCCCACTATATAAGAATAGTTACATTTGGCTTTAAAAACCTCAAATAAGCCACTCATAGTGTCGAAACCTTAAATATAGCAGAAGCTTCAACTGAGGCCCTCATGGATCTAATCCTAGCTGCACTCCATTACTTCACAAACAAAATAAACAAATGAATGGAAAGGCTAAAAAAGATAATAGTGCGATGTACTAATCTCAGACCGGCCTTCCCTCCACATTCCATAGCTCACCACCATCACTCGCCAACTACACAAGGGGTAAGTGAATACGACACTCCCAGAAATGGAAATGGTGATGCTAGTCAGAAAGCTGAAGTCAAACTAAAAAGAAAAATCCAAGCTAACCATCAAATCAAATCAAAGCCTACCAATATAAACTCATTACTGTTGGAAAAATAGGCTCTGCATTCCCTTGGTAATGACACCATTTCACTGTATGAAGGCGATTCATCCCATGTTGACCCCATGGAAGATGAAATCCATCAATTAAAAGCCTATGTAGAGCAGCTAGCGAAAATCTTGCCCGAAAAGCATCAGTAAGAAAGTTGAAAAAGAGGGTTCTTCTCTATTTTGTGAGGCAATCATAGAGGAAGATTTCCCCAACAACTCTAAAGCACCATCAGTTGGTAAGTTCGATGGAACCACCAACTCCAATGACTGCGTTTGGACTTTGGAATATTACGCGGACATGCTAAAGGTATGAAGAATGGCCTGATGCAAGATTTTTCCTATTTATTTAGCTGGTGCAGGCTCTCGATGGTTCAGGAGGTATGGACCAGAAGAGGACCGATCTTGGAGACAGCTATCCACAAATTCCTAAGGTAATTCATTTGAGAAGGGAAGCTTCCCTGGACGTAAATAGGATGTCAAGTGTAATACCCCATAATTTTATGATAATTAATTAAAAAGAAATTATTAATAAATCATAATGTCAAAAAGTAAATTTTTTATAAACATCAAAATTTGGCTACGAAACTTGTACTAATTGGTTCATGGAAATTTTTCTGATCAAATTTTATATATAAAGTTGTCCAGTCGGAGTTCAAACGGAAATGTTATAAACGTTTGAAGTTTTATAGTCTGAAATAATTATATACGTAATTAGTAAACAACATTAATTAATGTTAGTTAATTTTAAGTAATAATTAACATTGCTTAGATGTTAAGAAAGTTTATACTAGGAAGAAAATTATATTGATGTAGTTAAGCAAGAATTAAATCAAACAAATTGAAGACGCTGCTTAATTAATGCCAAGAACTCCACATGTCAACTGCTGGTGTCCGTAGGTCGACCATAACCAAGGGGCTATCAACCTGTGTTTGGTAAATTTCGACAGTAAAGAATGGCCAAATGGCTTAAAACCAATTAATTTCGATCTAACGGCTAGCATTGATTTGAAACCCAATAGATACAGGCCTAGACCCTTACTTCTAAACTCATATTTTAAAAGCAAGGCCAAAGCTCTGCCACTTTTACTTCTCCTCCAAATTCTAAATTTCTAAGAAATAGTTATACTTTATATGTATATACAAATTGAAGAATCGTAGAAGTGACCGAGGAGAGAAATAAGGTCAAATCTAATTACTAAAGCCAAGGTAAATTGTAAATCTAGATCTAAAATATAAATCAAAATCCTAATCACTTTTCAAATCGGGATCATGATAAATCTGTGTATGATTGCAGTGTATAATCTAAATACAGAGAAAAGAGAGTCAAACTGGAATAACATGGATTTGATTTGAAGATTTAGAAATCTAAAAACATGAGTAGGAAATTATATATTTTTATATAATATTAGATATTTATCGTTTTGGTCTATTCCTGTATGTCTAAAATGTTAACTGGAGTTGTAAGCTAAAAAAATTGTATATGTGGAATAAAATTATGAACTCTACCTACATATTATGTTAATGATAAGCTAAAATTGTGTATTGCATGTATCTAGAAAATATTGGATATTAATTATCCTTGAGGTTATCTTTGAAATTTATAGAATATGCGGTATTTCTAGATTTCTGAATTATTTAATTCTTTTGCAAATAAAATGATAAATTGAGATATCAGCAAAATGTAGGGATTTAAGTAGTATTTTAATTTATTAGACTACATAGCGTCTGTAATGTGAATTTCTAAATTTTCAAGTGTCATATTTATAAATAAAAGTGCAATGGTTGAAATAACAAGGGATACACCTAAAAAGAAAGAGATATACATAAAATAGGGATATCTACCATATTTTGTGTTATCTATTTCAATAACCGTTAAAAGATAATTCCTTGTAACTCCAAATGTGACACAAATTCCCTTTCTGGATAATTTTTAATGTTAATCATTTGTGGGAAAAATGTAATTCTAGTACAGTAAAATGTAGAAATTCCTAATAATAAATTAAATGAAGTATTAATGTGATAAGAATGGTCTAAGAAAGAATACGTGTGAAATAAGCAAAATGGAAATGAAAAAAAAAAGAAATGCAAAGATAGACAAATCATAATTTAAAATAAAAGGGTATATAATCCTCTAAAACAAGGTAAGGAATTAAAGGTTAAAAAGGAATAGTGATTGGAAGTTAAATAATGATGGTAAGGGAATGGTAATGAAAAATGATATTTAAAAGAAAGCGGTAAATGACTATAAATTAAATAAGATGTAAACGCATAGAAAAGTAAAGAAAAACTGTAAACAATAAACATTAGAGGCAAAGTAAATAAACATGCATAAATAAAGATTTTGTGTCTATACACGCACATATGGCCTCAAATATGACTAGTGTGAATTATATAAGTATGCAAATAACTTAAATGGATAAGACTGATATAGTCATAAATATAGGTTTGAATGCGTGGTCAGTAGTGTTACACAATAGAAGCTTATCCATCGTGAGGGGCCACCAACAATTGTGTATACATTATTCTGATGTAGGACATATCCAACTATATAACCTATGGAGTATACACGCTCGCGTATAGGTCAAGGAATACCTTCAAATAATCTGCTTCAATGAATTATGGGGAGGGTATTGCCTTGATTGCGTTAGGCAATCTAAATAGGATGGTGAGCAGCTCAACACGATGTCAGGATATGTTGGTACCAAATAAGAAGTAGGATCTATATTTATGTTGGGTGCATTATCGATCCTATGCGGTCAATGGGAAAATAGAGTTACACCTAACAGATTATGCCTCTTACTAGAGTGGTCCCGTTAGGTAATGCATCGCCATAGTTATTTTCTCGTTTGCTTGTTAGGGCAAGACATGTTAACTGATAAAAGAGTTCTTTCAAAAACGAACGGGGTAATCCGAGGAGCTAAGTCCTCTATAATAAATAGGAAGAAGGTAGGTAGTAAATCTCCAAGGCAAGATAGAATATGGCTAAGCTATTGTGATGCCGTATTAGACACTATGAGATTCACAACGAGGTGTAAACTAACATCAAGAAGTGGACAAAGATGAAGATGATGAGATACATCGACCAGTCAACATTTCAGGTTCCCCTTCCTAATGCATAGTTGTACTGGTAATCGTAGTATAAGGTGTAGTTCCATATGGACGTGATATTATGTTGACGAAGGATCCTAATGTGCTGCTAGATTATGGATACTAGCGGGGATAATATCTTAGTCTAAAGGGGGACTATGTACACACACATACATGTAGTTATGGTCTATTTCTAGCAGATAGGGCATATCATATGCATACAAGGAGTCGAGACGACTAAGTAAAATTAAAAGACATAACATGTGATGAAAGGCAATCGGCATAAACTAGTGTTATGTATAAAATGCATAATTCATCAGTTACCAAAATATTGTTCTGGCCCCTTCCTCATTACGACCCATAGGATAGGTTTAGAGGTACATGTAATGGTGCAAGGCGGGAATCGTAATAATACGGGTTTCCTTTAGCATGCTCGGTACTGACAAGGACACTAGATATTGGAAGTTTCAATCTTGGTCAGTAACTATATGATTTATTATACTTTACTATTCCATTGTGAGTTCTGATATACATTTATTTATTTATTTATAGGATGCCAAACCAATGATCCGTATCTTGGTGAACCTAGTTTTTTGATTTAGCAAGAATTTTAGCCCCATTAGGGTGCAGGTATTGCATTTGGCACCGGAGCTTAGGTTAGTTGATCGTGAAAATAAATTAGGAACGATGAGTGAACATATTTGTATTTTACCTATAAATATAAACATATTATATGTCGGAGTCTTATAAATTCCGACTATAAAGTAGTCGTAACCATATGTTAAAATATGGATAAGTTAGTTATAAGTTGGAAAAATGGAAAAAAGTTGAGAATGTACACCTACCCGACCATCCTACTGGAAATAGGTCATATAGTAAGGCGTTGAATTAAAAAGAGCGTAAGTGCAGCATATGGAAAGTCCTTGAAGCTGGATAGTACGAGACTCCCTAATTGGGCCCTCCATAGACCAACGCTTGTAGAATCTTATATAACTAGTGTTAAGAAAGTTCAGATATGAAGAAAGCAAGAATCCATCCGTTGTAGATATCCGAAAGTAATTGAGTTCCTAAAGGAAGGTGCGATGTAATCACTCTAAGATGATAGATGCATTTTATAGCTGGAAGAAGATAAGTTAATAAGTAAGTTGGACGAAAAGAGGTCCAAAATAAGGGACAAATAGAAATCCACTATAAGTCCGAAGTAATAGAAAATAGTTTTAAAAATAAAAATGATTTTAATACAAAGTTTTGAGAATATATATATATATATATATATATGTATGTATGTATGTATGTATGTATGTATGTAATAGATTTGAAATGATTTTTAAAGGAATTATTTGAATGTATAAAAACCCTATTTTTGCAAATATAAGTAAATATTAAGTTTTTGAAAAAAACAATGATATAAATAACTAGTTATATTAAATAAAAACTTTTAATAGAAAATTTAAAATTTGTTGGACTGAGAATAACAGTAAATGGGTTTAAATAAACGTAAATTCTTTTGGAAAAAATAGTAAAGCGTATGTTGCTCGTTGATTTATCTGTGATAAAAAAAATAAGTTGGAAAATGCTTCTTTGGAGAGGACAATAGGAAGTGGTACAATTTGGAAATGGGGTAAAAAGAACGGGAAATAAGAATAGTACCCAAAAATAAAGCAGTGTGCGAATGCACTGTAATGTTCAACTAAGAAGATAGTAACCAATTGGGATGAGGGTAGTTTAGGTAGAGGAAGGTTGAATGGTAATAGCTTTATAAAATATAAAGCAAAAAAAGTTAGTGATTTATACAAAATATTGTTAGTAATTATGAATGACATTGGGAGATTATATTAAAAATAATGCAAGCAGTAACATAGGATTTTAAAGGAAAAATAATGGAAAATTGACATTTTTCTATTGTTGTGCACTTTCGTTGCAAATATCTTTTAGAAGTTCCCCACGCATGATATTAGAGACTCTTCCAAGAAGAAGTGGAGATAATATGTGTGATAATAAAATGATAGAGTGAGAATTATTCTTATCTAATCCAGTATTTATTGTTTAAAAATTATAAAGAATAAAATACCGTAATATATTTGTGAAAAAATTGTTGGTAAAACCATTGAGTTTTTAAAGGAAAAACTTAATAAATGTTTTGTGTAAAAATCCCATTGTTTAAGAAGTAACAGTTGAAAAAGGTCTTTAAAAGGAAAAGAACTTCTAAAAATTTAATTGTAGTTTTAAAAGTCAAGGAACTAAGTTATTTTAAAAAAAAATCAAAAGTTTTTAAGTTTTACTTTTAAAGATAAAAATTTTGGGATTAAAAAACTTCAATTTTTTTAAAATGGAGCAGATAGGAATGATTGGCTATGAAAGACGGGGTAGAAGGTAAGGCTATGAAGAAGATAGCAATGAATACTCATAAAACAGCAATAAGCAATGCTCGTAGATTGTAAAGAATACTGGTAAAACCAAGGAATGTTTTATTAGATATGTGTGCAAGCCATAAGAAGAGCCATAAAGGAATGATAAATGGTATTAAAGTACATTTCTATGAAATCTAGGGTACGCAATGATCAAGAGTAAAGGAAGTAAATACTAAGATTAGAGAATACTGTTAAGAGATTAGGATTAAGAGAAGATAGTAACCGAGCGTAATGAGATGGCAAACATACATAAATGACAATGGTAGTATCGAAGTTAAGGAAGATAATATAGAGGGCAGAAAAGTTATTCTGCTAGCTTATTGTCAATGAGTTATTCAAAGGTGCATAGTTTATTTTTTCTACTCATTATAGTGTGGGAGGATGCACAATTTGTTCCATAATTAGATATGGTAAAGGAAGTAATGGATGGACCTTATTCATCAGAAGCCATAAAGGAAAGTTAAGATATATGGGTTGGAAAATGATAGCACGTTAGAAAGATCCATAGGTAGTAGTATTTGTATTTCCTTCCAACAGTTGTCTTTTTTTAGTTGGGTTGTAAGCAATTGTTTCTGTTAGGTAAAAATATGTACGACATTTATGAAAATGTTTCTTTTTATATGTTTTCTGTGTGGACTGTGATATTATTGGGAAAACAATAAACAAGGAAATTTTAGGAAATACTCATAAGTAAAGCAGAAGAAATGAAAATAGTAAAAGGTTGGAAGTATGAAATAAATTAAAGAAATTTATTTAATTAGCTACTAAAGTAAAAGAAATAAGATTTAAGTCCTAAAAGCAGAAAATTTTTGGGAAGCAAATTTTGTTACAACCACCATTCTATGGTTTTAATGACAACAACTATACAATCACATATATTATATCTTATTAAGATTACAAGTATATATTACAAGAGATCGTCATGCTCAAAGATATCAAGACTCAAAGACAAATAAACGCTTATGGACCATGCTATGATTAGTAAAGTTATAATACTGTATTAAGAGTCTTAGATAAACATTGTAAGGTCTCCTTAAGTATATATATGCACATACAAATTCATATATTCAACATTGGCATATAAAAAACTGTGATATTCAAATATGGCCATCCACAGACGTCTGTGGGAACGACATAGACTTCTATGAATACTTTTGGGGATTCAATTCCTGAAGCCACAGACGTCTGTGGTTTTCTCACAGACGTCTGTCATATAGCAACTACTCTGATACCAAATGAAATAATATAGGATCTTTATATAATGCAATTTATATATGTAAGTGTGAGAGTGTATGTTACAAATTACGCTAACCAAAGAATAATAATTTAATATAAAGAAGGTAAATAATTCCCCTAACCAGACTCAATTTAGAAGAAATTCCCAACTACAGAAATTTGCCTCGTGATGAAATAACACATCAAATTTGGGAAGATAGAATGCGACAGTGGAAATCGGTTTGCTTACGACCAAAGGCTCGATTAGTAAATCGAATGATAATCAATACATAATTCCCCACTTTGGAAGTCATGGACAAATATACGAAAACGATCACAAAGCCCTTTATGCTATGTTTGGTGGATGCAAGTAAATTGGGTTAAGTTTATTCGTGATGAAATAAAAAGTTATCGGTCTCATCGCTGACGCACAATTATATATGCACCGTATATTATGCATCTCTTACATGGCTTTGGGGTACCTTCTTATATCTCTCATTTTGAAGAAATCCCTATCAAGGAAAGCAGTATAAGATTTTTATCTTAAGTGCACCTTCCCCAACGACCACTCCAATCTTCTCACTGGCACAATGGACCATGCAACAACAATAGAAAATGTATAGGGTCCCTCAACAAACTCCTGCTTCTCAATAACAAACCCGTTCATCTTGTCCTCCAAAGCAACCCACCTCCTCTAGTCATGCTACCGAATACTATTTTGATTTGGAGAATCAAGAAGCTTGTATTAGACCAATGCATAACGAATAGATCCATGATTTAAAATTTAAAAATAAAAAGTTAATCATGGCCAACCAAAGGGCTTTGAACAGTAGAATGACTGGCTTGGAGCGATCTTTTTCAACACAAATGATTAAGATGGAAAAAACTTTAGAAAAAGTCGTTTCCACCTTAGGAAAATTAATGTGAAAGGTACATGTCAGATCATCCTCTCGATCATCATCTTCTCCGTCACCTACACCACCTCCTTGAACTCAAACACCAATTACCATGCTCATACTTCTCATGAAGGAACTTCTCAAGACAAAGAGAAGACAATTGAGCAAGAACAACTTAAAGAGGAGGAGGAAGATAGTGATGATATGTCCTTATCCGACCCTTACCAATTTCAACATCAACCTTACATGGCTTTCCAAGGACTTTACATTGAGGAAAATGAGGAGCATATAATCAAACTAAGTGGCCAGCAGCACATGAGAAAGATCCTTCTGCAAACTGGGAGTATTATGCAAATTATGGCGGATTTTCCTATTCTTCAAACCGGTATAACTAACTTCGTTTATTTAATCATTTATGTTCTTTTATGACCTATGTTATTTAAACTTCTATTTTGTTTTGCGTGTCTCTTGTTAAAAATATATTTTATGGTATAATTTTTTTGTTTATTTTGTTGACATATCTATGATTATATATCTATTTTATGTCTGCATAATTTCTTTACTTTTATTTTGATAAGGACAAAGGGGGAGAAATATATGCATATACATAGGGGGAGATAATATGCATGTACATATGGGAGATAAAATTAAGAACAAGTTATTATTATAACTAATGATTATATAGTTTTCATCATCAAAAAGGGGAAGAATGTTAGAACTCTATTCTATGGTTTCAGTGACAACAACTATACAATCACATATATTATATCTTATTAAGATTACAGTTATATATTACAAGAGATCGTCATGCTCGGAGATATTAAGACTCAAAGACAAACAAAGACTTAGGGACCATTGTATAATTAGTATGGTCATAATATTGTATTAAGAGACTTAGAAAAACATTGTAAGGTCTCCTTGAGTATATGTATGCATACACAATCATATATTCAACATTGGCATATAAAAACCTGTGATATTCAAATATTCCATCCACAGACGACCTTGGGAAAGCCACGAACGTCTGTGAATATGTTTGGGAATTTAATCCCTGAAGCCATAGTCGTCGGGTGGTTTTCCCATAGATGTCTGTCATATAGAAACTACTCTACTATGAAAGGACGCTTCATTTCATATCGAATAACAACATCCCTTCTTCAACCGTTGCAGCCATTAAACTAAATAGATTTTATTTAAATAGTAACAACTCCTCATATGCATCTTCTCAAACCTATATATACTTCAAATATTGAGAATTGGCTTAACTATTTTAATCAATTATCTTAATTTCTTATTACTCACTATTTACATATTTGCACGTACATTGCTTACATATTCTGAATCTATCATAACCAAAATATTATTTTGGTTAAATCACTTCCTACGACTCAAAATACTCACATTTACATACTCAAAGGAGATTATATGAAGGATTGCACTATTAGTCAAAATCCATGTTATTTGGAACATAAGGCTGTCAGAGAAATACTTTTTATATTAGCCTATCCCTCTGGGTGAAGCAATGGTTATTTGGTTAAAGGAAATACCGAAGGGGAGCTTCGGGACGAAATGTAGGACGAGAGGTCTAAACAAGTATAAAATATTTGGTGTGATCAATTTTATTATTTACCTTCTTTATATTTAGTTACTATTCTCTGGTTAGTGCAATTTGTAACATACACTCTCACACTTACATATATAGTTGAATTATATAAAGTTCCTACAGTATTTCAAATTTTGGCAAGCGAAGGATAGGGAGAAGTAGTTGTGAAACCATGGGTCAAAGCCCTTATATCTTGAAAGCTAAAATTTGCAAATTCTATTATAAATGAAAAGAAATGTTTTGAAATTTAAAATTTACCGCATAAATAGATGAAGCCCATTGGGGACGTTAGACTATTGGTTAAACTACGATTTCAAGAGATATGGTATAAATTATTTTGTAATATGTATGTATGTATTTGTACATTTTTTGGAAAATCAAGGTACCTTTGAGAAAAGTATTGAAAATTTATGTAGAAAGAAATTTTGAAATTAATATTCATTATGATATTTTGAAAAGTAATATAAAAATATTTTTTAGCAGAAAGAAAGAAAATTTCTAATTTTCGGAATGCTACATACTTGACATGGGGGAATAGTTGACAGATTAGCTAGCATAGATTTGATTGTGCAGCAGAAATGACAGTAAAATAAAATATGGTTAGAGACAAGTGAAAGAGCTATTTAATTATGGAGTAACTTTCTCCATACATTGTCGGTAGTTAAGTAAACTAGTTTGGAATAACTCTGTTTTTGAAATATTTATAAGATTTAAAATAAAATTTACTTATATGGCAAGTACCTGAAAAAGTTGAAAGAGAATTAGGGGTGAAAGAGAAAGCTCCAAAGTACAACGGAAAAGAGGGTATATAAGAGAAGAATGGAGATAAAGAATTTTCCATCTAGACCCTTTTCCAACAAGAATATATCTTTAGAAAACTGGATTTTTCTAAATTTGGATGTTAGTAATGGTATGCTAGGATTTTGGATGGTATGGATTGAATGAAAAATTGATCGATATATAATTCTATTCGTAGAAGTATGGTTAAATTTAGATGTAAAATAAAGTTTTTTATTTTCAGAATTTACATACATATAGAATCGCCAGTATATTTAGGCTTTTTGCACTATATTTTCAAAATTGTTTTAAAAAGATGCATGCATATAGGAGGCACCTATTTAAAATTCCTTAGTGTGCATATCATATATGTTGTGAAACACTGTGCACTTGTACACGATTGGTTGTAAAATTGGTTGCACGCTATTGATTGGCTAGTTTAGAATGCTTGTATGTTATGTTAAATTTTTCAGTCCTTGAGGAATTTAGGGGATGAATTCTTTTAAGGCAGAGAAAATGTAATACCCCATAATTTTACTACAATTAATTAGAAAGAAATTAAGTAATAAATGATAATGTCGAAAAATAAAGTTTTTAAAATGTCAGAAAATGGGTACAAAACTTGCACCGTTGGTTCATAGTGATTTTCTAATCAATTTTTATATATAAAGTTTTTCGATCGAAGTACGAATAGAAATGTTATTAACGTTTGATGTTTTAGAGTCATAATTACATACGTAATTTGGAAAGCAAAATGTTACTACTATTATTATTCTCGAAGATATGCGACGTGCAACACAGATATAACATCGCATCAATAGTTTGTGCCAAAGGAATGAAGGTGAATCTATCCTAAAAGTATGAAGATGGAATAATGTCGAAGGCACATATTGTTGCATCTCATCAATAAAGGGTCATATACAATGTTGCTTATAAAGCCGAAGGCACCGAACGCCAACAATGCCACATGCCATCTATAAAGTCGGATGATTAGTGCCGAACCTTTTATGTCGCTAGCAATGCCAGACGGAATCAGCATTGTAACTCATCAAAGAATCAATAATGACAAACATAATCAATATCATGAGCCATCAATGTCCCACTCAGTATTTTCATAACCTATCAATGCCTCCATTCACCTATGGAGATAAAGTGGATAACATAACTCAAGAGTGCCGCACTTCATCAATATCGCTCATCATTGATGCAATTTGTTACATGGCCGCTATGCATTGATGTCATATGCCATTGCCATCGAAACTATCTTACTCCCGATACTACTATAATAGCACAGAACCAATGAAACCTATTATTAATACCGCCGACAATCAATGTCGCATCTTGTTGTTGGCGCATTTCATCAACCACTAGAAGACACGCACTTCTATACATGCGATGTTGATACCGAAGGTCGTCAACATTCACAAGAGTTACCAAAGTCGATATCATACAAAATGATGTCACTTCCTGTTGACATAATAATGTCGCTCCATACCAATGCTACACTACGTCAATCCTGCCTCATGTTAATATCAATTCATGCTAGTATAACTTGCAATTGATGACGTGCTATGTTGATATTGGATGCCTCCTCTATTTAAGCAATGCTTAAGTTTAACTAAGCATTGAAGAATGTCGAAGATGATCTTCAAACAAGGCTTAGCGCTATGCAACATTAATGATGTCGAAGAACATGGATGTCGCAATCAAGTTGTAGCGCATACCACGATTCTACCACTATATATATGGACCTAGGGGCATTATAGAAGGGGCGAAAATTTCTTTTCTCATGCTCTTACATTTTAAACTTTGTAACCCTAAATTGATTTTGGGATTTTAGAGCTAAGCTATTGCATGCCACTTTGTACATCGAACATTACATGGAATAAGAATAAAATTTCTTGAGTTATGGCTTACTTTCTAATTCTAAAGCACTTGTGTTTCTTAATCATAGTTTGCTTCATATTCCAAAAGTACTCATATTCTTGATTTCTTTTTTTGTCTATGTAAACAACTTCAAGTATATATGACTTCAAATAACTATGCGTATGACTCCTTCATGGACTTAAGCCTACTTGTTCACTCTTCTAAAGCCTTAAGTCAACTAATTGTCGCATTCTGCCAACACTCGTTGAAGGTAAACCTTGGCTCTCCAAATTCCATTATTAGCCAAGGCTCCCTTTCTTGCACTTTTTGGGGTTAACGAAGAAATTGTTAACATTTTAGCACTAGGAGGGCTTGAACTTCCATCTCCATTAAAACTCTAGTGGAACTACCCTAACTTGCATATATAGGGCTTAAAAGACTTGTCCCAACCTAACATATCTCATTCCAAGCTAACCTACCCTTGATTCTTAACACCATTTAATCACATAAACTAAGCTATGCTTAGTCCTGCTAATTAAATGTGTTAATATCTCCAAATAAGGATCTTCCAAGCCTTAAATGACTAGGCCAACATACCAAATTATTAATGATCCTCGGCTTCATAAAGAGCAAATATTAAGGCTTATGGCACTACAAGTTATGAAAGAAAAGAAAAGACAAATAGCTCCTTACAATCTAGAAAAATGGAGCTTGAATTCATTTCATGTGGAGCCAACACCAATCTTTGCCCTAGGGAGGCTATACAAAAAGCATAGCATTTTTATGAAGATAAAAGAAGAAATTTAGCTTAATGCTAAGGGAACTATCTTAAATGGAAAATAGAAAGAGACTATGAACGGTTTACCAAAAAATGGAGGAGTGTGCTTGACCGATCTTATAGAACTGATGAAGCACAAGGTTCCCTAAAAAGGAAATTAGTTATCGAAGATAAGGAATCCGATCAAGTAATAAAAGGCTTAAATTCCAACCAAGAGGATTGTTTCCCAAAAGGTCATGACTATCTAAGTATTATTCCCTTACTATCTCTTATGAGAACATTTGCCTCTTGAGCAAGACAAGCTTAACTATTGGCCTTTGCAAAAGGAGCGACCAAAGATTGAAAGAAAGTTTGGAGGATTATACTTTTACTATCATGGTTCTAATGGGCACAACATGAATTATTATCAAAGATTGGAAGGAATAATCAACCATCTCCTAGGGAAAGGAAAGCTCACTTAATTTCTAAGAAGGTGTTAAATAAGTTATCAACAAAAGGAGATCTTTTGCACACAATAAGTATATCTACATGGTTAAGGAGAAAAACAAATTCCTAAAATAAAGGAAAAATCCTTTAATTGTGTCAAGATGGACTGATCGAAGGGCCACCTAGAGGGAGGATGGAGTAAACCTTTGGTCCCACCTTAGATGGCCTGACCAAAGCATCAACTAAGTCTTCAGTCCTGCCTATGCGGCCTGGCCAGAGCATATGCCCTTATTTCCACCTCCATGGCCTAATTAATGTGCCACCAAGAGGGAGATCGGAATAATCCTACGCTCCTACCTGAAAAATGGCACGTCCAATGTTTTTGCAAGCCCTTGGCCTTGCCTACATGGCTGGCTAAGGCGCCTCTTAGAGAGAGGATGGAGTAAGCCTTTGTTACTGCCTAAGACGGCCTTACCAAAGCAACGAACCAGCCTTCAGTGCCATCATCAAAGACCTCACTGAAGCACCTCCTAGAGGGAGGTCAGGTAAGTCTTTGGTTCTACTTAAAATAGCAAACCAAATGCACCGGACAAAAAAACCAAATCATCACCTAAGAAGGTGATAACGGGTTTGACCAAGTAGAGGTCATCGCCTAAGAGGATGCCAAACAAGTCAATCAAAAATGAGTTGGTTGTGCTCCAAAGAGAAATCAATCTTCTAGAGGAAGATCTATCTAATATAGACTATTTGTGCTTCAAAGAAAAAGTCATCTTCTAGAGGGAGATTTGTTAAAGCAAGTCGTTTGTGTTCTAAAACAAAGTCAATCAATCCTCTTGAGAAAGACCTACCAAAATATGGTATCTCGTTGCCTAAAATAGAAGTTCTCCATTTGCCCAAAAGAAAGCACTATTGCCAGATGGTTTTTCTAGTCTTTTATCTATTGCCAGATGGGTTTTTCTAGTCTTCTATCTATTTCCAAATGGGTTTTCTAATCTTCTATCTATTATCAGATTGGTTTTTTGATCTTCTATTATGGCCATATGGTTTTCTATTTATGATTTGGTGATAAGCCATACTAAAAATCAAAGAGAATCTATACCTTAAAGCAGAATATCAATCAAGCAATTTCAAAGACGAACCAATGTTTAATTCAATTCAATCTAGAAAACTCAAAAGGAAAAATACATATGATAAATTCAAGGAAACATACATTCAAATGTTGATTTATTTACAATCTAATACATTATGTACAAAGTTACAGGTATAAAGATTAGATAAAAGAAGAATATGTTTAAAGCAACTCTTTGCTAAAGCTTAAGTTTCTATGCTACCTTGTCCAAATTTTTAGCAGTTAAAGGATCAGTAATGTGGCGAATGGCTATGCCTAGAAGTTCTTTGAATTTGTTTTCCTTTCTTCAAATAGTATCAAAATCATTAACTAGATCAATTTGAATTTTTAAAGCATGCTATAGAGTCTTATTGGCTCTTCTTAAAGTTTAAACCATACTTTTTATTTCTTCAATTTCCTAGTTAAAGATATACTTCTCGTGCTATGCTTTTTAACTTGGCTTTCGTAGTCATTGAGACATCGTGATACTTTCGTATTCCATTTCTTACTGAATAATTACATGCACTCAAATTTAACTTGTCTACTCCATTTGGAAGTTTCTTCATTACTTAGACCCGATGGTGGGTTTAACAAAGTAGGAAATTCTTTACTAGCTAAATATCAAGATCTAGTCATTATACTGGAAGTAGGAGTAGAAAGACCGAACTCGCCTCCGCTTGCAATAAGGTCTAAGGACTGGTAGGAAAATTGACTCTTCATTAACTTTACTTCAAGATCATTTATTTGTTGTTGTAGTCTAGCCATTGCAGCATCAATCTCAACTGAAGGTCTTGATTCGAAGACCAAATCTATCTTTTCTTTCAGCCGTTGAACTCCATTGTTCTTCTCTTTAGTCTCCCCTTCTAAGCTAGATATTCGTTCCTTTAGACTTTTAAAATTCAATCTCAGTTGGAAAATTTTCTTGTCCATTCATTTACTTCCAGATTGTCTGGAAACCATAAAACTGAAGCATCCTAAGAAGAATGCCTCCATTCAATATCGGCTATTAATCTATCTTTAATCTCGTTTACCCACAAAATAACATTTGAAGGATCAGGTGCAAGTGCTAGTTGGCTTTCCTAATCGAAGAAAATAAAAGAATAATTAATTTACATGAAAATAAGCTCTTTCATTAACAATAGCATAGCACAAACCGTAAGAAAAATCAAATTACATAACAATTCCATTCCCAGAATATTTATCTAACTCTTACAGTTTTGAAATAGCAGCTTTGGCCTTTTCAAAAGACCACTAGATAGGGTAAGAGTAGAATCAAAAGAAGATTTAATCCCTTTTGGGGTATTAACTGGAGGAAATCGACGATAGTCACATTCCCAACTTGAGAGCTAGTGTGATTACATATCAATTTGGCGTAATAGGTTCAAATTTCATTAAGTAATTTCTCTTTCTCATCACCCAAGAAGTCAAAGCAAAAGTGAGCAAATTGCATATAAACCTCTTGTAGGTCTCTAAGAAAGTAGTGTTTTACTAACTGATATGTCTTGAAAGTTAGAGATTTCTCCTAGAAATCCCTTTTTAATTTAACAAACTTAATTGGTAACTCCATAGGAATAGGACTATTTGGATGTTCCTTAATTTGTATAATATGTTGAAATTAAACAAAGTGCAAGAGAAACAATAGTGATAAAGTTCATGAGCTACTTGATTTACATAGTACAATTATAAAATATTTCGAGATCACATAAAATTGATTTCATATACAGTTCAGAAATAAATCTCTTCCCATTGAATTTGAGTTTTTTGAGGGAAAAGAATGAAAAGAAAGAGGGATAGAAGAAACTCTTGGGAGATTCCAACATGCCCCGGTATGAGGACCGGACCCCTGTTCATATAAGTATCTACAATAGAAGCGCCTAAGAAAACCCACGCAATTGTTGCCCGAATAAGAGACGTTGACCAATTTACCCCTGGTGTAAACTCTATAGAGAAACTCCTTTAAGGCATTCCTGACATTGATCAGCATCCAAAAGAGGGTCATTAGCTCGGCATTCTCTGCCAAGAGTCTCTCTCGATGAAGGCATACTTTCTTCAAGTGAGAAGCAATTTGCCTTTCTTTAAAAAATATTAGTTTTGATGCACTAGCAGCAAGACTGTTATATTTCTCATAAAATTCATTATACTCTTTCAATTGACTATCCAATTCCATATTCTATCAATTTATTTCCATCTATCTCTTTTCGAGCATAACTTCATAACGATATTTTGATTTTCTCCTTGACTAAAATAATTAGGGCATTAACTAATAACAACTTGATAACTTAAGACATTTAAGTAAAGAGATCCATACCTGTGAGAGAGGAATTAAAGATGAAGAAATCTACTATCCCCTTAGGCTTTTTGGCTTTGAGGAGCACTGTTTTTTAAGGGAGAATCTTTAGTTGAGAAATCGGGTATTTCAATGACATTTGTACCTTAGGCCGCTAAGTCAGAGTAAGCATCTCCCAATCAATCCTTCTCATCCTTTGGTCTAGGGAAACCCTTTCCATTACCACCACCATTGTCATTATTGTCATCATCATAACCATCGTTATCCTAATCATCATCATCATCCTTGTTCACATCGTCATCCTCCTCCTCTACCTTGTCCGACTTCGTCTCCTCGTTGGTTGGACAATCATCAAAAGTCAATAGTTTCTTAGCATCTCCTCTTCCTTCGAAGATTCATATCCAGATGCCTAGGCCTTCTCTAACATAACTTTGAATTTCTTCTTAAAACTTTCATTACAAGCTGGAGGGAAAGAGGGGAAGTCCAGATCTGGGCATTGCTAGATGATGTTGGCATATTCTATATAGGGTGCCTTCTTGTAAGATTTCTCGATAATAGTATCGAGAGTTGTGTTGAGGAAATGATACATATTTTTCTTTGCATCTTTAATTATTCCAGTGGAATTGTTTAAGAGACTTTTTCCCCTCCGTAGTTTCTCCTTTAAAAATTCATTTTCCTTCATAAGCTTGGCCACCTTCATACCGGTCTCCTCGAGTCATATCTCTAAATCTTTCACCTTATTATGTAAAGTCCGTTTGGTACATTTTACTTTGTTGACCGAAGTTTTTACTTCACTAAGTAAAATGACAATTTTCTCTCTCTCTTTTTTGGCCTCATCCTTTGTTGTTAAGATACCGATCATACATTATTGAACGAAGAAATTTGTTCCTCAAGTTTAAAGGTTTCACTAGAAGATCCTATAGCATCCTCTTGAAGAAGAAACATATGTTTAGCAGCCTAAAATAAGTAACAGGAATGAATCAGAGTATTATTTAAAAGATTAAGAGCCTGAATCAGCCAAATAGAAAAAAGTACATATCGAGAAGAACTGCTTAAGGATGGTAAATTGATGGTCTTAAGAATAAGACGAGGACTAGGACTATGGTGGCTTAAGAGCAGCAAAAATGGAGTTGGATGACCAATTGGAGAAGGTCATCAAAATTGCTAACAAAGGTTGGAGACTAAGACTTAAAGGGGAGTGGATCCTGTGACGTAAGACATAATCTAAGCTCCTTGCATAAATAATTTAGAGTCCTAGGAGAGTCTGGAAGAGAAATACGAAGGAGTGAATCTTGAGAATGCCCTGCCTTAGTTGGTTGTTGAGCTTTTTCCCCAAAGGAGTTAAGATGTAAGACCTTGGGGCTCGGAACAATATTCACAAATGGTTCTTCATCCACATCAGCAAGGGTGTGCATCCCTGTGACCTTGGTTGTCTTGCTATAAGTTGTGGCGGTAACGAACCATCGCTTGGATTCCTTTTTAAAGACTTGAACAAGCTAGCAATGATGTCCTTGAAAGGTTGAGATTCAGAGGTCCGAGTCAAGGCAGGAATACCATCTTTACTCTTCTTTTCTTTAGAGAACCACTTTAGGTCTCCTTCTTTGTAGAGACAACTATTAAGGAAGATGAAAATGAATTAAAAAGAGAAAGATTATAAGATAACACTACAAGATATTTGACATCGGATGCAATGATAATTCACCAAAAGGTTCGAGTTAAACCGAAGAATTATTAGAAAAAGATTCTGGCTTGCCCATTACCAATGATCCTTTCCTTATGCATTTCCTTTGACCATCAGAGGCTCCCCTAAGATCTTATGGCGATCCAAAATAATAGAATACCGAAGGAGCTTTGTTGGAGTTGCAGTTTAAGCATGTTCCTCATATTCTCTGCTCCTTGAGTCAGGGATTGCACAGTTTCATGGTCAGTGGGGCTTAGATTGTTGGGAGCAGGATCTGAAAGAAAACACTTATTACTAAAGAATAACAAACAAATATGATAATATGAGATAAGAAACTTTCTGGCAATAGAGAATGTCCCTATAACATTAGAGTAACATTTGACGTAAAAGAACCGTGTCTCCCATCTTCGTCTTATTAAAATCTTTAGAGATTAATTGGGAGAGGATGAATCCGATATGGTAAATGATATTATTGTTCACTGATCTTAGTGGGACCAACTATTGAATGGAGAATCCTAATGTTTAGAGAAGAGAGTCTTACCACCCATGCCAAGACTTCAAGGAATGTCAAATATGTAAACGAATTAAGGTAGAACTTGATTAGAGCAATGTTCAAGCATTCCAGGTATCTTAGAAGAAAATCAAGAAAGGGAAGATAGCCCGTGTGCGAGATACGTATCGAGGTGAAAGAAAAATTCCTTTTTAGAGGATTATAAATGTTGTCCGAAGGGCCAATTGAAATAGCTGTAGTGCTTGTAATTCCAAATTGTTCCAAGTTGGAGTCAATTGCAGTCTGAATGGTGATGTATGATGGATTCAGGAGGTGGTCCCCTTCTTATTAGTGGAAGATAAAGCCTTAGAGATTGTGGTAGTTTTTTTGATTGATTTCTTGATTTCCTTCTAACCTTCCATTTATCTGCCAAGTGATATTTTTTCAATTTTAATAAATGCTAATGCTTGTTAAATGGGTTATTATTAAAAAGTATCTGTAACGATTCGAATTTTTCGCGTTCGAAAATCGACATCCATACTTCACATTGTACTCGAATGCCGCAGATTCGATCGTTCAAATTCGAGTCGCCGGAGCTTATAACACATTAAGTAAATAACACAGCGGAAGAAAAGAATAACATATATCAATGTACAACATTTGATACAATATCTGATACAACAGAATGATACAATGAACATCAATATACATCAGAGATACAAGAAATAGCAGCGGAAATAAAAGATAACACTAGCAGCGGAACAAAATCTCCAATGTAGCTTCAAGAAAGAACTCCAGCTGTAACTCCATCTCCAAGGCATCAATCCAGAAATAGCGAGAACTCCCAAATCAAGATGAAGAGAAGCAACTCGATCCAATTGCGATTGCCAAATCCTAAGGCTGAAAGCTATCGAATCTACACCTACTACTGATTATCTGAAAACCCCAACTCTAGACTGCCCGTGTGGGAAAATAGTGGGCACCCAGAGTTTAGGAAAGAAACAATAAACTCCAGGTCAGTCATGTGACTGGTATGAGCAAACAAAAACATTTGGTCTTTGAAAACAAACAAAAGAATTTAGATTTGAAATCCGCAATGCTTTCGGAAAATGAAACTACCATAAGGCCTCCCGCCACACACACAATGCAAACGCAGACTTGGAGGAGATTTCTCCTTATGATAGTCAAATATGCTTAATACGAGAAAATTTCTTTGATATTATTACTATAAGTGCAAAGTGTGGAAAACCATTTCGAAAATATAATATAAATCCTAGCCAGCATAGGTACCATGATACTATGCCTACTATAGCTGCCATGTTAAATGGCAGGTTCTACAACTAAAACCGTACAAGGCACGTATTGGATGAATGGATTTCCAACAAATGGTCAGGCTAAGGAACTTCCTACTGCCACATGGGATCGCCTCTGGCGGGACGTCCCGAGAACTAACGTTACGGTTAGATCTCTGCCAACACAAGGCCGGGTTACCTCTGTAACTAGGTAACTACTACACGAATATGTCATCCCCCGGTCCTTTGGGACCTTTATCCGAGGCGCCTCAAAGCAACAACCACACAGTAAATGAGATTGGAGCAACCACATAGGTTAAATACCAGGGCTCCATACCTGATACCACCCTTTACCAGAAGGGAATGACACACCCTAAAGGGAGCGACCCTCATAACCTTGCCGCATCTTTCCTGTTTCAACCATTTCCGGGGAGTGAGGTCCTGATGCAGTCTCGTCCACAAAGCTACGCTTTGGCACAAAGCCATGCTTTGGGTCAACAGATGACCAAAGCAATGATCACAAAGATAAATGATCAAACAAATGATCCTATCACAAATGATCAACCAATGATCATCACACAGCAGCACTCAGCATGCCACATTACCAAATTGGGAATATCACTGATAAATATCAACTACATAACCTCTGAGCTCGTATGTCTCAGAGAAGGGTGTTAAGCTGAGAGAATAAATTCTCCGCCACCAGGCAGAAATGTATTTGATAGAAATCAGTTAACATCTCAAAGTGTAATGTCGGACATACAACCATACAAGTCTGTCCCGGGTTCGAACAGAACCGAAGGCACTTCCGAAGAAGCCCTTGCAAATTCGGATAATCCCTAATCACGTCCGGACTTCCCATCACATATGGAGATCTCTATACCGGGGATCAGCCAGTGCAGAGACAATCGATGAGTTACCCTTTTGTTTTCGGAAATATCCGGTCTTCACCACCGGTCTTCAATTGCTATCCATAACGTCGTATCACTATTCGGAATGGGCTATATGACACTAGGTCCTCTCCCGGCTAAACCGAATAATGAGCGCCATATTTTAAAACATATGGATATGGGATTTTAGTTAAGTCACAACTTATAAAATCCAAAACTTTTCTTTCAAATGGTTAAACAAATTACCATTTTAAATCTTTAAACAAAAAGATTTATTTCACAAAGTTTCACCTAGTTTCACAAAGATCTATTCATAGATTCAAAACAACTTCCATTTCAATTGGATTAACTCAATAAATCTTTAAATTAAAGATTTAATTTATAGCTTTCAAAAACCCGTTCCAAAGATTTATTTATAACTTGGAATACCATTTCATTTCAAAACTTGAATTCCTTTTAACATACATTGGAAATCCATTTCTTATATGAAAACTTCTATTATTTGAAAATAATAGTTTTCGTTTCAGAAAAGTCCGATTTATACAAGTTGAAATCTTAGGTTAAATTTAAATTCCAAACATCACTTTTTAAAATGGTTTAAAAACCCATATAAATCCATTTATAAGTTGAATACCCTTTTTAAACATAGTTTTCAAATCATAGAATTCAACTTCAAATGTTGAATTCAAATTTAAATTAAATTATTTAAATTTCAAACTCAATTAAGTTATTCACATAACTTTTATTTTTGAAATTCATTTTTTTTCAAAAGCTTCAATTCTAATTCCAAAACTATTTTGGATTCAAAAATTCAAATTTTAAAACAATTTCAAAATCTGTGACTTAACCCATTTCCACGTGCAATCCATATTTGTGTGTGTATAAGTGTGGTCCAGGGGTTCAACACAATAGTGCACAACATCATCATCACAGATTCAATCATAAAGATAAGCGGTATAACCCATAACGCTTATCTATATTCACAGATTCATAGATAAAGTAAATTATCAATCACAAAAATTCACTAATATGATTCAATGTGGGTTTCGGATAACCAGCTGGAATCCGACTCCCTGTCGCATCGAAATTCAAATGTCGTTTTACGGGTCAAAGGGTTTCATATTCATACAACAGTATATTCATCACAAATATAGCAGATCAGCACAAAGTATCACATAGCATCACATCAAATATATCAATCCATCACACAACATTCAATAACAATCAGCATCTACAATTAAGATGAATAAACTGGGTGGTTTTAAATTTATTACCTACATGATTACTTTCATTTATTATTCCTAATTAAATAACTATCCATATTTATTCAATTAATAAATCTTCAATTAATTTAAAATCTAATATCATTCAATTAATGATTTCTTAATTACAAATTAATTATTCTAAGAAAAATTAATCTTAAACTTTAATTAATCAAATTAAAACCCTTAATTACTTTAATTAATTATCCATTTCTTAATTAATTAATTATATTAATTATCCATTTGTACTACCTTAATAATTAAATGAATTACAAATCATTATACTTTTCTTTATCTTTAAATAAACATTCCTTATTTAAATTATGCATTTAAAAACAAAATGTTTTTAAATTTACATTAAATTCCATTTAACATTTTCTTTAAACTCAAGACTCAAATTTGTCTTAAATAAGAGTTTAAAACAATACACAACTTAATCTTATATGTTTAAAAGAAACATATACTTTATAAATAAGTTGAAAAGGATTTAAATTTCAATTCAAATCAAATTCAAATCAATTTTAAAAATTACTTTAAAACTTCAAAATTGAAATACAACTTTCATTCTCATTTTAGTTTTAAATTCTTTAAAGCTCTTTCTATAATTTACACCTTCAATTCAAATGTAAATCATTTGAAAGCAATTCAAATTTAAATTCTTTATTTTAAAACTGAAGTTTAAAAATTTAAATCCAGATTTAAAAACTCAGTTTGAATTCATTTTGAATTCCTAGTTTAAATACTTAACCCTTCCAATTCAAATGCAAAACACACAAGCATTCACACTTGAGAGTTTAAAATCAAATTTGAATTTAAAAACATAAATGGTTTCAAATTCTCAGACAAATCAAAATTTGAATTCACATTCAAATTCAAACTAAAACTCAGTTTTAAACCTACACCTGCAAAATTTAAATTTACCTTTATACTTAAAACAGAAAACAGTTTCTGTTTATATATATAAAAAAAAAACATTGAATTTCCTGAAATTATTTCAACAGAATTCATACTTATTTGAATTCATATTCAAATTCAGGTTATTAAAACCTAAGTCCAAATTACATTTTAAACTTACACTTTCAAATTTTAAAAACTGCAAACAGTTTTCCTGTTTCTTCTCCTTTTATATTTTTTTTTAAACCAAATTTGAATTCTGCCTTTACATTATTTCAAAATAGAATTCAAACTGTTTGAATTCATTTTCAGATTCAGTTTTATTTCTAAGTTCAATTTCCATATTTAAATTTAAACTTTACTTTAAAAAAATTCTAAAACAGAACAGTAAACAGTTTATGTCAATAAAAGCCTGAAACAACAAAATACACAGACCCTATTTGACTTCGAGTAAACCACTACCTTGCTTCGAGTTTTTTCCCCAATTTACCCTAGACCAACCCGAGTCAAAAACTTGCAACCAACAACCATTCAAAACCTGAAACAGAACAAACACAGTACTCCCCCTCAACCTGTCAACGGCGACCCTACGCGCCTCCGGCCACCATCTCCACCCAAAATTCGGCGAAAGCTTCATCAACACATCAACTATCAATTCCCAAATTATCTCTGAACTCGATTCACCCTTGAAGCCACAGCACCCAAAACATTTTAACCCAGTAAACTAGGGTTCTTGACAGAAATTCCCAAATTTCACTCTCAAATTTGAATTGCAAACAAATTCAACAATTTTTCTATGATCATCGATAGCTACATTCATTCCAGAACCAATTTCACTCCAATCCAATGCAAGGATCAATTGATCATGATAAAAATGTAAAATACAGTCAATTTCAAGACTGCATTTCCACCTCTTTCTAAAAATCTATATTTTGATCTTATAAATCATGTTTTAATATAGGGTTTCACTTTATATTACTGATTTATCAAATCTCCATACTTGAAATTTTACAAATTTACTTTTTGCTCTGTTATAAATCTTCCAGGCAATTCAAATTTTATTTAACCTAAAATGTTTTAACTTTACTTAATTATGAACCTAACATTTTTCATTCAAATGTTAATCCATAATAACATCCAGATCAAGAAAGAAATACTATTTATCAAATTTGAACTCAAACTATAGCAATCAGGACCTTGAAATCAAACAAGCATTGCACTTCCTATTTACACAGGCAGTAAAAACATGTATAAAAATTTAACTCAGCAAATAAACAAACATGCATTCCTACTTAATTTATTTTAGATTAAGTGTTACTCACCTGTATGCAAAATGCAGAGCACACTCAATTGCAGGCTCCAGATTTTATTTTAGCATGCAGGCTTCTTTGTTTAAAAATGATGCTTGCTTTTTAAAACATGCAGGCCTCTGAAATGCAGAGCTTCTTGTTCCAGAGTTTTGAAATGCAGGCTTGAATGCTTTTTAAAAAATGGTGCTTTCAGGTTCTTTACATGCAGGCTTCAAATTGATGCATGCAGGCCTCTTGCTTGTAAATGAAATGCAGAGCTTCAACTTGTTTTTACCAGATTTTGAAGATTTCATAAATGCATGATTAAGTCTGTTGCATGCAGGCCTTACTTGATTTAGATTGAAATGCAGGTTTTCTTGCTTTCATGTTGATGCAGGTAGTAATTTTGGAAAGAGGAGTTGAATGCAAAGTTTTACAGGTTTGAAATATGCAGATTTGAATTTTGGTTGTGAGAATGAGATTTGGTTTTCATATGCAAAAAAACATGCTGGCAGAAATTTAGGAAAAGAGGAGTTGTTTGGTTTCAGATTTGAAAAATCTTTGTGGTTGTATTTCAAAAGCTAGAGGCTTATAATTTCGAAATTTCTTTGGAAACTGAAAAGTTTCTTAATTTTTTTATGTGAATATTTTATCTTTTTATAAGACAATTAATGCCATTTGTAGAAAACAATGATGAGAGCAAGATTTTGTTCACTATTTCACTCCATTCTTCCATGTGCTAGGTATGTTCAGCCTTTTGATGTTTGCAAAGCAATTGAATTTTATAAATTTTATATTTATAACTTATACACTTTGAAAATAAATGTATATCTTAAACACTTGTAAATCTTATACTAACATATGTATGTTTATGTTTACACTCCATCCCTTTTGATGTATGTTTAAATTTGTTTGTGTGTGTATATATATACATATATATATATATATATATATATATATATATATATATATATATATACAGGTACAATGTGTTTTAAGTCCTTATTTTATCAAATCTAATTATTAAGTATACAAGATGATTTAGCTTTTGCAAACTTTTGTTTATATCAATTTTACAATATCACTTCTTAAACCAATATATTTAAGCCTACTTCATTATATATTTTTTTCTTTTGAATTAAGACTATTATATCTTTTAAATAAGAAACTTATCTACATATATTATTTTAAACTTTTATTGCTCATTTTATACATTTTGTTTTATTAATTTTAAAGAAAGAAATGATTTTTTTTATGCTACTTAATTTTTTTAAAACATTTATTTCAAATTTAAATTCAATTTTCCATTTCAAACTTCAAATATAAACTTTCATATCCATTTATACATTCACACTTTATTTTGAACAAATTTAAATTAAATTTTTAAATATGCATTCAATTTACTCATATTTGTAATATACACATATATATAAGATTTTAAATCTATATGACTTTTTACAATATTTATTTTTTCAATATTTTAATCTCAAAATAAAATTGGGATTTAATTATATATTACTATCACTCATTTTTATTTGTTTTAGCTTTTTCTTCCAATTTTTATTCTCAAATTAAATTCAAAAGTTTTAAAACATATTATTTATTTAAATTGTTAACTTTGGGACGTTACTTTTTTTTTATCTATAAGATTTTAAATATAGAAATTCAAAATCTCAATTAAATTTTAAAATAAATACTCAAATAAACAAATATCCTATTTAATTTGAAAAACCCAAATTAATTTACAATTTTATTCCAAAATTTATTTACACTATCAATTTAATTCTAATTAAAAATCAGGATCGTTACAGATTTCCCCCCTTAAAAGAATTTCGTCCTCGAAATTGCAAAGAAGACGAGAAAGAAAAGATGATAGATAAAGAAATGATTGATCAGATCAGATCGAAATATTTATTCTGCATTTGGTCTACCCAAATCAGAATATCAATAATATGAGGACGAACTCATACAATTATTACACAAGATATTTGGGTCCATCGGTCTACGAATATGCAAGGGCATTGACTAGTTCGAAGAGATAACTAATCGTTCGTAGAATATATCGGATCCCAGAGAATAGATAGATGGATCAAATCTTCATATTAGTTAACCAATTTACTAATTTAAAATTTCCAATTTATTTAATATTTTCAAATTCAAATTCATTAGAGTTTAGATCGAAAAGCTGATAAGAAACCGATGAAGATACGAAGTAAGAATTTCCTACAACAGTACGTATGGCCATCATCACACCGAAACTTCTTTCTGGAGCAGCTACGAAGCAATCAAAAGAATTCGAAATCGAATCAAAGGAGATAGATAGAGAAAAGATATTCCCACTGTTGCAGGGTATTGACCATTTATAGTGGTACTCCCATGTCCCCTATCTCATTCTCTTCTCGCACTCATACTCACTATCAGTGGATAGTAAGAGAATTTACTGAGGCATTCGAACGGATATCTCAGGGATATACTCATTCTAGGGTTTACTTCACTCAATCTCTAATGAGTTACTTAATGTGTTATACTCCTGAGCTAAAGTTTTAACCTTCAGCTCTGATACCAAATGTGACGATTCGAATTTTTCGCGTTCGAAAATCGACATCCATACTTCACATTGTACTCGAATGCCGCAGATTCGATCGTTCAAATTCGAGTCGCCGAAGCTTATAACACATTAAGTAAATAACACAGCGGAAGAAAAGAATAACATATATCAATGTACAACATTTGATACAATATCTGATACAACAGAATGATACAATGAACATCAATATACATCAGAGATACAAGAAATAGCAGCGGAAATAAAAGATAACACTAGCAGCGGAACAAAATCTCCAATGTAGCTTCAAGAAAGAACTCCAGCTGTAACTCCATCTCCAAGGCATCAATCCAGAAATAGCGAGAACTCCCAAATCAAGATGAAGAGAAGCAACTCGATCCAATTGCGATTGCCAAATCCTAAGGCTGAAAGCTATCGAATCTACACCTACTACTGATTATCTGAAAACCCCAACTCTAGACTGCCCGTGTGGGAAAATAGTGGGCACCCAGAGTTTAGGAAAGAAACAATAAACTCCAGGTCAGTCATGGGACTGGTATGAGCAAACAAAAACATTTGGTCTTTGAAAACAAACAAAAGAATTTAGATTTGAAATCCGCAATGCTTTCGGAAAATGAAACTACCATAAGGCCTCCCGCCACACACACAATGCAAACGCAGACTTGGAGGAGATTTCTCCTTATGATAGTCAAATATGCTTAATACGAGAAAATTTCTTTGATATTATTACTATAAGTGCAAAGTGTGGAAAACCATTTCGAAAATATAATATAAATCCTAGCCAGCATAGGTACCATGATACTATGCCTACTATAGCTGCCATGTTAAATGGCAGGTTCTACAACTAAAACCGTACAAGGCACGTATTGGATGAATGGATTTCCAACAAATGGTCAGGCTAAGGAACTTCCTACTGCCACATGGGATCGCCTCTGGCGGGACGTCCCGAGAACTAACGTTACGGTTAGATCTCTGCTAACACAAGGCCGGGTTACCTCTGTAACTAGGTAACTACTACACGAATATGTCATCCCCCGGTCCTTTGGGACCTTTATCCGAGGCGCCTCAAAGCAACAACCACACAGTAAATGAGATTGGAGCAACCACATAGGTTAAATACCAGGGCTCCATACCTGATGCCACCCTTTACCAGAAGGGAATGACACACCCTAAAGGGAGCGACACTCATAACCTTGCCGCATCTTTCCTGTTTCGACCATTTCCGGGGAGTGAGGTCCTGATGCAGTCTCGTCCACAAAGCTACGCTTTGGCACAAAGCCATGCTTTGGGTCAACAGATGACCAAAGCAATGATCACAAAGATAAATGATCAAACAAATGATCCTATCACAAATGATCAACCAATGATCATCACACAGCAGCACTCAGCATGCCACATTACCAAATTGGGAATATCACTGATAAATATCAACTACATAACCTCTGAGCTCGTACGTCTCAGAGAAGGGTGTTAAGCTGAGAGAATAAAATCTCCGCCACCAGGCAGAAATGTATTTGATAGAAATCAGTTAACATCTCAAAGTGTAATGTCGGACATACAACCATACAAGTCTGTCCCGGGTTCGAACAGAACCGAAGGCACTTCCGAAGAAGCCCTTGCAAATTCGGATAATCCCTAATCACGTCCGGACTTCCCATCACATATGGAGATCTCTATACCAGGGATCAGCCAGTGCAGAGACAATCGATGAGTTACCCTTTTGTTTTCGGAAATATCCGGTCTTCACCACCGGTCTTCAATTGCTATCCATAACGTCGTATCACTATTCGGAATGGGCTATATGACACTAGGTCCTCTCCCGGCTAAACCGAATAATGAGCGCCATATTTTAAAACATATGGATATGGGATTTTAGTTAAGTCACAACTTATAAAATCCAAAACTTTTCTTTCAAATGGTTAAACAAATTACCATTTTAAATCTTTAAACAAAAAGATTTATTTCACAAAGTTTCACCTAGTTTCACAAAGATCTTTTCATAGATTCAAAACAACTTCCATTTCAATTGGATTAACTCAATAAATCTTTAAATTAAAGATTTAATTTATAGCTTTCAAAAACCCGTCCCAAAGATTTATTTATAACTTGGAATACCATTTCATTTCAAAACTTGAATTCCTTTTAACATACATTGGAAATCCATTTCTTATATGAAAACTTCTATTATTTGAAAACAATAGTTTTCGTTTCAGAAAAGTCCGATTTATACAAGTTGAAATCTTAGGTTAAATTTAAATTCCAAACATCACTTTTTAAAATGGTTTAAAAACCCATATAAATCCATTTATAAGTTGAATACCCTTTTTAAACATAGTTTTCAAATCATAGAATTCAACTTCAAATGTTGAATTCAAATTTAAATCAAATTATTTAAATTTCAAACTCAATTAAGTTATTCACATAACTTTTATTTTTGAAATTCATTTTTTTTCAAAAGCTTCAATTCTAATTCCAAAACTATTTTGGATTCAAAAATTCAAATTTTAAAACAATTTCAAAATCTGTGACTTAACCCATTTCCACATGCAATCCATATTTGTGTGTGTATAAGTGTGGTCCAGGGGTTCAACACAATAGTGCACAACATCATCATCACAGATTCAATCATAAAGATAAGCGGTATAACCCATAACGCTTATCTATATTCACAGATTCATAGATAAAGTAAATTATCAATCACAAAAATTCACTAATATGATTCAATGTGGGTTTCGGATAACCAGCTGGAATCCGACTCCCTGTCGCATCGAAATTCAAATGTCGTTTTACGGGTCAAAGGGTTTCATATTCATACAACAGTATATTCATCACAAATATAGCAGATCAGCACAAAGTATCACATAGCATCACATCAAATATATCAATCCATCACACAACATTCAATAACAATCAGCATCTACAATTAAGATGAATAAACTGGGTGGTTTTAAATTTATTACCTACATGATTACTTTCATTTATTATTCCTAATTAAATAACTATCCATATTTATTCAATTAATAAATCTTCAATTAATTTAAAATCTAATATCATTCAATTAATGATTTCTTAATTACAAATTAATTATTCTAAGAAAAATTAATCTTAAACTTTAATTAATCAAATTAAAACCCTTAATTACTTTAATTAATTATCCATTTCTTAATTAATTAATTATATTAATTATCCATTTGTACTACCTTAATAATTAAATGAATTACAAATCATTATACTTTTCTTTATCTTTAAATAAACATTCCTTATTTAAATTATGCATTTAAAAACAAAATGTTTTTAAATTTACATTAAATTCCATTTAACATTTTCTTTAAACTCAAGACTCAAATTTGTCTTAAATAAGAGTTTAAAACAATACACAACTTAATCTTATATGTTTAAAAGAAACATATACTTTATAAATAAGTTGAAAAGGATTTAAATTTCAATTCAAATCAAATTCAAATCAATTTTAAAAATTACTTTAAAACTTCAAAATTGAAATACAACTTTCATTCTCATTTTAGTTTTAAATTCTTTAAAGCTCTTTCTATAATTTACACCTTCAATTCAAATGTAAATCATTTGAAAGCAATTCAAATTTAAATTCTTTATTTTAAAACTGAAGTTTAAAAATTTAAATCTAGATTTAAAAACTCAGTTTGAATTCATTTTGAATTCCTAGTTTAAATACTTAACCCTTCCAATTCAAATGCAAAACACACAAGCATTCACACTTGAGAGTTTAAAATCAAATTTGAATTTAAAAACATAAATGGTTTCAAATTCTCAGACAAATCAAAATTTGAATTCACATTCAAATTCAAACAAAAACTCAGTTTTAAACCTACACCTGCAAAATTTAAATTTACCTTTATACTTAAAACAGAAAACAGTTTCTGTTTATATAAAAAAAAAAAAAAACATTGAATTTCCTGAAATTATTTCAACAGAATTCATACTTATTTGAATTCATATTCAAATTCAGGTTATTAAAACCTAAGTCCAAATTACATTTTAAACTTACACTTTCAAATTTTAAAAACTGCAAACAGTTTTCCTGTTTCTTCTCCTTTTATATTTTTTTTTAAACCAAATTTGAATTCTGCCTTTACATTATTTCAAAATAGAATTCAAACTGTTTGAATTCATTTTCAGATTCAGTTTTATTTCTAAGTTCAATTTCCATATTTAAATTTAAACTTTACTTTAAAAAAATTCTAAAACAGAACAGTAAACAGTTTATGTCAATAAAAGCCTGAAACAACAAAATACACAGACCCTATTTGACTTCGAGTAAACCACTACCTTGCTTCGAGTTTTTTCCCCAATTTACCCTAGACCAACCCGAGTCAAAAACTTGCAACCAACAACCATTCAAAACCTGAAACAGAACAAACACAGTACTCCCCCTCAACCTGTCAACGGCGACCCTACGCGCCTCCGGCCACCATCTCCACCCAAAATTCGGCGAAAGCTTCATCAACACATCAACTATCAATTCCCAAATTATCTCTGAACTCGATTCACCCTTGAAGCCACAGCACCCAAAACATTTTAACCCAGTAAACTAGGGTTCTTGACAGAAATTCCCAAATTTCACTCTCAAATTTGAATTGCAAACAAATTCAACAATTTTTCTATGATCATCGATAGCTACATTCATTCCAGAACCAATTTCACTCCAATCCAATGCAAGGATCAATTGATCATGATAAAAATGTAAAATACAGTCAATTTCAAGACTGCATTTCCACCTCTTTCTAAAAATCTATATTTTGATCTTATAAATCATGTTTTAATATAGGGTTTCACTTTATATTACTGATTTATCAAATCTCCATACTTGAAATTTTACAAATTTACTTTTTGCTCTGTTATAAATCTTCCAGGCAATTCAAATTTTATTTAACCTAAAATGTTTTAACTTTACTTAATTATGAACCTAACATTTTTCATTCAAATGTTAATCCATAATAACATCCAGATCAAGAAAGAAATACTATTTATCAAATTTGAACTCAAACTATAGCAATCAGGACCTTGAAATCAAACAAGCATTGCACTTCCTATTTACACAGGCAGTAAAAACATGTATAAAAATTTAACTCAGCAAATAAACAAACATGCATTCCTACTTAATTTATTTTAGATTAAGTGTTACTCACCTGTATGCAAAATGCAGAGCACACTCAATTGCAGGCTCCAGATTTTATTTTAGCATGCAGGCTTCTTTGTTTAAAAATGATGCTTGCTTTTTAAAACATGCAGGCCTCTGAAATGCAGAGCTTCTTGTTCCAGAGTTTTGAAATGCAGGCTTGAATGCTTTTTAAAAAATGGTGCTTTCAGGTTCTTTACATGCAGGCTTCAAATTGATGCATGCAGGCCTCTTGCTTGTAAATGAAATGCAGAGCTTCAACTTGTTTTTACCAGATTTTGAAGATTTCATAAATGCATGATTAAGTCTGTTGCATGCAGGCCTTACTTGATTTAGATTGAAATGCAGGTTTTCTTGCTTTCATGTTGATGCAGGTAGTAATTTTGGAAAGAGGAGTTGAATGCAAAGTTTTACAGGTTTGAAATATGCAGATTTGAATTTTGGTTGTGAGAATGAGATTTGGTTTTCATATGCAAAAAAACATGCTGGCAGAAATTTAGGAAAAGAGGAGTTGTTTGGTTTCAGATTTGAAAAATCTTTGTGGTTGTATTTCGAAAGCTAGAGGCTTATAATTTCGAAATTTCTTTGGAAACTGAAAAGTTTCTTAATTTTTTTATGTGAATATTTTATCTTTTTATAAGACAATTAATGCCATTTGTAGAAAACAATGATGAGAGCAAGATTTTGTTCACTATTTCACTCCATTCTTCCATGTGCTAGGTATGTTCAGCCTTTTGATGTTTGCAAAGCAATTGAATTTTATAAATTTTATATTTATAACTTATACACTTTGAAAATAAATGTATATCTTAAACACTTGTAAATCTTATACTAACATATGTATGTTTATGTTTACACTCCATCCCTTTTGATGTATGTTTAAATTTGTTTGTGTGTATATATATATATACATATATATATATATATATATATATATATACAGGTACAATGTGTTTTAAGTCCTTATTTTATCAAATCTAATTATTAAGTATACAAGATGATTTAGCTTTTGCAAACTTTTGTTTATATCAATTTTACAATATCACTTCTTAAACCAATATATTTAAGCCTACTTCATTATATATTTTTTTCTTTTGAATTAAGACTATTATATCTTTTAAATAAGAAACTTATCTACATATATTATTTTAAACTTTTATTGCTCATTTTATACATTTTGTTTTATTAATTTTAAAGAAAGAAATGATTTTTTTTATGCTACTTAATTTTTTTAAAACATTTATTTCAAATTTAAATTCAATTTTCCATTTCAAACTTCAAATATAAACTTTCATATCCATTTATACATTCACACTTTATTTTGAACAAATTTAAATTAAATTTTTAAATATGCATTCAATTTACTCATATTTGTAATATACACATATATATAAGATTTTAAATCTATATGACTTTTTACAATATTTATTTTTTCAATATTTTAATCTCAAAATAAAATTGGGATTTAATTATATATTACTATCACTCATTTTTATTTGTTTTAGCTTTTTCTTCCAATTTATTCTCAAATTAAATTCAAAAGTTTTAAAACATATTATTTATTTAAATTGTTAACTTTGGGACGTTACTTTTTTTTTATCTATAAGATTTTAAATATAGAAATTCAAAATCTCAATTAAATTTTAAAATAAATACTCAAATAAACAAATATCCTATTTAATTTGAAAAACCCAAATTAATTTACAATTTTATTCCAAAATTTATTTACACTATCAATTTAATTCTAATTAAAAATCAGGATCGTTACAGTATCCAAGTGATCTACTTACTCTTTAGGATATGATATTGGAATATTAAAACTATAAAGTCCAACGAGCTGTTAATTGAGTGGTTAAATGCCAAAATTTAAATTAAAGATGCAAATATCCGTTAAATTTGTGATAACATGGTAAATTATAGGAAATTGCATGAAATTTGAATAAAATTAAACTCAAAGGTATCCTAAGTACAATGCAACATCAATAGGCCCATATCAAATGGATACATCAATGCCGAATTTTGCACAGGTTAAATTATCAAACAATAGTGAATGCCGTAGTTGTAACCAACGTCCAAATAATAAGGTTATCAACATTAGTAGATAATGTCGAGGTAGTTCAAAAATGTATCCATTTGACTATTGAATGTTAAAGTGACTCATGGATATTAAAACAACAATATCGTAAGTGATGATATCATATAAAGTTTAATTCATATTGATAAAAATGGTAACCGAAAAATAATACTAAATAATAAAACTGCTGGTATCAAGTCATAACCCAATAGGTCAATATCAAGAGCGAACGTCATCACTTTTAGTTAGTCCTAAATTTATTAATGTCGCACTTAACCAACATATTTCTAGTAGAAATAGCTTCCATAGCACTAAAATATGTTATCACATCATTACTTAATTGATGGCATGACAGAATGTCATATTTTACCCAAACCGGTCATTGCACTTTATATGTTAACGACATAAAAGGCCTTACGCCATTAATAAACTACAGGATTGATTACTCAAAGTAAGCAATCCTGATTGGTACTAAGTGTCAGGTCAGTGTTGTAGAACATCAAACTCGGCATAAAAAATAAAATGAGTGAATCAATACCGGACATTATAGCAATATCATAGGGCATCATTATCAATATGTGGTAAAATGATATCGAGTATCGTGCCTAATAAGTCATCTTCTTCATCACTAAACTAAGAACACACTATTTTTCATACCAGTTTTGATTAACTTACAATCCATTTGTACGACATAGAATTTCAACACGGATTTAACTTCAAATCACAATTGATTAAAACCTAATTAATAATATAGGTATCGAGGCCCTATAATCGAGCCTAAATGTCAAATTAGAATCAAGGGAACCCAAACTAAACTCTAATAGTTATTTCAACATAAAATTACTCGATTTAATTCATTAACTTAATCAATATAAAACGAATATCATACCTAAACGTTGACTCGAATACTTGAGAGATAAAGTTTTTCAATTTCTTTGAGAATTTTGATTTCTCTCTTGGTATTTCAATTACAGGTAAAGGATTAACGAAAGGGAACTTGTCTATGTATAAAAAAGGGAAGAAGATGATTAGGCATCGTTGATCTAATTTAAATGAATGGTTGTATTTGCATAGGATACTTATAGGTGGTGAAGGTTATTGCCAAGACTATTAACTTTAAAAGTCAATGCTTCCTCTATACTAGGAGGATGAATGTTTCTACTATTATTATTCTCAAAGATATTCACATGCAACATAGATATAACAGCATATCAATAGTCAATGCCGAAGGAATAAAGGTGAACCAATGCCAAAAGTATGAAAATGGAATATTGTCGGAGGCATACAATGTTGCATCTCATCAATAGAGGGTCATATACAACGTCGCTTATAAAGTGGAAGAGACTGGACGCCAATAATGCCATATACCCTCTATAAGTTCGGATGATTAATGTCGAGTCTTTTATATCGCTAAGCAATGTTGAACAGAATCGGCACTGTAACTTATCAAAGAAGCAATGATGATGAATATAATAAATACCGTGAGCCATCAATGTCGCACCTCATTATTGTCGTATCCTTCCAATGCCGCCATTCACCTATGAAGATGAAACGCGTGACACAACTCAACATTACCACATTTTATCAATATCGCTCTTCATTGATGCCATTTGTTATCAAGGCTGCTATATGTCGCATGCCATTGTATCGAAGCCATCCTACTCTCGATACTACTCTACTAGTACTGAATCAATGATGCTTATTATTGATACAACCGATAATCAATGTCGCATCTGGTTGATGACGCATTTCATTAACCTTTAGAAGACACTTCACGTCGATACATGCAATGTTGATATCAAAAGTGGTCGTTATTTACAAGAGTTACCAAAGCCGATATCATACAAATGATGTTGCTTCCTACTAATGTCGCTCCATAGTAATGTCGCTCTATATTAATGGTGCAATATATCAATCCTGCATCATGTCTATATCGATTCATGCTGGTATAACTTTCAGTTGATGTGTGCTATGTTGAAGATGGATGCCTCCTTTGTTTGAGCAGTGTCGTAGTTTAACTAAGCGCCGAAGAATGTCGAAGATCATCTTCAAACAAGGGTTAGCACCATGCGACATTAATGACATTGAATAACATGGATGCCGCAAACAAACTGCAGCGCATGCTGCGTTTTAACCCTTATAAATATGGACCTAGGGGCACTGTGGAAATGGTGAATTTTTCTCATTCTTTTACATTTTAAACTTTGTAACCCTAAACTGATTTAGGGATTTTAGTGCCAAGAGGGTTATTGCACGTTGGACTTTGTACATTGAAAATTATATCGAATAAGAATAAGGTTCGTTGAGCTATGGTCTACTTTCGAATTCCAAAGAACTTGTGATTTCTTATTCATAGTTTGTTTCGAATTTCAAAAGTACTCGTATTTTTTATTTCAATTTTTGTATACAATTGTTCGTAAGGATCAACTTTAGGTGTATATGACTTCAAATGACTATGCATATGACTCCTTCATGGACCTAAGCCTGCTTGTTCACTCCTCTTAAGCCTTCACCAAATGTCGCTTTTTGCCAACACCCATTGAGGCTAAATATAGACTCTCCAAATTCTATCATTAGCCAACATTCCCTTGCTTGCACTTTTTAGGGTTGATGAAGAAATTCGTTAACAAAATATAATTAAACAACGTTAATTAATGCCAATTACATTTAGCTGATAATTAATGTTGCTAAGACATTATAAAATTTTATATTGTGAAGAAAATTTTATTGATTCGGTTAAACAAGAATTACGTAAAACAAATCATAAGCGTTGCTTAATCAGTGCCAGGAATACACTACAAGTCGACCCTTGATGCACCCAGGTCGACCGGTATCGATCGACCTTAGGTAAGGGACGGTTGACGTATGTTTGGTAAATTTTGATAATAAAGGATAGCCAAATAGCCTGGATTCAATTTATTTCAATCGAATGGCTGTCATTAATTTTAACCCCTATAAATATAGGCCTAGACCTTCATTTCTAAACACATATTTTTGTGGTGATGCCAAAGGTCTTCCATTTACTCTTCTTTGAATTCTAAATTTCTTAGAAATAATTATAGTTTATACGCATTTGCAAATTGGAGAATTATAGAAGATGATTGAGGAGAGGAACAGGGTCAAATCAAATCACTAAAGCCAAGGTAAATAGTAAATCCAGATCTAAAATATAAATCAAATTCCAAATCCATTTTCTAACCTTGATCTCTTATAAATTTGGGTAAGCTTTCAGTATATAAATCCAAATAGAGAGAAAAGAGAGTTAAACTAGAATAACGGGGTTTAGATTTAGAGATTGCGGAAGCTAAAAAGGTGAATCATAAATTATATATTTTTATGTAATATTTGATATATATCATATTTTGTACTATTTATTTCAATAACTCGAAAATGATAATTCCTTGTAATTCCAAACGTAACACAAATTCCTTTTCTGGATAAGATATAGCAAATTTTAGCGTTAAACGTTCCATTCGAGAGAAATATAACTCGAATGCATTAAAATATAGAAATCCCTAAGGATAAATCAAAAGAATTATATATGTGATAAGAATGGTCTAAGAAAAGAATACGTGCAAAATAAGTGAAACAAAAAAGAAATAAAAAAGAAATGTAAAGACAGACAAGTCATATTTTAAAATAAAAGGGTATATATAGTCATCGAAAACAGGGTATGGCATTAAAGGTTAAAAAGAAATAGAAATAGGAAGTTAAATAATGTGGGTGAGGGAAAGTAAACGAGAAAAAATATTTAAAAGAAAGCGGTAATGACCTTAAATTAAACAAGAAGTAAATGCATAGGAAATTAAAGAAATACTGTAAATAGCGAACAGTAAAAGCACAACAATTAACCAAGAATGAATAAAGATGTATATATAAACATATATACATACATACATACACACACACATTCAGCCTCAAGTATGCATTTATGATGGGTGTGGATTATATAAGTATGTAAATAATTTAAATAGATAATAATGACATAGTCATTAGTATAGGTTAGAATGCAAGATCAGTAGTGTTACACAATAGAAGTCTTCCCACCACGGGGGGCACGAGCAGTTATGTATACATTATAATGATGTGGAAAATGTAGGAAATGCGGATCATGGATCTTAAGGCAGAGTTAACATTAGAGGAGGGGGTGAATAGTGTTTAATTAATTTTATGAATCTTTTTGAAATCTTTTCAAATTAAATCCAAACACATGTAATTCACAAACACAGAAACAATCATAGAATCAGACACAGATGCAAATAGTAAATAAAAGCAGTAAAGGAAAGAACACGTGAGAATTTTATACTGGTTCAGAGTTACCCTACATCCATCCCACACAATTTCTTGTGCACTTTTCAAATATAATGTCGTTATTACAACCTCGATTTCAAGGCCACGAGGTACTCCCTTTTGTCTTCGAGTCTAGGGAAAACTCTCTTGATTTAACCAGGCTATAAGATCACCTAATTGATTTACAGGCTATAATTACACCCAATTGATTTTGGGGCCACACTCACACTCAAACATTGATAGAGAGAGACACGATAAACTTTGATCTTTCAATCTTTGATTACAAATGATCCTACAACACCGAATAGCACTGAGATCTTTGAGAGAGCGTGGCAGAGAATCAATCTAGAGACGATTGAGTTTGATTCACTTAGGAATTCAGAGGATTTTTTCTAAGAATGTTCGAAAATAAGTGTGGCAGAGAAAGAGGAGGGAAAACAAAGAAAACTTATGCAAAAGTTTGTTGAAAACTACTGGTATATATAGGAGAATAACGGTCATGTCCATTCGTGAAAGGTTATGACGAATAAACATTTCTTTTGAAAATTTGAATTTTAAATTCTACGGCTACCATGTCGACATTGGGGATAGGGGCATGTCGACATCCCCTAGTATATTTTGAAAATTTATTTTTGTTTTAAAAGAGATTTTCTTTCTAAAATTTGTCAAAACTATCTTAAAACTTTGTAAACTATTTTGAATATACTTTGTGATTATAAATTTTTTTGGAAAGTGATCCTATGAAATATAAAAGTAATAAAAAACTAAATGTATAAATATTTTGAGATTAAAGGTAAGACATTAAAACTAGGTGATAGTTTAAAAAAAAGAAATGATTTTGAAATTAATATGATTAAAGTATTTTTTTAATTAAGGCTAAAATATTTATACCGAGAGAAAGATGTCTTTTTAGAATGATAGTTCTGGAAAAAAAAATCTAAAAATAAGTCATTTTGAAAATTTCATGGATTCGATTCTACTAGAGAAGATCATGAGTTCCATTCCACTAAAGATGTCGTGCGTTCCATCCCACTATTAAAGCGAGAAGGTGGATTCCGTTCCACAATTAAAATCCAAATAAAGATTTAAGGCTATTATGAAGTTTTAACATATATTTAGACTCTATTACTTATCTTGATATCTTGAAATCTTGATAATCTTGATACTCATGAGTCTTCAGGCTTGATTTTGACAATCTTGAATTCGTCAGTCTTGAATCTCTATACTCAATCTTGAATCTTTATACTGCACAGTCTTCATTCTCAGTACCTGCATATACATATATATCTTGATAAGAATATTAGTATTATATTTTATAAAGGTTGTTGCATTAAAACCTCATCTCATAAATCAACTATCTCCCCCTTTTTGATGATGATAACTTATGTTTATAAAATCTACTCCAATAAACTTAGATTCTACTCCGACCATCCTTTACTCCAACAACTCCCCCTTAATCTAAGCCAATCTAACCTATTTCATATATCAAAAGTTTATTACAAAGAAAATGAAGTAAGAAGATAAAAAAATTCGAAATGTTGTGAATATATAATAATCAAACTTATTTTAGATGGAAAATCAAAATTTCAAATTTTACCGTTGTATGTCGACATGGGGGTTAGGGGAATGTCAACATCCCTTTGGAAATTTTGACAATTTTTTTTCTTTATTTATTCAAATATATATGTTACTATCTATATTCTATATCTCAGTTATAGAACAACTACCTAGTTCTATTCTTAATTTAATAAAGGTCGATTGATTCAAGGGTTTGGTTAGAATATCAGCTATTTGATTCTTAGTGTTAATAAATGCAAGAAAAATAATCTCTTTACTTAAATTATCTCTGAGAAAATGATGTCTGATATCAATATGTTTTGTTCTGTCATGATGAGTAGGATTTTTGGATAAATTTATTGCACTTGTATTGTCATAATAAATTGGTGATTTTGAAATATTTAATCCAAAATCCTTTAGTGTTTGTTGCATATAGTTAACTTGAGAACAAGCCAAAGCAGCAGAGATATATTCTACTTCAATTGTTAATAATGAGACATTATTTTGTTGTTTATTAAACTAGGAAACCAGAGAATGTCCTAAAAAGTGACAAGTTCCACTTGTACTTGTTCGGTCTGATTTACAACCAGCATAGTCAGCATCACAATATGAGATTAAATCAAACGAATCATTTTTAGCGTAAAGTAGGTCATAGTCTAAAGTATATTTAACAAATCTTAGGATACGTTTAACAGCTTTTAAATGGGTTTCTTTGGGTTGAGATTGGTATCTTGCACATAGACAAACAATATGCATGATATCAGGCCTACTCATAGTTATATAGAGTAGCGATCCAATAATTCCCCTGTATAGTTATTGACGAACATCTTTTGACATGTTTTCTTTATTTTAGGCTTCATTGGTTTCCATAGGGGTGGGTTTTCCACTTGCAATGGTCATACCAAACTTACTAACTAGATCCCTAGCATACTTTTCTTGACTAATGAAAATACCATTATCTAATGTTTTAGTTGAAGTTCTCAAAAGAAGGTAAGGCCATTCATATGACTCATCTCAAACTCTTTTGACATTATTTCAGAAAACTCTTTGTTCATTTCATTGTTTTTTGATTCAAAAATTATATCATCTACATAAATCTATACTAATTAGATATCATTTTTGTTTCTTTTAATAAAAAGAGTACTATCTACTTTATCAATTTCAAAATTTGATTGTAATTGGTAAGATCTTAATCTGTCATACCAGGCTCTCGGAGCTTGTTTCAGACCATATAAAGCTTTCTTTAATTCGTAAACATGATTTGGAAACTTTTCTTCTTCAAAAAATGGAGGTTGTTCAACATAAACATCCTCTTTAATAGAACCACTTAAAAAGGCACTTTTGACATCCATTTGAAATAATTTGAAGTTATTGTGATTTGCGAAAGCAAGTAGAATTCTAACGGCTTCTAATCTTTTAATGGGTGCAAAGGTTTCATCATAGTCTATTTCTTCTTCTTGACAATAACTTTGCATGACTAACCGAGCTTTATTTCTAACGACCTCACTGTATTCATTCATTTTATTTTTATAAACTCATTTAGTTCCTATTATATTTTTGTCCTCGGATCTAAGAACAAGTTCCCAAACATCACTTCTGGTGAATTGATCAGTTCTTCTTGCATAGCAAGAATCCATGAATCATTAGATGATGCTTCCTTTGGATTATTGGGTTCAATAGTTGATAAAAAAGCTACATTACTCATCTTGTTTAATTGATTTCTAGTTCTAACAACAGATTCAATATTTCCTAGTATATTTTCTATAGGATGATCTTCTAAAAGCCTGATCCTTTTATTAGGATGAACAGTTTTACAATTTGTTTCATTTGATGCATTATTTAAAGTAACAAAATCATCTTCACCATTTATTTGAACAAAATCTTTGAAATTTTCATCAAAAGATACATGCATTATTTCTTTAATGGTGTTAGTTTTTAAATTAAAAACTGTATATGCTTTAATTCTATTAGAATATCCGATAAAGATATCTTTGTTGGATTTAAGATCAAATTTATCCAAATTGTCCTTTGTATTTTAAATAAAGCATTTACTTCCAAAAGCTTTAAAATAAGACACCTTTGGTTTCTTACTGAAAATAAGTTCATATGGTGTTTTATTGGTTAGAGGTCTAATTAAAATCCTATTCAAAATGTGACAAGCTGTAGCGATTACTTCAGCCCAAAAATTTCTTGGTAATTTACTATTTGAAAGCATAGTTCTTACACACTCTGGAATCGTCCTATTTTTATGCTCAACCACTCCATTTTGTTTTGGAGTTCTTGGAAAAGAAAAATTACGAGTTATTCCTTTTTTATTGCAGAAATTCTCAAAATTTTCATTTTCAAATTCTCTACAGTAATCACTACAAATAGTTTTGATTTTTTAAAGAAAGTTGATTTTGAATTCTTTTTGCAAGAGTTTTAAATAAGTCAAAAGCATCATTTTATGTTTGAGAAAAACTATCCATGTAAATCTAGAATAATCATCTACAGTTATAAAAACTTATTTACTGTGATTTATTGATCGAATTTGAGATGGACCAAATAGACCTATATGAAGTAACTTAAGAGGTTTTGAAGTAGAAATCATATCTTTCAATTTAAATGAACTCTTTCTAAGTTTTCCTAATTGACAAACATCATATATGCTATCTACTTTAAAACCCATTTTAAGGAGACCTCTTACTAGATCAAGTTTTGAAAGTCTAGATAAGTGTTTGAAATTCAAATGCCTAAATCTTTGTGCCAAATCCAAGCGACACTTGTATTAGCCAAAAGACATAGGTTATCATTTGAGATTTTCATGCTGAGAATATAAATATTACTCTTTCTAATTCCTTCAAAGATAATATTGACTTATTATTTTGATGTGGCATTTATCCTTTTCAAATTTAATTTTGTAGCCCTTGTCACATAGTTGACTTATGCTAAGTAAGTAGTGTTTTAGATTCTTAACTAACAAAACATCAGAAATAGTAGGAGTTTTAGAGTTACCGACATTGCCGATGCCCATCACATATCCTTTTGAATTGTCTCCAAAGTTGAACATTCCTTCATCTTTATAAATTATGTCATTCAGTATCTTTAGATTACCATCATGTGTCTTGAACATCCACTATCAAGTATCCATTTGTTTTTCTTGATTTGCACTATTTGTACATTGAATGTTGATTCTTCAAAAGCCATATAACACATATGTTCCTGCACAACACACTAATTCAGTAGATAACTTGATTTTCTATAATAACAACATGTAGACTTACGAGACAATGATGATTTGGATAGTTTTGAACTAGTGTTAATAGAATCTCCAAAAACTGTGGTTTTAAACTTTTTCAAAATTCAAATTAAAATAACTTTGAAAACCAGTGCTTCGATACCAAATGTAAGAAATGCAGATTATGGATCTCAAGGCAGAATTAACAATAGAGGGGGGGGTGAATAGTATTTAATTAATTTTATGAATCTTTTTGAAATCTTTTCAAATTAAATCGAAACAGATGTAATTCACATACAAAGAAACAATCACAGAATCAGAAACAGATGCAGATGGTAAATAAAAGCAGTAAAGGAAAGATCAAACTGAAATTTTATACTGGTTCAGAGTTACTCTACATCCAGTCCCACACAATTTCATGTGTAGATTTCTTTTCAAATATAATGTCGATATTACAACCTCGATTTAAAGGCCACGAGACTCTGAGCCTAGGGAAAACTCTCTTGATTTAACCAGGCTACAAGATCACCTAATAGATTTATGAGCTACAATCACACCCAATTAATTTACCAACCACAATCACACCGTTTCCAATCACACTTTGATAGAGAGAGACTCGATACACTTCGATCTTTCTATCATTGATTACAAATGATCCTATAACTCTGAATAGCACTGAGATCTTTGAGAGAGAGTTATAGGGAATCAAACTAGAGACGGTCGAGTTTGATTCACTTAGGATTTCAGCAGACTTTTGTTAAGAATGTTTGAAAATAAGAACGAAAGAGAAAGAGGAGAGAAAATAAAGAAAATTTGTGTAAATATTCGTTGAAAACTACCGGTATATATAGGAGAATAACAGTCATGTCCATTCATGAAAGGTTATGACGAACAGACACTTCTGTTGAAAATTCAAATTTTAAATTCTATGGCTACCATGTCGACATGGAGGTTAGGGGCATGTTGACATCCCTTAGTATATTTTGAAAATTGGTATTTGTTTTAAAAGAGGTTTTTTTCTAAACTTTGTCGAAACTATCTTAGAACTTTGTAAACGATTTTTGAATATACTTTATGATTATAAAAACCTTTGAAAAGTGATCTTACGAAACATAAAAGTAATAAAAACTAAATGTATAAATATTTTGAGATTAAAGCTAAAACATTAAGACCAAGAGATAGTTTAAAACAAGAAAATATTTTGAAATTAGTATGATTAGAAATAGTTTTTGAATTCAGGCGAAAATATTTAAACCGAGAGAATGATGTCTTTTAAAAAAATATAATTTTGAAAAAAAATCTAAAAATAAGTCATTTTGAAAATTTTGTGGCTTCCATTCCACTAGAGAAGATTGTGGGTTCCATCCCACCAAAGACATCATAGGTTACATCCCACTATTAAGCGAGAAGGTGGATTCCATTCCATAATTAAAATTCAAATAAAGATTTTAGTGTTATTATGAAGTTTTAACTTAAATCTAGACTCTATTACTTATATCGATATCTCGAACTCTTGAACTTTTGATAATCTTGATATTCATGAGTCTTCAATCTTGATTTCTACAATTTTGAATTCATTAGTCTTGAATCACTATACTCAGTATTGAATCTTTATACCCAGTCTTGACTCTTTATATGTATAGTCTTCATTCTCAGTACTTGCATATACATATATTTCTAGACAATAATATTAGTATTTATATTTTATGACAAGTCCTAAAGTTGTTGTCATCAAAACCATCATCTCAGCAACTAACAGAAAATATCAACTGTAGGACCAGTGGAGTATATACGCTTGTGTATATATGAAGGAATACCCTCAGTATAGTTTGCTTCAATGAATTAAGAAGAGGGCATTGCCATGATTGCATTAGGCAATCTAAATATGATGGTGAGTGGCTCGATGCTAGTTAATATGTTTGGTACCAAATCAATAATAGGAGTTTTACATAGGTTGAGTGCACCATCGATCCCGTGAGGTCAATGGGAAAGATGGCGTTACACCTAACGGACTATGCCTCTTACTAGGGTAGGTCCTATTAGGTAATGCATTACCACAATGCTTTTAACCATAAAAGAGTTCTTTCAAAAATGAATGGGGTACTCTGAAAGCTGAGTCCTCTATAATCATTAGGAAGCAGAAAAGTAGTAAATCCCTAAGGCAATATAGAATACGGCTAAGCTATTGTGATGCCGTATTAGGCACTATGAGACTCACAACGAGGAATAAATTAAAAATGAGTGGTGGACATGGATGAAGATGATGAGACACACTAACGAGTCAATATTTTGGGTTCCCCTCCCTAATGCATAGCTATGGGTTATTGTAATAAAAGATGTAGTTTCATATAAACATGTTATTTCATTAACGATGGATCCTAACGTGGTGCCAGATTATGGGTACCAGTGGGGTTAGTATCTTCGTCCAAAGGGGCACCGTGATACTTATATATATGTTTATATATGTATGTAGTTTTGGTTTACTTTGGGTAGATGGGGTGTATTGTTTGCATATGTGGAGTTAAAGTAACTAACTAAAATTAAAAGACATAACATGAAATGGAAGATAATTGACATAAACTAGTGTAATGTGTAAAATGTAATATTACTAGTCACCAAAACATTATTCTGACCCCGTCTCAATACAACCCACAAGGTAGCTTTAGAAGTACATATACTAGTTGAAGGCGAAACAGTTGAAGTATAGGTTTGCTTAAGCATGTTCGGCATTGTGATGACCCAGAATTTTAGGCAATATCAATTTAATAATCTGTATTAAACTTTAAATTGATTTTATAATCTTTGTAATAAAATTTGAATTTAATTTAATAATCTAATTGAATAAATATTTAATTGGTTAATTTTTATCTTTTAAAGCTAATTAATTGTTTTCTATTTATAATGTATATATTGTAAATAGATAAGCTTTGTTTTAAATTTAATAAATAAAGGCATGTTTTCAAATTCTAATATTTTTTTGGTAATTTGGAAATTTGATTTTATTTAATAAATGAATATAGGATTTTAAATTGTTAAGGTAAGTCTACATTATTTAAAATTAAAGAATTGTTATTTTAACTAATATTGACAATGTATTGTTTCTACAAAAGGATTTTTAATAAGTGTAGAATTTATTATTTTCAAATTTAAATATGTAGCTATATATGTATATAACTTGATTTTAAAATTGGATTTTAGAATTTAAATTGAATTTGAATTTGAATTTGTTTTGAAATTCTAAAGATAGATATTTTAAATGTTTTGGATTATAAAGATATATGCATAAGCTTTTATTTGTATATATATAATTTGTTTTACTTTATTTTCTCTAAAAAGTAATTTATAAATATATAAATAAGTATTTGTAAATTTATAACATTTTAAACCAAAATAAAGCTTAAAGGACAAATGTTATCATATTAAAGCTTAATAAACCACGTGTAATATAAATAACTAATGTATATGACAAGTGTCATATTGTGTTTTGATTTTTCTTTCGTTTTTAACATAAATCATTTTAACTCATAAAAAAAAATGTATTCTCACCTTCATTGCTTTTTCTATCATTCTAAAATTTAAAAAAAAACTAAGAAAAACTTAGCCTGTTCTATTCTCAAACTAGAAAATCACTACCCTAAAATCAATCTTCAAGATCAAACACAAATCCATGTAACCATAATCAAATCTGAGAATCAAAACCAGAAAACCAAAGCTTTTCATCAACCCTATAATACATTTTCCAAATCAATAAGCCTGTAACCATTTTCCAAGTTTTCAAATGCAATCTTTACTGCATGCAAACCTGATATGATTAAGCTTGCATTTTGAAACCTGTAGTTCCATTTTCAACTCAAGCATGCAAGTTCAAAAACAATAACCTATCATCATCTCAAATATCAAATGCCTGTATTCTTCAATCTGGAATCAAAAGCATGTTAATCATCTTCAAATCATCAGCCTGCATGCAACTGCATTTTAAATCAAAGATGCATTCCAGTTCTAAAGTTTTCAAGAGGCTTTTCAAAACAAAAAGGGGATGCTTTGTCTTCATCTTTAAAATGGTGAGTAACTTTTAAAACTTAAATAAATTTGGTTTCATGCTAGTATGGTTGAAATGAACAAGTAGTGCATGTATATATAAGTGAAATCTGATGTGATTACTTATTAGTGTGCATGCTAATTATAAGTGCTCTGTTCATGTTTTGTTCCCAGACTCAAAATTTTACTTCAAATCCATTACCACTTAATCTAGTTCCTGATAGGATTTGATTTACAAACAAATGTTGATTGATTTATTATGGATTAAGGTTTAAAAATTTAATCAAGTCAAAATAAGGCCTGATTGTCTTTGGAGGTATAAAAAACAACAGTGCATGTCAATATATATGAAAATTCAAACTGTGTAATTTATAAATTCATTATTATAGATTGAATACATCAACAAAAACATGAATTTTAAAACAAGAATCATAATTTTTAGTTTAGGGATGAGTATACAGTTCTTGTTTGAACTGAAAATGAACTTTTGGGATTTTTGGGTGATCTCTGCAACCAGGAAGGTCGAGACTTTGGGTAATGATGAAGAAGTGACGTAGTTGATAGGAAAAATACTGGATGGTGTTGCATTTCATTGAGGAAGTTGCAGCAGTGGGTTTTCTTCTGGAACCCTAGTTTTAACTAGGTTAATAAATTCGACCAACGCGTCTTCTATAATTGATCGAGTGCTACTAGGTTTTGGGAGATGGAAGGTTGGTCGTAGAAGTCTTGGCCGGAGTAGCAGATTTTCTGGTGATCGGAGTTGTGTGGTCGAGGCGTTGCCAGGTTTGGGTGCAGTGGCTTCTTTTAGTTTCTAGGTTTGGATTTAGTATCTCGAATTCGATTTCGAGAATTGGAGCATGATCTGATGATCGTGGAGTGATGTTTGAGTGATTGTTGATGTGGGAAGACCACTGGAGGTGTCCGGAGATGATCAACGGCACCGTGCATGTACACGGTGCATTGTTGTCTGGTGAAGCTACTTTGGTTTTGGTTGGTTCTCCAGTTAATGGATGTGTTGACTCGAAGAAAGTGGATGATTTGCTCGAAGCAGTTGGGTTTTGGACTCGAAGCATTATAGGATGGCTCGGGTTAAATTTTTGGTTACAGGTTTTAAAGGAAACCTGTTTTGGTTTAAAATTTAAACTGAAGTTTGAATAGTAAAGCGATGTTTTAAAACAAGTTTCAATCAAAGTTTTTGAATCTGATTCAAGTGTAAATCTCAGTTTTTAAAAAAAAAGAACAAAGTTTATAAATTTAAATTGTTTTAACTGCTTTAAAATTGTTCAGTAGTTTGAATTTTAAAATGAAGTTTTAAAATGTAAATGGTTTTAAAATCTAAGTTAAATCTGGAATCAAGATTTAATCTGTATTTCAGTTTTGAAATAAATGAAAGTTTTGAAATTTAAATTGATTTAAAAAAAATTGAATGTTTAGAGTGTAATTTAAATTGATTTGAATTTAAAAATAAATTTGATTTTAAATTCTTTTAAGCTTCTTTTACAAGGTAAATATTTGTTTAACTTGTGAAATAAACGGTATTTGAATTGTTGTTAAAATTTTGATAAAGATAATTTGTATTCATTTTAAATCTTAAATTTAAAATGAAATTTGAAAGTAAATTTAAAAGTAAATTATTTTAAATGCTTTGATAATCATGATTTAATCATTAATAAGAATAATGTTTTTCTTAAAGTTAATTAGCATGTAATGATTTGTAATTCATTAAATTATTAAGTTAATTAAAATGGATAATTAATTATTTAATTAATTAATGATTTGGATTAATTAAATAAGTAATTAAGGTTTAAATTAATTAACTAAAGTTTAGATTAATTAATTAAGGTATAATTAATTTGTAATTAAGGACTTTTTAATTAGAATATTAATTAATGATTAAGGATTAATTAAGTTACAGTTCACACTTAATTAATTAAATAATTAGGATTAATTAATTTGAAATTAATAATGATAAAAGTAAGTTTAATTACTTAAGAAAGTAATTAAAGAATTGTCAAATAGTTAATGAAGGTCATTAACTTGAGATTATTTAATTATTAATTAATGTGATTAATTTTAATAATTAGTTAGATTAATTAATTTAATTATAATCATTTGTGAGATATCTAAGTATAATTACTTTATGAAAGTAATTAAGAAATTAATTACTCAATGTAACTAATTGAGTTTAATGTGATTTGTTTAGATTAATTAATTAAGTTTAATTAATTTAAACACACTGGATGATTTGATAATAATTACTCAATGTAATTAATGGAGTGTAATTACTTAGTGAAGTAATTAATTGATAATTACTGGATGTAATTAGTGGAAGATGATTTAATAATGGAAGTAATTTGGATTAGATTACTTTCTAATTAATCAAGGGATTAACTAAGATAATTAACTAAGGAGTAATTAATTTATTTGATGAAATAATTAAGGGTAGTTAATTACTGAATGTGATTAATCAAAGGTGATTAATAATTATGGTTTAATTAAGATTAATTACATAATGTAATTAATTTAAATAAAGTAATTAATTAAAATGTAATAATGATCATTGATTAATATAATTAATGATGTAATTAAGGATTGATTAATTAAGATTAATCAATAATGATAAGTGATTAAAAGGTAATTAATTAATGTAATTAAGGATTAATGTAATTAATTATAGTTAATTAATTAATGAAGTAATTAAAGGTTAAGTACTGTAATTATTTGAGGATAATTAATTTGTGAAATTAATTAAAGGATAATTACTTGAATGTAATTAAAGGATAATTAATCAAGGGTGATTAATTAAGGTGGATAATTAGAGAATAATTAATTAATTGATTTGTAATAAATTAATAGTTATGTAAGCAAGATTTATATAATAAAAGTAATTCATTTAATTCACTTTAAATTAATTAGAGATGGAAGTAATTAATTTGATTCATTTTAAATTAATTATAGATGACGTGATTAAGTAAATCATTGCATGTGTATGGATGAATCATAATTGATTCCTTTGAATGGTTTGAGATCTCAGATATGAGATAAGTGATGATGTGTGATATGGATACTTTGGTTGCATTGTGATGATAATATGAATTATCTATTTGTGGTGATAATATGGATTATCTGTGTGTGATGATAATATGGATTATCTGTTTGTGATGATAATGTAGATTATCTATTGTAGTATGTGAATTATCTATCTGTGTGTATATACATAATGAAATTGAATTGTTTTAAACTTTAAAACAAGTTGGCCTTAAAAGATACGTTTTGGATTTCGATGAGACCGAGATCGGGTTTCCAGATTTAGATATCCGAAAACCACATCGATCCAAATTAACGATAGGTCGTGAATCTCAAGTGAAGAGTGAAGACTCGAGGTGTAAGGACTATTCATTGTTAAAACTCTAAGGGTGATTCCATTATGAGTTTAACGGGGTAGTACTTTCAGATTCGAGATGAAGATTCAGGGTGCAAGGGTTATTGTCGTTAACTCTGATGGGTAATTCCAAAATGAGTGTAACGAGATAATGCCTTCGGTTTCGTTCGAACCCGGAACGAACTGGTATGGATTGAATGCTTTCAGAACATCGTTAGGTGGACGATGAGCAAAATCTAAGATAGATGTGTTCTATAAAGGTAATCGTAGCCTCAAGACTCATCAACCGAGAATGGCTAAAACAGGGGAGATGCAGCAAGGGGAGATGTTGTTTAGTTCTTTCTTCTCTATCTTTTCTATTTTCTATCCCTTTCTTTCTGCATCATTCTGTTGCGAGAATGGCGGGTCGTCACAGTTGGTATCAGAGCGCTAGGTTGAGCGAATAACTAGGTTTTGGAGCGATTTCTTCTTGAGAGAGCGTATTTGTATTTTTAATATATATACATTTATATTATTTCTACCTATTTGTTGGTTACCCGTACAGGTTTTCCAATATAAGTTATAAAGGTAGATGGGGTAGTGGTGTGTATAATGTGACTACCATTGGTTGGAGTTTGTATGTTTGAGGTTGGAAGTGTGTCTGTCGAGATTGTAGACCTAATACCATCTCGAGTGAGTTGTGCAGTGGTGTAAAGTTTTCATCGACCTCTGAAGGAAACCTTTTTAGGGTTCAAAGTCCATCTTTGAAGTGAAGAGTTTGATGAGTAGAGTTTGGATCAGTTGGCTGAGCAGAAGCGAGTGATGGTATCCTGATACCTCAGGAAGTAGTAGCTGCGTGATGAGACGTAGTAACTATGGATTGTGTTCAAAGATGTTTTCTTTGGAACAAGTTTAAGGAAGCAGGTCTGCTTCGGTGTTGTGGCTGAGTTTAGCAGGGTGTTTTTGTTTGGTTTGAGGTCCGAGTTTCCCGAAGAGCTTTGGATTTGGAAGTCTTTGGCTTTGGTGTCAGCAGTGCAGCTCGGAGTGTTCTGTGTTGGCAGGAAGCTTTCTGGCTGAGTAGTTTTTTCTGGAGGTGGAGTTCAGAAGTAGCGGAGTGGATCCATTTCTTTGATGGATTGGCTAGATAAGTGTAAGTTGTTTTGTTGGGTAAAGAGAGGACAGTTTTTCTTTGGAATTTGATCTGGATTGATCGCAAAAGTGACTTGCGATAGTTTGAGTGTTCTCTTGGATTGTCAGAGATTTTTCGGAAGTCTTCAGGGAAGTCGGAAGTTTTTCTATATCCGGAGATTGAGTTTTCTTATCGACTAGGATTCCAGGTATGATAGCCCTGAATTTTTGACATCTATTAATTGTTAATTAGAAGAATTTGATTTATTAAAATAATAATTTGCAAATTAAAACAAATAATATTTTTTAATTAAAGATGTCTGGATGTATATGTAAGTGGATTAGAAACTATAATAATAGTTGAACTAAAATAATGGATCTTAAAGTAAATTATTAATTTTATATATAGACATGTGTAAATTCCAAAATGATGAAAATCTTAAGTATATACATATATAAATTCATTGTGGAAATATAATCCTAAGTAAACATATTAAGATAATCATTTTAATAAATGTGCAAAATTTATCTTTTCAAAAACAAATAAATTAATTGTTGTTTTTGTATGTATAAGTAGTTGGCATATAAGGTTTGTTTTTAAAATTCAGACATCTTAGAATAAATTGGTTCTAAAATTTATATTTTAAAAAAACTTGTTTCTATACGTAATTATTTATAATTATTTATAAGTATTTAAATTGGGGTTTTATTTCAATTTCTTATAAAGTGAATATAGGATAATAAAAGAAAGGTTAAAGACATGGATACATATAAACTAAATTGTAGATATTTTTATAAATATATAAATACAAATAAAAATATATTAATGCATGAACATTACAAATGTAAGATAGATATAACATAAAAATGACAAATGTAAGACATTTCAACAAGTGTCATTCTTTTATTTTCTTTTTCTTTAATTTTTAATTTAAATCTACATAAACCTCCATCTTCTTCTTTATTTTCTTTTTCCATTTTCTCTTTTCAAAAATAAAGAGAAATCCTGTAATAAGTTTCAAATGCAACTAGGAATCCTCAAAAACAAGCTTGTAACCAATTCCTAAAAACAAAATCAAAACACTACAAACATTTTTCAAATCTGAAACCAAACATGCAAAGCATTTTTTTCAATAGCCTGTAAAACAAAGCATCAACCGAAATCAAACCAAGATTTCATCTCTGTTTCAAACTTAAACCTTTTCAAAACAACAACTAGCTTTAGAGTATCAAGAGTTCCAGTTTTATATATCATCAAGCATTAGCATCTCAGTTTTCAAGGATCATCAAAGTTTCCAGTAAACAAGATCAAGGATTTCCAGTTTTAAAATTTCCAGTTTCAAAGCAAGCTTTCCTGTTTTCATAATCAGTTCTATCCGCCTTTTTAATCTGTGAGTAAGCTCAACTTTGTTTTAATTTAAATCTGGATGCGTGAATGAAATTTGGAAGTTTGATGAAATGTTGTTGCATGATGATGTATTGGATATATATGAATGTATCTGGGTGCAAGCACTGATATAACAGTATTATCTGTTTAGAAGTACAGAGTTCAAATTCAAGTAAATTCCAATTCCTCTCATTCAAAACTTTATTTGGCTTAAGTATTTAAACAAAATATGTTTGTTTAAAACAAAAATAAGATCTAAAAATATGTTTAAGAAAAATGAATAGAAATATGATCTGGAAAATAAAAAGAGCAGAGGAATTTAAGTATAGATTAAAAATCAAATACAATGATTTGTTAATTCGTATATATAATCTGAATCCCCCTTTCAAACTATGATTTTTAAAACAAAAATCTTGAACTTTAGTTAGGATTTGAGATAACATTTTGGAGATAACCAGAGATGCGTTTTTGGATAAAAACTGGTGACTAGGTGATTTCTGGCGACTGGGAACTTCACTGGAGAAGGTCGAGATATAGGAGAGCTTGGAAAAAAATGCTAAGTGGGTTTCTTATCACCTGTGGCATCGGTGATCGGCCAATTTTGTTTCAAACTCTAATTTTTGGCTAGGGTCGGATTTGGGATGTCGGTGTTATCTCTGGCGTGTCGAGTAAGGAGTTCAAGGGGTTTTCAGGTGAGATGGTGCCTCTGGAATTGTACGAGATGCCTCGATTTTGATTTTGTGATTGTTTGGGTGTTTGGGTGGTCAGAATTGGATGCGTTGATGATCATCGTGATGCAAGGAGGGTAATCGATGATCGGAGAGGCAAGTCTCTGGTGTATACGTGCACGCGTGTCAGTGTTTAGGGAAGGGGTCGCTGTAGTTTGGGAAGAAGGAATCGCCTCGAGTAAAGATGAGTGTGGCTCGGGATTGCGTTCGTGATAGTTGGTTTTTGACTTGAGTTAGTATTAGAGATTTATCAAGCTTTATTATGCGACAGTTTAAAATATATATTTTATAAAACAAAAAGAAAAATAGATGGACTCGGGTTTGGGAGAGGAAGTACTCGGGTTTTACTCGGGTGAGATATTAAAGGTTTAGGCTGAGATTATGTAACTTTTCTTTTCTTTTATTCTTTTCTAACTTAGATTTAGTTAGATCTTAAGTTTAATTAAAATCTAATAATGTAATTAACTAATAATTTAAGAGGATGAATGTTTTATCAATAAACTTAAGGACTTTGTAGATTTACAAGTTGATGGTAATTAATTCCAAAAAGTTGATTCACTGATTATCAAGATAAATGAATTATTTTAACTAAGTAACCATGGGTGATTAGGAGTTATTAATTAGTTAATTATTGGATTATTAATTAAAGATTAATTAATTAAAGATAAGGATAACTAATTAAGGGTAAAGTTAATTGATGAATTGACAATTAAGAATTAACTGATTAAGTAATAAAAGAGTGATTTATTTATTTAATTAATTAAATTATAATTACTTAATTGAAGGATTAATTTGTGAAGGATTAATTAATTTAATTTGTAATTAAGGGTTAAATTAATAATTACAGGTTGAATAACTGAGGGTAATTAAACAATGGAATAATTGCTTGATGAAATAATTGAAGCTAAAATGTTTAAGGGAGTAATTTAAGAATTAATTACTTAGTGTAATTACTTAAAGGGTTGATTAATTAAGGGAATTAACTAAGAGTTAGTTAATTACGGAGTGTGATTAATTAAGGGATAATTAATCAATGTAAGGGATTATAGAATAATTAATTTGAGTAATTAAATAGGGATAAATGTAATAAATCATTGTTAATTACTTTATAAAAGTAATTAAGGGATCAATTGATGTGATGGGGGAAGGCTAATTAATTTGTGTAATTTATTAAGAATTAATTACTTATTGAAATTAAAGGATAATTAATCAAAGGTGCTTGATGGATAATTTAAGGATGATTAATTAATTAATTTGTAAGTAATTAATATTAAGTAAAGGAAATCATAGTGATTAAAGATTATTAATTAATTTAATTAGAGATGAATTAAATTAATTTTGGATCCGTCTTTCTTATGAATAATTGAATGATGATTTAATGCTTTGAATTAATTGATATTCCTGATATGAAATGCTTTGTGATATGACATGTTTTGGGTGGACAATGATATTGTGGTTATCTGTAGATGATGAACTTCTGTGAAAAATGACATCTTTTATTTAAAGTTGAATTATATTTCACTTGAATAACTTAGGTTAGGATGATATCGAATTCGAAGAGGCCGGAGTCGGGTATTAGTAAATACCCGAAACCACTTCGATTCTTTATAGATTGATATGTGAAATCAATAGACTGAAATGGAACGATTTAAGTGAATTGGACCATTTAATCTAAGTTTGGGTACTTAGAAATTGATGTATGAAATAAGTGATGTCTATAACGAATTGTGAATTTGTAAATTGTTATGAGTCACCCCGAGTTTTAAATAAGTCCTATGGATTGAAATTTCATGTTAGATGAGTTTACTCACGCTGGTTTCCAGCCTGACCCGGGTGTTACTTTGATGTAATGCTCGGGTCAGACCGAGTATTGCAAATTTTCAGGTAAGGACGTTCTGGAGCTCAGTAGGCGAGATGGATGGCAGGAACTTATGGTGTGTTTGCGCTGTGTTATATTTTTGTATATCTGGGATAAGTTATTTTAACTGTCCAGTGATTGTAAAATATTGTAACTCTGATGTATTAAAATGTAATTAACTAATACAGCTTTCTTTGTGTAAAAAATATTATTTGATATTATATTTTATCCGCTGCGAATGTGAGATTCTGAGTTTGGTTTTCTGTTTCTTCTTCTATCTCATTTCTTCTTTTCCTAACAATCTGGAATTATCGGGATCGAAAATTTCAGGATGTTACATTTGGTATCAGAGCAGAAGGTTAAGCGAGAACCTTGGCTCTGGTGGGATTACTCATTAAGGATAGGGTAATGGTACCCTATAATGGGTTGAGTGTGTATATATATGAGAGCGTACTTGTTAGTTTCTTATATAAAGATTTTAAATGATTTTATATAAGAATGTATTAAGGTAATTGGTTACTAAATTATTGAAATTAAATCAAGTGGTAATAGAAATACAACCAAATTGAAATTAAATCAAAGATAAGTTTGAAATGGATTCAAACTGAAATTAAATCTTGAAGTGGGGGAAGAATTTCACAATAAGATGAATTAGAATTGGTTTCAAACCAGAGAAATAGAATGGTTATTGTGTTTAATAATGGGATGATTGTTTTCAATAAACAATAAAATGTTTAAAGGAAGTAACCACTTAAAGAGAGTAACTTGTAAATTTGAAAGGATGTAAATTAATGTGGGTTTCAAATTGTGAAGTTCTGAATTCTAAGTTTAAATATTTGAATTGGTTTCAAAATGTTAAAGGAAATAATATTATTCAAACTATTTTGAATATGATCTTATTTTAAAATAGGAGATGTTATTTAATATATTTGAATGAAGGGTCCTATTTCAAACAAGAGCTGTTTGAAAATTTAAAGGACTTTGTTTTGAATTGAAACTAGGGTGATTTAAAATTTAAAGTATAACTTGGTGTGTAAAGGAATTAATATGTATATTTGCGGATATACATAATATCAAAGATGGTTTGAAAATAAACTCTAAATGTTGAATTTTAAATTTGGAAAGCGATGTGATACCTAAAGTGATAAGTTTTTGAACTTATAAGTGGGAAGATTATTAATGTGATGTTTAATATTTGAAATGGGAATTCAAATTGGGTAAGGTTGGCTGGATTAAGTAAATTGAATTTAACTTTCGAAAAGTTAAATAATTTAATAAGAAACCTAATTTGAAAATTTCAAGATGAAATTAAGGTTTAACTTGGGAAGTTAAATGGTTGACTGGAATTGAGAGTTTGAGTGATCTCAAATTGGGTTTGAAATCCGAAAATTGGAAATGGATGGATGTTTTAAAATAATTGGATGATATTACCATATTGTTATTAATAATCTTTAAACCATGAATTGGATTTGTTTAAAGAAATGGGGTGTGGTAATATATCCATTATTAAGGTAAAGTGGAATCATTTTGGACTTAAGATTTGAATGTTTAAGATAAAACTTCAAAGGTTTGGTTTCAAAATTTAAATTTGGTGATAAATTGAATTCCAAAGATTTAGTTGTTTAAAAAGGAATTGAATTATTATTTGAACTTTGAAATAGGTTAAAAATGGAACTTGGATTCGGAATTAAATAAGTTAAAGATATAAGTTGATTTGATTTCAAGGGTTAAATCAACCTTTAAAATTTAATTCGAATTTATAATTCGAGATGGTTTGAAGTTGAGATTTAAATTGAATTAGTTCAAATTGAATTTGATTTGAATTAATTGGAATTGTGATTGAAAATGGATAAGTTTAAAATTCGAATGTAAAATTTGAATTGGTTTGTTTTGAAATGAAATTGAAGTTGAATAAGTTCAAATTCAAATGGGAATAGATTAATTTCAAATCTGGGATTGAAATGGGTTCAATTTGAAATTAGTCCAAATTAATTTGAATAATTTGAAATTGTGATTAAAGTTGAATAGGTTTAAAATTCAACTGGAATTTGATTTGGAAATGGGAAAGAAATTGAGAATTAGTTCAACTTGAATTGGGATAAATCAATTTCAAGGGAAATTGAAGTTATTCAAAATTTAAATCGAATCAATTTAAATGGAAGTGGAAATTTAAATTGAATAGATGGGAATGGAGGTTGGGAATTGAACAGTTTGACTCTAGACTATTTTCAAAATAAATTGTTTTAATATAAATCTAAATTTTCCAAACTATTTACTATACAACTTATCTTTTAAAACCTAAAACTATCTTATACTTGTTTAAAAATATTTTTGGAATTATTTAACTATTTTGCAACTGTTTTATAAACTAATTACTATTTTTCAACTCTTTTACAAATTAATTACCATTTTACAACTATTTTGCAATTATTTAAATTTTCTATAATTATTTATCTATTTTCCAACTATTTTACGATTTCTTAACTATTTTACAGCTATTTTGCAAACGAATAATTAATTTTCAACTACTTATCTATTTTAATTTTTCAAGCTATTTTCTAAATTTAAACTGGACAGAGTTCGAACTGTTTATGATTAAATTCCTAGATTAAAATAAGAATTGAAGTGATAATCCAAATGAGGATTTAAGCAATTGTGGATAAGTGAATGTGAATGGAAAAGAGAATTGATTTGGGTAATAATCAATGAAGATAAATACATAGGATGTACGTATATTATTCTATTCGCATAGTGATCTGATCCAGATTCGAGCACAGAATTTTAAAATAATTATATCGATCCGAGTTGGGATTTTCCAATTGATTTTTGAAGGCGAACCTGGATATGGATTGTTGATTGGTTCTGGATATTCTCTATCATAGTTATGGCTATGTAAGGAGAATGACGGTTTCTGATCAAGAACTAGATATGGGTCCGCACTAGGAAGTCGGGCGGACGATACTAGTTCGGAAGTGAAATTGTGTGATCGAGTGAGCTATCGGATTTATATAGCGTACGGATGATATGTGTACATCGTACGGTTTTGAATGAAATTGTTACTGGGAATTTATGGATAATAATTGTGAATGGTTTTTGAAATGAAAGGTCTATTTTGTGAAATATATGATGAAGTAAAATAGGAATTGGATATTTCTATAATAGAAATTTACTTTATGGAAGCAAGTGATATGATAAGTGATTTTGAAAAGAGAAATGAAATTGGAATATTTGATTTGGCATAAACAAAGTTATATATCTTTGTTATATAAGACAAATCTCCCTTTGTGAATCTATAGCCAGAAGAAAGGGTTTCGTAAATATTTAAAGTATAAAAGGGGTTTATACAAGTTTGAAATGATCTAAAGATTTTTCAAGATTATATATATATGTATATATATATATATAAAGGATCTTATGAGAATGATTTCGGAGGAAAGGTTTTTAAAACCTTTGGATTTGGAAAGGCTTTTGATTTTTGGGTAAAATCAATATTGGATTTGAAAAGCCTAGCTGAGAATTATCGATTTTGGGATAATCGATTTTGAGAAAGGAGATTTATATGGGATTCATACTTGGTGTATGATTTGGAAAATACTATATGTGTATAGTATAAAGTGTTTTGAGATGGATCTGGGAAAAAAAGGTGCTCCCTTAAAATGAACTTCTCAGGAGTACCATAGGTTGGTACTGCCTTGAGCCTCTAAGGGGGAGGTTCTAAAGTTGATCCTGTGAGGAGTCCGGACAAACTAGTTCCTGAGGATTATTGGGTAGCGAAAGTTGAGGATGCTGATGCCTATAGAGGCATTTTTGTTGTGCTATGACGACAGTGTAACTCAATGTCGCTGCGATCTACTGTGTGGACCATAGCGGAAATCGTGTGGAGGTGGGTGTCAACGGTCTACGCTTGATTTTGCCGAGAAGGCAGCGTAACATCGGTAGACTACGATCTATGGTCGAGTGGAGTGGAGAAGTTTCATTCTTTTGGCAGCGAAATTCGAGGGCGCTGAGGCCTATAGTTATATGGGTGTTTGCCGTGATGGCAACGTAACCCCAGTTGTAGCTGCGATCTGTAGCGGGTTCCATGGCGTAATCGAGGGGCGCGGAGGCCTACAGTTACCTATGGATTTTTCGGGATGGCAACGTAACCATTGGGTTAACTACGACCATGGATGGGGCCGATGATTTCCAGAGCATTCTCACCAAAGATATTTCCTCTATTTTCAAAAATGTTTCAGTATTTTCAATAAAATTATTTTCCAAATATTTTCACTAGGTGTTGAAAATAGGTTTTCTAAGTACTTATAGATTTTCAGTCTTACGCCTGATCGACGTATGACCGAATTTCTGTGAGAATTAGGATGGACTGGTTGAAACATCGAGTTATAAAAAGTATCTTTATAAAAACTATTTTATAAAGTGTTTTTTAAATTTTTTATCAGAGGGTAATTTTTATGATATTAATCATTTTAATAATTCCGGCTTCATTCCTTTTCGGGGACGAAAAGATTCAAAGGGGGAAGCAATGTGATGGCCTTGAATTTTTGACATCTATTAATTGGTAATTAGCAGAATTTGATTTATTAAAATAATAATTTGCAAATTAAAACAAACAAAATTTTCTAATTAAAGATGTCTGGATGTATATGTAAGTGGATTGGAAACTATAATAATAGTTGAACTAAAATAATGGATCTTAAAGTAAATTATTAATTTTATAAATAGATGTGTAAATTCCATAATGATGAAAATCTTAAGTGTATACATATATGAATTCATTGTGGAAATACAATCCTAAGTAAACATATTAAGATAATCATTTTAATAAATGGGCAAAATTTATCTTTTTAAAAACAAATAAATTAATTGTTTTTTTTGTATGTAAAAGTAGTTGGCAAATAAGGTTTGTTTCTAAAATTTGAACATCTTAGAATAAATTGGTTCTAAAATTTATATTTAAAAAAAACTAGTTTGTATACGTAATTATTTATAAGTATTTAAATTGGGATTTTATTTCAATTTCTTATAAAGTGAATATAGGTTAATAAAAGAATGGTTAAAGACATGGATACATATAAACTAAATTATAGATATTATTATAAATATATAAATACATATAAAAATATATTAATGCATGAACATTACAAATGTAAGATAGACATAACATAAAAATGACAAATGTAAGACATTTCAACAAGTTTCATTCTTTTATTTTCTTTTTCTTTAACTTTTAATTTAAATCTACATAAACCTCCATTTTCTTCTTTATTTTCTTTTTCCATTTTCTCTTTTCAAAAACAAAGAGAAAACCTGTAATAAGTTTCAAATGAAACTAGGAACCCTCAAAAACAAGCTTGTAACCAATTCCTAAAAACAAAATCGAAACACTACAAACATTTTTCAAATATGAAACCAAACATGCAAAGCATTTTTTCCAATAGCCTGTAAAACAAAGCATCAACCGAAATCAAACCAAGATTTCATCTCTGTTTCAAACTTAAACCTTTTCAAAACAACAACTAGCTTTAGAGTATCAAGAGTTCCATTTTTATATATCATCAAGCATTAGCATCTCAGTTTTCAAGGATCATCAAAGTTTCCAGTAAACAAGATCAAGGATTTCCAGTTTTAAAATTTCCAGTTTTCAAAGCAAGCTTTCCTGTTTTCATAATCAGTGCTATCTGCCTTTTTAATCTGTGAGTAAGCTCAACTTTGTTTTAATTTAAATCTGGATGCGTGAATGAAATTTGGAAGTTTGATGAAATGTTGTTGCATGATGATGTATTGGATATATACGAAAGTATCTGGGTGCAAGCACTGATATAACAGTATTATCTGTTTAGAAGTACAGAGTTCAAATTCAAGTAAATTCCAATTCCTCTCATTCAAAACTTTATTTGGCTTAAGTATTTAAACAAAATATGTTTGTTTAAAACAAAAATAAGATCTAAAAATATATTTAAGAAAAATGAATAGAAATATGATCTGGAAAATAAAAAGAGCAGAGGAATTTAAGTATAGATTAAAAATCAAATACAATGATTTGTTAATTCATATATATAATCTGAATCCCCCTTCCAAACTATGATTTTTAAAACAAAAATCTTGAACTTTAGTTAGGATTTGAGATAACATTTTGGAGATAACCAGAGAAGCGTTTTTGGATAAAAACTAGTGACTAGGCGATTTCTGGCGACTGGGAACTTCACAGGAGAAGGTCGAGATATAGGAGAGCTTGGAAAAAAATGCTAAGTGGGTTTCTTATCACCTGTGGCATCGGTGATCGGCCGATTTTGTTTTAAACCCTAATTTTGGGTTGGGATCGGATTTGGGATGTCAGTGTCATATCTGGCGCGTCAAGTAGCTTCAGACCTAGTGTGTTGGTGGCATGGAGATATGATGAGGCTGATGTCGGAATTCTACGGCCACTGGTGGTCGGCGATAGGAGTTCAAGGGGTTTTCAGGTGAGATGGTGCTTCTAGAATTGTACGAGATGCCATGATTTTGATTTTGTGATTGTTTGGGTGGTCAGAATCGGATGCGTTGATGATCATCGTGATGCAAGGAGGTTCGTTGATGATCGAAGAGGCGAGTCTCTGGTTTATATGTGAACGCGTGGTAGTGTTTAGGGAAGGGGCCACTATAGTTTGGGAAGAAGGAATCGCCTCGAGTAAAGATGAGTGAGGCTCTGGATTGCGTTCGTGATAGCCGGGTTTTGACTCGAGTTAGTATTAGAGATTTAGCAAGCTTTATTATGCGACAGTTTAAAATATATTTTTTATAAAATAAAGAGAAAAATAGATGGACTCGGGTTTGGGAGAGGAAGCACTTGGGTTTTACTCGGGTGAGATATTAAAGGTTTAGGCTGAGATTATATAACCTTTTTTTTGCTTTTCTTTTCTTCTTTTCTAACTTAGATTTAGTTAGATCTTAAGTTTAATTAAAATTTAATAATGTAATTAACTAATAATTTACGGGGATGAATGTTTTATCAACTAACTTAAGGACTTTGTAGATTTACAAGTTGATGATAATTAGCTCCAAAAAGTTGATTAACACTGATGATGATTATCAAGATAAATGAATTATTTTAACTAAGTACGGATGGGTGATTAGGAGTCATTAATTAGTTAATTATTGGATTATTAACTAAAGATTAATTAATTAAAGATAAGGATAACTAATTTAGGTTAAAGTTAGTTAATGAATTGATAATTAAGAATTAATTGATTAAGTAATAAAAGAGTGATTTATTTATTTAATTAATTAAATGATAATTACTTAATTGAAGGATTAATTTGTGAAGGTTAATTAATTTAATTTGTAATTAAGGGTTAAATTAATAATTAAGGGTTGAATAACCGAGGGTAATTAACCAATGGAATAATTGCTTGATGAAATAATTGAAGCTAAAATGTTTGAGGGGAGTAATTTAAGAATTAATTACTTAGTTTAATTAATTAAAAGGTTGATTAATTAAGGGAATTAACTAAGAGTTAGTTAATCACTGAGTGTGATTAATTAAGGGATAGTTAATCAATGTAAGGGATTATAGAATAATTAATTTGAGTAATTAATTAGGGATAAATGTAATAAATCATTGTTAATTACTTTATAAAAGTAATTAAGGGATCAATTGATGTGATGGGGGAAGGCTAATTAATTTGTGTAATTTATTAAGAATTAATTACTTATTGAAATTAAAGGATAATTAATCAAAGGTGATTAGTTAAGATGGATAATTTAAGGATGATTAATTAATTAATTTGTAAGTAATTAATGTTAAGTAAAGGAAATCATAGTGACTAAAGATTAGTAATTAATTTAATTAGAGATGAATTAAATTAATTTTGGAAATGATCCGTCTTTCTTATGAATAATTGAATGATGATTTAATGCTTTGAATTAATTGATATTCCTGATATGAAATGCTTTATGATATGATATATTTTGGTTAGACAATGATAATGTGGTTATATGTAGATGATGAATTTCTGTGAAAAATGACATCTTTTATTTAAAGTTGAATTATATTTCACTTGAATAACTTGGGTTAGGATGGTATCGAATTCGAAGAGACCGTAGTCGGGTGTTAGTAAATACCCGAAACCGCTTTGATTCTTTATAGATTGATATGTGAAATCAATAGACTGAAATGGAATGATTTTAGTGAATTGGACCATTTAATCTAAGTTTGGGTACTTAGAAATTGATGTATGAAATAAGTGATGTCTATAACGAATTGTGAATTTGTAAATTGTTACGAGTTACCCCGGGTTTTAAATAAGTCCTATGGATTGAAATTTCAAGTTAGATTAGTTTACTCACGCTGGTTTCCAGCCTGACCCGGGTGTTACTTTGATGTAATGCTCGGGTCAGACCGAGCATTACAAATTTCCAAGTAAGGACGTTCTAGAGCTCAGGAGGCGAGCTGGATGGCAGGAACTTATGGAGTGTTTCCACTGTGTTATATTGTTGTATATCTGGGATAAGTTATTTTAACTGTCCAGTGATTGTAAAATATTATAACTCTGATGTATTAAAATGTAATTGACTGATACAGCTTTCTTTGTGTAAAGAATATTATTTGATATTATATTTTATCCGTTGCGAATGTGAGATTCTGAGTTTGGTTTTCTGTTTCTTCTTCTATCTCTTTTCTTCTTTTGCTATCAATCTGGAATTTTCGGGATCAAAATTTTCGGGATGTTACACCAGGAGTGGTACCGGTGGTTCATTTTAGTAGAATGATGGTTCCTAGAGATAGGGTTTGGTGAAGCTGCTCAGGATTTGGAGGAATTTTTGAGTTTCCTTTATGGATCCGTTGAACCATATTTCTGGGATGTGTTGTCCGGTTTGTGCTCGTGTTCTTCATCAGTATTCTTATCTACTTTAGATCAGAGTTGTGCAGTAGAAGCAGTTTGGGAGTGCATCTATTTATCCTTTCTGGATAGGAGAAGTAAGTTTAGTCTTCTGTTGTTTGAAGAGTAGAGTTTGTTCTTGGTTTTGGTTGACCTTGAGGATCATTATGTTAGGTTGTTTTTGGTCTAGTATGTTTCTAGACGCATCAACAAGGGTTGAGTTGATCAGTAAGGATGTAGGCAACCCAGAATCGTCCGAAGAGTTTTGGGGATAAGAGACGGAGGAATTTGGATTCCGAAGTTGGAGATTTGATTTTGGATAAGTTTTCTCCGATCGAAGGAGCTATAAGTTTTGGTTAAGACTGGAAAGCTAGCTCCGAGGTGTTTTGGATCTTTTCTGTGTTCTTGTGAGGATAAGTGTTTGGTTTTCAGGATTGAATTGTCAGTTTGGAAGATTGGGATTCAATGAGTTTCATGTATCTCTGAGGGAGTACGTGTATGGTCTATCTCTGGTTTTGGAACCAGCAGTTCTGGAGGTTTGGTTGTTGAGTCAGACTTGTCTGTAGTCTGATATCCTTTCTAGTTTTGTAGATCTAGATGCGTAGGAGCTCTGTAGCTTAGTAGTATTGATTGTTTGGATTCTGTAGAGCGAGTATCTCAGTATTTATAGATGGAAAACTCTAGAAAATTCTATCTCGAATTGTTTCTGGATAGTTAGATTGTTTGATTGGATGAATTGGTTGCTATGGTTGATAGCATATGATTGATAATATATGCTTATGTTTTTAAATTAAAATCTTTAATGAGATTATTAAATTACCTTTGTTTTAAATTTCAGGGACGAAATTCTTTTAAGGGAGGAGGAATGTGATGACCCAAAATTTTAGGCAATATTAATTTAATAATCTGTATTAAAATTTAAATTGATTTGATAATCTTTGTGATAAAATTTGAATTTAATTTAATAATCTAATTGAATAAATATTTAATTGGTTAATTTTTATCTTTTAAAGCTAATTAATTGTTTTCTATTTATAATGTATATATATCTGTATATATTGTAAATAGACAAGCTTTGTTTTAAATTTAATAAATAAAGGCATGTTTTCAAATTCTAATATTTTTTGGGTAATTTGGAAATTTAATTTTATTTAATAAATAACAATAGGATTTTAAGTTGTTAAGGTAAGTTTAAATTATTTAAAATTGATGAATTGTTATTTTAACCAATATAGACAATGTATTATTTCTACAAAAGGATTTTTAATAAGAATAGAATTTATTATCTTCAAATTTAAATATGTAGCCATATATGTATATAACTTGATTTTAAATTGGATTTTAAAATTTAATTTGAATTTGAATTTGAATTTGTTTTGAAATTCTAAAGATAGATATTTTAAATGTTAGGGATTATAAAGATATAAGTATAAGCTTTTATTTGTATATATATAATTTGTTTTACTTTATTTTCTCTAAAAAGTAATTTATAAATATATAAATAAGTATTTGTAAATTTATAATTAAGTAAGAATAAAGCTTTTATTAACATTTTAAACCAAAATAAAGCTGAAAGGACAAATGTTATCGTATTAAAGCTTAATAAACCATGTGTAATATAAATAACTAATGTATATGACAAGTGTCATATTTTGTTTTGATTTTTCTTTCATTTTGAAAATAAACCACTTCAACTCATAAAAACAAATGTATTCTCACCTTCACTGCTTTTTTTATCATTCTAAAATTTTAAAAAAAAACTAAGAAAAACTTAGCCTGTTCTATTCTCAAACCAGAAAATCACTACCCTGAATCACCCTTCAAGATCAAACACAAATCCCTATAACCGTAATCAAATCTGAGAATCAAAACCAGAAAACCAAAGCTTTTCATCAACCCTATAATATATTTTCCAAATCAATAAGCCTATAACCATTTTTCGAGTTTTCAAATGCAACCTGGAAATTGGTTACTGCATGCAAACCTGAGATGATTAAGCTTGCATTTCGAAACCTGTAGTTCAATTTTCAACTCAAGCTTGCAAGTTCAAAAATAATAACCTATCATCATCTCAAAAATCAAATGCCTGCATTCTTTAATCTGGAATCAAAAGCATGTTAATCATCTTCAAATCATCAGCCTGCATGCAACTGCATTTTAAATCAAAGAAGCATTCTGGTTCTAAAGTTTTCAAGAGGCTTTTCAAAACAAAAGGGGGATGCTCTGTCTTCATCTTCAAAATGTTGAGTAACTTTTAAAACTTAAATAAATTTAGTTGCATGCTAGTATGGTTGAAATGAAAAAGTAGTGCATGTATATAGAAATGAAATCTGATGTGATTAATTATTAGTGTGCATGCTGATTATAAGTGCTCTGTTTAAGTTTTGTTCCCAGGCTCAAAATTTTACTTAAAATCCCTTACCACTTAATCTAGTTCCTGACAGGATTTGATTTACAAACAAATGTTGTTTGATTTATTATGGATTAAGGTTTAAAAATTTAATCAAGTCAAAATAAGGCCTGATTGTCTCTGGAGGTATAAAAAACAACAGTGCATGTCAATATATATGAAAATTCAAACTGTGTAATTTATAAATTCATTATTATAGATTGAATACATCAACAAAAACATGAATTTTAAAACAGAACAAGATTCAGTCAAAGTTTTAAAACAAGTTTCAATCAAAGTTTTTGAATCTGATTCAAGTGTAAATCTCAGTTTTTTTTTAAAAAAAGAACAAAGTTTATAAATTTAAATTGTTTTAACTGCTTTAAAATAGTTCAGTAGTTTGAATTTTAAAATGAAGTTTTAAAATGTAAATGGTTTTAAAATCTAAGTTAAATCTGGAATCAAGATTTAATCTGTATTTCAGTTTTGAAATAAATTAAAGTTTTGAAATTTAAATTGATTTAAAAAAATTTGAATGTTTAAAGTGTAATTTAAATTGATTTGAATTTAAAAATAAATTCGGTTTTAAATTCTTTTCAGCTTCTTTTATAAGGTAAATATTTCTTTAACTTGTGAAATAAAAGGTATTTGAATTGTTGTTAAAATTTTGATAAAAATAATTTGTATTCATTTTAAATCTTAAATTTAAAATGAAATTTTAAAGTAAATTAAAAAGTAATTTGTTTTAAATGCTTTGATAATGATGATTTAATCATTAATAAGAATAATATTTTTCTTAAAGTTAATTAGGATTTAATGATTTGTAATTCATTAAATTATTAACTTAATTAAAATGGATAATTAGTTTTTAATTAATTAATGATTTGGATTAATTAAATAAGTAATTAAGGTTTAAATTAATTAATTAAAGTTTAGATTAATTAATTAAGGTATAATTAATTTGTAATTAAGGATTTTTAATTAGAATATTAAGTAATGATTAAGGATTAATTAATCAAGTAATTAAGGATTAATAAAGTTACAGTTCATACTTAATTATTTAAATAATTAGAATTAATTAATTTGAAATTAATAATGATAAAAGTAAGTTTAATTACTTAAGCAAGTAATTAAAGAATTGTTAAATAGTTAATGAAGGTCATTAACTTGAGATTATTTAATTAATTAATGTGACTAATTTTAATAATTAATTAGATTGATTAATTTAATGATAATCATTTGTGAAATATCTAAGTATAATTACTTAATGGAAGTAATTAAGAAATTAATTACTCAATGTAATTAATTGAGTTTAATGTGATTTGTTTAGATTAATTAGTTAAGTTTAATTAATTTAAACACTGGATGATTTGATAATAATTATTTAATGTAATTAATGGAGTGTAATTACTTGGTGAAGTAATTAATTGATAATTACTAGATGTAATTAGTGGAAGATGATTTAATAATGGAAGTAATTTGGATTAAATTACTTTGTAATTAATCAAGGGATTAATTAAGATAATTAACTAAGGAGTATTTTATTTATTTGATGAAGTAATTAAGGGTAGTTAATTACTGAATGTGATTAATCAAAGGTGATAATAATTAAGGTTTAATTAAGATTAATTACATAATGTAATTAATTTAAATAAAGTAATTAATTAAAATGTAATTAATGATCATTGATTAATATAATTAATGATGTAACTAAGGATTGATTAATTAAGATTAATCAATAATGATAAGTGATTAAAAGGTAATTAATTATTGTAATTAATTAAGGATTAATGTAATTAACTATAGTTAATTAATTAATGAAGTAATTAAAGGTTAATTACTGTAATTATTTAAGGATCATTAATGTATGAAATTAATTAAAGGATAATTACTTGAATGTAATTAAAGGATAATTAATCAAGGGTGAAAGGTGGATAATTAAAGAATAATTAATTAACTGATTTGTAATTAATTAATAGTTATGTAAGCAAGATTTATATGATAAAAGTAATTAATTTAATTCACTTTAAATCAATTAGAGATGGAAGTAATTAATTTAATTAATTTTAAATTAATTATAGATGATGTGATTAAGCAAATCATTGCTTATGTATGGATGAATGATAATTGATTCCTTTGAATTGTTTGAGATCTCAGATATGAGATAAGTGATGATGTGTGATATGGATACATTGGTTGCATTGTGATGATAATATGAATTATCTGTTTGTGATGATAATATGGATTATCTATGTGTGATGATAATATGGATTATCTGTTTGTGATGATAATGTAGATTATCTATAGCGGTATGTGAATTATCTATCTGTGTGTATATAGATAATGAAATTGAATTGTTTTAAACTTTAAAACAACTTGGCCTTAAAAGATAAGTTTTGGATTTCGATGAGACCGGGATCGGGTTTCCAGATTTGGATATCTGAAAACCACATCGATCCAAATTAACGATAGGTCATGAATCTCAAGTGAAGGGTGAAGACTCGATGTAACGACCCAGAATTATGAATAATTTAATTTGAAAATATTTAATTAATTTTAAATATTTGAATGATGGTTTGACGTGAATTTCAAATTATCAGAATGAATTTGGCGATTAAATTATAGAGTTTAATCTATTGAGGTTGAATAAAAATTTGAATCTTCAATTTTAAGCCGATTAAAAATATTTCAAAGGCTTGTAAAATTCATATTGATAATATTGAAGATTATAGAAGCTTCAGAATTGAATTTTAAAGTGATTTGTTCAGCTTTGGAATTATACCGTTTGAATCGATATTTAAAAATAGCTGTCCGAGGCACAGTCTCGGATTTCGACGAAACCAGTTCCATTGGGTCCGTAATATTGAATTATTATCGGATTTCAAATTTCGTATTTTTCGGAGTTGTTATGTGAGCACACGATGAGTAAATGCGTCGAAATTTTCAACGAATTCAATTTAAATTTAAATTTAGTCAAATGACACCACGTTATCTCCTTTAATCACGCCTAGGATCACGCCTAAATTCACGAAATAAATCATGTAAAGCATGCCTCAGTTCGTTTTTAAATACCTTCCCCCTTTTCAATTCTGTTTCGTACAAATCAACAGCAAGTAAAACAATAATTGCCGCAACTTTTTTTCTCTTCAAACTCCCTTCCTCCTTCATTTAAAAAAAAAAAATCAATCAAATAAAAACATTAATGGCCGAAGCCCTTCCCCCCTCTCGGTCAAAATTTAATCAAAGTTGAGGTTGCAATCTTCGTTCGCGAGTTCGATCTCGAGCATCGCAAGATGGCGCGCGCTCGAGGAGCAGCGGCGAGGTGGTATTGTTTGATTTGGGGGTTCGAGCATGGGGCAACACGAGGCGCAGGAGGATGCGGCAGCGACGTCGCGATGGCGGTGTAAGCAGCGTCAACTGGAAGGTGTTCAAAGTGTGGCATTGGATAGCTCGAGCGCGACGCCGCGAGTGTATGGAGGATGTTGTCTCGCGATGGTCTCGAGGGGAATTGGGGCAAGCGGCGACTGCGAGCAGTGCGATGGTGGTGATGTTCGAACCTGGGGTGTTTTGCAGTAAGTTATTCTTTAGTTGTAATTCAATTTTGAAATTTAATAAATTACCGTTGAGAATTTAATTTTAAGCAGAAAATGAAAATTTATAAACAGAGAAAAAAAATGGGTATACACATATTATCAAATTTAAGTTAAAACTGGAGGTTATTATATTTACAGATAACTAAAGTTATTTAGAAATCTTGAAGTGTTTTGAAAAGTTTAATTTAAGGGTTAAAAATATTAGTTTGAAAATAAAATCGTTGACTGAAAAAAAAATGATTTAAATTATTAAAGGAAATTTGATTTTTAACTAATTTATTAAGTCAATAGTTTAAAATTTATGATTCGTTTAAATAAAATCATTAGTATAAAATTTAAACTTTTGGTTAAATAAACTTGTTAAAGGAATTGGTTTAAAACAAAACCCTTGAATAAATAAGATTACAAAACGAAAATTTATTATTCGATTATTTCGAATATTAATCAGTTGTATAAAAATATTTATACAAGGTATAACTCAAGAAAGTCGAGTCAAGAAGGAAATGGATTGCAAAATAAAAGCAAAGGTGAAAACTTCTCACTCAAAAATTTAAAGTTGGATTTGCAGTTATTTATTGATTGCTATTTGGTTGTGATATTAGATATAGTAGGATATATCTATATATACAGCAATATATATATATATATATATATATATATATATATATATATTGGCATATGTATATATTGCAGTTGATTGATTTCCCGCATTGTATAGCGGATGAGACCCTATTGCGCCGCCTATTAAGCGGATAATATTTTATAAATCCCATATACCGCGATATTCCGTCTTGAAACGGGATTGGTATTGTGCTAATGTCTGTGGATGCAGGGAAACATGTTGGAGGGATCCAACAGGATTCCTCACAAATATTTATTTGATTTTAGATATTGTGATATTTGATTGCTTATCATATCGATATATGATATTGGAAAGTCGTGATTGACTATTTGATGTGTTACATCATCGAATCCAATTTTGAAGCTTAAAAACAACGATTTTGATTTTTAAGGGATTTCTAAAGTGATTTTTGAAAGTATACGTTTATAAAATATTTTTGGAATTAATTCATCTTAAATAAATAAACGTTATAATTTTAAATATTATAAAAATTATGATTTTTGAGAAATACAGTTAAAAGTTGATTTTTGAAAATATGGGATTAATGATTTTATAAAATAGTTTAAATTGGGTTTTCTAAATTTATTATAAAAAGTTTGTAATAACCCTAGATTTTGACTATATATTTAAATTTGACTTTATTTCATTTTTAAATTAATTTAAATTTGTTTTATTTGTGTGATATCATTTCTAAACATTTTTAAAATGATAATGTAATTTTTCCAAAATTTACTGTATTTATTTCCTATTTTTAAAGGCTGTTTTCTAATTTTCTGCCATTTTCTTCATTATAATTTTTTTATTTTATTTTAAATTTGTTTCATTTGTGAAATTTCATCTCTAAATATTTTTCAAATAATAATAGAATTTTTCCAGAATTTACTGTGTTGATTTCCTATTTTTAAGGGCTGTTTTCCCATTTTTTGCTATTTTCTGCATTAAAAATTATATTTAAATTAAATTTTAAATATTTATTTTGTGAATAATTTTTTTTTTATGTTATTATTTATGTTTAAAAATACTTTACAAGCTCATATGAATTTTCTACAAATTATTTCATTTAATTTCAAATTTTCTAGTCTAGTTCACTGTTTTAACTATTTTTCCTTAATTTTACTCTATATAATTAATAAATGGTATATATATTTTTATATGTTTTTAAAGTTTCGAAATTTTATCTGATAATATTGTTATTTCAGAATATATAAACTTATACAAATACTTAAAGGTAAATTGAAAGGGTTTGTGACTTTTTATTTCCAATGGCTTTTGATTTTCCCGCCTTTTCACATTTTTAACTTACTTTTGCCATCAATTAGCCATAATAACTCACATACTTCAACTGCCTACCTCCATTATTCATTCACGTACATCATTTCTCATCTCATTAAAAAAAAATTCGGCCATCACTTGTTTGAGAAGTTGGTAAAATTCTATTTTTCTTTTATCTCCTTTTGTTTACTTATGCTGATTTTTCGTTTGATTTGCACTTGATCTTCTTTATCATAGGATCGGCCATGCCCCTCTCCAGCCCCTGCCACCACCGCCACCACCACCACCTGAGCACGCCACCAGCACCTCCTCCTCACTGACCATCCCCATCCGTACCACCCTAGGTGGTAGTTCCTTCACCAAGTTCACCAAACTCCAACATCTTGACCTAGTCGAGCACAAGCCTTCACATCCACCACTTCCACCACCCATGGCCGCCACCTACATGACCACCACCACCTCCAGCACCTCCAGCACCCTCTGCCACGTCACCACAGTGGACCCCACTCCTCTGGCCGTGACCACAGCAGCCTTGGCCGAGCTTTGTTTGCTTGAAACTTGTGATGTTGTCAGTAGTTACGCCTTGTTGTGTTGTTGTTTCATCTCCATAACTTTTGCCATCAACAAACTCATGTTAGGCCGACCTTAGCAACCCAGACTTGACCCAAAACCATTGCCTTAGACCTGTACTCCACCTCTGGCCGAGCCTATGGGATGTCGGAAGCAAGTGCAAAGCATTTCAGCTTTGTTTTATGAAGTTATTTCTAGCATAGTTTATCGAATTTTTGGTCTGAAATCTTATAATCGTTATATTGTTTTGTTTGATTGGTATTCAAGGGAATTAATCCTTAGCTCCTCCATTCGTATCTGTGTCATGCTTTTGTGCTTGTGTAGATCCCGTTTGTGCAATTCGTCGTTGTGTCATCAACTCAAAACAGTGAGTTATTCTCACCAGACAGTTTTATACTTATATGAATAGTAAATTGATCACTTGTGAATATGTAAACTACATCACTGTATTATTATTTGCTATGTCACTATTATATGATGTTCACCCATGCTTAAACACCTATTATGACGTTTGTTACTGTTATATTATGTTGTTCTGTTATTTTATCCGTTTATCACACTGCAAGTTCCCTTTAGATTAGAATCACTATGGGTTGAATACCCGAACGGACTTTAGAATAAGGGAAAATCATTATGGGCTGAAATGATAGGCCTGGATGATTTTCCAATTTATTTCATTTACTTGGGACTGCGGGTTTGAAATGATAAAACCTGGATTTTTCTTTGTAAATTACGGGTTGAAATGATATATTACCCGTACCACTTTTCCTAGTGTAGAAAATTATATACAGACCCGTAGTTAATATATTTTTCTACAAATTTTAAAATTATTTTAGAAATGTAAATATTATAATATTTTGATTTAAACCTAATTAAAAATGATTTTTGGTAAAATATTATTGATTTTCTGAATAATTACAAGTGAAATAAATTAACGAAAAGGTTAGAAAATTTTGAATGTAAGCTATTTTGGGAAATTTGATTTAATTATAATTTGAAATTAAATAGAATATGAAAGCATGATAAATTTATGATAATTTGAATTTAAAGAAATTTAAAGTGATTTTATATCATATTAATGATTTTAATAAAGTTGAAATGTGAAATGAATGAATATTTAAGTTGAAATTTTGAATTATAACTAAAATTGGAAATTTTTGGAATTGACTTAAAAGTGAATTTTTAATTAAGTAAATAAGAATATAAACTAAGTTATATTTGAGAATTTGAACTTAAGTGTTAGGTTGAAATTTAAATGTAATGAATTTAAAATTTGACACTGCAATTTAATAAGTGAATTAGTGTTAAATATGAATTTTTAAATGGAAATTTAACTTTATGAAATCATGAAATTAAAGAAAATTAAATGATGGTTATAAAAGTAAAATTATGTGATTTTATAAGTTAAAAGTGAATTATAGAAAATATAATTGTTGGATTAAACTAAGTTTTTTTTCCTCTTTGAAACTAATGTAACACTATTACAGCATTTTAAACGCTGTCTTTGTTAAATTTAATTGTTTTGAATATAACTTTCTGTAGCAATTTCCAAATGCTGTGAAAGTTGAATTTTCACTGTTTTGATAAAATTAAGTGAATGAATGAACTTTGAAAGTGAAAATTTTGGAAGTTTAATAATTTAATTATTAAATGTAATAACTTCACTTTTAAAAGATTTAAATGAAGTAATTTGTTGGAATTGAACTATTTTGAAATGTGAATTGAAATGGTATTTTTAAATTGAATAAAATGAATATGTTTTCAAATGAAATGATAAGTTGATATTTTGAAATGGATCTGAAATGATATTGGATTTTGAGAAACAAATACCATTTTTGAAATTATAACTACGGTTATAATAACGATTGGTTGTTAAAGAGACCGGGATCGGATATGGACATACTCTCTGTCGATACCGAAAACCACTTTAACAACTGTGTGCGTGGTGGAGATTCCAGAATGAAGTAGGATGGTGACGACGTTCCTAAGGTACATTTCGTGGACCTAACTCCCGTGAGTTAGCATAAGGTGGCTAAAACAGGAGCGATCTCGGGCCAAAGGAGGTAGCACCTCTGGCTGAACACACTTCTTCGATACCATTCTATTACTATTGTGATCGATTGGGTGCAACCCTTGATTTTTGGAGTGTTGTTCGGGGTGGGCGTATGTGGCTGCTGCGTTACCACCAGCCCGTGTGCGTAATTGGTATATCTACCCTGGCATTGCCTTGTGTGCCGTGTCACCTACCATACCGAGCCTTTACTACGAGTTTGTCTTTCTCCCGTAGCCCGTGTGGTATCCTCTGACAGTCACCCGGAGTGGAGATGGCATGATATTGGATGGACTACTGGGACTATTATGTGTGAAGGGTGATATGGGTAGCCCGGAACGCTACTTAAAAGTATGTTTATTTTACTGTAGACATTAGTATAATAGCGAAATATTACTATATAGTAAATAGTTTAATGGATCCTTAGAGGATGGGCGGTCCCAGGCATCCTTTAAGTTACTTGTATCTTTATTACTGTTCACTTGAGTTGGTTTACATTATATAAGTATATATTGTCCTGACTCGAGTGTTTTGTGTTTTGCTTTACGCTCGGGTATGCCTGAGTATTCACAGCTTTGGATTCTCTTCCTGGAGCTGGTCTTTCACTGGAGTTTCTACTTATCTACATATTTATCTACTTCTGTTTCAGCTGTATTAGTTTATCTCATGTATTAGTGAACTTCTATGTATTTGGGATTTCTATTCTGTTGTTTTTCAGACTATATTATGTATTTGATTTGAGACTCTGTTATAGTAGCTTCATGAACTACTATGTTATTTTATATTCCGCTGCGAGTTATTCTGTTTGTTCTGTGTCTGTGATTCTGTATATTTGATTTCATTTGCTCCAAATTTATTTACAATCTGTTACTTCGCATCATTCAAGTCTGACATGTGTGGATTATTGTAGATTTGAATGGTACGAAATTGGGGGTTGTTATAGTTGGTATCAGAGCTTTGGTTTTGGCAACCATTGCCTCTGCGGAACAAAAACTCATTAGAGATAGGGTATTTCCACCCTAGAATGAATGAAATCAATCTCAGAATCATATCTTTGTGAGAGACGTATTTTCAAAGTATAAAATGATTTTTCAAAATGTTTTCAAAGAATTTTCAAAGATTATTTTGATATATATATTTTTCTTGCTTTTAAAGGATTTTCAAATGTTTTCTAACTTTCCTTTCTTTCGTATCTATCTTGTTAGGATCTTTTCTTTCTTTAAGATATTCATCCAAGTGTATTATCTTGCCTTATCTTAATTTGTCTTCGGCTTGTCTTTATTCTTATCCTAAATTCATTCTTGATATTTTTTCAGGATGAATCGGGGAAATGCCAGAGTTAGGGGTCGCGGTATTGCCCCAGCTCCTCAACCTGTTGCTCCAGTCAGGTTCACTGTTCTTTGTAAGGAATTCTCTCAACTTGGTGGAACCCCATTCACCGGTTCAGAGACTATCATTGAGGCTCAGCAGTTGTTGCGGAGTCTTGAGAGGATATTTACTGGTCTTGACATTACTGATGCTCAGAAGCATCAGCCTGCAGCCTGGCAGTTGCATGATTCTGCTTTAGATTGGTGGGAGTCCGTTACGGCTAACACCGTCGAGGCTGATCTCACTTGGGAGAAGTTTAGGTATCCTTTGGGTTATCTTAATTTTGTTCCTATTTTTCCTTTCTTTAAATCTATCTTAAGCTTGTTTTCTGTATCTCTTTTCCAGCGAGGCTTTTGTGGCAAAATGGATGCCAGAAGCCGGGAAATCTCAGCTTTATCGTGAGTTTGTGGATCTGAAGCAGGGTACCATGTCTTTTGCTTATTATGAGAGGAAATTCAATGAACTTTCCAAGTTCGGTCCTGGCCTTATTGATACTCCTCTTAAGAAGAATGAGAAATTTATTGCTGGTGCTCGGCCAGAGTATTATAGTCGCCTTATTTCTCATGTTCATGGTTCTTTCACCCTGCTTATGGATATGGCTATTCGCTATGAGAATCCCACATCCAAAGGTCCTGTTGTTTCTGGTGCTCAGTCTTCGTCTGCAGTTTCCAAGAAGCGTAAGCCAAATTTACAGCAGCAGAAGAAGAATTGGCAGAAGCGTCCTGGTTTGGGATCTTCATCATCTGCCCCTGCTCAGAGGCAACCAGTTGATCTCTCCTCCATCACTTGCTTTAGGTGTGATCAGAGAGGGCACTATGCCAATAGCTGTCCCACACTATCTGGTGCTGCAGTTCCTCCACCTGCTCAGTCGGTTAGATGTGATCTCTGCCATATCTGTCTCCAGCCCGGTCATTTTAAGAAGGATTGCCCTACCCAGCAGAGGGGTACTCCTTCTGGTATATTTGTTGTCACTTCTGCCTCATCTCCAGTTCCTCCACCTACCCCTGCTCCTAGTGATGACCAAGGTACACTCCAGGGTTCATTTACTTTATTTCATCATCCTGTTCGTGTGTTGTTTGATACTGGTGCTTCACACAGTTTTATTTCTGTTGATTTGTGTGATAAGTTTGAACATCTCCTTTCTCCTGAGTATACTTCTGTTCCATTATGTGTTTCAAATCCTATTGGGGGTCCTGCTAACCTTAACCGGATTTGTCGAGAGGTGAAACTTCTCCATTCTGATCATCGCTTTAGTGGTGATTTTTATATTCTGGGCTTCGATGCTTTTGATTTATTGCTTGGTCAGGATTGGTTAGTGAATCATAATGCTCATATCTCTTGTAAAGCCCGGTCTGTTCAGCTTGTTGATGATCAAGGGAATTCCTTGATTATTCAGTGCCGCATGCCTCAGGATTTTGCTGGCAACTTTATTTATTCTTTGGATTCTTCTTCCAGTGACCTTGATTCAATTCCTGTGGTTAGATTATATCCCGATGTATTTGGCGAAGTCATTTCTTTACCTCCGAAGAGGGAAATTGATTTTCGGATTGATCTTATTCCTGGTGCTCGACCTATTGTTCTTCCTCCTAGAAGAATGGCACCCCGCGAGAAGGTTGAGATGGGAAAGCAAATTGAAGACTTATCTTCCAAAGGTCTGATTAGGCCCAGTTTTTCTGAATGGGGAGCTGCGGTAGTTTTTGTCACCAAATATGATGGTTCACTTCGGATGTGTGTTGATTATAGGGAGCTGAACAAGCTCACTATGAAAAACAGATATCCTATGCCTCGTATCAATGATATGTTTGATCAGCTTCATGGTGCCACTATTTTCTCTCAGCTTGACCTTGCCACGGGTTTTCATCAGCTCAGGGTTGCTGAGGATAGCATTCCCAAGACTGCTTTCCGCACTGAGAATGGATTATATGAATGGTTAGTCATGCCTTTTGGTTTGACTAATGCTCCTGCTTTCTTTGTTGATTTGATGAATCGTGCTTTTTGTGATGTGCTTAATAAATTTGTGCTAGTCTTTGTTGATGATATCCTTGTCTTCTCTAAGACTAAGGATGAGCATAAGTCGCATTTGAAATATGTTCTTGAGACTCTCAGAAATCATCAGTTAAAGGCTAAATTTTCTAAATGCCATTTCTGGAAGGATGAAGTCCGTTATCTCGGGCATATTGTTTCTAGTAATGGAGTACCTGTTGATCCAGTTAAGATTGCTGCGATCAATGTAAGTCTTTCTTTTTTCTCTTTCTCTATCATTTTAATAATTCTATTTTTTTCCTATTGTTTTATTTTCCTCGATTTTTCCAGGATTGGGAAACTCCAAAGACTCCATCTGATATTCGTAGTTTTCTGGGCCTTGCCGGTTACTACCGGAGATTCATTGAGAATTTTGCTCGGATTGCTGCACCTCTCACAGCTTTAACTCGGAAGAATGCCAGATTTGTCTGGAGTGATAAGTGTAAGGCTGCATTCAGTGAGTTGAAGAGCAAGCTAACTTCCGCACCAGTTCTTACTGTTCCGAATGGAAGTGAGGGATTTACAGTTTATACTGATGCTAGTCGTGAGGGTTTGGGTGCTATTCTCATGCAGGATGGTAGGGTTATTGCCTATGCCAGCCGTCAGTTGAAGACCCACGAAGAAAATTATGCTGCTCATGATTTAGAGTTACTTGCTGTTGTCTTTGCTTTGAAACTTTGGAGGCATCATCTTCTTGGAACCAAGTTTGAGCTTTTCACAGATCATCAGTCTCTGAGATATATCTTCACCCAGAAGGATCTGAATCAGAGGCAAGTTCGTTGGCTTGAGTTTCTGGCTTCTTACGACCTCGACATTAACTATACTCCCGGTAAAGCTAATGTTGTGGCCGATGCTCTGAGTCGGAAGAAGGCTTTGTTGTGTCAGCTTGTTGTTTCTTCTTCTCCTCTGCTCGATCAGATTATGGCTATGCAGGATGAGGATGAGATGCTTAGAGTGATGAAGGAGAGTGTTCGTGGCAGAGTTGGTGGTAGTAGAGGTAGTAGTGGAGCTCAGATTGATGACAAAGGGATTTTGCGGATTAATGGAAGGATTTGTGTTCCGAAGGTTGATAGTTTGAGACAGGAGTTGCTTCAGGAAAATCATAGATCCAGACTTTCTATTCATCCTGGTGTGTCGAAGATGTATCAGGATATGAAGTGGCTTTATTGGTGGAAGGGGATGAAGAGGGATATCTCTATCTTTGTTAGTCGGTGTGCGACTTGTCAGCAAGTCAAAGCCAATCACCAGAAGACCCCTGGTTTGTTGCAGCCCCTCGAGATTCCTAATTGGAAGTGGGAACAGGTTTCCATGGATTTCATCGATGTTTTACCGAGGACTCGGAAAGGCAATGAGAGTATCTGGGTTATTGTTGATAGACTGACCAAGTCCGCTCATTTTATTCCGGTCAAGTCTACTCGTTCTGCTTCTAGTTTATCTGAGATTTACATGAGAGAGATCGTTCGTCTCCATGGTGTTCCTCTCAGTATTGTTTATGATCGTGACCCTATCTTTACTAGTCAGTTCTAGAAGGCTTTTCAGGAATCTTTGGGTACTCGTTTGAATCTGAGCACTGCTTATCATCCTTAGACCGACGGTCAGACGGAAAGAGTAAATCAGATTCTCGAGGATCTTCTTCGTGCTTGTGTGCTTGATTTTGGAGGATCTTGGGAAGATTATCTCCATCTTGCCGAATTTTCCTACAATAATAGCTATCAGGTATTATCTTATCTTCTGTTTTCAGTCTATTCTTGATCTTTTTATCTATCTCATTCCATCTTTGCATTCAGGCCAGTCTCAAAATGTCTCTGTTTGCTGCTTTATACGGGCGACCTTGTAGATCTCCATCTTGCTGGATTGAATCCGGTAATCGTTTGGTTCTTGGTCCTGAAGTGATTTTGGAAGCTTCTGAGAAAGTTGAGGAGATTAAGAAGAGGCTGAGAGTCGCTCAGGATAGACAGAAGAAATATGCTGATAGGCGTAGGCGAAATTTGGAATTTTTTGTTGGTGATCGGGTGTTCCTTAAGGTTTCTCCCTTGAGGAATGCCATTCGCTTTGGTCGTAGAGGGAAGCTTTCTCCCAGGTTCATTGGTCCTTTCCGCATCATGGAAAGAGTTGGTTCTTTGGCTTATCGTCTGGATTTGCCCGAGAAGCTTTCTGGAGTGCATGATGTATTCCATGTCTCACATCTTCGCCGTCATCTCCATGATCCATCTCTTATTGTCCAGCCTTCTGCTCTTGATAGTTTGGATATTGAGCCTAACCTGACTGTGGAGAGGAAGGCACTTTGTATTGTCGATAGAGATACGAAGCAGCTCAGAAGAAAATCTGTTAATCTGGTCAAAGTACAGTGGAGTACTGATGATCGAGATTGTACTTGGGAAACGGAGGAAAGCATTCGTGCTTCGAATCCGGAACTATTCGTTTCAGGTACTATTTTATTTCTCTATCTTGTTTCTCTTTATTTTTCCTTTCCGTTCTTTTCGAGGACGAAAAAATTTGAGTGGGGGAGAGTGTAACAACCCTAGATTTTGACTATATATTTAAATTTGACTTTATTTCATTTTAAAATTAATTTAAATTTGTTTTATTTTTGTGATATCATTTCTAAACATTTTTAAAATGATAATGTAATTTTTCCAAAATTTACTGTATTTATTTCCTATTTTTAAAGGCTGTTTTCTAATTTTCTGCCATTTTCTTCATTTTAAATTTATTTTATTTTATTTTAAATTTGTTTTACAGGAAAATAGGCGTAAGGAAGAAGTTGCGAAAAAAATTAGTCTTAGGGACAGCAAGTTTGGATTTTAGTCTGAAGGACATTTGTTAGTGTAAACAGAAAATGATAGTTACAACTATCATTCTGTGATTTACACTAAAAAGCGTCCTTCAGCCTATAAAGCAAACTTCTTGTCCTTCGAACTAAATTTTTCTACAACTTTTTCCTTGAGCCTAAAATCCCCTTTGTTTTATTTGTGAAATTTCATCTCTAAATATTTTTCAAATAATAATAGAATTTTTCCAGAATTTACTGTGTTGATTTCCTATTTTTAAGGGTTATTTTCCCATTTTTTGCTATTTTCTGCATTAAAAATTATGTTTAAATTAAATTTTAAATATTTATTTTGTGAATAATTTTTTTTTATGTTATTATTTATGTTTAAAAATACTTTACAAGCTCATATGAATTTTCTACAAATTATTTCATTTAATTTCAAATTTTCTACTCTAGTTTACTGTTTTAACTATTTTTCCTTAATTTTACTCTATATAATTAATAAATGGTATCTATATTTTTATATTTTTTTTTAAAGTTTCGAAATATTATCTGATAATATTGTTATCTCAGAATATATAAACTTATACAAATACTTAAAGGTAAATTGAAAGGGTTTGTGACTTTTTATTTCCAATGGCTTTTGATTTTCCCGCCTTTTCACATTTTTAACTTACTTTTGCCATCAATTAGCCATAATAACTCACATACTTCAGCTGCCTACCTCCATTATTCATTCACGTACATCATTTCTCATCTCATTAAAAAAAATTTCGGCCATCACTTGTTTGAGAAGTTGGTAAAATTCTATTTTTCTTTTATCTCCTTTTGTTCACTTATGCTGATTTTTTGTTTGATTTGCACTTGATCTTCTTTATCATAGGATCGGCCATTCCCCTCTCCAGCCCCCTGCCGCTACCACCACCACCTGATCACGCCACCAGCACCTCCTCCTCACTGACCATCCCCATCCGTACCACCCTAGGTGGTAGTTCCTTCACCAAGTTCACCAAACTCCAACATCTTGACCTAGTTGAGCACAAGCCTTCACATCCACCACTTCCACCACCCATGGCCGCCACCTACATGACCACCACCACCTCCAGCACCCTCTGACACGTCACCACAGTGGACCCACTCCTCTGGCCGTGACCACAGCAGCCTTGGCCGAGCTTTGTTTGCTTGAAACTTGTGATATTGTTAGTAGTTACGCCTTGTTGTGTTGTTGTTCCATCTCCATAACTTTTGCCATCAACAAACTCATGTTAGGCCGACCTTAGCAACCCAGACCTGACCCAAAACCATTGCCTTAGACCTGTACTCCACCTCTGGCCGAGCCTATGGGATGTCGGAAGCAAGTGCAAAGCATTTCAGCTTTGTTTTATGAAGTTATTTCTAGCATAGTTTATCGAATTTTTGGTCTGAAACCTTATAATTGTTATATTGTTTTGTTTGATTGGTATTCAAGGGAATTAATCCTTGGCTCCTCCATTTGTATCTGTGTCGTGCTTTTGTGCTTGTGTAGATTCCGTTTGTGCAATTCGTCGTTGTGTCATCAACTCAAACAGTGAGTTATTCTCACCAGACAGTTTTATACTTATATGAATAGTAAATTGATCACTTGCGAATATGTAAACTGCATCACTATATTATTATTTGCTATGTCACTATTATATGATGTTCACCCATGCTTAAACACCTATTATGACATTTGTTACTGTTATATTATGCTGTTCTGTTATTTTATCCGTTTATCACACTGCAAGTTCCCTTTAGATTAGAATCACTATGGGTTGAAATGATACATACCCGAACGGACTTTAGAATAAGGAAAAATCATTATGGGCTGAAATGATAGGCCTGAATGATTTTAAAATTTATTTCATTTATTTGGGACTGCGAGTTTGAAATGATAAAACCCGGATTTTTCTTTGTAAATTACGGGTTGAAATGATATATTACCCGTATCACTTTTCCTAGTGTAGAAAATTATGTACAGACCCATAGTTAATATATTTTTCTAAAAGTTTTAAAATTATTTTAGAAATTTAAATATTAAAATATTTTTATTTAAACCTAATTAAAAATGATTTTTGGTAAAATATTATTGATTTTCTGAATAATTACAAGTGAAATAAATTAACGAAAAGGTTAGAAAATTTTGAATGTAAGCTATTTTGGGAAATTTGATTTAATTATAATTTGAAATTAAATAGAATATGAAAGAATGATAAATTTATGATAATTTGAATTTAAAGGAATTTAAAGTGATTTTATATCATATTAATGATTTTAATAAAGTTGAAATGTGAAATGAATGAATATTTAAGTTGAAATTTTGAATTATAACTAAAATTGGAAATTTTTGGAATTGACTTAAAAGTGGATTTTTAATTAAGTAAATAAAAATATAAACTAAGTTATATTTGAGAATTTGAACTTTAGTGTTAGGTTGAAATTTAAATGTAATGAATTTAAAATTTGACGCTGCAATTTAATAGGCGAATTAGTGTTAAATATGAATTTTTAAATGGAAATTTAACTTTATGAAATCATGAAATTAAAGAAAATTAAATGATGGTTATAAAAGTAAAATTATGTAATTTTATAAGTTAAAAGTGAATTATAGAAAATATAATTGTTGGATTAAACTAAGTTTTTTTTTCTCTTTGAAGCTAATGTAACACTATTACAGCATTTTAAACGCTGTCTTTGTTAAATTTAACTGTTTTGAATATAACTTTCTGTAGCAATTTCCAAATGCTGCGAAAGTTGAATTTTCACTGTTTTGATAAAATTAAGTGAATGAATGAACTTTGAAAGTGAAAATTTTGGAAGTTTAATAATTTAATTATTAAATGTAATAACTTCACTTTTAAAAGATTTAAATGAAGTAATTTGTTGGAATTGAACTAATTTGAAATGTGAATTGAAATGGTATTTTTAAATTGAATAAAATGAATTTGTTTTCAAATGAAATGATAAGTTGATATTTTGAAATGGATCTGAAATGATATTGGATTTTGAGAAATAAATACCATTTTTGAAATTATAACTACGGGTTATAATAACGATTGGTTGTTAAAGAGACCGGGATCGGATATGGACATACTCTCTGTCGATACCGAAAACCACTTTAACAACTGTGTGCGTGGTGGAGATTCCAGAATGAAGTAGGATGGTGACGACGTTCCTAAGGTACATTTCGTGGACCTAACTCCCATGAGTTAGCATAAGGTGGCTAAAACAGGAGCGATCTCGGGCCAAAGGAGGTAGCACCTCTGGCTGAACACACTTCTTCGATACCATTCTATTACTGTTGTGATCGATTGGGTGCACCCCTTGATTTTTGGAGTGTTGTTCGGGGTGGGCGTATGTGGCTGCTGCGTTACCACCGGCCCGTGTGCGTAATTGGTATATCTACCCTGGCATTGCCTTGTGTACCGTGTCACCTACCATACCGAGCCTTTACTACGAGTTTGTCTTTCTCCCGTAGCCCGTGTGGTATCCTCTGACAGTCACCCGGAGTGGAGATGGAATGATATTGGATGGACTACTGGGACTATTATGTGTGAAGGGTGATATGGGTAGCCCGGAACGCTATTTAAAAGTATGTTTATTTTACTGTAGACATTAGTATAATAGCGAAATATTACTATATAGTAAATAGTTTAACGGATCCTTAGAGGATGGGCGGTCCCAGGCATCCTTTAAGTTACTTGTATCTTTATTACAGTTCACTTGAGTTGGTTTACATTATATAAGTATATATTGTCCTGACTCGAGTGTTTTGTGTTTTGCTTTACGCTCGGGTCAGCCTGAGTATTCACAGCTTTGCATTCTCTTCTTGGAGCTGGTCTTTCACTGGAGTTTCTACTTATCTACATATTTATCTACTTCTGTTTCAGCTGTATTAGTTTATCTCATGTATTAGTGAACTTCTATGTATTTGGGACTTCTATTCTGTGGTTTTTCAGACTATATTATGTATTTGGTTTGAGACTCTGTTATAGTAGCTTCATGAATTACTATGTTATTTTATATTCCGCTGCGAGTTATTCTGTTTGTTCTGTGTCTGTGATTCTGTATATTTGATTTCATTTGCTCCAAATTTATTTACAATCTGTTATTTCGCATCATTCAAGTCTGACATGTGTGGATTATTGTCGATTTGAACGGTACGAAATTGGGGGTTGTTACAAAGTTTAAAAATAGGATTTATGAAATTTGATTATTTTATAAATCAAAATGATGAAATTATAAAGGAGTTTAAAGACGTTTTAAAAGAATAATATAAATTGATCCATATAAAAGATTTATAAATTGATATTTATAAATTAAAAATATTGGAATTATAAAACGAGCTTTTATAAGTGATAGAATGAATTGTAAATGAATTTCGTAAATGAGTGATATATATAGGATTATAACGGTGAAGTTATAAATGGAATTTTATAAACAGTAGGTTTATAAAATTTGTAAAGTTATTTAAAAGAATAGATTTTCGATAAATAAATGAATCTTATAAGTTATAAGATTTATAAATTTGGGAAATTTAAAAGAACGTTTTTGTAAACAAATAAATTATAAGCATTTAACTTATAATATGGACTTTCGGTGTATAATTGAGTTATAAATCGAATAAGTTAATAAAGGAAATTTATAAGAGGAAGTGTTATAAAATAAATAGAAATGGAATTTATAAACATTATTTTATAAATCCGCAAATGGCTTATTTTGATAAGTAAATTGTTATAACTTATTTATGGAGTTATATTCACGTTTTAGACGGTGAATAATCCTTTGAAATAAAATGAATAGAAATGATAAAATTTGTTAATAAGTATATTCACGTTTTTGAATAGTGAATAATATGTTAAAGAAATGGTTTTGAATGTGATGATTTAAATAGGATTAAAACGATCTAACGATGTTTTAAATGTATTAAGATTCGAAACCATAGATTTCAACATTCATTGTTGAAATAGACGTTTTCGAGAAATAGAAGGAAATGGTAGATTATAACACTGTTGTTATAATAGATGATTTCCGAAAGGAAATGTTTTGTATAGTATTGGGATTTATATATCTATTTTAATTTCGAATCCCTATACTAGTGATTTTGGGTTGTCGTAACGATGTTTTACGCAACATTCGTTTTGGCCCAAATAAATATGTTTAAGAGAATGATTTCCTTAAAGAATGAAATAATATGCTTAATTTCGATTTAAGTATATTGAATATTTTCCAAGTGTAGAAAATAAAAAGACTTGTGAATTACTTATAAATAAATAAGTATGGAAATGGTTTCAAATAAGAAATGAACGATTTGAGAATTATCTTTTTAAGATAAATTGGAGGTGAAATCGTATATTCACAGATATTTTGGAAATGTAAATTGAATATGGAATTTATAAATGAAATTTGGAAAATGGGTTTAGAAATAAATATTGATTTATTTTTGAAGTATTGAAAATATATATCTTGTAAAGATATTTTTGGGAAATAAATAATTTTGAAAATTATTTGGAATCTGGTGATGTTGTGCATATCCATTGATAGTTCAATAACCGACTATCAATATTTACCTTTGAATAGGTATTTGTTGTGATTTGCTTGAATTTGAATGCCACGCTTATTTTTTTTAAAATAAGCGCTCACTATTCGGGTTAACCGGGAAAGGACCTTGGGGTCGTATAACCCATTCTGAATATGTGACACGTCGTTATGAATTGCATTTGAAGACCGGTGTTGAAGACCAGATATTTTCGAAAACGAAAGGGTTTCTTGTTGATTGTCTCTGCACTGGCTGATCCCCGGTATAGAGATCTCCATATGTGATGGGAAATCCGGACGTGATTAGAGATTATCCGGATTGCAAGGACTTCTTTGTAAGTGCCTTCGGTTCTGTTCGATCCCGCAACAGACTTGTATGGATAGTATGCCTGACATTACAAATTGAGATATAAAGCTGATTTCTTTCAAATATATTTCTGTTGGTGGCGGAGAATTTATTCTCTTAGCTTAACACCCTTCTCTGAGACGTACGAGCTCAAAGGTTATATAGTTGAAGGTTATCAGCAATATATTCCCAACTTGGTAATGTGACATGCTGAGTGTTGCTGTGAAATGATCATTGTGTTGATCATTTGTGATAGGATCATTTGTTTGATCGTTTATCCTTGTGATCATTTCTATGATCATTTGTTGACCCAAAGCACAGATTTTGTATAATACGTGGCTTTGTGGACGAGACTTCGTCGAGCCTCACACCCCGGAATGGTCAAAACAGGAAAGATGCGGCAAGGTTATGAGGGGTAGCTCCCTTTAGGGTATGTGCATTTCCTTCTGGAAAAGGGTGGTATCATGGTATGGAGCCCAGGTACTTACTCATGTTGAACACTTTATTTATTCTGGTGTGATGTTGATTAGAGAGCTCTCGGATAAAGGTCCCAAAGGACCGGGGGATGGCATACTCGTGTCAGTAGTTACCCAGTTAGGGCTAACCCGGCCTTGTGTTGGCAGAGATCCGGTTTGGTTCTCGGGGACGTCCTTCCAGAGGCGTTCTCATGTGGCAATGGGAAGTTCCTTGGCCTAACCATTTGTTGGAAATCCAAAGAAACAATACGAGACTTGTACGGTTTTAGTTGTAGAACCTGCCATCTAATATGGTAGCTATAGTAGGCATAATATAATGGTACCTATGCTGGCTAAGATTTATATTCTACTTTCGAAATGTTTTCTACACTATGTACTAATAATAATATCAAAATTGATTTGATTTTTGCGTATCAAGCATCTTTGACTAACATAAGAAGAAATCTCCTCCAAGTCTGCGTTTGCATTGTGTGTGTGGTGGGAGGTCTTATGGTAGTTACATTTTCAAAAGCATTGCGAATCTATTTAAAAAAAAAAATTATCCTGCACTTTATTTTAAAGAAAAATAAACTGTTTTGAGTTCTCACACCAGTCACATGACTGACTCGGAGTTTATTGTTTCCTTCCTAAACTCTGGGTGCCCATCAATTTCCACACGGGCAATCAAGAGTTAAGGTTTATCTGGATACTCTGGAATTCAGGAGTTGCTGGAGGCAAGTTGGATGGCATGACGTATTATTAGTATATAGTATTTCTTTTCCGCTGTTTATTGTTATTTGTTGTTGTACACTCTGATGATGTAATGAAATGTAATGTAATAACTGATATAGTTCTTTGTTTAAAGATTATTCATTTATCTATTATATGTTGTTCCGCTGCGAATTGTTTCTTTTTCTTTCTTCTTCTTAAACCCTAACATTTCGGTTTTTTCGGCAACGAAAAATCGCAATCGTTACATTTGGTATCAGAGCATATGGTTAAGCGACAACCATGGTTCTATTGGGTGTTACTCATTAGAGATAGAGTCAGCAGTACTCTAGAATGAGTTTGAGTGTAATAATAGATATAAGCGCGTATTTGTTAGTGAATATAAAATTGTTTTTGAATCGGGTAAATAAGATAATTTTGCCCAAAACTATTTTTGTATAGAAAAGAAATGATTTTCTATGAATTATTATAGTATATGGTTGCATGGTTATTAGAAAGTGGTTATATTAAATTATTATCGTTAGTATATGAAATTAAATAAGAAAAAAATGTATAACCAAAGAATTGAGATAAATTCATTTGACAAATGAAATTTATAAATATGAATTGGAAGCATGAGGAAATGAATTCATATATGAATAAAAAAATTGTTATTGAATTTAAAAATGAAAATGGATTGAATTCAAGTAAACTAACTTGATAAATTATTAATTCATGGACTAATGAATTGGAATTTGAATTGGTTAAATTAAAGTTTAGTCGTGAGCTAAATTTGAAGATAAATTTGAATTTGTATATAAAATCCAGTAAGTAAAAGAAATAAATTGAAATTCCCTTTGTTAGTAATTAAGTAAATTCGAGATGAATTGAATATGGAAATTGAAATTTAAAATGAATAAGTGAATGTACTAATTGAATTAAATTAGTGAATGGAATAGATTTGAAATGGTTTGAATGAAATTTTTTTGGTTAATAAAATAAACCGAATGAAAATATGAAATGCAAATTGAACTGGAGTGGAATTAAAATAAATTGAATTGGTATCAATTTAAATTAGTTATAAACTAGAATGGATATTCTATTAAGTGAATATCATTAAATTTGCATAGAAATAATTGTCGTTTGACACAAACAAGATTGTATAAAATTATATGAGTTAATGAAAGCAAATAAAATTGATTTTTGAATCAATTAAAATGGTATGAATTCGTTTTGCTTAGAAATGAATAGAATGAAGAAAATGAGTTGTAAACGACTTGATTTAATGGAAATGTCATGTGAATTAGTCGTAAGCGACTAAAGATGAATTGAAACCATATGTATTGCTAATGGAATTTATCTTGAATGTATTGCTAATGAAATCTATATATTTGTTATTGAAAATGAATGGAATGTTAATAGGTTTCTTATGTTCGTCGCTGACGTGGTTAAACTGAGTAAGTGCAGGTTTTGGAAGCCGTTTGGCTGTATTTTGGGTTGCGCAATATGCAAATAATTAGCCGCTTTGCTTAAAAATGCTAAATAAGGTACGACTACGCAATAAAAATAGGAAATATGAACTGTTTTTCTGTTTTCCGACCGAGTGGGTCGATGTATACATATTTATACATATTGTAAAATTGCAAAAGCTCCTCCGTGCAAAGGAGACTCTGCCAAAATTTTCCGTGAATTTTGGGAGTTAGAAATTTTTTTGAAAATTGTTGGAAAATTTTAGTTAACGACAAATCGATTTCGAAATGTACTAATTGAAATGAATCAGTGAATAAAACTAATTTAAAGTAGTAATATGAATTAGTAAATGAAAGTTAATCGTTAGAATTCAATATTTAGAGTTGAGAATTGAATTCAAATAGAATTTAAGTTATGAATTGAATTCAAATAGAATTGAAATTGTGAATTGAATTGAAATGTAAAATTTAATGAAAATGAATGTGTAACTTCAATAGTGAAGTAAAAATGTAAAAGAAGCATATATTAGAAATTTTGTAATGGAATTGGCAAAATAGTTTGAATGTTGGAATTGGATATTATGACTAGCAGGATATACAGGTGTATTAAAAAGAAATGGAATTGGAATTTTGATTTCAAAGGTAAAATTGAATTGCTCGACAAAAAAGTACGTATTTCAATTTCAGTATGAAATTTGGTGATTTTCTTCTCCAGCCACTTGGCTTTCTCTTTTCTTTTTGATTCTGAGGGGCCGTGGTGCCATTTTGTAGTCGTACCGAGCTAGCCGCGCAAAGGAGACGCTGGCGAAATTTTTCGAAAATTTAGGCTGTTAGAAATTTTTTTGAGAAATTTTGAAAATTTGAAATTTGAATTTAAATTTAAATTTAAATTGTTAGGAAAACAATGTTGTCTGAAACTTATAATTGAAGTTGGAAAGCTAGTTGAAATAATAATGAATCTTTAAAGATTTGTTTAGAAAGTTGATAAAACTATTTGGATTGTGAAAAATAATAATCGAGATAAGGGCATTCTTCTTAACTTGTAATTTTGGGACGAAATTCTTTTAAGGAGGGAAGATTGTAACGACCCAGAATTTTGAATAATTTAATTTGAAAATATTTAATTAATTTTAAATATTTGAATGATGGTTTGACGTGAATTTCAAATTATCAGAATGAATTTGGCGATTAAATTATAGAGTTTAATCTATTGAGGTTGAATAAAAATTTGAATCTTCAATTTTAAGCTAATTAAAAATATTTCAAAGGCTTGTAAAATTCATATTGATAATATTGAAGATTATAGAAGCTTCAGAATTGAATTTTAAAGTGATTTGTTCAGCTTTGGAATTATATCGTTTGAATCGATATTTAAAAATAGCCGTCCGAGGCACAGTCTCGGATTTCGACGAAACTAGTTCCATTGGTTCCGTAATATTGAATTATTATCGGATTTCAAATTTCGTATTTTTCAGACTTGTTTTGTGAACACACGGTGAGTAAATGCGTCGAAATTTTCAACGAATTCAATTTAAATTTAAATTTAAATTTGGTCAAATGACACCACGTTATCTCCTTTAATCACGCCTAGGATCATGCCTAAATTCATGAAATAAATCGTGTAAAGCATGCCTCAGTTCGTTTTTAAATACCTTCCCCCTTTTCAATTCTGTTCGTTCAAATCAACAGCAAGTAAAACAATAATGGCCGCAACTTTTTCTCTCTTCAAACTCCCTTCCTCCTTCATTTTAAAAAAAAATCAAAATCAATCAAAGAAAAACATTAATGGCCGAAGCCCTTCCCCCCTCTCGTTCAAAATTTAATCAAAGCCAAGGTTGCAATCTTCGTTCGCGAGTTCGATCTCGAGCATCGCAAGATGGCACGCGCTTGAGGAGCAGCGGCGAGGTGGTATTGTTTGATTTGGGGGTTCGAGCATGGGGCAACACGAGGCGCAGGAGGATGCGGCAGCGACGTCGCGATGGCGGTGTAAGCAACGTCAACTGGAAGGTGTTCAAAGTGTGGCGTTGGATAGCTCGAGCGCGACGCCGCGAGCGTATGGAGGATGTTGTCTCGCGATGGTCTCGAGGGGAATTGGGGCAAGCGGCGACTGCGAGCAGTGCGATGGTGGTGATGTTCGAACCTGGGGTGTTTTGCAGTAAGTTATTCTTTAGTTGTAATTCAATTTTGAAATTTAATAAATTACTGTTGAGAATTTAATTTTAAGCAGAAAATGAAAATTTATAAACAGAGAAAAAAAATGGGTATACACATATTATCAAATTTAAGTTAAAACTGGAGGTTATTATATTTACAGATAACTGAAGTTATTTAGAAATCTTGAAGTGTTTTGAAAAGTTTAATTTAAGGGTTAAAAATATTAGTTTGAAAATAAAATCGTTGACTGAAAAAAAATGATTTAAATTATTAAAGGAAATTTGATTTTTAACTAATTTATTAAGTCATTAGTTTAAAATTTATGATTCGTTTAAATAAAATCATTAGTATAAAATTTAAATTTTTGGTTAAATAAACTTGTTAAAGGAATTGGTTTAAAACAAAACCCTTGAATAATTAAGATTACAAAACGAAAATTTATTATTCGATTATTTCGAATATTAATCAGTTGTATAAAAATATTTATACAAGGTATAACTCAAGAAAGTCGAGTCAAGAAGAAAATGGATTGCAAAATAAAAGCAAAGGTGAGAACTTCTCACTCAAAAAATTAAAGTTGGATTTGCAGTTATTTATTGATTGCTATTTGGTTGTGATATTAGATATATTAGGATATATCTATATATACAGCAATATATATATATATTGGCATATGTATATATTGCAGTTGATTGATTTCCCGCATTGTATAGCGGATGAGACCCTATTGCGCCGCCTATTAAGCGGATAATATTTTATAAATCCCATATACCGCGATATTCCGTCTTGAAACAGGATTGGTATTGTGCTAATGTCTGTGGATGCAGGAAAACAGGTTGGAGGGATCCAACTGGATTCCTCACAAATATTTATTTGATTTTAGATATTGTGATATTTGATTGTTTATCATATCGATATATGATATTGGAAAGTCGTGATTGACTATTTGATGTGTTACATCATCGAATCCAATTTTGAAGCTTAAAAACAACGATTTTGATTTTTAAGGGATTTCTAAAGTGATTTTTGAAAGTATACGTTTATAAAATATTTTTTCAATTAATTCATCTTAAATAAATAGACGTTATAATTTTAAATATTATAAAAATTATGATTTTTGAGAAATACAGTTAAAAGTTGATTTTTGAAAATATGGGATTAATGATTTTATAAAATAGTTTAAATTGGGTTTTCTGAATTTATTATAAAAAGTTTAAAAATAGGATTTATGAAATTTGATTATTTTATAAATCAAAATGATGAAATTATAAAGGAGTTTAAAGACGTTTTAAAAGAATAATATAAATTGATCCATATAAAAGATTTATAAATTGATATTTATAAATTAAAAATATTGGAATTATAAAACGAGCTTTTATAAGCGATAGAATGAATTGTAAATGAATTTCGTAAATGAGTGAAATATATAGGATTATAACGGTGAAGTTATAAATGGAATTTTATAAACAGTAGGTTTATAAAAATTGTAAAGTTATTTAAAAGAATAGATTTTGGATAAATAAATGAATCTTATAAGTTATAAGATTTATAAATTTGGGAAATTTAAAAGAACGTTTTTGTAAACAAATAAATTATAAGCATTTAACTTATAATATGGACTTTCGGTATATAATTGAGTTATAAATCGAATAAGTTAATAAAGGAAATTTATAAGAGGAAGTGTTATAAAATAAATAGAAATGGAATTTATAAACATTATTTTATAAATCCGCAAATGGCTTATTTTGATAAGTAAATTGTTATAACTTATTTATGGAGTTATATTCACGTTTTAGACGGTGAATAATCCTTTGAAATAAAATGAATAGAAATGATAAAATTTGTTAACAAGTATATTCACGTTTTTGAATAGTGAATAATATGTTAAAGAAATGGTTTTGAATGTGATGATTTAAATAGGATTAAAATGATCTAACGATGTATTAAATGTATTAAGATTCGAAACCATAGATTTCAACATTCATTGTTAAAATAGACGTTTTCGAGAAATAGAAGGAAATGGTAGATTATAACACTGTTGTTATAATAGATGATTTCCGAAAGGAAATGTTTTGTATAGTATTGGGATTTATATATCTATTTTAATTTCGAATCCCTATACTAGTGATTTTGGGTTGTCGTAACGATGTTTTACGCAACATTCGTTTTGGCCCAAATAAATATGTTTAAGAGAATGATTTCCTTAAAGAATGAAATAATATGCTTAATTTCGATTTAAGTATATTGAATATTTTCCAAGTGTAGAAAATAAAAAGACTTGTGAATTACTTATAAATAAATAAGTATGGAAATGGTTTCAAATAAGAAATGAACGTTTTGAGAATTATCTTTTTAAGATAAATTGGAGGTGAACATTTGAAAACGATTTGAAATCGTATATTCACAGATATTTTGGAAATGTAAATTCAATATGGAATTTATAAATGAAATTTGGAAAATGGGTTTAAAAATAAATATTGATTTATTTTTGAAGTATTGAAAATATATATCTTGTAAAGATATTTTTGGAAAATAAATAATTTGGAAAATTATTTGGAATCTGGTGATGTTGCGCATATCCATTGATAGTTCAATAACCGACTATCAATATTTACCTTTGCATAGGTATTTGTTGTGATTTGCTTGAATTTGAATGCCACGCTTATTTTTTTTAAATAAGCGCTCGCTATTCGGGTTAACCGGGAAAGGACCTTGGGGTCGTATAACCCATTCCGAATATGTGATACGTCGTTATGAATTGCATTTGAAGACCGGTGTTGAAGACCGGATATTTTCGAAAACGAAAGGGTTTCTTGTTGATTGTCTCTGCACTGGCTGATCCTCGGTATAGAGATCTCCATATGTGATGGGAAATCCGGACGTGATTAGAGATTATCCGGATTGCAAGGACTTCTTTGTAAGTGCCTTCGGTTCTGTTCGATCCCGGAACAGACTTGTATGGATAGTATGCCTGACATTACAAATTGAGATATAAAGCTGATTTCTTTCAAATATATTTCTGTTGGTGGCGGAGAATTTATTCTCTTAGCTTAACACCCTTCTCTGAGACGTACGAGCTCAGAGGTTATATAGTTGAAGGTTATCAGCAATATATTCCCAACTTGGTAATGTGACATGCTGAGTGTTGCTGTGAATGATCATTGTGTTGATCATTTGTGATAGGATCATTTGTTTGATCGTTTATCCTTGTGATCATTTCTATGATTATTTGTTGACCCAAAGCACAGCTTTTGTATAAAGCGTGGCTTTATGGACGAGACTTCGTCGAGCCTCACACCCCGGAATGGTCAAAACAGGAAAGATGCGGCATGGTTATGAGGGGTAGCTCCCTTTAGGGTATGTGCATTTCCTTCTGGAAAAGGATGGTATCATGGTATGGAGCCCAGGTACTTACTCATGTTGAACACTTTATTTATTCTGGTGTGATGTTGATTAGAGAGCTCTCGGATAAAGGTCCCAAAGGACCGGGGGATGGCATACTCGTGTCAGTAGTTACCCAGTTAGGGGTAACCCGGCCTTGTGTTGGCAGAGATTCGGTTTGGTTCTTGGGGACGTCCTTCCAGAGGCGTTCTCATGTGGCAATGGGAAGTTCCTTGGCCTGACCATTTGTTGGAAATCCAAAGAAACAATATGAGACTTGTACGGTTTTAGTTGTAGAACCTGCCATCTAATATGGTAGCTATAGTAGGCATAATATAATGGTACCTATGCTGGCTAAGATTTATATTTTACTTTCGAAATGTTTTCTACACTATGCACTAATAATAATATCAAAATTGATTTGATTTTTGCGTATCAAGCATCTTTGACTAACATAAGAAGAAATCTCCTCCAAGTCTGCGTTTGCATTGTGTGTGTGGTGGGAGGTCTTATGGTAGTTACATTTTCAAAAGCATTGCGAATCTATTTTAAAAAAAAAATTATCCTGCACTTTATTTTAAAGAAAAATAAACTGTTTTGAGTTCTCACACCAGTCACATGTCTGACTCGGAGTTTATTGTTTTCCTTCCTAAACTCTGGGTGCCCACCAATTTCCACACGGGCAGTCAAGAGTTAAGCTTTATCAGGATACTCTGGAATTCAGGAGTTGCTGGAGGCAAGTTGGATGGCATGACGTATTACTAGTATATAGCATTTCTTTTCCGCTGTTTATTGTTATTTGTTGTTGTACACTCTGATGATGTAATGAAATGTAATGTAATAACTGATATAGTTCTTTGTTTAAAGATTATTCATTTATCTATTATATGTTGTTCCGCTGCGAATTGTGAGATTCTGATGTTGTTCTGTTATTTCTTTCCGTTCTATTTTCTTTCTTTTTCTCTCTTTTTCTACCTCTTTCTTTTTCTTTCTTCTTCTTAAACCCTAACATTTCGGTTTTTTCAGCAACGAAAAATAGCAATCGTTACACTCGAAGTGTAAGGACTATTCATTGTTAAAATTCTGAGGGTGATTCCAATATGAGTTTAACGGGGTAGTACTTTCAGATCCGAGATGAAGATTCAGGGTGCAAGGGTTATCGTTGTTAACTCTGAGGGTGATTCCAAAATGAGTGTAATGAAATAATGCCTTCGGTTTTGTTCGAACCCGGAACGAACCTGTATGGATTGAAAGCTTTTAGAACAACGTCAGGTGGACGATGAGCATTCTAAGATAGATGTGTTCTTTAAAGGTAATCGTAGCCTCAAGCCTCATCAACCGGGAATGGTTAAAACAGGGGAGATGCAGCAAGGCTAAGTGGGTCATGCCCAAGTAGGACGTGATTTTCCCCTATCCAGAGGTCCCTTTTATTCGGTTGTCTGGGCAGTTGGAATGCGCACCAACTGCGGGGTTGTCTTGTTCGGGACTGTACAGTAAGGGATGGTTCCGGCCTTGTGTTGTAGGGGATTTAGGGTGGATCTTCGGTACATTGATCTAGGCAACGTACTATGATGGACGGTACCCCAGTAGCCCTGCCATTGTATGGAATCCAAAATCCAATAAGTGCCATCGGTTTTGATTGTATTACCCACTTTTGTGGCTAGTAGCTGGAATTTAATCATGTAACAATTTCAGCTATTTCTTATTTATTTGAAAACCCTAGACCTATTATAATATCACTAGATTTCCTATCAAATGTTTTGGTTAGCGTAAGGTAAAAACTTTTCCATGTTTATGTGTGGGAAGTCTTGCGTGATACCGTTTGTTTTCAAAGGTTCTTAAAAAGTTAAGCAACCTTAACCTGTTACTCACACCAAACCCATATCTGACCCGGAGTTTATTTCTGTTTTTCTTAAACTCTTGGGTACTCAAATTTTTACGAGTAGCCAAGGGATTCAGGTTATCTTTGACGAATTGTGGAGAAGCAATGGAGCAGGAGGCTTCAGCGTGTAGATATATAGTGTTCCGTTGTGTTTGGTATCTCTGTGTTTTCCCTGAGCTGTTTTGAGTTGTAATAACTAGACAGGTGTTTATAATGTCTAGTATGTGATGTATAATCTGTGTAACTCTAATAGTTGTTGTATACTATGTAATACTTATTTTGTTAATATAATTTATTCGTTCCGCTGTGAGATTTTGATGTTGTTTAGTTCTTTCTTCTCTATCTTTTCTATTTTCTATCCCTTTCTTTCTTATTGATGATGTGTCATTCTGTGGCGAGAATGTCGGGTCATCACAGGCATTGACAAGGACTCTAGATATTGGAGGTGTCAATCTTGGTCAGTAACTGTATGATTTATTATACTTTAGTATTTTACTTTGAGATACATCAATAGTGCATTGATATGCATTTCTTTATTTTTGCAGGATACCAAACCAACTATCTCTATCATGGTTGACGTGGATTTTTGATTTAGTGGAAATTTGAGCCCACTGGGAAGAAGGTTGTTGCCTTTGATATGAGATCTTAGGTTAGTCGATCTTGAAAAAAAAGAAATAATGAGTGAACGTTTTTGTATTTTACCTATGGATATGAATATATTATAGGCCAAATCCTATAAATTCCGACTATATAGTAGTTGTAACCATACACTGAAATGTGGATAAATTGGTTATGAATTAGAATAATGGAAGAAGTCGAGGATGTACACCTACCCCGACTAAGGGAAATAGGTTATATGGTGAGGCATTGACTTAAAAAGAGCATGAATGTGGCATATGAAGGTCCCTAAAGATGGATAGTACGAGACTCTCTAATCGGGTCTATGATAGCCTAATGATTGTAGATCCCCATACGATACCGATTGATGATGTACAGAAGGTCCGTATAAGAGGAAACTAAGAATCCATATGTTATTTGACGACCTAGGTTTTCGGACCAGTCAAAATTGCCAAAAACTCGTCCGTTCAAAAACTATGAATGAAACTACCAATTTCACAAATCAAAATCTGATAAATATATAACACTACTAAATGTACATGATACAATTTCAAAAATATGAATTATCAGAGTTCTAATCATTTATTCAACAGAAGTGCTTTAGTACAAAGAATATTCAAATACAAATAAATCTACAACTGCACAACTCTGACATGAGAGACAACAATAGTCATACTTGCAAACTTAGTAAACATGTCAAATGTGGAATAAAATGATAAGCAAGAAAGATACAACAACGCAAGACATATAGCAAATAATAAATAGGAAGAAGATATATTATTATTAGGGTTGTGCCACTACCACTTGTGACTGCTTACATACCCATATCTAACTGGGCATCCAATTAGATACAAGATCAAGCCAACGTATTCACTTATCACAAATAGGACTCAAGGAGCCAATGATGCACAAATAAAGATGCAATTCCTAAACTACCCACTTAGGCTTAATCCTCACATTTAGATTTCTTAAATCTAATTAACTTTATTATTTTCAAAACTGAATCCATTTAGAAAATAATTTCTTCAAACTAAATTCCCAGTTTTATTTCAAATTCTTTTAAAATAATAACATATATCTTTTGTAACAAATCATACTTTTGAGTTTAAAACCTATAATTTGCATAAACCAATTTCCTAAATATTCTTCTATCAAAATACATAAATAAAAGTGTATCAAAATAGATCGGGAAATATCATTTAAGGTAATTTCCGCTAAAGGCAAATGCTCACTAAAATAATAAACATCCCTTAGGACAATATCCTACTCAGATATATAACATGGCCATTGCCAATTGCTGCATGAAAATAGAAAAATCACAGATACCAACTGACGACAAATCCCATTGAATGGACAATACCCAAAAATCCAAATCAATAAATATGAATATACTTTCACTAACAAATTCATATTTCACAGTAACAATATCTCACGAATACTTTCAGTCATACTATTATTATTTTACCCAAAATCTTTTTGAAATCAATTTTTAAACCACTGGGATTTAAGTTCTTATAATATAGATTTTTAAATCTTATCGATCCGAAATATTTAAACCAACATTTATTACCAAAATATCTTGGAGGAATAGTATATTTATATAAGTGTCCAATTAGATAATACAAACGAAAACTAGCAACTTACATATTTTTCAAAGTTGGTATCTGGGGTCAGATCTGGTGAGTGCACGCCACATGTGATAGAGGGTTCTCGCTTTGTGAATTGTGACAAAGCTTAGACTCTTACCCCTATATGTACCTTTGTGGGTTGGTTGAGACAGTCGAGAGGCTGGCCTAAAATCACATTTAAGGTTACCATTTTAAGTCACCTCTAGGATAAGGAGAACGTTATAACTAGTATCAGAGCTTAGGTTAGGTTCCTAAGTACAATTCATCTATGATTAGTAAATCAACCAAGGAATTTTAAAATGAAATTACCTTAATTTGATAAGTTAAAAATGAAGAGGATAAGGCACCGTACCTCCGATTGGGGTTGTGGGTAATATTATTTTTGGTGTGCTTAGCTTTTGTTAATTGTTTGGTTTTCGTTATATTTTCCATCCATGGAATTTCAGGGAAGAAATATTCTATGAGGGTAATGTAATGACCTGGAATTTCGAAAATTTCGTATTTAAATATCTTTATTTGTAACGACCCGTAAATTTTAATAATTTTTATAAAGTATTTAATTAAATTTTTGAGAAATTTTAAATAATAATATTTTGAGATATAAATTTGACATTTGGAATATGTCTATTTAAACATAGCAAATGGTAAATCTTCATCTGATAATATTAAAGTTTATTTTATGACGTAATTCTATTTAAATTCAAGTCACTAAATAATTGTTGGTAATAAAATATTTTTCAAACCTAAATATTTTTACACAGAAAATTCTAAATACTCTTCTGAGTGAGACATCATCTTTCGTTTTTTTCAAATTTGGACTTCTATTGTTCCGTTTATCTTACTTCTGACAAAATAGAAACATTTTCGGTATCGATTTTTGACTTTTGATCGGATGATCATATCACTGATACCTGTATACTTCTTTGATTGTCTCGTCGTGCTGATCTCAGTAGTATATTTATTTCTGTATTTTGAAGTCCGGTCTGCGATGAAAACAATAAAACCATACATCGTAACTGTGAACCCTTTTTTTTCCTTATCTTTTCATTTGCCAACGCATAATTCTTACGGCCATTTTGCATTTATGATTTCTGAAATGCAGCTATTGCTTTTCATATTCTCAGAATTCAAGTCAGAGGCTGTCACTATTCTTTGATTTCAAATCATTGCATATGGTTCATTTATTTTATTTTTCCTTTTGTAGGCCTCTGTTCCATTTGATATGAAGTATATACTAAAGGTTACATAAATATAACGTGTTATGTTACATTTCATCTGAAGCTTTTGGTTTTTGTGCCTATACATCTTCTTCTTCCATCTATTCATTGGTTATTATTTCTTTGCTTATATAAATATTTTTTTGTTCATTTCGCTTTGAAGAGCAAAGAAAATTTATACTGCATTCGTTCTCCCCTCCCCACCTTCCTCCTCTCCATCGCCACCGCCTCTTCCTCCCGCTCTTGGCAACCGACCCCACTTCCCCTATACCACCAGACACTGAACTCGCTCGAAGCCATCTCAGCCGTGCTCCCTTCCCCGCACCTAACAACAAGCAACCCGAGACCTTCCCCTGGCCAGTGGACCTCACTTTGTCTCCGCCCTGACACTGCCGAGAGCAGCAGCTCGCCGTCCAGCCGCCCGAGCACCCACCCCGGCTGAGCACCTCATGCTTCCTCCGCCCGCCTCCTTTCTTTCGCTTCCACCTAGCCGTGACTGGCATCGGCCAGTATCGTGCCAGATACGTTTAAAATATATGCTAATAAATCTATGTTCATATTATATATGAATTTTAAGATAGCAGTAATGTTGAACAGCTTTTGCATTGTGTAAGTTATGTGGACTTTGATTTGATAACATCGAATTTAAATTTTTATATACTTGTGCATATTGTCATTATAAAATATAAAGATTTATAAACGTAAAATTTTCAAGTTGCTGTTATATTTTAGCAATGAATGTCATTCATACATAAATTATATTAGTTGTACATGATATATTATAATGCGTTTACAATATCATTTTAATTTTGGTTGAAATTGTGTGTATATATATAAGGCGGTGTAATGTATACTAGGTTATATGAATATCTTGTATGAAGATCTCTTCTTTTTTTGACTGTAGGTAATAAGTGCAGTTTAAATATTTGTGTTTATGAGCATATATAGCTTTTAAACAAGTATTGTGTGTGTGTGTATAAAATTGATTTTCAAGCTATATATTGAATATAATATGTTAAATTATTTATTTTAGCTATGTTAGATTTTACAACTGTTTTATTTAATATATATAGTGTGGTACATTTGTGGTGAAACAGCAGCCCCGGGTCTATAGTGTAAGTTTAGTATAAATTATACATAAAGTATTAAGTTTATATTATACATAGTATAAAGTTCTAATTCTGCTACTCTATATGAGTTATAAAGGGTAGTCTAAATGCTCGTTCACAGTATGATGTATATAATAGTTGTCTTTTTTTATGTAAGTTTTACAAATGTTGATGTATGGATTATTTAAAAAGTTTAAAATATTGATTTCAGGTATTGATTTGAGATATAATATATACACACACACACACATACATACTTCGATTTTTAACATTGGGTTTCAAGTATAATGATTCGAATTATATTTATATTAATATTTGTCTTAAGCTAAAATATTGAAATTATATGTATACAATATAATAATAATGTTTATATATGTAGTTATATCAAACTGATTCTTATTGTTTCATCGATTCCTTATTTATCAACTTTGTCCATCTAACTCATGTCCATCGTGCTTTGCTTTGAAATCGGTGCTTAAATTCATAGCTCATTCTTTGTCTATCTCTCTAGCCTCGAAAGGTGAGCAATCACTCACGATTAACGTTCTTGTATTTATTAAATTTGATTTCAATTGAAACGATATATGTTATTATCTGTATCTGTTCACATGTGGATATGACACCATATCCTATTGTTTATATTTTATTTTATTTCCGATGATGTATTCTAGTTATATTATTATCATATCTGTTATCACTCTACAAGTTCCTTGTTAGTATAGAATTCACTATGGGTTGAAATGATACATACCCGAACGGACTTTAGAATAGGAGAAAATCATTATGGGTTGAAATGATAGACCCAAGTGATTTTCACTTGAATTGAATTGGGATTAGGAGTCAAAATGATATCTACCCGTATATGTTACGGATTGAAATGATAAATATCCATATCACTTGACCATATGATAGAATTCTATAAACACCATTGGTCTATATGTCTATAATTATTTTGATAATGAATTCTAAGGTTTTGAAAGGAAATATATGGGTTTTATTAAATATTGATTTAAAGATATTATATATAAGGTTATTTTATATGTAGATTAATAATAATATATTTTAATTAAGATTGATTTAATTAATATGAAATATGTTAAGTGCTTAGTAAAATTCGTATTTCAAAAATAGATTTTTGTAAAAGTTTATAAGATAAGGTTGGAAGATATATTTGAGATTTATTTAGAATTGTATTAAATTAAGAATTTTTTTATTTTTCATTAAATCAATTCGAAAGTTACTGAATTTGGGAATTTAAAATATAGTTTTATAACTTGATATTTGATTTAAGTAATTTAATGAATATTTCACGTTTAAAGAAATTGAAGGAAATATATAGAAAAATGAATTGTAACGTTATATAAATAATATCGAATTTATTAAGTGAAATATTCCAAGAATAATTAATAATGAGGTTAAATCAAGATCTATATGAAACTATTAAATTTAGCTTTGAAATGTTGAATTTAAAGCTTCGAAAATATATGGAATATAAATGGTTTATTTGTGAGTCAGATCTGTATTTGAATTTGATATAAGTTGAAATTGTTTATCTAGAAACGAATTGAATTGAAGTTGTTAAATTAAGATTGAATTAAATTTCAATGTGGAAGTCAAGTTAATTTTGAAGTGATTTGTGAAGTTTGAGGAAATTTCCAATACTTTACTTTATAAATTATTTTATATATGAATATGATTTGGAAATATATATATATATATATATATATATATATATATATATATTTGAATACAAACGATATTTTGGTTTTGAAGTATAAATTCATTTAAAATGACCACGGTATTATAGGGTATATTTCTACCTTGTAGACAGTTCCGTGGATCCTTAGAGGGTGCTTATCCCAAACATCCTTTAAGTTACTTGTATTTCAATTGATAGTTCACTTGAGTTGGATTTAGTGATATAAGAATGTTAATCGTGACTCGAATGTTTTGTGTTTGTTTTACGCTCGGGTCAGACTGAGTGATATAGCATTGAGACTCACCTTTGAAGTTTGGAGCTTCGTTTGGAGATCCAACTATTGATTCAGCTTTTAGCTTTCCAGTTGATTCATTCACAGAAGTCATCTGTTTGGATTGAAGACTTCACTGTATTTGAGATATTTTGTTGTATTTTATTTTCTAATTCTGCTGTTTATATAGTAGCTTCATGAACTACTATTTATCTATTCCCCTGCATTATATTACTTTGTGTCTGTGATTCTGGGATTGATTTATTTACTATATATGCTGAGTTTTGCCAAATATAAATTATCAATCTGGTACTTTGAGCAATTCAAGACCGGCATGTGTGGATGCGAATGGTTGAAAATATCATGTTGTTACATTATTATTTAAATATTTGTGTCTAATATTTAATGTGATTAAATATGATTTTATAACCCCCATTAAATGTTTTTTAATTAATAACTAATGATGGAAAACTTGTTTTTAAAAATGTCTTTACAAAAATATACACTTTGAGTAAATACTGAAAATGTTACTGGAAAATATTTGGTTAAAAATCAACTTTGTATTGAATAAAAGTTATTTGAATATGTGTATACTAGTATGTTGTCACGTGTACAAATTAGCAAGTGTTAAATCACCTTAGTTCCTAAGCAAATAAAATAAGTAAGAGGATTTCATTAAGTGTAGACATATGGTACTAAAGGACCCTTAAATGGTGGATTGATTTAAGGAAGGTATGTTTGTTTAATTGTATGGTGTGTATGGGTATGGGCAAGCATGATAGTGGAGATGTATTGGTGGCCTTTTACCACATTTCCTATGCTTATAAATAGGGAGGAAGGCCTCTACATTCTCTACACCAAATCCACTTCTTCTACATATGTATTCACCTCTTTCTCTTCTCATCTTAATGTCTTTTTTGCCTTAGGCCATGAGATTTGGAGAGGAAATAGCGGTCTTTGGCTGTGAGCTAGAGTAAGTGGAGGGAGGCTTCGACTTTGTGCTATGATGGTGGTGGAGGCCTTGAGCATTCATGGTGATGGATGGATTGGGCCGTGAGCAATGCTGGTGGTGAAGGGTTTGGACGTGAGAATACATGAGGTTATGGTAAGGGACGTGTGGTTTAGTAAGAAGAATGATGAGTTTTAGTGATGTTTGGTTGAAGTAAAAAAATGATTAGTGAAGTGTTATTTGAAATGAATGTTGAATAATTGGTGATAAAAGTGAGTTATTCACTTTGAATCAAGTTAATAAATTGATAATATCTCTTAATAATTGCTTGCTAAATCACATGTTAACCTTGATTTCTATTATTAATAATAATAGACATTAACTACTTAAAGTTAAACCCTTGATTATATGCTTTAAAAAGTATGTGAATTGTTAAAATAGTTGGCTTATAAACCATTGAATTGTGATAGGTTCATTTGAACATTTAAAATGACACGTTGATTTGTATATATGTTAATACATGTTTAGTCATGACATGGTATGAGTTTAGAATCATATATGTGTACAAAATGGAATGATGCTAAATATTGAATTGAATACGGAATTGTCCGTATAGCGATAGTGCTGTAAAAGCACTTTGAAATCCTTTAACTTTAATTTTTGAAAAGTGATGATTTAAGAACATATTTTTGTGTAACTTCTTTTGGTTGATTTATACACTTATATAAGTGCTTTGAAAAGAAAAGTATATGTTTTGAAATATCATAGAAAATGTAAGCGAAAGCTAAGAAAGATTGAAGTAAAAAGGTCGCTATGTGGACACTTTTAAATAACTCGTTTTTGGAAAATATTGTTTATTTTTATAGAAACTTTCTTAGGGTTTTATTTTTCTTTTAACAATTTAATAATATATTATTCTTATTGTAAAGGTTTTGTTGTTAAAATCAACTGATAGCTAGATGAACGAAGAAGCAAAAATTATAGCGAAATAGTCGCTACATGAGCATTTTGGAAAAATACATCATTTTTGGAAATTTATATAAAATAATTAAAAGATATTTTTTGAGATTTTTCTTCATATTTTACAAGTATCCAAAGTATACTAACCATTGTAAAAGAATGGGTCTAAAATCATTTGTTAAAGCATTGAAAACTAGGTGCAAAGTTGTAGTAAAATTGTGTTGAAACTTGTAATAATTCTGTAGAGAGCACTTTCAGAAATGCTATCTTTGCTATTTGAAACTATAAATTGTTTAAAATTGATATTTAAATTATATATTTTTCTCTAATAATTTTAAGGTTATTTACTTAACTTATATTAGAATGTTTTAAAATTATTTTCATGTTTAAATATATTTTAAAAATATATAAGTTTTGAAAAAGGTAATTAACTTTGTTTAACGCTAAAAGCCAACGAGTAGACTTATCTATTTATGAGATTCAAGAATAAAGCGCCTAAGCAAGGGTTTGATGCAACCAATGCTATAATTTACCTTTTCGCTCTTAGGCGAGGAATAGTATAAGTTGAAATATCGAAAACGAGTTAAGTATACTTCATTATTGATATCTGCTTAGTAGAATAAATCCCCGTTCTACTATTATATAAATTTGGACATTTATTTATATATGTCAGTTAATTCTGATTTATGTGTTATTATTTAATTTGTTGAATTGTTGATAATAATGTGTTATTGTTATTATTTATTTGACTATTTGAATTGTGCTCATCCCATTTATGAGAAATTAATTTCCATATGCATGGGTTATGTAGATGCAGACACCTTATGATTAGAATTTCAGAATTTGACTATAAGATGTTCGATGAAAATATTTGATTAAGTTGTTAAAATAAAGGATGTTTATTATAATTTTAAAGATGTTTATCTTTTAAATGAAATGGTTTCTTTGAAAAGAAATAGAATTATTTGGAAGTAAATATTTAAAAATGATGTAAAGGTGTTTATATAATATTTGGAAATAAATATTTTTGAACTTCCACCGCTATAGAACCACTATAACGTTTTGCGCTTCCACCACTATAAAACTGCTAAGCACATCAACTACACAGCTGACTAGGTAAGATGGGGTAAATGGTAAGGCTATGAATAAGATAATGATGACTACTCATAGAGTGCAATAACGAATCCCCATAGAGTGTAAAGAATACTGGTGAGAACCTAGGATGTTTTGCTAGACATGTGTGCAAGCCATAAGAAGAACCATAAAGGAATGATAAATGATATTAAAGTACACATCTACAAATTCTAGGGTATGCTTGGAGGAAAGATCAAGAGTAAGGGAAGTACATACTAAGATTTGAGAATACTATCAAAAGATTAGGATTAATAAAAGATAGTAATAGAGGGTAATGAGATGGAAAACACACATAAAGGACATTGATAATTTCAAAGTAAATGAAGACAAGATAGGGTGGAAAAGTTATTCCGCAAAGCCAGTTGGCAATGAGTTATTCAATGGATGCATAATTTGTATTTATTATCCACTATAATGTGGGAGGATGCACAATTTGTTCAATAATCGAGTATGATAATGAAAGTAATGGATGGACCTTATTCATCAGAAGCAATAAAAAAAGTTAAGATATGTGGGTTGGAGAACGATGGCATGCCGGAAAGGTCTATAGGTAGCAGTGGTTGTATTTCCTTCTAGCGGTTGTTTTTCTTTTAGTTGGGTTGTAAATATTAGTTGATTCTGTTATGTACTATTAGATTAATTCGATTGGATAACTTCGATTATTTGCACTTGTCTTAGATAACTGCTTTGAATAAACTGAATTACCAGTCCTACTTTAATTAGGCTGAAGTCCTAATTCTACCATTTGATCGGCCTTCTACTAATGTAACCACTGTGAGCTAGACACCAGTGCCTACAAAAGGCACCCACTAAGTGCTTGGAACTCAACAGTGAATTATATCCCCTGTACTCTGACCACACGCTCGACCATCGTTGGGTTCACACTGTCTGTTGCTCCCTCTTTCGACCTTATATTTACCCTAAACAGCATAAGCGTGCCCTCATCTCACTTTAGGCTACAGTGAGACACCTTGTCCATAGAAAATAGGGAATGCTTTTGATATTGGTCCGTGACAAACAAAATCTAGTTGCGCCCTAGTCCAAATCTCCATGATTTGGACTTTTAATTATTGACCTTTTATCTACCCTAAACTACATAAGTGTGCCCTCGTCTCATTTCAGGCTATTGTGAGACACCAGTGTCCGTAGAAAATGGGAAATGCTGTCGGTATAGGTCCCACTCTTGCTTATTAACTTAGTATAAATTGTTTAAATAAGCCTCTACTGTTATCCCTGCTATCTTTGCTTATTAATTTATTCTAAGTCTCAAAATAAGCCTTTTTCCGTTCTATTTCTAATTATAACCTATGTTATAATATCTCTTATTAACTTAACCCAAGGTCTAAATATAAAAATAAGCCACTTTCTCTTTTAACTCTTCTTAGTCATAATTATACATCATAATTAGGCTTAAATTCAGTCCAGGTCCAATTTATTACGGTCTTCACATTTTACATCGTATTTTCTACAATTTCAGTGTTCTTATTATTTAGTCCGTATTCGCGTTTTAATATATTCTATTCCATTCGCGTAAAAAGGAAAAACAGAAAAAACTGACAATTACAGAAGAAAATCCCAAACGTAGAAAATATTTAAATAAAACGTAAATAACTTATAAATACTGTAAATAACTACAAATAAATGGAAAAGTTATAATTAACTATAATTAAGTACAAATAATTGAAAAAAGAGTAGCTAAAAGGAAATAGACTGAAAAATAAATCTAAAACTGAAACTAAACTGGTAAAAAGGTTATTCCAAAATTGTAGAAAAACTACAACCATTGGTAACCCTATTATTTTAAATTACTAAAAAATCTAAAATAATTACTCATCACTCACCTATGTTCCTTAGCTCTTCCCTTGGTCTTTTCAGATCCACTTGAGGGTATCAAATATTTTCATTTAAAATGATCTTCTCCTTGAAATTTTTTCCTTTTAGGGTCCTGCCTGAGAAGGTGAACCAAAATGGAGAAAATATAAAATAAGAAAATAGATAGGCCTAGGGTCTTATTTATAGCTTCGCTTGTGGATCTCAGACCGTTGGATTTGGCGATTGAATTTGGTGCAACTATGTCATAGGATGGATTGGGACGTCAGATGGAAGCAAGGATGCACCGGATGAGAGGAAATAACCAAAATGACGTGTACAAAGCTTACAGGAACGAAGAATTAAATTCTTCACTCATTCAATAAGGCAGGTCGACCTAGGTGTCGACCGCCCCCTTGCTAGGTCGACATGCCGGTCGATCTTGGTAGTGGGTAGGTCGACCTAGGTATCGACCTAGCCCTATATATTCTTTTTTTTCTAATTTCTTGTTTAATTCGTATCATCTTCGTTCTAGCTCGGATTCTGATTATTTCACAAAGTTATTTTATCATTTAATTAATTATTATAGATTAATTTTCGGGTTGTTACTTCCTCCGCTCCTTAAGGGAATTCGTCCCCAAAATATCTAAGGATAAAAGAATGAAATAAATGTTTTCATCGAAGTTCTACAACCAACTACTCAACCATCATCCTTTGCACCGATTGTCTTTAAGTCTTTCTAATGCGATTTATGATACTTATGCAATTAGTGTAATGTCAATGTCCCTAACTAATGCAAAAGATTAGATGGTCCACTGATTCAGTCGACCCCCTTTTATGCAATCATGTTTGTGCCATGTATCCAAATGAATCCAAATTCCCTAACAAAGACTGATAATTCTATATGCATGCGACAATCATCATCCAAATGCAACAATCATGTGATAATCATCCATTTATTACAACCATGGAAAATAAAATAAAATTGCAAATGCACACACATCCATATGAATATGCTCTAGTGTCCTAGCTAGGCCGATCCCTAAGAGATAATAGTGCCTAATGTAAGTATACGCGTCCATTAGCATCCACTAGCAAACACTTGCAACACTAGCATCCATCATACATAACATGTTCTGATAACATGTTTTCATTAAATCCTACCATCCATAGGTTAAATCCTAATTTCTACCCTCCCAGAGGATAATGAAGGAAAGAATCTATTCAAAACTAAAGATGAAAATAGAAAATTCTAAAACTTACCATCGAAAAGATGAGAATGGGAAGTACAAATCTTCTCTTCAACCTCCTATGTAGCATCTGCAACGTCATCTCCCTACTGCACCTTCACTAACGGAACTTGGTGTCTCGTCTAATGATCTTTGTAGGAATATAACGAACCGATGCTTCCTTTTCTACTTCCACTTCCTCTAACTGACTAGGCTCCACAACCTCCGTCGAGTCATGTAAGCAATTTCTCAAGTACGAAACATGGAAAACATCATGCACACTTGCGAGCCTCTCTGGGAGCTTCACTCGATCCAAACCTTACCATCTTCCTTAGCGGGGATACCTTAATAAAAAATATGTCTCCAACCTCAAACTCAATGTCTCTCCTCCGCTTGTCCGCATAAGTTTTCTGTCTATCTTGAGCCGTCTTCATTCTCCTTCAAATCAAATCCACCTTCTCCGAGGTTTCCCTAACCATATCAAAACCAAGTAGCAACTTCTCCGTAGACTCTACCCAATAGAGGGAGATTTGCAAGGTCTCCCATATACAGTTTCAAATGGTGCCATTCCAATGCTAGCTTGGAAATTGTTATTATATGCGAACTCCATAAAAGGAAGATGCTCCTCCCAAGTTCCTCCAAAGTCTAGAATGCATATCCACAACAAATCCTCAAGCGCTCTATTAACTCTCTCCGTTTGGCCATCCATCTAAGAGTAATAGGCCGTACTCAATCTAAGCTGCGTCCCTAAAGCCTCTTGCCAGCTTCTCCAAAACTCGCTAGTAAAAATAAGGTCTTTATCACTCACTATGCTAGAGGGAACTCCATGAAGTCGGACAACCTCGCGAACATATAAGGATGCCAAATAAGTTGTCGTCCTTTTACTCTTAACCGGAATGAAGTGGGTGTTCTTAGTCAAACGATGTACAGTCATCCAAATGCTAGTATTCCCTACTTAGATCGGGGTAAACCATCTACGAAGTCCATCGAAATGTTGTTCCACTTCCATTTGGGTATATCCAATGGTTGAATTAGTCAACCGGGCTTCTGCTGCTCCGTTTTAACACTTTGGCACACAAGACACTTAGCTACAAACTCTGCTACATCTTTCTTCATGCCACTCCAATAAGACATCCTCTTCATGTCCCTATACGTCTTATCACCATCCGGATGAATTGTCATGCGAGAATGGTGTGCTTCTTCTAGAACCACCCTCAACAAATCACTAATGCGAGGAACACAAAGCCTTCCATCTCTCCTGAGCCACCCTTTGCCACTAATGGAATAACGTTGGAGATGTCTAGAGACCTCTCCTCGGCTATCCTATCCATACTATCCATAAGCATCGTATCATCTCGCTGCCTCGAGCCAATCTGATCTATAAGGGTAGGCCTCACCTTAAGCGCTGCTAACAATCCAAGGGTAATGTCCGTAGAGGGCTTTAAATCAAAAGTGGAAATAAAATTTAGGCTCCCCCACTCTATAAACAAAGGATTAAGGGTTGCTTTCTTTCTACTCAATGCATCCACAACCACATTTCCCTTGCCAGGGGTATAAGCTATCTCAAAGTCGTATGATGCCAAAAACTCCATCCATCTGTGCTGCCTCAAATTCAAATCCTTCTGTGAGAATAGGTACTTCAATGACTTATGCTTGGTGAAAAACTCGAACCTCTCTCCAAGCAAGTAATGCCTTAAAGACTTGAGTGCAAAAACTATAGCAACCTGGTCCAAATCATTGGTAGGTAGTTCTTCTCATGCATCCTCAACTGCCTACTTCATAACATTCTACCCTCCCTTCTTGCATCAACACCGCTTCTAGACCCGTCTCACATGCAACAATGTATATTGTAAAAGACTTAGCTTCATCGGGTAAAACTAACACTGGTGCACTAGTAAGAGCTCTCTTAAGCTTCATGAAGGAATCCTCACAATCCAGGCCCCATATGAATGCTTTGTTCTTCCTAGTGAGGCGAGTAAGTGGTGCTGAAATCTTGGCAAAATCTTTGATGAACTTCCTATAATAGCCAGCCAATGCTAGGAAGCTTTTAACTTCAGTAACATTCTTGGGGGCCTTCCAATCTTGCACCGCCATCACCTTAGCGGGGTCAACAGCCAAACCCTCTCTCGAGACTACATGCCTCAAAAAACGTTCCTCTCTCGCTAAAATTGACACTTCAAAAACTTTGCCCTCAAACGATGATTAAGAAGAGTGCGAAGAGCCTCCTCTAAATGAACAACATGCTCCTTCATACTCTTGGAAAACACTAAATGTCATCCATGAATACCACCACGAACTTATTTAGGAGATCTCTAAAAGCGTGGCTCATCACATCTACAAAATAGGATGGAGCGTTAGTTTGCCCAAAAGGCATGACTAACCACTCAAAGAATCCATCGGGTGTCCTAAATGTGGTTTTATCAATGCTATCATCAACGACCTTAAACGGATGAAGTCCAGTGGCTAAACCAAGCCAAGAGAATGTTGAATATGCGATTATATGATTTTTGTTTGACGATAATAAACATATATATTCGTGTAAATGTATTTGTTAATGTACTATTTTATTTTTCATAGATTAAATAAATATTTGCTGAATAAAAATAAATAACACAGAATTTGAATTCAAACAGAATTTTATTCAAACAAATATTTATTACAATTTTGAATAGTACAAATTCAAGCTCTCACTATACATACATAATTTTGATTACAATATAAATTCAATTACATCACAATGTTTTATTTACAAATGTCCTCACTATATATCGCTCATTCACTCATAATTTATCTTTAACTTCATTCCAAATTGAATCCAGCATCTGAGCAATCTGCAAAAATAAATATTGATGCAGTAAAATTGAAAAGAAAATATTTTTGCAGTATAAAAAATGTGATTTTTGAAAATAATATTTGCCTCGGTTATTTGGGTTGTTCGTCATCGTTTAGCTTTGAATTCATCATACACGAACAACTTGTGACATACACAGTGTATCACTGTATATGCCATAAGGCCGTGCACACTGATATATATACACTTGATAAATTTATAGGGACAGTGAGCACAGGTAAAACCCAAATTATCGGATCCAACTCAAGTGCAATAAAAATAATGTCACAATTTTTAGCACAAGGTCATATCCGAGCTACAAGCTGGATTCAACTCAGATGTAATTCGAAAAACAAATCCAAATGCAATAAAATGGTCAGAGCATCATCAATGCAACATGACAATACAGTCTCAAGTGAAAATGCTCGATCAAGTCAGTGACACTGCCTCAACTAAGCACATGCACCAGTAATGCAAGCGTAGACCACAAGCCAATCCTAACAACTACTACAATGAACCAGCAGTATGAAAAAGGGCAGTGGACAGGACAAGTGCAAGTATCATACTCGAGAACAAAGGCAATGGTACAACTCAATTCAACTACAAGCACAGCCTCAAACTAGAACAGCATATACAGGACTGCAACAGGTCAAGAATGTGTACCAAGAAAATGCAACAACCAAAACCATCAATGAACAAGACTACAAGATGAACCAGACCAGGCAGCTAGCATATATGAAACATAAATGCCAACTGACTCGAATGACTCAAGTGATACAAGAACAATGCTCAATGCACAGCAATACAAAGAGATCAACATCAAAATTGCACCAGTACAGTGTCAATGAACAAACAAGCCCAAGTGCAAAACCAAATAATAAACACAGCAGTATGTTGAAGCAAACTCGAGCTCCAGAAGATAATGGCACAATCCAGTGTAATGCAATATGAACTAGACCATAGAGGCTATCAAGTGAACAAATAAATAGTGACATGATGAAGCAGTACAAAATCAAATGAGCGAGTGCACCAGAGAAGATTGCACAGATATAAAGACCAGACAACACATGAATGCCATCATAAAATCAAATGCAAGCCAACATCAAATACACAGTGCAAAGATGAATGCATATATGAATGCAGACATGCCAAATTTTATGAAGCTGAAAATGAACAAAGTACTAGAATTCATCATCATGGAACAGTATGGTACAGTTCGAACAAATCACCAGCATTTTAAGGAATCAAAATGGTCGAAGTAAACATGATCTCAAGTCAAGGCTAAAGTCAAGTATGATACTGAATAATCATGCCAAAGTCATGGAATCGCATAAACAAATTCTAAGTGACCGAAGTCAAAGTACCAAAGAACTCAAAGCCGAGGCAATCAATAAATCAGTGCCGAAGTCAATGTTGAACAAGTCAGAGACGTGGTGGTAAAGAAACGAGCAAAGTCAAAATCGAAGCCGTGTTAACCAAGCCAATAATATACGAATTGAAAATGTCAGAAATCGTCACAATCATCAATACAAAATCGAATGGCCAAAGACGAATTCAAATAAAGGTATACGAACGTAAATATAGGAATTCGACTTCTATAAATTCCAATCATCATCGGCAACAAAGGTATCGAGTTCAAGCATACAAACAGAAAAGAAAAGGAGCAGAAATATTACATACCGAAGCCTTCTCGAGCTCGATCAAAATTCGAAGCAGTCGAAGTAAAAAGGAGACCATCGATTGACAAAAAGGAACGTTGAATCATCTAATTCAATCGAGCATTTGAAGTCGGCTCCTTCGAATTTACAAAACCCTAATTTTTGAAGGAAGAGGAACGAACGTCAAACAAGAGCCGCCATTATCACAAAGGAACGGGCCGATAAAAAATAAAGAGAGAATAATTATTGGGCCGGCCGATTATATTAATTTTTGGGTTTAAAGTTATTAATAAGGCTCTAGTTAAATTAGGGTTTAGTTTTGTTTTTAAATTGTTTTTAATTTGTAATTTCTTTTCAAACCCTTGAAATTTCTAGTCGTGTGACTAGGGCACAAACTACGTGGCGTAGTTTGAGAATTCGCAACTCAGTGGCTGAGTTGTGGCAGAGTTTTGAGCGTAGAGTTAGGTTAGTCAGTAGCGGGTGTCGCGAGTTTACGTGTGTAAGCGTGTGACTACTTAATTTCTAGTAGAAACCTTGGGGGCAGCACGTAGGCAGGGTTTTGCCGAAGCTGGGTAAATTATGTGTCATTCTATTTCTGCATTTATTATTCTGCTATTACCTGTGCTGCTATTATTCTGCGATCTGTGTTGAAATTATTCTATAAGCTTCCGCAATAAATTTTTATAATTAATAGCATCACCCTATTCACCCCCCCTCTAGAGTAAAATCGATCCTACAAAGAATACCCGAAGAGCCAACCATTTGGTTAAAAAGATCATCTATCCTAGGAAGTGGATCTTCTTTGTGATCTTATTCGATTCTCTATAGTCTACGCAAAGTCGAAGGGAACCACCCACCTTAGCATCGAAGACAACTGGCGCTCCCCACTAGGATATGCTCCTTCTTATGAAACCTTTCTCCACAAGCTCATGAACTTGCTTGCTCAATTCCTTCCTCTCCCTAGGTTCTATGTGCCTTACGGGTAATGCAACTAGCTTAGCATTATCAGTCAAATAAATCTTAAAGTCAATCTCTCTCTTAGGGGGTAGTCCACTAACCTCCTCAAAGACGTCCGAAAAATCTCCAACGATAGGAATTGAATCTAACTCTGCTAATAATGAATCGAGGGAATAAAGGAAGATCAACATAACTGACACTTGCGGGTCGCAAGAAACCTCAAGAGCCCTACTGCTGCATGTTTCTAGTCTAACGACTCTCCTCTCGCAGTCTAATATAGCTCTATATGTGGATAACCAATCCATTCCCAAAATAATCCCATACCTCAAGAATCCCAAAACATATGCATGATAATAAAATTCTACACCTAGGATAAGAATTTGCAAACCCCTACAAACCATTGACAAATGTGCCTATCCTCCTATGGGGTTTGAAACAACAATGGGGTCTACTACTAAAGACATGTCTAAGTGCAAATAGTCTACCAAAGAATGAGAGATGAAAGAGTGTGGTGCTCCAGAATCGAAAAGAGTACGAATAGGAAAATCAAAAATAGAAATCAAACCTTTCATGGTGACTTTCTTACCTCTCTCTGGAACGTTGTTGGACGGTGCTGCATCTAATGCTTGAATCTGCACCGCCGGTGCACTCACTCCCTGCCCCGTCTTCTGGTGACAATTCCTATTCATGTGACCGGGTTGCCCACAATTATAGCACTTTCCCTTCATCTTCTCCTTCCTCTAGTACTTGTAGATATGTCCAACAATCCCATAACTGTGGCGCTTCACTCCTTTCTTGATTTGCTTCTCAAGGCCTTCTCCTTTCTTCTTCTCTTTATTATTCTTCCACCATTTCTTCTTAGGACCTTTTGACTTAACAACTTCTTTAGACTCCCCCCTCCTTAGCTGCACCAGACATAAGCACCATCTCCACCAGTGACCCGTAGGTAGCTCCCATAGGCACATGAGTCAACAAAAACCCTTGAAGGGGCTGATTTAATTCCTTTGCGAACTTCATAGCCTTCTTGTGGTGTATTCACCAAATCCATTCCAAACCATGACAACTCATTAAGTTGGTTGATATACTCCTTCACAGACAAACTTCCTTACTTCAAGCTAATAAACCGCTTCAACTGGACACTTTCTTTTGCTTGAGATAAAAAATTCCTATCAAATCGCTTCCGGAACCTATTCCAATTAATGTCTCTTACTTCCAACTCAATAACATCCAACCAATAAGAAGCCTCCTCTTTCAGTTGCCAAGATGCTAGCTGAACCCGATGTTGATCCTCAAATCCCAATAGCCCGAATATCCTTTCTATGTTCCCTAACTAAGCATATGCCTCCAAAAAAGTATCCATACCAGAAAAAGTCTTTCCTTCCAAATTCGCAAAATCCTTACAAAGCTTAGAGAAATTGAGTGCTACAGGTGGGTTGATGAGTTTCCCACCCGATGATGCTGGATTGGACGCTTTCCCATGTACATCTGGAGTCATGGCTTTTAGATACCTACGAAACCAGCCAGGGACTGGAATACCCTAGGAAAGATGAGGGGCATCCGCCATTCTATGCAAAGAATAGAGAATTTAGGAAAGGGTCGAAGGGAGATTGAACTAGACTTTTGAGAAGATTTTTATAAAAACTCTTTTATACTTAAAAACTATGTCTAAGAGTTCCTTTCTAAAAAATACTTTTAAAACAAGTTATTTTGAAAAATACTTTACTTTTAAAATAAAATTTTAGGAATCCTTTAATCTTAGGCTCTGATACGAAATGGAACACCTCACACCCCTTAGTATACCCAGAAGGACACACTAAAAGATATGGTGTGTTATCGGTATAGCTAAAACTAATAGACTAAGATTTACAAGAAAAAATAGATAAAAACAGTGAAACAATTAAAACAATAATTTACTAAAAATCAAACTTTATAAGGCAGTTATAAAACCAAACACATAAGATGTGTCAAAATGCCAATACATGCCTTATGGAAATCATAACCTCGGTCCCGTAAAAATCAGAGTATGAAACCATCCCTCAAAAAGTACCAGTACATCAAATAAACTAAAAACTAAAAGTAAAGAAAATGAATACATGAGAAAATCTTCGCCACTGAAGTCTCCAAGTGTCTGCAATCTATCGTCGGTGCCCTTGTTGGGCTATAGGGAAAAAGAAGAAATAGAGGAGTGAGTCAGACTAAAAGTCTGGTGAATGATAGTAATTACTAGTATTCTTAAGCAAGGTAAAGTTATAGACTTTGCAACAGTTCTTGTATAAAAGGAAATATTCTAGTATAAAAGGAAATAAACAAATAGGAGGAAAGGTAAAGCTAGAAATAAATACGGTTTAACTATTAAATTAATTCGATTGGATAATTTCAATTGTTTGCACTTGTCTTAGATAACTACTTTGATTATGCTGAATTCCCAATCCTACTTTAATTAGGCTGAATTACTAATTCTACCCATTGATCTGCCTTCTAATAATGTATCTACTGTAAGCTAGACACCAGTGCATACGAAAGGCACCTACTAAGCGCTTGGAACTCAATAGAAAATTATAACCTCTGCACCGAGGCTGCACGCTCAACCACCGTCGTGTTCACACTATCTTTTGCTCCTTCTTTTGACGTTTTATTTACCCTAGGCAACATAAGCGTGCCCTTATCTCACTTCAGGCTATAATGAGACACATGTATCTAAAGAAAATAGGGAATGCTGTTGGTACTGGTCCCTGTCAAACAAAATCTAGTTGCACCCCTTGTCCAAATCCCCATGATTTGAACTTTAATTTATTGACCTTTTATTTACCCTAAACAATATAAGCGTGCCCTTATCTCACTTCAGGCTATTGTGAGACACCTGTGTCCATAGAAAATGGGGAATGTTGTTGGTACAGGTCCTACTTTTTCTTATTCACTTAGTATAAATTGTTTAAATAAGTCTCTACTGTTATCCTTACTATCTTTGCTTGTTAATTTATTCTAAGTCTCAGAATAAACCTTTTTCTGTTCTGTTTCTAATTATAACTATGTTATAATATTGCTTATTAGCTTAACCCAAGGTTTAAATATAAAAATAAGCCACTTTCTCTTTTTACTCTTCTTAATCATAATAATACATCATAATTAGGCTTAAATTCAGTCCAAGTCCAATTTATTACAGTCTTTACAATTTACATCTTATTTTATGTAATTTCAGTGTTCTTATTATGTAGTCCATATTTGCATTTTAATCTATGCTAGTCCATTCACGTAAAAAGGAAAAATAGAAAGAAATCAACAATGACAGAAGAAAATCCCAAACGTAGAAAAGATGTAAACAAAACATAAATAACAATAAATTATATATACTATAAATGAATGGAAAATCTACAATTAACAGTAATTAACTACAAATAACTGAAAAGAATAGTTAAAAGGAAATAGACTGAAAAATAAATCTAAAACTAAAAATAAACTGGTAAAAAGGTTATTCCAAAATCGTAGAAAAACTACAACTATTGAAAACCCTACTATTTTAAATTACTTAAAAATATAAAATAATTACTAATCACTCACCTGTGGTCCTTATCCCTTCTCTTGGTTTTCCTAGATCCACTTGAGGGTATTAAATATTTTAATTTAAAATGATCTTCTCCTTGGAAAATTATTCCTTTTAGGGTCCTGCTTGAGAAGGTGAACCCAAATGGTGAAAATTTAAAATGAGCAAAATAGCTAGGAATAGGGTCTTATTTATAGTGGCGCTTTTGGATCTCAGACCGTTGAATTTAGAGATTGAATTTGGTGCAACCACGTTATAGGCTAGATAGGAGCCATCGGATCGAAGCACGGACGCGCTAGATGAGAGAAAATAACCCAAAATGACATGTTCGAAGCTTACAGGAACGAAGAATTAAATTCTTCGTTCATTTAATAAGGCGGGTTGACCTAGGTGTCGACCGTCCCCCTTGCTAGGTTGACATGCCGATCGATCTAGGTAGTGGGTGAGTCGACCTAAGTGTCGACCTTGCCCTATATATATCTCTTTCTAGTTTCTTGTTTAATTTGTATCTTCTTCGTTCTAGCTCGGATTCTGACCTTCTATACATGGAGATTGACCATAAAATTACCATGGACATAATGATGTAACTCCTGTGGATCAATTCTGATAATTTCACAAAGTTATTTTATCATTTAACTAATTCGTTAATTAATTATTATAGCTTAGTTTTTGGGTTGTTACACGAAGGACAAGGGAAAAGTCATTATGAAGCCACGGGTCATTGTCCTTTACCTTGAAAGACAAAATTTACAAATGCACCTATGTGTTGGTTGCTATTGTAAATAAAAGGAAATATTTTGAGATTTAAAATTTACCACGTAAATAGATGAATTCCATAAGGGACGTATTACTGTTGACTAAACCCTGATTTCTTGAAGTATGCATAATTTATTTTAAATAATATATATACGTATTTACTTTTGGAAAATAAATACATCTTTGCAAAAAGCTCTTGAAAATTGCATAGGAAGAAATTTTAAAATCAAATTTTTTTATCGACATTTTAAAAAATAATATAAAAATATTTTTAGGAAAAAATAAAGAAATTTTCTTATTTTCAAAATGCCACATACTTGAAATGAGGGAATACTTGACAGGTTAGCCATGGAGTGATAGTATAATAAAATATGTTAGGGACAAGAGAAAAGGCTGTTTAACTATGGAGTGACTTTCTCCATACCATGCCAATAGGTTAAGTAAACTAGTTTTAAAATAACTCTGTTTTTAAAATTTTAAAAGATTTAATATAAAATTTACTTACGCGGACTATACTTGGAAAAGTTAGAAGAGAATTGGGGATGTAAGAGAAAGTTCCAAGGTAAAGTGGATAAAAATATACATAAGAGAAGGATGGAAATATGAAAATTTTAATCTAGACCTTTTTCCAACATAAGAATGTAGGTTTAGAAAACTGGATTTTTTAAATTTTGAATGTTAGCAATGGTGTGCTAGGATTTTGATCGGTAGGGATTGAATGAAAAATTGATTGAACTATACTTCTATTCGTAGAAGTATGAGAAAATTTGGATGTATAACAAAGTTTTTTTGATTTAAGAACTTACATACATATAGAACTGCTAGTATATTTATATTATTTGTACCATACTTCAAAACTGCTTTAACAAGATGCATTCATATAGGAGGCACCAGTTTAGAATTTCTCGGTATGCATATCATATATGTTGTGAAACGCCATGCACTTATGCACGATTAGTTGCAAAATTGGTTGAACACTAATTGATTGTTTAGTTTATAATGGTTATACATTATGTTAAATTGTTCAGTCTTTGAGGAATTTCGAGGACAAAATTCTTTCAAAGGGCGAGAATATAATACCCCATAATTCTATGACAACTAATTAAAAGGAAATTAATTAATAAATAATAATGCCAAAATATAGAAATTTTATAAATGTTAGAATTTTACTATGAAACTTGCATCGTTGGTTTTGTGGTGATTTTATGATCAATTTCAATATATAAAGTTTTCCAATCGGAGTTCAAACGGAATAGTTATTAACGTTGGAAAATAAAATAATTACAATGTAAGTTAACGTCAATTATATTTAACTGATAATCAAGTTACTTAAATGTTAAAAAAATTATATTGGGAAAAATAATATCGATTTGGTTAACAAGAATTAAATAAAGATCAAAAACACTACTCAACTAATGCAAGGAACACACCATGGTTAAACCCCTGATGCACCCAAGTCGATCGATAGCGAGGCCGTGGGAAAAGGGGGTCGCCCATGTTTGGTAAATTTCCACTGTAAAGGATGGCCAAACCGCCCATGTTTGGTAAATTTCCACGGTAAAGGCTTGCACTATTTTGAACCCATATAAATATAGACTTAGACCCTCACTTCTAAACTCATATTTTCGGAGCGATGCCAAAGCTCTGCCATTTTCTCCGCTCCTCCAAATATTAAATTTCTTAGATGATTATAGTTTATATGTATATACAAATTGGAGATTGTAGAAGGTGATTGAGAAGAGGAATGGGGTCAAATCAAATCGCCAAAGAAAAGTAAATTGTAAATAAAAATTTAATATATAAATCAAACTCCAAATCTCTTTTCTAATGTAGATCTCTGATAAATCTGTGTATGCTTGCTATGTATAAATCCAAATAGGGAGAAAAGAGAGCCAAACTAGAATAATAGATATTAGATCTAGAGATTGGAAAACTTAAAAAGACGGGTGGAAATTTACGTAATTTTATATAATATTTGATTTATATCGTTGTAGATGTATTTCTAAATGCCTAAAATGTAAATTGGAGTTGTAGGCCAAAAATTATTGTATACGTGAATCAAAATTATAAACTCTGCTTACATATTCTATTATTGATAATATGAAATTGTATTTTGCACGTATCAGGAAATATTAGGTATTAATAGTCCCTAAATTTAGTTTTTGAAATTTATAGAATATGTGATGGTTCCAGATTTTTGAATTCTATATGACTTGTGCAAATAAAACGATAAATTGAGTTATCACAGTAAAACATAGAAATTTAAGAAGAATTTTAATTTATTGGATTATATAGCATGTTGCAACATCAATTTCTATACATTATCAAGTTTTAAATATATAAATAAAAGTGTAATTGTTGAAATAAGAAGGATTACACCTAAAAAGAAAGAAATATATAAAATAGGGATATTTATCGTATTTTGTATAGTCTACTTCAATAACTATAAAAAGATAATTCCTTGTAATTTCAAGCATAACACAATTTCCCTTTTTGGATAAGATATAGAAATTTTCACTGTTGATCATTCCATTTGGGATAAATGTATTTTCAATGCATTAAAATGTATAAATCTCTAAGGATAAATTAAAAGAAGTGTAAATGTGATAAGAGTGGTCAAGAAAAGGATACGTACAAAATAAGTAAAATGGAAATGAAATAAAAAGAAATGTAAGGATAGACGAGTCATAATTTAAAATAAAATGGTATATATAATCCTCTAAAACAAGGTAGGGAATTAAAGGTTAAAAAATAGAAACAAGAAGTTACATAACGAGGGTTGGGTAAAGTAATTGAGAAAAGATATTTAAAAGGAAGCGGTAATTGATCTTGAATTAAAAAATATGTAAGCGTATAGAAAAGCAAAGAAATACTGTAAATAGTAAACAATAAAGGCATAGTAATTAGACATGAATGAATATATATATATATAAACATATATATATACACACATACATACATATATACATACTATGTACGTACGTACATATGTACACACATATACAAAATACACACACATACGAAGCCTTAAGTGTGCGTTTATGACGGATTTGAATTACAAAAGTATAAATAAATTAAATGGATCAGAATGATATGGTCATTAGCATGGGTTAGAATGAGAGGTTAGTAGTGTTACACAACAGAAGTACATCCACTGCAAAGGGGCACTAATAGTTGTGTATACATCATACTAATGTGAGACATATCCAACTTTAGGACCAATGGATTAAGTATGTTTGTGTATAAGTGAAGGAATACCCTCTATAGAGTCTGCTTCAACGAATTGAGGGGAGGGTATTGCTTTGATTGCATTAGGTGATCTAAATAAGATAGTGAGCGGCTCGATGCTATGTCAGTATGTGTTGGTACCAAATCAAGAGCAGGAGCTATACATAAGTTGAGTGCATCATCGGTCTTGCGCCGTCAACGGGAAAGATAATTTTACACTTGATGGACTACGCCTCCTACTAGGGTATGTCCTATTAGGTGATATTGCACTGCCATGTTTATTTACTAGTTTGTTTGTTTGTTAGGGCAAGGCTAGTTAACCTATAAAAGAGTTCTTTCAAAAATAAATGGGTTAGTTCGACGAGCCGAGTCCTCTATAATCAATAGAAAGCAGACAAGTGGTAAATCCCCAAGGCAAGATAGAATATGGCTAAGCTATTGTGATGCCATATTAGGCACTACAAGATGCACAACGAGGCATAAACTACCATTGAGAGATGGACACAAATGAAGATGACGAGACACACCAACGAATCAACATTTCGGGTTCCGCTCCCCAATGCGTAGTTCGACAAGTTGTCATAATACGAGATGTAGTTCCATACGGATATGACATTTCGTTGATGATGGATCCTGATATAGTGCCAGATTGCGGATACTGGCGAGGATGATATCTTGGTCCAAAGGGGGACTATGATACTTACACACACACGCACACACACACACGCACACACACACGCACACACACACACACACACACACACACACACACACACACACACACATATATATAGTTATGGTCTACTTCATGTAGATAGGGTGTATTATATGTGTATATGGAGTCGAGAAGACTAAGTAAAATTAAAAGACATAACATGTAATGGAAGATAATCGACATAAAATAGTGTTACGTGTAAAATGTAAAATTCACCCGTCATTAAAATGTTGTTCTGACTCCCTTCTCATTACAACCCACAGGATTGCTTTAGAGGTACAAATATAGGTGCAAGGTGGGAACAGTAGAAGTACTGGTTTCCTTAAGCATGGTCGCACTAACAAGGACACTAGATATTGGAAGTGTCGATCTTGGTTAGTAACTATATGATTTAATAAACCTTTTTATTCCACCATGAGTTAGATCATTAGTGCTCTAATATGCATTTATTTGTTTATTTTCACGATACTAAACCAACAATCCCTATATTGGTGGACATGGATTTTCGATTTAGCAAAAATTCAAGCTTATTGGGATGTGGATTACTACATTTAGTATCATAACTTCAGTTAGTCGATCTTGAAAACAATAATAGACATGATGAGTGAACACATTTGTATTTTACCTATAAATATAAATATATTATACGCCAAATCCAATATATTCCGACTATAGAGTTGTTGGAACAATATACTGAAATATGGATAAGTTGGTTATGAGTTGGAATAATGGAAAAAGTTGAGGATTTACACCTACCATGACTTAAAAGAGCGTGAGTGCAACATATGAAGGTCCTTGAAGTTGGATAGTAAGAGACTCCTTTGTTAGGCCCTTGATAGCTCAATGATTGTAGATCCCAGCATGATGTAGATTGATGATATATAAAAGGTCCATACAAGGGGAAAGTAAGAATCCATATGTTGTAGATATCTGAAAGCAATTGAGTTCCTAAAGGAAGGTGTGAAGTAATCACTTCAAGATGATAGCCGGATTTTATAGTTGGAAGAAGATAAGTTAATAAGTAAGTTGTAGGAAGAGAATGCTAAAACGAGGGAAAAATAGAAATCCACTCTGAGTCCGACACAATAGAAAATAGTTTTAAAAGTTGAAATGATTTTAATATAATGTTTGAGAAAATATATATGTAATGTATTTGAAATGATTTTTATTTGAAGGTAGAAAAACCCTATTTTTGTAAATATACGTATATTAAATTTCAAAAATTATAATATAAATAACTGTGTATTATTAAATAAAAAATTTAGTAGAATGTTTAAAATTTGTTGGACTAAGAACAACAGTAAATGGATTTTAATAAAAAGGTAAATTCTTTTAAAAGTCCATTGTTGTGCACATTATTTTAAATGAAAGGGTATATATAGTCCTCTAAAACAACATAAGGAATTAAAGGTTAAAAAGGAACAAAAATAGGAAGTTTTAATAACGAGGGTAAGGGAAAGTAAATGAGAAAAGATATTTAAAAGAAAGTGGTAAGAAACCTTAAATTAGATAAGATGTAATGCATAGAAAAATAAAAAATATTATAAACAGTAAATAGTAATGGCATGGTAATAAAAAAAAGGAATGAACAAAGTTGTATATATAACTATATAAAATGTGTATATGTGTGCATACATAGCCTCAAGTATGCGTTTATGATGGGTGTGAATTATATAAGTATGCGAATAACTTAAATGGATAAGAATGACATAGTCATTAGTATGTGTTGGAATGCGAATTCAGCAGTATTACGTAAAAGAAGTCTTCCACAACAAAAGGCCACTAGTAGTTCTATAAAAGTTATGTTGATGTGAGACATATCTAACTGTAGGAACGATGAAGTATATACGCTTGCGTATAGGTGAAGGAATACCCTCAGTAGTGTCTGCTTTAATGAATTAAGGGGCATGTATTGCCTTGATTGCGTTACGTAGTCTAAATAGGATGGTGAGCAGCTTGACGCTTGTTAGTATTTATTGTTACCAAATAAGGAGTAAGAGCTGTACATAGGTTGAGCGCATCATCGGTCATGCGTGGTCAATCGAAAAGATATGGTTACACCTAATGGACTACGCCACCTGCTAGGATGGGTCCCATTAGGTAATGCACCGCCATAGTTGTTTGCTAGTTTGTTTGTTAGGGCAAGTCTAGTTAACCTATAAAAGAGTTTAAAAACAAAAGGGTAGTCCGAGGAGCTGAGTCCTCTATAATCTATTGGAAGTAGAAGAGTAGTCACTCCCCAAGGCAGGATAGAATACGAGTAAGTTATTGTGACGCCGTTTAGGCACTACGAGATGCACGACTGGGTGTAAACTACCATAGAAAGTTGGACACGGATGAAGATGGTCAGATACACTGGCAAGTCGTCATTTCGGGTTCCCCTCCCTAATGTGGTGCTGTATGGGTAGTTGTAGTACAAGATGTACTTCCATAAGGACGTGATACCTTGTTGATGATGGATCCTAACAAGGTGCTAAATTACCGATACGAGCGGGGATAGTATCTTGGTTGAAAGGCGGATTGTGATACTTATATATGTATATATATGTGTATAGTTATGGTCTACTTCAGGGAAATGTAGCATATCATACATGTACGTGGAGTTGAGATGACTAAGTAAACTTAAGAGACACAACATCTAATGGAAGGCAATCAGCAATTCACCAGTCATTAGAACGTTGCTCTGATCCACACCTCATTACAACCCATATGATAACTTTAGATGTACAGGTACTGGTGCAAGTCGAGAATAGTAGAAGTACAGGTTTCCTTAAGCATTCTTGGCACTGACATAGATATTGGAAGTGTAAATCTTAGTCAGTAACTGTTTTATTTAATATACGTTACTATTCTACTATGAGTTACATCGATAGTGCTCTGATATTCATTCATTTGTTTATTTGTAGGATACCAAAACAACGATCTCTATCTTGGTGGACTTGGATTTTCAATTTAGCCAAAATTTGTATCCATTGTGATGCGAGTTGTTACATTTGGTATCAGAGCTTAAAAAATTAGAAACGACGAGTGAACGTATTTGTATTTTACCTACAAACATAAATTTACTATATGCCAAATCGTATAAATTCCGACTGTAGAAGAGTCGCAACCATACACTAAAATATGGATAAGTTGGTTATGAGTACGAATAATGGAATAATTTGAGAATACGCACCTACCTCGACTACCCCATGGGAAATAGGTCATATAGTAAAGCGTTGACTTAAAAAGAGAATGAGTGCAGCGCATGAAGGTCCCTGAAGCTGGATAGTACCAGACTCCTTAGTTAGTCCCCTGATAGCCTAATGAGTGTAGATCCACATATGATTGACGATTGATGATGTACAAAAGTCCAAATAAGGAGAAAGTAAGAATCCATATGTCGAAGATATCTGAAAGCAATTGAGTTTCCAAAGGAAGGTGTAAAGTAATTACTCCAAGATGATAGCTGTATTTTATAGTTGGAAGAAGATAAGTCAATAAGTTGAAGGAAGAGAAGTGCAAAAGAAGGGACAAAGACAAATCCACTCTGAGTCCGACCTGATAAAAAATAGTTTTAAAAGTTTAAATGATTTTAATATATGAATTTGAGAAAATATATATGTAACATATTTGAAAGGATTTTCAAAGGAATTATTTAAAGGTAGAAAAACCTTTTTGCTGAAAATATGTGTAAATACTAAATTTGAAAAATAATAATATAAATAACTATGTTATATTAAATAAAAAGTTTTAGTAGGAAATTTAAAATTTGTAGGACTGAGAATACAACAAATGAGTTTTAATAAAAGGGTAAATTTTTTGAAGACAAATAGTAGAGCGTATGTAGCTCGTTGATTTTTCGAAGATGAAAAATTTATATGTTGGAAAATTCTTTTTAGGGGAATAATAGAAAGTGGTACAAGTTGAAAATGGGGTAAAAAGAACCGAAAACAAGATTACAACCCTAGAAAAAGTAGTGGTGAATGCACTGCAATGGTTCACCTAAGAAGACAGTAAGCAATTGGAATAAGGGTAGTTTAGGTAGACGAAGGTTGAATGGTAATAGCATTATAAAACATAAATAAAAATAATGTTATGGATTTATATAAAATACTGTTAGTAATTTGAAATAACATTAGGATATTATATTAAAAATAACGCTAGAATAATGTAGGAAATTAAAGGAAAACAAAGAAAAACGGACATTTTCCACTGTTGTGCACATTTAATGCAAATATTTTTTAAAAGTTCCCCTTAAATGACGTTAGAAATTCCATCAAGGATTAGAAGTGGAGACAGTATGAGTGAAAAGAAAATGATAGAACGAGAGTTGTTCTCATCTACTCTAATTATTATTGTTTAAAAATTATAAAGAATGTTTATAAGTACTATAAATACATTTTTTTTGAAAAATGGTTTGGTATAACAGTTGTGTTTTTAAAAGAAAATCTAAGCAAATAGTTTGAGTAAAAATTCCCAATTTTTTTGAATTAAAAAGTGCAAAAGGTTTTTAAAAGGAAAAGAACTTTTAAAAATTTAATTGTAGTTTTAGAAGTTAAGGCACTAAGTTATTTTTAAAGTTTCTAGAATGCTTTTAAGTTGTACTTTTAAAGATAAAAGTTTTGGGATTAAAAAACTTCAATTTTTTTAAATATGGAGCAGATAGGAATGACTGCCTAGGTAAAATGGGGTAAAATGTAAGACTATGAAGAAGATAGCGATGACTACTTAGAGAGTAGCAATAAGCTGTCCCTATAGAGTGCAAACAATACTAGTGAGAACCTAGAAATTTTTTGTTAGACATGTGTGCAGGCCATAAGAAGATCCACAAAGGAATTATAAATGGAATTAAAGTACATTTATACAAATTTTAGGGTATGTTCATAGGAAAGATCAAGAATAAAGGAAGAAAATACCAAGATTTGAGTATATTATCAAGAGATTGGGATTAAGAGAAAATATTAATAGAGAGTAATGAGAGGCAAACACGCATAGAGGATATTGGAAGATTCACAATTAATAACGGCAAGATAGGGGTGGAAAAGTTATTCCGCCATGCCAGTTGCCAAATTATTCAAACAGTGCTTAGTTTGTATTTCTTATCGACTACAGTGCTGAAGGATGCACAGCTTTATTCATAATTGGGTATGGTAGTGGAAGTAATGGATGGACCTTATTCATCAGAAGCCACAAAGAAAAATTAAGATATGTGGATTGGAGAATGATGGCATGTTGGAAAGGTCCGTAGGCAATAATAGTTGTATTTCCTTCCAACGGTTATTTTTCTTTTAGTCGGATTGTAAGCATTTGTTATTTATGTTATCTAAAAACGCGTATGGTGTTTCTGAAAATGTTCCTTTTTATGTGTTTTATGTGTGAACCACAATATTATTGGAATAACAATAAGAAGGAAATCTCAGAAAAGACACTTAACTAACGTAGAGGAAAGAAAAAGGTAAAAGGCTGAAAGTATGAAACAAATTAAGGAAAATTATTTAATTAGCTACTAAAGTAGAAGAAATAAGATTTAAGTCCCAAAAAGTAGAAAATTTTTGGGAAGTAAATTTTGGGAAGTAAAGGAGGACATGGGAAAGTTGTTGCGAAGCCATGGTTAATGTCCTTGTATCTTACAAATGAACTTGTCTGCTGGTTGCTATTATATATAAATGGAAATGCTTTGAAATTTAAAATTTTACCGTGTAAACAGACGAAGTCTATTGCAGACATTAGATTGTTGACTAAACCCTGATTTCAAGAGGTGTGGTATAATTTACTTTCAAAAATACATATGTATACTTTTGGAAAATAAAGGTACCTTTGTGAAATGTTTTTGAAAATTTTGTGAGGAAAGAAATTTTAAAATCAATTTTTTTACTGATATTTTAAACATTAATATGAAATTATTTATAGAAAGAAAGAAATTTTCTAGTTTGCTACATACTTGACATGGGGGGATAGTTGATAGATTAACTAGTACAGATATCATTGTGCAGCAGAAGTGATAGTAAAATAAAATGCGGTTAGAGACATGGGAAAGTACTGTTTAACTGTGGAGTTGCCTTCTACATACCTTATTGGTAAATGAAGTAAGCCGGTTTTAAAATAACTCTATTTTTAAAATTTTAAAAGATTTAAAATAAATTTTACTTATGCGACCTGTACTTAGAAAAGTTGGAAGAGAATTGAGGATGAAAGAGAACATTCCAAGGCACAGTGGAAAAAGGGTATATAAGAGAAGGATGGAAATATAGAATTTTCCATATAGACCCTTTTCTGACATTAGAATATATGTGTAGAAAACTAGATTTTTCTAAAATTTGAATGTTAGCAATGGTGTGCTAGGATCTTGGTTAATGAGGATTGGATAAAAAATTTGATTGAACTATACTTCTATTCGTAGAAGTAAGAGAAAATTTGGATATAAAACAAAATTTATGATTTTCATAATTTACACACACACACACACACACATATATAACTGCTAGTATATTTAGGTTGTTTGCAACATATTTCCAAAACTGTTTTAAAAGAATGCGTTCATGTAGGAGGCGTCGATTTAGAATTGCTTAATATGCGTATTATACATATTGTGATATACTATGCACTTGTACACGATTAGTTGCAAAATTGGTTGCATACTAATTGATTAGTTAATTTAGAATAGTTGTACGTTATGTTACACTATTCAGTCCTAGAGCAATTTCGGGGCGGAAATTATTTTAAGGGGGGAGAATGTAATACCCGTAATTTTATAACAATTAATTAATAAATGATAACGCCAAAAAATAGAATTTTTATAAACATTAGAACTTCGCTAAGAAACATGGACCATTGGTTCTATGGCGATTTTATGATCAATTTTCATATACAAAGCTTTCCGATCAGAGTTCAGACGGAAAAGTTATGAACTTTTGGAATTTTAGAGTCGATAATAATTATATATGTAATTTGGAAAATAAAAGTAATTAAGCAACGTTAATTAACGTCAGTTATATTTAACCGATAATTAATGATGCTTAGATGCGAAGAAAGTTTATATTGGGAAGCAAATTGTACCGATTCGGTTAAACAAGAACTAAACAAAATAAATCAAACATGCTACTTAATTAATGCCAGGATCACACCATAGGTTGACCCCTGATGCACCCAGGTCAACTGGTAGGGTTCAACCTTAAGCAAAGGGCAGTCGACCCATGTTTAGTAAATTTCAGTGGTTAGGGATAACTAAATGACATGGATTCCATTTATTTCGATCGAACGGCTGGCATAGGTTTGAACACTAACGAATATCGACCAGACCCTCACTTTTAAACTCATATTTTTGGAGCCACACCAAAACTTTGCCATTTTGTCTGCTCCTCCAAAGTCTAAATTTCTTTGAAATAGTTATAGTTAGAGTTGTAGAAGATGATTGAGGAGAGGAATAGGGTCAATCAAATTTCCAAAGCCAAGGTTAATAGTAAATCCAAATTTAACATATAAATCAAATTTCAAATTTCTTTTTTAATCTAGATCTCAAATAAATATGTATAGGCTTGCGGTGTATAAATCCAAATAAGGAGAAAAGGAAGTCAAACAGAAATAAAAGGGAATACATCCGAAGATTTGGAAAGCTAAAAAGGTGGGTGAAAATTATACATTTTTATATAATATTAGATTTAGATCGTTGTATACCTATTCTTGTATGCCAAAAATGTAAATCTGAGTTGTTGGCTAAAAAATGTGTACGTGAAATAAAATCAAAACCCTGCCTGCATATGTTGTTATTGATAATCTGAAATTGTATATTGCATGTATATGGAAAATATTGGAGACTAATAGTCCTTGAATTTAGTCTTTGAAATTTACAGAATATGTGAAAGTTCTAGATTTATGAATTTAATATGACTTGTGCAACTAAAAAGGTAAATTGAGTTATCATAGTAAAACGTAGGGATTTAAGTCATATTTAATTTATTGGATCGTGCGTTGCAATGTGAATTTTTAAACATTATCAAGTTTCAAATTTATAAATAAAAGTGTAACAATTGAAATAACATGGAGTACACCTAAAATGAAAGAGATGTACAAAATAGGGATATTTTCTGTATTTTGTACTATCTATTTCAACAATTATAAAAAGATAATTCCTTGTGATTCCAAACATAACACAAATTCCCTTTTTGGATAAGATATAAAATTTTCAGCGTTAACCATACCACTTGGAAGAAACATAATTCCAATTTATTAAAATACAGAAATCACTAAGGATAAATTAAAAGAAGTACAAATGTGATAAGAATGGTATAAGAAAAGAATACGTGCAAAATAAGTAAAAAATGAAATAAAAAGAAAGGTAAAGATAGACACGTTGTAATTTAAAATAAAAGGGTATATATATTCCTTTAAAACAAGGTAGGGAATTAAAGGTTAAAAAGGAATAGAAATAAGAAGTTGAATAACGAGGGCAAGGGAACGTAAATGAGAAAAGGTACTTAGAGAAAGCTATAAATGATCTTAATTTAAATAAGCTGTAAACGCATAGAAAAATAAAGAAATACTATAAACAATGAATAATATAGGCACGATAATTAAACAAGAGTGAATAAAGATGTATACATAAACATACATACATACACATATAAACAAGTAGCCTCAAGTATGCGTTTATGGAGGATGTACATTATATATGTATATAAATTACTTGAATGGATAATAATGGCATGGTTATTAGTATGGATTGGAATGCAAGGTCGGTAGTGTAACATAATAGAAGTCTGCCCACTGCAATGGGCCACTAGTAGTTGTGTATATATTATATTGATGTGGGACATATCCAGTCGTAGGACCCGCGGAGTATATGTGCATGTGTATTGGTGAAGGAATACCTTCTGTAGAGTCTGCTTCAATGAATTAAGGGGGGATATTGCCTTCATTGCATTAGGCAATCTAAATAGGATGGTGAGCAGCTCGACGCTATGTCAGTATATGTTGCTACCAAATCAAGAGTAGGAGATGTACATAGGTTGAGTACGTCATCGATCCTGCATGGTCAATTGGAAAATGGGGTTACACCTAATGGACTATACCTCCTACTAGGGTAGGTCCCATATGGTAATGCACTGCCACAATTGTTTACTAGCTTGTTAGGGAAAGGCTAGTTAACCCATAAAAGAGTTCTTTCAAAAATGAATAGAGTAGTCCGAGGAGTCGAGTCCTTTATAATTAATAGGTGGAAAACAAGTAGTAAATCCCCAAGGTGAGATAGAATACAACCAAGCTATTGTGATGTTGTATTAGGCACTACGAGACGCATGATGAGCCGTAAACTAACATTTAGAGGTGGACATAGATGAAAACTTTGAGACACGCTGATGATTCGACATTTCGAGTTCCCCTTCCCAATGCATAGTTGTATGGGTAATCATAATACGAGATGTAGTTCCATACAGACATGATATTTCATTGATGATTGATACTGACGTGGTGCCAAAATTACGATTACTAGTAGGGATAGTATCTTGGTCAAAAGGAGGGCTGTTATATGTATATAGTTATGGTCTACCTTGGGTAGATGGGGCGTATCATATGTGTGCATGGACATAACATAAATGGAAGAAAATCGATATAACTTAGTGTTATGTGAAAAATGTATAATTCACCAGTCTCCAAAACATTGTTCTGACCCCCTTCTCATAATAACTCACGGAATAGGTTTAGAGGTACATGTACTAGTGCAAGATAATAACAATAGAAGTATAGGTTTCCATAGGCTATGCTTAGCACTGATAAGGACAATAGATATTTGATTATCAATCTTGGTTAGTAACTATATGATTTATAATACTTTGTGATTCCGTTATGAGTTATATCGGTAGTGCTCTGATGTGCATTTATTTGTTCATTTGAAGGATACCGAACCAACGATCTTTATCTTAGTGGACTTGGATTTCAATTTAGCAAATATTTGAGTCCGCTGGGGTGTGAATTATTACATCTTCTGTAAATCAGGGTGAAAACAAAAGCCTATGCAATTTTATTAAACGCTTCAAAGACAAGATACTCCACATTGACTAGCGAAGAAGTATGTGTAATGACTAGGCACGTCGAGATAAGAAGAGGAACTGTTATGCAGGTAAAAACAATAGAAAGTCATGTCACACCACGAAGGCTTTCTTTGAAAGAGCAGCCAACTAAATAAGAATAGAAGATGCTGGATTTGTGGTGCAACCTCATAGAACTTATGCCCATAGTTATGGCAATAAAAGGAGGCGAAAGGGTATCATCCGCCTATGAAACAACCAAAGGAATTGAACCTCACCACAAAAACTCCCCTTACTCGCACTCTTGGGCAAATATATGAAAGAAACAAGAATAAGCTTGCATATAACGTACTGGACAAGGAGAAGAAAGGAGAACGGAATCATGGTGGAGTGTACTGCTGCTTCCATAGAGCTAATGGCTACCATACTTTAAATTGCAGACATTTAATGAATGAGGTAGAAAGACTGATCCAAAAAGGATACCTGGGTAGATTTTAGATAACCAACAATGAGAACGGGGTCAGAGACCACACTCCTAACCTGAATGAAAACTTGGAAGAAAATCCCTCAAACCTCATAACCTCAATTTATAGTGGACCACACCTAGGTGGAACCAGCAAGAAGGCCCGAGAGAAGTATGTGCAAGAGGCCAAAGCACAACAGAAGACAATCTTCCATACTAAGTAAAAGGCAGCACATGAAATAATTTTTACAGCAGCCGATGCGGTGTAACACCCCGTAAAATCAACCATAAATAAATTTAGTAAATTATATAAGGTAGGGTTGAAAATGGAAATTTTATAAAAGATGTAATTTGATTATGAAAGTTGTTATATTGCATTCTTGTGAAATTTGATCTGTTTTCGTATATGATATGCTGAAAATGGAGCTTAAACAAAGAAGATATGAGTGTTCAAAGTTTTCAGATTTAAATTAATTTAGTTTGAATTAAAATTGAAATGAGAATTTAAATTTAGGGCTTGAATTTCATAAATGAACTGTAGATTTACTTTAGGGTTAAGCAACATTAAGTTAAACAATTAACATTAAAAGTTAATTAGGGAATAAATTCAACGAGCAATGGAAACAAATCAGTGCACCTCAGAACAATGGAACGGTCGACACCCCCGACCTTAAGCCATCGACCCCTGGCAGTCGAACGGTTAAAGGTGGGCGGTCAACTCCTATTCAGGATGGTGCCTAAGGATTTTCCACATTTAAACACTCCACTTTTATCCATTTCACCTAATCTATCCTACGGTTCTGGTGTGTTCCAACTCCTATAAATAGGACCCTATCCTCTCCACTTTTTAACCTCCCTATTCTTTTCTCTCCAAGTTAGATTTGGAAACTCCATTAGAAATTTAGGTAAGAATTTGATCTAGTTATCTATTCATTTATTCTCCTTCCAACATATTCTTATTATATTATTCTCCAATCATTCTGAATATAATAAACATATATACATCTCCCTTGCTCTATGTTTGCGTGTGTATCAAAAGAGAGACTTTGGAAGAGGCTGTAAGGCTTGTAAATCCAAGGAACGCAAAGTTAAGCATATTCCATGATTGGAAACCTTAGTATTTCTTTTTTAGTAATTTATTAGTATAGTATATGTATATGGATTTCAATATGCCTTAGGGATTTTGGGATTGTGAAATTTTTTTAGAGAAAATCCTCTAAAATTCCTTTTTATTTCAAACTGTCAATTCTAGATGACGATTCTCAATTATTAAGTTAATTTGATGGACTTTATATTATTTCTGCAATTTTTGATAATTGAATAGTCTATTCCACTTCTTCTCCTTCTCTGTCTTCATAATATAGTAATGGTGTAGAGTACGAATTCCATTCGTAATTTACACCACTTATTCCACACAAAATCCGTTCATTTATTTCTTTGTAAAAGAGGAGTAGAATAGAATATGAAGTTAGGGTTGCAATTCATATTGTTTAGGATATTCCATTTAATTGATGTAATAAATTGGTTTTGTTAACCCGCCTTTTCTAAAGGCAGTACACATGCAGATTTAACCCAACGGACTTCATGATCATCAAGGCAAAAAGCCTGGGGAGGTGGTTACCGGGATTGGAGATTGATAATATTTGAAACTATGGACTATAGTTGAATGGATTCAAATGGAGAGCACTCAAAAACTGGCAAAGTATGGAATTACCGCTCCACCTAGGAGAGGGATTGGATCAGAATATTCACTCTACAAAAAGAGAACGGAATAAAGGGATCGGATTGAACATGATGTACACAAGATAACTTAATGATGATCGTTCCATAACTCAACAACCACAAGGCAGATTAAAGTGAAACTTTGCGAACTAGAAGAAGGGATCCTAGGGAGCCTATCCTAAGGATCACACACTAAATAGAGCAAGTTGGAGGAATCGGCCCTCTTCCCTTCATAGGGATCAGATACAATCATCTTTTGCAACATATTGCAACAAAGATTGATCGATAACTCAATATCTACCGATCCAATTGACATGAAACTTGGAGGACATGTATATTATGGCATGGGGGACCAACATAAGGATTGCATCCTATAAATCAGCGAAAATAGGGATTAGCATCAATCCCTATTTTGGAGAGTGACCGGTCCAAGTTTCTTTTGGCTGGGTCATTTTTGGACTCGAAGTTCTTCTAGCAAAATTTTACTCCGATTCGTACACGTCTTCCCTTACAAATATAGTAGGCATGACATTAGAAAAGCGATCTTCTTTCTGCTTCCCTTCATCTTCTATTTAGGCTACACTTCTTCACTTTGATTTGAAATTCATATCATTGTAATTGTAACAACATTATAAACAAATAAAGAATTACTTTCAAGTGGACGTAGGCCGGATTTAGCCGAACCACTATAAATTATGTCTTTCTGTACTTTCTTTGTTTTTGTTTTAAATTGTTCTTCATTTATTTCTCTTCATATTTCTGTGATTGGATTGGATATTGGTGCTGTTACATACAACTAAGTGTTGGTGGTCATTTTTGACACTAACATTTTGGTGCTTTCATAGAGAGAACCGGCCTCAACGGATTTGGAGTTTAGATCTGGAATCAACTGGATAGCTTAGATTTGGAGCAATGGTTAGACAATCAACAAGGCGAGCACTATCGAAAAGGATCCATCATGGTGGGAGTCAAGAGGCTTCCTCTGGAGCTAATCTAGTATCAATCTACATCACCAGTGATGAATTGGAAACATGATGGATGCTATGCAGGAAAGGATGCTGAAGAGATAGGAAGAGATGGTGCAGAATCTACTCCGATAGTCTGGACAAGTTGGAGCACAAAAACAAAGGAATAGAGTAGCAGGAGCTAGTAGCAACTTGGACTAAGTAGTTGATGCGGTAGGAGTAACTGGAAACCAGTATCGGACCATGGGGACGGTGGAAAAAGGAATGGAACAAAGTAGCCGGGGGCAGTCCCCGGCCATCTTAGGTTGATCGGCCCTGATCCTTAAAGAATTGGGGTCATGCCTTTAAGTCTAGTCGACCAAGATGCTAGAGGACCTACAGCCGATCCTATGGAGATTGGTGTAAATCGGAATTTGGATGCACGTCCAGAGGAACACGTTCCATAATTCCCTCCTGGACTCAGGGGGCAGTTCAAAAATTATGATAGAGGACTACCTTTGGATGACAGTGATAGATTTGTGGAGATGATCAAGGGAGCTATGCGTGTATGTATTTATTGGTGCTAGTAGAAAGGAGCCACCAACATTTTGCATAATCAGGCGAGCTATACGTGTATGAATGATTAGGCGAGCTATTGTGTCCGAGATCAATGACTGGACATTGGTGCTTTCATATAAATGGGTATTGGTGGACGTTTTTGACACCAACATTTTGGTGCTTTCACTGAGATAGCTAGCCCCCATGAATTTGGAGTTCGGATTTGGAATCAACTCGATAGCTTAGATTTGGAACAACAGTCAGACAATCAACAAGGAGAGTGCTACCGGAAAAGAGGCACTATGGAGGGAGTCAAGAGGATTCCTCAGGAGCTGGAACTGATCAAGCATCTATCTGTATTACCAAGGATGAAATGGAATAGAAGATGGATGCTATGTACAAAATGATGCTGAAAAGACAAGAGGAAATAATGTAGAATTTACTCTGATAGATTGGACAATCTAGAGCATAGAACCAAGGGAATTAGTAGTATAAGCTAATGACAACTTAGATCGAGGAGTAGAAGTAGTAGGAATGGCTGGAAATCGAAGGAGGGAACATGGAGACGGAACTATTGGACAAAGGAATGGGATAGAGCAGTAGGGCGCAGTCCCGGCCATCTTGGAGGGATCGGGCCCCAAACCCTAAAGGCTTGGGGCCATTTCCTCAGGTCTGGTCAATCTCGATGCTAGAGGACCAAAGGTCGATCCCATGAAGCTTGGTGCGAATAGGAATTTGGATGCACATCCGGAGGAATACGTTCCAGAATTCCCTCATGGACTAAGGGGGCAGTTCAGAAATGATGATAGAAGACTACCGCTGAATGACAATGATAGGTTTGCAAAGATGATCAGGAAAGCTATGTGTGGAGGATTGGTGAACATGGATTTGGAGGATGTAAACAGAAATCCGTTCGCTCTTAATATAAGGAATGCTATGAATCCATCTAAGTTAAAACTACCGACGATGGAAGTATATGATGGAAAATCGGACCCAACTATGTATAAGATGAGATATACATGGCACATGAAATACTAGAGGCATCAAAGGAATTTATGGCATGATGCTTTCCCCTGCATCTAACAGATATGGCTACACTATGGTTCAGGCAGCTGGAAAGCGTTTCTATTGGCACATGGACAGAATTGGTCGAAAGATTTATGAGATAGTCAGGGTTCACATTTCAAGACCAAAAATTGTGATGAATCTGGCAACACTGAAATAGAAGACCGAAGAGTCTCTAAGGAGTTTTCTAACACGATTTAATGTCGCGATGACATCGGTGGATCGGCCAGACCTATCCATGGTTTTGATGGCAGCTATATCAGGAATTTCCGATGGGATAGATTTCAAGGTTTCTTTGGCGCGAGATGCACCTATGGATCATGGGGAATTTTATCATGAAGTAGAAAGGTTCCTGCGGCAGGAAGACACATGAGCCAAAAAAACAGAGGTGAACGCTGTGCAAAGCTGAGGACCATCAGGAAATGCAAATGAGAATGATAATGGCAAACAAGAACTGGATGATGGGACGAAAAAGCGACAGAAAGAGAGGGAGCCAAAAATCTCCTCCTACTCGTATTTGACAAAAATACTAGAACGGATTTGTTTAGACATTAAGGGGTAACTCCTCTATTGAAAATCGACAATGAAGGATCCTACAGATCGGAACCGTATAACTGGAAAGTACTGTCTGTTCCATGAATTGAACGGGAACACCATGAATGAATGTAGGCATTTAAAGGATATGATTGAGAAGCACTTTTGGAATGGAAGACTACCGCAGTACATGAGGAATCAAACAACCGACGATGGAACAGGAGCGGCCATCGTCCGCATCGAATGGAAACGGGAGTGGCTCTGGATCGGGGTCAGGGATCATCATCAATTGATCGTGATGTTAAGGGCCGACTTCACGACTTGGACTCCGTCCATAATAAAAATGAATTCTATAATATGGCAGCTAAGTCGCTTACACATGTACGGGATCGAGGATGGTCCCTAGCCATGCTTTGAGATGATGATGAACCGTCATGCCCGGAGATGCACCCTTAGGCTTTTTTTAGCTTTTTGAATTTTTGGATGTACAAACTCCTATTCATTAGGTTATTTATGATTCACATTACTGCGATAAATAAAACAGGATGCCATTATTGTCCCGACCGAGTGACGGGACTGTAATCGCAAGGTGCGAGTCCCTTCGTCGGAGAGGGACAAAATGGACTCTACATCGACTAAGTCCTTGACTGGAGAATCGAAACTGAAGAATAAAACCCAATAGGATTTCAGGTAAGAATTATTCCTAGCAAGGAGTAGGTCGCTTTGTCGGAGAGCGATAGGATCGACTTGCTCAGGTCGTCGAGTATGTATTATGCTCGGCAAGGGTCTGGAGAGACCACTATCAGCCCAAGACTTAGGCCAAGACATCACTTAATGTTCAGGAACATTGAACCAAAATGCAGGAAGTAATTCCACTTCGCTGGAAAGCAGCAGGTTCGGCTTACTTGGACGTCGAGTATGGATTGTGCTCGGCAACGACCCAAAAAGGTCATGGATTTGGATATCAGCTTCGAATAGCTGTGTATTTGGATATGGACCCAAAGCGGTCACGAATTTGGATATGGACACGGAGTAGTCTCGGATTTGGCTAACGACCCGGTAAGGTCGAGGATTTGGATAAAACGATACAGAGAGATCGCAAATTCATAATGGATATAGAATTGGATATCAAATCGGAATGGTCATGGATTCTACTAACGATCAGGAGAGATCATGGATTTAGATTGACAACGGATTGGATTTGGATTGGATAATATGGCTATTGATAGATTATGGACTTTGGATTTTGGATTTATGGCAATTCAAAATAGACCTTCCTATTGAAAGGCATGTTTAAGGAGGCAAAGTGTTAACCCACCTTTTGGCAAGACAGTGCACAGGTGGATTTAACCAAACAGACTTCACGATCATCAAGGCAGAAAATCCAAAGAGATGGTTACTAAGATTGGAGATCGATTATATTTGGAACCATGGGCGATGGTTGGATGGATTTGGATGAACAACACCTAAAGAAAGCTAAGCAGGAACTAGCACTCCCCCTAGGAGAGGGATCATACTGGAATTTTCACTCTACTAAAAGGGATCGAAATAGAGGGATAGAGGTAAAGGGATCGGATTGAACTGGATGCACACAATTCAATGATGATCGCTTCATAACTCAACAACTATAAGGTGGATTGAAGTGAAACTTTGGAAACAAAAAGAGGGGACCCTAGGGAGTCTACACTAGGGGATGCATGGAAAATAGACCAACTTGAAGGGATCACGTATGATCCCTCTATAGGGAATGGCCCCTATCCCTATTCAGGGATCGGTTTAGTTGAATTTATAGCAATGGTCGGTCAGCAACTTAAAGCCTACATTTTCCATCAATATGAAACTTGGAATACAAGCACATTACATCACAAGGAACACACCATAGGGATCGTAACCCCAAAGGAGAAAGTAAGAGGGATCGGCCTTCATACCTATTCATGACATAATGTGACAATGATCGATCGATGTCTCAAGATCCATAAGTGTAATCGACATAAAATTTGGAGAGTAAGGAGATAACATCATGAGCGACCCATCATAGGGATCGAACCCTACGATTCCACCAAAATAGAAATTGGCCCCTATTATGGGCTCTGTTTGGCTCTAAACTTTCTAGGTAGGCTCATCTTGGCTTCAAAGGTCCAGATTCGGGCTTTGATCAAGATATTTTCACGACTTCTCCTATAAATACAACATCATGGAATTAGCAAAGGGATCTTCTTCTTCCTACTTCACTTCATCTTCTACCTGGGTTATACTCTGCCATTTTTATACTTGGATTTCCATATATTTGTAATTGTAATCAACAATATAAAGTAATAAAAGGAAAATCTTTCGAGTCGACGTAGGCCGGAGTTAGCTGAACTAGTATAAATCTGTGTCTCTCTTTACTTGCTTTCTATTTTAATTTTATCATTCTTCAATTTATATTCCCTACATTATATTATCTGATGTCAGTGACTAGATACTAGTTCATTCACATAATTGGGTGTCGGTGGCCATTTTTGACACCAACGCCAATGCATATCAAATATCACTATTATAGTTTTATTTCATAACAAATATTCATAGTACCCATATTGAAATACAATTATGTCAACTTTTCCTCAATATTTCATAAATAATGTTTAGTATGTTTTATAAAAAAATTCTTCATAATTGAGCGTCTTTTATTACGGATAACCTTCGGGCTTACCTTATCCTTTTGGACCAGGTCACTAGCGAGGCAAGGAAGAGTATCGGATTATACAAACCCAATCTTAGACACTAATTTTCTAGCCACCTTTAGGCTTTAATAAATTATCCATACTACTACTAAGTTAGATGGCATAGGCTATTTGGCTCTAATAATGTTGTTGGAACTGGGCCAGTAAGTAGCGGAACAAATTAGAAAATTTAAGTTTTTTTCCATTTACATTTTTATTGATCCTAAGAAGTCTAAATTTATTTAGATCTTATCCAAAATTATTTTAAATAAAACCAATATTTTATTTTATTTATAAATAATGTTTCATTTATTAAATAATTTTGTATTATAATATATATATGTATGTATGTGTATGTGTGTGTGTTTGTGTATCATATACACGTATGTATGTATGTATGTATGTGTATGTGCAACATAATAAGGTGTACATGGTTTGATATGCCCATACATAGATGTTGGAATTTACACCGCAATGGACATATTAGCCTTTTTGTATACATGTGTTAGACACACACATATACATATAAGTGATACGGTATTAATATATATCCGTGTGTGTATGTGTATGTATATGTATGTATGTATGTATAATTGTTTATAATATAAAGTAATACTTGAAAATAAAATTTGTATAATACACTTATATAAATGTAAATGTACTTATATAAAACATAATTAGATTGCTAAATATTTTGAATATAATATACAAAGTAGTTTTAAATAAATAGTATATATAATTCGAATTTTACACATATGTATTAAATGAAAATTAAAAATATTACATATATATATTATACAAAATATGTATTTATAAATATATTATTATAATGTAACTAATGATAGTAAAATATATGTATACATAGAATAAATGCTTTCGCCCTAAAAAAAGGTTTTTTCAATTTAGACTAATGTAATAACTAAAAATGTCTTTTATTATTAATTATGCATATAATAGGTTAAAATTAATTATTTTAATAATTTTTTAAAACAAAATCATATCATATTTATTTTAAAATTGACATGGTAGAGGATTAATTCTCTTGGCTGGGCTGGATAAAAAGGGGGGTCAGTGTGGCGGACAGCTGTATCCCCTAGCTCTACTCTTCGAAGTAGGGGTTTTTTAAAAAAAATTATATACTTACATGTTACATTACTTATATATATATTATTTGTATAAATTAATTTTAATTAAATAAAATAATTATATAATATAAATACGAATTAAATGTATAAAAATGTATCAATTAAATACGAATTTAAAAACATACGAATTAAATTTTAATCAAAACAATTTGAAACAGAGAAAATCATTGGGCTTAATTAAGCAAAATAAGAAAAGAAGAAAACAAACACAGAATCTCGCAACAACATGACAAAATATAATAATCAAATAAACAGTTCATGAAGCTATTTTGTGATAACCCGGAAATTTTGGCAATATCAAATTAATAATCTGTATTTAAAATTAAATTGATTTGATAAATTCTGTTAATAAAATTTGATTTTTTAATGATCCAATTAAATAAATGTTTAATTGGTGAATTTTATCTTTTAAAAGCTAATAAATTGCTTTCTATTTATAATGTGTGTGTGTGTTTCTATATATATATATATATATATATATATATATATATATATATATTGTAGATAGATAAGTTTTGATTTGTAGATTAATAAACAAATAAAATCTTGTTTTTAAATTCTGATATTCATTTTGATAATTTGGAAATTTATTATTTTATTTAATAAATAACTATTCAAACTATTTAATAAATAACTATTTGGTTTTAAGATACTTAAAGAAATTGTTTTAAATTGTTTAAATGTATTTTAAAGCATAATTTAAATTTTAATAAGATAAACAAAAGTTTATTTTATTTCTTTTTGAATATAGCTAAATAAATATAATTTGGAATTATAAATGGAAATTTAAACTACCATTTATATATTAAACATTAATTCATTTAATTAAGATAAATAAGATAAGTAATTTATGATTTCTTTTATAAATGATTAAATTGATAAATATGTTACTTTCGAATAACATAGTAATAAATGTATAAATATAGATAAATTTTAAAAGACAATTTTTTTTAAAAAATTAAAATATGTTAATATAAATTAGTTTTAAAATGGAATTTTTAAATATATAAATAGCATTTGAAATTGAATTTAATTTTGGAATTCAAATGAATAAACATATATAAATCTTGTAAGTAAGCTTTCATCTTTATATAAATTGTTTTATGTCATTTTCTTTAAAAAGCAATACATTTACATTTATTTATGAAATTACTTTATATATATATGTATTTAATAAATAAAGAGGATTTCAATTACCTTTAAATTAAATAAAAATAAATTAAATTACTTAAGACACATGTTATTAAACTAAGTGGTATTTATGACAAGTGTACTTAGGATAAGAGATTAATGTAACAAGTTTTATTTCTTTTTTACAAGTGTCTTTTATTTTTATTTTTATTTTAAATTTTTAATAAATCAATTACACTAATATAAAAGCATGTTTTTTTTCAATCTCCTTCTTTCTAATCTTCATTTTTTTTCAAAGAAAGAAGATATGTTTTCAGCTGAAAACAAATCAATAACAAATTCTCAAAACCCAAATCAATATCTTGAATCCATTTCAAATCCCTCTTCAAATCATTTTACAAATTTCCATATACAATCTGTTCAAACATGCAAGTCTGCAGTCCTCTGTTAAAACCATTTTCAAATGCAAAGGAAATGGCATGCATGCAAATTTAATCATCAAACAAGTAGCCTCTACATTTCTTTAAATCTGGGAATATAAAGATTAAATCTGAAGCAACAGTAAACCTTCATGCAAATCTGCATCTGACCCTACAAACAAATCAAGTCTGCAACTCAGTTTTCAAAATTCCATAAGCATGCAACTGCAAGTTTAGATCAGCAAGTTCAAGTTTCGTTAGCATGCAAATTGCAGTTTCAAAACAAAGAGGCACTCATGTTTTATCAAATTTTTTTTTCAAAAATATAGGCAATGTCCTCATTTTCCCTGGTGAGTAACATTTTTTCTTTTCAAAAATTTAAGTATTAAACCGTTGCTTGATTTATGACTTGTGTATGTTTATCTGAATTTCATGTTGATTTGTATGATTAACCTCATTAGTTTAAAAACTCAAGTATAGTTATGATGATGCATGTTTGTTCCTGTAATATGAATTGTATTGAGTATAAGTTTACCGTTCTATGATTATTACAGTATTCTTCTAAGTTCCAGGTCCAAAATTTTAAAATAAAAACTTAAGTGTTCTTAAATTAATCTTTAATAATATAAGAGATTTGAACAATATATGTTTAATATATCATAAATTATAAGTTTAAGATTTTGTTTAAGATTAAATAAAAAAATATACCTGTAGTTTTACTGGAAACAAAGAAATAACAAGTAAAATGAAATCTGACGAATCCAAGTTGATTGTTTCTTAATTTCAGGTGCTTGAATCAAAAGTTAAAACTAAAATGTGATTTTTAAAACCAAAATTACAATTTTTAGTGATGGGATGTATGTGCATTTCTGTTCTTTCTGGGAAGTGTAAAAAGGGGGGAAGTTCTAAAGCTAGTTATTGAGCAGTGGGAAATTTTGATCAACATGGATGCCCTCATTGATCGAGTGCATCAATTTTTCGAGAGATGGATGCTGGGGTAGTGAAGAGGAGATGGTCGGAGTCACTTAGCCTCCGATGGCCGAAGGAGAGAGGATGGGCGATTTTCTAGGTCGAGGTTTGAAGGTAAAACTGTTACAGTATGCTTCAGTTTTGGGATTGGGGAAACTCAAATTTGATCACTTGATGTTTGTGGAGTTTTGGATGATCATTGATGATCTTTGGGCAAGTGTCGACTTGTTTGCTATCTGAGTGGTGGCCGGAGGTGGCCAAGACCACCGTGCATATGCACGGTGAAGAAGATGGTGACAGGGAAGGTTGGGTTTTGCAGTTTTATTTTTGGCTCGAGTCATACTCGGGCAATTCGAGTTTTTGCTCGAAGATAATCTTGGTTTTACTCGAAGTAAAACAGGGGGAGACTCGGGTTTTTTTTTTCTCTGTAGTTACAGGTTTTGGAAACCTGTATTTTTCCAATTCAAGATTTGTTTTAAAATCTGAATGCAGGTTTTCAAACAAGAATTTAAAACTTAAATTTAAAAAGTATGGTTTTCAATCTAAGTTGAATTCCAGTTTTTAAATTTAATTTAAACTTTTTAAATCAAAATGTTTATAGGTTTCTTTGGGAAACCTGCATATTTCCAGTTCAAAGGAAATTAAGTTTTAAAAATCTGGAGCAGGATTTTAAAATAGAAATTTAAACTTAAAATTAAAGTATGAATTTCAAAACTAGATTTGAATTCAAGTTTTGAATTTAATTTAAACTATTTAAATTAAAATGTTTAAACAACCTTTAAAAGGGTTTAAATAATTGAATTTTAAGTTAAAGCTTTAAATTTAAGTAGAAGACTTAAACATAAGTTTTAAATCTGGAATCAAAATCCAAACTTGAATCATAATTCAGGAATAAAGGAAAGTTTTAAATTTAAGTTGATTTAAAACAACTTTGAATGTTAAAGGTAATTTAAAATTGGATTTGTATTTAAAATGAATGTGGGTTTAAATTTCCTCTAAGCTTCTTTATAAAATAAGACATTATTTAGTATAAGTTTTAAAAAGGTTTTAAAATGTTTTTAAAACTTTGATAAAGTTAAGTTTGGTTTTCATTTTAAATTTAAATTTTAAAATGAAATTTGGAAACAAATTTTAAAGTAAGTTGTTTTAAATATTACTTTGTTAATGATAATGAAATTATTAATAAGAAATTTTTTACTTATAATAAATCAAAGATTTAAATGATTTTGGTTTATTAAATTAATACGGTAATTAGATGGATAATTAATTAATTAATTTAATTAATTAAATAAGGATTTTGAAATTGATTAATTAAGGTTAAGGTTAATTAATTAAGATTAATTAATTTAGGAATAAGATCATTAATTAATTTAGTTACGATTTTAATTAATGATTAGAAATAAATCAGGAGGTTAAAATTAATTAAGTTAAAAACTTAATTAATTAAATAATTAGTGATTAATTAAATGATTATTAAGTAATAATACATTTGTGATTAATTTAAATTAATTACTTAGGTTAGGTAATTAAGGAAATTTTTGATAAGTTAATGAAGGTCATTAACTTGGGATTATTTATTAATTAATTTAAGTGATTAATTTTGATAATTAATTTTTGATAATTAATTAGACTAATTAAATTTGATAATCATTATAGAATTTGGTTAAGTATGATTACTTTGTGAAGTAATTAAAGTTATTAATTACTCATTGTAATTAATTAATTTATTTGATTAGTTTAAATTGATTAACTAAGTTTAATTAACTTAGAATAATCATTGATGGATTGATAAGTAATTAATGATGAATAATTACTTAGAAAAGTAATTAAGATGAATAATTACTGAATGTATTGAAGTATGAAAGAGTTGGGGTTAATTGCTTGTGTAATTATTTTAGAAGGTAATTACTGTGTGAAAGAAATTAATAATTAATTTCTTGGTGTAATTAATTTAAGCAATCATTGATTAAGTGCTTTGGAAAATAATTAAGTGATGTAATTAATTAAGGGTAATTAATTACTGATAAAATTTATCAAGGATGATTAATAATTAATAAATTATTAAATATAATTAATTTAGGGGTAATCAATTTTCTCAATGCAGTAATTAAGAATGGTTAATTACTGAAGTTAATTAATCAAAGTGATTAATAATTAAGGTTAATTACTTAATGAAGTAATTAATATAAATGTAATCATTAATTAATATAATTAATGATGTGATTAAGATTTATTAATTAAGATTAATTAATCAATGATAAGCGATTAATGAAGTAATTAATTAATATAATTAATTAAGGATTAATGTAATTAATTATAATTAATAAATTAATGAAGTAATTAGAGGTTAATTACTGTATTTGATTAAGGATAATAAATTTGTGAAATTAATTACTTGAATAAAGGATGATTAATCAAGGGTGATTAATCAAGAATGATTAATTAGTGATTAGTTAATTAGTTGATTAGTTTGTAATCAATTGTTATATAAGAAGGATTTATAGATAGAAATAATTAATTTAATTTTACTTTAAATTAATTAGAGATAATGTAATTAATTTAATTCATTTTAAATTAATATTATATGGTGTGTTTATCAATCCTTGTTTATATATGGATGATATAGATTTCCTTGAATGGTTTGAATCTCAGATATGAGATTAGTAATGATGTGTGATGTGGATGCATTGGTTGCATTGTGATAATGAATTGGATTATCTTATGATAATGATAATATGGATTACCTGTGGTAACGATTATCTATTGTGATGATGTGAATTATCTATCTGTGTGTATATAGATAATTAAATTGAATTGTTTTAAACTTAAAACAACTTGGACCTAAAAGACACGTTTTGGATTTCGATGAGACCGGGATCGGGTTTCCATATTTGGATATCCGAAAACCACATCGATCCAAATTAACGATAGGTCGTGAATCTCAAGTGAAGATGAAGATTCAGAGTGCAAGGGTTATCTTCGTTAACTCTGAAGGTGATTCCAAAATGAGTGTAACGAGATAATGCCTTCGGTTTCGTTCGAACCCGGAACGAACTTGTATGGATTGAATGCTTTCAGAACATCGTCAGGTGGACGAAGAGCATTCTAAGATAGATGTGTTCTATAAAGGTAATCGCAGCCTCAAGCCTCATCAACCAGGAATGGCTAAAACAGGGGAGTTGCAGCAAGGCTTCGTGGGTAGCTCCCACTGGAGAGCGAGATTTACCATTGTCTAGAAGTCCCTTTTTATTCGGCTGTCTGGGCGGTTGATTCGCGACAACTGCCGGGGTTGTCTTGTTCGGGACTGTCCAGTAAGGGATGGTTCCGGTCTTGTGTTGCAGGGGAGTTAGGGTGGCTCCTCGGTATGGTGATCTAGGCCACGTACTGTGATGGGCAGTACCCCAGTAGCCCTACCATTGTATGGAATCCAAAATCCAATAAGTGCCAACGATTTTGATTGTATTACCCACTTTTGTGGCTAGTAGCTGGAATTTAATCATGTAACAATTTCGGCTATTTCATATTTACATGAAAACCCTAGACACTATTATAATATCACTGGATTTCCTATCAAATGTTTTGGTTAGCGTAAGGTAAAAACTTTTCCATGTTTATGTGTGGGAAGTCTTACGTGATACCTTTCCTTTAAAAGGCTTTTGAAAGTTAAGCAACTTTAACCTGTTACTCACACCAGAACCATGTCTGACCCGGAGTTTATTTCTGTTTTTTCTTAAACTCTTGTTTACTCAAATTTTACGAGTAGCCAAGGGATTCAGGTTAGCTTTGACGAATTATGGAGGAGCAAATGGAGCAGGAGGCTTCTGCGTTATAGTTATCTAGTATCCGCTGCGTTGGTATCTCTGAGTCGTTTGTTTGAGTTGTTTTGTACTGTGTTGTAATAACTAGACAGGTGTTTATAACTGTCTAGTATGTGTTATATAATATGTGTAACTCTAATAGTTGTTGTATATCTATGTAATACTTTTGTTATTAATATAATTTATTCGTTCCGCTGTTGAGATTCTGTTGTTGTTTCTTCTTTCTTCTCTTTCTTTCTCTTTCTATCCCTTTCTTTTTTAATTCATGATACGTCTTTCTGGTTAGTGAAAGACGGGTCGTGACATATTTAAACTATGTATTTGATTATATTTTTACAACATCAATCAGAGTTAAACATACAATAGCGATAAAATAAAAAAAATGCAGCAAAAAAACATGATGCAGGGGAATAATACTAGTAATATAATATACCAAATCTTCATCTTCATCCTCCAGAATAATATGATCTTCAATGCACTGAAAACTCAAGGCTGACCCGAGCATAAAGTAAAACAATACACTCGAATTAGAACTAAAATCCTTTTGTAAGTCAAATCAATATCCCATATAACAGGAGTGTAATAGTGTCAAAGATGTTTTATGGGGTTTTACATCTCCTATCCAGTGTATAACATGTGTGCAATAACTCAAGAGATGTTATGGGATTTCCCATCCCTTAAGGATCCGTCAATATATATATATATATATATATATATATATATATATATATATATATATATAATAGAATACGCTATATATGTAATGTCCAATCGGTAAAATAAATATTTTCCTAGCGTTAAGGCTTTATATTAATCCCCTTTAACGCGTTTTTAAGCATTGGCGTATAGTTTGCATATGACACCCTAGTAGAACGTCGGGGGATATGGATGCGCCGTGATATAACAACACTAAACCAAACTCTTACTGGTCTCGTATAAGAATAAAAGTATGACAAGACACGCGAGGCAATGGCTAAGGTAAGATACTAGCAGTTCGAATCGCAGGGCTGGTGTTAACGCATCATAGCCACGACTGCCCATCGCATCCACCAATCCCATATCGAGTCAAAAGGAAGTCATCCCAAATCAAGGTGAAGCAATCGAAACCAACATCAAAAGTAATAGTATGGACTAAGGACAAAAAGAAAATCGAAGAACAGATGTCCGCTAATGGTAGCTACCCTAATTGGCCCTGTCAAGCCGTCATGTTTCAGTCATTTCAAATTGACACAAGCGTTGAGGCTATCTATCATCATTCTCTTTCTTCAAATCCAGCAGCACATACCAAATCCAACCACTTCATTCCAGAGCCTCCTCTACGTATACGGTTATTAAAGTGGTTCCAATATTGAGAGAGAATATGCCAATAATCAGCTCCGGTCTCTTTGACAACCAAACGTTGTTTTACACACCGGTTAGTTGTTTTACATTTCAAAAGTGAATCATTACTTGATATCAAAATATCATATTCACTTCAAAATATCCTTAATTTCAAAATCATCGTATTTACTTTATATGTCATTTTCACTTGAAAATCGTCTCATTCAAATTTTCATTTCGAATTTCAACTTAGGTTATAACTCCATTTTAATCACATTCATGTTTTAAATCAATGATTTAAACATAAACAGTTCCTACCATGAACAGTTTGAATTTTTTTGAAAATAGTTTGGATAATTTAAATAGTTAAAAAGTTTAAATAGTTTAGAGATTGAAAATAGTTTGAGTATTGAAAATGGGTTATATATTAAAATGATTTAAAAAATTAAATAATTTGAAAATTTAAAAGATGAATTTTAAAACAGTATATAGTAAAATAGTTTTAAATTTAAAACTGTTTCCTTCCATTTCCAATTAATCGGTACTCAGGTCCAAATTTCAATTAAACAGATTCAGTTTCAAATCTTCCAATTCAAATCATCTTCAAACTCTAATCACCTCAAATCGACTCAATTTTGATTTCAATTCAAATCAACTTCAACTTCGGTTTCAATACGAATTAACTCTAATTTTGATTCCAATTCAAATTAACCCCAATTTTGATTTCAACTCGAATTAACTCCAATTTGATTTCAACTCGAATTAACTTCCAATTTCGATTTCAATTTGAATTAATTCCAATTTCGATTTCAACTCGAATTAGCCCCAATTTGATTTCAACTCGAATTAACCCCGATTTCAATTTGAATTCGAATTAACTCCAATTTGGATTTCAATTCGAATTAACTCAAATTTCGATTTCAATTCGAATTAACTCCAGTTTCGATTACAAATCGAATTAAATCCATATCGAAAAGTTCATTTTTAACTTCAAATTTGATTCAACGTTCGATTCAATGGTTCAAATTTCAATTCAATTCTTATTTTACACCATTTCAAATTATATAAATTTCAAGTCCTACTTCAATTTACCAATTTAAATCACTTAAATCAAACTAAACTTCAGTGTTCGAATTTAGATTCAAACCTTTAAATTAATTCAATTTCGAATATGTCAATTCCGAGCCCAAATTTGAGATATCAATCTAAATTACCTTAACCAAGATAAATTTTCAAAGTTCGAATAAAGTTCAAACCTTAAAGCAATTCAATTCCCATAATTCAAGTCATGTATCGATTATAACTTCAAATTCCAAAATAAATTCTTTAAATATTTTCTTTTACAAATTTCACCTTAAACATTTTGAGGCTCAAATTCGAAAATAATTCAATCTTTATAAATTTGACTTTTATTTCTTTGAAACAAAATCATCTAAATAGATTCAAATTAAAGAATTTAAAACCATTTAATTTAACCAATCTGATGGCAGCATATAAATTTTTATCCTTTGGCCATATGATCAATTATTTCGATTTTAATTCCAAGGATGGACATATATCATTTCAATCCAAATCAAAGTGTCATAGGTATATATCATTTCAACCAAACTCTTAATTTATTTGAAGTAATTCAAAAAACAGTTTTATATGCTGTCAAATAATATACATGGTGATAATAGAATATATATATATATATATATATATAATAAGTAAACATCTAATCATCCAAAATATCAAACAGTAGCATCCAATTTTAGTCAACATCCAAAACCGGTCAATAAACCACAACAGTTAATTAGTTATCAATATCGGGTGTTTAACTAGTAATTCAATTTCAATTCTTATTTAACCGTCGATTACAAATTCCTAATAGTTCAATTCTTATGTCATTTTAAATGTCAGTTAAATTATCAAATAACAATCAATAAAAATAAATCACTTCATGATTTCAATTTAACCAACATTAGAATATTTTAGTATTTCGTGAGCGGTTTAAAACACTCACCTTTATTTAGAACTAAATTTTTTTCAAAGCCAAACAAATTCGAATCCAACTCCTTGTCGTAGATGACGTCGATATGATTCCAATGCAACTTATTTCTATAACAACCCATAATTTTTGTAAATATTTTTAATTCAATTTATTTGTAACTTTGATTTTAAGTAATTTAAAAATTTGAATTTTATAATTTTCCAATGAATTTCTGGATTTTGTTTATAATCATTTTCGCAAATAAAATAAATTAATGATTTCCTAAAAAATTTATATTTTGGTCAACTTTGGTCAAACTTTGACTTTCAGTTGAAATTTTTAATTTTGAATTTTGAATTTCCAATCTTTTTCTTTGAAGCTGAATTTGATTCTGATAATCATACTGCTTTTCGTTTCGTCAAATTCTGTTTTATACTTTTTAAATCTGATAAATTTCAGCATTTTGCACGCTATTATTTTCAGTATTTTATTGTTAATTTTTCTACTCTATATTTTTTGTTTCATTTCTATTTTTATTTTGGATTGGACTTTGATATTTTTCTTGAATTGATGAGCTTGTTTTGATTTGGGCTTGGCTAATGGGCTTAGGAAATTCTAAGAGACATAAGTTTCTTTTTCTTAAATATGAAGTGACGCCCGTTCAAAAGTTTTTCATTGCCTTAGCCATACAAAACTTCTCATCTCTATCTCTCCTTCTCATTTCATTTTCCTAAACAGATTATTTACAGTAAGTTTCATTTCATGTCTTCCTCTTTATCTTTTCTTTTTCTCTTTTACTTTGTTTTATTTCTCCTTCATATGCTCGGCCACCACCATGCTCTTTCTTTAGCCGACCATCTCTCCACCATCCACCACCTATGATCGACCACCACCTTCTCATCACCATCCCCATGCCATGCCGTGACCACCATAGATCCAAACCCCATCTCCAAATGCCATAGAAACCCTAGCCGTGCACCATTAAATCCCCTTCCTCTTTGCTTGCCTCGGCCACCACTAATTCCTCCACCGTCTTGACTTGCTTTGCTGTGAACACTCCATAGCCGTGCCATTTCAGATGATGTCCTGACTTGATCCAGATCTTAGCATGGGGCTGAGCCATATTAGCCTTGGGGTCAAACCCAAAAATCAACATGCCTTTGCCTCCTTGCCTTCCACATGACTTTTGGCATACCATCATTTCATACCCCATAGCCGTGACCAGTCCTTGCCATAACCGGGAATAGCTTGTCTTAAACAAGCATAGCCAAGCATGTTTTTGATGATGATCTAGCCATTTGTGTAGTGGCCGAGCCCACTTGCATTAGTTAAAGCAATTTACTTCATTTTGATTTATGTCTGTGCATTGTTTTGATTTATAATCTTTTGTATAAAATATATGCTTATGTATGTTTGGTGTTTGTTGTTTACAAGACTTGGATATTGGCACTCAATCTACTCATATCTAGTTCGTGCTTCATTGTGCTTTTCGGAGTTTGGTTGTGTGCCTCGAATTGTCATCTCTAGCTTTAGAAGGTGAGTTATCACTCTCGACATTCGTAATTATATAATTGTGAAACAATGACATGTGAATTGTAGTAGTGACATGCTATGTTGATATTAATTCATACATGCCTGTAATATGATATTTCATGATGTTATAACCTGATTATATACATGTTACGTCACCTGATATGATATGATATACTGTTTATTTTATTCACTGTTTCTCGCACTGTAAGTTCCCTGTTAGTATAGATCACTATGGGTTGAAATGATACATACCCGAACAAACTTTAGAATAGGAAAAAATCATTATGAGCTGAAATGATAGGCTCAAGCGATTTTTGTTTTATTTGACTTGGGATTGCGGGTTTGAAATGATAGAACCCGAAATTTTATAAATTACGGATTGAAATGACGCATATCTGTATCACTTGACCTAGGTTAGAAAATATTATACAGACCCAAGGTTAAGTTTTAAATAATAGTTCTCTAAAAATTATTAAGTATTTTGAATCATTAAATATATGAAATTTTAATTTAAAATTTGATTTAATGATTTTTAAATATTATAATATATTGGAATTTTATAAGTAAATAATTGGTTTAAACTAAATATTTTATCTATGATAAATAACTTAATAATTTAAATTTGATTTAATACGCAATTTTAGTTCTGACTTGATAATAATAATAGATTTTATTTATGAAATAGATATGTTTTGTATAAATAAAACTATGATAAAAATTGAAATAGTGTGTTTTAAACATGTTATGGTAGTGTTCGAAGCATTTTTAAAATGCTATGTTAATTTAGTTATGTTTTAAAAATGCTTTGTTACTTTTAGGTTATGTTTTAAAAATGCTACTATTTCTAAATTGTAATGTTTTCCAAAATGCTATTACAGGAATAACATTTTCATAGTGTTACAATTTCTAACTTATTACATTTTTAAAATGCAATAATAAGTGTATGGTTTTGAAAGTGTTATGATTTTTAAATTATTACATTGTTAAAAGTGCTATAACTAATATATATGGATTTGGGAATATTGCCATTTTTGAAATGGATATTATTTTGGAAGAGTAATAGCATTTGGTTTAAAGAGTTTTTGAAATGGAAATGTTTGTTTTGAAATATAAACTATTTGAAATAAATAACCATGGGTTATAATAACATTTGGTTGTTAAAGAGACCGGGATCGGAAGTTGTCACACTCTCTGCTAACTCTGAAAACCACTTTAACAACTATGTACCTGGTGGAGTTTCCAGAATGAAGTAGGATGGTGGCAACATTCTATTGAGGTATTTACGTGGACCCGACTCTCGTGAATTGGCATAAAGTGACTAAAACAGAAGAAATTAACGGGCAAATGAGGTAGGTCCTCTGATCGGACACACTCCTTCGTATGCCATTCCATTACTTTGTGATTAATTGGTGCACACCTTTGATTTTGGAAGTGTGGCTTGAGGTGGACGATAGCTGCGGCTATGCATTACCACCGATCCAGAAGTGTAATTGGTATATCTACCCTGGCATTGCCTAGTTGTGCCGTGTCACCTACCCTAGCATGCTTTACTACGAGTTTGATTTTGTCGTACCTATGGAAATTCCTCCGGTGGCTTCCCGATCAGGAGGAACTATGATGCTGTATAGACTATTGGCACTACAAAATGCGTTAAGGGGAATATGGATAATGCCTTAACACTATTTTTAAAATATATTATACTTTACTTTAGATATTATTATAATAGCGTATATTACTACATAGTAGATAGTTTAACGGATCCTTAAAGGATGGACGGTCCCAAGCATCCTTTAAGTTACTTGTGCATTTCTGTTACAGTTCACTTGAGTTGACTTACATTGTATAAGTATGTATGTCCTGACTCGAGTATTATGTGTTTTGCTTTACGGTCGGGTCAGCCTGAGTATCAGCTTTCGATTTCATCTTTTAGAGCTAGAGGATTTGCTGGAGATTGTTTATCTATCTAGTTGTCATCTATTTCTATTCAGTATTTCTATTTAGCTTATGTATAGTGGATATATGTATTGGGATTTCTATTGTATTTACTTTCAGACTCTGGTATTTTTTACTTGTTCTAAGACTGTGTTTGTAGTACCTTCATGAACTACTATGGTTATTTTTTTATTTCCGCCGCGAGTTATTCTGATATTACTATGTCTATGATTTTGTGATTGGTTTTATTGCTCCAAATTATATTACAATCTACTGTTTTGAATTATTCAAGTCCGACATGTGTGGTTTTATTGTCGATTTGAGTGGTCCAAGATATTGGGTCGTTACATTTTGGTATTAGAGCTTAGGTTTTAGGCAAACCTTAGCCTACGGAGCAAAAGCTCATTAGAGATGGGGTAGAAATAACCTAAAATGAGTGAAATCAATCTTAGAATCATATTCTTTGTGAGAGAATGTATTTTAAAGTATAAATGATTTTCAAATGATTCTTTTTAAAAGGATTTATAAAAAAATTGATATAAACCTTTCTTGTTTTGAAATCAATTTTTCTTAACCGCTTTCCTTCCTTATCCACCTTGTTAGTAATTTCTTTGTTTAGGATATTCATTCTAGTTATATCTTATTGAATCTTATCCAATCTTATGTTTGTTTATCTTTTACCTTTGTCCTAAAATTCATTCTTGATTTTTCCAGGATGATTCGTAGGAATGCCAGAGGTAGGGTCATGTTGTTGCCCCGGTTCCTGAGCCTGTTGCACCCGTTAGGTTCACTACTCTTTGTAAGGAATACAATGAGCTTGGTGGCACCAAGTTTACCGGATTAGAGAGCATTATCGAGGCTCAGCAGTGGTTGAAGAGATTGGAGAGGATTTTCTCCGGTCTTGAGATCACTGATGCTTAGAAGTGTTAGTTGGCAACTTGGCAGTTGAATGGAGAAGCCTTGGATTGGTGGGAGTCTGTTACAGCTCACACTGTTGAGGCTGATATTTCTTGGGAGCGGTTTAGGTATCATCTTCTGTTTGTTTTGAATTTGGTTCAGTTTTCTCTTTTTGAAATCTGTCTTATGTTCCGTTATCATGCTTTAGGGATGCTTTTGTTGTGAAGTGGATGCCCGAAGCAGGAAAGTCTCAGCTTTATCGGGAGTTCATGGATCTTAAGCAGGGTGATATGTCATTTGCTGAGTATGAGAGGAAGTTCAATGAACTTTCCAAGGTTGGCCCTAATCTGATTGACACTCCTCTCAAGAAGAATGAGAAGTTCATAGTTGGTGCTCATCCGGAGTATTATGATCATCTCATCACTCATGTGTATAGCCCTTTCACTAGTCTGATGGATATTGCCATTAGATATGAGAATCCTACTTCTAAGGATCCTCTTGTTGCTCATGCCACTTCATCTCAGTCTTTCTCTGGTAACCCTGAGAAGAGAAAGCCTAATTTTCATCAGCAGAAGAACAATTGGAACAAGACTCCAGGATTGGGATCTTCTTCTTCTCAGAGGCAGCCTATCGACCTACTTTTCATTACTTGCTTCAGGTGTGATCAGAAGGGACACTATGCTAATAGTTGTCCTACTTTAGTTGATGTTGCTATTCCTCCAGCTCAGTTGACTAGGCATGACCTCTGCCATATTTGCTTGCAGCCTGGCCACTTTTGGAGGGATTGTCCTATTCGGTAGAAGGCCAAGACCTCTGGTATTTTTGTTGTTACCTTTGCTTCTTCACCTGCTCCACCTGCACCTTCTCCTGCTCTTAGTGATACCCAAGGTACTCTTCAGGGAACTTTTTCTCTGTTTAATTTGCATGTTTGTGTTTTATTTGATACTGCAGCTTCCCATAGCTTTATTTCTATGGATCTTTGTGATATGTTTGAGCATCTTCTTTCTCCCGAGTTTGCCCCTGAATCTTTAGGTGTTAAAAATCCTATTGGTGGTCCTGCGAACCTTAGTAAGATTTGTAGAAGGGTGAAACTCTTCTATTCTAGCTGTCGGTTTTCTGGTGATTTCTATGTTCTGGGTTTTGATGCTTTTAATCTATTGCTTGAGGGTGATTGGATGAAGAGGCATGAAGCCGTTATCTCTTATAAAAAACTATTTCTCTCATGGATGATTTTGGAAATTATTTGGTGATTAAGTGTCGTTTGCCTCGGGATTTTGCTAGCGGCTTTATTTATTCTCTTGATTCTTCTCCTAGTGATGTTCATTCGACTCCTGTGTAAAACTCTATTCCGATGTATTTGGTGAATTCACTTATTTACCTCCTAAGTGGGAAATTGATTTTCGCATTGATCTTATTCCTAGAGCTCGACCTGTAGTTCTTCCTCCTAGAAGAATGGTACCCCGTGAGAAGGTTGAGTTAGGGAAGCAAATTAAGGACTTGTTCTCCAAGGGTCTGATCAGATCTAGCCATTTCGAATGGGGAGTAGCGGTGGTTTTCATTACTAAGTCCGATGGTTCTTTGAGGATGTGTATTGATTATAGGGAGCTAAACAAGCTCAATATGAGAAACAGATATCCTACGCCTCGCATCAATGATATATTTGATCAGCTCCATATTGCTACTGTTTTCTCTCAGCTTTATCTTGCCACAGATTTTCACCAGCTCAGGGTTGCTAAGGAAAGTATTCCGAAGACTTCTTTCCATATTTAGAATGGTTTCTATGAATGGTTAGTCATGCCTTTTGGTTTGGCCAGAGAGGGAAGCTTGCTCCTAGGTTTGTTGGTCCTTTCCGTATCTCAGAGAGGATTGGTTCTTCAGTTTATCATCTGGATTTGCCTGAGAAGTTTTCTGGAGTGCATAATGTATCCCATGTTTTTCATCTTCGTCGATATCTGCATGATCCGCCTTTAATTGTCCATCCTTCTGCTCTCGAGAGTTTGGATATTTTCACTGTTGAGAGGAAGCTACTTCGTATTATCGATAGAGGTATGAAGCAACTGAGAAGAAAATCTGTCAACCTAGTCAAAGTGTAGTGGAGTACGAATGATCGAGATTATACTTAGGAGACGGAGGACAGCATGCGTGCTTCCAATCTGGAATCGTTTATTTCAAGTACTATTTGTCTTTCTATCATATCTTTCCTTGTTTTCGTGTCTCGTTCCTTTCCGAGGACGAAATTTTTTGAGTAGGGGAGAGTGTAACAACCCATAATTTTTGTAAATATTTTTAATTCAATTTATTTGAAACTTTAATTTTAAATCATTTAAAAATTGGAGTTTTGGAATTTTCGAATGAATTTCTGGATTTTTTTTTATAATCATTTTCCCAAATAAAATAAATTAATCATTTCCTGAAAAATTTATATTTTGTTCAACTTTGGCCAAACTTTGACTTTCAGTTGAAATTTTTAATTTCCAATCTTTTTCTTTGAAGCTGAATTTGATTCTGACATTCGTTCTGCTTTTCGTTTCGTTAAATTCTGTTTTATAATTTTTAAATCTAATAAATTTCAACGTTTTTCACGCGATTATTTTCAGTATTTTATTGTTCATTTTTCTATTCTATGTTTTATTTCATTTCTATTTTATTTTGGTTTGGACTTTGATATTTTTCTTGAATTGTTGAGCTTGTTTTGATTTAGGCTTGGCTAATGGGCTTAGGAAATTCCAAGAGACATAAGTTTCTTTTTCTTAAATATGAAGTGTTGCCTTTTCCTTTGCATAGCCATTTAAAACTTTTTCATTTCCTTAGCCGTACAAAACTTCTCATCTCCATCTCTCTTTCTCATTTCATCTCCTGAACAAATTATTTAAAGTAAGTTTCTTTTCATGTCTTCCTCTTTTCTTTTTCTCTTTTATTTTGTTTTGTTTCTCCTTTACACGCTCGACCACCACCATGCTCTTCCTTTAGCCGACCATCTCTCCACCATCCACCACCTATGATCGGCCACCACCATCTCATCACCATACCCATGCCATATCGTGACCACCATAGATCCAAACCCCATCTCCAAAAGCCATAGAATTTCTAGCCGTGCACCACTAGATCCCCTTCCTCTTTGATTTCCTCGGCCACCGCTAATTTCTCCACCACCTTGACTTGCTTTTCCGTGAATACTCCGTAGTCGTGCTATTTTAGATGATGACTTGAACTGATCCAGATCTTAGCATAGGGCCGAGCCATATTAGCCTTAGGGCCGAATCCAAAAATCACATGCCTTTGCCTCCTTGCCTTCCACATGACTTTTGGCGTACCATTACTTCATACCGATAGCCGTGACCAGTCCTTGCCATAACCGAGCATAGCTTGTCTTAAACCAGCATGGCCGAGCATGTTTTTGATGATGATATAGCCATTTATGTAATGGCCAAGCCCACTTGCATTGGTTAAGCAATTTAACTTCATTTTTATTTATGTTTGTGCATTGTTTTGATTTATAATGTTCTGTATAAAATATATGCTTATGTATGTTTGGTGTTTGTTGTTTACAAAACTTGGATCTTGGCTCTCATCTACTCGTATCTAATACGTGCTTTGTTATGCTTTTCGGATTTTGGTTTGTCATCTCTAGCTTCAGAAGGTGAGTTATACTCTCTACATTCGTACTTATATAATTGTGAAACAATGACATGTGAATTGTAGTAGTGATATGCTATGTTGATATTAATTCATACATGCATGTGATATGATATTTCATGATGTGATAACCTGATTATATAGTTGTTACATCACCACATATGATATGCTATGCTATACTGTTTATTTTATTTACTGTTTCTCACACTGCATGTTCCCTGTCAGTGTAGATCATTATGGGTTGAAATGATACATACCCGAACGAACTTTAGAATAAAGAAAAATCGTTATGAGCTGAAATGATAGGCTCAAGCGATTTTTATTTTATTTGACTTGCGATTGCGGGTTTGAAATGATAGGACCCAGAATTCTATAAATTACGGATTGAAATGATACATATCCATATCGCTTGACCTAGGTTAGAAAATATTATACAGACATGGTTAAGTTTTAAATAATAGTTTTCTAAAATTATTAAGTATTTTGAATCCTTAAATACATGAAATTTTAATTTAAAATTTGATTTAATGATTTTTAAATATAATGATATAGTGGAATTTTATAAGTAAATAATTGGTTTAAACTAGATTAAAGATTTTATCTATGATAAATAACTTAATAATTTAAATTTGATTTAATATGGAATTTTAATTCCGACCTAATAATAATAGATTTTATTTATGTAATAGAGATGATTTGTATAAATAAAACTATGACAAAAATTGAAATAGTAAGTTTTAAACATGTTATAGTAGCACTCGTAGCATTTTTAAAATACTATGTTAATTTAGTTGTGTTTTAAAAATGCTATGTTACTTTTAGGTTATGTTTTACAAATGCTACTATTTCTATACTGCAATGTTTTCCAAAATGCTATTATACAGGAATAACATTTTCAAAGTGATACAATTTATAACTTATTACATTTTTAAAATGCTATAATAAGTGTATGGTTTGGAAAGTGTTATGGTAAATTATTACATTTTTAAAAGTGCTATAACTAATATATATGGATTTGGGAATATTACCATTTTTGAAATGGATATTATTTTGGAAGAGTAATAGCATTTGGTTTAAAGGGTTTTTGAAATGGAAAAGTTTGTTTTGAAATGTAAACCATTTGAAATAAATAAACATGGGTTATAATAACATTTGGTTGTTAAAGAGACCGGGATTGGAAGTTGTCATACTCTCTGCCAACTCCGAAAACCACTTTAACAATTGTGTACGCGGTGGAGTTTCCAGAATGAAGTAGGATGGTGGCGACATTCTATTGAGGTATATACATGGACCCGACTCCCGTGAGAGGTGGCTAAAATAAGAGCAATTGACAGGCTAATAAGGTAGCTCCTCTGATCGGACACACTCCTTCGTATGCCATTATATTACTTTGTGATTGATTAGTGCGCACCTTTGATTTTGGGAGTGTGGCTCGAGGTGGGCGGTAGCTGCGGCTATGCGTTACCACCGGTCCGGAAGTGTAATTGGTATATCTAACCTGGCATTTCCTAGTTGTGCGATGTTACCTACCCTAGCGTGCTTTACTACGAGTTTGATTTGTGTCGTACCTATGAAGTATCCTCTGGTGGCTTCCTGATCAAGAGGGACTATGATACTGTATAGACTATTGGCTCTATAAAATGTGTTAAGGGGGATATGGGTAACGCCTTAACGATATTTTTAAAATATATTATACTTTACTTTAGACATTATTATAATAGCGTATATTACTACATAGTAGATAATCTAATGGATCCTTAAAGGAAGGGCGGTCTCAAACATCCTTTAAGTTACTTATGCATTTATGTTACAGTTTACTTGAGTTGATTTACATTATATATGTATGTATGTCCTGACTCGAGTGTTGTGAGTTTTTTTTTACGCTTGGGTCAGCCTGTGTAACATCCCGGAATTTTTGACAGCATATTTAATAAATATTTAATCTAATTTAAATTAAATATAAGCTTGTCAATGTTTAAAATGATGAGATCTTGGGTATTTAACAGTTATATGTTTTATAAAAGAAAGTTTTGATTTGAAAAAAAAATTAAAATAGAATGCTTCAAACCCATTTAAAGCAAAACCTGTCTTATTCAATAAAATCATATCAAAGACTTTATATTTTTATTATTTGATAATGCATATGAATACAATTGTAGTTTTTAAAATGATAAGTTTAAAAATTAATAAACATAGTAATATTAACATAAACATGAGAATCTAATGCATAGGTATAAAACAATATAAATAATTATAAACATAAACATACAAAACTAGTATAAAACATAATCATAGATTATAAAATGTAACTAAGAATATAAATGTACAAATATAAGTTATAACTTGAAGTATTAAAATAACAACCTTTAAATCCATTTGTACAACATAAAATTTTAACAAAGGCCATTTACATTATAGAATATCATGTGAACATGTTCAAATGCATGAGTTAAAGGGGATAACTTGTAACATGTTTCTGCACAAAGCTTATGTGTTGTTATCCAGGTTATATGCATAAGAAAAAAACAAGTTTTACTTCAAATATAATAAAACAAAATATGTATCTTACAGAGTATGCTTGGCCGAAATAAAACAAAAAAATAGACATCTTTGTACAACACATAAGTAAATATCAGTAAGCATTAATTATATGTTATCATAATTAAGAGCATGAACATTAATTAGCACAACATTTTGTTCATGTAAGTACTATAGCCGAAAATTCTTGTAATAAATCCTTTCTGCAGAATACTACTTAGCCAATTAAAAGGAAAAATGACAATACAAATAAAGTAAAACTAGTATGCTAACAATGAACTGTAAAATACATTGGTTCAATGCAGAAAGACAAGTGTTTACAGCATATTTAAGTCTATTTTTATCCTCGAAAACAAATCAGGTTGTACAAACAAGGAGATGGTGTCAAGTTTACCTGCAAGTATATGTTTATGTACAAATATAGTGTTATGTACAGGCCGCAAGTTAACTACAAAGTGATAATGGTGTGAACATAATTATAGTGTGTAGACCTATTAAGAAGCAAAATATGTACTTACTATCATCTCAGCCACTCTTTTGTTCAAAGAAAATATTACAAATCTTTTCTTTATAATAAATGAAATCTGTTTAAAACAGAACAGAGCTAAGTAAACACCTGACCAGTTGAGCCTCCCTTTATATCCCTTCTTATCTTCTATATATACGTATGAATACATTTTCTTCTCAGTTCGTTGAAATAAAGGAACTTAGGAAACCTGAAACAAATAATAAAGCAAGCAAACTCAAAAATTTAAATTCAATACAAAGAAAAATATATACAGACAGTTTCAGGCCTCAAGTATATTCATACTGCAGCTTCATGGAATATGATTGCTCTTGTCCAGGAATGTTTTGGTGAGTAAACTCACCTATTTTCCCTCTAAACTTGTATCTTTAGTTTATAAATGGTAAGTGCTTTGATGTTTGTTTAAATAAATAGCCTTGGGTATTTCCTGTTGCTTTGGTAGTACAGGTAGCTGTTCCTCAAGATTTTTGAAAATCTGAAACAAAGTAAAGCCAAGAAATTTATAATACTTGTTCATATAATTGTTTTAACTTTGGTATTGTGCTAATTCAAGTTGTTTATCTTAAACATAGGTCTGCAAACATGTTTTAAAGTTTAACAGCATGTTATAAACACTGTATTCAAATTACAGGTAAAAAGAAATCAAGGATCAAAATTGGAGTGTTTAAATTTGTAAATTCCATAACATATTTAGCTTCCATACACATAATTATGATTTTTAACATAAAAATTATGATTTTTAAGCAAGGGTTTTAAGAGCAGTTTAAAATGGAACTAAAATGTGATTTTTGTCAATTCTGGATGTTTGGGTTAATTTTAATTGTTGTAAATCGATATGAAGAAAGCTAGTAATTTGTTTAACACAAGAAAAATGCTGAAAAAATTATTCAATGAAGGGATTTTAAGTTTGAATCGAAGGTAGGGTTTATTGCTTTCATTTTCAATGCTCTGTAAAAATTTGTTTGCGGCTCCATTAGGCGACCGAGTGGTTCGCGATTCAGGAGGAGGGTCGAGGGGAGTATGGCGAGGACGTGGACGAAGTGGCGTCGCCTCTATGGGTTGGGGTTGGCAGAACGTGGCGGTTTTCGGTGAGGCGTTCATGGCTCGTGTTCGAGCATCAGGTCAATTTTTGTTTTCAACTTGTGATTGAAAATCTGGGTTTTGATTTTGGTGCTAGGGAGGATTTATGGTTTGTGGATGATGTCGCAAGCCACCGGAGGGGAGGTGAACCACCGTGCACGTGTACGGTGGCGTGAGCATGTCAGTGAGGTCGTGGGTAGCTTCGTATCGAGTGATACTCGAGTGGGAAGGGGAGGTTACTTCGGGTTTACTGGGTGAGAGCGCGTGAATGTTATTAACTGCGGTTTTTTGTTAACTTTGCTTAAACTAAAAAAAAAATGAAAATGAAGGAATAAGGGAGAGGGAGAAGAAGATAGAGAGTGAGAGAGGGGAAACGCATGGAAAACTCAAGAACGACACGAGTAAGGATGGAGGTGGTCTCGGGTATCTTTCTGGATGAACGTATAATATGATTTAGTTTTAGTATGTGTTATAACTAAGTTAAGTTAGCAAGTAGTAGTTTAGGTTAAATTTTGTTTTAATGTTTGTTATTTGTTATATCTAAGTTAAATTAAACAACGGTTAGATTGTTTAAGTTAAAAGGTTATTAAAGAAGTATGTAAAGATATGTGATTAATAATAAGTAAATAAGATTTTAAATTGATAACTTTAAATTAATTTTGTAATTTAAAAATAAATCATATGTTAAATCAATTTAAAATCTTAAGAACGTTAGTTAATTACTAAAAGTTAATTAATCAACTTAAGTGATTAACTAGGGGTTATACTTTAATTAAATTGAAAATATTTGGTTTATTAAAGTAATTTGTGATAATTAAACAAGTAATTAATTTTTAATAAGTAAGTTAATAATTAATAATTCAGAATCAACTAATTAACTGAGTAATTAAGTAATAGTTAATGAATAAACGTTAATTAATTAAACAATTATTTAAAGATTAGATGACTAATAAATTAATAATTAATGATAACTAATTAATTAATTGATCATTTATAAGTTTATTAATCAATGGTTAATTAAGCAGAATAAAATACAGTTATTCTTAAATAATTTAGTAAGAAAAACCAAACTGTTTTGGTATGCATTGATAATTCTATTTGATTGACTTTGATATCTGTTGATGATATTTCTGTGATATGTTGTGGTATATTATAGATATCTGTGATAACTGTGTATGATTTATTTGTTATATCTGTTATGTATTAAATTGATCTGTTAAGTTAAATAGACAACTTGGCCCTTAAAATGGCGTTTGGATTCGATGAGACCAGGATCGGAAGAATCAAATTTGATTATCCGAAAACCACATCAATCCAATTTAAACGTTAGGTCATGAATCCTGAAATGAAGATCGAGATGGTGTTTTTAAAATGCAAGGATTGTCGTCGTTGACTCTGAGGGTGATTCCGAAATGAGTGTGACGAGATAATGCCTTCGGTTTCGTACGAACCCGGAACGAACTTTTATGGATAGAATGCTTTCAGCACATCGTCAGGCGGACGATGAGCATTCTAAGTGATATGTTCATTAAAGGTAATCGCAGCCTCAAGCCTCATCAACCGGGAATGGCTAAAACAGGGGAGATGCAGCAAGGTTAGGTGGGTCATGCCTAAGCAAGACAAGATATTTCCCCTGTCTAGATGTCCCTTTTTATTCGGCTTAGTGGGTGGTTGGTCGCGCCAACCACGGGGTTTATCTTGTTCGGGACTGTTCAGTAAGGAATGGTTCCGGCCTTGTGTTGCAGGGGGTTGGGAGTGATCCTCGGTACGGTGATCTAGGCCCCGTACTGTGACGGGCGGTACCCCAGTAGCCCTGCCATTGTTGGAAATCCATTTTCCCTACGAGACCCTACGGTTTTGATTTGTATTACCCACTTTTGTGGCTAGTAGCTGGAATTTAATGAATGTAACAATTTCGGCTATTTTCTATTTACTTGAAAACCCTAGACACTATTATAATATCACATGATTTCCTATGAAATGTTTTGGTTAGCGTAAGGTAAAAACTTACCCGTATTTATTTGTGGGGAGTCTTACGTGATACCTTTATTTTCAAATGTTTTTCAAAGTTAAACAATTTAAGCCGTTTACTCATACCAGACCCACGTCTGACCCGGAGTTTATATTTTATGTTTTCATAAAATCTTGGGTACTCAAATTTTTATGAGTAGCCAAGTGATAGGTTTTGGACTTTGATTCCTGGAGGAGCTTGGAGTAGGAGTCCCAGACGTATGTAGATATCTATCTAGTTCCGTTTTGTTTGTAGTTGTTGTGTACTGTATCTCTGATGTATGTAGTGATAGATGTATGTATATGACTATCAGGTATATTGATATAGTATAACTCTGATATATGTAAAACTATGTAATAGTTATGTGATATATTATATTTTGTTCTGTTCCGCTGTGAGATTCTGATGTTGTTGTTCTTTCCTTTTCTTTCTTTTCTACTTCTATCCCTTTCTTTTCGTAATGATGATACATCTTTCTAGTAGTAGAAGGGCGGGTCGTCACAGTTGGTATCAGAGCATAGGTTGGTGATAACCTTGGCTCTAGTAGTGATTACTCATAGAATAGAGTTTGTAGAACTCTAAAATGAGTTTGAGTGTATTAATAGATATGAGCGTGTATTTGTTAGTGAATATAAAATTGTTTTTATATTGTGTTGACTTATCTGTTGAGTGTTTATGGATACTGGTCGGTGTGTGGGACGCCATTTCATCGATAGGGATTTCTAAACTCTTAAACAAGATAGACCGACAAAGTATTGTTTTTAAAGGTAGGGTAAATGAAATAATTTTACCCAAAATTATATTTTGATATAAAAAAAAATATTTTTCTGAAAAAAACTATATATACTTGGATGTTTGATTGTTAATAGTACAATCAAATAAAAATTTAAATGTGAGTGGTTTCTAACCAAATAAAATTATTTAAGAATGATTTTAAATAAAAAGGAATATAACAAAAATTTAATTAAAACAGAATTGAAGTCCCGGAAATTTGAAGGTGTTTAAATGAATTTAAACAAAGGGATTTGGGGATTTGAAATCTTGGAAATGTTTGAAATGTTTTTCCAAAGATTTAAAGGCAATAATGGAGTATTGTTTTGGAAAAAAATATTATTGGAAATTGTTTGGAAAGAATTTGTGGAAGTAAGGAAGCACTGAACTCACTTCAGTCGCTGGAAAATAATCCTGATGATGATGGCCACATCATCAGTATTCATTTTCGAGTTTCTAAAGTGATGAATTGCTACCAGGGTTGGTTGGTTATGATATGGGTTGGGGTTGTTGGGTATACAAGTTGTTTTGGAAATTTTCAAAAAGGAGAAAATTTGTTTTGGTGAAAACAAGTGTTTGGAATTTGAAAATTTTATTTGATATACCAGGTGGGTATATGTAGTTATCCTTTCAAAATGGTTTTGGAAATGAAAACCGGGCAATTGAATTTTAAGAATTCTAATTAATAATGTGAAAGGTTTGAATAAATCAACTATCGAACTTATAAAGTAAAGTTGATATTAATAAGAAGAGATCGGGAATTTTAATCCCGAAATTAAAATTTAACTTAAGTAAATGAAAATAAGAAAACATATTGGAGTTTAACCTGAGATAAGTTAAATGGAATTGAAGTTCAAAATGAACTTATTTGGATATAAATTTGAAGGTAAAATGATTGTAATTGTGAGATGGAAATTTATACCTTAAGATAGTAAGTGTTATGTATCTGTAATATAATATGGAATTGTGATTATAAGATGAAATGACCCAAATGAGTAATATAAGCTGTTAAGTAAATAAATAAGTTTTGAGCTCATATTTTGAGAAATAAATTTAAAAGAATGGTAAGTAGATAAATTTAACTAAGGTTGAGTTAGAATAAAACTGAATTTGAATGAATTCAGTCGAGTTATATATAAAATTGAATAAAATAAAATTCTTATGGAAATAAGTGATGTTGAATTGAATTAAAATAGAATTGGTGTGAGTGTAAACAAGTCTAGTTCAAGCATAAATTAAATGACTTTATTATAAATTCAATAATAAATTGTTCATGTAATTTTAAGAATGGATAAAAGAATAAACTAATCAATAAATAATTGGGATTTGATTAAAGGAAAATCAAATCAAAGATTTGAATGGAAATTGGTGGAATAGAATAAACTTAAGTTATTGGGTGGAACAGTTTGAAGTAAATAAATAACTTAAGTAAAGTGTGAGATGATTATTTAAAGTATTGGTTGTTGAATTTTAATAAAATGGTTTGGAATCAAACCTGTTGAAATGAAAGAAAATGCAATGAAAGGATTGTGAATAAATTAATTATGATGGAGTCAAGTGTAAATTGAGTTGGAATCAATTTAAGATTTGTCATAGAGCTTAAGTAATTATTTATTCACAATAATATTATTGAATTGCATAAGAAAATGGGTTGTTTGAAGTAAATGAAAGTAGATAAATTTTATGAATTATTGGAAGCAAAATAGGATGATTTTGATTATGAGTTTGTTTTGCTTAAGCAAGTAAGTTGTAAATCACTTAAACTGAAGGGAATGATTTGGAAATATGTAATGCTAAACAAATGGAGACTCTGTCAAAACTTTTCAAAATTTGAAAACTATAAAAAAAATGAATGAGCAACAAACAATTTCCAATTGGAAATTGAAATAAACTAGTGGATGAAACTAATTTAAAACTAATGATAAAAATCAGTTATAAATGGAAGATAGCCAATAAAATTAAATATTCAGAGTTAAAGATAAATTGAATTCATATGGAATTGGAAATTCAGATTTAAATAAGAAGATATAAGAGGATATAAAGGCTAAAGTGGTAGAGTAATAAATATAAGAATATATATAATGTTTATAATAAACTTAAAAATGAATGGTGGAATTCTTAAGTAAAATTTGATATTGAAAAATAAATTATCCCAAGTGGATAGAATCAGAATAATGTGAATAAAAGAAAATTGATATGGTTGATAATCAATTGATATAAATACATAGGATGTACGTATATTATTTTATTCGCATAACAATTTGATCCAGATTCGGGCACAGAATTTCGAGATAGTTATATATCGATCCGAGTTAGGATTTTTCACTCGATTTTCGACGACGAACCATGGATATGGATTTTGATTGATTATGGGAAATTCTCTATCATAGTTGTGACTATGCAAGGAGAATGACAGCTTCTGATCAAGAAACCAGATCTGAGTCCGCACTAGGAAATCGGGTGGACGATACTAGTTCGGAAGTGAAATTGTGTGATCGAGCGAGCGATCGGATTTGATATTGCGTACGAATGATATATGTACATCGTACGGGCTTGATTGAATAGATACTGAAATTCTGTAAAGAAGTCAAGAAAATTGGGAAAGAATTAATACTGTAGATTTCAGAATTAAATTGCCAGAGTGGATATCTTGAATTTATTGTGTATTACATATATCCATCTTAGGAATTTGTTTGTGATTCATCATTAGTTATTAAACTAGTTATTCAGGAATTTGGAAGTTGAATCAAATTTAACTGTGGTCAGGAATCCAGTTTGGATTGTTGATCATCGAGAAATAAACTCTCGATAATGTTAGGGAAGTTTATCCGGATTTGTGTTCGGATAACCAGTGTTGTTAGTTATGATAGACTGTATGATTGGTTGTTAATATATGAATGATATGTATGTTTGAATGGTTGGTATAACAGCTTATAAAATTATCTTTGTTTTAAATTTCGGGGACGAAATTCTTTTAAGGGGGAGGAATGTAACAACCCAGAATTTTTGACAGCATATTTAATAAATATTTAATTTAATTTAAATTAAATATAAGATTGTCAATGTTTAAAATGATGAGATCTTGGGTATTTCACAGTTTTATGTTTTATAAAAGAAAGTTTTGATTTGAAAAAAATTTTAAAATAAAATGCTTCAAACCCATTTAAAGCAAAATCTGTCTTATTCAATAAAATCATATCAAAGACTTTATATTTTTATTATTTGATAATGCATATGAATACAATTGTAGTTTTTAAAATGATAAGTTTAAAAATTAACAAACATAGTAATATTAACATAAACATGGGAATCTAATGCATAGGTATAAAACAATATAAATAATTATAAACATAAACATACAAAACTAGTATAAAACATAATCATAAATTATAAAATGTAACTAAGAATATAAATGTACAAATATAAGTTATAACTTGAAGTATTAAAATAACAACCTTTAAATCCATTTGTACAACATAAATTTTTAACAAAGGCCATTTACATTATAGAATATCATGTGAACATGTTCAAATGCATGAGTTAAAGGGGATAACTTGTAACATGTTTCTGCACAAAGCTTATGTGCTGTTATCCAGGTTATATGCATAAGAAAAAAACAAGTTTTACTTCAAAAATAATAAAACAAAATATGTATCTTACAGAGTATGCTTGGCCGAAATAAAACAAAAAATAGACATCTTTGTACAACACATAAGTAAATATCAGTAAGCATTAATTATATGTTATCATAATTAAGAGCATGAACATTAATTAGCACAACATTTAGTTCATGTAAGTACTATAGCCGAAAATTCTTGTAATAAATCCTTTCTGCAGAATACTACTTAGCCAATTAAAAGGAAAAATGACAATACAAATAAAGTAAAACTAGTATGCTAACAATGAACTGTAAAATACATTTGTTCAATGCAGAAAGACAAGTGTTTACAGCATATTCAAGTCTATTTTTATCCTCGAAAACAAATCAGGTTGTACAAACAAGGAGATGATGTCAAGTTTACCTGCAAGTATATGTTTATGTACAAATATAGTGTTATGTACAGGCCGCAAGTTAACTACAAAGTGATAATAGTGTGAACATAATTATAGTGTGTAGACCTATTAAGAAGCAAAATATGTACTTGCTATCATCTCAGCCACTCTTTTGTTCAAAGAATATATTACAAATCTTTTCTTTATAATAAATGAAATCTGTTTAAAACAGAACAGAGCTAAGTAAACACCTGACCAGTTGAGCCTCCCTTTATATCCCTTCTTATCTTCTATATATACATATGAATACATTTTCTTTTCAGTTCGTTGAAATAAAGGAACTTAGGAAACCTGAAACAAATAATAAAGCAAGCAAACTCAAAAACTTAAATTCAATACAAAGAAAAATATATACAGACAGTTTCAGGCCTCAAGCATATTCACACTGCAGTTTCATGGAATATGATTGCTCTTGTCCAGGAATGTTTTGGTGAGTAAACTCACCTATTTTCCCTCTAAACTTGTATCTTTAGTTTATAAATGGTAAGTGCTTTGATATTTGTTTAAATAAATAGCCTTGGGTATTTCCTGTTGCTTTGGTAGTACAGGTAGCTGTTCCTCAAGATTTTTGAAAATCTGAAACAAAGTAAAGCCAAGAAATTTATAATACTTGTTCATATAATTGTTTTAACTTTGGTATTGTGCTAATTCAAGTTGTTTATCTTAAACATAGGTCTGCAAACATGTTTTAAAGTTTAACAGCATGTTATAAACACTGTATTCAAATTACAGGTAAAAAGAAATCAAGGATCAAAATTGGAGTGTTTAAATTTGTAAATTCCATAACATATTTAGCTTCCATACACATAATTATGATTTTTAACATAAAAATTATGATTTTTAAGCAAGGGTTTTAAGAGCAGTTTAAAATGGAACTAAAATGTGATTTTTGTCAATTCTGGATGTTTGGGTTAATTTTAATTGTTGTAAATCGATATGAAGAAAGCTAGTAATTTGTCTAACACAAGAATAATGCTGAAAAAATTATTCATTGAAGGGATTTTGAGTTTGAATCGAAGGTAGGGTTTAGTGCTTTCATTTTCAATGCTCTGTAAAAATTTGTTTGCGGCTCCATTAGGCGACCGAGTGGTTCGCGATTCAGGAGGAGGGTCGAGGGGAGTATGGCGAGGACGTGGACGAAGTGGCGTCGCCTCTATGGGTTGGGGTTGGCAGAACGTGGAGGTTTTCGGTGAGGCGTTCATGGCTCGTGTTCGAGCATCAGGTCAATTTTTGTTTTCAACTTGTGATTGAAAATCTGGGTTTTGATTTTGGTTCTAGGGAGGATTTGTGGTTTGTGGATGATGTCGCAAGCCACCGAAGGGGAGGTGAACCACCGTGCACGTGCACGGTGGCGTGAGCGTGTCAGTGAGGTCGTGGGTAGCTTCGTATCGAGTGATACTCGAGTGGGAAGGGGAGGTTACTTCGGGTTTACTGGGTGAGAGAGCGTGAATGTTGTTAACTGCAGTTTTTTTTAACTTTGCTTAAACTAAAAAAAATGAAAATGAAGGAATTAGGGAGAGGGAGAAGAAGATAGAGAGTGAGAGAGGGAAAATGCACGGAAAACTCGAGAACGACACGAGTAAGGATGGAGGTGGTCTCGGGTATCTTTCTGGATAAACGTATAATATGATTTAGTTTTAGTATGTGTTATAACTAAGTTAAGTTAGCAAGTAGTAGTTTAGGTTAAATTTTGTTTTAATGTTTGTTATATCTAAGTTAAATTAAACAACGGTTAGATTGTTTAAGTTAAAAGGTTATTAAAGAAGTATGTAAAGATATGTGATTAATAATAAGTAATTAAGATTTTAAATTGATAACTTTAAATTAATTTTGTAATTTAAAAATAAAGCATATGTTAAATCAATTTAAAATCTTAAGAACGTTAGTTAATTACTAAAAGTTAATTAATCAACTTAAGTGATTAACTAGGGGTTATACTTTAATTAAATTGAAAATATTTGGTTTATTAAAGTAATTTGTGATAATTAAATAATAATTAATTTTTAATAAGTAAGTTAATAATTAATAATTCAGAATCAACTAATTAACTGAGTAATTAAGTAACAGTTAATGAATAAACGTTAATTAATTAAACAATTATTTAAAGATTAGATGACTAATAAATTAATAATTAATGATAACTAATTAATTGATTGATCATTTATAAGTTAATTAATCAATGGTTAATTAAGCAGAATAAAATACAGTTATTCTTAAATAATTTAGTAAGAAAAACCAAACTGTTTTGGTATGCATTGATAATTCTGTTTGATTGACTTTGATATCTGTTGATGATATTTCTGTGATATGTTGTGGTATATTATAGATATCTGTGATAACTGTGTATGATTTATCTGTTATATCTGTTATGTATTAAATTGAAATGTTAAGTAAATTAGACAACTTGGCCCTTAAAATGGCGTTTGGATTCGATGAGACCGGGATCGGAAGAATGAAATTTGATTCTCCGAAAACCACATCGATCCAATTTAAACGTTAGGTCATGAATCCTGAAATGAAGATCGAGATGGTGTTTTCAAAATGCAAGGATTATCGTCGTTGACTCTAAAGGTGAATCCAAATTGAGTGTGACGAGATAATGCCTTCGGTTCCGTTCGAACCCGGAACGAACTTGTTGGATTGAATGCTTTCAGCACATCGTCAGGCGGATGATGAGCATTCTAAGTGATATGTTCTTTAAAGGTAATTGCGGCCTCAAGCCTCATCAACCGGGAATGGCTAAAACTGGGGAGATGCAGCAAGGTTAGGTGGGTCATGCCCAAGCAGGACAAGATATTTTCCCTGTCTGGATGTCCCTTTTTATTCGGCTTAGTGGGTGGTTGGTCGCGCCAACCATGGGGTTTATCTTGTTCGAGACTATTCAGTAAGGAATGGTTCCAGCCTTGTGTTGCAGGGGGTCGGGAGTGATCCTCGGTACGGTGATCTAGACCACGTACTGTGACAGGCGGTACCCCAGTAGCCCTGCCATTGTTGGAAATCCATTTTCCCTACGAGACCCTACGGTTTTGATTTGTATTACCCACTTTTGTGGCTAGTAGCTGGAATTTAATGAATGTAACAATTTCGTCTATTTTCTATTTACTTGAAAACCCTAGACACTATTATAATATCACATGATTTCCTATGAAATGTTTTGGTTAGCGTAAGGTAAAAACTTACCCATATTTATTTGTGGGGAGTCTTACGTGATACCATTATTTTCAAATGTTTTTCAAAGTTAAACAATTTAAACCGTTTACTCATACCAGACCCATGTCTGACCCGGAGTTTATATTTTGTGTTTTCATAAACTCTTGGGTACTCAAATTTTTATGAGTAGCCAAGTGATAGGTTTTGGACTTTGATTCCTGGAGGAGCTTGGAGTAGGAGTCACAGACGTATGTAGATATCTATCTAGTTCCGCTGTGTCTGTAGTTGTTGTGTACTGTATCTCTGATGTATGTAGTGATAGATGTATGTATATGACTATCAGGTATATTGATATTGTATAACTCTGATATATGTAAAACTATGTAATAGTTATGTGATATATTATATCTTGTTCCGTTCCGCTGTGAGATTCTGATGTTATTGTTCTTTCCTTTTCTTTCTTTTCTACTTCTATCCCTTTCTTTTCTTAATGATGATACATCTTTCTAGTAGTAGAAGGGCGGGTCGTCACAGCCTGAGTATCAGCTTTAGATATCATCCTTTGGAGCTAGAGGATTTGCTGGAGATTATCAATCTAGTTGTCATCTGTTTCAATTCATTATTTCTATTCAGCTTATGTATAATTGATATATGTATTGGGATTTCTATTATATTTACTTTCAGACTCTGGTACTTTGTACTTGTTTTGAGACTGTGTTTGTAGTAACTTCATGAACTACTATGGTTATTTTTTTATTTCCGCTGTGAGTTATTCTAATATTTTCCGTGTCTATGATTTTGTGATTGGTTTTATTGCTCCAAATTATATTACAATCTACCATTTTGAATTATTCAAGTCCGACATGTGTGGTTTAATTGTCGATTTGAATGGTCCAAAATAGTGGATCGTTATAGTTTCGCTCGAATCCCACCTCTTATGAAAAAGTTATGAATTAAATAATATTCGACATAATTCAAATCATAAATAATATTCGATATAATTCAAATCATAATTAACTTAATTAATTTAAAATTTTTGTAAACTAAACCTTTCTCTTCCTCATGCACGCAAACCATGCCAAGCTCGACTTCACTTTTTCTTTTCTTCTTTTTATATGATCGTGCCTTGCCAGAGCAACGCCCAGCCACCACGCCGTGCGCTGCCGCCGATGCTGCCTCAACTGCCACTCTTCCACGCTCTTGCCAACAGCCGCACACACATGCATCACGCATAAAAACGGTCGTGAACAAAAAAACAATACTCGTTTGGACAAGCTTCGTCGTTGCCTAGATCATCGATTCAATGATCCAACTGTTGGTTATGTTCGAGTCAATGCCCTCTACATTTCTCTTGTTGAAGTTGAATGCTAATTCAACCTCTAGAGGTTTCGATCGACGCCAACCGTTGGATGGAGTTCGTTTTAATGGCGGCTTTTGATTTAGGTTTTGGGTTTTAACAAATGAAAGAGAGTTAAAGGCTATTTATAGAAAATTTCCACGGCCATATTCATCCATGAAAATTTCAAACTCCAAACCAAGTGTACCGCCTGGCGTTCTATATGTTATAACCATATTTCGAACACAATGGAATATATGTCGGGAACCAATTCTATCATATTCAGAAGATAGGTTTTCAAAATCAAATTATATTAATTAAAGTTTTGAAAATAAATTCTATACATTTCAAGCTCGCATAACCAAAAGATTGGTCCGATCACTACGAAACTTAAAATCCTATAATAATTCCCTATTACGGATCTGATGAAATTGGTTTCATCGAAATCCAGGACAGTGCTCAAAAAACTATTTTTACACGTTAATTAAAAATAGAAATTTCCAAAATCAATTTAATCACTTTTAATTTCAAATTTAAAGTTTACTGTCTTCCTTTTTTTAATAGAATTTAAATCAACTTTTGAAATCATTTTCATTTACATTAAATTCAAGGTTAGATTATTTAAACAATTCCATATATTAAATATAACAATTAGATTGTCAAATAAATAACTATATTTGAAATATAAGTTATTTAACTTATAAGTTTTGCTTTTAAAAAGAATTCAAATAATAAAAAATTACTTCCAATTTTCAATAATTCAACATATTTGCAATTATTGTATACAATAGAAGTTATTCATTTCTTACCAAATAAATTTTTTCTTATTTCTTAAATTTATACTTATCAAAGTACAATTTCATATAAATAAACTTATGTTGCCACTTTTAATGAACATTCATTCGATTCTTTATTCTTAACATTAATTATTTCAATTTCTGTTATCACATACTTACAATTCGATATCATTTAATTTACTTCGAATATAAGTTATCATCATTTATCTTATTGAATTTTGTTCTTTAAATTTTTTATTTAAGTTTATGTCCAATAAATTACATAAATAAAACATAAATTTTTTAATTTTCAACTATATTTATTCAATAATCATATTAAAATTAAATATTTTTAAATTCCAAAAAATATGGGTCGTTGCAATCTCCCTCACTTAACTTTTCGTCCTCGAAAAGGAGTTAAGTAAGAAATCTATCATTTGATATATTTTACCTAAAATAATCAATATATAAAACATTAAAATCTTATTTGCAAAACCTTTAACACGCTTCCGCTATGCCACTCTGATATCGACTTATTTGTAAAACAAGTTACAAAGTTTTAAAGTCTCAAAAATTTTCTAACACTCGAATTTACGAAAAATTTCAACAGTGTCTCCTTTGTGTGGCTCTATTAGAAAAAATTAATAACACACACACACACACATATATATCACAAATATGCATCTCATCTCAGTGATGAGGCATCTTGTAGGGAAAAATATAAAAGTACGGTACGTAATCTGAGATATATACCTTATTATTATTAATTTGAGTGAGTTTACTCATATTAAAGCGAGCAAAAGTATGTCGAATCGCATATACCTCCAAATGGCTTCATATATACCTATCTCAACTCATGTTTGAATATTAGTTGCTTATAGAAAGATATAGAAAACATGCATGAGTTTAATAGAACTATATAACCTATATTCTTGGTCCGAATCTTAAGCATAAGCGCTAATACACAATCATAATAATCATATGTAACCAAAGAAAATTATAACAATGATTTGCAACAAAAGAAACCATTAAAAAATTAATATTCAATTAATTAATCCAAATTTACATTATCCAATGTCAACGATTTATCTATACACTATCATCTCTTATTAACGTCCATTCTTTATTAACATCTAATTGGTTTACTTCCAATTTATTCACATCTATTTCAATTACATTCAATCTATTCAAATTTTAATTATTTCACTTTATATTTAACACATTTCATATCAAATCATTCATGTACCATGTTATAAAATCATTTTATTAACTCGTTTCATTTCAATAAATCAAAAATTATTAATTTACAAAGAACGTAAGAATTAAACATTGGGTTTCTTTCCAAATCATTTTGAAATAATATATATAATCATATCTTTTATATACATCAAATCATATTTAGAAATTTTAAATCAGAAATCTGTTTATCGAACCAAATGCGTAGCAAAACTACTAAGTGGCCTCCCCCACTTTGAGACTCGAAAATGAATGTCGAGGAGACTACCGGATTTACTTCCTTTTAAAATCCCTTCAAAACAACTTCCAATCGTAATTTTTTTAGATAATACGAATATTATTTTCAAAATCTTAGAAAACAATTTCAAAAGCACCAGGATTTAAGTTCTCAAATCTTCAGTTTAAATTCATTCTTTATTTTAAATTAAAGTTAGACTTTTATTTCATAAATCACTACTTAAGCTTGTAAACATCCATAAACTCAAATTAGTTAAGTTAATACTTTCAAATTTGGTTTTATAACCTATTCACTTCATATTCAACTTATTTTATAAATCCATTCATTTCATAATTTATACATAAAGTTTAAATTATTTCTTACCACTTTTACTTAAGTGAATAAACATTTCTCTAGTTCAAGTTCAAATTTATATAATACTCTCATATCCAAAAGAGTATATACCAATTCAGATTTTGTTTTACTTACCAAATTAATAAACAAACTTCCAAACCTTTTTAATCACTATTTTAATAGTTCGAAAATTATATAATTTACAAACTACAAAACATGACGCGTTATTTTAATTTATTTTTGTGACGACCCAGAAATTTCGATCCCGAGAATTCCAGATAGTTAGGAAAGAATAAAAGAGAGAAGAAGAAATAGGAACAAGTCACAGAAACCTCACATCCGCAGTGGATCAAAATATAATGTCACATAAATAACAGTTTACAAAAGAAGAACTGTATCGGTACACTTACATTTTTATATATCAGAGTAACAACCAATACACAACACTGGACGGTCTAAACAAACATGTCCCAGATAGACTATAATATACAGCAGAATACGCTCCAAACATTCCTGCCATCCAGCGCCTCCTGAGCTCCAAAACGTGCTTACCTGAAAAATCTGTAATACTCGGTCTGACCCGAGCATTACATCAAAGTAACACCCGGGTCAGGCTGGAAACCAGCGTGAGTAAACCCATCTTAACATGGAATACAACAGCACAAAACTACATGAAACCCGAGGTAACTCGTATCAATTTACACATTCACAATTTGTTATAGACATCACTTACATCATATATCAATTTCTAAATACCAAAACTTAGTTCAAATGGTCCAATTCACTTAAATCATTCCATTCCGACCTATTGATTTCACATATCATTCTATAAAGAATCGAAGTGGTTTCGGGTATTTACTAATACCCGACTCCGGTCTCTTCGAATCCAATGTAATCTTAACCCAAATTATTCAAGTGAATGAAATTTTCTTTTAATCACTGGATGTCACTTTATACAACATTTCATCATAGATAACCACATTATCATTGTTCAACCCAACATATCATATTACAGAACATTTCATATCAAATAGCATCATTATCACATACCAGGGATAACAAATAACCCAAGGCAACCCAATATCATTCAATCATCCATATGCAAGATAAATTAGTCATACCATTTCTAATTAATTTAATTATCTACTAATGAATTAAATTAATTACTTATTACTTATAAATCTTGCTTATTTAACATTAATTAATTATATTCAATTAATTAATCATTCCTTAATTATTCATCTTGATTAATCATCCTTGATTGATCATTCTTTAATTATAATAAGTAATTAACTCCCAATTAATTACACATATTAATTATTCTTTATACATCCATATCCAATTACATTGATCCTTAATTAAGCACTTAAATTAATTATCTCATATTCACTTCATTGATCAATTATCCCTTAATAAATCATACACATTATTCAACTAATTATTGATTAGTTTCCTTAATCCATCAATCCTTAATTAATTACCTAAGTAATTAATCCTTAATTACTTCATTAAGTAATTAATTTGCCACTAATTACAACTTAATTATTTAATTAATCTCTAACTATTAATTAATAGATCTTCAACATTATTAAATTAAACTAATTAATTACTCTTGATTACCTTATTAATTAATTAGTCATTTATTATCCAAATCTTAACTATCTCTTAAGATAAATCTTTATTTTATTAATGAATTACTTATCATTAACAAATTTGAATACATTTCAAAACATTGCACTTTTAGATTAAACTTTTAAATTGAAATTTAAGATTTAAAGTAACTTACGATTTAACTTAGCAAATCTAAATTAAACAAACTTCAAATCTTCTAAATCAAATGTTTTAAGAAAAACATTTATTTTACATAATAGTTTTAAAATTAAATTCAATTTAAATTTTTAAAACTTGTTTTGTAATAACCTTATTATATTCCTGCATTTTAAACCTACTTCCGGATTCTACCCGAGAATAGCTCGAGTCTAGACTTCGGGTTTCTTCATTTTCTACCTTAATGTTAATTCGGTAAAATTTAATTTCAAAACCAAGTTAACAACAGTAAAAGCCATTAAAAAGCTTCGAGCCCAAAGCCCAAGATCCCGTTCAAAAACCCGAGCCAACAATTGATCACCCTGACCTATCATTCTTCTTCCCTGATCAAAATGCAACAAACAACACAAACTGACTTATCTGTGCACCGTGCATATGTACGCCTCACCGGAGCATCTTAGACCACTACCGCAGCCACCAGCAAGTCACCTCTGATCACTTGAACTCACCACCACCTCTGGAATTTCTGGATTTTTTCTTTCACAAAAATTAACCCTCGAAACCTCAAATATCAGTCAATCGAAACCCAACAGCCCCTTGGCCTCGTCACCACCAGCCACCATTCCCTGCCAGAAAACACCCGGTCCTTTGCCATGACCCTCTCCGTCGAATCTCCCTGGTCCGCAACCTTAAAGCATCACTGCAACGTCGCAGATCGGCGTCAAACGAACACACCTAAAAACCCTAATCCTTGCTCTATCGACCACTCTTATGATTAGAAAATTCATCACTGTTTTTTCTTAAATTCCCAAACTAGGCAACCTCCTCGTGACCAAATGCCGACCTAAAACGTCAACCACCTCGCCTTTATTAGCCCAAAATTGGAAATCGTTCATTCCCAAAATCTTCCTCAAACTTAACTTAAAAACTACAAATCTCCAACCAAAAACCATCAAATTTGAAGACGAATCCAATCACATACTGGAAACGAAAATTTAAGAGTCAAAGTTTTTTGACTTGATTTATTTCTTCATCTAAAAATTCATTTTCCAGCAAAATAATAAATCATTTCCTCTCGAATTTATTTTTAAAAACAAGATTTCATCATTTCAAACAACTTCTCTTTAGACATCTTATCTCAGAAATGCTTATACGAAGAGGATTTAAATTTTGAATGCAAATTTGGGCCTATTTTAAATAAACAGAGACATACTCAATCATACATAGCAAAATCAAATGGTAAACCAAGACAAAACATTTGTTCCTTCCATGTTGGCTATATTTGAGTCATTTCCAACATCACTTGTTACATGCACAAGCTTAACAGATGATTTTATTACTTACCTGTAATCTGTTTGAGCAGAGCTTAACTGTTATTTCTTATTTCCAAAATGCTGCTAAATATATATGTTTTTATTGGAAATTATATTATATTTTTTTTTTAAAAAAGAAATCAAAACTTGATAATCACTTCCTCTTTTTGAATTAGAATCTAATATTCTTTCATTGAGAAGATATGAATTTAAATGTAGATTCTGAGTTCTGGAAAACAAAGAAAAGGGTATATACATAAACATCTATATTTATATTCATGCATCCATCTAAATCCATTCATGCATCAAAATTTCTTCAGCCACTATATCACACACATCAGGTTTAAATCAGATTTACGTGAGAAAGATTGTTTACTCACCTTTTTGAATGTATGAACAGAGAGCCTGAGCACTTGCTTGATTATTTAGGTGGTTTGATCTTCTTTTGCAACTTGAATTTGAACTGAATTTGTTTTGGAACTGAGTTGAAACTTGAATCCATAGGTTTATAGTTTCCAGATTTTACCTTTGTTTTGATTTTTTTTTAGCCTTGCTACAGGTTTTAGCTTTGAGCATAAAGGTTTTGAACTGGAAAATAGTTTGGTTCTCAATATTTTATTCATTAATTTAAAAATAAAGAAAATGACACTTGTAGGATAAAAATTGTTAACACTTGTAAATCTCATAATGTATTCACCTTACATTTGTTAAATGGCATGAATTTGTATACATTTGTAATCATAATGTTCCCAATATGTTTATGTATTTTATAAATTTTTTATTTTCATATTTTATTTACATTCTTACGTTAAATTCTTTTTATGTTATATATATACTTATATATACAAACTAAGATTATTTTCTTGGATAATTTTTTTTTAAAAAGAAAGTACATTAGATTCAATTATTTAATTCTTATTTCAAATCTAAGTCATAATAAAATAAATATACATAGATATTATTATTTGATGTTTGAAAAAATAGAGTTTACTTGAATAGCCTTTGATAATCATCATGCTGAACTCAAAACAACGGTTCCTAATCATAGTACAAATATATATATATATACACACATACATACATACTTAAAAAAAATTCAATACTATAAAGTTTACATATGTCTATTTTTATATTTATAATTCACCATAAGTTTTATCACTTAAAGAAAATTATTTATTATAGTTTAAATCGATTTATATATATATATATCCAGATATTTTAAAATTATCAGAATTTTATCTACTTAACTGAATAAGACCAATTAATTATCCAATTATCAGATGTTTCAAAAATTCATACTATCACATTCCTCCCCCCTTAGAATCTTTTCGCCCTCGAAAAGGAACGAAGCCAGAATTTATTAAAATGCTTATCATTAGAAAAATTATTCTTTTTATCATTTTAAAACACCTTTAAAATCTACATAATATTGTAAAATAGTTTTTATAAAAAATACTTTTTATAACTCGATGTTTCCACAAGTCCTTCTTTGTTCTCACAGAAATTCGATCATACGTTGATCAGGCATAGGACTGAAGATCTATAAGTACTTAGCAGGCCTATTTTCAACACTCAGTGAAAATACTTTAGGAAATAATTTTATTGAAATGTAGAAAATATTTTGAAATGGAGGAAATATCTTTGGTGAGAATGCTGTGGAAATCATCACCCCCATCCATGGTCGCAGTTACATCCTGGGTTACGTTGCCATCGCAGCAAAAGTCCATGTAACTGTAGGCACTCCGCGCCTCTCAATTACACCATGGAACCCACAACAGATCGCAGTTACATTTCAGGGTTACGTTGCCATCGCAGCAAAAGTCCATGTAACTGTTGGCTCTCAGCGGCGCATACAATTTTCGCTGTCAAAATGAAACTTCTCCACTTCTACATAGGTCGCAGTCTACCGATATAAAATCAAACGCAGACTATTGGCTCTCGGCGGCACACACGACTTTCGCTATGTTACCATAGGTCGCAGTCTACCGATATAAAATCAAACGCAGACTGTTGGCTCTCGGCGGTACACATGACTTTCGCTATGGTACACTCTACTCATAATCCTCAGGAACTAGTTTTGTCCAGACTCCTCACAGAATCAACTTTAGAACCCCCCATTGGGGCTCAAGGCAGCACCACCCGGTGGCACTCCTGAGAAGTTCATTTTAAGGAAGCACCTTTTTCCCAGATCCATCTTCAAAACACTTTATACTATACACATATAGTATCTTTCAAATCATACACCTAGTATGATCTCATACAAGGCTCCTTTACACAAAATCGGTTATACCAAAATCGATAATTCTCAAACTAGGCTTTTCAAATCCAATATTGATTTTACCCAAAAATAAAAAGCCTTTCCAAATCCAAAAGTCCCCTAAACTTTTTTCCAAAATCCTCATAAGATCCTTTATACATAGATATATATAATCTTTGATAAAAATCTTTGGATCATTTCAAACTTGTATAAAACTCCTTTTATACTTCAAGCACTTTCAAAATCTTTTTCTTCTGGCTATAGATTCAATAAGGGGAGATTTATCTTATATAACAAAGATATATAACTTTGTTTATTCAAAATCAAATCTTCAAATTTGATTACACTATAAAGTCACTTACCATATTACTTACTTTCATAAAGTAAATTTCTATCATGGAAATATCTAATTTCCATTTTTATTCATTGTATGCTTCACAAAATATGCTTTTCATTTCAAGAACCATTTTGCATTTCTAATCCACAAATTTTAAATATCAATATCATTCAAACCCGTATGATGTACCCATATCATCCGTACGCTATACCAATTTAATCGCTCACTCGATCACACAATTTCACTTCCGAACTAGTATCGTCCACCCGACTTCCTAGTGCGGACACAAATTTGGTTTCTTGATCAGAAACCGTCATTCTCCTTGCATAGCCTATCTATGATAGAGAATATCCAGAACCAATCAACAATCCATATCCAGGTTCGCCATCGAAAATCGAGTGAAAAATCCCAACTCGGATCGACATAATTATCTCGAAATTCTGTGCTCGAATCTGGATCAAATCACTATGCGAATAGAATAATATACGTACATCCTATGTATTTATCTCATTGATTATTAGCCCAATCAATTTCCTTTTCTATTCACATTCACTTTAATTTTCATTCACTTATTCACAATTGCTTCAATCCCATTTGGATTATCACCTCTATTCTTATCTCAATTGGGTATTCATCATAAACAGTTTGAACTCTTTGCAGCTTAAATTTAGAAAATAGTGTGAAAAGTTTAAAAATAGAATAGTAGTTTGAAAAATAATTATTTGTTTGCAAAATAGCTGTAAAATAGTTAAGTATTGATAAAATAGTTAAATAATTGTAAAATAGTTATAAAATAGTAACTAGTTATAAATTAGTTGAAAGATAGTAATTAATTTTTAATACAGTTGTAAAATAGTTAAATATTTCCAAAATAATTGTAAAATAAGTATAAAATAGTTTGGGCTTTTAAAAGAAAGATTGTATATAATCAATAGCTTGGAAAAATAGATTTATATTAAAACAATTTATTTTGAAAATAGTCCAGAGTCAAACTGTTCAATTCCCAACCTCCATTTTCATCAACTCAATTTAAATTTCCACTTCCATTTAAATTGATTCAATTCCAATTTGAATTGATCCTAATTCCAATCAATTGCCGATTTCCAATTAACTATCAATTTCAATTCAAATTAAGTTAACTTCCATTCTCATCCAAATTCAAATCAACTTCCTATTTGAATTTGAACTCATTCAACTTCAATTTCATTTCAATTTATCCAATTCAAATTTCCATTTGAATTTTTAAACTTATCCATCATCAATCATAAATCCAATTATCTCAAATAAATTTCAACCAATTTCAAATTTCAAATTTGTTTCAACTCCAGTTTGAATTTAACCCTAATTCAAGTTGAATTAATCCTCAGTTTCTTTCCTAAATTCAGATCAAATTCCATTTGAATTAAAAACTATTCAACTTTAATCACAAGTTCAAATTATTTAAATCAAATTCAATTTGAACTAATTTCAAATTCAAATTCACTTTAAACCATCTCGAATTATATAAATTCGAGTTAAACTTTCAAATGTTGACTTAATTCTCTTAGATCAGTTTAACCTTTACTTCTTCATAAACCTATTTCTAAGTTCAATTAATATTTCAAATCCAATTCCAGTTTAAAGATTATTAATAGGATAATATTATCCAAATTATTTTAAAACACATATACATTTCCAATTCACAGATCTCAAACCCATTTTGAGATCACACAAACTCCCAATTCAAATTAACCATTTAACTTCCCATGTTAAATCCCAGTTTCATATTGAAATTTCCAAATCAGGTTGTCCATTCAAACTTATTTAACTTCCTCTAGGTTAAATTCAATTTACCTAATTCAGTCTAATTTACACAATTTGAATTCCCATTCAAATTTTAAAATACTTTCCCATCTATAAGTTCAAAAACTTATCACTTTGGGTTTTCACATCTCATTTCAAATTTAAAACTCAACATTTAGAGTTTATTTCAAACCATTTTTGATATTATGTATATTCCTCACATATATACATATTTTCTTCTTAGCCTACCAAGCCGAATTTTAAAATTTAAACCACCCTTGGTTTTAATTCAAAACAAATTCTTTTAAAAGTTTACATACAACTTCTTATTCTAAAATAAGATTATATTCAAAATAGTTTGAATAACATTATTTCCTTTAACACTTTGAAAACAATTTCAAATGTTTAAATTTAGAACTCAGAACTTCACAATTGGAAACCTACATTAATTTACATCCTTTCAAATTTACAAGTTATTCTCTTTTTAAATGGTTACTTCCTTAAAAATTTTATTGTTTATTGGAAAACAATCATCCTATTATTAAACACAATAGCCATTTAATTTCTCCTGTTTGAAACCAATTCTAATTCATCTTATTTAGAAATTCTTTCCCAACTTCGAGATTTAATTTCAGTTTGAATCCATTTCAAACTTATATTTAGTTTAATTTCAATTTGGTTGTATTTCTATTACCACTAGATTTAATCCCAATAATTTAACAACCAATCAGCTTAATATTAATTAGAAAGAAATATTGCTTTATATATCAAAATATATTCTTATATAAAATCATTTAAAATCTTTATATAAGAAAAAAACAAGTACGCTCTCATATATATACATACATATATTCAACTCATTCTAGGGTACCATTGACCCTTCCTTAATGAGTAAACCCACCAAAGCCAAGGTTCACGCTTAACCTTCGGCTCTGATACCAGTTGTATCGACCCGAAAATTTCGATCCCGAAAATTTCAAATAGTTAGGAAAGAAGAAAAGAGAAAGAAGAAGAAACAGAAACAAGTCACAGAAACCTCACATTCGCAGCGGATCAAAATATAATATCACATAAATAATAGTTTACAAAAGAAGAACTGTATCAGTACACTTACATTTTTATATATCAGAGTTACAGCCAATACACAACACTGGACAGTTTAAACAAACATGTCCTAGATAGACTATAATATACAGCAGAATACGCTCCACACGTTCCTGCCATCCAGCGCCTCCTGAGCTCCAAAACGTGCTTACTTGAAAAATCTGTAATACACGGTCTGACCCGAGCATTACATCAAAGTAACATCCGGGCCAGGCTGGAAACCAGCGTGAGTAAACCCATCTTAACATGGAATACAACAGCACAAAACTACATGAAACCCGGGGTAACTCGTATCAATTTACACATTCACAATTTGTTATAGACATCACTTACATCATATATCAATTTCTAAATACCAAAACTTAGTTCAAATGGTCCAATTCACTTAAATCATTCCATTCCAACCTATTGATTTCACATATCAATTTATAAAGAATCGAAGTGGTTTCGGGTATTTACTAATACTCGACTCCGGTCTCTTCGAATCCAATGTCATCTTAACCCAAATTATTCAAGTGAATGAAATTTACTTTTAATCACTTGATGTCACTTTATACAGCATTTCATCATAGATAACCACATTATCACTGTTCAACCCAACATATCATATTACAGAACATTTCATATCAAATAGCATCATGATCACATACCAGGGATAACAAATAATCCAAGGCATCCCAATATCATTCAATCATCCATATGCAAGATAAATTAGTCATACCATTTCTAATTAATTTAATTATCTACTAATGAATTAAATTAATTACTTATTACTTATAAATCTTGCTTATTTAACATTAATTAATTATATTCAATTAATTAATCATTCCTTAATTATTCATCTTGATTAACCATCCTTGGTTAATCATTCTTTAATTACAATAAGTAATTAACTCTCAAGTAACTACACATATTAATTATTCCTTATACATCCATATCCAATTACATTGATCCTTGATTAATCACTTAAATTAATTATCTCATATTCACTTCATGATCAATTATCCCTTAATAAATCATACTCATTATTCAACTAATTATTGATTAGTTTCCTTAATACATCAATCCTTAATTAATTACCTAAGTAATTAATCCTTAATTACTTCATTAAGTAATTAATTTGCCACTAATTACAACTTAATTATTTAATTAATCTCTAACTATTAATTAATAAATCTTAAACATTATTAAATTAAACTAATTAATTACTCTTGATTACCTTATTAATTAATTAGTCATTTATTATCCAAATCTTAATTATCTCTTGAGATAAATCTTTATTTTATTAATGAATTACTTATCATTAACAAAGTTAAATACATTTCAAAACATTGCACTTTTAGATTAAACATTTAAATTGAAATTTAAGATTTAAAGTAACTTACGATTTAACTTAGCAAATTTAAATTAAACAAACTTCAAATCTTCTAAATCAAATTTTTTAAGAAAAACATTTATTTTACATAATAGTTTTAAAATTAAATTCAATTTAAATTTTAAAAACTTGTTTTGTAATAACCTTATTATATTCCTGCATTTTAAACCTACTTCAGGATTCTACCCGAGAATAGCTCGAGTCTAGACTTCGGGTTTCTTCATTTTATACCTTAATGTTAATTCAGTAAAATTTAATTTCAAAACCAAGTTAACAGCAGTAAAAGCCATTAAAACACTTCGAGCCCAAAGCCCAAGATCCCATTCAAAAACCCAAGCCAACAATTGATCACCCTGACCCATCAATCTTCTTCCCTAATCAAAATACAGCAACCAACACAAACTGACTTATCAGTGCACCGTGCACATGTACACCTCACCGGAGCATCTTAGACCACCGCCGCAACCACCAGCAAGTCACCTCCGATCACTTGAACTCGCCACCACCTTTGGAATTTCTGGATTTGTTCTTTTAGAAAAATTCACCATCGAAACCTCAAACATCAATCAATCGACACCTAACAGCCCCCTGGCCTCGTCACCACTAGCCACCATTCCCTGCCAGAAAACACCCGATCCTTTGCCATGACCCTCTCCTTCGAGTCTCCCTGGTCTGCAACCTTAAAGCATCACTGCGACGCCGTAGATCGACGTCAAACGAACACACCTAAAAGCCCTAATCCTTGCTCTATCGACCACTCTGATGATTAGAAAATTCATCACCGATTTTTCTCGAATTCCCAAACTAGGCAGCCTCCTCGTGACCAAATGCCGACCTAAAACGTCAACCACCTCGCCATTATTAGCCCAAAATTGGAAATCGGTCATTCCCAAAATCTTCCTCAAACTTAACTTAAAAACTACAAATCTCCCACCAAAAACCATCAAATTCGAAGACGGATCCAATCACATAATGGAAACGAAAATTTAAGAGTCAAAGTTTTTTGACTTGATTTATTTCTTCATCTAAAAATTCATTTTCCAGCAAAATAATAAATCATTTCCTTTCGAATTTATTTTTAAAAACAAGATTTCATCATTTCAAACAACTTCTCTTTAGACATCTTATCTCAGAAATGCTTGTACGAAGAGGATTTAAATTTTGAATGCAAATTTGGGCCTGTTTTAAATAAACAGAGACATACTCAATCATACATAGCAAAATCAAATGGTAAACCCAGACAAAACATTCGTTTCTTCCACGTTGGATATATTTGAGTCATTTCCAACATCACTTATTACATGCACAAGCTTAACAGATGATTTTATTACTTACCTGAAATCTGTTAGCTTAACTGTTATTCCTTATTTCCAAAATGCTGCTAAATATATATGTTTTTATTGGAAATTATATTATATTTAAAAAAAAGAAATCAGAACCTGATAATCACTTCCTCTTTTAGAATCAGAATCTAATATTGTTTCAGTGAGAAGATATGAATTTAAATGTAGATTCTGAGTTCTGGAAAACAACAGAAAAGGGTATATACATAAACATCTATATTTATATTCATGCATCCATCTAAATCCATTCATGCATCAAAATTTCTTTAGCCATTCAATCACACACATCAGGTTTAAATCAGATTTACATGAGAAAGATTGTTTACTCACATTTTTGAATGTATGAACAGAGAGCCTGAGCACTTGCTTGATTATTTAGGTGGTTTGATCTTCTTTTGCAACTTGAATTTGAACTGAATTTGTTTTGGAACTGAGTTGAAACTTGAATCCATAGGTTTATAGTTTCCAAATTTTACCTTTGTTTTGATTTTTTTTAAGCCTTGCTACAAGTTTTAGCTTTAAGCATAAAGGTTTTGAACTGGAAAATAGTTTGGTTCTCAATATTTTATTCATTAATTTAAAAATAAAGAAAATGACACTTGTAGGATAAAAATTGTTAACACTTGTAAATCTCATAATGTATTCACCTTACATTTGTTAAATGGCATGAATTTGTATACATTTGTAATCATAATGTTCCCAATATGTTTATGTATTTTACAAAAATTTTATTTTCATATTTTATTTACATTCTTATGTTAAATTCTTTTTATGTTATATATACACTTATATATACAAACTAAGATTATTTTCTTAGATAATTTTTTTTAAAAGAAAGTACATTAGATTCAATTATTTAATTCTTATTTCAAATCTAAGTCATAATAAAATAAATATACATAGATATTATTCTTTGATGTTTGAAAAAATAGAGTTTACTTATATAGCCTTTGAGAATCATCGTGCTGAACTCAAAACAACAGTTCCTAATCATAATATATATATATATATACACATACATACATACATACTTAAAATAAATTCAATATTATAAAGTTTACATATGTCTATTTTTATATTTATAATTCACCATAAGGTTATCACTTAAAGAAAATTATTTATTAAGTTTAAATCCATATATATATATATATATATATATCCAGATATTTTAAAATTATCAGAATTTTATCTGCTTAACTGAATAAGACCAATTAATTATCCAATTATCAGATGTTTCAAAAATTCGGATTATTACAATTTTCCAAACCTTTTATACACAAGTTCAAACGCTTTTAAACTTTACCAAAGAAGTTCAAATAACTTTAAAACTCACGTGGAATCATATTATGACCTTGCTTGGCTGAAAAACTCAAAATTTAAAATTTTACATTTCAAGACATTTTGAAAGAGTATCACTTTATATATCAAATTATATCTTTGAAATATAAACAACTTATTTGAACCAGAAATAAATTCCTTTTGGTAGCAATTCTCACTCTAAAACTCGAAAATGAATGCTAACAATGTTGTACTCATCCCCCAGATTATTTCCCAACGACTAAAGCGAGTACAATGCTTTTATTTTTTTTAAATTTATTTTTAAAAAATATATTTCTAGTCAAAATCACTTCCAAAATAATATTATTATTATTTCTGAAAACTTTGAAAATAATTTTTGAAAACCAACGAGATTTAAAATTCTAAAATTCTTAGCTTTTAAATCCTTTCTATTTATAAGCCATATTATAAATATACTTATACAATTTCATTACGTTATTACAAAAACGCTTCATTAATTTACATCTTTGTCATTGCAAACAATTCTTATTGTAATTAGATTTCAGTTCTGTTTAATTATCAGACGCTTCGTGAAATAAAGTTCACAAAGTATTCGTATTTAGTTTAATCAAACAATTATCAATGATAACTAAATATTATCATTTCCTAACAAACAACATCCATAAATAATTTCATAATAGCACAAAACTTAATTTTCATAAGCCCCTATGGTTATTTATGGAAAATTATACTTTCTTATATATAAAATATAATTTAGATAAAATTATTTCATTTACCCTTATTTTAAAACAATATTATGTCGACTTGCCTAGTTTAAGTGTTTAGAAACCCCTATCAATAACATGGCGCCTCACGTACCGACAAGAATTCATAAACAACTCAACAGATAAGTAGATACAATATAAAACATTTTATAACACTAACAAGTATGTGCCTTCATATATAAGTGTGTATATATATATGTATAAATGTATGTATGTGTATATATATATATGTGTGTGTGTGTGTGTGTGTGTGTATAGACACACATATAGAAACAAACTCATTCTAGTGTATTACTACCCTATCTCTAATGAGTCAATCCCCATTAAAGCTAAGGTTATCACTACACCAAAGCTCCGATACCAATTGTGACAACCAGCATTTCGGGATGTTTAATTCGACAATAAACCACACATGTCCAACTCAAAACAATCTAAAACACAGATAATCAATGAGGTTAATGAAGAAAAATAAGGAAAGAAGAAAACAAACGCGAAATCTTGTAACAGAATGATAAAATATAATAATATAAACAGCTCATGAAGCAGTTTACACTATACATTTGATTATACTTTTGCAACATCAATCATAGTTATACATACAACAGAGACAAAACAAAAAATGCAGCAGAATAACATGATGCAGAAAATAATACTAGTAATATAATATACCAAATCTTCGTCTTCATTCTCTAGAATAATATGTTCTTTAATGCACTGAAAACTCAAGGCTGACCTAAGCATAAAGTAAAAAAATACATTCGAGTCGGAACTAAAATATCCTTATGTAAGTCAAATCAATATCTCAAATAACAAGAGTTAAATAGTGTCTGAGATGATTGCGGGGTTTTACATATCATATCCATTGTATAACGTGCATGCAATACCACAAGAGATGTTACAGGATTTTCCATCTCTTAAGGATCCGCCAAAATATCTATATATATAGTAGAATACGTTATATATGTAATGTCTAATCAATAAAATAAATATTTTTCTTAGCGTTAAGGCTTTACATTAATCTCCCTTAATGCATTTTTAAGCATTGTTGTACAGTTTGCATATAACACCCCAGTAGAACATCGGGGTATAGGGATGCATCTTGATACGATAACACTCAACCAAACTTGTAGTGGTGTCGTATAAGGATAAAAGTAGGAAAAACACGTCTGGAAATGCCCATGGTAGGATACTACCAGTTCAGGTCGCAGAGTCGGTGGTAATACATCATAGCCACTGCTGCCCACCACGTCCATCCACCCCATATCGAGTCAAAGGGAAGTCATCCCAAATCAAGGTGCACCAATCGAAACCAACATTAAAAGTAATAGTATAGACCAAGTCCAAAAAGAAAATCGAAGAACAGATGTCTACTAGAGGTAGCTACCCTCATTGGCCCTATCAAGTCGTCCTGTTTTAGTCATTTCAAATTGACACAAGTGTCGGGGCTATCCATCATCGTTCTTTTTCTTCAAATCTAGAAATGTACACCAAATCCAACTACTTCATTCAAAAGTCTCCTCCACCGCTCTAAGTACACAGTTGTTAAGTGGTTCGAACATTGACGGAGAACATGCCAACAATCAGCCCTGGTCTCTTTAACAATCAAACATCGTTTTACACACTGGTTGGTTCTTTTACATTTCAAAAGTGAATCATTAATTGATGTCAAAATATCATATTCATTTCAAAATATCCTTCATTTCAAAATCCTCATATTTGCTTCATATGTCATTTTCACTTGAAAAACATTTCATTTGAATTTCCATTTCAAATTTCAACTTAGGTTATAACTCCATTTTAACCACATTCACATTTTAGATCAACGATTTAAACATGAGCAGTTCCTAGCATGAACAGTTTGAATTTTTTTGAAAATAGTTTGGATAATTTAAATAGTTGAAAAAGTTAAAATAGGTTAAATATTTTAGGGATTGAAAAAAGTTTGATATAAAATAGTTTAAGTAATGAAAATGTGTTATACAATTAAATGATTTCAAAATTTAAATAATTTGAAATTCTAAAAGATGAATTTTAAAATAGTTTATAGTAAACAAATTTAAAACTATTTCCTTCCATTTCTAATAAATCTGGACTCAGGTCCAAATTTCAATCAAACTAATTCAATTTCAAATCTTCAAATTCAAATCATCTTCAATCTCAAATCAATTCAAATCGACTCAATTTCGATTTTAATTCAAATCAACTTCAATTTCGACTTCAATTCGAATTAACACCAACTTTGATTTCAATTCGGATTTACCCTAATTTTGATTTCAATTCGAACTAACTTCAATTTCGATTTCAACTTGAATTAACTCCAATTTCGATTTTAATTCGAATTAACTTTAATTTGGATTTTAATTCGAATTAGCTTTGATTTCGATTTCAACTCGAATTAACTCCAACTTTGATTTCAATTCGAATTAACTACATTTTTGATTTCAATTCGAATTAACTCCAATTGTGATTTCAATTCTAACTCCAATTCCAATTTCAACTCAATTAACTTCAATATCGAAACATTCATTTTTAACTTCAATCCGATTCAACGTTCGACTTAATGGTTCAAAATTAAATTCAATTCTTATTTTAAACCTTTTCAATTTGTATAAATTACAAGTCCAATTTCAATTTACCGATTTAAATCACTTAAATCAAATTAAACTTCAATGTTTGAATTTAGATTCAAATCTTTAAATTAATTCAATTTCGAATATTTTAATTCTGAGTCCAAATTTGAAATATCAATCCAAATTACTTTAACTAAGGTAAATTTTCAAAGTTCGAATAAAGTTCAAACCTTAAAGCAATTCAATTCCCATAATTCAAGTCGTATATCGATTATAACTTCAAATTCCAAAGTAAACTACTTAAATAATTTCTTTTACAAATTTCACCTTTAACATTTCAAAGCTCAAATTTGAAAATAATTCAATCTTTATAAATTTGATTTTTATTTCTTTAAAACAAAATCATTTAAATAGAATCAAATTTAAGAATTTAAAACCATTCAGTTTAATCAATCCGATGCCCGTATAAAATTTCCTATCCTATGGCCAAGTAATTAGTTCGATTTTAATTCCAGGGATGGATATATATCATTTAAATCCAAATCAAAGTGTCATAGGTATATATCATTTCAACCTATTTATTAATTTATTCAAAATAATTCAAATAACTATTTTATATGCAATCAGATAATAAACAGGGTGATCACAGGATATATATAAAATAAATAAACATCCAATCATCCAAAATATCAACCAATAACATCCAGTCTCAATCAACATGTAAATTAGCCAATAAACCACAACAGCTAACTAGTTATCAATATCGGGTGTTTAACTAGAAATTCATTTTCAGTTCTGATTTAACTATCAATTACAAATTCCTAACAGTTCAAATCATATATCAATTTAAATATTAGTTAAATTATCAAACAACAGTCAATAAAAATAAATTACTTCATGATTTCAATTTAACCAACATCAGAACATTTTAGTATTTCGTTAGCGGTTTAAAACACTCACCTTTACTTGAAACTGAAAATTTTTCAGACCCAAACAAAATTTGAATCTAACTCCATGCCATAGACGACTTTGATATAAATCCAAAGCAACTTTTCGATCGAATCTGACCTTGTAAGAAAAGGTTATGGATTAAATAATATTCGATATAGTTAAAATCATAATTAACTTGATTAATTTAAAATTTTAAAAAACTAAACCTTTCTCTTCCTCACGCACGCAAACCAGGGCAAGCTCGACTTTGTTTTCTTTATATGATCAATCCTCGCTAGAATGACGCCCATCTACTACACCGTACGCCGATGCCGATACCGCCTCGACCGCTGCTCTTCCACACTTACACTAAAAGCCATGTGCATTGTCGCGCACGAAAAAAGGCCGCGATCCCAAAAATGCCCTCGTTTGGATGAGATTCGTTGCCGCCTAGATCGTATATTCAATGATCCAACCATTGCTTAAGCTCGTATCGATGCTCTCTACATTTCTCTAGTTGAAGTCGAAGACTACTTTGGCCTCTAGAGGCTCTGATCGACGTCGGCCGTTAGATGGAGTTCGTTTTAATGGTGGCTATTTATTGAGGATTAGAGTTTTAGCAAATGAAAGAAATTTAAGGGCTATTTATAGAAAATTTCCACGGCGCTATTCATCCGTGAAAATTTCGAACTCCAAACGAAGCATGTCGCCTGGTGTTTTGTATGTTGTACCCCTATTCCGAACACAATGCAATATATACCGGGAGATAATTCCATTATATTCAGAAGATAACTTTCAAAATAAAACTATATTAATTAAAGTTCTAAAAATAAATTCTACACATTTCAAGATCGTATGACAAAAAGTTAAGTCCGATCGCTATGAAACTTGAAATCCGATAATAATTCACTATCATGGATCCGATAAAACTGGTTTCGTCGAAATCCTAAACAGTGCTAAAAAAAATCCACGTTAACTAAAATGAGAAATTTCCAAAATCTATTTAATCACTTTAAATTCAAATTTAAAATTTGCCGTCTTCCTTCTTATTTAAATGGAATTTAAATCAACTTTTGAAATCATTTTCATTTACACTAAATTCAAAATTCAATTATTTAAATAATGCCAAATATTAAATATGACAATTAAATTGTCAAATAAATCACTATATTTGAAATATAAGTTATTTAACTTATAAAACTTGCTTTTAAAATGAATCTACATAATAAAACAACTACTTCCATTTTACAGTAATTCAACATCTTTGCAACTATTGTATACAGCAAAAGTTATCCATTTCTTACCAAATAAACGTTTTCTTATTTCTGAAATTTATACTTATCAAAATACAATTTCATATAAATAAACTTATGCCATTTCTTTTAATAAACATTCATTCAATTCCTTTTTCTTACACTGATCATTTCAATTTCTGTTATTAGTTACTTACAATTCAATATCATTTATTTTACTTCGAATATAAGTTATCATCTTTTATCTTATTTAATTTTCTTATTTAATTTTTTTTTATCTACGTTCACATCCAATAAATTACATGAATAAAATATAATTTTTAATTTCCAACCATTTTTGTTCAATAATCATATTATAATTATTAAATAGCTAAAAATATGGGTCGTTACACTTAGTAGATGGTGTGACATCATAATCAAATTATCGCCTAATTAGCTTCGGTAAAATCCAATTTTACTTTATTAAGCATTACCCGAAAGCGAAAATTATTTACACTAATTCTTCTCGTTAAAACTATGTCACACTAGGACTTATGCAATAATGGTCAAAATTCCAAAATCATCTATATATTTACTTTATAGTCCAAACACAAAGTGCTTGGTTTAATAATAACAATTATAATTAATTATACTGCTCTAGCCAAGGACTTTGACTTGACCTCAGTTGACCTTGATATTAAACCTCATATAACTGAGGAGATGGATGCTCTCTTAAATAGTGTTTCACTTTTGATGCTTCCACTCGACCTAACTATAGTCATTCGATAGACATCGTGCCACAATTTGACTATGATCAAAGTGAAGCTTACACATTGAAGGTCAACAACATTATCAAGTCAAGAGAACCGTGTAATTTTGTCATATTGATATTTTTTATCTTCCCTTAGTTATATTAGCCAACAAAAAATTATCGAGTGAGTCATCCCATAATCATTCAATAAATATCGGTATGTAACCCTTTGATGCCTTCAGCAGTCATAAGCAACACACTACCTGACTTTGGAGAGCATTGTGTACTCTAGTCTCAACGGATGTATCTATATCTAGTCTCGTTACATCTTGACTAGGAATATTTAAAATGGCATGTTTAATTTCATTGTAATAAATTACTCATAGTTACAACACTTTGTAACTATTATCACAAAACATACCAATTAAGTATTCTCCATAAATAAACTTTCAATTAAATTATTTAATTAATACAGCATATTATATCGTATAATGGAAAGAAAACACCTCTTTTTTCTAACAAAGTTGGTTAGCGAGTTAGATATACGTAAAAATTACATAATTACCCCTAGGGCATACTCTTGACTCTGTGAGGTTATACCCCATGTATGCATACGTGAAGAACAAAAGATTATGCATGCTAGATGCATCCACGAGCTGATCAATTCTTAGCGGTATGAAGCTTCCTTTGAGAGTATTCTTTTTTAAAGTTGGAAATATCCATGCATATTTTCCCCACCTCATTGGAAATGTGTAGTAGTATCGGATTTCCTACCCACGCAGGATATTTGGATTCACTTATAAAGTCATGATTGAGTAATTGTTTGACCTTTTCATTCAAAGTGTGGGATAGCTCAGGGTTTAGCAGCTTTCACTTTTGGTACATTGGATTTGACTTCACATTAATAAGAGCATAGCATATGACTATGGGATCTATATCAATCGTATCTACATGGAACCATGCGAACATGTCTTGGTTCTTTCTTTGAAACTCTATCAAATTCTCATACAATATCCCACTTAGCTCCATTCTAATCTGGATGGTCCTTTTTCTTTCCTTTATACCTGCATAGTTGTTTTTATTTTTGTGATTAACCCTGTCAGGGATGTTGCACCCCTATGAGGATCTAATGGATCATCTCTTTCAATGCTATAGCTGAGCTTGTACACCAATTTGTCCATAAGGTCCTTTTCTTCTTCTACTAGCATAGACGATGGTGCTCAAGCCTTAAGGGGAGGGGATGGAAAATCCCTAACTCTCATAATTGAGTCTAATGGTTCCTCGAGAGTATGATTCCTAGTGTTGCTACTCCCAAGCACCTTTTGGGGGCCCTCTTCTCATTCCATGTTACAATAAGCTCGCAAGTCCATGTGACATATATTAAATAAATCGGGTCTATGATGCAAAGTATTGTTTGTTTTTTAATGTCCTTATGTTTTTCCTAAATGAGGATGGGATAATTTATTTCTCTTTAATTCACTTGGGGACTAATGGCTAATCCAAATGTTCCTCATTAGCACACAAAAATATTCTTCAGCTTTTTCATTACCATGGGGAAGTACATCTTAAGGAGCTCATCCCCAATAAAGACGTTGTTACATGTAGACCCTCGTGTTATCTCAAGGATACATTCTTCTACGATAGTTGGTACTTATTACTAGATCATTGATACACCTTTCTATGTAGGCTACAACAAGATATTTTTATAATTTCAGCTTCTTGTTGATCACTTTGAATATAACTAAACCCATTTTTCATTGGGAACTTCTTTGCTACCGATATCTGGTAATCGGACAATCCACTATTATGAATAACCTCAACTTTCACTACATTTGGCTCATGTCTGAAGGTTATCGCATACAAGGTTAAACCTAGAGGATGATTTTTGTTGTTGAAAGTATATATAGGGAGGTTTCATGGCATGTAGACATATTTAGGAAGCTTTATTTTTTCGAAGATAGTCTTAAACATCATGTTCACTGAGATATCACCATTAATGAAAACATGACCTTGTATTGGTTACCTATATGGATATTACCATGGATTCGTGATACATATGCTCAACCGCCTCTTTTTAGTGGCCATGAAAATAATGTTGGCTTTTTCGAGATCTATTCTAAGTACTTTAGGTGTCGTGATCTCTATTGCGTACATATGCCCTTCGTAGTTATCTTACGTTGGTACCTCCCATGTGGCCTCGACTATTTTTGACAATGCCGTGACCACCATATATTGAAGTTATTGGTCAATGTTGTAAGTTCATGCACATTTTTTGAGATGGCATGCATTTTCGCTCTTTGGTTGACCTGTCCTCTAACATACTAGGCCAACTAGCCTTCCCTAATTGACTTCTCAATTGTTTTTACTGAAAAGGCGACTTTCATTTGCGTTGTCCCGAATGAGGTAGTGGAACTTACAGTACCAGTCGTTCCCTCTTGGCTCCTACCCTCGCCTAAAACTTGTTAAAGGAGATCTTTAATACATGATCCCATTTCTTGTTACTATATATATTCATCTCCTTATCTTTATCTAAAGGGTTGTGGTTTTTGTATCTAGGTTAAAGGGATCGTTGTCCCTCAAATTTTTTATGTTATGCAATTGGCATTCCTTCTTCCATTCGCTGCTCCCACTGTGAACATTATACTTATCCTCTTTAATATCACCTTAAATACTTCAAAGCGGTCAAATTTATCCATGCTATAGCCTTATTTTCTCTCTAGTCAAAGTCAACTAGAGTGGTGATTGGTCCACATTACATTTCTCTCCACATTTTTAGTCTTTCCTAACTCCAAATCAAACGACAATAACTAGGCTTATCCTATCTTCTCCCTTGGGTAGGATGCATCGGTGTTGAACTGGGCTATGCAAGACCGTTGATTCCCCCCCCGTATGGTTGATGTTAACCTACTCGCTTTCCATCATAGGTCGAATTCTAGAAGTGAACCGATCCTTAAACTCATTGGCATTTTCTCCCTAGACCTGATGCTGAGTCGTAAATTAAAGAACCAGAAAGATGGTGTAACAAATCATACCCCGAGCATACCAGTCCAAGGACCAAAGTAGCATATAAACTCACATCTTGCCATCAAGTATGAGTCGTTTGATTTTTTTACAAATTAAACGGTACAGAGACACATATATGTTTAAGATAATCTAGACTGCTGGTTCTCACATCGAATGAGTAAATTTTAAATACATAACATAAGTAAACCATAGAACGGTCTCAAAATAACATAGTCCATACTACAATGTCTCTAAACAACAATACATACAGTCTAATAATAAGAACAACATAATATGAAATGAAGCACATGGAGAGTAATAATAATAAATATATCTTTGGGTGTTGTGCCTTCTTCTCTATGTATAGTGCTTAGCCAACTCACTTAATGATTTATCCTCCTGCAATAGAGATAAAGATGGAGAAATGGAGGGGGTCAGACATAGTCAAGTAAGTGAATTGCATCACTAGTGGTATGTGGACAAGTAGTTAAAGTTTAGTTGTAATCTATATGTAACGTGTTCTTCACTGTGCATGTTCTTTATATAAAAGTGAATAACTAATTCTGTGGTATGGTTGAGCTATTCCTATGGTGACAATATTCCATTTTTATTATGAAGATTTACGCTCACAAGTAGAACATATCAACTAAATATTTCATAAAAAGACATTTTTATTATATAGCTATTTATTGAGTTAACATTCTCATTTATAGTTGTTTGATCTACTCTAATTTAGATATAGCTTTCTAGCAAACTATATTTAAATTAGAGTAAATCAAAAAACTATAAATTTGAATGTTAAATCAATAAATAGCTATATAGTAGAAATGTCTTTTTATGAAATATTCATTTGTGTTCTACTTGTGAGTGGAAATCTTCATAATTAAAATGTGTATATCCGTTTGTGTGTTCTGATTAACAATCACTAATTTTTCTCCTTTGTGTTAACATTCCCAATTCCATTCCTTTGGGTTAACATACCTAAGTTCTATTACTTTGGGTTTACAATTCCAATCCAATCTCCTTCACTAGCATATGTATCCAATGCCCTCTATCACTACACAAACAGCATTCTAGAGTTAATTGATAATTCCAGCTTCCTGTAGGATCAACAATTCCTACTATGGCGAATATATTTTCCATTTCTCTTTTCATCTCCCACCCATCAGTGGCTAGGACCTGCTATGGATCATAGAAGCTTTTACTTTCGATTTATTTGCTCGCCACACTAAATGCCACATCACTAACTTTATTAGCGGAGCCTAGGACCTAGCCAAGGTGATCAAATTTCTAACTTATTGCATGATGCCATTCCACTACGTGAACAAGAAAGGGGGTAAAATGTTTCCCTTGATCCTTCCTACCTGGCATGAACCAGGTCCAGGTTCAACCTAGGCTAACTAGTATATTTCAGACGTCTGAATACATTTTTACACATTTGACAATCTAAAAAATATTCTTAAGGTGTTCAGATGCCTGAATTTCTTCCTCAGACATCTGATTTCGATTTCAGACGTCTGAAAAGGAATTTAGACATTTGAATCGAAGTAAGTTATTTAGCCACCACAAGGTTGTAAAAATTTGAAAATAGACGTCTGAATAATTATATAAAACATCTTAAAATGCATTCAAACGTCTAATTGGTATTTTTAGACATCTGGTTCACTATTTCTAGATTTTTAATAAAATTGGATCATTTTTTTCTCGATTTCTTCATAGCTTTAATCTCAAATTTATAGGGTGTATTTTCATAGTGTTTTTAATATGATTCCAAGTGATTTTCCTGATGTTTATACATAGTTTTTCATCAAATCTTGTAACGACCCGTAAATTTAACCGGTTTTAATACCGATATTAATAGAAATTTTGTGGAATTTCAAACGATAAAATTTGGAATATAAATTTGATATTTGGAATGCGTCTAGTTAAACATAGAAACTGGTAAATTTTCGTCTGAAAATATGAAGTTTATTTTCGCGCGTAACTTTATTTCAATTTAATCAGTTAAAAATCGATGAAAATAAAACGTTTCGAAACCTGAATATCTATACATAGAAAAATTCTAAATCATCTTCTGAGCAAGAAGTCATTTTTCGTTTTTCAAATTCGGACTTCTTTAGCTCCGTCGATCTTATTTTCCTGTGTTTTTCCTGCATTCTCCGCCAGTAGAAAATTCAAAATTTTATAATTCAATCGAATTACCGATATCTGTATACCGTTTTGATCGTCTCGTCGTGCTGATTGCCGTGGTATATTCACTTCTTTGTTTCGGTGCCCGGTACGCAGCGGAACCCGCGTAACGGATATCCGTATCGGTGCATATTTGAGTCGATTGATTGCCTACCCTTTTATTTTTGTTTTTGCACCGTACAAAACAAACGGTTGTGAACATTTACATTTCTATGACCCTTGTGGCTTTCCAATGTTAATTTATGGTAGTCAATACATTTTTCTGCCCATGGCTTTAATTATAGGGAGGAACTGATACGTTACTTTTGGTTCTCTGCTATTTACCGGAGGCTTTGATGACCCTTCCTTCTTATTTTTCTCTTTTCTTCTTTTATCAAATTTCCCTATGCTTCTTTCCTTCTTCATTTTTTTTGCACGTCGCACCTCCTTTCCTTTGCCGAGCCTTGTCCCTGCCCTATCCCACCACCATCTCTACCAGCCGACGCAAGCACCCAAGTCCAGTCGCAAGATTTTCTGTACTTCATTTCTTCTCAATTAATAAGCTGCGGAAATGGCTTTGCTACAAGTGGTAGACGAAGGAATACCTTATCATGCATGAATTTATCCGATGTATTGTCCCGTAAAGGGATATGAAGACCGAGACATAGACGATGATAATGATCATACAAATGAATATCATGATGGAAAGGTGACAGTGTGAATTCTGCAACGGTTGATGGTTATGAGGTGAAGTACTCGTTGTTTAGTAATGCTTACAGAGTCAAATTGGAAATAAAATCATACAATGATGATGGTAGCCCAGCAATCAATGTAAAAGGACATGTACGTCCATATTTTAAGCTTGGTGAAAAAAAAACTATGAAAAGTATCTTTTTGGTGGGCAGGAGTATAAGAAATCAAAGCATGTAGGTGGAAGTGATAACCTTGTTGTATGTCCTGCCTTAATTCTTCCACGCAACCCGTCACCACCCATTGTCCCCTTCTCTGTAGCCGAGACCACCTATCACCTCATGTCAGCAACCGCCTCCACCAAGCTCATGTCGCGTGTAGCAACTACAGCCGACGTACTGCATCTTCACCGACGTCAACTCCTTCCCACGTCGCAACCGGTTTCCTCTACCACAACCGAACCACCGACCACTTCTCCCCCTTCACGCCCATCTCCTTCACCGTCGTATCCACCTCTCTTTCGCTCGCCCGCCTTTCCACGAGCAGCCTCACCCTCTCATGCAATCTCGGCCACCCAACCTCTCGCGTGGCCTCTGCTCCTCCGCCACCTCTGCCACAAGCCCAAACCCTCATATCACTCATCTCCTTGTTGGCAGTTTTAGGCGAGTTATGTGTTCTCTGATCTTGTATATTTCTAATTACTACATATGTGTTGTTTATATGCATGTTTTAGTAAACTGCTACATTAAAGTATATATATAGATTGCAAGTTGTATGTACCGGTTGAGTTTAACTTATAGGTTTCTTATAAAAAGTTAATCATACCAGTTTTGTATAAAACATTATATTTCAGTTTTTGAACATTTTATTTTAAATTGTTTATATAGTTTTGGGTACAGTGGTAGATATTTATACATGCTGCCTGTATAGAGTTAAATATGGTATCTATTGATATCTTGATTTAAAATGAGTACATATATATATGATTTCATATATCTTTGTTTATAAAATTAAATTTTGCACATAATTGCTATTTACAATTTATATATAGTCTGCATGTGAGTTAATATAAAAAGTTTTGTAACGACCCGCCTTTCATTCCATAGAAAGACGCATCATTAAGAAGAAAGAAAGGGATAGAAAAGAGAAATGATAGAAAAGAAAGAAACAGACAACATCAGAATCTCACAACGGAACGAATAAATTATATTATATCACATAAAACATTACATAGAATCATATACATCAGAGTTTTACAGCTAATACAATCACAAACTAAACAGTTACAAACATATGTCTAGCGATTACAATTCAAGTACATCAGAGAAAAAAGATATAACTCAAACACAGCGGAACCTCAATATAAATCTACACGCTGAAGCCTCCTGCTCCATATCTCCTCCAGAACTCGTCAAAGCAATCCCGAACACTTGACTACTCATACGTAATATGAGTAGTCAAGAGTTTAATAAAACAGAAAATAAACACTCGGGCCAGACAAGGGTCTGGTGTGAGTAAACGGGTTTAAAATTGCTTAACTTTAGAAATCCTTTGAAAAGAAAAGGTATCACGCAAGACTTTCCACACATAAACATGGAGAATTTTTTACCTTACGCTAACCAAAATATTTGATAGGAAATCCAGTGATATTATAATAGTGTCTAGGGTTTTCAAAATAAAATACAGAAATAGCTAGAATGCATACATCTAACGTTCCAACATAGTTGGGCACAATCAAAACCGTAGAGGCACTTATTAGATTTTGGATTCCATTAATGGCAGGGCTACTGGGGTACCGCCCGTCATAGTACGTGGCCTAGATCACCGTACCGAGGAGTATGCCCACTCCCCTGCAACACAAGGCCGGGACCATTCCTTACTGAACAGTCCCGAACAAGACCACCCCGGCGATTCTAGCTAGCAATCGCCCCACACAGCCGAAATAAAAAGGGACATCTAGACAGGTGTAAATCTCACTCTCCAGTGGGGGCTACCCACGAAGCCTTGCTGCACCTCCCCTGATTTAGCCATTCCCGATTAATGAGGTTTAAGGCTACGATTACCTTTATAGGACATATCAATCTTAGAATGCTCATCGTCCACCTGACAATGTTCTGAAAGCATTAAATCCATACAAGTTCGTTTCGGGTTCGAACGAAACCGAAGGCATTACCTCGTTACACTCATTTTGTAACCACCCTCAGAGTTAACGATGATAACCCTTGCACTCTGAATCACCATCTCGAACCTGAAAGTACTATTCCGTCAAACTCATCACGGAATCACCTTCAGAGTCATACTGACGAATAGTCCTTACACCTCGAGTCATCACTCTTCACTTGAGATTTACAACCTAGCGTTTAATTTGGATCGATGTGGTTTTCGGAATTCCAAATTTGGAAATCCGATCTCGGTCTCATCGAAATCCAAACGCCATCTTAATGTCCAAGTGAATTTAATTTGAATAATTAATTCAATTCATTATTATCTATGTACAAACAGATAGATATTTCACATATCACAATAGATAATCACATTCTCATCATAAACAGATAACTCATATCATAATCACAACAGATAGCCATCACAACCAGATAATCATCAAAAACCAACATACTTTAACCATGCATCCATATCATATACATACTACTCATCTCATTACTAAGATCACATCCATCCAATCAATATCATCCATAAGCAAAGATTTATTAACCATCATCTATAATTAATTTAAAATGAATTAAATTAATTACTTATATCTCTAATTAATTTAAAATAAATTAAATTAATTATCACATCTATAAATCCTGCTTAATATCCATTAATTAATTAACCTAGTTAATTAATCATCCACTAAGTATTCAACTTGATTTAACACAATTGATTAATCATTCTCTAATTACAATAAGTAATTAGTCATTAATTAATTTCACAAAAATTTATTAATCTTAATCATAAGTAATTAATATTTAATTACTTCAATTATAAATTAACTATAATTAATTACATTTATCCTTAGTTAATTACATTAATTAATCACTTAATTAATTATTACTTAATTAAATAATCCTTAATTAGATCATTAATTATATTAATTAATTATCTCTAATTTAAATAAATAACTTTATTTAAAATTAATTACATTTAGTAATTAATCTAAAATTAAAATACAATTATTAATCACCTTTGATTAATATTACTCCAGTAATTAACTACCCTTAATTACTCATTAACAAATTAATTATCTTCATAATTAATTATCTCCATTAATTAATCCTTTGATTAATTACAAAAGTAATTACCAAAATTACTAAATTAAAAATCACCTCTCGCTAATTACATTCCAGTAATTTCATTTATTACTTCTTTGGGTAATAATGCTCCATTAATAACATTAAGTAATTACTCTTATTAAACCATCAAATGATTTCTTAAATTAATTATACTAAATTAATTAATTTAAACAAATCATATTATCAAAATTAATTACAAAAAGTAATTAATACCTTAATTACTTTTATCAAGTAATTATGCTTAACAAATTACAATTGATTATCTTGAATTAATTAATCTAATTAATTATCAAAATTTATCACATTAATTAATTACTAAATTATCCTTAGATAATTATCATTATTAATTAACAACATTTCCTTATTACTTACTTAAGAAAAATTATCTTAGATTAATTATTATTAACCATCTCTAATTAAAGATTAGTCTAAATCATTATTTAAAATCAATTAAATAAGTAAATTCCTTAATTATCTTAATTATTTCCAAGATAATTTATTTACTTATTAATGATTTCATTAACACTCAAATGTATTTAAAACAATACACTTCTAAATGAAATTCAATTTCCATTTTTAGGTTTCAAGATTTCAAAATGTTTAACCATTTTAACATTGTCCAAATTTTAAATAAATTTATTCTTAGAATAAAAGTAAAGAACCATTATTACTTATATAAGATATTTATATAAGAAAGTTCAAAACTAAATTACTAACAAATTTTTATTTAAGAAATCAAGCTTAAAATAAATTGATTATATAACTTTTCAAATTTAAGTTTAAACATTTCATAACTTTAATTCAAATATTAAAGAAAAGAATTCTTTCAAGTTTAAACCTTTATTTGAAATAAAATTTATTTTTTTAAATCTACTTTAAACATTTTAAACTTGTTCAATCTTTCAAATTTACAAAACTGTTTCAAAATAAACCTGAAAACCAAATTTAGACTTGATTTCAAAACTCAATTTAAATCTTGCTTAAAATTTAAAATTTTCTTTTTTAAAACTTTGAATTCAAAAGTTCATCTGAATTCAGATTTTAAACTTTGCATTTGAAAACCCCTATTGAAATTCTGCTCAAAAACTTGAATTCCATTTAAATTTTCAAAACCGCAACACAGTCAGGTTTATAAACCTGAAAACAGAAACTACTCGAGATCTCCCCAACATTACTCCGAGTTAAACCCTAATTTTCTTCGAGACAAATACATGAAAACCCGAGTGGAGCTTCGAGTCACAAACCTGCACATCCCCAAAGTTCATCAGAAACCAATATACGCACGGTGCATATGCACCGGCGCTCCGGCCATCTACAGCCGCCATCCCACTCTCCACCAAGTCGCCGACCACCACCCAATTATGATTGCGACCATCATAGCACTTCACTGCAGTTCCAAATCAAATTCGAGATAGTTGAGCCAAAACTGGAAACACTTTTACATCACCCCAAAACCTGTCAACAGCCGCGACAACCATTTCCGACCATCAGGAGCCCTGAGACTCCGGCCAACCCTCTTTCTATGTCTCCTCTGCAACTCCCCAAAATCTGGAAACACTCGGTGCACCATAGCAATCACGAAGCTACAAAATATCGACCACTTCAAACTAGGGCTAGAAACTTTCAATGGCCAACCACGGCCGCCAACCACCTCTAACCATCAACTTTCCAATTTTCCCCCACTCTCCAATCAATCTTCCACCTCCAGAAAGAATCACAACTCCTAAAATCCACCAGATCACCATATAAACCCAAAAACCCCAAATTGGTTCAAAACAGAAATGCTAACACCACAGTTGTTTTAAAAATGTGATGTTTGTTTTAGAATTTATGATTTCAATCATGCATTCTAGCTATAAACTTGTTTTAACAATTTAAGGTGTTTGATATTTGCTCATTTAAAACAATAACTGTTATAATTTATTCAGAGACAATCAGTTTTTCAAATTTAACTAAATTATAATTCAAAATCAAAATTTCATACTAAGCAAACATCTTTTGCTTATATAAAAAATCCTATCTGAAATCAATTAAGAGGTAATGGGTTTTTATTTAAAGATTCTTAGTTTTTTTTAAAGGCAGAAACAAGTATCAGGCAACATTCATATGTGTACTTATATATATACACAGATTATTATCACAAAACAATCATACAAACTTGATTATTTCTATCAATAAACATGCAACAGATAACTCAAGCTTTTTTTTTGCATTTGTGAGGTTACTCACTTAAAAAAAGACATAGCATTTTTTTTCTTTTTCTCTACAGCAGTTTGATTTTTTTTAAGTAACAGTTTGTTTGAAACTTGAGTTCTGTAAGTTTGTTTAGCTCTGATTTTTACAAGAAAAAACTATTTTTAAAATAGAAGTTCACTCACCTATTAATGAAGAAGCAGAAGACAACAGAGATGCAATCACATTTCCTAGAACCTGATTTGAATCTGCATGTTGAAGTTGATTTGAAATTTGCTTGATGAATCTGTGTTTTAGCTTTCCTTTGATAACTGAATTTACTTATTGTTGTAGATTTTTAAACTACATGCAGACCATTCTTCTTTTACTTGAATTTGTTGAACTTGCAAATTGGTTTTTGAAACTTGCAGATTGAATTTTTGTTAACAGATTGGGTTTTACAGAACTTAAACATGAATTGGGTTTTTGGTTTGCAGAAATGGATTTTGAATTTTTCTTATAATCTGATTTTCAGATTTTCTTTTGAAGCAAAATGTTTTGAACAATTAATAAGTTCTAAGTTTTCTTATCTACAAAAATTTAATTTCAAATATGTTAATATGCCACATGTTATCTAAGTAATAACAAATGTTTACAAGTGTCTTCTCTTAGTGTTAAAAGCTTAACACATGTTCATTTAAATATTAAAAGAAATTTCTTAATTTATAAATGTATTTAAATTTTTCTAAACCAATTTTCTAATCTAATTTAACATGTTCTAAATGTTTATCTATTTTAGCCTTTAATTGATTACATGAAAACTTCTTTTATAAAATTACACAACTTAATGTTTATTTGGAATATTTTTTTAAATAAATATTTTTAAAACTAATTTTCAAAAGAGAAAATTTAAAAGGAAAAAGGAATGTTGAATCACATTTTATTCCAAAGTTTTCAAACTAAATATCATACTCTAATATAAATGAACTAAGTTTATTTCAAAACAAAATTTTAAAATAAAACAAAATAAACTTTTATTATAAAATACAATTTAAACTATTATATTTTTAAACAAAACAAATATTTACTTATAATTCTTTTGAAAATATAAGATTGATTTTAAAATTAACATTTGAAAGTTTTCAATACTAATTTAAATCAAATTTTACCAATTTACAATTTATTCACATACATATATAATAAATTTGAAAATTTTCTTATTGAATTTAAATTTAAATTAAAATCAAAATTTCTATTTACAATGTATATAAATAAAATATTCATTATAAATGAAATATTTTTTTAAATAAGCTTAGAAAGATAATTTTATTATTTAAATATTTTTAACTTTTGAAAAGAATAAAATTCTCAAATATAATTATCATTATTATAAATTTTCAAAAGAATATCATTTTTCAAACTAAATAATTATTACTTTTCAAAAGAAATTTCTTGTTTGAATTTGATTATTAATTGATATTTTACATTTTAAAATAATTATTAATGGAAATTATTAAATAAATATTGCCCAAATTTCCGGGACATCACAAGTTTATTGTACGCGTATATATAAGCGGCTGTACACACGTTAGTAGTTGTTTCAGTTAACAGCAATAAAAATGTAGTCTGTGTTAAATTATATATCTAAACTGTCAAGCTAATATGGGTATAAATGATTCGGTCAAAGTGCATATACAGGCTATATAGATTTTATTGATTTTTGACTACAAAATATAAATAGTATGTAAGTTATGCGCTGCTTGATATATATATATATATATATTTAAGGTTACATTTAATCTATGTTGCATATACCTTTGTGTAGTTGCGTATGAGTTTATATATTAGTGTTAAAGTATTATATATATGATATTGCAAATGGTAATATATATTTTTTATTTAACATTGGTGTTAAAATTGTATGCGTTTCAAAGTTATATCGGTTTTCAAATACGTATTTTATTTTAAAATACATGTTTTTATTTGATCAATTTTTTTTTAAAAAAAGAAAGTAATATGATAATAATAAAATAACATACATTTTTTTCTCTTATCAAACCAACTTTGATTCATGACTTCCTATCTACCAGCTTTGTCCTTCAAATTCACACCCAATCTAGCGTTGTTTTGAAATTCATGCCTGGATGCATATCTCATTTAATCGTCAGATCATCCCTAGCCTCAAAAGGTGAACAATCACTCACGATTAATGTTCTTTTATTTATTAAATTTGATTTCAATTGAAACGACAATTGAAATATGTTGCTGCTAGTTATTTACATTGTTAAATATATGCTATTACCTGTATCAGTTCACCTACGACAGCTGACACCATTATCTGTTAATTATATGATGATAATCCTGTTTGGTTAATAATTAATTGATTGATTGGTTGTTGTTTATATTGGATGTTAAATTGTAATGTATAAAGTGGGAAATATTATGCAATTGAATTTGACGTAGGAAAGTTAAAAATTTGAATTGACATATGTGTTGAATTTGATTAGTTAAATTTGTATAATCTGACCCTTAAACGTTTAATTATTTAACACGTAGAAAAAAAAGTTAATTACCCTTGAACTATTTGAATTTATGTTGTATTAATTGATGAAGTATGAAATTGAATAATTGATGTCAAGTGTAGAATTGCATAGAATAATTAATGTAATAATATTTAATCTACATGAAAGGATAGTGTAGATTCTAGAAATAATTATATTAATTTGTACAAACAACAATGTGAATTAATACGATTATTTCGGGATTATTTGAATTAACTAATGGATTGTTATTGATTGTTGTCATTGCTTGTTTATTTACTTTGACACCGTCCATGTTATCACACTGCAAGTTCCCTTTGCTATGCTTTGATTTTTGAATTGAAATGAAATCGGGTTGAAATGATAAATACCCAAATAAACTTTGACTTAGGATAGAAAATTTAATTAAACCCGATTGGTCAATAATTTGATTTAAATTAAAGAAAAGATTTTATTTGAATAATAATAAGATTTTGAAATAAAATTGGAATTTAAATCTTAATGAAAGGAAATGTGAGTATTTGAAATTTGAAACAAAAATATTAACGTAGAAATTTACGAAGGATATTGTTCAATTGTTTAATAATTAAATTTGGAATTATTAATAATTAAGTCTTGAAATTATTAATAATTAAGTTTGAAATTAGTAGTAACAAAATTTTGGAATTATTAATAATAAAATTTGAATTATTAATAATTAAGTTTGGAATTATTAACGGATGAGTTTTAAAATGATAAATAATTAAGATTTGAAATTATTGATAATTTAATAAGATTGAATTATTTAATGATTAAATTAAATTGAATATTCTTTATTAAGTGAAACTGAATTTTTGAATAAGTGAAACTAAGTTCTTTATTGTCTGATTTTTGAAATTGGTAACTAAGTAAATAAGTATATGAAAATGAATTTCTCTAACCAGAAATAAAAAATGCATTTTATCGAAACAAATGAAAGACTTGTAATTTAAAGAATTCGATTTGACAAATTTAATTCAAATTTAATTTATAAGCTTGATATAATAAGTTGAACTTAAGAAAGTGATTTAATGAATTGGAAATTTAATTGAAATTGCTTTAATGATAAATTAATTTAACGAGTATTGAATGAAATCGATAAATGAGTTTAAATTGTTTTGAACATTAAATTATTTTAAATGATTATGGAATGAACTTATAAACGAATTTGAATGTATATTTGAACCGTTTTAAATAAAAATTGAAATTGAATTATAGAGTTTTGAAATGGTAAATTTGAAAGTTATAAAACTTAAAATATGAAAATTGATTTAGAAAGACAAATGAAATGTTGGTTTATGAATTCTAATTGAAATTGAATTTGATTTGGTTTTGAAATTTACTAAACGACCAATCGGTGTAATAATTAAGAAAGTTATTAAAGGAACCGGAATCGGTTATGGACATACTCTCTGTCTAAACCGAAAACCATTTTAATAACTATACGCGGAGTGTGATCCAGAATGAAGTGGTTGGAATGATGTACGTGATGACTGAAGAAAGAGAACGATAATGGATAGCCTTGACACTTGTGTCAAATTGGAAATGACTAAACCAGGAGCCGTGCCGGGCCAAATGGGGTTAGCCACCTCGAGCGAACACACTTCTTCGTAAATTGCTCATTACTTGTTATCGATTGGTGCACCCTCGTACTTTTGGGAGTGTTGTTTCGCGGTGTTGCGATCGTTGCGGCGATGCGTTTTCACCAGTCCGGATCAGGCAAATGGTAGTTTCACTACCTTAGGTATTGCCTCATTTGCCTTGTCATACTTATATCCCTATATAAGCGACCGTTACAAATTTGTTTTGTGTTATACCTATGGAGTACTCCCTGATATCCCACTAGTTTACGGTGGAGTTTACAGTGCTGTATAGACTATAACGCTTATATAAAATGTGTTAAGGGGGATAATGGTAACGCCTTAACACTATTTTGATACTTTATATTATTGATAGACATTATCTATTTAGCGTACACTACTACATAGTAGATAGTTTAAAGGATCCTTAGAGGATGGTATTTCCAACATCCTTTGAGTTACTTGTATTTCAATTGTTATTTCACTTGAGTTGGATTTATTGATATAAGAATGTTAATCCTGACTCGAGTGTTTGTGTTTTGCTTTACGCTCAGGTCAGACTGAGTAGTTCAGCTTTTGAGACCCACCTTTGGAGTTGGAGCTTCGCCTGGAGATCTAGCTATCTATCCAGCTTTCAGATATTCAGTTGATTCCAGTGATGTATTCCAATTATTGTATTTGACTATTATATTCGAGACTTCTGTTATAACTTATTAACTCTGTTATATATATAGTAGCTTCATGAACTACTATCTTTTACTTCCGCTGCATATTATTACTCCGTGTCTATAATTCTGTGATTATTTATTTACTGTATATCTCAGTTTTGCCAAATTTAAATTAACAATTCGGTATTTTGAATTATTCAAGTCCAACATGTGCGGATGCGAATAGTCCAAAATAGCGGATTGTTACAGTTGGTATCAGAGCTTTGGTAGCTCTAGGCAAAACTTAGTATATATGGTAAATGTATTTACAGAATCACTCCCATTTGAGTTTCAATCTCTTCCTTTTGACTCAATTCCTTTGAGAAATTCATTCGTGTCCCTCACTATTCATTTTCTTTTAATTCTGGAGCATCCCATAACTTCACTTCGAATGATCTTTATAATGAATCGGCGGTCTCGCTAATCTTCGAATAATTTGTAAATGGGTGAAACTCTTTTACAATAGGCATCGATTTACCGGAGATTTCTGTATCCTCGGTTTACGATGCTATCTATTCCTTGCTATACGTGAATTCTATCTCTTGAGGTCGAATGTAGATTTGTCTTGGAGTTCTACATTAATCTTATTCTTGAAGTCACGGCTGACCCGGAAGGTTGCCCGTGAATTAGATAAGCTCATCCATCTCCCGATTCTGTTAATTGAATCATCATCTTTTCTTTTGAAATTGTCTTCGAATCTAAATTCTCTTTGATTTGAGTCCATCAAATTTGAATCTCTATCCTTGCCTTAAAAATTTATTACTGTATTATAGAACAAGAAAGTGTATTTGTGAATTACAATCAAAAATGTTTAATATATTGTGCTGTTTGAGTTGTTGATGTTGATTTGGGTTTTCGATCGATTTGTCTGATCAACGCTATCGATAGGATTTCCCAAACACTTGAACAGAACAAAATGACACAATAGTATTTTCGAATTTGGTGAATAAAATAATTTTGTATGATTATATCATATATAAGTATAAATTTCTATGGAATTAAATTGTTAATGAATTTGTTGTCAGAAATGATGTTATTTGATTTTCATTTATTATTTTGTATACCATTGACTATTGCAATATAAATAAGTGAATTTATAAACTTGGGTATAATTTGATTTGGAATTTGAAGTGAATTTAAATTAGAATTTGCAAATTTAATTTCCGATTATTTCGAATTATGGTTTTAAAGTTTAAAATGTATATTATTTAAAATATTTTCGAATGGAAATGATTTTCAAAAAAAATTTAAATGATTAAATTAGAGCTCTTCTCTTTTGTCGCTGGAAAATAATTTCGCTGTTGACGGCCGCATCATCGACATTCATTTTCGAGTTTCGAAATGAAGAGACCATGTAACGACCCGCCATTCCTCTCCACAAGAATGACGCATCATTAATAAGAAAGAAAGGGATAGAAAGAGAAAGAAAGAGAAGAAAGAAGAAACAACACATCAGAATCTAAACAGCGGAACGAATAAATTATATTAATAACATAAGATATTACATAGTATACAACAACTGTTAGAGTTACACAGTTAATACAACACATACTAGACAGTTATAAACACCTGTCTAGTTATACAACACAATACAAAACAACACAAATGACTCAGAGATACCAACACAGCGGAATACTACATAGCTACAACGCAGAAGCTTCCTGCTCCATTTGCTCCTCCATAATTTCGTCAAAGCTAACCTGAATCCCTTGGCCACTCGTAAAAATTTGAGTACCCAAGAGTTTAAGAAAAACAGAAATAAAATCCGGATCAGACATGAGTCTGGTGTGAGTAACAGGTTAAAGTTGCTTAACTTTTGAAAAACCTTTAAAAAGAAAGGTATCACGTAAGACTTCCCACACATAAACATGGAAAAGTTTTTACCTTACGCTAACCAAAACATTTGATAGGAAATCCGGTGATATTATAATAGGTCTAGGGTTTTCAAATAAATAAGAAATAGCATAAATTGTTACATCTATTAAATTCCAGCTACTAGCCACAAAAGTGGGTAATACAATCAAAACCGTTGTCACTTATTGGATTTTGGATTCCATACAATGGCAGGGCTACTGGGGTACCGCCCGTCACAGTACGTGGCCTAGATCACCGTACCGAGGAGCCACCCTAGCTCCCCTGCAACACAAGGCCGGAACCATCCCTTACTGGACAGTCCCGAACAAGACAACCCCGGCAGTTGTCGCGAATCAACCGCCCACACAGCTGAATAAAAAGGGACTTCTAGACAGGGGAAAAGCTTGTACTGAAATGGGCATGACCCACCTAGCCTTGCTGCACCTCCCCTGTTTTAGCCATTCCTAGTTGATGAGGCTTGAGGCTACGATTACCTTTAGAGAACACATCTCTTAGAATGCTCATCGTCCACCTGACGATGTTCTGAAAGCATTCAATCCATACAAGTTCGTTCCGGGTTCGAACGAAACCGAAGGCATTATCTCGTTACACTCATTTTGGAATCACGCTCAGAGTTAACGATGATAACCCTTGCACTCTGAATCTTCATCTTCACTTGAGATTCACGACCTATCGTTAATTTGGATCGATGTGGTTTTCGGATATCCAAATATGGAAACCCGATCCCGGTCTCATCGAAATCCAAAGCGTGTCTTTTAGGTCCAAGTTGTTTTAAGTTTTAAAACAATTCAATTTAATTATCTATATACACCCAGATAGATAATTCACATCATCATAATAGATAATCATCACCACAGAAAATCCATATTATCATTATCAGAAGATAATCCAAATCATCATCACCATGCAACTAATGCATCCATATCACACAACATTACTAATTTCATATCTGAGATTCAAATCATTCAAGGAAATCTATATCATCCATATATAAACAAGGATAGATAATCATACCATATATAATTAATTTAAAATGAATTAAATTATTTACATCATCTCTAATTAATTTAAAGTAAAATAAATTAACTACCTCAATATATAAATCCTGCTTATATAATCATTGATTATAAACCAATCAACTAATTAATTTACCACTAACTAATCATTCTTGATTATTCACCCTTGATTAATCGTCCTTTAATTACATTCAAGTAATTAATTCACAAATTAATTATCCTTAATCAAATATAGTAATTAACCTTTAATTACTTCATTAATTAATTAATTATAATTAATCACATTAATCCGTAATTAATCACATTAATAAATTACTTTAATCACTTATCATTGATTAATTAATCTTAATCACATCATTAATTATATTAATGATTCCTAATTACATTTAAATTAATTAACTTCATTAAGTAATTAATCTTAATTATTAATCACCTTTGATTAATTAACTTTCAGTAATTAACTCTTCTTAATTACTGTATTGAGTAAATTGATTACCCCTAAATTAAATATATTTAATAATTAATTAATTATTAATCATCTTTGATCAATTCTATTGGTAATTAATTACCCTTAATTAATTACATTACTTAATATTTTCCAAATGACTTAATCAATAATTGCTTAAATTAATTACACCAAGTAATTAATTATTAATTACTTTCACAAAGTAATTATCTTCCAAAATAATTTACACAAGAAATTAACCCAAATTCTTCCATACTTCAATAAGATACTGTGACGCCCCACCTCTATACCCATGCTAGCCAAGGACACTACGGTGTAATGCCGTCAACTAGCACGGAGAATATGGCTGTTGAGGAGCGGCCATCCGTAGTTAGGCCTTACACTGGTATTGGATACCTCGATAGGCGTGGTATATATTTTTAATTTTTCATCTCTTATTTATTTACTCCCATCGACGTATCCAATTCCAGTATAAAACGAACTACGATGGTTCATAATAGTTTAGGAGAACATATAATAACAACACAGATAAGCTAAATGCGGAACACAGATAATAAAAAGTCATATATATATATATATATATATATATATAACTGAAGTCAGTTACAATACATGTGATACAGTACATATGATACAACTATAACTGTCGACTCTGGAAGTTACATATACAAGTACATTATCGTGAATAATATACATGAATACATAATATCCTAGATCAGATACACTGACTACTAAAAATGACAATGACTACTCCAAAAGATATGAAAAGACTTCATAGCTCCAGCAGCAACCCAAAGCAAGATATCTACAACCTGTAATGACTCGATCTGACCCGAGTATTAAATTCAAAAGAAAATAATACACGGGTCAGCCTAATTTAAACTCAGTTATTAATGCATCAAAGCAATAATAATTAAATAATAATTAGACGATAGTCAAAATAATCTCACCTATCCAATCCTTAAATAAGAAAATCGGATAACAATAAATATAACACTTAACGGTGTTAAACAACAAATCAACAAATTCAAATTATCAACGAAGATAAATAAAAGGGTTATCAATGAAGATAATTTAGAAAACCATAGAATTACCTAAACGGTAATTAACAACAAAATCTAATTATTAAATAGATAATTAGAAACTCATAATCTAATTATCAAATAGATAATTAGACAACAACAAATGATCAATCAAACCAAATCAAAATACAACTCAAACAATTGAAATGTCAATTCAAAATGTCACTTCTGTTTGGCTGCAGTACACGCACGCGGGCACTACCTCGCCAATACAGCATATGAAATATGCAAAAGATCAAGTTCACAAACGAGCCCAAGATCAAACCCAAGCTTTACAGCTGGATTCAACACAGGTGCTACAAAACATCATAAAACTGTCGAGCATAAATTCAAACACAACCAAACAGTACAGTGATGGGTATGCCACCAAATGCCACCAAGTGAGTATGATACCACAACCCATCAATTGAAACGGCAACTATGAAATGACTATGAACAAAATATATACAACTGCACCAAGGAATGGCACATGTATGTTACAGATCTGAAACCACAAGGGCAGTCATACTCAAAACAAATGCAACATTAAAAGAATCGAACTCAGCATAAAGTACCCAAAATATCAACGATAAGACAACACACCGTGGCACAAGTACAAGATACATGAACTAAACTTCGAATCAATATATAACGTGCACAACCGTTAGCACGAGACAGTCAAATTCAAATGCAACTGTCTTGAGAGAACAAGTACATGAAACAACATATATGCAGACTGCAAACTCGACTAACAGGTTCAGGCTTCAAAAGGCATCAGACTCAAGCACAAAGGAATGCGACTACCAAATGTAGACAACTTAAAATATACAATGAATGGCAACATAACCAAGGTGAAAACACCAAGTCAGAGCCGATAGGGAAGTGCAGGCTAATGTACACAGTGAAGTACAACCCAATGCAACAGCATGAATGGTCACAGAGATGAATACACCAATGCATATATGCATTTGTGAAACAAGATAATGCTGGTTAATGACATGAACGGTGCATAAAGGCTACAATAGTGCACCAGAAATGTGAACAAGCCTAGACCAAATCAAAATGTATTAATACAACATGAAATAGGACAGTGCAAGCTTCAAAAATATCAGACTCGAGTATGCTACAGTTAAGTGAACAAGTATAGCACATTTGTTTATATGTGTAAATATGAATATCACAAGTTCTAGCTGCAGGTTTCACAAACTCACAATATTTTCAACTAGCCAAAGTCAACCATTAACTCTTAATGAACTACATGATGGACATGTATGCAGTAGCCATAAAAATGCAAGGTCGATGTCAGGTGCTTACATGAAACAATGAACCAGACAAGGCACGAAGAAAATTCAAGTAAAGAAATAGTCACCCGACATTTCAAAACCAAAATAGTTCAAGTGGCTGAAGTCATGAAACGGTTATAAAAATTCACAACGAGTCAAGTATGCTATAGGTGGTAAATAACCAGAGACAGTAAATACAAATGGCCAAAGTCGAACAATCTCAAGCATCGGCAAAAATCAAGTCAAGGCCGAAGTTTAAATGTAAATCAAGCCCAAGCGTAGTATTGTCAACCAAACAAAAGTCCACAAAATCAAGCAAGCAAATCATGGAACGACGGTATCAATGTCAGGGTAGTGCCAAAGTTGAACGATTCAAACCAGAGAATACGGCACAAAAGCATAATCATCGTCACAGTCAAGTAAATGAATAAGGTTGAAAATGCTACAGAGATAAACACAAAAATGGCCAGAGCCGAAGCACACAGGAACAAAATCAACTTCGGCTAAATCAATTCAAAGCCGAGAACACAAGAACAAAAACCTCCTCAGCAAAAAAAACCCAACTTGAGTTCGCAAAACAAACGGAGGCTGAAGCCAAAATACTATCATAAAATCAGAGTACCAGAGAATTCAAAGTTGAGAAAAATCATGAAATCATTAAACTTTGAATTAGATGTAAGCGAAATAAATCACTCGCCTTAGTTTTTGAAGAGCACGCATTCGACGTTGTAGCTGAGAGAGACGATCGATAATTAGAGCGAGATAATCGAGTTAGATCGAGCATATGAACTCGACAACCACGAATTACTGAAACCCTAATTTTTGATAAAAAGGAACGAACGAAAGACAAGCCGCCATTAACGTTCCTTTGTTTTGTTTTAGGGTTTAAAACGAATAAAGGAAGCCGGGTTATAACATTTGCTCATTATCACGGCACCCACAACAAAAGAGAAACGTGGGCCGAGATTAAATTTTAAAGCCGTATAATTCTTAACAATTTATGAAAAGAATTTCAACTGATTTAAAAACTCCAACAACAAACAGCTATTAGCCAGCAGAAATAAATCGTCTAATGACGATAATTAATTTTCACAAAATCCCGGGTAGTTACAAATACATTCAGTAATTACTCATCTTAATTACTTCTCTAAGTAATTATTCATTATTAATTACTTATCAACCATCAATGATTATTATAAATTAATTAAACTTAATTAATTAATTTAAACTAATCACATTAATTAATTAATTACAATGAGTAATTAATAACTTTAATTACTTTCACAAAGTAATCATCTTAACCAAATACCATAATGACTATCTAATTTAATTAATCTAATTAATTATAAAAATTAATCCCTTAAATTAATTAATAAATAATCCCAAGTTAATGACCTTCATTAACTTACCAAAAATTTCCTTAATTACCTTACTTAAGTAACTAATTTAAATTAATCACAAATTTATTAATACTTAATAACCATTTAATTAATCACTAATTATTTAATTAGTAAAGTTTTTAACTTAATTAATCTTAACCTCTTGATAAATTAATTTTCAATCATTAATTAAAACCTTAACTTATTCAATTAATGATCCTATTTCCAAATTAATTAATCTTAATTAACTCAACCTTAATCAATTAATTCAAAATCCTTATTTAATTAAATAAATTAATTAATTAACCGTCTAATTACCTTACTAATTTAAATAATCAAAAACATTAAATCTTTGATTTATTTTAAAATATAAACATTCCTTTTTAATGATTACATTATCATTAACAAACAAATTTAAAACAACTTACTTTAAAATTTGTTTTCAAATTACATTTTAAATGTAAAATGAAGTCAAACTTAACTTTACCGAAGTTTTAAAAACATTTTAAAGTCTTTTTTAAAACTTATGCACAAGAATTTCCTATTTTATAAAAGATGTTAAAGGAATTTAAACCCATATTTATTTTAAGATACAAATCAAATTTAGAATATGTTTCAACGTCAAAAGTTGTTTAAAAATTTCAAAATTGTAAAACTTCCTTCATTTTCAAATTTATGATTCAAATTGGATTTTGATTCCAGTTTAAAACTTATGTTTAAATCTCTACTTAAATTTTAAAGCTTTATCTTTAAATTTCAGATTATTTAAACCCTTTTATAGTAGTTTAAACATTTTAGTTCAAATATTTTAAATTAAATTTTAAAACTGGAATTCAAATCTAGTTTGAAAACCATACTTTAAATTTAAGTTTAAATTCTGTTTAAAACCCGCTTCAGATTTTAAATTAAACTTTGAGTTTGGAAAATAAACAGGTTTTCAGAAAAACCTGTAACCTCTTAAAATTCCCGAGCCCCACTTCAAATTACTCCGAGAAAATCCTACGCAACTTCGAGTAATTCTCGAACTACCCGAGTTAAAACTCGAGTCAAAATTTCTACAAATCCCCAACCACATCACCTGACACTCCACTGCACCGTGCATATGCACAGTGGTCCTGACCACCACCGGTCATCATCACTGCCATGAGCATGACGCCGACCATCCTCCAATCCAACATCGACCATCAGAACGACCCAAGCATCGCGAAAACAAAATCGAACGCCCAAATCAAAACCTGTCAGCAACAGGCACACCCTACACTCAAAACCTGAAAACTCCTCATACTCTCTCCTCCGGCCATCGGAGGCGTGGGAACTCCGTCCATCTCTTCTTCAACATCCAAACTATCACCTCCTTGAATCTCATAGCACTCGATCACTCAGAGAATCAAGGCCGATCAAAATTCCAACGCTTACCAAAATTAGGTTTTAAAAACCTTATTCGATCGTCGCCACCACTACAGTGATCTGACATCACTGCAACCGTTTTTCCCAAGGTCACTGATTCCTCCGCCATCACCAGAAACAACTTCGACCTCTCTAACCATCGAGAGCATCAGCAAACCCCCCCAAAAACCAATTCCCAATAAAACCAAAACTGCTCTTAAAATCCACCATTAAAATTTGTGATTTTATTTTTAAAAATCATAATTTTGTATAAGCATTCAGTTTTATATCCTGAATATGAATTCAAGAGTTTACATTTACCCAAAAACATAACTTCTCTGCTTATTTTGGTTTCCTGAACAATACCCAATTTATTTTGACTCAAACAAAATTTTAAATTTTAATTTAAGATCAAACATGCAAATTTTGTTTATAACACAAATTCTAATAGTATCTAGATCCAGAGTTAAGGATTGTAAATCAAAGTTGAGTTTCCTTTTTTTTTAAACTGGTAACAGAGAATGTTACAGACATTCACATACATGCATATCCAAAATGCACAGAAATTTCATCAATAAACATTCACACAAAACATACTTATTTCAAGGGGGAAAACATGCAACAGATCATACTTAATCTTTTAAATTAGTGAAGTTACTCACCTAATATGTTTGAAAGACAGAGCACTAAATTTCTAGAAAAGCTTTTTTAAAAAACTTGAGTTGCCTCTTTGTTTTGAAATTGCAATTGCATGCTAATGAAACTTGAACTTGCTGATCTAAACTTGCAGTTGCATGCTTATGGAATTTTGAAAACTGAGTTGCAGACTTGATTTGTTTGTAGGGTCAGATGCATATTTGCATGAAGGTTTTCTGTTGCTTCAGATTTTACCGGCTTGTTTAAAAACTTAGGTTGGAAAGAAAATTCTTTGCATGCTTTAGTTTTTGAAAAGAAGAATGCACATGCTACATATTTGAGAAATTACAGGGGTAAACATGTAGGCTTCTGATTTTAGTTTATATTTTGAGGAAGAGTTTTCAGAACTTGATAACGTTTGCAGGCATATTGATATTTGAGAGGAATTACAAGGTTTATGATCTTCTGAAATGGATTTTGATTTGAGGAGGAATTTCAATTTTAACATGATTTTACTTTTGAGAGTTTGGAATACGAATTTGTTTCAGATTTGATTCAGTTGAAACTTTTCTTTTAAACTTTGAAAAAAAATGAAGATTAGGAAAGAAGAAGATTGAAGAAAATATGCTTTTATAAGTGAAATGGGTTTATTTAAAAATTAAAAGAAAATTAAAAATAAAAGACACTTGTTAAAAAAAACAAACACTTGTTACATAAATCTCTTAACTCTAGTACGCTTGTCATTAATACCACTTAGTTTAATAACATGTGTCTTAAGTAATTTATTTATTTTTATTTATTTTTATTTAATTTTAAAGGTAAATGAAATCCTCTTTATTTATTTATTAAATACATATATATAAAGTATTTTCATAAATAAATGTATATGCATCACTTTTTAAAGAAAATGACATGAAACAATTTATATAAAAGAAATGAAAGCTTACTTATAAAATTTAGATATGTTTATTCTTTTGAATTTCAAAATTAATTCAAATTCAAATGATATTCATACATTTAAAAAAATTCCATTTAAAACTAATTTATATTAACATACTTTAAATTTTAAAATAATTGTATTTTAAAATTTATTTATATTTATACTTTTATTATTATTTGAAAATAACATATTTATTAATTTTAAATAATTTATAAAAGAAATTATAAATTACATATCTTATTTATCTTAATTAAATGCATTAATGTTCAATATATAAATGGTATTTTAAATTTTCATATATAATTCCAAATTGTAATTATTAAGCTATATTTAAAAAGAAAAGAAAATAAACTTTTGCCTATTTTGTTTAAAATTTAAACTATGCTTTAAAATACATTTAAACAATTTCTTTAAGAATCTTAAAACCAAATAGTTATTTATTAAATAGTTTTGAATAGTTATTTATTAAATAAAATAATAATCTCTAAATTATCAAAATGAAGAGCAGAATTTAAAAAGCAATATTTTATTTGTTTATTAATCTTCAATCCAAACTTATCTATCTACAATATATATAAATTTATATATACATTATAAATAGAAAGCATTTATTAGCTTTTTAAAAGATAAATTCACCAATTAAACATTTATTTAATTGGATTATTAAATCAAGTAAATTTTTATTAATAGGATTTATCAAACCAATTTAATTTTAAATACAGATTATTAAATTGATATTGCCAAAATTTCCGGGATATCACATTCCTCTCCTCTTAAAAGAATTTCGTCCCTGAAATTTAAAAGCAAAATAATTTAATAATCTCATTAAAGATTTAATTTAAACACAAGCATATATCAATGATATGCTAACAACCAAAGCAATCAATTTACCTAATCAAACAAATTTAATTATCCAGACCAAATTCTGGATAAAATCTTCTTGAGTTTCCCCAAGTATATATATACCGGGATACTCGCTCTACAGAATCCAAACAATCTAAACTACGAAGCTACAGAGTTTCTACTCATCTAGATCTATAAAACTAGACCAAGATATCAGACTACAAACGAGTCTGACTCAACAACCAAACATTCCTGAACAGCGGGTTCCACAACCAGAAATAACTCATACAGGTACTCCCTCAGAGATACGTGAATTTCATTGAATCCAAGTTATCCAAACTAGCAATTCAACTCTTGAAAACCAAATACCAATCCAACCAAACCATAGAAGAGATCCAAAACACCTCGGAGAAATCTTTCCCGTCTTACCCAAACTTATAGCTCCTTGGATCGGAGAAAAACTTATCCAAAACGAATCTTCGGCTCCGGAATCCAAATTCCTTCATCTCTTATCCATAAAACTCTTCTGATGATCCTGGGCTGCCTATATCCAAACTGATCAGCTCAACTCTTGCTGATACACCAAAAAGAAACAAGCTGGACCAAAAAACAATCCAACACAACGATCTCCTCAAGATCAACCAAGACCAAGATCACGAACTCTACTCTTCAAACCTCAAAAGAACAAACTCACTTCTTCTATCCGGAAAATATAACACAGAAACACCCCCAAACTGCTTCCGCTGCACAAATCTGATCTGGAAAAGAAGAAAAATGCTGATGATGATCACGAGCAAAATCTGGACAACATATCCCAGAATATGGTTCAACGGATCCATAAAGAAAACTCAGAAATTCTACTAATCCTGAGCTGCTTCACCAAACTCTATCTCGAGAAACCATCCTTCTACTAGCTGATCCACCGGTAGCACTCCTTAAATCCGGTCGATAAGAAAACTCAATCTCCAGATACAGACAAACCTTTGTCTTTCCAGAAGACATCCAGAAAAGTCTCTGATAACACAAGAGAACACTCAAAACAATCGCAAGTCACTTTTGCGATCAACACAGACCAATTTCCAAAGAAAACTGTTCTCTCTTTACCAAACAGAACAGCTTACACTTAACTAGCCACTCCACCGAAGAAACGGATCTACTCTGCTGCTTCTGAACTCCACCTTCAGAAAAACTGCTAACCAGAAGTCCTTCTTGCCAACACAGAGCACTCCGAACTGCACTGCTGACACCAAAGCCAAAGACTTCCTAATCAAAAGCTCTTTGAGGAACTCGGACCTCAAGGTCAAACACAAACAACCAGCTGGACTCTGCCACATCACCGAAGCAGACACACTTCCTAAAACATGTTCCAAAGAAAACTTCTTTGGAAACATCCATATTTACTGCATCTCATCAAGCAGTTACTACTTCCTGAGGTATCAAGATACCATTACTCACTTTTGTCAACCAACAAATCCAAACTCAACTCATCCAACTTCAAAGATGACTCCGAACCTTAACAGGTTTCTTTCAGAGATCGATGAAATCTCTACACCACTGCACAACTCACTTGAGACGGTATTAGGTCTACAGTCTCGACAGATACACTTCCAACCTCAAACATTCAAACTCCAACTAATGGTAGTAATCGTGTTACACACACCACTACCTTATCTACCTTTATAACCTATATTGGAAAACCTGAACAGGTAACCCAACAGATAGGTAGAAATATATATACATACATACATACATATATATATATATATATTTAAAATTACAAATACGCTCTCTCAAGATAGACACCACTCCAGAGCCTAGGTATTCACTCAACCTAATGATCTGATACCACTACAACGACCCGCCATTCCTCTCCACAGAGTGATGCACCACTAATAAGAAAGAAAGGGATAGAAAGAGAAAGAAAGAGAAGAAAGAAGAAACAACACATCAGAATCTAAACAGCGGAACGAATAAATTATGTTAATAACATAAGATATTACATAGTATACAACAACTATCAGAGTTAATACAACACATACTAGACAGATATAGACACCTGTCTAGTTATACAACATAATACAAAACAACACAAACTACTCAGAGATACCAACACAGCGGAATACTTGATAGCTACAACGCAGAAGCTTCCTGCTCCATTTGCTCCTCCATAATTTCGTCAAACCTAACTTGAATCCCTTGGCCACTCGTAAAAATTTGAGTACCCAAGAGTTTAAGAAAAACAGAAATAAACTCCGGGTCAGACATGAGTCTGGTGTGAGTAACAGGTTAAAGTTGCTTAACTTTCGAAAAACCTTTAAAAAGAAAGGTATCACGTAAGACTTCCCACGCATAAACATGGAAAAGTTTTTACCTTACGCTAACCAAAACATTTGATAGGAAATCTGGTGATATTGTAATAGGTCTAGGGTTTTCAAATAAATAAGAAATAGCTGAAATTGTTACATCTATTAAATTCCAGCTACTAGCCACAAAAGTGGGTAATACAATCAAAACCGTTGGCACTTATTGGATTTTGGATTCCATACAATGGCAGGGCTACTGGGCACAGCCCATCACAGTACGTGGCCTAGATCACCGTACCGAGGAGCCACCCTAACTCCCCTGCAACACAAGGCCGGAACCATCCCTTACTGAACAGTCCCGAACAAGACAACCCTGGCAGTTGTCGCGAATCAACCGCCCACACAGCCGAATAAAAAGGGACTTCTAGAAAGGGGAAAATCTTGTCCTGAAATGGGCACGACCCACCTAGCCTTGCTGCACCTCCCCTGTTTTAGCCATTCCCGATTGATGAGGCTTGAGGCTACGATTACCTTTAGAGAACACATCTCTTAGAATGCTCATCGTCCACCTAACGACGTTCTGAAAGCATTCAATCCATACAAGTTCGTTCCGGGTTCGAACGAAACCGAAGGCATTATCTCGTTACACTCATTTTGGAATCACCCTCAGAGTTAACGACGATAACCTTGCACTCCGAATCTTCATCTTCACTTGAGATTCACGGCCTATCGTTAATTTGGATCGATGTAGTTTTCGGATATCCAAATATGCAAACCCGATCCCGGTCTCATCGAAATCCAAAGCGTGTCTTTTAGGTCCAAGTTGTGTTAAGTTTTAAAACAATTCAATTTAATTATCTATATACACACAGATAGATAATTCACATCATCACAATAGATAATCATCACCACAGATAATCCATATTATCATTATCAGAAGATAATCCAAATCATCATCACCATGCAACCAATGCATCCATATCACACAACATTACTAATTTCATATCTGAGATTCAAATCATTCAAGGAAATCTATATCATCCATATATAAACATGGATTGATAATCACACCATATATAATTAATTTAAAACAAATTAAATTAATTACATCATCTCTAATTAATTTAAAGTAAATTAAATTAACTACCTCAATCTATAAATCCTGCTTATATAATCATTGATTATAAACCAATCAACTAATTAGTTAACCACTAATTAATCATTCTTGATTAATCAACCTTGATTAATCATCCTTTAATTACATTCAAGTAATTAATTCACAAATTAATTATCCTTAATCAAATATAGTAATTAACCTTTAATTACTTTATTAATTAATTAATTATAATTAATCACATTAATCCTTAATTAATCACATTAATTAATTACTTTAATCACTTATCATTGATTAATTAATCTTAATCACATCATTAATTATATTAATGATTCCTAATTACATTTAAATTAATTAACTTCATCAAGTAATTAATCTTAATTATTAATCACCTTTGATTAATTAACTTTCAGTAATTAACTATTCTTAATTACTGTATTGAGTAAATTGATTACCCCTAAATTAAATATATTTAATAATTAATTAATTATTAATCATCCTTGATCAATTCTATTGGTAATTAATTACCCTTAATTAATTACATTACTTAATATTTTCCAAATGATTTAATCAATAATTGTTTAAATTAATTACACCAAGTAATTAATTATTAATTACTTTCACAAAGTAATTATCTTCCAAAATAATTTACACAAGAAATTAACCCAAATTCTTCCATACTTCAATAAGATACATTCAGTAATTACTCATCTTAATTACTTCTCTAAGTAATTATTCATCATTAATTATTTATCAACCCATAAATGATTATTATAAATTAATTAAACTTAATTAATTAATTTAAACTAATCAAATAAATTAATTAATTACAATGAGTAATTCATAACTTTAATTACTTTCATAAAGTAATCATACTTAACACGTACCATAATGATTATCTAATTTAATTAATCTAATTAATTATAAAAATTAATCACTTAAATTAATTAATAAATAATCCCAAGTTAATGACCTTCATTAACTTACCAAAAATTTCCTTAATTACTTAATTAATTAATTTAAATTAATCACAAATTTATTAATACTTAATAATCATTTAATTAATCACTAATTATTTACTTAATTAAGTTTTTAACTTCATTAATCTTAACCTCTTGATAAATTAATTTTCAATCATTAATTAAAACCTTAACTTATTCAATTAATGATCTTATTTCCAAATTAATTAATCTTAATTAACTCAACCTTAATCAATTAATTCAAAATCCTTATTTAATTAAATAAATTAATTAATTAACCATCTAATTACCTTACTAATTTAAATAATCAAAAACATTAAATCTTTGGTTTATTTTAAAATATAAACATTCCTTTTTAATGATTACATTATCATTAACAAACAAATTTAAAACAACCTACTTTAAAATTTGTTTTCAAATTACATTTTAAATCTTAAATGTAAAATGAAGTCAAACTTAACTTTACCGAAATTTTAAAAACATTTTAAAGTCTTTTTTAAAACATATGCACAAGAATTTCCTGTTTTATAAAAGATGTTAAAGGAATTTAAACCCATATTTATTTTAAGATACAAATCAAATTTAGAATATGTTTCAACATCAAAAGTTGTTTAAACATTTCAAAATTGTAAAACTTCCTTCATTTTCAAATTTATGATTCAAATTGGATTTTGATTCCAGTTTAAAACTTATGTTTAAATCTCTACTTAAATTTTAAAGTTTTATCTTTAAATTTCAGATTATTTAAACCCTTTTATAGTAGTTTAAACATATTAGTTCAAATATTTTAAATTAAATTTTAAAAATGGAATTCAAATCTAGTTTGAAAACCATACTTTAAATTTAAGTTTAAATTCTGTTTAAAACCCGCTTCAGATTTTAAATTAAACTTTGAGTTTGGAGAATAAACAGGTTTTCAGAAAAACCTGTAACCTCTTAAAATTCCCGAGCCCCACTTCAAATTACTCCGAGAAAATCCTACGCAACTTCGAGCAATTCTCGAACTACCCGAGTTAAAACTCGAGTCAAAATTTCTACAAATCCCCAACCACATCACCTGACACTCCACTGCACCGTGCATATGCACAGTGGTCCTGACCACCAGCGGTCATCATCACTGCAATAACCATGACGCCGACCATCCTCCGATCCAACATCGACCATCAGAACGACCCAAGCATCACGAAAACAAAATCGAACGCCCAAATCAAAACCTATCACCAACAGGCACACCCAACCCTCAAAACCTGAAAACTCCTCATACTCTCTCCTCCGGCCATCGGAGGCGTGGGAACTCCGTCCATCTCTTCTTCAACATCCAAACTATCACTTCCTTGAATCTCATAACACTCGATCGCTCAGAGAATCAAGGCCGATCAAAATTCCAACGCTCACCAAAATTAGGTTTTAAAAACCTTATTCGATCGTCGCCGCCACTACAGTGATCTGTCATCACTGCAACCGTTTTTCCCAAGGTCACTGATTCCTCCGCCATCACCAGAAACAACTTCGACCTCTCTAACCATCGAGAGCATCAGCAAACCCCCCCCCCCCCAAAAAAAACCAATTCCCAATAAAACCAAAACTGCTCTTAAAATCCACCATTAAAATTTGTGATTTTATTTTTAAAAATCATAATTTTGTATAAGCATTCAGTTTTATATCCTGAATTTATGAATTCAAGAGTTTACATTTACCCAAAAACATAACTTCTCTGCTTATTTTTCTTTCCTGAACAATACCCAATTTATTTTGACTCAAACAAAATTTTAAATTTTAATTTAAGACCAAACATGCAAATTTTGTTTATAACACAAATTCTAATAGTATCTGGAGTTAAGAATTGTAAATCAAAGTTGAGTTTTTTTTTAAATGGGTAACAGAGAATGTTACAAACGTTCACATACATGCATATCCAAAATGTACAGAAATTTCATCAATAAACATTCACACAAAACATGCTTATTTCAAGGGGGAAAACATGCAACAGATCATACTTAATCTTTTAAATTAGTGAAGTTACTCACCTGGTATGTTTGAAAGACAAAGCACTAAATTTCCAAAAAAGCTTTATTTTTAAAATACTTGAGTTGCCTCTTTGTTTTGAAACTGCAATTGCATGCTAATGAAACTTGAACTTGCTAATCTAAACTTACAGTTGCATGCTTATGGAGTTTTGAAAACTGAGTTGCAGACTTGATTTGTTTGTAGGGTCAGATGCAAATTTGCATGAAGGTTTTCTGTTGCTTCAGATTTTACTGGCTTGTTTAAAAACTTAGGTTGGAAAGAAATTGCTTTGCATACTTTAGTATTTGAAAAGAAGAATGCACATGCTACAGATTTGAGAAATTACAGGGGTAAACATGTAGGCTTCTGATTTTAGTTTATATTTTGAGAAAGAGTTTTCAGAACTTGATAATGTTTGCAGGAATATTGATATTTGAGAGGAATTACAAGGTTTATGATCTTCTGAACTGGATTTTGATTTGAGGAGGAATTTCAATTTTAACATGATTTTACTTTTGAGAGTTTGGAATACAAATTTGTTTCAGATTTGATTCAGCTAAAACTTTTCTTTTAAACTTTGAAAAAAAAAGATTAGGAAAGAAGAAGATTGAAGAAAATATGCTTTTATAAGTGAAATGGGTTTATTTAAAAATTAAAAGAAAATTAAAAATAAAAGAAACTTGTTAAAAAAACAAACACTTGTTACATAAACTCTTAACTCTAGTACGCTTGTCATTAATGCCACTTAGTTTAACAACATGTGTCTTAAGTAATTTAATTTATTTTTATTTAATTTTAAATGAAATCCTCTTTATTTATTTATTAAATACATATATATAAAGTATTTTCATAAATAAATGTATATGCATCACTTTTTAAAGAAAATGACATGAAACAATTTATATAAAAGAAATGAAAGCTTACTTATAAAATTTAGATATGTTTATTCTTTTGAATTTCAAAATTAATTCAAATTCAAATGCTATTCATACATTTACAAAAGTTCCATTTAAAACTAATTTATATTAACATACTTTAAATTTTAGAATTATTGTCTTTTAAAATTTATTTATATCTATACTTTTATTATTATTTGAAAATAACATATTATTAATTTTAAATAATTTATAAAAGAAATTATAAATTACATATCTTATTTATCTTAATTAAATGCATTAATGTTCAATATATAAATGGTATTTTAAATTTTCATATATAATTCCAAATTATAATTATTAAGCTATATTTAAAAAGAAAATAAAATAAACTTTTGCCTATTTTATTTAAAATTTAAACTATGCTTTAAAATACATTTAAACAATTTAAAACAATTTCTTTAAGAATCTTAAAACCAAACCGTTATTTATTAAATAGTTTTGAATAGTTATTTATTAAATAAAATAATAATCTGCAAATTATCAAAATGAAGATCAGAATTTAAAAAACAATATTTTATTTGTTTATTAATCTTCAATCCAAACTTATCTATCTATAATATGTATAAATTTATATATACATTATAAATAGAAAGCATTCATTAGCTTTTTAAAAGATAAAATTCACCAATTAAACATTTATTTAATTGGATTATTAAATCAAGTATATTTTTATTAATAGGATTTATCGAACCAATTTAATTTTAAATACAGATTATTAAATTGATATTGCCAAAATTTTCGGGATATCACAGACCATTTCGTAGCTTTGCTGCAGTTTTGTTTGGGAATGAAATTGATTTAAATCTCTTTAGTATGATTTGATTTACATATATAGGTATATTATTAATATGATTTGATATAGTATATATTTATCTCTAAATTGTTTGAAGTTATTCGAAAATTTAATTCTTAAAATTTGGGTAAAAAGATGATTTCAACTATAAATGAAACCAAAATTTTGAATTAATATTTAAACTTGAGAGAATTAAATTAGAAAATTTTATTTGGATAATACTCAATTGCATTATATATAACTTACCTAAATTTTCAAAAGTTAATTATGTAATTGAATATTATACAATATAAATGTTATCAAAGGAATTTTTAAATAAATTTGAGTAGTTATAATAAATATAAATATACTTAATATATATGTGATAGGATAGATTAAGTAGAATAAATTTAATAATAATTTGGAATAAAGAAGAATTAAATTTGTCGAATAGAATATGATTATAATAAATGACTACTCAAATTTATGATCCTTGAAATTGTTAAATTAAGAAATTTGGATAATATACAATATAAAATGTTATACACTTAAAGTTTAGTTATAAAATGGTTAATAGAGATAAATAGAATACTAAGTTAGTTGAATAATAAATGGATTAATAAAATAAATTGTTGTTTGGAATAAATTTTGTAACAAACAAAGATAAATTGGAAATAAACCAAGTTTCTAAAATTTCCTGAGTTTGAAAGTCAATTGTTGAATATGAATTTATTTAAATTGAAATTTATATGGTTTAAATTAATTGTTTATTATGTAATTCAAGTCTATTTTCTTCTGGTTGTTTCTATTCTCCTACCTCCTTCCTTTTCGAGGACGAAAAGTTTTGAGTGGGGGAGAGTGTAACGACCCGTAAATTTAACCGGTTTTAATAACGTTATTAATTGAAATTTTGTGGAATTTTAAATGATAAAATTTTGAAATATAAAATTGATATTTGGAATGCTTCTAGCTAAACATAGAAACTGGTAAATTTTCGTCCGAAAATATGAAGTTTATTTTCATGCGTAACTTTATTTCAATTTAATCAGTTAAAAATCGATGAAAATAAAACGTTTCGAAACCTGAATATTTTTACATAGAAAAATTCTAAATCATCTTCTGAGCAAGTCGTCATTTTTCGTTTTTCCATATTCGGACTTCTTTAGCTCCGTTGATCTTATTTTTCTACGTTTTCCTTGCATTTTCCGCCAGTAGAAAATTCAAAATTTTATAATTCAGTCGAATCACTGATATCTGTATACGGTTTTGATCGTCTCGTTGTGCTGATTGCCACGGTATGTTCACTTCTTTGGTTTGGTGCCCGGTACGCAGCGGAACCCGCGTAACGGATATCCGTATCGGTGCATATTTGAGACGATTGATTGTCTACTCTTTTATTTTATTTTTTGCACCGTACAAAACAAACGGCTGTGAACATTTACATTTCCAAGACCCTTGTGGCTTTCCAATGTTAATTTATGGTAGTCAATACATTTTCCTGTCCATGGCTTTAAATATAGGCAGGAACTGATACGGTTTTTTTTGGTTCTCTGCTATTTACCGAAGGCTTTGATGACCCTTCCTCCTTCTTATTTTTCTCTTTTCTTCTTTTCTAAAATTTCCTTGTGCTTCTTTCCTTCTTCATTTTTTTTCACATCGCACCTCCTTTCCTTTGCCGAGCCTTGTCCCTGCCCTATCCCACCACCGTCTCTACCAGCCGACGCAAGCACCTAAGTCCAGCGGCAAGTTTTTCTGTACTTCATTTCTTTTCAATTAATAAGCAGTGAAAATGGCTTTGCTACAAGTGCTAGACGAAGGAATACCTTATCATGCATGAATTTATCCGATGTATCGTCCCATAAAGGGATATGAAGACCGAGACATAGACGATGATAATGATCATACAAATGAATATCATGATGGAAAGGTGACAGTGTGGATTCTGCAACGGTTGATGGTTACGAGGTGAAGTACTCGTTGTATAGTAATGCTTACAGAGTCAAATTGGAAATAAAATCATACAATGATGATGGTAGCCCGGCAATCAATGTAAAAGGACATGTACGTCCATATTTTAAGCTTGTGAAAAAAAAACTATAAAGTATCTTTTTGGTGGGCAGGAGTATAAGAAATCAAAGCATGTAGGTGGAAGTGATAACCTTATTGTATGTCATGCCTTAATTCTTCCACGCAACCCGTCACCACCCATTGTCCCCTTCCCTATAGCCGAGACCGCCCATCACCTCACGTCAGCAACTGCCTCCACCAAGCTCATGTCGTATGTAGCAACTACAGCCGACGCACTGCATCTTCACCGACGTCAACTCCTTCCCACGTCGCAACCGGTTTCCTCCACCACAACTGAACCACCGACCACTCCTCCCCCTTCACGCCCATCTCCTTTACCGTCGTATCCACCTCTCTTTCGCTCGCCCGCCTTTCCACGAGCAACCTCACCCTCTCATGCAATCTCGGCCACCCAAACTATCGCGTGGCCTTTTCTCCTCCGCCACCTCTGCCACAAGCCCAGACCCTCATATCACTTATCTCCTCGTTAGCAGTTTTAGGTGAGTTATGTGTTCCCAGATCTTGTATATTTCTAATTACTACATATGTGTTGTTTATATGCATATTTTAGCAAACTGCTACATCAAAGTATATATATATAGATTGCAAGTTGTATGTACCGGTTGAGTTTAACTTATAGGTTTCTTATAAAAAGTTAATCATACCAGTTTTGTATAAAATGTTATATTTCAGTTTATGAACATTTTATTTTAAAATTGTTTATATAGTTTTGGGTACAGTAGTAGATATTTATATATGCTGCCTGTAAAGAGTTAAATATGGCATCTATTGATATCTTGATTTAAAAATAAGTATATATATATATATATAAATGTGATTTCGTATATCTTTGTTTAAAAACTTAAATTTTGCACATAATTGCTGTTTATAATTTATATATAGTCTGCATGTGAGTTAATATAAAAAGTTTATTGTATGCATATATATAAACGGCTGTGCACACATTAGTAGTTGTTTCAGTTAACAGCAATAAAAATATAGTCTATGTTAAATTATATATCTAAACTGTCAAGTTTATATGGGTATAAATGATTCGGTCAAAGTGCATATACAGGCTATATAGATTTTATTGATTTTTGATTATAAAATATAAACAGTATGTAAGTTATGCGCTGCTTGATATATATATATATACATATACATATATATATATATATATTTAAGGTTACATTTAATCTATGTTGCATATACCTTTGTGTAGTTGCGTATGAGTTTATATATTAGTGTTAAAGTATTATATATATGATATTGCAAATGGTAATATATTTGTTTTATTTAACATTGGTGTTAAAATTGTATGCGTTTTAAAGTTATATTGGTTTTCAAATACGTATTTTATTTTAAAATACATGTTTTTATTTGATCAATTTTTTTTTTAAAAAAAGAAAGTAATATGATAATAATAAAATAACATACATTTTTTTCTGTTATATCAAACCGACTTCGATTCATGACTTCCTATCTACCAGCTTTGTCCTTCAAATTCGCACCCAATCTACTTTTGTTTTGAAATTCGTGCCTGGATGCATAGCTCATTTGATCGTCAGATCATCCCTAGCCTTGAAAGGCGAGCAATCACTCACGATTAATATTTCTTTATTTATTAAATTTGATTTCAATTGAAACGACAATTGAAATATGCTGCTGCTAGTTATTTACACTGTTAAATATATGCTATTACCTGTATCAGTTCACCTGTGACATCTGACACCATTATCTGTTAATTATATGATGATAATCCTATTTGGTTAGTAATTAATTGATTGATTGTTTGTTGTTTATATTGGATGTTAAATTGTAGTGTATAAAGTAGGAAATAGTATGCAATTGAATTTGACGTGGGATAGTTAAAAATTTGAATTGACATATGTGTTGAATTTGATTAGTTAAATTTGTATAATTTGACCCTTAAACGTTTAATTATTTGACACATAGAAAAAAAAGTTAACTACCCTTGAACTATTTGAATTTATGTTGTATTAATTAATGAAGTATGAAATTGAATAATTGATGTCAAGTGTAGAATTGCATAGAATAATTAATGTAATAATCTTTAATCTACATGAAAGGATAGTGTAGATTCTAGAAATAATTATATTAATTTGCACAAACAACAATGTGAATTAATACAATTATTTCGGGATTATTTGAATTAACTAATGGATTGTTATTGATTGTTGTCATTGCTTGTTTATTTACTTTGACACCATCCCTGTTATCACACTGCAAGTTCCCTTTTGCTATGCTTTGATTTTTGAATTGAAATGGAATCGGGTTGAAATGATAAATACCCTAATTAACTTTGACTTAGGATAGAAAATTTAATTAAACCCGATAGGTCAATAATTTGATTTAAATTAAAGCAAAGATTTTATTTGAATAATAATAAGATTTTGAAATAAAATTGGAATTTAATTCTTAATGAAAGTAAATGTGAGTATTTGAAATTTGAAACAAAAATATTAACATAGAAATTTACGAAGGATATTGTTCAATTATTTAATAATTAAATTTGGAATTATTAATAATTAAGTCTTGGAATTATTAATAATTAAGTTTGAAATTAGTAATAACGAAATTTTGAAATTATTAATAATAAAATTTGAATTATTAATAATTAAGTTTGGAATTATTAACGAATGAGTTTTAAAATGATTAATAATTAAGATTTGAAATTATTGATAATTTAATAAGATTGAATTATTTAATGATTAAATTAAATTGAATTTTCTTTATTAAGTGAAATTGAATTTTTGAATAAGTGAAACTAAGTTCTTTATTTTCTGAGTTTTGAAAATGGTAACTAAGTAAATAAGTATATGAAAATGAATTTCTCTAACCAGAAATAAAAAATTCGTTTTATCGAAACAAATGAAAGACATGTAATTTAATGAATTGGATTTGACAAATTAATTCAAATTTAATTTGTAAGCTTGATATAATAAGTTGAACTTAAGAAAGTGATTTAATGAATTGGAAATTTAATTGAAATTGTTTTAATGATAAATTAATTTAATGAGTATTGAATGAAATCGATAAATGAGTTTAAATTGATTTGAACATTAAATTATTTTAAATGATTATGGAATGAACTTATAAACCAATTTGAATGTACATTTGAACTATTTTAAATAAAAATTGAAATTGAATTATAGAGTTTTGAAATGGTAAATTTGAAAGTTATAAAATGTAAGATATGAAAATTGATTTAGAAAGACAAATGAAATGTTGGTTTACGAATTCTAATCGAAATTGAATTTGATTTGGTTTTGAAATTTGTTAAATGACCAATAGGTGTAATAATTACAAAAGTTATTAAAGGAACTGGAATCGGTTATGGACATACTCTCTGTCTAAATCGAAAACCACTTTAATAACTATACGTGGAATGTGATCCAGAATGAAGTGGTTGGAATGATGTACGTGATGACTGAAGAAAGAGAACGATAATAGATAGCCTTGACACTTGTGTCAAATTGGAAATGACTAAAACAGGAGCCGTGCCGGGCCAAATGGGGTTAGCCACCTCGAGCGAAAACACTTCTTCGTATATTACTCATTACTTGTTATTGATTGGTGCACCCTCGTACTTTTGGGAGTGTTGTTTCGCGGTGTTGCGATCGTTGCGGCGACGCGTTTTCACCAGTCTGGATCTGGCAAACGGTAGTTTCACTACCTTGGGTATTGCCTCATGTGTCTTGTCATACTTTTATCCCTATATGCGCGACCATTACGAATTTGTTTTGTGTTATACCTATGGAGTACTCCCTGATATCCCACTAGTTTACGGTGGAGTTTACAGTGCTGTATAGACTATAACGCTTATATAAAATGTGTTAAGGGGGATAATGGTAAAACCTCAACACTATTTTGATACTTTATATTACTGATAGACATTATCTATTTAACGTACACTACTACATAGTAGATAGTTTAACGGATCCTTAGAGGATGGTTATTCCAACATCCTTTGAGTTACTTGTATTTCAATTGTTATTTCACTTGAGTTGGATTTATTGATATAAGAATGTTAATCCTGACTCGAATGTTTGTGTTTTGCTTTACGCTCGGGTCAGACCGAGTGGTTCAGCTTTTGAGACTCACCTTTGGAGTTGGAACTTCGCCTGGAGATCCAGCTATCTATCCAGCTTACATATATTCAGTTGATTCCATTGATGTATTCTGATTATTGTATTTGACTATTGTATTCGAGACTTCTGTTGTAACTTATTAACTTTGTTATATATATAGTAGCTTCATGAACTACTATCTTTTGCTTCCGCTGCATATTATTACTCTGTGTCTGTGATTCTGTGATTATTTATTTATTGTATATCTCAGTTTTGCCAAATTTAAATTAACAATTCGGTATTTTGAATTATTCAAGTCCGACATGTGCGGATGTGAATAGTCCAAAATTACGGGTTGTTACAAATCTTCTATATGTATTTCGAAGAGGAATATATGGATTTAAATCGATTATCATGTATATTTTACTGTAAATCAAATCGAATCAAAATAAACTTCAATAGATGTTATCCTGCTTTTTGGCAAAGCCGTGATACCAAAAGATCGATCGAAAACAATAGACAGTTCGTCTCAAAGATTCGTTATACTTTGCTTCACTATGGATATCGCTGAATTTGTCCGAGTCCAGGTTGAGCTACAATTGATGGGACATGACAAGCAAAGCCATAGAGGCCAGCATTCCAAATTCAAGTCAATCCGAGTTCATATGCTCGAGTTATGATCGATTCAATCTAGAGGAAAATGCCCAGATTTCGTATCCATTGCCGCTGTTGATTTCGTATCCATCATTGAACTCCGGTTCGAATCCATCAGCAATTCATATCAATCAATTTCGTATCGATCAGGGGTCCAGTGGCTTCGTATCCATCGAAGTGCCTCATTTCGTATCGATGAACTTGGCCGTGTTCGAATCCATCGAGTTCGTATCGATGGACTTCGTATCCATCGGCAGAAAGCCCACTTCGCATCGATCAATTAAGGCAGACAACCTACTTCGTATCGGTCAACTCCCATGAGTTCGTATCGATCAAGATTGGTCGTGTTCGAATACTTCGAGTTCGTATCGATGGACTTCGTACCCATCAGCAGATGAAGCGCTTCGTAACGATCGGCCAGTATCTGCTTCGCATCCATCATAGAAGCCTCTCTTCGTATCCATCAGGCAGCCGCAATTCGTATCCATCATATCATCTTACTTCGTATCCATCGAAGGCTCAACTTCGCATCGATTGGCCTCGTATCCATGGAGAAGCTACATGGCTCGTATCCATCAAAGAAAGGCTAGTTCGTATCCATCGACCATCGGTTGTTCGACTCCATCAATATCAGTTGTTCGACTCCATCAGTGAAGCCTTCATTCGAATCCATCAAGGAAAACGAACCTGGATGACGTGTCATCCCTCGATGCGAACAAGCCGAGATATATGGAGTCGACGCGGTCAACTCGGAGAGAAGACCGGATCGAGGTGAAGTATGCGTGCCACATCATCACAAGACCACGTGAGTTGATGGAGTCGAAGGGATCGATTCGAACGAATCGATTCGAACCAAACAGCCTAACGAAGAATGCTCAATTCGTATCGACGATATCTCATGATCCACTGATCCAAATGCCATGAAATTTTCACTGGAGATTGCACACATGCTGAGGAATGTCTCCACCAAATTTCGGCTCGATTGGACGTCATCCCGATCGATACGAAATGACTACGTATCGATCGACGATCGAGTCAAAACTTCCTGAGGTTGGTCGCGTGGGCCCACTCACGTGTCAGAAAAAGTCTCCCAAGATTTGAGCGAAGTCTCAGCCTCCTACTCCTATAAATATAGCCCCAGAGCCTACAGAAAAAGGATCTTTCCGCCATTGAAGTGCCGAGACTCTGCCGGATCAAGATCTCCATCATCCTACATCATATTCTTGCTGTCAATTTCGAATTTTAAGTTGTAACTTGCTGTTGTTTGCTGTACTTGCTTGTAATGATTGAAAGAGAAGCAATAAAACTGCAAAAAACATCATAGTGGACGTAGGCAACACGCCGAACCACTCTAAAACGCTTGTCTACGCATTTACTTAACTGTTGAATGGATTTTTGTTAGATAATCCTTATTTTCAGTTTACATTCTTCATTATTATCTCTTCAAAGACTCCCGAAGAGTGTTGTGACCAATTTTGATGCAAACACTTTGATGCTTTCACTGAGAAAATCCAGATTTTCTCCAGCTCTTTGGATCTATCGTCGATACCGGATTGAATAAATCTAAGAGAGAGATCCAGATCATCAAATTCAAGTTCCTTCCCTTCTATTCAGATTTGCATAAAGTCTAGGAATGGAATTCAACCTTCAAGAGGGTTAGCACAAGGACCACCTCTAATGTTATCAATCAAGGAGAACAGGATAGACAGAATCCTGCGTCCCTACCTCTTCCTAACCAAGACGCTACCGGACACTCAGAACCATCAGGTCCGGTTACCCGACAAGAGTTCCAGTTGCTGCTTCAGGAGCTGACCCAGAGTCGGCAACAACAAACAGAATAGCTACGCGCTAACGCTGAGCTGATCAACCAGCTGGATCGCCAGAAGCGAAGGAGATCCAAGAGGGACCATGCTTCTTACTCCTCTAGCAAAAGTTCTTCATCTTCTGACCATCATCATCAATCTCTGCGATCCCGGCTAGATGGGAGTCACATACAGGCTGCTGGAAATCAACCGGCAATGACCGTTGGACAACTGAGAGTTGGCCCATCGGCAAGTTTCCATACCGGACCCTCCTTCCGAGGAGGTGCTGTTCCTCACTATACCACAGAATACCATGCCACTAACATCGCGGTTGAACCAGGAGTCGATGTTCAAGATCAGTCGAACCTAGACCGTCTTCAACATGGACATACTCCTGAACCATACGTCCCAGAGGATTATGAGCCAAGAAGGCAAGATTTGGACCATCGACAGCATCCGGTCCAACTCAAGAATCTGGGATTCAATCACACTCCGGCGCAAGCTACACAGAACATACAAATGCCGGATATTCCGACCATGATAAATCAGATGATCCATGAGAGACAGGGTCTCACAAACGATGACAAGGAATCAACAGAAGTCACACTCCTTTCATGGACGATATTCTTACTTCTGAACCCCCACGGCGATTCAGGATGCCAACTCTACCTACGTACGAGGGAAACTCCGACCCCAACCAACATAATCTGAAATACGAATGGTCGATGAACGCTGCCAGAGCTGACGATCCAGTGAAATATCGTAGTTTCCCCATATCCTTGAGGGGCATCGCTACCATGTGGTTCACTCGACTGCCACCACGATCTATATCCTCCTTTGACCAGTTGGCCACAAAATTCATCGAGCAATTCCGCATGCACGTCGCAAGGCCGAAAGATGTCAACACTCTGTCTAGCGTCACCCAAGCCCCTGGAGAGACGCTCAGACACTACTTAGAGAGATTCCACGCTGCATGTGCCGAAATCAGCAAACCGAACGATAACTCCATCCTTATGGCATTGACCAAGGGGGTAGATCCCGATTCTGAGTTTGGCAACTGGTTGGCTGGAAAAACCCCTACATCGTTGGACCGTTTCCACGCCGAGGCGGCTCAATTCCTGAGAAGGGAAGATGCGAAACAGTCTAGGAAGCAGACTGATGCAGGGCCAAGCACTGAAGGGATCCAAAGCAATGTCGCGATCAGACAATCCGGTGAGAGTTCCGGAAAAGTTCAGTTGAACCTTCAAAACAAACAAGCTCAGCGAAGGGAGAACGTGAACTAAACTAGAAAGCGAGATCAGAACCGTGGCCCACCACGGAAAAATCCTATATTTGACAGTTACACTCCTTTGAATACATCACTAGAGAACTTGTATTTACAAACCTGTAGTACAATTCAACACAAAAAACCTGCTCCAAAACCGTCATCAGAGAGACAAATCCAGACGGGAAAATTTTGCAGGTTCCATGAAAGCTACGGGAACGATACGAATGAATGTCGTCACTTGCAAGATCTCGTAGAAAAACTAATTAGAGAAAGGAAGCTGGAACAGTTTGTGCGGGCACCGCAGCCTGGAGGAGCGGGCCCATCAAATCAAAATAATGAACCCGATCGACCGAGACAAGAGGACTCTACCTGTCCCCGTGGGAGATTGGTGATAAACGCCATCAGTGGCAGACCCACTTTGTCAGGAGCCTGGAATGACGAGGATCTTCGTCACTGTTACACTTGACATGCTTTATCTAATCCATGAAGACTATGCAATTTCCTTTACATTCTGATGTTTGAATTTGTAATAAGGCACTGACTTTGCCATGTTTTTCCGTTCCAGCAATAAATTACTATCTCTTCAAGCTAGAGCTGTGATTCACCGAATGCAATATTCAACAATCACGACGCACGAAGAGCTAAGTTCCATCGAACAATGGAATTTATTCAAATACCGAGTGACTGTGATACGACCGGCCACTCACTAAGTGAAACCTCAGCGGGGGGGGGGGGGGGGGGGGGGGGGGGGGGGAGGGTAAGCCATCACATCAAAGGCTGAACTGGACCGACACACGACAGTCCTACAACTAACTCCAAATTCCCAGAGCGCGAATTGGAGTATTCTCATCAACTCTAGGTTCCCAGAGTGCGAGTCGGAGTATAAATCCATCGTTCCCAGAGTGTGAACGGACTCCAAATTCCCAGAGTGAGAATTGGAGTATAAACATCAAATCCATCATTCCCAGAGTGTGAACGGACTCCAAATTCCCAGAGTGCGAATAGGAGTATAAACATCAAATCCATCGTTCCTAGAGTGTGAACGGACTCCAAGTTCCCAGAGCGTGAATTGGAGTATAAATATCAATCCATCGTTCTCAGAGTGTGAACGGACTCCACATTCCCAGAGTGTGAATTGGAGTATAAACATCAAATCCATCATTCCCAGAGTGTGAACGGACTCTAAGTTTCCAAAGTGCGAACTGGAGTATAAATCCATCGTTCCCAGAGTGTGAACGGACTCCACTTTCCCAGGGTGCGAATTGGAGTATAAACATCAAATCCATCGTTCCCAGAGTGTGAACGGACTCCACTTTCCCAGAATGCGAATTGGAGTATAAACATCAAATCCATCGTTCCCAGAGTGTGAACGGACTCCAACTTCCCAGAGTGTGAATTGGAGTATAAACATTAATTCCAGGTCCCGGAGTGCGAACCGACACGTCAATGCAAACTCCAACTTCCCAGAGTGTGAATTGGAGTATAAACATCTATTCCAGGTTCCCAGAGTGCGAACCAAAACATAAATGCTAACTCTGAATTCCCAGAGTGCGAGTTGGAGTACAAACGTCAATTCCAGGTTTCCGGAGCGCGAACCCACACATAAATGCTAACTCTAGATTCCCAAAGCACGAGTCGGAGTATAAACATCTATTCCAGGTTCCCGGAACGAGAACCGAAACATAAATGACAACTCCAGATTCCCAGAGCACGAGTCAGAGTATAAACATTAATTCCAGGTTCCCGGAGCGTGAACTAAAACGTCAATGCTAGCTCCAATTTCCCAGAGCGTGATTTGGAGGATAAACATCAATTCCAGGTTCCCGGAGCGCGAACCCAAACATACATGCTGGCTCCATATTCCCGGAGCGTGAAGTGGAGTATAAACATCAATTCCAGGTTCTCGGAGCGTGAACCTAAACATAAATGCTAACTCCGAATTTCTAGAGTGCGAGTTGGAGTACAAACGTCAATTCCACGTTCCCGAAGCACGAACCCACACATAAATGCTAACTCCAGATTCCCAGAGCGCGAGTCGGAGTATAAACATCAATTCTAGGTTCCCGGAGCGCGAACCAAAATATACATGATAACTCCAAATTCCCAGAGCATGAAGTGGAGTATAAACACCAATTCCAGGTTCCCGGAGAGCGAACCAAAATATAAATTCTGACTCCAAATTCCCAGAGTGTGAATCGGAGTACGAATACCAAGTCAAAGTTCTTTGAGTGCAAACTGTATTACAAACATCGATAACTCTCAAATTCCCAAAGTGCGCACCAGATTATCGATCACAAATTATCCTAAGTCCCCGGAGTGTGGACATGTGCTCAAGATTTGCAATAGGTGCGATCGACCACCGAAATACAAATGTTGTTCCCCAGAACTGGGAGGCAGAAAGCTTAAGTGTTAATCACTAACCGAAGCGATACAAAGTCCAAAATTCAACTCATTCATCGATTACGACGTGTAATCAAGATTTTCAGACTTGGCAAGTAAAACGAACTCAACTTGAAGGTAGAAACATCACAAGTACACTGGACTGAAAGACAAATGCTGCAAATACTTAAGCACAAAAGAAATCAGAGTCGAAGCAAAAAGACTAAATGTCGTTTCAACTAACTGTATGTGAAGATTCATGTACAAGTTATTCCAAAATTTCCTGCCAGCAGGAGACCAAGCCTGCATCTATACATAGCCTATGAAAGAAAATATGCAAACGACAAGGCTTCAAAGTCCAGCTATAATGATCATCATTACTTATACACTGCTCATCGATACGAACGAATATTTCGTATCCATCAAAACTCATTGATGCGAATGAACATTTCGCATCCGCTGAATTCTCCATTTACCGATGCAAAGTCAATCTTTCAACCTTCTATATCGATTCAGGAGAGGATCGATACGATGGAACTTCCTAAAACAACTGACAAACGTTGTTACAAATCAAATTTCACATCGATTCAGGAGAGGATCGATACAACAGGGTAGTCCAAAACAACCATCAAGCGTTGTTTCAACTCGAATTTCAAATCGGTTCAGGAGGGAATCGATACGAAATTCGATAACAAACTAAACCGACAACGACTCGTGAACACTCAACGTTAACGAGAGTCAAGTTAACATATATGCATGCATGTCGGACTAATATTCGATTTTCAACATTCATAGGGATCGAATACTCATCTCATTACGATTACAACGGCAAACAGCTAAGCACTATTATACAGCGATCAGTTATATCAACGCAAGGTTACAATCTTCGACAAAAGAGCAATGATTGTTCAAAGAGAAACTGCAGCTTTTCAAAGCACGTCATGTTTCCACAAGACGTGCTTTGGGGGGCAAATGTTATCCCGCTTTTTGGCAAAGCCGTGATACCAAAAGATCGATCGAAAACAATAGACAGTTCGTCTCAAAGATTGGTTATACTTTACTTCACTATGGATATCGCTGAATTTTGTCCAAGTCCTGGTTGAGCTACAATTGATAGGACATGACAAGCAAAGCTATAAAGGACATCATTCCAAATTTCAAGTCAATCCGAGTTCATATGCTCGAGTTATGATCGATTCAATCTAGGGGAAAACGCCCAGATTTCGTATCCATTGCCGCTGTTGATTTCATATCCATCATCGAACTCCGGTCGAATCCATCAGCAGTTCGTATCGATCGATTTCGTATCGATCAGGGGTCTAGCGGCTTCGTATCCATCGAAGTGCCTCATTTCGTATCGATGAATTTGGCCGTGTTCGAATCCATCGAGTTCGTGTTGATGGACTTCGTATCCATCGGCAGAGAGCCCACTTCGCATCCATCAACTAAGGCAGGCAACCTACTTCGTATCAGTCAACTCCCATGAGTTCGTATCGATTAGGATTGGCCGTGTTCGAATCCATCGAGTTTGTATCGATGGACTTCGTACCCATCAGCAGCTGAAGCGCTTCGTAACAATCGGCCAGTATCTGCTTCGCATCCATCATAGAAGCCTCTCTTCGTATCCATCAGGCAACCGCAATTCATATCCATCATATCATCTTACTTCGTATCCATCGAAGGCTTAACTTTGCATCGATTGGCCTCGTATCCATGGAGAAGCTACATGGCCCGTATCCATCAAAGAAAGGGTAGTTCATATCCATCGACCATCAATTGTTCGACTCCATCAATATCAGTTGTTCGACTCCATCAGTGAAGCCTTCATTCGAATCCATCAAGGCAAACGAACCTGGATGACGTGTCATCCCTCGATGCGAACAAGCCGAGATATATGGAGTCGACGCGGTCAACTCGGAGTGAAGACCGGATCGAGGCAAAGTATGCGTGCCACATCATCACAAGACCACGTGAGTTGATGGAGTCGAAGGGATCGATTCGAACGAATCGATTCGAACCAAACAGCCTAACGAAGAATGCTCAATTCGTATCGACGATATCTCATGATCCACTGATCCAAATGCCATGAAATTTTCACTGGAGATTGCACACATGTCGAGGAATGTCTTCACCAAATTTTAGCTTGATTGGACGTCATCTTGATCGATACGAAATGACTTCGTATCGATCGATGACCGAGTCGAAACTTCCCGAGGTTGGTCGCGTGGGCCCACTCACGTGCCAGAAAAAGTCTCCTGAGATTTGAGAAAAGTCTCAGCCTCCTACACCTATAAGTAGAGCCCCAGAGCCTACAGAAAAAGGATCTTTCTGCCATTGAAGCGCCGAGACTCTGCCGGATCAAGATCTCCATCATCCTACATCATTTTCTTGCTGTCAATTTCGAATTTCCAGTTGTAACTTGCTGTTGTTTGCTGTACTTGCTTTTAATCATTGAAAGAGAAGCAATAAAACTGCAAAAAACTTCATAGTGGACGTAGGCAACACGCCGAACCACTCTAAAACGCTTCTACGCATTTACTTTACTGTTGATTGGAGTTTTTGTTAGATAATCCTCATTTACAGTTTACATTCTTCATTATTATCTCTTCAAAGACTTCCGAAGAGTGTTGTGACCAATTTTGGTGCAAACAGGCATTTTCATTTATCTCTATCTATCATTTCAAGTTATCATATAAATCAGATCTATGTGATTATTGGTAGTCTATAATCAAATTAATTCTTATATATTAAATTCAACTCAAACATATTATATAAAACTTAGATCTACAAGATTAAAGTTTATTTCATTTAGTTATTTTTTATTTACTAAGTTATTTCAAAATAGATTCATAGATTCAAGAATAAAAATTGATATATTTTTATTACTAAGAAGGCATATAATTACAAATCAATCGCATGTCTCCATCATACACATTTTTAGATAAATCTACACATCTTATTCGTAGAAATTCTCCATTTACCTTAGATGATCTTCTCCTCCTAGTTGTTGATTTGTAACTCTTCCCTTTTTTTCTCTAATTTGATTTCTTCTTCATTTAATTTTTGTTTTTTTGTTTGGGGATTTGTTTGAAGAGAAATGAGTTATTTGTCATTGTTGATAAGTTTTCGAGGAAGAGAAAGAAGAAAAGTACATGCAGACCATTGGCACAATATCCATGTTTATGAAATACCATTGGTAATATTATCCGTTATTTTTGACCCCTTTTGTTTATTTTAACAAGTTGTATATGTTTCTTAACTGTGAATGACATTCCAGACACAGTGGAATAAGTCAGGCAGCCTAATTCTCTTATTTGTGAAAAAACTTATATACTTTTTACCATTTAATGCAAAATTGCATATTACCCCTTATTATTATTTTAATTAATTTGTTAGAATTTCTAGGGTGTTACATTCTCCCTCATGAAAACGATATTGTCCCTAAAGTCTCTAAGGATGGAAAAATGTCATTTATAGGAAACCAATATCTATAACCATCAATCACTTGAAACCATTATCTTTGAATTTAATTTCTAATGCAACACGTACATATAAGTATGGAATGAATATAAATAAATAAGGAATGCAAAATTAGGCTATCGTCTAAACTAGTTGACCTCCTAGAATGTAAGTGCTTATGACATATACCGAAAATGTATACAATGTCATATATACTTGCAGTTCTACATAAATGCACAACCATTCAACCAATATACAACAACCATTATGCATATATCTGATAAAATGAATGAGTAAAGTCGTGTGTGTTGTAGGCTAACTTGAATATGTCAGCCGATACGTACAATGCTAACTAATAAAATTCATAAATTAGCAACCATCATCCGAAACATGTCCTAGCGACATATTCACAACCATGCCTAACTTCTAAGCATTCCTACCTATGTAACATTCTATATTAAATTCTATATGTACTAATAATCATACTAACTAAAATGGAAACATATCAGCAAATAGTTCTAGATAGTAGCTCAGATCTACTTTTCGGGCTCGCATGTACTCTACATTGGGTCATCTCCTCGTTAGAATCTAACCAGTTTAATTACTTTATTGTAGAGTCTCTTTGTTCATTCTCGATAATACGGTTAGGAGCATGGCAAAAAATTTAGTCTCTACCTCAACTTCTTCCAATTGACTTGGCTTGACCGCTAAAGCTGAATCATGTAGATACTTTTGCAAGTATCACACATGGAAGACGTTGTGAACTCCTTCCAATTTTTTAGGAAACTCCACCCAATAATTTGACGTCCCTACCCTCTTCGTGATTGGAAAAGGCCCTACAAACCTTGGTGCTAACTTTTCTAAATTTCCAAACCTCATAACGTGTCTAAGTGGTAAGACCTTCACAAAGACCATGTCGCCCACTACAAACTTCAACTCTGTGCGTCCCCTATCAGCATATGATTTCGGCCTATTTGGGTAGTCTTCATCCTCCTACGGATCAAGTCTACTTTCTCTGAAGTCTCCCTTATCATCTTTGGTCCAAGTATGATTCTATCTATAATATCCCACCAACAAGATGATGATCTACAAGGCCTTCCATATAACGTCTCAAACGGTGCCATTTTAATACTTGCTTGATAGCTATAATTATAAGAAAACTCCACTAATGGCAAGTGATCATACCATGAGCCTTCAAAAACTAAATACATCTGAAGCATGTCCTTCAGTACTCAATTCACACTCTTAGTCTATTCATCTATCTATAGGTGATAAACGGTACCCAAATTCATTTTAGTGCCTAAAGCCTCTTGAAGATTCCTCTAAAACCCACTAGTGAAAAGCAAATCTTGATCACTGAAAATGCTGACAGAAACTCCATGCAACTGAACTTTCTCCCTCATGTATAAAGTTTTGAAATATATAGTTGCCCTCATTCTCCTAAATGGAATAAAATAAGCCCAATTGTTCAATCGACTGGCTGAGTATGATCCAAATACTTTCATTTCTCTTCTACTCCTAGGTAGCCCATCAATAAAGTCCATAGAGATACTTTCCCACTTCCACTCCAGTATATCCATGATTGCAATAATCCACCAGGCTTCTTCTGCTCTGACTTTACCCTCTAGAAAGTCAACACATGGAAACATATTTTGCTACATGTCACTTCATACTAGGCCAACAAAATACTCTCTTCATGTCATGATACATTTTGTCACCGCAAGGATAAATAGTCAACCTAGAATGATGGGACTCGACTAGCACCATGTCTACCAACTCCCTAACAAGAGGGACACACAACCTATCATCCCTTTCCAACCACCCTTTTGGATCAATGGAATAGCTGCCCAAATGATTCAAATTCTCTGCTCTATTCATCTTCTCAAAAATTTCTAACAACTCCTTGTCATGCTTCTAACTCGAACCGATATGGCCTATAGGTGAAGGCCGAACATCCAAAGCTAGCAAAAATCCTGGTGTAATATCCGATGAAGCTCGAAAATCAAACATAGAAATGAACTTTAAGTGCTTCCATCCAAGAACATTTGACTCAACATTGCATACTTTCCACTCAAGTTATCGGCTATTACATTTCCCTTGCTTTGAGTGTATGAGATATTGAAATTATACGACACAAAGAACTCCATCCAACTCTGCTGTTGGAAATTCAAATCTTTTTTTAAGAATTAATACTTTAGAGACTTATGATCTGTGAATTGCTCAAACTACTTCCCTAACAAATAGCACCTCCATTATTTAAGGGAAAAGACAATGGCCGCCAACTCAAGATCATGAGTGGGATTGTTTCTCTTGTGTACCATCAATTATCGACTAGAAAAATGAAAAAACTCTACCCTTCTACATCAACAGGGCCCAATCCTCTTCCACAAGCTTTAATATATAGTGTGAATGCCATCGAACCATCAGGGAGTACTAAAACTGGTGCACTAATCAATAACTCTTTCAGCTTATGAAAGTATCCTCACATTTTATGTTCCATGAGAAAACTTAATTATTTTAGGTAAGGTGTGTCAATGGTGCAAAAATGTTACGAAATTCCTTAATAAACTTCCTATATTAGTTTACCAAACTAAGGAAACTTCTCGCCTTTGTGGCATTTTTTGGTATGTACCAATCCTGTATTGTTACAACTTTACTAGGATTGACTGCTAATCTATGCCTGGAGATAACATGTCCAGAAAAGTAAACCTTCTTACACCAAAAGTGATATTTGGAAAACTTCGCCTTTAGCTTATGCCTATAGAGAGTATTGACCACTTCTCCTAAATATAACATATGGGCTACCTTGTTTTTTGAATAGACCAGTATGTCATCAATGAATACCATTAGAATTTATCTAGAAACCCTCTGAAGACTCAAATCATAAGGTCGATAAAATATGCTAGTGCATTGGTCTGTTCAAATGGCATGAATAATCATTTATAAAGTCTGTCAGGTGTACGAAAAGTAGTTTTCTTAATATTACCCTCAGCTACATACAATTGATGGAATCCGGTTGCCAAGTCAAGTTGGGATAATACCTTTGCTCCAACCTATTGATCATAGAGATCGTCTATACATGGTAGTGGATGATGATTCTTCTTTTTCGGCTTATTCAATTCATGTTAATCGATGCAAAGTCTTAGAGAGATATCTGCATTAATAGCAAAGGCAATTGGTGCTCCCTACTCCATTATACTTCTTTAAATAAAGCCATTCTCTAATAATTCGTTTATTTGCTTATTTAACTCTTGTCTTACTTTAGGAATCATTTGCCTAAGGGGTAAGAGAATAGGTCTAATATTCTCCTCAAGGTAAATTCGAAATTTGATCTCCCTATTGTAATGACCCACAATTTTGGACCATTCAAATCGACAATAAAACCACACATGTCAGACTTGAATAATTCAAAACAGTAAATTGTAAAATTTGGAGCAAACAAAACCAATCATAGAATCACAGACATAGATAAATCAGAATACTCGCAGCGGAATTAAAAATAACCATAGTGGTTCATGAAGCCACTACAAACTTAGTCTCAAAACAAGTACAAAATACATAGTCTGAAAATAAATACAGTAAAAATCCCAAATACATAAGTCTCGAATACATCAGCTGAAACAGAATGACTGAACTGAAATAGATAAACTAGATAAGCAGATAAACTCCAGAAATCTCTAGCTTCCAAAAGATAGATCCAAGCTGTGATACTCAGGATGACCCGAGCGTAAGAAAATAAACACAAACACTCAAGTCAGGACATACATACTTATATAATGTAAACCAACTCAAGTGAACTGTAATATAAAGGTACAAGTAATTTAAAAAATGCTTGGGACCGTCCATCCTTTAAGGATCCGTTAAACTATTTACTATGTAGTAATATTTCGCTATTATAATAATGCCTATAGTAAAATAAACTTACTTTAAAATAGTGTTAAGGAGTGACCCACTATTCCCCTTGACACATAATAGTGCCAATGGTCTATACGGTACCGTAATACCTCCTAATCGGGAGGCTACCATAGGATAATCCATAGGTATGACACAAAACCAAAATTGTACAAGGCACGCTAGGGTAGGTGACACGGCACAATGAGGCAATGCCAGGGGAGATATACCAATTACGCATCCAGACTGGTGGTGACGCGTAGCGCGCAGCTACCGTCCACCTCAAGCCACACTCCCGAAATCAAAGGTGCGCACTAATCAATCACAAGTAATATAATGGCATACGAAGAAGTGTGTCTGATAAGAGGAGCTACCTCACCGGCCTAGAATCGCTCCTGTTTTAGCCACCTTATGCCAATTCACGGGAGTCGGGTCCACGTACATACCTCAATAGAACGTCGCCACCATCCTACTTCAATCTGGAATCTCCACTACGTACATGGTTGTTAAAGTGGTTTTCGGTATCGACAGAGAGTATGTCCATATCCGTTCCCGGTCTCTTTAACAACCAACGTTATTACTACCCGTGGTTATAAATTTCAAAAGTGGTTTATATTCCAAATTAAAATAATTCATTTAAACCATTTAAATATGAAGTAGTTATCCTTCCAAATCAATTATTCAATTTCTAGAATTTTAGCAATTTCTATGTTCATTGGTTCAATTCCAACATTTCAAAGCATTAAAATTTTCAAAACTACAACACTTATAAAGTGCTGCGGTAGGTATATTTAGTATATGTCAAAACATAGTTCAAGTTTAGAAACTACAACACTTTAGAAGTGCTGTTATAGGTTTATTTAGAAATTTGAGCACCTAGTTCAAATTTTCAGAAACTGCAACACTTCAAAAGTGATGTTATAGGTTTACTTAGTAATTTCAAGCCATAGTTCATATTTTTAGAAACTGCAACACTTCAGAAGTGTTGTTATAGGTTACTTAGTAATTTCAACACCTAGTTCAAAATTTTAGAAATTACAGCACTCCAGAAATGTTGTTATAGGTCTCTTTAGTATATTTCAAGCCATAGTTCATTAAACTACAGAATTTCTGAACCGCTATAATTTCTGTTATACCTTTCAAAACAATATATCTTCACTTTTCTCTTTTTTAACCTATCAAATTTATTCCTCTTTTCAATTTTTTTTTTGAATATTACCTAACTTATAAATTTTAATAAAATAACATTTTATTAATAAATACCAAATTAAAATTAAAATTCATTTGTTAAGTCAATACTTCATAAATTTCTTAACTTTTATTTCAACCAATAACTTTATATTTTATTTACGTACCCATCTCCTAAATAAATTAAATTTCCATTTATTTACTTAACTTAAAATTTCCATTTAAAAACAAATTCCCAGTTTCAAGTCAAGTTATCTTTTCAAAATACACCTTTCCTTTTTATTCATATACACTTTTAACTTATAGAAAAATCACTATAAATTTCATTTAAATTATCTAAATCCAATTTAAATTAAAATGTCATATTTTTATATTTAAAATACTTATAAACCTCAAAAAATATACATATCTGACCACAGGTTTGTATAATATTTCTAACATAGGTCAAGTGATACGGATATTTATCATTTCAATTCATGATTTAAAAATAAAATTTTGGGTTCTATCATTTCAAACCCGCAATCCCAAGTAATTAAACGCAGTAAAAATCACTCGAGTCTATCATTTCAGCCTATAATGATTTTTCCTGATTCTAAATTCCGTTCGGGTATGTATCATTTGAACCCATAGTGATAAGGGAAATTGTAGTATGAGATACCAAAAATAAAATAACAGTATATCATAAAATATCTTAACAGATGTTGAAACAGGTATAAAATTAGGTTATCCATCATATAAACAGAACACATGCATATGTAAACATGGTATATCAATCATTACATATTCACTTGTTATTGTTTTACAGTAATATAAGTACGTATTGTCTAGAGTGAATGACTCGCCTTTTTGGAGCTAGAGATTAATTCAAAACAAAAAAATCCACACCCCGCAAAGCACGAAAAGGCACGACAAGATTTGAGAAGAAGTAACAACCAAATTCAAATCTTGAAATCCAATAAATAAAACGAATATAAATATATGATTTAACACAAAGTAAATCAAAACAATATAAGACATGAATAAATTTGAAACAATTATGGATTCAATACAACAACACATGAAATAAACAATGGAAATATGAATAAAAATGAGATAACTTGATTTTTAACCACACAAGTGTTTGGCCTAGGTGTCAAACATGGTCAGATCTGGTCTTATCAGAGGTGTATGGCCTAGAGCAAGGCAAGTAGGAGGAGTAGGTGGTGGAAATAGGTGTGGCCAAGGCAAACAAAGAGGGGGTTTGCATCCATAGGCTCGGCTAGGGTTTATTATCATTGTTTGGTGATGAGATCTCATCTTGGAGTCACAGCTATGGCATGGAGTGGTGTTGAGGAGTGGATGGCCGGTCATGGTGGAGGAGGAGAGGAGGTAGTGGTCAAAATATGGTAGAGGCCGAGCACTTAATGAAGAAAACAAAAGAAAAATAAAAGAAAAAGGAAAAAGAAAGAAGGAGGAGGCCATGGAAACTTACAGTATTTTTTTCTTTGGACATAAATGAAAATGAGATGTAGTGAGATGTTCTTGTACGTGAATTGATAATAGAGGAGGCGGCTAGGGTTTTGGGAATAGTTTATGAACGACTATGGTAGGGAATAAAGATTGTAGGCAATATAAAGGCAAGAAATAAACAACGTAATGTATGCCCAATTAAAACAAAGTAAAGCATGTCTAATTGATTTTTTCCCCTAGCTATTAAATAAAAGATATACAAAAGAAACATCCAATAAATAAGAATAAAGTCTATACAAACAAACAAAATAGAAATCAAACAAAATAGAAATTAACATAAATAGATGGACATAGGAAAATATAGAATAAAACACAGAAATTAATTGCTTTAAAATGCTGTATATTATCCAATTTATAAAGTATAAATTAGAATTAAATGAAATGAAAAGCATAACGGATATTAGAATTATATCAAGTTTCAAATAAAAAGATTTGAATTTAAAATTTTCAAATTTCAAATAAAAGTCAAAGTTTGACCAAAATATAAAATTTTCAGAAATTGTTTATTTTATTGTATTAGGGACAATAATTTATAAACAACTCCAAAAATTATGTTGGAAAATTTCAAAATTTCAAAATTTTAAATAATTAAACATCAAAGTTTTCAAATAAATTAAATTTAGAATATTTACAAAAAATTGGGTTGTTACACTCTCCCTCACTCAAGGCTTTTCGTCCTCGAAAAGGAACGGAAGAACGAAACTAAGAAAGATAAGATAGCAAAGCAAAATTACCTGAAACAAACAATTCCAGATTCAAAGCACGTATGCTCTCCTCCGTCTCCCAGGTACAATCCCGATTATCCATGCTCCACTGTATTTTTACTAGGTTGACAGATTTCCTTCTTAGCTACTTCATACCTCGATCGACGATACGGAGTGGCTTCCTCTCAACAGTCAGATTAGTCTCAATATCAAAATTATCAAGAGCAGAAGGCTGGACAATGAGAGATGGATCATGCAGATACCGACGAAGATGCGAAACATGGAATACATTATGTACTCCAGCAAATTTCTCAGGCAAGTCCAGGCGATAAGCTAGGGAACCAACTCTTTCCACAATGCAGAAATGACCGATGAACCTAGGAGTAAGCTTCCCTTTACGACCAAAATGAACCACGTTCCTTAAGGGAGAGATCTTAAGGAAAACCTGTTCATCAACAGCAAACTCCAAACTCCTCCTACGACGATCAGCATACTTCTTCTGCCTATCCTGGGCAATCCTCAACTTTCTCTTAATCTCCTCGACCTTCTTCGAAGCTTCCAAGATCATCTCAGGGCCAAGAACCAAACGATTACCGGATTCAATCCAGCAAGATATAGATCTATAAGATCTTCCATAAAGGGAAGCAAACAGAGACATCTCAATACTAGCCTGAATTCAAAGATGGAATGAGACAGATAAAGATTAAGATGAGATCAAAATAGAAGACTGAAAATATACCTGATAACTGTTGTTATAGGTGAATTTAACAAGATGAAGATGATCTTCCCAAGATCCTCCATAATTTAAAACACAAGCATGAAGAAGGTCTTCTAGATTCTAATTCACTCTTTCCGTTTGACCGTCAGTCTGTGGATGGTAAGCAGTGCTCAGATTCAGAGGAGTGCCCAAAGATTCCTGAAAAGCTTTCCAAAACTAACTGGTGAAGATAGGATCCCAATCATAAACAATGCTAATAGGAACAACATGGAGATGAACAATCTCTCTCATATAAATCTCAGCCAAACTGGAAGCAGAACGGGTAAATTTGACTGGAATGAAATGGGCCGATTTTGTCAATCTATCCACAATAACCCAAATGCTCTCATTTCCCCTCCGAGTCCTCCATAAACCATCAATAAAATCCATGGAAACCTGTTCCCACTTCCAATTGGGAATCTCAAGGGGCTGCAACAAACCAGGGGCCTTCTGGTGGTCTGCCTTGACTTACTGACAAGTCGCACACCTACTAAAAAAGATAGAGATATCTCGCCTCATACCCCTTAACCAATAAAGCTTTAAGTCCTGATACATCTTCGTCACACCAGGATGAATAGAAAGTCGGGATTGATGATGTTTCCAAAGTAACTCTTGCCTCAAACAATCTACATTCGGGACACAAATCCGATTATTAATTCTCAAAATTCCTCTATCGTCGATCTGAGCTCCACTACCATCAGGACTACTACCACCAACTCTACTACGAACATTCTCCTTCATACTCCTAAGCATCACAACCCCATCCTGCTTAGCCATGATATGATTCATGAGCGGAGAAGAAGAGACAACAAGTTGACATAACGTAGCCTTCTTCCGACCCAAAGCATCAGCTACAACATTAGTTTTCCCAGGGGTATAGCTAATGTCGAGATCATAAGAAGCAGGGAACTCAAGCCACCGAACTTGTCTCTGATTCAAATCCTTATGGATGAATATATATTTCAAAGACCGATGATCGGTGAAGAACTCAAACTTAGCACCCAAAAGGTGATGCCTCCAAAGCTTCAAAGCAAAGACTACAGCAAGCAATTCTAGATCACGAGCTACATAATTGGCCTCATGGGTCTTCAATTGGCAGCTAGCATAAGCAATCACCTTCCCATCTTGCATCAAAACAGCTCCTAAACCATCACGACAGGCATCAGTGTATACCGTTAGTCCCTTATTTCCTTTCGAAATGGTAAGCACTGGTGCAGAAGTAAGCTTACACTTCAACTCACTGAATGTAGCTTTACACTTATCATCTCAAATAAACTTAGCGCTCTTTTGAATTAAAGTAGTGAATGGTGCAGAAATCCAAGCAAAGTTCTCCATAAATCTCCAATAACAACCGACAAGGCCCAAAAAACTACGAATATCAGCTGGAGTCCTAGGAGTTTCCCAATCATTGATCGTAGCGATCTTATCTAAATCAACAGAAATTCCATTACTAGAAACAACCCAAGAAATCAGACTTCATCTCTCCAGAAATGGCATTTAGAGAATTTAGCCTTCAACTGATAATTTCCAAGAGTCTCCAGAACAAATTTCAAATGAGATTTATGCTCTTCCTCAGACTTGGAGAACATAAGAATATCATCAACAAATACTAGAACAAATTTATTAAGCACATCTCGAAAGATACGATTCATCAAATCAATAAAGAAAGCAGGAGCATTAGTCAACCCAAAAGGTATGACTAACCAATCATAAAAGCCGTTCTCGGTACGGAAAGCAGTCTTGGGGATACTTTCCTCAGCAACTCTGAGCTGGTGGAAACCTGTGGCAAGATCAAGCTGAGAGAAAACAGTAGCTCCATGGAGCTGATGAAACATATCATTGATGCGAGGTGTGAGATATCTGTTCTTCATAGTGAGCTTGTTCAGCTCCGTATAATTAACACACATCCGCCATGAACCATCTGACTTAGTGACAAAAACCACTGCTGCTCTCCATTTTGAAAAGCTAGGTCTGATCAAGCCCTTGGAGGACAAGTCCTCAATTTGCTTTCTCAGCTTAACCTTCTCATGGGGTGCCATTCTTCTGGGTGGAAGGACTACAAGTCGAGCTCCAGGAATAAGACCAATATGGAAATCAGTTTCTCACTGAGAAAGTAAAGAAGTGACCTCACCAAATACGTCGGAAAATAGTTTGACTACAGGAGTCGAATGAATATCGCCCGGAGAAGCATCAAGAGAATAAATAAAGCTGCTAGCAAAATCCTAGGGTAAACTACACTGAATCACCAAAGAATTTTCGAAATCATCCACAAGAGAAATAGTTCGGAAGCTACAAGAGTTAAAGGCACCATGCCTCTCCAGCCAATCACCCCAAGAAAAAGATCAAAAGCATCAAACCCCGAAACATAGAAATCACCAGTGAAACGGTGATCAAAATAGAGAAGCTTCACTCGCATATAAATCCTACTAAGATTTGCAGGACGCCCAATAGGATTTGAAACACATAAAGGCATAGGAGCAAACTCGGGAGAAAGGAGGTGCTCAAGTTTATTACAAAGATCCACCAAGATAAAGCTATGGGAAGCTCCAGTATCGAGCAGAACATGAATAGGAAAATAAAACAGAGAAAAAGTGCCCTGAAGTGTACCTTGGTTATCACTAGGAGCAGGAACAGGTGGTGGAGCTGGAGAAGATGCAGAAGTAACAGCAAAAACACCCAAGGACTTGCCCTTCTTTTGAGTAGGGCAGTCCTTCTTGAAATGGCTAGGCTGCAGACAAATATGATAAAGATCATGCCTGGTCAGCTGAGCCGGAGGAATAGCAGCACCACCCAAAATTGGACAGTTATTAGCATAGTGTCCCTTCGATTGCATTTGCAGCAAGTAATGGTAGACAGGTCAATCGACTGCCCCTAAGATGAGTAAGATTATCCCAACCTAGGAGTCTTGTCCTGGCTCTTCTTATGGTGAAAGTTGGGCTTTCTTTTCTTCGAATTTCCAGAAGATGACTGATATGAAGCAGACAGAGCAGTTGGAGGATCCATAGAAGTAGGATCCTCGTATCTAATGGCCATGTCCATCAGAGCGTGAAAGGACAATGCACATGGGCTATGAGGTGATCATAGTACTCCAAGCGTCACCAGCAATAAACTTCTCATTTTCTTGAGAGGAGTGTTAATCAGATAAAGACCAAACTTAGAAAATTCATTGAACTTCCTCTCATATTCAACAAAAGACATATCACCCTGCTTCAAATCCATGAATTCCTAATACAACTGTGACTTTCTTGCCTCGGGCATCCATTTTACAAGAAAAGCCTCCTTAAAGCACAATAAACGGTATAAGACAAATTTCAAAGGAGAAAATGAACCACATTCAAGACAAACAGAAGATGATACCTAAATTGTTCCCAAGAGATGTCAGCGTCAGCGGTGTGAGCTGTGACAGTATCCCACCAATCCAAGCTACTCCTTTCAATTGCCAAGCTGCCAACTGACACTGCTAGGCATTAGTGATCTCAAGACCAGAGAAGATTCTCTCCAAACCCTTTAACCATTACTGAGCTTCAATGATGCTCTTAGATCCTGTGAACTTGGTGCCACCAAGATCAGTGTATTCCTTACAAAGCTTTGTGAACCTGACTGGGGCAGCAGGCTTAGGAGCTGGGGCAATACCACGTCCCCTACCTCTTGCGTTCCTATGACTCATCCTGAAAAATCAAGGATGAATTCAAGATAGAGGTAATTGAGAACAAAGACAAGATTAGAAAAGATAGGATAAGATAAGATTCAACTTGAACGAATGTCCTAAATAAAGGCATTATTAACAAGGGGGATAAGAAAAGAAGGAAGTTAAGAAAAATTTGATGTTAAAATAAGAAAAGTTTTTATATCAATATACTCTTTAAAATCCTTTGAAAATCATTCGAAAAATCATTTTATACTTTAAAGTACGTTCTCTCACAAAGAAAGGATTCTAGGATTGATTTCACTCATTCTAGGGTATTTCTACCTTATCTTTAATGAGTTTTTTCTCCTCGGGCTATGGTTTTCCTAAAACCAAAGCTCTAATACCAAATGTAATGACCCACTATTTTGGACCATTCAAATCGACAATAAAACCACACATGTCTGACTTGAATAATTCAAAATAGTAGATTGTAATAAAATTTGGAGCAAACAAAACCAATCACAGAATCACAGACACAGATAAATCAGAATACTTGCAGCGGAATTAAAAATAACCATAGCGGTTCATGAAGCCACTACAAACTCAGTCTCAAAACAAGTACAGAATACAAAGTCTGAAAACAAATACAGTAAAAATTCCAAATACATAAGTCTCGAATACATCGGTTGAAACAGAATGACTTAATTGAAATAGATAAACTTGAGATAAGCAGATAAACTCCAGAAATCTCTAGCTTCCAGAAGATAGATCCAAGCTGTGATACTCAGGCTGACCCGAGCGTAAGAAAATAAACACAAACACTCGAGTCAGGACATACATACTTATACAATGTAAACCAACTCAAGTGAACTGTAATATAAAGGTACGAGTAACTTAAAGGATGCTTGGGACCGCCCATCCTCTAAGGATCCGTTAAACTATTTACTATGTAGTAATATTTCGCTATTATAATTATGTCTATAGTAAAATAAACTTACTTTAAAATAGCATTAAAGAGTGACCCAATATTCCCCTTAATACATAATAGTGCCAGTAGTCTATACAGTACCGTAATACCTCCTGATCGGGAGGCTACCTGAGGATACTCCATAGGTACAACACAAAACCAAAATCGTACAAGGCGCATTAGGATAGGTGACACGGCACAACGAGGCAATGCCAAGGTAGATATACCAATTACGCATCCGGACTGGTGGTGATGCATAGCGCGCAGCTACCGCCCACCTCGAGCCACACTCCCGAAATCAAAGGTGTGCATCAATCTATCACAAGTAATAGAATGACATACGAAGAAGTGTGTTTGATAAGAGGAGCTACCTCATTGGCCCGGAATCGCTCCTATTTTAGCCACCTTATGCCAACTCGTGGGAATCGGGTCCATGTACATACCTCAACAGAACATCGCCACCATCCTACTTCATTCTGGAATCTCCACCGTGTACATGGTTATTAAAGTGGTTTTCGATATCGACAGAGAATATGTCCATATCTGATCCCAATCTCTTTAACAACCAACGTTATTATTACCCATGGTTAAAAATTTCAAAAGTGGCTTATATTCCAAATCTAAATAATTCATTTACACCATTTAATTATGAAGTAGTTATCCTTCCAAATCAACTATTCAGTTTTCAAAATTTCAGCAATTTCTAAGTTCATTAGTTCAATTCCAACATTTCAAAGCATTGAAATTTTCAAAACTACAGCACTTATAAAGTGTTGTTGTAGGTATATTTACTATATAACAAAACGTAGTTCAAATTCAGAAACTGCAGCACTTTAGAAGTGTTGTTGTAGGTTTATTTAGAAATTTCAGCACCTAGTTCAAATTTTCAGAAACTGCAGCACTTCAGAAGTGCTGTTATAGGTTTACTTAGTAATTTCAAGCCATAGTTCATATTTTCAGAAACTGAGCACTTCAGGAGTGCTGTTATAGGTTTACTTAGTAATTTCAACATCTAATTCAAAATTTCAGAAATTACAGCACTTCAGAAATGCTGTTATAGGTCTCTTTAGTATATTTCAAGCCATAGTTTATTAAATCACAACATTTCTAAACCGCTATAATTTCTGTTATACTTTTTAAAGCAATATATCTTCACTTTTCCCTTTTTTAACCTATCAAACTTATTCCTCTTTTCAATTTTTTTTTTCGATATTACCTAACTTATAAATTTTAATAAAATAACATTTTATTAATAAATACCCAATTTAAATTAAAATTCATTTGTTAAGTCAATACTTTATGAATTTCTTAACTTTTATTTCAACCAATAACTTAATATTTTATTTTACATACCCATCTCCTAAATAAAAGTAAATTTCCATTTATTTACTTAACTCAAAATTTCCATTTAAAAACAAATTCCCAATTTCAAGTTAAGTCATCTTTTCGAAATACACCTTTCCTTTTTATTCTTATACACTTTTAACTTATAGAAAAATCACTATAAATTTCATCTAAATTACCTAAATCCAATTTAAATTAAAATGTCATATTTTTTTATTTAAAATGCCTGTAAACTTCAGAAAATATATATATTTAACCACGGGTTATATAATATTTTCTAACCCAGGTCAAGTGATACAGATATTTATCATTTCAATCCGTAATTTAGAAAGAAAAATCCGGGTTCTATCATTTCAAACCCGCAATCCTAAGTAATCAAACACAATAAAAATCACTCGAGCCTATCATTTCAGCCTATAATGATTTTTCCTTATTCTAAAGTCCGTTCGGGCATGTATCATTTCAACCCATAGTGATAGGGGAACTTGTAGTGTGAGATACAAAAAATAAAATAACAGTATATTATAAAATATCTTAACAGATGATGGAACAGGTATAAAATCAGGTTATGCATCATATAAACAGAACAAGGCATATGTGAACATGGTATATCAATCATTACACATTCACTTGTCATCGTTTTACAGTAATACAAGTACATATTGTCTAGAGTGAATAACTCACCTTTTTGGAGCTAGAGATCAATTGAAAACAAAAAAAATCTGCACCCCGAAAATGCACGACAGGATTTGAGAAGAAGTAACAACCAAATTCAAATCTTGAAATAAAATGAACAAAACAAATATAAATATATGATTTAGCATAAACTAAATCAAAATAATATAAGACATGAATAAATTTGAAACAATTATGGATTCAATACAACAACACATGAAATAAACAATGGAAATATGAATAAAAATAAGATAACTTGATTTTTAACCACACAAGTGCTCGGCCTTGGTGTCAAACATGGTCGGATCTGGTCTTATTAGAGGTGTATGGCCTAGAGCAAGGCAAGGAGGAGGAGTAGGTGGTGGAAATAGGTGTCGCCAAGGCAAATAAAGAGGGAGGTTTGCACCCATAGGCTCGGCTAGGGTTTATTATCATTGTGTGGTGGTGAGATCTCATATAGGAGTCTTGGCTATGGCATGGAGTGGTATTGAGGAATGGATGTCCGGTCATGGTGGAGGAGGGAGGAGGTGGTCGGAATATGGTGGAGGCCGAGCACTTAATGAAGAACTAAAAGAAAAATAAAAGAAAAAGGAAAAAAGAAAGAAGGAGGAGGCCATGGAAACTTACAGTATTTTTCTCTGGACACAAATGAAAATGAGATGTGGTGAGATGTTCTTGTACGTGAATTGATAATAGAGGAGGCGGCTAGGGTTTTGGGAATAGGTTATGAATGGCTATGGTAGGAAATAAAGAGTGTAGGTAATATAAAGGCAAGAAATAAACAATATAACGTATGCCCAATTAAAACAAAGTAACGCATGTCTAATTGATTTTTTTCCCCTAGTTGTTAAATAAAAGATACACAAAAGGAACATCCAATAAAAAAGAATAAAGTCTATACAAACAAACAAAATAGAAAATAACATAAATAGATGGACATAGGAAAATGTAGAATAAAACACAGAAATTAATTGCTTTAAAACGCTGTATGTTATCCAATTTACAAAGTATAAATCAGAAATAAATGAAACGAAAAGCATAACGGATATTAGAATTATATCCAGTTTCAAATAAAAAGATTTGAATTTAAAATTTTCAAATTTCAAATTTTAAATAATTGTCAAAGTTTGACCAAAATATAAATTTCCAGAAATTGTTTAATTTATTGTATTTGGGAAAATAATTTATAAACAACTCCAAAAATTATATCGAAAATTTTCAAATTTTCAAAAATTTAAATAATTAAACATCAAAATTTTCAAATAAATTAAATTTAAAATATTTACAAAAATTTGGGTTGTTACACCTATGGGGAGGAAGACTAGAAACTTTGAAAACGACATCGATGTAATCTCTAGCAATGGGCATATAAGCTAACTCGTCACGTGATAGATCCAAAGAACATAGATAACTCAACATAACTGAACTCTTGGGATTGCAGTAAAACTTTGGGTTGCATCCCCTACGAGAACTCAAACGAACCACCTTCCCATCAAAATCTAGTAATGCTCCATACATTGTCATACGGCCAATTCCCAAAATCAAACTAAACCTAGAAAAGCCCAATATAAAAGCATCACAATAAAATTTGACACTCAGAATACACAACTTCAAACCCTTACACATCATAGACAAATTTGAAGTGAAATTGTCACTATAAATGTACTTTGAATTCCCTATATTTAACACTTGTTAAAATTTGTTAAATATGGATATATTATGGATATTTATATTGAGTTGTTTTAAACATGTGTTTGACCTAAAGGAATTGGTTTGGAAAGTTATTGAAATAAAGCGGTATTGGAAATCTTGGTTTTAGTTAAAGTATAAAGGGCTTTGATTTTGGACATTTTCCAAGGGCTTTGATTTTGGACATTTTCCTAAATCTTTTAAAAGAAGTTCGGAAGTTTAAAAATATTTTATAATTATTTTTGAATTTCAAAATAAAGGATTTTGTATTATAAAACATGTTTTTATGGATTTTAAATAAATTAGAAAATAGGTATTTTTAAGTGATATCAATATTAATGTTTTAAATCGTAATATAATAGTTTTTAAAGTATTTCTAGGTATATAATAGTTTTAAAGTATTTCTAAGTATATAATAGTCTTTAAAGTATTTTTAAATATATAATAGTTTTTGAAAGTATTTCTATGTATATATAGTTTTTATAAAAATTAGTTAAATATTTTATTAAAGTAAATAAAAACTTATGTTATATAATATCTTTTCAAATTATTCTTATTACTAAATATTTTATCTTATAAATAAGATAGTATGCATATATATCTTTTGAAGTAGTTTGCAAAGTGTTTTTAACATAGTAGTATGTATTTAAAAGTATTCATGTATGTACATAATTTTTAAATAATAAATTAAGTATTTTACAAATTTAATTAAGGAAGTTTGGGTTTTAATACTTAAGTTAAAATAAATGGTTTTATAAAATTAAGTAAAAGCATATTATATTAATTAATAAATGTGGACATGCTTTGATCTCTAAAATATATGTTTTAAAGTTAATGATTGATACAAGTGAAAGGTTTTGGGTTGTAGTAAACATTGTTTTAGTAACAATGGTTTTAACCCTTATTACTAATTATATTTAGGGATATAGTAAGATATTTATTATTGGATATTTTAAAGATCACATTAAGTGAAATGTTTCTAAAGTATGAAATGATTTGGGTTTCTATTAAACAATGTTTAAGTAATGTTAACCCGCCTTTTGACAAGGCAACGTACATGCGGATTTAACCCAATCGATTACACGGTTATCGAGGTTGGAATACTATGGCTTTGACTCGGTTGGATGGATAGACGATCAATCACGGATGACAAATATGATAATGAAGCCGAGATTCGGCATAGTCGATGGACAAAAGGCACAAGATACTTGAAATATGAGTTTCGACAAAAATTGAGTCATTTCGGGTTGTTTAGATTTTGCTTCAAGTCACTTGTAGGTTTACTTTAGGTTTTAACCTAGGTTACTTCGAGTCAGGCCAGGGTTTGCTTTGGGTCACTAGGGGTCGACATGTTTTTGAGCGATCGGTGATAACTTAGGTTCAGTAGGCTACTTGCTTCGGGTTATTGAGAGGATTGCTTCGAGTCATCCCTAGGCCGCTTCGAGTAACTATGGGATTTGCATATTTTCTATGCAGTTGGTGCTATGTAGGGTCATCAACACCCTAGCTTCGGGTAGGCACCTCTGTTTCTTCGGGTCGGCTTGAATTAAGGGGTCGACATTTTAATCAGGTCAGCGTGTTTTGAAAACTCCAAGTCGGCAGTCTTTCAGCTTCGGGTCAGCATGAATCTGGGATCGGCATGCATCAAGAAGGGGTCGACATGTTCTTGGGTCGGTTGCTTTTCGCTTCAAGTCATGTAGCATCTTGCTTTGAGTCGGATGTAGAGTTGCATCGGGTTGCCACTCGAGTCACTTGGGGTCGATATGTTTTATTCTCAGGTTGGCATGTTTCTTACTTCGAGTCACATTGCAATCTGCTTCGGGTCAAAATGGAGACTACTTCTGATCACTACTTGATCAATTGGGGTCGGCATGTTTAGATTCTCAGGTCGACATATTTCTACTCCGAGCCAAATTGCAGTTTACTTCGGGACAAAGAAGGAGCTACTTTGGGTGATCACCTGGGTCACTAGGGGTCGGCATGTTTTATACTCTAGGAAATCAGTGGTTGACAGGATGGACTAGATTATGGCTCTGGTGGGCCCGTATCACCCAGGATGTCCCGTAAGTGTAACGACCCAGAATTTCTATCATTTGAAATTCATATATTTAATTGATTTTAAATATCAACAAGTAAAATTTATAAGTCGAATAATTTATTTTTCGAATATCTGGATTTAATTGGATAATTAAATCGACAATTTAATATTTGAAATTACAGAAATATTGGAATTTGCGTTTAATGTGATTAAAAATTATTTATAAAGTTATATTAAATCATATTGGAGTTAGAAAATTTTTTGTGAACTTTTAAAATTGAATTAAAAGTTAATTTATGAAAATTGAATATTTTAATATTTAATTGACTAGTGAAAATAGTCATTTTTCAAACAGTCTCGGATTTCGACGAAACTAGTTTCATCGGATCCATAATGTTATATTATTGCGTGGTTTCAAATTTCGTGTCAATCGGATTTACGATTTGTTCGAGGCCAGCCAAAATGCATTGAAATTAGTTTAATCGATTTAATTTAAATTTGATCGTTTATTGCTGTAACTCACACAGATGATCGAATTGGCTCTCGATACCTATTCCATTGTGTCCGGAACGTGGGATAAACCCTAGAAACGCTGGTCACCGCACGAGATTTGGAGTTCATTTGCAAATGTTCATTAAAATTGAATTTAATATTAAAATAATATGTTATATGTATATATACACGTATTGGGGCCGAGAAACCCTAATTCTCTCCAAGCCTCCGGCAAGAAAATTAATGGCCGAAAACCTCTCGACTTCTCCTCCATTTTCTTCAAATCCACACACCGATTCAACAAACTTCCAACTGCAAAGTTAAAGAGCACAACAAGAGCTACAATCTCAACGGTGGAGATCGAAAATCTCTTGACGGATCAACGGCAATTGGAGTTGGAACGTCGTGCGTTCATGCACGAAAACCGAGGCAAAGAAAGGGCCGAGCGTCGTCGGGTTCTTTGTGGAGGTGCATGGCATTACGAGCTACGATATGGAGTTGCTTGATCATCGCTTCGATCAACAGGGGGAGGTGCGACATTAGGAGATTCGAGCGGCCTATGGGTTCGAAGTCGCGATTTTATCTATAGGAAGAAGAAGAAACAAAACGCGTGTGATGGCCTAGATCTAAGGGGCTTGTGATCCAACAACCCTGATTTGTTTAGGTTTAAAATATTAAATTAAATTGTGAATTAAAATATGGTTAAATTTGTATAAACTTCTAAATGCAATAACTTTTTGATACGAGGTCGGAATTGCACGAAACGAATTGTGTTGGCTTCGTTTTGCCGAGCACTACGCAATGGAGCTGGTTTGGAGTCGTTTGGAGCTAGTGATAATTTCAGGTAAAATTAAATGCGTGTTTAATTTTATTCGAAACAAAACGCTACTACTGTTATCGGAAACTCAAGGTGAGAACTTCTCACCGAATCGAATTGTTTCGATTTAAATTTTAAATAGTTAGATTTAAAACTGCTTGATTGTGTGATTGAATGATAATTATATCTATTGTTTTGAAATAGACCCTATACGCCGCATATTAAGCGGAGGTTATTTATTAAACACATATATCGCGATAATTCCAACTTGATATGGAATTGGTATTATATATGTACTTGGAGTTAATTTCCCGCATTATATAGCGGATGAGACCCTATTGCGCCGCATAATAGCGGATAATATTTCATAAATCCCATATACCGCGATATTTCACCTCAAAGTGGAATTGGTAATGTGCTAACATCTGTGGATGCAGGGAAACAGGTTGGAGGGATCCAACTGGATTCCTCATATGATTGAATTTGTTTCAATGTTGTGTGTTGATCTATTTATAATCTGCGTGATTATCTTTGTGATTGAAATTGTTAAAGGCTAAATTTTAGCCGAATATAAATTGGTATCGTTAGGTACCGAAAATAAGTAAAATGTGAACTTTTGAAATTTAAGTTGAAAATTTATAATTAAATTTATTTTTGAGAATCGTATAAATTTAAAGGAAGGAACTTTTAAAATGATAATGTTTTATTTTTATCTTATTGAATAAAATTCCAAAATATGGTAAAAGGGCGTAATAAATGGATTTTCGATAATATTATTCAAAGGTTGAAAATTTATTTAAAATATGGATTTTGAAGAGTTGGAAAATAAAATAATTTGTATTCTTTAAAAAGGAAATTATTTTGAAAAGAAATAAATTTAGAAATCCATTTGGGAATTGATTTTGGTAATTGAAAATGGATCTTTTGGGAATCAATTTGGAAATTTATTTGGTGTTTTGAAATGAATTTGGAATCAATTTGGAAATTAATTTGAGGTTTAGTAGAAATTGATTTTAATTTGAAATTTGAATGAAATTCACTTAGTGTTTAATTTCTTGGAAAATCAATATGGAATTTGATTTGGTGTTTTTGGAAATTAATTGAAAACTGATCTGGTGTTGAAAGTGAATAATTGAAATCGATTTGAAAAATCATATAAAAAGTTAATATTGGGAAATGTAAATTCACAATGGAAATTTATAAGGGAAATTTGTTTTAAAAATAAACATTGATTTATTTTTAAAAGTGTGGAAATAAATTTACGGATTTGGAACGTAAATTTAATAAATCGGTAAGGATTTATTTAATTGGTTTGAATGAACCATCTTGAAATGAAAGTGTATTCTCCCTGGGAAGCCGAATAAAATTTCTGAATAGCTTTGAAAAAATATATTATTCATATATATAAAATTCTAGTATTGGTTTTGAAAAGGAAACTTTGAAGAAATTTACCTCCTAAATTATTTTAAATCCTTTAAGTAAAGATTTATTAAATTGTTTATAGAAATGATTATTTCTAATATTTAATCAGTAATTGTTTTAGAAAATAGTTATTTAAATAGTTGTACTCTATTTACTAATTTTATTTTGAAAAATTAGTTTGGGTTTGAGTTTATATAATATAGGTATAATATTTTATAACTAATATTTTAAGCAAAGGGTTTAAAGGAAAATTGTTTTTTTTAAAATAGTTTTACAAATATATTTTTGGATAAGTAAAAGAAATTATTTTAAAAATATTTGAACTCGGCAGATTTCCAGTGAAAATAAATAACTATTTGTAAGTGTTTTCCGCTTAAGGAAAATGATTTGAAATTTAATTTCAAAGGTTGTAAAGGTGAAAATTGATTTTAAATTTGTTTTCAACTGGTTGAAGTGTGGAAAATATATCTTGTAAAGATATTTTTGAAAATAAATAATTTGGGAAATTATTTGAAATCGGGTGATGTTGTGAATATTGATTGATAGTTAAATAACCGACTATCAATATTGACCCTTAAATGGCTATTTGTTGTGAATTGGTTGAAATTGAATGCTACACTTATTTTTAAATTATTGCGCTCATTATTCGGATTACCCATTCCGAATAGTGATACGACGTAATGGATAGCGTTGAAGACCGGTGTTGAATACCGGGTATTTGTGAAAACGATAGGATGACCTACCGATTGTCTCTGCACCATTAGCTACGGTATGGAGGTTTCCTTTGTGATGGAAAATTCGATCGAGATTGTGAATACCCGGATTGCAAGGGCTTCTTTTGAAGTGCCTTTGGTTCTGTTCGAACCCGGAACAGACTTGTATGGTTACGTGTCTGACATTACATTTTGAGATATAAAGCAGATTTCTTTCAAATACATTTCTGTTGGTGCAGAGGATTTTTTCTCCTAGCTAACACCCTTCACTGAGACGTACGAGCTCAGAGGTTATGTAGTTGAAGGTTATCAGTGATATATTCCCAATTTGGTAATGTGGCATGCTGAGTGTTGCTGTGTGATGATTATTTATTGATCATTTGTTGATCAAAGCGTGGCTTTGTGAAAAAGCGTAGCTTTGTGGACGAGACTTCGTCAGACCTCACATCCCAGAAATGGTCAAAACAGGAATATGCGGCAAGGTTATGAGGGTCGCTCCCTTTAGGGTATGTCATTCCCTTTTGGAAAAGGGTGGTGTCAGGTATGGAGCCCTGATGCTTAACCTATGTGGTTGCTCCAATCTCATTTTCTGTGTGGTTGTTGCTTTGTGATCGAGGGCCCTCGGATAAAGGTCCCAAAGGACCGGGGGGTGGCATATTCGTGTAGTAGTTACTTAGTTACAAAGGTAACCCGGCCTTGTGTTGGTAGAGAGCTGGTTAAGTTCTCGGGACGTCCCGCCAGAGGCGATCCCATGTGGCAGTAGGAAGTTCCTTAGCCTGACCATTTGTTGGAAAATCCAAAGAAACAGTACGAACTTTGTGATTGAGGGCCCTCGGATAAAGGTCCCAAAGGACCCGGGGGTGGCATATTCGTCTAGTAGTTACTTAGTTACAAAGGTAACCCGGCCTTGTGTTGGTAGAGAGCTGGTTAAGTTCTCGGGACGTCCCGCCAGGGGCGATCCCATGTGGCAGTAGGAAGTTCCTTAGCCTGACCATTTGTTGGAAAATCCAAAGAAACAATACGAACTTTGTACAGTTTTAGTTGTATAACCTGCCATGGAATGTGGCGGTAACCTGCTATTGAACATGGTAGCTATAGTAGGCATATGATAATGGTCGTATGTTGGCTAAGATTTATATTCTATTTTCGAAATTCTTTCTACACTATGCACTAAAAATAATATCAAAAATGATTTGTTTTGCATAGTAAGCATCTTTGACTATCATAATGAGAAATCTCCTCCAATTCTGCATTTGCATTGTGTGTGTGCGGGGAGTCCTTATGGTAGTTTCATTTTCCCAAAAGCATTGCAGATATTTTTCACTTCCCTTGTTGTTGTTGTTTAAAAGATAAATAACTGTTTTGAGTTCTCACACAAGTCCTATGACTGACCTGGAATTTATTGTTCTCTTCCTAAACTCTGGGTGCCCATCATTTTCCACACGGGCAGCCTAGAGTCAGGTTATCAGGTTATTTTGGATTCAGAAGTGCTATGGAGCTCAGGTGGCGAGCTGGACGGTGAGACGTATTACTTGTATATGATATTATCTTTCCGCTGTAAATTCGCTTGTAAGGACATGTTCCGCTGCGATATGTGAGATTCTGATATTGTTTCTTTTGTTCTATTTTCTTCTTCTTCTACCTTTTTCTTCTTCTTTTAACCCTAACAATTCGATTTTCCGGCATTCGATTATGCGGCATTTGATACAGTGGACGTAAGAATGCCGACCTTCGGATCCCCAAAAAAATCGATATGTTACATTTGGTATCAGAGCATTTGGTTAAGTGACAACCTTGGCTCTGTTGGGGATTACTCATTAGAGATAGAGTTAGCAGTACTCTAGAATGAGTTGAGTGTAATAATAGATATGAGAGCGTATTTGTTAGTGAATATGAAATTGTTTTGTATTGTGTTGACTTATCAGTTGATTATTTATAGATTCTGGTCGGTGCAGTCTAACTAACTGTATCGATAGGGGTTTCTAAACTCTTAAACGAGATAAACCGACATAGTATTCTTTTAAATTGGGTAATTAAATAATTTTACCTCGATTATATTTTATATATAAAGGAATAATTTTTCAGAAATTATTGAAGTGTATATAAATGGATTGTTTGATTGTTGAAAATGTAAGAATATATATAAGTGAATCAAAGTTGTTCGAATAATCTGAATAAAACAACAATTGTGAAAGAATAAATTATATAGAAGCAACAATTGTATAAGTATAGAATTATAATTGAAATGATTTACAATTGTGAAATAATCTTTTATAAGTAAAGGGAAATAGTGAAATTATATAAGCAAGATTTATAAATGAGATTTATAAATAAAAGAAATTTTGAAAGAATTTAAAGCATTAGATTCACTACTGTTGCTGGGGAATAATAAGGGTGATGACTACAGCATCATCAGTATCATTTTCGAGTTTCTGTGTGATGGATTTGCTACCATAGTAAGTTGAATTGAATTTGGTTGCGATAAACAAATTTGAAATTAAAATCCAAGTTGAAATTGATGAATATAAGTTATCAAGTTTTGAACTTATAATGTGAAATAAATATTTAACTTTAGTAAAGTTGAGATAAATTTGAATTAGTATGATAATATATATGATGTGAAATTTAACTAAAGGAAGTTAAATAAATTAAATCAGATTTGGAAGTTGAATAATAAGTTGTATAACTTATTAAATGTGAAAATGTAAGTAAAACCAATTATTAAAATGGTTAAACAATTTTGTTAAGCAAAATGAGGTATGAATTTGAATAAGTGATAAAATTGACTTTGGTAAAAGTTAAATAGAATTTACTTTGGAGTTGGAATCTGAATTGGATTTATTAGCGGAAACTTGAAATGAAATATAACTTAAGTGATGCTGAATGAAGTTGATTTTGGTATCGAAATAAATTAATTAAGTGAAGTGATGAATGTGAACTTGAGTTATATGAATGAAATTCAACCTTATTTGTTAAAATGAATTAGCAATTGAATTAATGAATAGATTGAATGTAAATCAATCGAATGTAAATGAATGATATAGAATAATGGATATAAGTGTTAATTCACCTAAGGCTAATTGAATGTTAAAGCAAATTGAAGGTAAACAAAGTGAATATTAATGTTGAATGTAAAATGAATAAATTCGGTTATATTGGATATACATTGGTTGTTAGGTTATTGTTAATTGATTGAATAGAAATTCATATGCAATTGGATGAATAAAATTGAAAGCTAAAGCAATTAAATTCAAATTGGAAGTTAAGTAAATTTAAATTGAATGGAAATTGATTTGAATTGAAAGTTAAGTTTTCAAATGTGAATGTAAACTAGTGAATTTAAACTAATTGAAAATGAATAATTGAATGTCGTTGTATATAAATTGGTTGCAAACAATTACAAGTAATGTCGAAATCATATAAGTTGTTATAAACCTTGCTTAGTATGCATTTCTTTTAATATGCATAGGTTGTAGTTGTTTAAAAGGGTAAAATGTTAATAACTTCTTATATATGTCACTTACGTGTTTATATTGAGTAAGTACAGGTACCGGGGCTAATGTTTGGCTGGATTTGGTTGTGCAAAATGCTAAATAAATAACTGCTTTGCTTAAAAATGCTAAAAAGGTACTCCTACGCAATAAAAATAGAAAATATGAACTGTTTTTTGTTTTTCGACCGTGTGGGTCGATGTATATAAATTTATATCTATTGTGATATTGTAAAAGCTCCTCCGTACAAAGGAGGTTATGGCGAAATTTTCTAAAAATTTAAGGCGTTAGAAAAATTTTGGGAAATTTTGGGAAAAATTTTGTGAAAACAAAGTTTTGATTTGAAGTTAAAGGTTAAACGATATAGTTGGTTTTGAAAAGATAACTATATATGGATTTGAAAATATTAGTGAAGTTTTGTAAGAAGTTTAACTATGGATTTTGAAAAACTTAAACATTTAAATGAATTTGAAACTTAATTTGAACGAATTGTTTTGAAAAATTAATGAATTTGGGGCATTTTTCTTACTTGGTAATTTCGAGGATGAAATTTTTTATGGGGGGGAGATTGTAACGACCCAGAATTTCTGTCATTTGAAATTTGTATATTTAATTGATTTTAAATATCAACAAGTAAAATTTATAAGTCGAATAATTTGTTTTTTGAATATCTGGATTTAATTGGATAATTAAATCGACAATTTAATATTTGAAATTACAGAAAATTTGGAATTTGGGTTTAATGTGATTAAAAATGATTTATAAAGTTATATTAAATCATATTGGAGTTAGAACAATGTTTGTGAACTTTTGAAATTGAATTAAAAGTTAATTTATTAAAATTGAATATTTTAATATTTAATCGACTAGTGAAAATAGCCATTTTTCAAACAGTTTCGGATTTCGACGAAACCAGTTTCATCGGATCCATAATGTTATATTATTGCCTGGTTTCAAATTTCGTGTCAATCGGATTTACGGTTTGTTCGGTACAAGCCAAAACGCATAGAAATTAGTTTAATCGATTTAATTTAAATTTGATCGTTTATTGCCGTAACTCGTACAGATGATCGAATTGGCTCTCGATACCTATTCTATTGTGTTCGGAACGTGGGATAACCCTACAAACGCCAGTCACCGTGCAAGATTTGGAGTTCATTTGCAAATGTTCATTAAAATTGAATTTAATGTTAAAATAATATGTTATATGTATATATACACGTATTTGGGCTGAGAAACCCTAATTTTCCCCAAGCCGCCGGCAAGAAAATTAATGGCCGAAAACCTCTCGATCTTTTCCTCCATTTTCTTCAAATCCATACACCGATTCAACAAACTTCCAACTGCAAAGTTAAAGAGCACAACAAGAGCTACAATCTCAACGGTGGAGATCGAAAATCTCTTGACGGATCAACGGCAATTGGAGTTGGAACGTCGTGCGTTCATGCACGAAAACCGAGGCAAAGAAAGGGCCGAGCGTCGTCGTGTTCTTTGTGGAGGTGCATGGCATTACGAGCTACGATATGGAGTTGCTTGATCGTCGCTTCGATCAACAGGGGGAGGTGCGACATTAGGAGATTCGAGCGGCCTATGGGTTCGAAGTCGCGATTTTATCTGTAGGAAGAAGAAGAAACAAAACGTGTGTAATGGCCTAGATCTAAGGGGCTTGTGATCCAACAACCCTGATTTGTTTAGGTTTAAAATATTAAATTAAATTGTGAATTAAAATATGGTTAAATTTGTATAAACTTCTAAATGCAATAACTTTTTGATACGGGGTCGGAATTGCGCGAAACGAATTGTGTTGGCTTCGTTTTGCCGAGCACTACGCAATGGAGCTGGTTTGGAGTCGTTTGGAGCTAGTGATAATTTTAGGTAAAATTAAATGCGTGTTTAATTTTATTCGAAACAAAACGCTACTACTGTTATCGGAAACTCAAGGTGAGAACTTCTCACCGAATCGAATTGTTTCGATTTAAATTTTAAATAGTTAGATTTAAAATTGCTTGATTGTGTGATTGGATGATAATTATATCTATTGTTTTGAAATAGACCCTATACGCCGCATATTAAGCGGAGGTTATTTATTAAACACATATATCGCGATAATTCCAACTTGATATGGAATTGGTATTATATATGTACTTGGAGTTAATTTCCCGCATTATATAGCGGATGAGACCCTATTGCGCCGCATAATAGCGGATAATATTTCATAAATCCCATATACCGCGATATTTCACCTCAAAGTGGAATTGGTAATGTGCTAACATCTGTGGATGCAGGGAAACAGGTTGGAGGGATCCAACTGAATTCCTCATATGATTGAATTTGTTTCAATGTTGTGTGTTGATCTATTTATAATCTGCGTGATTATCTTTGTGATTGAAATTGTTAAAGGCTAAATTTTAGCCGAATATAAATTGGTATCGTTAGGTACCGAAAATAAGTAAAATGTGAACTTTCGAAATTTAAGTTGAAAATTTATAATTAAATTTATTTTGGAGAATCGTATAAATTTAAAGGAAGGAACTTTTAAAATGATAATGTTTTATTTTTATCTTACTGAATAAAATTCCAAAATATGGTAAAAGGGCGTAATAAATGGATTTTCGATAATATTATTCAAAGGTTGAAAATTTATTTAAAATATGGATTTTGAAGAGTTGGAAAATAAAATAATTTGTATTCTTTAAAAAGGAAATTATTTTGAAAAGAAATAAATTTAGAAATCCATTTGGGAATTGATTTTGGTAATTGAAAATAGATCTTTTGGGAATCAATTTGGAAATTTATTTGGTGTTTTGAAATGAATTTGGAATCAATTTGGAAATTAATTTGAGGTTTAGTAGAAATTGATTTCAATTTGAAATTTGAATGAAATTCACTTAGTGTTTAATTTCTTGGAAAATCAATATGGAATTTGATTTGGTGTTTTTGGAAATTAATTGAAAACTGATCTGGTGTTGAAAGTGAATAATTGAAATCGATTTGAAAAATCGTATAAAAAGTTAATATTGGGAAATGTAAATTCACAATGGAAATTTATAAGAGAAATTTGTTTTAAAAATAAACATTGATTTATTTTTAAAAGTGTGGAAATAAATTTACGGATTTGGAATGTAAGTTTAATAAATCGGTAAGGATTTATCAATTGGTTTGAATGAACCATTTTCAAATGAAAGTGTATTCTACCTGGGAAGCCGAATAAAATTTCTTAATAGCTTTGAAAAAATATATTATTCATATATATAAAATTCTAGTATTGGTTTTGAAAAGGATAGTTTAAAGAAATTTACCTCTTAAATTATTTTAAATCCTTTAAGTAAAGATTTATTAAATTTTTTATAGAAATGATTATTTCTAAGATTTAATCAGTAATTGTTTTAGAAAATAGTTATTTAAATAGTTGTACTCTATTCACTAATTTTATTTTGAAAAATTAGTTTGGGTGTGAGTTTATATAATATAGGTATAATATTTTATAACTAATATTTTAAGCAAAGGGTTCAAAGGAAAATAGTTTTTTTAAAAGAGTTTTCCAAATATATTTTTTGATAAGTAATATAAATTATTTTTAAAATATTTGAACTCGGCAGATTTCCAGTGAAAATGAATAACCATTTGTAAGTGTTTTCCGCTTAAGGAAAATGATTTGAAATTTAATTTCAAAGGTTGTAAAGGTGAAAATTGATTTTAAATTTGTTTTCAAATGGTTGAAGTGTGGAAAATATATCTTGTAAAGATATTTTTGAAAATAAATAATTTGGGAAATTAATTGAAATCGGGTGATGTTGTGAATATTGATTGATAGTTAAATTATCGACTATCAATATTGACCCTTAAATGGCTATTTGTTGTGAATTAGTTGAAATTGAATGCTACACTTATTTTTAAATTATTGCGCTCGTTATTCGGATTACCCATTTCGAATAGTGATACGACGTAATGGATAGAATTGAAGACCGGTGTTGAAGACCGGGTATTTGTGAAAATGATAGGATGACCTATCGATTGTCTCTGCATCGTTAGCTATGGTATGGAGATTTCCTTTGTGATGGAAAATTCGATCGAGATTGTGAATACCTGGATTGCAATGGCTTCTTTTGAAGTGCCTTCGATTCTGTTCGAACCCGGAACAGACTTGTATGGTTACGTGTCTGACATTACATTTTGAGATATAAAGCAGATTTCTTTCAAATACATTTCTGTTGGTGCAGAGGATTTTTTCTCTTAGCTAACACCCTTCTCTGAGATGTACGAGCTCAAAGGTTATGTAGTTGAAGGTTATCAGTGATATAGTCCCAATTTGGTAATGTGGCATGCTGAGTGTTGCTGTGTGATGATTATTTATTGATCATTTGTTGATCAAAGCGTGGCTTTGTGAAAAAGCATAGCTTTGTGGACGAGACTTCGTCAGACCTCACACCCCGGAAATGGTCAAAACAACAATATGCGGCAAGGTTATGAGGGTCGCTCCCTTTAGGATATGTCATTCCCTTCTGGAAAAGGGTGGTGTCAGGTATGGAGCCCAGATGGTTAACCTATGTGGTTGCTCCAATCTCATTTTCTGTGTGGTTGTTGCTTTGTGATCGAGGGCCCTCGGATAAAGGTCCCAAAGGACCGGGGGGTGGCATATTCGTGTAGTAGTGACCTAGCTACAAAGGTAACCCGGCCTTGTGTTGGCAGAGAGCTGGTTAAGTTCTCGAGACGTCCCGCCAGAGGCGATCCCATGTGGCAGTAGAAAGTTCCTTAGCCTGACCATTTGTTGGAAAATCTAAAGAAACAATACGAACCTTTTACGGTTTTAGTTGTATAACCTGCCATGGAATGTGGCGGTGACCTGCTATTGAACATGGTAGCTATAGTAGGCATACGATAATGGTCGTATGTTGGCTAAGATTTATATTCTATTTTCGAAATGCTTTCTACACTATGCACTAATAATAATATCAAAAATGATTTGTTTTGCATAGTAAGCATATTTGACTATCATAAGGAGAAATCTCCTCCTATTCTGCGTTTGCATTGTGTGTGTGCGGGGAGGCCTTATGGTAGTTTCAGTTTCCCAAAAGCATTGCAGATATTTTTCACTTCCCTTGTTGTTGTTGTTTAAAAGATAAATAATTGTTTTGAGTTCTCACACCAGTTCCATGACTGCCCTGGAGTTTATTGTTCTCTTCCTAAACTCTGGGTGCCCATCATTTTCCACACGGGCAGTCTAGAGTCAGGTTATCAGGTTATTCTGGATTCAGAAGTGCTATGGAGCTCACGCGGCGAGCTGGACGGCGAGACGTATTACTTGTATATGATATTATCTTTCCGCTATAAATTCGCTTGTAAGGACATGTTTGTATAACTGTCCATTGTTTTGTTGTGTTGTATATTGTTGTTGTACACTCTGATGAGGATGTGATGTAAAGTAATAACTTAGTTAGTTCTTTGTTTTAAAGATTATTCATTTGTCTATTATATGTTGTTCCACTATGGTATGTGAGATTCTGATATTGTTTCTGTTGTTCTTCTTTCGTTCTATTTTCTTCTTCTACTACCTTTTTCTTCTTCTTTTAACCCTAACAATTCGGTTTTCCGGCATTTGATTATGCGGCATTTGATACAGTGGACGTAAGAATGCCGACCTTCGGATCCCATAAAAATCAATATGTTACAATAAGCCTGTAAATATAGTAGGCGGGGCTTTAGAAAATGGGTTCTCAATCTGTTCTTCTCTAACTTCTTCAACAAAGGTTGTTAGAGTTACTCTACCATTTTTTGCTTTAAAAACTTGGGATTGTAACTGTAGTCACTTCTTTGATCAATAAAAGGAAGTGGACGTAAACTGGTGGTAGCCGAACCGCTATAAATTTTGTCTTATTACTAATTTCTTTTTATTTTTGATTGTTCTTCATATATATTTCCTCTTCATATTTGCTACCTATGAATTGTAACCGTGAATTAGTGCTTTCAACGGTGTTTGGGAGTCAGTGACCAATTTTGGTGCTAACATTTTGGTACTTTCACTAAGAAAGCTAGCACTCAGGGACTCTGAAGCATGGATTTTAGATTTGAAAGCTTAGGTACTTGGATTTCGAAAGCTATGACTATGAAATCAACGAGGAGACAGATGGCAAGGACAAGATGGAAATAATAGGATTCCAAAGAAGGAAAAGGAAATACAGGATCATAAATGGGAAAAGAAGCAAGCAGGATGTCGGATGAAGCTGTAGGTTTTGACATGGATCAGAACTTGGATGCACGTTTGGAAGAGGATGATTTGGGATTCCCCCATGGACTCGGGGGCAGGATGGAAATGACTATCGGAGCCCACTTACGGAATGCTTGTCCAGAAGGGCAGGTTTCAGGATTTCCTCATGAACATGGGTGTAAGATGGGAATGATGATCGGAAACAACCTATGAATAATGCTGGAATAGCTGGAAGTTGGAACCCAGGACTTGGAACAAGAATTAGCCGGCTTGGACATGGATTGGAATGACCGGGGGCAAGCCCCTAACAAAGGAAAATGGATCGACACTAATCATTCTCATGGATGGGCACTACTCTCCTCATGGAAACGGGGGCATGGAGCTAGTTGGCTATTTCAGGAATTGACCAGCAATGACGGAACAAGAACAGCCATCACCCACCACAAATTGGAGCGATCCCGACTTAAAGGCATAGGTCATCGACTAATTGGGATGGTATGGAATAAGTAGCAAACTCTGGGAAGACGGCTAAGTCACTTGCTCATGTACGGGGACGAAGATAGCCCCTAGGCATGCTCTGAGATGGTGATAAATCATGATTCTCTAGTTTGTGGAATCTGCGTTTTCTTTTTGATTTGCATATTTGCTTTTCCTAGTTTGGTTTTGGAGTTTGGTTTGAACTCTTGGTTTTGTTGGTTTTCTAGCATGGATTTTTGTTTGGATGCTTGATTTTTTTGGATTTTGGTTTGGATTTTTCGTATGGATTTTGGGTTTTTGGTTTGATCTGGATTTCAAATTAGATTTTGATTAGATTTTTGTTTGGTTTTTGGTAAAAAAAGTCATCAAGTATGGACTATGTTCGACGAGACCTCGAAAAATGCAAGTCTACGAACAGAGAGTCTTAGCCGGAGATTATAAGTTCTCGACCAAAGAGTCGAATCTGGAGTATATAAAAGTCCTCGATTGGAGAGTTGAGGTTGGATAATAAAAATTCCTTGACCGATGAGTCAAGCTTGGAGAATATTAAGTTCTTGACCGGTGAGTCGAGGCTGGAGAATATAACCCTTGATTGAAGAGTCGAGGCCGGAGTAGGATGAAAAGACCTGGCGAGGTCTATGGATTTGGACTTGGACCCGGAGAGGTCCCGACTTTGGAAAAGGACCCAGTGAGGTCTCGGCTTTGGATTTGGTCCCGGAGAGGTCCCGGCTTTGGATAAGGACCCGGTGAGGTCCCAACTTTGGATATGGATCCGGAGAGGTCCTGGCTTTGGATAAGTACCCGACGAGGTCCTGGATATGGATTATAAAACCCGACAAGGTTCTGGCTTTGGATATGGACCCGGCGAGGTTCTAGATTCGGATATGGATTCGCCTGTTGAATATGGATTTGGATTTTATGACACAAGCCCCTAACCTAAGAGTTACGAGGTGGATACTGGAAGTCGGTTGAAAATTAATCGCTTGGTGTTCAAGGATACTGAACCAGAGTGCTGGGAGAGACGCCGCATCACCGAAGAGCGACAAGATCGGCTCGCTCGACGCTATTTCCCCTTTATCGAAGAGTGATAGGATGGGATTCAACAAGAGCCCAGAATGGCTGTAATTGGTCTAGAACTTAGGCCATGGCATCGCTTAATGTTCAGGGATACTGAACCGGAGTGCAAAGAGTGACGCCGCTTTGCTGGAGCGACAGGATCGGCTCGCTCAATGCTGTTTCCCCTTTACCGGAGAGTGACAGGATGGGATCCAGTAAGAGCTTGGAGAGGCTGGTATCGGTCCAAAAGGATCAAGGCATCGCTTAATGTTCAAGGACACTAAACAGGAGTGCAAGGATAGGTTGCTTCGCCAAAGCGTGAAAGGATCTGCCTATTCAATCGTTAAGTTTTGATCGAGCTTAGTAAGAGTCTGGAAAGGCCGTCAATGATCTGGAGAGATCGTAGGATTTGATTACTGACTTCCAAGGTGTGAAATGGATTTGGATAGTGGCTTCGAATAGTTGCAAACTTGGCTAAGGACCAGGTGAGGTCCCGAATTTGGATATGGGCTTGACGAGGTCTCGGATTTGAACTACAGGACCCAGAGAGGGTCCGGACTTGAATAAAACGGTTCGAAGAGATCGTGGATTCGATTAATGGATTAGGAATTGAATAGCATCTCAAAACAGTCGCGGATTTGGCTATCAAATTTGGATGGAATTACTTGATAATGGATGGAATAAGGATTTTGGATATCAAATTTAAAGCTACTCAAAACACACATTCTAGTAGGAAGACATGTTTTAGGGGGCAAATGTTAACCCGCCTTTTGGTAAGGTAGTGTACAGGTAGATTTAATCAAATCGACTGCACGGTTATCGAGGTTGAAATACTATGGGTTTGACTCGATTGACCGGATAGATGATCAATCATGGATGATAAATATGATTATGAAGCCGAGATTCGGCATACTCGGATGGACAAAAGGCACAGGATACTTGAAATATGAGTTTCGACAAAAATCAAGTCATTTCGGGTTGTTTGGATTTTGCTTCGAGTCACTTGTAGGTTTATTTGGGGTTTTAACCTAGGTTACTTCGAGTCAGGCCAAGGTTTGTTTTGGGTCACTAGGGGTCGGCATGTTTTTGAAGGATTAGTGGCAGGTTAGGGTCGACAGGCTACTTGTTTTGGGTTTTTAAGAGGATTGCTTCGAGTCGTCCCTGGGCGTGCTTTGAGTCACTATGGGATCAACATATTTTCCATAGGTTTAGTGCTACCGGGGTCGGCAACACCACAGCTTCGGGTCGGAACCTCTGTTTTTTCTACTCGGCGTGAATTAAGGGGTTGGCATCTTAATCAGGTCGGTGTGTTGTGAAAACTCTAGGTCGGCAATCTTTTGGCTTTAGGTCTGCATGAATCTAGGATTATCATGCATCAAGAAGGGGTTGGCGTGTTCTTGGGTCGGCAGCCTTTTGCTTCGAGTCATGGAGCATATTGCTTCGAGTTTGATGTAGAGTTGCTTCAGGTCACTACTCAGGTCACTTGGGGTCGGTTTTATTCTCAGGTCAACATGTTTTCTACTTTGAGTCATGTTGCAATCTGCTTCGGGTCAAAACGGAGGCTACTTCGGGTCACTACTCGTGTCACTTGGGGTCGGCATGTTTGGATTCTCAGGTATGCATATTTCTACTCCGAGCCAAATTATAGTTTACTTTGGGACAAAGAGGAGCTACTTTGGGTCACTATCCAAGCCACTTTGGGGTTGGCATGTTTGGATTCTCAGGTCGGCATATTTCTACTTCAAACCAAATTGCAGCTTACTTAGGGACAAAGAGGGAGCTACTTTGGGTCACTACCCGGGTCACTTAGGGTCGGCATGTTTTATACTCTAGGAAATCAGTGGCTGACATGATGGACTCGACTATGGCTCTGGTGGGCCTATATCACCCAGGAAGCCCCGTAACCCGGATTTTGCCTACAAACACAACAAGTGGGGCTTTAGAAATGGGGTTCTCGTTCTGTTCTTCTCTAACTTCTTCTACAAAGGCTGTTTATGTTACTCTACCATTTTTGTTTTAGAAACTTGGGATTGTAACTATAATCACTTCTCTGATCAATAAAAAGGATATTTCTAGAGTGAATGTAGGACAGAGTTTGCCGAACCAGTATAAATCCTGTCTTGTTACCACTTTCTTTTTAATTTTGATTGTTCTTCATATTTATTACCTCTTTACATTGCTATCTATGAATTGTAAACGTGAATTGGTGCTTTCTACGGTGTTTGGGTGTTAGTGACCAATTTTGGTGCTAACAAGTAACACTTCTTTTTAAATCTTTGAATTATATTTTGAAGTGGAAAAATATTATAAAACTATTTTAGATATTTAATAATGGGAATTTCAAAGATAATGAAAGGCACCGAAATCATTTATATAAAAAGATAGAAAAAGTAATATGTTTAATTTATAAAAGAGGAGTTTATAGTAACAATATGTTTGGTAACATTTGTTTCTAACCTCTTTGATTAAATTTTGAGAGGGAAAACTTTGCTAAGTTATTTGTGAATATACTTATACCGTTGAGATAAGTATATAAATACTTTTTAAGTATTGAAAAGAGCATAAATGAATAGTTAAATATATAAGTACATGTATACATATTTTTTATAAAGAGATATTATATATATAATTTTATAAGAAAGGTTTTAATCGATTGAAGAGTATTAATTAATAAATGGAGTTTTGATTTAAAAAGAAGTTTCATTTGATATAAAGGTGGTTTCCTAATATAAAGGGTTTTTAATTAATAAATGATAAATAAATTTAAAGAAAGTCGTTATATTACTTGATCATGCTTTGGATGGAAGGCATTGCTTGTATGTTTACCTACTTATGAGAAATTATACGGGACTTAGTTCCCTTATGCAATCATTGTCATTATTGTTAAATAAGACCAAATTCATTGACTCAGTCTTGGAGAGACCGAGATTAATAAGTGTTCTACTTATCGAAAACCACTTCAAGGCTAAGATACGTTTTTCTGTTTTAGAAGTGAATGATGGAACCAATGTATGACTCGAAATCTATTGAGATGATGCAATCCATATGGGATTCATTATTTGCTCAAGTGTTGAAGACTCGTGCGAAGATACCGAACGTAGCCCCGACATCGAAACATGACTAAAGACAGAGTATGATGCACAATCCATGGGTATATCTAACCCAGAAGGGTGTCTGAACTCCATTATCTAGAGTATGTTTATCGATATGTTAGCCGGTAGGAGATGTGATGCTTTGGTTCCACGTGGTTCGGGTTCGCTCGTTCCGGGCATGGGTAATTGTGTTTACCTTATGATATATTTTATCTAGAGATATATGGTGTTTGAAAGGTAGTTTCTAATCCTTGTCATAGGAGATCCGCTTCAGCTTTTAAGCTGGAGGTGTCTCTATGGAAATCCATATTCGAACGTGCCTTAGCATTTTTAGATGTACCTTAATATGTTGTAATCTGAGAAGCAAGCATTTCAACTATGATTTATATTTATTTGAAACCCTAGACATTATTATAATATCATTGGATTTTCTATTAGAAATGGTTTGGTTATCGTAAGGTAAAAACCTATTCGTGTTTATTTGTGGCGTGATCTTACAAGATACCTTTATTCCAAATGGGTTTTATAACATTAAATAATTCAAATGACTTGAGGTTCTCACGCTATTTACCAGACTGATATGGGTGTTATTTTCTTATAATGTTCGGGTAAGCCCCGTATATATTTCTATATTTTCGTTTATGTTCATTAGAGCTCTAGGAGAGGAGATGGATTATTACCTGCCGTAGTTTTTCATTGTCTATTGCATTATTTTGTTTATATTATCAGTAGTTGTAAGGATGGACTGATATAATTGTCCATGCTAATGATGAGTTAGTTTGTTCTGATTGTTGTATGTATATAAAAATATTCTTTTTATAAGGTATCATTTGATATTATATGTTTTCATTCTGCTGTGGGATTCTGATGTTTTTGTTTCTTCTCTTCCTTGGTCCTTTTCTTTTCTTATTTTTCTTTTACCCTAATGATCTGTCTTTCGGCACTTAGGTGGTAGGCACGTGAATACCTTGGATGTTTTAGTGTCAACATTCGAGGGTCAAAAATGGGATCACTACAATTGTGGTATTAGAGCTGAAGGTTAAGCGAAGCTTTGAGGGTTATAACTCATTAAGAGATAAGGTAATGGAATGCCTTATTATGAGTTGAGTGTATTATATATACAACAGTGCGCATTTGCTAGTTCTATAAAAATATTTAATATTATGTTAATTGGTCTGTTTAGTGATTTATGAATTATGGTCGGTACATAGGACCTTATGGTATTGATAAGGATTTCTAATACTTAAACAAGGCAAATTGGCACACTATTGTTTTTGAAATTGGAAACGAAATAATTTTACCAAGGATTATATTTTATATTATAAAAGAGTAATTTTCATAAATTGTATAGTTATTTATGTTGTGTTTGTTAGGAAATAATAATATTCAATTATTATCATTTATTGTTTGATTAATTGTGCTCGGCCAGTTTATGAGCATTGACTATTGTTTGTCGATTTGGAATTGTGTTTATCCAGTTTATAAGTAATTTACCTTCATACAACGTGGGTTGGTCTAACATCCTTAATTTTTTCTAACATTATTTAGGTGATTTTATTAGATAAATTAACTAGAATAATGATGATAAGGGGACTGAGATTTGAATAAAACTATAAGAAGACCGTGCTTAATTAACCTTAAATGGGCTTAAAATGGCTTTTAAATTAAAAATTAAAACATAGGCATATTAGTAAATATAGCCACACTATTATTACTCATGGCTATAAACTTTCAATTGTCATTTCACATTCATTTTATTTCTCATAATCAAAACGCAAATCAAACCCTAAGAGGAGTTGGCCATCTCTATTTTGTTTTATAATCACATATTTTCGGATTTAAGATCAAATTCATTTTTATGATGTTTTAGATGATAAAATGCTTGAACTATTATTTGTTTGATTTGAATAATTCATTTACATATGAATTTGCACAGTTTTAGGGCAAAACCAATTGTTATTGACTTTAAAATTCCATGGGAAAATTTTATATAGTAAAACATGATTTTAGAGATGGGTTCCAATTTTTGTAATTTTCCAATCTTGTAACGACCCGCCTTTCATTTCATAGAAAGACGCATCATTAAGAAGAAAAAAAGGGATATAAAAGAGAAAAGATAGAAAAGAAAGAACAAACAACATCAAAATCTCACAGCGGAACGAATAAATTATATTATATCACATAAGATATTACATAGTTTCATATACATCAGAGTTATACAGCTAATACAACACAAACAAGACGGTTATAAACACCTGTCGAGTTATTACAACTCAAGTACATCACTGAAAAACAAATACAACACTAGCACAGCAGAACCACTACATATCTACACGCTGAAGCCTCCTGCTCCATATCTCCTTTAGAATTCGTCAAAGCAAACCTGAATCCCTTGACTACTCATAAAAATTTGAGTACCCAAGAGTAATAAAATAGAAAATAAACTTCGAGTTAGACATGGGTCTGGTGTGAGTAAACGGGTTAAAGTTGCTTGACTTTGAAAACCTTTGAAAACAAAAGGTATCACGTAAGACTCCCCACACATAAACATGGGTAAGTTTTTACCTTACGCTAACCAAAACATTTGATTGGAAATCCAGTGATATTTTAATAGGTCTAGGGTTTTCAAATAAATAGAAAATAGCCGAAATTGTTACATTCATTAAATTCCAGCTACTAGCCACAAAGTGGGTTATACAATCAAAACTGTAAAAGACACGTAGGAAGAATGGGTTTCCATCAATGGCAAGGCATTGGGGTACCGTCCGTCACAGTACGGGGCCAAGATCACCGTACCAAGGATTCACCCTAAATCCCCTACAATACAAGGCCGGAACCATCCCTTACTGGATAGTCCCGAATAAGACAACCCCGCAGATGGCCATCACCATCTGCCCACACAGCCGAATAAAAAGGGACCTCTAGACAGGGGTAAATCTCGTCCTACTTGGGTGCTACCTACTTAGCCTTGCTGCACCTCCCCTGTTTTAGCCATTCCCGGTTGATGAGGCTTGAGGCTGCGATTACCTTTATAGAACACATCTATCTTAGAATGCTCATCGTCCACCTGACGATGTTTTGAAAGCATTCAATCCATACAAGTTCGTTTCGGGTTCGAACGAAACCGAAGGCACTATCTCGCTACACTCATTTTGGAATCACCCTCAGAGTTAACGATAATAGCCCTTGCACTCTAAATCTTCATCTCGTACCTAAAAGTACTACCCCGTTAAACTCGTATTGGAATCACCCTCGGAGTTTTAACAACGAATAGACCTTACACCTTGAGTCTTCACTCTTCACTTGAGATTCATGACCTAACGTTTAATTTGGATCGATGTGGTTTTTGGAATTCCAAATTTGAAAATCCGATCCCGGTCTCACCGAAATCCAAACGCCATCTAAATGTCCAAGTGATTTAAGTTTGAACAATTTAATTCAATTTAAAATATTGAATCCAAATAGCATCATTCACAGATAAATATCACACATTTATCACGGTTATAATCAATATCACATCATAGCACAACATAGATTATTCAAACTATAAGCATCATTCAATTCAGCCATTCCACTCAATCAATCATCCACAAACAGGAATCATTAATCCAAATTATAATTAATTTAATCAACTTAAATTAAATTCATTAAGAATTAATCACATAATCCTGCTTAAACAATCATTAGGTAATTAATTACTAACCATTTAATTAATTAATCACTCTTTTAATCTCCTTATAAACCAACTAATTAATCTTTAATTACAGATTAATTATCCATTAATTATTCCCTTAATTAATCACCCTTGATTAATTATTCATTAATTACATTAAGTAATTAGCCTTTAAATTAATTATACAAATTAATTATTCTTTAATCACTTAGTACTTAACCTTAATTACTTCCATTAATTATTTAGTTATAATTAATTACATTAATCCTTAATTAATTACGTTAATTAATTATATCATAATCACTTCATTGATTAATTATATTTTAATTAATCACATTTATTAATCAATTAATCCTTTGATTATTATCATTAATTACATTAATTAATGATCCTCTAATCACTTTCATTAATTATTCTTCTAATTACAATTAATAATTAATTATTTAATTAATAACATTTATTAATCAATTTTGATTAATTCCAATCAGTAATTAATTTCCCTTAATTACTTCATCAATTAAACCAACTCCTTGATTAATTTCATCAATTAATCCTTTACACCGAGTAATTATCACTTGTTTACTTCCACTAAGTAATTATCCTTTAATCACTATCATTAGGTAATTTCCCTTTTGTGATGACTCGGAATTTGAAAGCAATATCAATTTAATAATCTGAAATAAAAATTAAATTGATTTGATAATCTTTGTAATAAGATTTGAATTAATTTAATATTCCAATAAAATAAATAGTTAATTGATAGATTTTACCCTTTTTTAAATCTAATAATTGTTTTATATTTATAATATATATATATAGGATATTGTATATGTTGTAAATAGGTATTGTTTTAAATTTAATTAATAAATAAATCATGTTTTCTATAACATATGTATCTTTAGTAAATTGTGAATTATGATTTTATTTAAAGGTTAAAATTTTAAAAGGTTATTTAATAAATAAATATGGTTTTAAATACATAAGAAAAATATTGAACTGATTTAAAATATGTTTAACTCAAGTTTAAAATTTAAATAAATAACAATAAGGTTATTTTGATTTTCTTTTAAATATAATGTGATAAAATAAATAATTTATTAATAAGAAGACAATTTCTTTTAATAAGTTATTTATGGTTATTAAATGTGGTTATTTTTAAATATAATAATACATTGTTTTGACAAATAAATTTTTAATAAAAATAATTGTTTTTCAAAATTCAAATTGTGTAGTTATATTTGAATAAACTGGATTTCAAAATTTAATTTGAACTTGAATTCAAAGCTTTGAAATCTAAAGTATAAATGTTTTAATTTGTTTTGATTTTGAAATATTTGTATTAGTTTATAAATAAAATTTGATTTATTCCTTTTAAAATTTATTTACATGTAAATAAATACATGATTAACTAATTTATTAAACATAGGTTTACATCCATCTTATAATAACATACTAAATAAATACTAATTAACTTTTAATTTAAATACTAATTACTTTTATAAAACAAGTGTAAACTTTTTACAAATTAAATTAACATGTGTTAAGATAACAATTTAGGTGCATGACAAATGTTACATGGTGAGACAAGTGTGAAAATTTAATTTAACATTTTCTTTTGTTTTTATTTCTAATAATTTCAGTTTACATAAAGCTTCTTTCCCTCATCTCCTTTTCTTCTTCCAAAAATTTGAAGACAAGCAAATCTAGAATAAAATAAAACACATCCATTCAAAAACATAAATCTGAACATCTTCAAAATCATGCAAGTCAATTTCAAAATAGCATACAAATCAAATGCATGAAATCAAGAAAGAAAATTCTACATTCAAGTGAACCTGCATCAAACAGCCTGCATATTTTTCATAAAAGCATATGCATTATTTCAAAATCTGGAGTCTTTAAGGAGCATGCATGCAACTGTATTGTGAGAATCAGGAGCAAATTCAAATCAGGATTTAAAGTTTCATAATTAAGGAAGAAATTCAGTATTTAAGAAAAGGAGTTTCCGGTTTTAAAAAGCACCAGTCATTTTTTCAAAATTCACTGCTCTGCCCATCAAATTAAAGCGAGTAACATTCTCTTTAATGAAATTTAAGTATTTTAGAATGTTGCTTGTTGATTTCCATGTTTAAGTATGAATGATATATATGTTTATATCATTTGTTTTTCTGTAAAAAAAATGAATGTATAATTTAAACATGCAATGCCTTCTATATTTTATTTCCAGGATCAAAAATTTGTTCAAACACCATCATCACATAATATAATATATGTTAGTGTTTTAAGGATCATACAAATCTGTTGTAGAATCAGGAATTAAATTTTAAATTTGTTCAGGTTAAATAAAATAAAAATTTTATGAATTGTCTCTGAAACTCAGATAACAGGATCAATTTGTATATATATGAAATACCAAACATACTGATTCATTGTTTCAGGAATAAGATCAAAAACATTATTCAAAATCATGATTTTTAAAACTAAATACACAATTTTTAAAACTAGGTTTAACATGCAGTCCTAGATTGAGCTTAAAAGGGGGATTTTGGGTTAATGGGTGATCTAAGCATTTTGAAGAGATGGGGTTCTGCTGGTAGGTGGAGGAGCAGTCATTGATGCCACGAAAATTATTAGATGTTGATGCAAATCAACATGAAGATAGTGGTGATGATTTGTTACCTGTAACCCTAGTTTAAGCTAGGTAGATTGCTTTGGTCAGTTCTTCATGAAGAGTTGATCGAGTTGAATGAAATTTTGGGGGATGATAGTAGGTTGGTGGATGAACTCGTGGCCCGAGTCGCTGCCATTCCGGTGGCCAAAAGGTGGAGGATGAGGGTGTTACAGGTTTGGGGGTGAAACCTGTTTTCTGATATTCCAGGTTTTGAGCAAGGCATCTCGAATTCAATTTTGTATTTTGGGAGGAGAAACTGATGGTGGTGGTTGATTGTGGGATTGGTTGTCGATGATTGGAAGTCGCCGGAGGTGGGTGATGGTGACTGGCGGCACGGTGCACGTGCACCGTGCAAATTATTGAGTACTGGTAACACTGGGCACTGCAGTGTTTTGAACTCGAGTAACCTTCGAGTGTTTGCTATGTTTTTCTCAAAGAATTTGGCCTGATGACCCGAAGCATTATTATGTTGGCTCGGGTAATTTGTAATAATACAGTTTTATGTAAAAGCTGTCTAAAGATTTTAATTTAAATCAAAATTTAAAATGAATAAGCTGTATTGATAAGATTTAAACAAATTTAAATCTGTAGGATGTATTATAGTTTCAAAGAGTATGAAATCTTATAAGTTTTAATTTTGAAAGTGGTTTCCAGTTTTTAAAATAAAAAAAAGAAAGAAGAAAACCTGGCAGTTTTCGGAAATTAAATTTTATTTTGCAAATCTGAAACTAATTTTAAACAGCAGTTTGAATTTAAATTTTAAATTCTGTTTCTTAAGATCTTTGAATCTTCAAGTTTTAAAATGGAATTTGGATTTTGAAATAAGAGTTTTTAAATCAAGGTTTAAATCAAAAGTTTGATGTAAGTTTAAATCAAATGATTTAAAATGGATTCTAGTATCTTGAATTTAAAATCTGGATATTTGAATAAGTTTAAAATTTGAATGTTTTCAAACAAGTTTAAATTTAAATTGTTTATTAGAAATAAATTTGTTTTCAAACAAATATTTAAGCTTGATTTTCCTTTTGAATAAAGACATTATAAAAAGTTTTTTTAAAAGGAAGTTAAGTGATTTGTTAACTTGAATTTGAAATTTAAATGGCAATGTACTTTAAACTAAATTTCAAATGAAATTAAGCAAATTAGTTAAAGACTTATCTTATTTAAGTTTTAAATGAAAGTAATTAATGTTGTTTACCTTTATTTTAAAGAATTTTAAATGGAATTTGAATTTAGTTTATGCTTAAATAAATTACATTTTGAATTTTAGATTTAAAATGAAATTTGAAATCAATTTTTAAAACGCAATGTTCTAAATACACTTTAATATTAATAAAATTATTATTAAGGAATCGGTTATCTTAGAAATTATTAAGGTGTTAAAATAATTAAATAAATAAGCTAATTAAGGAATGACTTATTTATTTAATTTATAATTAATAATTTGGATTAATTTAAATTAGAGATTAATTAAGAAGTGATTAAAGAAAAGTAATTAAAGAATTAATAATAGTTAATGATGATCATTAACTAAGGTTTATGTAGTGATTAATTAATATGATTAATTTTTAATAATTAATTAGATTTATTAATTAATGATAATAAATTGTGAAATTTGTTTGAGTTAATTACTAAATGGAAGTAATTAAGACATTAATTACTTAATGTAATTAATGGTGTTTATTGAGATTGGTTTAAATTAATTAATTAAGTTTAATTAATTTTAATCGTTGGGTTTGATAATAATCACTTAATGTAATTAATGGAATTACTCAGTGAAGTAATTAAAGATAATTACTGGATGTAATTAGTGGATGATATTGGGATTGTGAAAATAATTTAGATTAAATTATTTTTTATAATTAATCAAGATATTAATTCAGGAATTAATTCAGGATTAATTAATTTGATAAGTGATTAGGGAAGTTAATTACAGATTGAGATTAATCAAAGGTGATTAATAATTATGGTTTAAGTGAGATTAATTTCTAAAAATAATTAATTTAATTGAGTAATTAATTAAATATAATTAAGAATCATAAATTAATATAATTAATGAAGTAATTAAGATTGATTAACCAAGATTAATTAATCAATAATAAGTGATTAAGTGTAATTAATTAATTGTAATTAATTAAGGGTTAATGTAATTAATTATAGTTAATTAATTAATGAAGTAATAAAGGTTAATTACTGTGTTTAGTTTAGAGTAATTAATTTTGTCAAATTAATTAAAGTATGATTAATCAGGGGTGATTAATTAAGATGATAAATTAGAGGTTAATTAATTAATTAATTTGTAATTAATTAATGATGATGTAAGTAAGATTTATATTGTGTAGTAATTAATTTAATTCATTTTAAATTAATTAGAGAAGATGTAATTAATTTAATTCATTTTAAATTAATTATAGATAATGTGATTATAGATCACTTCTTATGAATGGATGATATAGTTTGCTTTGAATTGTTTGAATCTCAGCTATGAGATTAATAATGTTAAGTGATATGGATGCATTGGTTGCATTGTGACGATGATATGGATATCTTTTGATAGTGATAATGTAAATTATCTGTGGTTAATGATAATTATCTGTTGTGAATCTGTGAATCATATATCTGTGTGTTTATAGATAACGTTATTGAATTGTTTTAAATTCTAAAACAACTTGGACCTAAAAGACACGCTTGGGATTTCGATGAGACCGGGATCGGGTTTCCATATTTGGATATCTGAAAACCACAACGAGCCAAATTGACGATAGGCCGTGAATCTTATATGAAGAATGAAGACTCGACGTGTAAGGACTATTAGTCGGTATAACTCTGGGGGTGATTCCATGATGAGTTTGACGGAAATAGTACTTATAGGCTCGAGATGGAGATTCAGAGTGCAAGGGTTATCGTCGTTAACTCTGAGGGTGATTCCAAAATGAGTGTAACGAGATAATGCCTTCGGTTTCGTTCGAACCCGGAACGAACTTGTATGGATTGAATGCTTTCAGAACATCATCAGGTGGACGATGAGAATTCTAAGAGCTGTGTTCTCTAAAGGTAATCGTAGTCTCAAGCCTCATCAACGGGGAATGGCTAAAACAGGGGAGGTGCAGCAAGGCTTCGTGGGTAGCCCCCACTGGAGAGCAAGATTTTCCCCTGTCTAGAGGTCCCTTTTTATTCGGCTTAGTGGGTAGTTGGATATGCGCACCAACTGCGGGGTTGTCTTGTTTGGAACTGTTCAGTAAGGAATGGGTCCGGCCTTATGTTGCAGGGGAGCGGGCGTACTCCTCGGTACGTTGATCTAGGCCACATACTGTGAAGGGCGGCACCCCAGTAGCCCTGCCATTGTATGGAATCCAAAATCCAATAAGTGCCAACGGTTTTGATTGTATTACCCACTTCTGTGGCTAGTAGCTGGAATTTAATAATGTAACAATTTCGGCTATATCATATTTACTTGAAAACCCTAGACCTATTATAATATCACTGGATTTCCTATCAAATGTTTTGATTAGCGTAAGGTAAAAACTTTTCCATGTTTGTGTGTGGGAAGTCCTACGTGATACCTTTCTTTTCAAAAGGTTTTTGAAAGTTAAGCAACTTTAACCTGTTACTCACACCAGACCCATGTCTGACCCGGAGTTTATCTTTTGTTTTCATAAACTCTTGGGTACTCAAATTTTTACGAGTAGCTAAGGGATTCAGGTTAGCTTTGACTAATATTGGAGGAGCAATGGAGCAGGAGGCTTCTGCGTTAGATATATAGTATTCCGCTGTGTGTTCTGTGTTGTCTCTGGATTGTATTATGTTGTAAATACTAGACAGGTGTTTATAACTGCCTAGTATGTGTTGTATTATCTATGTACTCTGATAGTGGTTTTAAACTATGTAATATTTTATGTTATTAATATAATTTATTCGTTCCGCTGTTTAGATTCTGATGTGTTGGTTTCTTCTTCTTCTCTTTCTTTCTCTTTTCTATCTCTTTCTTTCTTATTAGCAATGCGACTTTCCGATGTTTGGGAATTGGGTCGTTACAGTGGCATCAGAGCATTAGGTTGAGTGGATACCTAGGCTCTGGAGTGGTGTCTTTCTTGAGAGAGCGTATTTGTAATTTTATAAATATTTATATATATTTATCTATTTCTACCTATATGTTGGGTTACCTGTTCGGGTTTTCCAATATAGGTTATAAAGGTAGATAAGTTAGTGGTGTGTGAAACACGATTACTACCATTGGTTGGAGTTTGTATGTTGAGGTTGGAAGTGTATTTGTCGAGACTGTAGACCTAATACCGTCTCGAGTAAGCTTTGTTGTGATGAAGCATTTCATTGATCTCTGAAGAAACCTATTAAGGTTCGGAGACATCTTTGAAGTACAGAGTTTGGTGAGTAGAGTTTGATCTGTTCGATTGGGCTGGAAAAAGTGATGGTATTTTGATACCTCAGGAAGTTGTAACTGCGTGATGAGATGCATGCAGCGACTATGGATTGTTTTCGAAGATGTTTTCTTTGGAACAAGTTTTGGAAAGTGTGACTGCTTCGATATTGTGGCTGGATTTAGCAGGATGCTGTGTGTTTCTGTCTGCTTTGAAGTCGGAGTTTCTCGAAGGGATTTGGATTAGAAGGAAGTTTAGAATCAGTGTCAGCAATGCAGCTTGGACTATTCTGTGAGCCGACAGGGAAGTCTTAGATAAGTAGTTTTTCTGGAGATGGAGTTCAGAAGCTGCTGAGTGAATCTGTTTCTTTAATGGATTGACTAGATCAGTGTAAGCTATTCTGTTTGGTAAAGGGAAAACAGTTTTTCTTTGGAAATTTATCTGGGTTGATCGCAAAAGCGACTTACGATAGTTGAGTGTTCTCTTGGATTGTTAGAATTTTTCTGGACGTCTTCTGGGAAGACAGAGGTTTGTCCGCATCTGGAAATTGAGTTTTCTTATCGATTAGAATTCTAGGAGTGGAACCGGTGGTTCTGTTTAGTTGGAGAATGATTCCTAGAGATAGAGTTTGATGAAGTAACTCAGTGTTCGGAGGAATTTCTGAGTTTTCTTTATGGATCCGTTGAACCATATTTCTGGAAAGTGATGTCCAGTATGTGCTCGTGTTTTTCATCAGCATTTTCCTATCTACTTCAGATCGGAGTTGTGCAGCGGTAGTAGTTTGGAAGTGTTTTTGATTTGTCTTTTCCGGATTAGGAGAAGTTTGTTGTCTTCTACTGGTTATGGAGTAGAGTTGTGTTTTCGTTTTGGATTGATCTTGAGGAGATCATTAGGTTGGGTTGGTTTTGGTTCTGTTTGCTCTGGAGGAATCAACAAGGGATTGAGCTGATCAGTTTGGATATTGGCAGCCAGAATTTGTCTGAAGACTTTTGTGGATAAGGGACGGAGAAATTTGAAAATTTGAAGTTGGAGACTTCGTTGTGGTTGGAGTTTTCTCCGATTCAGGAGCAATAAGTTTTGATAAGTCTGGAAAGTTAGCTCCAAGATGTTTGGATCTTTTCTCTGTGTTTTGGTTGGATCAATGTTTGATTTTCATGATTGAATTGCCAGTTTGGATAACTGGGATTCGATGAGTTTCACGTATCTTTGAGGGAGTACGTGTATGGTCTATCTCTGGTTTTAGAACCAGCAGTTATAGAGATTGGTTGTCGAGCCAGACTCGTCTGTAGTCTGATATGCTGTCTAGTTCTGTAGATATAGATGAGTAGGAGCTCTGTAGCTTAGTAGTATTGATTGTTTGGAATCTATAAAGCGAGTATTCCGATATTTATACCGGGGAAACTCGTGGAAGTTCTATCTAGAATTTTTCTGGATAATTAGATTTGTTTGATTGGATAGCCCTAGTTTAAGTTAAGTAATTTATTTTGGTCAGTACTACCTATAGAAGTGATCGAGTTGATTGAGATTCTGGGTGAATTGATTGCTATGGTTGTTAGCATATCATTGGTATATGCTTGTGTTTCAAAATCTAATCTTTTAAATAGATTATTAAATTACCTTTGTTTTAAATTTCGGGGACGAAATTCTTTTAAGGGGGGAGGAATGTGATGACCCGAAATTTGAAAGCAATATCAATTTAATAATTTGAAATAAAAATTAAATTGATTTGATAATCTTTGTAATAAGATTTGAGTTGATTTAATAATCCAATAAAATAAATAGTTAATTGATAGATTTTATCTTTTTTAAATCTAATAATTGTTTTATATTTATAATATATATAGGATATTATATATGTTGTAAATAGGTATTGTTTTAAATTTAATTAATAAATAAATCTTATTTTCTATAAAATATGTATCTTTAGTAAATTGTGAATTATGATTTTATTTAAAGGTTAAATTTTTAAAAGGTTATTTAATAAATGAATATGGTTTTAAATACATAAGATAAATATTGAACTGACTTAAAATATGTTCAACTCAAGTCTAAAATTTAAATAAATAGCAATAAGGTTATTTTGATTTTCTTTTAAATATAATGTGATAAAATAAATAATTTACTAATAAGAAGAAAATTTCTTTTAATAAGTTATTTATGGTTATTAAATATGGTTATTTTAAATATAATAATACATTGTTTTAACAAATAAATTTTTAATAAAAATAATTGTTTTCCAAAATTCAAATTGTGTAGTTATATTTGAATAAACTGGATTTCAAAATTTAATTTGAACTTGAATTCAAAGCTTTGAAATCTAAAGTATAAATGTTTTAATTTGTTTTGATTTTGAAATATTTGTATTAGTTTATAAATAAAATTTGATTTATTCATTTAAAATTTATTTACATGTAAATAAATACATGATTAAATAATTTATTGAACATAGGTTTACATCCATCTTATAATAACATACTAAATAAATACTGCTTAACTTTTAATTTAATTACTTCTATAAAACAAGTGTAAACTTTTTACAAATTAAATTTACATGTGCTAAGATAATAATTTAGGTGCATGACAAATGTTACATTGTGAGACAAGTGTCAAAATTTAATTTAACATTTTCTTTCGTTTTTATTTTTAGTAATTTCAGTTTACATAAAGCTTCTTTCCCTCATCTCCTTTTCTTCTTCCAAAAATTTGAAGACAAGCAAATCTAAAATAAAATAAAACACTTCCATTCAAAAACATAAATCTGAACATCTTCAAAATCATGCAAGTCAATTTCAAAATAGCGTACGAATCAAATGCATGAAATCAAGCAAGAAAATTCTGCATTCAAGTGAACTTGCATCAAACGGCCTGCATATTTTTCATAAAAGCATCTGCATTATTTCAAAATCTGGAGTCTTTAAGGAGCATGCATGCAACTGTATTATGAGAATCAGGAGCAAATTCAAATCAGGATTTAAAGTTTCATAATTAAGGAAGAAATTCAAGATTTAAGAAAAGGAGTTTCTAGTTTTAAAAAGCACCAGTCATTTTTTCAAAATTCACTGCTCTACCCACAAATTAAAGCGAGTAACATTCTCTTTAATGAAATTTAAGTATTTTAGAATGTTGCTTGTTGATTTCCATGTTTAAGTATGAATGATATATATGTTTATATCAGTTGTTTTTCTGTAAAAAAAATGAATGTATAATTTGAACATGCAATACCTTCTGTATTTTATTTCCAGGATCAAAAATCTATTCAAACACCATCATCACATAATATAATATATGTTAGTATTTTAAGGATCATACAAATGTGTTGTAGAATCAGGAATTAAAGTTTAAATTTGTTCAGGTTAAAACAAACAAAAATTTTATGAATTGTCTCTGAAACTCAGATAACAGGGTCAATTTGTATATATATGAAATACCAAACATACTGATTCATTGTTTCAGGAATAAGATCAGAAACATTATTCAAAATCATGATTTTTAAAACTAAATACACAGTTTTTAAAACTAGGTTTAACATGCAGTCCTAGATTGAACTTAAAAGGGGGATTTTGGGTTAATGGGTGATCTAAGCATTTTGAAGTGATGGGGTTCTGCTGGTAGGGGGAGGAACAGTCATTGATGCCACGAAAATTATTAGATGTTGATGCAAATCAACATGAAGATAGTGGTGATGATTTGTTACCTATAACCCTAGTTTAAGCTAGGTAGATTGCTTTGGTCAGTTCTTCATGAAGAGATGATCGAGTTGAATGAAATTTGGGGGATGATAGTAGGTTGGTGGATGAACTCGTGGCCAGAGTCACTGCCATTCCGGTGGTCAGAAGGTGGAGGATGAGGGTGTTACAGGTTTGGGGGTGAAACCTGTTTTCTGATATTCCAGGTTTTGAGCAAGGCATCTCGAATTCAATTTTGTATTTTGGGAGGAGAAACTGATGGTGGTGGTTGATTGTGGGATTGGTTGTCGATGATTGGAAGTCGCCGGAGGTGGGTGATGGTGACTGGCGGCACGGTGCACGTGCACCGTGCAAATTATTGAGTACTGGTAACACTGGGCACTGCAGTGTTTTGAACTCGAGTAACCTTCGAGTGTTTGCTATGTTTTTCTCAAAGAATTTGGCCTGATGACCCGAAGCATTATTATGTTGGCTCGGGTAATTTGTAATAATACATTTTTATGTAAAAACTGTCTAAAGATTTTAATTTAAATCAAAATTTAAAATGAATAAGCTGTATTGATAAGATTTAAACAAATTTAAATCTGTAGGATGTATTATAGTTTCAAAGAGTATGAAATCTTATAAGTTTTAATTTTGAAAGTGGTTTCCAGTTTTTAAAATAAAAAAAAGAAAGAAGAAAACCTGGCAGTTTTCGGAAATTAAATTTTATTTTGCAAATCTGAAACTAATTTTTAAACAGCAGTTTGAATTTAAATTTTAAATTCTGTTTCTTAAGATCTTTGAATCTTCAAGTTTTAAAAATGGAATTTGGATTTTGAAATAAGAGTTTTTAAATCAAGGTTTAAATCAAAAGTTTGATGTAAGTTTAAATCAAATGATTTAAAATGGATTCTAGTATCTTGAATTTAAAATCTGGATATTTGAATAAGTTTAAAATTTGAATGTTTTCAAACAAGTTTAAATTTAAATTGTTTATTAGAAATAAATTTGTTTTCAAACAAATATTTAAGCTTGATTTTCCTTTTGAATAAAGACATTATAAAAAAAATTTAAAAGGAAGTTAAGTGATTTGTTAACTTGAATTTGAAATTTAAATGGTAATGTACTTTAAACTAAATTTCAAATGAAATTAAGCAAATTAGTTAAAGACTTATCTTATTTAAGTTTTAAATGAAAGTAATTAATCTTATTTACATTTATTTTAAAGAATTTTAAATGGAACTTGAATTTAGTTTATGCTTAAATAAATTTCATTTTGAATTTTAGATTTAAAATGAAATTTGAATTTAAATTTTAAAACGCAATGTTCTAAATACACTTTAATATTAATAAAATTATTATTAAGGAATGGGTTATCCTAGAAATTATTAAGGTGTTAAAATAATTAAATAAATAAGCTAATTAAGGAATGACTTATTTTGTAACGACCCTGAATTTTGACCCTGTTTATTTTAATAAATATTTAATCTGATTTAAGTAAAATATGAACTAATTATTTTCAAATGAATATCATTTTGGAATAATTGCCATTTGTTTATGTAAATTTGTATTTTAAAGGGAAGTTTGATCTTGGGTATTTAAATAGAATCTTTTAATAATAATAATATTGACCTTATATAATTGAATTAAAATACTGTACTTTGTTTATATTTGGAAATATACATATGAATGATAACGTTTAAATTAGAATCCCATTTCTAACAATGTAAAATATAAAGGTCAAACATAAATCAAATATGTGTATATAACTTAATTTAAATAAGTAATAATAAAGTACAAATGTAAAATTTTACATAAGAATTAATTGGTTAAGATTTCATACAACATAAATTAAAAATTTGGAAACAAAGCTAGAATAAGAACAAGTTATAAAACCACACTGTATAAAGCAAAACAAAATTATATATAATGTAAAACCAAACATTAACTTTTATGGATAACTTATGTAAATTAGAAGTTAACTAAACAAATATTTTAATACACAAATCAATCAACAACCATATATATGTAAATTATTCAAGTTAGAAACAATAAAACAAATTGATTTTTACAAGTAAACCAAAGTAAAAATACATCTGACCCAAACATATTTATTATTCAAGCAAGCAGTTCATAAAAACATGATTAAGTTTTACACCATATCTTCACATATAAATCTAAATATAAGATATAAAATAATAAAACAAATGTTGCAAAGGATATGATCCTCATTCATAAAGTGTAAACACAAACCTGACACATATTGTTTGATACAAATATCTTCAGTAACAAGCTTTCCTGAAAATGTACTTTTCATACCAAATCTATATTCTCAGTAAACATAATTATGTGAAACGAGATTTAGCAACACAATCATTCAATGCTCCTCTGATTCGAGCACATTTTTGTGTTTATTTATAATTTGCACAAATCTTTTATTTTACAGTGAATAGATCTGATTAACATTTGAAACAAAGAATAGTATATATTATTAGTGCATGCTGTCAGTATGTAGGTATGTATTATGTGTACCTGTAGATAATTATGCAGGCAAGTTAATAAAAATCTATGTACTAATAAGGTTATGTGTAGACAATAAGTACTTAGCATTTAATGTTTTAGCATCTCAGCCGAATTCAAGATCATTCAGCCTTGAAAAAAAAAATCTTGCCTGATAAAGCCAAAATAGGAAACTACCTAACTAGTTGCCGCCTTACTTCACACACTATATCTTTTATATATATATATATATGTGTGTGTGTATGCATCCTTTATTTGATCAGTAACATAGTATACCTGAGAAAAATATGAAGAGTAAAACAGTAACTGTAAGAAGAAGAAAATATAAAAGGGGAAAACAGAAAGAAAAAGGAAAAAAAAAAAGATGCAAGCAAACTCTGATTTTATTCAAAACTTCAAGCTGCGGGCATCTGTTAACAACCATGCCTTGTTCAACAATTGTTTTGGTGAGTAAACATAAACATTCAAGTTTAGTTTAAATTTAACAGTAAGATGATGTGTGGATTTCATGGGAATGTATGTGTTCATCTGGGTTTAAATCTGTGTTTATATATTCAAGTTGTTTTATGTTCATCTCTGCTAAGTGATTACAGGGTCGATAATTTATTTAATCTTGTATTATTTTCATATGATCATAGGAGAACTTTAAATTTCTAACAAAATCATATGTTTGAACTTAAATCAGGGATTTAAGTTTGTTTTAAAAACCTATTAAGAAGCTTTGCCACTAGAAGTCAAGTTTTTTACAGGTAACAAAGATTCTGTTGATAAATTCGTCTGTTACAAATTAAAAATTCAAGTTGATAACATAGATTTTGATTGCAAAATAGGATTTTTAGAGCAGAAATAAGAATGTTTAGATTAGAATTGAAAGGGCAGTTCAAGGTTTATCAAAATTGACATTTTTACCAATTACAAATTATCAATCCAATGATAAATGTTCAAATTTATAGTTAAGCAAGTATAAACATTGATGATCACACAAAAATTATCAAATAATTTTTATATTAAGTAAATTTAGGGATTGAGATAAATAAAGGGTTTTTGATCGAAATTTTCACATGCCTGTAAATGCGTCAAGTTCATCATAAATTCGTGACCGAGCTGTTTGGAACTTTGGGAAATGGAAGCGGGGCGTGTTGTCGAGGTGTGGTCAAAGGTAGGAGGCTTACGGTGGTCACGGCGGTGGTGACGAGGTGGTTATGTTGGAGGGGTTTCGAGTTCTGTTATGGGTTGAATTGTCGATTTTCGTTTCGACATTTCTGGAAATATTTCGACTTTGGGTTTCGAATAAGGGAGTGGATTGTGGTGTGTCTGCGTCGTGGGGGTTCGCCGGAGTCCGTTGGTGTCGCTGTGCACGTGCACGGCAAGGAGGAGGGGACGGTGACGTGTCGGTGTAGGATACTCGGGTCGTGCTCGAATAATTAGAGGGTGTTCTTCGAGTTTGGGTTCGAGTGTTGAGAGTGTGAGTGTTCCCTGATGTTGTAATTTGGTTTAGCTCAAACTTTAAACTACAGAAAAAAAAAGTAAAGGAAGAAGAAGAGGTTCAGGGTAAAACACGGGGGAAAGGGGAGTGGGACTCGGTGAAGAACTCGAGTGAACTCAAGGGGGGGGGGGAACTCAGGTTTGTAGTTTCAAACTACAGCATGTTATAAAATAAGGAAATTAAGTAAATCACTTTCAAACAAATCGGAAGCGTTGTAAAACTTAATAGAGTTTTAACAGTTTTAGGTTAGAGCTTAAATACAAGTTCCAGTTATTAGTAGGTACTTAACAAATGCATTTAACACTTTATTTTAATTAAGCAATTGATTTGAGTAAAGATTAAAGTTAATCAACATTTAAGGATTCAAACTTTAAGAAAATTCTTTCAAATGTTAATTAAGATCAATAGTAATTTACTAACAATTTTATAAGTAATTAAGAATGATACTTTAGAATCATAATTAGAGATCGAATAATAATTAAGAAATAAGTTAATTTGTAATTAACTACTTAGGTAGATTAATGAACAATTAATAGTTAATTAATCAAGAAATTTAAATAAGAATTAAGAAATGATTAATGAAGTAATCAACAATTAAAAATTTGATAATCAAGTTATTTGATTTATAATTAAGGTTTTCCACTAATGATTAAGAAGAAAAAACCAATTAAGTAATTAAGGTTTAACAAATTGATTTAAGTAAATTCCTTGAGTAATTAAGAAATTAATTACTTATTGTAATTAATGAAGTTTAAATAATTACTCGATGATGTGATAAGTGTAATTACTTGGAGAAGTAATTGATGATAATGACTAAAAGAAATTCGATTGAGGATGACAATGAAAGTAAGTTAAGTATAATTACTTTATGCAATTTAATCAAGGGATTGATTAAAGGAAATCAGTTGAGGAGTAATTAAGTGATGTGATAAGAGTGATTAAAGGATGGATTACTGAATAGTATCAATCAGGGTGATTAATAAATATAGTTTAATTGAAGATTTAATTACTTAAGGTAATTCATTCAATATAGGATAATGAAATGAAATGTAATTAGCAATCATTAAATAATGAAATTAATAATGAAAGATTAAAGAGAAATTAATTAGTGAAATTAAGAAGTAATGTAATGTATGTAATTGAAGGTTAATTTCTATATTTGGATTAGATAATTAATTTGGAAAATAATTAAAAATGGTTACTTGAATAAAAATTAAATGTTAATTAATCAAGTGTGATTAGGTGAAATGAATTCATTAATTGATTGATAATTGGTTAATAGTTATATAAGCAAGATTTGTGATGTTGAAGTAATTAATTTAATTTATTTTTAAATTAATTAGAGATGCAAGTAATTAATTTAATTCATTTTAAATTAATTATAGCTGATATGATTGCTTATGTATGGATGGATGATATTGTTTGTCTTGAATGATTTGAGATTTCTAGTATGAGATAAATGATGCTGTAGGAAATATATGCTTGATTGTAGTATGATAGTAAAATGGATTTTCTGTTGTAATGATAATATTGATTATCTGTTTATGATGATAATGTTCTATTGTGATATTGTGAATTATCTATCTGCGTGTATATGGATAATTGAAATTAAATTGTTTTATAACTCTAAAACAACTTGGCCCTAAAAGACACGTTTTGGATTTCGATGAGACCGGGATCGGGTTTCCCCATTTGGAACATCCGAAAACCATATCGATCCAAATTAACGTTAGGTCGTGATCTGATGGGAAGATGAAGGTCCAGAATGCAAGGGTTGTCGTCGTTAACTCTGAGGGTGATTCCAAAATGAGTGTAATGAGATAATGCCTTCGGTTTCGTTCGAACCCGGAACGAACTTGTATGGATTGAATGCTTTCAACACATCGTCAGGCGGGTGATGAGCATTCTAAGAAATTTGTTCTCTAAAGGTAATCGTAGCCTCAAGCCTCATCAACCGGGAATGGGTAAAACAGGGGAGATGCAGCAAGGTTAGGTGGGTCATGCCCAAGCAGGACAAGATATTTCCCCTGTCTAGATGTCCCTTTTTATTCGGCTTAGTGGGTGGTTGGGCGCGCCAACCACGGGGTTTATCTTGTTCGGGACTGTTCAGTAAGGAATGGTTCCGGCTTTGTGTTGCAGGGGATGAAGGAAGTAATCCTCGGTACGGTGATCTAGGCCCCGTACTGTGACGGGCGGTACCCCAGTAGCCCTGCCATTGTATGGAATCCATTTTCCAATAAGTGCCCACGGTTTTGATTGTATTACCCACTTTTGTGGCTAGTAGCTGGAATTTAATAATGTAACAATTTCGGCTATTTTCTGTTTACTTGAAAACCCTAGACACTATTATAATATCACAGAATTTCCTATGAAATGTTTTGGTTAGCGTAAGGTAAAAACTTACCGTATTTATTTGTGGGAAGTCTTACGTGATACCTTTATTTTCAAATGTTTTTCAAAGTTAAACAATTTGAACCGTTTACTCATACCAGACCCATGTCTGACCCGGAGTTTATTTTTGTTTTCATAAACTCTCGGGTACCCAAATTTTTACGGGTAGTCAAGGGATTCAGGTTAGCTTTGACGAATTCTGGAGGAGCAATGCAGCAGGAGGCTTCAGCGTTGTAGATATCTATCTAGTTCTGCTGTGTTAGTTAGAGTATGTTGTATTTTGAGATGTATGTAGTGACTGATGTATATAAAATTTGTCAAGTGCATAATATTGTATAACTCTGATATATGTAAAATTATGAAATTGTTATGTGATGTATTATATTTTATTCCATTCCGCTGTGAGTTTCCGTGATTGTTGTTCTTTCTTCTCTTTCTTTTCTATTTCTATCCCTTTCTTTCTTCATGATGATACGTCTTTCTGGTAGTAGAAGGGCGGGTCGTCACATATTTATTTAATTTATAATTAATAATTTGGATTAATTTGAATTAGAGATTAATTAAGAAGTGATTAAAGAAAAGTAATTAAAGAAAAGTAATTAAAGAATTAATGATAGTTAATGACCATCAATAACTAAGGTTTATTTAGTGATTAATTAATATGATTAATTTTTAATAATTAATTAGATTTATTAATTAATGATAATAAATTGTGAAATTTGTTTAAGTTAATTACTAAATGGAAGTAATTAAGACATTAATTACTTAATGCAATTAATGGGGTTTATTGAGATTGGTTTAAATTTATTAATTAAGTTTAATTAATTTTAATCATTGGGTTTGATAATAATTACTTAATGTAATTAATGGAATTACTCAGTGAAGTAATTAAAGATAATTACTGGATGTAATTAGTGGATGATATTGGGATTGTGAAAATAATTTAGATTAATTTATTTTGTATAATTAATCAAGATATTAATTCAGGAATTAATTAAGGAATAATTAATTTGATAAGTGATTAGGGTAGTTAATTACAGATTGAGATTAATCAAAGGTGATTAATAATTATGGTTTAAGTGAGATTAATTTCTGAAAATAATTAATTTAATTGGGTAATTAACTAAATATAATTGAGGATCATAAATTAATATAATTAATGAAGTAATTAAGATTGATTAACCAAGATTAATTAATCAATAATAAGTGATTAAGTGTAATTAATTAATTGTAATTAATTAAGGGTTAATGTAATTAATTATAGTTAATTAATTAATGAAGTAATTAAAGGTTAATTACTGTGTTTAGTTTAGAGTAATTAATTTTGTGAAATTAATTAAATTATGATTAATCAGGGGTGATTAATTAAGATGATAAATTAGAGGTTAATTAACTAATTAATTTGTAATTAATTAATGATGATGTAAGCAAGATTTATATTGTGTAGTAATTAATTTAATTCATTTTAAATTAATTAGAGAAGATGCAATTAATTTAATTCATTTTAAATTAATTATAGATAATGTGATTATATATCACTTCTTATAAATGGATGATATAGTTTGCTTTGAATGATTTGAATCTCAGCTATGAGATTAATAATGTTGAGTGATATGGAAGCATTGGTTACATTGTGATGATGATATGAATATTTTTTGATAGTGATAATGTAAATTATCTGTGGTTATGATAATGATAATTATCTGTTGTGAATCTGTGAATTATCTATCTGTCTGTATATAGATAATGTTATTGAATTGTTTTAAATCCTAAAACAACTTGGACCTAAAAGACACGCTTTGGATTTCGATGAGACCGGGATCGGGTTTCCATATTTGGATATCCGAAAACCACATCGATCCAAATTAACGATAGGTCGTGAATCTTATGTGAAGAGTGAAGACTCGAGGTGTAAGGACTATTAGTCAGTATAACTCTGGGGGTGATCCCGTGATGAGTTTGAAGGAAATAGTACTTATAGGCTCGAGATGGAGATTCAGAGTGCAAGGGTTATCGTCGTTAAGTCTGAGGGTGATTCCAAAATGAGTGTAACGAGATAATGCCTTCGGTTTCGTTTGAACCCGGAACGAACTTGTATGGATTGAATGCTTTCAGAACATCGTCAGGTGGACGATGAGCATTCTAAGAGCTGTGTTCTCTAAAGGTAATCAAAGTCTCAAGCCTCATTAACCAGGAATGGCTAAAACAGGGGAGGTGCAACAAGGCTTCGTGGGTAACCCCCACTGGAGAGCAAGATTTTCCCCTGTCTAGAGGTCCCTTTTTATTCGTCTTAGTGGGCAGTTGGATATGCACACTAACTGCGGGGTTGTCTTATTCGAAACTGTTCAGTAAGGAATGGGTCCGGCCTTGTGTTGTAGGGGAGCATGCATACTCCTCGGTACGTTGATCTAGGCCACGTACTATGACGGGCGGTACCCCAGCAGTCCTGCCATTGTATGGAATCCAAAATCCAATAAGTGCCAAAGGTTTTGATTGTATTACCCACTTTTGTGGCTAGTAGCTGGAATTTAATAATGTAACAATTCGGCTATTTCATATTTACTTGAAAATCCTAGACCTATTATAATATCACTGGATTTCCTATCAAATGTTTTGGTTAGCGTAAGGTAAAAACTTTTCCATGTTTATGTATGGGAAGTCTTACGTGATACTTCTTTTCAGAAGGTTTTTGAAAGTTAAGCAACTTTAACCTGTTACTCACACCGGACCCATGTCTGACCCGGAGTTTATCTCTTGTTTTCATAAACTCTTGGGTACTCAAATTTTTACGAGTAGCCAAGCGATTCAGGTTAGCTTTGACGAATATTGGAGGAGCAATGGAGCAGGAGGCTTCTGCGTTAGATATATAGTATTCCGCTGTGTGTTCTGTGTTGTCTCAGGATTGTATTATGTTGTAAATACTAGACAGGTGTTTATAACTGCCTAGTATGTGTTGTATTATCTGTGTACTTTGATAGTGGTTTTAGACTATGTAATATTTTATGTTATTAATATAATTTATTCGTTCCGCTATTTAGATTCTGATGTGTTGTTTTCTTCTTCTTCTCTTTCTTTCTCTTTTCTATCCCTTTCTTTCTTATTAGCGATGCGACTTTCCGATGTTTGGGAGTTGGGTCGTTGCACCTTTAATTAATTACATCAAGTAATTATTCATTAATTACTTCACTAAATAATTACATTTCATTAATTACATTAAGTAATTATACTTAATCCCATCATCAAGTAATTTTAATTAATTAACTAAAATTAACCACATTAAATTAATTAATTACACTGAGTAATTAATTTCCTTTAAGTTACTTCATTAAGTAATCATCTTTAATAATCTTCTTAACATTAAATAATTAACCTCTTAATTACTTATTACTTAATAATTTCTTAATTGATTAACCTTGATTAATCAATCCTTAATTAAATAATAAGTTACACTTAATTAATTTCACAAATTAATTTATCTTAATTTAATTACCTAAATTAATCATTTTAGTTAATCAAGTAATTATACTTTAATTGCTTTAGTTAATAAAACATGATTAAATTAAAATAAATCATATATTACATTAACCCTTAACTTTCATTCAAATTAAATTAAACTTAAAGTTTGAATTTGATTTATTTAGAATAATCATCTTTTAAATTATTAAAGTTAAATATCTTTTTACCTTAATCACAATTCAATTTTCAACAATTATTTTTGATTTGGAAACACTTATGGATTAATTACAAAGTTTTGTTTAATGTAATATATTTGTATAAATCAAACTATTTTTAAAACAAAATTTTAAACTTTAAATCCATACTTTAAAACTGAAATTTGTTTAAAACATCATCTTCTAACTTAAACATTTTATGCGTTTTAGAAAACTAGTTAAAACCTTGTTTAAACTTTAGCTTTGCCCTTAAAAAATTTGAAAATTCATTTTAGTTTCAAATCCAGGAAAGCTTAGTAAATGGAAATAAGAACGTTTCCAAGCAACAATAATTTCCCGAGAAAATACGCTAGAAAACCCGAGACAAACACACAATTCCCCAAGACAACAAAACGAAGCAACCCACTTCGATATCTTCGAGGCGAACACGAGGTGAAACTCGAAAAACCCCGGGCCAAACATTTCTTCCCCAAATCACAAACTCCAAGTGCACATGAACAAACACTGTGCAGATGTACGACCAGAGATCTCGACGTCGACCAACTCTCCGGCCTTCTCCATCCTACACTCGACCTCGACAACCACCATGTCGATGCAACACAACGAAAACCTACAGCAATCCTAAAATCGCAATTTTGATCGATACAGGCATATGCACACGATCGAAAAATCAACTACCGGCGACGAACTACGCCACCTGAAACCAAACTGCTGCAGCCCCAGATGCCCCTCGAACTACCGAAGCCATCCCCCCTATGCAATCTAGTCCGATGCGCCTCAGCCACCACAAGAACCCCATCAACATCGACAACACCATCGAGCACAAAAACCCTACTTCCACCTTCTCCGGCCACCTTGGCTCAAAATAAAATCAGCCATGATTTTTCCAGTGACCCCTGACACTCCAGCCACCACCATGCCAAACCCCGAGCAACCAAACATCGTCGATCAACGGTAGTTGGCCAAAATCCCAATTTTGAGAAACCCTCAATTTCTCGGCCAATACACCATTAAAAATTACAAAATTTATTTCTAAATTCATGATTTGGATTCTCTATCCAGATTATAAAATTAGATATATAAATTAACATATTTGACTTTTACCCTTTTTCTAAATTTTCACTGTAATCTTTAAACTTGCAGTATATTTAACAAATAAAATAACTTAAAATTATTTTTAAAAACAATAACACATTTTTACTTACATTTTCTTTTATGTAATCAAAGTCTAATTTTGATTTTTCAGGGAGATAGGAATTATTTTGTGATTGAAGTTAGCTTGTTACTAATGACAGAGCACAATATAAATATATACAGATATACATACTGGAAACCAAGCAATTTCATACATTGTCCAGATGAAATAAATCATGCAAGTTATATCACAACATTATCACAAAAGATCATCACATGCAAGACTTAAACTGTTTCTAGATAAAAGTTTACTCACCTATTATCAAAGCAGAGAACACCGCTCTGCTGAATTTTGCTTCCAGGAACTGTTTTGCTTTAGTACTTAGAATGTTGTTGAGTTGAATTCATTTGCTTGATGTTTGATTATTGAAGTTGAATTAAGAAACTGATCTGAACCAAAGAAGTCTTGCAGTTGCTGTTTGATCCAGAGAACTGCACTTGTTGATTTGTAGTTTGTTTTGGTTTTGATTTGTTGCTGATCTCCATTTTCTTTTGGTTTGAATTTGTTGCAAGACCTCGGGTTGGTGAATTTTTGAACAGATGTATATTTGGTTTTGAAACTTCTTTAAAATTTGGTTTTGAGCTTTTTAGAAGAGAAGAAAGAAAGTACAGTGAAATATTTTTAACTGAAGAAAATAAATGAACAGCCCTTTTATTTTTTTAAAAAAAACACTGTTATATACTTAATTTCTTTAAAATAAAGTGTTGCCACTTGTTACTTTGGATTGTTAAAATAGTTCCAAGTGTATTTGTATGTTCCAATTATCTTACACATGTTTAATACCAAATATGATAATAATTTCTTATTTTTACAATTGTTTTTTTAATTCATTTAAATTGACTACTTATTTATATTAACATGTTCAAATGCTTATTTCAATTTAGCTTTTAAATGTTTACCAGTATAAAAATTATCTTTATACAATTACATACCTTTAATGTTTATTTTTATAATTTTTAAAATATATTTTCAAAGCTATATTTTAAAGAAAGAAAATTTCAAACAAAAAGAATATTGAATTATACATATTTCAAAGTTTCAAACTAAATCATTGTACTTCAATATATGTGAACTAATTTTATTTCAAGAAACCATTTTTAAAGAAAACAAATTAAACTTTTATTATAATATACTATTTAAGCTATTATATTTTTAAATAAAAATAAATATTTACTTTAATTACTTTTTGAAAATAAGATAGATGTTTAAATAAGCTTTTGAAAAGTTTCTATATTAAATTCAATCAAAATTTCCAATTCACAATATATATTAATATATATATATATATATATATTATAAATTTGAAAACATTTCTTATTAAATTTAAATTGAAAACAAACTTCCTTTTCACAATGTATACACACATATACATTACAAAAAGGATATATTTTTAATTAGCTTAGAAAGATAATTTTTTATCAATTAAATATTATTAATTTTGAAAAGAATAAAATTTGCCAAATTAAATTGTTAGTTGTTTATTATAAATTTTGAAAAGATAACATTTGTCAAATTAAACAATTATTAGTTTTAAAAAGATAAATCCTGTTAAATCAGATTATTAAATCAATATTATCCATTTTAAAATAATTATTAATGGAAATTATCAAATAAGTATTGCCCAAAATTCTGGGACATCACAAATCTATGGAATATTTACTATGAATTTCTAAAGGAAAATATGATAATATTAGGTTTAAATTAAATTTCCGTCATTTTAGGAAGAAATTGGGTCTGAAATTTTAATATGTTAGATAACATGATGAAATAGATTTTCTATGGTTTTCAGAGATTTTTCCCAATTGACCTACTAAGAAAAATAAATCATTTTAAAAGAGGGACTTTCCACAAATACTGGTTTTGTAAAACGTAAGGGCTTAAAAGTTTTATTTCTTTGATTTAGATCTGATTGTATTCGGAAGTTCATTTGTAAAGTAACTGAAAAGTTTTAAGTTCAACCAATCAAAGGATTACAAATAGGTAAATAGTTATAAAGCAATTACTAAAAGTAGCTATTTCAGCCTTTAATTTAAAAAGTTGGTTCCGCCTCATATAGCAGGATCTTTCGACTCCAATGACTTTTGCTACATATTAGTCAAAATTCACTTAGTCGAAACCAATACACAACATATCATTTGGATGGTACTTAGTGGATTGGAGGAAAGGCGGAAGCCTTGGTGTCGAAAGGAATGCCTTCAATGGGGTCGAAACCCTATTTGGTTTTCAAAAGTAAAGTTTTTGCTTTGCTTAGAGCTTTTGACCCGGGAGAAACGTATGTTTTCAAAAAAAGGGAGTTTATAAATAGCTTCCGAAGAAGGTTATCATATTATGTTTAAAAATATTAGCTTTCTAATGGGTTCCTTTTTGTTTTTGAATAACTGTTTTTGAAAGTAATGGTTTCAACCAAGTTGAAACCCAGCCGCTATTTTCCCTTATGACTGTGTTGAATCCATCAATGCTTTCGAAGGGTAATGTCTGTTTTAACCTAAGATAAGCCACTTCCTCAATGTTTTCGAAAGGGTTAGAGGGTTTCGAAGGAAATAGGATCAAAAGGGGGTTTTGATGCTACCCTTCAAAGTTTTAATTTAAAGGTTTTGAGCTTTTGAATAAGTGATTCTGACACCGTCAACTTTTCCCCAAACAATTTTATATGGGTTTCGAAAGAGATACTTTCGTATATAACCACTTTGACCCAAAAGATGATTTTAAGAGTAACACCTAATCCTTTTGCAAGGGGCACTATGACTTGTTTTGAAGCTATGTTTCTAAAGTCTGATACCATCGAAACGTGTATATTTTGTTTCGAAATGATTATTGAACAAGGTTTTCTAAAGGGATATTCATAGTGTTTTGAAAAAGGAGTTTTCCTTGCTTTCGAAGGAGGTTATCCATGGGTTTCAAAAGATATGTTTTAAGGTTTTCAAAACAAATAAACCAAATCTAATGTTAAAGAAAAAACCATGGCATAAATAAAGATTTTTGAAATGAAGTTATGGAAGAAGCTTTCCTTGATTAATAGGTTAAATAGATTAACCTTGTTTTATATGAAATGATTTCAGGGATATTTAACCATAGGTGTTGGTGTTATTATATTGTTATAATTGTATTAGTGCCAAAATTGGTCACTAACACCTAAATGTAGATGAAAGCACCCACTAACAGTCATAAATGACAGATAGAGTATATGTAGAGAGTTATAATGTGAAGAACAGTCAAAATAGAAATTAAGCAGTAAAGAACAAAAGATTTTTATAGTGGTTCGACTAACTTCGGCCTACGTCCACTCTAGAAGTTTAGTTTTATTGTTGTAACAATAGATTACAGTTACAAAGTGGTAAGCTAGCCTTAGCTTTAGAAAATAGAAAGTCAGAGAGCAGAAGAGAAGATCCCTTTTCTGAACTCCTACATGATGTATTTATAGACATGTCCAGGTACTTGTTGGGCTCTCTGAATAACCCGAGCCCATCAAGGCCGAACGGCCCATGTCGAATCACAATGCTGAGTCACAACGACCTCTCCCCAATGTCGAGCCGTACCTGATGCCGAACAACCCATCATGCCGAATGACCCATCATGCCGAACGATCCATCATGCCAAACGATCCATCATGTCGAACGACCCATCATGCCGAACGATCCCTCATGTCGAACGACTCATCATGCCGAATGACCCATCATGTCGAACAACCCACGTTGCCGAATGATCCATCATGCTGAACGATTCATCAGGTCGAACGATGTCCACGGCCGAGTGTGGTCCAATGCCGAGCGGCGTTTAATGCCGAACAAGGTTTGATGCTGATCGAGGCCTGGTGTCAAGCGACCCATAATGTCGAGCCGTACTACCAAAACTATAATACCACACCAATGCCGAGCCGCATGATCTCATCATAATGCTGAACAACTTTTAACTTCCAGACCGAACCAAATTTCCTAGACCCAAATTATAGTTGATCCATCTTTAAATCCAATTTCCAACTTCCAAGCACGTTGCATCATCCATCCATCCAATCGAATAACTCCATCGTACACCAGCCTCGACGAACGAGCAGTCGATAATGTTAGATCCGCCTGTCCATAGCCTTGCTAAAAGGCGGGTTAACACTTTCCCCCTAAAACATGCCTTGTTATTGGAAGGTGTTTTTTGAATAGTTTCGAATCCGATATCTGAAGTCCATGGCCATATCATCTGAGTGCATCGTCCTTGACTGCTCTGAGTCGATGTTCGATTCCAAATCCAGTAACCAAAGCCTTAGCCAATTCCATATCCATCCGAACTCGACACTGGGTCCTAATCAATCCTTATCCAATAACCAATAACCGAATCCTGGACCTCTCCGAGTTGATATTCAAATCTGTAACCTCTCCAGGATCTTGTCAAGCGTAATCCACACCTGACGACCGTGGTCCAGTGTCCCTGGACGTTGAGTAATGCCATGGCTTAAGTCCTAAGTCGAATCCTAGTCACTCCGGACCCTTGCCGTGAATTGTCCATACTCGACGACCTGAAGTAGTAACTGATAATATGGGGCCTAAGTCCTAGGCCGAATCCTGGTCTCTCCGGACCCTAGCCGAGCATAGTCCATACTCGACGACCTGAAATAGTAACCGACAATATGGGGCCTAAGTCCTAGGCCGAATCCTGGTCTCTCCGGACCATTGCCGAGTATAGTTCATACTCGACGACCTGAATAAATCGATTTTCCATGCTTGGACAAAGCGACTTACCCCTGCCAGGTATAATCCATACCTGACGACCATTTACCAAAAACCAGATAAAAAATCCAATCGAAAGCCAATCTAATATCCAGATCAAATCAGAAAACAAAAAATCCATATCAAAAATCCAAAGCAATATCCAAATTAGAAAATAATCATCCAAATAAAAGTCCAAACCAAGAAACAAATAAACAAAACCAGAAGTCCAAACCAAACCAGGAAAAAGAAAATGTTCCAACCAAAAAAGAGAAAGCAGATTTCACAAACTAGAGCGTTATGGTTTATCATCATCTCAGAGCATGCCTAGGGGCTATCTCTGTCCCCGTACATGAGTAAGTGACTTGGCCGTTTGCCTATAGTTTGCTACTTATTTCATAATATCTCAGTCAATTGATAACCAATCGACCATCATTCTTGTGCCTCGCACCATCACTGTGTGAGGTAGACGGTGGTTGCTCCTGCCCCACCGCTGCATTCCAAGCTTCGATGTATTGTTGCAACTATTTATTCCTTACATTCTCCTCAATTATGTCCTTTAATTGCCTACAGCTATTGGTATCATGCCCGTCCAAATCGTGGAAGAGGCAGTGTTTTCCTGATGCACTCTCACGTTCGGAGGGTTCTCTCCTATCCGGCCTTCGGTAGGGAAGGCGATTCCGAGTCCCCAAATATATCCATTCCAGCATCTCGTTCAATCCTGTGTAGGTGGAAATTTTTTTCTCTCTCCACCGCTTCCTAGCCTTTCCTAATTCGTTATCCAACTTCCTTTTTTCTTTATCGTTTTCTTTTTCCAAGCCTTCGTTGGATGGCCCTCCATCCTCAGCCGCGTTCACCTCCTTTAACTTCATATATGAGCATGCATCTTCCTGCCGAAGGAATCTCTCAGCTTTGTGAAAGAATTCCCCAAGATCCATTGGAGGGTCCCGTATCAGTGACACTTTGAAATTTGAATTTTCTCTACTACTGAAACTGCCGCCATTAAAACCATCGATGGATTCGGCCGATCCATCGAAGTAACCTCTGCATTGAATTTAGTAAAGAAAGCTCTTGGGGACTCATCTGTCCTTTGTTTTACTGACGTTAGCATCATTACATTCTTTGGCCTTTTGATATGTACCCGAAACTGCTTCAGAAACCTATCCACCAACTCAATCAATGTCCCGATAGATCCTTCTTCCAACTGCCTGAACCATGTACAGCTATGTCTGTTAAGAATAAAGGGAAACATCAAGCCATAACTTCTTCCGATGCCCCCAGCACCTCCATATGTCTTGTATATTTCATTAAGTGATCTATTGGATCGGCCTTGCCATTGTACATTTCTACGTTAGGTAGCTTGAAATCTGGCGGATTCCGAGCTATCCTGATTTCACAAGTGAACGGACTCTTGTTTACTCCATCTAGATCTCTATTGGTCAAACCTCCGTGCATAGTTCGCCTGATAATCTCGGCTAATCCAGCATTGTCCGTCAAGGGTTGCCCTCCAAGTCCGCAAGGGAATTCTGGTACATACGCTTCATCCCTTGCTCTTACATTCCTACCAGCATCCTGTTGCATGGTGTTAGCTGGAACCCCTCCATGAACTAGTTCAGCATTATCTGCTGGCCCACCCTAAGTCCAGGTCCATCTGGATTGTTAGTTGTCTTTTGATTGGGAGTTGCCCCTGCTAAATTACTCCATCCACCTGTTGGTTGGGTCCCTCTAGTCCAGTTCCGAGAACTTGAGCACCTGCAATTCCAGATTGTCCAGATTGCCTAAGAAGAGCCTGCATCATCTCCTCTTTCCGTTTCATCATCTGCCCCTGCATAGAATTCATCATAACCTGCATCGCATCTCGAGTTATGTAGACGGATGCATGATCCTCTCTGGATCCAGAAAAGGCCGCTTGACTTCTTTCCTGGTTACTCCTTTCTATCACTTGATTCCTTTTCGATGGTCTAGCCATTGCTCTTTAGAATCCAAGTTTCTAACTTCAAAATTCCCGAGTGCTTCAATTCTCGGTGAAAGCACCAAAATTGGTCATTGACACCCAAATGTAGATGAAAGCACCCACTAACAGTCATAGATGAAAGATAGAGTATACGTAGAGAGTTATAATGTGAAAAATAGTCAAAATAGGAATTAAGCAGTAAAGAACAAAAGATTTTTATAGTGGTTCGGCTAGCTCCAGCCTACGTCCACTCCAGAAGTTTACTTTTATTGCTGTAACAATTGATTACAGTTACAAAGTGGTAAACTAGCCTTAGCCTTAGAAAATAGAAAGTTAGAGAGCAGAAGAGAAGATCCCTTTTCTAAAGTTCTACACGCTGTATTTATAGACATGTCCAGGTAGTCGTTGGGCTCTCTGAATAACCAAAGCCCATTAAGGCCGAACGGCCCATGCCGAACCACAATGCCGAGTCACAACGACCTCTCCCCAATGCCGAGCCACACCTGATGCCGAACAACCCATCAAGCCGAGCGACCCATCATGCCACACGACCCATCATGCCGAACGACCCATCATGTCGAACGACCCAAATTGCCGAATGATCCATCATGCCGAATTATTCATCATGCTGAACGATGTCCAGGGCCGAGCGTGGTCCAATGCCGAGCGGCATCCAATGCCGAAGGAGGTTTGATGCCAATCGAGACCTGGTGCCGAGCGACTCATAATGTCGAGTCGTACTACCAGAACCGAAACACCTCACCAATGCCGAGCGGCATGATCTCATCATAATGCCGAACGACTTCTAACTTGCAGACCGAACCAAATTTCCTAGACCTAAATTATAGTTGATCCATCTTTATCTAATCCAATTTCCATCTTCCAAGCGCATTGCGTCATTCATCCATCTAGTCGAATAACCCCATCGTACACCAGCCTCGACGAACGAACATCCGATAATGTTAAATCCACCCGTCCATGGCCTTGCTAAAAGGCGGGTTAACAAATTGCTTCTTCATTCACATTGTAACTAAACCATAATGGTATCTTGGGGAAGGGCAGAATAACCAGCTAGGCCAACCCAGTAGTGAATATAATTTAAGAAATGTTAAAATCTTAACTAAAGAGATTGGCAGGGGCCAATAGGAGCATAGTCAGCCCATGAAAACTATGATTTGATATTGGTAAGGGCTAATAGATTTATAGTTAGCCCATGAAAACTATATCTAGATTAAGATATTGACAGTTAGTCAATAGGTCTCTAGTTAGCCCATGAAAACTAAGAAAATAGAAAAGACATTGGAGTTACTAATAGGTTCTTAGTGATCCCATGAAAACTTCGAAATTGGAAGGATAGTCCATAAATATTAAATAGGTTAATAGTAACCCTAGAAACTATGATTGGGACACAAAGTCAGAATGAATGGGGATGGATAATCCAGATTTGATTTACTTGTTTTGTATATCATCATAATGAATAGAGAAGGTTGGCTTTTAGACAGTTACAAGGGTCGGCACTTCATTAGTGGAATAGTGTTACTATTGGAGTTTGGGAGGAGTAGTTGACTTAGGCGGATTTTAGAAGAAGATTTGAGCAGAAGTTTGTGTCTGAGTTTGCTAAGTCAGGACTGATGAGAAAGTTTATGGATCTAGAGCAGGGTGAGATGTCGGTTGTTGGGTAAGCTGCTAAGTTTGAGGAGCTGTCCCGTTATAGACATAATATTATAGAAACTGACATAAAAAAGAATGGGAGGTCCATTAGGGGACTGAGGCCCGAGATTGCTAAGGCGACCCTACCACATCTTCGTGATTCTAGTAAATTAGTTGTGCAGATGGCCATTTGCCTCGAGGAGATGCTTGCTAATTGTATTAGAGAGAAGCCAGTGGAAGTTCAGGGTTCTCAGTGGAAGAAGAGAAAGTTCTTCAAGAAGTAGGGAGCCCAGAAAGGGGATACTGCCAAGAAGGCGAAGGCTGAGTTAGTTTTCTTTAAGTGTGACAAGAAGGGTCATTATGCAAATGAATGACGGTCAGGTAATGGAAAGAATGCTGCAACTAAAAAGAATATGAAGTGCATCAATTCTGATCAAGTTGGGCATTACAAGAATCAGTGTCCGGATCATGTCAGGGCTGACAAGGGAAAGATTTTTGCTATTGAACTAACTAGGCCTACTGCAGAAGATAAAGAGAAAATTGTGATGGAAGGTAAGCTTTTGATTTAGAATATACCAGTTAGGGTACTTTTTGATACTGGTGCATCACATTCATTTATATCTCAGTGTTTAGTTGATATATTAAGCCTAGAACCCACCTACCTTATTAATTCCTTAAAGATTGTGAATCCAATAGGAGGGTATATAACTCTAGGGTTAAGATGTAACTAGTTAGAACTTGATTTATTAGGCATAAGTTTGCATGCAGCTTGTATGTTATTAATTTTGTAGATTTTAGAATCATTTTGTGAATGGATTGTTTGGGCAGGTATGAGGCTAGAATATTCTACAAGGATAGGGAGATATCACTGAGACACCATGATAGTCATAACCAAGTAATATTTCCAATGGAAAATTCTGACCGAAATGTTAGTACTTTGCTTAGTGCTTGGAGATAGGAGATGAGTTAAGTCAGGTTTGAGTAGCAAGAGAGTTCGCAGATGTCTTTGAGCCAGTCACATGACTACCACCGAAACGAACAGTTGAGTTTCGTAAGATCTTGTGCCCGGAGCAGAACCCGTCAATAGACCACAAAGCAAGATGACACCGACTGAGATAAAGGAATTGAAGGTACAACTAGTAAATCTTGAAGGAAGGAATTTATCAGACTAAGAAGTTTGCCTTGGGGAACGACCGCGGTGTTTGTGAAGAAACCAGTTGGGTCGTTGAGAATGTGTATCGACAATCATAAATTGAACGAAAGGAAGATTAAGATTAAATATCATTTGTCAAGGATAGGCAATCTATTCGATCAGTTGAGTGGAGCCAGAGTGTATTCCCAATTGGACTTGGCGACAGGCTTCCATCAGTTAAGAGTGGAAGATGACAGTATTCCTTTGACAACATTTCTGGCTAGGTACGATTCATATGAGTGGTTAGTGATGCCATTTGTATTGACTAATGCACCTGTTTTCTTTTTATATTTGATGAACTGAGTTTTTCGAGAATACTTAGATAGGTTTTGTACTGGTGTTTGTAGATGAAATTTTAGTATATTCTAAGGATGAAAGAGAGCATGAGGATCATCTTAGAGTATCAGTTGATGGCGAATTTTTCCAAGTCTTATTTTTGAAAGAAAGAGGTTAAGTTTCTTAGTCATGTGGTTTCAAAGGAAAATTGTCAGTTGATCCAAATAAGATCGAAGCGGTGAATAATTGGAAGAGACTAGAGATAGTGACTAAGATTAGAAGTTCTCTTGGACTTGCCGGCTACTACAGGAAATTCAATAACGATTTCTTACGGATAGCAGCACCTTTGACTAAGCTAACCAGGAAGGAAGTGAAGTTTGTCTGGTCCGACAATTGTGAGGAAGCATTCCTTAAGTTAAAGCATTTGTTAACCAATGCACCAGTGTTAATAGTTCCAGATGGAAACCAGGGGTTAGTGGTGTATACTGATGCATGCGTAACTGGATTAGTAGCAGTGTTGATGTAGAAGGGTAAAATTATTGCCTATGCATCCAGACAGCTTAGACCGCATGAAGTAAGATATCCTACTCATGATTTTGGAGTTAGCTACGGTGATCTTTGCATTGAATATTTGGTGACATTATCTCTTAGAAGAGAGGTTTGACCTATACACGGATCATAAGTCTTTAAGGTGCCTTTTGTCTAAGAAGGAGTTGAATATGAGACAGTAGAGGTGGCTAGAGTTTTTTACTGCTTATGATTTTTGTACAGAGTACACACCTGAGAAAGATAATAAGGTAGCGTGTTCTCTAAGCAGAAGACATCAAAATGTGGTGTTAGCTATGTTAGAAGAATCGAAGGATTTAGAAGCTTTGGCCAGTTGTAGTGTGTAGTTAAGGTCGACTACTAGTTCAAGTTAAAGTACTTCCATGTTGTCCTATTTAGAAGTTCGGCCAGTGATGACCAAGAGAATTGCTTCTAAGAAAAAAGAGGATCTAGTATTGACCGAAAGGATCAGGATGGTTGAAGTTGGAACAAAGATCGATGATCTAAAGGAATTTAGTCTTGACCAAAGAGGGTGGTTGAGAAAGAAGGGACGGTTGTGTGTTCCGAATGTGGAGGATTTGAGGTAAGAAGTTCATGGAGAATGTCATCGATCTAAGTTTACGATTCATCCTGGAGGAACCAAGATGTATTAAGATATGAAGATCCGCTACTATTGGGAAAGTATAAAGAAGGATGTTGGTTGTAGGTTAGATAGTGTACTAACTGTCAATAAGTGAAAGCTAATCGTCAGAAGCTGAGTGGGTTGCTTCAACCTTTAGAGATTCTAGTTTGGAAATTGGATTCAATATCTATGGATTTTATGGACGTGTTGCCAAGGTCAAATAGAGGTAATGAAAGTATATGGGTTATAGTGGACCGGTTGACCAAGAGTGACCATTTCATTCCAATAATGTTAATCAGGAAAGCATCTATTTTAGCTAAGTTGTTCATGAAGAAACATAGTTAGACTACATGGAGTTCCTAGTAGTACTGTTAGTGATAGAGATGCTTTGTTCACTAGTGAATACTGGAACATTCTACAGGAAGTATTAGGTACCGAGCTTAATATGATATTGCATATCACCCTCAGACAGATGGGCAGACAGAGAATTTAATAAGGTACTCCAGGATTCACTGAGAGCTTGTTTATTGGACTTTGGTGGATCTTAGGAAGACCACCTACATTTGTTGAATTTTCCTATAATAATAGTTACCTGATTAGTATAGGAATAGCGTCTTTTGAAGCTTTATATGGAAGCCCATGCAAACCGCCAGCATGTTGGTTGGAGACAGCAGATAGATGGTCTTAGGTCCAGATTTGGTTAGAGAGGCATCAGAGAAGGTCGAGTTAATCCAAGTAAGGATGAAGGAAGCTCAATTCAGACAGAAAAGTTACACAGATAAGAGGCGTAAAGACCTAGAGTTCTCAGTTGGAGATAATATTTTCGTTAAGGTATCACCAATGAAGGGTGTGATATGATTTGGAAAGTCAGGGAAGTAGGCCCCAAGATGTGTTGGACCATTCCAGATTATAAAGAGGATTGGAAAGCTCGCATACAGAGTCAGTATGGCAGGTGTCCAAGATGTATTTCATGTGTCTCATCTTCGCAAGTATGTGCATGTTCCAGAGACTACTATTCCTTCGAAAGGGTTGGAAGACTTGGTAGTAGAACCTAATTTGACTTTTTAGACAACCAGTTCGAGTTGTAGCAAGAGATGAGAAAAGATTGAGGAACAAGACAGTCAGGTTGGTGAAATTTTAGTGGAGCGACAACGAGAAGGACTGTACTTGAGAGACAGAGGATGGGATTAGAGATACTTATCCTGAACTGCTTTGAGGGTATGTCTATATTAGATTTATATAGATAATTACTATCAAATAGGCTGGTGTGTTTATTAGGAGTTGTTACAGATGATTGCTATGTTTAGTATTTAGTCCTTAATGAATTTCGAGGACAAGGTTCTTTAAGGGAGGGAGCGTATAACATCTTTAATTTTTGATAACATTATTCAGGAGATTTAATTAGATAAATGTAATAGAATAATGATATAATGGGATTGAAATTTGAATAAAGAAATCCGTGCTTAATTTACCTTAAATGGGCTTAAAATGGCTTTTAAGTTATAAATTAAAACATGGGGATATTACTAAATATAGCCACATTATTATTACTCAAGGCTATGCACTTTTATTTGTCCATTCACGTTCACTTTATTTCTCATAATCAATATGCAAATCAAACCCTAAGAGGAGTCGGCCAATAATAAGGAGGAAAAGGGGAAAATTCAATCTAAAGTTAAGGATCAAAGCAAGGAAGGATTAATCAACAACAAATCTTAAATTCCTTATCATATCTAAGGTGAATAATAATTCATTCAATTTCTATCTTAGTTTATAATCACATATTTTCGGATTTAAGATCAATTTCATTTCCATGATTTTTCGGACGATGATATGCTTGAAATATTATTTGTTTGATTCAGATAATTCATTAACAAATGAATTTGCACGGTTTTAGGGAAAAACCGGTTTTTATTGATTTTAAAATGCCATGGGTAAATTTTAAGCAAAGTAAAACATGGTTTTAGAGATGGGTTTCAATTTTTGTAATTTTCTATGCTATAGAAGTTTTACTATGAATTTCTAAAGGAAAATATGACAATACTGGGTTTAAATTAAATTCGATCATTTCAGGAAGACACTGAATCTGAAATTTCAATATATTAGATAACATGACAAAATTTGATTTTTGGGATTTTTCCCAATTGATTTACAAGGAAAATAAATTATTTTAAAAGAGGGATTTTTCTGCAAATGTTGGTTTTGTAAAACGTAAGGGCTTCAAAATTATATTTCTTTGATTTAGATCTAATTAAATGCAGCATTTTAATTATAAAGTAATTGAAAAGTTTAAGGCAACCAATCAATGGATTACAAATAGGCAAGCAGTTATTAAGAAATTACTAAAAGTAGCTAAATTTTAGCCTTTAATTTAGAAAAGTTGGTTCCACCTTATATAGCAGGACCTTTCGACTCTAATGACTTTCGCTCCATATTAGTCGAAATCACTTAGTCGAAACCAATACAAAATGTATTATTTAGATGGTACGTAGTGGATTGGATGAAAGGCAAAAGCCATGGTGTCGAAAGGAATGCCTCCAATGGAGTCTATGACGACCCGAACTCGATGTCCGACAAACGACATCGAATCCGTATCGCCGGAGCTTGCAACAACATTAGATGATAAACAACACAGCGGAAACAAAAGATGATACATTGATACAATAATAGATACAATTTGATATACATAATGATACAACATATCCAACAACATCATAGATATACAACACAACACCACAGCGGAAATATCTCTATATGAACAAAGTCTTCAAGAGAATCCAAAACTGCAACACCAATCCAAATTCCAAACTTCAAGCTCAAACCACTATCAAGTTGAACTTGTAGCAAATGCGATCCCAAAACATGATTGCCAACCAAAACTTCAAAGATCCAAAAACTGAAGATCTCTAAATGCTACTAAACTAAAGGCTTTGAGAGCTATCGAATCTACACCTATTATTGGATTATCTAAAAAACACAATTCTAGAATATCCATGTGGAAAATTGTGGGCACCCAGAGTTTGGGAAGGGAACAATAGACTCCGGGTAGTCATGGGACTGGTATGAGCAAACAAAAACATTTTATCTTTTAAAAAAACAAAAAAATTATTTTGAAATCATTGAAATCTGCAATGCTTTTTGGAAAATGAAACTACCATAAGGCCTTCTTGCACACACACCATGCAATCACACATTTGGGGGAGATTTTTCCTTATGATAGTCAAACATGCTTACTAGCAAAATCCTTTTGATATTATTATTAGTGCATAGTGGGAAACATTTTAAAAGTATAATATTAATCTTGACCAGCATAGGTACCATTATATTATGCCAGCTATAGCTACCACCTAAGGCGGCAAGTTATATAATTGCAATTGTAAAAGGTGCATATTGGAGATTGGATTTCCAATAAATGGTTAGGCAAAGGAACTTCCTAGGCCACATGCGTACGCCTCTAGAGGGACACCTCGAGAACCTACCTGGCTCTCTGCCAACACAAGGCCGGTTTCCTCCCTGCCCGGGAGTAATACCTAAATATATGTCACCCCCGGTCGTTTACGACCTTTATCCGAGGATCCTCAACCACAAAGCAACTTCACACGGTAATGAATATACAATTTCCACATGAGTTAAGTATCTGGGCTCCATACCATGATACCACCCTTTTCCAAAAGGAATGGACATACCCTAGGGGCGCGACCCCTGCAACCTTGCCGCATCTTTCCTGTTTCGACCATTTCTAGAGAGTGAGGTCCTGATGCAGTCTTGTCCATAAAGCTACATTTTTCACAAAGCCATGCTTTGATCAACAAATGATCAGCAGCAATTCGTATGCCACATTACCAAATTGGGAATGTATCACTAGTAACCATCAACTACATAACCTCTGAGCTCGTACGTCTCAGAGAAGGGTGTTAAGCTAGGAGAATAAATCTCCGCCACCAAATAGAAATATATTTGATAGAAACCAGTTTTACATCTCAAAGTGTAATGTCAAACACACAACCATACATGTCTATTCCGGTTTTGAACAGAACCGAAGGTACTTTCGAAGAAGCCCTTGCAATCCGGGTATTCACAATCCCGATCGGACTTCCCATCACATATGGAGATATATATACCATAGAAACTCAGTGTAGAGTCATTCGACGGGTTATCCTTTCGTTCTCGAAAACATCCGGTCTTCACCATCGGTCTTCAAATGCTATCCATAACGTCGTATCATTATTCAAAATGGGTTATATGACACAAGGTCCTCTCCCGGCTAAACCGAATAACGAGTGCAATATTTAAAAACATATGGATAATGGGATTTCAATTAAGTCACAACTTTAAAACCCAAAACTTTTCTTTAGATGGTTTAAACAAATTACCGTTTACAAATTTTTAAACAAAAAGATTCACTTCACAAAGTTCACCAACATTTCACAAAGATTCATTCACAGCTTTTCAAAACAACTTCCTATTTCAATTTGGATTAACTCATCCAATCTTTAAATCAAAGACTCAATTTATAGTTTTCAAAACTATTTCCAAAGATTCGTTCGTAACTTTGAAAACCATTTCATTTCAAACTTAAAATCCCTTTTAACACAAATTGGAAATTCTTTCCTTATATGAAAGCTTTTATTATTTGAAAACAAATAGTTTTCGTTTCGGAAAAACACGATTTCATTTACACAAGTCAAAGTCTTTCAAACTTGGGTTAAATTCAAATTCCCAAAAAATTACTTTCAAAATGGTTTAAAACCCGTATAATACTTTTGTAATTTGATAACATTTTTAAACCATAATTTCCAACATAGAATCCAATTTCAAATTTTGAATTCAAATTTAAATCAAATTATTTAAATTTCAAAACTTTATCAAGTTATTCAAAATAACTTTTTTTATCTTTGAAAACACCTTTTCAAAAGCTTTTCACTTTAAACCCAATCCATTTCCAAAACCATTTGGATTCAAAAATTCAATTTTAAAACTATTTCAAAAAATCAGCGACTTAACCAATTTCCTCGTGCAATCCATATTTGTGTGTTTATAGTGTAGTCCAGGGGTTTTACACACAATAGCGCAACATCATCAATTAACACAGATTTAAATACATTAATATATTTGATAAGCGGTATAAACTATAACGCTTATCTTTATTCACAGATCACGGATGAATAATATAAGTACGTCGCAGATAAATAAATTACATTCATCACCGATAATAAGTTACATTTCACAGCTTAATCATATCACAGAACATCATACATCAGGGATAACACACAATTCAAAGCATCCAATTCAATCCAAACATTCATAAGTAAGATCAGTTAATTGTCTGATTAATTTAAATTAGATTAATTACTTATGAATTACTAATCCTGGTTAATTAATATTAATCTATTATAAACCATTTTGACTAATTATTCTTTAATCATCGATTATGCTTTAATTAATAATTAATCCTTTGATTAATTATCCTTAATTAATTAAAATAATTAATTAACTAGTCCTTAATTAATAATCATCCCTTAATTATTTTCATTAATTAATTAACCTTTAATTAATTATTCTCAAATAAATTACCCTTACTAATTAATCACCTTAATTAATTATTCTTTAAATTAATTAACCTTTAAATACTTGATTAATCAATCTTTAATCATTAATTATCCATTCTTAATTACTTTCACTAAGTAATTGTTTTTAATTATTTATTCATTAATTACTTGATTAATTAAACTTGAATTATTAACTAATTTTATCTTAATTACTATTAAGTAATCAACTTCAAGTAGCTAATTTCCTTTAACAAATAAATTTAACTTAACCTTTAAACAATTTTAAAACATCCTTTATATTAATTAACTAACCTTTAATTATTATTAAGTTAAAATAAACTTTTCAAAATAAAGGTTATATTTATTTTAAACCATTTTAAAACTTGGTAAATTTAAAATAATTTATTTAAAAACCTTCTTTAACTAATTTTAAAAAAAAATAAATAACATTTAATATAAAAAGAGAATTGGTTTAAACCAGATTTATTTTTAAAACTCGATTTCTTTTAATCTTAAAACTGCTTTTTGTATAACCTCGGCAAACCCGAGCCATCCCCGAGTTCACCCCGAGACGAAAACCCATTATCTTCGAGTCCTTCCACAAATCAACCCGTATAATTTTTTTCAAACTTCAACTATTGTTTAAGTATTAGAACCGGTGCAATTAAAATTTACCCGATCGTGTACTCGAGCCAAAGCCATGCTTCCTCGAATCCTACTTCGAGACAGTCACCATCCTCTCAACCCATACATTCTCAAGTGCACGTACACGTGCACAATTGATCAACGGCGTTCTGGCCGTCGCCTCCCCTTCCGATAAGTCATCGTCAAATCGCCCAAACACCTCGAACGCCCCGAACCAAAAATTATCACGAATTCGAAAATTAAGCATGTGGATTCGACTGGAATAAAAATTGGGTTATCTAAACCCACCTCGAACTGCCACCTCCGGCCATTGGCTATCATGCCATCGTGCTCAAAGCTTCCTTGATGTCCAATGCTTCAAATTCTCCAGGACTGATCGTTTGAAACATCGTGTCAACAATGGAAAAACATCGCGAATACCTCCTACAAAACACAGGGCTAAAACCGTAATTCAATCCAAATCTCCATCCATAATAAATTAAAATTTTATCTTGCATTTTTCCTACAATCTACGATAATCCAGCTACCTCCATGCCAAATTTCGACAATCGAAAGTTTCCGATCACCAGAAACACATGAAAACCCATTCTCCGTTCAACCAATCAATTCGTCCTTAATTCGCCACTAAAAATTCTGATTTTCGCTTAGAAAATCATCATTTTCGAAATGGTTTTAGATAATGTAATCGAATCAAAAATTCATGTAGGTTGAAATTTCGATAGATTTGAATTTTCACTCTTTATTCATCTTCCAGACAAAACTATGTCATATTATCTTGAAATTATATTTTAAAAATTTAGTTATGATGATTTTAAACATGTTTTGTTTTAACATTACAAGCTAGAAAGGATTAAGGAAGGTGGAATTGAAATTTGAACCTTATTAAAAGCTGTGAATTTTTTTTAACAGAGGCATTTTCCGGGATTCCAGATACTGCACCCAGTTTACATACACATACAGGCACAAATAGATAACCATCTCAACATATTTAATTCATAACTTCCCAGATCAAATGCAAACCATAAGTTCAAATAGATCTAAGGTTTAAGATTAAAGATTTTCTCACCTGATTCCTGAAAGAACAAAGGCCAGATTCTAAAATGTTGAATTTTTTTGTTGCTCGATCTTTAATTCTGTTGTTTGCCTGGCTTTGATCTACAAATAGGAATCTTGATTGTTGTTTTCTTTGATTTCTAGTTGACTCTTTGTTTTATAATTAAACTGAACTTGAACCTTTGTATTGCTGAGTTGAATCTGGATTTTGTTATGTAGATTTTTTTTTCTTTTCTTTTTTTTTCGCTTTCAGGTTTGTTGTTTTGATAATAAGGAACAAAGAATGGGAAAAGGAGAGGATGAAATGTTTGTATAACTTTATTTTCAAATCCTTTATTCATTTTCTCTAAATTAAAAACTAGAATGACACTAGTAATCACATGAAAATCCTTACTTAACACTTGTATTTTGCATGTAATCTCAACATTAAAAATGTTCATATGTAATATTTTGTGTTTGTATCCTTCTTTAACAAAATTTTAAATTATGTTTATATACCCTTTATGCATATATATTTTTTCATATCTCAACATATGCTTTTATTTTTAAATGTTTATGATTGTATCTATACAATTTCTATTATTAAATAAATACATTCTCCTTTATAAAATCTTAAGAAAAAATTGAATTTTAGAACAAATTATACTTTTATAAATAATCACATATATGTATATTATAAAATTTTACCTTTTAAACAACATTCAAACTTTTACTATATGTTAAATACTACAAATAATATTTTTAAAATATAACTTTATATCATACTTCCTATTTAAATAAATACATTTTCTTTATAATTCATTTATAAAATATTTTAAAGATAAATAGTTTCAAAATTTAACTACACATATATAAATATTTTAGAGCTTCATTTATTAATTAGCCTTGGAAAAATTTATTATCAAATTCAAACACCATTTTCAAATTATAATGCATATTTAAATAATTAGAAACAAATTCTTATAAAATTTTCAAATCCAATTTATTTCTAATATATTTATTTTTAAATCCAATTTTTGTTTATAAAATACTTATCCTTAAATTTCAAACCAAAATTCTATTTATAATCTAATTTTTTTTATTTTTCATGGAAATTTTCTAATTAATTCACAATTTAATTCCAAAATTAAATTTAATTATCAAATTAAACTTGGTTAGAATTCAGGAATGTTACAGAGTCAGAACCATCTTTGGTTTTCTAAAGTTAAGTATTTGCTTTGATTTGCTTTGCTTAGAGCTTTCGACCCAGTCGAAACATATGTTTACAAAAAAAGGTGTTTATAAATAGATTTCGAAGAAGGTTGTCGTGTTACGTTTAAAAGTATTAGCTTTCGAATGGGTTCCTTTTTGTTTTTGAATAAGTGCTTTCGAAAGTAATGGTTTCGACCAAGTCGAAACCCAGCCGCTATTTTCGGTTCCAAGTGTATTAAAGCCATCAATGCTTTCGAAGGATTATCTCTGTTTTAACCTAATATAAGCCACTTCCTTAATGTTTTTGAAAGGGGTTGAGGAATCTGAAGGTAATGGGGTCAAAAGGGGGTTTCAACGCTGCCCTTTGCATTTTTAATTTAAAGGTTTTGAGCTTTCGAATAGGTTGTTCCAACAACATCAACTTTTCCCCAAATAATTTTATATGAGTTTCGAAAGAGATACTTTCATATATAACAACTTTGACCCAAAAGATGACATTAAGAGTAACACCCAATACTTTTGGAAGGGGTAGTTTCACTTGTTTTGAAGCTATGTTTCTAAAGTTTGATACCATCAAAAGGTTTATATTTGGTTTCGAAAGAGATTATTGATCAAGAGTTTCGAAAGGGATATTCATTGTGTTTTGAAAAAGGAGTTTCCTTTACTTTCGAAGGAGGTTATCCAGAGGTTTCGAAAGAGGTATTTTATGGTTTTCAAAACAAACAAACCCAATCTCATTTTAAAGGAAAAACCATGGCATAATTAAAAAATTTTGAAATGAAGTTTCGGAAGAAGCTTTCCTTGATTAATAGGTTAAAGGGATTAGCCAAGTTTTATTTGAAATGATTTCGGGGATATTTAACCACAAGTGTTGGTGTTATTATAGTGTTATAATTGCTTCTTCATTCATATTGTAATCCCATAACGGTATCTTGGGGAATGGAAGAATAACCAGCTAGATTGACGCAGTCGTGAATATAATTTAAGAAATGTTAAGATCTTAACCAAAGGTATTTGCAGGGGCCAATATGTTCATAGTGAGCCCATGAAAACTATGATTTGATATTGGCAGTGGCCAATAAGTTTGTAGTTAGCCCATGAAAACTATATCCTGATTAAGATATTGATAGTTAGTCATAAGTTCCTAGTTAGCCCATGAAAACTAGGATAATAGATAGATATTGGAGTTACCAATAGGTTCTTAGTGATCCCATGAAAACTATGAAATTGGATAGATAGTCCATAAATATTAAACAAGTTAATAGTAACCTTAGAAACTATAATTATGACAGATAGTCAGAAAGAAAGGGGATGGGTAATCTAGATTTGATTTACTTGTTTTGCATATCATCATAATGTTTTGAAATACTTTGTTTTAACCATTGTAGATGCAAGAGCACGGTATATGGTTTCATAAATATTTTAGGATACTAGTGAGGAGAAAACCCGTCCCGCTAAGCGGCACGGTCTCATTAGACATCTAAATGGTTTGAGATGGTAGATTATTGTTCATACCAGGTTTTACGTCTGACTCGGAGTTTTTGTTTTCCCCTTAAACCCTCGGGTACTCAATTGATTTTGAGTGAGTTGAGAGTTAAGGTTTCCAGGCGTTGTTTTAGACGAATAAAGCTTTCGGTGATGAGCAAAAGGCATGTTAGCTACTTAGAGTTCTTTTATTTCCGATGTGTTTGATTGTAAAGGCAAATTGCTTTAGTGCCTTATCATATGCTTCGATCATCCAAGGGAGCATCTTCATATGTCGCTCTTGGCGTATTTTGTAATAATTATATTTTGTCTGAACGTGGTATGTGCTCTGGGATAATGTAACGAATATGTAATATTTTGAAATGAACATCTTGTGAATTAAGTTTCTTTGTATAAAGCATTCGATGACAATATTAGGTTAAAATTTAGTTTTAATAAAAGTTTTTTATTATTGTCTTAAGGAAAGGAAGATATTTTAAAGATAAAGACTTATGTAATAGTTTTTATAAGAGAGTGATTTATAAAAATATGGTTTTTAAATTATAGTTTATGAATATAAAAAGGATTCAAACTGATAATTTGAGAATTTAAATCCTGGTGTTGTAGAAATTGGTTTTCTAAGGTTTTGGAAAATAATACTTGTATTATATGAAAGTAAATATTTGAGGAAATTGGTTATGAAACTGACGTTATAATATTTAGTAATATTTACAAAATATTTGATACCATTTTGGAAATGATTTTGGGTTAGGTCTGAAAGACATGAGTTGGGAAGTACTGAACTCGCGTCTATCGTTGGAAAATAATTCTACTGATGACTGCAACATCGTCAGCGTCTATTTTCGAGTTTTAAAGTGGGGAATGATATTATAGTAGTTACGCTACAAAATTATTTTAGGTAAAATAGATTTAAATTTAAATTTTGAAAGTATGATTTTATATACAAAGTTATAAGTGTATATTGTTTTGAAATAATTTGACATAAAACCAAGAGTTTAAATTCTCAAGTTTTTTGTTATGTTATATTATAGTTGCATGTACCTCTTGTTATTGGGCAATTTGGTTTTGCATTTTATTTGATCTGTTTATTAATAGTTTTCAATTATTGGAATAAAACAGAATTTTTGGGCGATTTTGGATAGTCAGAAACATCTGAATTAGTTAAGGAATTAAAGGTAAGTATTTTTGTGAACATATAAAAAGTAGAGTTTTATTAATCTAGAATATAAAGAAAGTAGAAATTAAAAAAGTTTTAATTTGTAAACCATCTTTGTTAAGTAGAACATTTGGTGTTGTTGGGCCAACTAATACATGTCTTCACCTTTGGGTTGTCTAAGAAAAGTAGACTCTGGTCATGAGTTCGGATACTAGATTCTGACTCTTCCTAGCTACTTGCCTAACCCGATGGATGAAGTAGTCTATAAGGTTGACTCAGTAATAAAATCTTAATTTATCTTGGACCGTCATTAGAATCTTAGTAAGTTAAAATAGGATTTAAATTCGTTGAATATCTATGATAAACAAATGAATAAGATGGTTTTGTATATACTATTAGGATGTAATAAAGTATTATACAAACATGCACTTAAGTCTTGAAATGTTTTAAATTGAAATGCTGTTTCAAGAATTGGTTTTAAAGGTAGTTAAGATTTTATAAAAATGTTTATAAATAAAGTTAAACTAGTATAAAATGTTTATAAACTTAGTTAACATTTTATGAAATGTGTTATAAATAATTTAAGTAGTAAAAGAGAATACTATTTAGATAAAAAAATATGAAATTTAAATAAGAAATGTTATACAAATAAATTTATGGCTTTTTGAAGTAAATTATGAACTTAAGTAATTTTTTTATCACTAAAGGTAAGTCTTTACAAAATGTTTGTAGACTCAAGTAGTTGTTTTATGGAATGATTCACAAATAAATTTAGTATTAAATTAGAAATACTATATATGAAAATAAATATGATTTGAAATGTGTAGAAATGTAAGTAATGTTATAAGAAATGGTTCGCTAATGACTTTAACATTAAAAGAGAAATAATTTATTTAAATAAATATTAATTAATAAGTGATAAAATTTGTGTATGTAAATGGAATTCATAATGAATATGAATTAAAAATAAATTGGTAATAATAATGAAAATAATTGGAATAAATATGTAAGTTGTACATAGATCATTTTACTCGCTTAACTGTTTTGATCCGAATTCGAGTACAAGATTTCAAGGTGAATTACATCGTTCCGAGTTAGGATTTTTCACTTGATACTTGACGATGAACAGTTGATGCAGATTTTTGTTTTGATACTGAAGTTTTATATCATGGTATATGGCTATGCAAGGAGAATGGATGTTTCTAATCAAGGATCCTGATTGAAGTCTGCACTGGGGAAGTCGAGTGAGCATATTAGTTAATGGAATTTGTGTAATCGAGCGAGTGATCGAATTTGATGTTGTAAAAGGATGACATATATAAATCTTACATGCTTTAATATAATAATATGCTTTTGACATTAGAAAATGAAAGTTGTTTGGTTGTATATCATTTCTAACTGAGATACGCATTCATGGAAGCAAAGGCTAGTATGATGCTTTTGGTTTCATGGAGAGTTTTATTGCTCGACCAATAGGTACATGTTTATATTTTGTTGATGGTTTTATGCCACGGATATGTGAGGCCACTTTTGGGCTTTTGTTTTCTTTTGTTGGTTTAGGACATTGTGGCAAGTTGTAGTTTTTCAGGATCGAGCTGCGCGGAGGAGGTACTGTTGAAATTTTCTGTAACTTTTGATTTTAAAAGTTTATTAACTTAATTTAGTAAATTGGTTTTAAAAGTCTAAAGGCGGGACTTAATTTCTTCCTTTGGGAATTTTGGGGAAGAAATTCTTTTAAGGGATGGAGAATGTAACGTCTCGGATGTTTGAAAAGTTAATAATTAAATATTGGAATTATTTAAATATTTAAATCCTGGATTTAAAGTGAATAAAAATATATCGAAAGTTTATTTATAATCTATTTAAATAAGAAAATAAGAATAAACTTTTAGTTGAGAACTAAAAGTGATTATATTCATTTTAATAAAATTCGCTTTAATTAGGTATGGAATTATCATTCCGAGGCACTGTAACGACCCAGAATTTTAGTTATTTGATTTTAAAAAAATTAATTAATTTTAAATATTGAAATATTGGTTTTACAAGTCAAATAGCTTAAATTTCAAATATATGGATTATTTGAATATGTGAATTGTGAAGTTAATAATTGAATCTTGGATTTAATTTGGATAAAAATGGTTTTAAAATCTTATTTAAATTTAGTATAAATAAGAATGGAATAATAAAAAAATTAATTTAGATTTAAAAGTGATTTATTTGGTTTTAATAAAAATTCATTTTAATTAATTGTGAAAATAGCACCTCAGGGCACTGTCTCGGATTTTGATAAAACTAGTGCTCTTAGATCCATAATAATAAATTATTGTATGTCAACAAATTTCATGGTGATCGGACGTATCGTTTGGACGTGCGAGCATGAAACACTTAGAAACTAACTATAGAAATTAATATAATATGATTAGGTTTGAAAAGTTAACTTCTGCATATGATTGAATTAGGTCTTAATCATAGTTCCATTATATTCGAACTAGGGGTATTTAGTATAGAATGCCAGTTGGCAGACCTTGTTTGGAGTTCGCGATTTTGGGGTGCTTCAACTGGGTATTTTAATATAAAAATAATGTAAGTATACCCATACCCTCATAGTCCAGCCATACTCCTCACCATACTTAGCACATCTCTGCCCATACTCTTCTCGTCTATTTAAGCTTCATGTGAAGTTTTGCGTTCGCTATTTTCTTTTTCAAATTGGAACTTCCCTTGAATCTAATGGCCCTCATCATCGTAGGCCGAATTAGGGTTTGGCGATAACTAGGAAGATGAAGAACTCGAGGCGTTGAAAGAGATGGATAGTGGTGATGGGCTACGATGATCCCTAAGCAACGTAATGGCGAGCTGAACGGAATTCTTTCATGTGCAAATTCTGATGCTTACGTTCATCTATAGGCAAAGGGTCGTGAAGAGGAAATGATCGTAGAGGTGATCGCTTTCTATGGAGGGAGTCTGATGGTCGGAGTTCGCCTCAGATGATTAAAATTTTGGTTTGAAGGTGGTCGTGTTTCGTTTGTTTTCTTGGCGATGGAGGCACGGCGAGGGGTCAAACTTGCGGCATGGGTTTGTCAAGGTCGGGAAAGCACGTGTTGGGATTGCGGCATCGTATGGAGGCATGAAAGCAACGGTGGAGGTTGATGAAGTCGCGGCTGGAAATTGGTATGATTGAGATTAAAAGGAAGTTAGGATTAATGCGTTGATTAGGTTAATTATTTACTAATGATGTAGTTAAGGAATTTAAATTATTTAATTAATTCAAAAATTGTTAACTACTTAACCATTTCATATGAGGTCATAATTGAACGCGATGAGTTGTGTTGGGATTGTATGAACGAATAAAACATTATCGAATTGGTTCGGTGAAAATTAGAGCGAGTGAAATTTTATGCTGAATTCGAATTCAGATGGTACCAAATACACAAGCGACAAATAGAATTTCAGTGAGTTAAACTCACCTTTTTGGTTAACTGGTATGTTATATAGTTGATAAAAATTATGGATTTGATGTTTGGATGCTTTACTATTTTATTAGTTCGTTTGGTTTTATTCCTACCCCAGGAGTGGATGAACTTTTATATATACCCGCCTAGTAGTGGATAACCCATATTATATGATTATATATTGTTTTTGATGCAGGGGAACAGGTTGAAGGGATCCAACAGGAGTCCTCACCACTTTTGATTTTATTTACATATATGGGTGTTGATATATATGAGCTATGATGCGGGGGGCATGTCAGAGGGATCCAACAGGATTCCTCGCCAGTATTGATTTATTTTTCAATAATAATCCTGCTATGTGGTTATTGAATATCAAACATGATTGTTGACACTATTGGATATGACATTGTTATATGTTCAAAACCTGAAAACCTTGTAGTGATAGAAAATCAATGTTAATATTGGTTAAGTGCTTTGGTGATTGTTGGCCTAAATTTAATGTTTTGAAAAATACTATTAATTGTCGTTTGGTTTTTGAAATGTAGTATTTAGGATAATGATTTCAAATCCAGCCTTTTAAATTATCGTTTCTAAATCATTTTAGAAATGTGTTGAATTGATTAACTATTATTTAATAATGATTTAAGTGATTTAACAATTATTTAAACATGTTCTAAAGTGGAATATTTATTTTTAATATTTATTAAAAGTTATTTATTTGTATATTATTTTTAAAATTTATTTATATTTAATATTGTTTTAAAAGTTATTTATTTATATATTGTTTTTAAAAGTTATTTATATCTAATATTGTTTTAAAAGTTATTTAATTATATCTTGTTTTAAAAAGTTTATTTATTTATATTTAATATTGCTTAAAGTTACTTACTAATATTTTGAAATTTTGAAATGTTAATTATTTAATAAAAATTAAAATTAATATGGTTCGAAATTAATGCTAGTAATTTATTAATAATGTTTTGGAAATAAATTATTACTATTTATAATGATGGCAAAGATTAAGTATTATCGTTTATTTAATATATTTTTTGAAATTATTAAATATTATTTTTAAGATGTTTTGAAGTTAATAATTATTATTTAATTATAATGTCTACTGTTAATTATTATTATATATCAATGTTTTGAAATAAACAATTTTTATTTACTTATAAATGGACTTGAGTCTTATAAGAGGAGTTTTATAACATGGTTTGGAAACTTAAAGGAAGATTAGTTAACGGTAAAAAGAGTTTTATAAATGATTTTTATGAGTTCATAAAGGGTTTATAAATGATTTTAGGAATGTATAAAAGGGAGTTTTATAAATGATTTCAGAGATTAATGAAATGGGTTATAAATGGCTTTTAGAAATTTATAAAGGAGCTATACATAGTTTTAGAATCGTGTAAAAAGGAAATCTCCCTCCGATTTTGTGAATATACTTATACCGTTGAGATAAGTATATTGATATTTTTCCAAATATTGAAAATATAAGTATATGTGAATATGTCTTTGTAAAAGTATTTTTATACAAGTATTTACAAGAAGATTTTAATTGATGAAAAGATTAATTAAAAGAGGTTAGTGATTGCTTATGTGCATAACCAATGTTGGCTTTCCTTATGGATTTAAATCCTTGAATTGAGTATGTGTTTGTTTGATAGTTAAATAACCAACTATCAAATATGGACCCAAAACGTAACTTTGGAAGCATCTAGGAGAAACACATGAGTTATATGGTACAGTCATCTCCTATGATGATGTATTGTGCGTATAAATATAAATCTCGTTCATTCTCCTAGGATAAACGATAAGGAAATCCGTCCATTAACAGTTAGGTGGTGATCTACTCTCTTAGCTTTGACTATTTATTTCCTAAAGAACCGGGGTTGATTTAACCGAAAATTATCGAATGTTTTTTCGAAGAGACCAAGACTGGATATGTTATTCGAAAACCACTTCGTTCCAACTCAAGAATTTTGAAGTGAAGACATCTTGAAGATGATGGGATTTGAAGACCGAGCTCTTTGAAGTGCAAGGGCTGCTTGCTACTAATTCTAAGGATGATTCCAAAATGGATGTAGTAGAAGTAGTGCCTTAGGTTTGTTTATATCCTGAACACCTTGTATGGATAAGTGCTGGAATTGCATTGCTGCTTGGAGGGCGGTGTTAGCATTCCAAGTAGGAAGTGCTATATAAAAAGGTAAAACACAGATTTAATCCTCATCAACCGAGAATGACTAAAACATGAAAGATGCAGCATGACTAAGTGGGTCGCTCCCAATTAGGGTGTGATTATCCCTATATAGAGTCGATATTATCTCTCGTTTATATGCTTCGAAGCCTATTAACCAAGGGGCGATCATAATCGGTACTACCGGACAAGTGGTAGGTCGATTCTGTGTTGGCAAGGGATCCCGTCGAAGTCATCGGTGTTATTTTATCTAGAGATGCACCATGACGGGCGGTATCCTAGTAGCCCAGTCATTGTATGGAATCCATTGTCCAATACGAGCCTTTACGGTTTTAGTTGTATATTTATTATGTAGGAATTTAACAGTGTAACAATTTGACTATGATTAGTATGTATTTGTACTCTAGACATTATTACAATATCAATGGGTTTTCTATAGAAAATGTATTGGTTGTCGTAAGGTAAGAAACCATCCGTGTTTATGTGCGGTGTGGTCTTACGGGATACCTTTATTTGAAAAGAGTTTGATAACTTTAAAAATCCAACCGAGTGTGTTTTTCTTATGCTAGTTTACCAAACTAACTCGGGTATTTTTTTATTATAATGCTCAGGTCAAATCGAGCGTATTTACGGATTTCTTTGGGGGCATTGGAGCTCAAGTGACGAGCTGGAGGTCCAAGACGTATCTACGT